>CM066732.1:103191936-105958186 GCA_033961575.1 Aselliscus stoliczkanus
CAGTAATTCTACTATCTTTAATTATTAGAGGTCTAATACTATTTGTATACATTGATTACCATGAGTTCTGTAATTTGGCACTGTGAGGTCATTTTCAATGGAACTGTATTTGTGGCAAAACCATCCCGTTTTGGTTCAGATGGGTCCTTCTAAAAAGGGGAATTGTGACTGTGTAACTCTATGTTCACTAACCTCCTTTACCCATTGAAATAATTTTTAATAACATGATTTTTAATAATACGTTCTATCTACTTACAGCAGAATATAAATTAACATGTTCTTGACAATCCCGGATCATAACTTGATTGCTATACTTGGCTATAAAGGAACAATTTCTCTGCTTTCTACCTGAGTCTGCTTTTAAAGAGCATTTGTAAACTCAAGTATTACCTCAACTGGCTAGGAATGACTACATATAATTAGTTTCAATTCGAGCAAAGATTCCTGCCTTTCTTTCTTTTGCATACATTTTTCCTTAAAAGTTTGTGACTATTCACTACAGAAACTCTTTTTCTGTAATTTCTACAATGAACTGATGGCAGTTTTCTAAGGTAAAAATTCTTTTGAAAACTGATATAATCTCAAAATATCACCATCTTTTAACTCTTCTCTAATAAATATGTATTTAAAAATAAGTATTTGTTTAATTTAAATGTACAAACCGGTAGTAAAGCTGCTTTGGAATTTACTTCATGAGTTTCTTCTGTAGATGGCACTCTACTGCTACTTTTCACTTGAAGAAAATAGAAGAAAAATGTTATACAACTGATAATGTTTACTATCAACTAACCAAACATAAAGTGTTTCTAGGCATAGAGTAACTTTTGTAAGATAATTTAACCTCTCCCTAACACTACCTGAACATAAGTTACCTGAAGCCTATGGGTCTCTTGGCAGGACATTCAAATTATTCCATTTATTTTTGTGAAAAGGCAATAACAAACAAGAGTATGAAGGAGGCTTGTTCTTAACCTGTTCCCAAATGTCTTGTGTATCTTTCCAGGGATATTTTGTGTTTCTGTATATATACCCCTTCTTTACTTCCTTTTTATATATAAATGATAGCATAAGATATACTTGGGGTGTTTGTTGTGTGTTTTAAACTACGAGCTGGGAGATCTTTATTAGTATACAGAGGTCTTCTTTCTTCTATTCTGATGGCACACTGAACTTCATACTATGACCACACCATCATTTATTTAACCAAACTCCTACAGATGGACATTTGGTCTGCTTTCAATCTCTTGCTATAACAATGTTGCAATTAGTAATCTTATACATGTATCTTTTTACAGTAAAGGAAAAACTGAATAGTTCATCTTTTTCCCCTGGTTTAAGATGCCACCTTTCAGAAATAAATCTATTAAAAAAAAAAAAAGTCAGGACGTTAAATTATAAGTTAATTTAGAAAGAATGAACAACTTTATGATACAATAAAGGAATAATACCTCAGAATAAATGGTGAAGGGAAATCTTAGAACAAAAGTTGTATTTCAAGTGTAGAGGGCCAAAAGACCAGATTGAAACATATTGGAAAACTCTGGGAAAAACTTTCAAGATGATGAATTTATTTCTCTCTCTCTCTCTCTCTCTCTCTCTCTCTCTCTCTCTCTCTCTCTATATATATATATATATATATTCTATATTTGAACATATTGAAGAAATGTAGTCAAGTAGCAGAGAATCCAGTGTTCATCTAACCAAAATTATGACATAATTATATTGATGGAAAAAGGTAAAGGAATGTGTGCATACATGTGTGTTTTGGGGAACCCAAAGCTAGGGAGAAAAGAAAAAAAAAAAAAAAGAGTACAATCCTTGCCTTTTTTGGTGGGAGGTCAATAGATATTGCCTAAAACTGAAATATGGGGATACAAAATTAGAAGCATGCTAACTTCACAAATAACATTCATCTTATCTGAAATTGATGAGTTTTATTTCTTCTCTCCTAATAATCCTTCTACTATTTCTTTTTCATCCCTGATTTCTCTGGCTAGGATGTTAAATAGAAATCTTAACAGCCAAAATCCTTGTCTTGTTCCTCATTTAGGGCTTTCAACATTTCAGTATGAAGTATGATGTTTTGATAACTTTTTATAGATACCCTTTATTTATATTAAGGAATCTCCATTCTAGTCTTACTCTGCTAAGAGTTTTAACTATGAACGGATGATGAATTTCATCAAATACCTTTTATGCAGCTGAGATGATCATATGATTAATCTTCTTTAATTTATTATTATCATGCAGTAATTATATTTTTGAATGTTAAGCCAACTTGTATTTCTGGAATAAACCCAACTTGATACTTCTGTATGCCAAAAAAGGTTGAAAGGGGAAATGATGGTGACAGAGACAGGACAATGCTCTTTTTCTTAAGGAGCCTTATAAAGGCTGTGTGCACGTAATTGAAAAGTTGTGTAATAATAAATTTATGTGCATATATAACTTTGCCTCATAAAAAAGCATGATATGGAAATATTTCCAAGCCATTTAATTTTTAAGTGAAAACTTAGAAGGTGCAGAACAACATCTATGGTATGCTACTTTCTGTATAAAAGATACGAGGTAGAAAAGACTGTACTATAATATATGATTGAATAAGCATGAAACTCTAGAGGATTAAGAAAAATAATAGTGATTACATACATGTGGGGTTGGAGTGAGAGGGAGACTGATTTTCAAAGTGCTTGTGTGTGTGTATATTTTATTTTAACCAAATAAATGTATTACCTATTTTTAAAAGTTAAATTAGAAAAGTATGTTGACTAGACAGATTACAACACAACAGATTTATTTATAAGAGTTAAAATGAGCAGATTTGTAAAAAGCAAGTTTTTATATATCACCTTTAAGTACTAAACAATTTGTGAAAAATTATTACATTGTTACGATTATGTTTTATTCAAGGTTACAGCAACAGTGATGGACCAGAATCTTCATTTTATGACTCCTGAAACACTTATTGCTCAGGTGTGACATATATAAAATACATTTAAAGCTTAAATGTATATGTTTGCTAACATAACTCACATAGTCAAAATACTCACCTTGTTCTGAATGAAGAGAAACAGAAGTTTTGTGACATTTGGTAAATCCAGCATGAGAACTCAGGTTTTTCAAAGTGGTTTCAGAAGGAATATCATTCTGCATATTGTACATATACACAATTTAAAAATCGAACTGAATTTCAAGTCATTATTCTAAGTAGATCTATTTAAGCTTTACATGCTTTATTTTATCTGGACACTAAAGGGTATATTACAGATAATAGTTGGTTTCAATATCAATCTCTAAAAGCTGCATCAAAATACCCTACTTGCTACTGTACATAAATCCACCTGAATGAATCCTTTTTCATAGTAATACAAGTTCATAAAAACAACTGGGGGAGAAAACAGGACACTGTGGGGAAATTAATAAAACATTTATCAATTCAACTATGTTAATAAGTTTTATGACTAACTGCTAAAACGTATCGATAAAGATCTCTTAAATTCTAGGACTCCCAGTACCCAACTACAAAATTAAAACATTAAAAAAATTACCTTCACGTATAGAAAGTGAACAAATAAATACCGAAATTATAATGTACGTACCACTTGAGCAGCTAATTATACTATAAGGAAGAACTAAAATAAGAGACATTGCGTTTTCTTACACTGGCTAAAATAAACTGAATTAAGCAAAATAATATACTGGATACATATTTTTAATAAAAGGATATTTACTTATAGGAAAAAGAATGTGATAAGAAATTTTATTAAGCTTAAATAATTCCAACTGTAAACAGCTCTACTAAAATTTATGAAGGTCCACAAAATACTTTGTTTACTTATAAAATCCACTTAAGTTAAAACCTGTTCAAGAGGGCCAGCCGAGTGGCACATTGGTTAAGTGCTGGCTTAGTATGCCAGCGGCCCCGGTTTGGGTCCCACATGAGGGCCAATGACACTGTCCTCAAAAAAAACCACAAAACAACAACAACAACAACAAAAAAACCTGTTCAAGAAAAACCCTATATGGAATACATGTCTACATTTTAAGAATTATAAAACCAACTTGGGTAGAGATCTGTTCGTTCTTTCTAATTCTTTATTACTTTTTCTCTTTATTTTTTTCTTCATTATCATGTGTCAGCTAAGGCTATCTAAATACTCTCAACCGATTTATTTAGTTCTTTCCTTCTCTTTAAGACATTATATATAATGAAAAATTCAAATCTTTAGAAGTATGCCACAGAATTGAAATGGCTAGAAAATACCAAGCAAATGACAGTCTTAAAGTCCACTGAACCTATACCTACTTCCTCCATCCAAAGGTATATGTATATTTTAAGCTGACTCTGACTCCCACATATTGTAAAGGGTATTTACCTGACTTATAGGCATCTCTGAATACTCCACAACTGTATTTCTTACATCATTTTGCTGGTCCTATTTGAGACAAGAAATACAAACTTAAAGGAAAAAACGGAAAAAAGAATGCCATGTAATCATTACATCTCAATTTGCATGTAATCACCAATTAAATCCCAAGTTAACAAAATCTAGTTAATAATACACTAAACTATGTTATTCATTTTAATACAATACTTTAATCATAATATATGGTATTAAAAATACAAATGTTAGTATATATATCATCAAAATGCACTCAAGTCTACCTTTTATATGCAGGGTAATAATTAAATGTACTGACGCAATTACTAACTGACATAGTTAAATTACACAATTAACTATGGACATAGGAAGAACAATCACTCAAAGAAACTTGTTATTATCATTTCCTTGGCTTTAGGAAAACTCTTGTTTTCATTGTACCTGTCACTTGATCATTTCCACAACTAAAGTTCTTTAAGGGAAGGAGAAACTTAACACTTTTCTAGTCCTCTTAATTATGTTGGTGTAGCTACATTATTACCCTTAAGTCTCTAAATAGTATGGATAATTTGTAAAGGCAACAGTTAAGAAATAAAACTATAATTTTCAGCCAGGAAACATGCCTTTTTTATTTTTACACATTTTAAAACTTATTTAACAAACATTTATTGACTATCCACTTGCACATTATATTGTACTTTACTGGCATATTCAGTGTTTTACTGCTACCCTACAGTTTCCTTGAGAACCAGGGTTGTGTTATAATAAACTTTTGGGCCTGGGAAAGAGTTGAACTCAGTAAGTATTTACTCAATGGAAAACGTATAGGAAGAATCATTTTTAAAAAGAGAAATGTTAAATAGGTGATGTTTTGTAATCACTCTACATTGTATACCTGAAACTACTATAACCAATATAATATTGTATATAAACTATACTTAAAAGTTTTTTAAATGCCCAGCTATTTATACATTTCTGCATATTCTTTGTTTCTTCTTTTTTTCAAATGGTGTTTAACTTCAAATATTTGGGATCATCATGTTGATGATGGTCTCTGCTAAAACTATATTTCTACTGAAAAAAATGTTTAATTCTATTTTCAACTAAACCCCAAAACAGCAAAACAAAATTGAACTATGCTGCTGTAAGGATTTACTTACGGATAATATTTCTTCCTTATTTGATGTTTCTTTAAACCTCTGTAAATCCATGCTATCTCTGTGTCCTAAAAGAGAGAAAAACAAATTAACAACAAAAAAGATTGTTTTCTTTTCTATCAAAATAATGTAATTGCCTAAAGTCTATATAAACAAGTGATTTATGTTCTTTTTCAAGTAGTTTTGATGGTTTTACAGTTTCCTATAGTTGTTTTGATAAATACTGTAAATTATCTGTCAAGAAGCTGAAGATGCTAGGTAGTTCAGTATATATTAAAACAAAAGTCAAAGGCCTCCTACAAGAATTCAAAATGTGACAGGAAGTGAATTGCTTGAAATTTAAAAGGAAAAAGGAGAACAATAATTTGTACTATTAATAATTAAATGTAAAAGCATTATATATATTACATATATAACATATACATATTACATATAAATATGTACAAATTATATAGATATCTATATCTATATATCTATCTCTATATATATCTCTATCTCTATATCTATCTATGTATATATCTCCATGCTAGCAACAATATATTAACAAAGACTAAAATGTGTTTTTAGATTTTTTTTTTTTTTTTTTTTAGCTGAGCCATCCTGCCACCTGTTGGCAGCTCTGCGGCTGCTCAGTCGGGCTGGGCATCGAACTGCTGTTGCTCAGAGCTCAGCTCGCTAAAATGTGTTTTAAAAAAATAAATTAGGATAGATTTTATGTAGGAAAAGTTGTTTCTATAAATTCAGTCAAAACCACATTACCTAGCAGTAGAGATCAGCATGCCCAGTATCTAGATAACTTAACAATTGTCCTAAATTTACAGATTGTACATGCATATAATATATTCTGTGAACAAATCTACACATGTTCCATGACTGGGTAAAACTGTAGTCCTGGAAGACTCACACAACTGTTAAAGAGAGTTAAGAAGCCACTTGATGGAAAAATTCAAACCTAAAGGGACAGAGGGTATTGTTCATACCTTGAAACATTCTGGTTATGTCCACTAACAACTGAAGTTGTTTTCTAATAGTTCTTTACTAAGTACTTTAACCGTCAATAATCTAACAGAAAGACTATTAGAACACAACAATTTCCCAAATATTATGGACCTAGCCAGCTCTATAAAGCATTCCCTCTTCACCTTCTCCCTCCACATGGCATATTGTCAACATTTAAATATGCTTAAAGTCCCCAATCACTAAAAACAAAGCAAATAAAGAAATATTAAACATACAAACCACAATATTAGTTATTTCTTCTTGCCTTCACTGCCAGCTTTTAAGTTGCCCCCCAGTCACCCTCTTTATATTCCTGCCTCCCATTCACACTTTATTTCACTATAATCTAGCTTCTCCCTCTGCTACTTCCTTTACTGAAACAGTTTTAATCAAGGTCATTAATACAAGGTGTGATCAACAAATATGGTGAATGTTTAAATAAAAAAAATTATTACAGTAAAAGATACATTGCCATTAATCCCCCTCAAAATATTCCCCCTTGCCATGAACACATACTTATCCCATTGTTTTCGCCACTGTCTGAAGCAGTTCTGGAAGTCTTTAGTTGTGTTGTCGTGGCTGCCTCGATGTTCTGAATTGATTCAAAACGTTTATCATGTTTCATGGTTATTTTGACTTTGGGGGAGAACCAAAAGGGGAGAATCACACAGTGTCAGATCCAGTGAATATGAGGCGGATGAGGACACACTATAATGTTTTTATTTGACAGAAATTGCCACACCAGAAGCGATGTGTGACACAGAGCCTTTCTATTGTGATCACAAAATACAGTGAATGCTGCTGCCGAGTGCCATCCAAAGGAAAGGAAGGGATCTTCAACATGGGAAACTGTGTGACCAACCTTAGTAACTGTGTGTGACAAGTTTCAACATATTTGGTGCAGTCAGTCAGGTCTGAGCTACAGTTGAGAGAAGGTGTATTTTAAAGTGTGCCATAAATCATCCTCCATCATGACAACGTTCTGTGTCACACATCGCTTCTGGTATATGGCAATTTCTGCCAAATAAAAACATTACAGTATATCTTCATCCACCTTATTCACAGGATCTGGCACTGTGAGACTTTTGGCTCTTTCCAAGTCAAAATGATTCAGGACATTAAGGAAGCCACAACAGCACAACTAAAGACACTCATGAAAGAGGACTTCCAGACTGCTTTGGAAAGTGGCAAGATTGATGAGATAAGTGTGTTAAAAGGGAGGGGCAATATTTTGAGGGGTATTAGTGGCAATGTGTCTTTTATTGTAATAATTCTTTTTTTAACATTCACTGTATTGTTTGATCACGTCTCATATGTTATCACTGACAAAATAAATATATTTTCAGCCCGTATTTTACTTGAGCTATCAGAATAGTAATGAATCATTGCTTTCTGAAATGTTCTCCTCTTTGGATATATAAATGGGTCAACAATAAATACTCATTGTCCAAGTGGAGTCCTGGCTTTCGCTATTGCCCTAATATAATTGTTAGGAGTGCACCCTTTCACTTTTCAAAATGTACTTGGATTGGAGGAAAAATTATGTGGTCACCCTTTTTATAAAACAATGCTCTTTTCTAGTTATTTCTAGCCTCCCCTCTACCTTTTTATTGTTCCACAAGTAACTAACACTAATCACTCAGGTTCTTTCAATAAAAGTTGATCAAATTCAAAACACAGCGTCCAAATAAGTTTTCCAAACAATAATTATAGTAAACTGCACCAAAGAGGTATATGCCAATATAACTATTACAGCCCAATTTAAACTACTGCTTCCACTTGGTTCCTTTTAGAAATTTTGGAACCATACTCTTATTATTAGAACTATATTCCACTTGTCACACAAGGACAGAGTTTTGTTAATTAGTTTTTTATTTCTAAGGTAATAATTATAATTAAAAATTACATAATGTTGATATACAAATAATGGTTTGCCAAACTCACCTACAAATGCTCCAAATTCTATATTATCTCCTTCTGCAGCTTTAGAGCAAACAGCTTCTTGATCTTTGGTTACAGTTTCCAAGTGGCTTTTGCAACTTGGCTGGGACGGAGTACTAACAAAAAATTTGTTTGGTGGGGATGATAGATGTGGTATGCTATTAGGTGAACTGCTTAACTTTTGATGTTTACTAAACATTTTTAAGGTTTCTGCTCCATGTAGTCTCTGTCGCAGTTCTGGGGGAGAAATAGCACTTGGGAATAAGGCACTACAAGAGGAACCAGCCTCGGGAAAACTGAATTCTTTTCTCTGGGATATTACAGGAAAATCCTGACCAAATATATTACATTGGGGATCTTTCTCATCTTTCATAAAAATATTACAAAGAAAAGGATTATTACTTTCAAGACCACCTTGAGGAAGAGAGGAACTAAGTGTATTTACAACACTATGCTTTTTCCACACAGAAGGTCTTACAGGACCATCATCAATAAGGTTTTGAGCCAAATGTTTGGAAATGCTCAATTCTCGTGTGATTTCATTGTGAACTTTACTAGCTTCCGAAGCTTTCTGGGCAGTGAGTGTTTTTAATGTATCCACAGTCAGGGCTGAAAGGTCTTGCAAATGGCCAATTTGAGAATCTAATGACTGTAATGATCTTTTTATATAGTTGACACGATCTCCAACTTCTTTAATCTGAATGCACATCTGCTCTACTCTGTAGGAGAAAAACAGGCTTTTCACAAATGTTGAAAATCACAACTGTTTTAGACATTTTTTTGGTAATCTCAATAAATGATAATGGTAAAAGGGAAAAAAATTTACATGCACTCAAACAAGGTAAGATATAAAATAAGGTACAGTTATTTATAGAAGACACACCTTATATTTAAGAAGTATCCAGTGCTAATCCTATTATAATAAAATGTAAGATTTCAAAAAACGTTTTTGTTCCAAGGCTATTTATTCCAGTTTCCCCACGTCTGAGTAACACAAGGAATGTGTATACAGCTACAATTCACAGAATCACCATTACTGTAACTACACAAACACCATATACTTCCAGAATGTAGCAAAGCCAATAGAAAGAAATGATTTAAAATAATGATGGCAGTTTTAATTTTCTCCAACTGGTAAAAAACATTAACTCTTCTCTGCTCTTTGTTAATGAAAGTCAAAAAATAAAGGATTGACTTACTGACTTACATGCAATATTTGAAGAACTGAACTGACTCCCAACACATAAGGTAAAATTAGTACTAAACTTACTTGTTTGACAAACATGAATTGAATAATGATTATGTATAAGAGACAATAACTAGTAGGACCCACTCTGACATATAATAAATTATAATTAAAGAGCTTCTGAACCTTTCGAAAGTGACACGAATTCTCTCTTCACTCCCAGAATGGAATTTGTCATCTTTTTCATTAAAATACATCTCAACACACTGCTCTTCAAAATCATGAAGTTTCTTTTGATCTTCTTCTGTTAAAAAAAGTTCTAAGGAGAGAAAAGGAAACAAAAATCAATGAAGACTACAAGAAATCAAACTTTCGCTGTTTAGCCTTATGAATTACTTTAGGGTTCATAAGATTATATACATTACCTGCAATTTTTTTCTCATTTTATTGCTGTATTTCTTTGTTTTTTTTTAGAGGGCAGTGTCACTGGCCCTCATATGTGGGATCTGAACCGGGGCCGCTGGCGTCCCAAGCCAGCTGTTAACCACCACGCCACTCAGCCAGCCCAATTGCTGTATTTCTAAAGCACTAGACAAGTATTTCTATTTTTCCTTCACTCACAGTGTGATGTCAGCAGAAGAGTTCCAGAGACTTCCTCCTGTTCTAATTTTCTTTTCCTATAAAACACTTTCCCATCTATCTCTCTCAGACCTCTCTCTTTCACACATCCAGGTACAGGAATTTAAGAACTGAATTGGTAGAATGGAAAGGCATTGTAAAATTTTAAGCATAGTTTGATGTGGTGATTAGTCTCATGCAGTGCAGAGAATGTATTAAAAGTATCACTGTTTCCAAAGCAGCAAAAATGGTTTGTAAAACAGCATGTGTTATGGTGTACATTACCATTAACAAAACCAACGGAGATGCCATACTCACAAAGAAGTTTAATACTAAACTCACTTTTATAGATATCATATTGCACTTAAGATTCTTTAATGTTTAGGCAAATGCAACAAGAGTCTTTACAATAGCATTAACCAATTAAGTCTTCTGCATGAAATTACTACTTAGCTTTTAGTGTAACACTGATAAGTGATAAAATGAAAATATTGGCTTTAATATATTTTACTTACTTGGTCCATCTGTTTTATCTTTTTTTCTTCTTTTACATATGTAGCAAAACAGAGAAGCTATATGGCTCAGAATGATAAGTGGTGGAGGCAGAACTGGTTTCTCATGATAAGCCATAATAAAATGATAACGCTGGTACTTCCACACAATATTGGAAATTGCCTTCACTTGTAAATACACATTACTTGTATAACCCAGAATAAAAATAAAACAAAGTTAGCTAATCATGTTTTAAGGTTTTAAATGATAAAATATTTAGCTGTAATTCTGTTCTAAAAAAGGATTCAAGAGTACCCTACTATAACAAGGCTAAAAGGCAAATGAGAAACTGGCTAAAATACATGCAACAAGTATCAACAAGTATAAAGCACAAGTTTGATATTGCTGAGAGTCTTAACTATAAACCCCTAGAAAAATGGGCAGAAAATATGATTTTAAGGTTTGAAAATTATATATATGTAACAAAAATAAAAGAAAACATTCAATCTTAGCAACCATGAAATAAGTGCAAATAAAAACAAGATACGTACCATCAAATTAGCAACCATTAAAAAGATAACAATGTCTAGTGTTGGCAGAGATTTGGGGATACAGGCCAATTTTGACTTAATTGCAAAAAGTCCTAAAAATTCATATACTAAATAGTTCCACTTTTAGAAAAACATACTACGGAAATACTCAAGGATGATAAAAAGATTTAAGCACACTGTGGTTTTGGGAAAATAATAATATACCATTAAGTAATATAACATACTGGCTTGAAAAATTATGGTCTATCTCATGGAATACCACGTAGCCATTAAGAATAAACTAGAGAAGGATATTTATTAATGTGGGATAATGTTAAAAAATAGTATATAAAATATAAAGACATTATTTTTGAAAAGATAATATGGATCACATGTATTTATAAAAAAAACAGAAAGATGGACACCAAAATATTAAGAACAGAATTATTTGCCTTTCTGTTTGTACAATGGATGTGTATTCCTAGGCAACCTAGTAAAAATCCCAAATAAAGGTTAAATTTATAAAAGAACTGCATATGGAAAGATAGTCTCAAATTTAGAACTCATTTGATTTAAAAAAGCATGACTTCTTTGTAATTTTCAGATTACTTTATTTAAAAATAATTTTTTTTACTTTATTTGAGCCAAGCGGAAGACATATACCAAGGAGCAAGATCTCAAATGTATCCCAATGATAATTTTAGTAGTTTAAGACTCAATAAAATTTTTATAATTAAAATTTTGTATATTTCCTTCAAAAAGAATAGAAATGTATATTAAATGACCTCATTACAAGCAACGGAATAAAATACTTACTTGAAAAATGCAATAAGAAGATTGACCATAATGATATACTGTACAAAGAGGTAGACTGCTTGAAGAAATGGAGTCAGCCACGTCCCAGGACCACAGAGATGCTCAACAGAAGAATCATTTGCACACACTTCAGAAAGAAAAAAAAAAATCAAAATGATGACACCAACAGGGGCCACTGAAGCAACGTCCTCCACAACTAGACTGAAGAACAAAAAGACGGCAACTTGTCTATTCCCCTTCCCCGAGTCCCCAATGCTGTTCCCCTTCCCTAATTCCCCAATAAAATCTATTTCAAGAAAGTAGACTTTGTGTTATGTCTACCATTCAAGGCAGGGTTTAGCTTGAGGAGCACTGAGAATGAAATTCCCAGATTCAGTCACACTATAACATTTCTGTAAGAAAAATAACTGAACCATAAAAGAGTATTGCAAACTCAACAGCAAATTTACAGACACAAAGATTACTGAGTTTATCTTACTATGTTACAAAACTGGTTAAAGGAGTGGTTAAAATACCTTTCAAATACACAATTAGATTTGAAATCCTTCCATTCATTACCCCTACATAAATGTTTCTGAAGCCAGAATGTTGCTGAACACAAAAAAGGGAAGAGTTTTAATGCCCAGAACAAAATTATGAGGAATAAAGTAAAATCTATTTAAATAGGGCAAGGATTAGAATGAAATAATCATGAATTATTGACACTTTTTTTTTTTTTTTTAGCTGAGCCATCCTGCCACCTGTTGGCAGCTCAGCTTGGGCTGGGTATCAAACTGCTGTTGCTCAGAGCTCAGCTCGTCCTCTTGAGCGAGCTCTTTACCAACTGAGCCACTTGGCCAGCCCAGTGACAAGTTTTTATCACTCTTTAAAATTTTTATGAATCTATTTCCACTTGATTTAGATTGGTTTGATGAAGCAAATACCCAAGAAAGAGAATGCAGGAAACTGACAATCAGTATCCAATGCTTTATAGCAACTAAACTTGAGCCACATCAGAAAAAGAGCAGTCAATGAAAATCTGGAAATAACACTGAACTGGAAGCCATTAAACACAAAATCTGACCAAGCTGGTTAACCATCACCGTTGTAACCAACATCTGATAACAACTGATGAGCACTATATGGCCATTCCCTGAGCTAATCACTTATAAATAGGTGGGCAGGGAGCAACACTGCTATGGGGTGAGAGAGGAGTTAAGAAGTAAGATAGGAGAGGAAAGAGCAAGAGAGATCAAATGAACTAAAAAATAAAGATTCTACAACTCAGATGCGGAGGTCAGTAGAACAGCCTTTGAAAGTTGGCTCCACCATCACAAGTTATCTAGCCTAATTAACTAAAGCAATAAAAAAATCTATTACCTTACGCAGAGAATATACTGACAATTGAATTTTATAATTCAAGAGTTGTATCCAATCCAAGACTGGTCTAAACTAATTAATGCAATCTCATTACCCTTGCCCTGTGTTTCAGAGATAGGCAAGCTGAAGCAATCCAAGTTAATGAGATGAAAGAACATGTTTAATAGCAGTTCAGGGAAAGGGATCTTTTTTCCCTTTAAGAAAATCATGGAAAACAGTGTTGCTAGTTAGAGTGTTTCATAATCATAAGGGAAACCTGTAATGAAGAGACAGTATGATTACAGAGCAATGGGATGAAAAAGAACAAATGTCCTTAGCTATGAATTAACCAACCCCTAAGACAATTCTACCTCTGAATTTTCTGTTATGTGAGCTAATAAATGTCCTTGCTGTATAAGCCAGTTTTCCTTGATTTGTAACTGAAAAAAATTCTGAAATACTTTTTTTTAAATTAATTTTTATGTTTCTTCTAGGATTTACTAATGTGTTGTGGGAGGGGTTATGCTTTTAATACTTTGCTTGTGAAAATATAATATTACTATAATGCAATTGATTTTAAAACATAAAATAACCAAAAGATGAATGTGTAAATATAAATCCTTACCATCAATTTCATATGCATAAACTTCACCAAAAATCATCCAGTATGGATGAAAAACTATATCTTTAGCAAGAGTCCAAGATGGTTCTTCTCGAGGATAAAGTATTGCCTTTCTGGGAACACCAAAACTAAGTAACACAAGAGCCATAATCACTACAATGTAGAACATATTGGCCACCTGTTAAAAGATGAACACTGTTAAAATACATGGGAATGTAAACACAATGCAATTTTCATCTTAAAAAAATTTCTAATGTGCTAATACATAACAAAAATCTTTGAGTTTCTTTTTATTCCTAGTATTAGCATTCAGAAAACTCTTATCACTACATAAACCTTAACATCAAGTAGATTATGTAAAAATTGATCTGTGAAGCTAGGCAAGTCACAGCATCTTCTATATAAGGAACCATTATCTCTGGTTCTCTGGTTCAAACTGGAGTCTGCTTATCCAGAGTCCAGGAAGATTTTAAAGAGGTATAGACAGACACATGGGCAGACCCAGAGAACCAATTTCCATTAAGTGCTCTTTCTTAAAACTGCTCTGTTCTTATATTGAAGGTGCACACTGTCTTTTCTACCTCCCTCTGATAACTGTCCTTTGCCCATTTCAAAAAAAAAAAAAAAAAAAGGCATTCTTCTCACCCATACTGAACCTTCCCCTTGTCCTGGGGCTATGAAAATCTCTTAGGAGCTGAACAAAAACAACAAACTGAATTATCAGTATGAGTGTTGAAAAAAATAAGTGATACTAATTATCTGGTTAACAAATCTGTTTGCAAGTCAGGTAGTTTGCAATTCTTTAATTTCAACAAAATTGAGAAAGGGACTAATTGCACTATATCACCTAATAAATTACTAAAAAAATAATTTGTATTGTTAAATCAGTGTGAATTTTAGCATCACTACTCAGGAATTCAAAAAAATTAAGTGCAATGCTACAATAAAATTTTAATTTCTATTTACTTAATTTAGATGCACAGTGTTCAGTGTTTACATCTAAAAGAGTGAATATTGTCTCATTCAAGCAATATATAATATCCATCCACAAATAAAAATCTGCTAAGTCTCATACAGACTCTTAAGAGACTACATTTACAATAAATCTGTACCTTAATCTACTGTGAACCAACAACTGCAATAGTAAATCAACCTAAAAAAATTCTTATGACATTTTCATGTATTTTTAAAATGAATATTTAGCAAGTAGAAATGGAAGGCAGGCATGTGGGAAAGGTAAAGAGGATAACAGGTCTAGACTAGAGTAATTATAAAATATTTATATGTAATCATTTAGATTTGATCCTTCATCTTTAAAATTGTTAGATCTGCCAATAAATTGCCTTTCAAAATTAAGTTAGAGTTCAGTCTCTGTAACTTGCAATCAGAGTCCTAATACCTCTCCCCCATATTCAGTTTTCTTATTTGTTTGTTTTGTTTTGTTTTTCTTTAGCTGAGCCATCCTGCCACCAGCGGCAGCTCAGCTCAGGCTGGGCATAGAACTGCTGTTGCTCAGAGCTCAGCTTGCACTCTGGAGTGAGCGCTTAACCAATTGAGCCCCTCGGCTGGCCCTTAGTTTTCTTATTTGTAAGAGTCAAACAAATGCTTTCTTTGAGCATTTAAGAAAATACCAAGAGAATGTATGTTTTCAATAAACAAAATCTTGGGATAGAAGATTTTAAAAGGTAAATAATTTCAAAACATTATTCATGGCATTTGATATACTCTGGAATCCAAACATTTATCTGCAATTTTTTTTTTTTAAAGCCTAAGTCAAAATCAAAACTAAACCAAAATCTGTACTGAAGTATCCCAAAATTATTCAAGGTCTATGATTCAGAGGTCTCTGGATTTCATAACTTTTCACATAAAGCCTATCTGAAAAACTTCCTCATACTTGATCTAAATTTAATTAATTAAAAATATTTTAACATTCCATTTCCTCATCTCTAAATTGAGGGTTTCTAGCCTGAATGTGTATAGCTATATGGAGTGAGTAGGGAAAGTTTAGCATTTACCATGTAATTTTCATTAATCTGATCTCTATTACAGATGTCAATTGTGAGGAAGATTTCTTCTATCTTAATCTCTTACATCTTCAAACTTTTCAAAGCTGTTTTCTCTAAGAAATTCCCTGCTCAGGAAAAATTCCTGTTTTCCAAACTCATTCCAAATACATTATTTGTGAAAGCCTTCATAACAGCATTGGCTACTAGCTCTTCAGTCTTCATACAACAATCTTTCTGTAGCTATCCATCTGTTCACATACTTGTCTTGTATACCACATTGTGAATTCCATGAGGATCTGGACCATGTCTTACTCATCTCTATAGTCTCAGCTTAGTATAATCCATAGAATAGATATACAATGATAGAAGGAAGAGTGTTAAGTTAAGTAGCAGAATTTCTACTACTATGAAATTCATCTCCTTTATTCATTATTTAAAGGTATCCTTTAATGAAGGACTTCTTATACTCTGCAGCACCTGCTTTAAGCAGAGAAATCAGAACGTCAACCATTCTGAAAGTTTTGAAGGGGATGGAAAAAGAAGACAGCACTAGGAGAAAACAGATAATGATATATGATTGGTTGAAAGGAGAAAGACATAATCCCAGTGGAAGGCGGATCTAAAGACCATGGATAAAGAAGAAAATGAAACATACTCCAACTCCCTATAACTGTGATGGTAAAACAGTGGGAGTGTTGGGAGTACGTTAGAGGCAAGATTCAGACAGAAATCAGATAGCTCCACTTTCTCTTAGCTTCCTCTACTTTTCCCATCTCCATCTATTACTATGGCTGTCCATTTCTGTACTTCTTACACCCCATTTACTGTACATTAAATTAACCTGATACCACTAAGTCACTAAATAATATGGTATGCAATGAGAGCTGGAGCACCTTTTTGCACACGAAAAAATTAAGCTAAAACCAATTATTTTCCAAAAACCTTAAGTCCCCTATGTTTCCTGGAAACACCATCACTTTATGAAAGAATGGAAAATGGATGAATAACGAGTACTACTTTGACGTGATAAATAGTAAAGCTGTAAGTTTTAACTGTAATCTGTAACGGGGGGGAGTAGGACCCATTCACCTGGAGAGAAAACATGTAATGTGAAAAAGCAAATATAATAATAAAACTTTATACTCGTATTCAGAAAACTTTAAAATCTTGTTTTCATGATGCAAAGTAATGCTGATAATCTTGTGAGCTAGTGGGATTACTCGGAAGATAAATTTAATTTAGAAGACAGTGACTTTTCCAAGATTAAGGAAAAGGGTTTTAAAAACTCAAAGAAGGGCCGGCTGAGCGGCTCAGTTGGTTAAGAGCTGGCTCAAGAGTGCAAGCTGAGCTCTGAGCAACGGCGGTTCGATGCCAGCCCGAGCTGAGTTGTCTTTGAGCTGCCAACAGGTGGCAGGATGGCTCAGCTAAAAAACTAAAAAACAAACAAACAAAAAAACCCAAAACTCAAAGAATAGATTTTTATATTTAATAAAAGGGGGCAAATATTTAAAAAGGATTGAGGAACAGCATATATATTATAGGCCTATTTTGATAAAACTATTATAATACATTTATTCGTGTGAAAGCTGTCAAAATAAACACATGTATTCACAGATGTCTTGAAGGGTGAAAAGGTATACACCAAATTGTTAATAGTGGATGTTTCTGGATGGATGGTAGTTTGCCTGTATTTGCTAAAATTTTCTACAATGAGTAGTGATTTTAGAATAAGGGAAGGAAAAGCTACTTTTACTAAAACAATAGTTTAACAGAGTTTGCCTTTTCACCACTGAAAACTGAAAATGTTTATGGCAGAAGTAGGCCCAATACAGTTTAGATTTTTCAGTTCAGTGCACAAAAAATTGTACATGAAAACTGACATCTATATTTTGAAAACAAAACCTGCCAGACGGGTTAAGCCTATGGGAAAGAGCAAAATATTGGCCATACTGCATCAGGAAAAGATTAGATGATCTAGATGTAACTTTAAAAAATAGTCTGGGGCCGGCTGAGTGGCGTGGTGTTTAAGTGCTGGTTTGGGAAGCCAGCAGCCCCGGTTCGGTCCCACATTATGAGGGCCAGTGACACTGCCCTCAAAAAAAAAAAAAAAGTCTGGATCCATGAAGATGGGGGGGAAACAGGTGCCCAAAGACATACACCATACATAGTATTTGTTTAGCTGGCATGATCTTGCCAAGTACATTAACAATGAGACAAGATTATGTGGTGTGTTGGAAACACTTGTAAGTCGTTCTTAGACTACCCCCACTGGTTAAAAATCATCATAAAGAACAAACTGACCATTGCTTTCAACATCCTTACAGAAAAGTCATTTCAAATGATAAGGAAAGACAAAGAAATGTCAACTCATTTTTTTTTTATGGAAAATAAAAATCAAATTGTAGCGGGCCCACATCAATGGTTTCCCCTGTGTTTTTCTTCTCTAAAGTCCCAGTTTTCAGTGATCTATTGAGCTGTTGAAAAGTCATGATGCATTTTTGCAACGAAAAACAGAAAAAATACGTCATGACTTTTCCGACAACCCAATATATAATCCAGGCCCTGCTAACTAATTACTCTTTATTATCAAAGCAGTTCCAGTTAGGCTGTGCCTTTTTACTCACATATGAAGCTTTCAAAAACAGCTTACATCCCATTGCTGTAGTTAACAGCCTCCTTTTCATGAATTCCTATATCCCTTACTCATTAATTTAATAACTCACATTGATAGTTTGCTAATATCTCATATGATTTCCTAAAATGCTAGGTGTAAGACAGGCTCCTCAAGCTAGATTATAAAATTATAATACTTGTTGCACATCTTGCATAGGAGAATATAATAAACATTAATAACTACTTGATGAACAATTAGTTTTTTAAAGTTTATGATATAAAAAAAATCTTAAGAACCAACTTATTAAAATGCAATGAATGAATGTTCAGTATTTTAATGTGTTGTTTTCT
The DNA here is from genome assembly GCA_033961575.1 of Aselliscus stoliczkanus. NCBI lineage: Eukaryota > Metazoa > Chordata > Mammalia > Chiroptera > Hipposideridae > Aselliscus > Aselliscus stoliczkanus. The sequence goes on from CM066732.1 coordinate 103,210,991, forward strand.
TTTTTCCCCTACTTGTAATGGCTTTATCCATCCAAACAACAAATATTTACTGTGAGAACCTACTATGTGGGCATGGTGATAAGAAACAACAAATATTTACTATGGAGAACTACTATATGGGCACGATGATAAGTACTAGAGATATAATGGTGACTGAAATCAGATCAAGTTTGATTCTCCAAGGAGTTTATAGCCTAGAGGAGAATATAAATAATTTAGTAAGACTATAGTTTAAAATATAGTTAGACACAGAGATAAATATTCTGAAGGGAAGAAACAAGGGTCCCATAAAATTGTACAGCATGACGATGAACTCGATCTAGCTGGAGGACATGAAAAAAGCTTTCCTGAAAAAAAAAATCATGTTGGAGCTGAGATCTGAAGTATAAATAAACTTAAGTTAATTAGTCAGAAAGGCTGAGGGTATGAGTGTAAGATGAAGGTGATCAGTCCAGGCAGAATAAACAATATAAGCTATGGTACTCTGATAGGTTTTGTGCTAAAGAAAATATAGGAAGCCCTATGTTACTAGAACAAGATAAAAAGTTTAAAATGGAAGGAGGCTAGACTTTAAAAAAAGCATGGAAGACGTTACTATTGGAGGAAACTAGGTAAAGAGCTCACAGGCTCTCTCTATCATTATTTCTCACAACTGCATGTGACTCTATAATTACCTCAAAATTAAAAAAAAAAACAAAACAAAAAACAAAACAGAAAAGCAACGGCCAAACTGGATAGGGCTTATGGGTTTCACTAAGTACAATGATCTCTAGAAGTAATGTAAAACCATTAAATAATTTATTAAAGGGCTGGCCAAGTGGTGCAGTGGTTAAACGCTGGCTTGGGAAGCCAGCGGCCCAGGTTCAGGTCCCACGTATGAGGGCCAGTGACACTGCCCTCAAAAAAAAAAAAATTTATTAAGGGGAAGTGATATGCGGATTTGCATTTTGAAGGAATTACTCTGGCTCTACTACATATTGAAGATAAACCAGAGTGGCTGTGAGTAAACAGATTACTAGACTACTCCAGGTGCCAGATGGTGATGGATTGGTTTAGTTAGGGTAGTGGGAATAAAGGTGAAAAGAAATTCACAGATTGGAGATAACAAGTTCATATCTTTCATTCTAATCTCAAAGATTCATAGCAAGTATCATTTAAAAATGTAAGCATTTCAACATACAACAAATAAAATATAGTTTTCCTAACCATACCCATCAAATATTTTCTTTAAAAGTTTAGGTACTTAGGAAAGGTTTTGGAGTACAAAGCAAATAAACATGAAACAACAGTCTCTGGTTCAAGTAAAACTATGTCAACGTGTTTATAATTTTAAGAAACAATATCAATAAGCCCATGATATGATTATCGATGTCTCTCAACTTACCATTTTTCCAATCATCATTACATAAGGTCCTGCCTGTTGATTTACAGCTAGAAAATCTAGCAAACGCACATACCAAAATATTATGTTAAGACAGTAAATTAATCTTCCAGCCACAAAAACATGATTATTATATGCATCCTCAAAGTTCCATTTTGCTCCAAATCTTAGTCCAAATCCAACGAAGAAAGAAATTATGGCAATTGTGTCACTGATATTGAAGTAATCACTAAACCACACTTTAATCTTCTGGCTTATTTTCCCAGCTTCAGACATAAAGATCTAAAGGTTTTAAAAAGAGTTTAATCAATTTCTTTCTATGAAAAAATATACCAGCAATTACAATGTCACAGAATTTTATCTTTAAATATTTCTAAGTATTTTTGATTATCTTGGCATTTGATGATGCATTTGATCACCAAAACAATTCACTAAGATATCAGAGACAGATACTTCTTATCCTCATTCTATATGTTAGAGAAAAAAACAACAACAAAAAAACCCACAATTGACCTGCTCAACCAAACTAAGCTAAAAATCTTGGGTTAGAACACAGTTCTCTAGAATTGGAATGTGAGCTATAATTGAAAAGTTGTTGTTTTTCATCCAAACAACACTAAGATATCCTGGTAGGGTCTTCGAAAGGTGCTTTATCTGCAAAAAGTAAACAACTCAATGGTTTTAGTAGTTGTACTTATCTCTTTTTTTGAATATACAAATTAAAATTTTTTTTTGTAGGGAATGGTAATACATTTACATACTGAAAAATCTCCCTTCCACTTTTCTCTTAGCCCCACTAGAGGAAACTACTTTTATTATAGGCATCTAATTTTATTGCACTTTGCTTTATTGGGCTTTTCAGGTGTTGTGCTTTTTACAACTTGAAGGCAAAACCCTCCACCAGCTGAAAGATTATAGCTCACTTTATTGAGGCTAGTTTTGTTACTGTGGTTTGGAATGGAACACGCAATATTTCTGAGGTATGCCTGTACTAGCTAATGAATCCCTGCAGAACTGTTTTATGAATGTACATGTAAAAAAAAAAAATCATTGCAACTTGTTTTATCATTTAACGACTTAATTTCTAAAAACATGTTGGTAAAATAACATTTTATAAACATATGAACCATGGCACTCAGAAATTTAAAATACATAACAAGCTATTGAATAAGATAAATTCCTATGATACCTAAGTGGAAGGGTAGGTAGTACAATGCCTTCTATTTATTTCTGCAATTTTACATATTCTCTAAATGTAAAGCAGAGACATGAAATAATTCAGAATTAAGTAAATGTGTTATAAAACAACACTTATGTAGCTACTAGGTTTGAATAGAAAGTATAAAAATTTATTTAAGGAAAAAATGCTTTTTCAAAATCAGGATGTTGGAAAATTTACAATTTAAACTGAAAACGCTAATACAAAGGGATCTAAATCTATATGACAATTCAGTAGGCAACAGAGCACACTTAAAGGGTAGTAAAATACAAGAGCAAAATAAGAAACCTATTTATAATTTACTTACTTGATTGGCTATATGTATATTTAATACTTTTTGATGAGTGGCAGAGAACAGATATATATGAATGTTGAAGAAATAAAGCAAAACCAGATCTAGGCTATGTTTCTGAGACAAATCATTGTCTTTGCAATTGTGACAAAGTTAAGAGCACACTGATTTCTAATCTTTTGCCATGATTTTTAGAACAGCAAAAATAAAAATGTTCTATACTCCTATAAAGTCATCACCTACTGAAATTACAATAAACATAAAATAACACATAAACATACCCACATACATATCCTGAACAAAACGAAACACCTTCCATATATACAGTAAGTTACTGGTAGGAAAACTAAAGACATACCTCACGGACTTTTTCAATAGCATAGGTAAAAATGTAAGCAATAACAATCCATTCTTGAACTGAAGGCAGTTGTTCCATTTGTACAAGAACCACAAATGTATAAAGCATCAGAAATCCTAAGTAAGCCAACTAATAAAAAATACAAGATATGAATAAAATTAATTACAAAATATTTTACTATGAAAAATATCAAGCATACACAAAAAAAGAGACTGAGCTCCTGTGAACAGTCTCCCAGTGTCAATAATGATGTTGCACTTATCAATCAAAATATAAGTGGTCTGCAGGTATAAATGTATTATTCTAGAACCTTAAGTTTTTCATACTTTCTATAGGAAGAATTTTATAATACCAGGATTTATGTTCTCAGCTTAGTCCAAATAACTGAATTCCATTTAACTTATAAGATAAAGTATCGTATTAATTTTACTGTAGAACTTCACCACCATCATCATCAAGAAACACATTCGACCTGCCTATCTCTTCCCTCCCCCAACCAAATAGTATTCCTAGGGAGACCACTGGTATTTTCCTAGCTCCCAGCAACTGAGGTTAAATACCAGGAAATAGAAACCAATCTAAAAAAGCATTATCCCAGACCAGCCAAGTGGCACAGTGGTTAAGTGCTGGCTTGGGAAGCCAGTGGCCCCGGTTCGGGTCCCATATATGAGGGCCAGTGACACTGCCTTCAAAAAAAATAAGGAATAAAAAGCATTATCCCTAAGTAAGGCAAAATCCCACTTCTGACACTCATAACAAAGAAGATTATAAGGTCTATGCAAAATAACATCTGAATAATATTTCATTTCAGAGAAAAAACTCAGAATCTTTGACCCTTGAACAGGTGTGGCTAAGAATCAACTCATCATTCTTTCCTCTACCAGTCTTAAAACAAGCTATATCCATGATTTAAGCTATGGCAGGGTAGAAAAGTAAACTGCAATAAAGAAAAGAGAAATTCCTGTAGCCACCTGGGTTGTCCAGTCTGAAAAAGTCATTCAGATGAATGCATATGTCAGAAACCTACATGATTTCCATTAGTGGGGATAGAATTTGGGGATTATGTTAGGTAATTCAGATGCACAATTTCAACATCTGAACAAGATAGAGCAAGAAAACTTTCATATTGAGAAGGACATGTAATTAATTAGTCTCAGGTTAATGGGCACATGTGTGGGTGAGAAAGCAATGGTTTTAGGAGAAATTCTCAAATGTCTATTTTGTACAAAGCCATTTGAATACTTAGGCGATTCTTTAAAATAACAAAATCAAAAACAACTTAAGAGTTTGCCTGGGAAGCAGAGTAAAACTCATCTGTTCAGCCCCTGGTTAAAAGTACAGGCTAATCTCCTGTGTTTTTCTTTAGGTGAATCCAGCCCCTTTATGGACATATATGTTCATTTATCTGAGAAAAACCAATTATGTGGCAGATAATCAAACATGTACTATAATATGATTAAGAAACAAGCTATTACATCACTGAAAATTAAAACTATATGAATGCTCTAGATTACTCTTCACTGTCAATTAACACTGCAAGAAAGGTTTTTCCAAAATTTTAACATTATCTGCAAAATCCTAAAGCACAAAGAAATTATAGTTGTATATCAGTTTATTTTGCTTAATCTTTACCAATATTTTTAGTAGATGATTATTATTTGTTACTTACTTACAAAAGGCATATGGTTACCACATATTTGTTTAGTAAATTTCAGGTTCTAATTAGAACTAAGATTTATTAGTGTTTATCATTCCAAATGATAGAAATTTGGATGAAACTAAGTCAAACTTATTGCTCTTGTAAATGAAAAATGGCTTTTCAGTGATCTCAGGTACATCAAGATTAGTATGGACTCTAGACCAAAGGTGCCCTAAAGCCTATCTTTTAAAATCATTATACTCATACAATTTAAAAACATACCGTGTTAAACCAGAATTTAACAATTGGTGCATGATAAAAGGCATAAAACTTTCGTGTGATTGGAAGCTTTTTGGATTTTATTTGTATCTCCATTTCATTCTTTCCTTCATTACTGTCCAATATTCTGATTTCTTTAAATACTTCCTAAAATAAAAATAACACTTATTGTAAATTTATTCACAACAAATATACATTTACTGAAAATTTTTTTTCCTCCTTACCATAGGAATATCTTCTGTTATGTTTTGAAAGTTGTTTTCACTATCTTCCATTGTCATTTGATGGGCATCTTGAGATTGTGGAATATGGGACATTTCAGCCTTAGTTTTATATTCTAGCATTAATATGGTAGGTGGAACTAAAATGCTTAATATAACCTAAAAATTTTAGAAACACATAAGTTTACATTTTAAAATTAATGAGCTTCAAGAATAAAACAAAAGTAACAAAAAGGTATTAAATAGCCTAATTACTAGATATTTTGCCCCTGGTAGTATAGGGTAAAAAAAACACATTTCATTTGTACTTAAGAGGCCTAGGGTGAATTGTTTTAAGGAATAACAAAATATGTGAGCATTATGATATGCAAGTATAAAAAAAATTTAATAAAGACTTGACTTTAAAAATAATCAGATTGGGCCGGACGAATGGCTCAGTTGGTTAAGAGCTCGCTCAAGAGTGTGAGCTGAGCTTTGAGCAACAGCAGTTCAATGTCCAGCCTGAGCTGAGCTGCCAACAGGTGGCAGGATGGCTCAGCTAAAAAAGAAAAAAGAAAAAAAAAAAAAAAAGGCCGAAGGAAAAATAATCAGATTACAAAATTTATTCAGAAAATACCTTTTTTGTTTAAACAGAATTCAAGACTTATAAAGTTGCTATGGGCTTAATTTCATCCTAAATCTCTCTGCCAGTGTTCCAAGTCGCAACTCAGCTTGTGCCTACATAAACAAAAAGGTTTATTTCTAAAATTTTATGTATTACCTGAAAAATCCTAAGCACAGAGAAATTATAATTGTGTACCGGGGTTTCTATTGGTTAATCTTTCACAATTTTTTTTAGTAGATGACTAGTGTTTGTTGTCTACTTACAGTGGTCAATGGTTAAACTACTTGCCTGATTTGTGCATTGCTGTACCTTATTTAAAATATAAGAAGATGAAAAGGAGAGTTTCGAGTAGTATCTCTCACTATGATGAAACCTAAGGAACCAGCCAACCCTTTACCCAAATTCTTGACCATAAAAGCGAGGCGTATCCAATATACTTCAAGTAAACTAAAAGAAACCAATTATTAAGTTAGTAAATAGGTCCTAAATTACAGAATTTGGGAATCATCTTTTCACAAAGCAGCAGCATTGTTAAAGCTGCTCAGGGCTGTAAATGCCATTTGTTGGCCTCATGTTTCTGGCTCAGATAGGAGCAACAATGGCTATCCACATCTGACAAGGGTTCAGAGTGAAGAACAGGAGGTAAAAAGGACACCTCATGACACCTGGGATAAAATGCTAACACCACCCCCCCACCACTCTCATAAACCAAGGTATTCCACTATACATTTGGGCTAATTCCTCTGTTCTTTTTATCTAATCACACACTTTATATCAAATTATTTCTAAGGTATACCTTGTACCAGGAATTTTTCCTCATATTCAGCCTTCCCATCCACATATCAGATAACAACATTTGTGTACAGGTGTGGGCTACAAACGGTCTAAGTCTTGAGGAAACTGCTAATTTAAGGCAGGTGGAATTACTCCAGTTTTTCAGTTCATAAGTGAGCAATTTCATAGCCATGGTTTCATCTTGTCTGAAGGATTGTTCTAGTAATTCAACTGCCAGTTGTCCAAAATCACTATCAAAAGATAAAAGCCAAAACATTTTCAGATTACCAAATTGCAGCTTTAAATCACTATTCTTAAATTCAACCATTTCAGTTTTTAATATTTTCACACACACACACACACACTTAGGGAATTGTGAGTCAATAGAATCATAGTAGCTCTATGTTTTCAGATATCTACTACTATGTGGAAATCACAAAGTATTAAAATGTCACATTAAGAACAAGACTGAAAAGGTTGACTCCAGAGCACTTTCCCCTGGTCATGGAAATAAACCTACAGTGTCATGTGAAACTAAAACTGACAATGTTCAGTTTTAAGATTTCTATATAGTTATTTCAATACAGAAAAGGATTGGTACCCATTTAGAAAGTAATAATGTAAGGACTAACCTAATCATGAAAAACACCTGAATTTTACATCCTCAGTAAGTAACTATAGGATCCCTGCTTGAGTTATTTTCAGTAACAACTCTTGGCCTCTTCCTAAGTCTGCCGACTTGGGAAAGGGAGGTCCTATTCTCTATCATAAAGCTTCCTAGAAACTACCTTTGCAGCTTAATACTCCATTAGTCCCCTGAGTAAGCTGTAAGCTTCTGTGAACTGTTTCATTCTTCTATATATGTAGTTCCACCATATGAAATGCTCGTCCAGTTGAACTCATTTCCTTAGAACACAGTTCAAATCTCTCTTTCTTTCCTTACCATGTCAAGTGGAACATTTCCTAATCTAATTGCTACTATGTGCAATCATTAAACTGACTTCTGGTATTTCTTCTTTCTTGCTGAATTAACAATATAACCTCTTTTATACATGCATAGGAGCAAGGTTTCTTTCTAAATTTTAGAAAATACCGAATATATTTTTTTCTCAAAAGTACATTTATATCCCCACTTAGTGCATGACACCATAACCTTCACTTAAACACAGTCTATTTTGTATTTTTTAAATGTTTCAAGTGATAAAATATAACTTACTTGGAATATTGTTTCAATTCTTCTGAAGTATCATCTATGAGGTCACTCTGCTTTGCTTCATAGGCCATTGAACGATAAATCTTACAGGCAACTAATGCTTTAGCCATTGATTCTTCACCATGCTGCCATAAAAAACGGGCCATGACCTGCCTCTTCATAAGGCAAGCCCAAATTAACAGTTCATTAAGTGGATAAGGAAAGCGCTTCGTTTCTGGGTCATCAATATCTACAATTTCGTCTTTGGTTCTTTTCTTCTTTCCTTCTTCCATAGCTGTATCAATCTTCAAGGGAAAATAAATGTTATAAGGCTATTATAATAAGGCCATGACATTCATGTGAGAATTTTTATAAAATCTCCTTTATGCTATTCTTCAATTTCATATAAGTGCACAAATTAAATAGTATACATTTTATATACTTGAGTTTTATTATAGCTCAAAATTCATTTTATGGGAATGGCATTTCCAAAAAATGTCTCTATAACAAAGTTTTCCATGATTAAACAAAGGGCCTAAATATTTCAACTAGTATCTGATAAAACACAATTTTAATGAAACCAAAGTTTAAATATCTTTGTCTTGCATGTTGCTAACCAAGTAAAAACTGAATAAAAGGCAGTTAGACATTTATAAAACATCTTAAAAATTCAATTATCATAGCTAAATATGAAAAACTTAATAGAAACATTAACTCACAATGAGTATCTTTTTGTATATGGCAAAATAAAGAATCAAGCATATAATATAACTAAAAACAAAAGGCAACTCTTTCTAAAACAAGTTTTTTGTTTCATAATACTAAGTAATATAGAAAGAACAAAATCCAAAATCCAGAAAGTGTAATATTTAAACAAAAATACCTTTGGTCTGTAGGGCTGTGCTGTTTTAATGAAATGATTATGTCTCATTTTTTCCTTTTTATCTGCCCTATTGCCAAAAGATTCATGACTTTTTCGCAATTGAGGAGTGCTGCTGGAGGTATTTCGACCAGATCTCTACAAATGAAAGCGTGTTATTTTTAGATTTAAATAAGCTGGTATCTATAAAAATTCAAAATCACTTTACATATGTAGAAATATATATACACACATAAAAATATGATTTGTTTAGGATTTCAATTATAAAATATTTCTAAGTACTCTTAGTTAAAAATATTTTATTTTTAAGACAATGCTACTTTTACCACTCTAATATAAGTACTTTTTAACTTTTAAAGTATATGAGTTAATTTTAAAACATATTAATATAGACTTCCCCCAAAATATTACATACCCGATTATTTCCACCAAGACTATTATATATTAATCGAAAACGCTTCCGAGTGTAGGTGCATCTATAGGTTCCTCCCATAAGATATTCAATAACAAGTCCTATATCAATTAGAGTGACCTTGTATCCTGGAGGAAGATTTCCCTGGAAACAAAACATTCTTTTTAAAAAAACAAAATAGTATTTCTCAGTAATTCCATGCCTAGAAATGCGCCTACTCTCCAAAATGACAAATGTTTACTTGTTTCATGAAGCTGGGATTTCCAGCAGCTATCTTTAGAGGAGAAAGGAGTGATTTGTTTCTCTGTTTCCTTTCGTAAGAAGAGGAAATTCTTCAGTTTGAAGTTTCAAAGGTGTGGCTCAAGATAGGAGTAAGGTTTACAGCAGAAAGATAATTTGATCTCTCCAATGCCCTAATACTTCACACAGAGGCAAAGGAACTTCTAGGAGCCAAGTATTCCATTTTCACTGTGGCACATACCATAAATTGGCACATATCATAAATTGTATTTCCTGCAAAAATAATGCTGTAAATGTTAATTATGTTTCTTGATGGGCCCATAAATACTTACTTATAAGTAATTTTTAAACTAAAATTTTATTGGCTATGTTATAGGTCACACAAGTTCTTATATATAGCCTTGTCTAGATTTAAGTACCACTTATAACACTGTTTAAAGCTAAGACTTCATTTTCCTGGTCATCAATTTACAAATGAACTTCTGGAACATAATTCACTTGTGAGTTTGAAAAGATTGCCTGTTTCAGAACAGAATACTTGGTTAATCTCATCAAATAATCTCAAAAAGGGTTTAATCATCAGATGATTGATCTATATTAACCAATTCTGCCCTCTTACCATCACCATGAACTTAAATTAACCATGTATGGTATTTTTAGTTTTAAAAAAAAATCTGACAAATACTATTATGATATGAGCTCACTTGAAAGGGAAATATTTAAATTAAGGAAAATAATGTGAGTCAGCTAAAAAAATAATAATTTCTCAAACTATACAAATAACTTACAAAACTTATTAATTTGAATAAGAAAATATACCTTTAGAATTTTTCACTTACAAAAATAAAAAAATTGGCATTATCATAGTGACCAATGTACAAACAGTCAATACATACCAAATCTTGTATTTGTTTCCAGAATTAACAACTACAGTTCTTTCTAATAACCCACTTTAAGTAAATCATAATGCAAATGTGTGTTAGAAACCCCCTGGACTGAAGGTTTCCCCAATTACTTGAGCTTTCTGGGAAAAGCAAACAAAAATCTGCCATTATGATCACCATCTAGTGTTTCCCTCAATGTCCTTATTCAATGTCTTTACAAGCCTTGGGAACAAATTTCTTCTGAACACAGAGAAAGAAGATACATTCATTCTATCAATGGTCTTCTTTTATGGAACAATGAGCACTATGAAATTCATCACACTCTATCTCAGATGGTTAGAAGCTCAGAAAACTCAGTCAGAATTTCATAAACTTTCTTCTTTCTTGATTTCTGATATATTACGCTCTTGACTGCTATGTTACCACATATTTAGCCTTTAAATTTAGCCCATAAAAAATGTCGTTTTATTTCTATTTTTAAGAAATATATAAATGTTTTTTGAAACAGATGGAAGTATAAATGATTTTTTAAAATAACATTTTGGAAAAGAAAATAATCTCTTACCTGTTTGACATCTCGAACAAGATGAAATAGCATTGGATTAGTTGGACCTTGTTTCTTTAAAGAGAAAAACATAGGGCAAACTATTATTTTTCTTCAAAAATAATGTGAACAACTTCCCTTTTCATTATGTATAGAACTTTTATGAACCTATTTGCACAAATTAATTTTATGTTAAATAAGTTCTGTTCATAAAATGAAACAAAGAAAAGGATATAACCATTTCATATTGTCATACTACCTAAAACATATAATTTATGTTCTTATGTTTTTTACTTATGTAACAACACATAAGTTTCTGTTTTCTAAAGTCATGCAAACACTGCAAACTTCACAATTGTATCTTAAATTTAATCTACCTTTCTTTCATTAATAATGGAGGTATACATTCGTTAAAATGTCTGTACCTCTGTTTTTGTCACTAAGCATCAGGTTGTATCAATGCTTTAAATATTTTAGGTAATAAGCTTTTTTTTTTTTTTTTTTTGAGGGCAGTGTGACTGGCCCTCACATGTGGGACTGAACCGGGGCCGCTGGCTTCCCAAACCAGAGCTTAACTGCCGCGCCACTCAGCCGGCGTAATAAACTTGGGTAATAAACTTTTAACATTTTCTTATGTCATCTTTTCCCTATTATCTTAATTGCATTTATATATAGTATTAGAGTAGACTAAACACGAGTTTCATTTTTACAGTAATCTTATTTTGATGGTATCCTCTATTTTGAAAAAAATACCTAGGAGTGTATCTCCCTTATCAAGAATGAGGTAAATGGGCCAAAAATGTATTCTTCTCAACTTTTTAATAAGGTTTTCTTGTTTTTGTTTTTGAGGGTGGTGTCACTGGCCCTCATATGTGGGACCAAACCGGGGCCGCTGGCTTCTCAAGCCAGCGCTTAACCACCACGCCACTCGGCCGGGCCTCTTCTCAACCTTTTAGACTGTGCCTTCACCCATCTGAAATTCACTGCCTTGAATTTTATACAGCACAAAAGACTTATTTCAATACTTTAAAATTTATTGTTTAAAACAAGTATCAAATGGGATTTTTTTATCCCACTATTGCGATGTTAATTTTTTCACACTGTTTTTTTTTTTTTTTTTTTTTTTGAGGGCAGTGTCACTGGCCCTCATATGTGGGACCAGAACCGGGGCTGCCGGCTTCCCAAGCCAGCACTTAACCACTGCGCCACTCGGCCGGCCCCTGCGATGTTAATTTTTTTATGAAAGGCTATCATAGTAATCAATGCAATCTACTTTTCCATTTTGATCACATATACCTGGTAATAGATTTTCAAATCTAACTGGGTAAACATATTACTTCTTTGAAAACAATATTTTCTTTGCTATTCTTGGCTTTTAAATTTTGTGTAATATCTAAAGATAACTATAAAAGATATTGCCTATAAACTACATTTTACTTTGTCTTCTTTTTACAGTATTTGGTTTAGCCACTCAGGAGCTAAGTTTTTCCTGCCTATTCTCTCCCATATGTTAACTTTTAAAAAATAAATGTGTCTTCCAAGTTAATATGAAGTATATCATACTTCAGGTAGTAGAAAGTTTCACTGTATTTTCTCAAACAGTATTAATCATGTAGAAATGCAGTTTTTGGAATTCTGTTTTATCTTTATTAATGTATATTCATTAAACATAACTTTTTAGTATAAAATAAATATACTTTAACACGGCAGTTCTCAAAGTGCGGTCCTGGAACCCCTGAATACCCTCAAGACCCTTTTAGGAGGTCATTGAGATCAAAATTATTTTCAGAATCATGCATGTCAAGATGTCATTTACATTTTTTTCATTCTCATTCTTTCAAGTATTCGGCAAAATTCTCCAGAGGCTTCTTGATGTGTGATATTGTGTAATAAAATTCAAAAGCAAGTATGAGAATCTAGCTGCCTTCTGTAAATCCAGGATTTAAAGAGATTTGTAAAACTGTAAAATTATTCTACTCTAATTTTTTGTTTTCTTAATAATATGTTTTTCTGTTAACATATAGTGGATTGCTAAACACATTAATAAATATTTTTAAGATTTCTTGGTTTTATATTCTAATATGGTAAATACCAACACACATAAACCAAAATCTCTTTACAACAGCTTTTTTAAAGTCCTCAATAATTTTTGTTATAGGAGGACCCTGATACCAAAAAGTTTGAGAACCACTGTTTTGTCATGTTATAATCCCTTAAACATTTAAAAATTTTATCAATAATTGATGCTGAAAGTAACTACTGAGTTATACAATTAAAAAAATTACTTGCCTTGCTAATGGGATCAATTTTTATTTTTATTGTTTTATATTTGCTTTACGTTTCAGAGATAAACCTTACTTCAGCACAATGAATAATCCTTTTAATTTTTACATCTGTTCGCTAGAGACAGAAGAATGCCAACAAAGTTCACTGTAACTGTGCTAGACACTATTAAAGGAAAAAAATGGGGGAAAATAAAAATATAATCCCTACTCAAAAGCAATTTACAATCCACAGTGAAAGATATAATTGTACTTAACTAGCTATGCAATTGGGCTTCATGAAGGCAATGGGATGGCATTTAAACTAAGTTCTAAACAATGAATAAAATTCCAGTAAGTGTGGAATTGGAAAAAAAAAACAGACCAGCACTGTGTAAAGACCAAACAGTATTTTTTTATTGTATTTTGGGAAAAATGGTAGATAGATAACGTAGTTGAAATACCCAGTATAAGAGGGTAGGATGAGAATAAAAAGGCCAACAGAGAGAGATAGCTGGGGCAAAATTTCAAAATTTTAAAAGCTGGAAAGCTGTGAAAATCCACCTAAGGATTTGGACATTATTCTGTACATACTAGGGAGCCATTAAGAGTTTTTAAACTGGGAAAAGATATGTTAAAATATGTGATTGTAAGAATAATTAAAGAGGGCTGGCCGAGTGGCTCAGTTGGTTAAGAGTTGGCTTAGAGTGCATGCTCTGAGCAACAGGGCCACCGGTTTGATTCCCACATGGGCCAGTGAATGCTGCACCCTAGCTGAGCTGCCAACAGGTGGCAGGATGGCTCAGCTGGTGTTAACAACAAGACTGTCTGTTCAATGATGGGCTAAGCCTACCTGCAACTAAAGATTGAACTGGCCACCTTGAACTGAGCTGCCGCACGGATGGCTCCGTGAATAGGGCGTGCACTCCTAACAATAAGGCTGTCGGGTTTGCCTCCTGCATGGGGTAGTGGCTATACCCACCCGCAACTAAGACTGAACTAAGCATCTTGAGCTGAGCTGCCGCCCGGATCGCTCAGAGGATAGAGCGTAGAGCATGCACTCTTAACAACAAGGCTGTTGGTTCGATTCCCAAATGGGATTGTGGCTACGCCTACCCTCAACTAAGATTGAACACAGCACTTTGAGCTTAGAGGCCACGAGCTGCAGGTGGGAAGCCAGATGGCAACTGGCGCCCTCCACAACAAAGATTGAAGAACAACAACTTGGCTGGCCCTCTTCCAATTCCCCAATAAAATCTTTAAAAAAAAAAATAAAAGATTAAAGATGTGAAGAAAAACTAGGAGATGAGATTACAAAAGTAGTATAGACTAGAAATGACCAAGTAGCTCAAAGACATTAGGAATGAAAAGGAGATTAACAGGTAGAAAACGATGAACAAACACAGCTTTGCAGAGAAGTCAAAATTAGGAAGGTAGGAGGGGGCCAGCGGAGTGGCGCGGTGGTTAAGCACTGGCTTGGGAAGCCAGCGGCCCTGGTTCGGTCCCACATATGAGGGCCAATGACACTGCCCTCAAAAAAAAAAAAAAAAAGGAAGCTAGGGCTTTGTCACTGACAGTGATCCTCAAAGCTCTAATAGCTCAATTAGAATCATATTAGTAACATGGAAACCAATAGGAAGGGTAGTATTTACCCTCTCCAATGCTAGTGACATGAAATCTGAAATGAAATGAGACGGCTTTGTGTAGGGAATAGTTTTCAGGAGCTCTTTAGAATAAAACAGTAAATGTATAAGCTAAAAAAAGGACACCACATGGTCAAATTATGAATGTAAAAAACAAAAAGAAAGAGCAATGTGTAATTTCTCCATTAGGCAAAGGAATAAAAAGCTATTTAGTAACAAATGATCACCAAGAAAAAAGAAACATAGTGACTATAATTAAGAAGTTGATTCTATAGTTTTCAAAAAGGGTGAGGGGAGAGAAAGGAAGACAATGTGAATAACACTATGTACTCTTTCCTATGAGGCTAGTGACAGGGGAGGTCCCCCAAAACAGGGAAATGGGTTCCAACTATTATATAACCAATCGGTTGTACAAAGACTGTAATTTTTCCATGTAATCTAGCAAGGCATTCAAGGTTTTACCAATAGGATTGAATATATTCAGGTAAAATGACACTTCCCAAAGATGATAAAATTTAGTTAACAAAGAATATTAACATATACTTACAGTGTTGTAAAGTTCCTCCAGTCGAGGAATGGTAAGGAATTTATGCATGCTTACTCCATTTTCAATAAGAAGTTTTACAAATGCAACTCTATCCATTACAAGAGCATCAAGCATAGCTTGTTCCAAGGATCCAACCTAAAAGAGTATCAATATTAATAAATGTACTTCATACTCTAATTATACAAACAGTTCTAAATGCAATTCCTTGGTATTTTTATACCACCTTGATCCCAAACAGTTTTAGAAGATTAAAATGATGCACAATAGTAAAAGGCTAGAACTTAAGGAATATAGAGAATAGATAAAAAGACATCTCTAGAATAGCATTCCTCAAACACCATCCCATAAACACTACTTTGCAGGACAGCAACTGTGAACATGGGGAAAAAAACAAAACAAAAACAAGACAGAAACCATTATCAATTAAATTTAGGAAAAAATATCTTAAAGCCAATGGTTCTTAATATTGAGGAAAGGTTTTTTGGAGAGATCATTTAAGTAACTGGGAGCCATTACTAACATTTAATGGGTAGGATCCAAGGACACCAGAAATCATGCAATGTGCCAGACAATCTCAAACAAATTGTCCTACATCTTGCACAACTTTTTATTATCCTGTTA
The DNA here is from genome assembly GCA_033961575.1 of Aselliscus stoliczkanus. Classification (NCBI taxonomy): domain Eukaryota; kingdom Metazoa; phylum Chordata; class Mammalia; order Chiroptera; family Hipposideridae; genus Aselliscus; species Aselliscus stoliczkanus. Next base: position 103,226,982 of record CM066732.1, read on the forward strand.
GATGCTCATGAATGAAAATCCAGGAATACTGCTGTTTACATATAGCATAAACACAAAGGATTCTATCATGATTTGTTGTATGATGCATTTTCCAAAAAGCAGAACCATCATGTAAGTTAGACAAGATTGTACTTAATTTTCTGTAGAACTTTTAACAAATTATTCACCATAAGAGAAAAATCACATCTCTTAACAATACAACCTGTGCCATTTCAGTTTAATATAACACATGCATTTATTGGTCAGCATTTATAGCTGTTCCTTTTTCAAGATTTACAGATTCCTATAGACTTTAACAAAGTCACAATCAAAATACTGTTAAATTAGTGAGACACAAATATAGAGATTTCTTTGAGTATCATTAATAAAGGTTACTTTATTAATAGATTAATATATTTAATATTGTTAATGTTAGTATGTGATATTACTGTAATATCTCATATTACTGCTTCTGTATATTTTTAACATTTTGGTACTGTATGATAAAAAACACCTCTGTGGCAAAAATCAATACCAAAATCATTTGGGATTTCTTTTTGTCTGTTGTTTTTCAAGTTTATTCTGATTCTGTCTTCAGAAGTTAACAATACAACTTCTCTACAGCAGCTTCTATTACCTCTTCTTTCTCCCATGTATCCTCTGTTTCCATCACTTAGCAAAGGATATGGTCTCCAAGATACTTTTAATATACAGACTAAATGCATGATAGGATTTCAAAATGGAAGATGTTTTCTGTGCTACTGTTCTGGGTCATAACAAGGAAAATTGCACTTAAAAAAAAATTTAAAAGAATGTAACACATTCATTTTCTCATATCAACAGCCTGTAATTTATCATGGCATATTATTCTTATTTTAGTTAACATTATATATATACATCCTTCCTTCTCTTATCACATATAAATAATTCTATTCCTTATTACTTATTCTAACATTAACAACTTTTATTCTATTGCCAACTTGCTCCTCTCCCTGCCCTTTCCTTATCCTGTACTTGTAAAGGGGGGGAATTTAAGTAACCAACAACATTCCTGTATTGTCAGTACTCACAACTGCATCATTTAAACTGATTCTATGAATAACAGATGCTAGCATCTAATTACTTATTATATCTTTTATATACTGCCATTCTTGAGCATTTGCATATTGAAATATCTATTTTTATTATAAATCACTGTTATTTCTCTGGCTTTTTTATAATTAGGGCATTATACTGGTTTTTAAAAAAATCTGTTTATAAAATTTCATTTTCATATAATAAAAGGAGGCTTATTAAATTTTTTGTTTTAAAAAAGAACTGTTTCGGTTGCCAGATGGAAGCGGGATTTAGAAGGATGGGTAAAAGGTGGAAGGGATTCAGATGTGTGAATTACCAGTTATAAAAACAGTCAGGAGGACGTAAAGTATAGCATAAGGAATATAGTCAACAATACTGTAATAACTATGTATGGTGTCAGTTGGGTACTAATCTTAACAGGGTGATTACTTCATAAGTTATATGTCTAATCACTATGTTGTACACCTGAAACTAAAACAATATTGTACATCAACCGAAACTGAAAAAAAAAAAAGTGTTTGATCTGATTGGGTCTATAACCAATGCTCTAGAACAAACAATAAAGCTTAACAAAATTTTCTGCTTCCTAAGCAACATTTCTTGATGCACTTAATGCAACTGAACTCCTTACAATCAAGAGGGGAAAAAAGTGAAACAACTGTCCTGCCATCTCTACATTAAGTATGAAGAAAGCACAAAATTAAATTCACAACACTGTGCAGAATAAGTCCACATAAACACAGAAGATAAAGGCTTTGTGAAAGCCTTTATATCTCAGGAAACAAAAATCCAATGAAATTATTCAATGAAATAAAAGACTGGCTTACTGTAGACGTTTTACCACAGCTGATTAATATCAATTTCTTCCACTGCAGTAATGTAAGGGGAAGTGAACAGTTGTTGTTTTTTTTATTATTATCATCGCATAGGAAATACATTCCCACGGTTTTAAAAAAAAAGTTCAAATATCACAACCATAAAACTTTCTTTCCTCTGGCCATCATGTCTGCAGACATATCCCATATTTAGTTTCCAGAAAGGTTCTATGACCACATGTGGATACGCATGAATGTGTATACCTTCATAAACAGAATTTGCTACAATTAAGATCTCGCTATGCATACTTTTGTGCAATCTGCTGTTTACACTGTGTAGGCAGAAAAAACCTAGCTCATTCTCTGTAAAGGCAGGATAATATTCCAAAGTACGGATGAACATTTAAGTACCCAGTCTCCTACTGATTCAGACATGTAATAAAAAGTTTGGCACACTTACTATGTGCCAAGCTGTGAATAAAGAAATGCACAAAACTGAAAAATATTCCTGCATTCATAAAATTTACTTTCTAGAAGTAGAGAGATAAATAGCTAAAATGTATGGTTTATCAGAGGATGATAAATGCTTAAGGGAAAAAAATAACACAGAACACATAAAATGCTACCACAAAGGGCTGCTACTAAAATAGGGAGAACAAGGGCCGGCCGAGTGGCGCGGTGGTTAAGTGCTGGCTTGGGAAGCCAGCGGCCCCGGTTCGGTCCCACATACGAGGGCCAGTGACACTGCCCTCAAAAAAAAAAAAAAAAAAAAAATCCTAAAATAGGGAGAACAGTAAAAGCCCAGTTGAAGGAGACATTTGGTTACAAGCCAGAGAGAGAAAGGAAGCAAGCCCAAGAAGGGATCTAGGGGAATAATGTTCCAAACAGAGAAAACAGTACAAAGCCTAGAGACAGGAGCATTCTTGGTATGTTCTAAAAACAGCAAGAAGGACAAAATGGAGGCTGGACTAGTGGCTCAGCTAGTTAAGAGCGCAAGTACTAATCAACAGAATTGCCAGTTCTATTCCCACATGGGCCAGTGGGCTGCGCCTGAGCTGAGCTGCTGCTGAGCTGCCAACAGGAAACAGGATGGCTCAGCTGGTGACAGCATGTGCTCCTAACAACAAGGCTGCCGGTTCAACTCCTGCATGGGATGGTAGGCCATGCCCACCTCCAACTACGATTGAGCACAGCACCTTGAGCTGAGTGGTTGCGAGCTGCCATCAGGAGGCCGGATGGCGACTGGACTTAGAGCTGAGCTAGCTGTGCCCTCCACAACTAAGACTGAAGGACAACAACTTGGCTGTTTCCCTTCCCTAATTCCCCAATAAAATCTTAAAAAAAAAAAAAAAAAAGGCCAAAATAAAAGGAAGCAAGCTGTATAGTGGAAACATGTAAGATAAGAGAGGTAGTAATGGGGCAGATGATGTAAAGACTTGTGGGTTACCATAAGGGCTCTAGACTATTCTTTGGATAAATGCAATGTGATCCATCTTCTGTCTGTAAAAGCAGATGAAGAATGAGAGTAAGGAAACCACACAAGATGCTAGTAGAACAATACAGAAGAGTGACAGTAGATTGGGCCAGGATGATAAAACTAGGTATTTTGAAAGGAGATCTGAAAAAATTTACAAATGCAATTTGACAGTAACATATGAAAAAGAAAAGTAAAAAAATGACATTAAGGATTCTTGTCTAAGAAACTGGGAAGAGGTGGCTGCCCTTCAGTGAGATGTGGAAAACTGCAGAAGGAACTGGTCGAAACATCCAAGAGAACACTCTGAGTTTTCTTCTATGTAGAGCACTATTTCATTTAAAAAAAACCTCTTAACCCCCTTCATTCTTCCACCCCCACCCCCTGCCTGTGGCAACCACCAAACCATTCTATTTATGAGTTTGATATCCATATCTATATCTATATCTATATATATATATTTTTAAAGATTTTATTGGGGAATTGGGGAAGAGGAACAGTGTTGGGGAATCGGGGAAGGGGAACAGACAAGTTGCTGTCTTTTTGTTCTTCAGTCTAATTTGCGGAGGACGTTGCTTCACTGACCCATGTTGGTATCGTCATTGCGCTCTTTCTGGATGAGGCAGATCGGTCGCTGACCTCTGAATAGTTGCCCACCGCGGCTATTGGCAGCTCACGCTGGCTGCCGGCCACTCACTGTAGTCCGTCGCAGCCCACTGCAGCAGGGGCTGCAGCCCATACCGTTGCCAGGGCTCGCACAGCCCAGCTCCAGGTGGAGCTGTTGTTAGCTATAGAAGGCAGTATCACTGGCCCACACATGTGGGATCTGAACCAGGGCCGCTGGAATCCCAAAACCAGCTCTTAACCAATACGCCACTCAGCGGACCCTGAGCTTGATATATTTTTAAATTCCACAGATAATAGAGATCATATAGTATTTATCTTTCGCTGTCTAAATTATTTCACTTAACATAATGCACAGAAGATAGGTAGGGGCGTGCGTGCGTGCGTGCGTGTGTGTGTGTGTGTGTGTGTGTGTTGACAATTTCTGTATCCATTCATCCATCAATAGATACTTAGGTACTTAGGTTATTTCTGTATCTTGGATACTGTAAATAATGCTGCCATAAACATGAAGGTTCACATAACCTGCATGTTTAGAGTTAACCGTTTTCATCTTCTTTGGATAAATACCCAGAAGTGGAATTGTTGGAAAATGCAGTTTTATTTTTAATTTTTTTGAGAAATCTCCATATTGTTTAACATAGTAGCTGTATCGATTTACATTCCCACCCACAATGCACAAGGTTCCCTTTTCTCCACATCCTCGTCAATTCTTGTTTCTTGTCTTTTTGGTAACAGACATTTTAACAGGTGTGAGGTAATATCGCATTGTGGTTTTGTTTACATTTCCCTAATAATTGATATTGAGCACCTTTTCATGTGCCTGTTAGCCATTAGTACGAAGTCTGACAATTTAACTCACAAACTTGTTGCAATGATGTTCCTAACCTTTTTTGGTATCAGAGGAATTATTCACTATGAATTTGTACCAACTGGACAAACAGTTAACCATCTTCACTATTTGGAAGTGTTGAAAAGGCTGCGTGAAAAAGATGAAAGCGACCTGAACTTTTTGCCAACAATTCACGGTCATTGCACCAAGACAATGCACTAGCTCACACCGCACTGTGAGGGAGTTTTTAGCCAGTAAATAACTGTATTGGAACACCTTCCCTACTCACCTGATCTGGTCCCCAATGACTTCTTTCTTTACCCGAAGGGAAAAAGGAAATATTGAAAGGAAGATCTTTTGATGCTATTCAGGACATCAAGGGTAATATGATGACAGCTCTGATAGCCATTCCAGAAAGAGTTCCAAAATTGCTTTGAAGGGTGGACTAGGCACTGGCGTTGGTACATAGCTTCCCAAGAGGAGTACTCCGAAGGTGACCGCAGTGATATTCAGCAATAAGGGTGTAGCACTTTTTTAGGATGAATTTGCAAACTTAATTGTCAGACATCATGTCTTCTCTGGAAAAAACACCTGTTCAGATCTGTCCGTTTGTTGACTGGATTTTTTTTTTTTTGGGGGGGTGCTATTGAGTTGTATGAGGTTTGTTTTCTTTGGGGGGGAGAGTTGGATATTAAACCCTTGAAAAATACATGATTTGCAAATGTTTTCTCCTATTCAATAGGTTGCCTTTTCATTTTTTGACTGTTTCATTTACTGTGCAGAAGCTTTTTGATGGAGTCCCACTGGTTTATTTTGCTTTTGTTACTTTTGCTTATTGTCAGATTAAAAACATTATCACAAAGAATTGTTGCAAGGAGCTTACTGCCTATGTTTTGGCTAGGATTTTTATGGTTTCAGGTCTTACATTTAAGTCTTTCACCCATTGTGAGTTAATTTTATGTGGTGTAAGACAATGGTCAAGTTTCATTGTTTTGCATGTGGCTGTCCAGTTTTTCCAAACATCATTTACTGACATGACTGTTCTTTCCCCATTGTATATTCTTGGCTCACTGTCATAAATTGACCCTATATGCATTGGTTTATTTCTGAGCTCTATAATTCTTTTTCCCTTCCATCGCCATATATTTGACTCCGTTTACCCTTTTCTACCATCTCTCTCTCCCCCATTACCCTCTGGTAATCACTAAACTATTGTCTGTGTCTATGAGTTTTTGTCTTGTTCCTTTGTTGCTTTCACTTTTATATTCCACGTATCAGTGAAGTCACATGGTTCTAGACTTTTTCTGTCTGACTTATTTTGCTTAGCATAATAATCTCAAGATATATTCATGTTGTCGCAAATGGCACTGTTTCATCTGAATTCTATAATTTATTCCACTTATCTATATGTCCGTTTTACGCCAATAGCATAATGTTTTAATTACGATTTGTAATGCAGTCAGAATTTAGGACTCATGATGCCCCCAGCTTTGTTCTTTTTTCTCAAGATTGCTATGGCCATTTGGGGTCTTTTGTTGTTCCATATAAACTTAGGATTATTTGTTGTATTTATGCAAAAAATGCCCCTGGGCATTTGATATGGATTGCACTCAATCTTTAGACTGTTTTAGGTAGTATGAACATTTCAACAATACTGACTTTTCCTATCCATGAACACAAAATGTTTCCATTTGTGTTTTCATTAATTTCACTCATAATGTCTCTTAGTTTTCAATATACTGGTCTTATGCTTCCTTGATTATATTCCTATGCATTTTGTTCTTTTTAATGCAATTATAAATGGAATTTTCTTAATTTTGCTTTCTGATTGTTCATTATTAGTGTATAGAACCAACAGAATTTTGTGTGGTGTTTTCATTTTGCATCCTTCAATTTTATTACATTTGTTTATTAGTTCCAATATTTTCTGATGGAGTCTTTAAGGTTTTCCACATATAATATGTCATCTCCAAATACTGACAATTTTACTAATTCCTTTTCAATTTGGATAACTTTTATTTCTTTTTCTGCCTAACTGCTCTGGCTAGGATTTCCAATACTATGATGAATAAAAGTGGTGAGAGTGGGCATCCTTGTCTTGTTCTTGATCTTAGCGGAAAAGCTTTCTGCTTTTCACCACTGATCATGATGTTACCTGTGGGCTTGTCATATATGACTTTTATTATGTTGAGGTACGTTCCCTCTGTATCCATTTTATTGAGTTTTTCCATAAATGAATATTGAATTTTGTCAAATTCTTTTCCCGTATGTACTGAGATGATATGATTTTTTTTTTTTAAAAAATTGGGGAATTGGGGGAGGGGAACAGACAAGTTGCTGTCCTTTGGTTCTTCAGTCTAGCTGTGGAGGTCGTTGCTTCACTGGCCCATGTTGGTATTATCATTGTGCTCTTCCTGGGTGAGACAGATCGGTCGCCGGCCTCTGGACGGCTGCTCACGGTGGCTGCAGCCTACACCATCGCTGGGACTCACACAGTCCAGCTCCAGGTCAAGATGTTGTTCACCATTCTAGCCATAGAGGGCAATGTCACTGGCCCTCATATGTGGGATCTGAACCTGGGCTGCTGGTGTCCCAACCCAGCTCTTAACTAACGTGCCAATCGGCCAGCCCATAGGACTTTAATCCTTCATTTTGTTAATGCAGTTTATCACACTGGTTTATGGATGTTGAACCATCCTTGCATCACCTGAACCAATCATACTTGATCACAGTAATGATCCTTTTAATGTACTGCTGAATTTGGTTTCCTAATATTTTCTTGAGGATTTTTAAAAGCTGTTGTCTAAGAGTCTGACTTCCAATCAGCCTAAATATAGGCACTGAGATCCTCGCCCTAGGGACAATGACAGGTCTTGGCACATCCTTAACTACAGGCTGTTATTAAAAATATAACAGGCTGCTTAGACAAGCACAAAGGTTTGAAAGACAATAAAGAGATGGGGCAGGGTTGAATGACAAGATTCACTCCCTATACAAGGCCACTCCTTCAAGATGGAGAGAGATGGTTGCTTCATCTGTACAGGAACCAACAGAGAGTCAAGTAAAATGAAGAAACAAGGAAACTATATTCCTAATGAAAGAACAGGACAAAACATCACAAAAACAACCTTTATGACATGCAGATAGGTAATTTACTTGATGAAGAGTTTAAAGTAATGGTCATAAAGTTGCTCACAGATCTGTGGAAAAGGATGGATTAACACAGTAAGAACTTCAACAAACAGATAGAAATGATAAGAATGTACGAAATAGAAGTCACAGAACTGAAGAATACAATAACAAAACTGAAAAGTACACTAAAAGACTTCAATAGCTGACTAGATGAAGGAGAAAGGATCAACGAATCAAGGTCAGGGTAGTGGAGCTCCCTCAATCAGAGCAGCAAAAAGGAAAAAAAAAAAGAAAAACAGGGTAGACAGATTAATGGACTTAATGAACATTATCAAATGGACTAACATTCTATTAGAGGGCTCCCAGAAGAAAAGAAAGCAACAAAAATCTTATTTGTGGAAATAGCTGAAAAATTCCCTAACCTGAGGAAGGAAACAGGCATCCACATCCAGAAAGATCCAATAAGATGCACACAAATCCCATACCAAGAACATAATTAAAACATCAAAAGTTAAAGACAAGTAGAGAACATTAAAAGCAGCAAGAGAAAAACAATTTGTTACGTACAAAAGAAGCCCCATAAGGCAATCAGTAGATTTTCCAAAAGCCACTACAGGCCAGAAGGGAGTGGCATGGTATATTCAAAGTGCTGAAAAAAGAAAACTTGCAACCAAGAATACTCTACTTGGAAAAGGTATTCAGAACTGAAGGAGAAAGATTTTCCAGACAACCAAAGGCAAAAGGAGTTCATTCTCACTAAACCACCTTCCAAGAAATGTTAAAGGGGCTTCTTTAAGCTGAAAAGAAAGAGTGCTAATTAGTTAAAACACACACACACACACACACACACACACACACGCGAAAAGAATAAATCTAACTGGAAAGGTAAATATACAGTAAAGATAGTGGATTATTATTAATCACTTATAAAGCTTATGAAGGTTACAAGCCAAAAGTAGTAAAAATAATCAATTATAATTATTTGTTAAGGGATATATAAGATAAAAAGATCTGAAATATGAAATCAAAAACAAAACATGGCAGGGGAAAGTAAAAATGTGGAGCTTTAGAATGGGACTAAACTCATTAGCAACTTAAAACAGACTGTTCAAGACATACGCTGTAATATGTAAGCCTCATGGTAAGCACAAAGTGAAAACCTACAGTAAACATACAAAAGATAAAGAGAAAGGAATATAAATATATGACTAAAGAAAGTCATCAAATCACAAAGGGAGAGTGCAAGAGAAGATGGAAACAGAAGAATTACAAACAGCCAGAAAACAATTAAAAAAATGGCAATACGTACATACCTATCAATAGTTACATTAAAGGTAAAAGGGCTAAATACTTCAATCAAAAGACATAGGGTGGCTGAATAGATTTAAAAAACAAGTCCCATCTATATGCTGCCTCCAAGAGACACATACATGATGTAAAGACACAGACAGACTGAAAATGAAGGGATACAAAAAGATATTCTATAGTAATGGACACCAAAAGAAAGCTGAAGCAGTTATAGTTATATCAGACAAACCAAATTTTAAAACAATAACTTTGTTAAGAGACAAACACGGGCACTATTATATAATGATAAAGTACTCAATCCAACAGAAGGATATAATATTTGTAAATATTTATGTACCCAACACAGGAGCTTCTACATATATAAAGCAAATATTAATAGACCTAAAGGGAGAAACAGTAATACAATAACAGCAGGGGGGTTTAATATCTCACACTGTTGGAGAGACAATCCAGACAAAAAATCAGTAAGGAAACATTAGCCTTAAATGGCACATTAGATCAGACAGACTTCACAAATATTCACAAAACATTCCATCCAAAGCCACAGAATACACATTCTTCTCTAGTATACATGGTATGCTTTTCAGGCCACTAAACAAGTCTTAATAATTTAAGAGGATTTAGGTAATATCAAGCCTCTTTTCCGACTACAATGGTATGAATCTGAAATTACATGTAGAAAAATGGGAAACTCACAAATATGTGAAGATTAAATGGTGTTCTACTGAACAATGAATGGATCAAAGAAGAAATCAAAAAAGTGAGAAAATAACGTGTGACAAATGAAAATATAACATACCAAAATTTGTGGCATCAGCAAAAGCAGTTCCAAGGGGTAAGTTCATAGCAATATACCTAAACTTAAAACAACCTAACTTTACACCTCAAGGAACTAGAAAAAGAACAGAGCCCCAAGTGAGTAGAAGAAAGGAAATAACAAAGATTAGAGCAGAAATAAATGAAATTGAGACCTAAAAGATAATAGAGAAGCTCAATGAAACTAAGAGCTGGTTCTTTGAAAACATAAACAAAGTTGGGAAAACAAGAAAAAAATAGACTCACCAAGAAAAACAGACAGGACTCAAATAAATAAAATCAGAAATGAAAGAGAAATGACAACCAACACAACAGAAATACAGTCATAAGAGAGTACTATGAATGATTATACGCCAACGAATTGGACAATGCAGAAGAAATGGATAAATTCCTAAAAACATACAACCTACTAAGACTGAATAAGGATGAAACAGAAAATCTGAACAGAATTATTACACTAGTAAGAAGATTGAAACAGTTTTCAAAAACCTCCCAACAAACAAAAGTCCAGGAGCAGAAGGAATCAATGATTCATTCTATCAACCATTCAAAAAAGAATTAACACCAATCCTCAAAAAACAGAAGAGGTGGGTGCCGGCCGAGTGGCTCAGTTGGTTAAGAGTTGGCTTAGAGTGTGTGCTCTCAGCAACAGGGCCGCCGGATTGATTCCTACATGGGCCAGCAAAGGCTGCACCCTAGCTGAGCTGTCACTGAACTGCCAATAGGCTCAGCTGCTGTAACAAGACTACCTGTTCAATGGTGGGCTACACCCACCCAAAACTAAGACTGAACTCAGCACCTTGAGCTGAGCTGCTGCATGGATGGCTCCGAGAATAGAGCATGCACTTTTTTAAAAAAAAATTAATTAATTTTTAATTAGTTTCAGGTGTACAACATAGTGCAATAGTTATACATTTTACCCCTCAAAGTAACAACCACCCACCCCCAATTCGCCACCCCACTCCCCCCCCATATCATATATATCTATTACTCTTCCTCTGACTCTCTTCCACAGTATAATCCACATCCCGTGACTATCTATATAGATTCAATTACAGTAGGTATACAACCTCCACTTTATACAGTGCAGTGATCAAACCTCTAATACATCCATGAAATGGTCTCCCTAACAAGACCTATGACCATCTGACATTCCACAGAATATTTACATTAATTATATTCCCCAAACTGTTTTTCATATCCCAGTGGCAATATTGTAGTTGCCTATTTTTGCTGTCTAATCCCTTCCCCTTCTCCCTCATCCCCCTCCCCCTCCCAATTAGCAACCCTGATTTTTCCTCTATATTTATGAGACAGTTTCTGTTTACTTTGCTCATTCATACAGTTTTTCAGATTCCACATGAGTGAGATCATATGGTATTTGTCTTTCTCTGACTGACTTATTTCACTTAACGTAATAGTCTCTAGGTCCATCCATATCATTGCAAATGGTACGATTTCATTCTTCTTTATAGCGGAGTAATACTCCATTGTATAAATATACCACAGTTTCTTAATCCAGTCATCTACTGATGGGCATTTTGCTTGTCTCCAAGTCTTAGGTATTGTAATTGTGCTGCTATGAACATAGGGGTGCATAACTTTTTCTGAATAAGTGTCTTGGTTTTTTCAGGATAAATACCTAGGAGTGGAATTGCTGGGTCAAACGGTAGCTCTATTTCGAGTTCTTTGAGATACTTCCATACTGACTTCCATAGTGGCTGCACCAATCTGCAATCCCACCAACAGTGCAGCAGTGTCCCCTTTTCCCCACAGCCCCGCCAGCACTTGTTGTTTGTTGATTTATTGATGATAGCCATTCTGACTGGAGTGAGGTGGTATCTCATGGTGGTTTTTATTTGCATTTCCCTAATGACCAGTGAGGTTGAACTTTTTTTCATATGCCTGTTGGCCATCTGTACGTCCTCTTTCGAGAAATGTTTCTTCATATCTTCTGCCCATTTTTTAATTGGGTTGTTTGTTTTTTTGGTGTTGAGTTTCATGAGTGTTTTATAAATTTTGGATATTAAACCCTTATCAGATATATCGTTGGCAAATATATTCTCCCATTCAGTAGACTTCCTTTTTGTTTTATTAATGGTTTCCTTTGTTGTGAAAAAACTTTTAAGTCTGATATAATCCCATATGTTCATTTTTTCTTTTACTTCCCTTGCCCGTAGGGATGTATCAGTAAAAATATTGCTCCGGGTAATGCCTGCAAATGTACTCCCTATATTTTCTTTTAGGATTTTTATGGTTTCAGGTCTTACATTTAAGTCTTTAATCCATTTTGAATTTATGCTTGTATAAGGCGTAAGGAGGTGGTCCAGTTTCATTTTTTTGCATGTGTCAGTCCAATTTTCCCAACACCACTTATTGAATAGACTATCTTTACTCCAGTGTAAATTCTTGCTTCCCTTGTCATAGATTAACTGTCCGTACATGCCTGGATTTATTTCTGGGCTCTCTGTTCTGTTCCACTGATCGATGTGCCTGTTTTTATGCCAATACCAAACTGTCTTGATTACTGTAGCCTTGTAGTAGGTTTTGATGTCTGACAGCGTGATCCACCCGACTTTGTTCTTATTTCTCAGAATTGCCGAGGCTATTCTGGGTCTTTTATGATTCCATATAAATTTTAGGATTATATTTTCTATTTCTGTGAAAAATGCCCTTGGTAGTTTGACAGGAATTGCATTGAATCTATATATTTCTTTAGGCAGTATGGACATTTTAACATTAATTCTTCCTATCCATGAGCATGGTAGGTGTTTCCATTTATTTGTATCTTCTATGATTTCTTTCTTCAGTGTCTTATAATTTTCTGAGTACAGATCTTTCACTTCTTTGGTTAAATTTATTCCTAGGTATTTTATAGTTCTTGACGCAATTGTAAATGGGACAGTTTTCTTAATTTCTCTTTCCATTAGTTTATTATTGGTATATGCAAATGCCACTGATTTCTGAACATTGATTTTATATCCTACTACTTTACTGAATTCGTCTATCAGTTCCAATAGTTTTTTGATGGAGTCTTTGGGGTTCTCTATATACAGTATCACGTTATCTGCATATAATGACAATTTTACTTCTTCCTTGCCAATTTGGATGCCTTTTATTTCTTTTTGTTGTCTGATTGCTGTGGCTAGAACCTCCGGCACTATGTTGAATAAAAGAGGAGAAAGTGGACAGCCTTGTCTTGTTCCTGATCTTAAGGGGAATGGTTTTAGCTTTTCCCCATTGAGTATGATATTAGCTGCAGGTTTATCATATATGGCTTTTATTATGTTGAGATATGATCCCTGTATTCCCACTTTGCTAAGGGTTTTTAACATAAATGGCTGTTGGATTTTGTCAAATGCTTTGTCTGCATCTATTGAAATGACCATGTGATCTTTATCCTTCATTTTGTTGATGTGGTTGGTGTATCACATTAATTGATTTATGGATGTTGAACCAGCCTTGCGCACTAGGGATGAATCCTACTTGATCATGATGTATGATCTTCTTAATATATTGCTGAATTCTGTTTGCTAATATTTTATTGAGAATTTTTGCATCTATATTCATCAGGGAGATTGGCCTGTAGTTTTCCTTTTTTGTGATGTCTTTATCTGGTTTTGGAATCAGGGTGATAGTGGCTTCATAAAAAGAGTGTGGGAGCCTTCCCTCCTTCTGGATTTTTTGGAATAGTTTGAGAAGAATAGGTGATAATTCTTTTTTGAATGTTTGATAAAATTCACTTGTGAAGCCATCTGGTCCAGGGCTTTTGTTTTTTGGGAGCTTGTCAATTACTGATTCAATTTCCTTGGTAGTAATCAGAATATTTAGATTTTCTGTTTCTTCTTGTGTTAGCTTTGGAAGGTTGTATGCTTCTAGAAAATTATCCATTTCTTCCAGATTGTCAAATTTGTTGGCATATAGTTGCTCATAGTAATTTCTTAGAATTTTTTGTATTTCTGTGATGTCTGTAGTCATTTCCCCTCTTTCATTCCTGATTTTGCTAATTTGAGTCCTCTCTCTTTTTTTTTTGATGAGCCTGGCTAGAGGTTTGTCGATTTTGTTTATCTTCTCAAGAAACCAGCTCTTGGTTTCATTGATCTTTTGAATTGTTTTTCTGTTCTCTATATTGTTTATTTCCGCTCTGGTCTTTATTATCTCCTTTCTTGTACTCCCCTTGGGCCTCTTTTGCTGTTCTTTTTCCAGTTCCCTTAGGTGTAAGGAAAACCTGTTGATTTGAGATTTTTCTTCCTTCTTTAGGTAGGCCTGCCCTGCTATGAACTTCCCTCTTAGGACTGCTTTCGCAGCATCCCAGAGATTTTGGGTTGTGGTGTTTTCATTTTCTTTTGTCTCGAGGTATCTTTTGATTTCCTCCTTGATCTCATTTGTGACCCACTCACTATTTAATAGCATATTGTTTAGCCTCCATTTATTTGTCAGCTTCCAGGAGTTCTTATAATTGATTTCTAGTTTCATAGCATTGTGGTCAGAGAATACAGTTGAAATGATTTCAATCTTCTTAAATTTATTGAGACTTGTTTTGTGGCCTAACATGTGGTCTATCTTAGAAAATGTTCCATGTGCACTTGAAAAGAACGTATATTCTGTAGCTTTGGGATGAAATGCTCTGAAAATGTTAAATCCAGCTGGTCTAATGTGTCATTTAAGGTCGCTGTTTCCACATTGATTTTCTGTCTGGAGGATCTGTCCATTAGTGACAGCGGGGTGTTGAAGTCTCCTAATATGATAGTGTTACTGTTGATTTCTGTCTTTATGTCTGACAATATCTGTTTTATATATTTAGGGGCTCCTATGTTAGGTGCACAGATGTTTACTAGAGTTATGTCCTCTTGTTGGATCGATACCTTCATTACTATGAAGTGTCCTTTGTCCTTTGTTATATTCTTCAATTTAAAGTCCATTTTATCTGATGTAAGTATCGCTACTTCAGCTTTTTTCTCAGTACCATTTGCATGAAATATTTTACTCCATCCCTTTACTTTCAGCCTGTATGAGTCTTTGGATCTGAGGTGAGTCTCTTGTATACAGCATATGCTGGGGTCTTGCTTTCTGATCCATTCAGCCACCCTATGTCTTTTTATTAGAGCATTTAATCCATTTACATTTAATGTGATTATTGATAGGTGTGTATTTATTGCCATTTTGTTATTTGTGTTCATAGTCTTTCTTAGGTTGTTTTTCTCTTCTACTTAAAGAAGCCCTTTTAGCATTTCCTGCAAAGCTGGCTTGGTGGTAATGAATTCCCTTAACTTATTCTTTTCTGCAAAGCTCCTTATCTTGCCTTTGGTTTTAAATGATAACCTTGCTGGATACAGCAATCTCGGTTGTAGGCCTTTATTTTTCATCACTTTGAAAACCTCCTGCCACTCCCTTCTGGCCTGCAAAGTTTCTGTAGAAAAGTCAGCTGATAATCTTATGGGGGTACCCTTGTAAGTAACTTGCTGCCTTTCCCTTGCTGCTTTAAGGATTCTGTCTTTGTCCTTAAATTAACCCTTGCCATTTTCACTGTAATGTGTCTTGGAGTGGGCCTGTTTGGAATCATCCAGGTTGGAACTCTCTGCACTTCCTGAGCTTGTATTTCAATGTCCTTTGCCAGGTTAGGGACGTTTTCAGACATTATTACTTCAAATATATTCTCAATCCCTTGCTCCCTCTCTTCTCCTTCTGGTACTCCAATGACCCGTGGGTTATTGCCTTTGATGTTGTCCCCCAGCTCTCTTAAACTATTTTCCATGTTTTTCATTCTTTTTACTTTTTGCTGTTCCGCATGGGTGTTCTCTGCTATTGTCTTCTAAGTCACTGATTCGATTTTCTGCTTCTTCCAATCTGCTAGTGATTCCATCAAGTTTGTTATTTAATTCAGTAATTGTGTTCTTAAGTTCTAGCTGGTTGCTTTTCATTTCTCTGTCCTTCTTTATATTTTCATTAATTTCCTTGAACATTCTAATAATCAGTGTTCTGAACTCTGTCTCCGATAGGTTGGTTACCTCTATTTCCTCTATTTCCACTGATTCAGGAAGTTTCTTCTGTTCTTTTATTTGTGTTGTGTTTCTTTGTCTCCCCATTCTGGCTTACTCTTTGTGTTTGTTTCAATATAACAGATAGATCCCCCAGGTTTCTCAGTCTTTTCTGGGTAAACTTATATGGTGTGTGTCCTTTATATTTGAATTACTCAGTCTCCCTATTCTCCTGTGCTTGTATCTGAGGTGTTCCTTGTGTCGTGCGTCCTCACTTGTTGAAGTTTTAGTTTTGATTACTTTTGGTTTGTCAGTAGGTGGGACTGACTCCCAGACTGATTAGCTGTGAGGATCAGCAGCGTCTGCAGTTTATGAGCTGCTGTGAGAGGATTGACCCCTCTGATGAAACTTGGACCCTATGGGCCCTAGTACCTGTAGCAACTTCCTTTTGAGTGTGACTCTTGTATGTCAAACCCAGAAATGCTCTGGTTTTATCTAAAGTTGGCCTCCAGTTATGATGATTCTTGTGTCTGTTTGTTTGGACTCACTGCTGCAGAGTGATTTTAGAGCATAACAGATCAACAAGAACAACCTCTGCAGCCACCAAAGGAAACCAAATGCTCTCACAAGTAAAAAAAACAACCATCAAACTACAGTCAATTTGTACAGAAATATCAATCATACCAATGAAGAAAACAAACAGAAACAAAACAAAAACCACACACACAGTAATAACAGAAGAGGAAACAAAATAAAATACAATATCCTAAAATAAAAAATTGAATAAACATGAGAAACCGATTAGCTATACCTAAAAAATAAAAATAAACTAAAATAATAATAAAAATAGTAAGAATAAAAATTAAAAAAATAAAATTTGCAGAAAAAAGGAATAGAGGAAAAGCATAGCAGTGAGAAGAATGAATAAAATAAGAGAGAAAGTGAGGGTGGGGAAAAAAGAAAAAGAAAAGGAAGAAAATATATATATATATTTGTCTACACACCCATATATATGGACATATATTCACCTATATACACCTATATATATGCCTATATTAAAAACTACAAAATGGTAAGAATGAAATAGAAATAAAAACCAAAAACAACCAAGATAAGCAGCCAATAAAGGAAAACAAAACAGAATAAAACCAAACAAACCAAAAATACCCGTGCCAGTCTTGGCTAAAGTCCACCAAGCTCTCTTCAGTTTGTCTGCTGTACAAAAATTCCTGTGCCTCTTGTGGGCACAGTAGGCCACCTGATGCCTAGCGTGATCCTGGCACTGCAGGTTTGCTGTACTTGAGTGTGGTTGTGACGTGTGATTGGTGGTTTTCACAAAGTCACTGCCTTTTTGCTTTTGCCTGTCCCAAGGCAGGCTGCACCCCCAAAGGCTCAATGAGTGTCTCCGGGCACCCTTTCGGTTGACAGCTGTGGAGAATTAAAGAATTCCTCACTACCAAAAGCCTGCTAAGAATCTGTTAATTAGTGCCTCAGCAGGTGAACCTGCCCTGCCTCCCAAGCCTTGCATAAAGGTGGGGGCGGGGTAGGTAGTCTCACTCTGCAGCCTTTACTGTGGTGGAAATTCTCAACCCCCTGCAGGTAGGAATATCTTCCTAGTCTGCCCCTATTGCTCCATTCAGGAGTCAGTTTAAGACTCTGTCTTGGCAGGGGCCAAAGTTTGTGGGAGTGGGTGGGTTATTGTTTTTTTTTGCTTTCTGTTCAAGAGTAGAAAAAGGAAAACAAAAATAAAAAACTTAAAAATAAACAAAGCCACAGTTCCAACACTGTTTTAAGCTAAGGCCTTTGCCTCTTATGCTCCAGCGGAGTTCCTGCTGCTCTCCCAAAGGGTCTGCCGGGATTTAGGGAATTGAGCGCACCCTACCGTGTGGCTAAGATTCCCCGCTCCACGTCTCTCGGGGACCTGCGTCTCCGCCCGGCGCGTTGCTTGTCCGAGCGAGTCTTCTTTTTTGGTTTAAGGCGTCTGCCTCGGAGCCGGCGCGCGCCCGCGCGGTGCTCCTGCTGTTCTCCCGAAGAGACTGCCGGAGTTTAAGGGACAGCGCGCCCCCTGCCGCAAGGTTCAGATCCCCGCTCTGTCTCTCCGGGACCTGTGACTCCGGCCGGCATGCGCTGCTTCTCCGCGCGCGAGTCCTCTTTTTTCCCCTCCTCCCGGGTTTAAGGCTTCTGTCTCGGAGCCCGCGCCGTTCTCCTGCTGCGCTTCTGGAGGGACTGCTGCCGGGATTTAGGGGACTGCGCGCACCCTGCCGCGCGGCTCAGATCCCCGCTCCGTTTCTCGGGGACCTGCGTCTCCGCCCGGGCCGCGAGTCCTCTTTTTTCCCCTGCTCCTGGGTTTCAGGCTTCTGCGCTCCGCGGGACCCGGTGGGCACAGAGACTGATCCCTGAACCGGGAGGGTGCAGGGATTGACCTTGCCCTGTCGCTTGGGGGATCTGCACCCTGCTTCCTGGGGGACCCGGTGAGCCGCGGGTAGAGCATGCACTCTTAACAACAAGGCTGCTGGTTCGATTCCCGCATGGGATGGTGGCTATGCTCACCCGCAACTAAGATTGAACACAGCACCTTGAGCTTAGAGGCCATGAGCTGCCGACAGAAAGCCAGATGAAGACTGGCGCCCACCACAATGAAGATTGAAGAACAACAACTTGGCTAGTTATCTTCCTCAATCTCCCAACACTGTTCCCCTCCCCCAATTCTCCAATAAAATCTTAAAAAAAAACAAAAACAACCCCACAAAAAAACAGAAACAGAAGAGGCGGGGACTCTTTCAAACTCATTTTATGATGCCAGCATTACCCTGATACCAAAACTGGATAAAAACGTGAAAAGAAAATTACCCGTATATCCCTGATGAACACAGATTGCATAAGCACTATTTCTAATACTTTCTTTCAGTTCTAGGATTTTTACAGATCTCTACCCTATTAAAAAAATAAGGTTTTATCAAGAAGCAAATAGAACTTACTAAATCCTATATGAATTTGAATGTTGTAGAAATGTTTAGGTAAACTAATTTTGCAATTCGGTAAATCTTGTACTTGACAGGTAAAATGTCAAGTTAGGTTACAGTTCCAACACTTTTAGTTTAATTTAATTTCATTGTGTATAGATTGTTTTACATACCAGCCACTGTTGTCCATAAACAAATACATGATTTTTGGCAATGTCAACTCTATCCCATGCCAATGTAAGGATGAGCTGGTCAAATGCAGATGCATTAGTACCTATGGAATAAAGAAAATAGTTGACAAGTTCAATTAATTTACCTTCATTAAAATGTGAACACTTATGGATTCTCCCCACTCCCTCTTAAATTAACTTACACAGCTAGTGTCAGCCACTGTTCATAGGTAGCCTGCCTTAAAGAGAAAAGGAAACTCCCAGGGTTGAGGATTTTTGTTTCCCAACTGTATAAGACACAGCCTTACACTACAAACAATTCAGAACAAAGAACAGAAAAGATGCCTTGTTTTTATCATAGAGATAGTGCTGTTAAGATTATGAAAAATATCCTTACAGGTGCTTTTCTGAGTATATGTAAATTCATATGTATACTTTATTTATGCAAAAGTGGATCATATTATACAAGCATTCACAGCCTGCTTTATGTACCATAATATCATACCTTAGTTTTCTGTAACAGTACATATACAGAGGGTGCCAATAAAATGTATACACATATTAAAAAAGGAAAACTGTATTAAAATTGTAATATTCAATATAAACTGATAACAAAAAATGAACACAAGTCATGTTTAACTTCTGCAATTATATGAGGTGCTTAAAGTGGTTACCATCAATGTCCAGACAGCTCTGATTATGCAAACTACTGCTTGAGCAACGCTGACCAAAGTGTCCACTTGTATACATTTTTTGGCACCCCTGGTAGATTTACCTTGCATACATATTAATATCTTTTAAAGATGAACTAAAATTTATTTAATAAATATTCTAGTGGGTATTCAGGTTATTTTGAATTTTTTGGTAAGTATAACTGTGCACATTTGATAATTTACGTAGGATGATTTTGTAGAAGCCAAATTGGTAGGTAGAAGGATATATATTTTAAAGCTTTCGATATACTGCCAAAATACATTCCAGAAAGGTTATAACATCCATCAGAGGCTACCCAGCTGAGGGATAAAAAGCTTTTTTGTAAATTTACTTTCTAAAAATGATAACACTGACCATCTTTCTACATTTCCTCCAAGCATTTGTATTATTCTGCTAATACTTTTTACATAAATTCTGACTCATTTTTCTATGAGGTAGTCATCTTTTTATCATTAATACCAGCTCTCTGTGATCCCTCCACATTCTTTTTCCTTAGTTTCCTCATAAGGAAAATAAGAAATTTTCTCAAGACTACTGTAAAATTAAAATGAGATAAATACTTTACACCACTATAATACAGAAAGTATATGGCAAATATTATTGCTCTCTTTTTAGTTAGTATTTTTACGCAATCCCATTTATTGATCTTTCCCTTCATGGTTTCTTGGTTTCCTATTACTTATGATCTCTTGTTCTCAAGATGATATGTTATCTTATATTTTATTATAGTATTTTAAAAATGTGTGATCTACTGGCAATTTATTGTGACCTAATATTTGGGAAAGAGCCCTCTTACTCTGTTCATAGCACCTCACGGCATACTGTGACTTTCAGGTATTCAGAGGCGACACCATTTTAGTTTCTAATTTTGAAAGATTTTTTCATTGCAATATTGTTTGCTGTATCAGTTGGATGTCTTTGGCAAGATAATGAGAGGAAAATGATTCTATGTGCATTTACCCTTTAGTTCTAGACGATATCCCATGTTTAAAGCATGTTTAAGAATGCTATTTTGAATTTCTATTAACTGATACCTTATTACCTTTATATAATTATTTTTTTGGCCTATCAAAAATCTGACACATTATTAACAGGATAATTAAATAGGTCTGGTGGCATAAATCCTGCTACAAACTTTTAAAAAAATTCTACAAGATAAAAACAAAAGCAAGCTTATTGTCAAAGAAAGCTAAAATGTGTCCTTCACAAAGAAAAATTATTGAAAAAAATCAGTTCCCAAACACCTTGCTAAATTAAAAAGTTCTATCTTGTATAAACAGAAAGTAAATGAAAGATCTTACAAATAAAAACGTTTAAATCTTACCTTTAAGCAGTGCAGTAAGTATTGCTACATCTATGTCTTGAAGTTCATCTGATCCAATGTGGAAAACAGTGATCTATTTAAAGATTAATTCATAATATTATGCCATTACATTTTAAAGGCTAAGACATAAGCCATAAAAGTAATTGCAAACTACATGAAAGATATAAGTTTGGAGGTTGTTTTTTTGTCAGAAATAAGCAATCAAAAAATAATATTAAAAGAGTTTGTATCATTTACCAAATATAATGGTAAGTATACTCAAAATGCTTGGTTTCATATTAATTCATTTTTTGACCTATTTTATGTTCTTTACTACTGAATAAGTGACTTATGGGCTGAGATCACTTATCTGAGAAAATCCTGCTGTTCCTTCTACAGAGTGAACACTTAATTATGTGTGTCCTGGATGAGATTTTTTCTACTGCAAATTTCTTTAAATTATTTGAAATGTAACACCGTTTAAGAGGTTTGTTGTATGTAATAAACTTTTTTATAAAGTAAAAGACTACTGTAATTACCTGAATACAAATTTTTCAACTAACTTTATTTCACAGTGTACAAAAATGAAATACATCATCCACCTACTTACAGAGTTGATAAATTTTTTCTCTGAAAACTTATGGCCATGTTTAGATGATTGAAAATAAAGCAACACTGATCTTTAATTTAATTTGAGCACTCAGAGTAAAATATTTAAGTTTTTATTCATCTATATATTTATAATTGTATTTTAGAGGAGCAATTAACAAACTCTTTAGCTTTCTTCCTTGATCCTGGCCCTAATCTGTTGAGGCCTACTTATGAAACTTTTTCTAAAATAGAAGTATAAATATATGTCTCAATACCATATAAAAACTATAATCCTTCTTCTATGCTACCTTTTAAGGTGAACAAAACAATAAATGACATCTTTACATGGTTAGAAAAGATTTAAAATTTTAAATTCCAAATTAAAAACCAAAGTTTTTCACCAATTTAGAATGTGCATTGAATCAAACAAAAAGCTTATTTACTCTCCTAAAATTACTTACAAGCTCCTTCCTTTTCATGCACTCCATCAGGGTTTGAAACAAATGAACTGCTTCACTCTGACCAAAGTTAAATGTTTTTTTGATGGTTGAAATAATATCAGGTTCTGCTGCATCAGGAAGATTCCTAGAGTAAGAGGTAACACAACTTAATTTACTGATTTCGGTTTCCATCATTTGCAGAATCTGATATAAAGTATAAGTGAATCCATGTAAGATCTTTAAAGCTACTGCATTATTATTAAATACTTGACTCTCTCACCTTCTCTCCATCAGACTCCCACTGTAATTCATAAGGGATAAAAATGGAATGGAGTGATTTTTCTCTTTGAATTATTCTGAATTTTTTTTTCTTTTTAATTTTACTGGAGAATTGGGGGCAGGGAACAGCGTTGGGGAACCAGGGAAGGGGAACAGACAAGTTGCTGTCCTCCTGTTCTTCAGTCTAATTGTGGAGGACGTTACTTCACTGGCCCATGTTGGTATCGTCATTGCGCGCCTTGGGTGAGGCAGATCAGTTGCCGGCCTCTGGACAGCTGCTCACAGCAGCTCTTGGCAGCTCACACTGGCTGCTGGCCACTCACGCTTGCTGCTGGCCACTCACTGTAGCCTATGGCAGCCCACTGCAGCAAGGGCTGCAGCTACGCTGTCGCAGGTGACTCACAGCAGCCCAGCTCCAGTTGGAGCTGTTGTTCACCATCTCAGCTGCAGAGGGCAGTGTCACCGGCCCTCATCTGTGGGATCCGATATGGGGCCCCTGGCATCCCAAGCCAGCTCTTAACCAACTCGCCATTTGGCCGGCCCCTGAATTTTTTTTTACAAGGCATGTGTTGCAATACCAGCAACTCACATTTTATAAGATACTATATAAAGATAATTTTAAGACATTACAGAGTAGTATTTCACCAAAATGTCTTAAACATGACTATCCTTGCATTTTTACTTTTCTTAATACATATTATATTTATGTGGCTCAAAAATATAATGATATAAAATAATTTAAAATATAAAAATGTGAAAATTCATGGAGGTCTCCTTCCCACTGTGTTCCATCTGCATGGTTCCATCTCAACTGCTTTCAAGAAACACTACTAGTCTTATATAATTTTCCAGGGTCTCTTTCTATATATACAAAGAATTATCCCCTCCCTCTCTTTCTCTACATAAAAGATGACACAATATACATACTACTCTACCTCTTCCTTTACCTGTGTATATACACAGGGTTAAAAAAAAAATGGTATACAAATTTTAAGAAAGGAAAAACTGTATTAAAATTACACTGATGGTAATCACTTTGAGCATCTCATAATTAATTGCAGAAGTCAAACATGACTTGTATTCATCTTTTGTTATCGGTATGGTATATATTGGGTATCACAATTTTAATACTATAGTTTTTTTCCTTCCTTTCTTAACCCTTTGTCAGGCACAACTGATCTCACAGATTCATTGCACACCAAGATGCAGCAATGAAATACATTTTTACTATACTAAGTCACAAACAGGACTGGCGATAGGTTACGGTATAGGGGAAGATACGGAAGCGATGAGTCATGATACTTAAGTTAACTGTTAGATATTGGAAAATTTGTGTGCAATGAATCTGTGAGGTCAGCTGCGCCCGACGGAGGGTTAAAATGTGTACACATTTCTCTGGGACCTTCTGTATTGTGATAATCTTCCCAAATCTATATACAGATACCAACCTTACTCAGCTACAAATTATTCCATTGTGTACGCAGACCATAATTTATTTGGATTATCTAGTCCTTTTGATATATGTTCAATTTTGTTCCAATCTTTTACTGTCGCAAACAATACTGTAACGAGTAACTTTATACATGTTATTTCATATGTGTACAAGTATATCTGCAGAACACTACGTCAAAAGATATGTGCCTCTGTATGTTTGACGGATCTTACAAAATTATCCTCTAAGAAGATTGTTATATTTTAATTCATTCCAATAATGTATCAGACAAGCTATTTCCTCAAAGCCTTAACATGATACTGTATTAAACCTGAAATTTTCATGTCCATACACTAAATGAATCTAATATTCCAAAGGGCACAAGCCTCTACATAAATTTATTAAAAATGTGTTGTAATTATACACTTACCCTCCTTCTTCTGTTTGCTTATGAATATATGCTAGGAGGTCTGCAGCTCTGCCTGTTCCTTCACATACGACAACCGGTACAGGAGGACTTTCCTGAAGGTATTCTAAAACTGTGAGGATAACATTTGGCCCACCCTCAAATATAAGTGCCACCACAGGGACACCTTGACCAATTCCTAAAAAAAGTAAATGATTAAGATATTAGGCAAAATTCAGTAATTTAATCTTGCTTTTTACCCAACTGAAGACAAAAGGCCACAGTGTAATTTCTTACAAAACTGTGTTCACTTCATTTTAACCACTCAACATGATACTAGTCTGGCATAAATAAATTAAATACTGAATAAACTACTTTTTCATTGACTTAAACTCTGTTCTAAATGACAAAATTTAAAAATCCAATATATATTTAGGTATACACTAGAATTAACATATTTATTGAAAACTAAAGTTACTTTACATATTTCACTAATTGAACTCTTGATAAGAAATTGTAACAATTTTAGTTTACTTTTTAATACTTTATGAGTTGAACTTCTATGTTTTTATTCACTTTTAAAATATATATTTCTGATACCAAATACACTGAGACATTAATACAGAAATTAATGAAAGAATCAGGATTATTTAAAAGTAACTGATCAATAAAATCCAAGAACTCTACAAGAATTACAGAAAAAAATTTAGTGAAGAATACCTATTTTTGTTTTTAACAATACCCTGAAAGGCAGTTAGAGAACCCAAAATATAGGTAACTATAGTATTCTAAAAAAATTCCCAATTTTTAAGAGATTCCATGACTCCACCATAATCTGAATGCACAATTCTATAATTCTGAATTTCTATTTCACTTTGTCATTGAGCTCACCTTCTTTGTGTCCTAGGATTACAAAATTTCTTCTTTTTAAAATAAAAATATCAATGTTGAACCAGAAAGTTTGACCATCGTTGGAAAGGAAGACCAGTATCAAGAATACCACCTTTTAAGACACACCTACCGAAGAGTGATACCTTCTCATGTTATAAACTTTAAACAAGATGATTCTTATTTTGCAAAAAAGCACTTTTTCCTCCTTTTTACTCTTCAATCTTGACTGTCAAAGTCATATATTAGAATATATTACACATTAAGAATATTTCTGAATCCCTTGGGCTGCGAAGGGGTTACAATAGCAACACAGCTTCTAATGAACATTAGTGGCTTTGGCCTCAATATCTGAATACCCTATTTGGCCTCAGACTTCTTTTCCTAGGTCTTATTTTGTCTAAGGTCAGTCATTCTTAGTTAGATGTTTCATATGTTATCTTGCTACATAAGGAAATGAGCACTTCAAAGAACATTCTACCTTTTAAGAATGCTGCTGGCAATTAATACAGCCCAGAATAATTTCAACGGTAACAAATTTATAAATTCCCTTACTAGCATGAATTCTTTGCTGATTAATAGTTTTCTCAAGTTCTCTTCTCAGTCTGACTTCTGCCCCATACTTTCCAACAGTGCCATCATCCACCAATATGAAATGGGAATGCAGATTATTCAGAACATTCAATTTGCTCAGAGGGTTCAATAATGTTTGATAAGGAGCAACCACCTAAACAATATCAAATATAATAGTTAGTGGGAAGGATTAAATAGAGCGTAAATAAAAATAAACTGAAATAATCCGCAAAGGCAAATACAGGTAAAATTCCATTTACCTATAGTAACAAAAAGAAAATGTCAAAGACTACATAAAAAGTACAAGCTTTGCTTAAGCAGATGAAGATTAATCATATGGGTTGAATGATTCAATTGTTTTTTTGTTTTTTTTTTTGAGTGCAGTGTCACTGGCCCTAACATGTGGGACCGAACCGGGGCCGCTGGCTTCCCAAGCCAGCGCTTAACCACCGCGCCACTCGGCCGGCCCTGAATGATTCAATTGTATTTTGACTCTTACTGCAGAATATATATTTCATTATCACATGTAAAGGCAGAAGCAGCAAATAATAATATGAAGAAACTATTAGCTTATTAGTGAATACAGAACAATATGTAAAGGATACTGAATAAAAGCAACCAAATGTTCATATTGTTATTTATCTAACCATAAGTAGAATCATTAAAATTGATATTAGAAATTTAATTGCACTTAAGTTACCATAATTCAGTAATTCCTTTTTAATAGTCTCTTGATAAATATATATAACCAATTCACATCTTTAACATACTCAAATAAAACACTAGCATTTCATTACTACTCTTAGTGACAATAAAATTAATTCTTAATGTCATGTAGTAATTAAAATTTTAATTACAAACACTGGAATGATACGGAGGAAGTGTGAAATAGCTACACAAAAAAGGGCAGAAACCAAAAACCAAAACGCACTAACACTATAATGCCAATTATTTTTATCTATGTATGCATCTTCAAAAAGATCAAAGGAAAACCCTTTTTTTTTTTTTTTTTTGAGGGCAGTGTCACTGGCCCTCTTATGTGGGACCCGAACCGGGGCCGCCAGCCTCCCAAGCCAGTGCTTAACCACTGCACCACTCAGCCGGCCCACGAAAACACTTTTTAAATGTAATTCAAAAAGTACGGTATGTTTATGAATATTTTAAGTTGAATTAGGGCCAGCCAAGTGGCTCAGTTGGTTAAGAGCTCACTCAAGAATGCAAGCTGAGCTCTGAGAAACAGCAGTTTGATGCCCAGCCCGAGTTGAGCTTCTGCTGTGCTACCAACAGATGGCAGGATGGCTCAGCTAAAAAAAAAAATTTTTTTTAATTAAGTTGAATGGCACTCTACTTGCTCTAATTTTGTTTATACATAAGTTCAAATACAAAAATTTTTAAAACCATTCTTACATCTCTCCCAACAAGATCATTTCTGTTTTCAATCACGCCCCATGGAGCTATTCCAATAGTGCAAATCTTTCTAGATGATCTGGAAGCGTGTTCTTTGAGAGCATCACCAACATGTTTGGCCACACCTGTTCATACAAAATATAATTCACTTTATTTGAAAGTCTTCACTGTGTTAAGAATCCTGTGCTCAATCTGTAACATTACAATGTTTTAATTTTCTTTACACACACAAGATAAAAGGCAAAAAGGTTCAAAAGATAAACTTACAAAAAAAAAAACACCCAGAAAAAAACCGCGATTTAAATCACTACAATTGACTGAAACAATGCAAAGCTCACTTTTATCAGATTGTTAGGCCTAGTCCTCTCTTATATTCCTCATGTAAGTAACTAGCTTTTTGTTACTGCTCTACACATCATTTTACAAAAATTAAAAACATGGCTCAGAACTATAAGGAACATACACACATACACAACTATAAAAACTGTCCAACTGAATCAAAAACTGGGGCAACAGTAGACAGGACAATTCAAAAGAGCACATAACTCCTCATTATCACTTCTTATGAACTGAACTGTATCTTCTCCCAAATTCCTACATAGAAATCTTTTTTTTTTTTTTTAAATAAAAATATTTTTTTTTTTTTTTTTTTTTAAAGATTTTATTGGGGAATTGGCAGAGGGGAACAGCGTTGGGGAATCAGGGAAGAGGAACAGACAAGTTGCTGTCTTTTTGTTCTTCAGTTTAGTTGCGGAAGATGTTGCTTCACTGTTGGTATCGTCATTGCGCTCTTCCCGGATCAGGCAGATCGGTCGCTGGCCTCTGGACGTCGCTCACCGCGGCTATTGGCAGCTCATGCTTGGCTGCCAGCCGCTCACGCTGGCTGCGGGCCACTCACTGTAGCCTATGGCAGCCCACTGCAGCAGGGGCTGCAGCCCACACCATCACCGGGGCTCGCACAGCCCAGCTCCAGGTGGAGCTGTTGTTAGCTGTAGAGGGCAGTGTCACTGGCCCTCATGTGGGATCCGAACCGGGGCCGCTGGCATCCCAAAACCAGCACTTAACCAATGCGCCACTCGGCCGGCCCCTACATAGAAATCTTTATATCAGTGCCTCAGCATGTGACTCAATTTGAAAACAGGTCCTTTAGAGAAGTTACCACATTAAACTGAGGCCGTCAGGGTGAGTCCTAATCCAATCTGACAGGTGTCCTCATAGAAAGAAGAAAGTTGGACACCAAAAGAGACACTACGGATATACATGCACAAGAGGAAAGGCCACGAGAGGACATAGTAAGAACATGGCCATTTGCAAGCCAAGAAGAGAGAAATCAAAACTGCTAACATCTTGATTTTGGACCTACAGAACTGTGAGAAAATATATTTCTTTTTTTTCAAGCTACCCCAATCTGTAGTATTTTGTTATGGCAGACCTAGCAAACTGGTGCATCACTCAGTGTGATTTTTATAATGCATTAGCTTGCATTCCTCACCTGAATATGGAAGTAGCATCTTCACTGGTCTTCCAATTGCTGCCTTGCCTGTTTACAGTCTATTTAAAAACATCATCCAAGTGACCTTTGCTCTTGTCAACTCTCTGCTTAAAACTGTCCTTTCTCATTCAGTGTAAAAGCCCAAGTACATAAGCACTTGTAATACAAGGCTTTTACAATGATCTGCCTATTGCCCCACTATACACCACGCCACCCCATCTTAGCCGCCATCAAACACCTATAACTTTCTGACCTCATCACTTAAGCACTCCTTGCTCATTCCACCAAGGTGCACTGGACCATTCTTACTGGTCTCCCAGCACACTAGCTGTTTCTTCTCATTTATATGCTCTGCTCCACATTATTCTTACCTTGCTCACTTATTTCTTCCATCTCTACTCAAATGTCACCTTATCAGTGAAGCCCCCTACACCATCCCTCACTATTCCTCCTCTATTATTTCATATGTCTCCATAGCACTTATCATCTAACATATTATCTAGTTATCTGTTTGTTGTCTGCATCTCCCCATTAGAATATAAACTCTATGAAGGTAAATATTTCATTTGTTTTGTAGAACGATATATTTTTAGCAGCCAGAAGAATGCTTGACACACAATGAAGTTCAAAACACAGTTGCTGGTAATGAATTAGATATTTACAAGCTAATTTAAGTAGTAATTGTTTTACTTTGGATATTAAAAATAATTTGCCTTCCTTATATCTAACCTGTACACATGACAGGGAAGACTTAGAATGAAACATTATAGTATACCAGGGTACAAAAAAAAAAAGTATACATTTGTATACATGTTTGTCAACGCTGCTCAAGCAGTAGCTATAATTAGAAGTGTCTGGACACTAATGGTAACCACTTTGAGCATCTCTTGTAATTGCAAAAGTCAAAAGTGACTTATATTCATCTTTTGTTATTGGTATATATTGAGTTTTACAATTTTAATAGTTTTCCTTTCTTAAAATGTGTATACATTTTTTTGTCACCCTCTGTATTAAAAATTAATTTGGAAAGCTACTTCTTACCACTGCCTAGTAATAGATTGCTACTCTTCTACAATTTACCAGTAGCCACAAAGTGAAAGGAATAATATTTGCTCTACAGTAAAGATCATCAACCTTTTTTTTGTAAAGGTCCAAATAGTAAATAGTTTAGGCTTTGCAGGACATACGGTCTCTGTCACAACTAATCATTGCTGCTGCTGTAGCATGAAAGTAGCCATAGATAATACAAAAACAAATAAGTATAGCTGTGTTCCAATAAACCTTTATTTACAAAAACAGAGTGGGCTGGATTTGGTATATGGACCAGTTTGCTAACTTCTGTTCTAAAGTGTATTATTTTTAAAAAAGAAAACCCAAATACTTTCATAGTTACCACATATACCTAGGAACCGTAGATTATCTAACAGAAGAACTGAATATATTTATAGTCAATGCTATTATTTCAAATATCTAACTGATATGAAAAATTAACAAACACACTAAATAAAATTGGTGTACTCATCACATTACCTGTGTTTACTCCTCCAGTTAAAATCCAGGCTCCGGTTGTAACTGCAGCTTTAATAAGACCCTTTCCAATCAACTGCTTGATTCGTGGGTGAAGCTCAAATTTCTGCATGCCCCCATGTACAGAGATAACAAGTTTGGGCAATTCCATTTGCCATTCTTTAAGCAGAAGTTGTAGAATGACTTCAGTTTTCGTGTCATATGATAGTCTGACATACTAAAAAAGATTTTTAAAAGAACAAAATAATTGACTACGGTCATAGATTTCATAATGCAACACTGTACAAATGTAGAAAACTATTTAAATCAGATTGTTATAAAATAGATTTCTTAGGCTACTTTTAATATATTTACACTGCTACGAAAAAGCAATAGATGATTTTTAAATTGGAAAATCATTCTGTAAGAGCTATAGAAGTAGTGCCACTCTAATTTTTAAACCTTAAGATTAAGACATAAATGTTACTTTTTCTGTTTATATAAACTCAATTACCATTCATCAAATTGACAAATTTATCCACAGTATTAATTAGTTTATTTAACTATGACTATGCAGTAAATGAGAAGTAGTGAATTAAGGCTACCTATGATGATGAGAAAAGGGACAAAGAGAGAATGGTGGGGAAAAAGGAGGCTTCTACAACTCTTGCTATTAAGAGAAGTAAATACTGAATTATCTGTTTACAAGTTTTGTCAATGATATAGTTCATTTATAATAGAATTGTGACTATGTAGCAAAATAACGAAGATATTTTTAATATGGATGACTGTTTTCCTCACTGGAAGTAATTGTGGATTTGACCCACAAATTGCTGAAAATAAATAAATTTTACTGCCGAGTGCCTTAAGAATGCTGTGTAATGAGATCTGTTCTATACTAAAGTCTTTCTGCATTAGTTTTAACTCATTGTTACGCTTAAGTATATAAAGTAGTGTTTGGAAAACGGTGCAAAATTAAATTTTTTAAAAAAAGAGTGCAAGCTCTGAGCAACAGGGTCGCCAGTTCGATTCCCGGCCTGAGCTGAGCTGCTACTGAGCTGCCAACAGGTGGCAAGCAGGGTGGCTCAGCTAAAAAACAAAAAACAAAAAATTGTTAGGAATACACTTCTGACAATGATGACTAGGTTTAGAAAACAGATAAATAACATCTATTTTAAAGCATCAGTGAGCTACCAAAGCAGTGAAGCTTAAGGAATTAGGACCCAAGAGAATAGTAAAACTTGTAGAGATGGATCCACCATTTGGCACTATTTTCCCATCAAGGCAGAGAGACAGGCAGAACAATGTAAGGGGTAAAATATTGGTAAATATAAGTGAATAATTATGTTTTGGGGTGTTTAAAATACAGAAAGAAATACAATTCAAGCCACCAAAAGCACATTAAGTAATGAGGGAAATAAATGCAGTTACAAGTATTCAAAAGTTTCTTGCATTGCCCAGGAAGTAGTAAAAGTAGTTAATTTATAGTACAATAAGTGAAAAATGTATTTTATAGTGTTTATTATGAAATTAACCAAAGGGATAGAAAAAGAATGTATAAATAACATGCTCATAAGGAAGGAGGGAAATAATTAAAACAACAACAACAACAACAACACTTAATTCAAAAGACCAGAAACAAAAGAGAAAAAAGAAAAAGAAGACAGTAAACGATATTAAAAAAAAAAAAAAAAATTATACGGCCGGCTGAGTGGCTCAGATGGTTAAGAGCACAAGTTCTGAGCAGCAGGGTCACTGGTTCGATTCCCACATGGGCCAGTGAGCTGTGCCTGAGCTGAGCTGCTGCTGAGCTGCCAACAGGTGGCAGGGATGGCTCAGCTGGTGAGAGCCCGTGCTTCTAACAATAGGGTTGCCAGTTTGACTCCTGCATGGGATGGTGGGCTGCAGCCGGCCCCGTAGCTAGAATTGAGTATGGCCCCTTGGGCTGAGCTACCGACAGGCGGCCAGATGGCAACTGGACTTGGAGCTGAGCTGGCTGTGCCCTACACGACTAAGATTGAAGGGCAATAACTTGTTTGTTCCCCTTCCACATTTCCCCAAACACTGTTCCCCTTCCCCAATAAAAAAATCTTTAAAAAAAAAAAATTATATTCCGCTTGAAAAGAGACCTCTTAAACATAAGGAAAGGGTAAAAGTAAAGGAAAAGAAAATACAGCTATACTGATCACTGAAAAAGCAGAGTTTGTCAGGAAAGATGACAAGAGATAAAAGACATTTTAAACTGGTAAAAGGATCCATTCACCAAGCTATAACAATTCTATATTTGTATGCACCTATTCGAAGAACTTCAAAATATATAAACAAATGATTGAAATTAATTTGATGACATAGTACTATATAAATTGTCAGATAATAAATGTATATTTAGATAACAAGATAAATGAAGTAAAAACTCAAATGTGACATACCTTAGCTCTGTAGGAATGAGAACCCCCTTGAAAATTTATGACTCCATAAGCATCCGTTGGGCTCTGTTCTGTATGCTTTTCCACAGACCATTCTTCCAATGCCTGATTAAAATGGTCACCCAATTTCACATCTGAGTATTTCATGGCAAGACTTGCAGTAAAACAAGCATGTTGCTTGACCAAGCGACCACAAAAACACCTAAAGAAAAAAATGAAAGTTTAAAAAGACCTTTCAAAAAGTTAGTCAATGAAAAAAACTGAATTAAAATGAATAAATGAAGAATATAAAGATAATCTGACCTTTTGATTTTAGGCTATCAATAAATTAACACCTTCACTATAGCACTGAAATAGTATAAATATATTAGTATTTGATAATGTAGTCATCTAAATTTAATATGGGCATCTATAAAATATAGTATAGCCATATAATAGGGTAGAATTCACAAACAGAAAGGAATGAACCACTAATAGACAAAACAATATGAATGAATTTCAAAAGTTGTTATGCTCAATGAAAGAAGCCAGATGCCACCAAAAAGAACATATTTATGATTTCAAATATACAGAATTCAAGAAAATGCAAATTAATTTATATAGTGACTACAATGGTGCCCTGTGGTCAAGGGCGGAAAGAGGGTTTGCATTCTATCTAGAAGCATTCACTGGACCACTATAAAGAAGTAGGAACCCAATGCAGCTGGGCAGTCTCACTGTTCTGATAAAAAATCATATCTGAGTTTGTAGAAGCCAAAGGAGCCCAAGTTTGTCTAAGGCAGTAAAGAAAAAGAGGGAGCTCCAGCGAGAGAAAGAGCTCCAGAAATATGCAGAAGGGTCTCCTTAACCATGAGAAAGAATTAACCCAGGATATAATAAGAACTACTAGACAGCAGTAGGCCAAATAATTCCTGAAGTTTATATAGGGCAGGAAACAGTTTGTGTTTCCACCAGCTAGAATGGAGACATCTCATAATATGCAAAGTCTATAATATGGTCCTCAGAAGAGTAATGCCTAATTAGAAAGACTAAATTAGACCTAGACTGCAAGTGCCCTGACATAGTATAAGAGCAAGACTTGAAAGGCTCAAACTGATCCAAAGGAACTTAGCTGCATGTTCAAATAAGTCCAAAACTCCCTAATGGAATACAATAAAATCCAGTATCCAAAACACAAAATTCAGTGTACAGAACCCATCAGAAATTACTAGACATGCAAAGAAGTAGGGAAATGTAACTGGAAAAAAAAATCATTAATGAAGACCCAGAAATTGTAGAGAGACGATGAAATTAACAGAAGACACTAAAACAACTATTATAAATAAGATCCAACTATTAAAACTATCTTGGAAAAGTAGAAGAAAACATGAACTCAATGAGAAAGGAAAATATATTTTTTTAAAAGCCTAACTGGGGGCCAGCTGAGTGGCTCAGTTGGTTAAGAGCTCGCTTAAGAGTGCGAGCTGAGCTCTGAGCAACGGTGGTTTGATGCCAGCCTGAGCTGAGTTGCTGCTGAGCTGCCAACAGGTGGCAGGATGGCTCAGCTAAAAAAAAAGCCTAACTGGACCATCTAAAGATAATACAATATCTGAAATGAAAATGCCATACAGTGGAATTAAGAACATATTAGACACTACAAAAAGAAAACCAGTCAACTTGAAGACACAGCAATAGAATCTATCAAAAAAGAAACACTACGAGAAAATACTGGGGGGAAACAAAAGGATAATGAACATTAGTGACCTGTGGAACAATATCAAGTAGCTCACCACACACCCAATTCAAGTCCTAGAAAGGTGGGCATAGGTATAAAAATTTGAAAATTATCTGATTGACAGATCTGAGCAGCTAAATAAGAACTAAGCAAAACAAGCTTGAAGAAATTATACTAGGGCACAGGTGAAAGGCAGTGAAAAATCTTAAAAGCAGCCAGAGTACAAATGGCACATTATATACAGAAAAACAAAGATAAGAATGACAGCAGACATCTTGTCAAAAACTATGCAAGCCAAAAAGTCACTGGTACAGCATCTTTAAAGTACTAAAAGGAAAAAATACCTATTAACTAGAATCCTTAAGATTTGAGGAAAACTATGAGCCAACCAAAGTGATTTAACAGATGTTTATAGCACACGCTACCCAACTACAGAGTAAAAATTCTACTCAAGTGTACAGGAAGTATTCACCAAGATTAACCATATTCTGTACCATAAAATAAGTCTCAATAGACAAAAAGGATGGAAATCACACAAAGTACGTTCTCAGACCACAATGAAATTAAACTAGAAATCAATAAAATAACCATGTGGAAAATCCCAAGTATTTGGAAATTTAATGATACACTTTTAATTACCTCGTGAATCAAAGAAAGTCACAAAAGAAACTAGAAAATGTTTACGACAAAATAAAAATAATATCAAAACATGGAATGCAATTGTACAGTGTTTAGAATAAAAGTTATAGTGTGCATTTATGTGTGTATATATACTTCTTAGTTTAAAAATATACTAAACAGGGTAAAAATTTGTTGCATATAGTTTAAATAAGAGAAGACCTGCATGCAACACTCATCTAAACTTTTGTGTAAAAACTAAAAAGAGCAAATTAAACCCAAAGTAAGCAGATGGAAAAAAATAATAAAGAATACACAACAAAACAAAAAAGAGAAAAACAATGAAGAAAAAATCAATGAAACATAAAAAGTGTGCTCACCAAAAGACCAAGAAAATTCAACATCCATTCATCATAAATTTTCAGCAAACTAGAAGAGGAAGGAACTTCCTCAACACAGATTATCATGATACTTATTTGATCTTAGCCATGAGTACCATTACATTCTGAGTCTTGTTAAGTCCTAGCTAATCACCAAACCTAGGGGTGATCTTGGGGCCTCTTGACGGAAGTTGACAAAATACATGAGACAACTGTTGTCCAGCAGTGACCAAGAGGAAGAATGGGACTTTGGTCCTTGAAATGAGGGAAATGTATGAGGCAATTCTCCATGATTGCACCAACCTCAGGCAATTTCTCAACCATTGTGCACAGGAGATGCCCATGTAGAAAACGGTAGTGTCAATGAGCTGAACAAAGAGGCAGAACATAAAATTCTACACTGGCAAAGCAGTTAAAATTTGGAGCAGTGTACCAAAGAGAGTTATACAGCGAGGAAGACAAAGAAACTTGCATGAGAATTCACCACGGGTTCTTGGCCAAGGACTGAGCTGTATCTGTGTTAGCACAGATGTTGGAATTAGTAAACAAAGATTTTAATGCAGGTGTTATAAATACACTCAAGGACTTATAAAAACAGATGGTAATAATACGGATACAGATACGACATCAAAGGAGTGACATGGAAACTGCAAAAAAGAATCAAATGGAAATACTAGAACTGAAAAATATGCTTGAAATGAAAAGTTCACTGGATGGGCAAAACAGCATATTGCAAATTGCAGAAATAAGGGTTGGTGAGCCTGAGGCAGATCAATACAAATTTGATAAATGGAAAAAACTTTTAATTAAAAAAAAAAAAGTAGGGGGTGGTCAGTTAGCTCAGGTGGTTAGAGCACAGTGCTCATAACACCAAGGTTGCCAATTTGATTCCCACATGGGCCACAAAGCTGTGCCCTCCACAACTAGATTGAAACAACTACTTGACTTTAAGGTCATCAGTCCTCGAAAAACACATTGTTCCCCAATAAAATTTCTAAAAAATAAAAAAGGGCCTCAGTGACCTGTGAAAAACAGTGAGCAATCTAACGTATGTAGAACTGGAGTCCCAGAAGACAGAGGGTGAGAGAATAGGGCAAAAACATATTTTAAGAAACAATGAGGCCAGCTGAGAAGCTCAGCTGGTTAAGAGTGCGAGCTCTGAGCAACAGGGTTGCTGGTTCAATTCCCACATGGGCCAGTGAGCTGCACCCGAGCTGAGCTGCCAACTGGTGGCAGGATGGCTCAGCTGGTGAGAGCACGTGCTCCTAACAAGGTTGCTGGGCTGACTCCTGCATGGGATGATGGGCTATGCCCACCCGCAACTAGATTTAACATGGCATCTTGAGCTGAGCTGCCCTGAGCTGCCGACTGGCAGCCTGATGACAACTGGACTTGGAGCTGAGCTAGCTGCACCCTCTGCAACTAATATTGAAGGACAACAAAGTGGCTGTTCCCCTTCCCCAATAAAATCTTAAAAAACAAACAAAACCAATGATTGAAGACTTCATTACATACAGAAGACCAACTACATTAATGACAGCTCACTTCTGACTAGAAAAAAGACCCACAAGACAATATAATGTACCTTTAAAGTGTTGGAATGAAAAAACTGTCAACTCAGAATTCTATAGCCACTGAAATATCCTTCAAAAAGATTAAAGCTAACGTATTTTCAGATAAACCAAGCTGAGAAAAATTAATCTCAATTATACCAAACACTCTTTTTTAAAAAGCTCTTCAGCATGAATGGAAAGATAGATACCAGATGAAAATTCCCATTTCTAAAGAAGAAATGAACAAGACCAGAGACAGTAAAACAACTCAGTATATTCAAAATGTACTCATTCTATACACTTTTTTTTTTTTTTTTTAGCTGAGCCATCCTGCTACCTGTTGGCAGCTCAACGGCAACTCAGCTCGGGCTGGCACTGAACTGCCGTTGCTCAGAGCTCAGCTCGCACTCTTGAGCGAGCTCTTAACCAACTGAGCCACTAGGCTGGCCCTACTTTCATCAGATCTTAATAAACAACATTACTATTTACTTAATTGCCTAAATAAGAAATTTAGGCACCATCCTCAAATCTTCCTTCTCTCTACATCCACCAAATCCTACTGAGTTTCTTTCTCTAATCCCTTCAAATATGTCTACATTTCATAGCCACTACCTTAAATTGAGGCTCTCATTTTTTTTGCCAAAATTACTCCAAAATTTTACAAACTATTTTTTTCTCCTAATTCAATCTCAAAATGCCAATTGCAGAGAGACAGAGAGAGAAAGAGAGAAAGAGAGAGAGAGAGAGAGAGAGAGAAGGGAGGAAGGGGGAGAAGGGGTAGAAAGGGTTAGAGAGGGAGGGAGGGAAAGGAAGGAAAGAAGAGAGAAAGGGAGAACAGGGGAGGGAGGGAAGGAGGGAGAGAGAGAGGGGGAGAAGGAAAACCTTTCCCATACAATATCGGTTAACATAAAATCAAAACTATGGGGCATATACATAGAGGGCTTAAATGTGTATTTTTCCAGACTCTGATCTCACCTATATCCATCTTACATACTACATTCCTCAGTTTCCAGACAGAACCATAATCTTTTTCACTGTCAGACATTCCCACATCCTGTTCTCTCTGCCTAAAATCACTTACCCTCAATCTTTACCCAACTAATTCACAATCAACTGTAGAACTCTGCTCAGGTAGCTTCATTTGAGTTTCAAGCAGCTTTATCTGATGCTTTACCTCCCAAGTCTGAGTAAAGTAACCCTCAAGTATAACAGCCTGTGAATTTTATCCCACTGTATTCAGACGTTTCTAACAGATGACTTTTCTTTTTCAAAATTTATGC
The DNA here is from genome assembly GCA_033961575.1 of Aselliscus stoliczkanus. Classification (NCBI taxonomy): domain Eukaryota; kingdom Metazoa; phylum Chordata; class Mammalia; order Chiroptera; family Hipposideridae; genus Aselliscus; species Aselliscus stoliczkanus. The sequence goes on from CM066732.1 coordinate 103,265,152, forward strand.
AATAGAATGATGTTATTAAACTTACCTGACAAGTTGCTGACAAATCTGACATCCTGGAAGGCATCTATAAACAAGGTAAATTCATTACTTAAAGGGGGGAAAATTACACTAAACTATATAAAATCCATATACAAGTACAAAGAAAAATCAACATTAGTTTAATTTTTCAGTAGACATCATAGATCGTTCTATACTTTTATTTAGACTTTCAAATAACTTTTTTAAACACAGAGTTTCCATATTTTAAACACAATTATGTGTGACAAAAAACCCAGAAACCATAAAAAAACTGGTATTTAGCTCCATAAAAATGTATTTCTACATGACAAAAATATGTCACTAGTAAAGTCAAAAAACAAAGAAAAAATATTTGTAGACAAAAGGTCAGTTTCCATAATATATAGCTTCATCAAATCAATATAAAAAAGGTAAATATATGAACACACATATGGAAAAGGCATTTGATTAGAAAAAATATTTTTAAAATCCTTTAAGACAATATTTTGGCAAGAATATATAGAGAAAAGTAGTCTCATATCTGCTGGTGGGAGTATAAATTGATATAATCTCTATGAAGGGCAATTTGGCAATACTCATCAAAATAAAAGCTATAGATTCATTCTCAAAATCCTATACAAAAAGCACAGGCTAAAAAATACATGTAGCATATGTGTAAAATGATTAAAGTATTACAGCATTTATACTTATAACAAAAAGAAAACTAGAATACCTAAAATCAATAAGGGACTACCAAAACAAATTACAATACAAACATACGAGGTGTGATCAAATAATACGGTGAATGTTTAAATTAAATAAAAAAAATTATTACAGTAAAAAACACATTGCCATTAATCCCCCTCAAAATACTCCCCCTCACTTTGAACACACTTATCCCATCGTTCTTGCCACTTTCTAAAGCAGTTCTGGAAGTCCTTTATCGTGAGTGTCTTTAATTGCTGTCTTGGCTGCCTCGATGTCCTGAATCATTCTGACTTGGGGAAGAGCCAGAAGTCACATGGTGCCAGATCCCAAGAATAAGGTGGATAACAAAACACCTTAATGTTCTTTGACAAAAATTACCATATATCAGAAGCAATGTGTGACACAAAGAGTCATGATGAAGGATGATTAATGGCACATTTTTTTTTCAAACCTTTATTTTTTTAAATTAAATTTATTGGGGTGACAACAGTTATAAAATTACAGAGGTTTCAAGTGTACATTTCTATATCATCTATATATCACAATGTGTGCTCATCACCCAGTCAGTTCTCCTTCCATCACCATATATTTGACCCCCTTTCTCCTCTTCTACCATCCGCGGTACCCCCTTACCCTCTGCTAACCAACGAAGTGTTGTCTTGAGTCTATGAGTTTTTGTCTTTGCCACGTTCTTTGTTGCTTTCAGTTTTGTATCCCACACGAGTGAAGTCATATGTTTCTCCATTTTTCTGTATGACTTATTTCACTTAGCATAATAACCTTAAGATCCATCCATGTTGCAGCAAATGGCAATATTTCATCTTTTCTATGGTGCAGTAGTATTCCACTGTGTATATGTACCACATCTCCTTTATTCAATCTATGGAAGGATATTGGTTGTTTCCATGTCTTGGCCACCGTAAACAAAGATGCAATGAATATCGGAGTACATATATCTTTATGGATGTTTTCAAATTTTTGGGTAGATACCCAGAAGAGGGATTGCTGGGTCATATGGTAATTCTATTCTTTTTTTTTTTTTGCTGCAAAAAGCTTTATTGTGTCAATTTGGTCCAAGGCATGGGAGAGGGCTCCCGGGTGGTGGGGTGGTTAGAAGGCTGCCTAGCGGTTTCAGGGAGAGGTTTAGGCAGAGGCCCAATGCCAGGGGGATGCAGAGGGGTCCCTCAAAGGCCTCTGGGCTCCAAAGGCTCTTAGTCGTGCTTGAGGGTGAGCCTTTCGAAGAGATACTCGCCAAGCCCTGCCTGGGGGCTGGCCAGCCTGCGGAGGTTAGTCAGGTGATCGCCCATCTTCTTGATGAGTTTCACCTCCTCATCTAAGAAGTGGTTCTCCAGAAAATCACAGACATGGGGGTCTGCGCGGGCAGAACCCAGCGCATGCAGATCCAAAAGGGCCTGGTTCAGGTTCTTCTCCAGGGTCATGGCAGCTTCCATGGCATCCTGAGTTTTACCCCACTCATCTTGGGAAGGCTTCTGCAGGTCCTGGAAGAGGGCGCGACCGCCTCGCTGGTTTTGCATCTTCAAGAGACGTTCCGCGCCCTCCCGCTTCTCCTCCGCCAACTCGCGGAAGAAGTGGCTCACGCCCTCTAGAGCCACATCGTCGCGGTCGAAATAGAAGCCCAGAGAGAGGTAGGTGTAGGAGGCCCGCAGATGCAAGTTGACCAGGCGGTTGACGGCGGCCTCCACCTCGGTGGAATAATTTTGACGAACTTGGGAGCTCATGGTTGCTCAGCAATGAGTTAAACTCAAATAACGGTGTTAGCTGGTCTCGGAGGCCGAAGATGGCTGAGTTGATTCTGAAGGTTGAGAGAGGAAAAGAGGTTGGACGGTGGTCCGAGGCTGGAAGAAGGGGTGTCCCTGGGTCTGTTCCGTCCAAACACTGTTGAAGCAAGACACAGATCCGGGGACCGCGGAACAAACTCGTAATTCTATTCTTAATTTTTTTGAGGAAACTCCACACTGCCTTCCCAAGCGGCTGCACCAATCTACATTCCAACCAACAGTATATGAGGGTTCCTTTTCCTCCACAGGCTCTCCAACACTTACTATTTGTCTTATTGATGACAGCCATCCTAACAGGTGTGAGGTGATACCTCATTGTGGTTTTGATTTACATTTCCCTAATAGCTACTGAAATTGAGCATTTTTTCATATATCTGTTAACCATTTGTATGTCTTGCTGGGAGAAGTTTCTGTTCATGTCCTCTGCCCATTTCTTAACTGGATTATTTGTCTTTTTGTTGCTGAGTTATATGTGTTCCTTATATACTGGGTTGTTGGAAAAGTCATGACGCATTTTTGCAAAGAAAAACAGAAAAAAAATACGTCATGACTTTTCCAACAATCCAATAGTTTGGATATTAGCCCTTCATTGGAGGTGCTGTTTGCAAATATCTTCTCCTATTTGGTTGGTTGCCTTTGTTTTGCAGATGGTTTCTTTTGCTGTACAGAAGCTTTTTATTTTGATAAGTCCCATTCAGTTATTTTTCCTTTTACTTCCCTTGCCTTTGAGTTCAAATTCATAAAACCCTCTTTGAACACAATGTACAATATGTAAGTTCAGTAGCTATGCTTTCTTCTATGCAGTTTGTTTCAGGTCTTACATTTAGGTCTTTGATCCATTTGGAGTTGATTTTGGTATATGGTGACAGACAGCAGTCTATAGTTTCATTCTTTTGCAAGTGGCTTTCCAATTTTCCCAGCACCATTTATTGAAGAGACTTTCTTTAATTCACTGTATGTTTTTAGCTCCTTTGTTGGAAATTATCTGTCCAAAGTCATGTGGGTTTATTTCTGGGTTTTCAAATCTATTCCAATGGTCTGTGTATCCTTTTTTCTGTCAATACCATGCTGTTTTGATTATTCTTGCTCTTTAAGACAAGCTGAAGTCACAGTGTGATATCTCCAGTCTCATTTTTTTTCTTAGGATTGCTTTGGCTATTTGGGGTCTTTTCTGATTCCATACAAAGCTGATGATGTTTTGTCCCATTTCTTTAAAAAAATGCCATTGGGGCCGGCTGAGTGGCGCACTGGTTAAGAGTTGGCTTGGGAGCACTGGCTCTGAGCAGCAGGGCCCTGGGTTCGGATCCCACATTAGGGCCAGTGACGCTTCGCCCTCTATAGCTACGATGGAGAACAGCTTGACCTGCAGATAGGCTGCCGTGAGTTGCTGGAGATAGCGTAGGCTGCAGCAGGGCTGCAATAAGCTACTGTGAGTGGCCGGCAAGCGGGCGTGAGCAGCCAGCATGAGCTACCAAGAGCCGCTGTGAGCGGCCATCCAGTGGCTGACGACCGATCTGCCTCACCCAGGAAGACTGAAATGATACCAACATGGGCCAATGAAGTGATGTACTCCACAACTAGAGTGAAGAACAAAATGACAGCAACTTGTCTGTCTCCTTCCCTGATTCTACAAAGCCGTTCCCCTCCCCCATTAAAAAAGAAAACAAAAAACTGCCATTGGGATTTTGATGTGGATTGAATTAAAGCTGTATACTGCTCTGGGTAATACGGACATTTTAACTATGTTGATCTTCCAAACCATGAACACAGAATTTCTTTCCATTTCTTTGTGTCTTCTTCAATTTCTTTTTAAAATGTCTTATAGTTGTTTTTGTTTTTTAAAAATATTTTCTTGGTAGTGGTTCCTTTATTTGAAGGGTTGTGAATAACACAATAATAACAAATTCCATTCAAAATGTAGATTCAAGGGCAGGCCGAGTGGCGCAGTGGTTAAGAGCTGGCTTGGGATGCCGGTGGCCCCAGTTTGGATCCCATATATGAGGGCCAGTGACGCTGCCCTCAAAGAAAAAAAAAAAAAAGATGTAGATTCAATTAATATTTTAGTATCTACTGTGTCAGAACTCAGTGTTATTTCACTGACTTTAACCATTACCTAATATAGGTATTTTGTTCTCTTATATGAGAAAACTTAGCTTTCGAGCTATCACTCAGCTAGTATGGGGGCATCACTGAGCCTTAAAATCAAGGTCCCCAACTCCCAAGCCCTGACTTCTAATACTTTTTATTATTATACGTTTCAGGTGTGTATAACACAATGTAAATAGTTAGACATTTATACCCCTCATAAAGTGATAATCTGCCTTCCCCAATTTACTATATGGTATATAGCTGTCACAGTTCCTTCCACTGATTCTATTCCCTATGCTGCACTCCACATCCTGTGACTACATACAGATATGTTAAATTATAGTTGACATTATTATTCAGCTTCAGCTTCAGTGTACACTCCAGTGGTCAGGCACCTACACCGTCCATAAAGTAGCCTCCCTAATAAAACAAGTGTCCATCTGATACCCTACAAAAGCTTTACAAAAATGTCTTACAGTGTTCAGTGTATAAGGTCCTTCCTATCCTTTGCTAAGTTTATTCCTAGTTATTTCTTTTTTGTTGCAATTGAAAAAGGAATTGTTTTTTCATTTCTTTTTCTGAAATGTCATTGTTAGTATATAGGAATACAATGGATTTTTGTACATTGATTTATTGTTTCTAAATAGCTTTTTGATGGGAGTCTTTAGGGTTTTCTATATAAAGAATCATGTTATCTGTAAACAGTGACAATTTAACCTCTTCATTCCCAATTCGGATGCCTTTTCTTTCTTTTGCCAGATTGTTCTGGCTAGGACTTCCAATACTATGTTGAATAACAGTGGTGATAGGGGACAACCCTCTCTTGTTCCTGAACATAGAGCAAAAGGCTTCAGTTTTCACCAATAATTATGATATTAGCTGAGGCTTTGGTATATATGGCCTTATTATGTTAAGGTATTTTCCTTTTATGCCCATTTTATTAAGTGAAACATTTAATCAAAAATGGTTGCTGTATCTTGTCAAATATTTTTTCTACATCTAATAATATGATCATGATTTTTACCTTTTATTTATGTGGTGTATCACATTGATTGATTTGTATATGTTGAACCATCCTTGTGCCCCTAGGATGAACACCACTTGACAGTGACGTATAATCTTTATAATGCATTGTTGTATTCGATCTGCTAGAACTTTGTTTAAAATTTTTGCATTGGGAGTCATCAAATATATTGGTCTGTAATTTTCTTTTTTGTGTTATCCTTACTGTGTTTCGATATCAGGGTAATTTTGGCCTCATAAAATGAATTAGGAAGTACTGCCTTTTCTTCAATTTTTTGGAAGAGTTTGATGAGGACAAGTGTTAGATCCCTTTTGAATGTTTGGTAGCCTGGACTTTTGCTTTTGGGAAGGTTTTGGATGACCGATTCAATTTCCTTACTGTTGACCGGTCTATTTAGATTTTCCAGTTCTTTGTGATTCAGTTTAGGAAGGCTATATGTTTCTAAGAATTTGTCTATTTCTTCTAGGTCATTGAATTTGGTGGCATATAAGTCCTTCACAGTATTCTTGGATGATCCTTTGTATTTCTGTGGCATTCGTGATAACTTTCCCTCTTTCATTTGATTGTGTCTTTTCTCTTTTTATCTTAGTGAGTCTAACCAAGGGTTTGTCAATTTTATTAATCTTTTCAAAGAACCAGCTCTTTTTGCATTAATTTTTTTCTATTCTCTTTTTGTTCTCTATTTCATTTAATTCTGCTCTGATTTTTATTATTTCCTGACATCTGCTCACTTTGGGTTTCATTTGTTCTTTTTCTAGTTCTTTAAGGTGTAATGCGAGGTTGTTTATCTGGGATTTTTCTTCCTTCTTGAGATAGGCCTATAATGATATATTATAAATTTCTCTCTTATTACTGCTTTTGGCGCATCCCAGTAATTTTAATAGAATGTATTTTCATTGTCATATGTTTCTATGTATCTTCTGATCTCTCCTCTTATTTCTTGTCACCCAGTTGCTCTTTAAAATTATGTTGTTTAGCATGCCTGCCTAGGCCAGTCGGTAGAGCATGAGACTCTTAAAAATATGTTGTGTAATTTCCAAGAATTTGTGTTTTTTCCTGCTTTCTTTTTGCAGTTGATATCCAATTTCAAAGCCTTGTGATCAGAGAATATGCTTGGTATGATTTCAATCTTCTTAAAATTTGCTGAGGCTAGTTTTATGTACCTAAATATGGTCTATCCTTGAGAATGTTCTATGGACATTAGAAATGAATGTATCATCTGATGTTCTAGGGTGAAGTGCTCTATCAATGTTAATTACATCCACTTGGTATAACGTCTCATTTAGGGTTGATATTTCTTAACTTATTTTCTGTATGGATGATCTAGCCACAATGATGTTTTTAGGTCCCTTACTAAAACTGTGTTTCTGTCAATTTCTCCCTTCGGTTCTGTTGCTTTGTATATTTTGGTGCTCCCTGATTGGGGGCATATATATTGGTAAGTGTTGTTTTCTCATATTGTCCCCTTTATCATTATGAAATGTCCATCTGTCTTGTTAGCTTTTTCATCCTGATATCTGTTTCATCTGATGTACTACACCAGCTTTCCTCTGAATACATTTGTTTAGAGTATCCATTTCCACCCTTTCACTTTGAGTCTATATTTGTCCTTGTAGCTGAGATTCATCTCTTGGAGGCAGCATATGGTTGGGTTTTGTTTTTTGATCCAATCTGCTACTCTGTGCCTTTTTATTGGTGAGTTCAGTCCATTTACATTTAGGGTAATTATTGATATATGAAGATTTCCTATATCTATTTTGTCTTTTGTTTTCTGGTATATTGGTATCTCCGTTGTTTCCTTGTCTTTTTGTTGCTGTTATTTTAGTGTGGTGGTATTCTACGATTTTTCCTTGTTTCTTCTTTTTATATGTTATATATCTCAGTTCTGGATTTTTTTTTTTTGAGTCGTTACCATTAAGTTTATGCAGAAGAAAATTTTATATATACAGTAGTCCTTTTTCTTTAGCATGCTTATCTCCATCCCCTTTTGCAGAATCAGACCTTTACTCTCTCCCCTTTTATGTTTTTTATTGTTACAACTTATCCCTACTTATGCTGTGAGTTGATTTCTGAGTTGCAGTAGCAAGTTGTCTCTTTGTTGTCTTTATTTTTTTATTTTATTTTTTAAAAGATTTTATTGGGGAATTGGGGGAGGGGAACAGCGTTGGAGAATCGGGGAAGGGGAACAGATAAGTTGCTGCCTTTTTGTTCTTCGGTCTAGTTGTGGAGGACTCTGCTTCACTGGCCCATGTTGGTATCGTCATTGCGCTCTTCCCAGATGAGGCAGATCTGTCACCGGCCTCTGGATGGTCGCTCACTGCGGCTACTGACAGCTCACGCTAGCTGCCAGCCCCTCATGCTGGCTGCCGGCCACTCACTTTAGCCTATGGCAGCCCACTGCAGCAGGAGCTGCAGTCAACACCATCGCTGGGGCTCGCAGCCCAGCTCCAGGTGGAGCTGTTGTTAGCTGTAGAGGGCAGTGCACTAGCCCTCATATATGGGATCCGAACTGGGGTTGCTGGCGTCCCAAGCCAGCTCTTAACCAAGGCACCACTTGGCCAGCCCTCCTTATTTTTTTTTTTTACGTGTTTTTATCTTCTTTACCCTTATGTTATGTTTAAGTATATAGTGCCCTCTTTTGTGTAGCTGTTGCCATTTCCTGCTTCTGTTTGTCTGTTGGTAATATTGCTCATGGTTTTGTACTCTTTTGATTTTTTTTTTTTGTTTCAGGTCAAATAGCCTCCTTCAATATTTCCTGTAATGCAGGTAGTGTGTCAGAAAATTCCCTCAGTTTCTGTATGTCTGGAAAGGTCTTTAGTCCTCTGTCATATCTAAATGATATCTTTCCTGGATATATTATTCTTGGCTCATAATTTCTCTCTTTTAATAGTTTGAATATTTGATTTCAGTCCCTTCTGGCTTGTAGAGTTTTTGCTGAAAAGTCTGATGACAGTCTAATGGGTTTTCCCTTATAGGTTATTGCCTGTTTTCCCCTGGTTGCCTTTAAAATTGTCATTAATTTTTGACAGCTTCAATAAAATGTGCCTTGACAAAGCCTGTGGGACTCAGGTAATTAGGTGTACTGTTTACTTCTTGGATTCAAGGATCCAGTTCTTTCCACAGGTTTGGGGTTCTCATTGACTATCTGTTTGCATAGGTTCTCTGTTCCCTTCTCCCTCTCCTCTCCTCCTGGGATACCCATTATTCTTATGTTGATCTTTCTAATGGGAGTCAGAAAGTTCTTGTTGAGTTCTCTCATTTCTATTAACACTTAAGTCTCTCTCTTCTTTCATCTGTCATTTCCAGATTTCTATCTTCGATGTCATAATTCTTTCCTCCATCTGGTCAGCTCTATTAGCTAACCTGGCTATTTCATTCTTCATTTCTTTTATTGAGTTCTTTATCTCCAGAATTTCTATTTGGTTCTTTTTAAAAAGTTCAGTCTCTTTGGTGAAATATTCATTTTGTTCTTTGTTCATTAAACTGCCTGTTACTTGAGTTCATTAAACTGCCTGTTACTTGCATCTTGTTGAGTTTTTTCATAACTGTTAATCTTGAATTCTGTCATTTAAGTCACATATTTCCATATGTTTAAGTTCATTTTCTGGAGAGTTTTCATTTTCTTTCTGAGCTGACTTGTTAACCTTAGTTATTCATGGCAATTAATGAATTATTATTTCTCTTCCTAGGCATCTACAGGGTGGGTTCTGCAGCAGGTTGATATGAAGAGGTCTTTTGCTTTCCAGTCGGTATTGCTGGAATGTTTTGTTTTCTCTCACACTATAGCGTTTTATCTTCTCTTGCACTATTTCAGCTTCTCACACGATGGAAGGTGGGCTTCTCCTCTGTGAGCAGGTCACCTGGGACTCAGGGCACAGCCTCCGTGGGAAGATGTGGTGGGTGATAAAATTCCGAGCTTGAAATTCCAGTGCTGCCCTCGCAGCCTGATGCAGAGCCTATGTGGCAGTGCCTCTGGTTGCCCCCACAGGGATTCACCGAGAAAGGTGGGCGCGAGGTGGGCTCTGAGAGGCTGCTGGCATGTTTGTGGCTCCCAGCAATGGCGACTACCAGACCACAGCTATCTTGCCTCTATAGCTCTTTCCCTTTCACCGGAATTAGTGAGTCGCGCTGCCCATCTGCAGCTGCGGGACAGTCGCCCCCGATCTCAGGGCTGTAGATATTCTGTTCTTTAATCTGACACTGCTACTGTTTCTTTTGGAGCCCATTTCTAACACTGGGAGGGTGGGGGATGAGTCGGCCAGGCTCCGTGTCTTTGTTTTCTGTTTTCCAGCTGATGTGAGGGCTTAAACCACAGTTCTCACCCAAGGTCTCTGCCCTGAATGCTAGGTTTAGCCATATTATATGCTGGTCCCTCAGGCAGGGCTGTGAGCCACAGACAGTATGTCTAAGGCCTGAATTCTTCCCTTTCTAGATACTGCAGTGAGCTCCCGACTGCATCCTGCAGCCCACATCTCTGCACATCCCCATTCCCTGCTCCCCTGCTCATCAGATTTGGCCACCCTTAGGTGATTCGATGCACGGATCTCTCATACATGCTTCTGTGTTGCTTAAGTTATCCTTTGTTGAATTATAGCTGTTCAATTTGTTGTAACTTCCAGGGGCGATTTCAAGAAGCACTTCCCTCACGCCACCATTTCTGTGTCACAGATTTCTGGCACACTTTAAAACACACCTTCTCTCAAGCATAGCTCACACCCGACTGATTGCACTGAACAAGTTGAAAGTTGTCACACAGTGTTGTTACTAAGGTTCAACATGCTGCTTCACGTATGAAGATCCCTGCCTTTCCATTGGATGGCACCCAGTAGCAGAATTCACCGTATTTTTTAATCACAACAGAAAGGCTCCATGTCACACATCCCTTCTGGTACAGCAATTTCTATCAAATAAAAACATTATGGTGTGTCCTCACCCACCTTATTCACCAGATCTGACACCATGCAACTTCTGGCTCTTCCCCAAAGTCAAATAACCATGAAAGGTAAACATTTTAAATGGATTCAGAACATCAAGGCAGCCATCACAGCACAATTATTATAAAGACACTCCCGAAAGAGGACTTCCAGAACTGCTTCAGAAAGTAGCAAGAACAATGGGATAAGTGTGTTCAAAGTGAGGGGGAGTATTTTGAGAGGCATTAATAGTAATGTGTCTTTTACTGTAATAAATTTTTTATTTAAACATTCATATTTTTTTATTAAAATATGTATATTTAAAAAGAGTGCAACAATTAAGAACAAAGTGGTTACTGCCAAGATAATAAACACAATCGACTAAACAATATGTATTTAAAAATGGAGAGGAAGTAGTAGATATACATTTGCTTGGACATGCAGACTGTTATCTATTTCTGGAAGGTATTCCAAGGAATAGGTAATATCAGTTTCCTTAAGAAAGAAGAATTTATAGTTAATGCACAAAGAGTTTCTGTATAACTTTTGGTACCTTCTAAATTTGTGTATTAATCTATTTATATAAAATTAATTTTAAAATTGAACTAGTGTATAAAAAATGACCAGCTTAACTGTTTATAAATTATGTCTCATATGGTCAACACTTAATAAGTACTTTTATTATTTCTATTACAAAATGAAATTAACTAATTATAGGAAATGAACTCCTTAATGATAATAAATCTATTTTTTTTTTAAATAAAGCAAAAGCATAATTTTCTCTCAATGAAAATTACAGCAGTGTCTATTTTAGAACTGGCACACTAAACTAAGGAGATTTAAATTCCATTCCCATCTTTATGAATTATTAGTTATGTGGCCCACGAAATGTCATTTATGCACTCTGGTTAAGACATGTGGTGTTACATTGTAAGAACAATAAATAACAGTAAGCACAAAAATGAATAGCTATAAATAATTTAATTAATAACTTTGGTTTTTAATAAATAAGTAGTAATATAATTTACATCTAAATTTCTAGAAAAGCCCAGAAGAAACAAAGGTGGTCTTACCTGTGAGGGTCTTTGGAACTTGGTATAATATATACACATTCCCTCTTGGTCAAAGTGCTTTCTATCCAGGATTTCTGGGACTAAAACGAAAAATTTTAAAAGGTAGTCTATAAATTAACCCACTAATATTATAGGAAATAGTTTAATAATACAGAAAAAGAAATAGTTGTATATAGTATTGTTTTTCAATTCACTAAATATTTACTGTATACTACATGCTTACTGATGACAGTGCACCTAAAATATTAGAATCATTCAAGTCCATTGTGATTTAGATTACTACCATCAACAGTGCTATGCAGGTACTGCTGCTTCATATAACCAGAAAGGAGGGAAATCAAGTTTGAGATTACTACTGTGAGCCAAAAACCTCAAAAAGGGCTGGTGTAATCCTGGGAAAGTGGATCACTTAAAGGCCAATTAAAAGTGTCAAATTTAACTAAGAAACAAAATCTAGCTATATTGTATTTCTAGGAGAAATGCCTAAAGAATAAGGACATGGAATGATTAATGGTATTGGGATAGAAAAAGATATCAACCAAATTCTAATCAAAAGAAAGGTATAGAAAAAAATAAACGCAAAAAACATCAATAAGGTTAGTGCAGGTTACTACATAATTACAAATGTTTGATTCACCAGATTGTTGTAACAATCAAATATAAATAACCAAATGAAACAGTCTCAAAATACATAAAGTGAAAAATTAATAGGAAGTATAAAACAAATCTAGGATTACTGTCGAAGAGTAACACATTTCCCTCAATTGCTGTAAATCTCAAATTATTTAAAGGACTTTTAAAACTTGATTTTTGTTAATGCCACTTAGGCTTCTGAATGGACCCCTGGACTCTGTATACTGCTACGGGTAACTGATTAAAAAGGGATGAGATATTACGTACTGAGACAAGTGAAACTCCATAAATGAGGATCCTGTAAAGATCTTGGGCTCCACCTATATAGATGGAGGTATCTGGATCTCAGCAGGACAGTACAAAAAGGAAGAGCCTATGTTCCAAAAGGAAACCTCTAAGAAAAGAGGTACTCTAGACAAAATTATGATGGGTGAAGTTCTGTAGCTTCCTCTCAAATCCTTCGGGTACTGTAATGATAAACCTTAGTTTATCTCCCAAATTCTCTAATTACGGTTCTAAAATTCCATCTCATTCAAAATGTCCATGGTTCTCCTTTAAATAGACTCACTTAGGTAGTACCAAATTACACCACGATCCTCTAGTTATAAAAATCACAGGATGCCCTCTGGAACTTAGGGCCCTTCATCAGCAAAAATGTCCTACTTTCTAAAAGCTCACTTAGCATAGTGCCTCCACCACCACCCTATTCTAAAATCTTTTTAGAAATTGCCTTGAAGAATCTGCTTCCTCTACATCCCTCTCAGGGGGGAAAAAAAGGCAATCTCTAGCTTTACTGTACTAGAACTCATGTTTGCTTCCAAAATACACCTGGCAAACTCAACCCTGATTTAATCCAATTACCCACCTATTTCATAACTGCCTATGTACTGTTAATATGACTAGGAAAAAATACCTTATGGTTTCACTTTAAAACCATAACCATAACCCTCAAATGCTCCTTACTGATGCCCAACAATCACACTATATTTCCCTACTCCATGTTCTCACCCTTCTGTATGATTTCACACCATCTCCTTCTCTCCTCAAACCTCCAGCCTCACTCTAAACTAATAACCTCACTTCTCATTTCACTGAAAAAAAAAATGAAGCAACAAGAAGAGAATTTCCACAAACTTCTATGCACCTTTGAGCATCTATACCCACATATGCATTCCTTTGACTATCTGTGTTCCTATTTAAGTCCAACCATTACTCTTGTGCCCTAGATTCCGAATCCCTCAGTAACTAAGACTCTCCACAATTCTCCCTTAATTTTTTTCCTTCTTTATTAACTCATAACTCATTCACATCAGAATGCAACATGCTATCAATATTATTCTCCACATTTTAAAAACAAAACACACAAACCTTTGCTTAAGTCCACTTCCCCCTCAAGCTAACTAACACTCCGTGTTTCTGCCCCCATCTACAGCAAAAATCACTGGAAAAAGGTTTTGCCTCTTTTCTGCCTCCACGTTTTCTAAAAGCTACCCCAGACAGGCTTCCAAGCCAACTACTCTCCTGAAATAAGCTTCAACAAGATCACCAACGATTTTCTCTAAATCCAAAGGTCAACGTTCAGGATTCATCTTCATTGAAAAATCAGCAGCATTTAACAAAGTTAATCATTCTCATCTTGCTGAAACATTTTCATCAGTTAGTTTGATTTTCTTCCCTTCTCTGACCACTTCTTTTATCTCCTTGCTGAGTTCTCCCCAAACTTTGGATTTCTTTTCCCAATTACAGTCACTCAGACTTTCAACTTCTTTTTTCCAACTGTATTCACTCTTGTAGCACTCACGATGACTCTCAATTTATATTTCCATGCCAGATCCTTTCCTGAACTCCATACTCCTATATCCAACTGCCTACTCAATAGCTTCATTTTCATGTCTAGCAGGCATCTCAGACCTAACACGGCCAAAACTGAAGTCATCTGTCATGCAAACACTCATTTCTCATGCAGTCTTCCCCATCTCAATAAATGGCAACTCAGTTCTTCCAGTTGTATCTTTTTTAGACAAAAACTTAGGAACATCCTAGATTTCTTCATCTTATATACTTCATACATAATCCCATGAGCAAAACCTGTCAGCTTGCTTTCAAAACATATTCTGAATTAAACTCTTCTCAACCTTCAGTGCTACTATTCTGATCCCAGCCATAATCACCTCTTGCCTGGCTTACTGCAGAAATCACTCATGCCACCTTAGTCTTTTCCTAAAGAGAGATAAAGTTATCCTTTTAAAATATGTCATGTCACCTCTCTGCTTAAAACTGTCCAATACTTTCACATTTCACTCAAAAGATTTACAAAAGCCAAAGTCCTTACAATCACTTTAAGATCCTAGTGCTCTGCATTTCTGCATCCTACCTGGTTATTTTTATTCTACCACCTCCTTCAAGTCTTTGAGCAAATATTGCCTTTTCAATGAGGCTTACACTATTTAAAAATGCTACCTCCCGCCACGCCACCCACTCCCTTATGCAACTATAGAGCAATGGAACCATCCCCAGGATCTTTAGAGCATTATGTAGAGAACCAAAAGATCTGGCCATGTAAGTTAAACTGCTGGTATATTATTCCTATCCTGGGCTCTTCTCTCACTCCACAACCATACAATGAAGACAAAGCAGAGCATCAGTAACTGACAGGACAAAACATTTACTCCTATGACTTCTGCTTATAACTTGAAAAAAAACCCACCAAAAACAATCACATTTGGTAGTGCTGCTGACATATGATGATGTGAGGCTGAATTTCTACCAAAACCAACTTAACCTACTACTGCTTTAAACTCATGAAATTTTCATTATGTTCCTATTATTAAAAAACGCAGGATGGTGGGCCAATGGCTCAGTTGGTTAGAACGCAGTGCTCATAATACCAAGGTTGCCAGTTCAATCCCCACATAGGCCACTGAGTTGCACCCTCCACAACTAGATTGAAAACAACTACTTGACTTGGAGCTGGTGGGTCCTGGAAAAACGCTCTCCACAACTAGACTGAAAACAACTACTTGATTTGGAGCTGATGGGTCCTGGAAAAACACACTGTTCCCCAATAAAATTAAAAAAACCAAAACGCAGGATTTAAGGGCAGCACTGAAATTATACTGTGATCTGTCATTTAAAATATTACTTCTTTCTTTTAGAAAAACTACAACTGGTTTGCAAAAAAAAAAAAAAGGGCATATTAATGATTGTACTTATTGCTATATGCTTACTAGTTGTTCATTTATTAATTAATGAAATTCAGATACAGACAGTATAAAAAGAGAGTAAGATTTGTTTGGAATTTCTCCCTGTGAGCTATTTGGAAACAACTGACAAAGACCACAGCTCAGTCTCACGCTATGGTAATGAAGTCCACCAAAAACAGATGCTAGAACTAGACGTTGAATGTATGTATTCAAATAACCTACTGAAATAATGGAAATATAGATGCATTGAGAAGTACTCAGATTGTTTTAATATCAACTATATGAAGTTTTTAACTAAATTGTTTGCAGTTTATCAGCATACACCTAAAACCTACAATATAAATGAAAGATGGGCAAAAGGTGAACACAGCATGAACAAATTTGTTAATTAAGGATACAGTGGAACTCTTTAAGAAGTCCTGTTAAATGACAATTACTTGACAAAAAAGGAAAAAGTCTCGGGGATTAGGGGCTCAGAACAGGCCTCTGCAAAATATGCCAGTTTGGCATGTGAATTATTTTGGGCTGAAGGTAATCAAGACGCTGCAGGCTAACAGGAAACTTTTACCTCTCCCATAATTTAAATCAGGGTCCTTGCCCACAGTACGAGTTATGACCAGGAATAACTTTTAATGACCTATCTATAGGGCAGGGCAATACTGAACATCTGCTCTTCTCATCATCCTGTGAATGACCTTCCTCCCCTCTGACACCCCAAAGCATCTAACCTCATCCTTTACTCAGAATGTCATATATCCCTTATTTTCCCTTTCTGTCTTTGAACCTCTCACATATGTTGAGTCTCTGCTCTTCTCATTAACGTGGGATTCCCATGCATACGTATGTATTAAATTTGGTTATTTTTCTGTTAATCTATTTCATGTAGATTTAATTATTAGACCTGAAAGAAACTTGAGGGTAGAGGAAATTTATTCCTCACCCACTGGGAGCACTTGGGAATATATGGAAGTAGATTCTATTATGAAAGGCGACCTTGTACAGTTTACATCCTTCTTTTTTCCTCCGCCTTCTCTTGATAGGACAATTAGGCAGAAAACCAGCAAAGATAGAATAGACTTAAACAACACTACTGGCCTATTTTACCTGATGGAATTTATAGACTACACCACCAGCAACATATATTTGTATAGGACTTTATGTTCAATAATACTATAAAGAACTGAAAACCCAACAGTAAAAACAGCCAATCAATCCAATCAGCAAATGGACAAAAGACACGGAACGGAAAAGACATTTCACCAAAGAAGCCACCAAATAAGTTTATTTGGTAAAATAAGCATATGGAAAGATGCTTACTGACCAACTTCATTGGTCATTAGGGAAATGCAAATTTAAAACCACAATGAGATCCTACTTTGCAAGCACTAGAAGCGCTATAATCAGTGGCTGACAACCCCAAGTATTGGCAAGAATGTATGAACTGGAATTCTCATACTTTCCTAGTAGGACTATAGAATGAAATAAACATTTAGGAAGGAAAAGTCTTGTTGTTTATTTATAAATTACACATAAACTTACATGTGACAGAGCAAAACTCCTAAGTATCTTCCCTTGAAAAATGAAAACATGTCCACACAAAGACTTGTATTTGAATGTTCATTGAAACATTATTTATAATAGCCAATAAAGTGAAATATCCATACAATGGTATACTACTTAGCAATAAAAAAGGACAAGCTAAAGATAACATGCAACACTGCTGAACCTCAAAAACATTATACCAAATAGAAAAAGCCCAGCACATAAAATTATATAATTCCATTTACATGAAATTTCTAGAAAAGGCAAAACCACAGAAACACTAAGTTTAGTAACTGCCTGGGGCTGAGAACAAGGATAAAGAGTGAGAACAAGGATAAAATGCAAACAAGTAAAAAAGGGAACTTTGTGAGGTGATGGAAGTTTTCTAAAACTGGATTGTGGTGGTTATAAAACTAAACCATCAAATTTGTATACCTACAAAGGGCAAATATACAGTATGCACATTATACCACAATAAAGCTATTTAAAAGGCAGGGAAGGGTTATTAAAAGACATTTAAAACAGAATGAGGAGGTCAAATGTATGTTTAATCAGACAGAGTCCCAGAAGGAGAAAGGGGAAACCATGGGCAGTGGCCATATTTAGAGAGATGATGAGAATTTCCCAGAACTCATGAAAAACTCCAATCCACAGATTCTGAAAACCCAATTCCCAATTCCCAAGCAGGATTAAAAAAAAAAAAGAAAAATCCACATCTAGAGATGTATTAGCAAAACTTTACAACATGAAGATAAAGAAAAAAACTTAAAATACTGTTAATTTATGATAGATCAGAGGTAGAACACTCCGGAAATTATCTTCTATTACAGTGATTTATACTTAAAAAATTTATACTTAAATTTATACTTAAAAACACCTTAAGGCATATGTTTTCAAATGTCAACTTCCTAAAGACAGTGGTTGTTTATAAATTGCTTTATACAACAAATGGAGGTCAAAGGAATACAAAGCCTACCAGGGGGTTTTTCTTAGGCTCAACTAGAGATAGAGAGTCCCATAATACCATAGGTCACTCTTGGAACCAGCCTCTTAAGAAAAACAAATCAGGGGTAGCAGATTGCCAACAAGGCAACATCAACTGATTCTCTTTGGTGAGAGTTCTTGGATCAACCATTCGGCCGACAGCTCAAGTGCAAGGTGACACGACACACATTGAGTAGGTACAGGACCTGCCAAAAGGCAATATCCCTCCTAACATCATCTACATAGTTTCTAAGGTTCCCACAAGGGATATGCCCAATTACAGGAGTCATCACACACTAGGAAACCTAAAGCTATGACTTCTTTCTTACCAGATATTTATAGTTTCCCAATTCACATATAATTTACCCAGGTCACATTAAAAAAATGTTGCCTGAAAACATAGTTGACATTGTATCTTTTGAAAACCTTTTGCCACAGTGCATATAATAACAGACAGACAACTTTATTTAGTAGATACAGTGTGTTTACCAGGCACTATTCTAAATGGTTTATATACATTAACTTATTCTATGCTCACAGCAATCCTATGAGTTAGGTACTGTTAGTAATCCCACATTACAGATGCAAAACTTACTTAGACACAGAAGTTAGGGAATTGCCCACAGTCGTACAGCTAATAGTTTGCCCTGACTCCAACCAACTCTACTGACATTTTAAGAGAAATTTAGATAAGTATTTCAAAAATCACTTGATTTGCTTTAAGTAAGCCACCTTTCTTACATCTTTCTTGAAACCAATATGTAGAAATAATCAATTACTTTCAAAGGGGAAATTCCTATGTGATCACTCTTGTACAAAATTTTCTGAACACGGAAAAACCAAAAAGAACAAAAGGGCTAACATACCTCTCCTAAAAGGTATAGTTAATTACTACCTATTGTTAATCAGTATTAGCTTTTCCTCTTTTCTTTCTCCTATTCTGCTCCTTAGCAATAGCTTGCGAAAAGCAATTCTATAGTTAATGAACCCGGGGTAGGAATAGGGATGGAGGAATTAGATCAATAGATTTCAAAATGACTGCTCTATAACAATTAAATCTAAATGCAGGCTTGCCAAACTTTGAATATATGTTAACTGAAATACTCATAAAAATGAATCACAAATACATACTTTCGATAGCTTATGCCTTCCTAATAAATGCAAATAAAAATATTTTCACTGACATTTTTATTTAAGAGATAAATATATACGGAAGAAAACTGAATCCCAAGTAGCATTTAACATAAGTAATAATCACAGCTCTCTGTAGAGAGATTTATCTGGCAAGGAGACAAGTAAAAGTAAACTAGAGCCACCACAGTCTTTTGGGGAGGGGCCATGGGGTCATGATTAGTAAAGGAATGAATACAACAGATAATTTCCAAATTGTTTTTTTTAAATCATGCTTTATGATTTATTTATTTACACTGTATGTATGTATTTAAATTTATTGGGGAACTATGTTTTTCCAGCACCCATCGGCTCCAAGACAAGTAGTTGTTTCTTTTTTTTTTTTTAAGATTTTATTGGGGCATTGGAGAAAGGGACCAGCCAAGTTGCTGTTCTTCAATCTTCGTTGTGGAGGGTGCCAGTGGCCATCTGGTTTCCCTTCGGCAGCTCGTGGCCTCTAAACTCAAGGTGCTGTGTTCAACCTTAGTTGCGGGTGGGTATAGCCACCATCCCATGCAAGAGTTGAGCCAGCAGCCTTGTTGTTAAGAGCACACGCCCTATCCACTGAGCCATCCGGGTGGCAGTTCAGCTCAAGGTGACGAGTTTGGTCTTAGTTGCCATGGGCGTACCCCACCATCGAACAGGCAATCTTGCTGTTACACCAGCTGAGCCATCCTGCCACCTGTTGGCAGCTCAGCGACAGTTCAGCTTGGGCGCAGCACCACTGGCCCATGTGGGAATTGAACCGGCAGCACTGTTGCTCAGTGCTAGCGCTCTTAAGCCAACTCTTAACTAACTGAGCCACTTGGCTGGCCTACGAGTAGTTGTTTCAATCTAGCTGCGGGGGAGGGAGGGCATCTCAGTGGCCCATGTAGAGGGATCAAACTGGCAATGTTGGTGTTATGAGCACTGCACTCGAACCAACTGAGCTAACTGGCCGCCCCTCCAAATTCTTTAGTGTAGCATATTACTTTATAAAAAATAAACACTAGCGATTATTAATATAGTCCCGTTTCCTCATCTTTTCTTCAAATTCACCTCTAAAATTACTTCCAACAACATGTGCAACTTATCAGGGCCTAAATGAACATCTTTCCCCCTAAACGGTTAACTTCCTTTAATACCCCCACTTCTTAGGGAAGTATGGCTATACTCTAAATGGGGGATCAGCAAATTTCCTTCCAGAAAAGGCCAGATGCCAAGTATTTTAGGTTTTCTGGACACATACTATCTCTGTCACATATTCTGTGTTCTGTTTTTTAACCCTTAAAAAATGTAAAAACCATTATTAGTTCAAGGCCATTCAAAACAGGCCTTGGCCAGATCTGGCCCACATGGCATAGTTTGCTAACCCACAAAAGCTAAATCCCACAAAAACATGGATCTTTCTCATTTCCACTGAGTCAATTCAATCCAACAAGCATGTGCCAAGCCCCTGAGATTCTTCCTCTACACTGTTTATTGGACACTAATGTCCCTTTTACCCAGTTCTACAATTCCAGTAAATCCTTGTATTAAGAGTTGCTTTTTTTCTTTTTTTTTACCAAGAAAAATTTTTATATTTAGAATTTGCCAGCTGGACTTAGTTTAGATGATTCTAATTTTGTTGGCAATGTCTAAAGCATCATAGTCAGGAGCCCATCAAACATATGCCTTCTTCTCTCCTTCAGGCCTGATCAAGGTGTTAACCTTGGCCACGTCAATGTCACAGATCTTCTTCACAGTCTGTCTGATCTGATGCTTGTTGGCCTTGACATCCCAATGGACACAGTGTGTTGCTGTCTTCTGTCTTCTTCATGGTTGACTGTCCATAGTCAGGGAGAAGTTGATCATGGCATAGTGGTCAAGCTTGTTTCTCCTGGGAGCACTCTTCCAAGGATATTTGAGCTGCCTTCAGAGCCACTGTGTCTTGGGCCTTCAGAAGGTGGGTGACCAGCAGATCTTCAATGTTTTGTGGCTGTGGATGCCTTTCAGCACTGCTTTGCCTTGAAAGCCTTTGCTTTGGATTCGGCTTTGGGAGGGACAGTGGCTTCCTTCTTCACTTTCAGCACCATCTTTGTGTAAAGTGAAGAGGTGCTTTTCAATGGTGGGGGAGGGGGAGTGGATGAGCGGAGCTAAAGAGCTTTTGATGTACATTAACAGTTATTTTTCCTGCAGGTGTTTCAATAGAAAAAGCATTTAATAAGCCACATGTAACCATAGAACCTAAACACTAGAAGCAAAAATTCTAGTGTTTGAGTACTTATATCTATCTAGCTTTGTTCCAGAAATAACATTAACAGTTTTTTCCAATTACCACCAATCTGAGGCACTTTAGTCACTTTCGGTACTCATTTTTGTGAGTATTTTATAAAACTACTCAAAACATGGATGCTGGATTTCAGAACCCAGAAAAAAATCTTGCTCACTAGTTTCCTTTTATTATTCTTGTTATAAATAAACAGCCAGTACTGTCTCTTTATAACCTTGAAACTTCCATAGTCATTTTCTAATTGGCAAATCCATCCAAAACTTGAGCAAAACTGTTTGCTAAGTCATTTAAATCATTCACTCTGATGCTCACAAATTTTTACCAAATTTTGTGCCTACAGGGACATACAATGACTTAGCATGTTTTAAGATTATCTCCTACAACTCCCTCTACCTTATTCACAATTTTGTTTATTTCAAGGACCTACTACCTCTCATTCTGTTTGTGCAACCACCACATGTAAATATATTCTCCTCATACACAGCATTGTTGCTGTTTGTGGTCTTTATTTATTACATTAGGAATTAGCTTTGCATACCTGATAGTCACATACCTCAGCTGAGAATTGTAAATCCTTCACAATGATAGGTTGCCATAATTTTTCAATTTCTGAGTTTCTGCTCTGCCATCAATTACCCAACTCAATGTGCCCTGGATTATAAATACACATATAAATTCCTAATTTTATAATTCTCCTTCTTTTGCTAGGCTGCATTACTGAGTTTTACCAAGAGATGGCACACTACAAACACAAATCTGAAAATTCTTCAACTTAAATGTTCTAGGTAAAGTAAAAACTATATTTAATCACAGAATGGTAGCACAAGAGGAAAACTTAAAGATCACTTAAGCAACATCAGTGGTTAAAGAGCACAGATTTTGGAGTCAGGTTAACCTGAGTTAGAATTCTAGCTTTGTTGTTTATTATCTATACAACCTTAAGTAAATTTCTGAACTTAATCTGTGAAATAGAATTCTCCTTACCTGTAAAATAGAATAACAGTACCTATCTCATAATGTTGCTCTGAAGATTAAACAAAATGATACACACAGGGTGTTTCAGCACGATGCCTGACACATGGTCAAATCTCAACTATGCTTCAAAATCCCATACACTGTTCCTGTCTACCAGCAATAGGTGAACATGCATTGTAAATAAACCCTATAACCAAATCCTACTCTCAAAACAAATTCGTAAGAGCACATCCTGCCTGCCTAGATGCTGACGGCAAAAATTGGGAGAAAAGTTAAAGATTGCTTAAAAATTCTGCTTCAAAGTAACATGTGGAAATCAATCTAGTTTTACAACTAAATATACTCTATGCTCCTAGATATTAATGTTAGTAAGGAGTTTCCATCTATGGCGGCTCAAGTGGACTAACCCACAGATAACAACCATAAACTCTAGACAAAATAAAAACAAACAAAAAATGACTAGTGAACAGCACTGAAGAGCAACGAAAAACAAGCAGAAATTAGATGGAGTCTATACTTGAAAAAAGAAACAGCATGGCGTGAGTTTCCCATTTTTAAGACTTTTTGACTGATTACAGGCCCCACTCCACACCTACCAAGCAGCTAATCCTCCAATAGGAATCCCAGTCTTACTGGCTTGAAGAACCAGAATACAAAGCTCAAGGTGACAACAGCAGCTTGAAAGTGGTGGGGAAAAAAAATCCTGCAAAGGAGAGGGTCACAGAAAGGGAGCCCTAAAT
This sequence comes from Aselliscus stoliczkanus, assembly GCA_033961575.1. Lineage (NCBI taxonomy): Eukaryota > Metazoa > Chordata > Mammalia > Chiroptera > Hipposideridae > Aselliscus > Aselliscus stoliczkanus. The sequence goes on from CM066732.1 coordinate 103,288,252, forward strand.
GCTGCATATTAACTCTGCTCAAATCTCTGGCTGACCCATGAAGTATGCATAGGCGGGACAGACTCCAAGCAGCCCAGTTAAGAACAAAATAACTGAGCATATATTTTTGCTGTCCATTGAAGGAGACAGAGTTTGGAATTTGAGTACAGCCAAGTTAATCAACTATTACCTTAATCTGCTCAGGCTGCCATAACAAATACTGTAAGACTGGATGGCTTCAACAACCAAACTTCATTTTCTCCTAGTTCTAGAGACTGGGATCCAAAATCAATGTGCCAGCAGGGTCAGTGTCTGTGAGAGTGCTCTCCTTGGGTTGCAAATCGCTATCTTTTCACTGTGTCCTCACATGGTGGAGAGAGAGCAAGCTCTCTGGTGTGCCTTCTCATAAGGGAATTACTTACCCTCATGACCTCATTTAACGCTGCTTACCTCTCAAAGGCACCACCTCCAAATGCCATCACATTTGGTTTAATTTGGAGGGACAACACTTAATCATCGGGGTGGGGGGGAGGACACACATTCAGTCCATAACAACGACTTAAAAAAAAAAGTCAATAGTCTTCAGAAGACTATAACAGAACCCAGAATCTCTATTAAGATTATACTCACAACAACTATCTATGGTACAATCTAAAATTACTAGATATAAGAATAGGAAAATGTGACCCATACTCCAAAGAAAGAGCAATCAAATTAAAAAGGGGACTGCCTACCAATAAAAATGTATATGCTTAAAAAACTAAATAACACTATAAACCTAGGAATTTCAAGTTATGTGATAAATCTGTACACAGGTCAACATGCCTGCCAATAATGGCAGACAATGACGGAAAAATTAGTTAGCCCAAAGCAAAATGTTGAAATAGGCTGGCACTCTCTAACTTCCTCTATCAGAGTCCAATTCATCTGATCTTCTAGCACTCTTGTAAGCTCTACTCTAGAGTTCTGTGCTTACTCTTGATGGCTGCCAACTATTTAACTTATTAAAGAATAATTAGGTATTACTGATAATTCAGATGTAAACCCTGTGACAGGGTTTTAAAGACACTGTTGAAAAGCCTCTGTGGAATGACAAATAGTTGGTAAAGTTTTATACATTAAAAAATTGAACTGGGGCCAGCTGAGTGGTGAGTTGGTTAAGAGCTGGCTTGGGATGCCAGCTCTGAGCAGCAGGATCCAGGTTTGGATACCACATGAGGGCCGGTGACACTGCGCCCTCTACAGCTATGATGGTGAATAACAGCTCAACCTGGAGCTGGGCTGCTGTAAGTCACCAGCGACTGCTGCAGTGAGCTGCCATAGGCTACAGTGAGTGGCCAGCAGCCAGTGTGAGCGGCTGGCAGCTGGCATGAGCTGCCAACAGCTGCTGTAAGAGGCCGTCCAGAGGTCAGCGACTAATCTGCCTCACCTGGGAAGAGCGCAATGATAATACCAACATGGGCCAGTGAAGCAACGTCCTCCACAAATAGACTGAAGAACAAAAGGACAGCAACTTGTCTGTTCCCCTTCCCCAATAAAATCTTAAAAAAAAAAAAAAAATTGAACTGAATCAAATTCAGACCATGGCAGTGTTTGTTAAGGAAGTTCTACTACATCCAATCTTATTTTCTGTTGGTTTTGCTTTCCCACTGACCTCATGGAGAATGCCACCCTGATTCCTGAACAGCCCAATACTGCTTCAGATTTGTGAGATAAAAAATGTTTGATAAAGAGAAGTGTAAGTAATTGCCATCATGCCATACTATTGAGTCCAAGGTATTAAATAATTGAAGACTAAGCATGCTCAGTCTAAAAAGTGGCCAACCTCAATTTAGTTCAAACAGTAGTAATTTTTTCCTCAGTAGTCTATAGAGAAAATTCTTACCCAGAATAACTCACTTTAAAATAAAGAATTATTAAGGCCGGCAGAGTGGCGTGGTGGTTAAGCGCTGGCTTGGGAAGCCAGCAGCCCCGGTTCGGTCCCACATATGAGGGCCAGTGACACTGCCCTCAAAAAAAAAAAAAAAAAAAAGTATTATTAGTAAAATGAAAAGGGATCAAAACTCATCTTTTTAGGATTAAAAAAGATACGTTGGAGAAAAAAAAATCAAATGTTTTGAATTTCTTATGCTAAGTCAAGAAATGTTATCGAGACACCTAAGATTGTTAAAAAGTCAAAACAAACATATTGACACAGGAGAAGACAGAACAAAGGAATAAAATGCTTAGAAACAGAAGCTTGCATATACGGAAATTTGCCGTGTGATGGAGGCAGTAACACAAATCAGGAGAAAATATGAACTATTATGCTACATGTATATGAACTATCACACTAAATCCAAAAATGAATACTAGATGGATTACTAAATTCCAAGTGTGAAAAGCAAAACTTTAAACTTCTACCAAAAATTAAATAACTTTATGGCCTCAGGATAAGAAAAAGTATATGCTATAAAGAAAATACTGATAAATTATTCCACTAAAATTAATAACCAACGTAACATCAACAACCTAAAAATAAGTAAATAGCCTACCATTAACAAAGGAAAAAATTAAAAAGCTATAGACTGGACGGGCCGGCAGAGTGGCACGTTGGTTAAGAGCTGGCTTGAGACACCCGCAGCCTGGGATCCCACATAAGAGGGCCAGTGACACTGCCCTCTACAGCTAAGATGGGGAAGAACCGCTCCATCTGGAGCTGGGCTGCTGTGAGACCCCGGGATAGCATAGCTGGCTGCAGTGGGCTGCCATAGGCTACAGTAAGTGGCTGGCAGCCGGCGTGAGTGGCCAAGAGCTGCCGTCCAGAGATCAGCGACCGATCTGCCTCACCAGAGAAGAGTGCAATGATGATACCAACATGGGCCAATGAAGCAATGTCCTCCACAACTAGACTGAAGAACAAAAGGACAGCAACTTGTCTGTTCCCCTTCCCCGGTTCTCCAACGCTGTTCCCTTCCCCCAATTCCCCAATAAAATCTTTAAAAAAAAAAAAGCTATATACTGGAGAAAATACTTGCAGCTCATAAAGCAAAAAAAAAGTATAGTATCCAGGATACATAAAGAAGCTTAGAAGTAAATAAATAAGAAAAGATAATCCAATATAAAACTGAGCAAAGGTTATAAATAGGCAATTCACCAGAAAAGATGTAACCATAGTCAAAAACCTGTAACCTGAAATAACACTCAGGGACATGCAAATTAAAACAATGAGGAACTATTTCATACTCATGAGTCTGGCAAAATAATATAGCCTAATCAACTAAGTGTTGGCAAAGAAGTTGGAAAAAAATGGGAACTCTCATATACATCTACAGGAGTATAAACCACTACTTTGGTCAATACTTTGGCAACATCTATGAAGTTGAAGATATACTTACCTTATGACCTAGAAATTCTACTTCTAGATATATACATCCTAAGAAAAGTCTCACATTTGTATATAAGGTGATACATCCAGGTATTTGCATCATAATTTGTAAGGAACTGGAAAGCACCTAAATGCCCAATAACAGTAAAATGGACAACACACAACATAGTCATCTAATGGAATAATATATAGCAGTTAAAAGGGACAAACTAGGGCTGGCCGAGTGGCGTGTTGGTTAAGAACTGGCCTGGGACGCAAGAGGCCCCGGTTCGGATCCCACATACGAGGACCAGTGACACTGCCCTCTACAGCTAGGATGGTGAACAACAGCTCCACCTGGAGCTGGGCTGCTGTGAGTCCCCGAGATAGCATAGCTGCAGCCCTTGCTGCAGTGGGCTGCCATAGGCTGCAATGAGTGGCCGGCAGCCAGCATGAGGGGCCGGCAACCGGTGTGAGCTGCTAAGAGCTGCTGTGAGCGGCCGTCCAGAGGCGGGTGACTGATCTGCCTCATCTGGGAAGAATGCAATGATGATACCAACATGGGCCAGTGAAGCAACATCCTCCACAACCAGACAGAAGAACAAAAGGACAACAACTTGTCTGTTCCCTTTCCCCGGTTCCCCAACGCTGTTTCCCACCCCCAATTCCCCAGTAAAATCTTTTAAAAAAAACCCACAAAAAACCTATCTACTTCAGTTTTCTTGAGAGTCATATATGCAACTGATATACGTAAAGAATTTAGACCAATAACCACATTTATTTTTTTTTATTATTTATTTATTTATTTATTTATTTATTTATTTATTTATTTTCCCTGTACTCCCCCATTCAATCTTGGCTGCCACAATGAGACAGACAGAAAGCGCGAGGACCCTTCTTTCTTGCATCTGCACTGGAATAACCACATTTAAATGCTAATACATGTTGGCTAATATTATGAATATTTGCCTAAAGCCTATTAGACTCTTCTTAGTGGAAAGTACTTTCTGGGTATTGGATATGGTAAATTACACTCAAGACAAGTAAGACCACTGGTTCACATACTAAAGGGTAATTTACAGCCCTATGTTTCTAGTCTAGTTAATGCTTCTCTAGTCTCCTCCTTTTAGATAACTTTCCTTCTACAATTCCCAATATACTACCAAATTGTCAGAGGACAGTAGGTAACTAAGGCCTACTAAATTTCACTTTGCACATATATTTCAATCAGTGAACTCTGGGCTCAAGGTTGTTATATTCCTGATAACGGCTTAGCTCAAAATTTGTTTTTTTCTTTCCATGAGGAGATGGATTTCCAAAGGTTGAAATTTCCAGAAGTCTGGCCACTGGATAGTTGAGGTGTTATGAACATGTTTTCATAACGCAAGGAAGGGCAAATAATGTTTCACAGACTTTAATTCTCGTATTGCTCCTGAGCTCAAATAGCCTTTTACAGACAGAGATGGTAATAGTGATCCTCATAAAGGGGTACAACTTGGAACAGATGCTTAGGTGAAGAGCCAAGTCTATCAAACTAGAATCTGATCCGGTCTTTAGATAAACTCCTAGCTCACAGGAAATAGAACATGTTACAGGATGTTACATGGATGCATTCAACAAAATCCAAACTGTAAGAAATTCTACAGGGCCAATGATCTGGATTATTTTCATTAAATAAAAGGTAAGTGACAAGACCAAAAAAAAAAAAAAAAAAAAAAAAAAAAAGAGGGTGTACTAGAGACTAAAAGACTTATTTATCAACAAACGCTGTGTGGAATTCTTTGGATCCTTATTCAAACAAACCAAATGCAAAAAACATGAATATTTAATGATATCAAATAATTTTTAATATTTTAGGTGTGCTAATAGTACTGCAGATGTGTTGAGTCTTTATCTTTTTAGAGATACATGCAATGAAGTATTTATAGATGAAATATGTCTGGTATTTGCTTTTAAATTACAGCTGTCCCCCTTATCTGCGGTTTCACTTTCAACAGTTTCAGATATCCACGGTCAACTGTGGTCTTAAAATATGAAATAGAAAATTCCAGAAATAAACAATTCTTTAAATTGTTGCATGCAATAAGTTTTAAATTGCATGCCATTCTGAGTGGCATGATGAAATTTCTCACTGTCCTGGCTCCATCCCTCCCGGCAAATGTGAATCATCCATTGGTCCGGCGTATCCACTACCTGTTCACGAGTAACTCAGTAACTCTCTCGGTTATCAGGTTAGTTATGAGAGAGAGACAGAGAGAAAGAAAGAGAGACAGACAGACAGACACAGAGGGAGAAAGAGAGACATACAATATTCACGTAACTTTTATTATAGTATATTGTTATAATTATTGTTTTATTATTGTTAATCCCTTACTGTATATAATTTATAATATAGACCTTACCATAGGATGTATGTATAAGAAAAAACAGTATATGTAGGGTTTGGTACTATTCTCAGTTTCAGGCATCCAGTGGGGGTCATGGAACATATACCCTGAGGATAACTGTTATTCAGTTGAGGAATTGGGAAGGATAACAAGAAAAAAAATTTAGAGGTTTCAAACATCTATGGTCATGGGTATATGGTGATTCATCTTATTATTATATCTTTGTTATGTTTGAAAGCTCCCATATTAGAATGTTAAAGAGAGAGAGAATATTAGAGCATTAGATCAAAAAAGGTCTATATTTAGAACTCTCCAACAAATTTTGCAAGTGCTTGCTTCAATAGTCCTTCATTTAAAAATCAAAAACAAAAATGCACATTTTAAGTATTGCCTTCACGTATTACATTTGCAGATTTTAAGTAATGACTTCAATTATTACATTTTCATTTTATGTCTATTTTCATTATTGATATTTGCCAACACACATGGGTGCATATTACTCCATAAAAGTAACCAATTTCTGAATATTCTAACTCCTAAACATCTCAATCTGTTCCTTCTTTTTTCCTACTACTTCTTTATTTCAAGCCTTCAACGTTTTGGTCATCTTGCTATAGACTCCCATTTATGGGTCTCTTTTCAGTTTCAGCACACAAACTGACTCTCTATATTGTTTCCTTAAGTGGATCCCCACCATTTCCAGAATAAAACACAAACCTCCTTGCATGATATACATTACGCTCAGAAATGTGGTTTTTGCCTGCACTTATAACATTCTCACATATAACAGTGCTCCATATCATCCCAGACTCCACTCAATCCAAGCTATATACCTGCCTACCTCGTTTTATTGCATTTTGCTTTACTGTGCTTTGCAAATTTCTTTTTTTTTACAAACTGAAGATAAGACTCTCCACCAGCAAAAGACTAAGATGACAGCGTTTTTTAACAATAAAGTATTTTTTAAATAAGGTATGTACATTTTTTTAGACATAATGCTATTATTGCACACTTAATAGATCACAGTATATTGTAAATATAACTTTTATATGCTCTAGGAAACCAAAAAATTTGTGGCTCGCTTTACTGTGATAGCAGTCCGCAAACTAACCCAAAATATCTCCAAGACAGGCCTGTACGGTACTTGTACAGTAGTTCCCAGAATAAACTAAGTATGCTCTTCCCTTCTAAAGCTCAGTTCCCTTACACCAAAAACCAATTTAATGCCCCTTCTATTTCTAGGTTAATTCCAACTCCTATTGACTCTACAAGACTCACATCTACTACTATCAGCTCCTTCGCAAGTCTACCCAGAATTCCCATTCTCTCTCTGATTATCTATACCTTCACAGTAATCTATGGAATAGTATCACACTATTAATGTTTTTTGCATATCAATATTGCCCTTTATGACTATTAAGTATCACAGTGCCTGCAACATAGACACTAAATGTTTGTTTTATGAAATAATGTACGTATCTTCCATTTAGGACATAGATCTTTCATAAATAACTAGAATGTAAGCTGTTAGAAAGTGGGAAACTTGCCTAACACATCTCTGCCACTTCCAGGGCCTATTACAGTGTTTGGAATTTATTAAACATTAAATATGAATAACACAAGTAGCCATAGTAGATAATCTTGTATAAAATTTGATTCCAGTCCAGTCTTAAACTTGTGTTTCTTGGCATTTTATTTGTTTTGTATTGTTTTTTTTGGTCAGTTGACTGATTAGCCTTAAACCTTTTTTAAATGTATGCTTTCTTTTAGTGTCAAAGGAACTGATTACCAGAAGTAAATACCAGAAGTAAGAGTTTACAATACAAATTACACAGTGTAGGTACAACCTACTTAGGTGAACTTTAGGTCACAATGTTAACCTAAAAGTTGAAGTGGCTAAACAAATTATCATTATCAGAGAACCTCACTTTTAGGTTATCCTAAGGCTTCACTATAATTTAATAGAAACAAAGAAAATCACATAATTCAACAGCAGTCAGGACTCAAGCAATGTAAAGAATAAAAATCAGACTCTTAATTTCAAATTTTAGAGTGAGAATGTTTCCCTGTAAAAATCAACCGGATTGCTAAACACACGTATAGCTCAATACTGAGTTCTTACTATGTGCTAAGTATAGTGAGCAATTTATATACACAAACATCTTGTTTGGGGGAACACATCTGCTATAAAAAAGACTGGACAGGGCCGGCCGAGTGGCGTGGTGGTTAAGCACTGGCTTGGGATGCCAGCGGCCCCGGTTCGGGTCCCACATATGAGGGCAAGTGACACAGCCCTCAAAAAAAAAAAAAAAAAAAAAAAAGACTGGACATAAATGTAAAGACAGTAGAAACAGGAGAAACTCAGGCCACACTTTAATTTTTGAAGTCTAGTTGCCAAGGTATGTAGACAGCAAGACATTAAGAGGCTAGATTTAAGAAGAGCACCTGAAATAAGACTAAGAAATTAAAGAATGTCTGTAGAAAGTAATTAGCAACAGTCATCTGTTGGTTTTAATAAAACATTAGGAAGCAATGGCTTTGAAGATGATGAATCATCTTCATTTCCATTTTTTAACATATCTAAAAGAATGTTTTCAAATTTTCAAAATACTAAATTGGTATGTTCAAATGTACGTTATTTACCTTCAAAAAAAGGTAAACTAGACACACTGCTGAAGAGTCAGTATTAATGGTTTGCTTTTCTCAAAAACAAAGGCACTTTGATTCAACTTTCACACCCCAAAACAGATTCCTTTAAAATCCACGTAAGTAAAAAATTCAGCAACGGTAAAGGCACGTAACATACCCTTCTCTTAAACATTAGAAAACGGTAAAATGGCGTCTTTATTGACTTTACATTACTAAAGAAAGTGGAAAATAGTGGAAGGCGCACTATTTAATCAAAGCTTAACTACTCGTGGTTTCAGATTGGTATGGCACTTGAATTAGCTTCTAGAGAAACGTAAACCTGCCAGACTCCAGCAGAGGGAGAGTTGTTTGCAGGAAGACTATCAAGTTCAAGTACCGGCAAGAAATACCTACCCTGCTCTTACGTCCCAGATCTAAATGACTTTCTTGGTAAGAAATCTTCTTCAAATTTGATTCTTGGCCTTAACCAAAAAAAAACCCTATCAAAAGCTGCAACGTCCTGCATCCCTCTTTCCACTCTTGCACCTTCGATTTAAACATCGGCCCTTCGCTGGGGCAACGGATGAGGCAGCTCGACAAACTCCAGACAATAATACATCGCTTTGGTACCTACGGAAGCGCCCCCAGTAAAATCCGTAAATCTTGCTAGAAAAATCCCAAGCCAGGTGGACCATCAATATCGTCCAATGCCTCCCTTTTGGCTCCAAAAAGGAAATGTGCCTGTGGACTGCCCGCTGCGCAGCAAACACGGCGCAGCTCCAACCCCGTGTCCTCTATCCCTTTTTTGTTCCCGCGCAGCCCTCCCTCCCCACGCAGAACTTGAGCAGCGCATTGGGCTCCCTTATCTGCCAGCAACTGGCGCCAGGAGGATCGCACTCCTGGGAGATGCGGCGCTTGGAGACTGAGCGCTGCCAGCGCCTGGCGCGCCGCGGCCGCGCCGCTCCGCCAGGTCCTCCCCGGCTCGCGCCTCCGCCTCGTCGCCAGGCCCTCGCTGCAGCCGGGTCTCCGCTCGGGATCCCGGTGACAAGCTGGCGCGCCAGACTGACTGGCTACCTGCTTCCTGCCCCTCACCCCCGGACGAACTGCACGCCCGTCCCGCCAGGGCAAGTCCAGAGGGGGGTCGTTCGCCCCAGCAAGCGTGGCTCCGCGTCCACACTTGCCCGCCGGGTCCTCCCCCTTTCCTGCCCGCACCCCCCAGGATTCCTGCCCCGCCGGGGCCTGCGTGGGTCCAGTACCATTCTCCTCACGGGGCGGACTCCGGAAGGGCAGCAACTCCACCTCCTCCTCCTCCGCGGCCTGTAGCCATCTATCGGGAAGCGTCTCCGGAGGCGGCAGCAGAGGCCGCCGAACAAGGACAGCCCAGGGAAACCTTCTCAGAACTAACTCAGCTCCGGCACTAGCAGCAGAAGCCGAGTCTTTCATAATTGTGCGACCAACTCCTCCGGGTGACCCGCCACAGGGACGCGCCCGCACCCGCCTCCGCCGGCGACGGGGCTGGAGACAGACCACGTGAGAGGCGCGTCCTGTGCGTAGCCGCCGCGGGCCGGGTCACGTGAAGGGCGCGCGCTCCGGCCTTTCCCGGCCGGCTCCCTGCGTCTCGCGCGCACGCGCTGGGCGCGAGCGTCCCCACCCCCACCACCCAGGGTTTCCCCGAGGTGTTGTGGGGTGTTCTCTCCGGATCTCCATTGGATACCGAAGCGGGACTTGCACAAACCTGCCTCTGCTCCGGGAACGGAACGTGAGGAAGCAGTGGTGGAGGGTTCCAGGCCTCTGGATCCAGGATGGAGGCGCGGCGTCCTCTCATCTCGGATAACTGGGCCTGGCCTTTGGCTACGCCCTCCAGCAGCGCTTCCCAGCCCTTTTTTTGGCCTCAGATAGGCCTTAAATATTACTCTCCTCGTCCAAAATGCAAAATTATCTTACCTCAAATCGTGTTCTTTAGCTTCCCCTGTTTCTGCTAGCAAAAATTCTTCTCCCGGCTCTAAAACTATGGGCACCATCCTTTCTCTCCAGAGTGATCGCCCACAGACACGCATACACCACACACCCGAACCAGAGACTGTGGTCATCCCGGGGTCTAATACATGCCTCTCTGTGTTTCCTTTTCCTTTGCTATCACACCAGCCCAGATTTGACTTTTAGTGAAGGTTTACAAAATGTTGCTTTTCACACATCATATTCCCATCCCCCTGAAAACTTTTTGAGTTCCTCCACTCAGAGTTCCTCCCTCTGACCCTCTGTGATCTGACATCTTTATTGGGGGATATTTGGAAAGCTTGGAAGCAATAGAATATAAACAGTCTTGTGGGAGGAATTGGAAGGGTATGTATAGGAAGAAGTGTGTTCCAGATAAAGAGAACACTCAAAGGTGGAGAGGCATAGCTTTGTCATATGAACCCTTGTAAGTGGTAACAGGCTGGGTCTCCATTATCTGACCCTTATTTACTTTCTCAGTCTTATCTCGACTGCCTCTAGCCTCCTTTCTACCCCCTTCAGATGTCTATCATGACTCAACTTGTAAGTCCCTTCATTAAGAATTTTTTTATTGCAGCATTATTTATAATAGCCAAAATATGGAAGCAACCTACGTGTCCATCAATAAATGAATGCATAAAGAAGATGAGGTATGTAGATTACTCAGCAATAAAAAGAATGAAATCCTGCCATTTGCAACAACAGGGAAGGACCTGGAGGGTATTATGCTAAGAAAAATAAGTCAGACAGACAAAGACAAATTCTGTATGGTTTCACTTATATGTGGAATCAGAAAACAAAAACAAAGAAAACAAAAGCAAATACACAAACAGAGATCAAACTGATGGTTGCCAGAGGGAAGGGAGTGATGAGGATGGGTAAAAAAGGTGAAGGAAAATATAGTCAATAATATTGTGAAAAGTTTGCATGATGACAGATGGTTACTAGACTTAGTGAGGTGGTCACATTGTAAGGTATATAAATGTGACTCACTATATTGTACACCTGAAACTAATATAATATTGTATACCAACTGTACTTGAATAAAAATTTTTAAAAGATAAATTTTTATAAAACACTAAAAATAAAATTTCTTCTTCAAAAAATTTTTTATGTTTGTTTTACTTCCTGCCCCCAGCATACTAAATCTGGGTTAGGTGTTCCTCCTGTATGTTCCTGTTGCCCACTGCATATTCCCTGTTATAGCATTTATCTCACTGTACACTAATTATCAACTTACTTGGTATCCCCTCACCTCTTGCCACTAAATGTTCAAGGATCATAACTTTATCCATCTTAGCAGTGTATCCTACCTTGATGACACATATGTAGGAGTCATTCAATAATATTTGTTGAAATTAAAAAATAAACCCTCAGATAGGCCAGAATCTGAAGCTGTAACTCTGTCCTCTGATTCTAGGATGCAGGGTTTCATGTCTGATTAAGACATGGTGCTTTTCCTGCATAGTAGAGGGTTGCAGAAGGTGGAGCAGAACATGGAATTCTGTGTTCCCATCAGCCATCCATTTACTCATCATACTTGTTGAACATCTACCATGGATATCACAGTATGCTCTAGGTCACTCCCTTGCATGAATCAGGCCTTGTGCAACTGTTTGTGCCCCTTTCCTGAAAGGTTTTTTCCTAACCTGATCATTGGCTTTAGTTTTTTTTTTTTTAATTCTTTCTTTCTGTTTTAATTTTATTAGGGAACAGTGTGTTTTTCCCAGGACCCATCAGCTCCAAGTCAAGTTGTTGTCCTTCAATCTTAGTTGTGGAGGGCTCAGCTCCAAGTCCAGCTACCACCTTCAATCTAGTTGCAGGGGTTGCGCAGCACACCATCTCATGTGGTAGTCGAACCGGCAACCTTGTTATTAAGAGCACAAGCTCTAACCAACTGAGCCATCTGGCAGCTCAGCAGCAGCTCAGTGGCAGTTCAGCTCAAATCGTTGTCTTCGATCTAGTTGCGGAGTGTGAAGCTCACTGGCCCATGTGGGAATCGAACTGGCAATGCTGTATCCCAGAGCTCACGCTCTAACCAACTGAGCTATCTGGCCACCCTGGACTTAGCTGTTAAGTGTCCAATTCTCTACTGCACATGGTATGTAGGGACAGCTATAAGATGTCCTATAATAAAGTAGAAGTGAGAGAAATATGAAGGAAAATTGCCCTTATAAAATCAATTATTAAACATTAATTTCCTTAATACTTTCCTTATCCCTTGGAAAGTCTCTATATCACCATAGGCATATACACCCCCGTTTGAGGCCCACTGCCTTAGAACACTAACTGATTACTCTTGTGATCATTAATTTTATACGTCAACTTGACTGGGACATGGAGTGCTCAGATTAAACATTATTTCTGGGGATGTCTATGAGGGTGTTTCTGGATGACGTTAGCATTTGAAGTGATGAACTGAGCAAAGCCAATTGCCCTCCTCAGTGTGGATAGGGCATCATCCAATCTGTTGAGGGCCTGAATAGAACTAAAAGATGGAGAAAGGGGGAAATCTACTCTCTGCCTGACTGCTGAGCTGGAACATCAGTCTTCTCTGGCCCTTGACAAGGAATTATACCATCAGCCCTCTGGTTCTCAGAACTACACCAGCATTCCTGGGTCTTCAGCTTGCAAACAGCACATAGTGGGACTTCTCAGGATGTACAACTGCATGAGCCAATCTTCATAATAAGAAATTATATATATATATATTTTTTTTTCTTTTGGAAAATCCTAGCTTATAAAATCTCTATTCCATCTTAATGTTTCAATCTATTGATATATGCATTATTTTATTGTAGAGAATTATAATAGTGTGTCAATAAAGGATTTTCAAGCAAAATTTTTTGTGATAAAATTATATAGGAAACTGAAATTTTAAACTAAAACACAGTACCATTTATATTAGTACCAAAAAATGAAATACTTAGATATAAATCTAACAAAATATATATAAGATTTATATGAAGAATACTACAAAACTTTAATGAAAAATCAAAGAAGCTCTAAACAAATGGACAGATATCCCAACTGCATGGATAGGAGGACTCAGTATTGTCAAGATATCAGTTCTTTCCAACCAGATCTATAGATTTAACACAATTCCAATTGAAATCCCAGCACGTTATTTTGTTCATATTAACACACTGATTTTAAATTTTAAATGAAGCAGCAAAAGACCCAGAATAGTCAACATAATATTGAAGAAGAACAAAGTAGAGGACTAACATGGTACCACTCATCTTTAAGACTTAACACAAATCGACAATAATAAAGACAATGTGGTTTAGATGAAAGAACAGGCAAACAGATCAATGAAACAGAATGGAGAGCCTAGAAATAGGCCCATGCAAATATAGTCAAGTGATCTTTGACAAAGGAGCAAAGGTGTTTCAATGGATAAAGGATAATCTTTCCAACAAATGGTGCTGGAACAACTGGACATCCACATGAGGGGAAAAATGAATCTAGACACAGATCTATAATTTTCACAAAAACAAACTCAAAATAGATCATAAACCTAAATATAAAGCATAAAACTCCTAGAAGATAACAGGGGGAAAAAAACCTAGGTGACCTTGACTTTGGCTATGACTTTTTACATGCAACACCAAAAGCACAATCCATGAAAGAAAAAATTAGTAAGTTGCATTTAATTAAAATTAAAAACTTCTGCTCTATGAAAGATACTATTAAGAGAATAAAAAGACGAGCCACAGCCTGGGAGACAATATTTGCAAAACACATATCTGACAAAGGCATGATATCCAAAATATACAAAGAATCTTAAAACTCAACAATAAGAAGACAATTTTAAAAATCTCAAGATTAAAAAATCTGAAGAGAAGTCAAAAGATCTGAACAGACATGTCACCAAGGAAGGTATACAAATGTCAAGTAAGCATACAGGAAGGGGTTATACATCAGATGTCACTAGGAAATTTCAAATTAAAACAATAAGTTATCACTACAGACTTAACAGAATGGCAAAAATTCAAAAACATTTATAGCACCAAATGCTGGCAAAAATGTGGAGCAACAGGAACTCTCATTCATTGCTGGTGGGAATGCAAAATGGTACTGACACTTTGGAATATAGTATGACAGTTTCTTACAAAGGTAAACATGCTCTTCCAATATAATCCAGCAATTGTGCTCCTTGGTATTTACTCATATGAGTTGAAAACTTAAATCCACACGAACACCTGAACACCAATGTTAATAGCCTTTTGCATGATTGCCAAATATTTGAAGACACCAAGATGTCCTTCAATAAGTGGATAAACAAACTGTGATACATCCACACAATAGAATATTATTCTGTGATAAAAAGAAACAAGCTATCATACCGTGAAAAGACATAGAAGAACCTTACATGAATATTGCTAAGTGAAAGAAGCCAATCTGAAAAGCTACATACTTGTATGATTCCAACTGTACGACATTTTAGAAAAGGCAAAGCTACGGCAACATTAAAATGATGGGTGGTTGCCAAAGGCTTGGGAGCAGAGGGGGAATGATGAATAGGTGGAGGACAGGGTATTTTTAAAGCAGTGAAACTATTATATATGATACTGTAATTATAGACACATATACGAGGTATGACAATTAAGCTTGTGAACTTGTTGCAACGATGTTGCTAACCTTTTTTGATATCAGAGGGATTACTCATTATGAATTTGTACCAACAATGGTTAACCAAGTTTGGAAGTGCTGTAAAGGCTGCGTGAAAAAAGTTAGATAAAAACCACCTGAATTTTTCTCGAACAATTCATGACTCTGGCATCACAACAATGCACCAGCTCACACGGCACTGTCTGTGAGGGAGTTTTTAGTCAGTAAACAAATCGCTGTATTGGAACACCCTCCCTACTCACCTGATCTACCCTCCAGTGATTTATTTCTTTACCTGAAGATAAAGGAAATATTGAAAGGAAGACATTTTGATGACATTCAGGCACCAAGGGTAATACGATGACAGCTCTGATGGCCATTCCAGAAAAAGAGTTCTGAAATTGCTTTGTAGAGTGGACTAGGCACCGGTGTCGGTGCATAGCTTCCCAAGGGGTGTACTTCCAAGGTGACCTTAGTGATATTCAGCAATGAGGTATGTAGCATTTTTTCTAGAATGCGTTCATGAACGTAATTATCCAATCTCATATTATACATTTGTGAAAACCCATCGAGTATGCACCACGAAGATTGAATCCTATTGTAAATCACCCACTTTAGTTAATAAGAATGTGTCAGTATTGGCTCATCATTGTGACCAATGCACCGCACTAATGTAGGGTGTTATTAATAGGGTACACTGGCTGGGAGGGACATGAGGGACCAAATGGAACTTGCTGCAATTTTCCTGTAAATGTGAAACTGCTATAAAAATAGAGTCCATTAATAAAAAAAGATAGAGTAAAAACACAAGGACAAAAAGAGAATGACGTAAAATTTCCCCTTTTTGAACAAGAGTTAACTTTCTTAAATGAATAAGTACGAAATCATTGTGATGTTTAAATTCTAAGCAATAAAATTCATATTTTAAGATTTCTAAATTTGCAATGTTCTGGTAATTACATTTATTGCAAATATTTAAAAATATTATGACAAATATATGAATTACCTACTAGTTCTTTTATACTGATTTTTTGTTAATTGAAATATAATTGACATATGGTATTATATTAGTGTCAGGTGTACTACATAATGATTCGAATAATGTATGTATTGCAAAATGATTACCATAGTAAGTCTAATTAACATCTATTTATGCAAAGTCGTTTTTCAAAATTATTTTAGGTGATATGCAAATAAGAATGTTTAGGGAACATCATTCCAAGGCTTTTTCCTTGTTTTAAAAGAAGGTAGAAATAGTCGTACTGTTTTATTTTTTTTAATTTTTTCTCTAATAGTAATAGAATTTTAGACTTTAAGTTTATAACATTAAAAATTAAGATTAAGAACCAGAGTACAAATAAATTATATAATTCCCAAACAGTAGAGAGGAGAAATGGATTAAAGAAAAGTCAATCCAAAAAAAATGTCAGTGATTAGCCCCACAATTTCTTGTTTTTGTAATTTAAATGTTAACAAATATAAACATTACTTGGTGTTACATTTACATTTAGAAGCTCTCATGAGCACCTTTTGTTGCTTTAAACTCATGAAGAGCTGAACAGCTGTAGTAGGATTATGGCAATTCTAAAGGAAACACTTTAAACATTAGTAGATTCTCTGAGGTTTTAAGGTGTTTAATAATAGAGGCTTAATTTTAACCTAGAAATATATTTTTAGAATGCTGTAAGTTTATTGTACATTATATTGTATCCGAAGTGTCTAATAAGCAGTACAACTTACGAATGATTACTATCTCTGACACTAGCCAGGTTTTATGACTTCCCACAACTGAAAACAAGGTTTTACAAACCTTGACATCCACGCAGATAGAGAGGTTACCTTAAGATACCTGAAAGCAGGCTCCATAATGAAACAGTTTGAAAGCAACAGGTTTATTAATTCCTTACATTGAATAGCTAGCATTTAATAGATTCTATTTGCCAGATACTGTTCCACTCACTTAACATGTATTGACTTATTAAGTCCTCTCAACTCGATGAGCTAGATGCTATTATTATCGTACCTATTGTACAGAGGAGGAAATTGAGGCACAGGGTTTCAACCGACAGTCTAATTCAGAGTTCATGCCCTTAACCCTATTGCTACATTACCTCTTGTGACGGTAAAACACAACTGAGAAATCAGTCAATAATAATAAAGAACAGATTATATATGATTCCCTCTTTCATAGAATCTTTTCCTCAGATTATTTAATCAGCTAATCAAGAATCTTTGTGTACTCCACTAGGACCAAATATTGGGTTGTCAGAGGAGTCATGACACATTTTTGCAGAAAAAATACATCACAACTTTTCCAACAACCCAATAGCTGGCTTATTTGACTGTTCCCACATTAATCATGTTCAGACTTCTCCCTGATTGGATTTGCCATCTCTGTGAGTCCTTGGGCAACTGGGAAAGGACACTATCTCAAAACTGAAAAGGAATGACTTAGAATGCATTAAAACAATTAAACTCGAGGCATTGAAATACAAAAAGAGCCAACATATGAAATGTCTATTTTATATAATTTCCCCTGTCACTTAAAATTAGATACTCATAAATGCTTGGCAAATCCTTTGTTTATATAAGCAGAGAGTGATTAAACCAGTTCCAACAAATTTTGCTGTACTTTGGATAGAGGATTAATGGATTTTTCTTTCTTAGGCTTTCTTTTAAAAGAATTAACATGGTTAGCAGGAAGAAAGCTTATAAAATGGCAACCCAAAAATACCTGGAATGTTTCAAATATTAATATATAACCTCAGTAGCTTAGTACAGTGCCTGGTATATCATAGATATTCAAGAAATAGTTCTTGATTAGTTGAGAGGATTAAAATCAAACTCCTTCAATTTTATTACATGGAAATATGCTAATTAGACAATATACAAGTAATAAACTTGTTTTTAAAATTTCTTTGAATTTAGATTATTTTGAAAAGAAAAAAATATCTTTGTCAAAATTTCAAACTCTGCCCCAAGTGTCTAGATTTAGGCAAAAACTAGAATAAATGACCAATAACCATAGAGAGCAATTCCCCTTTAAATTTAACAAAGACTTTTGTGTTGATGAAGAATCTTATTACTAGGACTACATGAACTTCTCTGAAGAATATGTGAGTCTATAATTAATGGATTACTTTGGCTGGACAGAGTTTAAACGGGTCTAAGACTAACTGTATCCAAGTATGGTAAACAATAATTTTCTAAAACTATTTTTGATGGTGTGGCTATTCCTAAATCATTTGATTCAACTACTTCCTAAGAAAGTGAAAAAAAAAATACAACTGATGACGCTTAGGTAAAAAAGCGAACCCTAAATTTCAATCTGAAGTAGAGACTTAATCACATAAAATTGAGTGATGAACAATCAATCAGGTTGTACACATTAAGTGATTCTAAGAATTATTGGATCCCAATTCAACAAACCAACTAAATAAGACACGTGTGAGCCAACTTGGAAAATTTGGTTATGAACCAGATGTAAGACAATATCAAATAATTATTGTTCATTTAGATGTAACAATGGCATCATGTCCATTTTTTAAAATGTAGTCATGTGCCGCTTAACAGGGATACATTCTGAGAAATGGTGTGATGTGTGGAAGTGCAAACATCATAAAGTGCACTTACACAAACCTAGATGGCACAGCCTACTATACACCTAGGCTGTATGGTTTAGCCTATTGCTCCTAAACTACAAGCCTACAAAGCATCTTACCGTACAAAAAACATAAGATTAAATCAAGCACAAGAGAAAATGATGCAATCAAGAGACGCAGTGAACATGAGATGTATGACGCTGCTGCCAGCATAATATGGCATACTGTTTTACAGTAACTTGTTTTTTTAATAAATAGAAAATGCCAGGAATGTTAATCACAAAATGTACACTATTTTTTGGTAAAAAAGTCTGTATATACATTAATTCAATAAATATTTATTAAAGGCTATCATGTATCAATATACATTTCTAGTAAATGACACTTAAAGAATCTAGGTTTTATGGATATATGTCACACTTAAATAACTACACAATGTCTTAAGTGATTATTGCCATTTGTACCTTATGTGGACAAGATCTAGTACACTTTTAGTCAATTTTCAATTATTTTTCACCAGTCAAAATAAAACATATTCAAATTTTATTTTAAAATAAAATTTATTGAATACCATAGTGAATTCAATACATTAAAAAATTGTTTTTCTTGTCAGTATTGGCACATAATGAAGACTTTTAAAGCACTGCTAAATTAACACTTCAAAAAATTTTAAATCATGTTCCATAAAAAAAATAAATCTTAATAGTGTTATAAAGTATTAATTTACACTTACATATCAAAGTGTTAAAAAAAAGAATTCCATACTCAAACCAATCATCTAAGAAGTAAAAATCCAATCATAAGTATTTTTAAAAAGGTTCTCATTTAAACAAAATACAACAGAAGGTATGAATAGGCAAAAACTACCAAATTTACATTGACATGTTTTACCGTGAAATCCTGCAGGTTAACCAGATAAACGATAAACTTTGGAGATATATATATATATATATATTCCATATTCCAAAGGAATAGAAGTTGTTTACAATACTTTTTATGCCTAATCAAAGAAACAAATGATGACATTCTACACTTTTTTCTTTCAGCTGCCCCTTAATTGGCAATGATGTGGGACTATTCCAAAATTTTAGTTTAAGCAATAATTGTTCCCCAATGACATTTTCATAGATACAAAGACTGTCCTTAAGAACAGAAACATTAAACAAGGAAGTTTACATACAAGGTCTTCACTATAATATGGCCTGTATATTACTCTCTCAATCATTTGTTTACTCTGAAAATTCAGTAATCCAAATCATGAGTCCTGGAATTTCTTTCAAATTCCAAAAGGTTGAGTAATTTGATGCAGATCTCTTGAATTTACAGAGTATCTTCCTCCCAGGAAGTATAAAGTGATTTATATTTAGTATTTTGATTTTATTTGCATTACTCTCCCAACCTGTTCAGAATTATCCTCTGAGGTAAATAGATCACTGAAAATATTTTTTAAAAAAACTGCAGGATTAGTTATTTGGCATCACCTTAAATAAATCGAATTCTTTTCCTTGTTAATGGAAAAATATGAAGCCTTTCAAACTAGTACACTAGTATGTTCCACCAGCCTGAAATGCAATTACTGTGTTTTTGAAATCTCATTGGTTGAGATCAGGCTGAAATTTTAGAGACCAGGCTTAAAAAAATTAGTTCAAATATTTTTTGGTCAAATGTAAAAATAATGTTTGCTTATACCTAATGCAAAAACTGAAAGAGCAAAGGAAAACTAGAAAGTTCATT
The DNA here is from genome assembly GCA_033961575.1 of Aselliscus stoliczkanus. Taxonomy (NCBI): domain Eukaryota; kingdom Metazoa; phylum Chordata; class Mammalia; order Chiroptera; family Hipposideridae; genus Aselliscus; species Aselliscus stoliczkanus. The sequence goes on from CM066732.1 coordinate 103,308,537, forward strand.
TGTATTTAATATAAATATACCATCTCACCAAAATCTCTATTGATATTTAACTAAAATCTATGAATGCCAACAGCAGATGGGTTAAATGTTTCTTCTTTCAAAAGAGAAATAAATTGCAGATTCCACTAACAAGATACTGCTAATCTAAAGAAAAACACAAGCCTGAAGAAAATAAATTGTATTAGGACAGAAAGGTCTTTCTTTCCCCCACAAATCTCCTATTTATCTTTGCTGAACCAAACTGAAGGAAAAAAATCATCTATGTTACAATTTGAGATATTTTGTGATTTTTTTGATAAGCTACAAAAATGTTCATAGAGAATTTCTAAGTAGTAATTTTTTTTCTATAAGTAGTAATAAAATATCTTATTGTTTTTAGGACATGTTTAGGAAAAAGCAACTTCTTTTCCCCTTAAAGTTACTGGTGGTAGGAGGGCAAGAGAGGAAGAAATGATGCTGACTTTTAAAGCCAAATTTTTATCTCCCCTACCTTCTGTTCATTTTGATTCCCAAAATAAAATATTTCTGTACTTTATTGTCATTTTTCTAAATATTTTCAGCAGGGTTGGTAAAAGAGTTATTTAAGTAAAATGGTAAGTTGTCATTGAGAATGGAGAAACTTAAGGAATTTCACTTCTTATTTCTTATTTCTATTTTCTCAATAAAATTTTAATAGCAAGCTAGAATTTGGTTATATCTCCTTGATAATAATGGTTAGATAAAGTAGGATTTGTATCAAAGCACTACAATTTCAGATTTCTAGATGTAAAATTTTCTTAAACATTCTTCATAAAACATGGTTGAGGCTTTTGAATATCAGAAAGCTGGGATGAGAATGCAGGTAATTTTACTAAAAAAGCTGTATTTTGGCAAACATTTTATTGATATTATAAATGAAAATATAGTCAGAGCTTTAAAATGGCACTTAATCTGTTCTTCTATCAGAGTCTTCCAAATAAATTATATTCTTTGGAAAAAATTCAAACTTGATATTACAGAGGCAAAATCAAGATTAACCCTTACTTGTCAGATACTTGTCATTTACTAAAAGAGCCGGAAGTGTAGTAAATGGAAAGAGGGCTGTCAAGGGGGCTTCTCTATCTTTAATTTACTCAGCAAAAGGTAACAATTAATCAAAAGCATCTAATGCCCTCAACTGCTAAATTTAGTTCAAACATCAAAGCTCTGATCTATTTTAAAAGGCATTAATTTTACCTTTTAATCAGTTGAACTGGTGTTAGAATAAAAGATCATGATTTGTTCACACATTTTATATATTATTTACAGAGAAATGCAAATTTCTGCTGCCTTTGCAATCACATGTCATTTGGAAATTTCTTAAGAGAAAATAAAAGAAAATGGAAAGATAATTTGACCTCTGATGCCCAGCAGAATGTTCGAGGTTATATCTGAGATTGAGCAAAGAATAAGATTTTTTCAAGCTGGAAGGTACAAGAGTGATTAATTGGTCTAACCTACTCATTCTGCAGATGAGAAAACTGAGATACAAGTGTCATGAACTAAGACAATTTACTCAAAATCTTGTAACGTAATTACATTGAGATTAACACCCAGTTTCCTGTGTTTTGTCTCCAATTCTTTCCTCTGAAGTACACTTTGTATATTGGTAAACCACCAAAACATTAAAAGGTTAAGACTGTGGGGAAAGGAGTGGGAATCAGGAAAAAAAGATGATGATGGTGTGGGAGGGGAGGAATTGTTAGTGATATTATATTCAAACAATGAGCCATATGTAATATACAATTTGATAAAAAAAATAATTTATACAAAATATCAAGCCTTAGCATCAACAGGACCAAACTTCAGAGATCAGAAATACCATAGTGAAATTGAATATTAACGTAGAAATTTAAGCTACATCTTCAAGGAAACATCAGACCACAGAAAATTGTGGATTTCAGTTTTTGTGTCCTTTTAATGATTAGTTCTATATATTATGTTTCTGTATACCTGGAAAAATATTCTAAGATAATACATATGCAATTTGAAGCAATTTAAGTTCTCAAGTTTAAAAAAGGACTGGGAATTTTTTTAAATGTATGCTATAAAAATATGCATTTATATATTCCCAAGTTATATATTTCTAACCTTTGCAGTGATACAAGTCCAAAATTTCACTGCTAAACTGCCTTCTTCCATTCTCTTAAATAGTTATTTCTACAGAGCATAGATTTTGCATAATTCTTTACAGTAAAATCTGTTTGGAAACTCACTTAAGACAGAAACACTTTTATCTATCATTAGAGTTGAAACAGATTTCAGTAAGAGAAGTATAGGGGTGAATCAATACTTTTTTTAGAAAAATATACTGTATATAATACATTTGGAAAATTACACAGACCATATCCTTTTACTTAATGTGAAGGCACAACTTTAACATAGTTAAAAGCAAATGTATTTTAATTATTTATGATGTAATTGTCAATACCAGCTCTTAAAAATACATATTTGCAAGCATATCATTGAAGATTCTTTCAGATTGTCAATTCAAAAGTCAATTTAAAAAGTCGAACTCTATTTGTAGAAAATCAATTGACACATTACGGCAAGTCTATGTATTATTGTTGGACAATCTGTTCACCAGCAGTCACAGGGTCTTCTTCATTTGTTGCATAGTCCGGCTGGTCCATCATCTAGGCGTAAATAAAGATGTTAGGAAATGCAAATTTTCAACTTGCTCTCAACATTCACTAATTTGGCAAAAGGATCCCTAATTTTTCAAAATGACACTGAGTGCTCTATGGAACTCAGCACTCCTTTTGGTTCAACATCCACGCTCCCAAAGGCACAAAATATTCTAAGTGACACTGAACCTTTCAGAAAGCCTAATCATTGGACTCAGGGCCAATTTGATAAATGCTTTCTCTGGATTTTCCACTATTTCCATTTCCTATATAAATACTGCCCTTCATGGCAGTGGGAATTCCACTACAAAAAGGAAGATATTCCTGATACTTATTTCAGGACACCATTCTAGGCAGTGTTCACTCTTAGAAGTAGAAAAACTAAAAATGGCCCACAACTCACTGTGAGAATACCTGCTGCTTCAGGGACAGTATAACCTGGTTGACACCTTGAACTGACCTTAAGATAATATGAAAATAATACGTGAAATTTTGGAAATATTGTATGACAAAAATTTCTACTAAAAACAAACATCTTGAAGGTACTTAATGGTCAAATGATATCTAAAAACAAAATCAAGAATACATTTGCTATAGACTATTTTAGAAGAACTAATCACCAGTTAAACTTTTCTCAAATGGTCACTTCAGCTCTGCCCATATTCCCATAAAAATGTTTCCACATTTGGGAATGAAGGAAGAAGAAAGTGCTTAAACATTCTGTGAGTTTTTACCATGTTCTTCAGAAAAAATTCCTTGAAAATAGATAAAAGTACTTGATGTCTTTGTGAATATGTCAAAAATTTTAAATTAGTGATTTAAATTTCAGTATTGTGATACACTTTTTCCTCCTCCTTTATGAAAAATTAGAAGAAAATACCAGCAAGATAAATGTTCCTATTTTTGTAAACTGATTCTAAAAGATTCAGTGTTTTTTGGAAGAGGAAGGAGAGGAATCATTTCCAAATGGGGTCTCAGGACTTGCAGGACAAGAAAAATACATGAGCTGAGGCCTTCACCTGATAACTGTCTCAAGTTATGAGACAGCTTACACAACTCAAACCTGCTGACACTCTATGAATCATCTCAACTTCCCAAACAATCAGTTCTGAGGCCCTCTATTTGCCAAAGATATCCCCTAGATGAAGGTAGTTACATGTTTGTAGCATTTCTAGGAGAAAAAACAAGCCAAATCAAGACAGATAACATAGTAAGCATTTTACCACAGGAAACATAAGATGAAGTTGTTGAAAATTGATTTTAGTCACAATGTAAATGAAGGAGGGAAAGGAGAAGCATGTAAGATTTATTTAGCCCCCCTTTCTTTTAGTAATTTAGAAGCTTTGGGTGTACGTGCTTGAGCTGTGGGGAGAGAGAACTGAAGCAGCCTCAGTGCAGAATGGATGGTGGAGAAATCCTCTTTCTTTGGCCTGTTTACCCTGGCAGCTGCAACCTAATGAAATAAATAGCCTACATACCCTAAGTTATAAGATGTCTCTTCTTTCCTAATGTTGAGGCACCTCACTGGTAATGTAATCTGATCCCTAAATATAGAAATGTATTAGTTTGTGTGTTTTTTTTTAAAAAAAAAACTTTCAAAATCAGCTTATTGAGAAGAAAACATCTCTACTCTGTACTGTTCTTTACTGACTTTTCAATAAAAAACAATATAGAAACATCACTTACTGGTAGCTCTTATTTATAATTGAACCAATCTCCAGAAACATTCTAATAAAACCCTCATTGATGTGGAGTAACTGGAGAGTTGTTGATAGTAAAGCAGAGTTGTTCTAAGTATCTCTACTCTGACTTGTCAGTGACAGCTTGTGACTTCTAAAAATAATTAGAAGCACTAGTGACATTTAACAGAGACAAATCCACTGTTTACTGGACATCAACAACTAAAAATTTACTGCTCACCCAGAGTAAAATTGCCCATTGGAGGTGGCTGCATAAATCTAACTCCACTGATTTAGGATTAGAAACAAACAAATAAAAGTCCCCCAAAATGACAATTTCTCTTAATTGTTCTATATGCCAAAGTAATTATGCTAGTGCTTGACTTTTCTCTCTAGAGAAAATACACCTTTATTTACTCTACTCTAATTAGAACTAATTCTCAGTAAAATAAAATAATTGGAACCAAATACTGTACTCTTGAAGCATTCTAGAAAAAAAGAATTCATAGAAAATATAGTGTCAAGTAGCTTTGAGCTCTAGAAAATAATATACAATTAAGATTTCCAAATTAGTATTATTTTAGTGAAATCTTATAGAAACATTACTTCTTTTGATCAGAGAAATTCATGGAAAGAGCTGAAAGGCTCCAAGTAAAATACTAAAGTATTTCTATGAAGTCTCTTAAGTTTCAGCAACAAATGAGGTATAATTTGCTCTTTGCAAACAACATTAAAAGGCTGCTGAGGCTACCCATGACATTTGGAAGTTTCCACGGCAAGTCCTGCTTTTCACCGCTGCTATTCTTACACTCCACTCTATTGTCGGGCATTAGAACGAATCAAATGATTAACAGCATAAACAAACATTTCATCACCTTAAATTCTGACTTTTATTTTATATTACTTGCTTTATATTTGATTATTTCAAAACAGAAGCAAAAACTTTTGGTACCTGAAAAAAATGATTATAAAGATTATAGGCACAGAAGTCTAGTTTAATGTTTTAAAAGTGCTTCATTTTTCAATACCTTTGAACAATTTTGGTAATTTCATGAGGGCTGCTAAAACACAATCAGGAAGCTTGTACATACACACAAAAGTGACTAATGGTCAGTGGATTAAGGACTGAACATTACAGCTACTTTGCATGAAGAATTTTAAAAACACTAACTGAGCATTTACAGTGTATAAAACACTGTTATCAGCGCCTAGGAGCTAATATCTTAATGAGGGAGGCATACATATGAGACTACAAGGCAGATGTTAATAAAATTTAAAGTACAAAGTCTACAAAAAACATGGGGAAAGGTGAACCTAATTTCAATTAGAAAACTCTTGAATATCTCCTTGGAGAAGCCTGATTTTGAGTTGGGAGTGACATAAGGGATATTCTGGAAACAGGAACTGGCAACACTATAAAGATAATGGAGAAAGAAGGGGAGGAAGGAAAGGATTATTATGCTCTAATTTAAGAGATGAACCAGTAACTGCCTGAAGGTTGTCTGCAGGGCTGACCCTCAGGCTTACCGTACACTGGGTCTATACCTAGTCTCCCTCCATTTTACCAGTCTTGTTGAGGTTCCCTGTTCTACTTTCCAAGCATCTGCCTAGCCTTATCTGATTTCAACATCCACCTGCCTCACCAAGTCTTAGGCTAACTCACCACACTGGATTACACATTTTCTTACTTGCCTGAGGATCCAACCTCATTTTATGGACAGACAGCCTCAATAGATTAACTAATTTGCCAGAACTGATGCCATAGCCAATAATATATACCACAAGTGACACCATTCAAGCTAAATTAATTTTGACTTTAAAGGTTGGACAAAAGCAATGAGAGATTTTTCTTTTTTATATTAACAGTAAATAATTTTGCGAAGGCATTATATTCCATAAATTTCAAAAAGGCTAGTTTTCGGGAAAAACAGACCCTCTCTTCGCAGCAGTTTTATAAGATTCTGCACCTAGCTTGCCTAAAATTTCAGCAAATATCCATTCTTCATATTTTAAAACCTAGTGCACAGTAGGAAAATGACTGTGTTTAACAGAATTTTTTTCTCTGAGGCTTGTGATGGCTCTCAGTTCCTTTACAAATAAGTTAAAGGAACCAGATTTAACCAAGACTCAAAATTTTAATACCCAAACCAGGAAAATGGAAATCTAGCTAATGAATTGAAAAAATAACAGCTAAACCAACAAATAAACCAAAACATAAAACCCCAATTCCTACAAATAATAATAGCAAATACATTTATAGTGCTCCTGCTGTGTCAGGCACTAGTCTAAGCATTTTACAAATATAACAACCCTCTTAAGTATGATGACTATTATCCCATTGGAGGAAACAGAGACGCCAAGAAACTAAGTTACTTGCCTAAGATCACATAGCTAATAATTAACAAAATCAGAGTTCAAACGAAGTCAGTCTGGCAGCAGATTCCATGCTTTTTATTACTATGCATTATTTTATATTCTGAATGTCTTTACCTAATAAAATTATGACACCACACTACAAAAGAGAGAAGTGTATAACGAAAGTTGTTCTATCTCTTCAGACACTTTTAAATGGATTACCCCACAATCAATTGCTTTATTTAGCTACTATGTCATGTGATAGAAAACCCTGGAGTCTGCCCTTCTGGGGCCACTTGCTACTGCTTTGTTTACAGCTGCAATGTTCTTTCCCTTCAGAGTTAGCTGCTGTGAAACAGATCATAATTTTGTTCAAGATCACAATTTTTAAGAATGAAACTTGGATGGTCCAAGGCACGGAATTTTTTCATAGGGAATATAAATGCATCCCATGGATGAATTCCTTCTTCACCTACCATCCCCTTTCTCTTCAATAAACATCATGGAGAGAGAAAGGAGGAAAGGTGCTACAATAAACCCAAAAACAAATGAGCTACAGAATATTTTCAGAGACACAATATTATTACATCTACATATACAACATCTCTAAATATTCAACTATTTTTAGTATGAGTTGGCATAAAAAAGGTCTGGAAGCGCAACACAAGGTAGGGGTAGATTTAGAGAAGAGTTAGAAAAGGGCCTTCTATGTTTAGACACTTTTGTATTGCTTCTTTATAAAATGCAAACATGCATTACTTTGTAATTAAAATACCAAAAGAAAAATAATTAAAGTAAAAGCAGGGTTAGGGTCTATGTAAAAATTTTAGTTCATTAACTGCCAATAACATTAACTTGTAAGTTGTTATAATAGAAAAATGACCAGAAGTAGTCTAATGAACATCTTTTCACATCAATTTTGCCCAAATGTTTAATCATTTTCTGGATAATCCACCGGAGAGAAATTGCTGTGTCAATGGAAATGGTAAAATAAAGTATGGTTCATACATGTAAGAGAATGTTATACAGCCGTTAAAATGATTTTTTACCAGAAATTTAAAATGAAATAACACAAATGGAGAAACAAGATAGACAGCTATTTAGAGTATGGTATCATCTACTCACCTATCCATTTACCTAAACAGGCATACAAGGAACCTCACTGAAATCTTAAGAGTGGTTCTCTCTAGGTGATAAGACTATGAGTGGACTTAATTTTCTTATATTTTTCTACATTTTCAAAACTTTGTGTAATAAGCACATATTTGTATAATAAAATACTTTAAAAGTTGTATTAAAGGGGAAGGAAAATTTTATAACTAAAAATAAAATGCTGATAATGAAAATAACAAGAAATACTATATTTAATTCTGTAAGACAGTACACGTGCTGTCACTAACAGTCCCAAATTTAAATTCTAATCTAAGTCAACATTTAATACCAATCCTAAACAAAATTTCCCCATTGCTGATCTTCCTTGTCCTTACATCGTAAGCAGTTAATCAGATTAAGTGCCTTAACCGCAGAAATCTCCTGCTCAGAGTTCTTCGAGTCTTCTCTTCTCCCTCTACGTTTTCACTCACTCATTGAACATGCTGATATTCCCAAATTTTTATCTCTAGCTAGGTCTGTTTCCTGCACTTCAGGAGACATTTATTCAACTGTCTATTCTATCTCTCTTCCTGGTGGTCCTACAGATACTCTGAAAAGTCCAAAATTGAGTTCATGTCTGATATTTAACATGTCCAACACTGAATCCATCATCTTCCTCCTCAAACCTGTTGTTGCCCTTCTTTATCTCAGTGAACAGTATCACCATCCACCCACTCAGTTACCCAAGCCAGAAACCTTAGACTGAACTTCCTTCTCTCCCTACATTGAATCTGTTACCACATCTCATTAATAGAGCCTCTAAATTCCTCTTGTCTTTGTCCACTTCTCTCCGTCTCATTGCCTTCCTAATTCTGGCTACTCTCACTTCTCATTGTAATAGATGCCGCCTTCAATCCATTTTCTAAATTTCTTAAAACCCTTAAATGATCCCCAATGCTCTTAGGATAAAATCCAAACTCTTTAACATGGCTTACAAAACCCTACAGGCTTTTATCCTTGCTTCCTTCTCCAGTTTTCATTTCCCACTGTTCCTTTACTCTTATTCAGCATTATAGTCATCCTTGACATCTTCTGGTTCCTAGAATGTGCCATATTCTCTTCCCACTGAGCATCTGAAGGCATGGGTCCCTCAATATAGAACACATGGCTCAGTTAAAGTCTCAACATAAATTTAATATTCTTAAGCCTTCCCAAAATCACCTTTGACTCTGTCATGAAACCACATGCACTGGGACTCCCAACTCTAGGGACTCTACCTTGGTACATTTCATGTCACTCTACCCTAATACATTTATCACATGTTATTGTTAGTGACTCTATCTGCATCCCTCACTACACTCTAACTTTCAAGAGGCTATGAGAGTAGGTCTATTTCTAACTTGTTCATCTTTTATCACCAGCACCTAAAATAGTACCTGGATCATAGAATTGCTCAAGAAACCTTTGCTAAATGAAGAAATATAAAAATATTTTTAAAAAATGATGAGAAAAAGCACTTTTTGGGATGTGGCCTTCAAAGGATAGTAGTAGAGTGTGTGTTGTAGGACATTATTTTTAAAAATCTATAAAAACAAAACTATTCTATGTGGGTATCCTCTTAATGGAAAAGTTATAAACTACCTTACTATTTTAGTCAAGGACCTTGTGATCGTAAATTAATTATATGTATATAAATACATGTTGAGAGAATGGCATCGTGAGGTAGGCAAGGCAGGTATTGCTATTTTAATCAAATCGCAGAAAATTACAAGATTTACACAAAACAATTCTAGACCAGTGCTTTTTTCAATTATAGTAGTCTAACTTAATGTGTTAATCAGCTCTTGTTTAATAAAGATGAGACTACAGACCAAGCACAAGATGGATATGAACTTTGAACTGTTTACCTAACAGAATTGCAGTAATCCACCCAAAGTATCTTTATTTTGTTCAAGTCACCACTGACACGCATGCATGACAGTGGATGGAGGAGGGCAGTTTGTTGTAATAGGGCAAAACAGAGCTGTCACATGAAGGGATCAATGCCATGACCCTGAACTCAAAGGTTAGGGTTTCCCAACCCTCTTTAATTTCAGTGCAAACAAACTTTACTGGAATACCAAGACCATTCATGAAAAGAAGAAAGGGGTTTAACTTCAATAAAGAAACAATTCAAACAACAGATTCTGGTATCATGATTTTCTGTTCTGGAATTTTACAGAAAGGTCAATCTTGATCCATTTAAATCTGAAGTGAGTGCCCTATTTCATTTAGTCAGGCTCATTTAGATGCTGAAGAGAATATACTTTTTATCTGCAAAACCTTAGAACTCTTACTTATACATAGCTAATGTCAGTCTCAACATTCAGTACTTAATGTAGAGTGTTCTCTTTCGTGAAGTCTACTTTTGTGTGGATTTTGAAAACTCATGTTGAAATGCTGTTTTGGTTTTCCTTGATACCCTCCTCCTACTCCTTCCTGGTTATCTTGAGTCACCAGGATTTTGGCATCAGAGTGAGTGGGGATGAGAACTCATGATGCAGCAGGAGGAAAGGGGGCAACAGTGGAAAAAACTTAGGACATCCTGAGAGATCCAAGATAACTTTCTGGCATATAAAAGCTTTGATATATATAGGCAGCTCCCCGCCAAAGTTAGTCAGTGAGTTATGTCATAACTTGGTAACCGAAATATAAGCTACATACCTGATACCCGCTACCTTTCCAGAACTTTTTCATTTCCTTACGTCTCCAAGCTACAATTGAGGCAGTAATAAGTGTGCAAGGTACTAAATAGAGGAGAGCAGGTTGCCCCTTTTTCATCAGCACCAGAACAACAAATGTAAGAATCATGCCAACAGCATAGGCTGCAAGAAAAATACCAAGTATCAGTTGTTAGTACATGCTACCAAAGGTGGATTTTAACTAATTCCCTCACTAAAGTACTAATTTGCAAATATTGGAGGACATTTTACCCTGTGACTTCTTTTCATAATTTCATTAGACAGTAATTTTCCTAGACAGTAATTAGGAGAGACATTCTACAGTGCTTTTGAAAAATTCAAAAACTGGCTAGTATTTCAATTATATTTACTCTAATCATCAATCACAGATAAAGATAATAATTCAGTATAGTCTCAATTTTCTGTCACTATTAAGGATTTTGAGTTGATCCATATTTTAGAGAACTAAAATCTGTACCTATAGGTACTAACGGATGCTTTGAAATATCTTCCTCGTATTGATTATATATAATTCCTGGGCTTCTTCAACAAGAGCATACCAAACATCATTTGATCTTTTCTTAATGACTCAGGGTCTCATTATGAACATAGGACCTCAGAATTTTGGAGCTCAAAGGGCCTTTATGTACAATTTAATCTACCTCCTCGTTTTACAGATGAGGCAATGGAGGACTAGGGAAGTTAAGTAAATTATCCAAAGTTACACAGCAGAATTGACAGTCCTATTATATGCCTTTTTCATTGAGTGTTCTTTTATTGTACCACACTAACTGGTGCTAGACTCTATTACGTCAATGCCCTCAGAGAGTACCATACTTAATGGCCTCAGACTGCTTTTTCTTATTTTATAGTTTTCTTCTTTTCTTCATCTTTTCACTCACTTAGCTGCTCTTTCTTGCTGTCAGGGGTACCAATTTCTAGCAACAGTATTCTCCACTACTAACGTATGCTTTTAATTTACTGGATTTAATTCAACTGTGGAATTGAAAACTTTGCTAGACCAGAATCTAATTGGCTCTGGTGCAGGCCATTTACCTAAGCATAAAGAACTTTGGAGTAAGGACTTTGAGATTCCTATTAGATATATTCCTATTAGATATATTAGATAGATTCCTATTAGATATATTAAAGTATTTTTTTTTGGCTTCCTTCCTGTTCTTGTCTATTTTCAATAACAGAAACAGAGAGATAAGTAAGAACTATCTCTGTTCTAGGTAAGATATTATTTGTCATAAATTCATTTATATAAATACATAATTATCCATACAATAGTTTTTAAAAATCTAGTATTATACAATTTATTGACTACTTACATGTCAGGCACTCTAATAAGCATTTTATATAATGGAACCTAATGTATTTCTTTCACATATAATTTTCTTTTTAAACCTCAAAAACCTGGTGATATAGGCAATATAATTATCCCTTTTTGATGGAAAAAATTTATATTAGTTAACGGTGCAGAATTAGAAATCAGGATCCCTTATTTTTAGACCTCTACCTTTTCCTACAATTCAACATAATAAAAAGAAAAAACAAAAAATTTACCAATTGTGGAAGAGATATAATATATAGAAGAAGAACCAGTCTGCTCATCAAATCTTCTACAGTATGCAATCAATAGGCCTTAAAAAACAAAAAACAAAGAAACACTCCATGTTATTTTCTTAAAATAACAGCAACATAAATTCAACTGTTAACTATGGCACAGTACACAATGTATTGTATTTAACCTTCATTTTTGCATCATGAGAACATTAAATACCTCAAATTCTAGACAAAATTTTATATGCTAATTTTTGTATTTAATGCCATTATTTTTAAACATTTTTCCAAAGACATTAAACAATCTTTACAAACATGATTTTTTATTAGCTACTTACTATTCCATGTTATGGAGAAAATTTTTTGTTTCTGTGGTTTCAGTTGTAGTATTTCCTCTCTCCTTTATAATTTTATTGATTTGGGTCCGTTCTCTTTTTTTCTTGATTGGTCTAGCTAAAGGTCTGTCAACTGTGTTTATCTTTTTAAAGAACCAACTCTTTGTTTCATTAGTCTTTTCTATTGCCTTTCTCTTCTCTATTTAATTTATTTCTGCTCTAATCTTTACTATTTCCTTCCTTCTGCTAACATTGAGTTTAGTTTGTTCTTTATTTTTCTGATTTCTATATGTATAAAGTTAGGTTATTTATTTGTGAACTTTTTATTTTCTTGATGTATGTGCTAATAATAGCTATAAACTTCCCTCTCAGAACTGCTTTTGCTGCATCCCACAAATGGAATGTTGTGGTTCACTTTTGTCTGTCTCAAGATACTTTTTCATTGCTCTTTAAAATTTTTGTTTCATCCATTAGTTGTTTAATTTTCATGTGTTCATGAATTTTCTAGTTTCCCCCTTGTTATTTATTTCTAGTTTTATACCACTGTGGTCAGAAAATATTCTTGGCATGATTTAATTCTTCTTAAATTTGCTAAGATTTGTTTTGTGATCTAACATATATCCTAGAAAATGATCTGTGTGTGTGCTTTACAAGTATGTGTATTCTGCTGTTGTTGAATGGGACGTTCTGTATATCCTTGTTAGATTCATTTGGTATACAGTGTTAAGAAAAATTTTTAAATGCAGCACTTTTTTTTTTTTTTTTTTGAGGGCAGTGTCACTGGCCCTCATATGTGGGACCGAACCGGGGTCACTGGCTTCCCAAAGCCAACGCTTAACCACCGTGCCACTCGGCCGGCCCATAAATGCAGCATTTTAAAAAAAATGTATTGAAAGAGCATCAAGGAAGGCAACTTCAAATTGTAATCAAAGTCTCCCTTCCTAGTAGAATAAAATGATTTAGAGTTCTAATACAATGAGGTCAAAGAAAAATTAAATATAAGCTCTCATTTGTAAACATGCCAAGTATACAGAAATAGTCCATTTTACTACCTATTTCTTTTAAGAAATTTGTTGACCCTCTTCAAAGAAGTTCCAGATTGTATTTACTAATTAAACACTATTAAGAAACAGTAAGAATGACATTTAACTATTGAAAAATTATAAGATAATTTTACTATTTTTATTGGTTGTTTGAATTAATTAGTCTTGGTCCCTACATAATTAATCAAATAAGTTCTTTGATAGTTCCTTGTTATTTTTACTTTATTTGCTATTTAACAACACTTCCATGTGTTTAAAAAATGGAACTCTCTCCCCCGAAATCAGAATTTAGCTTTCAGAATTAAATCACGCACTGTCAAAAACTCTGCTGTTTGGGGAAATATTTGTTTGGAATCTTCATTTACTTCAACAATGTAATATTTATATACTTTTCCCCCCAATTCGATGCTAAGTTCTAGATATAAGATTTTATATAGCACTTGGTGTGGAACTAATAAAATGGGGACAAGTTTAAAGGTATTCAAGAAACCTTGAGGTTAACCAATAGAATGCACTCCCTGCTTTGTGTGAATGGAGCCTCACTGAACTAAGACAGTTCCAACACGAGTTCGACATGCCAACTTACAAGGCAACAATTTTCTCTCTACCTAGCTTGACTATGTAAATAAAAGGGTTTTTTTTGGTTTGTTTGTTTTTCAGAAGAGCCAGTACTCTTTACCTATCCACAGGCAGTTAGTACACAGGGATACTATAAGAAACGTGAGGAAGGACAAAATCTCAACTGATTGAGAAACAGCAATTACTTCTAGCCTATTTTCTTAATGGGCTGGGAATAAGTTTATTCTACAGATAGCCCAGTGAGGAAAATAATGCAAAACCCCAATCACTGTTAGAAAAGACAAGCTAAGAGAGGTTGCTTAAAAAAATACACGTGCTATATTTTTTGGTATTATAGTGCCCTACAAGCTGGTTGGTGTTCTAGTAGCTTACTCCTCTTGATCATGGCCTTGCCTGGTATTACTAAACCACTTCTCCTAAAACATAACTATTATTATTTTAAAATAGAATAGAAGCTATAATATATTGGGTATTATTAAATTCAACTATAATATTATATATATTATACTTTCTTGATAAATAAAGTCAACATGGTCCCAGTTGCTTCCTCTAAGACACTTTTTGAGCCACGGAAGATATAGTTTGGTTGTTACCAATTAGGCTTTATTTTCCACCCCTTATACTGTTTTTTTTTTTTTCCTTTCTATTGGATTGTCAGAAAAGTCATGATGCATTTTTGCAACGTAAAACATAGAAAAAAATATGTCATGATTTTTCTGACAACCCAATATGTCACTGATCCCAATTCTAGGGATAGCCAGAAATACTTAATACCGAGTAGGTAACTTTTAACAGATACTATGCATTTAAGAATTTTAAACCATCAGTATATTTTTACTAAAATTGTTACAAACAATTGCTTACCTGGTACAATAATGTCTCCAAAACCCAATATTGAAACTGGCTTGACGCACACACTCATTACTGAGAAATACGCCAGCTTTGGCACCCTGATGACTACTGGTAACTGTAATTATTAAAAAAAAAAGAAGAAAGAAAGGGAGAAAAAAGGCCACTAATAAACCTCTTAGGAATCTTTATCCATATCTTTTAGGAAGGGAAGGATTAACATTAGAATAATTGTTTTAACATTTTAAAATTGACATTTAGAAGAACTTAAAATCAGAGAACATAAACTAGACACATATATACTCTGAATGTATAGAAAGTTTGAAAGAATTAGATATGTAGTTTTGGAAAAATGAAACCCAACACACAGGTAAGGTTAAAAGCATTAAACCAGTATCCCCATATCTAAGCTCTTTTTTCTTTTTACCAAAAATAGGACTCAGGCCTTGAAACAGATTTGTTTTTGTGGCAATCTGGATTTTTTTCCCCAAAGAAGAGTCTTTTCTCAGAGGGTATGATTTAAAGTCTAATGAACATATCTGAAATACAATCCTTACTTTCTCATGGGGAGCTGAGGGTTGAGCAGTGGCTTCCAACAAGTTTCCATCATTCTAGGATGAAACCCAAGTCAATAGGTATTTAATAATTTTGAATAACTAAGAAAAGGGCTATATTTTGTGAGAAATAAAGTTTTACAATACCTTGGCATGCACTACATGACCAATGAATTAACACAGGAAGGCAAAATTATTAACACGACACACATACATACACTGGCAGTCATTTCTGTTTAATTGTCATCGCTACCTTGTCATTATTTCCAAAAGGTCCAGCTGCAAGTTCAACCATGATACTCTCGCCGTTCTAAAATTGAGAAGGAAAAGGAAAGAAACTGTCCAATCATTTAAAGAGAACAATCTGCCAGTATTCAAAAATTATTTTTGACCCCATGGCTTATGACATACTGAAAATTGTCCAAAATGGACTGCAGACTTCTTTTTTCCTACAACACTCTCTGTAGATAGCAAAAATTGGAGTCATCTAAAACAAAATTTACCTTACACACTATTCCACTTTCTCAGAATTCAAAAATTATAAAACAACTGACAGATATAACACACACAGCTTATCCAAGTGAAGCTTTGAGCACTGATTTGCATTGACAACTAATATCCAGCATTTCTAATGGGCTATATATACATTTTAAGTGCTTTTAGTTATATTATGTCATATATTGTGTCCTCAGTCATTTTTAGCAATAACAATAGGGACACAAGAAATACTAAAATTTTTAATATTTAGATTTGTAATAAATATCGGTAACTTTACTTGGACAAATATACATTTATTTAACCTCTGGCTACTCACTATAACAAAACAACGAAGCCATACTCGAAGAGACCCAGCCCTAAAGAACTTGAGAAGCTTCTCTAGCCTGATTCTTGTCCAATTTCAGCCCTGCCTGCTTTCTATGTCTCAATCAAAACATTAATCTTAGCTGAATTTCCTCCATTGTGTCTAGCTTAGGTCTTTTTATGTGGGCTGTGTGAAGAGTTCATTAAAAAGTTGTTTCCTGACAGCCATGTGTGTTGTAGAGTGGGGAAACATTTTGAGGTAGCAGGCTAAGGTGGCATGAGTACCCATGGTATGCTTCACATTATAATAAATATCACCAAAAGAGGTTGTGGGAAGATAGATAAATGTTGAATTTTAGGAAAACTTAATTTAATAACTATAATATTTTCCAATTGGGTGGGGTGCCCAGGAGAAATCACTGGGGTGTTTTTAAGAGGACTTCACTGATACCTGAGCTGAATCAAAAGGATAAAATCCCTGGCTACAGAAATCTTTTCCTCATGTTAAGTTTCGGTCTACAGATAGGTTAAGTTCAGGAGTTTAGGAAAATAAACTAATATTAAATATAGTTCCTTATAGTAAACTCCCATCATGTGATTTAATTTCCAGATAATTGTTATTTAAAACATTTACCTGAAGACCACCACTGACATCCTCTCATACATTCAAAAATATTTGAGTAACTATTTGCAAGGTGCTATACCAAGTATGGTGGTGGATGAAAAACGATAAAGACAGGTTCTTACTGCCTATACTCATGGCCACCTGCTCTGCCAACTCATTAAAAGTATACAAGGGCCAGCCAAGTGGCACAGTGGTCCCAAGCCAGCGGCCCCGGTTCGGGTCCCACATATGAGGGCCAGTGACATCACCTTAAAAAAAAAAAAAGTTTACAAATACAAGGGTCATGAACATGTTTAGAATGTTCAATATTTAATTCCTGAAATTTTCAGTTAAAACTACAAAAATCAGAAATTATGTATCTGATTCTCATTTTGAGTTATCTACTAAAGTAAGATAGATCGCCTCAATAAAAATAAACAAACCCAACTGAGAAGATGTTAAAGTAAATCTATAACAGTGAACAGCAAAGAAAGCTTCAATCTTTTCCACTGGATCGTATTACTAGAAATCACATTCCTAGTCAGTGGGAACTAAGATGGAAAAAAAGATGAAAAATTCCCTAAGCACAGAAGGAAGACAAAGAGGAATCAAAGTCATTACACTATACCTTTAAAATCCTAAAACTGTACGTGTAGGGAACAGTGCTGGGAGACGCATTTGGCATTCAAAATAGAATGGAAAAAATATTTTTTTTAAAAATTTATAGTTTATAGCTATAGTCACTGTAAAATATATGAGTCATATGCTATGCCTATGTGTTGACCAATGACAATGGTTTTGTAGAAAGAATACTTTCACTATGAGATCTCTGATGGTGTGACTTACAGAGACATTTTATTGAACCCAATAAATTGACACAAGCTAGGACAACTTTAAATAGAACTTTTAAAAATGTTTTAATAAATCAGCAATTTTTCTTATAATGCATAATACCAGTTCTATGCTTTTATAGAGTACTATTGCAAATGAAGTCAATGAGTCAAACGGCTCATCATCAAGGCATGGAAGGGTGCTGGTAAAACAACAGTTTAGGTAGCTGTAATTTGGGGCAGTTGACTACATTTGTTACTTAGTTGCAATTTTAGCTCCCCAATGGGGCACATGCTTGTCTTCTGCCATCATAGCAAATATCAGAAGTGCAGAGTTTTACAGTGATTTCACAGATGGTAGGGGCTAAAGAATGGATAAACAACTAATAGGAAAAAAAATAGTGATTACAATATCCAATACTATATGAGAGGAACAAAGGATACAGAGATGATATAAAGTTACAAAGTAAGATTCAAAATAAAATGGGGAAAGTGGGAGAAATGAGCAATAATTAATAATATATTCATCAGGTAGGAATATGGACAAGGTGGAAAAATTGGGCAAATAATGGAAGAGTACCACACAACCAACATCTTTCTCTTATTCTGGGAACAGCTGCGAATACATGACCTAAGAGCTTCAAGGTGCTATGATTCTATTAACCTCAGGGAAAGATGAGTCTGACACAATGAACAAATGGACAGAAGCAGAAAGGGAGATCATGTGGCTCAGCATCTAGTTTCTCCTGAGGCTAGCTAGCTCCATCCTGGCTTCTACACACAGCCTGGATAGATGGGACCTTTTTAGTATAGAAACGGTAGGTTGGGTTCTGCAAGTTTCAACCAAAAGACTTTTACTGATGGAAGAGGGAGGATGGAATGCTAGCAATATTCCTTCATGTAATGGATTAGGAAACTGAAGCACTAAGAGATAAGTGACTTGTCCAGGATTACAAGTTTACAGAGCTACACTTTGGGTCTTCAGATTTCTAGTGTGGTGCTCTTGCTTAGTCTCAAACGAGGGCTACAGAAATGAAAGTAGCAATAACACATTTTCGTTATCTTTGCTGTCTACATTGTCCACTAGCAAACATTTATTATTTTATAAGAAAATTTACTTTAAAAAGGGTAAGTAGCAAATTAATAGACATTTTCATGTTCACATCAGTCAAGAGACATTTCTTTCTTTATTTAGCAGAATAAAGGCTTGAAAATATCCTCTATTAAAAGGACAATTTTCTTAAGAGAATTAGCTTTACTCAGTGGTAAACATCTGCAAAATCAATAATCTAAGAGCAGATTTAAGATTTTTATCTTTCAGCATGTTTCTTATAGGTTTCAAAAATATCATACCTTTGTGATGAATGGTGTTATGAAAACAAAAAATACATCATAGAGGAGGAGAAGGCCTAGAAGTATCACACATGACTGTTGAAAGAAACAAATTTAAAGGTCAAACTTCCCATATCTGTATTAAGAGATTATTTTTCAAGTTACAAATAAATTGTACACATACATTTGAACATTATTTTTTTTAAAAAACATTTAATGGTTATTCTACTTGTAGTTTTATTCCATAAAAACATTCAAATTTTTATCTTCTTTAGCCCATTCTTTTTAAAAAAAAAATCACTGAATCAAAGAAATGTTATTCCCTGATATTTCATCCTGTAAGGATTTTATGAATTTGGCATATTATATGAATGATTAAAAATATTTTAGCTAGCAAATCAGTGGTTATCTGGGTCTGGGGATTAGGATTGATTGCAAAGGGGCATGAGAGAGCTTTGAAGAGATGAGAAATGTTCTGACTTGATTGAGATGGTGGTTACAAAGTTATACACTTGTAAAATTTCAATAAACTGTACACTTCAAATGGGTGCATTTTATTATACATAAATTATGCCTTAATAAGGTTGTTTTAAAAAGAAAAAAAATATTTTAACTAGCGAAGTAGTATACTTTACCTTGAAGTTGGGTAACTTCAGTGTTTTAATTAAATTCAGACAGAATGCAATCCCCAAGATATCTTGTAAAATCCAAGCCCACCTAAAATCAAAAGAAGGAACTCTGCTGTTTTATCCAGTTATTTTTAGATGGAACTTTTCAAAAGAAGAGATCACTAAAGTGATATAGTTCAATTACTACAATTTGATTATTCAATAGTTAAGCAGCAATTATAACAACAAAAAACCTCCCATATTCTCCATATTTAGTAATTCACTGAATAGATTAATGTAGTACTATATACTAAAAAAAAGTTGAAAGGCTACCTCAGAAGAATATAATCAGACATAACTGCATATTTATCTTTAATCTTTGGATTTATACATGTCTCCTTCTAGAAAAGTAGCTCATAACAAAGGATATTGGTGTTAGTATACATCCAGATAGCTAGAATATAAAAGAAATGAGGGCTATGCAATATACTCTATCAGAAACTGATATGAATAATTGTCAATTGATTTATCATACTGAAGCTGCCTAAAAGTGTATGAACTTTGCTCCTAAATTTTAGGCCATTAAATCTTTTAGGCTTTAATAATTTTATTAATAAACCATTAAATAAACTTAACTATATTTTTTTCTAGTTATCCTTCATGCAAATGGACATATATCTATTATATCTCCTTCTTTATAATATGAAAGGTAGTACACTTTAGATAATCTTTTGCATTTTACTTTTTTCACTTAAAATATTCTGGAAATCACTGCATATCAGTTCATAGAGACTTTCTTCATTCTTTATAGTTTTACTCCATTGTGTGGCTATATCATTAAGTACATTTTTGAAGTCTATTTCAGCTTAAATGTTTAAATTATGATGCATATTGCCTTCCCTATATGACATCAAATCCATTAGCACAAGATTGGCTTATTTATTTATTTATTTTTAAAGATTTTATTGGGAAATTGGGGAAGGGGAACAGCGTTGGGGAATCGGGGAAGGGGAACAGACAAGTGGCTGTCTTTTTGTTCTTCAGTCTAGTTACGGAGGACGTCGCTTCACTGGCCCATGTTGGTATCGTCATTGCGTTCTTCCTGGACGAGGCAAATCGGTCTCTGGCCTCTGGATGGTCGCTCACCGCGGCTATTGGCAGCTCACGCTGGCTGCCAGCCACTCACTCTGGCTGCCGGCCACTCACCGCAGCCTATGGCAGCCCACTGCTGCAGAGGCTGCAGCCTACACCGTCGCTGGGGCTCGCACAGCCCAGCTCCAGGTGGAGCTGTTTTTAGCTGTAGAGGGCAGTGTTACTGGCCCTCATATGTGGGATCCGAACCGGGGCCGCTGGCATCCCAAAACCAGCTCTTGACCAATGCGCCACTCGGCCGGCCCCAAGATTGGCTTATTTAAGTAACTTCTTTCAAGACCATCGTGTTCTGGGATAAAAGCAAAAAATCTTCCGTAACAATCATAATGAATAATTATCGCAGCAAGATATAAAATAATCCATCCTTAATATAAAGTACTCATACCTATCTTCATTTCGAAACACAGCCCAAACAACAGCTATTGCAATGCACAGTCCAGAGAGAAAAATAAGTCTCACTTCAATTCTTTTGCCACAACACACAATCCTAAAAAACAGATTTAAGTAGGTTAGTTTACCCTGCAGAGGAAATAAAACGTTCATTTAATATGGGAAATGACAAATGTTAACCAGTTACAAGAAAGCTATTGAAATACCAATTGAAAAGTTTTGATTTTAAATGATACATAACAAAATAAAATAAAATGTTCATCAGTTCAACAGAAGTTTCTGCGATGATAAAAATGTTCTCTATCTGTGCTGTTCAACACAGTAGCACTAGCCACATGTGTCTATTTAGCACTTGAAATGTGGCGAATCAGACTGAGGCACTGGAGTTTTAATTTTATTAAATTTTAATTAACTTAAATTTAAATAGCCACATGTATATTGAATTGCACAGGCTTAAATAAGACTCCTACTTTTTCTTGTATTGTTTTAAATTACAAATACCAACATTTCAGGCTTCCTCGTTAGAGATACATACGCGCATTGTCCATATGGTATCCTATGAATTAGTGCAGCAAGACAGTTGTACATACTCATTGCCGATGCTATGCAGAAAATTGCTATCATAACATAAACTAGGAAAAAACAAGACATTACATTATATGAGGACAGAAAAAAATGTGACCTGAAAATATCTACACAAGAGATATTAATTCTTTAGCTTCCCCATTGGCTAATGATACTTTCAATGCAGTGACCATACTATAATTTGAATTGGTTACTAAACTAGAAATATTTAGGTCTTGAGTTTGAGAGTGGGTATATTATTTATGTGTTGTTTGTTTTAGATCCATTATACACTGGTAGGATTGCTTAAAGGGCTGGAGCTAACTCTACATTTTCTATCATTCAATGACTCAACCAGACATGTTTGTTAAAAATTTCTATGAAGTGAGCAGCAGGCATTTATGAAAATTTAATTTTAATGTAAGAAAGGAAAGAAACTATTATAAACACTTTTTTAAATGTAGCTTAGGGATGAGAACTGATACCTTAGACATTTGCCATGCTATCTATATTTTCCTATGGTGGAATCTAGCTATAATAACGTGCCCTATGGTAAAACCAAATCTACTTAAACAAACCTCTTTGTTATGATACAATACTAAGGCAGTTAAAATTGAGAAGTGTTTTTCTATAGTAGCTATAATTATTTGAGAATTCTTTAAAATTAAAAATATTTTATCTCTTGTTAAAATGGAGAAATTACTGTATTCTAAAAATAAAAATAATCCATTTTCTGAACTGTATCAAAATTTCGCAATGGAAATACAATTTTTATCTGAATTTTCCAAATTCTACTAAATTTCAGAAAACTAACTTTTCGTTGGTGACAAGGAAAGAATAATCTAGAGACAGTAAATCAGGGAGAGCCACTTTCTAAATGGTGATTTTGGACAAATTACTTTTTTAGTCCTTTGAGTCTCATCTTTAAAAATATAAAGTTTAGTAATACCTATGTCAGGGTTATTATAAGGATTAGATAAGTTAATATATGTGAGATGCTTAGAACAGTATCTGGCACATAATAAGCTTTACGCAACTGTTATTTGTTTTCATTTATTTTTTTATTGGTTATATGTGGTACTATTAAGACAGTCAAAGATTGCCAAGTCAAGTTTCGTAAGTTATCCACCAAGTCTCCAACATAAGTTTTAAAACACTGGTGGAAATCATGCTTTTGAGGCACTAACAGAATTTTAGGTGTCTCAATCAGTGTCACACTATAGCTATGAAAATGATTAGGCATGCAAAAGAATTTAGTTAATATGACTATCTTTATTTAGTTCCTTAAGCATGATAATCATAAAATGGTTGAATCTTTTCAACCAAAATGGTTGAAAGGGGAATCTTAGCAATTTAGTAGTCGCGTTATTTAATTAATAAGAAAAGGCAGCAATTTTAGCCATAAGAAACCACTTGGAGGTAAATTAAATCTTGCAATATCACACAATACATTCTGAGTCATAATTAAATCTCATGTCCTGGGATAACCATGAGGATTAATGATTTTCCTCCTCCGTTAAAAATTACATTTATAAACAGGGTCAATCAGTTTAAGGAAATTTCTCATCAAAAATTAAAATATCCTTTAGCATAAGGTAGAGGAATCTCTTTTTTTCTATCAGAAACCAATAATACATTGACTTAGGGTCAGACACAAACAATTGAAGACTATTAAAATAGAAAAATTAGCTGCTCAATGACAACATAATACAAATATCATCCTAGTACCCACTCACACAGCAACAGATTGAAATCTGAGTGATATTCAGAGAATGATTTTTTTCTAATTGGAATATATGTCATAGGTCATATTTTTAAATTGCTGCCACAGGACAGGAGAAACAGAATAAGCTTAAACTACTTTAGTGCCTCAGTTTTCTAGTCCAGAAAATTATACTAATGTTCTCCAAATAGGCATTGTTGCCATTTGTGGTTTCACAAAGGGTTTTTGCTAGTTCTCATCAGGCACACTCCCCTTTTCCCTGGTTTCACCACCTCCTCTTTGTGCTGTATATTGGCCATGCATAGTAAATTTCCATGCAACAAGACCATTAAAACTATCCAGGGGTTGAACAAGCCATTACAGTTCCTTCCCCTACTTCTTACAAGAAAAAAGTATCAGTTAGTCTCTAGACTACTGGCAAGTACATGTGTCTTTAGATATGGTATGATCCTATTTATATAAGTAAAACAAAATGCAAGCAATACAACCTCTTGATTTGCAAACTGACAAAAGAATAAACTATACTTTGGGGGTAAGCAGAGGCAACAAATCAATAATATGAATAGCCACCAAGAAATCCTTAGTCTGCTCCTTAGATACTAGGCTATCATGCTTTACTGCAGAGAAGGAATTTTAGGGACCAGGGCAATTCTTTCAAATCATCCATCAAGAAGTGTTTTTATTGCAAGATAGTATATTTTTAATCTGAATATTTTTTATCCAAGAGTAATGGGGACCTAATACTTCTGACAATTTAAAAAGTTTATAGCACTTTTTAATTATTCACTTAATTTTTCCAGATAGAATGCTTTAAAGGAAAAGGTAAATCTGGCAAAGTAAATGAAAAGATTGTAACGCTAAAAGTAGCAAATATGACTCCTTACCCAACCATTTGTAGAAGAAATAAAGTAAGACCATCATAACACAGCAGATGACCACAAATATTACAACTGTTAGAGGACTAAAAGTTAAATAGTCTTCCTTCTTTTTCCTCATTTCTCTATCTTCAGGGTTTGCCATTGCCTTCATGTTTTCCCTGCATAAACAAACATAAGAACTTAAAAAAAATCTCTGCCAAGTAGTTATTTTTAAAAACCTATCTTTAACATCAACTTAAATTTGTTATTGATTATAAAGTAATATACTTAAACTCCCTACAATTCTCCCCTCCAGAGATAATCTGTTATTAACCACTAACTTTTGAAACAGCATTTTTTTCTGGAGGCAAAATTGTTGAAACAGATGATGTTTATTATATAAATAAACTAATGTTTGTGGATGTTTATAATCTAATTTAAAAACTATGCCAACATAATAAATTTCAGAAAATTACCCATTTTCCTTACATACTTAGTATTATCAATTTACACTTAGTAAAGTACTTCTAAAATTAGCTTCTTTTAAATGTAAAACTATCCATCCACTCACTATTTACTATATGCCTACTCAGTGCTCATCAATGTATTATGAAGGATTCAAATGAAGTTAAGACATAGCTTTGTCCTACCTTGATTTAAAATAGCAAAATATTATTTCTAATTCCTTAAACAACCCTTGTTAATAAAAAAGAGACAGATGTTGAAGAGGAAAGAGCCACAGTGTCCTTTGTTGAGCAGTCTCTGTTCTGTCACCTACTAACTCCTCCCAGTTATATGGAAGCCACTACATACTTTTCCAGTTCCAATTCCATTAACTCTGGCTACTAAAACTCTGTTCCCTTCTCATTGGGTCTGGGCTCAATACAAACTTCAGGTTTAAAAAAAAGTTTATTTCTATCAAATTGCAAATTTGCCAAACTGCTTATTTACCAATATGCCATTTTTGTATTAGAAAATTGTTGATTGGGATGGCCACCACACTAAGTATCTGTGATTTAAAGGAGGCTGCCTGGAATAAAAGAAGGTAGAGACACAACTGCACCTCCCTGAAACTAGAGCTGGATGACAGGGTTATTAACATAAGTTTCAATAAAACTAATACCTGAGTAGGAAAACATGCCAACTTCTGGTATCTGTTTTACAAATAGATACATTTAAAGACATTTTTATCATAATACACATGTAAGCCATAATATTGTAAGATTTACATATTTATATTCAGTATACTAAAAAGCACCAGGCAATTTTTTGAATGGAAAATGCATAACTAGATTTTATTACATTAAAATACTACAATTTGCCTTTTAAAAAAAATTGTACTCTTAAATCTCTCAAGAGCTGTATGTAATGGGAGGGAAGCTAAGCTTTCTTCCATGCCATCTTGCGTTTATGAAGCTTGATAACCAGTGATCTCATTATAAGATTTTAAGTCTCTACTGAAAAATCTTTATATGGAACTAAGGTATCTTTCCTTTTTGCGTAAGGTGCACCTTTCATTTGGCAGGGTAATTCTGGGTTATTTTCTGGCAATTTTCCCTTCCCTAAGCCTTATTCTCTTTCCCCTTCTTTTTCAATCTTACTCTTTATTTCCTAAATAATAGTCCTTATGTTCTTAATAATTCTACTTTTCATGAACATTTTTCCTTTTTTTTTTTTTTTTGAGGGCTGTGTCACTGGCCTTCATATGTGGGAACCGAACCGGGGTTGCTGGCGTCCCAAGCTAGTGCTTAACCACCGTGCCACTCGGCCGGCCCCCGAAAATTTTTCCTTTTTATCACTGATTCATATTTTCTCTCACTCCAAACACACATACACTTACTTCTTTCTATCTTTAGATAAGACTCCTAGAATCACCTGCCTCAATTTTAAAATCCATAATCCTATAGGTAAAGGACATCTACTCTCCCAACCTAGAGACTGAAGGCAACAAATTTGTTGTTTTTTCCCATGATGATGTTTTATGAATAAAAAGCGTATATACACTATTCTCCAATATCCAATTTTCTTCAGGAGGAGCGTACACTGACATGTACATGAAACTTGCCTTGCTTAACTCAAAGTGTGGTCCATGTACCAGTAAAATCACTTGGGAACTTGTTAACAATACTAAATCTGAACTTGTATTTTAATAAGGACCTCAAAGATGATTTGTATGCACATTACAGTTTGAGAAGCCCTACTCTAAAGAAACAATTTAAATAGTAATGGAAGTATAGGGATAATCCATATTAAATGGGAAAAGATTTTTAATCAATCAGTAGTTTTTGGTAAATTATATACAACATTTCACCAAATAATCTAGAAAATGATCTTGGAAATCTTACATACTGTGCTTCATAAAGACTAATAAGGAAGAAAAAAAATGCTTACATGAAAACGTAACTGATACATGTTGAATCATGTTTTCCAACTATGTAAAGCATTTAAAACTCAATGCTCCAGGAACCTAAACCTGTTAAACCACAGGATTTCTCTCTTGATCTAAGTTAATCAAATTTTAGTATTTTAATACATTTATAGAACCTTTCATCCCAGAACACCAGATTATACATTCTTTTCTAGTGCACATGGAACATTCTCAAAGACAGACCATATGTTAGGACACAAAACTAGCCTCAACAAATTTAAGAAGACTGAAATCTTGAGATTATCATGCTAAGTGAAATAAATCAGAAAATGTTGAGAACCATATGATTTCACTCACATGTGGGATATAAAATTGAAAGCAACAAAGGAACATGACAAACAAACAAGCAAAAACTCATAGACAACAGTTTAGTGGTTACCAAAGGATGGGGGAGGGTGCATGTAGAACAGGATAAAGGGGGTCAAATATATGGTGACAGAGGAGATTTAACTTAGGAGGGTGAACACACAATGCAATATATAGATGATGCATTAAAGAATTATACACTTGAAACTTACGTAATTTTATTAACCAATGTCACCCCAATAAATTTAATTTTTTAATAAGCTTATTAGCTTCATTTGGTTGCAAATAAGACCTTTTTAATGAAACCTACAAATCAATTCACAAGGTGAATATACTGTCCTTTAGGAATGAAATAATAAGCTCTGAGCACATTACTTTGTTCAAAGTTGTAATTATAACCTGATTCTTCTGTATTATATTGCCTGTTTTCATCTAGAGCCAAAGGTCATAACTGTAAGATTTGGTTTAGGTTGTTATTAAACAGGGAAATTCAAATTTTATGCACATTGGAATTACTGTATTTAAATTAAAATATGGACATGCTCAATATTCTTAGAATTCCTAAAGCATTGAAAAGAATGATGAGGTCACTCTGTAATGACTCAAAACAGGAGCTGAAAAACTCCCCATCTTCTTTTGCTTATTTTCTTCCAATGGAAATAAATGGCATGTTAGGATACTACGTATCTTCACCTTTCCTGGAAGAAATAATTAAACATCTTAATTTAAAGGAGTCTTTGATGGAATTTCAGTTTCCCTGCCAGCTGATGAGTCAGAGGAACCTAAGACTCCCTTCTACTCAGTGAAAAGTAAAATGACTTTTATGAGGACAAACTGCAATCTGATCTCAATGCAGTATATTCTGGAGTCAGGTAGAATTTTAAATGTTGTTGCATTATTAAAATGATTGTCAAACAATAATTTGCAACCATTTATCACAAAAACATTAAAGTTGAATTAAACTCACAATTCTATTAGTCCACTCCAGTACCCTCCTAATGCCACAGTGAACACAGCAATTACAAAAATAACCACCATCGTGTAGTCAAAGTTAGGCCATGACGGAGAATACATTTTCATGGTAATATTATTTCCAAGAGTCTGAGAGGCAAAAAAGGAGAGTTAAAATTGGGATTTGTTTTCTTTCCATTAACATACAGCAGCAATACTTCAATTTCACTCTGGAATGGATACTATACATCAGATAGTCAGGAATATTAGAACTATTTTTAACAATATGATATATTCTCTTGTCAAAATTATGAAGCTATACTTTGGTTTATTAAATCTTGAACGTGCAGCACTCCAGACAATCACAGATTTTTAAAGAGGTCAAAACAAATATCCCTTCTAAAGTCAGGGCTCAGAAATACCTTGTGCTGAATGAGAGGTGAATATAAAGACTTGATAGGTCTTGATAGTTTCTTTTTTTTTTTCTTATACCAAGAAAAAAAATGTATTAGTTTATAAAGTCATAAGACTCTGTATGTACCGTTATTTAGATGGAGCCTGATAGGATTTCAGTATCACAACTAAAAGATCACATCTGAAAAGATCTCTACCTACGGTGCTGTGAATTTATTAGTTGGTGTTTTTTCTACCTACTCTGCCATCTTGATAGGAACTCTTCTTTACAGCTTAATAGCAAGTGGAGCATATATAATAATTTAAACATAATTGGTTAAAAGTAAAGAGTTGTACTATTTATAAACTTTGTCTAACATAAAATTACAAATTTACCTGCTTCATATCTTTAAAGTCTTTGTGGTTTATAAATGCAATCAGTATTTTCACATCATGGAATTCAGATTTGTTCCCTAAGGGAGGAAACTAAAAGAAAAACATTATGAAAACGTATGAACTACTAGTATTATATATTTACAGAATAAAATACAAATTATTCCATATTACATCTTTTTTAAAGTTATAATAAAGTTTCATATGTTCTTAATATTTTTTTACATTTAAAATGGATCTAGATATTATATATAAATTATATTTCAGTGAAGTTGATTAAAAGAAAAGCAATTAAGACTAAACATACACATGACATATTTGTATCAAGTTTTGATATATAGCATAATTTACTATCTCCACACTATACATTGTAATCAGGCATGTACAAGTATGTCAACTATTTATGCCAATGAAGGAGAGAAAAGTACTTGTACAATTGTGATTATTGAAAGTTTTAAGTACAAGCCTCTATATACTGTTGCTATTATAATTAATATACCATGCAAATATAATACATCTACTTCAGTATCTTTAATCCCTTACCTTTTGATTCTGTGTTATATATTCAGCTTTTCATCAGTCAAATATAGCAGATCCTCGAATAACATCGTTTCATTATAACGATGAGATACCATGTTCTTTCTTAATATTATAGTAAGAGTTCTCAAACTGATATATACAGTTATATCATACATAACACACATATATATAAATATATATTTGTTCCTAACAAAGTCATATTTACTTTAGGAATAGAAGAGAAACTACAAAATTTTCCAATTAAACACCTAACATAACCAGAATGCTTATTTAAAAAGAATCCTACCATTAGATTCAAAACTCAGCCCCTAAACCACACACAAAGAAGATACTTCCCTGTGAAATTTGATATTATGAGCTCAAAAGAAGTTATTATAGTTTTATAACTTACTAGGACACTGTTATTGGCAACCAACAATGCTTCAGCACCTCCTGTTTGTGCAATTCTGGCTTTTTGAAGAAAATGGCAGGTTCCCCACTGTACCACAACTGCCTTGTTCTTTATTCCCTCAGGAGGAATATCAGAAATGTTGCACAATGGTGTGGAAGTCAGATTCATCAAAGTAATGGAAGTCTGAAAAGAAGAAGTGTCTTTAACATGATAAATATATTTCTCCCTAAATGCATTCAGTGACAAAGTATCTACTGGTTTGATACAAGGTTCTTTTAAATTAGAAATATTTTATGACAATCAGGCTTTGAAGTATTTAAAAATTCCCTAAGTTATTTTTCCCACAGAGAAAAAAACTAAAGCAAAAGCAATAAAGTTTAGTATCATACATTACAACTAGTTCATAAAGTAAAACATAATAATCACCCGTTTTCACCTTTCAATATTCTTATGTTTACAAACAAATAGTAACTGTGATTTACTTACTGCATTTTCTAAGGTACTTGGAAGAGCTGTCCAATGAGGGTTATATAGCACACAGTAGTCCTTAGATGGTAAAGGTGTGCCATTTCCAGATGCATGCAGGATTGCTTCCTGAGCAGTTGTCTAGGACACAAACAATCATTTTCACACTGGTGATAATTTGGCTTGCCAACAACTGAGGATTTTAATAAAGCTATTGACATACAGGCATGACCACATTTCCTTAAGAGGAAAGGTCTTCCAATGAATTTATTTTTTTCTTGTTTGAGGAAATGCTGAAAGTGTACACATTTGCCCAGAACACATTCTTTGAGGAAGATAAGTCAATTTGTTATGGGGATACAATTATGGCCCTTGTTATAAGAACCATATCCAAGGGAGGATATGATGTGATAACTTCAGTACTCCCTTCAGACCCTGAAACTTTCCTTCCCAGTCTCTTAGGTGTTATTATTTCATTGTTTATGTTCTATAAAAGAAAATCTACTGGAAATCCCCCAATCTGTCATACCTTTCATACTCTATGAAATCTAAATTTCTAGAGTACAGAAAAGGTGTAATCCATGCTCTCCTACTAAAATCTCCCTTGACCATTTGGGATTATTAGAAAGCTTTCTGGCATAGTTGGGCTTCATTAGCTTATGGGTCTAAGCAAGTATTCATTTAAAATGCCATCAAATTACATAGAATAGATTAAAAATTATTTGTGGAAAAAAGAAATGCAATTATCATTCAGCTATATACTTGGTGGCCACGAATGGATTCGGACAGTAGAGATGAACCAATATGTTAAATTCTTACTATTCACCAAATTAGTTAAAAACAAACTATACAAACTAAACAAAGTATGCTTAGGTTATCTTCATGCATTTGTCTGATCAATATCACTATTTTACAAATGAGGGCTCTGAGACTCAGAGAAATTACTAACAGAACCTATCTAAGGTCATACAGCAAAATCATCCACAATTCTAACTACAGAGGGTAATCCTGTAGATAATTATGAAGGTTGATTAGGTTTAAACATTTTTGAAATGAATACTCTGTAAGTAAAATAGCTATTTCTTATTGCATGCAAAAAATGGTGTCACATGACACCATGTGTCACAATGACCCCTATTAGCGATGCCAAGTTTGATTATTTGGTTAACTTAGTAACTGCAAGATTCCTCTAGTGTAGTTATTTTTTCCTGCCTTTGTG
Source organism: Aselliscus stoliczkanus (assembly GCA_033961575.1). NCBI lineage: Eukaryota > Metazoa > Chordata > Mammalia > Chiroptera > Hipposideridae > Aselliscus > Aselliscus stoliczkanus. Next base: position 103,339,901 of record CM066732.1, read on the forward strand.
ATTGGTAAGTAAGTAATCTGTAGTGCCCAAAGAACACTTCCACAGCCTCTTACCTAGTGCTTTAGCCTCCATGATGATCCATGCCTGAATTTCATTTTACATATTACACTGGGGGTTGCAAAATGGTGACTTTTTTTTTAAAAAAGATTTTACTGGGGAATTGAGGGAGGGGAACAGCATTGGGGAACTGGGGAAGGGGAATAGACAAGTTGCTGGCCTTCTGCTCTTCATTCTAGTTGTGGAGGACATCGCATCACTGGCCCATGTTGGTATAATCATTGTGCTCTTCTCAGGTGAGGCAACTGGTCGCCGGCCTCTGGACGGCCACTCACGGCGGCTCTTGGCAGCTCACACCAGTTGCCAGCCACTCACGCTGGCTGCCGGCCACTCGCTGTACCCTATGGCAGCCCACTGCAGCAGGGGCTGCAGCAAAGCCGTCCTGGGGACTCACAGCAGCTCAGCTCCAGGTGGAGCTGTTGTTCACCATCTTAGCTGTAGAGGGCAGTGTCACTGGTCCTCATATGTGGGGTCTGAACAAGGGCTGCTGGTGTCCCAAGCCAGCACTTCAATGCGCCACTCGGCAGGCCCGGTAAATGTTTTTTAATACTGTCATTCCTTCTACATTTATTAGCTAGTATTTTTTTTAAAAAAGTTTTACTCTCTCCCTCTATCACCCTTTGTCTAGTATCACTAGAGACTCATTGATTTTTAAAAATCCAGTGTAGTGTGATTGCAATTATTCACTTGATGTTCAAACTGTCCCAAATTTAGCCTGTAGGGGCCTCTTCCAGCTGGCTCTTTGTATCCTTTTGACAAGACCCCATTAATCTTTAAGGACATTCTTGTTTTATTGGCACAAGATGTCTATCCTAGGCTGACTTTATCCTTTACCTGCCACAGACCTGGAACAAGCCATTCTACTAAGCTCTTTTTGGAAAGGAATGATATTTTTTACGTCAGGATTTGAGTTCTCATTGTGCACAATGCTACTGAAGTGGTACAACCTTTACAGCAGACAATTGGAGGTATCAATCAAAATTTTTAATACAGAGAATCCTGATTCATAGCCTACAGATGTATTACACAAATGCACAAAGATAAATGCATAAGGATATTTGCTGCAGTATTATAGCAGGAAAAAAAAATCAACAACTTCCACCAATAAGGAGCCCATGACATCACGGTATACATAGTACACAGTTATTAAACAGAAAGAGTTAGAGGGCCTGCTGAGTGGCTCATTGGTTAAGAGCTGGCTTGGGACGCCAGCAGCCCCGGTTCGGATCCCACATCCCACATATGAGAGCCAGTGACACTGCCCTCTACAGCTAAGATGGTGAACAACAGCTCCACCTGGAGCTGGGATGCTGTGAGTCCCTAGGACAGCATAGCTGCAGCCCCTGATGCAGTGGGCTGCCATAGGCTACAGTGAGTGGCCAGCAGCCAGCGTGAGTGGCCGGCAGCCAGCGTGAGCTGCCAATAGCCGCGGTGAGCGACATCCAGAGGCCGGCGACCGATCTGCTTCACCCAGGAAGAGCGCAATGACGATACCAAAATGGGCCAGTGAAGCAATGTCCTCCACAACTGGACTGAAGAACAAAAGGACAGTAACTTGTCTGTTTTCCTTCTCCGGTTCCCTAACGCTGTTCCCCTCCCTCAATTCCCCAATAAAATCTTTAAAACAAAAGAAAAGAAAAGAAAAGAAAAGAAAGAGCTAGACAAGATGGAGGATTAGAGATAAAAAATAATAATAAAAACTCAAAAAAAAAAAAAAAAAACGAGGGCCAGTGACACTGCCCTCAAAAAAAGAAATAATAACAATAAAATACCTGGATATAAAAAAGAAAGAACTAGCTAGATCTACCTGTAGAAACAGATGCCCATAGTGAGAAAAGCAAGTTCCAGGAAGATATTTATAGTATAATCTTATTTTTATAAATATAGCAAACTCCTAACGCTCCTTATATGTATCTGCATATTTCTGTATCTGTACATTTATGTGAACTTGAAAGAGAATGTGGAGAGGGATACAAGACGCTATTAAAAAAAAAAGGGTGAGGGGCGGCTGTTCGCTCAGGTGGCTGGAGCACAGGCTCATAACACCAAGGCTGCTGGTTCGATTCCCACATGGGCCATGGATCTGTGCCCTCCACAACTAAATTGAAGACAACTACCTGACTTTCAGCTTATGGGTCCAGGAAAAACACACTGTTCCCCAATAAAAAATTTCTAAAAAAAAAAAGGAGTGAAAAGAAAACAAAGGCAAAGAGGGTGTGAGAAGATTGGAGAAACTTAAAAATTGAAAAAACATTCAAACAAAACAGAAATGTTTTTACCCCTCTTCTCTTATCCTGACTGTCATAGTCACACTCTTAGGGGTTTCTTTTATATCTTTCCAGATACTATCTATGAATTTTTAGGATATACATATCAAATATACATAGTTTGTTTTAAACATGAGATATATGAGATCATACGATATATACTGCTCTGTAGCTTTTCTAAAATTTAAATTTTACATATTAGATTTTCCACATTGATACAGATACACTACCTCCTTTTACAACTGTATTATGTTCAGTGTTACTTTTATAATTACAAAAACTAAGAGATTAAAAAAAGCTTAAATGTCCAAGGAAGTAGATGTCCAAATATGTGTAAGATTTACTGCGATAAAGGGATTACAATCTTCCTACAATAGCGGAAAATTCATCACTTGTAAAATGAAAGCAAAACTCATTGATATAGGAATCACTAAGGCAAAACACAAATTTTAGTGGACGATTAGTATAAAAGAGGAAAGTATAACCATACATACTGTAGGTTAGATTGAATGTGAAACATGTGGCAAATTCCACGAGTAAGCTAACAAAACTAAACAACTTAAGCATTTTCACTACATCTTAAAATATCATAGCAAAATTTCTCATGGAGATTGTATAGCTTCAAAAATTCAGTTTATTAGCAATAGATGTCATAAGTTTTGGAACTAGAGGCCTGGGATAGAATGGCAGTTTGACTATTTATTGGCTACACCTATGTTACAAGTCCTTTAACCCCTCTTAATCTTCAACATCCTCACTATTGAGATGACAATAAATGTCAACTTGATAGAGTTGTCATGGGAATCCATTAGATGATGTAATTGCACACATTAAACTCTCAATAAATGGCAACTATTACTAATAATACATCTAGCAACTTGTCAAGTACTTGTACCATGCAAAAGAAATACAAAGTAATTAGTGGTTGCTTAGAGTTTGGTGGGATGTGGGAATGGGGGTGATAACTAATGATTATGGAGTTTCTTTTTTTAAATAATTGACTTTATTTTTTAGATCAGCTTTAGGGTCACCGCAAAGCTGAGTAGGAAGTACAGTTTCCACGTACCTCCGTCCCACACACATGCATAGCCTTCCCCAGTGTCAACGCTGCACCGAAGTGGTATATTTGTTACAATCAGTGAACTTACATTGACACATCATTATCACACAAAGTTCATAGTGTATATTAGGGGTCACTCTTGGTGGTGTACAATCCTTTGGTTTTGACAAATGTATAATAACTGGTATCCACCATTACAGTATCATATAGAATATGGAATAGTTTCACTGTCACCAAAATCATCAGTGCTCTATCTATTTGGTTTCTTTCTGAGGTAATGTAAATGTTTTAAAATTGTGGTACATATCTGTGAACATACTGAAAGCCACTAAACGGTATACTTTATTTTTTTTAGCTGAGCCATCTTTCCACCTGTTGGCAGCTCAGCTCGGGCTGGGCATCAAACTGCTGTTGCTCAGAGCTCAGCTCGCACTCTTGAGCAAGCTCTTAACCAACTGAGCCACTCGGCCGGCCCTGATGGTACACTTTAAAATGGTGAGTTTGGGCTGGCTGAGTGGTGTGCTGGTTAAGAACTGGCTTGGGATGCCAGCTCTGAGCAGCAAGTCCCCGACATATGAGAGCCAGTGATGCTGCATCCTCTACAGCTAAGATGGTGAACAACAGCTCCAGGTGGAGCTGGGCTGCTGTGAGTCGCAGGGCAATGGCGCAGGCTGCAGTGAGGCTGCAGTGGGCTGCCCTAAGCTACGGTGAGTGGCTGGCAGCCAGCGTGAGCTGCCAAGAACCACCTTGAGTAGCCATCCAGAGGGCGGCAACCCATCTGCCTCACCCGGGAAGAGCACAATGATGATACCAACATGGGCCAGTGAAGCAACGTCCTCCACAACTAGACCAAAGAACAAAAGGACAGCATCTTGTCCCCTCCCTCAATTCTCCAATTAAAAAAATCTTAAAAAAAAAATTTTTGGTGAATTATATGGTATGTGAATTATATCTCAATAAAGCTGCTCCTCCCCCTAAAGAAACTCTAAACAAGAAATTAAAGTCTTGGGCCAGCCGAGTGGCGCGTTGGTTAGAAGCTGGCTTGGGACGCCAGCTCTGAGCAGCAGGGCCCCGGTTCAGATCCCACATATGAGGGCCAGTGACACTGTGCCCTCTACAGCTCAGGCGGTGGACAACAGCTCCACCTGGAGCTGGGCTGCTGTGAATTGCCGGCGACGGTGGGCTGCAGCCTCTGCTGCAGTGGGGTGCCACAGGCTACAGTGAGTGGCCAGCAGCCAGTGTGAGCAGCTGGCAGCCAGCGTGAGCTGCCGATAGCCACCATGAGCGGCCATCCAGCGACCGATCTGCCTCAACCAGGAAGAACGCAATGACGATACCAACATGGGCCAGTGAAGCAACATCCTCCACAACTAGACTGAAGAACAAAAAAGGAAAGCAACTTGTCTGTTCCCCTCCCCCAATTCCCCAATAAAATCTTAAAAAAAAGAAATTAAAGTCTTATTGGGAAGGTTAAAACCAAATCTGAAGGTGAAAGGGATTAAGAAGTACAAATTGCCAGTTATAAAAACAGTCACAGGATGGTAAGTACAGCATAGATGGAATTATAGTCAATAATATTGTAATAACTATGTATGGTGCCAGATGGGTACTAGACTTATCGGGGTGATCACTTCGTAAGTTATATAAATGCCTAATCACTATGTTGTACACCTGAAACTAATATACTGTATGTCAACTGTAATTGAAAAATACATTTTAAAAAACCTTTAAACTGATAACCACAAACAGAATGTGATTAGCATCAAGAGTCTCCAGTAAAAGCTTGTGGTTATGAGGGTGTTAAAAATGCAAATTCTTGGCCCCCAGTCGAGACCTACTGAATCAGAAACCCTGGGCAGTTTATTTTTAATAAGTCCTTCTGGAAATTCTGCTTTTGAGTTTGAGAACCACAGCTACAGGAGCAGTGCTTCTCAAGTTTTAATGTGCATACATACCATCTAGTGATGACATTAAAAATCAGATTTTGATTCAGTAAGTCAGTACGAATATGAAATTCTACATCTCTAACAAGCGTCCCAGTGGTGTGTTGATGCTGCTGGTCTTTGAACCACACCTTGAATAGCAAGGCTGTAAGAAAACCCAAGTAGTGGAAACTACACTGCTATAAGTACATTAAGCTGGGAAACATAGAGAAAAAGCCTTGAAATTCAGTGTCCCTTCAAATGTTACAAGCACAAAGCCAGTGAGACTTGACCCGTGCTACGAGGTCATCTGACAAAGATCCTGTGATGGTGGAAGGGCAGGATACCTTCCTTCACATCCTCCAAGTTAGAGGCCTGCTCTAAAACATCTGAATTCCCCCCTGTAATCAACTGTGGTTTAGTCTTCTATGACTACTTAACTTTTAAAAAATACTTGTTTATATTTTCAGTTGGTAATGACAATATTCTCTTAGTAAAAACTCAGTATCAAGAGTTTAAAGGGATTTAGAGATAACAATCGAATTCCTTCATTTTATAGCTCAAACAGGTCCAAAATGAGCAAAATGAAGTGGCTCAGGAGACAGAATGAGTACTGAGCTCCTCAAAACCCAGAGTAGCAGTCTTTCAGCTCAGCTACCACTTCACGTTTCTTCATGCACTAGATTCCCAAGCACTTTTTAGTGCCCAACCACCACCATCCAGTTTAAATACTGGTTACATGTATCTCTGCCTTAGTTAACTCCCTCTTCCATGATACTGGCATGGGTCTCCTACCACCATTCAAATTCTTCGAATACCCACTGAACTCCTCCCACATCTTATATCTCCCAAACAAGTCCTTTCCTTGTAGCTTCAAAACACCCACAATTCTAGGACTCTAGGGCTTCACAGAATTCCTTTCCCTATGACAACTGCTCCTTACTGCGTGCCCCAAATCCTCCCTATTCACGCCAGATCCTACAACCACTGGTTGTGGAAATTGAGTTTTCTCCAGGGCCATCAAATCATCAATCTCACACCAGGGCCTTTACATAATACATTATACTTGATTCTCACATGCAAGGGAAGCACGTTTACTAGCCCAGGGTGTGAAGCAGTGCTTCCTTTCTTGCCTCAATTTTATCTCACATAAGACTCCACAGGATGCCTGCGGTTTGTGAGCAATTCTTAATTTACTTTATCCAGATCGCTTGATTTTCGTCGTATTTCATCACCTTCTTTCCAAGTCAAAGAATAGTGATGGTTAAGTCTATCTTCATGTTAGAGTTGCCTACTCTTTTGATCATTTTTCTTCTAAATACCTTTGGTATGACAAATGTCATATGATTACCAAAAGTGTAAAGAACCATAATGGTGTATACTGTACTCAAGTCCTTACAGATACTATTTCCCCATTTTCCCAGACCTACCAGACCTCAGACAGAGGGGCATGTACGAGTATACGGGCCTTTATTTCATCAGTGTACTTACATGGTGTCTTACTCTGACTTTCAAGTCCCTGCTTCTTGGGGCTACAGCCATGCTTTACACTCCAGTGTAGTTTCAACCATGGGGATTTGAATTCTGGCTTCTGTTCCAACAGCCTCCTGATACTGACTCACCAGCCCGATATTAACCTGCTGAAAACAGGCCTGTTCTGCTCCTGTCCAAGCCAACAACACAGTTTGAGGCTTCTTCTTTGACCTTAGCTCACAGGTTTGGTCAATTTGTCTTCTACCCTTTTTTCTCCTTCAGAAGGTATCTTCCAGAACTGGATCTATTTTCCATATTCAAGTCTTCATATATTCCTTTTGAAAATAACAATTCCCTAGCTAAAAATTTATCTAACATACTATCCCCTACCCCGTTATCCATGCCATCCTCTGGGTCTGCCAGGACTCTATATCTTGGTCCATTTTCACCAAGGTTAAGCTCTGAATAATGCAATGCTAACCTTTATCCATTAGTATATTTAATTCCCTTGAAAAACCTTAACAGATAAGTCATGTGTGGTTCTTCTCTTTTCCTGGAAATTAGCACAGCAATTTCTTACTCTTTATTATAGAGCAGTGCTTCTTGAACTTGAATGTTCTTGTTGAAATGCAGAATCTGATCCAGCAGGCCTTAAGTAGGGCCTATGATTGTGCATGTCTAACAAGCTTCCAGGTGATACTCTGATGTTGTCCACAGAGTACATGGTTATAGACTTCATCATGAATAATAGTGAAACTCGCCCATCTTCGAGACATTATTGGGTTCCTCCTAAGAATGTTCTCAAGAGGTGACAGTCATGTCTGTATCTGCAGTCTACTGGCCAGCAGTCCCCCCTTTCACCCATAAGTTCCTTCAAAACTTTTCAGCATATCCATCACTGGGTCCCAGCTTCCACACATCCCTCTCTCAATTAAATCTGGTTTATGTTATTTGTATCATTATCCATTAGATAACTAACTTAATCCTTCAGTTTCAAGGGGGTAGTATGTGAATGTGACTGTAACTCTTCAATTAACCCCCTGCAATCTTCCTTTATAAAATCTACGAATTAAACTGTTCCTCTATTTTTAAGAGACCAATATGCAGGCTGTGGCTTTTCTTTAAAAACCTATATTCCCTGAACCAGAAAATATAAAGTTGCAGTGTAATCCCTGAATGGTAAATGCCCAGGAGCTACAGTGACCTTCATTACCTTTCCACTGTGGTAATGCAGGAGGTGTCCCTTTCTTTACAAACATCTTTCTCTTTATGTAGGAATGAGTTTTAAGTTAATAGCAATATAGTAAGAGTGGAAAGAGTTGAGATTGTGTGTCTGAATGGCACATGTTCCAAAGTCAGGCCTGAATAACTTTCTGATCATTCACTATTATATATTTTCAATGCCTCTTTCCTCCCTAATAACTTATATAATCAACACAATCTACGTAGTTTCTACTCCTACTTCCAGTATTTATGGAAAGTTTATGGAAATGATGCAATAAATGTGTACACCCAGACACACAGAGATTAAGTGTAATCTTATTACTTAATTAGTGGCTCAGTGGGAGCTGGGGCATCAAACAGGGATTCATAAGGAATCAGAGTAGTCTGCGGGCATAGGAAAAGTAGAGTCAGAATCAATCCTTGCACTTGGAGAATCTGGGGACATGTGATGTACAGGCTAAGAGGTACGATTGCAGAGAGGAGACAAAGTAACCATTCATTTATTCAACACCGCAGTCTAAGAGTGTTGTGGGGGACTGTAAGAATGAGTCAGGTAAGGTTTTCCCTTCATGGGGCTTATATTCTACTTGCTACCTACATCCAGCCTTCTTCCTGGTTGTCCCTAAGTAATCTTACTACTTAATGACATATCTCAGCTGTCAGAGAATTTATGATTTACACTAGAATTCACAAACTCAAGAGCTTACAAGGCCAGACAAATAATATAAAGGTACAAATCAGAATTGGTTTAAGACCAAAGGGCATGGTAAAGTTTGGCAATTCTGGACTAAGGCAATCAAATTAAAAAAAAAATTAGTATCTTGGGATAAATGGCTATACCTGGAGATGTTCTGGTCTAGATTTTTGTAAGCAGACTCAATTTCAGGTGATTTTGGACAAAAGAACCCATCGAATATATAATAAACATGACTTCTCCTATCTTTAAACCAGTGCCCCCAGTGATCTCTGAATTGTCTTTAGGGCCATTTCTCCCTCTTCTTGAAAAATAATGCATACTAAAAAGCCCTTTAATTCAAACTAGCAGTGTTTCTGTTCACATAATCCCATAAATATGTTATCAAATGGTTGTTCAGCCACATCAGGGGTCAGCAAAGTTTTGAGACGGAAGAGCTGCCAGTGGTCAGCAAACTGCGGCTTGTGAGCCACATGCGTCTCTTTGGGTACACACTTGTGGCTCTGAAGTAAAATTGAAAATGAAAATAAAATTATCATCGTTTCATTTATAATATTACTTTAAATTTTCCTTATTTGTGAAAATATATTTATGGCTCTTGAATAATTTTTAAATTTTTGTGAGGGACAGGATTGGCTCTTCCAGGGGTCGGCAAACTTTTGAGATGGAGCGTACCCTCAGAGCCAGTTTGTTGACCTCTGAGCCACATCCTTAGTGTTCTTTTCAGATCAAGCTTTCTCATTTTTTTGCAATTATGGATAACCTAAGAATTCTCCAAATCTTCAAATTCTAGTTCTTGTGAATAAACAAATTCACAAATTTATCCAATCAGTTTTGTGATATATTTTGGATTCACAAAAGAAAATCATTATCACACAATTTAGCGAAAAAAATATCAATAAATGTCTAGAATCCCTGGGTTCTAGTCCTCTTTTTCATGACTTCCTATATGATCTAGGACAAGTCATAATCTTCCTGAACCTTCTCAGAGTTATTTTGAGTTTCCAAAGAGACATATATGTAGGAGTTGTACTTGGGGAAGGAGAAAACACAGCCATCAGGGACTTAGAAAGCAGACAACAGGATGCAGAACTTAGAGACAGTTCAGAGAAGAAAAGATAAAAGAAAAATTGTGAAGAATCTCAAATTTAAAGGAATGTGACAAAACCAGCAGGTCTAAGCTCAGGCTGCCATAACAAAATACCAGAGACTGATAGCTTAAGCAATATTTATTTTCCTACAGTCTAGAGCCTAGAAGTCCAAGCTCAAGTTGCTGGCATGGTCAGTTTCTGGTAAGGGGTCTCTTCCTGGCTTGTAGTTGGCTGTGTTCTCAAGTGTCCTCCATGAGAGGGAGGGAGGGAGGGAGAGAAGGAAGGAGGGCAAGGCAACAATCCCATCATCATGGCCCCATCCTGATGACCTCATTCCAAACCTAAGTATCTCCCAAAGGCCTAATCTCCAAATACCACATTAGGGGATAGGGCTTCAACATAAGAATTTGGGAGGCATACAATTCAGTCTACAGCATTCTGCCCCAGCCCCCGAAATTCATCTTCTCATGCAAAATACATTCATTCCATCCCAAGAGTCCCAAAAGTCTTAATTCATTCCATTATCAACTCTAAAATCCAAAGTCTCATCTAAATATCATCTAAATCAGATATGAGACTCAATATAAAATTCATCTTGAGGCAAAACTCTGGCTGTGAACCTGCCAAACCAGATTAGTTATGGGCTTTCAAAATATAATGGTGGGATAGGCATAGGATAGACATTCCCATTCCAAATGGGAGAAATCAGAAATAACAAAGGGGTGCTGGGACCCAATGAAGTCCAAAACCTAGCAACACAAATTCCATTAGATCTCAAGGCTCAAGAATAAACTTTTTAGGGCTGGCCGAGTGGTGCGGTGATTAAGCGTTGGCTTGGCAAGTCAATGGTCCCGGTTTGGGTCGCACATATGAGGGCCAGTGACACTGCCCTCACAGTTCTTTCTTCCATAAAACACTAGAACACAGTTCAGCAAAGCTCTTCCCCATTTTATAACAAGGATTGACTTTCCTTCATTTTCCAATGACGTTCCTCATTTTTGTCTGATACCTCACCAGAATCGCCCTTAGTGTCTGTATTTCTAGCATGCACCTCAAACCTCTTCTAGCCTCTACCCATTACCCAGTTATAAAGCTGCTTCCACATGTTTACGTATTTGTTACAGCAGCACCCGACTCCATGTGCCAAAATCTATCTTAGATAGCTTGGGTTGCCATAACAAAATACCAGAGTGGGTAGCTTAAACAGAAATTTGTTTTCTCACAATTCTAGAGACTAGAAATCTAAGATAAAGGTGCCAGCATGGTAGGTTTCTGTTGAAAGCTTTTCTTCTGGCCACCTTCTCGCTGCATCTTCACATGGTAGGGAGGGGCGGGGGGAAGGAGAGAGAGCAAACTCTCTGGTGTATTTTAACTTTTTTTTTTTCCTAATTTTATTGGGGAAGAGCCATGGTCATTGGTTACACATTGCTTTCGTGCTACAACGGCATAGTTGACCCTTTTAAGAAAGGCAGAGCTCACAGTGGCCCATGTGGGGATTGAACTGTCTGTATAGCAGGGCAAACGTCTATCTGCTAAACATCTGCTTTTTCTTATCACCATTTTTCAATGACCTTTGAAGTCCCATCTTACCTCATCCCTAGCTCGGAATGTCTTATATAACCATTTAACTTCTCTTGTCTTCCAAACTTGTGTGTGTGTGTGTGTGGGGGGGGGCTGTCTCTGACTCCTGTATGTAGGGTTCCCTATTTTCTCCTGCTAATCTGTCTCATGCCTATTTGATTACTAGACCAGCAAGAAGAACATTGAGGGTAAAGGAAAGTTTCTTCTTCTCCCAGAGTCACCACAACCCTGGGACTGAGGAGTATAGAAGCCAAGATTAATACAATAAGATACAACAAAATACATACATGCAATATAAAAATAAAATCTAGAATGTGGTAGGGATAGGCTAGCTACAATTTAGAACAAAAACAACCTTTAGAATTGTGAAGGCCTTGTAATTATATGAAAATTCTGCTTACATTTTTTCTAGTGAAAGGGTTCAGAGCTTTTATAAGAAATTCAATGAGAGTTTATGAGCAACTGATGTACTATTAGATTAATTATTAGTGTTGAGAAAGGATTAATGGGAATGTGATAGAGAAGATATATTCCTACAGTTAGCTAACGACATTGAAATGAAAATGAGTACAAAGCACTGAGACAAGTTTTATATCTAGGTTATAGTTTTTTGTGCATTTACACACTATCTTAATTGTTATCTTTTGGACATACCTGATGACATGATAAATAATACCTCAAAGACTGAGTCTAACACTGATATTTTGTTATTCTCTTTATATGTACTCCCCCCTCCAAGCCATTTTTAGATACACTATCTCATTCATGTTATTAATGTTGCCTAGCAAATCCCCAGTACACCAGAGGCACTTATACGTTCTTAGGCTTTGATTTTGATTTCTTAATGAATATTAAAGACACTTTCATATTGAATATATGTACTAATAGTAATCCTTTAAACTGCAGAGTACATAAAATATACTCTTTCAGAGAAGTTACACATTCTTATGGAAAGAACTAGACAGGCATACACCCTACACATTCTGTGTAAACAAAGCTCATGCAAGTTTCCAATCTGAAGTTCCCTAAGTGAAATTTACAAGGAACAAGAATTGAACCACTGAACCCTGGCTCCTGACCACCCACTGAAGCTTCAGTTGTCTGATGTTGAATGTTCAAACACGATGTTTCTGCAATTATGAAAACAAACTTGTGAACACGTATTTGTTACTCTTATTTAACCTGCTCCTCTCCCCTGTCAAGTACGCAAAGAACTAAAAAACACTAAAGACATTACACTTTGGTGTGTTCTTTTAAAAGTTATTTTTAATTATTATTATTACCAAAGCTCGCCGTCTCCCCCACCCCCACCCCCGCCATGGAATCAAATAAGCTCTAAGGCGAAGCAGGAACTGCGGAGGAGGGGGGAAAAAAATCAATCTGTAGAAAAGCAATTAAATTAAAGCGCAGTCCTTGGAACCGCTGACCTTCCTGAGGTCATGTACACTTTTCTTCTTCTTCTTCTTCCCAAGTAGGAAAGAAATTAAGAAGCTGTTAGAAAGACTAGACAGTAAATCTCAGAGGTCATTTTTAAATGCCCGGAACAGTGACAAACTCTAGAGGAAGTGCCAAGGTCAAAGCAGCAGGCGGGGTTCCGCAGAGCGCTTTCCCGGGGGCAGGCACTCTGGGGGCTTGGAAGGACACGAACGGTGGTGGAGATGGAAGGCTGCTGGGAAGAGTGAAAAGGGGGCTGGAAAGAAAGGGAGCGAGGCGGAGAGGAGGGGAACGAGAGGGAAGCACAAGCTCAGGCCGCGTCGCCGCAGAGGTCGGGCGGGAGCCCAGGGGGTGGGGAGGCGAGAGGACGGGGCCCCGGCCCCGGCCCCGGCCCCGGCCCCAGCCCAGCCCCGCCCCGGGGAGGCCCGAGCGCCCGCCCGCCCGCCCCTCTTACCAGCCGGAGCAGGAAGCCCCAGATCAGGGCGGTCGCGGCAGAGCGCAGCAGCCGCTGAGGCCCCATCGTACAGCCGGACGCGTGGCGGCGCAGCGCTGCTCGGCCGGCACAGGGTCCGGGTCCCGCCGCGGCGCTGCCTCCGGGGCCCGGCTGGACAGGGGTGCGTGGCGGGGCCTGGCGGTGCAGCCGCTGTAGCTGGGGCGGCCACGGCTGCGCTGATTTCCTTTTCCGGCCACGCCCGTAGGACTCGGAAACCCCACGCCGAGCACGTGGAGTCCCGAGTCCGCGCCCGCCGGCTCTCCGTGCCTCCCTGCGCCGGCAGCCCAGCGGTGGCGGGACGGGGCCGGTCTCTGTCCTGCCGCCAGACCTGAGCTCTGCCGGCAGTCCGGGAAGGCAAGGGACGTTTTCAATGCCCTCCTCCTCCTGGAGGTCACCGAGTGCTGCTCTGCACCCCGGTGCCTGCCCAGGTGCTCTGAGCCATAATGCCTCTGCTCACCAGCAGGTGCTGGCCACTCGCGCACATATCTCCTAAGCGTGCCCACCTTCTCCAAAATCGCTACAACTACCCTTATCCAAGCCACCACGTCTGTCTTCTCCATGCCGGTCTCTGTTTCCACTTCTGAGAGCCCATCATCCACATAGTCCTAGAGAGATCTTTTTAAAAACATAAATCGCATGCAGAACAAAATCAAAACTCGAGCCTACAAAGTTTGCATAATATGGTTCTTCTCTCAACGCCATCTTCACTGCTTTCCCACGGTGAGATCCCTTTAAGTTTGCTTTAAGCCACAGGGCAATGACTGGTTCTTTTGGCCTTTGCACTGGTAGTCCTCCCTGCTAGAATGCTCTTCTGTCTGACTACCTGGTTCATGGCATTCACTTAGCTTAAAAATGTCACTTCCCCAAAGGGAACTTCCTGACATAACCCACTCTAAAGTAGCCACCCGCTCATTTTCAATATCATAAGATTTATTTTCATTCTCTACATAGCCCTTTCACTCTCATATTCTTTTGCTTATTTATGTTTATTATGTCATCTCCCATTTGCTAGAAAGGAGTGTTTTTGCTTTCTTCACAGCTATATCCCTTACACCTATAACTTTTGGCATAAAGTAAGTCCTCAAATATGTGTTCAATGACTATTCAATACCAAACACTGAATAGAATGCTGCCCCTGCCATCTCATAGCTCAGAGTTTAATGAGGGACACAGATGTGTGGTAAACACAGTTTAGGATGAACAGTGACTCTTTTATTTGCACAAGATGCTATGGGAATATCAAAGGGACACATAAAAGGAGTGCCAGGGAAAATTCCAACTTAAGCTGCTTAGAAGAGTGAACTAATTTTAGCTAGGCAATAGGCAGGGGAAGGGAGAGATTTCCAGGAAGAGTGAGCCAGTAGTGTCAAAGCCAAAGATGACAGTGGAGGAATTGCAAAACTTGCACTTGGTTGAAGTTATGAGTGGTGAAAGAGGATGTGAGAGAAGGCTGAGACCAAATCACGAATAGATTGGGACAGCCTGCTTAGGACTTAAGCCTTAGTGTAATTGGTGTTGGAAAGTAAATGAATAATAAATAGAGCATGATAGATAATTTCGGTTTTACAAAGCTCTCTGGTAGCAGATGGTGTGGCAAATGTATTGAAACAGGGCAAAGTGGAAGGAAGCCAGGAAATCTGTTAGACAACTGCAGTAAACAAACTCAGGCCTGGCCTTGTGAGAGCCTGAAATAAGACAGTGACAGAAGAAATGGGGAATAGGAGATGGATCTGAATGATTTGTAGCAGAATTTAGTAACTGAGAGGACATGGGACATGGAGGAGAGAAGGAATGATACCCACAATCCTGCCCTAGGCCATTTATTAAGATGATCACACAGGAGATGAGGGTCGTGGTGCAATGTGTGTGGAAGGGGAAATACTTTTGGACATAAAATTGAAAAACTTGGACATCCAAATGCAAATATTTGTAGGTCAATGGCTAAGTGGTTTGGTCCAAAGCGTACCCTGCACAATGAGGCCAGAACTCAGGTTTCCTGCCAGTCAATCCTAGACTTTTCACACTTTCTAGCTGCCTAAGGCCAGCCAGGTTCCCTATTTTGTAAAATGGATGTAATCGACTAGATGACTTCATCTCTACATATTTCCTTCTGCCCATCATGGCCCATTGCCTAGTGAATCTCCAAAGTGGCTCCTGAGGCTGTCTGAAGATCTCTGGTTTTTCTGTCTGCATTTGTGCCCATTTTTCCCTGCTGGTCAGTGGAGAAAAATTTGTACCTGCAGCCAAAGAACCTGCATTATAGACTAGTTTCTTGTGCAATTTCTTTGTCTGCTTTTAGTTTTCTCAGCTGAAAAATGGGGACAGCAATACTTGCCTGCCTCACAAGATTATCATAAAAATTACATGATTTATAATTTGGGTAAAATTACTCTGAAAATTAAAAAAAAGAAGAAGAAGAAAAATAGAAGGCTGTGTTATTGCTGTAGTCCAAAGTGTCAGCACTGTTTATCATAATTCTTCTGCCAGAATGATTTCTCACTGGTCAAAGTCTCTGTGCAGGATGAAGTGAATGAAAGTAGTAGGGTTAATGGAAAATTAAAAGATTCTTGTTTAATGACTTTGTTACTGGAACAGCTATTAAAGTTTATTTGGCGTATACCTCTGTTACACATGAATTTCCCTGCAAGTATTAGGTAGGATAAAGGGTCCCTGGATAATTTTTAGTCAATATTTTTCTTCTCTAAATAAATTATATATAAAAACCCAATTACAGAAAATAAATATAATTAAATTAAAGGTTGTTCTAATTTCTAAATACATTTACTTAATAATGGAATCTTTTTCCAGTGTTAAAAGATAGAATGTTATTGGTTGTCAGAATCTTTGTATAGTCTAGGAAGTGGCCAGGAAATATTGGCTTCATTTTACAGAAGAGGAAACTGTTAGCAGAGAAGAAGGAGCTAAAATCCAATCCCCTGCCCCAACACACTAGATCATTCATACAGCCTGTGGTGTACCAGTACTTCACAGTGTCTTTTACTCAGGGGACACTAATGGGGTGTTGGTAATGAGCCCCCCAAAGATTTTCTTGGGCAATCCGGAGAATTACTTTAGTATAGAGCAGTGATTCTCTATCTTGGCAGTTTATTACAATCACATAGGAGAGCCTTAAAGGATAACCAATGCCTGGGTCCCGCTACCTCCTCTTTCTCCATGCATGTCTTAAATTTAGTTGGTCTGGTTGTAGACTGTGTGTTATAATTTTTAACTCTCCTCAGATAATTATAATATGTAACCATGGTTGAGCAACTTCAGCTTAGTCAGTGAATCTTAAAATGTGGCTTCTGAACCAAGCAACATCAACATCCCCTGGGAACTGTGAGAAATCCAAATCCCTCCAGACCTACTAAATTAGAAACTCTGGGAATAGGGTCTCCCCCCCGCCCCCCCCCACTCTGGGCTTTAATAAGCCCCCTTAGCAATTCTCATGCATGCTAAAGTTTGAGAATGATTGGCTTAAAGCACTGTTCTTTTACTCTTGCTGCGTGTTAGAATCATTTGCCAAGTTAAAACAAAAAACAAACCTTATGCTCCAATATTAATCAAACTGAAAGAAAAAATAGACAAGTCCATAATTATAATTAAAGATTTCAACACTTCTCTCTTAATAATTGAAAGAAGTAGGCAAAAAATCAGTAAGGATACAGAAGACTTCATCAATGCCATCAACCAACTTCATCTAATTGGCATTCATAGAACACTCCATCCATCAACTGCATAATACATATTATCTTCAAGTGTACACAGGACCTTGGCCAAAGTACACCATTTGGCCATAAAACAAGTCTCAAAAACTTTAAAGTTTTCAAATCATACAATGTATGTTCTTTGGCTTCAACAGAATTAAATTACAAATCTATAACAGAACAATATCTTGAAGATTCTCAAATTATCAGAAACTAAACACACTTTTCTAAATAACCCATGGACCAAAGAAGTAATCACAGGGAATTAAAATATTTTTAATTGGATGAAAATGCAAACATGACATATCAAACATCTTGGGATGCTTAAAAGGAAATTTGTAGCACTTAGAATAGAAAGTGAATGGCCTAAACATTTAAAGTCAATGGCCTAAGCTTCTACCATAAGAAACCAGAAAAGAAGAGCAAATTAAATCCAAAGGTGAGCAGAAGAAAAATGAAAATATCTGCGCAGAAATCAACAAAATAGAAAATAAAATGTAACAGAGAAAATGAGGCGAAAAAACTGGCTTTTTGAGATTGATAGAATTGGGAAAACTCTAGCCAAACTGATTAAAGGGCAAAAATAAAAAAGAAAGAAAAAAAATGCAAATTACCAATATCAGAACAAGAGACGGTATATTAATTACTGAAGATCTTCAAGACATTAAAAGGATAGAAGTAAATATTATAAACAACTTCATGCCAATACATAAAACTGACTACGTAAGTGAAATGGAGAAATTCCTTAAAAGACAAACTACTCAAATAGAAATAGATATTAGTGACAGTCAGATTAGTTTTTTAAAAATTCAATTTGTCATCAAAAACTTTCCCACAAAGAAAACTTCAGGCTCACGTGACTTTAATGGTGAATTTAACCACACATTTAAGGAAGAACTAACACCAATTCTGCACAATTTAAAAAACTTGAATAGGAGTAACATTTCCCAACTCATATTATGAATCCAGCACACCTTGATATAGAAAACCAAGCAGATGATGAAAAAAACTACAGACCACAGCAAAGGAAATCATTGACAAAATGAAAAGACAACCTACTGAATGGGAAGAGATATTTGCAAATGGTAACATCCTATAAGGGGTTAATATCCAAAATATGTAAGGAACTCATACAGCTTAACACCAAAAAACAAATAATCTAATTGTAATATGGGAAAAATAAACATTTTTCCAAAGAAGACATACAGATGGCCAATAGACACATGAAAAGATCCTCACCATTGCTAATCATCAGGGAAATGTAAATCAAAACCACAGTGAGATACCAACTCATACCTGTCAGAGTGGCTATCATCAAAAAGTCAATAAATAACAAGTGCTGGCAAGGACATGGAGAAAAGGGTACCCTCAAACACTGTTGGTGGGATTACAAATTGATGCAGCCACTATAGAAAACAGTATGGAGATCCCTCAAAAAATTAAAAGTAGAGCTTCCATACCACCTATGGGTATTTATATGAAGACAATAAAACACTAATTTGAAAAGATATATGCACCCCTATGTTTATTACAGCATGATGTACAATAGCCAAGACATGTAAACAACCTAGGTGTCCATCAATAGATGAATAGATAATGGAGATGTGGTATATATAATTCACAATGGAATATTATTCAGCAATAAAAAAGAATGAAATCTTGCCATTTGCGACAACATGGATGGACCTAGAGGGTATTATGCTAAGAGAAATAAGTCAGAGAAAGACAAACACCATATGATTTCACCTATATGTAGAATAAAAAAAACCCCTAAAAACAAATGGATAAACGAAACAAAACAGAAACAGACCCATAGATACATAGAATAAGCTGCTGGTTGCCAAAAGGAGGGGGCTGATTGGATGAATGGAAAAAAAAGAAAAAGCTACAGACCAATATCTTTCATGAACATAAATGCAACAATCCTTAACACAATTTTAGCAAATTGAGTCCAGCAAAATATAAAAACAATAATATATCAATCTTAATTAGAAATCATCCAAAATATGCAAGTTCAATATTTGTAAATTAATCAGTGTAACTCATCACATCAATGCCACAAGGTCAATATATAAAAATCTACTGTATTTCTCTATACTAGCAACAAACAATTGGAAATGGAAATGGAAAATACCATTTACCATAACACTGAAAACTATCAAATACTTAGGCATAAATTTGGCAAAAGGTATGCAAGATAAACTTTAAAAACTACAACATACTCTTGCAAAATATTAAAAGAAACCTAAATAAATAGGCAGATATACTATGCTCATGGATTGGAAAGTCAATATTGTTAAGATGTCAGTTCTTTCTCAATTGACCTTTAGAAATAATGCAATTCCAATTGAAACAGCAGCTAGGTTTTGTTTTGTTTTGTTTTTATAGAAACTGGGATGCCAATTACAAATTTATACGGAAATATAAAGGAGCTAGAATAGCCAAAACAATTTTTTGAAAAAGAACAAAATTGAGGACTTAAATACCTGATTTCAAGACTTACTTAAAATTACATATTGAGTGTGGTAGTGGCATATATAGAGACATACGCATCAATGAAATAGAATACAGAGTTCATAATTTTATATCTATATTTATATATCTATATCTCTCTCTCTATATATATATATCTCCAATTGATTTCTACAAAGGTGTCAAGACAATTCAATGGGGGAAAGGCTAATCTTTTCAACGAACAACTGGCACTAGAACAGTTGTGTATCCATGCCCCCCAAATGAAATACAATTCTTATCTCATAACATATTCTAAACTTAACTTGAAATAGATCATAGATCTAAGCAAAAGGGCTAAAATAAAAAAATTTCCAAGAGAAAACACAAGAGAAAATCTTAGTAACCTTTCGTTAGGCAAAAATTTCTTAAATCCAAAAACAGAAAATATAAAAGAATAAAAATTGAGAGCCAGCTTAGTGGTACATTGGTTAAGAGTTGGCTTGGGACACCTGCTCTGAGCAGCAGGACCCTGGTTCGGATCCCACATAGAGGGCCAGTGATGCTGCGCCCTCTACAGCTAAGATGGTGAACAACAGGTCCACCTGGAGCTTGGCTGCTGTGAGTCGCCTGTGACAGCGTGGGTTGCATTGGGGCTGTCCGGCAGTGGGCATGCGCTTCTGTAAACTGCCGTGAGCCACTGTGAGTGGCCGTCCAATGGCTGGCGAGCACCTGGAAAGAGCACAATGATAATACCAACATGGGCCAGTGCAGGGACGTCTTCCACAACTAGACTGAAGAACAAAAGGACAGCAACTTGTCTGTTCCCCTTCCCCAATTCCCCAACCTGTTCCTGAACCCCAATTCCCCAGTAAAATCTTAAAAAAAAAAAAAGAATAAAAATTGATAAATTGGACTTCATCGAGATGGAAAACTTCTGCTCTTTGAGAGGTACTGCTAAGAGAAGGGAAATCTAGTCATAGACTGGGAGAAAATATTTGTAAAACATATATTCAACAAAGGACTTGTATCCAACATATATAAAGAACTCTTACAGCTCAATAAGAAGACCAAAAAACAAATTTAAAATGAAGTAAATTATATCTATAACAAGTAAGCACATGAAAAAATGTTCAACGTCATTAGTCATTAGAGAAATGCAAATTAGAAACATTTGGTACCTACTAGAATGACAAAATGAAAAAAATTGACCATACCAAGTGTTGGCACTGATGTGAAGAAACTAGAACTCTCATCTACTGCTGGTGGGAAGATAAAATAATACAATTACTCTAGATAACTGACAATGTCTTATAAAGTTATACATACACATACTATATGATCCAGCCTTTTAATTTCTTGGTATTTACCTAAGAGATAAAAGCCTATGTCCATGTAAAAATTTGTACATGATTATCTAAAGCTGTTCTATATATAATAGTTCAAAACAATAAACAATCCAAATATCTACCAAGTGAATTAATAAACAAAATGTGATTAAAAAACATGCAAGAAAGACTACTCAGCAATAAAGAAGAGTGACCCATTGGTGTAGAGATTAATGTAGATTAATCTCAAAATCCTTAATCTGAGTAAAAATAGATAGATAAAAAAGAATATATAGTGTATGATTCCATTTATATGAAATTCTGAAAAATATAACCTTACCTATAGTCATCAAAAACAGATTAGTGGTTCCCTGGGGAGGGTGTGGATGGAAGAAGGGAATATAAGAGTGCATAAGGAAATTTTGGGAGGTGATAGAAATTATCTTGATTATGATGATGGTTTCACAAATGTATACCTATATCAAAACTCATCAAATTGTACGTGTTAAGTGTGTATAGCTTATTGTAGACAGTTACAGCTCAACCAAGATGTAGAAACAAATTAAACAACAAACGATATCAAAGAGAGTCTATGCCTAAGCTCATCACCAAAAAGTTTGAATTTTTTTGGGTCTGGAGTAAGTGCAGACATCAGTATATTTTGACAGCTCCCTAGGTGATTCTATTGTGCAGCCAGGGTTAGGAATGACTGGTATAGATAAATCGACTCCTTATTATTAGCAAACACCAAGAATTTCTAGGAGTTTCCACTCAAGGAAGCTATAAGCCAGATATTATTCCTTTTCTTTTCCTCTCTAAAAGTGGAAAAAAGTATCCCACCAGTTCTCATTTAGTGGTTGTGTTGCTGGAGTTGGGTACATGTATTGCTATTTATCTCTGAACACAGCTTCTAGGAGACAATGTGCTTATCACTTTTTTTTAAAAGAATAGCTCTATTGAGGTAAAATTGATATATAAACATTGTATACATTTAGGGTACAAATTCATGCTTATGATACATATACATTATGAAATGATCACCACACTCAAGTTAATTAATATATCCATTATCTCCACATAGTTACCATTTTCTTGTATGTATGTGTGTTGAGAAGACTTAATTTAAGATCTACTTTGTTGGGCTGGCCGAGTGGCTCAGTTGGTTAAGAGCTCGCTCAAGAGTGCGAGCTGAGCTCTGAGCAACAGCAGTTCGATGCTCGGCCTGAGCTGAGCAGCTGCTGAGCTGCCAACAGGTAGCAGGATGGCTCAGCTAAAAAAGAAAAGATCTACTCTCTTAGCAAATTTCAAGTATACAATATAGTCATTATGCTGTCTATAGATAAGTCTATAGACTTAAGTTTCAAGAACTTATTCATCTTGCATAACTGAAATTTTATACCTTTTGACAAACATAACCTCAATTCTCCCTCCACCAGCCAACCCTTGGCAACCACCATTCTATTCTCTGCTTCTACGAGTCTGACTATTTGGATTCACATAAAAGTGAGATCAGGCAGTATTTTTCTTTTTGAGTCCAACTTATTTCACTTAGCATAATGTCCTCCAGGTTCACCCATGTTTCTGCAAATGGAAAGATTTCCTTCCTATTTAAGGCGAAATAATATTCCATTAAATATATATACCACAATTTTTTTTTGTCCGTTCATCCATGGACAGACATTGGGGTTGCTTCTGCCATGTCTAGGCTATTCTGAATAATGCTGCAATAAATATGGTAATGTAGATATCATTTTGAGATCCTGATTTCAATTTTTTGGGATTTCAATTTTTTGGGATATATACCCTGAAGTAGAATTGCTGAATCATACAAGGTCTGACAGTTAAGCTCGTGAACTCATCCTAGAAAAAGTGCTACATACCTCATTGTTGAATATCACTATGGTCACCTTCAAAGCACTGCCCTTGGGAAACTATGCACTGACACCCTTCAAAGCAATTTTGGAACTCTTTCTGGAATGGCCATCAGAGCTGTCATCGTATTACCCTTGATGTCCTGAATGTCATCAAAATGTCTTCCTTTTAATATTTCCTTTCTCTTTGGGTAGAGAAAGAAGTCATTGGGGGCCAGATCAGGTGAGTAGGGAGGGTGTTCCAATACAACTTTTTGTGTACTGGCTAAAAACTCCCTCACAGATAGTGCCGTGTGAGCTGGTGTATTGTCATGATGCAAGAACCATGAATTGTTGGCAAAAAGCTCAGGCTGTCTTTTTCACACAGCCTTTTCAGCACTTCCAAATAATAAAGTTGGTTAACTGTCCAGTTGGTACAAATTCATAATGAATAATCCCTCTGATATCAATAAAATGTTATCAACATCGTGGCAACAAGTTCGTGAACATAATTGTCAGACCTCGGTATGGTAGTTCTGTTTTTAATTTCTTGAGGAATCTCCACAATTTTCCATAGGGGCTGCACCATTTTACATTCCCACTAACAATGTACAAGGGTCCTAATTTCTCCACACCCTTACCAAATCTTATCTTTTGGGTTTTTTTGATAATGGTCATCCTAACAGATGTGAAGTGATATCTCATTGTGGCTTTGATTTGTATTTCTCTGATGGTTAATGATGTTGAGTATCTTTTCATATACCTGTTGGCCATTTTATGTCTTTTTTGGAGAAATGTCATCTGCTCAAGTCCTTTGCTCATTCTGAAATTGGGTTATCATTTTTTTACTATTGAGTTGTAGAAATTCCTTGTATATTTTGGAAATTAACCCTTCATCAGATATATGGTTTCCAAATATTCTATCCTATTTGTAGGTTGCTTTTCACCTTGTTGATT
Source organism: Aselliscus stoliczkanus (assembly GCA_033961575.1). Taxonomy (NCBI): domain Eukaryota; kingdom Metazoa; phylum Chordata; class Mammalia; order Chiroptera; family Hipposideridae; genus Aselliscus; species Aselliscus stoliczkanus. The sequence goes on from CM066732.1 coordinate 103,363,490, forward strand.
GTTTCCTTTGTTGTACAGAAGCTTTTTAGTTTGATGTAATCCCACTTATTTGTTTTTGTTGCCTGTGCTCTTGATGTCCCATCTGTGAAATCAATACCAAGGCTTATGTCATGAAGCTTTTCCCTTGTTTTCTTCTGAGAGTTTGATAGTTTCAGGTCTTATGTTTAAGTCTTGAATCCCTTTTGAGTTGATTTTTGTGCTTATCCCCCCTTTATATAGGAATAATCAGTCTTACTACCTTAGTTTCAGTAATTATTTTGTCCACAGATTTAAAAGTTGCTTAGAATTTCCTGGTTTTGTTTTTCTGTAGAGACTACCTTGCTTTGGTTAAATGCTTTCTTCTGATAATACCTGTTTATGAGGCATTTCTCCTTGAGCAGAACCTGTAACTCAAATGCTTCCTGGTTCACAAGAGGTATCTAAGAGCAGAGAGGTCAGCTGTCACCTATGGTTTCACCACTAAATCTTCACTTTACCTGTTCAACATATATTTATAACTGTTCTTGACAGGCCTGCCTCCCTGTTGGAATTTTTTAAACCAGTGAAACATAGTAGACCCTTCCTTTCTATGTGAGAGGTAAATTTAAATATTAAATTGAATCTCCACATGCAGAAGAGTAGTAGTAAATGGAAATACTGGGAGAAAGAATTTCATGAAGCTCACAGTTGTGGGGTAGAACTTGACTAAATGTGATAAACAAAATTCAGGCTTTGACCACCAAACATACATACGATAACCTTAAAGACAGATTATATACGTATTCTTTTGTATGAATGAATTATTTTATAATAAAACCTCTTAGAGAGATAACCTATTGTAACCTAGAGTTACATTGTTCCTGGTGTTGAGACATAACAAGCCATGCTATTGTCTGTATAAATTAGTGAGACTGCAAGGAGCAGTGGTTGATTTCAGATGTTGCTGGGAAAAGCAAAGCCTCGCCCTTTGCCAAGCTTCCCAGGCATAGTAGATTGGCTCACATGTTACCAAAATCCCCCTCTGGCTCCAGATGAACTAATTAATTGCCATGGTTTTCTTGCCTGAGCAATACAGTATTATCTATTGGCATGTTGAGACTACTCTGGGCTTTTAAAACCAAAGTTGCTTATTCAGATTAATAAGCTATCACCCACAGCAGGTACATACAATCAGATGCTTCTTCATGCACAAGGATACCTCCAAGCTTCTAAGGTGCCATTCACTATACAACAGAGTACTTTCCATATGACCTTTCTGGCTCTGTTTCACTATGATTCTATGAACTATTAACTGCTCAGGGGAAAACAGATCCAGAATTTTTGACTAATAATGCAATTCAACAAAACTATATTGAATCTCTATTATGTGCAAGATGAATAAGGGATATTTTTGGTCGCTAATCAGCACCCCTACTTCCCCCAGATCAATCATCACATCAATTCAGAAAAAGAAACTACCATTTAAGTCAGTATTTTATAAACTGTCTGATTTGGCAGGAACGTTACATTCATAACAACATGTGTAGACTGACCTCCTTGAGTTCTTTGCTGAAAATACAAAGTATATAATTATATTCTCTTACTAACAAGCCTTGACAGTATTAACCCCCCTTCCTTGTTTTTCATTAACCTACGCCTGGCATTCTGTGTCAGGTGTACATACCAGAGATCAAGGTGATAGGGCCACATGATATCTCCTACCCGGTCTAGGCATTAGTGTGTGACCCAGTCAGCAAATGCAGCCAGTCATTTCCAGCCACTTGGATCAGCTGAGATGAGAACATCAGTTTAAATGAAAGTGTATTTAAAGTGGTGACCCACTGTCACAAGATACAGACTTAAAGTATAGTGTGGGAATGGAGTCAATGGAATTGTAATAGATACGTAAGATATCGGGGGTGGAGGGGCACTGGATGGTGCGGGGAGACACTTTGTAAGGGGTGAAAGGATAACTATTGCATTGTTTTGTACATCTGTAACTAATAATAATAATAAAAAAAGATACAGACTTAAGGCCAGGAGTTTAAAAATTCAATAACCAAAGGGTGGAGCACAGGAAATGGCTAAGAGTATTTTACAATTTATGAAGATAAATGAGTACAGTATGTCTTTAACTTTTTCTTAAAGTATAATATACAGACAGAAAAATATGCATATTTTAAGCATATACTTCAGTCCCACACACCTGTATATACAGCACCCAATCGAGAAATGAACATTATTACTTCCTCGGAAGTCCCTCTTGTATTTCCTTCTAGCTAATATTGGCTCCCAAGAGTAACTACTTTCTGACTTCTTTTTTCCCCAGTGTTATTGATATATAATTGACGTATAACATTGTGAATTTAAGGTGTACAATGTGATGACTTGATATACATATTCATTGTAAAATGATTAGTTAGCACAATAAGGTTAGTTAATACATTATGTCATATAGTTACTCCCAAAAAGCTGGTTGTTAAACATTTATGAGCACACCACTGACACAGAAGAAAACAAACAAATGAAAACCCTTGCCTTCATGGAGCTCACATTCTAATTGGGGCGGTAGACAAAATAAGTAAGTGAATTATGTTAGAAATATATTAGAAGGAGATAAACACTAAAGAAACAAAGTTGGGGAAAGAGATAAGGAGTATGGGTGGTAGCGGGCATCGCAATTCTAAATAAAGTGATCAGTAAAGTCCTCACTGAGAACATAATATTTGAGCATTAATTTGAAGCAGAGGAGGGAGCAAGTCATCCATATAGCTAAGAGAAGAGTGTTCTAGGCTGAACGAACAGCAAGTGCAAAGGCCCTGAGTTGGGAATGCTGCAAGGGGGCCACTAGAACTGGAGGTAAGTGAGGAAGGGGTAGAGTAGTAGGAGCTGAAATCCTAGAGGTTATGGGTGAGGTTGGGGAATGGTGAATAGCTAGATGATGAAGGGACTAGAAAGCCATTGTGAAGACTTGAGAGAACTTAATAGGGGCAATTGCTTTTTGTTGTTGTTCTTTTTTACAGGATTAAAATATAAGTTATCAAATGTTAACTTATCTGATTCTCTGCTGAATTCAAAGGTGACTTCCGAATTGCTTTCTTTTTGCTGATTTAACCACTAGACTTACATTCGTAGCCACTAGCCACAGGTGGTTATTTAAATTTAAGTTAATTGAAACTTAAATTATTTATTTAAATGTATAAATTTAAATTAAATTAAATTTAAAATAAAATTAAGAATTCCTCAGTTGCAGTGGCTATGTTTCAAGAGCTTAACAGGCACATGTGGCTAATAGCTGCTATGTTGGACAGCACCGATACAGAATGTGCTTATTGTTGTATAAGGTTCTGTTGGGCAGGGCTTCTCCATGCAGCAAACCCTGCTGGGCTTAACTATAGGCTGGGCCCTGGTTCTTAGCCTTTTTAATGCATGGTGCATTTGCCCTAGCAGACCTCTTGGCACGGACACCTTGGTATAGGCACCCTGGAGCCATTTGATTCCTGCTCAGATTGTAAGTTTCTGTTTCAGGACTTTATTTCTGAAAGCAGCTTTACTTAAAACCTGTAATCTTCTCCAGAGACATCCTCCAGTTCATTTATATATTCATAAAAAGTGACTGGTCACTGTCTATTACCTTGCTTATATAACCTGTTGTTGTGAAAAGAAAGGATGGGGTTGATGCAAATTACTGGTCAAAATGGCCTAAATTCTAACCTAGAGACTTTGTTTCATTCATTTATTTATTTTGTGATTGTTTTCAATACTAAGGATTCACATGAAACAGTGATTAAATGTGAGATATATATTGCTCAGAGTCAGGAAGTGCAAAACAGTTACTTAGTCTTTTATGTGAGAAAGGGTGCTTTGTAAAGTTAATTCAGGGTTCTTCACCCCATACTTCCCCAGTGCTCCCACTCTAAGAGCGTTGTGGGAACATCAAAATTTGGTCTGACCAGGGACTTCTCTCTAACTTGTTCTTTGCTGTGAAGGGAAAACTATCTCTAAACTTTATAAAAATGAGTTATCCTGTGAGCTTCTAAGCAGGATGACTGAGGAGCAATTGGGAGCTCATTCTTTCTATTTAGTAGAGAGGGAATTTGGCGGGAAATGTGTCCTCTGGCTCCACGTGAGCATCGATCCTTTGGGCTGAGGAGGCTTGGCTGGCACCTGTGGTTCCTTGTAGACATTTCTCTGGGTTGAGGCTGGGTCTATGGCCAGAGCAATCCTCAGACCTCTCCAGCCTCCCTTATGCAGTGCTCTTTCCTGTCTTCCCTCAGCCAAACACAGTCTAGAATTCTACACACTAGCTTTTCCTCTTTGTCCCAACTTGCCCTCTGGAAAGAATCTGAAAAGTTTACTCACGTTAAAATATAAATTACTTCTCCCAGGGGTAATTTTATGAAAATGGAGCCAATCCTCTTGTTGGCTTAAGACAAAGGAATAAAGCTCTAATTGTGGAATTTCATATATCAGCTAAGCATCTTTCTAGTTCCTATGAAATAACAATAATCGCAGCTAGGGGAGCTATCCATCCAGCTTGCCTGGGACAGTCCATGTTTATACCTATTGTATTTGCATATTTATTAACAGTGCTCCCTTGCACTTTCAAAGTAACTGGATGATAAATTAAATAGTCACCTCGTTTATAGCCCCTTTTCTGCCTAAAGCCTAGAGAATAGGTCCAGGACAGGACTTCTCAAAATTACTCCCTGGGGCCGGCCCAGTGGCATGGCGGTTAAGCGCTGGCTTGGGAAGCCAGCAGCCCTGGGTCAGGTCCCACATATGAGGGCCAGTGACACTGCCCTCAAAAAAAAAAAAAATTACTCCCTAAAGTTGGTTTCCCCCTAATAATCTCTATGCCTTTCCCTCCTTTTTCAAATTTCCTTCTCAAATTGGAAAGCACCAGGAGACAAATGACAGTGTGTGGAGTATTATTTTTTTTCATCATTTGGTTAAATAATGTAATAAATCTTGGTCCTTGAACAAACCCCAAAGGAGCGCATCTTTCACGGGCTTCTCTTTATCAATTGAGTGACCCTGACTTCAAATATTTCCCTTTCTGTATGTCTAGGAAAACATGCTTCCTCTGTGAACTCCCTTTATTCAATTCTTTCCTCATATTGCCATTTTGATTGGATTGATTCAACTTCAGTTCTAGATCTGCAGCAACTGTCCATAGGGTATGTAATTGGAATTCGTTATGGTTTTGCCTTTGGGCCCTACATCTTATCTGAAATAAGAGCCTGGAGTATCTGGCACCTGCAAAGTTCATTCCCAGCTAGACTAGCCTCGAGGCAAACCGGAACAGGAGGCATTCATGGAGCAGCAAGCTACACCTGCACGCATATAAATGGCATTTTAAGGTGAGGAAAGCGTAAAGCCACAAAGTCATAATGTTACTTTAGAGTAGGACTGGAGCTATAAAAAGAACAGCATGCAGGTACTTACATTTTTAGCTGTTCTAAATTCTCTATTGGTTATTATGAAAGTATAATGTATATATTCATTTGGATTTTTATTTCAAGGAGATATTTTAACAGTTCTCTTGTGCAGCTGTTTTCCTTAAATATATTGGTTATACACTTTATGACTTACCATTATAAATAGACAAGCCAAAAAAGAATTTGTCTTGACATGTTACGTAGCATTTTAGATAATAGAATTTACAAATTCAAGCATGACCTGAGAATTTTCATAATTTTGCCCCTGTAACCTTCTGACTCCAGTTAGTTAGAAATTAACCTTTTTAATTTCCTTGGAAGTGAAGGGTTAAATCCTATCATCAAGGTTAATTTAAAACACCAGCTGACCTGCTGTGCAAACATTCTCTTCCACTTAAGGACACACTTCATTTTTTTTTTTCCATTCGCTTTCCATGTCAGTTTACATTTCAGTGAGCTAGTCTTCTATTTATTTATATTGTCTTCATCTTAAATGTTATCCCTCAAATACCAGGAGTTTTTCTAAAACAAAAAAAGGATGTCTATCTTCACATAAAAAAATCTACACTGACCAAGAAAATTATCTATAATAGTAATAGCAATGACAATATGAAAACTGTTAGTACAAATGAGATATTAACAGTCTAACTCTTTCCATTAAGTGAAGAACTTAATTTGACAAAGAAACAGTAACTGAGAAGAAATAGAAATGAACATATACAACTTTCTTTCCAAAGGTAAAGAAGGATGCATTCCAGAAAGATGACACCCAACTTTAAAATCTCCCAAATTTACGGTTTTAGTTAGAGAGAGACATGCTGGTTGTGGACTAAGGAGGTGGATTATTCAGGGGAGCGGGCTTTGATGGGTCTTCAGGCCAGGGCTTTAACTCAGCTTAGTAGGCCCTGAGAATCACTTTTGTCAGGACACCTACTAGAAATCACAAGACAACTAATGAACAAATAAGAATCTTCATGTATTCATCTTTACTGTTAAAAAATGTGTACCTACATATGTATATATAGATAAATATGCCTGTAGATGTGCTTGCCTACATGTGTTAAATTTATTTATTTGGATCTTAGGTGCAGAAGGTTGAGTTAATGACATTCTTCAGTTACTGGCATGTTATCATTTGATCCACCAAGATCCCTCTGTCCTATTTATATATCTATCCATCTATCCATCCCTTCTGCTCATCATATTCTACTCCCATTCCCTATCCCCATAGGTAATTTAACATATGGGGTTGTTGGAAAAGTCATGACATATTTTTTCTATGTTTTTCATTGCAAAAATGCATCGTAACTTTTCCGACAGCCCAATATTTAATGTGTATCTTTTTATTTGAATCTGTTTTGCAACCTGTGTCTTATTTTATGTGCTTGTACTTTTTGTGTACATGAGTAGTATTGCATTCTGTATCTTTTGTCACTAAATACTATGTTTTGAAAATCTATTCTCATTGTTATGTGGTTCATCTAATCCATCCCATCCAACCTATTTGATCTCTCAGTGATAGCCACACAGTTTGCCCCCAACTCCCCAGCACCATAAACAATGCTCCAGTGAACGCCCTTTAACTTCATATGTTCCCTGAGAGACCAGTCCAATCAAAATAAACTGATACCTCATTGTCTTTTTTAAATTTTGCTTAAAAAATTTTCCTTCTAAAAGCAGAGCCAGGTTTTCCAACATCTCCTAAACAATTTGTTCCTTTTACAGTAATTTGCAGTTCCACTCTTATTGCATAATAAGTTTCAATTTGGACATGGGCATGTCTCTGAGCTCTTCTCTCTGTCCAAGTATTTATTTCCAATGGGAACTATGTACTCAGAGAAACAATGACTCGTGTAGACTTACCAGGGGAACCCTCTCCCTGCCCCTTCGTGGTGCCTGATTACTTGGCAGATCAAATGTAGAACTGGAAAATTTCTGCTAAGCACAGAGTCAAAACAAATCATTTTAAGGGATAGTTTTATGTGTACATCTAATCCAGCTGAATATTATTTGCCCCATAGAATAACAGTTCTATGCTGAGAAGAATATCTGAAACTACACCATGCTTATTTAACACTTTAACCTCTAGGCTCTAAACAGATCCATTCCCTTTCTTTTATAGACCATCCATTCTTCAGGCTGGCATGGTACACGTCATCAGAATTGTGCATGTTTAGCACACTCATATTCTAGGCTTGCCTTCTGAGATGACTTCAGGTCACCTCAGCTACAGTTAGCTCAACAGATGGGTGGCAGTATAGCTTTGGACACAGATGGGTTTGAATCGTGGCTGTACAATTTTGTGGTTGCAGCAGACATTGCTTATTGCCCACCTATCAGATTTTTTACCCTCCACTTTCCCCACCTCTATTTCCACCCATACCTTTCTTGTTAGATGTTTCTGAGCTGGCAATATGCCCAGTCTCAGGGAATGAATTGTTTCTGGCCACATGTGGATGTGACACTTAGAGCAGTGATGGCCATCTTGTGACCATGAGGAAATAAGCTAAGATCAAAAAGTCAGCTTATTTATGATGCATATCAGAAAAATGGAAAGAGACTCGGTCCTGAAGGACACCATAGACCTGCTAAATCTATCCTGAATTGCCTACCTCCAAACTTCTCATTAAGTTAACAGTAAGTGTTCTTGTGGTTAAACACTTGTTACTCAAAGTATGGTCTGCAGACCAGTATGGACATCACTTGGTTTCTTATTAAAAATGCAAAATTTTACCCCTCACTCACAACCTGCTGAATTAGAATCTGCAGTTTAACAAGATCCCAGATGATTCTTATGCACATTAAAACTTGAGAAGCACTGGTATAAGCCACCCCTCATAAGTTTTTATTGCAGCTGAATTCATCCTAATTGACATGCTTTGTGACATTGGCTAAATAACCTAAAGCATCTAAACCTCTCTGATCTGTAAAATAGGAGCAATAATAATAGTACCTACCTTGTAAAAATGCTGCAATGAATAAATGAATACATAAAATTTTTCAGCACAGTGCCGGACACATATCAACACTCAATTTAGCCATCTTTACTGGTCTCTGCAAACATCCTTAATATAGATAATAAAATTTGAGTGCAAATGCAATGCTCTGCCCTTCCAGGATGGAAACTGGGTGTTTCCAGGACATCTGTGGGGTGAGGCTTTTATTGTCATTCTTGCTGCCAGGAGTATGGGACAGACTACTTCTAGCAGCTGCTTTCCTGAGACTTGACAATTGACAACTTGTACCTACAAGCAGCAGGTTTGAATTTATTTTTTAACCACCTTATGCTCAATAATAGAAGTCATTGTTTAGAAATGACTCGGTCTATGTAGCTGGACAGTCAAGACACAGGCAAGGTAATGAAAACAAAGCACATTAAGAAGAACTGTAGGACGGAGTTGCCCTGCTGCAGTCTGCGTGAGCCATGCACATAAATGAATAAAGAGGGCCTAGGATGGAGTCATGCCGACCAGGTTAGAGGAAAATGAATTTTCAAAGAAGATCCAGAAGGAGTGTCCAGAAAGGGAGGAAAACCAGAGGAAAAGATACTAGAACCACAGGAGAATGGCTTGAGTGATCTACCAGATGATGAGAATGTAGATGAAACTTTTCCAAATCCTTTCCCACCTCCAGCTTCTCCAGAGAGAGAGATGATGAGGGAGCTGAACCTGATGAAGAGTCAGGAAGAGATGAACTTGTTCCTGTACCTCCAAAGAGAACAGTTAAAAGGAATATACCCAAGCTGGATGCTCAGAGATTCATTTCAGAGAGAGGGCTTCCAGCATTGAGGCATGTGTTTGATAAGGCAAAATTCACAGGTAAAGGTCATGAGGCTGAAGACTTGAAGACACTAATCAGACATGGAGCACTGGGCACATAGGCTGTTCCCTGAACTGCAATTTGAGGCTTTTATTGACAGAGTGGAATACCTGGGAAATAAAAAGGAAGTTCAGACTTTTAAAAAATGAATTCGACTTGATCTGCCTATTTTACATGAAAATTATATTAACAATAATGATGAAGTAGGGGAAAATAATGACCATGATATTACTGCTACTGAATTAGACTCCTTTCTGACAAATTCACCTGAAAGTGAGAAGTTTGCTTCTGAGTCAAGTGGAAGCCTAACAGAAGAGCAACAACGAAGAATTGAGAGAAATAAACAATTGGCCTTGGAAACAAAGCAGGCAAATCTACTGAGTAATAGTCGGTCTCCAGGAAATGACTAGTTAAGGAACACACCCAGAGCACAGACAGTTGAAGATGTTAATATGGGTGAGGATCAAGAAGAGGATTCAGGGCCGGCTGAGTGTCTCAGTTGGTCAAGAGCTTGCTCAAGAGTGCGAGCTGAGCTCAGCTACAGCAGTTCGATGCCCAGCCCGAGCTGAGCTGCTGCTGAGCTACCAACAGGTGGCAGGATGGCTCAGCTAAAAAATAAAAAAAAAGGAGGAGTCAGATGGATTCAACAAAGACATTCTAGACAATTCCCAGAATGATGTTGCTGCCAATACTGTAAATGAAGAGCAGGAATTAAAAATAGAGAAAACACAACTGGACCAATCTTTTGAAAATGTATAGGGCTGGCCAGTGGCGCAGTGGTTGAGAGCTGGCTTGGGACGCCAGTGGCCCCGATTCGGATCCCACGTGTGAGGGCCAGTGACACTGCCCTCAAAAAAAAGAAAGAAAATGTATAGCAGTAATTTTATACTTACCCGGAAATGTTAGTGAGGTTGGATAGACCTCAGCTAAGAGGAAATCTGTTAACTTGGTATCCTCCAAGTTTGAGATTACTGTGTATTTTGTCTACTTTGAAATCCTTATGTAGTAAAACCTTTACAGATTCCTGTTTAAAATCTGGTATTTATAATTATAGTTGTTTCTTACTAACTTTAGTCAAGTCTGTTCTCTTTAGTGTTTATTTTTATGTAGATATGACTTCATAACAATTATTACTAGTTAATAAGCCACTTCTGCTGCTGGTATGCCATTAAATGCCTTGTTTTCACTAAACTGGGTGGTATTTTAAGATGTAAATATATAATGAATCTTAATATCCATTTAAAACATAAAAATCTTACAAACTGAAGGAAAAAAAAAGAACTGTAGGACAAAAGTGAGATTACAGAAAGAAGACACTTCAGAAGCTTGCATATGTGGTGACTGAGCAATAGGACAATTGGCTGGGACTTTTATAAACTTGCACATGAAGTCATCAAATGTTAAGCGAGGTCCCAATAGCCTTGATTTAGCATAATAAAATAATGTGTGAATCAGGCATACACTATATGCAGCATATCCACATCTTATAAAAACATAAGGCCTTGGGCCGGCCGGGTGGCTCAGTTGTTAAGAGCTCGCTCAAGAGTGCGAGCTGAGCTCTGAGCAACAGTAGTTCGATGCCCAGCCCGAGCTGAGCAGCCATTGAGCTGCCAACAGGTGGCAGGATGGCTTAGCTAAAAACAAACAAACAAACAAAAAAAATAAGGCCTTAAAACTATCAACATATTTGTGAAACTTTACGATTAATACTCATTTATCACAATAAAAAGCATTCATTAAAATATTAAATGCAAATGAAAAAAATACCCTGGTAATTCTGAGCTGTGCTGTCTCAGAACTCTTCTATGAGGCTCACTGTTTATTCTAGCTCTGGTGCAAGATCCAACAAAAGCAAAGCAAAGTCTCACTCCTAAGAGCTTCTGGGATATTAAGCTGAAAACTTCAAATGCAGGGCTAAGCATTTACAAACAATACTGAAACTCTGGCTCAGAGAGTATTGCCCGTGACCAGAACAGGATACCTCATGAGCATAAGGAAGTGCAACTCCTGTTGTCTTGTAGGCAGCACTGGCCAAGTCCAAGGTCAGATCTGTGTCAGAGAGGAAGGGGCGGACAGTGCAGGAGCCAGTGGTCAGCACTAATGAGAGGACCTGCTCCTTCCAAGCCCTTGGGGGTGATGCGTGGGGTGTACCAAGCTGCCTAAGTGCTTTTTATCCCAGCTTTGGATAGTGAATATAAGGCTTTCAATGTAATTTTAACAACCCCAAATCCCAATGGCTAAACACAATAATTACTTCTTATTAATATCATAGTCCAGTTTGATTGGTTGGGGTGAGGGGAGTGGAAGTTTACTCTATACTGTCATTCAGGGACTCACGCTCCAAGCATTTTCCATCTGGTGTCTCCAGCATCTTTTGGGCCTTGGAATCCTCCACTGGTTTCTCTGCATCCAGTTGAAGGGATAAAGGGTTGGGGAGAACCTCAAGGTAGGTATTTTTCAGGCTAGTTTTGGAGGTAGGTACACTGTTCCTGCTTATATCCCATTGGTGAAAACTAGTCACAAAGCCCTTCCTAGTTGCAAAGGGACTGATACATTTTTCCAGAAGTATGAAGTTCCGATAATTAAGTTCATGAACTCATCCTAGAAAAAGTGCTACGTACCTCATTGCTGAGTATCACTATGGTCACCTTCGAAATACTCCCCTTGGGAAGCTATGTGCCAATGCCAGTGCCTACTACAACCCTTCAAAGCAATTTTGGAACTCATTTTCTGGAATGGCCATCAGAGCTGTCTTTGTGTTACTCTTGATGTCCTGAATGTCATCAAAATGCCTTCCTTTCAATATTTCCTTTATCTTTGAGTAAAGAAAGAAGTCATTGGGGACCAGATCAGGTGAGTAGAGTTATTTGATTACTGGCTAAAAACTCCCTCACAGACAGTGCCGTGTGAGCTGGTGCATTGTTGTGATGCAAGAGCCATGAGTTCGTGAAAAGTTCAGGCCATTTTCATCTAACTTTTTCATACAGCCTTTTCAGCACTTCCATATAGTAAACTTGGTTAACTGATTGTCCAGTTGGTACAAATTCATAAAGAATAATCCCTCTGATATAAAAAAAAAGGTTATCAACATCATAGCAACAAGTTTGCAAACTTGATTGTCAGACCTCATATGCTAAGGAAGAGAGCACAAATATTCATGAATATGTCTCCAGTATGCCATGAGAGAAGAAAGCAGCAGCAGCAGTAGCAGGAATGAGATGAGATTTATAAGAAGTAGTTTAAAATGGTTTCCTTTCTTTTTTTTTGAGGGCAGTGTCACTGGCCCTCATATGTGGGACCCGAACTGGGGCTGCTGGCTTCCCAAGCCAGCTCCTAACCACTGCGCCACTTGGCCGGCCCAATGGTTTCCTTTTTAAAAGGTTAATTTACTCATGGGAATACGCAGAAGATAATCATTTATTCATTAGTTGATTTGTTCATTGTTTTATTCATCCAACCAATAAGAAGCTTATTGAGGATCAACTGTGCTGGGCACATCAAGATGAATTTATTTAACAAACATTAGTGGAGCACTTGCTATTGCCAAACAGTGTTCAGGGTGCTGGGAATAGAATTGTGAACACAATCAGACAATGTCACCGATTTCTAGTTACTCATAGATTCGTGGGCAATATAGACATGGATGCAAAAATATATACATAATGGAAGATAGCATTATAATAGAGGTGCTATGGGAAACCAGAGGAAAATGCACCTGAATTTAGCTGCATCTGAAATTAGGGTGGGGGCGACCTGGGAATAATAAATAATACAGCTAGAATTGTTTTCTACGTGGCAAACACTGTGCTAAGCAATTTACATATTCTATGTTATTTACTCTCACAACCACCCAATGAAGGTATTGTCTTCACTTTATAGATGAGGAAAGTAAAGCAGAGAAAGGTTGAATAACTTTCCCAGAGTGGCTTAGCTTGTAAGAGATGGAACTCATGTTTGAACCTGAGCCTAGCAAATTCTGAAACCCATCCTCTTTCTTCTACATACCTGTACCTTTCATTAGGCAGAAGATATTGGGGTTGAATCTTGAAATATTAATATGAATTGTGTTGATGAATAAGGTACAAGGACCTTTTAGGTATTGTGAACTGTGTGTGCAAAGGCATGAAGAATGAAAGGACAGCCTACATTTAGGGGACTCTTGTGAATTTGGACAGACTAAATTAAATTGCTGTGACAAACAAACACCAAATCTCAGTGGCTTAACACACAAAAAAATTCATATCTCACTTGCATACTGTTCTAGGCAGATAGGCAGTGGGTTTTGCCCTACATTGTCACTTAGGAATCCACAAGGCCACTCGAGCCAGAGTAAAAAATAAAGGGGGTAATCTAGAAAATCATGGACAGGCTTTTTTTCTGCCTCAGCCTGGAAGTGATGCATATCAGTTCCCCTCACAGCCTATTGATCAGAACTAGTCACATGGCTCCAATTACCTGCAATAGGGCTTAAATGAAGCATAGTGTATTATTGTCTGCTGCATCTTGCATTTACTTTCATTTTTTTTTTTTAATAATAAAGGTAGACTGCATCAAATTGAAAAGTCTGATTTCTGGCCTAGACCTTGGTAACTGGTCTGATATGAACTTGTCTCAAGTAAATTCTCACTGAAGCATTTCTGTAGGGATAGGTCAGCGTTAGGCCAAACCAAGGTTCTGAATATTTCTCAGCTGGTAAAGAGGATCAACCTTTTAGATCAAACTTTCCTTAGGTCTAGAACTGAACCACTATGCTCTGTGGAACACAGGTTAACCTGGACCAGGCCAAACCTCTTGGAACTTGGACTAGATAAAAACATATTAAAATATAACTTCAGGGTATTTTATATAATTTCATTGAAAGATTTTCTCATAATATCACTGTGTGATAAATCAGTTTTAAAATGAAAATAGAAATGATTTTTTATTTTCGTGTTTATAAACCTCTCAATAGGGTATATTTAATGGTAAACAGAAAAAAATGCAAGAAGTTTTAAAATTATAGGTCTTTAATAACTATAGTACGTTTTACTATGCATATATTTAATTAATACTATAGAATATTTACTATATATATTTAGTATAGCATATTTGCTTAATAACATTATATTTTTATAAAATATTCCATATTCTAAAATTGTGTATATGACTTTTAGTGTCAGAAGGGTGAAGGGGTTGTTAGCAAGAGGTTGGGGAGAGCAGTAAGTGGATTATTTGTATTAAAATCTCCTCTTACCAGTTTTGTGGTTAATTCCTCAAGAGTTTCTAAAGTGGTGTGCTTTCTTTATTCCAAATTTGTATCAAAATTTGATTCTTAATTTTATTTTAACAACAGTAAACCAATAAAACTATTTCTAGGGACTTACATTCGTCAGTGCTATTATAATACTATTTTACAGATAAGAAAAGCAAATATCTGAAAAGTTAAATAACCTGGTCAAGCCATCAAGTTGGAATTTGAATCCAGGCTGACTGGTTTCAGAGCCATTAGCTTTATCCAGGTTTACTTGTTCAGTAGACAGGGGGGGCACAAGCAGCAGGATAATTGAAAAGAGGGTGAATGAAAAGTATTCTTTGTCCTGTGGTGTATATTTAAATCTGGGCCATCAAGTAAAATTTTCAAAGCAATTCTGCTTATTTTCTGAGTCTGTTCATGTGAGAAATGTTCTTGTTGCATACCCTAGGGATTTTCTTTTTTCCTACCCCTGAACCACTGCAAGGGTGGGTGGGCAGGACATATTAACAAGCCATGACATGAAATCAGCCATGACAGGCCTTTCTGTGTCCTGGCGGAAAGCAGTTTAGCTTGCCACCAATAAGAGGAAAGAAAAAAAGTACTGGGAATACACTGTACCCATCATTTAAGACAAAACCATCTTAATTTCTTTTTAATAACATAATTATCCCATTAGACCAAATTTTATAATGGGAAGTTCAATTCAATAGTTCAATTCAGTATAGAATTTTCAATAGACTATTGTTTTTTAATTTTTTTATTAGTTTCAGGTGTACAAAACAATGCAATAGTTATACTTTTTACCCCTGGCAAAGTGACAACACCCTTCCCTCAGTTCACCCCCACCCCCATATTATACATATCTATTTCAATTCCATTGACTCTATAATATAGTCACATCCTGTGACTGACTATATTATATTAAATTATAGTTGACATACAATATTATTCAAAGTCAGCTTCAGGTGTACAGTGCAGTGGTCAAGCCTCTACCCCATCCATGAAGTGGTCTCCCTACGAAGACATGACCATCTGACACCCTACAAAATATTTACAACCTTATTGATTATATTCCCCAAACTGTCGTTCATATCTCTGTGGCACTATTGTAGTTACCAATTTATGCTGTCTAATTCCTTCCCTTTCTCCCTCATCCCCACCCCCTCCCATCAAGCAACCATCAGTTTTTCCTCTATGTCTCTGAGATGATTTCTGTTTACAATGTTTATTTATTCAGTTCTTTAGATTCCACATAAAGGTGAGATCATATGGTATTTGTCTTTCCCCAGCTGACTTATTTCACTTAGCACAAAGTTCTCTAGGTCCATCCATATCCTTGCAAATGATATGATTTCATTCTTCTTTATAGCTGAGTAATACTCCATTGTATAAATGTGCCGGTTTCTTAATCCAGTCATCTACTGATGGGCCTTTTGGTTGTTTCCAAGTCTTAGCTATTGTAAATAGCACTGCAATAAACATAGGAGTGCATATATTTTTTCAAATTAGTGTCTTGGGTTTCTCTGGCTAGATACCTAAGAGTAGAATTGCTGGGTAATAAGGTATTTCCATTTCCAGTTTTTGAGATACCTCCATACTGATTTCCATAGTGGCTGCTCCAATCTGCAGTCCCACCAAGAGTGCACCAGGGTTCCCTTTTCTCCACACTTGCGCCAGCACTTGTTGTTTGTTGATGATAGCCATTCTGATTGAAATGAGGTGGCATCTCATTGTGGTTTTTATTTGCATTTCTCTAATGATTAGTGAGGTTGAGCATTTTTTCATATGCCTGTTGGCCATCTGTATGTCCTCTTTAGAGAAATGTCAATAGTCTACTTTTTAGAGCAGTTTTAAGTTCACAGCAAAACTGAGTGGAAAGTAGAGTTGCCATACACACCCTTCCTCCTCACATGCACAGGCTCCTTCCCCCATTATCAATATCCTGCACCAGAGGTACATTTGTTGCAATTGATGAAACTACATCGACACATCATTACTGCACCCAAAATAGAGTTTTTTCACTTGAAAGATCTAGTTGTCTGATTCCAAATGTCCTAACCATACAATTGATTAATTCATTGTGAATATTGAGACCGAGCATTATCAAATGTAACCTTTAGTTGGAAATACATATGCTCAGTATGATATTTAGAGACTTTCAGAAGACTTTGACAGTGTTTTTCTTTTTTTTAATGGAAATAGCTTATTAATTTTTACATCTTTTTCTTTCTGGTTATTTCTCATTGAAAATTAGAAATCCATTGGGGCAGGAAAGGATGGATTGGCAGGACACCCAGAAAACAAGGACTATGTGCCAACTGACTCTCACCCCAACTAACCCTGAGCCATATTCATTCTCTTTGACATAAGGTAATCAGAGTGAGATTTTTCTCCTTTAACACAAGTTGGAGAAACAGAAATTTAAAATTCTGTTTAGAACCAGCAGAAAATGTGTTAGAAATAATAACATGAATAGTTAATACTTGTTGATTAAATAGCATTTATATCATGTGCTAGTCCTTTGTATATGTTATTTCATTTAATCCTCACAAACATCCTATGAGGTAGGTGTTATTATTATTTTCATTTTATAAATGGGTAAATAAGGTCACACCAGTCTGGTAAAATGCAGTGCTGGGATTTAATCTCCAGTGTATTAGAGTACAGTAACTGGTTTAATGATCCCAAATCACAGTGATGAAACGCAATAACATCTGTTTCTTGCTGGGGAAAAGTAAAATGTGGGTGGCTTTCATCAGGTGGCTCCCTCGGGCAGCTTACCTCTAAGCACTGACGGATGTACAGTTCCCTTCCATCTTTTGGCTTGAGCATGTTATAGCTTCAAGATTTCCCCATCATGAACCAGCCTGGAATGATGGGAAGAGAACATGGAAGACTGAATAGGATGTTTCACGGCTAGACCTGAAAGTAGTGACACCACTTATGCCCACCTTCCATTGGCGAGAGCTCAGTCATATGGTTCCACCTAAATGCAAGGGAACCTAGGAAATGTAGTTTAGCTCCATGTTTCAGAAGAAGAGTCATCCTGTACTTCGGTGAACTTAAGAAATCTCTCCACAGGAGGTTTATCTGACTCAGGACTCCTAACCAATAGACTCTGCTATAACTCTATCCTTCTCCTGTAATCTTTGACTAGAAGGAAGCTATCAAGTCTTTCTGAGACTTAACACCACATGAGATAAATTCATATAGCAGTTTAAACCACAAGAAGTGGCATACTGCAGCCATTGTGAATCTGAGAGCTAACTCTAAACTTGATGACCTATTTGTTAACTAGGTGACCATGGGCAAGTTTCTGAATGTCTGTTTCTCTTCAGTTTTCCTTTGAGTGTCTCATAGATTGCTATGAGAGTCAAAGGAAAGAGCTTACATAAAAATATTTTACAAGGCAGCTGGTTAGCTCAGTTGCTTAGAGCGCAGAGCGCAGTGCTCATAACACCAAGGTTGCCGGCTCGATTCCCACATGGGCCACTGAGATGTGCCCTCCACAACTAGATTGAGACAACCACTTGACTTGGAGCTGATGGGTACTGGAAAAACACACTGTTCCCCAATAAAAATAAAATAACACTTTGTAAAAGGTAAAGTGATACACAAATGTCAGAGGTTGATGTTATTGTTTTACTTCCTAAACACCAATATGACTGATATAGATAATTATCACTCTATAATGCTGAAGAGGAAGAAGTCACTGTGAGCTGGGCTGGTCAGGGAATGCTTTATGGGAGAGTTGGAATTTGAATCTGACCTGGAAGGAGAAGTAAAGAGAGGGTATTCAAGGCAGGGAACATTGGGTCACTAAACAAGTAGAATCTGGAAGAAGCATTATGCTCTGAAACACTGAAAAAACCACTTGTCCTTAAAGGCTTCTGAAGTCGGGGTGGGCAAGGACAAGTGAACTTCAGACTGCTGCCTCCTCTGACTCACTTCGGCCACCTGATGAGACATTTCTCCACAGGCCACTCACATTTCTATGTGTCTTGCAAGTGAGGCACTGCTTCCACTTTGGTCCAGATTACCTTTTCAAGGATGTTGGATGGTGATAGTATGTCTCTCTGGAATAAAGGGCAGGCATGCTGACTGCCCATTATAAAAGATACAGGGGAGGTTACATCCATCTTCAACCCAGCATCATGACTGCTCTCAGACCCCTCGTGAAGCCCAAGATCATTAAAAAAAAAAAAAAAGATCAAGAAGTTCATTCAGCACCAATCCAACTATGCCAAAATTAAGCATAACTGGCAGAAACTCAGAGGCATCCACAACAGGGTACAGGGAAGATTCAAGTGTCAAATCTGGGTGCCCAACATTGATTATGGCAGCAACAAGAAAATAAAGCATATGCTGCTCAGTGGCTTCCAGAAGTTTCTGGTCTACAACATCAAAAAGCTGGAAGTGCTGCTGATGTGCAAGAAATCTTACCATGCTGAGATTACTCACAGTGTTTCCTCCAGGCATTGAAAACCATCGTAGAAAGGGTAGCCCAGCTGGTCATGAGTCACCCATACATACAGCTATACATAATGCCATACAGCAAAGAAAATGAATAGACAGTCCATGAGCAAGTTTTTTGGTTTTTTTTGCATTAAATAAAAACCCTGCAAAGGAGAAAAAGATTCAGATTCCCTAAGCTCAGAGTTCTTCATATGTACAGGTATTAACTGGCCCTATTCACATTGTGCTGTGGAAGCTAGGTCTTGGGGAACTGACAAAAAAAATGCAGATACTCTAGCTACTACTACTGCTGTGAGTAATAAACTATTTTTGCCTCTGACCAAGGAGTCTCATGTCTTCTACCTATGTCTATGCAACTGTAACAGGCTAACTTGCTAACTTGCATGTAGGATAAAACTCAGACCGTTTACTGTTTTTGATAGAACCTATCTCTAGGACGGATTTCATTGAACAATACCTCATAGCAGGCAGGGTACTAAATACTGGGAATATAGAATCAAAAGACACAGTTCTTGCCTACAAGGAACCTCCAATGTACAGCTTAGGAGGTTACTGAGCTTGGTGCTAGATTAAGTCCTCACTTAACATTGTAGATAGGTTCTTAGGACTGTGGTTGAATGACATATAGTGAAGCCAATTTTACCATAGACTAATCAATATAAACAGGAGTTAAGTTCCTATGGCATCTCATCAACACTATAACGAAATGATGGTGGTTTGAGGATCTGCTATAGTAGAGTTTCAGTATCGCTAAATCTCTAAGCTAGTGAATGCACACAGAGGGTCAAACTCAGACTGATAATACTCTAGCCATGATTGTGATTACAGTCTAACAAAAAGGTGGTTTTTAGTCCTCTGAGAATAGGTGTATTCTCCACAGGTGGTAGGAACTAAGAAACATAAAGGAACATGGAGACTTAAAGAAGGCTTTAAAACAATACCCTTCAGTCCTAGCTGCCAAGAAAGGAGGCTGCTTTTAGATGGATTCGTTCTTTCTATAACTCTTCCCTGAATAAAATGTTCTGAAGGGTGACAGCAGAAGTATCACTTTTTCTTTGGCCCAGAGATCAAAGGGCATGTCTGCTGTGCAGACGCTTGGTGATGTTGGTCAATGGGATTACTAACTCTGTGATTGCATCCAGGATGGGAGAGAAGGCAGATACTATGGTAAATGTAGGAACAACCAATGGACAGGACTGTACTATGAAAAGCAGGAAAGTCACATATGGATGGAGAAGGATCTAGAACCCTAAGGCTGTAGTCTCTGAAACAGATTTGGTGTCATGTACAGAGCCTAAGAAACTGGGTTTTTAATAGATAGAAGCTCCATTAGAAAATAGGATGAGGGGGCTGGCAGAGTGACTCAGTTGGTTAAGAGTGCGAACTCTGAGCAACAGGGTCACCGGTTTGATTCCCACATGGGCCAGTGAGCTGCGCCCAAGCTGAGCTGCCGCTGAGCTGCCAACAGGTGACAAGGTGGCTCAGCTGGTGAGAGCACGTGCTCCTAACAACAAGGTTGCTGGTTTGGCTCCTGCATGGGATGGTAGACTATGCCCACCCGCAACTAAGATTGAACACAGCACCTTGAGCTGAGCTGCCCTGAGCTTCCAAAGGGCAACTGGGTGACTAAATGGTTAGAGCGTGAGCTCTTAGCAACAATGTTTCCTGCTTGACTCCCACATGGGACGGTGGGCTCCACCCACCCGCAACTAAGATTGAACACGGCACCTTGAACTGAGCGACTGTGAGCTACCATCGGGCAGCCGGAGGGTGACTGGACTTGGAGCTGAGCTAGCTGCGCCCTCCACAACTAAGATTGAAAGACAACAACTTGGCTGTTCCCCTTCCCCAATTCCCCAACACTGTTCCCCACCCCCAATTCCTCAAAAACATCTTAAAAACAAAAGAAAATAGGATGAGGACTTATGACAATAAGGAAGTGAGGAATCCTGGCAGACAAGGTACTTAGTAGCCTAGGCCTAGCAGACAATGCTTAAGGTGCTAAAACAATTTAATAAATAAATAGGGATTCTAGGCTAATCTGAAAAATTAGATACAAATAGGAATTACACAGGGTTTGGCAAAAACGAGTACCTGACACTGGCATCTAATATGTGGCAGCACAAAACCAGGTGCTTTACATGTGTGACAGGCATGAGTTTGGCCCGTAGCACGGGGTGCAAGAATCCAATCGTTCAACCAACATGTATTGGCACTGTTCCAGGTGCTAGGGATAAAGCAGTGAACAAGACAGACTAGAATCCCACTCTATTTTGTTCTAAATGAAGTTAAATCTGGCTCTGAGTCACCCAGGGGGAGGAGAAATCTAAAATTTGTCATGTTTACTTTGGGGAAAGGGACATTTATTAATAGTGTCTGTACCTTCCCAGGATCCCACACACTCCAGAATATGCTGAGATGGGCCCTCTGATCTTCAGCCCATATTAACTCCGTTGCTGAGTATTCATGATCCAAGTCCTTATGGTCCCTTGCCAAGGCCACCCCTAATATTTACAGGGCTTTCGACAAGAGCACAGATACTATACGTTAAATATCTTAAAGTTATAAATCAAACTGGAAACTCTTAAATAAAATATGTTCTATTATTTTATCTTGGCAAATATAACTTCATGACAAGCTGGAAAGCCTAGTTTAAACTTAGAATTTAGGGACTTCTTGGAGCTCTGAATATGGCAGAGTAAAGAGAGGTCTTACCTGGTCCTCGCTGTGGCCTGCCCTCTTTCTTATCCCCGCCAGCTCTGTCCTGTGCATTAAGGGAACTTGCATGCATGTATGTGCATAGTCTGGCTTGTACATACAAGCTCTGTGCACCAACCCTCACCCTTGCCAAAAAGTCACATTTTAAATGTCTCTCAAGTGAGGATGTATGCATACAGGCATAGCTGCCTTCAAAAAGATGGACCCTGGAAAAAGTCTGGAGCAGGGCCTGGAAGCAGTTCAATGTCATTTGGCTGGGAATTCTGGGGTTTCAGGTATATAGAGCCTGGCCTAAAATGGTGAGGTATGGGCTTTGGGTGTACATGTCACTTGCAGACCAGAGCAGGGCCCTCTAAAGGATGGGGCCTAGGTGGGAGTTTGTCTTACCCAGGTAGACAGGTGGTGCTGTCCTTGTGGGCAGGTCATTTGCATTACTTCTGAGCAAAGCTTGGGACAGGGATCTGAAATTGGAAAAGTTGAAGCTTAGTGGCTACGCATCTTGCCTCCCAAGATGTAGCACACTGACGAGTCTGCCGTTACCATCAGAGGGCCTGGATCTAACTACTGTGTGGGAGTAGGGCACATGTCCCTGATTCTTGTAAACATAAATACATTACCCTAAGCATAAGGAGACATTCCCAAATAGGTTTATCTCCAGCATTAGTCCACTTTTTCTTCTCCTAACCCTTGGGGTCTCTTGTCATTTGGAACAACCCAGTTGTATCACCTCCAAGACTTTAGACCAATGGCTGTTTCCTAAGTGTCAGGAAACTTTTAATTTTGGCCCTGTAGCATGAAAGCCATTATACTCCCTGAGGCCAACTTGGCTACTTTCCTTGGATGAGAAGAGAAAAATACCTATAGCAGCCGGAGCAAGATACAGATTAACATCTCAAACAGTTGCCTCACCAAATATATACTATTTCATTCATTTTTTTACAGCAGTCTATTGAAGGAATAAAACAAGCTCAGGAAGATTAAACAACTGGCTGAAGGCCAAAACAGAAGGAGAAGAACAAGAATTCAGTCCCAATGTTATCTCACTTCAAGGCCTATGCTCTTTTCACCATTCACACTCCCATCTACCATGCCTACGAGCTTCAAAGAAATTCAGAAACAAATTTGTGAAATTGCCTGCCAAAGTGCATAATCTTGTACAAATTCCATTCATTAGAATGGATCCTGAGATTTGCTTTTTGAGATTCCAGATGCAGTGAGAGAATAATTATTGCCTGTTAGAGGACATATTTCTGTTATGTGATCTTATAATATTTTATCAAAATGTGGACTGTATGTTGCACAGCACCAGGGAATTAGTCAACTTGTTTTGCATTATGGCTTTAGTTCTGAAAAGCCACTAAGATGCTCAGCAAAAAAAAAAAAAAAAAAAAAAAAAAAAAAGCCACTAAGATGCTCAGAGACATTCAAAAATAAAATTAGATATTTATATCACTTATACATGAAATAGAACTGATTGTGAAATCTTGTTTGGTCAGTTCTTACTTTTTTCTCACCTCTTGTTTTCTTATTCCTACCATCCTGCTCAGAGAAGATGTGACCTCCTAAATGGCAAGGCAGAAAGACTCCCTAGGTCTGGTTTTATATTATTCATTATGGGTTCAAAAATACACATCCAGGGTGAAGAATAAGTGTTTACCATACTGTAAATTTTTAAATCGTGGAACACGAAACTTTTTTTTTTTCCTTTTTTTTTTTTTTTTTGAGGGCAGTGTTTCTGGCCCTCATATGTGGGACCCGAACCGGGGCCACTGGCTTCCCAAGCCAGCGCTTAACCACCGTGCCACTTAGTGGTTCCTTTCCATTATTTTTATACTAAAACCCAGATACTATCAAATCCAGATCCTAATCGCCTCACTGACACTCAACAGGGAAAGTAGGGTAGGGAAGGGAGAATGGGAGCTAAGTACTGATGTAATGCCATGAAACCCTTGCCTTGACCTGATCCTGCAGGGAGCTCTGGAGAATAAATTACACCTCAGGGTTTACCCACCCTTGGGGCAAAGGAGCTGGGCTTTCATATTCAGGCACCACTCAATGGCTATGGTTTCTGGGGTAATTCTGAATTTTTCCAAATACTGGCAAAGCAGCTTCATTGGAAGCAAAGCAAGTGGAAGTTGGGAGATGGACACCAGAGGTGATCACAATGGATCAAAGGAGCTGTCTGTGGTATATTGATAGCATCAGCTATGCCAGAGACCATTTGTTCTGTAGTTTGTAACTCTTTCACGCTAGGTTTGACTCTCCTGATCAACAGACAAAAGGTCTGTTAACAACCAGTAGTAGTGGAGGAAGAGGCTTTCAGTGATTTGAATTGTTAGAGTAACCTAGGGAATTCAAACACAACCCCTTACCCAAAATTCTAGGGGAGTTAGACTGGCAGGAATATATAGCTGTATCTCCTTGTAGACTGTAAAATAATTTTCAGGCAGTTGATCACTAAACATGTACAATGTCACTAGCTCTATAGTCAAGATATTTATCTTGAGATGCTTACACTATACATAGTTAGAATTGGTGAAATGGGACTACACGAGACACAACTTGGCTAAATCCTTTTTGTTGGTTGTCCTTTGCTTCTAGTGAACAGAGAAGAGCACTCACTTTTTCCTTTCTATAGTTCTTAGTGTTGTCAGCCTCTGCATTTCTTAAGCAGAGAGTAAAAATGATAACAAGAAGGCCTTTGGCTTCTCTTAATTCTAATTAGACCTAGCTCAATAGTGTAATGAAGGCCAATCTAATATTTGAAATAATAGCGAAGATTGATCAGATACCCAGTATGGATCCAGCACTGGGCTAATTATTTTTTATCCACTACTTAATTTAATTCTTACTTAATCCATTGAATAAAGGCATTATTTACTGATAGGTAAACTGAGATTTAAAGAGAATAAGCAATTTGCCTGAGGTCACAAAGCTGCTAGGTATCTGCGAGGAGGCTGAAAGGCAGTCTGTCTACCTACCAAGTTTATGTTTTTTAATCACAAAGATAAGATCTGATAAGACCTGATTTTTCTTGCAAAGGAAAAAAATTAAGACATTTCATTTCAGTCAGCATTTACCAGTAATATCTTTTCTTAGGGGCCTTTCAGAAAGCAAAACATGGTTATGCAGACTAAAGAGAAGACTGCATGACCCATCCGAAACTATGACTATATTTCTGATGTCACTATTGCATAACCAGTCTTTATACAGTTTTTGTGAATTATACTGCTGGATAATGGATTTTAAATTGCACGTCTAAGTAGACTAAGAACTCTATAGTTAGTGGGTTATATTTAAGTGACCACAGAATAGATAAGGTGCACAATTAAAGACTACATTTTTCCCAAACCCATCATTTGTGTTAGGATATTCAATTACCATCCTCTATGTGCAGGCATGAATTTCGATCCAGTAGCAATGAAGTCAGGCCCAGAGGTGTGCAGATTCAGAATTATTTATCAGCAAGTATTACTTAACCCACATTTGACACAACTATTTACATTCACAGACAATTTGGGGTTGTCTGAATTTAGAAGAGGTTGGCTAACCCTTGAATTAACCTGAGGTAATAGGTAGAATTTTAGGGTAGAAATGTCAGTTTTTAGTGTCTTAATGGGTTTAGTTTGATCCCTCTATACACTGGACCAGCAATTCTCAAACTTTTGGGTCTCAGGACCCCTTTATACTCAAAAAATGTTGAGGACCGCAAAGAGTTTTTGTGTATGAGCATTTTATCTATCACTATTTTCCATATTAGAAATTAAAATGGAGAAATTAAAAAAATATCTATTAATTCATTTAAAATAATAGCTCCATTACATGTTAACATAAATAACACATTTTATGCAAATAACTGTTTTCCAAAACAAAAAATTTCATGAGAAGAGTGACATTGTTTCATATTTTAAGTCTCTTTAGTGTCCAATTTAATAGAAGACAGCTGAATTCTCATATCTGCTTCTGCTTTCATTCTTTTGTGATAATGCACATCATGTGACCTCTGCAGAACTTCAATATTCACTCATGAGAAGTACATCTTAGAATTATTATGAAAATAATTTGACTTCAGGAACTGTCTGTAAAGGTATTAGAGACCTCCAAGTGTCCCCAGACCACACTTTGAGAACCACTGAGCTGGCAAAATGGGCTATTCATAATTCAAAGCTACTTTATCTGTAGGACTAAAACAATATCAGATAAGATATATTCTAATGATCAATATACTTTCCGAGTTTTTGTTAACATTTTATTATTGTGGTAAAATATATGTAACGAAACATCATTTTAAGTGTATGGTTTAGTGGTATTAAATACATTCACATTATTGTGAACCATCACCATCATCCATCTTCAGAACTCTTCATCTTTCTAAACTGAAAACTTGCACTCATTAAATGATAACTCCTCGTTCCACCTTTCCCCCAGCACCTAGCAGCCACCATTCTACATTCTGTTGCTATAAATTTGACTGTTTCTAAGCACCTCATATAAGTGGAATCACTTATTTGTCTTTTTGTGACTGGCTTATTTCACTTAGCACAGTGTCTTCAAGGTTGATCAATATTATAGCATGTGTCAAAATTTCCTTCCTTTTTAAAACTGAATAATGTATGTACCACATATACCACTGTATATACCACATTTTTTTGTCCATTCATCTATTGATAGACTTCGGGTTGCTTCCACCTTTTGGCTATTGTGCATAATGCTGCTATGAACATTGACTACAAATGTCTGTTCATGCCTCTGCTTTCGGTTCTTTGGGGTATATACCCAGAAGTGGAATTCCTGGGTCATATGGTAATTCTATGTTTAATGTTTTTGAGGAACTGGCATATAGTTTTTCTGCATCAAAATTTTTAGCACTACTTATTTCTTGCTAAAACTTCTAAAATGTATTTTTCATAATACTGAAATCTTTTTTAAATTTTTCTTAGATTTTTCCCAATAAGTAGCATTCTATGAGTAGCTCATGGATTTGATTTATAATATAAGGAATTCTCAATTTTCCTGAAGATAGCTTTCTCATAGCCCTAGCTTTGGAGGAGCTCTCAAACTAAACTAGAACATGCCGGTTAAATTCCACTAGTACAAGAATAAAAATAAGACAGAAGAAATAATATTTATTGAGCATTGAGTATGTTCCAGGTATTGGGGATACAGCAGTGAATATGATGGAGCCCTTGCCCTCAAAGGTGAGCTATAGCTTGTCACAAAAGTTCCAAAACAGTAATCCTCAGACCACAAGTGATCAATGTATCTTCAGGTGGTCTGGGGGCTGTCAGAAAAATCAACAGTTCATTATTATGACTATGTTTATCCTTCACCAGTGGTGAAGCATTGGACAACCTTGAGAGACAGTCCTGGTGGTATGAATTCCTGTCCACCCAAGAATTTAGGGAGAGAGATGCCCATGAAATGCTAAATACCTATGCTTGTCAACACCTGGAATTTCAAGGGCCAGGTGAGAAACTTCTAAAAGTTCTTTCTAGAAAAACCAGAGGACCAGGAAAGGATAAAGAAAAGAGAAATCCTGTTAGAGGAAAAGAGTGGGCAATGATTCTAGATATGTTTGTGCCCCCTCTACCTTGATGCTCTAAGCTTGGTGGTCCTAAGGTGAATCTGGGCTGTGACTTGCCCTCCAAGGTCAGGGCAGATGGGAGATAGGGTGGGTTCAGTTGACAACCCACCTATCCTTCAAGGAGCTCCATGGCTAAGTAGTAATGTGTCATTAGCTAATAATTGTGATACAAGAAGTTGTTAAAAGTATCCAGATATTTCTTCTTTTCCCCGTCCCTTCTTCTCTTACTAGCCTCCCTTTCCCCTTAAATTATCATTTGCTAATGTGCAGTTGCAAATTTAGTGTGATGACTTTTTTGTGCAAATATTCTGCAGTAAATAATTACTCATGTCCAAACATCCCAGCTCAAAACAGCTTTGCCACAGAACCATAAAGTAAAAAATAGGATTGACTTACGTTTGTTTTTTCAAGTGCAAAGTCAGCAGGATTTATATAAATTCCAGAAAGGTGAAAAAACAGTCAAATATGAAACTATGGTTTCTGTTGTGGTATTCTTCTGAACAGATGAGGAAACAGATCCCAATACTCAATAGATTCTATACTCTGAAAAGCTATCATTATGAAACAAGGAAGAAACTCCCTTAACTGTGAACTCCGTTGAAGTTCAGTTTTGTACCTGAACACAAAGAATGCGTTGGAATGATGCAATACCTTCCAATGCTTAAAAATACACATTAAAAAAAAAACCTATAAAAGAAGCCCTTAATTGTTTATTGTTTCTCCTGAAAGATACATTAATGGTAATGATACACAGAATAAGAAGCAAGTACCATTGATAGTAATAAATGGTGCAACTCACACTGCATGGAAAACAAAGCGGATAGTATTATATTACAATGAAGGTAAAAACACCACAGAAAATATTTTTTTTTTTGAGGGCAGTGTCACTGGCCCTCATATGTGGGACCGAACTGGGGCCGCTGGCTTCCCAAGCCAGCGCTTAACCACCGCACCACTCGGCTGGCCCCACCACAGAAAATACTTTGAAATACATTCTATATCATCAGTAAGATGCATGGCTGACAATGTAGAATGAGAAAACTTCATAGGTTATTGTCAGAGAATATGCATTTCACTTTTTCCCATGCCTCCCTTGACACAAAGGATGATTCTAATGTCCTGATATGGTCTATTTTGGCTATTGAGGGTCAGGCCATAATAATGCCTACCAACATGATAAGAAAAGCTCTTCTGAAAGAAAACAGTGAAAAACAGTTTAAATAATTTAGTGTTAGGGTCATTTGTGCCTTTACCTCAATAAAGCTAAAATTAAAAAAAAAATCAATGATGAATTAACAAAAACCATGTAGTGAGGATTAATTAATTCATTATTCATTCATTTATTCATTATTTCAATATTTATTGGGTACCTGCTATGGGCCAGGCATTGTGGTAGGCCCTGGGGACATAGGGGTGAACAAAATCAATCTTGACCCTGTCTTTCTTAATTCCAGAAGTCTCTCTGCAAACATGAATTATGCTGAACAGAGTATGTCATGATTTTATTTTTTTAAATGGACAATTAAGGGCAACTTGTATTAAGTGTATAGCTAAGGGCCAGCTGAGTGGCGCATTGATTAAGAGCTGGTTTGGGGATGCCAGCGGCCCCGGTTCGGATCCCACGTATGAGGCCCAGTGACACTGCCCTCTACAGCTAACAACAGCTCCACCTGGAGCTGGGCTGTGCGAGCCCCGGCGGCGGTGTAGGCTGCAGCCCCTGCTGCAGTGGGCAGCCATAGGCTACAGTGAGCAGCCGGCAGCCAGCGTGTGCTGCCAATAGCTGTGGTGAGCGACCATCCAGAGGCCGGCGACCGATCTGCCTCACCCAGGAGGAGTGCAATGACGATACCAACATGGGCCAGTGAAGCAACGTCCTCTGCAACTAGACTGAAGAACAAAAGGACAGCAATTTGTCTGTTTCCCTTCCCCAATTCCCCAACGTTGGTCCTCTCCCCCAATTCCCCAATAAAATCTTTAAAAAAAAAAGTGTATAGCTAAGTAATACTCATTAAGAAACTTTTAATTTTATTATTTAGGTTGAGAAAATTATGTAACCTAAATATTAAAGAAAAAAATGTGTCATATCACCTTGCTCTCCTTGCCACTACTGCTATTAATTGGACCAGAGCAGTGGACATTGGACTCTGGTTAGAGATTTATGATGTCATCTTGTGTAAAAGCTCTGTCCGACAAAGACCACCCCCCCAGTATTGTACAATGAATATCCAAAACAATAAGCAATGAGACACTCTTTTTGAGGGAATTTGAATCTGAGGCATAAGAGAAATAATGTGGCAGTTGCAGGAACAGTAGAAACAGAGTTAAAGAGTATCCAAGTCTCCTTAAAAGCAGAGTATGAGCTGGAATCGAGAGATTAGTGATGCTTTCATGATGACAATACAACTTAATGTCTTATACCTTAAGACTTTCCAGCTCTGGAATTATGTCATCCCTATAAACCATGTTATTATCTCTCAATAAAGCACCATTATTTATTGTGGTTTGAAACTTAAGAGCATGGTTTACAAAGACATTTAACTTGTTTCTGTTTTTTTCACTATTATATATGAACAGCTTCATGCACACAGCTTTAATAGTCTATAGAATTATTTCCTAAATTATTCCTAATTACAGCCTAAACTCCCAGAAGTAGTCTTACTTTAGATTTCAGGAATAAACATTATGGTTTTACTTATGTTGCCACATAACTTTCCAAAAAGATTGTAAAAATTGATCAGCAAGATTTGAGTATGGATTTCACTACAATCTCATGTGCTAATTTTTTTTTTTTTTTTGAGGGAGTGTCATTGGCCCTCATATGTGGGACCCGAACCAGGGCCGCTGGTGTCCCAAGCCAACGCTTAACCATCATGCCACTCTGCCAGCCCTCATGTGCTAATTTTTTATGTTAATTTTAATATATATATAATTTTACCACAAAGCTTTCTTAGTTTATATTTCTTTGATTTGTATCAAATATTGTTAAGAAATTTTTGATGAACTTTGTGCAGACCCAAAAGTCCACATGACTGACTAATTATCATTGAAAGAGTAAGGGCAAAAGACTTTTTCAGATATACAAATACTATGAGAATTTATTATCCATAGATGCTTTATGAAAGAGTTACCAAAGAATGTACATCAGCAAGGAGAATTAATCCAGAAGGAGAAGTGAGACACGGAGAAGCACTAACGTTGGGAAAAATCACAGATGAATTTTCAAAAGCATGTAATTTTCAATTTAGCCTTGGGAAATACATTTCTATTCAATGTCAAATATAATGTTGAAAGACAAATTCTTGCCTGAGCAAAAATTTCCAGCAGACACTGAAGTTATAACTGTCATAAGATGGATCAAAAACATTTGGTTTTCTTAGTATACTGCCCAGACTTGTACCACAAGTATCACAAACTCTTAAAAATGAAAATTATACATTCACACAGTCATAATTAAGCCTATAGCTAGGGGCTGAGTAAAAAGGAAGTCAGCTTTTAATTTGGGCTTACCTGTTATAAATTCCAGTAAGTGTTAATACCTGAAGTGAGATGGAATTCCCAGTATTAATTAAGAATAAATGACTTCACTCTCTAAAAGTCCTAAACTTGGTCTGAGGTGAGTCTATTCTCATTATCTTTGACTTTTTGTAACCTTTCAACTTCTTTCTTGAATTAAAGGATTTAAAGAAGACTACAATACTTATTACTGCAACCCTATACTTCTGTGGTTGTAATGGTATATTAGCAGTTCTGAGGTTGACCTCAACTTTTAAATACCTTATCATTTGATATCTCATTTTGGACATGTTATTTTCTACTTGCTTCTACTATTAGCATTTTTCTTTGTATGAGGTCAGGGTAGTTACTTCAAGGTAAAAACAGTTTCTCAAATGAACGCTAGTCATTTCATGCCAAGCACAGAGCATTTACTCAAATCATTTAGAAAATTTTAGTTGACTTAAGAAACAGTGTCCTATTTGCCTGATACTGCAGTTTTTCACCATGACGTCTTCCAGGATGTTGATGAGGGCTATGAGTGTCAGACATGGTACCCAGCTACGTGGAATATACAATCTGTTGAGGAGATGAGATGTGGGCAACTGAATGGAACCAGTTTTAGTTGTCTCTACTGACAGGTTAGAGCAATCTAAATTTGATCTGATAGGAGATGGAGGCTTGTTGACCTAACAGGGCAGGCGAATGATGTGCCAAAAGTGATGTTTCAGAATGATATAAGTATAAATCTAAACATTATCCTATGATCTTTGCAATTATTTCCAGTTCTTTATGATTCATATCAAAGTTATTTACCTATTGTGGGAATTAGCTTCAACAGCTATTTAGACTAGAAATTTGAGTCAGCTTGTCATTCCACATGCTTTTGGCCTGCAATCCCCACCATCTGTTAACGGTCTCCTTGAAATGCAAATTTTAACATTTGCCTATCCAAAACATAATTAGAAAGATAACATTGTAGTCAGAATCATACAATCCAATATAAATGATTCCTCTATCATTATCCTTTTTGATTAAAATCTGCATTTTTTGGCATTATAATCTACTTTCTTTTATGGCTTCTTTATGATGAAACACCATCTTTTCTTTTTCTTTTTTTTTTAATTTGTTTTTATTTTTATTGTTTTTTGAGGGCAGTGTCACTGGCCCTCATATGTGGGACTGAACTGGGGCCGCTGGTTTCCCAAGCCAGAGCTTAACCACCGCGCTACTCCGCCGGCCCCATCTTTTTTTTTTTTCATTGTAAAAATAATACAAGGAAAATATCACTGTGTCTTGTTGTGGGGAAGGATTTCTTAAACAAGATACACAAAGTGCAATCCCCAAGGCAAGAACCCAGAGCTATGTATGGCTGCATATGTCATCCACTGCACAACTCTAGGGTGGGCATTTACACAAATCTTGAGGTGAATGCCTCCCCCAGAGTTGTGTAACATGGTGGCCTGGTGAAAATGGATGGATTTGATGAAAAATGCCATAAATAAATTTAAGATGGAGGAAGGAGTGAGAGAGGGTATTTTCAATGTCTAAAACCAACTAAGAACTAATAACTTGAACAGCATGTCCAATAGTAATATAATGTAAGCCACATATGTAATTTTAAATTTTCTAGTAGCCACATTATAAAAGGTAAAAATAAACAGGTAAAATTAATTTAAACAATATACTTATTTAATACAATATATCTAAATATTATCATTTCAACATATAATCAATATAAAAATTATAATGAGATATTTTACATGGTTTTGTACTTGGTCTTTGAAATTTGGTATTGGGGGAGGGGAACAGTGTTGGGGAATTGGAGAAGGGAACCAGCCAAGTTGTTGTTCTTCAGTCTTCGTTGTGGAGGGCACCAGTTGCCAGCTCGTGGCCTCTAAGATCAAGGTGCTGAGTTCAGTCTTAGTTGGGGGTGGGCATAGCCGCCATCCCATGAGGGAGTTAAACCCAGCAGCCTTGTTGTTAAGAGTGCAAGCCCTATGCACTGAGCCATCCAGGGGGCACCTCAGCTCAATGTGCCGAGTTCAATCTTTAGTTGCGGGTGGGCTTAGCCCACCATTGAACAGGCAGTCTTACACCAGCTGTCACCTGTTGGCAGCTCAGCGACAGCTCAGCTAGCGTTCAGCTTTCACTAGCCCATGTGGGAATCTAATCGCTGGCCCTGTTGTTCAGAGCATGTGCTTTAAGCCAATTCTTAACCAACTGAGCCACTTGGCCGGCCCCGAAATTTGGTATTTTAGACTTGCAGTAGATGTCAATTTTGATTAGTCATTGCTAAGTCGGACAATTAAATTTGCAAACTCATCCTAGAAAAAGGGCTACATGCCTCATTGCTGATAATCACTATTGTCACCTTCGAAGTACTCCTCTTGGGAAGCTATGCACCCATGCCAGCACCTAGTCCACCCTTCAAAGCAATTTTGGAACTCTTTTTCTGGAATGGTCATCAGAGCTGTCATCATATTACCCTTAATGTCCTGAATGCCATCAAAATGTCTTCCTTTCAATATTTCCTTTCTCTTTGGGTAAAGAAAGAAGTCATTGGGGGCCAAGTCAGGTGAATAGAGAGGGTGTTCCAATACAGCTATTTGCTTACTGGCTAAAAATTCCCTCAGAGGCAGTGCTGTGTAAGCTGGTGCATTGTCGTGATGCAAGAGCCATGAAGTGTTGGCGAAAAGTTCAGGTTTTTTTCATGCAGCCTTTTCAGCATTTCCAAATAGTAAACTTCGTTAACTATTTGTCCGGTTAGTACAAATTCATAATGAATAATCCCTCTGACATCAAAAGAGGTTAGCAACATCATTGCAACAAGTTCATGAACTTGTCAGACTGTGTATTTCAGGTACTCAGTAGGTCATGTCTGACTAAGTTAATGGTTAGTGACTAGTGGACAGCACAGCTCTAGAACGTAAATAATACTCCAGAAAATCAACACAAGAAAGGAAACTTAATAGAAAAAAAAAGTGAGGGCAGGATACAATCAAGCAGTTTACTGAAAGAGAAACCTGAAATCTGAAGAGATGTTCAAATTCATTAGGAAAAAAAAATAACCTCAATCAACAAGATACAACTTTATATCCATCAAATCGCAAAAATTAGGTATTATCAACTATTGGTGAAAATGTGTATAAACAGGAACTCTCATGATCTGCCGGTGGAAATGTAAACGGTTGCAGCTGTTTCTAAAGAGCACTTTGGTTCTCATACTTCCATCAACATGATATGGTGAGTGGAAAAACGACACAATGAGTTCTACAGCATAATGCCATTTATTTGCATTCAAACACATGAACTCTACAAAACCCCACATATTTTACAGAAATATATACATATTTATTTATTTATTTATTTATTTATTTATTTATTTATTGAGGACAGTGTCACTGGCCCTCATATGTGGGACCCGAACCAGGGCTGCTGGCTTCTCAAGCCAGCGCTTAACCACCGCACCACTAGGCCGGCCCTATACACATTTAAAGACATATAATTAGAGTGGGTGTCTGTGGTAGAGAGAGAAAATGGGATCAGGAACGAAAATGGAAAATGTAATGCTGCTTATGGTAAAAAGTTCACAGTGTAGAAGTTCTCATTCTAAATTCCCATAACCTCTTCTATCGATTTCTTTTGGGGAGGGTTCTCTCTTTTTTTTTTTGTCTTATAATTTGGAGGGCTGTTTTTTTTGTTTGTTTGTTTTTACCATTTTTGCTCACCAGTTTACATATTCTCTGTTCAATTATCTTCTCTATGTCAAATCCTCCTACATCTAAACTCCAGCCAAGTCCTCTTGCCCTACCCAGTCTTCTTTCTTCCTGCTGTGCATTTTCACCATCAGCTAAACTCAACACCGAGAGCAATATTATCGTCTCCAACCTGCTATTTCTAAGCTTTCTTACTTCTATAGCCATCATTCCTGCAGGCTCTACGAGTCACATTTATAGTCATCTTTGATTCTTTCTCTCCTTTGGTTTAACATCTACGCAGTTATCAAGACTTAGCTGTTTTTACTTTGAACATCATTGCTGTTTTATTTTCATTGCCACTCTCTAAACCTAAAGAACTCACCATCTGCCATTAGATTCTTTAAAACAAAACAAAGCAGTTTCAGGTTCACAGCAAATTTGAGAGGAAGGTATGGAGATTTCCCACATACCCCCTGCCCCCACACAACGATAGTCTCCCCCATTATCAACATCACCTACCAGAGTGGTATGTTGGATACAATTGATGAACCTACATTGACACATCATTATCACTCAAAGTCCATAATTTATATTATGGTTCACTCTTGATGATGTACATTCTATAGGTTTGGATGAATGTATAATGACATGTATCCATCATTACAATATCATGCAGAGTATTTTCACCTCCTTAAAAATCCTCTATGTTCCACCTCTTCACCCTCTACACAGTCCCATCTTTAGATTTGTGATTCCTCTAGTCCATTTGCAAATTGCCAAATCTCCCTATAGCACTATTTTCATCACATTGCTATCTTGCTCAAACCCCCCAATGGTGCCAACAGTGAGATTTCTCTGTCTTCTGGTTGCTCAGAATTTATTTCTTCTTTACATCTCAATTATACCTTTTGGAGAATTACCTCTTCCCATTAGATATAGTTTGGAAAAAACATTAATCCAGTACTCATCTTCTTCAGCTACGAGAAGGGCATGTGACCCAAGCTAGGGATTTGAAACATTCTATCCCTCTATTTGAATCCTTAGCAGTGTAATAAATAGATCAAATATGGTTGAGTATTCATTCACCCTAGCATGGTGCGATGGCCTGCTTCAAGACCACTCTTTTGGTTCCTGCTTTTTAGCCCTTGGAGGCCACTTTGCTTTCTAATATTTCCAAACCTGATTCTCTAGCCTCCCCATTAATTCTGATATCTTTCCAATAAACTCCTCTCTTGAAGTTTGCCAGCGTTGGTTTCTGATGCTTGCAAACAGAGCCTGAGTGATCCCTTCTCTGTTGAACAGAGTATAAACATCTTTCCTGGATTTGGATCCTCCATGATCTGGCTCCAGCTTTATTTTCTCTTCCTCACCACAGCCACAGCCAGGTTAGTCACTTTCTGACACTAAAATGCCACATTAAGTCTTGCTTCTATGCTTTGTTATATCCTGGAATGACTTAGTCTCTTTCATGCATCCATACCTATTTACTGATTCCTCAAGGTTCCACTCAGGGCTTGTTTTCTCTATGAAAACAAACATTATGCCCTAAAATAGTCTTCCATAATCTTGGAAACCTATTAATACTTAGTGTCTGTTATTAATTTTTTAGTTGGAATAAAATAATTTTGCATGTATAGGAACAATCTCCTACTCCCTCCAAATTTTTTTGACTGATAATGCATTGCCTCATCCTATAGTTCAGAAGTCTTTCTTTTTTAAGATTTTATTGGGGAATTGGGGGAGGGGAATAGTGTTGGGGAATCAAGGAAGGGGAACAGACAAGTTGCTGTCTTTTTGTTCTTCAGTCTAGTTGCGGAGGACGTTGCTTCACTGGCCCATGTTGGTATCGTCATTGCACTCTTCCCGGATGAGGCAGACCGGTCGCCGGCCTCTGGATGGTCGCTCACCACGGCTATTGGCAGCTCACACTGGCCGCAGTCGCTCACGCTGGCTGCCGGCCACTCACTGTAGCCTATGGCAGCCCACTGCAGCAGGGGCTGCAGCCTACACCATCACGGGGGCTCCCACAGCCCAGCTCCAGGTGGAGCTGTTGTTAACTGTAGAGGGCAGTGTCACTGGCCCTCATATGTGGGATCCGAACCGGGGCTGCTGGCATCCCAAAACCAGCTCTTAACGTATGCACCACTCAGCCGGCCCCAGAAGTCTTTCTTACATGGAACTAAGAGATCGCATACTGTAACCCATTAGTTCTTCTGCTGGTTTCAGCTTGACATTCAAAAAAACTAAGAGTATCTTAAATATAGATTCTATGTTTTAGCTAGTGTCTAATCCTTCCATCTTTGCGTCATCTGAGAACTTGATAAGGTTGCCTTCAATGTCTCTATCTAGTTTGTTAATAAAAATATGAAAGAAAACAGTGCTAAAGATCAGCCCTCTATTAGATACGTATATCCAGATATATTAATATGATATTTAATTAGCTATGAATCACTTGATAATTTGCATTTCCCATATTTTCCAAAACGATATTGTGAGAGACTTTGGGAAAAGCTTTGCTGAAATCAAGATATACTAAGTCTGTGATATTCCCCTGAGCTACTAATCTAGTTGCTGTACCAAAAAGAAAATAGGTAATTTTGCCATTTGTTTTTAGTGACTCCCTGCCAGCTGCTGATGATCACCACATGCCTTTTTAAGTGTTCATGAGCCATCTGCTAATAATCCATTCTAGACTTTTCCTGATCAGTCTCAAGCTTTGTAGTTTGTAATTTCCAGAAGCTTTATTCCTGTTTGAAAATCAAAACCCTTGACCATTTTCAGCCTTCTGCCACCACTTCTCTTCTCTGTGAATTACTTAAGTGGTTGATACTAGATGTGAGAACTGAACATTTTTGGACAGTTCCTCACCTTGCAGCATGCTTTGTCTGGGTCCAGGCATTAAAACAACTTTAGGCAATTACATTTTCTCTGACTCGTCGCCAACCTTAGGCCATGATACCCTCACCACCTCTATTTCCCCTCAATTTATATTTTGGTATGTATTTTTAAAATATGACAATGATATATGCTTATCATAAAACTATTCACATATCACAGAAATGTACAAAGGAAAAATAAAAGTCTTCCCCAGTCAACACCAGTGTTAACACATTGCAATGTATCCTTCTATATAATTTTCATGCACTAACAAACGTATTCCTACATGATTTTTAAATGAGATTATAACCTGCATACTGTGTTGCAACTTAGCTTTTTCACCTAACAATATATCATTAACATCATCTTGTGTGTGTCATGTAGAGCTATCTCATTTTTTCAATATGTACATAGTATTCCTATGCAACCACTGCAAAAATGCATTCTTACACATATGCGTCTCTTTCTCCACCTACTTTTTTACATGGCCTTCCTTGAGACTAAAGGGGAAGAAACTACGTAGACAAAATAAGGGAGGAAGGGCTCTGCTCTGTCTGTTCCAGGAGCTCTTAAGTACATAGTCATGTTGTTATCTTGAAATGGCAATTTATGGCTTATGATCGCTTCCACATTTCATTTGATCTTCACATACGTCTGTGAAGTCGATAGGCCAGACAGCTAAATTATCCCGCTTTATAAAGTCTCAGAAATATTAAATGACCCGGCTTATGCTGCACAGCTACTTAGAGGCAGAGTGAGGTTAGAATCCATGTCTTCTGTCGTCTGGTGCACTGCTTATTACAAGGGAGACAGCTGCTCCTTTGCCTGCGTGTGGGAGGAGACTAAGACTAGCTGAAAAAAGCCAATGTAGTGATTCACTGGGACCTTGGGAAAACGGTTG
This sequence comes from Aselliscus stoliczkanus, assembly GCA_033961575.1. Lineage (NCBI taxonomy): Eukaryota > Metazoa > Chordata > Mammalia > Chiroptera > Hipposideridae > Aselliscus > Aselliscus stoliczkanus. The sequence continues at coordinate 103,401,690 of CM066732.1, forward strand.
CCAGGAATGTGCTGTATCAGCCAGTCGGTGACATGCTGAACAGGGTTGGTTTGGAAAGTTTTTTTTTTTTTTCATGGTAAGAAACAAAGAGAATTAAAGTCTCTCCCAGTGTTTCTTAGGTTGATCAATGACTGCCACCTATGCAATAGAGACAGTCCATTCTGTGCATTTGCACTTATGTAAGGCTGGGATTCTTAACCCTATCTGTACATTGGAATCACTTGGAGAGCTTAAAAAAAATAACCACCCTGGGGCGCCTCAAATCCCAGAGTCTGACTCAATTTTCTGGAAGGGGGAAGTTTCTCAGGTGATTCTAAGGGTTAAGAACCATGGAGAGAAGGGCAACCTGAATTGTGAGGGAAGTTAAACTTTATTAAGTTTTTGGGAATAAACATTTTCTCCCTTTTCTGACAATTTGCCCCATCAGAAAAATTTCCAACTCCTTAATTTTTAGACATTCTTCCAGGATAAGACCACATACATAAATATTTGTTCATCAGCTGACCTGATAGATAGTAGAAGTCAGCAAACAGAAGGAACAGGAAACAAAAAACCTGTATTTTGGGAATAGGGAACAAGAAAAGAAGTATCGGAGAATGGAAAATCAAGATTTTTCTTCCTGAGGGAAATTCTGTAAAGTAGTGTGACTTTATCTTTTGAGTAGATGATAATCATCAATGTTAAGGAGAATCAGGGAAGTTGTTATGCAATCTTTTTAGGGGAGGGGTCACTTGTCATTCCTAGCGCCTCCACAAGTCCTGTTTAATCCCATGTTCATGTTCAGGGCTAAAACAATAACTCATCTCATTTCAGCTCCTACTTAGTCCCTGAGCCCAAATCCATACTCTGAACCTCAGAATAGCCCTTAGCAAACATGGCATCCATTTAGAGAATATTTTATCTTCTAACTAGGAGCCAATACTCTGAAAGGCACAGCTTGAATTGGCTGAAGTCACTTTATACTTATAGTAACCCTTAAAATAAGTTTGGTAATATCTTCACACCAGAAATAATAAAGAAACTCTGAGACCCTGATTACCCTGGATGAATGGCTACTCAAAGATCCAAAGAAGGGCAGTAGCAAGAAGGTAACCTAGATTTTACTTCCACAAACATTATAGACTTAAGGGAAACATCTTAAAATGTTACACGTTTTGTATCTCCAGACAGGTACTGTGTATGACTTCTTCCCACACTGGAAAGGAGATACCACTGAGACATGAAGGCAAACAAAACAAAACAAAATAGGGCCGGCCGAGTGGCGCGGTGGTTAGGCGCTGGCTTGGGAAGCCAGCGGCCCCTGTTCGGGTCCCACATGTGTAGGCCAGTGACACTGCCCTCAAAAAAAAAAAAAAAAGTAAAACAAAACAAAATAAACACAAAACAAACACAGAACAAAGGCACTGAATACAAGTAGATAGAAAAGAATCTGACAGAAACCAATATCTCCTAAGATAAAATCAAAATTGGTAGAGAGGAGCATAAATTAAACAGGTAGTTTAACAAAGGAGAGAGGTAATCAATTGTATCCAGTAATTTCTAAAGACTAGCACGTGGATAAATGTCACATTAAAGGATACTTAAAGGTAGGGTAATCAATCATCTCCAGTTTCTTAGGAGTGTCCTGATTTTAATCCTGAAAGTCCCTTGTATTGGGAAAGCACTGAACTCCAGGGCAAACTAAGAGGGTGGGTCACCCTACTTATAGGCCCATCTTCTTAGAGAATTAATGAATATAAGAAAGTCTATTAGGGCCTGCAGAATGGCGCATTGGTTAAGAGCTGGTTTGGGATGCCAGCAGCCCCGGTTCAGATCCCGCATGTGAGGGCCAGTGACACTGCCCTCTGCAGCTGACAACAGCTCTACCTGGAGCTGGGCTGTGAGAGCCCCAGCGATGGTGGGCTGCCATAGGCTACAGTAAGTGGCCGGCAGCGGCTGCAGCCAGCGTGAGCTGCTGGTGGCTGCGGTGAGTGACCATCCAGAGGCTGGCGACCTATCTGCCTCACCCAGGAATAGCGCAATGACGATGCCAACATGGGCCAGTGGAGTGGAGTCCTCCGCAACTAGACTGAAGAACAAAAAAAAAGCAACTTGTCTGTTCCCCTTCCCCAATTCCCCAGCACTGTTCCCCTAGCCCAATTCTCCAGTGAAATCTTAAAAAAAGAAAAAAAGAAAAAAAAAGAAAAAGAAAGTCTGTTATGGCCTCATCGTACACTCTAATTATAATAAGTGGAGGTGAGTTTAATAAAGGGACTATTTAAAAGTTGTAGGCATGTTGCAGGAAAATCACAAGAGACCGTGTTGTATCCTAGGACTGGTAAGAGCAGGGGCTCCCTGTACCACTCCAAAGGTGGTGAGTGGGAGATCTGGGAAATGATGGATCCTGGGGATAGAGAGATATATGAAGAGGGCCACCTGACTGGGGCTGAGACCCTTGATGGTAGGACACAGCTGATGTACAACAATCCTTCAGGGAGCAGGCCAGCGCATAAATATGCTGATGTCTCGTTCCTTCATCCCCTGATCTACTGCTGGTGCTCCCCATTGGCCAAACCCAACCAGAGAGGAGAAGGAAGGAAGCCATTGCTCTGCTTCCTGGGGTACAGAACAGATTGGAAAAAAGTGGAGGGTAGATCTGAAGGACAAATGGAAACTATTGGGCACCGAAAGAAACAATGAGTGACTACAACTACGTTTATCTCTGAAAAATAAGGTGGGTAGAACAGTAGCTGCTCCCCAAAGATTAGGTTCTGAGGAGAAAAAGATGAAGAGAAGGAATAATAGACATAACCTTGGAATTCAAAATGCCTAAGAGTCAGAGGCTCCAAATGGTTTAGGTAAATGCTGTCCAATAAAACTTTCTGTGATGATGGAATTAGTTAATATCTGCCCAATGCGATGGCTGTTGAGCAACTGAAACCTGGCTGATGTCTCTGAGAATGTGAATTTAAAATTTTATTTAACTCTAATTACTTTAAACCGAAAGAGACATTCATGGCTTCTAGACATTGGATAGTGTAGGTCTGTATGCAGAGGTCATCTATGCCAGTGTACTGTTGTAACTGGACAGAAGCCAAAATGAATTAGATTTCACAGCACTCTCTACCTTATCTTAACTGCTTTGAAACATTATCCACTGTTGACTCTTCTTTTCTTCTTAAACTATTCTTTGTTTTTGGCTTTTATGATACTATGCTTTTCTGGTTTTCTCCCCACTTTTCTGTCCGTTTATTCTCATTCTCTTTTGTAGGCTGGTCTTCTTCACTTGCCCCTACAATGTTCCTCAATATGTGAGGATACTTTGGTCTGCAAGTAACAGAAAATCCAACTCAAAGAAACTTTAAAAATAAGGAAATTTGTCTCACATTATGAGAGGTCCAGAATTCAGGTGACTTGAGGGTTGCTTAATTTAGGAACTCAACTAAATCATCGAGGTCTCAGGTTCTTTTACGTATTTCTTCTCTGCCATCCTTAGTGTGTCAGCTTTGTCCTTGAACTAACTCATTTCATGGTGCTAAGACAGCTGCTACAATTCCAGACATATTGTGTTTTAAAGAAGAGGGGATTTCTTCTTTTATAACTCTCATTAGAAAGTTGTCCCAGAAACCGCAGGCAAAGTTCTTACATCTCATTGGCCAGAGTTCCACATATGCCCATGCCTAAACCAATCCCTGGCAAACTAACCATGATAAATCAGCTCAGATCTGTGGTTCTCAAGCTTTGCTGCACATTTGGATCACAAGTTTGTAAAATCCTGATGCCCAATCCAATTAAGTGGCAATCTTGGGATAGACCCAATAATTAAAAAAAACAAAAAACAATGATATTTCATTGTGGTTTTGATTTGCATTTCCCTGGTGGCTAATGACGTTGAGCGTCTTTTCATGTATTTATCGACCATTTGTATGTTTTCCTTAGAGAAAGGTTTATTTATATCCTTTGCCCATTTTAAAATTATGTTATTTTTATTGAGCTGCATGAGTTCTTTATATACAAGTCTCTTATCAGATCCAGTTGCCCTGGCACTATCTGTCCTAGAGACTATTCTTTCCACATTGAATAGTCTTGGCATCCTATAGAAAATCAATTGACTGTAAGTGTGAGGTTTTATTTCTGAGCTTTCAATTCTATTCCATTCATCTATATGTCTATTCTCTTTTCTTTTTCTTTCTTTTTTTTTTTTTTAGAGGGCAGTGTCACTGGCCCTCATATGTGGGATCTGAACAGGGGCCACTGGCGTCCAAAGCCAGCTCGTAACCACCACGCTACTTGGCCGGCCCTATATGTCTATTCTTATACAACCACAATGTCTTGATTACTGTAACTTTGTAGTAAGTTTTGAAATCAGAGTGAGTCCTCCAACTCTGTTCTTTAAGATTGTTTTGGTGATTCTGGGTCTCTTATATGTCTACATGAAATCTAGGATTAGTGCATCAATTTTGCAAAGTCAAGAAGAATTATGATAGGAATCGTGTTGAATCTGTAGAGCAATTTGAGGAGAATTGCTTACTCTAAACAATAGTAAGTCTTTTTATCTGTGAACATAAGATGTCTTTCCATTGATTTAGATCTTTTAAAATTTCTTTGAACAATGTTTTAGTTTTCAGAACCAGTGCTCGGGTGGTAGAGGGTAGATTGCTGTTAGTAGCATGTTTAGCTTCCCCTAAAGCACATGAGTTGCATGGGGGAGAGAGAGGAGACTACCAAATACAGGCATACCTCGTTTTATTGAGCTTCACTTTATTGTACTTCACAGGTGTTGCATTTTTTTTTTTTTTTACAAACTGAAGTCAAGACCTTCCACCAGCAAAAAGATTGCGACTTGCTTTGTTGTGCTGGTCTGGAGCTGAACCTGCAATATGTCTTAGGTATGCCTGTAAAAATCTAGGTTTTCTTCAGACAGAACAAAAGGGTATACAGTGAGAAGTAACTCCTTAGGCTTAATTGATGCCTTGAGAACCCACACTGAGGAAGGGGAGGTGAGGCATGGTTGATTTTTTACTTTTCTTGATCTATCTGCTCTTTTTTGCAGTTCCTGGCTCCTCCAAGGAGGGGTGAATGAATGACAGGTAAATGGACAAAGGCTGGCACTGTTCATAGTTTTCTCTCTGTTGTGGAATGCCTTCTGTAACTGCAGGTGACCAAATGCCTCTCCTTTGTGAGACACTTCTTTGGGTTCTTTGGCAAACTTGTGGTGGATCTCCACACATCTTTCTGTGTCAAATGTGATCTTTTCTCAGGTGACCTTTGGTGATCTCTCACCTTTTCTGTCCTCTAGTATATCCCCTCTTTTTGGTCGGGGATGAGGTGGGGGCTGTCACTCAGTGATCAGTTCCCTCAGACAAGGTTCTTTCAGACAGCTCACACCGGCTAACTAAAGCCAGGGTGTCCATTAGACCTGGGGAATTCATGTGCTCATGCCATACCAGGTGGTAGAAGTGCAGTGTGAACAGTTTAGACACTCCTCACCTTGTCTTGCTGTCATGGTAGCTCTAGCCAGTCTCCTGCTCTCAGACTTCCCCAGATAAAGAGAAGGCATCAGGATTGACTCCTGTGACACGTCTCCAGCTCTCCCAGGACTCCTAGGCTCTGCTCTGATAGTAAGTAGCCCGGGCAGGCCTAAGAGTTTCTGTAACTCAGAGTGCATTCATTCAGGGAATGAAATGTTAATCTCTCCTGTTGCTGTCAATCCCAATATCTATGAAGATTCTCTAGAAACTCTACATATTTGGCTTGGGGTAAGGTGTGGGGGAGAAGAAGGAAAAGGAACAGCGTCTTTACTAACCCATATGACCTTGTGTGAATTAGGAAAAGGACCGCACTCCTCAAGATATTTTACTGCCACCTGCTGGAAAATTGTTATAACACTATATAAATCTCCAATGACTGTGGGGAGAATGGTGCCCCCTGTAGTTGTGCAATGTACACTTAACACAGCTTTTTAGGAGTGTTCCCAAGGAAAAAAATATCTCAACACACTTTGCTTCTACGAATTCCTTTCAGTGACTCCTACTCTACAACCTCTTTTCTCATATGTAGATTACAGGTAAATGGACAAATGTTTTATCTTTTTATAAATCATGCAAAGATGTATCTAGAACATTTCCTCCCAATGTGGAAGTGTTTATCATCCTTCGTCTTCAACTTTGTGGCCTTAGATGAAATTCAGAGATAACAGAAAAATCTTACTTACTTCTTGTTATTGCCATGTTTTAGCTGTTAGGCAGAATATAAATGTGACTTATGAAGAATCCAGGAGATGGGGGATGGTAGAAGAGAGTAAAGGGGGTCAAATAAATGGTGATGGAAGGAGAACTGACTCTGGGTGGTGAGCACATAACGTGATACATAGATGATATATTATATAGAACTGTACACTTGAAACCTATGTAATTTTACTAACCATTGTCACCCCAATAAATGTAATTTTTTAAAAAATCCAGAAGATAACAAACAGCTCTTTTGAAGTGAACTACAAAATACCTACAGTAAACTTTCCACCACCTACAGAGTTTGCAATAATGAAATTTACCATGAATAAGAATGTGTCAAAGACTCTAAAAACCCAGTCATATTTAGAGCCAAGTATATAACAAACAGATATTCGATGAGTGAATGAATGAGAAAATGAGTGAATGAATGACCAAATGGAGGCCATCTGAGAATCTGAGAGTCATTTGTTATAAATCATCAGGGTATTTCTGTGAGAATCTGCCTCATTAGAGTTCTATTAGTTTCCTACGGCTGCCATAACAAATTACCACAAACTGGGTGGCCTATAGCAACAGAACTTTATTCTCTTACTCTTCTTGGGACCAGAAGTCTCAAGTCAAGGTGTTGGCAGAGTTGATTCTTCCTGGAGGCTCTGAGAGAGAATCTGTTCCATGCCTTACTCCTATCTTCTAGTGGCAGCTAGCAATCCTTGGCATTCCTTAGCTTGTAACTGTGTAATTCAATTCTCTACTTCCATCTTAAGATGGCTTTTCTCCTGTGTCTCTCTTGTGTTTAAAGCTCTTCTCTTTTCTCTTATAAGGACATAGCTATTAGATTTAGGGCCCACCCACTCTAAATCTAGGGTGATTTTATCCTCAAAAGTCTTAAGTATATTTGCAAAGACCCAATTTCCAAATAAGGTCACATTCACAGGTATAAGGGGTTAGAACTTAGATACATCATTTTGGGAGCCATCGTCCAACCCACTACACCAGTGAAAATCACTCAGACTGTGATCCATACTTATGTCCTGCAATACCAGTGAATGACTTTTTCCACAGCTGCTTTCCAGCAGACAGTAGGATTCTATTTGGCCAGTGCAAATGTGACTTTGTCTTTCCACCAATGTCACCACCAATCATGAGGAACACACCCACCACTGCACCCACACTAACGAGGTCATCTTAGGTGTCTGGACATTGCATGATAACAAATTAAGGTAAATTGCAAATAGAATCATTTTGTCTCCAATATCCTCAGAGGTACAGTCATCAAATAAATTGAGATGTAAAAAATTACATCTTTGAAAAATACAGAGAAATAAGAGGCACAATAGATGATCCTTCCCTTGTTAACTCAATAGTTTTTCCTGATAATGAAAACTTTTAGAGCACTCAAATTTCACAAAAACCTCTACTACAAAATGAAGTGAGAAAAGTCTTGTTCTTCAGAAAATATGTATAATCAGAGTTTCTGAGCTAGCACAAACATACCAAAATACATTTTTTTCAGAGATAGTATCATTTTTTTTGTTTTTATTTTGATTTTTTAAAAAAATACAAAATTTATTGGGATTACATTGGTTCATAAAATTATATAGGCTTTAAGTGTACAATTCTATAATACACCATCTGTGTATAATATCTTTTGGTGAGCACAGAGGCCTTCCTTGTTCTCCTTGAATTGCCATTCAGGGTGCCTGGCCATCAGGCACTTCATCACACTGAGGACCTGTACGGGCACCAGCTGCTTACCATGCCCATCTGGTCTGAGCAGAATGTTCTCATAGCCCAATAGGGTTCCCCAATGAATAATCATCATTGTTTCATGCCTATTCCTTTTCCCTGCTGGATTAAATTCCTTCTTTCTGAGAAATACCCGTTCTGTTGAAATGAAGTATTATATCAAATACACACAAATATATAAGGAACTCTCATAAAGCCGTCACCAAAATTGTAGAATTATCAACATTTTGCCATACTTATGTAATGTATTCTTTTCTTGCTAAAATATTTTAAAGAAAATCCTAGACATCATGCCATTTTATTCCGACATAACTTTGGTATGTATCTGTAAAAATCATAGACATTTTCTTTCATTCCATACATAATATCAATATCATAGCCAACAATAATTCTTCGGTATCATCTTGTCGGGGAGGAACAAACATTCCTCTGCCTTCAAGGTTCTTCTGGCTGGTCTAATAATCAAATAGACATCTGTTGATGGACACTTAGGTTGTTTCCATGTCTTGGCTATTGTAAATAATGCTGCAATAAACATGGGAGTGCAGCTATGTCTCTAGATTGTGACATTGTCTTTCACAGAGAAGAAGTTTTTAATTTTAATCAAGCCCAGTTTATCCATTGTTTCTTTCCTGGATCATGATTTTGGTGGTGCACCTGAATAGTCATCATCATAGTGCACAGCTATTCATTCCCCAATACCATGGATCTCTTTTTATGTGTGTTTTTCTATTTATGGCTCCTACACTTGTAGGTAGTGTGAATTAAAACCTTATATTCATGAGTGGCACAGGCCTGGGTTACTTATTTCTTTTGATTCATGGCCCAGGATGACAGCAGGATTTCTTGCTAATTCTGCTGAAGTCCACAGTACTTATTGGTTTACTTCAAGGGCAGCCCTTTGTGGCACCTGGCATTATGTAGGGACTTTGGTTTCAGCTCCCTGTCTTTCTTTTTTTCATACAATGATCTTATTGTTACAAGTTTGTATTTATTTATTTTGAAATAATTTTTCTTTTTAAAATTATGGTAAAATACACAATACAAAAGTTTAGTATCTTAACTATTTTTAATTAAATCTATTGGGGTAACATTGGTTAATAAAATTATATAGCTTTCAAGTATACAGTTCTATGATACATCATCTATATATATTGCATTGTGTGTTCACCAGCCAAAGTCAATTCTCCTTTTCTCACCATATTTGGCCCCCTTTAACCTCTTCTACCATCCCCCTTCCCCTTTACCCCCTGGTAACCACTAAACTGTTGTCTGTATCCATGATTTTTTGCTTGTTTGTTGCTTTCAGTGTTATATCCCACATATGAGTGAAATCATGTGGTTCTCGACTTTTCCTGTCTGACTTATTTCACTTAGCATGATAATCTTAAGATCCATCCATACTGTCACAAATGGCAGTATTTGTATGCATATATCACAATTTCTTATGGCTGAGTAATAATCCATTGTATATATGTACCACATCTTCTTTATTTAATCATCTACTGAAAAACACTTCGGTTGTTTCCATGTCTTGGCCACTGTGAATAATACTGCAATGAATATAGGGGTACATATATTTTTATGGATAAATATTTTCAGATTTTTTTGGTAGATACCCAGAATAGGGTTTGCTAGGTTGTATGGTAATTCTATTCTTAATTTTTTGAGGAACCTCCATACTGTTTTCCATAGTGGCTGTGCCAATTTACATTCCCACCAACAGTGTATGAGGGTTCCTTTTTCTCCACAGTCTCTCCATCACATGTTATTTGTCTTGTTGATAATAGCCATTCTAACAGGTGTGAGGTGGTATCTAATTGTATTCTTTTTCATTTTTTTAATTAGTTTCAGGTGTACAACACAATGCAATAGTTATACTCTTTACCCCCCAAAGTGACAACCCTTCTCCCCCAGTTCACCACCCTACCCCCCGCCCCCATATCATACATATTTATTACAATTCCTTTGACTCCCTTCCACAGTATACTCCACATCCCGTAACTATCTATATATTCAGTTACTGTTGGCATACAATATTATACAACTTCAGCTTCAGGTGTAGAGTGCAGTGATCAAGCCTCTACTCCATCCATGAAGTGGTCTCCCTAATAAGACATGTGACTATCTGACATGCCACAAAATTTTTACAACATTATTATATTCCCCGAACTGTGTTTCATAACCCTGACGCAATATTGTAGTTGTCTATTTATGCTGTCTAATCCTTCCCCTTCTCCCTTATCTCCATCCCCCTCCCAACTAGCAACCCTCAGTTTTTCCTCTATATCTATGAGTCTGTTTACTTTGATCATTCATTCAGTTTTTCAGATTCCACATATAAGTGAGATCATATGGTACTTGTCTTTCTCCGACTGACTTATTTCACTTAACATAATAGTCTCTTCACAACATTATCAATTACATTCCCAGAACTGCCCCCCATATCCCTGCGGCAACATTGTAGTCCCACCTACACTGTCCAAAACCTTCCCCCTCTCCCTCATCCCCACTCCCTCCCAGCCAGCAACCATCAGTTTTTCCTTTATATCTGCTTGATACGACTTCAATCTTCTTAAATTTACTGAGACTTGTTTTGTGGCCTAACATGGTCTATCTTGGAAAATGTCCCATGTGTACTTGAGAAGAATGTACGCTCTGTTTTTTCAGGGTGAAATACTCGAAAAATATCAACGAAGTCCAGATGATCTAAAGTGTCATTTAAGGCCCCTCTTTCTGTGTCGATTTTCTGTCTAAGGGGTCTGTCCACTGGTGACAATGGGGTGCTGAAGTCCCCTACTATGATAGTGTTACTGTTGATCTCTGTCTTTATGTCTGTCAAAATCTGTTACATGTAATTAGGAGCTCCTATGTTGGGTGCATAGATATTTATTAGGGTTATATTGCCCTTCTAATTGTGGTTTTGATTTGCATATCCTTAATAGTGAAGTTGAGCATCTTTTTATATATCTGTTGGCCATTTGCATGTCTTCTAGGGAGAAGTGTCTTTTCAGGTTCTCTGCCCATTTTTAAATTGGATTATTTGTTTTGCTGTTGTTGAGTTGTATGAGTTCTTTATATATTTTGGATATTGGCCCCTTATTGTAGATGCTGTATGCAACACATTTTATGCCATTTGGTTGGTTACCTCTTTGTTTTGTTGATTGTTTCTTTTGCTGTGCAGAAGCTTTTTAGTTTGACATAGTCCTATTCATTTATATTTGCTTTTACTTTCTTTGACCTTGAGGTCAAATTCATAAAATCCTCTCTAAGACCAAGGTCCATAAGTTTAGTACCTATGGTTTTTTTTTCCTATGCAATTTATTGTTCAGGCTTTATATTTAGGTCTTTGATCCATTTTGAATAAATTTTGGTGTATGGTGACAGATAGCAGTCTAGTTTCTTTCTTTTGCATTTTTTTAACTTTTCTTTTTCTTAATTGGAGAACAGTGTGTTTTTCTAGGACCCATCAGCTCCAAGTCAAGTAGTTGTTTCAATCTAGTTGTGGAGGGCACACCTCAGTGGCCCATGTGGGATCGAACCTTGATGTTATAAGCACCGCACTCTAACCAACTGAGCTAACTGGCCTGCCCCTCTTTTGCATTTGTAAATGTACAGTTCAGTAGCATTAAGTATGTTGACACTGTTGTTTTACCATCACCACCATCCGTCTCCAAAACTTTTATCTTCCCAGAGTGAAATTCCATCCTTATTCAACAATAACTCCCCTATTCCTCCCTCCCCTCAGCTCCTGGAAACCATCATTTTACTTCCTGTCTCTATAAATTTGACAATTTAAGTACCTCATATTGACTATTTTAAGTACCTCATATAAGTGGAATCATACAATATTGTCTTTTAGTGACAGGTTTATTTTACTTAGCGTAATGTCCTTAAGGTTCACCCATGTTGTAGCATATGTCAGAATTTCCTTCCTTTTAAAGGCTCACTAACATTCTATTGTGTGTATATATCACATTTTGTTTATCCATTCATCCCTCAATGGACACTGGGGTTGTTCCCACCTTTTGGCTATTGAAAATAATGCTGCTGTGAGTATGGGTATATAATCAGCTCCCTGTCTTTTGTAGACTTAAGACTTAGTGTCCTTTCCTTATATATGCATTTATCTTCCAGCTCCAAAAGTCTATCTTCCAGCTCCAAAAGTCTATTTCCAATTTCAAACCCCCTCTGAGTAATATAGCTTCTGCTGCCACTTGTCAGAGCCATTGTATACAGTTGTGCAGGTTATGTCTTACACAAGGGCACCTAGGCAAGGTTGTGCATGGAGGTGAAATCAAGCTCGAACTCCACTCACCAAATCTTGCGCCCGTGAGGGTGAATCCACAGAGGGTGGTCCATTTTCTGATTTATGCAAAGGCACCTAACAGGTTGGCTGCCTTGTTGCTCACTTGCCTCTTATTATGGCTTTTAGTTTCTGCTTCAGTTTTGACACATACGGATTTCCCTCTCTTGTTTTTGAACTTATCCATGAATTCAATTTTTTGTTGTCATTATGTGTGTTTTATTTCTTTATGTTTGGAGTAGGAAGAAAGGTCTTTCCATTGACTGGAAGTTATGAACTTTATTGTTATTTTAAAATAATGGAATTCTCTACGCCCTTTATTTTTTTTCAAATTTGATTGGGGAGTTATAATAAAAGAAACAGGAATAGTTAAATTATAAACCTATTAAATTAAGAGCAAAAAGATAAAATAATGAAGTGAGCTACTGCTAATGAAACCTAACTACCTATTTCAAAATCAAGGGGAATATGGTAGGCAATATTTAGGACATATTATTTGGTAATTGATATGTATGTAAAATATAATTTGGCATTCTTTAATTTTCCCATACAAACAAAAAGATAAACCCTTCTTAGCCTCTTAACATAGAGGGGCACTATGTACTAGAAATTCTGAATTTGAGTGTAAGTGAGAGACTGATTCTCCTAAGTCTGTTTTCCCATCTCAGGAATCAGAACATACCTGATTTATAAAAAATCTGTCCCCGCCTTCCTTGATAGCACCTGGCAGGCAGCTATGGACAATGTTTTCTGTTCAGTCTCATTGGCTCAATTTGAAGTGAAAGTGAAGGGTTCTGGGCTCAAGGCAAAAGGTTTTAATTCTTTCTCCATGCTTTCCCTTATACAATGACCTAGAAATGGAGACATGAATACTGCTTAACTTGTTTGAAAGGATGTGAAGGTAAAAGCCACAGTCTTAGGATTCTGAACCTGCAAGTGAGGTCAGACTTCAGGAGTCATCAAGTCCTAGTATTGAGGCCAATGAGTAGCCTAAAATTTTTTTTGTTTTCCCTTTTTGTTGGCCACAGAGCATAAGCTGAGAACATATGGCCATGAAAGCTGCCTAGAGGCCTGGCAGCAGGGGTATTTACCTGAACCATGTGGGAAAGTCCAGTCACCCCAGCCAACAAAAGGGGGCTCTCTGTTCACTGGTTCCTTGCTCTTTTAAATAAGGCACCTACATTCAATGTTGCACGAAGTGGCTGATTTCAGAGCAGCCAAAGCAGGAGTGATATTAACTTGGTGAAAGTCAGAACAGCATCATATGGGAAACCAGTCCTCGTGCTCATAGTAGGGTAACAAAAGTTAGGTTTGCCTGAGATGGATGTGATTAGAAAGAGAAGGACCAGTCGAAAAAAGAATGACGTGGGTCATGGGATACTTTTGGAATGTGAAACAGAGATAGTTTACCTCTGTGGTTTTGCTCCCTGGGGAGTTTGAAGATGAAGAATATAATTCTCCCAACCTTAGCTCACTATCCTGGTTGCTACCCTCTACTGTTAGTTTCTGAAATAGTCTTGTGGGGGTGGGAGACCAGTTCATAATATGGTCTGCTATTGTCTTTACACAGGCTCAGAGGAAGACATCTTATATTATGAGGCAGACTTAGGCATTAACAGTTTCCATGCTCAAGAAATTCCACTAGAAGACCGGCCGAATGGCTCAGTTGGTTAAGAGCTCGCTCAACACAAACTGATAACTACAATACTACTGCGGAGACAGAAGAGACAGTTTAGGGAATATAATCAATAAGGTTGTAAATATTTTTCTTAGGGGATCAGAAGGACTCATGTCTTGTCAGGGAGACCACTTCATGGACAGTGTAGTGGCCTGACCACCGCACTATATATCTGAAGCTGCTGCTGAATAATATTATATGTCAACTATAATTTAACACATATATATTCATGGGATGTGGAATATAGTGTGGGGATGGAGTCAATGGAATTGTAATAGATATGTATGATATTGGGGGGGGCAGGGGAAGAGGTGGGGGTAGTCACCTTGTAAGGGGTGAAAAAGATAACTATTGCATAGTTTTGTACATCTGTAACTAATAATAATAATAATGATAAAAAGTTAAAAAAAAAAAGAAAAGGATGCGAGCTGAGCTCTGAGCAACAGCAGTTTGATGTCCAGCCCAAGCTGAGCTGCTGCTGAGCTGCTAACAGGTGGCAGGATGGCTCAGCTAAAAAAAAAAAAAAAAAAAAAAAAAAAAATTCCACTACACAAAGTCTAGTCCCTAATGGGATTGCTGCTCCATCTAGGCTGCTCTGCTTTCTCCGTGCATCTCAGCCCATTCCTTAGTGGTGATTCTGCCTCCAATTCCTTCATTCTTCCAATTCCCACACCTGGTGTCCATCAAACAACTGTCTTCCTAGTCCAAGTTATTGCAGAATGCTACTTGATTCCTTGAGGGTAGGAGGCATGCAGATGGGAATGCGTGTTGCTCCAACTTTATCTCCCACATTCTCTCTATCACGTGGATAGAGTGTAAGAGCATGAGTCCCAACCACATTTTAAGCAAATCTCTTTTCTGTGTTTTATTGGCCATAGTATAACTTTACCTGCATTACAAATATAAGAGTGATTTACTTTCTTTCTAGTAATTAGCTGTAGGAATCACATACTCTCATTAAACTATTCTCAGCAGTTTACACTGAATCATAATTTCAGTTTATCACAGTGCCTACTTGCAATGCTATCTGATACGCCGCTCTCTGACAAGGATTTTATTCTCTTGTGCTTACTTTGCTTTTTTCTGTACACCCTTCCTTTTGTATACTTTCACGGTTTGTTGGAATCATGCTATACTTCTCCCTTTCTTTCTCAACTGGGTTCAGAGGATTGGGGGTGATGTGAGTTCTATGCTCCTAGTGGATTCTAGTGGATTCTTTGCTGCCTCCTTTGCTCTTCCTTCTCTCCTCTCCTGTTCTCTTGTCACTGTCATCTCCAGTCTGCCCAGTCTTGTTAGTGCCCTCTAAGAAATGTGATTAGCAGAAAGGTCTCTGAAAAATGGTATCAATTTCTTCTTTGGCTATATAGTTGACCCTTGAACAATGTAGGTAGGGGTTAAGAGCACCAACCTCCAGTCAAAAATCCATGTATAAACTTTGACTCCCCCCAAATTTAAAATTGGTTCCAGGACCCTTGCAGAAACTAAAATCCACAGAAACTCAAGTCCTCTATACAAAATGGCATAGATCAATGCATATAGTCTTCCCTCCACATTCAAGGATTCCCAACCACAGATCAAAAACAGTAGAGGTATTTATTGAAAAAAATTCACATATAAGTGGACTCACGCAATTCAAACCTGTGTTGTTTAAGGTTCAACTGTATTTTTGGCTTTTGTGTAGTATCTGAGATTTTTGCTACAGCAACATTCCATGGAAGACAACTGGACACTAGGGAAAGCGGGGGGAAAGTTGGGCAAAGAAAGAGAGGAGGGAAGGAGAGGACCCTAAACAAGCTAACATGGGGTATTTGGGAGTTAACTCTAGAAATAGACACACTTTTACAATATTTATCATTTACAAAGTGACGTTCACACTAGTTATGTGATTTATCTGAATCATATATCTGTTTATTCACGAATAATACAAATTGTAGTGATACAGCTTGTAATAGCAGAGTTGGGATTTGAGGCTTCCGACTTCAGCTCTATTTCTCTGTTGACCATTCCATAGTGCCAGGAAAGGTGAGGAGGTTGAACTCAGGGAGAATTCAATCACTTTACAAAAGGCTGTGATTTTCACAAATTCAAAACACCAAAAAGTCAAGACCTAAGTCCTAGATTATGGTGATTAATTTTTCTTGTGCTAATAGGCTGTAATTTTCACAAATTCAAAACAACAAAAAGTCAAGACTTTTAAGCCCTAGATGATCATGATTAATTTTTCTTTTCTAATTTAAAAATTAGGCATGTTTGCTACAGCAACAAGGAGAGAACTACTTTCCACATTGGGAATATCCCTTAATAGTCAATAGAAGAATGAGTAAAAGTGTAGAAGAGTAAATCTGCTTAAAGGTAAATATTATATCAATTTTTAAAAATTCCTGAGACATTGATGGAGCATTAGATCTAATTTCCAAGTGGGAAGAAAGCTCTCTTTTTAGTATAGCTTTGCTGCTGTCCCGTGTAGAGACAGAAAGATGGAAACGGAGACTATTCCCGGTCCCTTCAGCAAGGCAGGGATGGTGGACCTTTTAGTGGGTCATTTTCACTTTTCGGGATTCCAAAATCTTGCAGATTCTATTCTCCCTCCTTTCTGTGCCTTGGTGAACTGCTTGTTCTACTTTAAAGCATTTTGGAACCACCAGAACAAACATGCTTAGCAAGGAGCTTATTGAATGTGAAGTCTCTAGAAAACAGACTGCTGTGTCATTGCATTTGGAAAGCAATCATTTTAAGATAGTTTTCAGGTAGGTGAAAACCAGCACAACAAACTGATAAAATGGCCTCTGTGATCTGATCTCCTGCAGCCATTCTGATGAGAAGTGTGTTCCTGTTAGGAACCTGAGCAGAAGCTCTGGCCAGGGCGCCTCTATTTTGCTAAAATTCTGCCCCAATTTCAGGGTCAGATTGCAGTTCTCCCCAAAAAGTAATAGGCTGCATTACTTAGAAAATTCCAACAAAGCACCAGAATGTCTGAGATAAGAGAGCTCTTTGTAAATTAAGGAGAAAAATAAAGGACATCAGCATAATCCTATCTCTAAGCCAAATCTGGATATTGTTAACGGACTTCCAAATAACACCATTTAACTCCTTCTTTGCCAGAAGTACAAGAATCTGCACTATTTCTCTTTTTCTTTTTCTCAGAAAAGTAAGTAGCCATACCTATTTAAACTGTAGAAAGGAGAAGAGAAAAAGTAGGAATGAAGTGGGAAGACAGTAAGGAAATATCACACTCTTAAACACTTACCCCTATCCCCTCCACACCCCCAAAATGATTTGTAATGCCAATATTTGCTTAAAGAATTTCCTAAATCCCACTGGGACCTAGAATCCATTGACCTGGTAATTTTCATCACCCCTCATCCCCATTGCACTCTTATTTCCCTCCTTACCCAACTTTCACTCATGGTCCTTGCATAGGCCCCTAATTTCTTTGCCCCTCTTTCCTTTCATAGTACTTACCTGGCAAAATCCTAATTCTAATTAAAATGAGCTCTGCCCACTTCACACTTAAAAGTGTTGAGAAAAACATAACCATGCCAACTGAAACTCTATTTAAATATGTAGTCGTGTACATCCCATGACCCTCCATGCTGCCTGGCTATTCCATCGCGTCACCCACACCCTTAGATGGTTAATTCACACCTGCAGCCCCATTTTACTCTGCAGGTTACCTTACTCACTATTCTTTATATAAATAATCAGAGGAAACTTCCATGCACTCCCGTTACCCTAATTCCTCAGTGACTCACATCTTGGAAGATGGGACTCAGCGTTGTGTTCATGCTCCTACTCAGGTTGTCATTTAGTTAAAGAGCAGAACACACTGGAGGGTAAAACAATCAGAGAGTATCAAGATAGCACCGTTCTGGGTGTGCTCCCTGGTAGCAGCATCCCTTTGCCTCGTGTTGCTGCATCTCTTCTGTTTGAAGCTTCAGTAAGCGAATGTAAGCCTATCTAAACTAGGGACTGAGAGTATGTCCCCTGACTACACTTCTGCTGAACTGCAGGTCACATGTCTCCCTGGCCAGCCCTGGGAGGATGCTAGGTGTACAGACTGCTTTTGGTTCTCACCACAGTTAACCCTGTCCAGCTTCCACCCAAAGCCCTGCCCAAGGTTTGCAGGTGCATGTCCCAGGGGTAGGGTGGGACCATACAGGCCAGCACCTGTGCAGAGCTGTCCACTGAGAGCTGCCACTTCTCCTTATGTCTGCCAGAGGAAGAGGCCATGGTAGGACTTAGGAAAACAATACTGGGCATATTCATAATAGCTACTATTTATTGAGTATTAATTAGTTTTGTTCCAGAAACCTTATGTGCATTAGCTCACTTAATTCCCATAACTACATTCAAAGGTAAGTTTCATTGTCCTTATGTTCTAAATGTGAACACCCTGCTGTCTCTAGGGCCTCAGTTTCAGATTTCTAGATAGGTTCTTCTCTGGCAAGGATACACATTTTCCCAGGCACAAGCAACAGGTCTGCTCTAATCCATTTAGATTCGTATGGGAAAAAGAGATGTTGCCTCCACCTCAAAAGTGACAAAGCAGGCAGAGAAAAAGTACAGTCTTAGCAGCTAACAACAACTGTGCTACCAGTGGGAATGCCTAGCCAAGTTCTCTGCTGACTGAGAATGTCTGCAGGTAGATTTCCTCAATGTGCTCTCCATGACCCTGGGAATCTACAAGTTTTCAGTTTTTTGTGAAGAGCCTTGTTGGTTTATTTCAGAATAAAGGATAACAACAGTTAGTAGTCAAGCTTTTCCCTCTTTCTAGATGGCAAAACTCTCTAGCTTTGTAACAATAGCTTTTCTAGATTCTTTCAGTTGCTCCCACCCGTTTTTTAAAAATCATGTAAATTCTGTTGAAACAACCCATTTCAAAGACTAGGAAACTGAGATTTAGAGGGGCTTAATGTCTTGCTCACAATCAGCCAGGGTATGAACCCAAGTCTTTAGATATATATTTCATGCTTTTTCCAATGAAACACTGTTAAATTAAACTACTATAAACTCACAAAGACTGTGAGAGACATTCCTTAATAAGGCCCCAAGTTTGAATGAGCTTTTCTATATTTTTTTCCTGTGGAAAAGAAACTAGCCCCAAATTTCTATGTGACTATAGCTAGAAAAATAAATACTGACTTTTTTTTTTTTTTTTTAATAATTCTGAATTCTATACCACTGGAACTTAGAGTTATAAGAAAATTTTAGATATTTGGTTCAAATCCATCATAAATTTGAAGTATAAGGGAAAACTCAGAATAGCCTTTTTAAAACAAAAAAATATCTTTAGATATAATGCTATTTTCACAGATACATTATTGATAAATGAATCTATTGAGACAAAAATTATATTTTTGAGGCCACAACTGGTCCTTTTTATGTTAACAGTAAAATTACAGGTTTGAAATATATGTTAGGATGAAGGTTTAAAAAGTTATTTTATACAGACTATGAACATACAATGAAAGTTTTGGCTTTCATATAAGCTTTGAATTTGTTTTGCAGATTCTTTCTCAAATTAGCTTTAGGGTTTAGATTATCTCATGTGACTCTTATAAAAACAGAAGTTTTAGCCAAGCACTGACATGTAAAATAAAAACAAAAAGCTTTTTTCCTTCAGGGACTAGCCTAGCCATAGTTTTAGCTGTAAGTTCAGTAATGCATCTACACATATATGGTAATTAAATCTAGCTTCTAACAAACTTAAAGTTAAATTTTAATGACCTTTTATAGCCAGGTAATAAACTGTATGTAAATGAGTCATGGATGGAGAGCTTAGTTTATCGAAAATGTCAAAAGACAGTACTGACTGATATACTGCAAAGAAGAGGGGTGTTTTAAACCTGTGTTCTAGACCTAACTCTGCCACCATTGGTTCTTAGCCAAATCATTTAGCTCTTCTGTGCCTCAGTTTCCTTACTGCTAAAATATGATGATTACCTTGGGTAATTGTAACTAATATGTGTACAGTGCTTAAGTCTCCAAAGCTCTTTTCTGTGCATGGTCTAACTTGATTCTTTAACTCTATAAAGCTAAGGACAGATATTCTTACTCTTTTTATATAGATGAAGAAACTGAGGCCCATAAATGTAAAAATATATGACCAAAGTCATGCAGTTTGTAAATGGTGGAACTAGGATTCAGAGGCAGTGCTTCAGACACAATTCTGTGTGGGTAGACACCGTGCCTACCACCTCTAAAAGTCTGATATAATAAAGTTGTGTTTAGTCATTACTCAATTATAACCAGACTTTTAAAGTAACTTAAACACTATTCAACAGGTACAACATGTTCTTTAGCCTGCAGGACTGAATGCTCTGATGAGTCCACTGTAGGAGGGTCCAATTAAGTGCTAAGTTAATAGCCAACTTTATAGCCAAACTAATAAGAAAAGCCACATTACACTGGCTCCGTCTTGTCAGGCCAGCCACTTTGAAGACTTCGTGCTGATTTACGTCCCCTGATATTTGTTGGAACCTCTAGGTTACTGTAAAAAACAGTGCTCTGTTACTGAAATGTGTTAAGTCACAATAGTAGCCAGGACACTTGTAAGTAAACAATGTAGAGTATATAACCAGTTTAAGAAATAATGCTAGTTAAGTGTCTCCAAGTTCTTTCCTCAGATATTTGACCTCAAATGTTTGTAAGTCCTAAGAAGCCATTATTTTTTAGCAGTTTTTGGTTTCCACCTGAAGTCAAGTAAATATTGCATTTGCATGGCACATTTTTGTATTTTTCAAAGGGGTTATACATTCATTATTTAATCTTATCCCCATAAAACGCTAATGTGTAGGTTAAAGTTGTTCCCTGTAGTCTCAAAAACAGCTGTTTATTTATTTCATCTCTGATTTTCTGTCTGCTTTTAAACCATTGGGGCATTACAAATAAAGAATGAATACAACAAGAGGGTCACAGGACTTCCATAAAGGTAATATAATAAAGAATAGTAAAGCATGCTAAGCCCACTTTGGGTTAATAGTGCTTGAAACCAAGGAAGCAACACTAATAAAATAGAGCAACATTGTTTCAGAAGTTATAAATCAATCTTAAAAATAGAACCTAGGTTCAGTAAAAGATAAGAGAAAGTTGGTAAAAATTAGCAAAAATACCGTTGTAGCAGAAATACCAATAACACCTAAGGATTTAGGAGGCCAAAATAAATTAATACTAATTATTTTTAAAAGGCAAAATAAATAATTGAACCCAATTTTACAAAGACCCATAAATGTTCAAATTAAGAGAAGACAATGTGGTATGGAGTTTTCAGTTAAGTACCAGGGTTTAATCATTAGTCCTTTTTACAATAAAGTTTTAAAGATTATTTGAAAGTATTAGCTTTTACAAAGAAGAAACATATGCTAGTATGTACTTAGGAAAAAATACATCCGGAGGCAAATACACCACTATATTAGCAGCAATTGTGAAGGAGAGAATAAATACTTCTATGGATCTTGATGTGATCTGACAGAAGTTTCCAAGTGTTCTTGAAATATGTGAGAGTATTCTGTTTCTTAAAACAGTAAACCCCGTCTGCTTTAAAATTTCCAGCTGGAGAGCTACTGATCTGCCTGTAAACTTGCTGTCCCTTGAGACAGTTTAAGTTAGTGTGTTTCAATCACGGGCCCATCAAAATATGGCTTTGTGCCTCTCTCATAAATTCTAGTGGATGAGGGAAAAAGGAGAGAGGAAAGAATAAGATCCAGACGTCACAAGATGGAGGATAAACTATTATGGGCTTCATTTTAACTTGTCCAGGAACAGAGCAAGCAGCATTTTAAGTCTAATGCCAATCATAAAATATTTCAGGGCCTCCTAACCATTTTCTATCTGGAAAGGATCCTAGAAAAAGCCTAGTTTGTTTTACGGCCCCCTGGGGACTATCCTGGCTCTGGGGCAGCAGTTGTTTTCCCTCATCTGTCTCTTCTGGGTGCTCTTAAGTGGCCACCTAGTGACTGGGTTGGGATTTGCAGCTTCTCCACAACTCCAGGGAAGTTTTGTCAGTTCAGATGTGGAATGAGAGAAATGAGGTTGTCAAATCTCTCCTTCAAGGAGACCACCTTATTGTTCCACTTTGCAAGTTTATCTCCTTGTCCAGAAGCGTTTTTCAGAGAGTCTTAAATTCTCACATTACCTACCAGGGTTACCAAAGGGATAAGCTGACATTATATAAACTGAACACATAAATATAGTTTTAAAAACTACCGTTATTGTTTTTGTTAGTCAAATCCTTGAAACAGGTCACCGAAGAGCCTTGCTAAGTGCAAGTCTATTAGAAAATCAGAGATGTTGAGGTAGGCAGACTTGAGAAATCGACAGTCCAAACCCTTCATTTCAAAAATGAGGAAACTGAGGACCACAGAGGTAGAGAGGAGGGTCTGTTATGCTTTCACTCATTTGCTTATTTGCAGATATTGTCCACTGTATTTCTACTCAGAGGAGGGTCCTGGGGAAGCAGAGATGGTTAAGGCACAAGGAATACTCTGTTTAGAGGGGAGCCAGATATAAAAGCAAGTATAAAAGAGTGCGGCAGTGTAGTGGTGGGGCTGTGCAAAGGACCTGCTCATGCCAGACCCACTGGGACATGGGTCCCACATAAGGCAACCCACTTTAAAAAGCACACAGAATAAGCAAAAGGTGACACATTCATACAATGGAATATTGTTTAACTTTAAAAAGGAAGGCAAGGGAGTCTGGTTAGCTCAGCTGGTTAGGGTGCAGTGCTGATAACACCAAGGTTGCCGGTTCGATTCCCACATGGGCCGCTGAGATGTGCCCTTCACAACTAGATTGAAACAACTACTCGACTTCGATTTGTTGGGTTCTGGAAGAATACACTTCTCCCCAATAAATTTAAAAAAAAAAAAAGGGAAGGCAATTTTGACACTTGCTACCACAGGGATGAACCTTGAGGACCTCATGCTAGGTGAAATAAGCCAGTCACAAAAAGACAATGCTGTATGGTTCCACCTACAGGAGGTACTTAGAGTAGTCAAATTCACAGCCACACAAAGTGGAATGCTGCTTGCCAGAGGCTGAGGGAAGGGCGGATGGGGTGGTATTGTTTAATGGGTACAGAGTTTCAGTTTGGGAAGATGAAAAAGTTCTGGAGATGGATGGTGGTGATGTTTACATAACATTGTGAATATACTTAATACCACTGAACTGAACTGTAAAAGTAGTTAAGAAGATGAATTTTATGTTATTTACCACATTATGTATTTTACCACATTAAAAAAAAAAGTACACAGAAAGCAATGAGAATTGACCAAGCATAGCTCCACATGATATGACACGAGACTGTCACACTGCTGAGCGAAGAATGCCAAATATACGAAAGGTTGCAGATGATGTGCTTCCCTCAAAGGTCAGTGCGTGGCCACCTCTGGGGGAGGCAGAGACGGGATAGCAAGGGTTTCTAGGGTCGGGTAATGCGTCTGTTTCTTGATCAAGGAGTGTCGACTTTGTAAAAAGTAACTGAACTATATATACTTATAATTTGTGCAGTTTTCTGTACCTATGCTAAGCTTCAGGTTTCTGTTGCTGATTTATGGGCTTGCAGATAAACTGAAGAAGAATCAAGAGGATAGTGAAGGGATTTTAAACTCTCATAGGAGGAAAGGTTGAATATTTTCAGGATGGTCAAAATAGTTTGCAGTCTTCAAATAGCTGAAGGAATGGCATGCGGAAGAGGAAGCAAGCTTTGCTTGCTATATACCCAGAGGGGTAGAACTTGGAGGTGATAGGGGCAGAGGCAGAGGCAGACAGAATTCAGCTCTGTAAAGGATGCTTCAATTGCAGGTTTAGAATGGGGTCTCTCAGGAGATTACACAGTTAGATGGGATGGGCACTGACTTCCTGGCCAACTGTAATTGGGTATGAACCCTGGCTCTGTCACTCACTTGGACTATGCTACTCTATCAATCCTCCATCCCACATTTGTAAAATGGGGCCAGTGCCTGCTACATTTCTGGGTTACTTTCAGCATTAGTGATGATGTCTACAACATGCCTAGCACAGGGCTTGGCCCATAGAAGGTGCTCAATAAGTGGTAGAAATTGTTTTCAGTAGAAAATTAAATAGAAGATGGATAACACCTCGGTATTAGACTATGTATTCAAGCATCAGTCCCTGTCTACTCCCAGAATTTCTTATTCTCTCTGCCCTTCTTTGTAACTTTCTCAGATTACACAGCTACTAAGTGGCAAGACCCTCCATCCCTGAGCTCAGTGCACCCTAATGCCTGCCTTAGGCAGGAGGGTTACTAGCAGCAAGCCATTGGTTAAGCAGCTAATCACACCAGCAACAGACCCTGAGAAATAGAACCTGTTCCTTTAAATCCTGAGTGTGCTCTGCACTAATTCAAAGAGGGGAAAACTTGGGGAGGCTGTTGAAGTGGTGGGCTGTGAACAGACAGGCTCGAGGATTCTGTGGATGTGGGGGTGATGGATGGGGAAGATGGGGAAATTGTTTTCAAAAAGTGGATTAAACAAAAAATTGGAAGACAAACTTAGCCTGCCTCACCATAAGGCATAAATAAGAGATGCTACTTTGAAAACCAGTTCTTTATTTGTTAAGAAAGCAATGGATTCATCCACACAGGCAAGAAAAACCTGGGTTAGTTTAGCATTTTGGGCTAAGTTTTCCCAAAGCCTCTTACCATGACTCTAGGCTCTTAACCTTTGGAGTGGGGTTCTCAGTCTTATTCCAGGCTTCTTTCCTGACCTCTGTTGAATATTTCTGTGTGGGATTTATGCCCTGGAAACAACGAAGAGCCCTGTGACAAGAGACCTAAGGAAACAAACACCTAGAAACAGTTTCTCTTTGTCTTAGGCTTTGTACACTGGAGTCACACTGATCCTTTGAACTTGCTTATTCTCTACAGCTGCTTGAATGTTATATCTCGGCCCACACAACATTTATACTGAATGAAAAATAAATGGTATGAATTTAGCTCGCCATAGCTTTGGCCTTAGTTAAAGGACAAAAATACCAGCAGTTTCCTTTTGCAAGTAGCAACTTATTTTAGCATTTCTCTGTTCAGACTAAAGCCTCTGGAAGAAACCTACATTACAACCCAAGCACACACATAAAACCCTCAGATTTTAGTCATATGTCTCACAAGGATGTTACATCATTTCTTAGTTTACCAAAAGGAGACATTTCCTGAAACACAGAGACCCACAGCAAGCCTGAAGAATTTGAGGATGATCTGTATCTAGATCTCCTTGCTCGGCTATCCCATTAGCAGATATTTTTCTTTTCCCTTGGACAGTGAGCCTGTCCTTTGTACGGGCAGAATACAACGCAGTTAGTTGTCTTATTTTTAAGATCTCAAGATGTTAGGGTCCTGACGAAATGATGGCACACTCAAAATGAGACATTTGAGTCATAACAAAGGGACTATTTACAAAGGTAAACAGGATTATGGGGGAAGCAACAAGGGACTGGGCAATATCCCAGGGTTAGCAGTGGAGAGCAAAAGAATGGAGTGATTAGTTACAGCTGTGGTTCTCAAACATTGCATGCATCCGAATCACCTGGAGGGCTTGTAAAAACATAGACTGCTGGGCCTCACCTCGGAGTTTCTGCTTCAGTAGGTTTGGGGTGGGTAGGACTGGAGTATTTGTATTGGACTGGAGTATTTGTATTTCTCACCGATTCCCTGGTGATGGTGAGGGAAAACAGAGTTTGTCACCCCAAACTATGCTTTCTGGGATATTGATTATTTTAAGCTGGTTATTTTTCAGAAACAAGAGACTCACAAAGAAACTTTGACCCTTTCCCTTCCCTGCCTAAAGGAATTCAAATAGAGGATCTGCTCCAAGTCTTTCTCTTCAAGAGGAGAGCTATTATCATAAACTATAGTTTAATATGAACTATGTGTGAGAGACAGAGAGAGACTTAGCAAGGTTGATCAAAGTTCTCTCTGTGTCACAGTATTACAGATGGCCCAGGCAAACATTTGTTTGCCAAACATTTGCTTTTCCATCTCCATGGGAATTGCCTTCCTGCCCTTTGAAGTTCAAACCACAACCCCCCTCGCCCCCTCCTTAGCTCAAGGTGGCAATTAAGCCTCAACTGCCTGATTTGTCCTTGGGCCCCATATTCTTATGGAACCCCCCTGTATGTACATACATAATATATTTGGGTTCTTTTCTCCTGTTAATCTGTCTCAGGTCCATTTGATTATTAGACCAGCCAGAATAATTTAGAAGGGTAGAAGTAAGATTATTTTTCCTTCTCCACAATGGCAATGCTGCAGGTCTGTGGAGAAAACTGTATGGAGAGGGCAGTTTGACCTGAGCTGTGCCCTCTGCTGAGGTGTAGCCAACCTGGGGAGACCCAACAGGGAGGAATTGGAGTAATCTAATCCAACCAGCAGAACAGCTCCCTCTGCAATCCCCTCTGTTGCTCCTCATTGATTAGATTTAAACAGCAGCCAAAAGACAAGGGATCCCATTGATTCAGTTCAGAAAGTTCAGCCTCCCGGACACAGGTTAGAGTGAAGACGGCATCTAGAGGAGCGAATGGAAAATAGCAGCACTTCCACCTCCAAGTATCATCGAGTACCTTCTCCTCACCATTTTTTCCCCCACACTATCATGCTTTCTAGTATTTGTAAACATTCATGTACAAGATGTAATGTGACTGTCACAGTAACCCTCCAGTGTAAGTGGGAATGATATATATACTTAAATACAAATAAAGAAACTGAGGCTAAAAATGGTAAAGGCTGCACATCTGATAAGAGCTGAGATTTCAACACAACTTTTCTGGGTCTCACTTCAGGGCTATTGCCACCATTTCACACATCATACATGAGGAAATAAGGCAGTGATAATGCTCTCCCCACTCCAGGCTCCTGCAAAGCTGTCTCTTCATCCCTCACTGCCTCATGTGGGAGTCCCTCAAAGTGCATTCTCTTCTACAAGAGGTGGTTCCCTTCCCTACTGAGGGGCTCAAGGGCATACAGTGAACTTAGTCTCCTGGTAGAGTCATTTCTTTGAGTTAAACCCTGGTTTTCAAAGTTCTCAGTGGCAGGGCTACTTAAAGTCTTGATGTGGGGGCTTTGAAGAGGCTAATAAGCCACAGCTTTTACCCACTTTGTGTTCAGAACCTTTTGAGGAACAGACACAAGAAATCAGACACATGGAAATAAAAGTGTCAGCTTCTATCGGGGTGAGGCCAAAGTGGAGGAGCCACAGGGCTGGGCTTCCAACCAGACTTCCTAATACTTGCCCTCTACACCTTCTGGGACGCAGGAGTGGGTGTACGTGTGTGTGAGGGGCTTGGGGCTGGGATGCAGCTGCCTGGGGGCAGTACCAGGAGAAGGTGCAGAAGAGTCTGGGCAGGCTCAGTTCCTTTTCCAGTGCCCAGTCAGCTGAGTCACTCCTTCCTTGGAGAGAACTGAAAGGGGAGTAGGAGGAAGGCAAATGCTCTTCATGGTTTTGAAGAAGTGGACGTTTCTATTTTATGAGGCTGGGAGAAGAGAAAATGGCTTCCCTAGCAATAATGCCCTTTGAGGAACATCTTGCACTTAGCACCATGTAATAACAATTGATGTAATTAATTCTGTCATATGATCCAGGTACTATATTTTTAAAGACTTGATTCTCATTGGCATATTAGCATAGCCTTGGGCCTCAACAGTCTATCACATCTTTGGAAGGCTACTTCTGTTTTCTTTAACTTAATTCATTTCTGATCCCTTGATCACTTTTTACAATGCTCTGGGATCAGGGCCTGCTTGAATATTGAGAAAGTTCCCATGGTTTCCTTCTGAGAAGATCCCTGCTTATCAAATCTAGAGTCTATCTCTCTTTCTTATTCTGGGTAGACTATTGGGAAAAGTCCTTACAAAGATTTCCTGGGAACTGGATTTTTAAAACAAGTGTCTGTGGGAAAATACTCTCCAAGTACCTAGGGGGCTCTGTTTTTGCCACTACTTATTTCTCAAGCTCCTTGGGGAAAAGAAACTATTACATGCCAATTCTTTTTTACAAATAAGCTCCACTGGACTGTCCAAATACATGGTATGTATTAGAATTTTGTTTCATGGACTATAGCGTGAATTAGGTTAGACATAAGCTGGACTGCAGAGGACTCTTGGTTAAAGATTTTCAGACTCTTGGTTAAAGATTTTCACTGCAAAGGTATTGTTGTAGAGGAATTTACCTGGTAAACATAGATCTCTTCCGGCTAATGTTTTCACCAGGCTGATTCAGACTGGGGAGCAGGAGTGGGAAAGCACTGTGTCCACAGTCTGCTGGCCAGCAGTCAAGGCAGAGGAAAGAAAACACAGGCAAACGTCTGTGTGAAATGTGAATCTGAGTCACAGAGGGAGAGGAAGAAAATAGTATGTGTCATTCTGAAACAGCTCCTCTTAGGGCAGTTTCTTTTGGCTGTAATGGCTGCCTCTCCCCTGGAGAGGGTCACAGGGCCTCACTTGGATCTTCCTGCTGCATTTTCAGACTTAAAAAGAAGCCACCTTCAGACAAATTCTTTCTTCCTCCCAAGAAAGAAAATAAAATTAAATTGAGAGTCCTGGTGTCTGAAGAACCTGGGTTGGGTTTTGAATGAGCGGAGAGGAGTACCCTGCCATCAAGGTCTGGGAATGTTTACAGTCACAACTGGAGCTTGCTCCTTTGGCGCCCTCTTGGGCATGAGGGTGGAACTGTGTTCTTTCAATTTGCCTAAATCCCCACCATTCCAGTCCTCAGAACTCAATCCAGTATGTCTCCTTTTTTAGGCCTTGCCTCTCAGCCTGGAGAGCTTCCTCACCAACTTCTGGCCTTTCGTAAAGATTGTCTCTTGAAGTTTTTCCCTGGTTGCCCCTATAGACCCTACCCAATATATTAATTTTCTAAACAAATTCTTTCTCTTCATTTCTGCATACATCCCTGGTCACTAAGTCCCAGAGAGATCCTGTAGCAAACTGTCCATCAACGAGGGACAAGTATTTCTGAAATTCATTTAAAAATTTTACAGTTTTATTGAAATAAAATTTACATACCATAGAATTCATCCCTTATAAGTGTATAGCCATTGATATTCAGTCAATTTATAGTGCTGTGCAACCACTGCCAACAATGTAGAATTAGAGCATTTCCAAAACCTTATAAAGTTCCCTCATAAGTATCTGTAGTCAATCTTCAATTTCACATCCAGTTTCAGACAATTACTGACATGATTCCCCTTTTCTGGTCATATGCTGTAAATGGAATCATACAATATGGAGTGTTTTGGAACTGGCTTCTTTTACTTAACATAATGTTTTTGAGATTCATCCATGTTGTAGCATGTATCAGTGCTTCATTCCTTTTTTCGGCTGAAAAATAGTTTATTGTATGAATATAAGACATTATATTTACCCATTCATCAGTTAATGGACATTTGGGTTGTTTACAGCTTTTAGCTATTACGAATAATGCTGCTATGAATACTCATGGACAAGTCTTTGTGTGAACATATATTTTCATTTCTCTTGGCTATGTAGATACCTAGCAGTGGAATTTCTGGGTCATATGGCAAATTTGTTTAGCTTTTAAAAAAACTACCAAGCTTATTTACAATGTGGCTGTTCATTTTACATCGTTGCCTGTGATATAGGAAGAATTTCCCACATCCTCTCCAACACTTGGCATCATCTGTCCTTTTGATTATAGCCCTAGTGGGTGTGTAATGTTATCTTATTGTGGTTTTAATTTGCATTTTACTAATGACTAATAATGTTGAGCATCTTTTCAAGTGCTTTTTAGCCTTTCACATATTCTCTTTGGTGAAATGTGTATTCAAATGTTTCCCTCATTTTTTAATTGGGTTGTTAGACTTCTTATTAGTAAGTTATAAGAGTTCTTTTATACTTTGGATACAAGTCCTTTATCAGATACATAATTTGTAAATATTTTCTGTCAGCCTGTGTCTTGTCTTTTCAACTTAGTAAGAGTATTTTTTGAAGCACAAAAGTTTTCATTTTGATGAAGTCCAATTTGTTAAATTCTTCTTTTGTGAACGTGCTTTTAATGTCATATTTAGACACTTTGCCTACCCCAAGGCCATGAAGATCTTATCCTATGTTTTCTTCTAGAACTTTTATGGTTTTACTTTTTCATTTAGGTCTAAGGTCCATCATGATTAATTTTGTGCATGGTGTGAGATAAAGGTCTAAGTTAAGTTTTTTTCTAATATGGATATCAAATTGTCAAGCATCATTTGTTGAAAAGACTGTCCTTTCTCCATTGAACTGTCAGCTACTTCATTGAAAACCCATTCATCATAAATGTAAGAATTTATTCCTGACTCTCAATTCTGTTCCATTACTATGTATGCCTATCTTTACGCCAATATCACACCATCTTGATTACTGTAGGTTTATAGTAAGTTTTGAAATTGGCTATCATCCAGCTTTATTTTTCTTTCTTCAAAATTCTTTTGGATATCCTATATAAAATTTAGAATCAGCTTATCCTTTTATGCCAAAAAAGTTGCGGTAGCTTTGCACAGGATCTATAGATTAATTTGAGGGAGAACTTCAATCTTAACCATATTGATTCTTTCCAGTCCATGAACATGGAATATCTATCCAGTCACTTAAATCTACCTATCAACAGAAGCAAAAATGGACAAAATTGAAGTAAATAATACAGGCTATAATAATACTTCAAGACTTCAATACTCGTATCAATTTTCGATAATGGATAGAAAACCAGACAGAAAATTAATAATGCAATAGAGGCCTTGAACAATACTATAAACCAATTAGACCTAACAGACATATACAGAACAGTCTATCCAACAACAGAAGAATAAACATTCTCCTTAAATGCAGACAGAATACTCTCTAGGATAGAGTATATGTTAGACTATAACACAAATCTTAATACATTGTAAAAGGTTAAAATCACCACAATGGAATGAAACTAGAAATCAACAACACAAGGAAAACTGAAAATATGTGGAAATTAAGCAACATACTCTTCAACAATCAATAAGTCCAAGAAGAAATCAAGGGAGATTATAAAATATCTTGGGATGAATGAAAATAAAAACACTATATATCAAAACTTATGGGATACAGCTAAATGGTCCTAAGAGGGAAATTTATAACTGTAAACATATACACAAAAATGAAAACAGGATTTCAAATCAATAACCTGACTGTATACATTAAGGGCCTAGAGAGAGAAGCTAAAGCTAAACATAAAGCTAACAGAAGAAAGAAAAAAAAAAGATTTGAGCGTAATGGAAAATATAAGAACAACAGATAAATCAATGAAACCCAAATTTTCTTCAAAAAGATCAACAAAACTGACAAACTAGATTGACTAAAAAACCCCAACAAACCCAAATCACTAAAATCAGAAATGAACAAGAGGACATTATAACTAATGCCACAGAAATAAAAAAGGATTATAAGAAAATATTATCAACAATTGTATGACAACAAATTGGATAACCCAGAAGAAATAGATAAATTCCTAGTAACGTACAACCTACCAAGACTGAATCATGAATAAACAGAAGATCTGAACAGACCCATAATTATTAAGGATATTGATTCAGTAATCAAAACGTCCCAACAAAGACAAGTATGGGATCAGATGACATTACTGGTGAATCTATCAACATTTGAAGAATGAACACCAATCCTATTCAAACTCTTCTAAAAAATTAAAGAGGAGGGAACACTTCCAAACTCATTCTATGAACCTAGCATTACCCTGATACCAAAGTCAGACAAGACAATACAAGAAAACTATAGAACAATAACCCTTATCAACATTGATGCAAAAAAATTTAACAAAATATTAGCAAGTAGAATTCAACAGCACATTAAAAGAAGTATACACCATTACCAAGTGGGATTTATATCTGAAATGTAAGGGTGATTCAGCATACAAAAATCAATCAATGCAATACACTACATTAAACAGAATGAAGGAAATAGTTCATGCAGATTTAATATAATTATGAATATAGTAGAACTCATGTCTGATATTTTGTTATTTGTTCTCCATATGCCAATTTTTTGGTTCTTCTGTTCCTCTTTTACTGTCTTTTGTTAGTTTACTCAGTATTTTTTGTATCCCATTTTAATTCCTGTGTTAATTTTTTCCTATATTTTTGAGTTATTTTTTTAAGTGGTTGCTCTAGGAATTACAATATGCATCTTAATTTATCACAATGTATTTCAGATTAATAACTGCAGTAATAATATTCCAGTAAAATATAGATGTTTTGCTCCAATATAATTCTATTTGCTGCTCTTTTTTTTGTGTTATTATAATCATACATATTACATCTATATATGTTGTAAACCCAATAATATAGTTATGATTTACTTTACACAGTCTTTTGTTTTTTAAAGGAGTTATTCAAAAAGAGGGGCCGGCCGAGTGGCGCGGTGGTTAAGAGCTGGGTTGGGACTCCAGCAGCCCCGGTTTGGGTCCCACATATGAGGGCCAGTGACACTGCCCTCAAAAAAAAGAGAAAAATATATATTTATAGTCTTTTTTATATTTACCCACATATTTACCATTTCCTGTATTCTTGATTTCTTTGTACAGTTTGAGTACTGTACATTTCCTATTAGCCTAAAGAAATTTCTTTAATATTCTTCTAAGGCAAGTCTGCTAGCAACAAATTCTTGGATTATGTTGAAATGTCTTCATTTCACTTTGTTTTATAAAAACAGGAGAAAAGCATAGAAATTTATTTCTCAATAAATACTTCTCAATGAATACTTCTTAATTTGTTGTATGCATTTGACTGATTTCTAGAGCACTAAAATGAATATTTTTGATAATTTTACTTTATAGCATTGACTATAGAGATGACTTGCTGATCTCCTTTCTCCATCATATGAGAAGTCCTGTCCTGAAATCAATTTTTATGTTAGATAAAATTATGTTTATCAAGCAGTTTTCTGTGAGATACCAGATTGTTGTTCAGAAAAAGGAAATCTTTCATATTTTACAAATGTTTGGGAAATGTTGAGTTAAATAGAATTCTTTATTGTAGAACTTCACCAGGTCATGAATATGATAAGATATATTTCATATCTCTAAGAGCAGGGTTGTGAATATAATGTAAGTATGCAGCATTTTTCAATTAATTTAGCCATGAATACCTTTTACAATGAGTATCTATTAACAACTTAAGAAACACAGTTTGGTAAATGTTGGGATCGATGGATTATTTATACTTTGGAACACCTATAGGGGATTGGTTATAGTAGAGATGGTCATCAATGGGTATTTCTTTATGTTACCACAGATTATTACCAGTGCTGGGGAACAAATAACCAGATGCCATCCTAGCACCTCTTTCTCCTCATAATCCTTCCTCTGGTTCTGTTTTAATCCACGATACTCTCAGTTTCCACAGGTCCCATGTCTGAGGCAAACCCATATTATCTACCCTGACAGAGACAGCGGTAGGATTGGGGCTTGCATGGGCCTCTGAGTTCCTAGTTCTTTGCTTTCGTCCTAAAATAGTTTTAATTTTCCTTATGATTATACAATTAATATATTATCATTTCAAAAAATTCAATAACTACGAAGAAATATAAAGAAAAACATACAGAGTAAAAAGAATAATTCCATCATCTTAGACAACCACCTTTAACCTTTGGGTATTTATATTTACAAATATTTTTCTATGCACACCTCTCACTCCTACCACATGCTACCTGTAAGAAATGTATAATGAGTGCTTATTAAGTGGCAGGCACTGGGCAAAGGATGGTGAACATCTAATCCCTATGCTCAGGGAACATTCAGCCTAGTGAGGGAAAAAGACATTAAATAAATCAGGAAAATCATTTTATATTCACAAATTATGATAAATTTGAGATTGACATGTACTTTGGCAAAGACAGACTCAAACCATACATACATGTGTTTTATAAACTGTTTTCTTCACTTATATCAATATATCATACATATTTTTCCATGACAATCAATATAGAGTCTGTGCTAGAATTGAGAATGACGAAAAACATGCTCCTATCCCTGCAGGTTGAGTTCTAACAGAGGAGAGAAGCATATAAACAGATCACTTCGATTCAATTTTAGTAGAGGTTGTATAAGGTATAAACATGAAGTAGGGAAGGCTTCATAGAGGAGGTAATATCTGAGTTCTCTTTTAAAGTATAAACAGGAATTTTCCAGTTAAGTACAGAGTGGAAGAATATTTCAGGCAGTCAACGTGTGCAGAAACACGAGTTAAAAGCGTGGTATATTCAGGGAACTGTCAGCAGCTCAGTACCACTACAATAAAAAATGCTAACCTAAGCCTAATAGAGAGGCGGACAATGGGAAAGTTATCAAGGTCTAGATCTCCCAGGAAGGAGTTAGCATTTTATCCATCAGACTGTTTTGAACTGAGAACAATATAATCTGATTTTAAAGATAGAAAGCTCTCTCTGAAGGTTTGTCTGAAAAGAGAAGAAATTGGTAATGGAAGGTGACTAATTAGGAGATTTTTATAATTATCCAGGACAGAAATGAGGCACTAAAGCAAGATTGTGGCAGGAAAAATGGAGCAATGGGGGTGTATTAAGTATGTTACTAGGGGTAAATGGGGCCATTTATCTAGAATGGGAAAATGGAATTATTGGTGACAGCTGACAAGGGCTTTTTAAGGAAAGCTTTGCCAAATGTTAAACCCAGAGAGCAAGTGGATGAAGAAAGCTAAATGGAGTTTAGAGGTTGAGGGTTGGGAATAGGCTGGGTGACTTGGAGCCTGGAAAGAGTCTGGCTGAGGATAGAGTGTGAGAACTGGATGGATATGTGTGGGTCCTGGAACTCCTTTTTCAGGTGCTTCTCAGGCATTCCTCAGGACAGGATGGCAACCTTGCAGCAAATGAGCATGTACAACTGTTTTCTGTCTTCAATAGTCCTATCAACTGATCACAGAGATTTTCAGAAAAATGTTACATAAAGGAATGATTCCCTAGAGATATATCCTGAAAATAAGTGGGCTGAATTCTCTGTGGACCTGGGGGTGGAACCTAAGGCTTTCAAAGTGAATGTTTATGTATGAAATATTTCTGAAAAAATAGATCATAGCAGTTGTTTTTAGGGAGGAGAAGTGGGTGGCTGGAGATGGGAAGGGAGGAAGACTTTTCTTAGTATAGATTTTTGTACATTTTGAATTTTGAATAAAGCAAATTTAACATGTATGCAAAAACAAAATTTTTTTTAGAGGAAGCTTAGGAAACGCACTGAAGAAAATAACTTTTATTGCTCTTTCATACAACTGTATATATTTCCAAGTGAGACAGCCTTGCTTGAAAAGTTCGTGGTGGGACTGTTGATATTGTTATGGGAAATAAACTAGTTTGTACCCCTGCTGTCCTAGGACCACTACACTTCTTAAGATATATGCACCTTACTCATGTGCTGAGTAGCTTCCTCCCTGACTGGAAGAAGAGACAGAGAAATCCAGTTATCTAGAGGGTTTAATCTAATAGGTTCAGTTCCTGTGATAGCATGTCATTCTGAGTGAAATTATTTGGGACAGAAGAAAGATGGGGAAAAAAGAAAGAAGAATCCATATTTATGGAAAAAACGGACAGTCCAACATTATAAGTTTAAAACAGAATATACATATCCCCTTCATTTCAGGGCAGAACTTGGAGCCAGAGTCTCAGAACAGGAAGCCAAGGTAATCTCTTCACTATCAATACTAAGAAAATACTAAGAAAAAATGCTCCAGGCTCAAAGTCTAGATTTATGGTTGCAATTTCAATTCTACCCCTAAGCTTGTGTGACCTTGGTTAAGTGGCTTCCACAGTCTAAGTATCAGTATCTTTTTCTACAAAACTAGGTAATTAGATAGGTTGATGACCTCCAAATTTTCTTTCAGTTCCCACATCCTCTAGTTCTAAATCTTAGCAAGCCCTGCTATATAATTCTGTAGCTTTTCCTACCAGGAATTTCACTTTTGGGCTTTTGACATTTGTTTCTTGGCTCTATTTTCAATTTTTAACTTTGCAAGGTGGAAGCTTGAGGAGAAATGGTAGAAACTGGTGGGAATTCAATGATCTTTGTGTCTGGGTCACAGGGTAGGAAGCTCTGGAAGTGTTCCAGCAACTTCTTCAGAATCTGGTCAGTTGGAGAAAATTTTGTCTTTTCCCCAAATTTTTCTCTTCTAGAACTACTCTGTTTCTCTTGAAACCATTCATTTTACCACTAACTCTTTTTCTGTTCACTGGCCTACACTCATAAATCAATTGATGTGACTAAATGACAAATACGATTACTTCAATAAATAATTGAGCACATAATGGGTAATAGCTAAGCAGTTTCAAATTTTGTGGTCTTGGGACCAATTCTTCTATATGCTTAAACATTATTGAGGATCTCCAGAAGCTTTTCTTTATATCTATAGATATTTACTGAATTAAAAAGTAAAACTGAGAAAATTTAAAGCTACTAATTGATTTTAAAATACCAAGAAAAGAGATCCAAGATGGTGGAGTAGATAAACACTGTGCCTGCGTTCTTTCGTGAACACATTAAAATTACAACAAAATTATAGAAAAATCAACCTAGTCAACCATCTGAAGTCTAGCTGAACAGAAGTCCTATAACTAAAAATATAAAGAAGAAACCACGTCAAGACTGGAAGGAGGGGCAGATATGGAACAGGCCCCACACCTCTGTATAGTAGTTTAGAATCAGGAGGGATATCGCAGCCGCCTTGGTTTCCCCTGAAGGAGTGAGGAAGCTCAGCCTCCCACATCAGGCTCCCCAACCCTGAGTACTGTGCCAAGAAAAGGAGCCTCCACAACATCTGGTTGTCAAAAACAGGGGATTTCGACCATTTGGGTGGGCTGGAAGGCCATGGGAAACCCAGGCATCCTCTTAAATGGCTCGTACACAGACTCACTCACTCGCAGGCACTCACCTTGAGCTCCAGAGGAGGAACAGTGACTCAGGGGGCCTTGGAGACACATAAGGGGGAAGACTGAGGTGTGTGGTTTCTCAGGTGGAAAACTGAAGGACACTCGGCATTTTCCCAGTCAGCAGTCCATGTTCTGTGCAGCGAACAGGCAGACACCATTTTTCCTGTGTTGATCCCGCCCTCTCCAGCCAAATCTGAATCTGCTCCACCCTGCTGTCTAACTGGGACCCCACCCCACCCAACTATGGAGGCACTTTCTCTACAAGCAGCCATCCCCGATCAAATTACGCTCTTTCTTGGAAAATCGTCAGAGTCCAGCAGGCCCCACGTGGGCCATGACTGGCCTAGGTGTGCTCTGAGACTTTTGCTGAATCGCTCAAGGCTTCACTGGTACCAAACCAGAATTTATAGTAACCTGGTGACCACAACTCTTCCCACTCCAGTGACTCCCTGAGATCCTGCCTCACCCAACTCACATACCACATGTGACACTATCAGTAACTGAACCTTACAGGAGTCAGCAGGTGGCCGCAGGTCTCGGGGCATTCTGGCTTTTGGTGGAGGTACCCTAGACCTGGTACTAGCGGCAGCTGTCCTCATTTCATAGCACTGCCTCTCCCACATGCCTCCAGGTCCAGCACAAGCAGCAAACAACTGCAGATTGCTTTGTAGCTTCTACCAGGTAGCCTCTGGCCAGTCACTGGCAGAGCCTGACATGGGCCTGCACTGGAGCCCCTCCCAAGCATCCCCAGAACCAACACACTTGGAGGCTGGCTTCAGACCACAGAGCATTGCCCAATTAGCCCCACAAATGGCACATACAAAGAGCGGTCTCAATAGACACCAAAGCCTACTGGGGCAAGTCCCATTCAATGGGATAAACCTCCCACACAGCAACCCATAAGCTGTGGACATGTCCAAACCTCACAGCCAGTTGGTGGGTCAATTGCACTCACTGATGCACCAACAGCAATCAAGGCTCAACTATAACGGGAGGACATACACAAGCCACACAAGCAACATGCCTGAAGCACTCGGAGCAGGTGACCAGGGAGACTGTGCTAGGGCTCCACAAGCAACCTATTATATAAGGCTACCCAACCGAAGACTGGGAGACATAGCAGATCTACCTAATACATAGAACAAAACACAGAGAGGTGGCCAAAATAAGGAAAAAAGAAATGCATCCCAAATAAAAGAACAGGCGAAAACTCCAGATAAAGAACTAAACAAAATGGAGGCAAGCAAACTACCAGACACAGTTCAAAACAATTGTTATAAGAATGCTCAAGGAACTTAGTGAGAACTTGAACAAAGAGATAGCAAGCATGAAAAAGAACATAGAGGGTTGGCTGAGTGGCGCATTGGTTGGGAGCTGGCTTGGGATGCTAGCAGCCCCGGTTTGGATCTCACATATGAGGGCCAGTGACACTGCCCTCTACAGCTAAGATGGTGAACAACAACTCCATCTGGAGTGGGCTGCTGTGAGTCCCCGGGATGGCATAGCTGCAGCCCCTGCTGCAGTGGGCTGCCATAGGCTACAGTGAGTGGCCGGCAGCCAACGTGAGCAGCTGGCAGCCAGTGTGAGCTGCCAAGAGCTGCTGTGAGCACCCGTCCAGAGGCCGGTGACTGATCTGCCTCATCTGAGAAGAGTGCAATGATACCAACATGGGCCAGTGAAGCAATGTCCTCCACAACTAGACTGAATAACAAAAGGACAGCAACTTATCTGTGTCCTTTCCCTGGTTCTTCAATAAAATCTTTAAAAAAACAAACAAACAACATAGAAACATAGAAAAGAACCAGTCAAAAGTGAAGAACACAGAAACTGAAATGAAGAATACATTAGAACAGCGGCGGCAAATTTTTGAGAAGAAAGAGCCACCAGTGGTCAGCAAACTGCGGCTCACGAGCTGCAGGCTCTGAAGTAAAATTGAAAATGAAAATGAAACTAATATAGTTTCATTTATGAAATTTTTAAAGGATAATATCACATAATGGTGATTATGTAAAAATATATTTATGGCTCTCAAATAATTTTTAAATTGTTGTGAGGGACAGGATTGGTTCTTCCAGGGGTGGCCAAACTTTTGAGATGGAATGTACACAAAGAGCCCCATGTGGCTCGTGAGCTGTAGTTTGCTGACCCCTGCACTGGAAGGAATCACCAGCAGACTAAATGAGGCAGAGGATCAGATCAGTGATTTGGAAAACAAGGTAGCATAAAACACTCAATTGAAACAGCAAAAAGAAAAAACAATCCAAAAAAAATGAGGACAATTTAAGAGACCTCTGGGACAACATCAAACATAACAACATTTGCACAATTGGAGTACCAGACGTAGAAGAGAGAAAGCAAGAGACTGAGAACCTATTTGAAGAAATAATGACTAAAATCTTCCCTAATCTGGTGAAGGAAATAGACATGTAAGTTCAGGAAGTGCAGAGAATCCCAAATAGGATGAACCCAAACAGCCCCCCACCAAGACACATTATAATTAAAATGGCAAAGGTTAAAGGCAAAGAGAGAATCCTAAAAGCAGCAAGAGAAAGGCAACTAGTAACATATAAAGGAGCTCCCATAAACACTGTCAGCTGATTTCTTATTTCTTAACAAAAACTTTGCAGGCCAGAAGGGAATGGCATGAAATGTTCAATATGATGAAAAGCAAGAACCTACAACAAGACTACTGCACCCAGCAAGGCTATCATTTAAAATCAAAAGACAGATAAAAAGCTTCCTGGACAAGAAAAAGCTAAAGGAGTTCATCACCACCAAACCAATATTACAAGGAATATTAGAGAGATTTCTTTAAAAATGGAAAAAAAAATCAAAATTATGAATACTAAAATGGCAATAGCTGTACATCTATCAACAATTACTTTCAATGTAATCCATCTAATGGATTAAGTGCTCCAATTAAAAGAAAGACATAGGAGGCTGAATGGATAAGAAAACAACATCTTTAGATATGCTGCCTATAAGTGATTCAGTTCAGATTGAAAGACACACACAGACAGTAAGTAAAAAGATGGAAAAAGATACATGAAAAATGAAAATGAAAACAAACAAACAAACAAAAAAAGCTGGAGTAGCAATACTTATACCAGACAAAATAAACTTTAAAACAAAGGCTATAAGAAGAGATGATGAAATACCCAGTAATCCCACTTCAGGGTATTTATCTGATGAAACCCAAAATGCTACTTCAAGGGGACATGTGCATCCATTACAGTATTGTTTGCAATGGGCAAGAAGTGGAGGTGGCCTGGGTGTCTGTTGATGGATGAATGGATAAAGAGGAGATAGTCCATACTAGGGGTTTCCAAAAAATTTATACAAGTGGACACTTTGGTCAATGTTTCTAAAGCAGTAGCTCTCCATAATCAGAAGTGTCTGGATGCTGATGGTAAACACTTTGAGCACCTCTTGTAATTGCAGAAGTCAAACGTGACTTGTACAAGGTTTGACAATTAAGTTCGTGAACTTTATTGCAATGCTGTTACTAACCTTTTTTGAAATCAGAGGGATTATTCATTTTGAATTTGTACTAACTGGACAAAAAGTTAACCAAGTTTATTATTTGGAAGAGCTGAAAAGGCTGTGTGAAAAAGTTAGATGATCTGAACTTTTTACCTACAATTCATGGCTCTTGCATCACGACAATATACCAGCACACATGGCAATGTTTTTAGCCAGTAAACAGATAAATGTATTGGAACACCCTCCCTACTCACCTGATCTGTATCCCCATGACTTCTTTATTTACCTGAAGAGAAAGGAAATATTGAAAGGATGTCATTTTGATGACATTCAGGACATCAAGAGTAATACAACAACAGCTCCGATAGCCATTCCAGAAAAATTGTTTTGAAGGGTGGACTAGGCACTGGCATGGGTGCAAAGCTTCCCAAGGGGAGTACTTCAAAGGTGATCATAGTGATATTCAGCAATGAGATATGTAGCACTTTTTCTAGGATCAGTTCGTGAACTTAATTGTCATACCTCGTATTCATCTTGTGTTATCGGTATACTTTGAGTGATACAATTTTAATAGTTTTTTCCTTTCTTAAAATGTATATACAATGGACTATTGCTTGGCCATGGAAGATAATGGGTTCTTACCATCTGGAGCAGTATGGATGGACCTGGAGTATGGTGTGCTGAGTGGAGTATAGCAGACAGAGAAAGACAGATGCAATGTGATATTGGTTATATGTGGAATCAAAGGCGAAAATTAACAAACAAAACAGAAACAAACTCATAGATACAGAAAACCTTTTGATGGTTGCCAGATGGGAGGGGTCTAGGAGTGTGGGTGAACAAAGGGGAAGGGATTAAGAAGTACAAATTTGTTGTTACACAGTAGTCATGGGGATGTAGGGTATAGCATAAGGAATATAATCAATAATTTTGTAATAACTATGTATGGTGTCAGATGGGTACCAGATTTTTGGGGGTGATAGGTGGGAGGAGGTTGGGGGCAGGGTAAAAAAGGAAGGGGTTAAAATGTACAAATTGGTAGTTACAAAATAGTCATGGGGATGTAAAGCATAAGGAATATAGTCAATAATATGGTAATAACTATGTATAGTGCCAGGTGAGTACTAAACTAATCAGGGAATCACTTCTTAAATTATAAAAATGTCTAACCACTATGCTGTACACCTGAAATTAATATAAAATAATACTGAATGTCAACTCTAATTGATAAATTTGAAAAGGGCGGGTAGTGGAAGGGGAATAAGAGGTCCAAATTTCCAGGTATAAAACAAATAAGTCATGGAGATGTAATGCACAGCATGGGGAATATAGTCAATAATATTGTGATAACATGGTAGGGTGTCAGATGGTTGCTGGACTTATCACGGTGATCACTTTTTTAGGTGTACAAATGCTGAAGAACTATGGTGTACTGATGAAACTAATATAATATTATATATTAGCTATAGTTTTTAAATAAAAATCTTTAAAATATTAAAAAAGATTTGTCAAACTATACATTTTAAATATGTGTAGTTTATTGTATATGAATTTTATCTCAATAAAGGTGTTTAAAGAAGAAAAATAAAATAAAATAGCAACAATAAATCCATTCCATGTTAACATTTATAAAAATTAAAAAGAACTATATATTCTAAACAAAAATATTAGTGAGAGTAGTGGTATTGTTTTAAAATTCTGCAAATCTCTTTATTGCCAGGTTTAATATAAGGCAGCTGGATTCTCATGCCTGGTTCTGCATTTAATCTTTTGCATTGGGGTTGTATTAGTTTCCTGGAGCTACTGTCAGAAATCCACAAATTTGGTGGCTCAAAACAACAGAAATGTATTGTTTTACAGTTCTGGAGGCCAGAAGTTCAACATCAGTCTTACTGGGCTGAAATCAATGTGCTGGCTGGGAAATGCTTCCTCTGGAGACTCCAGTGGAAAATTCATTCCTTGCCGCGTCCAGCTTCTGGTGGCTCCTGGCATTTGTTAATTTGTGGCTGCATCGTTACAATCTCGGCCTCTATTTTCACCTCAACTTCTCTCTTTCTTGTGTGGTGGCTAATAGCCCTCTGCTTCTCTCTTGTAAGGACTTTGTGATGACACAAAGAGGTCACTGGGGTAGTCCAAGATAATCTCTTTTCTCAAGGTTCTTAATCACACCTGCACAAGCTTTACTATATAAGATAACATTCACAGATTCCAAGGATTAGAATATGGATGTATCCATGGGAGCCAATATCAGCCCACCACAGGGTTTTTATTTTGTATGGAGTTTATAAAGAAAACCTGGTAGCACACAGATATATAGTTCAGGGAAAAAGAGAGTATTTTAATAGCCTTTTCAAATAATTGTGGATAGCCTTTGATACAACACCAAAACTCAACAAGAAGAAGTTTCTTAAAGGTTTGTTGCAATGTGGAATTCTAAAATATATCAGTGAACTTTCTCTACTGGATTCTATCAAAATAATTGGTCTATATGTACTTTATTATTTTTATTTTCAGAAAGGCCATTTCTTTTTTTAATAAATCCATTTTTTGTTTTTGTTTTTTACATAATAGCTCACATCAATTTTAAATACTATCACATAAAGCATGGTGGAGAAAAGAAATTTTGCTTCATGATTAAAAAACTCACAATAGAACTTGCCAAGGAAAACAAAAACAAAAGCCATTTTGAAAATAAATATAGCCCATGCCAAAGTATAAAATGAAGCCAGAAGGCTTCAAAGAGAAAACATTTTTCTTCCCAATATTTTCTAATTTTTTAATGTTTTCTGAAATTGGTGAGACTCAAATTCAAGGGTTGCTGAGCTGTTCTGATTTGGCTCCTTTGGTATCTGTTTTTGCATTGCTATTATCTTTGGCTTTACATACTAACATCTACTTTTTTATCCTCTGTCTCCTTCTTGTCTTCTTCAAGTCTAGCTTTCTTTGATCCTTTCTTGTGATCAGCCACATTTCTATGACCTCTTTCTCTTTCATCCTCTAAACCTGTGAATTCTTCATCAAAAGCTATCCTTTTGTCTGATGCTTGATAGAAATTCTCTTGTGTGGATCTTCTCCATCTTCATCTCCACTGTCTTCAGGAATAGCATCTTCTGGAATAGCTTGCATTTGGACACCAGGTGCATGAGGTAACATGTATCAAGTTTCAAATAAACACTTTTATCTTTTCTGTATATTCTGGAATGTTCTGGTTTGTAATGTTTGAAGACGAATACGCAGTTTGAAGTCTGGTCCAAAAGAATCAAAGTAACCTTTATATGGCAATTCATCAATAATCTCATAATCCAGGGCAACGGCAGTCCCATGTGTCTAACTTTGAAAAATGTTAAGGGTTGTGTATCCATCTCCCCCAAGTAATGGTAAATTGAAAGTTTTTACGACTTTTACATATAACTTTTGGTCATCATATTGAAGTAACCAAATCTATCACCAGGTAGTGAGCACCACACTGTAACACCACAGTACTAGGTTGATACATCTCCATAATTCTGGGGATAACAGGCTTAACTATCTGCCCATATGACTCACCATCTATACTATCACTCATTGGAAATTTGTAGCATAGTATTTGCCTTTGCCTCCACCAATATCCCTCAAGTCTCTTGTTCTAGGAATGAATTCCCCGTATTTATGGAATGATACAGTCATTACACGATCTGTTGTATAAAAAGCTTCTTCATCACCATCACCATGATGGATATCAACATCAATATTTAAGCATCTCTGATGATACTTTAGTAATTCAAGGATAGCAAGCACAATATGGTTAACATAACAGAATTCTGATGCTTCTGATTTCTAGCATGATATAATCCTCCAGCCTAGTTAACAGCCATATCAATTTGTTGTCTGAACTCAGAGCCCCAGCAACTGAGCCACTAGTTGAGAACAGACAAAACTCAGAGTCCATCAAAGCAAGTTATGGGGCATGCAAACTCTATGAGGTTTCATGGGATGATCCTGTCTAAAATAATAATTTCCAACATTACTTACCATCGTAATAGTAGCCAACTTTCTTCTTGCCACCACCCCGAC
Source organism: Aselliscus stoliczkanus (assembly GCA_033961575.1). Lineage (NCBI taxonomy): Eukaryota > Metazoa > Chordata > Mammalia > Chiroptera > Hipposideridae > Aselliscus > Aselliscus stoliczkanus. The sequence continues at coordinate 103,446,083 of CM066732.1, forward strand.
TGGCCACTGCCACCTCCCGTTCCGGTTCCGGTTCTGGCTACCCTCCTGCTGCTGCTGCCGCCACCATAGGGGAAACAAAAGGGCTGGGGCGAAGGTGGTGGTGGCAGTTCCGTAGGGCAGGGCAGGTAGGAGGGAGGAGAGGAGGGGACACCAGGAGGGCTCAGTACAGCATGCCAAGCAGGCCCAGAGCAAGGAGGGGGGGTGGAGGGAGACATTGGTGCCAATTGTGACACTGGAGAGGGGGTTATATGCACTTTAAATGGATCTTTAGTTGATTCATAATTATATAACATCATGCATTGATCATTAGGAAAAATATTGGTTTATTGAATTATACAGATCTTATAAATTTTGACACATTTAATAATACAATATCAAAAAATAACATTCATTAATATCACCACCAATCTTATCAGAACAGTTCTTACATATTGGGAAATTATCAAACTCCTGATGGTAGATACATATTTTTTGTTTCTTTCAAAAAGTTTATTGAGTATCAAGCAAGAGGAAACTTTGCTTAACACTACAGAACATTTCAAGACTTGAGTTACAAACAAATACCACATTATTTGCACTTATAATTGGCTTCTCTTTTTATGCATGTTGATACACATTTTTCAAAATTCTAATTTTCACTTGAAAGCTTGAATTTTATCAATGACAACAAAAACTGTCTGTTACTTTCTTTGAAGTATCACACTTAACTGTTAGTTTTCAAAAAAACCACAGTTAGGGCTGGCGGAGTCGCACGTTGGTTAGGAGTTGGCTTGGGACTCCCGCTCTGAGCAGCAGGGCCCAGGTTTGGATCCCACATATGAGGACCAGTGACACTGTGCCCTCTACAGCTAACTAAGATGGTGAACAACAGCTCCACCTGGAGCTGGGCTACCCTGAGTTCCTGGAGACAGCATAGGCTGCAGTGGGGCTGGGCGGCAGCTGGCATGAGCTTTTGTGAGCTGCTGTGAGCAGCCATCCAGTGGCTGGTGAGCCACTGCCTCACCCGGGAAGAGCGCAATGATGATACCAACATGGGCCAGTGAAGCAATGTCCTCCACAACTAGACTGAAGAGCAAAAGGACAGCAACTTGTCTGCCCCTCCCCCAATTCCCCAATAAAATTAAATAAATACATAAATAAATAATAAGTAAATAAATAAATAAAAACAAAACCACAGTTAATCATGATCTCAATTGGAAATAGTGTTCCATGAAGTGGCCAGTTCAGCTTTCAAGTCAAACAATTACACAAGTGCCTTTCTTTGAAAATCCTTGTTTGTGCATCAGAACTGTTTTATGTATACATTCCTTCTCATTTTGTCACACACAGTTTTAAAAGAAATGTACTCAAAGATAGAGATTTAATAAAACTAAGAATTCTTACTGCTTTATTAAAGGTATTCTTGGTGAAACTGGCTTTTCTTTCTTTCTTTTTATTTTTTAATGTGTTTGATGGTGAAGAGCACAGTTTGTAGCCTCTGCCTTGATTTGTGTAGAGGTGCCAGCTGTTTTGCCCAGTACAGCTTTTATACCATCAGTGCAAATAGCACAGTTCTTCCAGAATAAACTATGAAATTAAATAAAATTACCACTTTATTTCAGTACCCCTTGTGTTTACTGCCCAGCATTTATATAAAAGGTCTTCAAGTGCTCGTTGGTGCTGACACCGAAGCGATACGAGCAAAGCAAGAAGTCTAGCTACATCTAGAATTACGTAATTTTTGTCCATCTTAAAGGCAGTATAACTGCAGATGAGATGTTCACTCAGTCTTTATGTTTGCAACTCAATTTCTAACTTGGTGAGTCACTGCATCTTTAGAAAGCAGCACTGCCACGTTTTCTTTCTTTCTTTCTTTCTTTTTTGAGGGCAGTGTCACTGGCCCTCATAAGTGGGACCCGAACCGGGGCCGCTGGCTTCCCAAGCCAGCGGTTAACCACCATGCCACTCGGCCGGCCCACTGCCACGATTTCTTTGATATTTCACCAGCAGGCATTCACTTAATAATGTACAGGCTTTATTAGTTTCAGACACTGTATGCTCTTCTCTAGCCAATGCAATACAATAATCTAACTTATAAGATGCTTTAGTGGGTTTTTCATTTCTAGTTTGAAAAGTGATAACAAGAAAGTTTTGGTTTTTAAAGAGCTTACCATGTTTAAAATCTCCAATTTCCTTTCCTTTAAACGGAACGATTGGTCTCAAAATAATGCCTCGACTTAACTGGCACCATAACAGTATTTGAAATATTCTGTTGAATCAGACAGGATAGAATAGTGTAAATTATTAACATCTCTAAAGCCATGGAAAAGAAAGAAGTATTTGTTATACACTCTTATTCACAGTTTTACCCAGATTCTTTCCTTTACCTGCGTCAGAGAATCCTCGAATACTGATGTCAATATCATCTTTTTAAGCATCTTTTGATGGGGAAGGGATGAAAGAGCAAGACTTCTAATCTCCCTTTTGTAAGCCAATAAAAGATCCTAAAATTTTTAAAAAAAACAACACTACAAACTACCTTTTATTTTGAAATAAGAGCAATTGTAAGTCATCTGTCGTCTTGGGAACATTTCTGTACACTCCTGAGAGGATGAACGTAAAAACAAGTGACATGTAAGAAATATGAATATAATTTTGACTTCGTGGACCCCCATGGAAGGGGTCTCGGGGACCCTCAGAAGTCACCCCCCAGACCACGTTTTGAGAACTACGGTACTGCATTCTGTTCTAGGTAGAAAGAAACTGGGGTAAATAACAGCAGATAACCGCTCTATAGGAATATAAATATTTATGTAGTGGCAGCAGTGAGTTCCATGGATTGTAACATGGAAAAGAACCGAGCCGGTGGGAGGGTAGAACAAGGGAGACCTCTCTCCTAGGCCACCGGGCCAGCTGAGTGCGGTGCAGGAAAGTGACATTGAAAGGGCGAGGTGGGCCGGGGCAGGCGCTGGCCGGGCGGCCTCCTGCGCTTCCCGGCCGTTTCCCAGAGCCCAGAAGAGAGGAGGTTGAGAAGCACAGTGGACACGAGTCCCCCATGCGCGGGGGGCTTTGCACGCGGCAGGATGCATCCACAGGACAGCAGCACAGTCATTTACCACCACCAGGTCCCCAGCACCGTGGCGCGCAGGGCCCGCGTCAGTCCAGCCCCTCGGGGTTCGGGGGCGGTGGGGGCGCAGATTGCTTGTGGTCTCAGTGAGCGGTGGCCGCATGCGGGCTGGGAATGTGCCCCTCCCGATGCGGTCTTGGGATGCTAGGAGAAAAGGGAGACATTGGAAGATCAACTGCAAGAGCGGATAGCTCCCGGTGAAGCGCCGGATCGAAACCCGAGGTTGCCATCGAAACCACGAATATCCGGCCCTTCTGTTCCTCCCCGGGACGTCCACCTCGCACGCTGGCTGGCCCAGCGGCTTTCCAGCAACCGCGGCTTCGGGCGCCCTCCCGCGGCCTCTCTCGAAACCTACGCTGTGTCTGTCCACCCGGGACGCGAATAAAGATTTCTTCTTCAAACACACAGGAAGTGCCTACGGAGGCCGGGCCGGCGGCTGGGCAGGGGCCGGGCATGAAGCCGGGCGGCGACTGGATCGCTGGTGGCGGCGGCGATGAGCGACATCGTGGAGAAGACGCTGACGGCGCTGCCGGGACTCTTCCTGCAGAACCAGGGGGTCGGTGGGCCTGCGGCCGCCAAGGCGTCCTTCTCTTCGCGGCTGGGCGGCCTCGTCCGCGGCATCACCGCGCTCACCTCCAAGCACGTAGGTGCCGGCGGGGCTGGGGGGTCGGGGACGCCCGGGGGAGGCCCACGCGCTGGGAGGCGCTGGTCCGGCGGCTTGGCCCTCCGGCGGGGCGCAGGGGCCGCGCGTGTGTCGGTCCGTCTGTGTATCTGTCTGGAAGCGTCGCTTTCTCACCCACACTGACGGCCGGGAGGCCGGATATGCACGGTTGGCCCTGACCCTGACTCAGGATAATCTGGCGGCACATCTCGTTAATTTTCGAGCCTTTCTGTGTTTCCTGGACGTTGCAGTGGAAAGAGACCAATACGTATCTCGTAGCTTGTCCCGAGGAGGAGATGAGACGTCAAGCGTGGGAAAACGCCCAGTGCAATGGAAGTATCGGCGTTGTTCACCTCCTGCAAAGTTTCTTTCCCTGCGCAGGTCCTTTCAGCCGCGCGACGCCACCCCCGGGAACGGGCGCCGCCGACTGGACCCGCTGTGGAAGGTGTTTGCGGAGCTTGAGGGTTTTAGGTTAGACCGATGGGTAAGGCAAAGGGAAAGCATGATTCTCCCAAAATGTAAAAAATTTTTTGCTGAGTAAGTCACGGCCTCCCATGGACTTTGAAAACGAGCCGTTGTGATGGAAGGGATTCAGCTCCCGCAGACTTTTGGTTGGTGGCACAGACTGTGTAAGATGCTGATTCAAGGCTTCCGGGAGTTTGTCTTAAAAAGAGCATGTGTTATGTTCTCATTTGTTCGAAAGATGTTTATAGAAGAGGGTGTATGTTAGACTCAGAGAAATCGGTGAAATGCCTTTCCTTTCCTCGAGGAATTGGTCGTTCATCTTGGGCTTAAGACGAGTGTGAGCAATAGCCAATGAAATAAGTACCTGGAGAGAAGAGAAAACAGAGGGAAGGTCATTCTTCAAAGTGCTCTGAGTGTTTAAAACGTTATTTTTTGTTTGTTTGTTTGAGGGCAGTGTCACTAGCCCCCATATGTGGGACCCGAACTGGGGCCACTGGCTTCCCAAGCCAGCGCTTAACCATCGCGCCACTCGGCCGGCCCTTAAAATGTTCTTTTTAACCTGAAATAAGATGATACCATCCTGGAGAGGGTTTGCCTCACATTCAAAATTCATGTTTGTGGGCTTGATAGTCTTTGTCTAAATGTTTTGTCCTTAGCTAATTTTTGTGAGAAGCTGAATGAAATTTAAAAAATATATATTTTTGGTCTTAAATTGCAGTGTGAAACTGTGCGTAAGTTATCTAAATGTGGCCGTACTTCACTACTAGCTCTTTTTTTTTTCTTTTTAAAATTTTTTATTGGGTAACTATTTTTTTCAGGACCCATCAGCTCCAGGTCAAATCGTTGTCATTCAGTCTAGTTGTGGGGGGCTCAGCTCCGAGTCCAGTCGCCTAGTTGCAGTGGGGTGAGATGTGGGTGGGGTTGGGGGGCGTAGCACCGCCATCCCGTGCTGGACGCAAACGGGCAACCTTGTTGTTCAGATAATGTGCTCTAACCAACTGAGCCATCTGGCCACCTCCACTAGTAGTTCTTTTTTATTTTGAGGGCAGTGTCACTGCCCCTCACATGTGGGACCGAACCGGGGCCGCTGGCGTCGCAAGCCAGCGCTTAACCACCGCGCCACTCGGCCGGCCCTCCCACTAGTAGTTCTTGATTAGCCACCTACTTGACATCGTTTTATTCATTGTGTAATTTAAAGGTAGCATTATATTAGCAAAAAAAGGGCCAATTTTCAAGTGCTAAAGGAATAAAACACAACGCAGACCACAATTGTGTATTTATTGTGTGTGTTAGAGACAGATGGAAAAGGATATGAGGAATACGGAGAAAGGATAGTGTAAGGGAAACGGACCAATTTCTGTTTCTGACTTCTTACGCTATTTCTCTATTCCATGAAGATTTTAATTTTAAGGGGAGTGTAAGAGCCTTTTCCTGGGCCAGTATATGAAGAATTTCTTTTTACTTTATCTCCACTGTTAATTTTTGTTTTTAAAACCATTGTCTGCTAAACCATCCTTAAGTGGACGGTAACTGAGTGAAGAAAAGAGGAATGGTGGGTTAGACTGGAAATAATTGATTCTTTTTAGACTGGAAATAATTGATTCTTTTCAGGAATGATTCTGAGGGTTGGAGAAATGCCTTTAGGCAAATCCTAAGTACATAATTTTTATAAATCGTTTAAAATAATGTTTCCTTTTTTTTTAGCTGAGCCATCCTGCTACCTGTTGGCAGCTCAGAGGCAGCTCAGTTCAGGCTGGGCATCGAACTGCTGTTGCTCAGAGCTCAGCTCGCACTCTTGAGCGAGCTCTTAACCAACTGAGCCACTGGGCCGGCCCTAATGTTTCTTTCTTATTGAAAGTATTATAAATTGTATTTTTCCCTTTAAAAAGTGGTTATAGCTTAAAAAGACAGTTATTCATGCATTTAAATATTTTCACCTATATAGGAGGAAGAGAAATTAATCCAGCAGGAATTGAATAATCTAAAAGCGACTGTTTCTGCTCCTACAACAACACTGGTAAGTTTGCATAATCTGTGCCAAACTTGCATAATCAGTCCATAGTGGACTCAGTAGTGGCATCTAATTGATCAGTTGCTAAAATCTAATTTATCATAATCACAATCTGTTATGGATGGTAGCAAGTCAGATATTAATTCTGTTTAGCCTTTTATTATTGACTGGTTGTAGTGGAGCAAGACTTGCTTGACTGATGTCAATTTAGCGCCAACGTGATGATAATTCCATAACTGTGACAGTACTCCTGGGTCCCCAGTTTTGATCTTATTGTTTTAACATGCACACTGGTAAAAGGTTAGGATATATCATTTAAAATAATATTCTCAGACCTGAATTGATATATTATAGATCTCATTTTACTATTATACATCTTGGAGTATAAATTGACTGACAAGTTAGAAAAAGGTTTTCTTGCTGTAAAACTTAAGTATATTGCTCAGCAGCTAAATAAAAATCCAATTGTTTTTAAAACTTGGTTCCATATAAGTTGATTTTTCAAACAACATTCATTTCAGCAACTATATAATGAGGGGCTACTATATGCAGGGTACTGTAGGGTTGTCTCTACATAGTTAGATTAAGACCTAGGATTTTTTTTTCTCCTAATTTTAATGTGGTTTCCCATAATGAGATTTTTCCAACGGACATTATTCAGCAAATATTTAGTGAGTACCTTTTGTGTGTAAGACACTATGGGAATGTTCTCCCTCCTCTAATAAAAATATCAGGGTGATCATTTTGCATGAGTACATGAATAACATTTGTAAAGTCTGAGAGAATGTATAATTTCTTTTAGGGTCATAATAATATGTGGACAAATGAAATTCAAGACATAGCTAATCTGGTATTTATATATATATATATATATATATATATATATATATATATATATATATATATATGCTTGTGTATAAACTGGTATCAATAAATAGAATGTTTATTGCTGCCAGGCATAAACCTCGCGAGGGCAGAACTAAGATAAATCAGTAGAAGTTAGGGAGCAAGAGTTTGGAAGGAAGATTTTATAATTGTGGCCACCCAACTCTGGGCATGCCTTACAGAATAGTCTGTCCTAAAACACCTTATTTGCTTGTGTGATAAATATAAAGTTAAAAAATTAAAATATTGGAGTGGCTATACCATCATGCCCTTTAATTCATAATAATTACTAGAGTTGAAAGAGAATACCTATAAAGCAAACTATGGTATACTACATACAGCATGATAATTCTAAAGCAAGTCCATGTGCAATTTGTTTTTTAAACGTAAAAAAATAATTTTTTTTTTTTTTTTTTTTTTTTTGTAGCTGAGCCATCCTGCCACCTGTTGGCAGCTCAGCGGCAACTCAGCTCGGGCTGGCCTCGAACAGCTGTTGGTCAGAGCTCAGCTCGCACTCTTGAGCGAGCTCTTAACCAACTGAGCCACTTGGCCGGCCCGTAAAAAAATATTTTATTACAGAAATTATTACCACTTGTGGGAATTTTATAAATGTTTACATTTGACAAAATATATTAAAATGATGTGCTGCATTCTAGAAGCCAAGTCAGATTACCATGGGTGAAATTTTATTTGAGGATCATATATCTCATGTTATAACCAAATTTCACATGCGAGGCACCTAGAATTAGAAATAGCTACAGTTGATTTATTTTATAGTATTGCCATTAACAAAACATTGAAATTATTGAAAAGTGAATACTCTTGGTAGTTAAGTTTAGGAGCAAGTCTGACTTTGGGTGATTAATTTATGTTATATATGTATTTTCTCTGTTTGTTGCCAGGATTAAAGGATTCCCCTGTTAAATGATTACAATGTAATAAACAGTAAACCAAAACATTCTATTTATTTATACAGTTACTGGATTTTTGTTTTTCCAGAAAATGATGAAGGAATGTATGGTGAGACTTATATATTGTGAAATGCTTGGATATGATGCTTCCTTTGGATACATACATGCAATCAAGTTGGCACAACAAGGAAACCTTTTAGAAAAAAGAGTAGGTATGTATGTGTTTAAGACTTTTATACTTAATGTTGCCCTTAAAGTTCCAGCAACTGTGTAAAATGAATGAAGGCAAGTATGTAGTATGTTTTTAGAATACTGCCTTGTAATTCCCAAAGTTTTAAAAGATACTTCAAAACTACTTCAAAAACTCAAAGCCTATGATTGAAATCATTTTTCCTGATTCATAGCATTCATTCAGAAGAGTTATAGAAAAGATTAAAAATTCCCTGGTAGTTAAATGACTATATACTGGGGGTGCCATTGGTGCCAAAAAAATGTAAGCAAATGGACACTTTGGTCAACATTGCTCAAGCAGTAGTTCATGATAATCAGAAGTATGTGCATGCTGATGGTAACCACTTTAAGTACCTCTTGGAATTGCAGAAGTCAAATGTGACTTGTATTCATCTTTTGTTATTGGTATATATTGAGTATTACAATTTCAATGCAGTTTTCCTTTTTTAAAACGTGTGTACGATTTTTTTGGCAACCCCTTTATATTTGTCAAAACTCAGTGAACTATATACTTAAAATGGGTGAAGTTTCTTGTATGTAAATTATACCTCAGTAAAGCTGATTTTAAAAAGTCTGTCTAACCTCGTCAGTTTAATGATCGGAAATGTTTCTTTATATTAGGTTGTCGGAAAAGTCATGACGCATTTTTGCAATGAAAAACAAAAAATACATCATGACTTCTCTGACAACCCAATAAAATAAAACCGAAATTGACTTGAATAATTTTAAATATACTATTTTCAGTTTCACAAATGTTAGCTATGAAGATTAGAAGAATCTTTTAAGAATTTTTATCTCTGTAGTCAATCTTCATGATGATTAGGAAAAATCATTTCATGGAGTTAAATCTTCTATTCATATGGATTCAGCTTTATATCAGAATCCCAAGAAGGAAGCACTTTAGAATAATATAGGAGTAGAACGTGTTGTTTATTCAGTAGAGTTGGTAGTGTCATGCTGTCAAGGACCAGCATACTGCACAAGTTATATGACCTGTGCTGTCAGATGATGGGGTGGGGCTGGGAGATGTCTTGGTAAAGATTCTGAGCCTATATGCACACGGTATTTCACTTGTCGAACCTCACTCCATCCAAAATATTCTTCCAGCTTCTAGATTTGTTTTATTCTTCCCTCCAAGTAGAATATCTTCTGGCATCCTGTCTCTCCCTTTCTATATTCCAAATCAAGTTTTAACTCTTCTGTGATCACTCAGGTGGCTCCTACCATCTGTTATCTTATGGTGTTGTCTTTTCATATATTAATGTTTAACTCCCAAACTAATTTTAACATCTGTAAAGGCAGGAAATTTTGAAAACAATAGATAGTCAATAAATATTAGATGGTTGGTGGTGTTATTTTGCACAACTTGCTATATTCTGCTTTTTAGACTTTCAAATAATTTTTTTCATTTTCAATTCAATTTTGTTTTTAAAATATGTAAAGTGTTACATAGTTCAAGAGTTAAGACCTTATAGAAAGGTCTAATCAGAGAAGTCTCACTTTCATCTCTACCTCCTCTACCCAGTGTACCCCTTAGCCTCTGGTTAACTGTTTTCATTAGTTTCTGAGTAATCTTTTTATTGTTTCTTTTTGAGAAAAATAAGCAAATGCATGGGTACACACACACTCTCATATAGAAAAGATGGCATGCTATATAGGTTATTCTATACCTTATTTTTTTTATTTTTTTAAGATTTTATTGGGGAATTGGCGGAGGGGAACAGCGTTGGGGAATCGGGGAAGGGGAACAGACAAGTTGCTGTCTTTTTGTTCTTCAGTTTAGTTGCGGAGGACGTTGCTTCACTGTTGGTATCGTCATTGCGCTCTTCCTGGATGAGGCAGATCGGTCACAGGCCTCTGGATGTCGCTCACCGCGGCTATTGGCAGCTCACGCTTGGCTGCCGGCCACTCACGCTGGCTGCGGGCCACTCACTGTAGCCTATGGCAGCCCACTGCAGCAGGGGCTGCAGCCCACACCCTCACCGGGGCTCGCACAGCGCAGCTCCAGGTGGAGCTGTTGTTAGCTGTAGAGGGCAGTGTCACTGGCCCTCATGTGGGATCCGAACCGGGGCCTCTGGCATCCCAAAACCAATGCTTAACCAATGCGCCACTCGGCCGGCCCTATACCTTATTTTGATATTTTCATACTTTTAAACAGTTGCATAATTGGTAGATGGGTATAACATAGTTTTTTTCATCTGGGTTCCTATTGGTGGACTTATGGGTTGTTTTTTATTTTTTGCTCTCATAAATAATGTTGCGGTGAATGACTGTGTACATGTGTCGTTTCATAGTTGTGAAGGCTTATCTTAAAGGAGACCACAGAGTCATTTTTATTGAGATTCAGGATCTTCCTTAGGAAAATATTTTATTGCCAACTAGAGAGACACATGCCTGCAGGTAGCAGGTATTGTTTATGTATGCTAATGAGGAAGTTCTTAATTTTTAAGATAGCATTTAAATTTTTTATGTCTTCATTCTGGTACTATAGCTTCATCCACTTTCCTGAGATTTCTAAGACTAGTTTTGGTGCTTTCTCTGATGATGTATGCCTTATTTTTTATATGAATATTGTTAAATAAATAAATTTCAGTAGCCAGTAAGTCAAGTATTATGTTTGGTGCTTCATTTTGTGAGATAGTATATTCATTTTACAGAGAAAACTGAGGTTCAGAAAGGTCAAGTTACTTGTCCACGGTCATAGAGCTAATAATGAATGATAGAGCCAGAATGTGAATCTAAGTTTCTATGAGTCAAAGCTTGTATTCTTTTCTTAAACCTCACTCTTAGTCATTTTAAATATACTCTATAATCATAGTTGTTACTCTTTGTTTTCCTGAAACCTTTTTCATTTTCTGAGTCACAGAGTATCTTTTTCCCTGTTTTCTGATTGTTGAAACAGTTAGGAAATTCTTTGTAACAGATAGAATTAAGGTTTCACTGAGATTGTCTTTGGATTAATTTGTTGATCTTGTACCTTGATATTGGTGGCTTGAGTGTGGGTGAAACCTTAGCTGGACAGATGAGCTCTTTGCAGCCTGATAAGACCTCATTTCTGCTTTAATGCTCTCTAGGGTTTTCCTTATCTCTTTCTTGGCCCTTGTTAGTTCTTTTCTCCCTCTCATGATTGTGGGAGTAATAGCTCTGCTCCTCTGACTTCCTTCAGTGAAGATGTTGCAGTGGGTCACACCGCTACTTGGTTGTGAAAATAGGAAGTTTCTACAGTTTTTCCATGTTCCCAACAGACACAGACAGTATGGACGCTGGGTAATGGTCGGGGGATAGTTAACATTAGACTCCCTAACAAAAGGGCTGACAGAATTGAGAATGAAAAACAGTGAGGAGGGGATTCAGGGAATAGGGCCTCAAGGTAGACAGCATAGGGGTCAAAAACATGTATTAACCCCTACTGATGGTTTCAGTCCTGGCTCCACCTTGGTAGACCTTGGGCAATTGCCCTTTTTGGGCTTCATTATTATATTGGGCATAATAATAATACTATCTCATGGAGTTGTGAGGATTAAATGAGGTGAGGTTTAATGTACTTGACACATAGTAACTGTCTAACAAATGTTATCAATATGAAGGATGACAGGAAAATGACACGGAGCATCTAAATTCCATGCTCAAGGCATTTGTCCAAGTATTAATGTGTTTCCTCAATGCTAAAATGTACTTTTCTTTTTTTTAAAGATTTTTTATTGGGGGAATTTGGGGAGGGAACAGTGCTGGGGAATTGGGGAAGGGAACAGACAAGTTGCTGTCCTTTTGTTCTTCAGTCTAGTTGTGGAGGACGTCCCTTCACTGGCCCATGTTGGTATCGTCATTGCTCTCTTCCCGGGTTAGGCAGTCACTCGTTGGCCATTGGACGGTCGCCACGGCGCCTCATAAAAGCATACACCAGCTGCCGGCCAGCCCCACTGCAGCCTACGCGGTCATCGGCGACTCACGGCAGTGCAGCTCCAGGTTGAGCTGTTGTTCACCATCTTAGCTGTAGAGGGCAGTGTCACTGACCCCTCATATGTGGGATCCGAAGCTGGGCTCTGCTGCTCAGAGCTGGCGTCCCAAGCCAACTGTTAACCAACGTGCCTTTCGGCCAGCCCTAAGATGTACTTTTTAATGTTTTAATATTATTGAAATAAAAATGCTTAAGTTAGTGAGTACATTTAATGGGGTAGACAAGTTTCTTTCCTCAACGACTGTTATTCATTCAATAGTGTGTCTTCAAATTGAGAAACTAAGGTATTGTTTATGGATTAACAAGTGATTTGCATCATATGGGTTGGTATTAGGTAGCTCGTTCAATAATACAGATAGTCAGTAACTCACTATTAACTGTAGTAGCTATTCGTTTTTGAATAATTATGTTTAGCTACTAGATTGAAAATGTTTTGATTGATTGTAGAGATTTACACAGACAATAGAAGGTACATATTCCTAATGTCATCTACAGGGCTTTAAATTGGTACCCATTGCCTCTTTTCCATTTCAGGTATATCCTGAGAAATACATAATTCTGAAAGATTTCAGGATGAAGAATATCTGAAATTCTCCATTCTGAGTTTTTGAACTTCATATTTTGTAATTTGTTTTCATGTTTACCTGTAACCGGTATCTTTAACACTTTAATTTTGGAATATATTATTGCTGTATTTAACTTCTTGGGAAAAGTTAATTTTTGACAGATAATAATGAAACTTGTTCTCTTGAATTTTATAGGTTATTTGGCGGTTTCTTTATTTCTACATGAAAGTCATGAACTTTTGCTTCTCCTTGTTAATACAGTTGTAAAGGTACTGTATAATATGTTGGTGACTATCAAGCCTTACATTATTTCTGCAGGCATCTGACATTTCTCTTCCATCTTCTTGAATTAGATTTTTTTTTTTTTTTTAAGATTTTATTGGGGTTTTGGGGGAAGGAAACAATGTTGGGGAATTGGAGGAGGGGACCAGCCATGTTGTTCTTCAGGCTTCGTTGTGGAGGGTGCCAATTGCCATCTGGCTTCCCATCAGCAGCTTGTGGCCTCTAAGCTCAAGGTGCTGAGTTCAGTCTTAGTTGCGGATGTATGGCATAGATGGATGGCATAGCCACCATCCCATGTGGGAATTGAACCTGGGAGCCTTGTTGTTAAGAGCCTTATCCACTGAGTCATCCGGGCGGCAGCTAAATTCAAGGTGCCGAGTTCAATCTTTAGTTGCAGGTGGGCATAGCCCACCATTGAACAGTCAATCTTGTTGTTACACCAGCTGAGCCATCCCGTCTCCTGCCATGTGTTGGTAGCTCATCGACAGCTCAGCTAGGGCACAGCGTTCACTGGTCCGTGTGGGAATCAAACCTGCAGCTCTGTTGCTCAGAGCATGCGCTCTAAGCCAACTCTTAACCAACTGAGCCACTTGGCTGGCCCGAATTAGATATTTTTGAAGAAGATTGGCTTACAGAATGGGTTTAGAAAGATTTCTTAGATCAGTTTCTGCATTTGTAAAATGAGGATAATAATAGAACTTAACCAGGTTCTGAGGGTTAGATGAAAACACTATGTAAAGTAGTAGTTTCTACTGCTGCTATTATTGTTATATTTAAAAAAACAGAGTTAGAATTATAACTCAGATCCCCAGACTCTCAATTCAATGCACTTTCCATGCTGTTGTATCTTTCTCTAGGATCTATTCTAAAGGGTTATAGCTATAAACTGAATAATTGAAATCTTTTAAATTCTAAAAGTCCTTTTAAAGGAGAATAGAGTATAATTCATTAACTGAAATGTACAAGTAATAAGAACAATTTAATCCACACACAATATTTATTCTTGTTAAAGTTTTTTTTTTTTTTTTTTAGAGGGCAGTGTCACTGGCCCTCATATGTGGGATCCGAATTGGGGCCACTGGCGTCCCAGACCAGCTCTTAACCACCGCGCCACTTGGCCGGCCCTATTCTTGTTAAAGTTTGAATTAAAATTGGTAATAAACTATAATTGATTGTTGAGCTTTTTCATGTTTATCTTGTGTCAGTCTTGATAGGTGAGTTTGTGTGTGTGTCTGAATTTTAAGTCATATACTCTATTAAAGTTACTAGTAGCTTAAATTTTTCCAAATTTTCAAAAACACACTTTCAGATTCTCTCAGAATGGTGTATAAACTTTATGCTTGTATAAGTATATATGAATGCATACATTTGTTGTATGTATTTGAATTTTAAACTTCCACTCATAATATTGATTAGCCAGGGATTCTTAGAAATCCCTTTAAGAAAAATTCTTAAAATTGGTTTGTTATTTAGAAGAGTTTAAAAAGCTGTCATAAAAGAGACCACTTTGGCCAGTGGCAGAACAGAAATACAGTTTCCTTTTGGATCAGTTGCTTTTTGTCTATATTTATCTATTAACTCTATTAAGGCAAATGAAACAGATATTCCTACAAAATATGAGGTAAGCCTCAATGTACAAATTAATTATAAAGTTAGTACAAAACTATTAAGTATGTAGGACCATTGCAGTATTGAGCTCACTACCCCTAGTTTCGAAATTTGCACTGAATGTTTTCTTTGCTTAATAATTATGTCAGGACTTGCAGAGCACTAACCTGGTGGAAGTATGTATGGCACTTACTATTGTCAGCCAGATTTTCCCTCGAGAAATGATTCCAGCTGTTCTTCCATTAATAGAAGATAAACTTCAACATTCTAAGTAAGTAAATTGTTTTTCGATCGGTGTCTGTATTGTATAGTTCAAAACAAAAATTACACTAAAAAATTTATTGTAACTTACTTAATGTTACCAGTGTAGAGGATATTCTTTGACTGCCAGCTATAATATAAAAATCCCTGATAGCATTGTTCTTTATTTTTATGTGGGCTTAGAAAAATGTTCGGCAGCTTTCTAAAGATAAACTGAGAGACAGTGAGGCACTTAATGTCAGGAATCCTTGGCTCTCCCCCCACTTTTGCCACTAACCAGCCACTGGTTTTCCCTTGGCTGTGTGAGGTTGGTTGAAGCTCCTTAATTCTCACAAGGTTGTTTTGAGGATAAAGTGAAATAATGGAAAACATTTGGAAATGACTCAAGTGCCATCAGTGCAGAGCTTCCATGTACTGGGGGTGCTTTTATATCAAAATTCAGCATCAAATTCTATTTTATAGTAGAATATCCCAATAAACCTTAATTGCAGTATTTTGCTTATCTTACCTTGTAAGGTTCCTTAACGTTCTCCTTAATGCTTGATTTATTTTTTTCACCATACTTGAATTATTTTGTTTTTGACTATACACCTTAACTTAATAACCTTTAAAACTAGGAAAAAATTCACAACTGTTTTCCATTTTTCCTTTATGATTACAGTGTTACAGTTACATGTGCATTCTTGATAAAGATTTTTTTTGTTACTCCTGCAATATTTCTTTATTTCTTATGCTTTAAGTCAGTATTTTTAGTGTTCTAAGACTATAAAATGTTGACTTATGGTGTGTCATTTTTAAGAAATCTTGGACCATGAATCTTCCAGCTTAAATGATAGTTTTAGTAAGAATGATAAAATAACTTGTTAGGTTTTTCAGACTTGTAATGTTGTGTGTCAAACCTTTATTTAGAACAAATGATGGGAATAGATAATTATTGGAAATACAATATTAGCTTTTCTTAGATAATTATGGGTTGATCTGATCATAACAGAGCATATTTTTATATATTTTTTCCCATAACACCAATGTTTTGTGGTAATCATACTTACCCTTTATATGAAGTCCTTCTGAGAACTGAATGTTTTCCTTATTGCCTTCCATTTACCCTTTCAATTTTTTCCTTATTGCTTCCCTTCTACTCTAATTTCAAATCTTGGCCTCTCCAGCCTTTTACTAGTTAGAGTTTAGACTTATGATTTTTTGTATTGTTTAGAGTTTAGACTTTTTGAAACTACTTCTGTAGTTCTGGCCATACCTAACTCCATGCTATGGAGTAAAGACCTAAAGAATATGGGACAGAGCTACAGGTAGGCCAGTAGATGTCACAAAGATGTGAGACAGGGTTTGGACTCGACTTTTGAATCCCTGGCTATATGCCAGCATGCCAGACTTAGAGCCCAAATCCAGGTCTTTTGATATCTTGTGTTAGTACTACCACTTAGGGCCAGACTTAGGGATCCCCGAGCCTGTTTAGTTTGTATTCTGTTTCCTCATTTACCCTTTTCCAGAACTAATATTGGTTAACATCCAAAAACAATACACTGGGATGTAGTTTACAGTCACCATCGTATTAAACTAATGGAAAAAAAATCTCTCGTTAATCTGATTTTTTTCTATATAAAAAGAATTTTCTATCATGGCATAGTTTGCCTAGGAAGATAGTGAAATTGTTTGTTAATGGAATTTAGCAGAAGCTGGATGACCATTTGTTAGGAATAAAAGGTATTCTTAAGTGGAACTCAGAGGATTACATTGAATAATCTCAGCTTTGAGATTCTTGATTGTAGGTAACAGAAATACATATTAAGGAACTGTACAAGTAAAAACTTCACTTTTGTGACATTTCTTGTTGTGAGTGAGCACTGCCTTGTAGTCTGAAAATATAAGATATGTAGAAATAGGCATGAGAGAGAATAACAAGGAATATACTTCCTTGAAAACTACATTATGAACATAGGATAGCAACTTTACTTTTGCTTGTGTGCTAGACATTATCTGTGACAAGTGAAATGTGAGACTGTGAATACGTTCTTCTTCATTGTAATGAGGTTTTTGAAACGAGCTGGGTACGGAGAGGAGTAACCTCGTTTATTGTGAGTTCCCTTATACTCTTCTGTCTACCTAAGGTATTTGAAATATGCTTGCGCATGATGTAAACAAAAAATATGAAAAACCAGAATGTTAAAGAGACTTTTAATATTAATAAAGAGACTGTATTATTACTAGCCGAAATGACCTCTTACTGGTTTAAACTTACTATTGATTCTTTTCCCAATTTCTAGACATACAGCTTTCAGAAATGGAATTTCTGAAATTAAGGAATTTGTTTATCTTCTTTGTTCTGATTTCAAAAGTAATATATACTTATTACCAAAATTCCAACACTAAACAAATATATAACATGAGCATTTAAGTCTCTTGAGGTCTTTCCTCCTAGAGAGAACCACTTTTTATATTTTGGTGGATTAGAATAAAGAAGTTAATAATAAATGTATAATTCTTTCTTTGTTTTTATTTTTTATCTTATTTTTTTTGCTGTTGTTCACCATCCTAGCTGTAGAGGGCAGTGTCACTGGCCCTCATATGTGGGATCCCAACCAGGGCCGCTGGCATCCCAAGCCAGCTCCCAACCAACGCACCACTCAGCCGGCTCCCTTTTCTTTGTTTTTAGATTAAGGTGATAGCTGATATTTTGAAATCATCTGGTCTATAATCTTTTCAAATTAAATGCCTGACAACTTAGATGGCTTGTTTAAATTTCATTTTTTATCTTTAGGGAGATTATAAGAAGAAAAGCTGTTTTGGCATTATACAAATTCTATCTCATTGCTCCTAATCAAGTACAGCATATCCATATTAAGTTTCGGAAAGCACTTTGTGACAGAGATGTTGGGGTCATGGCTGCTTCCTTGCACATATACCTTAGGATGATTAAGGTAAGTTGGAAATTTCAGCAGGTACTGAGTAGTTACCATTAGAACAAAATGTAAATATGGAATTAAAGAAACTCAGATTTTTAAGTAAAATGCTTAATTAATTAACATTTCAAATTTTTATTATTGACTTTTTTTTTTCTTTTTTTGAGGGCAGTGGCACTGGCCCTTATATGTGGGACCCAAACCGGGGCCGCTATTATTGACTTTTTAACTAATTTTTACAAGTTATTGATAGCATGAATTATCGACACATTACAGAATTAGTCTTTTTTTAATGCCTAAATTTTTTTTACGTTACTAAAGAAGCATGGAAAAATGGGAGCTAAGGAAGGCGATTGAAATTTGTAGATTTGTGGGTTTTTAAGCAGTGACTCATACAGCTTCATGGGATGCGTAACAGCTTATAAAAAGGAGCCAGTGGGGGTTATGTACCATATAGTCTACAGTGTTGAAGCCATACATTGAAACGGTATCTGATGAGGAAAGAAGAGTTGAATGGTATGGTAAAAAGTTCTCTAAATGGTTGTAAGTTAGATTCTATATGACACTTCAACCAAGTCTGTTTTATACCTGAGACGACATTAACAGAAAGTTTTTCGTTTTGTTTTTTGGATGTAGGAGAATTCATCTGGATATAAAGAATTGACTGGGAGTTTTGTAACAATTTTGAAGCAAGTAGTTGGAGGAAAGCTCCCAGTAGATTTCAATTACCACAGTGTGCCAGCACCATGGTTACAAATTCAGCTCTTGAGAATACTAGGACTTCTAGGAAAAGACGATCAAAGGTAAACTAAGTAAGTTTGATAGCCTTAGGCTTTAGTCACCTATGGGTTTCATGATAAGCCAGAGTCTCCCAAAGCTTGATTGGCTTAATGGTGATAAATAACCACTGTAAAAAGTATATAAATTCAGGTGGCTGGGATAATCCTGGCTGTCTGCTTATCTAAATCCTACTGGGAGTGAAAGGTACCTATGAAGCTTTATATCTTCTGTGAAGCTTTCTTGGTCATTTTAATTTAGGGGTTGGGAAACTTTCTGTCGAGGGCCAGATCATAAATATTTAGGCTTTGTGAGGTGTATGCTGTCTGTTGCAGTTGTATAGCTCAAAGGCAGCCATGGACAGCCATAGACAAAAATAAATGAGCATAGCTCATTAAAAAAAAAGAAAACTTTTTATGGACATCAAAACTTGAATTTCATACACTATGGGTCATGAAATGTTACTATTTTGATTCCCCCCCCCCCATCCATTTAAAAATGTAAAAACCATTCTTAGCTTGCAGCCATACAAAAACAGTCCACCTGCTAGATCAGGCCTGTGGATTATGATTTGCTGACTGTTGCTCTGGCTGGATGTGAGGGCTTCACCTTCTTAATTCATTTGTCTGAATTGCTCTTAACCAATCATTTACGTTAAACTTTTCATGATTATCTTCCCAATAATATACATATTTTGTAACTTTTAATTTTGCTGTAGTTTTTCAAATTTACAGAAAAATTCCAAGAATAGTACAGGGAGCTCTCTTATGCCCTTTGTCTAGATTCATCAGCTATTTGCATTTGCTTTCTCTCTCTTTCTTTGGCTTGAGTCACTGATGTGTTTCTGTCTTAAGCAAATGTGTGCTAATCAGTATTCTGACTCTGTGAGATATGGTTCTTTTTATATAGTAAGATAAATTGATATTCTAATTTTTTACCTAGCTTTATGAAGGGGTTGTCCTCTAGGCTGTCGGTCCTAGTTGCCAGTGTTAGGTTGGCATTCATCTGCCCAGGGCCACTAACCAGTTATATCACTCTTGATATTGCTATTTTACTTTTTTCTGTCTTAATATCAACCCTGATTGAAACCTAGGGTGAAAAGCTGGAGGTGGTGGAGCAGATACATACATTAGAAATGTTTGTCCTAATTATATTTCATTTATATAATCCAACCTATTTTACTGTGGAACTCTAGTTGGAGTGCACTGGAATTGTTTTAAAACCTCAAATTTCATAGTAATGCAACCACAACTTATTGGTCTAAAAAGATTTAATGTCATCATATGTTATCAGGAAGTAACTTTGGGGGCATTTAGTGAATTTAGGAAATTCACTAACTCATTATCTTCCTTCTTCCCTTCATGGATGAATTTGGAGAGTACATGCAAAGATCACTAAGAGATTGCTTACTTTCAAAGAACTCAGTTGAGTAGAAATTAGGCACAATTAAAGTGAATAAAGACTGGAACTCCTTTATGATTTTGTGGAATATTAGAATGTTTTCCCATTTGTTGTCCCAACTCTAATGAGATTTTTATGTTAAAATACATCTTATATTTCTTAAGATATGATTAGCTCAATGTGGCCAAGTGTTTTATAGCATTCTGCTTCTTAGAGGTTATTAATATGTAGGTTGATTATGTCTGCAAATGCTTCTACATTTCATGTGGTTAATTACGATTCTTATGTCAGACATTGTCTTTTAAAATTGAGAAACTAAGCTAATCTAGGTGTAGTATTACTAAATTTTGGGGGGAGAAGATTTGTAATGTCTACTATATGGTTGTTGTCTCTGGAAGAAATGCTCACACAATAAAATGAAGGATTTTAGAATATGGTTCTGGATTTTCACTGGATATTCATGCTTCAGTCAAGACAGAATAAAAGTACTGCACTTCAAATTGAATTTTATATCTATATACGGAAAAAAAGAAATTTTCTGAAAAAAGATATAACGTATATGATATGTAATCTGTATAGCCTCGGATTATTTTGATCTTTTTGCTCGTTTACATTATGTGAGACTACTGTGTGTATTCTGTGTTGATGGTAATTTTTTTTTTTCCAATAGTGCTTTTTGAATTTGTAAAACATACAAAAATACCAGCTGAGAAGCCATGGTTTTCACATTGGTATCTTAGAGAGGACTTTCTAGGCTTGGAGGATGAGTGCTAGGGCTCTATAAAGCACTACGTTTTCTTACAGTATTTACTTCCATACAGTTATTATAACTGTAATCAGTGACCATAAAGACATAGGAATGTACAAATTTGCTAATTTCACAAAGTATATTTATATTTAACATAAATGAAAGTTAAAATTTCCTTTCTGAAAAACCTAGTGCTGCTCAAAAGAAGATTAGCATTTGAATATTTTTAAAAAATTAAGTGGTTAAAAATAGTGTCTGAAATGATCTGGATATGTGAGGTATTATTGTAGTAACCTGAAACAGGTAGAAATATTGTATTACAAGGAAAATTATAAAAGATAGTTTTCAACCAAACAAAAGCCTGATTTGTAAATTAAGTGCAGGATGAGGAAAGAGTCGATTGAATTATGTTTATCTTCATTGACTAGTGAACTTTGGTAAAGCAGAAAGTTAAAACTCATGAAAAAAAGCAAATGGAATCTTGAAGAAATAAAATTCCCATATATCATAAAATGAAATTTTTCCACTTTTCTGTAGATCCTCAGTTTTAAAGAAAGAGGAGTTTGAAAAACTGTGTTTTATTGGGTTATAATACTATAATTCTACTGCAAATAAAATGTCTTTTAAACAGGACAAGTGAAATAATGTATGATGTTCTTGATGAGTCCTTAAGAAGAGCCGAGTTAAATCACAATATCACATATGGTAGGTAACATACATAAATGCTACTCTAATGACTATCAGTATTTTTCAGTATTATAGCTGACTGTGTTAGAATACTACAAATTCCAATATAATTTTATATGTTAATTTTTAAGGTGGTTCTTTGGGTTATTATTTTTCAATGGAAGCATTGAATAACTAACAGAAATAATTTTAAATGATGGCATTATGTTAAATGTTGACCTAAATTCATTATTATATTTCTCTTTTTTTAAGACTTTACTTTTTGAGAAATTGTCTCTTTGTTGAAAATATTCATTAACAGAGTAGACAAGTTCCATATTTAAGAAGATAGTTCTTAAATAAATCAGTCAGCTAGTTGTCAGATATTTATTAGATTTCGGTTATTTATCAGGCCCTGTGCAGGATGCTTGGAATACAGCTGTGAATAAAACAGTATGATCATTGAGTTCATAGATTAGATAGATGGGAAGAAACAGGTGCTGTAAATGCTATAAAGGGGAATTACAGGGTACTGTGGGAGCTAGTCTTAGATGAGGGGGAGAACAAGGAAGGTTTTTATGAAAAGGTGATGTTTAAGAACTCAAAGGATGAGTAGGATATAGATAAGGATATATATGTGGAATAATAACATACTATTCTGTGATGAGAGCACCTATTTATATACAATTTTATACAATTCACAAAATAATTTAGTGATAAGAGACAAGAATAAGTTGGGGAGGAGGGTGGAGAACTGAGAAAAGTAACCAAAAAATCTTCCAATCTTAGTAGCTAGAGGAAAGAACTATTTGTTCTTTATTGATGTCTGAGAAAGCTCAGTGAAAAAGTTGGGATATTTGGAGATATTTAAAAGGTAGAAATAAAGCAGTTTGAATTTTGTATGCTATGGAGAAGAGCAGTGGGAGAGGCATTGAGAGATCTAACTCAAAGAAAAGTCATTTCATAATATGGTGAAGCACGTGGTGCAGTAGGGGATGAAGAACTTGTTTTTTCAGCCAGCAGTAAACTGGATCTTTAAGAACAAAGGTTGTAGAAGTGTAGGGTGGACTAGAGAAATTGAACTAGTTTAACTGTAATAAAAGTGCTTGATAAAGATACAATAGGAATAAGGAGAAGAGACTGTATGCATAAGACTAGTCCAGGAAAAATAATGCACGTAATAATGAATTAGGATAGTAAATTTAAAAGGATGGATTTATGTTTTGTATGTGTAAATGGTAATTAAAGGCAATATGAGTGGTTTATTCATTTGTTCAACCAGTATTTATTGAATGCCTACAAAATAAAACTTGATTTGTAAACTAGGTACAGATTGAGGAAAGAGTTGATTGACTTATTTATTTCTTCATGCTAAGTGTGGGAGATTAAAGGAAAGATAAGGTAGACACAGGCCCTGCCCTTGTGGTAATTTGAGCAGTTAATATCTGGGATCCTGCTATGTAAAGAAGAGTAAGGGGCCAGAGATAAGGATGACCCTCATTGAGGCAGGTGGTTTGGCTAGGTGCTGTCAGAAGATCCAGAGAAGTGTCAGTCTTTGCAGGCAGCTAAACTAAGTTCAAAAGTTTTGCTTGAGATATAATCAATGTCTAGGATAAGAGTTTGAAAGGCTCTCAAGGAATTCTGGTTAAAATTAGTTAAGAACCTGATTTTCTTTTTCTTGAAGAAAGCTTTTTTTTTTCTTTTTTTCTTTTTTGTAATTGACATTTCAGCTTTAATTTTTTTTATTTTTTTGAATAGGTAATATATGCACATGGTTCAAAATTCAAAAGGTACAAAAGGGTATACAGTGAACAGTAAGTGTCCCTTCGGTCCTTGTCACCCACCACCCAGTTCCCCTTCCTGGAAATAACCACTGTTACCTGTTCCTTTTGACCTGGAGAATACTGTATACCTGATGAAATATTTTTTAATGTTCTCCACTAGGACACCCTTCTCTTGCTAAAACTGCTGGAACCAACACCAACAATTTGTTTCTTTGTAGGTTGTCAGTCCAGTGTTTCACCTCACCACAGAAACCTTATAGTTTCTGTTCCGTGTATTTCTTTTATTCATCTTTCCATTGTTATGCTTTTACCCCATATTTGTATTGATATAGTTTATAGCTTCCATTGATTTCATCAATAGTAGAGTATTCTCTAGTAATCTTAATAGAAATATTTTCTTGCTTAAGATTGTGAATTTTAAATTATAAACTTCATAAGGGCAGGGACTGTGTCTGTCTTATTGACGAGCATATCCCAGTAACTGGCACTGGGTTAATCAATGAGTGTTACATTTTAACTGAATTGAAGGAAGAGAAAGTTATTTTACTTTTATCAGTTACCTGTCTGATTAGGTTTCAGTCTTAACACTTTCTAAATCATATTTTTATGAAAGTTCCATTATTATAACTTACCTTATTGTCAAATCATTAAAATAAGAAATAAATCACACCAAAGACATTTATTGAGTATCTCCTATGTGCCAGGTATTGTATAAAGTGATGTAGAGGATATGAAGAAGTATAAAATGTAATCTTTTCCTTCAAGGAATTTACAATATAATGGAAGAGATAACTTTTTATGAAAGCATAATACCAGTGTAAGGCAGAATGCAAAGAGGTGGTCCAGGGAATTAATATTACAGGCGTTTAGAAGCAGGAGAGGATTCATTGATGTAATAGGACCCCGAAAGGTAGTAGGATTCATAGCCAGGAGGGAGATTGAAAGGGGTTCGAGGAAGACGGAACATAAGAGAAAGTGCCAAAATGGGGATGTTTAAAACAATTTCAGAGAACTGAATGGACGACTCATAGTGGGAGCAGTGGAAAAGCCATTGCGGAGGGTTTCTCATGGCATCCAAATGAGTTTGGACCTTATGCTGTGTAAAGTATGGAAAAATGTCATAAGAATGACACTTTTAGTAAACTAGTAAGTTGGGAGTACAAAGGACAGTATTATCAGAAGTAATAGAAGCACCTTTCCCTGTTTTCCCACTAAGTACACCTGAAAACCCTGGGCATTGTACGAGCGTACACATATGTAAAATAAACAAGACTCTGGAAGGTGAAGTGGAGGTAGACTGGTTAGGGACCTTGGGATGCAAGGAATGACACCATAGTGAGTACTTTAGGTTTTCTTTTTGTCTTATATACCCCAGACTGGGTACTGGAGAGCCAGCAACTTGGAAACACCAACAGGTGCAGACAGAAATGCCCCAAGAGAAGCCTGCTGTCTAGCCAAGGACCAAGAAGAAAAGGGCAAACTAGCAAGACAGAAACTTTTAGACAGTAGCCCCTCTATTCCGGCACAGAGAAAACTATGGATCCACCCCCCGCAGCAAGGCTTAGTGGATAGCTGATATTTCCACGCTCACAGGTGTAAGGAGGCGCCTCAGCCCTCCCACTAGGTTGGTGGCAGAGAAGCCCAAGAGAAGAGGTGGACTTTCATCTCTGCCAGGTGTTAAGGGTACCCGGCTCCTTGCATTGTCAGTGGAGATGATGAGGAAAGCCCGGATTTCACATTGTCCAGGAACAGGAAGTAACAAGGTACCCTTCCCCTCTTTGCTGGGTTGGGTTAGAGGAAGCCAAGTGGAGAGTCAAGACTTTCATCACTGCTCAGGGGTACTGAGGCCACCCCTCAATGTCAGTGAAGGCCACATGTGGCGCAGTAATGAGGCGCCCCTCCTCCTCCCAGGCTCAAAGTGTCAGGGGCAAAGAGGAGGACCTGGACTTGCACCCCATTGGGCACTGCCCCCATCTCCCTGCCAGAGCGGTGCCAGTAGATAGAGACATAACATTTAGAATGAAAGTCAAGCCTAGTCTGAAGCATAAGGTATCAGTAGAACTTGAAGTTTTGTGCATATTCCAACCCAAAATGTCTGTGATAAAACCACAGTGTAACAGATGTTAGATGTTATTAATTTTTAATTTGGTAATATTTACTTGATGGTATTTTGGTTAGGACCTGGGTTCCTCCAGAAGAGTAAATAAAGCTCCATGGTTGTATGCTTAGAAATCCTCAGAAGCACTTTTCTTTTAACCACTGTATAGGAGACAGCAGAGTGACTGCTTTTTCATTTATAGACTTATACTCACATTTTTGTAGCGTTGGAGAATAAAGGGACTTGAGGTAGGAATTTAAAAACCTACTAACTTCATTTTTCAGCTCATTTACGCCTAAGTTGACTATTAAGTGCAATTTTGAACTATACTAGCTTTCCAGAAATTGCATGAGCATCTATCTATATATAGAAGTTTAGATTTTCGATGGGTAATGAGAATCTTTTGTAGTAAAATAATTTAATAGCAGGAAAGCTCAGAAATGGCAGAAATCCATAAAGGAAAACATGTCAATTATGATAGAAAGTGGAGCATCATCGTTTTAAATTTTGCTTAGGACTGTCATGTTAGTTCAGGATTTGGCAAACTTTTTCTGAGAACGGGGCCAGATTGTAAATATTTTTGGCTTCGTAATTCACTTAGGATTCTGCCACATATTCTCCTTTGGCTTTTTTTTTTTTTTTTACTATCTTTAAAAAATGTAATTGTAACCTGAAACTAGTATAATGTTATATACGCGTATAAATTAGACCTCAATTAAAAAATGTAAAAACTATTCTTAGTTCACAGGGTTGCAAAAATAGACTGAGGTCTGGATTTACTGGCAGTTTGCCCATCCCTGACTTAGTTCATTAGTTAATTGACCAAGACTCTCTTTGTTTAGTTCATAAAGTTGTGAAGTCATAGCACAGAGTAAAGACATTTTACAGCACAACATCTGAATATACAAAGTATCTTTTTAGGTTCAATTAACTTACTTTGTAGGTTTTCCTTTAATTAAAGTCAGTTCCCTTTTTAATAAGAAATTTGTATTTCTGATTTTTCTCTCTTTCTATAGAAAGGCTTTTTATAAAGCTCTTTATGCAAAATTTACATGTGCCTCAATTGATAGGCAACAGCTATTTGAATAATCAGGATCTATCTTGTATACAAATAAATATCTAATTTTTATGTTTTAAGCTTTTGGAAATAGAGAAGGCGTGATTCTGCCAAGGACACTTGACGTACTTCAACTTTTAGTAGAACTGTTTTTAAGTCTGCTGACTCTGTGTCTCACTTCTCATACTGTGATTCCATAGGGCATGCAGGACTTAATGGCACCTCCCTCAGTGATTCTTCTTTACCCTGGCAAAGCTCCAGCTCCTTGACTCATGCTCTTTAAAGGAGTTTGAAAAAGATTTTAGTGTCCGCTTTGATCTTCTATTTTAGTTACCAGATCTTTGACTATATGAGAAAATAAAATTTGAATACTATCAAGATGTTCAATAGATTGTTCTATATCCTTTGATGTTAATACTGAAGAAGTGACTTGAGGATTTTTGAGCAGTGGCCCTACTTTGAAATAAATGCAAGAGCATCCCCAAATGATTATATTGATATAAACCACATTGAAATAAACCACATATACAGTTTCTGTGTATAAGTGGTAGAAACTGCCAGCAATTAAATTATTTTAAAGCCATAAAGGAGTGTTAGAAACATCTATTTATATAGAAACAATAAATATATTACTTATGTGTCCATCAGAATGTGATCTTGAGGGCAGGAGTGCTTGTCTGTTTTGTTCACTGCTGTATCCATACTATTGGAACAATGCCTGGCACATAGGAGGTGTTCAGTAAATACTTGTTGCATAAATGAATGATCATTCTTTTATATATATATATATATTTTTTTTTTTTTTTTTTTTTTTTTTTTGAGGGCAGTGTCACTGGCCCTCACATGTGGGACTGAACCGGGGCCGCTGGCTTCCCAAGCCAGCGCTTAACCACCGCACCACTCGGCCGGCCCCTGAATGATCATTCTTATCTGTCAATATATACAATTCTCCTTAAATTATACTGTGGTAATGTAATCCTATTAACTATAAGCCTGAAAACAGTAGAGTTCATATCTTTGAAAATTTTCCATAAAGATTTTTGACTAAAACTGACTTTTCAGTTAGTTTGTTTTGTTATGAGTCTACACAGATACGTGCTTTTATTGTGCCTTAACATGATCCCTGACAGTTTTATGTTTTCTTTCTCTGTAGCTATTCTGTTTGAATGTGTGCATACAGTCTATTCTATTTATCCTAAATCAGAATTACTTGAGAAGGCTGCCAAGTGCATTGGAAAATTTGTTCTATCACCTAAAATAAATCTTAAATATTTAGGTAAGATGATTGGTTCTTTTGACAGAAATTAGATAGAGCTTTTGAAATTTGCTGGGCATGTGTTTCAAGTCACTTGGTCTAATGTAATCTTTGTTTTTAGGCCTGAAGGCTCTTACCTATGTTATCCAACAGGATCCTACTCTGGCTCTTCAACACCAGATGACAATAATTGAATGTTTAGACCATCCTGATCCCATTATTAAAAGAGAGGTAAACTGATATTTTGAATAGTGTATGTGAAGTGTTACAATCTTAAAACTTTTTGTTGATGT
This sequence comes from Aselliscus stoliczkanus, assembly GCA_033961575.1. Classification (NCBI taxonomy): domain Eukaryota; kingdom Metazoa; phylum Chordata; class Mammalia; order Chiroptera; family Hipposideridae; genus Aselliscus; species Aselliscus stoliczkanus. The sequence goes on from CM066732.1 coordinate 103,474,025, forward strand.
TATATATAGAGATAAAAGTGGTGGGCAGTATGTATATGCGTGTGTGTGCACTCGTTTGTATTTTAACTTTTGAGAGCATTTTATTCTTTTAAAGTTTAAGGAAATTTTCTAAAAATACTTGTATCAATATCTACAGGAATGGCTTTAAATTTTGAGTTGGAGGAGTAAAGTCCAGTTACCTGTATGGATTCATGAATATTTTTTTGGTCCAAGAATTGTATCAGTAGGAGATCTGAATTTTATTACCAGTTCTTCCTGTTAGTACACTTTTAAGATGTAATATATGATGACTGATATTTTTTCATTACTTTCCTTAACATCTGTAAAATGGGCTAATGCATTTCCTATTACATATATAGGAATGTTGAAAGAATTAATAAAAATATCTCTAAAATTATTTGAATTTCTTGAAAGGTGCATAATTTACTTAATTGTTATTGACTTTTTCCTTTGGTAAAATTGCTTTAATATGTACTTGGGTGTCTATATTAAATATTTCTGTTAATTCTCATGTAGAGAAATCACTCAATACCTTCATTTAAAATGGTATGTACGACTAAGTTTAGAAGAGTGGATAGTTTTATTTCTGATTTTTTTTTTTTTTTTTGAGGGCAGTGTCACTGGCCCTCATAAGTGGGATCCAAACTGGGGCCGCTTGCGTCCCAAGCCAGCGCTTAACCACCGCGCCACTCGGCTGGCCCTTATTTCTGATTTTAAAAGTAATAAAGATAAAAAGAACCTACTAAACATTTAAATTACTTAAAAATAATGAGTTAAAAGTAGTTATTGAGAGTAGTATATTGCGTTAAACAGTTGTAATTTTAAAAGGTAAAATTAAGAATTTTGAATTTAAAAGGTACTGTTTTTGAAATAAAACTATTTTTGACAAATTGCCATATATACAATGTTTGTGTGGATACACACGCATATTTTTTATTGCATTCATATATATTTTTTAAGATTTTATTGGGGAATTGGGGGAGGGGAACAGTGTTGGGGAATTGGGGGAGGGGACCAGCCAAGTTGTTCTTCAATCTTTGTTGTGGAGGGTGCCAATCACCATCTGGCTTCCCGTCCCCCGTCGGCAGCTCATGGCCTCTAAGTTCAAGGTGCTGTGTTCAATCTTAGTTGCGGGTGGGCGTAGCCACCATCCCATGCGGGAGTGGAACCCGGCAGACTTGTTGTTAAGAGCGCACGCTCTATCCTCTGAGCCATCTGGGCGGCAGCTCAGCTCAAGGTGCCGAGTTCAGTCTTCTAGTTGTGGGTGGGCATAGCCTCCCATCCAACAGGCAATCTTGTCGTTATACCAGCTGAGCCATCCTGCCACCTGTTGGCAGCTCATTGACAGCTCAGCTAGGGTGCAGCATTCACTGGCCCATGTGGGAATCGAACCGGTGGCCCTGTTACTCAGAGAACACGCTCTAAGCCAAATCTTAACCAACTGAGCCACTAAGCTGGCCCTGCATTCACATTTTTAATCTTTGGAAAATTATCTGCCTTGAATGAATCTGAGAAGTTACAGATATACTAATTTCTGTATGTAATCAGCGTAGAAAAATGAGAAGGTGCCAAGGGACAATAACAAATAACTATATGGCTCTTCAACTTTGAACAGATACAGAGCATGCATTTTCTTTGTGACATTGACTACTAAATTGAACAGGGTTGACTTAGGTACAGTTTTCTTATTGTTATATTGAATTATTAGGCTGTAATTTGAAAATGGGAGTCAAAGGGAAAATAGGTGATTGTTTAAAATGATCAATTCTGATATGTTTGGTCTATTACTTGAAGTGAGAAAAGTAGTTTGAGTTCTTTGGTGACCCAAGAAGGCACTGCAGTACTGTCTCCTCAATGCCACTGTCACTTCTAACCTTTATCGTAATTACATGGCAAGAACTTTGGTCCTTGGGTATGGAGTGACCTGTTGGTTGGGGCTTGGATTTCATTGTACTTGATTTTATTACCTTTCTTTCATATAAGGAGAAAGAAGGCAAGAAGGAGCTAACAGAAAAGACCTCTACCCATGGAATTCCTAATACCATACCCCATTCAGTCCTGGAAATGCTAAATTTCATGGTCTTAGAGTAGGAAATAAATTTGGTATAGATTATTTAAAAATATATAACATATATTGGGTTGTTGGAAAAATCATGATATATTTTTTTCTATGTTTTTCGTTGCAAAAATGCGTCATGACTTTTCCGACAACCCAGTAGTTTAGAGTATACAGGGAGTATGTTTAAAGCAGCTTCTTAAATTGAAAGCTATTGATGGGGGACTTATATGTTTATAGATTTTATTTTATTTATTTTTTTTTTTGAGGGTAGTGTCACTGGTCCTCATATGTGGGACCGAACCGGGGCCGCTAGCTTCCCAAGCCAGCGCTTAACCACCATGCCACTTGGCCGGCCCGTGTTTATAGATTTTAAATAAAATTAAGGATTAAAAAAAAATCTTTCAAAATCTGTTATCTTTTGTACTTGAAGTCTAGGCTGTAAGGATTGAAAAATTAGAGTCCTAAAGATATTTTGAACAAGTTTGATAATTAGGATATGTGGAAATTCTTCTGTTTCTAATATTGTTGACCCTAAAACACCAGTAAATGGTATTTTCTCAGTATCGCCCTTGGTCTTATGTTGATTTCTGGGAACTATATTTTTGAAACCTTAATGTAGGGCATTAGAAGACCAGCTAAATGGGAGCTTACTATGGGTACGGTCTTCCTTCATCTTATTTAAGGCAGCAAGAAGTATATTCCTCAGCACTGACAAGTAGCTATCAAATGGTTCTTCCATGATACTGAGGTTCTGAACATAGGCCTTGCTAGGCCTTGAAGTGCTTGGGCCACCAACCTTTGTCCATCTATTAGAGACCATTTGCCCTTAGCTGGTAAACCCACTCATGTGCTGTTTTCTGTTGTTTGGGTAGTGTGGAAAATACAGTTTGCAAGACTGGATTTTTATATGTGTATGTACACAAACACACACACATACAGATAGGCATAAGTAATGTAGGTGTAAGAAGCCGTTATATTTTTAGAAAATAAATTATAAAAGTTTTAACTTTTTAGTTTTTACACAGCCTTTCTTGTAGAAATGTCAGATCATAATTATCTATATCAATAAAAGGCTTTTAGACTTTGGAATTGATCACAATTTTTTTAACAGTAGTTTTATTTTTTTTAATATTTCTTTATTTCTTTTTTTGTATCTAAATTTCTTTAGTAATCATTTCGTTTTCTAAATTTTGAATAATACATTTCTAGTTTTATTTTTTGTTTGTTTCAGTCAACATTTGCCATCTTCAGTCAGAGGAGGTATAATCTGTATTTCTTTATTTCTACTAAAGTAACCTTTATTAAGTTCTGTGCATTTCTTAAGCACCTATAAACTGACCTGCCCAGTAGATCTGTGTAAAAGTGGAAGAATCAACTGTGTTATTAACATATATGTTGCTGTGTTTGTCAGTATTATAAGGCATAGTTTTATAATACTGTTTTTATTTCTCTTTCTTCAATAGACTCTGGAACTTCTTTACAGAATTACTAATGCGCAGAACATAACAGTGATTGTCCAGAAAATGCTTGAATATTTACATCAGAGCAAAGAAGAGTATATTATTGTCAATTTGGTTGGCAAAATAGCTGAACTGGCGGAGAAATATCCTTTGTTTGGACCATGAGTCATAAAATACGTTTAGTTACACAGTATTTTAAAATGATTGGTATACACAGGTTCACTTGCAAGTTGAGTTCTGAGACCCACAATAACTGCCCTTACTGACATTCAAGGCTCTCTTGTCAAAAACAGGAATTTGTGTAGACTTCTTAGTGGCTTGCTTTTTCTGGCTCGTTTCATACAGTGGGTCAGTATTATGAGTAGGAAGATAAAAGAACCTCTGCCTGATTTCTTTCAGTCCCTTGTGTTTGACTTTACCTCCTGCTCAGTTTCTTTTCTGAGTAAAGGTTGTTGTTGTTTTGGGGAATCAGGATGGAAATTGTCACAATAAAATAGTTGGGAATGCCATTCACATGTTACTTTTCTTTACATTAGTTTTTTAAAAGTCTGAGGAACTTTTTTAGGTCACAAGGATATTCCATCCTTTTTATGTCTGCTGTTAAAGCTAAAAAAGAATGAATGAATAATGTTAATCAGATTATCTTGAAAATTGCTTAACCCTCTGTTGGGTGCAACTGATCTCACAGATTCATTGCACACAAATTTTCAAATATCTAACAGTTAAGTATCGTGACTCATCACTTCCGTACCTTCCCCCTCTACCATATCCTATTGCCAGTCATGTTTGTGACTTAGCACAGTAAAAACGTATTTCATAGTGGCATCTTTGTGTGCAGTGAATCTGTGAGATCAGTTGTGCCCAGCAGAGGGTTAAGTTCTAGCCAGTGCTATTGCTCTGGCCAGCAGAATGATAGAATTTTAGAAATGAAAAGGAACAGATGAGAAAAGAGGTTAAACAACTTGTTCAAGTAGACATATCACAACATTTAGCCTCTCTGAAGTATATATCATTATCCATTATTTGTCATTCACTGGAACATTTCTTTCAATTATTTCATATTCATTTATTGGATCCTATGATGTGCAAGGCAGAGTGCTAGATAAAGCAACGTGAACTTGGTTTGTTAAATTTATTAAGTCAGATTTACTGAGCACCTGTTTTACATAAGCTGGAGTATAGAACAGTTTATTGGCAGAGGTTAGAGATAAAAATGCCAAACTAGGATGAATTGGGGGTTATTTTTAAAAGGTTGATGCAGAAAGGATAATTTTAGTAAGTGACATTTGGAAGTGTACTTGTTCTTAACACTGTGGACACATATGCTCCTGATAATGCATGGTTTATTCAGACAATGAATGCTGTGTTTTCAGTGGGAGGAGATGTAATGCATCCTGATATTCCCAATAACTTCCTGAGACTGCTAGCGGAAGGTTAGGAAACTATTGCATTCTATCAAGTAGATTTTAAAATTAAAAATGTTTTTATTACAGAGTCCTTCGAGAATTTGGTGGAAATTAAAATGTTATATCAATTTCTTTGTAGGTTTTGATGATGAAACAGAAGATCAGCAATTAAGACTTTATGCAGTTCAGTCTTATCTCACTTTACTAGATGTGGAAAATGTGTTCTATCCACAGAGATTTCTTCAAGTTATGAGCTGGGTGAGCAAAGTACACTAAATCACAAATGTTTATAACATTATTTTTTTATAAAACCAAATCCTAACAATATATTTTCTTCAGAAATCATTCAGTTCTACTCAGGTAACTCCTTCAGCTGTCAACTTTTTCCCCAGTGGCTACCTTCTATCACTTAACTATTGTCTCTTTATTCTCCCTGCCATCTCACTTGTCTAGTCTTTTAAATATGGCTGTTTAGATCTCTGTGTCTACAATACATTTGTGTGTTTTCTATGTGAATCTGTATTTGAATGTATGAATACTTGCATCTGTGATATATTAGTTTCCTATTGCTGCACAAACTTAGTGCTTAAACAACATAAGTTTATTATCTCACAGTTTCTGTGGGTCGGGAATCTAGATATGGCTTAGCTGGGTTCTCTGCTTAGGGTCCATTAAGGTTGCAATCAAGGTGCTGGCTAGGGCTGCTGTCTCATCTGAAGCTTGCCTGGTGAAGGATCCACACTTCCAGGTTCAGGAGTCAGTTTCTTCAGCTGTAAAACTGAGGGTTTGAGGTTCAAACTGTCAACTGTAGACTACCCTTAGTTCCTAGAACAGTCCTTAGATTCTTGCCATGTGGGCCTCTCAACATGGGTGCTTGCTTCATGAAAGCCAGCAAGGGAGATCATTTCTTTGTAAGAGGAAGGTCACAATTTTATGTAATTTAATCATATGTAATCAATTTGTAATCACATACATCCTGTCACCTTGTGTATTCTTTCTTGTGTGTATGGGTGAGTTTGTGTTTATGTGGAAGATTTGGAGAAGTGCAACTGCTGGGTCATAGAATATGCACATTTTAATATTTTATAGTTTGGCCAGATGTTTAGCATGTTAACTTAAATTTTACCCAAACTTTAAATTTGTAAGACTTATATAATAGATATCCCTGTACTTTTCATCGAGATTCTCAGTTAATATTTTTAATCACCTTTGCTTTACTGTATCAACATTTAAGTCTAAGTCTACCTATACTGTTTGTTTTCCTGGGTCATTTACAATTGAGTTGTAGACATCATGACACCTCACCCATACAAAATTCAACGGAAATCTCTTAAGAGTAACATTGTTTGAGAGAATGATAAAACCATTATTACACCTAAAAAATGTAACATTAATTCATTAATGTCTAATAAACAGTTTATATTTACATCTATGTAGTTGTCCAAAAAATGTCTCTCATGGCTGTTTTTCTATTCCTCCCAATCCCAGATCCAGTCAGGGTTTATAAATTACATTTTATTATATCTTTTTAGCCTCTGTTTTTATTTTACAGTGGTCCTTAGTTTCTTTTTGTTTTCATGACACTCATTTTTTGTATGAGTCCTGTTGACTTGTAGAATGTCCACCATTCTGAATTTGTCTGATTGTTTCTGGTTCCGCTAAACATTTTTAGCAAAACTACTGCATCGGCAGTATTATATACTTCCCACTGCATGGAATCAGGATGCTTATAATGTCAATTCCTTCCATTATTGGTGATTGTAAGTTTCTTTGTTGGGTTAAGATAGTGACCTTCAGATCTCTCCATTGAAAGGGTTAGTAATCTATAACTAATCTGTGAGTGATTTTGTGAGGCTGTGTGAATACCTTTTCCTCAACTCTCTTTCATCAGTGATTTTAGTATTAATAATCCTTGCCTTAAATTGGTTATTGTATTTGGTGGCCATTTGTTTTTTTCCTTCCATGAACCTGACATATCACTCCATATGTTAAGAGTGTTTTTATTTCTTTCCGCAGTGTACAAATCTTCTACATGTTTTGTTAGATTTATAGTTAAGTATTTCATTTTTTTTAGAGTGGTAGTAAATATATTTTGAATTTTGGTTTGTATTTTTGTTGCTAATACTACCTACAAATATAATAGATTTTTGTATTTTGATCTTGTACTCTACAGTCTTTCTAAATTCACTTATTAATCTAGGATTATTTTTGTGGATTTCTTGAAACCTTGTTAAGAACTTTTGAATCTCTGTTCATGAGGGTTATTGGTTTGTAGTTTTCATTTTTCTCTACTCTGTTTAGTTTTGGTATGAAGGTAATACTGGCTTCATAGAATGGGTTAGAGTGTTCTTTCCTCTTTTGTTTTCTGGAAAGATTGTATAGAGGAATGTTGTTTAGTTTTTTGTTTTTTTTTGAGGGCAGTGTCACTGGCCCTCCTGTGTGGGACCGAACCGGGGCCACTGGCTCAAGCCAGTGCTTAACCACCGCGCCACTCGGCCAGCCTAGTTTTTAAGTGTTTGAAAAATTTCCTGTTATCTTTCCTGTTACTGACATCTAGTTTGACTTCTATTATCAGAGAAAATACTCCGTGATTTCAGTTCTTCTTAAATTTGTTGAGGGTTGTTTTGTGGCCTGTGATATGGTCTGTGTTGTTATATGTTCTGTGGGTGCTTGAAAAGAATAGGTGTTCTGCTGCTTTTGGGTGGTGTGTTCTGTAAATATGGATTAAATTCTTTTGGAGATTGTGTTGAGATAGGAGTGTTGAGATTACCCATTTGGCCTCCACTTACACTGTGAGGGGGTGGCCTTGTTATTGCTGAGCCGTGGTGAAAGTCCTGACTCTCCACTAGGCTCTCCTAGATACCACCCCAGCAGACGTGGGGGGTACCTCTTTACACCTGGGTGGAGGGGAAGTGCAGGCAGTGGAGGTGAAATGGTCTTCATGGACACTGCAGAGAAGTGGGCCTCTACAGCTCGGTGGGGATGAAAGTCCTGCCCCCAAACTCGACTTTCTATCTCACCACCCTAGTGGGGGAGTTGTGGTGCCTGTTACAGCTTGGTGGGGTGGAAGTCATGATTCTCCACTCTGTCTTTGCTGGTATGGGGTGCCTGTAGTTTTCCTATGTGGTGCTTGGCTGGAGTAGAAGGTTTATTATCTAAAAGTTTTCTGTCCTCCTGGCTCTTTGGCTAAAGAGCAGGCTTTTCTGGGACTTTTTTGTTTGAGTCCATTGGTATTTCCAGTACTCTGTTTGGGGTCTTGAGGCAACAGATAACCCACAGTATTGTTCCTTAGGTCCCAAGATACTTAGTGATCTGCTTTCTTTTCCTCACCTTTCAGAGTCTTTTTGTGTTTTATATATAACATCAAGGGTTTTTACGTGTACTTAGTGGGAAGGATAGAGGAAAATGCTTTGACTCCATCTTCCCAGAAGCATAAGTCCACTGATTTTTGAACTGGGCTTTAGGCTACCTGTTCTTCTAGAGTTATCTTCCATCTTTTAAAATTATTGTACTATTTACTTATTTATTTAAATATTTTTATTGGGGAATTGGGGGAGGGGAACAGTGTTGGGGAATTGGGGAAGGGGACTGGCCAAGTTGTTGTTCTTCAGTCTTCGTTGTGGAGGGTGCCAGTCTTCATCTGGCTTCCCGTAGGCAGCTCATGGCCTCTAAGCTCAAGGTGCTGTGTTCAGTCTTAGTTGTGGGTGGGCGTAGTCATCATCCCATGCGGGAGTCGAACTAGCAGCCTTGTTGTTAAGAGCGCACACCCTATCCACTAAGCCATCTGGGCGGCAGCTCAGCTCAAGGTGCCGAGTTCAGTCTTAGTTGCGGGTGGGCATAGCCCACCATTGAACAGGCAGTCTTATTACACCAGCTGAGTCATCCTGCCACCTGTTGGCAGCTCAGCGACAGCTCAGCTTGGGCACAGCATTCACTGGCCCATGTGGGAATTGAACTGGCGGCCCTGTTTCTCAGAGCTCGTGCTCTAAGCCTGCTCTTAACCAACTGGCCCCTATTATACTATTTAAAGATTGAATTTATTTAGTCCTATTTTTCCTCCTCTTCTTGTTGCTAGCTATAAATCTCCCCTTGATTGTCACCTCACCTCTCATTTTTTTTTTTTTTTTTTTTTATCTTGCTAGTGCCATTATTACACCAGAGACATGAAAATACTTCATAAATACCACTTTGGAAAGAGCTCACACTCCATGAATTATCAGTTTATTAGTGATTCTTAGACCAGTAGGATTGTATATTACCTGATAAGTTAGATGTAAGAAAGAGGTTATGTAACATAGGTGAGTGTTCCTTAGAGTTCAGTGGATCATCTCTGTCAGAATCAGCTGATGCTTGATCAAAATGTGTATTGTAGATTATCACCGTAGACATACTAAGTCAGACTATCTGGGGCTAATGCCTAGAAATCTGTATTTAAATGAAACATCTCAGATGACTGTTATGCATACTAGCATGTGAGAACCATTCGTTTAAATGCTTATTGGAAAATAATAGCAGAACGTGAAAGTACTTGTAAAAACCAACAACCAAACCTGGAAATTCAGAAGAAAGCTAACTTGTAAAGGTATTTGCTTTATATATTGTTAATGATAAAGATGTGGAAAATTTTTTTGTATTGAGTTCCAATTCTTGGTATAATTTTGAATCTAAAATATACAGTTGTATCTTTATCTAGTAATTTCTTCACTGTGAGAATATGTTGAATCTAGATTAAATTTATTCCAGCAGTAGGCATTTTGTTTAAATTTCTGAGTATAGTTTGCTGTATAACTTGATATTTGTATATAAATATCTCTTTGCTTTACTCATAGGTTTTAGGGGAGTATTCCTACCTCTTAGATAAGGAAACGCCAGATGAAGTTATAACCAAGCTCTGCAGGTTACTTATGAATGACTCCATTTCTTCAGAAACAAAAGCCTGGTTAATTGCTGCTGTGACCAAGTTGACACCTCAAGCACACTCTTTTAACGTTGTTGAGAAATTAATCCAGGAACTTACTGTATCTTTGGATACTTGCATGAGACAGCATGCATTTGAATTAAAGCATTTGCATGAGAATGTGGAATCTATGAAGAGCTTGCTTCCAGTTAATAAGAGTTGTGAAGACATGGTGGTAAGACATCTGTGTTCCATCTTTTTAAAAATTGCATAGTCTTTAAACAGAATAATTCTTGCATTTGTGATATATCTGGAATGTATCAAAATATAATTTCTATAGCACTTAGGATGAAGGTTGGAGTTTTTCTCACATCAGTATGAGAGAGAATTTGAGAGCTTCCATTCTGTAGTGATCCCAACTGGTCAGGAAAAGAAGAGTATCTCTTCTGGAGCATTGCAGTGGAAGGGATTTATACTCTTTGACAATCTCTTTTATATATAATAATTCAAGAATTTTTATTTTTATCTGCTTTGAATTTCTCTAGTATGTCTATTTATTATTACTCTCTCTTCTTTGAGAATGTAAAAAAATAGTTTTTCATTTTATTTTGTCCATCTACAGCCTAAATTCTTTACCACTTTGGAACCTGACTACCTCCCTTTTCGTCTCCCACTGACTTGCAGCCACCACCCCTTTTAACACGGAACACTCAGTTACCACTCACCTTCTGAATTTGTACCAGCCTCTCCCTCAGATTGGTGTAAATCAGAAAACTTCCTAAAGGAAACCAGACATGTTCAAATTCTTATGTGTTAGATGGCATATAGTTGAGAAAGAGGAGAAGGTGGGCAGTAATCCCACTAAGTCTGAATCAGATTTTCATGACTTGTGTTCATTTTGAAACTTTGTTGATTAGTTCTTTTAATAGCTCCTTAAAGGCAGAGGCCTTGCCTTAACATTTAATGGTGGGCATTCCAGATACATTGAAATGATGAATAAATTTGCTGTACATAGTATTAAACTTGGAAGTAACCACATTTCCCCTTTCCTCCCATGAAAGATAATGATAATGACATAGCTTCACCTCTTAAGAATCTTACTGAAACGAAACCTTTCCAAATTCAGAGTGTGGCAAGCAGATCTCTGGTTTCTGAGGTCATCACTGCTTACCCTCTTATGTATATCTTATTTTTCTTTCTCTCCTCTTTTTCCTTTTCCCCTTACTCTTTCTTCATCTCTTATTTCTTTTCATTTAATCATTCTCTTATACCTTTCTGTTACTACTGAAGCTAAGTAATTTTCCATAAGATTTGTAAAAACGCATTTTCAGGTAGAAGGGAATCAGATGGTTAAATTGAAGAGGGCTGAATAGTACCCTCCAACCACCCAAGATATCCACATCTGAATCCCTGGAACCTGTGCTTATGTTATCTTATTGGTGCAAGGGACTTTGTGGATGTGATTGTTTAAGGATTTTGTGATGGGGAAATTATCCTACATTAGCCAAATAGGCATAATATATAACCACATGGGTCCTAATAAAAGTGAGGCAAGAAGTCAGAGGGGAAGGCAAAGTACAATAGAGACAGAGATCAGAGTGAATGGCCGGAAGCCAAGGAATTCTGGTGGCCCTTAGAAGCTGGAAGGGACAGGAACTTATTCTCCCCTGGAACCTCCAGAAGGAACTAGCTTTGTCAACACCTTGTTTTTAGCCCCAGCAGCAGGAAACTGATACAGGTTATAGCTCATAGTGTATGTATCTTCTCCTCTAATAGGTTACATAAGTCTCATGAGGGAAGGAACTGTTTTTTTGTGTGTGTCTCAATCATAGCACCTAACATGATGCCCTAATATAATTGGATGCTCAAAAATGTATTCTGCAATGCAATAAAATTAATAATAACTGTAAGTGGTTTATATTGTTAGATTATTAGCCAAGTGATTTGACTATAGATATTTCAGAAGGCTAGACAGTTAGGTAGCACTTTTGGAATTGAAGTTCTGTTTTTCATTTAAAAACTTTTTAGGATATATGGATTGAAAGTATTTATGTGAATGTACAGTCTACTGTTTAGGGTAAATTTTTTTAATTCCTAATTTTTGCTTCATTTTAATACAGGTAGATGCTTCCTTATCTTTCCTAGATGGTTTTGTGGCTGAAGAGCTCAGTCAGGGGGCAGCACCTTACAAACCTCACCACCAACGACAGCAGGAAAAGTTTTCTCAGGAAAAAGGTAATTTTTCATGGGTTTATAAGCTAGATTATAGGAATATCATTTTTTTTAATGCATGTAAGTAAATAACTGAGGATATTTACTTTTATTATCTCTCTTTCAATCTGCTTGTGACCTGTTTACCCAGACTAGCTCTTTAGAAATCCAGAAATAAAGTTAACTTAGTATTCCTAAAGTCATAGGCTTTATATACATATGAAGTGCCTAAGACATGACAACCATCCTGGAATTCTGGAAGACGCTGCAAGTGTAGTTATCATGTTGGCCACTGTGCTAGAGGGCTAACAGATATTAGTGTAAGCATATCTGTGAAAACGTTTTGGAAAACAACTCTAGTTACTATGGATTAGTGAGTTTCATTTTTATTCTCAGCTGTCTTACATACCTTAAGTATGTTAGAATGCTTCCTTCAACAAAATCTGATCAGTGAAGTTAGGAACAGCTAAGAAAGGAAAGAATAACTTTACATTTAAGAATTGTAGCCTGTCAGGGAAGGAGTTCTGTCATGATTTTGGTAAGGAGGAAATCACTGAGATATTTGGATGGTGAATGGGAAGCATGAATATGAATAAAGGGAGACCATTGAATGTTATCAATGTAAGGGTTCAGAATGTTAATACCGAAAAGTTCAATGATGAAAAATCTCTTTCTTCTATTCATCATTTAATAATTTTGTTGAGTATTGTTTTCCAGGCTCTGTGCTAAGTAAAACTAAAATGGTTGATCCTCAAATGAGACCAAAAAAATAAAAACACTAATAATAGGCTTGATGTTATCTTTTTAGAGAGTATTTGCTCTTTTAAGGTGTTTGATATATTATTTAGCACAGCGACACCTAATGGCCTAGAAAATTCAACTTTCTTTCAAAAAATAATCAGTTTTGTTCCCATTAATTCCTCATATATTGATAAAGTATGTGGAGGAAAAAAATAAAGTTTAGAAATATTATACAGTTGCCCGACTTGGGACTATATATAGTCCATATAGAAGCTTTACGACACCCAGGGTGCAGAGTGAAAATCTGGAGTTCCAGAGTAGGAGATATGGTCTAATTGCCATGTTTGCTTATTTTAAAATGTCTGGAGGCCGTCACTATGATGGCAATTTAGGGGTGGGGAAGGAAAAGGGAGGTAGGATGAGGAGCCTGATTCCTGGCACTGCCTGTCATCTTTCTTAAAATGAGTTAAATGGCTGATGCAAATAAAATAGATGACCCTGGAATTCCCCAAGCTAATGCATTCCTTTGCCAAGTACGTTTTTTTTCCTATAGAAGCATCATTATAAATGGGGTTAAGCTCTCAAATTAGGCTCTTCCCCTCTCTTCCCAAATCTATTTTTCAGAAGTTCTCAAAAGTAAAATTAAAATTTCATGAGCTTAGACTGTCTGTTGTGTCATGGGGGAAAAAAGGAGTTATGAGAGAGGACATAGCAAGTGCTTAATAATATTTGAGGAATAAGTTATAAAATTATATATCTTAAAATGAGTGGTTATAAGACAGAAAATAAAGAGTAGGGTGAAAATAGGTATTTTTGTACTAAAGAGGTGTTAATTCTGGAATTCTTCAAATATCAGTCAGTTCTGATACTGATCTTATTTGAGGATTTTATAACTCATTTGCAGCAACTGCTAGTTAAATGTCACTTTAAAACATTATTTGAATAAGTTGTAGCCTAATGTTAGATAAAACTAGAAAATGTAAGGGGAAATAACAGTATAATCTGTCTACAGAACTATGGCTCTTAGAAAACCATGTCAAATTGAGATTGTTAATCTCTCAAAAAAAAAAACAAAAAACAGTTTGGGATGGTCAGAGACGTAGAGCCAAATGATCAAGGTATAAAGAAACTGCAGTCCAAGGTTAAGCTAAAGAAGGAGAGTGCAGATTAATTAGTAACTAGACTTTTGGGGGTGATCACTTTGTAGTGTATACAGATGTTAAATTATAATGTTATACACCTGAAACTTATATAGTAAAATAATAAAAGCATGTGAATATAATCAAGGCCTCTAAAGTCATGAAGGATACACAATCAGGTTAAACATTGAATTTCTTGTTTATGCCCAAGATAGTGTATATTTTCTCTCTCACCTGGATTATTTTCAATAAATCGCAACTCCCAAAGACTCTCTGTACCTTCAGCTCATGCTTTCTCTTCTGCATGAATTGCCCTTTGCCCTCATTTTTCTTGTGATTAACTTCTACATATTCATTAAGTTGCAATCCAGCCACCTTCTTCCTTCCCCTGACTCCTTCTGCATACTATTATTCTCTGACTCCCCACATACACATGAGCTCTTGTACATCTAGTTAACTCCTAAAAATCTTTGATCCTTCTAGTCATTCACTTCTGGAAGGATCTTGGGAAATTTACACTGAAGAATGAAAATAATGTGGTTTGAACTTCATTCCCAACCTCAAGCCTTTCTAGGCCTTCCTTAGATGGCCATCAATTCTTTTGTCTGAGGATTAGAATTTTATGGGACTATTCTCCAAATACTGTCCCCTTCCATGTCTAGTCTTTTTCTCAAACTCTCACCTCTAATTTTGAATTCTTTTTGTTCTTTGTTTAAATTCTTTATGTTTACTTACTCTTTGGCTTAAACCCAGTCTTCTGCATAGGAAAATTTCTTGAGCTATTCACTATTAGTGGAATTGTTAGATTCCACTAATGGAAATGCAGATACTGTTGGTTTGTTGGAAAAGTCATGACACGTTTTTGCAATAAAAACATAGAAAAAATATGTCATGACTTTTCCGACAACCCAATAGATGACCAACTGTCACAGATACTATTAAAAAGAGGCCAATATGGGATAGAAGGTTAGACTAAACCATTGAAAAGCTTAAAATGAGAGGATAGTGTAGCTGAAAAGGACCTTAGAAAGGTTTAAAAAATGGTTTCCAAACATGATTGTGAATCAGAAATCACAAAGAGAGATTTTAGAAATGATACAGATTATACCTTCTATATCTAAATTGCTGAAATCTTGGCTGTATGTATAAAAATGACTGTGGGTGATTCTGTGAAGCCAGCTTGATTCTGGTTATCAAATCAACATTTGGAAACTGCTGATCTAGTCTGAACCCTTCACTTTACAGACAAAGAAATTAAGGTCTAGTTCAGGGTTTGGCAAACTGCGGCTCACGGGCCACATGTAGCTCTTTGGGTACGTTCCATCTCAAAAGTTTGGGGCCGGCCGAGTGGCGCATTGGTTAAGAGCTGGTTTTGGGATGCCAGCGGCCTCGGTTCAGATCCCACTTATGAGGGCCAGTGACACTGCCCTCTGCAGCTAACAACAGCTCCACTTGGAGCTGGGCTGTGCGAGCCCCAGCGACAGTGTAGGCTGCAGCCCCTGCTGCAGTGGGCTGCCATAGGCTACAGTGAGTGGCCGGCAGCCAGCGTGAGCGGCTGGCAGCCAGCGTGAGCGGCTGGCAGCCAGCGTGAGCTGCCAGTAGCCGAGGTGAATGACCAGCCAGAAGCCGGGGACCGATCTGCCTCATCCGGGAAGAGTGCAATGATGACACCAACATGGGCCAGTGAAGCAATGTCCTCTGCAACTAGACTGAAGAACAAAAGGACAGCAACTTGTCTGTACCCCTTCCCCGATTCCTCAACGCTGTTCCCCTTGCCCCCCCAAAAAAAGTTTGCAGACCCTTGGAAGACCCAATCCTGTCCCTCACAACAATTTAAAAATTATTTGAGAGCCATAAATATTTTACAAATAAGGAAAATTTAAAGTAATATTATAAATGAAATTGTGATAGTTTTATTTTCATTTTCAGTTTTACTTCAGAGCCACATGTACGTACCCAAAGAGTCACACGTGACAAGGAGCTGCAGTTTGCCGTCCCCTGGCAGCTCTTCCGTCTCAAAAGTTTGCCAACCCCTGCTCTAGTTCATACACTTGGTTAACACCCAACCTACGTCAAGAACTCAGTTCTGTTGATTACTAATTAGCCCATTATTTTTTTCTACTGCACATTGATTCCTCTTCTGTATCATTTATTTAGCTAACAAACAAGTATTTATTTAGTACTCTTTGGATTAGATGCTGTTCCCTTTGAAGGAGGCAGTATAAAATAATACAATAGTTGAGAGTGGAACTCTGGAACCAGAGTATCTGATTTCTTATCTGGCTTTATCATTTCCTATCTTAGTAATCTTGAGTAAATTTGTAGCAAACTCTCTGCCGCAGTTTCTTCATTTGTAAAATGAAGATAATAATTACAGAAGTTCACAGTTATATTTTTCTAAGATACTTTTAATGATTTAATTAGGTTCTTTGTGTTACAGTGTAGATAGTCCAAAAAGATAAATGTGCCAGTTTTGATTGAGTTTAGCTAAATAGCATATTAAAAAACAAATAAGCAAAGTGGGGCCTTAGGCAAGGCAGAAGTTATTTGCCCTTTCTCATTAAAAAAATTAATAAGGGGCCGGCCGAGTGGCGCATTGGTTATGCGCTGGTTTTGGGATGCCAGCAGCCCCGGTTCGGATCCCACATGAGGGCCAGTGACACTGCCCTCTACAGCTAACAACAGCTCCACCTGGAGCTGGGCTGTGCGAGCCCCGGTGATGGTGTGGGCTGCAGCCCCTGCTGCAGTGGGCTGCCATAGACTACAGTGAGTGGCCCGCAGCCAGCGTGAGCGGCTGGCAGCTAGCGTGAGCTGCCAATAGCCGCGGTGAGCGACATCCAGAGGCCAGCGACCGATCTGCCTCATCCGGGAAGAGCTCTATGACGATACCAACAGTGAAGCAACATCCTCCGCAACTAGACTGAAGAACAAAAAGACAGCAACTTGTCTGTTCCCCTTCCCCGATTCCCCAACGCTGTTCCCCTCTGCCAATTCCCCAATAAAATCTTTAAAAAAAAAAAAAAATTAATAAGTAGGCAACCTAGGATTGATGATGGCTCCATGACTATAAAAGAGGAAGGGAGGGGAAAAAGATGTTTCTTCTTCCAGGAGAATTCCTCCCAGAAGTTGCACACAAAGTATGCATAATTTCATTGGCCAGAACTCAGTCACATAGTAAAGGAATCTGGGAAGTGTCACCTCTTTTCTGGGTGGCCATGTGCCTAGCTAAGAGTCGAGGGTTCTGTTACTTTGAAGGAAGAGAATAGATATTGTTATCTCCCGTACCACAGTCACAATGTGAATTTTCATGGCTCTGATTGAATTCATTTAGGTATACAGACTCAAAGGAATATGGACCTGAGTAAACCTTGTCCTTTGTCAGTGTGGGAGATTTCACATTAAGGGCTCTGTCAGTCCGTTTGGTGCGAGCATGCTTGAGAGCATTTTGCTAGGCAAAAACACGGTCATCTTTTCATTCATAACTTCTTAGACATTTTTGCATGAGAGCAGCAACTTTTCAGTAGACATACTTTATCAGTTGTCTTTCCTAATTGAATTGTTTTAATTTCTAAGAGGTAAAATGATAAAAATGAAAGTCTGTCTTTGATTAACTAATAGTATGAAGACTGTAGTAGACATTCAATAAATCCTAGCTGCTTTATTATTATTACTATAAATATTTGATTAGAACATCTCCAGAGTCCCTTCCAGTTTAAATATTATCACTGGATTTTGGTCTTCAATTATTTCAATAGTAAATGATAATTTTGATTATTTTTCCTTTTTAAAAATTTTAATGATTATTGCTTAGTTTTAAATATAAACCTCTGTTAATGTTTTAAAATTCTAGGTCTCAATTTCGAACCATATGGACTCTCCTTTTCTTCATCTGGCTTCACTGGACGACAGTCTCCTGCTGGCATTTCTCTTGGTTCAGATATATCTGGGAATAGTGCAGAGACAGGGCTGAAAGAGTAAGTTCCTTCCTTACCAGACTTGAAAACATGGGAGTATTTAAATGTTTAAATGTAGAAGGGATCCCGAAAGCTAAATACTGCATGGGCTATTGTTTCGTTGTTTCTATTTATTGCTTTCCAAGTGTTAATACTGTACATTATGTCTTATACTTTAAAAGAGCTTGCTTACTTCCAAGACAGCATAAGATGTATGCAAGCTTTATAAATAGTAGTGATGTGTGTGTTATCAATATGTATATTGTATATGTGTGTGTGTGCGCGTGTGCACACACTCGTGTGTGTGTTTAAAGAAGTACGTATATCAGAACTTACATACCCGGGTGAGTATTCAGCATATCGTTCTGCATTTCTCACAATCTACTTATAACCATCTCATTGGAACATTGACAACAATATAAACATAAAATAAGGTGATTGACTTCACGTGAGGAAGTTGTATACTTTGCTCACAATGCATTCAGAGCTTCTTTCCAGCCCCCTTGAAAATTGGTGATACATATGTATAAATGTCTTGTGTGGAGCCAAATCTTTATCCTTTTAAAGTAGATTTTGATTTTGGTAATATAAATAAATTGCTTTTAGAAATATGATTAAGTTAATCAAATGAAAAAATGAATGCAAAATGCCTCACAATCCAGTACATAAGAATTGATGAACGGTAGTTGCTGTTATTAATAATTGTCATCATTGTCATCATCATCCAAAGCTGAGTCAATGAAATAAAATCAGTGATGAATCTGGATGACTTTGGTCAATACCCTGTTGTGACATAAAGTAGTGAACATGGCTTTTTTGTTTGTATAGGAGCTTCTAAAAGAGTTCAAGTGTTTTGAGTAATGGCAGCCTTGTGGGAATAAATATGATAGAATCTTGAAGGTGACAACTTTGAAAGATGCCATTTGAATTTTGCATTCTCATATGTTCATTAAGGAGTCTGTCACCTTATTTTATGTTCATCTTTGCATTTGTCAGTCTTCCAGTGAGATGGTTGTAAGAAGTATTCTTTAAAAGAATGACACATAGATTATGAAGAATGTAGAATGATATGCTCAGTGAAATGGCATAAGTTCAAATTCTCTCATCTTTTTTTTTTTTTTAATTTTATTGGGGAGCAGTGTGCTTTTCCAGGACCCATCAGCTTCAAGTCAAGCAGTTGTTTCAATCTAGTTGTGGAGGACGCAACTCAGTGGCGCACGTGGGGATCAAACTGGCAACCTTGGTGTTATGAGGACTGTGCTCTAACCAACTGAGCTAACCGGCCGCCCCTTTCTTATCCTTTTTTTCCTTCTCATTTACACCCTTTTTTCTTTCCCAGACATTTAATTTTTGTATTCCAAGCGTGGAGAGCAGATATGGTTTTTGGGCATGTGATGGTGGAGGTGATGGCAGTTAAGCGCCTCAAACAGGGATCAGAGGTGGGGGGAGGAGAGACAGGAACTCTCCAACCCCAAGGAGGAACTTAGTTCTTTTTACCTGCACAACAGTCTACAGCATCTGCTTTTTTAGTGTTGCACTAGGACCTGAAGAACTTGCCAGGGCCTCATAGATTCTGTGTGTGGACATGTATTCCCCTCTGAGAAGTGACATCTGGCAGAGCTGCTAAGGAATTACACATATGCTGTGTGATCATAAAATGGAACACGAGGGATGCATGTAAAATTCCTTTCCAAAGAGGACCACAGCTCACACGTGTTTTCAGGTTAGGAACCTGTGTGGTAATTGGCAAGGTGAGTCAGTTTTAGAGAGGAGATAGTCACTCTTCTGTAGTCTCTGGCAAGTTGAGAATAAAGTAGTGGCCAATTTAGAGTATCTTCCCTTCAGCCCTATTACAAGCAGCACCTTACCTCAAATGGCAATTCCTAGAGCTGAGTTAAAATATATCCCTGATCTTTTGAAGATTGCTTGACCAGAGTTTACATCTGTGTTTGAGTGGTCTGATTAAAAATAATACAAAGGTATACCATCTAAAACCACCAATTATATTTTTATTATTGTCAAAATCCAGAAAAAGATGGCTCATGTTTAAAAAAAATCTTTTATAATACGTTTAATATCATATTTTGTGTATGAAATAACATTAAGCCGCTCTCTTATTTCCCTGCTTTTTAGACTGTCTGTATGTAATGCATGACAGAAAAAAATGTATGTTGATAATAGGCATGTACACAGATGAAATAACTTAGAAAAATCTTTAAAATAGCCCAAGGTTCCTTTTAGGCTCCTTTTCCCTCCCCTCTTCCATTTTGCCTGTTGTTGTGGATTGGGTTCCCTGGGAAGTGCCCAGAGTGATGGAATTTAGCATACAGAATGTTAAGGAGTGCTCTTGGGATCAACTGTGGAAGGAAGAGGAAAGCAGGTTTGGGCAGAGGTAAGAAGGTAAGACGCCAGGCAGTGCCAATGCCAGCCTCTGCTGACCCCATGAAGAGCCTGGAAGCTAGAAGGGCTCTTCAGAGTTGGCCTGAGTTGGGCCAAAATGGGTGGCAAGGACTCTCTATTTCTGTTCATTAGTCACTGGATGTGGGCTACTCCAGGAAGGGGCGTCCTCTGCGGTGAGGTGGCCCTCTGCAGCTAAGGCAGTCCCTGAGGGGTTGCACTCCCAGCAGCAGGGGCAGTACATCCTTCATTGAAAGGGGGTCTGGATGGAGCATCCTGGTGTCTACCACACCTGCCTTTTTTTGTTCAATTAATATTTGAATCATTTATTAGTGCAACTTGGGGAGTTGCTCCTTTTTTTTTTTTAAATAAAGGATATGTCTTGGCAAACGGGGTTATAGAAACACAGTAATTCTGCTGCAGACATTTATGAATCCCTTTGAGTTACTGCTGTGGAACATCTTAGAGATGGGAGGTCACTTTAGTGGCTCCCAGGATCACTTTTGGATCTGCTTATGTAAGGGCAACCACTTTTCTTCTAAGAGTAAGAAGTTAGATAATGAAGTTTTTATTTTCTTAAAAACTTTTTAGAAAACTCTTTTGGTACCTGAAAGAAAGGGAGAAATTAAGATATTTGTCAAGTAACATTCAGCAGCAAAATTCATTGAGGAGGAATGGACTGATTTCCCATAGGTCACTCTATTAATTTTCTTTCAGCCAGTTAGTACTTAATAGCATTAGTTCTTCATTCAGTATGAAGTATAGCGATCTGTTTTTGTTTCTGGCGTAGTGCAGAAAATCAAATTGATCATGATCCCAACAAATTACAAGGGAATAATAGTCAGTACAAGTATTTCCGAGCCTTTCTTTTCATGATCTGCTTATCTCGTAGTACAAATTTTTAAAATGCTATTTTGGACCATGACAGGGATGCTTAACGGAGCCAAGTACCAAGGACGCATAGTTCTTATATGAAAACAGTAGAGGCAAGCTTTGGCTGTTTCAGCCTGCAGTTATGATTATGTTAGTCATTCCAGATTCATAGCTGTAACTTTTGGGACAATAGTAGGTGAGTCCAAATCCTAATCACTACTTTAATTCTTCTTCCACTGAGATATAAAAAACTCCTAACCTTCATGCTTTTCCCAGAAATCTTACTTTTTTTCTTTTACAGATTAAACCTCATTTCATTTTTGTAAAAGTACATTATATAATAGTTGAAAATGTAGCTAATGTTCATATTAAGAAGGCCTTTTGGATTAAAGGTTAAGTTTACATATAGGAGTGGATTTGAAGGTTTTTTTTAATTGTTTTCAACGGGATTTTATTTAATGAATTTATGTAAGGTTAAATCTTTCATTGAGTCATTAAGCTAAGAAATTGAAGTCATTTCTCATCTTTAACTCATCAGAAATAAAGAAGATATTTTTGAAAAGTAAATGGGGAAAAGGAACTGATTTACAATAGTTCTGTTTTCAGACGAGCAATTAAATGAAAATTAAATGGTCTGATATTTTTAACTAAGTCTAGAGTTCTGTTGCCTTAAATCGTTTGGCTGGAGGGTAGGGAGAGGTTGGCCGTAATTAAAATAAAATTTAGAGATCTAGGTTTTACTGCTGGCATATAAAATATAACATGAAAGCTGTTTGTAAAGGGCCATCACAATGATGTGTTTTTAAAAAATATCTCAAGAAAATAACTAGCAATTATTTAAACGGACTTGACTTTATTATCAATCTCTTTAGGACAAATAGCTTGAAGCTGGAAGGTATAAAGAAATTGTGGGGGAAAGAAGGTTATCTTCCCAAGAAGGAAAGCAAGACTGGTGATGAGCCTGATGCTCCGCCTGTTCCTCAGGAGGCTGTAGGAATGGAGACTGCGGATCAGACTGTAACAAAAAAGGATCAGTCTCAAGCTCTTACCCAGTCTAAAGAGGAAAAAGAAAAGCGGCTGCTGGCATCATCATTATTTGTTGGACTAGGATCAGGAAGTACAATCAGTTTGGTAAGTAGTCAGTTACAGTCCTCTGAGAATCTGTGTCCCGTGTTGTACAAAACAAACTGGCTCTATATAAGTTCTTGGCTGTCATCTACACACGTGGTGGGAGATGGTTTCCCCAGCTCCATTGTACCACCAGTGACACACCGTTTGTATTCCTGAAAGAGAAAATCTAATTAGCTCAGCTTGAGTGAGGTGTTCTCTTTCGTCCAGTCAGCTAGGCAAAGCTCATTGTCCAAATCAAGTAATAAATATGGCCATGGGTACTTTCAGCCCCATGGATGGAGGACAGTTCTCAGTGGGAAGGGGACTTGATGGAAATACTGTCAATAATAATAGTTCAACAATATTGATATGTCTATGGAAAAAGTACTTCTCAAGATGGTTTTTTAATAGTGAAAAATAGGAGTCAGTTTGGAGAATGGGCACATAAATTATATTGCTCAGAATATTATTCAGCCATTAAAAATTATAGGCTGCATTATAAAATAAAAGATACTTATATTAAAAACAGAATATACCATTTTATTTACACCTTGCCTATAACTTAAAATGTTTTGAGACTGAAAGGAATTACACAAAAATGAAAACTACATTCAGGCATTACGATTATGATTTTTCAAAAGTTTTTATGCTGATATATTATTCTCATAGTAAAAGAATAGAAAATTGGAGTGAAGGACAGGTGCTGTTTTTGAGCATCTGAGGATTCCATGTTATTTTCTGTTCGGTGGGCTGATGAACCTACCTTGTGCAAAATTGTGATTAGAGCTACATTTTCTTGAGTT
This sequence comes from Aselliscus stoliczkanus, assembly GCA_033961575.1. NCBI lineage: Eukaryota > Metazoa > Chordata > Mammalia > Chiroptera > Hipposideridae > Aselliscus > Aselliscus stoliczkanus. The sequence continues at coordinate 103,497,074 of CM066732.1, forward strand.
TTACATCATCCTAGTTCTTTTAGCCTCCTTCTCCCTTGGTGGAATTTTCCCTCTATCCCTGTCAACACTAGACCATACTAGGCTACACTCTTCGCTTGTATCTGTTTTCGAGATCCTATTTCTGTCAGACTTGATTTTCCCTCCTAAGAAAAACCAAATCCAGCCTTAAAGTATTAATAAGTAATGTATCTTAATGCTGTCTCACTCAACATTTTCAGTTCAATAGCAAAGTGATTGATTTTGGGTTTTTAAGTTGTTCCAACAGGCCATGGCCAGGGTACCAGTGACTGCTCTGGATCTGAGGGGGCAAGTTCTTAGTGGTCAGAGTGCACCCAGGTCAGGCTGCGTCAAGGTCAGAGTGCACCCACGCTTAGTTAGGGCCCTGATTTGTGAACCTCATTGCTGGTGTTGAAGGATTTCTGCCTTCTCAACGAAGTGCATAGCTATCAGTTAGATTCTTCCTCAGGAGAGCATGCGGGGTGACAAATTATCAGAGTTTGTGGCAGGCTTGAAATTAGAAATACAATTACCATGGTTTTCTGTTTACATTATTTTAAACCCTTTTTGGGTTATTCTTATACTTTTCTTTTCCCCTTAGCTATCACTAGAATAGTTTTAAAAAGCAAAAAGGAGTTTATTTCCCTGAGTTCTGTAAGGAACTGTGTTGTAACTCAGATGGCATTATGCAGAAAGGAGGGGAAGCAAATGATGACGTAAAATTAGCATGTGTCCTGTCACTCCTCAACTACAGCTTCTCCTCTGTCACTAGGGCTGAGCAGACAGGATTGGCACTGCCTGGATGTGCTCCATCTACAGCATGAGTCCTTTGGTAACTGCTTTTCTCTAGCAATCCTATTCCCTTCCAATTTTTCTAATGCTTAAGGCTTTCAGTTACATAGATCAAGTGTCTATTGATGTATTGTACTTGAATTAGTTTTTATTTTCGGTGTATGATCCATTTTTAGTTAATTTTTCTTACGTAGTTCTTTTTTTTTATTTTTTTTATGAGGGCAGTGTTACTGGCCCTCATATGTGGGACCCGAACCGGGGCCGCTGGCTTCCTAAGTCAGCGCTTAACTACCGCACCACTCGGCTGCACCCTCTTACGTAGTTCTCTGTGTCAAGGATCAGGGTTTTTTTTTTCTTTTCCCCCCTTCACCTTTTATTTCACCTTCATTTCTAAAAGGCATTTTCTCTGGGTAATGAATTGTAGGTTGACTGTTTCTTTTATTTAAGTATTTTAACACAGATGTCACTCCCGTGTCTTCTGGCTTATTTAGCTTCTCATTAACAGCAGATTAGGGCAGAGGAAAAGATCATTAAACTTGAAGACAAAGAAGTAGAAAATGAAATACAGAGAGAAAGAAAAGACAAACAAGAAAACAAACAAATGAGACAACAGAGCATCAGCGACCTGAGGAACAACATTGAGCAGCCTAATATGTAGTAGTCTCCCCTTACCTGTGACGGATATGTTCCAAGAACCCCAAACTGCACATAGTACTGAACCTGCTATATACTGTTCTTTTCCCATGCATACATACCTATGATAAAGTCTAATTTATAAATTAAGCACGGTAAGAGATTAATAATAATTAATAATAAAATAGAACAATTGTACTGATATACCATAATGAAAGTTATGTGAGTGTGGTCTCTCGGAAATATCCATTGTACTGTTCTTACCCTGCTTGTGATGATGTGAGATGAAAACGTGCCAAACCTTTCCCTGACTTTGTGAAACCATCCCTTACTTGCAGTAAGTGGCTTGGTGTCACTCACTTCAGGGGATCGCTTGCTGAAGTCTTTGTTTAGGCTCAGTACTTTCTGGTGCAACATTGCCATCAAGCAAAAACATGTTTTCTGTTCATGTCTTCCACCCCGAATTTAATGCCTTTTCCATCTTAACTAAGCATGTATCACACACTGTGGCTGTAACATTTTTTTTTTGTGTGTGTGTGTGTGTTTAGCCGAGACATCCTGCTACCTGTTGGCAGCTCAGCGGCAGCTCAGCTCGGGCTGGGCATGGAACTGCTGTTGCTCAGAGCTCAGCTCGCACTCTTGAGCGAGCTCTTAACCAGCTGAGCCACTCGGCTGGCCTGTGGCTATAACTTTTGTAGTTTGAGTTGTGACAGCAAAATTAACATGAGTTTCTTTTTCTTTCCTCACAGTTTCATGGATAGATTTGTTCTTAGCAACCTCAGCATATGATTTTTTTTCTTTCCTTACTAAGTCGAGAACTTTCACCTTTTCACTTGAAGGAAGCCCTTTGCAGCTTCTCTGTGGCATAATCAAATTGCCAACATCACTACTTTTATGCTTTGGGGCCATTATTAAGTAAAATAAGGGTTACCTGAACACAAGCACTGCGATGCCATGACAGTCAGTCTGATAACCCAGATGGCTACTAAGTGACTAATAGGCAGGTATCGTATATAGCATGGATATGCTGAACAAAGGGATGATTCATGTCCCAGGATGGACAGAGTGAGACAGTGAGAGATTCCATCACACTACTCAGAGCTGTGTATAATGTAAAACTTATGAATTGTTATTTCTGGAGTTTTCCATTATAATATTTTTGGATTGCGGTTGACTGCAGGTAACTGAAACCACAGGTAACTGAAACCATGGAAAGCCAAACCACAGATAAGGGTGGACCTACTGTATGTCTAATGCAAGTCCCATGGCTACTGGAATGGAAGTGCTTCACCCACTCCCTCCCCTGTTTTTGTGTTAATACAATGTTAGTTCTTTTCTGATTGCTTCTGAATTGAAAGGTAGGAGACAACCCCTTCTGCTGAGAGTTGGAAGAGATGTTGGGACTTGAGGGAGTTGTAGGGAACTAGAATTCTGGCTAACCAGCAGCATGTGAAGGGTGACCACATAGTGTTATAGCCCCCAGGAGGCTGGAGCATGGACTTGGACTTAGAGTAGTGCCAATGTGCTGCACTGATTCTAGATAGACTCGGTGAGGCAAGGGGACACTCGAGCATGTTTTCTCGTGCAGATTTGCAGACCATTCCTCGGGAGGGTTAGCTCAAGGATGGCAAATTGTTGTTCCTGTCTCGAGTTTGTAGCAAACATCACTGGTCAGTTATATATAGAATTCTTTCTTGCTGTGTGCTCCAGTCAGCCACTGCCAGTTGAGTCTTGAGGTAAAATCAGTTTTTCTTCCCCATTTATTGACTCCAAGGCCATGAAATCATGATTGTTATGGATTACTGAATCAGAGTTGAGCCATTCCTGTATTTGAGGATATTTTAGTTTCTGCAGGACAACTCTAGAAACTCAAAAATTGACCAGGTTTCTCACTGTTCTTAATTTGCACAATTCTGTACTCTAGTATTCTGAAATCTACAAAGTTTTTAGAATTGTTCACACTTGACTTTTTAACCTTATTTCGTTTTCTGATGTTATGTGTTTTTAATGAGAAATAAGATTTAGCTAATAGTTCAAAGTTATGCAGCTGTCAGAATTTCAGGGCTTAATATTTTATTCATCCCTGATTCTTTTTAAGTCTGTGCTTTATAAATTGAACTTGAGCAAATTAGTAAATTGCTCATTTTAAATTATAGAAAAATATTTGAAACCCATGACTAGAAGAATAGTTTCTTTTTATATTATGATGTTTCATTTTTACAGCTAGGAAAAGCAGATACCGTCTCTCACAAGTTCAAAAGGAAATCAAAAGTCAAGGAAAGCAAAAGTACAGAAGCAACCAGTGCTCAGAATACGACCTATCCTTCCTTTAGCTCCTCGTCAAATGCGACTTATGAAGAAGATTCTTATTTGGATAATATGCAGGAGAGAGGAGACAAAGAATTAAGCAAATTCACTCTCAATTCAGAACTTTTGGATTCTGAGCCACTCACAGAACTGCCCTTGGTTGAGGAACTCTCAAATTGTAAGCTGTCTACACCTTCGTTGTTTGCTGATAACAACATGGAAGTTTTTCACCCTCCTCAATCCCCCGCAGCCTCAGTTGCCAATGAAACCTCTTTAGCTTCTTCTTTGTTGGAAGAAACCGCTGAACAGATGCATTCAGATCTTATGGAGGTCTGTAATAATGAAACCGTGTCAGTGTCATCTTATAAAATTTGGAAAGATGATTGTTTATTGATGGTCTGGTCATTTTCTAATAAGAGTGATTCAGAACTGAAAAGTGCTAACTTAGAAATTGCTCCTGCAGAAAATTTCAAGGTAAGACAAGTAAATGGTTTATTATTTCTTCCTTAAATGGACATGCTTATTTAGTGTCTCTGCTGTTGGGGTTTCTGATGGTTTATACATTGTTTCCATATTCTTCCCTCTTTAGCAAAATAAGTAAAAGATGTGACAGGTTTTTTTATTATTTTGAGTAGGAGTGAATTATTTAAGAGACACATGAAAACATAATAAAGATTGTATTGGGAAAGGCCTTAAATATAAAGTGAGTTTCAGTAGAGCACAGCAGTTAAGCATATAGGCTCTTGACTCAGACTGCTTGGCTTTGAATCTTGCTTCTCCTGCTTATTAGCTGTGTTACATGGTCAAGTTACATAACTGCTTTGTGCCTCAGTTTCCTCATGTTTAAAGTGAAGATATTAATAGTGTGTACCTTGAGCATTTAGTATAATGCAAGGCATCAATTCTGTTTCTTCTCTAACTTGGACTGCCATTGTGATTTTTGGAAATATGCTAATTGAATTATTGTATGGATGTCATTGGTAGAGTTATAATGAGATTTGATCAGCAGATCAGTATTCCATAAAACTGACCCAATTTCTTCTATGAGCTAGAATGTGTTGAATGGGATATTACCTGGGCCTGACCAGGGCAGAAGTTCCCGACTCTATATGTACATTAGAATCACCTGTAGAACTTAAAAAAATAAAAAACAAACAAAACCCAATCCAGTTGCCTGAGCTTTACCACCAGAGCTAGAGTAAGGGTGGAGAATGAGAAGGGAAGACACCTGTATGTATGTGTGTATATATATATACTGGTGGTGCCAAAAAAAATGTAAACACATTTTAAGAGATGTTAAGATTGTAAGAGATGTTAGTGTTATTCAAGCAATAGTTTGCCGTAATCAGAAGTGTCTGGATGCTGATGGTAACCACTCTGGGCTCCTCTTGTAATTGCAGAAGTCAAATATTACTTGTGTTCATCTTTTGTTAGTTGGTATATATTGAATATTACAATTTTAATACAATTTTCCTTAAAATGTGTATACATTTTTTTTTTGGCACCCTCTGTATGTATATTGAACTCTCCTAGCTTTCAAAGTCTGGTGCCAGCCACAAGACTAGAGTTTAATAATATTTTTTTGGTTCTTAAATTATACAGAGGTTTTCATTGTAATGCCATTTGTTACATAAAATTTGTCCTGTGTGCTATGCTTAATTATGTGTACTAGTGAATGTTTCTCAAATTAAGTTGTCAGTTATCTTCATAATGTGGTTTGTTGAAGCATCTCACCTAGTTTGCTTTTAACCACTTAAATAGAAAATTGGTATACATATGATAGTCTGTATTGATCCCTTCAATACTGTCATTACTTTATTTACAGATCACCGAGCAACCTGGATGCTGCTTGCCTATAATAGAAGCAGAGAACACCAGAAACTTTCAGTATAGTGTGCAGATGGAAAAACCTTTTACAGAAGGGAATCTTTCTGGTTTTGTAAATTATCAAATGATGGACACTCATGCTGTTCAGCTCGAATTTTCAGTAAACTTATCACTATTAGATTTCATTAGGTAAATATTTTCTGGAATGTTAATTTAGGTTATTCAGTCAGCAAATATTTATTAGGCCCCTTTTGTCAACAAAAGCACTATCCTAGGTGCGAGGGTGTATAGCATTTCCAAACTAAATACAGTTCCTACCCTTAGGGAGTGTCCAGTCTAGGGAGGAGACATTGAATGGTCGTATAAATGCATACAGGAGGATCATTGTGAATTGTGCTATGAAGAGAAAGAACGTGGTACAGTGACTGAGTATAGTGTGGGACTGATTTAGGTTGGGATTGGTGAGTGATCTTGGAAAACGTCTGAGAGAAACTAATATTAAAGTAATGTTTAAACTGAAATAACTTTTAAAGATTGTGCATGGCTTTTTAAAAAAGTTTTTAAAGTTTCTCTCATTTGTATTTCATTTATTTGATTAATTCCTTCATAAAATCTGTTCATTAAGCTTTAGAGATCTGCCAGAGAATTACTCAACGAAGTTATTAAACTTTTATTAGACATACAGTCTTTAGCATTATACTAGACACTGCAGTGTTACCAAAATAATTACAAATGACCTTGTAACTTTTCTGCTCTCATTTAGTGTTATAAGTATTTTGTACTCTATTCAAACATTTTTTTTAATGAAAGCTGCCTGAATCAAGAATGCAAAATACCAGTGATTATCTGTAAAATTGTTTTAATCTCCACACATCCACCTATGTTACACTAATATAATTTTTGCCCACTCTTTAAAGTCTTTTAGTAAGAACATATCTATCAGTCTGTCAGAGTATTTATGCCGGTGTTGCTATATGAGATAGAATCCAGCCTTCAAAAAACTTACATTCTTTGACTATGAAGGTATATCCTATGGTGAACATTTTAACTGCAAGAAGCACAATATACAAACACAAACAGTTATTTTGTGTGTATTAATAAAATCTTCTATCTTTAGAAATGTTTTTTCCTAATTATAAAATCAATACATACTTATGAAAATTCAATTGCTATTCAAAATTATAAGTATAATATAGAAGTTCCCTATAATCCATCCCCAAGATACCCAGTGTTAACTATTTGATCTTCAGTCTCATGAATTATTTTAAAAATACATTTACTAAAATCCTTTCTGTTGGTCTAAATTACTTAAGGTACTGGGTGTTCTTATTCATACTCTGTACATGACTTTGATAGAATGTCTCATTATCCCCAAATGCAAAGTATATGTTTTATATTATATTTGAATGATTCATAAAGTTCTTGGTAAAATTTAATGAAATCACTAAATCTCAGAAAAGAGAGAACTGGGTGATTTATTGAAAAGATATTTGCTGCCACAGGGATATGAAACACAGTTCCGGGAATATAATAATGTAAAAATTTTGTGGCATGTCAGATAGTCACATGTCTTGTTAGGGAGACTACTTCATGGATGGAGTAGAGGCTTGATCACTGCACTGTACACCTGAAGCTGATGTTGTATAATATTGTATGCCAAGTGTAACTGAATATATAGATAGTCACGGGATGTGGAGTATACTGTGGAAGGGAGTCAAAGGAATTGTAATAGATATTATGATACGGAGGGAGAGTGGGGTGGCGAACTGGGGGAGGGGGGTAAAAAGTATAACTATTGCATTGTGTTGTACACCTGAAACTAATAAAAAAAAAAAGGAAAAAAAAGAAAAGATATTTGCACTTTAATAACATTGCCTTCGATTATTTTCATCAGCTTAGAGGATGATGATCAGCATTTTAATCATATTTGGTTTAAAAACATAAGTTTTGTGGGACTCAGATTTACAATGATTGTTTTATTCCCATGAGTCATTTGAAATGTATGTTTATTTGTTTAGAATAATTTCATTCTTTTGGACATTAATCTAATTTTAAAAATTATTTTCAGGCCATTAAAAATCTCAACTGAAGACTTTGGCAAACTCTGGTTGTCCTTTGCAAATGATGTGAAGCAGAATGTAAAAATGTCAGAATCTCAAGCTGCTCTGCCTTCTGCCCTAAAGACCCTGCAGCAGAAACTGAGACTTCATGTTGTTGACATTATAGGTTCGTAGAGTTATGAAAAGGCAAACTTGTGTTTATAAGGGCTTTCTCCCAGTCAGAACGCAAATCAGCTCTTACAAGTGTCATATTTCTTAGAGCCATATTTCCTGTTATGAGTATCTTTCAGATGAGTCTGTTCTTCAGACTTTATTAAAGAATTTTTTATGGTAAAATATACGTAACAAAGTCCACCATTTTAACCATTTTTAAGTGTACAGGTTAGTGGTATTAAGTACATTCATGTTGTTATGCAACCATCACCACCGACTCCTCAACTTTTACCTCTTCCCTAACTAAAACTACCCATTAAACACAAACTCCGCATTCCCCCCGCCCACTTCGTCCTCTGGCAACCACCATTCTGTGTTTCTTCTCTATGAATTTGACTACTCTAGGTATCTCATATAAGTGGAATCATTCAATATTTGCTCTTTTGTGACTGGCTTATTTCACTTAGCATAATGCCTTAAAGATTCGTCCATGTTGTGGCATGTGTCCAAATTTCCTTCCTTTTTAAGCCTGACCATTCCATTGTATGAATATACCACATTTACTTATCCATTCATTTGTTGGACACTTGGCATGTTTCACCTTTTTGACTATTGTGAATAATGCTGCTGTGAATACAGGTGTACACATATCTGTGTTCGAGTCCCTACTTTTAATTCTTTTGGTTATATGCCCAGGAGTAGAATTGCTGGATCATATGGTAATTCTATATTTAGTTTTTTGTAGAAACTGTTGTATCGTTTTCCACAACAACTGTACCATTTACATTCCCACCAGCAATGCACAAGGGTTCAAATTTGTCCACATCTTCACCAACACTTGTTATTTGTTTATTTATTTTGGTAATTGCCATCCTAATGATATGAAGCAGTATTCCATTGTGGTTTTGATTTGCATTTCCCTAATGATTAGTGATGTTGAATAACTTTTCATGTGCTTATTGGCCATTTGTATATCTTCTTTGGAGAAATGTCTATTGGAGTTCTTTGGACTTAAAGAATTTTTTAATATTTGTTTTCTTGTAGGCAGTGAAGGGCTGTTGGCTTGTCAGCTGCTCCCATCCAGCCCCTGCTTGCTACATTTCCGAGTTCACGGCGACGTACTAGCCCTTTGGTTCAGGTCCTCCTACGCCGCTCTTCCTGACTATTTACTGTATCAGTGTCAAAAGGTGATGGAGCACTCCTAGCAGAAGCTCTGCTTATGTTTAACTCCATCAAAATAAATGGTTTACATAGATAAATTTATTTACCAAAGTAAAAAGAACTCATGGTACTTTTAATGAAAATGGGGATAATTACAAGTTATGGTGTTATGTGTTTTCTTTATGATTCCTGGTCAAGAAAATCCTCAAGAAACTATCCCTAACCTTTTACTCAGGATTGTACAGTATGTTTGGGTCCCAAAGAGTGACCTAAGCTAATGTTGCAAACTACTAATGATTTATATATCACTTAGTATAGAGGGACTGAAAATATTTATTTTGTTATAAGTAATTTTATAGCAAATTTACTCTAGTGCTAGTGGATTTGTAGTAAAGCCAAGTCTGAGTTCTCTGCATTAATGGAGGGGTGACATGCAATTGATAATCCCAAACCTAATTCATATTTGGCTTTGGAATGTAGCATATGCTTTTTGTAGGCAAGTCATTACTTTCAATTATATTTCGCTTAGATCAGTGTTGAACTAAGCTGGCACAGCATACACTAAGTTCAAGAGATCCATGAGCATGCTGGATATTGATGGATCCAATCTGTGATACAGGTTTTATTATAGATAACTTGTTATACATAATTGCAGATAATTTGGCTACAAAATTTGTCTGTTTTCCACTTGCATTTATTTTTAAAATTGAATCACTGTATCCTTATTTTAAAAACTCAGAGCCATTTACAAAATACTATCATACAGAAACAAAACCCACAAGAGCACACAGTACTAAAGCAAACAGATATAAAAGGACTTTTTACTTATGGCAAATATCTTAGTTACCACTTTGGTTCTTTTGGCAAGTTAAAATTTGTGATTAGATATAAAGGGCAAACCTATTTTTCCTTGTCCTTGAATCCATTAACACTCAGTGGGTGCAACCAAAACAGTGATTAGTATACCATACAGTTTTTTCAGTAAAATACATCATTTTCATGTTATGGTTGTACCTATATAGCCTCTATCAGAACTATTATCAGACTAATATGAATGATGGACCAGAATCTTGAGATTGTACATTAACATTAAAAGCTGAAATTGTAGTTTTTAAAACCTTATGGTGCTGTGGAAATATTTCACTTTTTCTGATACTTCACCATGGAGACTATTCAGGTAATATAGTTTTAAATCATTGCAGTAAATACTCTGGTTAATTGGTGTTGTTTCTCACCCAGATGTGGAATTGGGGTTTTAGGTTATCTCATTAATCATATCTGATCTGAAAGATGCTAAGGTGATTTCCCCAGAGCTGGTAGATTTCATTAGTCATTTATATCTAGCATATTCCTCCCTAAAAACAAAACAGTATTTTTTAAAATTAATTTTTAAGTTATTCATTTAAAAAATGTAACACCTTATTAATTTCATGCTTTTAAAAATACAGTGAAACCTTGCTATAAGAGCAATGTAAAGTGAGGAATTTCCTGTGTAGGTTTCTCCTGAGGAACAGAAGGTGAGATTCATCCTCAGGCTCCCAGTGGTGGTACAGTAAAGAGACTGTGCCGTCTCTGAGGGGGTGTTGGGCACTGGTGGCTAGACTCATCAGCTTCCTCTTTATTCCTACCTCTGTCAGGAGCACCCCACCTGATTCTGCTCTTAGCCTGGCAGAGAGCTAGGAAGCACCCTCTCACTTGGCAGAGGAGGTGCTTCCGTTCTGTATGTCCTTCCTTCCATGTGTTTGCATGGTCACAGGCTGGAGCAGTGGCCGTACGATGCCCAGCAAGCGGGTTACAGTGAGCTACTGCTTTGTTACAAGGGTGTTCATGAGTGGCAGCAGCTGTTGTCATGAGAGACATGCTTGACCTCTGGAGCTGATGGTGGGAGATGTGTAATAGTAGGTTAGGGCTGGGAGCATGATGCTGGGTCTGCCAAAGGGAACATGGTGTCACCTTTGTTCTTTCTGAACCCTCTAAATAAAAAGTAGGGTGACAGGATTTCTATATTTTAATGGTTTTAGAAACAACAATAGTAAAGATTTTAAAGAACTTCAGAGCAGTATATATTCTGCCTAAACTAATTCATTGTTTCAAGTTCTAAATCAGACATCACCAACATTTTTTTTGCATTGTAGGAGACATGACTATAAAGTAAGGAGAATGATTACTGTTCATGGATCGTTTCCTTACCTTATAGTCATAATTTAGTCAAGTGAAGGGGCAACGTCTGGAACAAGAACTATGGCAGGTGTGAGAGTTCTGGGCCAGGCATCTTGCTGAGAATGCAGGTGGCATCAGGTGAATCTGGGAAGAATAAAGGAAAGACAGGAGAGCCATAAGGCCAGGTGTAGGAAGAAGGATCAGGCTACCACCAGAGCAGGCAGACCAGGCTCAGGGGAAAGTGGGCCCCCAAAAAAGTCCTTTTAAAACAACTGCAGAGGGAAGCTGATCAGTTACTAAGTGCTTATGTGCCAAGCATGCCAACTACAGCATATGCTCTGCAGAGGAGCACTGTTTTAAACAATATTCTATCATCTACCAAAACTGTTGTGGTAAAAATGCAGTATTTTATTTTTTTCTTTATTTTATTTCATGTCAATAAGATTTTAAAATAGAGCTGTTTGTCTTAATTTTTATAAATAAATGTCATCTTTGTCTCATAATTGTGAGCCATTAAAGTGCACTGAACCTAGTCACATGTCTTTAAGGTGTTTTAGGAGGGAAAAATGCAAGTGAATAACAACTTAAAAGACATTAATTACCTTATTTTGGAGTTGAATTCTGTAATTTGAAAAAATTCAGTTAAACATGTAATAAATACAAAGTGATCTACACTGTTCTTTGGTCTATTTATTTTTTTATTACCTAAATAGCTGAATAATAAGTAGTAGTTTTCAGTAATTTGCTAAGCATTAGCTAAAAAGAGCAGAAGCAATTGGAATGGGATGAAAAGAGTAATTTACATATGGGCCATAAGAATCTGGTCTAATTGGTTATTAAAAATAAAGATATTATGGCTGGCCGAGTGGCTCAGTTGTTAAGAGCTCGCTCAAAAGTGCGAGCTGTGAGCAACAGGGTCACCAGTTCGATTCCTGGTCCCAGCTGAGCTGCTGCTGAGCTGCCAACAGGTGGCAGGATGGCTCAGCTAAAAAATAAATAAATAAATAAATAAATAAATAAATAAATAAATAAATAAAGATGTTGCTGTTTTTATATTGTGTTCAGAGAGAACTTTTGGGCTTCAGACATGTTCGAGCATGGATTGATCCTCTGGTACCTGTCCATATTCCCTGCTTTCATTCTAGCCTGACCATAGCATTCTAGAGTGTTCCGTTTCTATAATGCCCACTCCTTACAGTTGCCTCAAGATGCAAGAAATGTGGTAAGTCAGATGGAGACTTAGTGACCAAAGACTCTGAATCTCCCGGTCATCTCTGTGGTGTGTATCCTAAAACACAAAGCTAGATCAGAAATGGCTTTTAAATCTTAACTGATTTATGCCTCTTGCTGGCTATAATGTGTAGCAGAAAAAAAGTTCTGAGACTTGAAGCCCCATCTTCCATGCACTGAAGTAAAGGAGATTTCAATGCATCATAACCACTGCAGTATCTGAAAAGAAAGGAGTCTTGAAGGGGAGGGTGGCCTGCAGCCAAATGGGACAGAGTTAGTGGTTGTATGTAAGTTACTTGTTTATGGGTGTGCATCATGAGAGACTATGAGTTTTTTATGGTTAGGAACCATCTGTATATTTTAATCTCCCTTTTTGCCTGATACATAATAGACACACAGTAATATGTACTTGGTTTATTGAACAAATGACTAAAGAGTCCTGTCCCTTCAAAATAAGTAATCTGAAACCAAATAATATCCAGGGATTGAGTTTAGTAATACTGTGGCTCTCCAGAAATAAAGTGATCTGATCTGGTTTATAGATAGATATAAATCAATGGAAAAAAATTCTGATGAAAAAAAGCTTGTGCAAGTTTGTACTGGGTGAGAGAGAGGAAACATGATTGCTTGATGAGACCCCATTACCAGTCTGAAGACTTGAGTCCTGTGAGAACTTGCCATGCCATTTGAGAGATCTCTCTGCAAATGCAATGTGATTATGGATAGAAATGATAAGTTGGATGAGGGGGACATTTCTAAGTACAGCAGGTGTTCATAAAGTTGTACTGGTCTAAAAGAATTTGTGCTAGGACAGAAAGCATTAAAAATTTCATCAGTGAAGCCAAAGTTAAAGAAAGGGAGCTAATGAATACAATAAGGCAGCTAAATTAGCATCACCTATTTTAGAAAAGTGAGCACTATGATAATGGGAGAGACACTGTAGACATTAATAAGGTCAAGAGCATCAGGAAAGTTGGGAAAGAACAGGCCCTCTGGAATAAAGCAGCAGGAAAAACTTAAAAGGAAATGTGTTCCATTTGCATCACACGGGAAACTTTATGTATGGATCCACGATAGGAGGTTACCTAAAAAATGACTCCCAGAGAATCAGAGGACTTAAAGATTGTGGCTATATACAGAGAAGATGGGCCTGCATGTAGGGAAAGTACAGATGATGGAAAACACAATGAGTTTCCTGGAGCACCAATAATGCCGAAAAAACAGGGTCTTTGTAAGTGGTGCAGCTCGATGGTGGGCTTTGTTCCAAAGGAAGGAATCAATTTCCTTTAGTTATTTTAAACTATTTTCCTAAGCGGGTGACTATTTTTCCTTCCCCAAAACATTAAATTGCCTATGTGACTAAAAGGCTGACCTCAGGAAGTTTTTCCCTAATGGGATCTGGCAGGACATGAGCCAAATGGATTGAGACTAGAGCCCAGAGATTAATTGTATTTTAGTGAGAGAAAAGCAATTAGGACTCTGTTTAATTGTACATCTCATCCACCCCTTGTATTATGTAATAAGCAGGAACAAAGGCAAGTCATATATATTCTTAGGGAGAGGCATTTGGTCTGAAACGCTACCACATAATTTAATAAACGTAGGGGCAAAACCTGTGATAGGAACAAGGTGGTCCCCACTGACGGTAGATATCAAGGTATAAGAATTTATTTTTTCATCTTAGTTGACTGATCAATGGTTGATGAAGTTAAATAGAGGAATTATTGTGAGCTACGGGAAAGATTAAATAATTTGAACCCACATATTGGACCAGTCTTTATCTACAGAAGTAACATGAATATCTTTTGTTTCAGATAAGGAGCCTTTTGGAGCACACCTGAGTTTTCGCTAATGAAGTGACCAAGTGGGGCCCCTACGTAGCCTCAAAATGGGGTTGGTCTCTAAAGACCATGTGATTGGAGAGTTGGAATTTTCAGCCCCACCCACTGACCTCAGGGAAGGGGAAAGTTTGGAGACTGGGGATTAAGCTCCATAAAAACTCTTGAGCAGTGGGATTTGATGAGCTTCCAGGTTGGTGAAGGCATCTACATCCAGGGAGAGTGATGCATCCCAGTTCCATGGGGACAGTGTTCCTGTACTCGGGACCCTTCTGTACCTCACCCCCTGTGCCTCTTCATCTGTATCTTTTATAATATCCTTTATAATAAACTGGTAAATGTAAGTGTTTCTCTGAATTCTGTGAGCCACTCTAGCAAATTAATTGAACCTGAGAAGGGGGTTGTGGGATCTTCCAATTTATAGCCAGTTGGTCAGAAGCATAGGTGACAACCTGGACTTGCAATTGGCATCTGAAGTGAGGACTGGGCCTTTAACTTGTAAGATCTGATGCTATATCCAGGTAGATAGTGTTAGAATTGAGTGTATGTGTAGGAAACCTTGTGTATGTCTGTTGGGAACTAGAGGATTGCTTGGTGGTATGGGAAAAACATCAGTTACCAAATTATTTATATTTAGATTGTAAAATGTAATTTTTTTGTAGGTGTACAACATGATTTAATATTCATATGTATTGTGAAGTGATTACTACAATCAAGTTAGTTAACACATCCATCACCTCTTAGTTACTTTTTGTGTGTTGTGAGAATACTTAAGATCTTGATTTTAAGTATATAATACAGCAATTTTAAATATATAATACAATATTGCTATTATCACCACACTGTCTATTGGACTGGAGACCTTTATAAAATCCCACACCCTAGACCATTAAATCAGACTCTTGAGGAATGGCACCCAGGCTTCAGCAGTTTTTAAACTCCACGGGTAATTGGAATGCGCAGCCAAGTTTGAGAACTGTTTTAGACGTCTCAGCCCACTGTTCCTCAGTGGGATTGTTTGTCATTGTGTTCTCCCCGTACTCCTTCCTGCAATTGAGATTGATTAAAAGTAATTAGCTATTGAGTGGGAGGTAAGTAATGGCATTATTTGGAAATATTGGGTAGGTCCAGGGAAGGAGTCTTGTGTGAACATAAAACAAGTTATACGTCCTGGGGGAGACCTTGGCAGTAGCAGCTTAGTGTTTGAATTTCCTTGAATCTCTACATGAAAATGGGCAGAAAAACTAGATAGCAAAACCAAAAACCCACATACAATTTTTGCAACAAAACTAAATGACAAGGTAACCCTGTGAGCCCCAAAATACAAGGTCACTGTGGTCAAAATATGTACATATTTGCATCTCTGTAGGAGGAAGCGAAAGGGAAGGAACAGTTTTCTAATACATACCTGAGAACAGCACAACTCCAAAATAGCCAAGAGGTCTCTGGAATGGACAATGGGTCAATTTGAGATTAGCATCTGAAGCTGGACAGGGTTTTTTGCACAATTCACAGGGAATGAGTGCAAAGCACACAAAGATCTAAAGTATTCTAGCCTCTGTGAACTCTTGACACTGACTGGTTATCAGTCCCTTTCAGAATAGGGCAACATACTGAAGAGAAACTGCTTGGAGAAGTATCAAAGTTGAATAGGTTACATAGGCTCTGATGTCAGATTGACCAATTTTGATTACTGACTCCACTGATTACTAATTTTTGCCCTTGGGCAAATTACTTAAATACTCCACACTTTCCCATATGTATAAATGGGGATAATAATACCAACCTTATAAGATTATTGTGAAATGAGATGTGTTCTAAGCATTAAATAAACATTGGATTTCAAAGATTTAGTACAAAAAATGTAAAATTTTAAATATTGATACTGAAATTTTGATGTTTTGGCTATTAGACTAAAAATATTAAAGTAAATTTTACCTGTTTTTATTTTTAATGTGACTATTACAAGATTTAAATTTACATATGTGACTGCATTATATTTCTATTGGACAGTGCTGTCTTGGATCTAATGTTCAACCAAGATCTCAATTTATAGTCCTACAAAGATCAAATCTAGAAAAAAAACAATCAGTGATTCTTCTATCCCTTACTGCTAATCCTAACATTAAATCCATTATCCTTAAACTTAATGGCAATGCAGAGAAAATTATGTCTTCTTAAAAGGAAGAATTTGGGCCGGCCGAGTGGCACGGTGGTTAAGTGCTGGTTTGGAAAGCCAGCGGCCCCGGTTCGGGTCCCACGTATGAGGGCCAGTAACACTGCCCTCAAAAAAAAAAAAAAAAATAGAATTTTCCTCTACTTTTGAAAGGATTTGGTATCTATTTGTTTTTGTCTGTGTCTTTTTTTTCTATATCTAATTTATCTTTGTCTAAACTGCTATTAATGTGTTTTTCAGTTCAGATATATTTTTCATTTCTAGAGGTTCTGTTTGGGTTTTTTATATATTCAATTTCTCTCTTCATCATTCTCATGTTTTCTTCTACTTTCTTAAACACATGGAGTGTATTTTTAATAGCTGTTGTCATGTCTTCGTTGGATAATTTCAGCATCTCTGTCATTTCTGTGTCTGAGAGACCAGAGTGCTGACCATTGCACTGTGAGGCCAGCGTCTGTTTTTGTTCATTGCATTTTCTCCTGGTTATTAGTCATATTTTCCTGTCTTTTTGCATGCCTGGTAACTTTTACTATATGTCAGTAATGGTGAATTTTACCTTGTTGGGTGCTGGATTTTACTGTATTCTTTTACATAGTATTGGAATTTGTTTTGGTGCACAGCTCTGTTTGATTCTTTCAAGACCTGCCTTAAAGCTTCATTATGCTGGCTCCATAGCAGCCTTTCGTCTAGCATTAATTTATCCTCACTGAGGCAATACCTTGTGAGGATCATGAGGGCACTCTAGCTACAAA
This sequence comes from Aselliscus stoliczkanus, assembly GCA_033961575.1. Classification (NCBI taxonomy): domain Eukaryota; kingdom Metazoa; phylum Chordata; class Mammalia; order Chiroptera; family Hipposideridae; genus Aselliscus; species Aselliscus stoliczkanus. Next base: position 103,514,160 of record CM066732.1, read on the forward strand.
CTATTTCCCTCCCCAAATCCAGCTATCCTGGCCTCCCTGAACTCTTAGAATTTTTTCTCCCTGTCTTATACCCTGGCAGTAAGCTGGATCAATCACAGGGCTTGCCTTGTTTTTATTTCCCTTCTCTCAGGGAAATCAGAGTCCTGTACTGGTTATTTTTCAATGTCTAAAAAAAGCATGATTTCATATAATTTCTCCGGTTTCCCAGTTGTTTAAGGCAGGAGGGTAAATCCAGTCCTTGTTACTCTTGGCCAGAGGAGGTAGTGCCCTAGCCAGTTTTAATTTCATATTCCTATCCTATTCTAGGAATTGAGCAAATTCAGTTTAGAATTGGGAAGGAAGAGGCTTGTATCACTCTGTGTAGACACTGGACCCTTCTCTGTAAGTTTTAGGATTGGCCAGGTTATTAAAGATAACGAATTTTATCTTTATGTACCCCCTGGCCTTTGCCCGCCTGGCCTGTGCCCCCTGGTCTGTGCCCGCCTGACCTGTGCCCCCTGGTCTGTGCCTGCCTGGCCTGTGCCCCCTGGTCTGTGCCCGCCTGGCCTGTGCCCCCTGGTCTGTGCCTGCCTGGCCTGTGCCCCCTGGCCTGTGCCTGCCTGGCCTGTGCCCGCCTGGCCTGTGCCTGCCTGGCCTGTGCCCACCTGGCCTGTGCCCCCTGGCCTGTGCCTGCCTGGCCTGTGCCGGCCTGGCCTGTGCCCCCTGGCCTGTCTGGCAGTCTGTCAATGTGTGACTTCACAGGTTTCATTTTGATGGGCAGGTTTAAGAAATGGTCTTCTACTCCACTCTGGTTTCTGAACCAACAACTAGCTGCCACAATCAGGAGTTTCTCCTTTTGATGCTCATTGTACTCCCTAACTGTAGGGAGTACACAGGCCAGGGGGCACAGGCCAGGGGGCACAGGCCAGGGAGCACAGGCCAGGCGGGCACAGGCCAGGGGACACAGGCCAGGGGGCACAGGCCAGGGGGCACAGGCCAGGCGGGCACAGGCCAGGCAGGCACAGGCCAGGGGGCACACGCCAGGCGGGCACAGACCAGGGGGCACAGGCCAGGCGGGCACAGGCCAGGCAGGCACAGGCCAGGGGGCACAGGCCAGGGGGCACAGGCCAGAGCCTCTGCTGAAGCAGTGCCAGGCTAAGAACTCTGGTAGGCTAGTCTGACCTGAACTCGCCTACCTTTGAGAGTGGTATTCGGGAATGTTCTTTGTGGGAGAATACTGTGGACTTTGAACTACTGATTTCTCTGTGCATAACAGTAGGGTTTTGGGTGAGGGGCAACAGGGGAGAGGGTGGCTATTTCTGAAAGTTTCCTTCCATGAGCATGAAAATTATGTTAAAAATGTTGTCAGCGCCTGGGTTGTCCAACAGAGTTAGTTTCCTTCCCAACCTCTTTGTTTCAAGTTGACCTTGTAATGCCATGAATTTTTATCAGTATTGCCATTTTTGTTAGATTTTTTTCTTTTTAAGTGAAGTGATTCTTTACTAAATTTTTCTTGATTTAAGAAGTACTATTACTTGTCTGAGTTTCTCTTGTGAAATTGGCTACCAGTCATGGCAGGTGTGTCCTTTGTACATAAAGTTCAGGAATGGCGCGTGCTATCACTTCCTCTTCTGAGATCAGGGCACACATTGCAATCTACCATATTCCTCCTACCCTTGGATTCAAGACTCACCTTCAGAACTCTTCCAACCATAGCCCCTCAGGCATCTGTTACAAGTTAGTCTGAGTTAGCCACTCAAAATGAAACCTATTGTCCTGTCTTAAGAAGTACATAATTATAGTCATGGGATGTGGAATATAGTGTGGGGATGGAGTCAATGGAATTGTAATAGATATGTATGATATCGGGGGTGGTGGGGGCAGGGGAGGGGCAAGGGGGAGTCACTTTGTAAGGGGTGAAAAAAATAGCTATTGCATTGTTTTGAACATCTGTAACAAACAAACAAACAAATAAATAAATAAATAAATAAATAAATAAATAAAAAAGAAGTACATAATTGGTTTAAAATATCAACCTCCTTCACACTGGGGGCGTTCCCAGCATGCAAGTACGTCTCAGGCCTTACTTCTTAGTATAATTTATCTACTGTCTACCCCTAATTAAATCCAAAAGGCCTCCGAGGAAAAGTAATTTGTCATCACAAAAACAAGGAAATATTTATTGAGTGTCACTGGGTCAGAAGCTGTTCAAACACTATCATGTGCTTAATTTCCCCAAACCCTTGAACACAGATATTATTTTCCCATTTTATTGATGTGGAAACTGAGGCTCAGAGAGCTTAAGTGACTTGCCTAAGGTCAAACAGATCTCTAGCAGTAGAGTTAGTACTTAGCCTGGGACTTTATGATCACCTTTGAATAACCTCTGCTTATTTTATTTTACTTTTCCTTTTTTCTTTTCCACACCTCTTGGCTTTGGCGAGGAGCAGCCTGCCCTTTGAGAGTTCGGCCAGCTAGAGGGGGCCATAACTTCTGTGAACCAATTGACAAGCCTGTCACCGGAGGGTTCTTCTTTTTCTATTGGAGAGACACATTTTGTGTTTTCTTTTCTTGGTTACTTCCAGATTTGAAACCATTCTGAATGCTGGAAATTTAGTTAGTCTAAAGAAAATTGAGAAATTTCAGTAATTTTTATTTTAGATTAATTTGGCAACTGGGTCAAGACTTAAATAATGCTCTGATTATTTTATTTAATTGAAGCAGGTAATTGTGAATCCACAGGAAAACTATTTTCAACAAGTTAATCATTGATGATTGACTATTCACTGGTATTTTTTGTGTATCTGTGTATTTTGTATTAGAACATTTTTGTATCAGCAAAGAGTGATAATCAGATTAATCCAGCATACATACACAGACACACACACGTACATATATTATTATTTAATGAAATAAACATGTTTGAAATTAACTTTTTTTATATATGTGAAATATCTTTTTAAAATTAATGAATCATTTTAGCTACTTCAATTTGATACTGTCTGAATATGACGTTTCTCAGTTAATGTGCCCTAACTTCCAGCAACAGGGCATAATATGGAATCATCAGGCCACCGTCTCCTGTCCAGGGTGCTGGGAGCAAGCTCAGGGCTGCAGGACTGGAGTTCAGGGGATGTATGTCTACCAGGGTGGCTGCCTGAAGCCACATGTGAGGTTCTACTGTCTGGTCCAAGGGGGCACAGTTGCCAGCAGCCCAGAGAGGAGAGGGGGCAAGTGCCAGTTGTCACTCCAGGATTTCCATGGTTCTCCCTGGACCTCACACTAGAGGACAGAGAGGGACATGACCCCTGGAGCAATGTATGAGGGTTCAAATTTCTCTGCATCCTCAGCAACACTTGGTATTGTCTGTTAGTTTTATTATATCCATCCTAGTAGGTGAGGTGATAGCTCATTGTGGTTTTGATTGCATTTCCCTAATTCTAAGGATGTTGAGCATCTTTTCACGTGTTCAACATCACATCTTCTCTGAAAAAATATCTGTTAATCCTCTTGTCTATTTTTAAATTGGGTCATTTGTTTTATTTAGTTATGAGTTCTTTGTATATTCTGGATATTAGACCCTTATCAGATACATCATTGGCAGATGTTTTCCTTATTCTGTGGGTTGTCTTTTCACTTTCTTAATAGTATCCTTTGAAAGCACAAATGTTTTTAATTTTGGTGAAGTCCAGTCTATTTTTTGTTCAATTGCTTGGACATTTGATGTATTCAAGAAACCATTACCTAATCCAAGGTCATGCCTGTGTTTCATCTATATTTCCTTGTAAGAGATTTATAGATTTAGCTCTTAATAATACTTCGTTAAAAGATGAAAATTCCAGGACATATGTTAAAAAGATGGGGTTCCAGGACAGCAGCAAGTGCATATTACAGGTGTCCCTGGCAAACCATAATATATGGTTTCCCTACCTCTGATGGACTGTGGGAGAGCACCAGCTGTGGCAGGGTAGAGCAGGGTCAAGGGTGATACAATCCTTTATGTTTGTATAAAGGATTTAATTTTATATGTTTATATAAAGGATTATTAATAACACATGTTTATGTTATTGTCTCTCCTTTACGTTTATTCAAAGACCTGAAAGGACTCAACATTTCTTTGATGCCTAATGGGATCTAGACTGAATATCATGGAGTACAATGGCTTTCTTTAACTTTTTAAGTAATCTATAAAGAAATATTTGCCCCCCTCGCTCCCCGCATCCTGACTGGGAGTCCTGAAAAAGGGGGTGATGTGGAAAAGGAGGTGGGAACTCAAAATTTTATTCAAACTGGATGCCCTAGTTTCTGAGCGCAAGTAACTTTGCCTCCTTTCTTGGTCTCCCCTAAGGGTTGGTGGAATTTGGGTTCATGGTTATTGCTGATCTCTGCGTTGCATTACTGTACTCTGTTAGGCTTCTCAGCTGTTTCATCAACTTGGTAATCAACTCCCTGAACTAAATTCTCTCTGTTCGAAGTGTCTGGAAGTGATTTGTAGCTTCCTAACTGAAACTTGGTTGATTCAGACCTCTCCCCTGTTTTCTTTTTGTCATAATCCTTAGGTGCTTACTGTTGCTCACTTTACCCCATTATAGTAATCTACTTAGGGACACTGAGCCATCCCTTGCTGGGTTTTCTGTATCTCTGTCATTGTGTTTGAGCTTCAACACAATCAGGTTCTAGTTCTTGTAAGGAGAACTAGAACAAGGATAAAAGCAGAGGAAGGAGGAGGTGAGGAAAGAATCAGAAGCAAATGCACAGCTTTGTGAATCCTCAACTGTCTCAAGGCAGCCAAGATAGGACAGACTACAACCTGAGAACAACAGAAACCACCCTTACCCTGGGCCCGTGACAATAACCGCACCCCTTTACATGCGGCCTTGGCTGCCTCCTTCCAGGATCAGCCTCCTCTTAAACTGCCATCCAGAAATTCTTTATTGGAGGGGGTAATATCAAAGTGACCTGCAGTGAGGGAATTCTTCCAAAGCTCTAAAAGCAGCCATTACCCAAAATAGGCATCCCACATGCTCATTTATGACTTGCCATAAATACCAGCACAAGCAATATTATCTTCATATGAGGAGTTGACTTCATAGCATTTTAGAAAGTTACAACATCATAAATATCTATGAATATGTTATTTCATCTGCTCTCATAACTTGCCTGCTTTAACAGAGCTCTGGCCAATTTTAGAAGTTTCCATGTAAATATATGAATATGATGGTAAGAAAAAAATGAAAACAGAACAAAACGAAGTCAAGTATCGCATTTAATCCACAAATATTATGATAGAATAAGAAATTGTTTTATGGGTGGCTAAAGTAAACCATTTTGGGGGGGCAGTGGGGAGATGATATGTGTATTGCCACCAGTCTAAAAAGAAAGACAGGATGCCTAAATAGGGAATGGAAGGAGCAGGCCTCTCTGGAGGCTCTCTCCTCTGGTTAATGGTGTCCAGCTCTGTAAATCATCTGGTGGTGTCCTAAAATACAGAAGCAGCACATTTATGCACATATAAATTTAAATTGGCACTTACAAAAAATACTATTTTACAACCCTCGATGCCCTGGGACACGTCTGGAAGTGTGCCATAAAAGAAAATTAATTCTGAAATGGAGTTGGTTCCCATCTATTGTTACTAAAAGTCATTTGGGTGAAAATGAACAGTTCCGGCCTCACTCTATGAAGGTGTTAATTAAGAGCACAATTATGGAAATGGATTAACAATTATTTCTCACTTCAGTTTTCTTAACAAATATGGGGTATGAACTTTTGTTTGTTCTTCTTTCCTTTAGTCTGGAATCCTCTTTTGCTCCTAGTTACTTTTCCAGCACTTGGGACTCCCTAAAGGGAACTTTTTTTTTTTTTTTTTTTTTTTTTTAGCTGAGCCATCCTGCCACCTGTTGGCAGCTCAGGGGCAGCTCAGCTCGGGCTGGGCATCGAACTGCTGTTGCTCAGAGCTCAGTTTGCACTCTTGAGGGAGCTCTTAACCAACTGAGCCACTCGGCCCACCCTTAGGGGGAACTATTTGATGCCTTTATTCCCAGGTCTTCTGCAAGTTTGGAGCAGGCAGATTTCAGGTTAAGGAAGTTCAAGTCTAGTACCCAGGGAGACACACTGGGGAGGATTTGGCTGCTGTTTGAATGTCCGTATTTTATCGGTAAATTGGTGATAGGGTAGAATAAGAAACCACTGCTTAGTGGCTTGCTGGCAACTGACTTCTTCTAGACTTCCTCTCAGAGGCTCAAAGTGGACTCAATAATATTATTTCCAGGAAGGTGTGGAAGGGAAGGTGGTGAGGCTATAGATTGGGAGCTAAGAGGAATTCCTAGGCCTGGAACACTTGGTTCTCCCTCCTCCTGAGACTTCTGGTTATAAAGGCAGGAAATGTGGCTTAGGAGAGCAGGTTTCTGTCATATAATCTGCTTTGGAAGTAAGCAGCAACAAATTGGGAATGAAAAAAAAAAAGCTAATGTACCATTTAGTCTAAAAGAAAAAAGCTACACTTTATATCTCACCAATTCTTTAAATTAAAAAAACAAAACAGAAACATATTTGTAATGGTGGTAGCTGTAGGACCACTTGGCATAGTGAATACCAATGACCAGTACCTTTCACATGCCTCCTACTGGGAAGTTTGTTCTTTCTCTTCCTGGTTTCAGCAACCTCCGGGCCCTTTTACAAAGCACAATTGGGGGCTTACAAAGAAGACAGGGATATTCACAAGTAAATACACCCAACAACCTCTGTGAAGGGTGTAGGTAAACACACCGGATACTCGGGAAGGTTTGAAGGCTGAAGGGGAAGCACAGTGAGCTTCTTGGAGAACCTGGCAGAGCTCAAGGAACCATTTCTGAGATAAACACCCTTATTCAAATGCCACAGACATACTGTTTCCCTAAACAGAGAGACTTGAGGTCCAGCCGTATTTATGCTGGAGCAAAAGATTTGGGTCAGAACCAAAGTTTTAAAGACTTTATTGAAGAAGTTCAAAGATTCATTGGCCAGCAGCCAAGTGTGGTCTGATTTGTTTGCATTTCCTCTGGGAACTCACAGGCGAGTGAGGAATTGGCCAGCCAGGAATGGGAGGGCCACCCACTCCCCTGTGGGCCTTTTCTCCCTGGGTATTTATAAGGTGGGGGAGGAGAGGCAGGGGGAACCCGTTCCTTACAAAGGCCGTGTTCAGCCGCTCAGTCAAGTTCTCTTCTGGGTGAAGGGGCCTGCAGTCTCCCCTCACATCAACCCAGTGTTATTAATAATTAGTCCACAATGAGACCAACATCATTCAGAGGGTGAGAGGCAGTGAGAGGAGAGGTGGGTGAAATGTCACCACTTCTCTCCATTAGTGATGGTTGGAGTACTTGCTCCAGGCTCAGAGGCATCAGGCATATGTGCTCATGGGCTAGTTTTCCTTGTTCCATTTCTTGAAGATGTTGAGTTTTGCCAAGAATCTTTCAAGCAATCCTGTTGTTTGTAGTTAACTTGCAGAGTGTGGAGAAATTTATCAATAGGATTTCATTTAAAAAATATATATATTGCTGTGGTTTGGGAGTTAGAAAAGAAGGTGCTTGGATATCCACACATATGTGTAAACATGCACAAACATCATGAAGATCCCTCTCTTTTTCTTGAGATTTTGATCACATTAGTAGAAAATTAGGTGAGAATGTGAAAGGACACATGATTGCAAAAAAGTGAGGAGTTGAGAAACTTGAAGAGGTAGGTCCCTGGATCTCCTGGACTGATGAATCCTAACATTTGGCCGATGACACTGCTGAGAAGAATTCACAATCTCTTCAATGGTCTGACACCCAAGTATGGGGTGGAGCTTGAAAACTGGAGGTCATACATATGTACATGTGATAGGTACGGGGTAGAAAAGAGATCCAAGAGTGAATGTGCCAAGGAGATTCTGGGAAGATGGTGGAATAAGAGGCAACAGGAAATCTGTCTCCCCACCTACACAACAATTGCACTGGCAGAATTTGTCTGATGTAACTATTTTGGAACTCTGGAGTCTATTGAATAAGGCTTACAACTTCCAGGGGAAGGTTTGGATGGTGAATTTTGGTTAGTTTCAGCTCTAATCACGGTAGTAGATACCCATTCCCTGTCCCCAGCCATGTGTCAGGCAGCTGTGCATGTGTTTCTGGAGCAGCTTGCACATAGCTTGCAGCAACCAGAATGGATAAAAAGGACCCTGTCCTCCAAATGTGGGGGAATCTGTGCTCGGATCACTGATGGCCACTTCTCATCACAGAGGTGCAAAGAGGCCGGTGGTCATTATTGCAGTCCTTCCCACAGTTGTTGCAAACCTTTCACCCTCCAGCTGATGTGACTTCCAGGGGATTTAAAAAGGGACATCCTCTCCCCTTCATAATTTTCATTTTACCTTTTGGGAGCCAGATATTAAAGACTAGGACATTCAAAAGCCACCACATATATGGGGATCATTAGAAAGTGACTGTACATGCCTAGGGAAAGATGCAGGCTCAGATAAAACCCAAGAAGACTTTGTGTTTACACTTCAGGCTGATCCTTAGCACAGAGACAACCTATGATAATAAAACAAAGACAACAAAACCAAAAATGAGCAAACCCTGGGAAGAAGGAGAATCCAATATCCAGAGTTATCACATTTTTAGATCCGAATGTCCAGTTTTTAACAACAAAAGAATCAGCAACCAAGAATCCTAATCTGGAAAAATTGTCCTTCAAAAATAAGGGAGAAATTAAGCCATTCTCAGAAAAACAAAAGCTGAAGGCTTTTGGTACCACTAGACCTGTCTTGCAAAATCTCAAGGGAGTCCTGCAAGGTGAAATGAAAGTACACTAGGCAATAACTTGAAGCTGTATGAAGAAATAAAGATCTCAATAAAGATAAATACATAGGCAAGTATAAAAGCTAGTATTATAACAATTCCACTTTTTGTTTTCTACGTGATTTAAGAGACTAATACATTTGAAAGAATTATTAGTTTACTTGAAGCTGTATGAAGAAATAAAGATCTCAATAAAGATAAATACATAGGCAAGTATAAAAGCTACTATTATTATAACAATTCCACTTTTTGTTTTCTACGTGATTTAAGAGACTAATACATTTAAAAGAATTATTAGTTTATGTTTTGGGGCACACAGTGGAGAGAGATATAATTGTGTGGCATCCACAACTGAAACAGGGGGAGGGACAGCTGTAAAGGAGCAGAGGTTTTGTATGTTATTGAAGCTGGTATCAATTCAAATTAGAGTGTTATAACTAGGACATTAAATGGAATCCCCATGGTAACCACAAAGAAAATAGCTGTAGAATATACACAAAAGGAAATGAGAAAGGATTTTGGTATTTCACTACAAAACAGCAACTACACACAAAATAAGAAAGAAATGCAGGAAATGAGGGACAAAAAACTAAGTCATATAAAATAGTGAACTGACAGAGCTAAGTCCCTTCTTATCAGCAATTACTTTAAATGTAAATGGATTAAAATCAAAAGACAGAGACTGACAGAATGGGTAAAAACACATGATCCAAATATATGCTGTCTACAAGAAACTCACTTTAGATCCAAAGACACAAATACATCGAAAGTGAAAGGATGGGAAAAAAAGATATTCCATGCTAATAGTAACCAAAAGAAAGCAGGAATGGCTATACTAATATCAGATAAAATACACTTTAAATCCAAAAAGGTTACAAGAGACAAGGAAGTTATATATTAATAAAAGCTTCAATACAGCAAGAAGCCATGATAATTTTAAACATTTATGCACTCAATGACAGACCATCAAAATCTATGGAGCAAAAAGAGATAGAATTGAAGACAGAAATAAACAATTTTACAATAATAGTTGGAGACTTCAGTATCTGCTCATCATTACACTAAGCAGAATCCACCTCCCTGCAGAGACCACCAGTTAAGAGCCTGATGAAGCTTATCTTCACAGAAGCGACACAAAGGATGCTTGAAGCTCAACCTAGTTTAGCACAATGAATCTCAGTTACGTGTGTCATTGGGATTTGTTTGTTCTGATTCTATACCCATAATACAGTTTCAACATTGAGTAATTATGTGTGATATGTAGGAGTCGGGGAAGAGGAACTTTTATATTGCTAGTAAGATGTGAGTGAGGGGAGGGAGTTGATAGCTAAAGGGTACCAGGTTTCTTTTTGAAGTGATGAAATATTCTAAAATTGACTATGGTGATGGTTGCACAGATCTGTGAATACACCAGAATCCACTGAATTGTACACTTTAAATACGTGAATTGTATGTTGTGTGAATTATATCTCAATAAAGCTATTTATTTAAAAAAGTGAGTTCACCACATTGGGCTGCATGGTTTAGACTATCTAACGACACATATTAGAAATATTTCAATGAATGCTAGTTGTATATATGAATAAGGATAGTGTGATTTCTGTGAGAGGATGTGTTCACTACACTGGGATGCATGGAATACACTATGTAAAGACATGTATTAAAAATATTTCAAGTAGTGGGGAGCAGATGTTCTGAGGACTTCATAAAATGTCCCATTTGTTGGGGGGATGGCTTGATTAATATATTTAAGCATGATTCTGATAATTTCCTATGATACTTGACTCAAATCTGTAATGACTTATTCATGATTTGCCTATTACCCTATCTCTACCGAGGTACATTACTGGAGAGAGACACATTTTGATTTGAAATGTCTCGGTGGAGGGTCAGTCCTGACATGAAATGCCAACAGGCCCCTGCTAAGCTGGGGACTGGCTGATGTCTTAGGGCCACAGCATGAAGTTCACTCGTTTTTATGGATTTTTACCTTGCATGTTCTGGCTTAAAGCCTTTCCCTTCTGAAATCACGATCTTAGATCTATGATCAAAAGTCCTGAAGGGGATCATTGTGGAGTCATTTCTATTTGGAAGCTACTGCTTCATTTAAATGATGAATAGCTTCCCTTCTAAGAAACTTGTGACAAAGAAATGCCCAGAGCTGCTCTCCTATGATGCTAAGAACATGGAACTGTAGAACTGGGAGAATTCTGGAACCCCTTGTGCAACTCTTTGCCTGCACTAGGAGACAAGAGGTGAAATGTAAGGAAATCACCAGGTACTAGGTGAGATAAGACTAAGTCTCCTAACACATGGCTCAGTCCGTGTTCTGCACTTTCTGCTGCCTGTGAAAGCTGTAAAGAAAACAAAACCCAAAATATCCATCTCACCTCTCTCTCCAAACCCAACAGCCTGTTTCTAAAATCAAGCCATAGCTGTTTCTGAAACACAGAGAAAGACAGCTCATTCCATCACTGAGGAAATATGACCCTCTTGGCAGGGAGGCTGCTGCTCTGAGAGGTAGAAGGAACCCAATCACTCCCATCACTCCTTGGGGACAAGGACGAGCCCACAACTTATTCCTTCACAAGTGGCAGAGGCTGAGAGTGCTCCCTCCCTCCTAGCATAACCTAATTGCTGTTTCCCTGCTAGCCTCCTCTCTGGCTCTGTGCCAAGCTCTGGCTCCCACCCAGCCCCTCCTTGAGGTGGAGCCAACCCCAGGGCTCCCTTGCCAGGAACTGGTCCAGAAAGTCCTTAGCAGTCAGCAAGGAGGAGCTCTGCACCACAGCCTGGGGGGTCTGGCTGCCCAAGCTCCAGCTGCGTGGGTGGGCAGCCAGGACACCTCCTCTGTAGAGATCTGCCCCAGCTCAGCAAAGAAAGGGTTAGGAAGGGGAAGGTTAGTGCTGCTGGCGAGCTGCTGGGGGTGTGGTGTGAGAGACTGCTTGCTCTGGCTGACTCCTCCTTCTGGGACTGGGAGGAATGCCGAGTGCACCATTTTCATATTCTTAATTTCAGCCCCAAATTAAGCTATTGGGATCCTGGAACCATACCTACTCTTGACGCCCAGGACAGCAGGTGAAGCTGGAACTGGGACAGTGTGGGTGGGTGCTGGTGGCTTCTCCACAAGGGGATTTTGCAAGGTTTCTTAACTGTTCTTTTCCTTGGGAGCAACCATGCTTGGTGTGTCCAGAAATGGCCTATCCTGTACCCTTGAGATTTATTATTAGGATTGGCAGGATGGGTTGACCAATTCTTTGATTTATATGTGGTAGCTATACCTGGCCAGCTTTCCAAGGGCAAGCAGAATGCATGGAGCCTGCCCTTTTATTCAGCAGGTCTCTGTGTCCCCCAAACACAGGTTCACCCCTCAACTTTTGAGGCCCCACAAATGAGTCACCCTTAAGGGCAGGGTGACATTCATTTCCCATAAGCTTATACTGTCATATGTTGTAGTAACATTTCTCAAAATTGAGAACTCTCAGATGCCCAACTATGCCTGTAGACCCCTAAAGGATGCCCAGGCCTAATTAGAGAAACACAGTATGTTAAAATATTTCATTTGAGTTGATCAATCGGCATGAATGATGTAAACAAAGAGAAACTCAGACCCTGAAGTCAGATGGCATTACCTGGCTATAAGGTAATCATCCCACATGATTCAGAAGGTACTGATGTTGATTTTGATGTATTTTTTTTTTAAAGAATGAAACAAAAACCTAAAAACACTTTTTAGAGCTCATGGGCCCTCCCCCTCAAGCTACTCCTCCCTCCCTCCTACCCCTGGAACTTTCAGGGATTCCTAGATGCCATTTTGAGGAACTGAGTTGTACAAGAGTCTTTCCTCCAGCAATCAAGACCCCTCTGTAAGGAAAGAGCAGGAGGTGGGCCTGCTCTGGGCTGTGGCCCCAACATAGGGTCATACTAAACAAGGGCAATCCCCTGACCACACAGTTCTGAGTTGGGAGGGTCTTGGTGACCTTTTCCTTCAAGGCCATCTGATTCATGACTATTGTTAACATCCCAGTCCATCACTGGACAACCCCTGCTAATGCATTGTTTCACAGTCAGTGTTGGCTGATCTAGAATTTTCCCTGATTAGGTTTTGCTCTTGATGTCTGGGACCATTTTGAGTTTTTTTTTCTAAAAAAGGGCCCAGAGATAATGATGCAGAGGGCATGCCGCCCTGATTTTGAGCTTCTTTCTGTTTTTATATAAATGGATACAAGAAGTTCATTGGAGCAGCCAGTGAATGTACTGATTTGCTTCTGAAAAAGTGTACAGATGGGGGAGATGGGAGTTTGGAGGAGACGCACAGATGGAGGAGTCTTTTCATTTTGATTTGTCACTGAGCACAGACCTGGAGCTGCTGAGGGTGTCAAGACTCACAGATGCAAACGCAGGGAGGAAGAGTGATCCAGACACACGACAGGCACAGCCGGCAGGGAATGTGTTTCTGCAGGGTTCACACACACGAAGAAGGACACATAGCCAGGGGCAGGGTGGGGACTTCAGCACCAATCCCTGGTTGATCCTCCTATGGGGACAGAGCTGAGCACTCAGGGATGTTTGAGGACTCTGTGATGTTCCCAAATGACAGACAAGCTGCCCCTGCCTGCTCCCCAGCCCCATCCTTAAAGAATGAATCCTGTCTCTGCTTTGGGTTTGCCGAGCCAGGCATTGCTTTCCGGTCTGTGTGTGGCTTGGTCAATTGAGTGATTTTTGTACTATTGCTTGTTTTCTTTCAGGTGCCACTTACACGTAGTTCTACTAACCTTGCTTATGTGGGTTCTCATTATGGAAAATATTGTACAGAGCCCTGCGCACAAGGGCACATCTACAGAGTCCTGCTTTTGAAAGCATCTGCTGGCCTCTGTCACATTTTGTCAGCCCAGACAGCTTTTCAGGGCCACTAAGAGACATGGTTAGAGTCCTCAGGACAAACCAATAATGAGATTCTTTGTTTGGTGGCTAGATTGTTATGTAAAGTATGTGAAATTTGTAAGCTTTTCAGATGGTTGATGAAACTTGATAATCACTTGAATCTATATACCAACAAAATATTTGAAATGTGTAGATGGGGTTGGTTTTGGCTGTGTTTAGGGGAATTGGTGGGTTACTTGTGCCTGGGTAGCCCATCTCCCCCTCATGACTGCTGGCCTTGCGTAGAGAGTCCCTGGCTGCCTCGGTGGGGAAGCCTAAGGCAGTGGATGTTTTAGTCCACATTCTGCTGTTGGAACTTGCTGAGATCTGCTGGTGGAAGCGCTGATCTCTGACCAGATCTCTGACACTTCCTGTAGAGGCTCATGGGCTGTCAGAACCTGTTCCGCCCTCCTCTGCCACCACTGCTGTGGGCTATGGGCTATGGAGCAGGAGAACCTGCTGTCCTCTGGCTGGGACCCTGCCTTCTTCCCTGCTCTGTCTCAGATGGAGAGAAGACAGTTCCATCCATTCTTCTGGGGTCTGAGTTCTCTGGATAGGTCCACTCACTTAGTGAAAAACAAAACAAACAGCCCTCAAACTAGAAAGCAGTCCTTAATCAGATGAGTCCACCAAGGCAGGCATTGAGGACTCTACATGCGAAAATGCAGCTACTGCCGGGGTTCTTGCTGCGAAGGGGAGTCTTCTGCCTGCAGCTTCCTCCAGCACTGTCCAAATGACCAACAACCTCCCCAGACCATGTGTGCACAGGGCATCATTGTTCAGTTCTTGGGTCTGTGAGGAGGCACTAGGTTATGCTTGTCGAATATGGAGAACAAGCTGACTTAACTATTCCCTGTTCACCCTGGACATCCTTCCTTTAAACTAAATTTTTTTTTAAAATTTTTATTGGGGAATTGGGGGAGGGGAACAGCATTGGGGAACCGGGAAAGGGGAAAAGACAAATTGCTGTCCTTTTTGTTCTTCAGTCTAGATGTGCAGGACATTGCTTCATTGGCCCATGTTGGTATTGTCATTGCGCTCTTCCCGGGTGAGGCAGATCACTTGCTGGCCTCTGGATGGCCACTCACAGTGGCTCTTGGCAGCTCACACTGGCTGCTGGCCACTCACTGTAGCCTATGGCAGCCCACTGCAGCAGGGGCTGCAGCTATGCTGTCAGGGGGACTCACAGCAGCCCAGCTCCAGGTGGAGCTGTTGTTCACCATCTTAGTTGTAGAGGGCAGTGTCACTGGCCCTCATATGTGGGATCCGAACCAGGGCCGCTGGCGTCCCAAGCCAGCTCTTAACCAACATGCTACTCGGCTGGCCCCTTTAAATCAATTTTGAGTGCTGGTAGTGGAAGAACTTAACTGGACAGTTTGTACTGATAATTGACATGGGAGCCAATTGAGGCTAAACAGTCAATGGATGTCGGTTCACATGCTCCCACAAACCATCTCTTGATGCTTCTGCTAGAGAGAGACCATGGGGTAGGAAGAACCATGGGGCTGAGCTAATGTGGTATTTTTACGTTAACATCAGACATAAGAGAAGCATGGTGGCACAGGAAGTGATGCAGGAAGAGCAAGTGGTACCCTCTAGACAACATTATCAGGCCATAAATACATTGTCCTGATGCGCAAGACTGTAATGAAAAGATGTCAGAAGCCACAGTGTGAAAGAGAGGCCATGAAACATTCAGAAAAAGCTGTCACTGTGTCCAAGAGCTAGCTCCCCACTGACCAGGGGCACAGGCCCTACCTAGCTCTCCCTGGACTACCTCCCGTTAGGGTAGAAGTGCAGAGTTCTTACTCTTCATTTTCTTCTTCCTTTCAATCCCACTATTTTTTTTAAAAAAATTGGGGAACAGTGTGCTTTTCCAGGACCCATCAGCTCCAAGTCAAATAGTTGTTTCAATCTAGTTGTGGACGGCACATCTCAGTGGCCCATGTGGGGATCAAATGGGCAACCCTAGTGTTATGAGCACTGCGTTCTAACCAACTGAGCTATCTGGTGGTCCCGAATCAGTCCCATTATTCTTAACACTCTATCTAACTCCAATGAATTTTATTCTTTTTTAATTTAATTTAATTTAATTTTTTTTTTGAGGGCAGTGTCACTGGCCCTCATATGTGGGACCCGAACCGGGGCTGCTGGCTTCCTAAGCCAGCGCTTAACCACCGCTCCACTTGGCTGGCCCTGAATTTTATTCTTGATTCACAATTCCAAAACCTCTTATTTGAAGGGCAGTTTCAATTTATTAATGAACCAGAGAAAACAGCACAAAATGACCATGAAAGGCGAAGAAAGACAAATAGGGGTTCATTCTGCCCAACTCTTCCCCCTGCGTGCTGGAATAAACCCTTCCTGTGCCTCTAGGATAGTGCTCCTTAGATGAGGGAGGGTCGGGCTTGCAGGGAAGCACAGTTCTTCCCAGCTTCTGTGGGATGGGTGGGGAGCTCTCTCTACCAGCCTGCTGCAGGATCATAAACCTGCCCATCTAAGATCTAAAAAACACAGCTCTTGAAAAACATTTTTCCAATTTTCAGCTATACTTTTTCACACCTTCAGATTCATTTTACATTTGTTTGAAACAGCACATCTAGAGACAGAATGCAAACCCAGCCCATTCGAGACTATTGCTTTCTTCTTTGCTGCTTAGTAGTCTAGATCCAGGTTGATCCCTCTCACACTCTGAAGGGAAAATAATAAGACCCTATGTTAGGGTTTTCAAAAGCATGAACATACATCGTTTCATTTGATCCTCACAGCAGCTCTGGGAGGCAGGCAGGGCAGGTGTCATGGTTGCAGGATCCAGAAGATGAATCATAACTAGTAGAGCTGGGAACCAGATCCCTGTCCTCCAACACCTGATTCAGGGCTCCTTTCACTCCACAAGATGAACTGAGTTCACCTAGATGAGCAGGGCAGCCTTTCTGCATAGAATAGATCAAATGTCCTTTGGGCTTGCAAACAAAGGTGATTTTTAAGTACAAGACTTGGTAGGTGAGCTCAGGGGCTAAACATACCTGAGCTCAATCTGGCATCAACATCAGAGGGATGAAAAGGACAGAACATGGGTGTCTTCGACAAGGGTTTCTTCCTGTTTTTTTAACTCTCACCCAGACCACATTGGGTGTTATGACTTGAATGTAGCCAAGTCCAGGAGGGGTGAAGACATTCAAAGGACTTTCTCATCTAGCAATTTATTGATTCCTTCACAGATCCTCTTGAGGTTGGGCCTACAGTTTCCATCCAGACTATAAAGGGTGGAGAGGAACTCCACATCAGCAAAGTGGTTGAAGACGTGGTTGATGCGCCCATGGGTCCTGGGCGTCAGGTGTCGCCGCACCAGTTCATGTACCAGGTCCTTGCACTCATGTAGGAGTTTGGAGAGCACGATCTTGTCAAAGGTGTATTCCACCTCGTAGAAGCTGACAATCGTCATGGCAGTTTGGTTCAGCTTCTTCCTGAATTTGTCCACGGTAACAACCTCCTCCTGGTTGAACTGGTTGTTCCGGTAGAGGATCCCAATTTTGATTGCCACCTTGATTAAGTCTTTCATGATCTTGTGGGCTTCCTTCTTGTTTCGGGTGTGCTCTTTGGTGACTTTGTAGAGCTCATCGAAGATCTCACTGCTGGTATCATCAATCAACATGTTGGCCACGGTTTTGCTGGCTATTTTGCTCAGAATCTTCTTCTGAGCTTGAAGGGCAAGGCTTTTTGAACTAAAAACATCGGGACCTATGGTAAGGAAAGAAATGAACAGTTACGGAAATATGTTTCTACAAGTGGAACACATTAATTTGAACTTATGTTCTCAGAGCAAAAACTCACGCCTTTATAGCTCACAGGTCCCTAACTAAACCCCACCCATGCTTTGTTGCCCCACTGTCCTTTCCACATGACATGTTTGTTTACCCTCTTGAACTCCTCCCTTTACTGCAGTGGTCTCCTCTTGTCTAGGCCAAATCTCACCCTTTAGGCCTACTTCATGCATACAGTCTTGCAGATTCTATTAGATCATGGAGAACACCCTACAATGGCTATTGCACTGGAAGCCATTCAGCTTTGCAAATTATACAGGAGGAAATTAATGCTTAATGACAGGAATGTAGCACACACCACTGCCAATCCCATTCCCAAGGCAGGTGTGGGTGGGTGGCCATGTTCATCTTTTTTCGAATAAGTCTCAAAATCCATACTTTATTGAGTCTAAGATGTATATTTTTTTCACGTTTGATATCTTGGAAATTGGGAAGTGTCTTGCAGTTGCTGTTGCCAGGTGGCAATTGTGCTGTGGTTGTTATTACCTGTATGCACATCAGTTTACACAATAGGAGCCAGAGATTTGGGAAAAAAGTCAAGAGAGCACTCTTGTGAGAAATGTTGCCTCACCAGTACTCCTGGCATCGGGAACTGCACTATGTGGGGAACAAGTCATCAACAACTCCAAGTCAAAGGTGCTTCAGATGGTAGTACCTTGAGTGTGAAGAAGCTTAGGAAAACCACAACCAATTTACTTCCCTGTTATTTTCCACTTTATGAATGAATGAGAGAAATATATGCTTAAAAAAATAACACTATGTCTACGTAAGGCTAAAAAGGATCTTTCAATAAAAGATAAAAATTCTAAGTAATAAAAGCACATAAAGTGGTTATCTTACAGTCAGTGGTGTCTTAGATTTGATGAAATATGCCATAAGATCACCAAATAGCTGGAGCTGACATTTGAAAGGAAACCCACTGCCATACTTAGTTGACAATTTGTATACAGATTATTATTATCTGCCCAAGGAGATTCAGGTTGCTTGAGGACAGAGACAATGTCTCCCACAACACCTAGCTTAGTTCTGAGTACAGATGGGCTGGTATCTGTTAAGGAAAATACCAGGGAAAAACTGCAGAAGAATAAGAAAGTAGTCAAATACAGTGCATACTTATACTAAAAAACAAAACAATTTTCCTTTGAGAATTTAGGGCCCTCTAGGATCCCTAGAGCTTTTTGCAGTACTTTGTAGCCACGTGGAAGTGACAGATGTGATAGGCAGTTTGGACAGTCAGCCAGCCATACACATCAGCTTCAGCAATCCTTGTTGGCCCCTCCCCATCTCATATTCCACCCCTCTCCCCACCCTGGACTCATTCCCTCAGTGGACAGTGATTAATCCCTGGACACTCAGATCTCGCAGACACAGACTCAATAAACAATCAAACACAGTTTAGACACTGGCCCTGGTGCTTGCTCTACCCACATGCCCCCTGACAGACTGACCCAGCCTCACTCCCTCAGCCCTGCATCCTTCCAGAACAGCTATGTCAGCTCTACAGGCCTCTTCCAGCTGCAGGCCCCAGTGGCATGGCCTGGAGTGGGGTTGTTGCAGGGAGATCAGCGGAACTGAAGTAGTGGGTGCCGTGGGACTCCCACAGCCCCAGGAAGCTCTCTCCCTAAAGTGTGAGACCATAGAATCTTCAAGCAACTTTATAGCCAAATGACCCTGACGTGGCCAGGATTTTCCCTCAGCCTGGGGGCAAAGGGAATAACTAGTATCTCTTGACTCTTCTTTACCACAAGAAAGTCCAACTTCCTGATTTATGTGCTTTCAGAGTTTGAGACAAATAATATTCCTGTCTAGTCTGATCATCCACCATGGCCTGGTGATGATCACCTTTGTTCCTAAAACATCAAATTCATCCTCCAAAGACAAATATTTACAAGCATTAAGGATGTGTAAAATATTGTGCTGTATGCTTTGAAGTCAATTTCACAACAGAAGCTTAAAGACTTTTGAATAATGGCCCTGTCACTGAAATAGGTGTATGCCTCCTCAGGTGATTATTCTGATGGGAACAATGGGATCTAGATAAATCTGCTCTGGACTATAAAAAATGAGTCATGTCTTTGTAGAAACAGTTCCTAAAATTTGCCTGAGAATAAGTTGTTTTAAGAGACTATCTAGAAATGCAGAAAACATGCATTTACACAGAAGTAATGAATCAATTCAATATGTGTCCACTAGAATGTAAGCTCTGTGGGAGCAGGGACTTGTGTCTAAGCCCTACCGTTGGCCCAGAGCCTAATGCATTGGTGGCACATGGCAGCTAATGACTGAATGATGGGAGTGCTGGCTCTATGCCAGGCACTTCATGGTTTTAACTCTTAGAGCTCTTTTCACCATCAGCATTCCCAAAAATTTTCTCTAGAACAGTGGCCATCATGCATTTAGCTTATATGTCCTCATAAAAATTTTGAAAAATTTTGAGCCTCCTGGCATATTTTTTAACTTGACAGCAAGTGTTTTTCATCTTATGGTTTTCATCTTAGGTTAATTCCTAGATATTGTAAAGATTGGTATTTTACAATTGACCTTTCAAATTGTTCTTTTAAATGTGTCCATTGTAACATACATGCCACAGGAATAAAACACCCATTATTATTCATTTAAAAATGCTCTGCATGTGCCATTTTTGGGCCAACGTCCCCTTTGTCCCTTGGTTTCTCTGCAGTTATTGAGCATTTACTATTTGTTCAACTCTCTATGAAATGCTATGGGGACTATTCCCCCCAAAAGTATTTAACTGGGTCCTACTCTGAATGTGGTCCTACAGGGAGGCAAGAGATAGACAAATGAAACAAACTACAGAAACATGTGAAATGGCATGAGTGAGAACAATTGGGGGAAACTCTGTGGACTCTGCAGTTGGACTTGAATGTTGATAGATGGGGCTGGCTACAATATTAGAAAGTGGCTTCTAAGGGCACAGAAACAGGCCAGTAATTTCCCCCAAACCACAAAGGCCTGGGGTGGTTTCCCTCATAAGTTTTCAGCATCTCTTTTGCGTAAACTTGTGTTATTTACCTACAAACAGACTTGGGTACAAGTTCTTTGGTGCGGTCTCGGGAGGGTCACAGAAATAGCATCTCTGAAACCTTAAAGAGCAAGAGTAATCATCAAAGTCATAAGGAAAGCTTTAAGAAGACACAACAAACAACAACCAACAAGCAGATTCCCACACTGTACCCCAGACTGTCAGTATTAAAATCCTAAGGTGTAGGTCCAGTGATCACAAGCTCCCTTAGTGATTCTGACATGCTGAGTGTAGGACCCACTAATCATGACATGCCCAGTGTGTTTCCTATAGAATACTAGTCCTGTTGGATGCTCCTAGAAAGGTTTTGTGGTCACTTAAATGAGTTTGTAGGTGACTATATATTGTGTCTGGCTTTTCATGATTCACCATACCAGGTAGCTTATTAAAGACCTTGAGACGTTTTGTAATAAAGGTATCCGTGGAGTTTTTTAGCTTACTACTTCTCAAATTTACTGGACCATGTGGGGGGAAATCTATCTATGGGGGTGGGTGTGTATATCCTGACACCATCCTGTGGTATACATTATGGGACATACAGAGAAAACACGGAGAGAAATACCATCAAGACACTACTCTGGTCAACTTCAACAACTTCCAGGGATCTGTAGGGGAGAGGTGTGGAAATGCTATTGTTTCCTACATACACGTGCGATTTCAGGGAGAGTGTGTACACTGAGGAAGAGCTGGGCAGGGCAGGCCTATGCAGAGGACATTTTGCAAATGGAAATCTTCGGCTTGTTGCCTTCCATCCATTCTTCTGTCTCAGTCTTCTGCAGAGAGACCATGGCAGAGGCCACCACCAGGGACGGGCACTGCAGGCTGAAAGGGAGAGTGTGAACTTCGGGAGCCAAGGTCAGGAGTGCACTTGGGATAGCTGGGGAAACAGGCCTAACGAGTGGGCACAGGTTGGTTTTGTGCAAACAACACGAGCTCTAGAATAGGTCTTGGCAAAAATCGTTCTCTTAGTCTTGTATACAAAGCTCATGAAGGCTCTTTCAACCGGAGTTGATTCTCTTCACCATATTTGAACAGAAGTTTCCATTCCCCAACCATGAAAAGTAATGGATTATTTAAAGTACCTCAGAATCTCTGTGAATGGAGATTTAAAAATGTGATATGCAGCTATTGTATATTTCACCTAACTAGCACAATGAGATAAGATTGAGGAAGCTACAAAATTCATTCTCATAGGAAAAAACAAAAACAAAACAAAACAAAACAAAACAAAAATCAGGAGAACAATCTTCCTTAAACCAAGACTAATGGAGGCTCAAGAAAAAGAATTATGAAGTCAGTGCTCTGAGAATAAGTATCCTTAGAACATTTACAAGGAAAGGAAAATTACCAGAACTATGCTGGGAGAATGGTATGACATGGTAGTGAACCAGGTTGGGGAGAGAAAGCAAGAAGTATTTTAAGTGGACCCTTTACTACATGGGAGGATGCTGGGGCCAATCTGAGTTGATATTTCTATAAATGAGGTACAAGTGATGTTTTCACGTTTTTAGAAAACACTTAAGTGCTCCCAGATGGTGAAATGCCAAGCTGGTGGTGATAAACAGCAGAAAGATCTTACCACGCTGGGCAAGTGGGCAGAAAAGAGGCAGATGAGCTCCAGCATGGTAAGAACAAGGTGATACATTCAGGGAAAAATAAAGTAAATGATGGTTATGAAAGATGACGAACTCTGAGCTGTCAGCTACAGCCCAGGGAAGAGCTCTGAGCATCAACCAAGGATGTATCAAGGTAGACAGGGCTGGGGGGACAGACTCAACTCTTCTCTCCTTACCCACAGGGCTAGGCAACTTTTCTACCTCTGATTAAGGTGTGAAAAGCTTGTATATGAGTATGGATAGCTGTGTCAAAATTATAAAATTGGAGATTCTCTGTAATAGCCAGCACTCACACAGTATCACGTCATTTCGGTAAACAGCTTAAGATGATGACAAGGAAGAGAGTTAGTTAAAAGATAGTACCCAGAGGAAAACAATCTGTGGCACTTAATAAGCATCATTCATCAAAGCAGGAGAATCAAAGTACAAGGAAGGTGGGAGGGGAGACCCCAGAGCATGGGCAAGGGGAAGACCCTGGGCAGAGTGTGATTTGTGGCAGTCCAAGTTGCTGGCTCTCAATCACTTACACTTAACTCTTGGAAAAAAAGTTCAAGCAAGCCTCCTTGAGATGGAACAGCTACTTTGAATTTGAACTTTCATGAGCACCTATCCTTCTGCTCACCTGCACATGTACGCAGGAAAGCTGATTTAAGCAGTCACATCCCTCATGCTCCATCCTTCGCTACTAATAAGGGGCCAGGCATCAGTGGGGAGACTGACACTCTCCCTGCTTCATCTGTTCTCTGAGTGAATGATGAGGAAGCGCGGCTTGGCTGTGGGGTAATGTGGTCTGCAGGAGGGGATATCCTTGACAATGATAAAACACCTTCTAGAGAAGAACTTGCCTCTGCTTTAGTTCTTGGTTGAACCTATGTAGCTGTGGGGACAACTATTAAGGAAACTTAAGTAGTGTTTTGAAATGAAAACCTAATACAGTTAGGGTTTCTAGAAAGACTAATTGAGTTGTCACAACTCCTTTGGAGTCAAACTGGAAAACGTTTTCCTTTTCTTGTATTTAAATCTGTGACTTGTATACTGCTGGAATAGTAAAACACGGCACTGGTAGAGGCATAAGAAATGAAATCATCAAGAGATGGTGGGGCCTTTGAGTTTGGGACATGCCAAAACCTTGATCCTCCCTTCCCCGAAAAGAGAAATGATCAAAGCTTAGAAGCTCATAAAAAATGCCTTTTGTTGATCTAATCCCTTTCATGCTTGAATGCGATGGTATTTTGAAGCTTAAGAAAGGTATTCTGGAATACTTTAAAAGGCATCACAGTAAAATTTAGATGGCTTGGGAGAGTTAGGAAATGGATTTTTCTGACTGACGATTAATCCAGCACATCCTTGAGTCTTTTTTTTTTTTTTTTTTTAAAGAGCACAGCTCACAGTGGCCCATATGGGGATCGAACTGGCAACCTTGGTGTTATCGGCATCACGCTCTAACCAACTGAGCTAACTGGTCATGCCCCCTGAGTCCTTCTTAGGTCTGGCCCTTTCCCTACCTTGCAAGAGAGCCACCTGCCTTGAGGACATATCCCCTGGCTCCCCCTTGCTCCTGAGAAGACCTGAGGTCCCCAAATTTCCACCACTTGTAATTAGAAGCAAGCACCTTGTGGATCCTATGGGTGGAGTCACTGTGTCTTGGGGGGCAGCAGCCTCCATCAGACAACACTAGCCAGTCTGCAAAATAAAAATATTAGAACCTCTATTTCTCTTTCCTTGTTCTGAGATAAATTAAGCTTTACTAATATTTAACACACAGAATGACCCTGGAACCCACTCACTGGTGTGTGGCATTCTGAGGGGAGAGGCGAAGGACCCACACCCTTTCAGTAGTTTTTATTTATTTCAGCATATGGTTATGCGTGCTTGGTTAAACAGACTCCCTGATTATATTATTTAGTTCTAACTAAACTAACCCTCACAAAATGCACCAGTGATTTGAAAAGATTCCTGCAAGAAACGCAACTGAGGACTGAAGACAATATGCTGGTAATGCCAGCGCAAGTGAGCAGCAAGAAAATGGCAGTGCTGACGTTTCTCCTCCTCATCGAACCAGCTTTCCAACAGCCCAATTATAAGGCAAAAATAATGATCTAATCTGATCTGACAAGAAATGGGCCATACAAACTTCAAAAATTCTAATAAGATGATTTGAAATATGGATTTCAGTTACGTGTCTTGAGATATCCCCAAGGCAGTAGGAAGCCATGGCAATTAGCAAGACAGTTCAACGATCCTGGCTTATCCTATGGATGATGGGGAGAGGCAATACTGAACAGCATGGATGGGGGAGGGATGAGTCAAGGAGGATGCTGGGTGCTTCTCCTAACTTGGGAGACAGGTGGTGGGAGGGGGGGCATCACCAACTGAAACAGGCATCTGGGAGCATGGGGGCAAGATGACTTCGGTCCTGAGCATGTTGAGTTCGAGGGGCTCTGGGGGACCCTAGGGGGGTCATCTGGGTGACATGAGCTTGTGCAGTAGGGTACCTCCGACTCCACCTGTCCTTCTCTGACCTTTCCATTTTCCCACCCAAACTCTGTCCCTTTCCATCAAGCAAGACATGGCGAAAAGACCCATCTGCCCTAAATAGCTAATTAGTGATCTTGAGGGATAAACAGGTTCTTCCTTTGAAATGAAAATACCTATTTTGCTGGTGAAAAATGTAGTTTCTAGTCACAGCTTGCAGGGTTTCAGTATGTAGCCAGAGGTACACTGTATCTTTCTTAGAAATTTTCTCTCCTCTGTGTGGTGACCATCAAACTGCCCCTCCTCCCCTACCAAGAGGATGGATTATTTAAAAATGAGGGTAGGAAGTGATAGGCAGGCTTGGGTATGGTAGGATTGGGGTGGAGGAGAAAGGACTGAATTGCCAGAGACAACCAAATGCAGAGGAAGGGGTGTCACATTAGCCCATCTTTACTCCCCTTGCCGTGTTGCCAGGTGTCCTGCCTCCAGCTCCTGCTTGGGTAACCCTAAAATCTTGTCTTTGCCTCAGGCCTGGGAGCAGGCACAGAGTTTTGGCTTTGCGCTTGCTGGCTGTTCAGTCCTAGAGATTCATTCCCCCAGTGGTCAGCAATGAGGATTTGAGTGTTTGTGGGGGACCAGGCATGATGTAATTTCCTAGCTCTGTTGGAGGTTTTAGGATACTGAGCAAAGATATAGGAAAGCAGTGGTAGTCAACAGGGTGCTTCTTATAGGAAAGCAGATTAAGTTCATTGCAATACCTTGCATTGAATAATTACACTTTAAAATCAGCATTTGACCATCTCCAAAATGAAGACCAAGTTGTTTTCATTTCAAAAAAAATTCCCGGGCCTTGAAATAATTTGTTGTTTCAGGTAAAGTGAAGAAACATTGGCAAGATCAGCTGAAGACCTTCCAGATCATTATCTCATCTTGTCTTAGTCCCTACTCACCCTCCACCCCCAAATCCATCCATGCATCCATCAGCATTGAGGAATCTGTGACTCAATTAATAATAATCACTTCAGAGATATGATAACTCCTAAGCAAAGAATATGTATCTAAGGTAGTGTAAACCATGTATTTGACCCTCACAAGAGTTCTGCAAGAGAGAGACTGTGAGTCCTATTTTATAGATGAGGAAACTGAGGCACAACAGATTTCAATAATTCACTCAAAGCTAGGAATTAGGCTAGTAAGCAGCAGAGCTGCAGTTTAGAGCAACTCCAAACAAAACCTGCAGTCTTTGCCTCCCTGCATCTGCTTTCAGATAATTGTCCTTGGCTCCCTAATGACCGTGATGTCTCACTTATTTGAGACATTGAATTGGCCTCAATTTAAATCCTCATCTAACAAGGAGATTTACATTTCATCTTTTTTTTTAAATGCAAAATAAGCCAGTCTTATTATGTAATAGAACAATACTACATATTCATAAAAACTTGAAGATACATGTAGCTTCCATTTTCAGAGAGAATTCTATATATTTCAACAGTTACATACTGATTTTGTTTTTCATATTGATTTTACAGCCAGCTCTGAACAGTAAATGAGATATAATTTTACTTACCAGAGCTAACTGTGAAGTCACCGGCGGGTGAATCATCTCCAACTCAACAGGTTAATTTTGGAGATCTGAGAGATATTTTTGTCTCACTGCAGTAGAAGAGCAACCATCACTAAAAACAACATCTACTTTACATGATTTCTTCAGACTAAGCTTATTTATCCTCTCCCTCACTCTCTTACATCTAACAAATAACTAGTGTCTCTCTGAATGTTAGGTCATATTCAAGCATAATAATAACAGAGTTCACTTATGTCGTGTTTATGAATAGTAACGCATATCCTTGCAGCACCTCTGTGAGTAGGCACTAATAATAGCATCATCACCATTGTCACCATCACCATGATCATCACCATCATCATTGCCGCCACCACCACCATCATCATCATCACCATCATTATCCCCATCACCATCACCATCTTCATCACCATCGTCAACACCATCACCACCATCACTACCACCATCATCATCACCATCACCATCCCCATCACCATCACCATCATCATCACCATCGCTACACCATCTTCATCACCATCACCATCACCATCTTCATCACCATCGTCATCACCATCATCATTACCATCGTCATCACCATCATCATCATCATCATCACCACCACCACCACCAGCAGCAACAGCAGCAGTAGCAGCAGCAGCAGCATTTTACATCCAAGGAAACCACAGCAAAGACAGATTAAGTAGTTTGGTTAAAGTTACCATTTCAGAGGGCAGCGCTGGATTCAGAGCCAGGCAGGCTGCCCCAGAGCCCTGTGCTTCAATCCACCACACTAAACTGCCATTCATGAGGTGATAAACATCAATTTAGTTTAAATGTTTTTTGAATTATTGTCCACTTTGAGATAGAGATTGAGCAGGGTTTTATTTTTTCTTAGAAGAGTTTTTTTTTTAAACCATGACACATTTCAAATATACAGACAAAACAGAAGATGATATATAATAAACTGCTTGTGTGGCCACCACCCAGATAGAATGAATGTTAGTGTTTTGTCCTCAGAGACAGAGTGAGGTAACACCCTCTTAGTTTTCAACGCCCTCTCTTTCCCTTCTATCTCCCTAGACCTCACTTCAGAAGTTGATGTGTCTTTGTCACATGCATTTTTTATACTTTTGCCTCGGAGGTATGCATGCACAGATATTAGATTGCTCAGAGTGTTTTTAAATTTCAGATAAAGGTGTCATACTACATAGATTCTTCTGCAATTCATCATTCAACATCATGCTTTCAAGATTTATCTGAGTCATTTAGTTGCTTATATGAATATACTATATATTCATGTTTCCTGTTGATGGACATTTAAGTTATTTTATACTTTCTGCAAGCAAAAAAGTCCACAGATGTGTCTTTTTGTGCACACACACAACAGTCTCCCAGGTTCCGTACCTAGAAGTAATTGTCAGGTCCTGTACCAGAGAGTCTGCCAATTGCTTTCCAGTGAGATTGCACTAATTTTCACTCCCAGCAGCAGTGTATGATTTCCTGTGGTTCTTATTTCCTCATCAACACTTCAAATAATCCACCTTTAATTTTTTTTGCCAATCTGATAGGTACAAAATTGTATCTTGTTTTAATATCTGTTTCTCTGATTGCTAGCGAGATTCAACATATTTTTGTGTATATACTGAGCATTCAGGTCTTTCATCTGTGAATTGCTTATTCATATAATTTACTCATTTTTTTCCCCTTCCCAATTCAATTGTGTGTCTTTTTTTTCTGGCTATATGTAGCAGTTTTTAATATATTACCAATGCTAATCCTCTGCTGATCACATAAGCTGTAACCATCTCCTTTGAGTCTGTGGTACTTTTTAACTTTAAATATGATGTCTTTAGTCATACAGAAATTAAAAATTTTAACACGGTAAAATTTCTCAATATTTCCTTATGGTTAATGAGTTTTATATCTCATTAAAAAAATTTTTTTTCCTTCAATGTGTTGATATGTAAGTCTCATATATTTTCCAAAAGTTTTAAGGTTTGCATCAGGTATTTAATCAATCTGGAATTTATTTGTGCATAATGTATGAGATATCTTTCTCTCAATCTATTCAATTTATTGAATAGTTCATCCTTCTGCTACTGATCTGTCAGGCCACCTTTTTCTTATCAAGTTTCCATACTGGATAGGTCTGTGTTTTAGGGAAGCATACCCCCTCCCCAACATTTTATTCTTCTCAGAAATTCTTTATTCTTGTCTTTACTCTTCCATATGAATTTTAGGATTAATTGACCAAATGCCATGAATACCCTATATTAACCTGAGGTAAACTGGTATCTTTATAACAAGCTTCCCATCCATTAACATGATATATTACTCTATTTAATGAGATTTTCTTCTGTGTTCTCAATAATGTTTTAGAGTTATCTCCATAAAGCCCTTCCATATCTTTCATTAGACTCACTTCTAGGTACCATATAGTTTTGGTTGCTACTGTAAGTATAATTTTTTTCTATTACAGTTTCTAAATGGTTATTAATGATATACAGGAATGCAACTGATTCCTGTATATTTATCTCCAATTGAGATTATTCTGAGTTCTGTAATTAGTTCTAATAAATTTTATGTAGCATCTCTTGGACTTTTTAAAATGCGGAAAACTACATTGCCTGTACAAAATAATTATTTTCTTCTACCTCCTATTTCTTTTTCTTGCTGTATTGCACTGGTGGGAACTTCAGTACAATGTTGAATAGTAAGGGTACTATTTGGTATCCCTGTCTTGTTCCTGACTTTTAACAGAATTGTCTCTAAAATTTCCCCACCACATATTGTGTCTGCTGTAGGTTTTTGATGGATACCACTTATCAATTTAAGGAATCTTTCTTCCATTCCTATTTTGCTAAGGCTCTGTTTGAAGGTTGAAACGTATATCTAAATTTTATCAAATGCTTTCTTTGTACCTATTGAGATGATTATATGGTTTATCCCTTTTAATATGTGAATTTAACCAATTATTAAATGATCCTTTTATTTATTTTTTAAAGTTTATTAAAAATATAGCTAACATACAATATTATATTTGCTTCAGGGGTATATCATAGTTATTCAATATTTATATAATTAAAGAAGAGATCACGATGATAAGTCCAGCAACCATCTTATACTGTACCATGCTATCAAAATATTATTGACTTTATTCCCTATGCTATATATTACATCCCCATGAATTATTTGTCTTATACCTGGTTAGACCTCTTATTCACTTTCACCTTTTCCTCATTTTAAAATTTTTCAATTACAGTTGACATTCAATATTATTTTATATTCATTTCAGGTGTACAGCATTGTGGTTAGACATTTAATAATTTAAGAAGTGATCCCATGACTAGTCTAGCACCTACCTGGCACTATAAATAGTTATTACCATATCATTGACTATATTCCCTATGCTTTATTTACATCCCCATGACTATATTGTAACTATCAATTTATACTTCTTAATCCCTTCGCCCTTTTCACCTTGTCCCCAACTCCCTTCTCATCTATCACCCCAACAAGTCTAGTACCCATCTGACACCATACATAGTTATTACAATATTATTGACTATATTCCATATGCTATGCCCTACACTCCCATAACTACTTTGTAACAACAAATTTGTACTTCTTAATCCCTTCTACTTTTCTCACTCACAGTCTCAACCACTTCTCATCTGGTAACCATGACAATGTTTTCTGTATGTATGAGTTTGTTTCTGTTTTGTTTGTTTATTTTGTTCTTTAGATTCCACATATAAGCAAAATCACATTGCATCTGTCTTTCTCTGACACTCCACTAAGCACAATATACTCCAGGTCTATCTACATGCTGCAGATGGTAAGAACGCATCACCTTCCATGACTGAGCAATGTTCCATTGTATATATGTACCATGTATTCTTTATGCATTCTTCCATCAACAGACATCCAAACTGCCTCCACATCTTGACCATTGTAAATAATGCTGCCGTGAACATATGGATGCACACATCTCCTCAAAGTAGCGTTTTGGGCTTCTTTGAATAAATATCCTGAAGTGGGATTACTGGGTCTTTCATTGTCTCTTCTGGTAGCCTTTCTTTTAAAGTCTGTTGGGTCTGGTATAAGTATTGCTGCCCCAGCTGTTTTTGTTTTACTCATTTCCATTTTCATGAAATATCTTTTCCATCCCTTTACTTGATGTCTGTGTGTGTCTTTCAATCTGAAATGAGTCTCTTGTAGGCATCATATGTAAGGGTTTTGTTTTCTTATCCATTCAGCCCTCCTATGTCTTTTGATTGGAGCATTTAATCCGTTTACATTTAGAGTAATTATTGATAGATATGTAGCTATTGCTATTTTATTATTAATAATTTTGATTTTTTTCCCTGTCTTAAATAAGTCCCTCTAACATTCCTTGTAATACTGGTTTGGTGGTGATGAACTCCTTTAGCTTTTTTCTTGTCTGGGAAGCTCTTTATCTGTCCTTCGATTGTAAGTGCAGCCTTGCTGGGTAGAGTAGTTTTGGTTGTAGATTCTTACTTTTCATCATATTGAATATTATCTGTCAATCCCTTCTGGTCTGCAAAGTTTCTGTTGAGAAATCAGCTGACAGTCTTATGGGAGCTCTCTTATAAGTTACTAGTTGCCTTTCTCTTGCTGCTTTTAGGATTCTTTCTTTGTCTTTCACCTTTGTTATTTTAATTATGTGTCTAGGTGTAGGCCTGTTTGGGTTCATCCTGTTTGGAACTCTGTGCTTCCTGGACCTGTATGTCTATTTCTTTTGCCAGGTTAAGAAACTTTTCCATCATTATTTCTACAAATAGATTCTCAGTCCCTTGCTCTTTCTCTCTCCTTCTGGTACCCCTATGGTGCAAATGTTGGTATGCTCCATGTTGTCTCGAAGGCCCCTTAAACTATCTTCATTTTTTAAAATTCTTTTTTTCTTTTGCTGTTCCAATGGTGTGTTTTCTGCTACCTCGTCTTCCAAGTCACTGATTTGATCCTCGCTTCATCTAGTCTGCTGGTGATTCCTTCTAGTGCATTCTTCATTTCAGTTACTGTGTACTTCATTTCTGACTGGTTCTTTTTTTTATGGTTTCTATGTCCTTTTTTTATGCTTGCTATCTCTTTGTTGAAGTTTTCACTGAGTTCCTTGAGCATCCTTATAACCATTGTTTTGAACTCTGTCTCTGGTAGGTTGCTTGCCTCCATTTTGTCTAGTTCTTTTTCTGGTTTTCTTCTGTTCTTTTTTGGGATATATTTCTTTGTTTTCTCATTTTGGCTGCCTCTCTGTGTTTGTTTCTGTGTATTAGGTACATCTGCTATGTCTTCCATTCTTGGCTGGATAGCCTTATGTAGTAGGTGCCCTATGGGGCCCTGGCACAGTCTCCCTGGTCACCTGCTCCAGGTGCCACAGGAGTATCCCTTGTATGGGTTGTGTGTGCCCTCCTCTTATAGTTGAGCCTTGATTGCTATTGGCACATCATTGGGTGGGACTGACCCTCAGGCTGATTGGCTGTTGGGTTGGACATGTCCACAGCTTATTGGCTGTTGTGCAGGAGGCTTACCCTAGTGAGTGGGATTCACCCCATTGGGCTCTGGTACCTAGTAAGACTGCCCTTTATGTATGTTGCTTGGGGGGCTAACTGGGCAGTGTTCTTCTGTGGTCTGAAGCCAACCTCCAAGTATGTTGGTTCTGGGGCCTCCTGGGAGGGGCTCTGGTGCAGGCCCAAGTCACCCACTGCTTGTGACAAACTGGGAGCTACCTGGTGGGAGCTACACAGAAATCCATAGTTGTTCATTGCCTATGCTAAACCTGGAGGCGCATGGGAGGGGACACACTGAGAACCAAGGATGTCTGCCATCAATATTGGGCCTAGGGTAGCTCTGCAAAAAGCCAGGACACCCTGAGGCCTGCTGCCACCTGCCAGCTCCCTTAAGATTCAGCCACTGATAGAGCTTTGTGCAGTATGCAAGTTGGGTGAGGCAGGGTCTTAGGCAGTCACTAGAGTGGGAAGAGTTGTGGTCACCAGATTAATGTATATTTTGGTTTGGTGCCAATGCTGAGCCTGGAACAATTCAGCAAAAATCTCACAGCACACCAAGACCAGTTGTTGCCCTACTGGGCACTGTTGGACTCTTATAGTTTCCCAAGAAAGAGTGCAGTGTGAGTGGGGCTAGCTGCTCACCAGAAAGTGCCTTCAGCATTGGGTGAGTTGGGTGGGGAAGGGTCCCAGTGAAGTTCACCAGGCCAATCAGATTCAGATTTGGCTGGAAGCGTAGGGGGAGGGCTCAACATGGGAAAGATGGTGCCTGCCTGCCAGCTGCTTGGGACACCTCACAGTGTCCCAGAGAGAATGGCAACTGTCCTCCAGCTTTTGCTCCAAGCCACACACTTCAGTCTGCCTCTTGTATGCTTCTGATGCCCCCCGAGTCACTGTCCCTCTGCCAGAGACAAGGTGAGTGCCTGCGAGTGAGTGAATCTGTGCACGGGCTGTTTAAGAGGTCTGATTTTCCTGCAGCCTTCCATCCCACCTGGATGGAATCTCCACTGTTTTTCACAGCCAGATATACTGGAGGCTTCTCTTTCCAGACCGGGGAGTCTGGTGCTGGGGAGCCTGGTGTGAGGCCAGGGTCCCTCAATCCTCTGGGGGCACCTCTGTGGCTGAGATATCCCTCCTGATTCTCAACCACCACATGGATGTTTGGGGCGATGTTTGGGGCCTGTTCTGCATCTCTGCCCCTCCTACCAATCTTGATGTAGCTTCTTTTTTATATTTTTAGTTATGGGGCTTCTGTTCGGCTAGATTTCAGATAGTTATCCAGGTTGATTGTTCTATAATTTAGTTGTAATTTTAATGTGTTCACGGAAGAATGCAGGCACAGTGTTTATCTACTACACCATCTTGGATCTCCAAGTGACCCATTGATTTACATTTATTTATTTATTTATTTGTTTGTTTGTTTGTTTGTTTGTTTTTGAGGGCAGTGTCACTGGTCCTCATATGTGGGAACTGAACCGGGGCTGCTGGCATCCCAAGCCAGCGCTTACCCACCGTGCCACTCAGTCGGCCCTGTGACCGATTGATTTGAATTAGCACTGCTTTCTCAAAATAAGCTATACTTGGTCATGATGCATATGTGTTTAATATACTGAAGAATTCTGTTAGTAAATATTGTATTTAGCATTTTGCAACTATGCTCAAAAGTGAGTAATCTATAACTTGTTCCTAGTACTGTCTTTGTCTGATTTTGATATTAGAGTAAACTAGCCTCTTAAAATGGATTGGGTAGCTTTCTCCCTTTTTCTGTTCTCTGAAATTGTTTGTGATAGATGAAGGTTAACTGTTTTCTGAAGGTTTTGTAAAATTAGCTCATAAACCACTTGTGGCTAGTGTGTATTTTGAGAGTGGAAATGAGTGGAGAATCAATTTCTTTAGTGTTTATTCATGTATGTAAGAGCAATAATCCCCTAAAACAACACAAAAATATAACTTTTTATTTAAACTTTTTATTTTTATTTACTATTGTAAGCTCTCTAGACCTTTCTTTACTTTCCCTAGAGTATCTACAAAATAGTTGCTCTGAATGGTAGGTCATTCTCAGGAATAAAGTGATAAACATCATCCACTGGTTTAATTTTCAATACTATTCTTGTTTTATTTTGAGATGAGAGATTGAGGAGCTATTTCTCAAAATATTCTTTTTTAAAAATAATTTTATTTAAAAAAATAATACATGAGCACTGAGAAAAGTCAGAAAAGACAGATGAGCTAAAGGAAGAAAATGAATCCCCCACAATCCTACCATGTATCATGGTTAGCATATCTATGTTCCTCCAAACATTCCCCCAGGTATATATACTTTAATATTCATAAACATGGGATCAATGAACACTGTTTTCTAATCTGCAGAAAATAACAACCCAGCACTAGGCTGTATATTGGGGGAAAGGTTATCCAAAGGTGTCTATTGGCACATAGCAGGATTCTCTTCTAATGCCCCTTCCTAAGCCAGGAGGTGGCAGGAGATACTGAGGGGTCCCACAAACAGAACCCTCTGGTTCTGCTCACCCCATTGCAGCTCTCATGTCAGACGCCTGCTGGTCCAATGTCAGTCAGAGGAGGTGCTGAAATCAGAAGCCAGGGTGGCTCACTCCTTCACAAGAATGGCTCTGCTCCAGCCCAACTGGCTGAGGACAGGCACATGAGAGCCAAGCAGTACCAGACACCAAGTCAGCTCTCCCTGAGGGTGCTGCCCTGCCTCCTGCTGCCTACAGCTGAACCCAATGGACCCCTCACCCAGGTGGAAGAGGCACTGGGACAGCTTGTCTGTTCTAGCTGGCCTCTTCCCACCATGAGCCCCTGGCCAACCCTCACACCCTTCCAGGAAGGGTGGCCCTTGCACACAACTCCAGCACAGTTCTTTTCCTGTGCTGCGCTGTGATTGGCGCTGAGTTCTTACAGGACCGATGCTCAGAGGACTTGTGTATCCTCACAGTTAGGGCACTGTCTGCCATACAGAAGTTGTTCAATAAATGTCTGTAAAATGAAAAACTGAATGAATGATTTAGCAGGTTCTTTCTCATTCTTTTTTCTTTTAAGATTTTACTGGAGAATTGGGAGAGGGGAACAGTGTTGGGGAATCAGGGAGGGGAACAGACAAATTGCTATCCTTTTGTTCTTCAGTCTAGTTGTGGAGGATGTCGCTTCACTGGCCCATGTTGGTATTGTGATCATTGCACTCTTCCTGGTTGAGGCAGATCAGTCGCTGGCCATTGGATAGCCACTCACAGCGGTTCACAGCTGCTCACACCAGCTGCTGGCCACTCACCCTGGCTGCTGGTCACTCATGGTAGCTTACCGTAGCCCACTGCAGCTCTACTGCAGCCTACGCCATTGCCGGTGACTCACAGCAGCCTAGCTCCAGATTGAGCTGTTGTTCACAATCTTAGCTGTAGAGGGCAGCATCACTGGCCCATGTGAGATCTGAACCAGTGGCCCTGCTGCCCAGAGCTCACGCTCCCAAGCCAACTCTTAACCAACGAGCCACTTGGCCGGCCCCTTTCTCACTTTTTATGGGCCAGATTCCATCTGTTTAGGATACACACTAGAATGAGGTGCATATTCACCAAGTGCAGACTGAACTGAAGGCATGCAAATGCCTTCTGAACTCAGCACAAGGTTAACCCTTTGCCTTCCACACAGAGCCACCTGCTTGGCCCAGTTGGGCCCTGCGTGTCTGCTCCCTTACAAACAGCAGCATCGCTGGGGATGCCAGATGCATCGTCCATAAGCCTTTAGTGTTCAATTCCAGCAGGAACCTTCTCTCCATGGCAGTAGCCCCCATCCCTCCTGCCATCCCTACAGCCTCTCCACTCACATCTCTTCACGCTCACCAACTATTTTAATATTCAGGAACTGTTGGGGATCAGAAGAGCACCGGCCATATCTATCTCTCCGGGTGATCCCCTCTCTCTGCTGGCAGCTTCCAAACCACTCACCACAGCAGGGGCTCAAAAACCCAGGCTCAGGGTACCAGACTGCTAACAAGGACACCAGTAGAATGCCATATTCAGAGCTGTGGGAGGATGCCAACTTGGTAATATATGAAATTAGTAAATAGATCAATGCAATAAAAATGTCAGCTTTTGGAATTCTTTGAATTTTGGAATGCAGATGTAAAACATAAAATGCTAAAAAAAAAAAAAAAAGAAAGCAGGCAATAAAATTGAACAAACTTCAGTCTATACTGGAATAAAATAAATAAAATATGGCCTGAGACAGTGGGTATTTAAGCCTAAAGAACTGAGGTTTTTGAAAAGTGCTGGAATTAGATAAATATAATAATGCATTAATCTTCAGCTGAGTCATCTTAAAAAAAAAAGATGAACAGTTAGCTGTACTAGAGAGGTCGGAACACACGAGGCAGAAGAAACCAGAAGGTACTTCTGGGTGGGAGATGATTTGGCAGAGAGCATCATGCCTTGCTCAATGTTCTACTTAATTTTTTTAGTGAAATATACATTTTGTACAATGACACTTTAGGATTTCAGTCAATCTGTAAATGCAACAGCAGGAAAGGGACATGTAATATGTCACTTACACTACCCCTTACATATACTCTGTCGTAATTGTTTTTTTTGTTGTTATTCATAGATTTGAGATCTGAGACATGAATCAAGTCACATTTTGGATATCCACGGTTGCCACTGTCAATATCTATCCCCGTGGAATGACAGTGTTGGGGGATGTAGTTTGCGGATGCGAGGTGGGCACTGGCAAGGTCTTTTGAGGTTGGATTCCTAAGGTCTACTGGGATGGAACCACTCTGAGTCCCATTCACATCACTCAAGAGGAAGAGCCCAACTAGCTCTGGTGACCTGCCTTCCTTGAAGTAACTCATAAATGTGTCTTTCCCTGAGTCTTCCTTTATAAATTATACTTTGCTCATACTTGTCTCAAAGGCAGTAAATGTCTCCAAATAAAATTACTTATATTTCATGGTCATATAAGACAATGCCACCAAAAGGTTTCAAATCAAGTTACCGGCTGTGGTGAATTCAAAGATGCTGACAGTGGCTATCCTGTGGAGTTAGAGTGCCAGGGCTGTGGCCATGGAGTCACTCCCCAACTACAGGGAAAACCCCAAATACCGGGAAAACCCAGAGAGCCGATCCCTGGTCCTGTGTCCAGCCACTGAGCAGGCAGCACTGTGTGGAGAAGAGAGCTGGAACCCCAGGCCTGCTGCTGTCCCCACAGTGCACTCACCATGAGCTGTGGGTCCACATCTTCAACTTCCTGGTTTATCGGTCTGTTAAATGCGGGAACCAGACTAGATGATTCTGCCAATTTGTTTTATATTCTCAGTGTGATAGTTAATTCTTCAGAATTAGAAACTGAGTTTTTAAATCCATGAAAAACCAGCACTGGGCATACATGAGATGTGAGCCAATGGATTCTTAGCTTTCTGTCTCTCACACTGCTTCCCCTCCGTCCACCAAGCTCTCTTCCAGCTCTGCAACTATCATATTTCAGCAGTGAAATGTTTTCTGCTTTTCCCTCCCTCTGAAAAACCTGGGGCACTGACCTCGAAGCCTCCAACTTTCCTTTTCTGTGGCTTTCCTCCAAAATGCCTCTCCATCCCCTAATTTCCTGGGGCCCTTGACTCCTCTGTCAGACCTCAGCCTGTGCTAGCCACAGAGCAGGCGGTCAGCAGGCTCTCCCCAAGGCCTCTCCTGTGCTGGCCTCAGCGCCCACAGACCAAGCCACAGACTGCCAGCCCTAGCAGGCTGCCCTGTGCTGACGCAGCCATATATGGGACTCAAGTCCAAAACCCCAGGGCCAGTTTTTCCTGCAAGACCTCGCATCCCTAATTGTCTCATCTCTCTGCCCTAAAGAGAAAGTGGCTCATCCTTTCCCCAGTCTCATCCATTTTGCTCTGTGCATCTTCTGCCCAGATCCAAGAACCTCCTGCTGCCCTCCCTTCCCACTTTCCTTGAACCCTCCTTCCATCCAGAACAAACTTTGCATGTGGCCTATTCAAGGTCCTGGTTTCACTTACTAGTTCACTGCAAGGATGAGGGGGACCCTGGACTGCCATGTCCACTGGGGTATCTCTGGCATATAGTAGGAGCTCAATAATACATTTAAACCTCAAAAAACAAATAGTGATTGGTCAGCACAGGAAGTGAGGATATGGGGGAGAACATGGGGTTTTGGAGAGGAGAGTCCCAGAGCTCAGGAAGAGGCCTGGGGAGTGATGACTGCAGTAGGATGGAAGAGCTGTAGTCTTCTCTTTCCTTGGTTTTATCCTAAGCTCAATGGCAACTGCTCTCACCAAGGTCACCCAGTGGCCTTCTAATTGTCCGTGAGGAGTTTTTGGAAACATGGGAGGACATAATTGTTGTCACAGTATGTGAGTGGAGGGTTCTACAGGCTACTAGTGGGTGGGGCTAGATATGCTAACTATTCTGTAATTTAAAGGACAGGGAATGCCAATGGCATCCCTGAGACACACACCGCAGTCCTTGGCTTACCTGACCTCTGGTAGCATGGGATCGTCTGTTGGTCTCTGCTTTTCTGACCACCCTCGGTCTTTCTCAGCCTCTTTTTTTTTTTTTTGAGGGCAGTGTCACTGGCCCTCAGATGTGGGACCCGAACCAGGGCCACTTAACTACTACGCCACTCGGCCGGCCCTTTCTCAGCCTCTTGAGGGCTCCTTTTCTTCTGTCCATGCCTGAAGTCTGGGTGTTCCCTGAGTTTACCCAGAGCCTTCTTTCTTGCCACATACTCTCCCCAAGTGTGAGATGTCACCCTTTGCCCAGGTAGTGATCCCTTCCTGATATATCCCCCAGCCCAGGAGTCTCTCATGAGGCCCATCCCCGTATATATTACTACTTACCAGACCTCTCTACCTGGATTCCCATAGATCCATCACCTTCCACAGGTTTAAAACGTACTCATCTCCTTTCTTCAACCCCCTTGCCAGCCCTCCTCCTTGTATTATAAGTGGCTTGGCCCCATGTCCAGGTAAGAACCTGGGGCCATCCTTGCCTTCTTTCTCTCCCTCACCTCCCACATAATACCTTCAAATGCATCTGCCTTTCTCTGCCTCAGTGACACCACCTTAGAACAGACCCTCATTTTTCTCACCCGAACGATTGTCTGTCTCCTCATTCATCTTTCTACTCCAGCTAAGCCTGCTGCAGACTGTCATTCCAGTTCTCCCTTTACTCTTCACACCTTCTCTTGTGCCCATCTCCTATGTCTTGGATCGCATGGCTTCCTCTTTCTTAACTTACTCCCCATTTCAGTGGAACATTTTATCTAGCACAGGTGCCAGCAACCTACCTTAAAGAATAAAGGGCCAAAAGACAAACTGAGCACGGTATTTATATAACTAAGTAAAATGCAACCATTAAAAAAATTAAAAATGCTTTTAACTTGTGGGTAATACAAAAACAGGTGGCAGACTGGATTTGGTCTGGGAACCTCCGTTGGCTGACTCTTGATCTAGCAGCTCCCTAAGGAAGGGAACATGGTAATTTTTTTGAGATTTACATGTCTTACAATGACTTTACTCCACCCACACACTTGATGGATGGTTTGACTGTATTCAGAGCTCTATATCAAAAATTATTCACCTTGAGAATTCAAAGGCATCAGCTACTATTGTTTACCTCTCGGCGTTGCTATTTGGAAAACTAGTACATTGGTAGGGGCCTGGTTTTTCTCTCTGGAAGCTTTTAAGATCTTTGCTTCATGACCAGTGTCCAGTCATGGCCACAGGTCTCAGAGTTTCCATTGCCTTTGTCTCTCTATTGTCCAGGAGGGTTGTAGGGTGGGACGTGTGTGTGTGTATGTGTGTGTGTATGTGTGTGTGTGTGTGTGTGTGTGTGTGTGTGTGTGTAAATCTCAAGGCAGAGGAAACAGAGAGGAGTACCTGGGTCTGAGGGGTCCGAGGGCTACAAGGAAGGGAAGCCTCAAGGATGAGGCAGAGATGGTGGTGCCAGGGAGACAGTGCCAAGGGGAAGGTCAGGAGGAGGATTTGCTTTTGGGCTGGGGGTAAGAGGTCAGTAGGCCCCTGTTGGGGTGCCAGCATTTCTCAAAGTTTTGGCCTCTTTAAGGTAAAGAGGGGATACCCTCCAGATGGAGAGGCCCAAGAAGGCTAGTGCAGCCATGGACAGCAGACTCGCCGCAGGCCACGTGACTCCAGAGATTTGGCCTGCCCTGGACCCCCTGCCCCCCTGCTTCCTTGCCACATGACCAGACTTCCTGATGATGTGACCAGCTGCTCTTAGTCCTTGCTAGCCTCCATCCTGCCTGTATGACAGTCTTGGCCCCTAATTACCATCAACCTTCACCTCTCTTCAGACTTTGCTCAGACCTCAGCCACTCTCACTGGATTATGACAATTTGGCAAAGCTAATTTTTTTTTTTTTTTTGAGGGCAGTGTCACTGGCCCTCATATGTGGGACCCGAACCGGGGCCGCTGGCATCCCAAGCCAGCGCTTTACCATTGTGCCACTCGGTGGGCCCGGCAAAGCTATTTTTATGTAGAGATTTTTTTTTTAATAAAAATGAAATCAACCAACAAAAAACCAAGGATGGCTGGACTCAGACTTTATCTCACCCATGAGCTTCAGCCCATCCCTGACCTCCGTCCCGGGGTGAAGAGGAAGTTCAGGGTGAGGGTGATTGGTGACAGCTCTGTGGAGACAACTCCTGGACGCTTACCATACTGCTGGTCTCAGGATGTGCCATCCATCATTTCTCAGCATAAACACCTGCTTTCTCTAAGAATTTACTTCTGTTTTTATCATTCTGCCTTTTATATTCTCTGATCTCTCCTTTAAAAATCACAGTGGTTATATTCACTCACAATGAATAGCGAGATATGGGTGCTTAATAAGAGAACTGATACTGCTTTCCACTTGAAAATTAAGAAAGTGATTTTTTTTTTAATGGGAGGAGGAACTTTTCTGGAAGAGTGAAAATGCATAGTGAATCTATTTTTTTATACCTGAAAAGGGGTTAAAAATAATCATTTTTTCATAATATAAACCAACAAAGTAAAGATAGACAAAATCCTGGCTGATGGGGAATACCAATCATTAAGGGTGGTTGGAGCTAATTTAAAACTAGATTTAAACTGATAAAAGTGAATCAAAAGGTTGAGCATTTTTGTTTCCTACAACTTCCTGACTGGGCTACCCCTATTTGATGGACTAGAGTAGAATAAGATGGAGATAGGGAGGCAGTAAAGAATATTGAGGCCATGGTATCTCTTATTTTCAGCTCCAATATGCACAAGAAATACTGTTAAACTTTGAATTCCTTCAGAAAGATACACATTATATTAAATATCATACAACTCCCAAATAATGAATTTCTTTGGACTGACAGACCGATGGTGGTGGTGGCAGACCAATATCTCCTAAAAGTTAATAATCCTGTTATAACAGAATTTTAAATGCTCCCCTTTTGTTTTCTAATTATAAAAATAATAAAAACACAAAATCAATGAAAAAGCGGAAGCTGAAAGTCACTCATAGTTGGGATGGAGGTCAGGGACAGAGAAAGGGTCCCGGAGGGAGTGAGGGTCAGGAATGCCAGCTGCACACATTGCTGGTCAGCAAGAAACAGCGAGGCCAGGTTCAAGAGCCAAAAAGGCTGAGTCGGCACCTAGCAGGTCCGATTGGCCTGCAAGGCTCCAGTGCTCTTGGCCCTTCTGTAGGCCTCAAACCTATAAGCTCATGACCCATCCAGTCTCTACTTCCTCTCACAAGCCCCAGTCTGGGTGGGCTCAGAGGGGAGGGTGTGATGTGATGGAGGGACTAGGAAGAGGGGAAAGCAGAAGCTGGGGAGATGGGTGAGCTGGAAGGGACTAAGGAGAGAAGCCTGGAATAGCCCGCCACCAGGGTGCTGGGAGTACCCCATGATAGGGACCTACAGAGGACTGGTCTGCGGGAGTAGGGGGGTGTCATGGGGAACTGAGTGAAGACGACTTCCATGGAAGAAGATGGAGGGACGTGGAACAAAAGTGCAAGAAAGTCAGAAAGATGAGCAGTAGACTAGGTCCTAGGATCTCGCTTGATTGTTACTTTTAAAATAACATTTCCCGCTGAAAGTTATACATTCTGATTGAGGAAAAATCTGGAAGGAAAGTACTAAGAAGGTAATTAAAATTACCTATAAACTTATATGGAGTGGTTAATTCTTCTAGTATTAAAATTTTATTTTAACGTTTAGGCATGGGAATGCGCGTTTTTCTCTCCTCTATATAAAAAAGGGTGTATGTATATGTATGTATAGGTGTGTGGGTGTATGCATGTATGTATCAATAAATAAATAAATAAATAAAATGTGTGTATACACATATATATAACAAAATTAGGATCATTTATTATAAAGCTTTCTTTATACATTACAATATAAACGTCTCCCTATATTATAGGTTCTTCAAATTACTTTTCTTAATAGTGGAATAATATTCCACTGTGTAAAAATGTCATTATGTATTTAATCATTCAATAACTATTTGAATATTTATTTATTTATTTATTTATTTATTTATTTATTTATTTATTTATGTATTTAATTTTATCCTCTCAAGAGTCAGTTTCCTGAAGCATTGGACTGTATTCAAGTCTTTTTATTTTTTACTTAAAATAATTATTCCCATTCTCCCTCCCCCTCCCCTTTGGCAACCATTAGCTTGTTCTCTATAGCTATAGGTTTTTTCTGTTTTGTTTTGCTTATTCATTTATTTTGTCTTTTTAGAGTCCATATGAGTGAAATTATACAGTATTTATCTTTCTCTGCCTGACTTATTTCATTTAGCATAATACCTTCTAGGTCTATCCATGTTGTCGAAAACAAGACTTCATTTTTTATTGCTGAACAATATTACATCATATATATAAAATTCATATATATAAAATTTAGTATCCATTAATCTATTGAAGAACATCTAGGTTGCTTCCATATCTTGACTATTATTAGTAGTGCTGCAATGAACATAGGGGTGCATATAAACTTTTCC
This sequence comes from Aselliscus stoliczkanus, assembly GCA_033961575.1. Taxonomy (NCBI): domain Eukaryota; kingdom Metazoa; phylum Chordata; class Mammalia; order Chiroptera; family Hipposideridae; genus Aselliscus; species Aselliscus stoliczkanus. The sequence goes on from CM066732.1 coordinate 103,556,924, forward strand.
AATTAGTGTTTTCTTTTCCTTTGGATAAATACTTAGAAGTAGAATTACTGGGTTGTATGGCAACTCTATTTTAATTTTTTGAGGAATCTCCATATTGTTTTCCATAGCGGCTGCACTAATTTACAATCCGACCGACAGTGTATGAGGGTTCTCTTTTCTTCACATCCTCGCAAGCACTTGTTATTTGTTAATTTATTGATGATAGCCATTTTGCCGGGTGTGAGGTGATATCTCATTGTGGTTTTAATTTGCATTTCCCTGATGATTAGTGATGGTGAGCATTTTTTCATGTTTGTTAGCCATCTGTTTGTTCTCTTTGGAGAAATGTCTATTCAAGTCCTCTACCCATTTTTAAATGGATTGGTTGTTGTTGTTTGTTTTGTCTTTTTGGTTTTTTTCTTTTTTGTAATAAGCTGTATAAGTTCCTCACATATTTTGGATATTAACCCCTTATTGGATGTGTCATTTGTGAATGTCATCTCCTATTCAGTAGACTGGCTTTTGGTTTGTTGATGGTTTCCTCTGCTGTGCAAAAACTGTTTATGTTGAGATAATGCCATTTGATTATTTTTTTCTTTTGTCATCTTGCCTGAAGAGATACATCCAAAAAGATACCACTAAAAGCAATTTTACAGACTTTACTGCCTGTGTTTTCTTATAGGATTTTTATGGTTTCAGGTCTTACATTTAAGCCGTTAATCCATTTTGAGTTTATTTTTACATATGGTGTAAGAAAGTGGTCCAATTTCATTCTTTTGCATGTATCTGTCCGATTTTCCAAACACCGCTTATTGAAGAGACTTTCTTTACCCTATTGTATATCCTTGCTGCCTTTATCATAGATTAATTGATATGATAATTATCATATCATTGCTTATTCAAGCAAGGAATTATTTCTGGGCTCTCTATTCTATTTCATTGTCTTTATATCTGTTTTCATTCCAGTATGCATACTATTTTGATTATTGTAGCTTTGTAGTATAGTTTAATACCAGAGGGTAATATCTCCCACTTTGTTCTTTCTCAAGATTTCTCTGGCTATTTGAGATCTTTTGTGGTTCCATCTAAATTTTAGGATTAGTTGTTTTAATTTTGAGAAGAATGCCAATTGGCATTTTAATAGGCATTGCATTGAATCTGTAGATTGCTTTAGGTAGCGAAAACATTTTAACAATATTAATCCTTCCAATCCATGAGGAAGGTATATCCTTCCATTTATTTGTATATTCTTCAATTTCTTTCTTCAATGTCTTATAGTTCTCAGAGTATAGGTCTTTTACCTCTTTGGTTAAACTTTTTTCCTAGGTATTTTATGCATTATGATGCAATTGTAAATAGGATTCTTCTCTTAATTTCTTCTTATCATCATTCATTATTGGTGTATAGAAATGCAACAAATTTCTGTATATTGATTCTGTATCCTGCAACTTTACTGAATTCATTATTAGTTTTAACAGTTTTTGGTGGAGTCTTTAGGGTTTTCTATATATAGTATGTCATCTGCAAATAATGAGACTTCTATTTCTTCTTTTTTGATTTGGATCTTTTCCTTCCTTGTCTGATTGCTGTGTCTAGGAGTTCCAATACTATGTTGAATAGAAGTGATGATAGTGGGCATCCTTGTGTTGTTCCTGATCTTAAAGGAAAAGCTTTCAGCTTTTCACTACTGACTACAATATTAGCTGTGGTTCTGTCATATATAGCCTTCATTATGTTAAGTATGTTCCTTCTATATCCACTTTGTTGAAAGTCTGTATTATAAAAGGATGTTGAGTTTTGTCCAATGTTTTTCTGCATCTATTGAAATGATCATCTGGTTTTTAGCCTTCATTTTGTTAATGCAATGTATCACATTAATTGATTTATGGATGTTGAACCATCCTTGTATCTCTGGGATAAATCTCTCTTGGTCATGGTTGTATAATCCTTTTAATGTATTGTTGAATCCAGATTGCTAATATTTTGTTGAGGTTTTCTTATTTTTTTTTTTTTTGATCTATGTTCATTAAGGATACTGGCCTATAGTTTTTTTGTTTTTTTTTAATTGTTTTCCTTTAATGTCTTTGTCTGGTTTTAGTATTGGGCTAATGCTGGCTTCGTAGAATGAGTTTGGAAGTGTTCCTTCCTCTTCGATTGTTTGAAATAGTTTAAGAAAGATAGGTATTCTTCTTTGAACGTTTGGTGGAATTCACTTGTGAAGCTGTCTGGTCCTGGACTTGTATTTGTTGGCTATTTTTTTTCTTTTTGCTGCTTCAATTTCATTGTTAGTAATAGATCTGTTTAGATTTTGTATTTCTTCCTGGCTGAGTCTTGGAAGGTTACTTCTAGAAATTTACCCATTTATTCTAGATTGTTGAATTTCTTGGCATTGTTTGTAGTATTCTTTAATGGTTCTTTGTATTTCTGTGGTGTTGGTTGTAACTTCTCTTTCATTTATGATTTTATTTGTGTTTTCTTTTTTCCTTGATAAGTTTGGCTAAAGGTTTGTGAATTTTTTTTATTTTTGTCAATTTTTATCTTGTTTCACTCTTGCCTCCTTCAGGATTGTCTCTTTAACTTTTGCCACTTTAATTACTATGCCCTAGTGTGGGTCTCCTTGGGTTCATTGTGTTTGGAACTCTGTGCTTCCTGGATCTGGATATCTGTTTCCTTTCCTATGTTATGTAAGTTTTCAGCCATTATTTCTTTAAATTAAGTTTCTTTTCCTTTCTCTCTTTCTTCTGGGATCCCTATAATGTGAATGTTTGAGTTAAGAGGTCTCTTAAACTATCCTCATTTTTTTGTTGTTTTTTTTTTGAGGGCGGTGTCACTGGCCCTCATATGTGGGACCTGAACCGGGGCCTCTGGCTTCCCAAGCCAGCGCTTAACCATTGTGCCACTCGGCCGGCCCTCATTTTTTTTTAAATATTAGCTTTTCTTTGTGCTATTCTGATTGGTTGAGTTCCACTAGTGTGTCTTCCAAGTCACTGATCCATTCTTCAGTGTTGGCTAATCTGCTGTTGAGTCTTTCTAATGTGTTTTTCATTTCAGTTATTGTATTTTATTCTCTAGATATGATTGTTTTTCTCTTATACTTTTCAACTCTGTTTAAATTCTCCTTAAGTTCCTCTACTTCACTCTCAAGTTTGGTGAACATCCTTATGACCATTTCTTTAAATTCTTGATCAGGGAAATTACTTATCTCCATTTCCTTAGGGTTTTTTTCTGGGGTTTTTGCTTGTTCCTTCATTTGAGAGATATTCTTCTGTCTTTTCATTTTGCTTGACTTTCTATGTTTGTTTATATAAATCACACAAAATATCTGTCTCTTCCAGTCTTGGAAAAGTGGCCTTATGTAGAACTGGCCTTATGTAGAAGCGGCCTCTGGGTTAGCTCTGTGCTTTTAGGGTGGTTTTGGCAGGCTGGTGAGAGCTGAGTGGGTGCCTAAGGCATCAGGGGTACTTGCTTACTGAGTGTAAGTGGCTCTGAGTGGAGAGACCAGGTGCATGTAGTAATGCCGTGTTGATCCTGCTTGCTCCCTGTAGTTTGGCTGAAATGGGCTCCAGTGATGAATCTAGGAATGCTCTTCAGCAACCTTGCAGGTAGTGTAGAGCACCTGCATAGAGCCCCCACCCACCCTGTGGAGGTGGAGGCAGATGCAAAGAATGGTGCTCATCAGCCCCTGGGACCCCAAAGAAATCCCGCAGCCCTCGGAGTGCTCCCACGGCTCCCCAGCCTTCTTTATACAGTCCCCCTCTAGTTTGTTATACAGAAAATGGTCTTGTGAAGAAGTGAACGCTGTGTAGGCTCTATGTGTTAGGTAGTTTTGGGAAGTCACTTGGAGCTGGGCATACGCTTACATTGCCTGGAGCACTGCCCTGCTGGCTGGGGCAGCTCCTGGGAAGGGGACCAAGCATATGGTGACTCTATGTTGTTACCACTTCAGAGGCAAAGTCTGCTGGGAAGGCCTCCTGGTCATCTTGCAGGTAGGCCAAAGTACCCAAATATTGCTCCCTACCGTTCTACTGAAGTGGAGGGGAGGTAAACGGTGGTGCTCACTGGCTCCTCCTGCAGCTCCTCAAGGGCTCCTTTGGCTTTCCGGCCTTGCAATTTTGTCTCTTTCTCTAGTTTGTTGTCAGAAGCTGTTCATCAGCCCTCAGTTGTCTCTCAGGAGTAACTGCTCTCTAGATACGAGTATATTTGAGTTTGCTCATGGGAGGGAGCGAGTTCCATATCTTCCTGTGCCTCCACTATCTTGCAAGTCCTCCGACTGAATATTTAGATTATTTGTTTAGGTTGGTTAGGTTAGTTTCTGCCCACTTCCGGGGGGCGGGGGAGCAGTTTTAAATAGTGAAAATCCACCACTTACTTTGTGATTTGGGGTAATTTAACCTCTCTGAATATGTTTCTTCACCTGTAAACTGAGAATAAGAAAACTGCTTTTTCTGTGTCCTGGTTTTGCTACGAGATCATATATGTAGGACATTCCATTGTTTTATGACTTCACAGTTGTTTAACCTCGAATGATTTGGTGGCTGTTGAGGCCCCCAGAAGATTTGGGAAAAGGTGAGGGAAAGGTAATGGTCTAGCTGTGGAGTTACTGAGATGTCTCTTGGGCAGTGGACAGTGAGGAGGAAAGGCCCAGAGGCCTCTGGAAGGCAGGACTCTTGCTCAGCAGAGAGGACTGGATTAGACTACAGCTTTGGGAATCTTCAGCTCAATGCTGTAAGAATGGATGATTGTTCCCAAATGAGTGTATTTTCACAAAAGAACAAGGACAAGAGCTCGGCCTTAGGAAACATAGGTAGGAAAAAGGTATTAATGAGGGATGTAGGAAGAGCAATTGAGGACAGGTGCAGGGAAACCACAATTATATACAGTCAGAGAAATCAACAGGAAAAACAAGTCAAGAAAATTCAGGTTTAATTCTCATCAAGTACTGCTCTGTGCTCTCTAAAAGCTGACTCTGTATTAGCTCCGCCTGCTTTGTTTGACTGAGACTGAATCACTGAATTATACCGTTAAATCCTAAGGCTAGAGAGGCTAACACAGATGAACAAATTTCCCCATTTCCTTACAAAAATAAAAAATCAATCTAAACAAAGATAAAGCATGATTGGAGAACTAGGGGCCAATAAATTTATTCCTGAACCTGGTAGCTATTAAATTCAAAGTAAATTAACCTTGGCAATTGTCACTGGGCATCTGTCAGACCCACCAAATGCCTCTCAGGCATTAGAAAAATGTAAAAATCTTCTGAGGGCTCCATGTAGGGCTCTCCTAACTGAGAGAGGAGTGGGTCAGGCCAGGAAGGGCCTGTGGTGGTCTGACCTCTGGGCAGGTGTGCTTGGGAGGAAGAAACCTCAGAAGAAAAGGAAGGGGATGGGCAGCAAGAAACATGGTAGAAGGTGTTGGGAGAAAGAACTGGGGTCCTTTCGATAACCCAACACCCAGAATAACTCTGCTCCTTTTTAAAAATTACATATGTTTTGGGGAAGGATAGAGGAGCCTGAGGCTCTGACCTCCAGCTCTGGTTCTGACACTGCCTGGCAGAGCAGCCAGATGTTATTAGTGCCCCTAAGTAAACATTTCAGAAGGGAGACTCTTGTTCTCTTACAAAGCCCTTCCTCCCCAAATAAAGCTCTCTCACATCTTTTCAGCATTGCTTTTGGACTACACTCTTTCCTTTGGAAAAGCACATCTATTCTTAGGGCTCAATCTAATTTTCTTCTTTGATTGTTTTCACATATTCTACCAAGAGTTTGCATTCCTTTGGTCAGAAAATAATGTTATTGAGAGATAGCTCTGGAAACCCAAACCTAAGTTGTCTAGTTCTGAATCTCAAGTTCTCGTCACTGAGCTGCAATCTCACCTCTGAGTTTTTTCTCGTGCTCAAATCCAACTGGTCACTATGTCTTGGGCGGTACTATATCTGAAAGGATTCTAAATGCTGGAATGGAAAAAAGTGGCTTAGGATCCAGCTTAAGTGCACTCTGATAAAGGGAATGTTGGTTTGTGTTTGGCACCTCACTTGACTCTGCTTTTCAATCCCTCTCTCCTCTCAGTGTTTGTCACATTCACCACCCAGCAGGTCTCCAAGACCCTGGAGATGCATGTGGCTGCAGGGTCCTTCTAGAACCTTATTCCTCTGACAGCTTTGTGCCACTCTCCCCATCTTCTCTCCCAAACCACCCTTCACCAGCTCCTGTTCTGTAGCTGGTACTAGCCAATCTTTGTCCGTGTGTTATTGGGCTAATACAGATCATATCTGCAGCTTAAAACAGGGCCTACTGGAGCTGTAATGTCCTAACCTCACAGAAGGAACCTAATGTAGGAATCTAATGATCCCTGGGCCCCAGGGAGCTGGTAGGAGATGCAAAGAAGCCTGGTGGCATCCATTGACTTAAGTACATAGTGTACCTAATACAAGAGCACCATTTTTAGAGTTAGACTGACTTCATATCCTCTTACAAGCTGCATATCCCTAAGTAAGTTACTTAACCTCCCTGCGCCTCAGTTTCCTGGTCTATAAAATGGGGCTATTTACAGTACCTAGCCCAGAAAACTGGTATAAGGGTTAAATACCATATAAACAATTAACCCAGTCTTAAATACATTGTGCATGCTTAATTAATATAAAAAAATTAGTAAAAATTCAAAACATTACCATTATTTTACAGTCAGTACTAGCGCTCTGCCTGGCAGAGACCATTATTACAGTTTCTCATCTTATTTGATATTTGCCACAACTTCTTTTTTTTTTTGAGGGCAGTGTCACTGGGTCTCTCATATGTGGGACCCGAACCGGGACTGCTGGCCTCCCAAGCCAGCACTTAACCACCGCGCCACTCGGCCGGCCCTGGCACAACTTCTTAAACCCTACTTTCTCTTACCCAGTAACCCCAACTCCAGTCTCTCTCCCTGACTTTCTCATTGTTATCCAAGGAAACTAAGGAACCAGACTCAAACGTGGTAGGAAAGAGGCTGATCACTTCCCTCCCACAATCTACACTGACTTAGCTGTTTACCTTCTTGGCATAACTCACAGGCCCCCAAATCAGGAACATGGGGTGTGTGTGCTCACCAGAACAGCCCCTTACAGAATTTCCTCCTGCACATAAAATCAGATGCCTCTACTATAAAAAATAAACTGGGAGTCTCCATAAAGCTACACATCATCAAAATGCTTCCTTTCAGTGCTGGAATATTTTCACAGACAACGTATCTTACTTTTGAGGCGAGAACCTCGAAGCTAGTAGCTGCTTCTGTGGCTTTTCAACTGTTTAAGCCAATATTTGGACACCACCAAAGTCTCTCCTCTTTTTCCTGGAGCACTGAGTTACAAAATACTGGTTTCTATTAGGGTGTGTCTAGCACTTTCTGTGCCGCCAAGCCTTCCATTTTTATAGTCTGCACACTAGTAGATTTTCCATGAACAGGCTCAAATTTATTCCCAGGCAATGATATTTAAGAAACCCAATATGAACGTGAAGATTGTTCTAAAGCAGTCTCAGAATTTGTGCTATGCAGTTGCCTGAAGAGTATTTCTGATGTATAAAAAAGCAGTATGTATATTTTTGGCATGCCTTAACATATATGGGGGAAAAGGTATGCACTTTCTTTATACGTTTTCTTGGATTGGGTTGTTAGGGTAGACTTGTTTTGTTTTTTTTTTTTTAAATTGGGGAATTGGGGGAGGGGAACAGACAAGTTGCTGTCTTTTTGTTCTTCAGTCTAGTTGTGGAGGACGTCGCCTCACTGGCCCATATTGGTATCATCATTGCGCTCTTCCCGGATGAGGCAGATAAGTCGCTCGCCTCTGGATGGTCACTCACCGCAGCTATTGGCAGCTCACGCTGGCTGCCAGCTGCTCACGCTGGCTGCGGGCCACTCACTATAGCCCCTGGCAGCCCACTGCAGCAGGGGCTGCAGCCTACACTGTGGCTGTGGCTCACAGCCCAGCTCCAGGTGGAGCTGTTGTTAGTTGTAGAGGGCAGTGTCACTGGCCCTCATATGTGGGATCCGAACTGGGGCCGCTGGCGTCCCAAGCCAGCTCTTAACCAATGTGCCACTCGGCCAGCCTCGTGTTTTTTTGAAATTCTTCTCTATCCTTTATTTCTATACTTGTACAAAATACAGCCCAAACACCCACCTACACAGATATTTTACATAAAGAGTTTGAAGCCAAGTGACTGAAAAACACAACAAAATTATGCATATAGTGTTTTTTAATAGACATTTACATGTGAATTCAAGTGGGAGCCAATGGTAACTGGAGGAAAATGAACCAGTTAGAGAAAAGTGCTAATGGCAAGTGTGACTATAATTTGGTTTTGCTGACAAATAAAAAAGCAGGTGCCATATTTTTAAAGAGAAAAATAACATAGAAAATAGAGCTTTATATTTATATGTTTATACACATTCTCTGTCCATCTGCAGAAACTTATATGTTGTCTACAATCATTACCGTAACACCTAGTTTTAGGTTTAGAGTATGACGGCCCTCTTCTCCCATGTGCCGTCTAAGGAACCCCCACTGAGCCAGGCCCATCCTGACGGCCGTCTCCCCCTGGAAGCCTTCCCATCAGAACTCCAAACCACCGTGTCCCATGTCCCAAATCCTACGCCAGTTATTGCTAATGCTGCCCAGGCTTGCAGGTTCAGATTTGGGTGGGTGTTTTCTCTCCCTAACGTGGCTGCAAGCCTCCTGAGGGCCACATCTAATTCCATTTTTGTATGCTACCAAAGCACCCTGCACCACTCTGAACACAAAGCAGATGGTCAGCCAATTTCCACTGGATTGTGTGGATTAACAGTTGGGTGCAGACCTATGAGGTCTAGAAGGGCTAATTTCATTTGGCGATCTAAATTGCCTTAATGAGGTCTAGATAAAGTTTGCAGCTCAGTAAGTATCCCCTGAACACGGCTGGGACTCGGGGCTGCCATCCCTAATGAAACAATGTTGAAGAATTTTGGAGGCCACCTGTGGTGGATGCTACAATGTACTGCCCAGGTTTTCCTTCTGGAATGGAGGCCCAAACACTCCACAAGCTGCTAGGAGTGCTGCGTGCAGACAGCCTTCCGCTGAAGGGAATGGCTTCACCCAAGGTCGTACCCTGTTCCCTGGGATGGCCTGCATTTAATGACTGATCAGTGTATCAGATGTATAAAGGCCTGGCCCCTCAGCCCAACTCAGAACAGTTCTGAGGGGCTATTCCAGCTCCAGAGCTCGAGGCTGTGGTTGGGTCTGCATTGCAGTTCAGCTTCTTACGCTGTCCTGTCCAGCGTTCCTCCCCTTCCCATCTGTTTCCCAGGTATGGATCCCAAGAGCAGTCTCAAATAAACTCACTGCAGGCTGACCTCCATCTCAGAGTCTGCTTCTGGGGAGCCAACCTGCAACATCATCCATACATCTATCTACCCAGCCAGCCAGCTAGCAACCTACCACTGTGTTTAGGGCACATGGATGGTGTTGGTGGGAAATGACACAGGTGAAAAAGACCCAGTCCTTGCTCTTAGGGGGTCAATGGTCCAGAACAAGATTTGAGACATGTACAGGAATAAACCATAAAGCACACAATGGGAAGTGACTAGTGTCAAGAGAGAACATATAAACAGAGACAAGGCTGAGGTATAATCCTAAGCAAGGGGTTCAGCAATCTTCAGGCACTGGCTTAGGCTGCAGCCATTAGTGTACGTGTCCTCTCTCCCCATCTGATCTCAAGCTCTGGAGGACAGGACAAACTGTGTCCTTATCTTTCTTTGCATTCCCCATACTTCCCAAACACAGAGTCCCAGACAGTGCAAGAAATCTTAAAACAATGAAGCAAAACCAAATACTGACGGAAAGCTTTGGCAGTTCCGCTTCATTGGACAGGTTTCTGTCTGTCTGTCTGTCTGTCTGTCTGGCTTTTTAATGCAGAGTTGTCAGGAGTTGTCCTTAACTTGCTTGTTTATTATTTCCATAAAAATCTCAGGAATGTGAAAGCAAAAAACGAGGTCCCTCAGAGTAGCTACAGCCCACTGCATGGACATGGCAGAGGCCTCTGAAAATGTATACAAACAGGAACAAGACATGGGACTGGGACTGATAGCCAGAGTGCACCATCACTCAGTCGGCCAGTTCATCAATCATTAGTCTGTCAGTTGATGAAGGTTGATCAACTGATGAACAGCCCCCATGCAGAGCCTAATAATGACAATCAACCAACTCCAGAACCTCACACTGCCCCGAAACCAGTGCTCCCCCATGACTTACTGTCTATAGGGGGAAGTGCCTTTAAGCCAAACATCACTGCTAAGTACCTGATGGAAAGAGAGGGGCTGGGAAGCATTGGTGGGTTGGGGGAGCTGGTCCCCTGCATCTCCCTGCCCTCACCCAACTCAACACACCAATCTCCTTCCATTTCCCCTCTCCTTTCACTGCTTTTGTACAATCTGTCACCAACTTCTGTGGTTTGTTTCTCTGAAATGGCATTTGCATCCTTCTTCTGCCTTGTCTTAGTGCTACCACCCCCTCCGATATTGTGGCCACACCCTGGGAGCTTAGGCTCTAAGCGTAGGCAAGCACCGCACTTCATGTCTGTCAAATGTGGCTTCTGAACACCCAGCTGTCAGTTGGTCATGTCTCTGCTCAACAATCAGCTCAAGATGCTCCTTCAGCACCATCAGGACCAAGTTATTAAAACCCTCCCATAAGGGGCCCTCCCTACACTCATCTAACTCTATTTCCCAATACTCCCTAACATATGCTCTCTACTGCAGTCACCTCCTGCTTATTTGTGCCTTTGCCCAAGTGCTACCTGATTCTGGAACTCCTTTCCTCCTCTCCTTGGCCACCTGTCAAATCCTACCCACTCCTTGCCACTTGGTTCACACGGACCAAGCTGACGACCTTAGGGATGAGAAGGACAGGAAGGGCAACATTAGGAGCCTGCTGTTGTTCCACTTCCTTTATTGTCTTGAAGTTCCCCTAACACATCCTGACTCCATCTCATGGAAATGCTGTTCTGTAGTACTGACCCAGCTGCAAAGATGCCCCATCAGCTTGGCTGCCCTGGACCATCTAGTGAGTGGAAGGAACTTGTCTGCCTTTAGCTGGGTAGACTAACTTGGTCTTACACGCCAGAAAGGGAAAAAGCTGACACTGCTAATGTTTACTCGCTTGTTGCGTCTTTGGAAAGACTCTCAATCACTGCTGAGTTAATATACCAAGCTCTAGGGTTTCTGAGAGATGGATAGTGGGTTTGCCAAAGGACAGACTGCCAAGTTGGGTCTCTGGAATGAATCCAGTGTTCCATAAATGCTGCCTCTCTCCTAATCATAGAAAGAATCATAAAACAAGAGAAAGGCAGAGGAGAGCTGCAGGCAGCAGAATGACACAGAAGCATCATCCTCTGCTCCCTGAAAAACAGAAAAAGCAGACTGAGACAAATCTCATCTCCCCCTTCACCCTTCTATGCAGGGAGTTGCTAGATGAGAAATCTGCCAGCAAGCACTTGGGAGATCTTTGGAAAAGTCTCTTGAATGGGGTAGAGTCAAGAGTAGGTAGTCCTCAGAGATTTCCTCACTCCTGACCCCTTGCTTGGGATCATACCTCTGCCTCGGCTCTGTTTATATGCTCTTTCTTGACACCAGCCACTTCCCATTGTGTGCTTTCTGGTTATCCTTGTACAGGTAGGTCTCAAATCTTGTTCTGGACTGTTAGTCCCCTAAGAGCAAGGGCTGGGTCTCTTTCACCTGTATCACTTCCCACCATGGGCAAAAATGGAAGAGAGAATGGCGAGTACCTCCTGTGCATCTTGCCACCTTGAAGGGAAAAGTGTGTTTGGGAGACAGGGCTATACCCTCTTCTCTATTTCAAAGTGGCTCATCTGGTGGTTAGCAGGTGGATTGGGTAAGGGCTTCTTTGCTTTTCACAGCTTTCCCCAGAGCTGGAGGAAAAGGGTGGTAAAAGCAGTATGTTTGAAAGTCTTCATCTTCATGCCTTGAGCTGGAAGATGATGAGGGTGAGAAGAGGTACGTGTAAATTAAAAATAATCGCCCCCAGGGCCGACCGAGTGGTGCATTGGTTAAGAGTTAGCTTGGGACGCCAGCAGCCCCAGTTCGGATCCCACATATGAGGGCCAGTGACACTGCCCTCTACAACTAACAACAACTCCACCTGGAGCTGGGCTGCGAGCCCCGGCCATGGTGTAGACTGCAGCCCCTGCTGCAGTGGGCTGTCATAGGCTACAGTGAGTGGCTGGCAGCCAGCGTGAGCAGCTGGCAGCCAGAGTGAGCTTCCAATAGCTGCGGTGAGCGACCATCCAGAGGCTGGCAACCATCTGCCTCATCTGGGAAGAGCGCAATGAGGATACCAACATCGGCCAGTGAAGAAACATCCTCCGTAACTAGACTGAAGAACAAAAGGACAGCGACTTGTCTGTTCCCCTCCCCCAATTCCCCAATAAAAAATGGAGAGAAAAAAAAATCTCCCCCAACAAACAAGCACACACACACACACACACACACACACACACACACACACACACACACACCCTACAGAGAGAATGGGAGAATGTAAAGGAGAAAATTCAAACAAATCTCCTTAAGTAATTACACTAATGGATAATAATGAAAACAATATTAGTTGTTTTACACATGCCTAACAATTAACATTTTACAAAGCATAGGGGTACATTATTTAACAGTGTTCTTACAACAAATAATTCAATCAGGTGATAATCAAAATAGCAGCTACCGTTTACTGAATGGCTACCAGGAACACTTTTCTTGAGTTATTTTATTTAATGCTCACAATTCCCTTGTGGTACTATTGCTATTCCCATTTTACAGAGAAGGAAACTGAGGTTTGGAGAGGCTAAGTAACTTGCCCATCAGGTAGAGAGATTGAAACCTAGGTCTTTCTGATTCCACAGTTCAGGCTTTTGACCTTAATAAGGCCTGTCTTAGGGCAGAGCTTTTCCACAAGCTAAGGAAGAAAAGTGTATTGAGCAGGAAGGAATCCTTACACCCCAAATCCCTGTGAGGTAGGGACACACAGGCATATAGAAACACACACACACACACACACACACACACACATGAATACTCCAAGAGGTCCCACTTGCTCTGCTGTCCTTTTCAGTACAAACCCATCCAGCTTGCACAGATACAGGTCCACAGGTGAACGCCATATTTCTTATAGGGACAAAGGTCAGCCCCTATGGATAACATACCCATCATTTAATCTGTATCTGAAGCTGCAATAAGGTCTCCATTGGACATGATGCAGCCACAACAAGGCGATGAATTAGCACCTAGCTTTGAAGCTTCCTCACGAAGAATACTTGAAGACTGAAAATAATGAGTGAGACTGAATGCCATTTAGCAGAATGGCTTGTGACATTCAAATAAATGTTCAACTTGTGGGATTCAGGCACACAGAGAAAGAAGAAATGACTGTGGAAAACAGTAAGTCACAAACAAACCATGACACTTCACAAGAGCTGGCTGCCCTATTTCTCATCGGACTCATCTGACTTCGGTGGTAATGTTTGCTGTTAGCTGTGCAGAGGCCTTAGCAGAAACAGACATGAACACATACAACATACTCCTGCTGGGCAGGTTGGAGGGAGAAGCAACAAGACCCAAGTACCAACTCTTCTGGAATATTTCTTCACTCCCTCCACCTCCTCTTCTCCTCCTCTTTCTCTAAGCCTCCTAATCTTCCTCCTCTTCTCCATCAACCCAAAAAAGAAATCTGAGGGTGGGGGCAGGGAGAGCCTGTTAGTTCCTGGGATTTTTCGAGAGTAAAGTGTCAGTGTCACTGCTCCCCACCCCCCTTTTGAGGTCTGAAGGTATACTTAGATACACACAAAACACCCACTGGAACTTTTAAATGATGTGAGGAGATCCACAAGCCACCTATGAAACATCTTGGTACTTCACAGTCACAGAAACATAGGTATGCAAAGAGCTCATGTTTATTAATTATATCCACACATACCTACACAAAGCAGGTGGCCCTTGCATAGGGCACATAGGAATCCTCACACATAGGCATCTTGGCGATGCCATCTTTCCTTTCCATCAGCCTCATCCCTTCCCGCCTCCCTGAAGGTGCTGACCACAGGTGCCCTGTGAGAGGCTAAGGTGTATGATGCAGTGGAAAGAGAGGAACTCCGCTCTTGGTTATTCCGTGGCTGTGAGCCATGGGCAAGTCCGATAATCACCTGGCTGGGTGCTGTGAAGATGAAGGGCAACAATACATGTAGGACCCTTGGCGTAGCGCCTGGCGCTGTCCTGTCTGGTTCCTGAGCCTGCTTTTCCAGTACCCACTCCTAGGCTGGTGATGCCTCCCGTCACTTGGTCCCCATCCTTAGGACACTGGTCTGACAATTGGGAAAAGTGCAGACCAGTCCACGATCTAGAGTCTGTACCAGGTGGGTCCCAGCTCTCAGGTCACAGGTCTACTGGCCAGGGCTAGCCTTCAGGGCCACATGCGGGAGTCGTGGCGCCACTTGGAGCGGAGCTTCGGGTCTCTGGTAAGTGGACCTGAGGGCGGCGGGCAGAGGACGCCGGTAAGTTGACTCAAGGTTGTGGGTGGCTTCCTCCTGTTGCTCAGTATCAGGGCGGGGCGGGGAGGACCTTCATTTTTTCCTAAGTAAGCATCCACCCATTGCTTCAATAACTATCGATTGTGAAAAGCCGCGCGTCCCCGCGTCTGTGTCCCCGGACCCTTCGGCGGGGACCTCCTCCGCTGGTGCGGAGCAGCACTGGGAGAACGCTTTTGCACGGGCTCATCTAGCAGTCTCTGGAACCGCAGCCACTGGCTGTGGTTTGACCCCAGCCGGTCCACCCGCGGGAGCCTTTTCTTCCCACGTCCTCTGTCAGGTCCTCGGGCCAGGTCACCTGTTCCGCAGCTTCCGCGGCTCCTGGGGTTCGAGGACCGTGCCAGAGCTCAGAAAGTTATTTCCAAAGGAAGATGTGCTGCAAGCCTCGCTGCAGCAAATTACTGGACGTGGATTTCCCGAACCCTTCCCCACCCAGCAGGGGCGACTGGAACCCGCAGCAAGAGCCCCGGCACCTCCTCTCCCTCCTGCGCGCCCAAGTGTAATGGGGGAGACAGCCCAAAGCAAACTCAGAGCGCGGAGCAATCCCCAGTCCCGGCCTGGAAGGGGATCGGCCTCCCGCCTGGCAGCTCCTAGGAATGCTCGAGCTTTCCTGCCCCGGCCTGCCCTAATCCCTGCCCCAGCGCTCCTGGCTGGGATGCCGCGACCCCCTCAGTACCTGCAGCGGTCACCGGCTCGCCTTCGCTCTGCTCGCCCGAATCCGAATCCATGCTGCGGGCTGGTGGCCGGGCGTCCACAGCCGTCCGCCCGTCTGCGGGGCTCTCGGGGCCGGCGTCCCGGCTCCGGCTGTCCGAGGCTCTCCGTGCGGGCAGTCCGGCGGCCGCAGCCCGAGTGTCGCGGTCTGGGCAGTGCGCGGCGGCCGCGGCCAGGGGGTGGCTCTGCAGAGGCAAAAGCCGCCAGCGCCCCGCTCCCCTCGCCCCCCGGCCGATGCCTGCGCGCAAGGCGAGTGCAGGGCGGAGGCTGGGGCGCACTGGGAGAGGGTGGGGAGGAGGCAGGGGAGGCGCGAGCTGGGAGGAGCGGCCGGCGCCCCGCGGGCTCCAGACTGGGGTTAAATACCCCGGGGGCGGTGTCATTCCTCTGCCGGGCGCCAGGAGCCTGGGACTTAGGGAGCGCCCGCGAGGTCCTGCTGGTCAGCGAGGCTGCGCCCTTTCTCTGGGGTGACTAAGTCTGGAGGATTCTGAAGTGAAAAGGCACCCCTACCCAACTAGGAAAAGGAGAGGTTCCGAGTGGGAGCCCTGGGGCTTCCCGACTTAGAGTGAGACTCCACCGCTTGGAGACCTAGGGCAAGTGACTCAACGTCTGTTTCCTCTCTTGGAAAATAGGGAAAATGAGAGTTTCCTTTTGTCCGGAATGTTTGGAGGGAGTAAATAAGATAATGCAAGTGAGGGGCCAAGGGCAGGGCCTGGCACCCAGCGAGGAAGTAAACAACACGCGGCAGGTAATGCTAACTAAGGCTGTTCCTCTCCCGCTGTGGGCGGGGCAGGGTGGACCAGCCGCGGTGGAGCTGGTTCCCAGGGCCGGGAATCCTAGTTCCAAAAGAGTCAGGGCCCGCCCTGCCAGACGACAGGGGCAAGAATTGATTTTAAAACCTTTTCTTTGCCTTTAACACAGAGTGCTAAACTTCCTCAATACACCCTCCTTTCACTTTCTTAAAAGAAAAAAAAATGCGTTTGTAAGTTTATTTAGTAATTAAGAGACTAAAATAGGAGGGGAAATGCACAGAGCAGGGAGGCCTCAGCAGATCCTTTGCTATTAATTCTTGATTATCCACATAGTCTTACTTTCTCCCGGAATTGTCAGCTCCAACACGCACATGACGTCAGGCAGGCTTCTCTGTCTACAAAGTGTAGCTGTAGGCAGAGAATACCGACTAATGTTGCTGACCTGAGCAAGATGAAATCAGGAAGAGAAAGTTAACTTCAAAGCTCCATTTATTGTTTTCTATGCGCATTCCTACATCCACCCAGTGACGCCTTCAGGTAGAGCCATTTGAAAAGGCTTTCTCGTAGGTAAAAAATGGTTGCATCTTGGCAATTTCATATAATTCGACCTATATGGTTATCTCCATTTTTAGATGTGGAAACTGAGTCTCAGAGAGTATAGATCAATGTCCTGTGGTCTCAGGTCCAGTGAGTGGGTGAGCAGGGACTTGAAATGGGGCCTATGTGACAGACCTGTTCCTAGTGACTAGGGTATAGTGAGTGTTATAGTGAGTCTGACCTCTCTGCTACCTCAGGGCTGCTTTCTCTAGTGAGGTATGGGCTTCTCAGAGTGCAAATACAGCTCTACTTTGTGTTCTTAGAAAATGTTACCAGGATGGCCAGACTCATGGACTTTGTTTGATAAAAGTTGGATGGAGTTCCACAGAGAGGTGCAAAGAGCCCCACACCAGACGTGTCATCTTGGACAAATGGTTTCATCTCCCTCAGTTTCCTCATGGGTTGGCACCCCCTTCATGGGGTGGTTGTAAGGGAGTAAATGAAATAATGAGTATGGAAGCTATTACCCAATGCCTGGCACACAGTTAAATGTTTGATAAGTGGAAAGAACATTCATTCTTTGATCTAAGGGATCCCATTTAGAAAAACAAAATATTTTAAAGTCACATTTTTAAATGAAAAGAAACAAGTCATAGCAACATTTGGATAAAAATTGAAAACCAAGTAGCTGGGGTCATTTTAAAAGTGGGCCATCATACCTTTACAGTTCTAGAGAAAAAACGATGAGAGCATCGAGAGAACAGAGCACATTGGATTGAAAAGGCATCCAGCTTCCTCTAAAGGCCATGCCTCGATTCAACAACAGGAAATGTGAAACTTTCTCTGTTCCCTTAGACCTCCTTTCCTGGCATTTGGTGGAAGCTTATTTTGGTTTTTGTTTGTTTATTTTAATAGACAGGTGGTCTTGGTGGAAGAGTGAAGGAGACATATACCACCGAGACATCTGAAACAGGGAAGCTCACTACTGGAGCTTGGTCAACAATAAACAAAGTATGGCGAGTACACGTTTACAACACGTACATGTCCATCAGTCATCTGATGTTTACTGAGTACTTAATACATTTCAGCCCAGAGGTATTAAAAAATGTTTGGGGTGGGGTGCTCATCAAAGTGCTCCTGAAAAGTCCATGATGTAAGTCTTTAATAAATAATGCCTGTTCCTATAGTCAGTCATAGTATATTTCTGCAAAAGGAGGCAAACATAGAATGAAAAATTGAATGTGGAATTAAACAATGGAGAAGAGAGATCCAAACTAAATAAGGTCTCTGTTCCAATTTCCGATGATATGCAATCTGTTGTCATGGGTTAGCAAGACAAACGGAAGTGACTGCTGGCACACATGTGTGTTTAATAAGGAACATTAGTGGAACATACCTTATCTGCCCTCCCAGTGTGGAAAAATCTGTACAAGAGAAGGAAGTCCTTAAAATAGTATCCCACGACCATCACCCCCAGGCAAGCAGTGAAATCTGGGGTGGTGAATCTCCTTTGCAAATCAACCCTCGTATATTTCTTTTAAAAAAAGAAAGAAAAAGCTCTTAGAAAAGAGGAAAGGATTTCTGTAGTTCCTCTGTATATTTTTAGAAGGATGGCATCACTTTGCAGACTTGAATCTGGAGTCTGAGGGTTATAAACCACTTTCCTCAGTGTTTCCACTACATCTTTTCCGTCTGGCTGCTCTTCAGACACATGAGTTTCTAACTCTTATTGGTCATTTCTTAGCTTCAGCTTAGCAAAATCATTCGCTTTTTAAGGAACTTGCTCATCTGGTGGGGAAAGCACATCTATTTGTAAGGTGTCAAGAAACAGATAATAAAATAGATCCATTTCTGCTAACACAATAAGACTTCTTTAATCCGAGCCAGTGCTATGACTCATCTGCCTGTCTCTTCTTGTGGGATGGAAAGAGAGCTGTCTGCAAACCTTCAGCAGGCAGCTGGGAAGAGGAAGGGAGGGAGGTTGGTTTCTCTCAAAAGCTAGAGTTGCTGCTCTGCTACAGAAACCCACAGAACTCTGGAATTGCTGTTTCTCTGGGCTGAAGTGGCCCTTGATACTTTGGGATGAGAGGTTGGCCAAAACAGCTCCATTTTTAATAACTTGTCT
This sequence comes from Aselliscus stoliczkanus, assembly GCA_033961575.1. Lineage (NCBI taxonomy): Eukaryota > Metazoa > Chordata > Mammalia > Chiroptera > Hipposideridae > Aselliscus > Aselliscus stoliczkanus. Next base: position 103,575,622 of record CM066732.1, read on the forward strand.
CAAGGTGGATGCTGGCACCAAGGAAGCTTCTGCCCAAAGCCAAGGTGGCCTTCATGGGGCTCTAGGCAAGCTGAACAGCAGGGTCTGAGTTGGTTTTATACCCGCTGGCAGAAAAAGGTGTTGGAAGACAGCCTTAAAAGTGGGGGCTTTTCCTACTTCTTTCTGGCTAGCAAAAAGTTTTATTGCCATCTCCCATTTCAAAAGCAATGCACATCACTGCAGAAAAATTGGAAAACACATATAAGCAATAAAGGAGAAAAGTTTTAAATCTATTCATAAGTCTACCAGTTGCATTAGTTGTTAACATATCTCATGAAAAATTTCCCTCTTTATATGTACAACATTCTGCTTTTGTAACTTGTTTTTTCCTTTTAATTATATGTTGTAAACATCATTCTGTCTGTGACAATCTGATTTTTAATAGCTGCACAGTATTCTGTTGTACAGGTATACCATAATGTATTTAAACATTATTGTTAGATATATAGGTTGTTTCCAATTTTCTGCTATAATACCATCAGTGAACATTGCCATGTCTAAATCTTTGCACACATCTTTAATCACTGTCTGTGAACTTTCAGCAACCTCTTTTGTTCTTAGGAGAGAGAAACAAGACAGAAAATTGTAGCTAACAAAATAATTGTTTATATATCCCGAGACTTTATAGTTATCAAGAATTTTTGTGGGCATGATCCCCTCTCAGCAGAGGGTGGGTTATTTGAGTTCATTCTTGCATTTATCAAGCATTGATTGAGCCCAGAGGGGGATCCTATAGGTTGAGAGGAAAATTTCCTTTCACATTTTTATTGTGGGCAGTGTGTCCTCTGCATAGCCCATCCAAGTCCAGATGCTTTGTGGGAGGCTGGGAGTGGATGAGGCTAGCCACTTGGGCCTCAGGCTGTTGTCCTAGGTTCTTAGCTTCTGCCCCCATGAGCTGCCTTCAGGACAGCTTCCTGAGCAGTTAATGCCGTTATAGTGACTCTCAAGCACTGATTAAGAGGGAGAGGGAAATTGACAAAGAAGGAGGAGGAAGAGAAAGAGGGAAAGAGAAGAAAACTCTATGGACCCTATCTCTCTTGTGGCTCAGCTTCCTGTGGGGTTGTTTGCAAGCCTCTTTAAACAGCAGGACCAGGATTAAAATTTCAGCCCCTCTGGGGATCTCTATGATCACATATGGTGTCTGGTCCAGCTTATGGCATTCACTTTGGGGGCTACAGGATGTGACTGTGCTACATTGGAGCCGTTCTTACAAGGATCCACATAGCTCCTATGTGGACACCCTGTGAATGTTTTATCTTTGTCCAGTGTCTTCCCATATTTTGGGGGTTCTTACACAGCTCTGTGGCATGGAAAGGGTCAATATTATTTCCACTGGTGAGAAGAGGGAGTCAAACCCATAAGGCTTAAGCAGTTGCTAGAGTCCTTAGACTTCTTAAGAAAGATAGGAGGTTACCCAAAGAATGGGTGGGTCAATATTGCCCAGTTTTTAAAAGAAAGAATAACATTGGTGGCATTTTTGTCACTCTGTAGCAAAAGTGTGGAGCAAACAGGTTCATAAACATTTAAAGAAAGAAAATGATGGGCTGCCTGAGTGGCTTATTGGTTAAGAGCTTGCCCAAGAGTGTGAGCTTTGAGCAACAGGGTCACCGGTTCGATTCCCACATGGGCCAGTGACACTGCTCTCTGAGCTGAGCTGCCGCTAAGCTGCCAACAGGTGGCAGGATGGCTCAGCTGGTGAGAGCACATGCTCCTAACAACAAGGCTGCCCGGTTCAAATGGTGGACTGTGTCCACCTACAACTAAAGACTGAACTTGGCACTTGAGCTGAGCTGCCATCCAGGGGGTGGCTAAATGGATAGAGCGTGCACTCTTAACAATGAGGCTGCTGGTTCGAGTCCCTCATGGGATGGTGGATATGCCCATCCACAACGAATTGAATACGGCACCTTGAGCTGAATGGCATGACTGGACTTGGAGTTGAGCTAGCTGTTCCCTCCACAACTAAGATTGAAGGACAACAACTTGGCTGTTCCCCTTCCTCCATTCCCCAACACTGTTTCCCCTCCCCCAATTCCCCAATAAAATCTTAAAAAGAAAAGGAAGAAAAAAATGACGATCACCAGCAGCCATCATGAGTTCATTATCGTGTCCCATTAAAATGACCTTGTTAACTTTCTTTAAACAGTATCATTAGATGGATAAATCAAGATAGTTTTATTTAACTTCATTGCAGCAAGTATTAGTTGAGCACTGTGTGCTTCAGGTGCAAAACAAAGGGAACTGACTGCCACAGATACCATGTGTTTTAAGTAAAGAACCTGATGAAGTCTTACATAACTCCCTTGCTGTTAGGTGGGCCTATGGCTGGTTGAACAACCCTACCCAGTGAGCTTTGATTCATGGTTCTGAGCTAGTGTGAAGGGAGGTCTCCAGTGGAGTGACACAGAGCTCTGTCTTTAGCTCTGGTCTACTCTACTGTTTTTTGTTTGTTTGTTTGTTTGTTTGTTTTAGCTGAGCCATCCTGCCACCTGTTGGCAGCTCAGCAGCTGCTTAGCTTGGGCTGGCACAGAACGGCTGTTGCTCAGAGCTCAGCTCGCACTTTTGAGCGGGCTCTTAACCAACTGAGCCACTCGGCCAGCCCAGTTTTTTTTTTTTTTTTAAATCAGTGACTTAGAGGACAAATTTGATTGTGCTTATCAAATATGTAGATCACTCTGCTAGGACGGGCCAGGGAAGACTTGGAATAACATGGAAAAGATATGGGTCTTAGTCATCCATGAACTCAATGTGAGTCAACAGTGGGATAGCCGCTGCATTGCTGTAAGAAGGGCAGGAATAGTCCTCCTATATTTGAGCTGGTGTTATGGACACCTGGAGACTCATGAACATCTGGTGCCACATTTTAAGGAGCCATACAAGGGAACTCCCAGAGGAGTGGAACCAGAACAATGAAGAAGGTTTAGAAGCCATTCTGTATGAGGAAGCTTGAGTGTCAGGCTGGGGAAGAAAAACACAAGGCATGACAGGATGGATCCTCTCAAATGCGTGAAGACCCAGACTCTAGGCTGATGTAGGACCAATGGGTCCAATGGGATGTTATAAGAAAGTAGTGCCAGTCCTGGCCTGCTTGTCCTCAAATCCATTCCTTGCCCTTTCCCTGCTCTGCATAGAAGAGGGGCTGACCCTTGCAGGCTGCATTTACCAGGCTCCTGTAAGCTGTTTTCTGCCTGGATCCAGCCAATGAGAGGCACTGGCAGAAGACTGAAGGTCAGGGGAAGGAGGAGACAGGATATTCTCTCCAATCCAATATCCCTCAGATCTTGGCACCACCAACGATGGCTGCATCTTCTTTGTGGCTCCAGCTCCCACCAGATGGACCCACTATGGTTCCAGCTTTCATCTGGTGACCACAGCCTCTGGGTTCTGGTCACAGCACCTTTTCTCTTCTCTCCCTCCAGCCCAGGGGAGCAGTGGTTTCCTGCTGTTGGTAATATCTAGGTTGCCACACTGACCTGTTTGGCTTCTCAGCTCTTCTATCACCTCTCTAACTAGTCCCTGCATTACTCTTTTGAAAGAATACAACACAGTTTCTCTTTCCTAGTTGGACCTTATTAGTTCAGACACACAGAATGAAGAAAGAGTATTTTAATGATTACAGGTGGATGACCATATTGTGGGAGCCTGGAGCCCATAATCTTTAGGATTCCTTTGAAAGCTGGGGCACAGAAGGCCAATGACATGCCCAAATCCTAAAGTGGTAGAGGTGGGTTAGAACTCAAGGCTCCTGATCCCTAAATCACCACTCTTTTCATTTGATGTTAGCTCTCTCCTCCTGCATATTATCTTTATGAACCATCCAGCCATGGTTTATGTTAATCTCCCTTCTGATCTATGAGAGGCAAAATTGAGTCTCTTAATTTTTTTTTTAATTCTCTTGTAATTATGTGACAACGCATTTCAATGATGCTTACTCACTAATTATTTTACAGAACAAATACTGCTCACCAAGTGTTGAGTGGAATCATGTTTTTCCTACTTTCAAAGCATTTACTACTTAGAAAAGCTAAATACATGTTCCAGTCTGGAAGGTCCCATTTATATAAGTCTCTGGTTTCATAATGTCTATGTTATGAGGGCTATCGGAGAGGGAGGGAATGTTCAAGGTCACCTCAGCTAACCCCATCACTACAGATATAATGAAACAATTCAGAAAGATGGAATGGCTTCCCCAAAGTTAGGAGCAAAAGTGAAACTAGAACCCAGGTCTCCAACCCTAGTTCAGGATACCCATCATACCACACGCTCCTTTATGGGCACTTGACTCTCCTACATTACATCATTTTCAATCTGCTTCTGCCTTCTCCCAATCTCTTTCTTTTTTTAAAAAAAACATTTATTTTTATTTTTTTATTGGTGAATTGGGGAAGGGGAACAGACAAGTTGCTGTCCTTTTGTTCTTCAGTCTAGTTGTAGAAGACATTGCTTCACTGGCCCATGTTGGTATCATCATTGTGCTCTTCTCGGGTGAGGCAGATTGGTCGCTGGCCTCTGGACGGCTGCTCACCGCGGCTATTGGCAGCTCACTCTGGCTGCCAGCCACTCACGCTGGCTGCTGGCCACTCACTGTAGCCTATGACAGCCCACTGCAGCAGGGGCTGCAGCCTACACCATTGCCGGGGACTCGTGCAGCCCAGCTCCAGGTGGAGCTGTTGTTCACCATCTTAGCTGTGGAGAGCAGTGTCACTGGCCCTCATATATAGGATCTGAACCGGGGCTGCTGGCCTCTTAACCAACATGCCACTTGGCAGGCTCGCAAGTCTCTTTCCCTAATATTGATCTTTTCCCTCTTTAACCTCCTGTGCACCAGTGTTCCAATAGCCCATCTCCACCTGAAATGGAATTATCAACAGCAGGACTCAACCAACCCCTCTTTTTAATTTCATCTCATTAACAACTTCCTTCTGTTCCCTCCCCACCCTTCCCCTTCTCTTCTGGATTCTCAGACTTTCCATCCTCTCTCTTCTCTAGCCAACATTTTCTTTCCCACCAAGTCTTCCATTGGCGTTGTTCTTTAATTGATCCCTCCCCTCTGTGTTCAAAGCCAATATGCCTACTTGACGCCATCAACACATCTGAGGGAGGAATCTTTCATGCACTGGCTCTGATTTCTGGTTGCCACAAACCTTTGATCATTCTCTGAGGAAAGCCATAAATTAATGTCACCCCTTGGCAGGACCACTGGGCCAATCTCTATTACTGTCCTGGTTTCTTTACTGTGGATGTAAGTATTTAACACCTCAAATAGTATGGCATATATAGATTGGAAATCGTCCCATAGCCAAGAATATCACATTTATTTTAGTTCAAATGATTAACACATATCATTCCATGGGAGTTTTCAGTGTTTCAACAACTTCCTCCTTTGGTTGTCAGTATCAATTTTAGCTGGTTTTTAGATCTTTCCAAATCTGTGTTATTTAGACATTTATGAATTGTTAGATTTATTGAAGCTCTTTCAGATAACATCATTATAATACAATATCTGAGTCACAATGACCTTATGTAAATGAACAACTCCTCCCCCTAAACAGATACCATATTTCCAGTTGGCTGAATTATATTCGTCTATCCTTCCAAATTCTGTGTTACTTTCTTCCAATGTGGATTTTTTTGAAGTCACGTAATTGTCAAGAATCCAGGAACTCAGCTCACCCTTCACACCCTTGTAACTCATACTTTAATTTCTCTTGATGAAGTTGATCAGTCTAAGGATCAAGTATTGAGTTCTGTCCCAGAAAAAGTGTATGGGACACCTGTTTCCTTCCTTAGTACAATGATATTGCTTCAAGAACAGGAATGGGAAGTGACCCATAGGAAAAAGGGCATCCTTGGGCCCTGGATCCTAACCCCATCATGCTCTCCTCCCCTAGATACAGAGAGAAGGGTGGGGTCAGAGCAATGCTGACTCTCAGTTCCAATCACTTCATTCCAAAATATCCATCGTCACCCAAGGTACTCACTGCCTCCCAGTTCCCTAGGCTGGTAGTCTTCAAATTAGTTCCTCGACTTTTACTTCCACTTTGGCATTCACAGTCCTATAAAATTCTAATGGTATTTCTTCCACAGGTCTCTTGATTTTATCCCTTTCTTTCCAAATCTGCAGTCTCCCTTCTCCTGGTTCTTCACCTGTGTCTTGATTGCTGCAACAATACTTTCTCATCCCCGCTCAAATCCCACTGCACCCAAGTCAGAGCTCAAGGTCCCTCTTCACCTGAGAGCTTGCGTCCTTACTGTTCTGCTCTGCTCCCCATGCATGGGAGAACCTTGAATATGTATCAAAATAGAGAACTAGCCAGAGTCTAAGCAGTGATGGGTTTGTCCCATGTCCACCCCATGTGAGTTTCTCCCTGCTTTCTGTAATTTCTCTGGCTGTCTGTTTGTGGCAGGCCTATTCCTGATTAGTGGGCTCCTTACCCACCCACCCCCCAAAAAAACAAAAACATATACACACAGTGTCTCCCTATCTCCTGCCTGCCTGCCCAGAGTGCTTTACTGTGATGGCTGGAGGTTTTAACTCTCTGACTTGGCCTCCGGCTCTTCTCCCCAGAGTTATCCTCATGGGAACTTTTGCCCAGTGTGCCCTGGTGTCCCTGGAACCCACATCTGCTTCTTGGCTTTGCCTCTGGACCACTAAGAAGTGTTGGGTAATTTCTGCTGCGGTGGATTGAAGACACCTGGATTTTTGTCCTTGCTGTTCATGAACTTGATCTGTGACTTGAAATAAGTCAGTGCTGCCTGTCCCACACCTCTTCAGATGCCAGTTCTGAAGACCTTCAGCTTGCCATCTCGCATGCTTTTGAATATGCCCCCCACTTCCCTGCTGATGCCTCAGCTGTACTGACCAAGTCCCTTTCCCCCCACAAGGTGACAGATGGGGTGAATCTTGTAACCTGGTGTCCAGAGTACCCTGAGACTCCGCAAACCCACTGACCCACAGTTTGCCCTTTGGTTCTGCCTCACAAAGTGTAGGGTTTGCCTCAGTTTCCCCACTTGCACTCATGTGTTCCTCTTGGGATAGGGTCCCCACCCCGGGCATTGACATTTTCTTAGGTCTGGCTATTTCCTATACCTTGAGGTAACACAAACTGTCAGTTTTCATCTGCAGAAAGTTTGCCTGATACAACCTGCCATTTGTGGACTCGTACTTTGCTTTAAAAATTAATTTCACTGGGTATTTTTAAGTGGCCCAAAATTTTTTTAACTACCAGTTAAAAAATATAACCAAAACCCAGGAGAAGCCAGAAGTAAGGGCCCCTGAGCTGTCATAAAAACTATCTTTGACCCAGAGGAGAGTTTCTAAGGCTGTCACTCATAGTCTAGTCTTCTTTCTTTGCCCCCAAATTCTGTCAGGTATGGGAACAAGCAGGAGAGTGGAGCAGCTGCACCAGGCAGCCCCAGGGCCAGCAGAGCCAGCATGGAGGAGCTTCTGTTCTTGCCTATGTCCCCTTGGAACTCACCCTCCCCTATGTCCTGCTGCCTTCCTACTGCAAACACCTGCAGGCTTCTGGAAGTGCTAGAGAGCTAAGGGAGCAGCCCTCAAAGAATGATGGGCAGGATTTGGGTGTAAAATCTAGGTTTCCACTCCTCCTGTGGGACAGCTCTGCAGTCTTGTAGAGAGAGGTCCCAGTGCCCCTGAGCCCAAGCTGCCTCCAGGGGGATGGATGACTTCCACCTGTAAGTAATGCACCTGTATTGGCTGCCTTCCCTTCCCCGGCACATTCTCAGCTCCCTACTGTTGCTTCCTGGAATCACCTCCCAAACCAGCAACTTACCGTCAAATTCTTATCTCAGGGGCTGTGTTTAGGGAACCTATATTAAATCCTGATGAAAGAACAGAAAGCTGAGAAATGATGGAAAGAGCAAATAGAAGAACTCTGAAAAAGTAGAGACAAGAACTAAAGTATTTGGGGTCCTGGGGTCATTTAGCAAGGACTATTGGAACTCAAGGGCATGTGACATAATCACTATACACACTGAGGACTGCAATAGTAATCTGTATAGTGCATTCTCTAGGAGGCCTGGGTAATAAGTACCACACTTTAGAGAGGTTTTTGCCTGAAAGAGTGAAAATAGGTTGTGGTTAAAGGAATATTTACTTGACTATCTAAAACCTTGAGTTTCTTGGACATCCCTTTCCCTGATAGCTGGGATTTATTGGATTTTGGGTTGAACTAAAACCATTTAAGCTTCAAAGCTCCTGGTTTCAGAAGCTTGATTCTTTAAGATTTGTATTCTCATGTTTTTCATAGTCCTTGATTTTCTTCCCCATCCGCTGTTTGTATAATGGAGCTCTTTTTTTTTTTTTTTTAAAAAGTCTCCCTTTCCATGGAAGTCCCTTTCCCCCCTCAGCCACTTCAGTGGCCCTTCTTGTGCACCATTGTCTCATTCATGGGGTACAGGGGTTGGCTATGCATTCAGTATTCCACAGGCAAGTGCACTGAGATTTGTACTTCTGTTTTGTTTCCAATCCAAATTGATTATTTTTTTCAATTTTCATCCAGATGTTTGATATCATGTAAACACAGCTTGAAAGTGTTCCTGAACTGCTTACAGATGTATGGCAGTGAAATCCTTTCCAAATTATATATAATGATGCTCTAGCTCTATTTATATGCATGTCATAGTCTCTGGCTTGAGTTTTAGCTATAAGACTAAGTTAGAAAGAAAGTGAAGAACTCACGTGTGTGGGTAATTTGTCTACTTGATTAAAGACTCAAGATATTTGGAAATAGCCAGGAATTGACGTCATTACCCACTGAATGCTAACATGTCTGTAGCAACAGTGTTATGGATTGGATGTTTGTGTCCCCTTCAGATTCATATGTTGAAGCCCTAACCCCCACTGTGATGGTATTTGAAGATGGGGCCTTTGGGAGATGATGCAGGTTAGATGAGGCCATGAGGGTGGGACTATGATGATGGGATTAGTGTCCTCATAAGAAGAGACCCCAGACAGTGAGTACACAGTGAGATGACAGCCATCTGCAACCCAGGGGGAGAGGCCTCACCAGAACCTGACCGTGCTTGCGCCTTGATCTCAGACCTCTAGATTCCTCCATAACTATGAGAAATTCATTTTCATGTCTGTAGTTTAAGCCACCCAGTCTATGGTATTATGTTATGAAAGCTTGAGTGGAATAATACACATGGGGACCCAGACCTGTTGATCCATTTAGCATGTGGCTACTGTGACTCTCAAACCTGCTGTATACTCATTTAGACCAAGCTAAGACCTCCTCACCTGGTGTTTGGCACCAGAAAGACTTTTTCACCCTTTAGATCTACTCAATTCTTATCAAAAGCTTGGTTGCAAGATATGGAATTTATGTGTAATTGCATAAAGGATGTCATAGCAGATTGTGTTTTCCAAAGCAGGAAGCAACAATATCTTCCATCCACATGCTTTTCTACAATGTGACCTTGACAGACCTCCTATCAAGAAGTGGAGTCTGTGTCCTCTCCCCACAATCTCAGTGGGCTTGTGACTTGTTTGTAATCCAATGCAGTGAAAGGGACTTTGCATAACATCTGAGGCTGGGACAGAAAAGATGACACATCTTCTGGCTGGTTCTCTGGGACACACACCTTTGGAGCTCTGAGCTGCCACATGAGAATTCTGGCTACCCAGAGCCTCCACTCAGTGAGAAAACCCTGGTCACATGGAGAGGCCGTGTGTGAACATGCCTGTCCCTGCCAACAGCCAGGTCAGTCACCAGCGACGTAAGTGAAGGTCCCTCCATATTCCAGCTTTTCAGTGGCCCCTAGGTGAGCTGCCAACATCATGGAGCAGAAATAAGCTATCCATGTTGTAATCTCTCCAAATTCCTGGCCTACCAAATTGGAGGCAAATTAAAATGGTAGTTGTAAGTTGCTAAGTTTGGGGGTAATTTTTCATTGATTGTGAGTAAAATCCTACCCCTGGATCAAGCCAGACCAACAGAAACCCTCCTTGCTTGGATCTTTCTTGAGCAGCCTTCAGGTGTGATGTTGTATTTTGTACCAATAGGCAGGGTCAAACGCAGCTATTCTGTAGAGATTCTGCTGAGGGTGGGACAGAGTTCACTTGGAGTTTAGTGCAGGAAAAATTGTGTTTCCTGGAAGCAGTTAGTATCTTGCAAAAACTGTGAGTCTTACTATTGCTCAGTTTTCCCCTTTGCTTTGGCTTCTGGGAAGCTCAGGACCGACTTTCTGACTAACTTGTAGCAGCTAATCTTATCTCTTTGTACCCTGCTGTATTTATTTTTGTAAGCTCCCTCAAAATACTTTTTGGAATAACGTGGAGTATAAATGAATTAATGGGAGAATGAATGTCCATTCAATCATTCTAATATTTGAGAGTATTATTAGACTAAGCTAGTTGCAACACATAGGTTTATTTTTTTATTTTTTATTTTTTTTTTAAAGATTTTATTGGGGAATTGGCGGAGGGGAACAGCGCTGGGAAATCGGGGAAGGGGAACAGACAAGTTGCTGTCTTTTTGTTCTTCAGTTTAGTTGCAGAGGATGTTGCTTCACTGTTGGTATCGTCATTGCGCTCTTCCCGGATGAGGCAGATCGGTCGCTGGCCTCTGGATGTCGCTCACCGAGGCTATTGGCAGCTCACTCTTGGCTGCCAGCCGCTCACGCTGGCTGCGGGCCACTCACTGTAGCCTATGGCAGCCCACTGCAGCAGGGGCTGCAGCCCACATCATCACCGGGGCTCGCACAGCCCAGCTCCAGGTGGAGCTGTTGTTAGCTGTAGAGGGCAGTGTCACTGGCCCTCATGTGGGATCCGAACCGGGGCCGCTGGCATCCCAAAACCAGCGCTTAACCAATGCGCCACTCGGCCGGCCCACATAGGTTTATTATAACTAAACAATGAACATAATTCTACATTCGCTAAAACAAAAGGGGAAGTCTAGGCCAGGAGTTAAAAGCAATAATAATCCATTATAAAAAATATAATATCATTTAGTAAGCAACACAATGAGGCACTGAGGGAAAGTAATATTTATAGAGCACTCCCAGGCAATTTCTAGATCCTTAATGTACATAATTTCATTTAATCATATTTATTCTGATTAAACAACCTGATGGACATAATGTTATTTTATTTTGTAAATGCCGAAACTGAGGCTCAGAGAAGTTAATAAGCTTGTCCAGAGTCACACAGCTAAGTGGGAGAGCTGAGATTTAAACCCCATCCTCTTTCCAGTTATGGTGGGTGTTGATGACATCTCTGAGGCAGACATAAGTTAGAATACTTTCCCAGGCATTGATGAAGTCCTTTTCAAATGGACGCTGTGCAGATGCATCTTTCATAGGAATGGGCTTTGTTGTAATTAGTCATGGCTGAAGAGGAATTCTGTGCTCTGGGGTGTAGCAGGCAGGAGAGGCAGCAGTGACATGCCCACAAGGGACAGCCTCTTACACAGCCACACTTGCTGGGTGTTTCGTTTTCCTTTTCCCCTTCCATGTTATCACCACCATGCCCCACCCTCCTCCTTGCTTCTTTAAGGAAGAACCTTGGAAAACCTCTTGGACATCAGCCACGGCTGTGGGTGAGGTTTCTTTCACACTCACCAGTGTTTCTGGATGCTGTCACACAGAGAGGCGTTTGCCATTTCTCCTCACGTGTGGACGGGAGCTGGAGAAATGTGTTCTTGGTACCGAAATGATTCCTCTCAGTGCATTCAGCCATGAGCAAATGGGGCCAGCACCATGACCATGGGCTTCTGGGTGGAGCTTGGACATTCTTGCATTTCCTGTCATGAACTATTCATGGTAATGATACCCTGCTTGCTGCCTCCTTTACCAGGCAGTGATTTTAAGCACCAGGGAAAAGAAACGTTGACCTGTGGGCAAGAACTTCATCCAAACTCCAGCCACAGGCTGTCATTTATCTGGGTAATGCCACCAAAACTAAAACTTAAATTCTCAAATTTCTCTAATGACTTGCTGCATAAATGACCTTTTGGTTTCTATTGGAGTTAGCCTTATAAGTAAGCATGAAGTGAATCAAAGGGTGTGATTGGGGTGAGCCAAACAGCCTGACACCCTCTCCCCTGCTGGCCATGGTACCTGAAGTGATTCACTGAGCCCAGCTGGGGTGAAAGGCTTGAATGGAGAGCACACGTGGTGTGCTAGAGGACCAACAAGGGGCCTAGAGGCTGGGGGAAGGCATGGGGAGGGTGGTGAGTGAGGAGGGTGGATGGGAACAGGAGCAGTTACTGCTGATGCCTTGTTTGAGCGCCTGGGAGGCTTGGAGTAAACCCTGATAGCGAGTGCTTACCATGATGCAGCCTCTCTCCCAGAGGGCAAGAGGGCCATCCAGAGCCCCAGTTTACCTGGAAAATCCTGCCAATCCTGGGACTGTAACCCCATCCCTCCCCTGTGTACCAGCAAGTCCCATCCCTCTAAAGGCTCCTATCCAAGGACCCTCCCTTGGGTGGCCCTTCAGCCTACAATTGGCCACCCCCCATCCCCAATGCCTGACTCCAGGGTGGGAGCAGGCCACCTTCCAGGTTGGTTCCCCTTGGCCCCAGTCCTGCCCTGTCCCAGCCTCTTTGCCCCCCGCCCAGCCCCTCTCCCTACCCCGGGCCCGGCCAGTCCTTCCACCCCATTCCTGAGGTTGGGCCTGTCTGCATGGAACCAGTGCAAAGGAAGGTAGACTTGTGGGTAGTACCTCTCACCTCAAAATTCTGGGTCTACCCTGGGTAAGTGTCTTTTTGGCCTTGGGAGGTTTGTTGGATGCTTGGTGTATACTAAAAGCTGTGCTTTACATGTGTCAAGATTTTCCAATGAGACAGGTATTTCTAAATTTTATCCCTATTTTATACATGAGGAAATGGAGGCTCAGAAAAGCTAAGCCATTTGCCCAAGGCCACACAGCTGGTAAGTGGTAAAGTTTTGGTTGAAACCCAAATCTGTCCCTAGAGCCCATCCCAGAAAAATGGTAGCAGTTGAATGTATTCAGAAAGAGCTTCCAAACTGAGGCGTGTAACAGGGACAGCGCTGCAACTCCAGGCATGGAGATGCTGATCTGCGCATGTTGCCCACATTGTTCATCCACCAGGAATGAAGACCCTGAAACTCTCCTGCGGTCCCTCACCTGTGCCGGCTCTGCTACAGTAGCATCCAAAATGTTGCTGCTCCTCTGGCCTCGAGCAACCTGATTACAAAGAGAAAAAAAGCCTGCATCTGCAGTGTTTCTCCCCCCATGTATAAGTGTTCTTTTTCCTGATCCTAATGCCTGGTTTCTTACATCAAACGTTTGCTAAGTGCCTTCTGAGTACCAAGGACTGGGAACACAAAGCTAATTATGGCCTGGTCCCTGCTGTCATGCAACACCCAGAACAGAAGACCAAGTGACCTCTTGAGGTGGCTGCACCATGACTGTGTTTTCCTGAGGAAAAAGCCATGCTGCTCCCTTCCTCCACAGCTCCCTTCAGATCTATGGGTTCTTTCTTAATGAGCACCTACTACTTGTGAAGTATGGTGTCAGGCCTGGTGAAGATGCAGAGAGAAATGGGGCCCTCTCAGTCTTAAGGAGTCAGTTAGCTAGAGTGGGGCGGGAGGAAGTGGGGTGTATGCAAGACAAGTACCCAAACAATTCTCCTAGCAGGCAGAACATAGGCCTCTTGTTGCTTAGTCATGTACTTAAAAACAAAACAAAAATTAAATAAAGGCAGTGTTATTTCAACAAGATGAGCCTGCAATGAAAATTTACATGATAGAAAACATTTTTTCACATAACATTCAAACTGCAAATTATTTTTCAGTGAAGTGTTTTGTTTTTGTTTTGTTTTTTAATTTCCACATTTACCTCATGTAATTTTTCAAGAGATTTCCAGGAGATTATGAAGCCTCTGCGCAAGTGTCTAAGCCTGTTTTTGTTCAGTCTCCAGACGTAAAACTCATAGGGAAAGTCAGCCCCCAAATTCAGGAATAATGGCAAAAACATAGAATTGTACACAACTTCCCTCAGTTCATTGAGAGGTGTCTTGGTGTAATTTGTTTTCTCTTGTTTCATTCAGGCCTTTCTACTTTCTCAGGGATTGCTGGGGACACTCCTGACCAGTTGGGAGAGGGCTGGGCCTTCCCCAGAAGGTTTTGGGGAGATCGTTCCTTCAGGGGGCACAAGGAAGGAATCAGCTGCTTGCAGGGAGTGTGATTGGGAAGGTGCCAAATGTCCCTTCTACCACAAGTGTGGTCCCCAGTAACCTGCCATGATACCTACAGTTCCACCATTAGGGATTTATTTCCTTTGATGACGTTGCTTTCAAACTTTTTCTGAAGAGATGATGGTAATGCAATGGAACTCTTTCTGCAAATGAACTCTTGGAGCAAAGGCCCAGATGTGTGAGTACAAAACTTGAGGTGAATTAGGGATCTCTCTCTCATTGCATTCTAGGGGAAATACCCTAGACATCTCCCCGTCCGTGCCATCTTACCTATTTCCATAGCCTGATGAAGCCCTGGGATGTGCAGAGATCAGCTACACCCCAGTGTTCACAGAACATGCATTATGGCAAATGTTTTATGAGTTTTGAAATGTCCCTGAAGATTTTGTGGGTCTAAAAGAGAGTTCACTCTACTGTCAGGCTCACCCCTTTGTGCTTTGTCCTCTCACACCCTGATTCTTCTCCTTGCATTTGGATGACCAGCAGGTGCCCCCAGCTCTACCTAGACCCACTGAATCTCCTTTCTCACAACTGAACACGCTCTTTCTGTGGACTCATTCCATCATCTTCCTGCTGTTCAAGCCAGAGACCAGAGTCATCCTTGCCTTCTCCTCTCTGAGTCCCATGTCCAAATACCAAGTCCTGTCTACCCTAAATATCCCCATTTCTCTAGACTGGATAGAATTCACTGTGAAGGGTGAGGTTAGGGAATAATCTGCTGGTGGAAGTGGGGGTGGGATTGGGGCTTATTTCCTAGCTACTAGTGCATCTCCAATGCCCTGTTTTAAATTTGAATATCTGTTTACTTGGGGTGACTTTTGGAGATTAGTTGATGTAGGTTATAGGCAGTGGCGAAGGTTCCCCAACCCCTCCATGACCACAGTTACTTCTCACAATCCCCACTGCCACTGTCCCCACGGTGGGACACAGAACGATAGCACCTCCTCCCCCTGGACTCTCTGGCCCCTCTGCTCCTTCTGATCCGTTTTCCACGCAGCCTTCACAACTGGTTCTCTGACTGTTGAATCCTACCCTGTTGTTCCCAGATTCGGTAGTCCTCATTGAACTTCGGCTAAAGACCCAAATCCTTTATGTGACCTGCAGGGCCCACCACGGTCTGGATTAACCTCTCTAACATCGCTCTTGACTCTCCCAAATCCTTGCTCTCCATCCCAGCCAGGCAGGCCTGCTTTTAGTGTCCTGAGTGCACTCGTGGTGTTCACACAGGCCTCCCTCTGCCTGTAACAGTCTCTGTCCCCATCACCGGGGGAAACCCTCTGTGTCTCAGCTTAAGCTCCCAGGGAGACATCACTCTTCTGGGATGGGTCACTGATGTCATAGGCTACTTTATAGGCTGCGAGCCTTGGAACTTCTTGCTGCAAATAATAAGAATAGCCATCCAGTCTGAGGGCTTCCCTTGTAGTGGTATGTGGTAGTCCTGCTGTCCTGAGAGGCCAACCTATCCATGGTTGTATCCCCAGTATCTGGCACAAGCCTATCACATCGAAAGTGCTTAGTAAATACGTGCTGAATGAATGAATGAATGAATGAATGAACGAACAGGGTGCCAAAGGGATATTTCTGGGTGAAAATAGATCTCATGTTGTTTCACCTGGAAAAGAGACAACAGGCAGGTGTGGGAGGCTGCACCTGACCATTAACCTGAGCTTGTTGTAAGAAATTGTTGGAGGATTAGCGTAAAGCACCAAGTACGGCACCTGGGACCCAGTAAGCTTACATTGGAGGCCATTTTCCATCCCCTCTTGTCCACTTTGTACCCATTCCCTCCCAACCCCAACGTTCAACAATGGATTGAATTAGAGGCAACAAGCAGAGAGTTCAGAGAAGCAAGTTTCTGCCCCTGGAAAGGAGAACTTTTTAATAGAATATTCTAGAAATGGAATGGGATCCTTGTGATGGTGACTTCACCACCCTGCAATTATATGATGTTGAAACAAGGGCAGCATACACCAGAGATGTGGGCAGGGGGTGGACCAGATGTCATTTTAGGTTTCTTTCTCTCCCCAAGAAGCTCTGATTCTATTATATCTTTTTAAAAAAAACCACTCTTTTGTTGCCTTGATTTAAAATAGGTGTGGTGATGCTGCATATTCAAATATAAGAGAAATCTCAGGCAAATTATGTTACTAGGAAACCAAAAAGTTTTGGCATTCTTTCAGGAGAATTTCTATTCTGTCACCATGTATTGTTCCTAAGGTCTTGCCAAACCAATTTTTTTTTAATCTGTGGTCAATCTTCTTTAGGCTGGACCCTCACCCCCGATGAGCCTTGGCCACTGGGCACCCAAAGCCACCTGTTGTCTACTGCTTTTCTTGCTCTTTTAGGTAAGAAAGCAGAGTTTTCAAGCATGCTTCTTATTCTAAGCAAGAGTGTGGATTTATTCTGGACATCTTGGGCTCTGTCAATAAAATATATAAGATGTCTGGGTTTCTAAACCTTGACACGATGACCTTTTGGGCCAGATAGTTCTTTGTTGTGAAGGCTGTCCTGTGCATTATATGATGTTAGAGCAGCATCCTTAGCCTCTGCCAACTAGATTCCAGTAGTACCTCCCCAGTTGTGACAACCAAAAATGTTACCAAATATTGTCAAATGTCCCCTGAGAGAGCAAAATCACACCTGGCTGAGAACGATTTGTCTAAGTAAAAAGCCTGGAAGTCCAGATGTTTTGTTTGTCTAGTTAACTTGCACACTGATTCTGAAACCCAGCTTTTCTGACCTCATAACCTGGGCTTAGGAGGAAGGACCTCTGTAATTAAGATAAAGGATCCGGAAACCAAGTGACTTGGATTCAAATCCTAGACTTCCTAGCTTCAAGTTATTCACTTGTAAGCTTTAGGTTCTTCATCTATGAAATGACGCAATGATAGTAGTTACCCTACTGGGTGGTCAAGAGGATTAAATGAGATAATGTTTGCAAAGTGCTTATCACAGTACCTGACACTTATAAGGTTGCAATCCATGTGGCCTATTATTGTTTGTGATAGTAACTTCCCATGAGGAAAAAGATCATGTTGGGCAGATAACACCTGCATGCATTCTGCATTAGGTGGCATAAGCTAACAGCTTTTTAAACAAACAACCCTTAAGTTGAAGTGGCTGAATACAATAAGAGTGTATTTCTCACCCAACCAATAGTCCATCACTGGTGTTTTTGGTAGGACTGCTTTCCTGGGCAGCTCAAAGCAGTGACTCAAAGACCTAGCTTCCTTCAGTTTTGTGGCCCACAGCATAAATGTTCTGTGAAAAAAAATAAATAAAAGACTTTTGGGGTCAAATAAATTTGAGAAATAATGCACTTACAACTTCTTTCTTGAAGATTCAATGTGTCCATTAGCATTTGAAGAACTCTGTTGAGTTCTATTTTAAGGAAACCGGTTGAACTTTGTTTTTCAAAAAATCAAATAAGTCTCAGTAAGTCAGACTTACTTGGACATTGCTCTCCACCCTTTAAAAAATTTTCCCTATTAGCTGTTAATATCATATGGAACAGGTATCCTGTGAAATGGCCTTTGAGAAATCTAAATTATGGTTTTGAGCAGAGGAATGACACGGTCAGGCCATGTTTCAGGAAGTGGGTTCTGGTCTCAGCTTGAGATATAGTTTGTAAAAGTGAGCAGTGAGACTCAAGGAAAGGCTTTTGTCACAGGGCAGGCCATAACAGATGCCTGAACCAGGGCAGTGGCAGTGAGATAGAAGAAGAAGAACTAGAGACTTAACAGACATGTCTTAGCCTGATAGGGCTGCCATAAATCAATCAGACTGGCTGGCTCAAACAACAGACATTTATTTCTTATAGTTCTGGAGGCTGGAAAGTCTAAGATCAAGATGCTGACAGGTTTGGTTCTGAGGGACTATCTTCCTGGCTTATGGATGGCCACTTCCTTGATATGTCCTCACATGGTAGAGAGAGAGAGAGTGCCCTGGTGTCTCTTCCTCTTTTTGTAAGGACACTAATGCCATCATGGGGGCTCCACCCTCATAACCTCATCTAAACCTAGTCACCTCCAAAAGGCCATACCTCCAAATACCATCATAGTGACGGTTAGGGCTTCAACATATGGAATTTGTGGGTGGGAGGATCTAAGCATTCAGTCCATTACAAGACATTTCAGCAGTAGATTTACTTGGACTTTGCAGGCCAATGACTGTGGAAATAAAAATGTCAGCTTTGCCTATCCCGTGTGAAAGAAAAGACTAGATGCTAAAAGCTGAAAGAGCCCTTGGAGGTCTGGAGGGAAACATGAGTCTCTGACGTAGGTGAAATCAGGAAGGGTGTCATGATGCAGAGCAGAAGGCTGAGGGCAGATTCTTGGAGAAACACCCATTTGGGAGGGTTTGGAGATGAACAGTCTGAGAGGAGAGAAGAGGGCTGGGGCTGAAGCCTGTCCCAGAAGCCACAGGAGAGTGTGTTTCAAGAAGGCTGTCGTCACAAGTATCCAATGTTGCAGAGGAGCCTTCCAGGAAAGGAAAGGAAAAGACAGCATTGGATATGACCTGGATGTAAGAGCACAATGTTATAGGGTGAAAGAGTGGGGCTGACCTCAAGGCTCAGAGAGGCTATGCAGCTAACAAGGGCCCACACCTCTCTGGGAAGTTTGGCTGGGTGGGAGGAAGTGGAGGAAGGATTTTCTGGGGGAGAGTTCTGAAGGGGCCTGGAAAAGGGGAAAAGAGGCCTTCCTTTGAGAGGAGGGCAACAGGCAATGTTGATAGTAATGCAGAGAAACCGTGAGGTGCAAGGTAAGAAAATGGAGGGAGTTCCCTTTCTTTTGAGGGATGTAGACAGCGGGGGTATCTGTGAACAGACAGAAGGAGAAGGGGTATGTAAGAGAGATGCTTCTGAGGACATGCCACAAAGCTGCTAAGACTCATTTTATAAGCAAAAAAATTTTTTTTTCCAAAATGGAAGTATCTTTATGGCTGTGGTGATCATAAAATAATAACACTTATAAAAATTCAGAAATAGAGATAGATGAAAGTGAAATTTAAAATTTTCCCAGAATCCCACATCCCAGAAATAACCAATGTTAGGTAAGTATCTTTCCGAATACCTCTCTCTCTCTCTCTCTCTCTCTCTCTCTCTCTCTCTCTCTCTCTCTCTCTCCTACAAAAAAATGGAATTATGCCTAATACTTTGCACCCTGAACATTTTTTCAGATCTATTCATATGATCCTTATTATTTTAATGATTTCATAGCATTCTATTTTCTGGATATATCATATATACCTCTGTTCCTTAAATTATGTGATTTAAAAAGTTTTAAAGGCCACCAAATGGGGTTATATGCACTCAGGACTAGACACACAGAAAATTCTGAAGATATAGAAAATGGTTGGTCCCAAGCTCTGGTGTCATCTTGGAAAACAACTTCATTTTTAACAGTTGTTTCTACTATGGTTCCTTGAGGAGTTGTTTGTGGTTTGTTCTTATTTTTATAGTTATACATAATTTGGGCAGAACCATTCTCAAAGCAATCACTCCATGTAATATATTTTATTTTCAAATGAAAATATACTGCCTCCTGATACAAGACACTGAGAACTCAACATCACTTATGTGACATTCCTATCAAAAGGGCATAATCTGAATCTAATGATGACATAACATCAGAGAAACTCAAATTGAGGACATTCTAGTTATTCTTGCAACTTTTCTGTGAGTCTGAAATTATGTCTAAAATAAAATAAAATAAAATAAATTTGAATGAAAATACAAATATAAACTCTTTCACTTTTATTACTTCCAAAAGACCTAGATATGCAGCTTGACATGTTTCCTTGGAAATAGCTGACTCATGACTCATTAACCATCAGAAAATCGCAGAAATGTACCTTTTTTTGTTAGTGTTGCTGATCACCGACCATCTTTTTTGCCTGGTCCTGATGACACACAATCTATCAGCTCACTGCTCTCTCCCATGCTTGCCCTTCTCTCATTGAATTTATCCAACCATCCACTGACTCCCAAACATCAAAACACTGTGTCATATCCTATCTACTAGACCATGGTTCTGTGTGTAACATTTCAGGGTCAGATCAATCATTGTGGAGATTTTCTAAAATTCCACCTTTTCCTCATTATCTCATTTTATAGTGACAGGATAAAATCTATTTAGATTGAATATTACCTCATCTCCTCTCTTGATTAGGAGAATGCAGTCTTTATGATTCTTCTTTTGCTCCCCACACCCTTTCTTTCCTCACCCCTATGATTAGCAGAGTTTCCACTTGTCAGAGGTATTCTAGGATTTTTGTGATGGAGAAAGATTGGCGTATAGAGGCTGGAAGGAGAGGGGAAGAACTTGGCCAGAAAAGTTGAAGTTGATTTGTTTAATAAAGTGCTGGGAGAGAGGAGACAAAGAAGGAAGGGAAATGTGGGGGGCAAATAGGCATATAGCAAATAATACTCTCTGGAGTGGTACTTTGGAGGAAGACAGAAAACAAAAAAAGGATTCAACAAACGTTCCTGGGATTTATGAATTGGAGAGATGGAAGTAAAAGACTGCAATTCCTTTTGTTGTTAATTTTGACTGTTTGGACTGTGCTTATTGTAATTCCATATAGAGAGTGGACACATAGATCCGGGACTTATAAGGTATGTTATTCATAATATTTCAGTAGATCCCTATTGCCTATAAGGTAATTTACAAACTCATTAATCTTGTTGTTTGAGCCCCTTACCCCATCCCCAATCTGCCCTTTGCAACTTTACATCCTTTGTGGGAACCCTTCTTTCCAACTGGACTGGCTGACTCACTTTCCTTGAACTCTGTCACATAGTACATACTCTGTGCCCTAGCTCACCTTTCCCCAACTCTGGAGGCTGGTTGACAAGCCTCTCTTCCCTGGAAGCCATGGGCTGTGGGGTATCTCATCACTCTGTATCCCTGTAGTACTTCTTGTCTCATCTTGCTCTAGAGTTGTTATTCTTCCCTCTCTTCTTGTTAGTAACCTTTTCCTCTGTGGCCTCCCACTGGCTTGACAAGCTATCTGAGGGCAGAAGTGTGAGCTCAGTGGCTGATACTAGTAAGCTACAGCTCCCCTTGACCTTAGTGGCTGCCCATTTGCCCCATTTGCCCCACACCCTGACTTGGGCTCTCTGAGCTCTAGCTCCCCCTCAGAGACAGGGGCACTACCTACACTGCAGCCCCTTCCATTCTTTGATTTACTTTAATTTTTTTTAACAGATATTTGGAACCAGATTCACTCTTCTCCCCGATGGTTGTGCCCTGATGGCTAGGACTTTGCTCATTTTATGTTTGTATATTTCACCTTTAAAAGGATTATCATCTCTCCCCATTTATTGGTTATGCTGAGGCAGTGGGGCCTCAGACATACGATCTACACTGTAAGACAAAGTGTGCTTGAGATGTGCCCCCCGTCATGACATCCTCAGTCCTTTTGTATAACATTTTTTCTTTATTGAGATATTTAAAGTATACAGCATATATTTATATCCTGTATATCCCTCACAGTAAGTCCTCACATAACATCATTGATAGGTTATTGGAACTGCAGCAAAAAGATGTATAACAAATTTTCATTATAAAATTTGTAACCAATTTTACCATAGGCTAATTGATATAAACAAGAGTTAAGCTCCTATGGCATCTCATAAGTGTTATAATGAAACAACGTTGAATGAAGAGAAATTATTTGAGGATCTTCTATACTTAAAGATCATATTTTATAACAACTTTTAAAGATATCAGTATGTCAGTCTATTGTTTTATTATAAATCCCTCCTTCACCTCCAGAAATCAAGAGGTATTCCTAGCTATTTTGTTTTCCATAGTTAGGTCATTTGGCTTTAAGATCTTCCTGGCTACTTATTTTTCTGCACCAGAAACTTCAAGTGTTGAAGTATCTTCTGATGGCTTCCAAGTTGCTCAAAAGGAAAGATCCTACTTTGCCCTTCTCTCTCCACATCACCCCTCCTCCCCTTCTCTTTATCATATTAAAGAAAAGATAGGAAGTTTTATATAGAATGTGTCAGTGCTGAAAATATAATAGGGCCACCCAACTGGGAACTTTCTAATCCTGGGATACTTTCTCAGCAAATTTAGTTCCTTCCCTCCTTTTCTATCTTTTTGAGAGGAAGCCCTCCAATTCAGACAGATGTCTCACTTACTATCCCTGTGACTGGAACTCTCTGAGTCTCCTTTTTCCTCATCTGTAGGACAGGGACACAACCTTCTTCACTTGATAGCTCTGATGATTAAATGAGTTTTAATATAAAATTATAATGTAATATTATATATGTATATATAATATCAAAGTGCCCTAGCGTGGTCTTAGTGTATAGGAGGAATTTAAGAGATGCGAGTTCTTTTCCAACCACTTTCTACCTAAACAATACCGTAGAACAGTGGTCCTCAAACTATTGGGTTGTTGGAAAAGTCATGCATTTTTGCAATGAAAAGCAGAAAAAATACATCATGACTTTTCCTATAACCCAATAGTAGGTATTAAAAACACGCTGGGGTCTTGAAAAACCAGAGTCCAGGGTTTCATCCCCAGAGAGCTGGACTCATTGAGTCTGGGGTGGGGCCAAGGAATCTGCCTTTTTAATAACCAGCAATTCAAATTCTGGTGGTCTAATACAGACAACCCCTGAGAGAGCCTGCTTTAGAATCATAAAGTTATATGAAGGTAGCTGGAGGGACTCTAGATGACCTCATTCAACACTCACTCCCCATTTTGCCCATAGAGATACCGAATTTAGGTGACTCACCCAGGTCACACAGGGAGGCAGTGGCTGAGCTAAAATAGGAACACAGGTCCCCTGACTCATAGGGTGACCAGCTACAGCAGGAGGCCACCTCCTCTTTATCAGGAAACAGAGCCTATCTTTCTAAAGCTGAGGTTGCTCTGAGCAACTACTTGACAATGGCTTAGTGCTCAGCCTTCTTTATCAAAAGCCCTTGTAGACACTGTTTTCTGTAAGGATTACTCTTGTGTAGCAGTTTATACCTTCTTTCCATAGCCTTGGTGAGAGTCTCTTCAGATTAGGAAAAATTTCTTTTAATTATTTCTTTGATAATAGTGGGTACGTTGGGACCTTATTTTAAATTCTCTTCTAGCATCCTTCTTTTTTTCTTTTTTATAAAGATTTTATTGGGGAATTGGGGAAGGGGAACAGTGTTGGGGAATTGAGGAAGGTGAATAGCCAAGTTGTTGTCCTTTAATCTTAGTTGTGGAGGGCGCAACTAGCTCAGCTCCAAGTCCAGTCGGCCCGGCCCCCACCCCCGGCGGCAGCTCCCAGCCACTCATCTCAAGGTGCCCTGTTCAATCTTAGTTGCGAGTGGGCATAGCCTACCATCCCATGCAGGAGTCCAAAGGAAAACCTTGTTGTTAAAAGCACGTGCTCTCACCAGCTGCGGCAGTTTAGCTCAGGCGCAGCTCATTGGCCCATGTGAGAATTGAACCGGCGACCTTGTTCCTCAGAGCTCACGCTCTTAACCAACTGAGCCACTCGGCTGGCCCCACTTCTATCATTCTTCTTAATTAAAGGCTGCAATACCTTTTAATGAAAGATATTTCTTTTGGTCATTTTAACTCTTTCATTGTAAAACAGAACACACATTGAAAAAACTACACAAAGCAAATGATAGCTTAGTGGATTGTTATAAGGCAAACATCCTTCTAATTACCATCCAGGTAAAGACACGGAATTCTGCCAGCTACCCCAGAAGACTTCCACATACCCTGTCCAATTGACAACCTCCGCTATCCCTCCAAAAGTAACTACAATCCTGATTTTTTTTGGTGATTATTTTCTTGCATATCTTTATAATTTACTACTCCCATTGTGCATTCCTAGACACTAAAGTTTAATTTTGCTCTAAAAAAATCTGATGTCTTTTAAATCTCTTTAAAATTACAGATTTTCCCCATCCCTTTCTTCTTCTTATAATTTATCTTTCGAAGTACCTGATCTATTTGACTTATAAAGTTTCTTACAGTCTTAATTTTGCTGATTGCCAGATGTTTGATCAAACTCATATCTGATCTTTTTAACTGGATTGTTAGTGGTATGTGTTCTTTCATCAGGGTGTATATAATGTCTGTTTTTCACTCTTTTTTCTCCTAATGATCATCGATGCTCAATTACTTGATCTATTAATTAATTGGAGGCTGCAAGATGATAATATTCTATCATTTTATTTTTATTTATTTACTGGAATAATTTTATAAGAAGGAGCCATTCTACTCATCTACTACTTTTTAGCTGGTGACATTTTCACCGGGTGAAAAACATATTTCCCTGCATCCCTGTAGCTAGATATGACCATGTGACTACGTTCTGGCCAATAAGATACAAATATGAATGTCATGTGTGGCTTCCAAAAAGTCTCATTAAATGGAGAGGAGGACACTGTTTTGGCCTATCTTCCTTCCCAGTGTTTAGAACGCTAATATGATAGTTGGAACCTCAGCAGGCATTGAACCATAATGTGAATTGGGAAGCCTCCTTGCTAGGATGGTGGAGTGGGGGCTAAGAAAGAGCCTGGATCCCTGATAACAAAGTGGAGCTGCCACACCAGGCCTGAATTTCCTACATCTGGACTTCTGCTGTGCAAGAGAAATAGAAACATCTATCTTGTTTAAGCCACTATAAATGGGTTTCTGTTATAGGCAACTGAACCTAATCTTAACCAGGTATCCTCACTGATACATAGAGGAGGGACATAGTGCCAGAAGAGAATTGGTCAGGGAGAACTGACTTAATGAGAGAGGCCAGGTCAGGCAAGGCTTTCCTGAAGAAGCTATGACGAAGCTAGATCTCAAGGACGGTCAAGAGTGGGAAGGGAATGCAGAAAGATGTAAAAGTCTTTGACAAACGAACAGTTTGTGTGACATTCTGTGGTGGGAGGGAATGTGGGATATTAAAAGCCCCAAAAAGTCAAAGAGTAACTGGTATCAGAATGAGAGGGAGAGTGATACCTACTGTGGCTGGAGAAGTAGAGTTTTATCTTCCTCCTAAGAACAATGGAAGCCAGGAGGTTTTCTAAGCACAAGTGGAGAACCATGATTAGAGTTGTTTTCAATAATGCCATTATGGCTTCTGTGTGGAGAAAGATTGGAGGGGGCAAGAATGTGTGTGGGAAGGCCAGTGGTCCAGGTGAGAGATGATAAACTAGGTTGGTGTGGTGGAGCCAAAGAGAAGGGAGCAGATTTCAGAGATATGTAGAAGATACACCAAGACTCAATGATGATTTGGAAATGGGGATATGAGAGACAGGAAGCGCCTAACACTCCTTCTGGGTTTCTGGCTGATGTAACAGGATAGAAGGTGTGCTAAAAGCAGTGGACGAGTCCAGTTTGGAGGACAAGATCATGAAATCAGATCTGGCCTTTGTAGTGGCAGAAACATTTTTTTTACCTTCCATCCATCTTAGGTCCATTCGCTGGGGCACAGTAAATTAGACTGACAAAAGACAGATTAGCAAGAGGAAAACAAACAGAAGTTTATTAACACATGCATTGTACAGATACATAGGAGTACCTAGAGATGAGCAACTCAAAGGAGTGCTTAGAACGTGGGCTTATACAACATCTTAACAAAGAATAATAACTTTTTAGAGAACTGACAAGACAAGGCAAAGGAAAAGGACTTCGAGTTTCCAGGGCAACAAGCTGTAGGAAGGCAAATATATGGGGGAACTAATGGAAGATAAGGGCTAGTGAGAAAAGTTTGCTATGTAGATTCCTCTGGTGTTATCTCCGGGCTGACAAGGGTCTAGAATTGTCTCTAGTGATTAACTTTAGTCCTTCCTTGTTAAAAAAAAAATTAATTCTTGTCCTGTCCTGCTTTTAGATAAATAGGGGGAGGGCAGAGAGTGTTTCTTATGCCTGCTTCTTCTCTATTGCCTTCAGTTCAAAATAAGCCTTATGTCAAAGTGGCATGTTTTGCTATCCTTCACTTTGATGGGTATAAAGTGATGGCATTCATTTGCAAATTACCACAAACTGTGTGGCTTAAAACAACACATTTATTATCTCACAGTTCTGGAGCTTAGAAATTTGAAATCAAGGTGCTGGCAGGGCCATGGTCTCCCTGAAGGTTCAAGAGGAGGATCCTTCTTTCCTCTTCCTAGCTTCTGGTGGTTGCCAGCAGTCCTTGGTATTCTTTGTTTTGTAGCTTCATCACTCCAGACTTTGCCTCTGTCATCACATGGTCTTCTCTCTATGTGTCTGTGTCTCTGCATCTTCACTTCTTTTTATAAGGACATCACTCATATTGGAGTTAGGGCCTACCCTAATCAGCATGACCTTGTTTCAACTAATCACACCTACAAAACGCTATTGACAAATAAGATCATACTCACAGGGATGTCAATATATCTTTTGGGGGACACAGTGCAACCCAAAACAGTGTCTGTGCTCCATGTGGAGTGGCTAACTGGGCATGGGCTGTGTGAATGCATGATGATAGGGCTGTGGAGAGAGGGGGAAGGTGGCATTGACCTTTAACAAACAGCTACAGATTTCTCCAGCAAAAAGAGTTTATGTGGGAATAACAAAGATTTGCAATTAGGGACATGCATTCTAATGGCAAATCCTGCACCTCTGGAGAACAAAGGAGAGGAATGCTCTTTTATGGACTTGGAGGGGCTGTTGTAAACTAAAAATTCATTGGAGGAAACTGAAAGCTCAACGTATAGTGACTTTTCATTGGCTGAGCTATGGCGGTCTCCCATTGGCTAAGCTGTTATTGGGCATACAGGGATCTTTTCTCCTTCCTACTGAGGTGGTAAAGTAGTATTACTTCCAGTTAGAGATGCAAGATTTCTTCCTGTTGAGGTAACTACTATGCATTGGGTGATAACTATGTTAGTTCTGTCTTCTAGCTTCCTGATTCCATTTTAAAAGAGGTTTCTGTTTATTAATTTTCACAATGCTAAGAAACAAATGGTGACAATGTTGTGTGAAAAACCTATGAAGGAAATGTAAAGGGAGAACTATAAGGTGGGGACTGGGGGAAGGAAAGCAGAGGGACTCCACAGAGATGTTAATTGAATCTGAGGCTGAGTAGGATCCTTCCAGGAAGATAAGGAACAATGTGGGCAGAAGCATGAAGATGTGAGTGCAGCTGGGGACAGACTGTGCTGTGTCCGGTGTGGCTAGAGTGTAGGGTGTCATGCGGGACTTGGGTTTTGTGCTAAAGTCTTCTTGTGTAACCCTAAGGCAAAGACAAGGAGCCGAGGGCTTCTAGTAGGATCCACAAGATCAGGTTTGAGTTTCAAATAAAGACTAGCAAGCCTGCATTGTGAATGGACTAAAGAGATTTCTGCAGAGGCTTTGGTCAGTGTGGAAGGACCCCAGCACTCTGGCTGCCCCCCTGTCCTGTGCATTCTGACTCTGATTCCTGACCTCAGTACCCACCCCTGCCCCTGTGCTTTTGCTGACCATCTGGCCTGAGATGCCCTACAGGAATTTTGCCTTTGTTTACCCACTCCTCCCATCTCCACTGGCCTGTGCAATTTCCACAGCTACAGCATGGTGTTGGGCAGTGGGAAGGGAGTCGTTTGGACATCAACAGGTGTGTATATGAAAGCACTTTTTAAACCAGAAGCATTTTACTCAAGTTTGGTTTTGGAGTCAGGCAGACCTGGCTGCACTTAAAAAAAAAAAAAATTTGTAACAGCTCTATTGAGATATAATTTACGTGTCATAAAGTTCATTCGTTTGAAGTATATAATTCAATTTTTCAAAGAGTTGTGCCAAGCATCACCATGATGAATTTTTAGAACATTTTCATCATCTCCAAAAGAAACCCATACCTGCGCGCACATCCTGACCCCACCGTCTTATGGCTGTGTAATTATGGACAATTTACTTAGCTTCTCTGAGTCCCAATTCCTTCATCTTATAGGTGGGGACAGTAACACCCATTCTCATGGGTTTATTTAAGGGGTGAATGAGATAGCAAATAACATCCCTAGTGCATGGTTTGGCACAGGGTAGGCCCTCAATAGATTCAAGTTCCCTAAATGAGTGCCTGCAGTTGTTTTTCTGTAGATTTAGTTAGGAATCACCCTGAGCAGTTATTCATGAATCAGTATCTCAGCATTCAAATTTTTTTCTGAAGAGCTTACAGTCCTTACACTTAACCTAATGCTTTTTACACAAACACACAAATACACCAACACACCATACCTCACTAACTTATACACTCATGTACAAATACATTAATACAATGCACATAGAACTAATCTAGCTTTGAGAGATTCAGAGAGTTTCTAGAATATTTTTATGCTTGTAAAAAACTAACTGCTCTGTAATTATATATCTATGTCTAGATAGATAGATGTAGCTATATAATGGATGTTTCTAATTTGCATTTCTTTAACTGAAAGGGCTTAGTGCCTAAAGATGTCCAGCAGAATAATCCGCAAGCAAATTATAAATTAGGTAAGGTGTCTCTCTAACCTATAGTTAATAATAATTTCTTTGGCTTCTCCTATGTGCTAGGTTTAGGATTAAATATTTTTATGTGTATATTTATCTTTGCTTTGACCCTGAGTTAAATTGGTATCCTTATCACAAAGTAGGAGGAGTAATAAACACCCATTTTGTAGGGAAGGAGAAAGGAGGCTCAGAGAAATTATGTGCTCCAGGGCACACACTAGCAAGTAGAGGAGTCAGGATTTGAACTCAGGATCTCCCCACAATGATGGACTAAAGATAGCTTCAGGTTGGGCTATCTTCAGATACCTCTATGACTGTACTCTTAGAAGACAGGTATGCTCATTCTGAGGCATCACTGCATGACAGGCCAGTGATTACCCTCAGAATTATTTCCATTGTGACAGGCAGCTGACTGCAAGCTAGGAAAGCGAGGCCTCACCAGAAACTGAACAATGCTGGAACTTGATCTTGGACTTTCCAGCCTCCAGAACTGTGAAAAAAACAACAACAACGAAAAAAACTTCTGTTGTTTAAGCCATGCAATCTGTGGTATTTTGTGAGGCATTAGTTGTAAATAATAAGATTCCTTTATTCCATTGACTATTGACAATGTGCTACTCAAGACTGACATAAACCCATGACCCTCAGAATATTCTGGGCCTGGGGAGGAGACTCATGAATAAATAGAATGGATGCTCTGCCTGCTGGAGGAAGTACAGTGTGCTTTGTGAATAAGAGAAGGGCATGGAAACCCAGGGTATGTGATGCAGGATTTGCTAACTGGGGCCCCCAAGTATGTTTCCTTTGGCCGCGATAGTGTTTTAAAAATTGGGAAATCTCACATAAAAAATTAAACTTCTATCTTCTTTTGAAAAATGAAACTCTGGTCACATTGAGCCTGTGTTTCTATAGCTGCCATCTTCAAGGACACTGTTCACTGCTGTCCCCACTGCTCCCTATTGTCTAGTTGGTCAGCCAGTTGCCCTCACTTAGGTCACATGTCATGTGGGATCCCTGACATACATGTGGCCTTTTTCATGCTCATAAGTGTGTGTAATTAATGTAGATTTCCCCCGTTAACCAGACAACCAGGTTAACTCAAACTAGGTCCAAAGCCAAAATGATGACAACTCTGAAGGTCAACCTGCACCATATTGTATCAGAGACTCAGGAACTGGGGGGCCTTTGGAGATCAGGTAGTCTTGGCATCTCATTTTCCAGTTTGGAAACAGAAACCCACAGAGGTGAAGCCGATCGCTCCAGGTTACATAGCCAGACAGCAGTTAGCAGAGCCATGATGAGAGCCCGAATTCCCCGATGCCTAGTCCATTGCATGTTCACTCTAAGTTGTTTTTTTCCTCCTATTATCTTGGTAGAAAAAGAAAAGTATCAGTTTGCCACATAGAATTTGGAAAGTATTTTCATGTGATGTTTTAATCCATGTTTGGGCCCCTTTCTTCACACTGTCAGAGGAATTATCAAAAGAAAATTATTGGAAAGTGTTAGCCGTGTATTATGGTTTCCAAGCCCATAAGCACAGATGTCCACTGGCAAAGTTGAAATACAATTGGAAGAAATTAAAACTCATTTTGTTTTTCAGGCCCTGGTAATTCTTACTGCAGATGAGTGCTCAAGCTCAGTCTCCTCCCCCTTATTATTAAACAAAAGCAGAAAACAACAAAAATAGATACTAATGCAGAAATCTGCTCTAGTTTCTTCTTTTGTGTACCAATGTTTTTGTTGGTCAAATCACATAATGGATCATCCATTACAATGGCTTATCTTTGTACGTCCCAAAGTAGCTAGTAAGGATATGAAAGGATGGTCCATTGTAAAGCAGGATGGTATGAGAGCTCCATCTCTTTGGGTCTCTGTACCCCCAAATTGGTGATGCAGAAAGTAATTAAACATGAAATCCATCAAAGAATGAACAAGATGAGAAGCTGTGTCACCTGGTGGTTAGGGTTATGGGCTTTGGAACCAGACTTTCTGGGTGCAAGTCCCAGCTCTGTCATTGACTAGCAGTCTGACTTTGGGCAGGGTACTCAACCTGTTGGTGCCTTTGTTTTCTTCTCAGTGAAACAGGGATGATGATTCTGGTCTCTGCCTTCCAGGGTTATTTTGGGGACTCAGAACACTAAGTCCCAGTGTCTGACTTGATAACTGTTAGCTGGACCATCATGTTAGGTGATCAAGATTACTCTCCTTGCCCAAACTCTAGTTGGACTACTCTTAGTCCCCTTTATGATTATGCTTCAACCTGGTGCTTCTCTGTCTGTTCTTGCCAAAGCCCAGTTTTAGTAAGAATCCTGCTAAGTCAGCTTAGAGAGAATCACCCACTCTTGATATCTGATCACCCTCAATATATGATCGAACGCCGTATTCCCCACCAGGGTATCTGATCGCCCTGGCCTGGCTTCAAGAATCCTGTTAAGTCAGTTTAACAATAACCCCCTAACACTTGATGTCTCCTTTTAGTAATTTTCTATCCACTGACCCTTCTGCTCTTTGGCTATAAATCCCCACTTCTCCTTGTTGCTTTGGGAGTTGCACTAGATCTCTCCTATTGCAATACTCCTGTCGCAGTGTGCAGAGTTCTTTATGTTTACTCTCTCATTTATTTTGCAAAGGCCTGCAGGTAGGCACTATTACCTAATTTCACACATGAGGAGCTGGAGTCAGAATGGTTAAATGACTGCCCCAAATCAACCAGCTCATTAGTGCCAGGGAGGAAGTTTGAGGCCGGAGCCCATGCCCATGCCCCTCTGGCACCTGGAAGGCCATGTGAGTGGTGGGCATGGATGAAAGATGGGATGCAGGAGGAAAAGATGGGAAATGGATCTCATATTTTATGTAACACAGGGTCACACACTTGGAGTCTTTGAGGAGTTGTTGGGGGCCAGGGATTAGGCCTTCCCGACTGACACGTCAGGCCAAAACCTTTGCTAGTCTGGTAAGGGTGACCTGGGAGATGAGAGGGTGTGGTGTGTGTGTGTGTGTGTGTGTGTGTGAGAGAGAGAGAGAGAGAGAGAGAGAGAGAGAGAGAGAGAGAGAGAGAGAAGTTGGATAAATTTTCTGCACTGTCTCCTGTCTCCTATGTTCCAGCCCAGAAGTTACTCGCTGCCTCTTCCTCAAAGAAGATTCTCTGGGCTGGCATCAAAAACTCCATGGCCTATTGTCATTGATCCCACTGTCCTCCACGAGAGGGTGTGCTCTGGCCAGTGGGCCATGCACCTGAGCTAGAGGTCGTCCAGTCCAAGCTCTTCACTTTACAGATGCTGAAAATGAGATCTTGAGAAGCTAAATGGATTTGTTTAAATTCTTGGAGGAGCAGAGTTGGGTCAGAAACTAGATACCCTGATTTATTCATTTGTCTGATAAGTAGATAGTGAGCATTTACTCTGTGCCAGCACTGTCCTGGGCCCCCAGACACTAGCCATTCAGGAACCTCTGAGAATCCTACATTCTGTATCTGAACACGAGATTCCATTTCTTCTCTGCTCTCTTTCCTAACTCATCATTGAATATCTCTGAGGCCCCAGGGCCTGTTAGGAGCACTGGTGGATTCAGATGGGTCTTAGCAACACGGAGGTTAGAACTGCATGCCTTCCGCTCTCCCCAGGGCCCCCGGTTGCTTTGCTTGCCCATCGCCATAAGCTCTTACCCCTCTTCCAGATGTCTGCTTGTTTCCCTCTGAGCTCCCACATCCACATTCCCAGCATTTGTCACTCACATCAGCAGCATCCAGTTTCCTTCTTCTGCCAACTCATTTCTGGGCTGTCTCCAATCCGCCTTTTTCCAAAGGATTAAATGGCTCGTCCAAGGTTATATGGCAATTAAACCATGGACTCCAGCCTTTGGACTCAGACTGCAGATGGATTCACTCAGAGGAGGAAGAATCTATTATTTCTTGAAAACTTCACAGAAATGACATATATCTCATATATACATTCCCTTCATTTAGAAATTCAAGCTTTAAAAAATAAATTCAAATGCCTCATTTTTTTGCTTTTTTGCTTGGCTCTACCCTTTCCACAAAACTGTTTCTTTCCCAAATCACCACCTTGGCCTTCAAGCTTTCATTTTCTGCCCATTAGTGAGATCTGAGTTTGAATTCCCACATCACAGCCCCACATCTCAGTAGGGCTGTGACATTTGGCAACTTACATAACTTGCATCTGTAGGCCTCAGTTTCCCTTCTGTAAAATTGGAAACAATTACCCATCTCACTGGTTGCTGAGATCATATGTGAAAATGCATGGCAACTATGTAATAAATGTTAATTTCCTTACCCTTTAGCTGTCCTAAAAGGATTTATTTTCACACAGGGGAGCATACATCTTTTTTTCTGTTTTAGAATGTTGTCACCTTTTATGCCAGGAGTGAGTGTTGGCACCAAGAAGCCAGGCTTGGCCCACTCTTGTCAAGGTGAGGCATAATATTGAGGGACTCCACAGCGACTCGAGGGCACTGGCAAAGAGCTGGCCCTCTGCCTCTTCCTGGAGGGACTGGCTGCTGGTCTGTGGGGGACCCTCTGCCCCACCCTGCAGGAGGGGGTGCTTGTGGCCCCTGTCTGGATCCCAATGCCATGTGCTGTCTATCCCAGGCCTCCAGGAAGCCAAACAGTAATTGAGAACTGTCATGTGAGCAACACCCAGAACCACAAGCCAGAGGTCAGGGCTCAGCTCGGCATCTGTTGTATGTACCTGCATGTGTGTGTGCATGCACACATGTGTGGACCTACCTGTATATGTGTGCATGTGTGTGTGTGTATTTTCTCACAACTTCATAGGAACCTGCCAGGTGCAGGATAGGGAGGCACAGAGGAAAGATTTATTCCAGGTCTGGGGAGACGGAAGACCTCTGCCCCTGCCTCCCTCACCCAGCCATGGGGGATTGGCCAAATGACCTCTTGTACTTTGATTCTGTGATGCCCATGGGACTTGCTCTCACCTGGGTACCAATCACTTGATTTAGGTAGTAGGGCTACAGGCCAGCTTTGTGGCCTGGAGGGTGGCCTGGCTCCAAAGCCAAGGATGTCAGGCTAACAATGATCTGTGCAGGCCTCAGTTTCTGAGCACAGAGGCACAGGGGGCTGATGAGGCAGTGGTTCAGGTTGAGAGTTATTGAAGGGCAGCTGGGTGAGGTGTCCCAGACATCACAGCTGCCTGCATGGAAGCCCAGAGTTGGCCTAGCAGGCCTCTATGGAGGGCTGCTGGTCCCTTGCTGCCTATCCCAGCCACCTGGATGCCGCTGTACCCTCTCCTCACACCAGTCCCTGTAACCATCACTCTAAGCTCCAGCTGTCCTCCTCGTTCTCCCATAGGAACATTTCTTCAGCTTGTTTTGCCTATTTGTGAAAACGCAAGTACAGTGCTGCCTGAGAATGACATGTGAGCCCTCTCCAGGCCTCAGCACAATTCCTGGGACCAGGAGGCTCTATTATAACACCAATAACATGAGTTTGTGGCTAATTGTGGCTTTGCCTGTTGCAATTAAGTTCATGTGCCCCATATCCATATGTCTGCTTTGAGAAGGTATTCAGAAATGTCTGCACTCTGTAATTTAGGATGCAGGGGCCCTGGTGCTGAGGCCTGTGTTTGGGGAAGGCCATTTCTTGGTTTTTACTGTGGAGCTATAAGACCTGAGCCCTTCTAAGCTCCATGATTGGCCATGGCCCAGGCTTAATTTCAGGAAGATGCTGGACTACAGATCCATCTATGGGATAATCCCAGTAGATACCTCTGAAAATACTTTCCCCAATACTTTGAAGCTTAATTCTCTCAGTTACAAATCTGTATGATCCTTCTTTGTAACACAAGTGTCTGTAATAGGAGCTTAATAGGTGTATGTTGAATTAATGAGATTTGGATGTCTATTAAATGGTATCAGTCATGTTTACCCCAGTTTCAATTTTTCCCAGTAAATAAGCATGTGGCAAGGTTGGACAGGGTGACTAAAGAGAGCTCTTGTCAGTTTGAGAGTTGGTCTATACCAGGCCTTACTTACCCCTCTAATCAGGGTGCTAGTTTTATATGACTTGCTTTCCACCACCTTCAGGAGCCCATACAAGGTGACCACAAGTGGCCCAGTTCTGAGAGTTCAGGGCAGAATGATGCCCTAAGCTGTCGGTGTCTCGGTCTCCCTGGGTTCTGTCTGAGGAGTCTGCACAGAGTCCAGTCATGACTTTTCCAGGTCATTGCTGTTGCCCCTCCTGTGAGCAGCCTCAGAAATGGAGTAGCTGCTGTCATTAGGCTGGTAGAACCTCATGGGAATCTGGAAGGTCTGTGGAAGTTTCCCTGGTGGTGTGACATAGTCCCCAAGTTGGGAAAAATGGTAACTGAGGTGCATGAATGTTGCCTACAGAGTCCCGGGAGGCAGAGGGAGGAAGGAAAGCCAGCAGGAGCTCGTCCTGCTCTGCCCAGGGAATTTCTCTCTCTCTTAAAAAGAATGAGGCAAAGGCTGACAATCCCATTAGCCTCCGAAGACATGAGGAAAAATTGCCATAGGGCCTGCACTGCTCAGCGTGAAGTGGAAACTTGGCAAATGAGGCGTTCAGACTCAGAGATTGTCAGACCTTGAAGGGACCCCCGAGAGCATCTGTCTGGCCTCATTTTTGAAGTGTGTTGCTTAATTTCCAAACAGTCTGGAATTTTCTTATTTTCATTTTGTTATTGATTCTAGCTTAATTCTGCTGTGGTTAGAGAACACACTCCACAGGATTTCAAAGGATTTCAACAGAGCTGGAATTAGAACTCAGGTCTCCTGATACCCATTGCGTTGTTTCTACCACAACATGCTGGGCAACAAGGAGATTTGAGTCTATCAAACATTCACCCAAGGTATCATTCATTCATTTGACAAATAGTTTTCAAGGACCTGCTCTGTGCCAAGTACTGGGCAAATTTCTTTTTTCTAACTGCTTTCAAGATTTTCTCTTTGTCTTGGTTTTTAGCAGTTTTATTATAATGTGAGTAGGTATGGTTTTCTTTGTATTTACTCTGCTTGGAGTTCATATATCTTCAAATATTCCTTCTGCCTTATGCTTTTCCTCCTTTCATTCAGAGACTCCAATTACATGTGTGTACTACCTTCAAGAATTATACAGCCTTGGTGGTGGTGGTGGTGGTGGTGGGGAAGTAAGAGATAGGCAAGTATATTATTTAAGAAATAGGTTTAGCTGACTATTACAAGTACACAGTATAACAGAGACTTACATAAAATGGTTTATTTCTCTTTTACATGACAGGATGGAGGTAGGTATACTATGTTACCTACTTGGTAGCTGTATTCCATTGGGTGTTGCCGTCATCTGCCTAAACCAAGGTGACGCACAGTACATCTCTGCTCCAATCAGATGGATGGAAGAAGTGGGAAAGAAGACCATAGCCCTTCCATTCAAAGTTTCTCCCTGGAAATTGTCTATCTCACTTGCTTTTACATCCCATTGCCTTGAATTTGGTCATGTGGCCACAACAAACTTCAAATAAGGCTGGGAAATGTAGTGTTTCTTTTGAGAGGTCACTTCTTAAGCTAAAATTTAGAGCATCTATTGCTATGAGGGAAAAGAGGATGCTAAATATTGGGGGACAATTATCAGCCTCTTCTATAGCAAGTAATCACAATACAAGGCCAAGCTGAGGTGAGGCTTTGGAAGAGGTTAGAAAAGATGTCACAAATGAAGTAACATTTGAAGGGTGACTAGGAGTCAGTTGAGGGAAAAATGACCAGAGGGCAATCTAAGCAGGGACATTGGCATAAGCACTGACTCCTAAGAGCAGAGTCCACATAGTTTCATTTTTTTCTAACTTCAGTGCCTGGCACAGAACAGGCTTTTATGTAGATGTTGTCAAATAGAATCAATTCTAAGGGCAGAAGGAGAGGGAAGTTTTTGCTGTGGAGAGTGGAGGTCTAGTAGAATTGGAAAAGCAGGAACATTACTGTGGCTTTGGAGAGGATTCAAGCCATTATAGATACATTGAGATTTAAGGTGAGAACAAGCATGCCAAGTTGAAGTTGCTCAGCAGGCAACCGGGAGACAGTGGGAACTAGAGATGTGAGTTTGGGAGCCGTCCTTGGGAGAGTGATAATTGAGATTGTTGTCATCTACTTTCTTTAAAGGAGAAAATATAGTAAGAGTAAAACGGCCGGGCAAGGACTGAATCTTGGTAATGAAGGGAAAGAACGAGTAAGGAGAAAGAACTGTTATGTGAGTTAGGCTGTCTT
Source organism: Aselliscus stoliczkanus (assembly GCA_033961575.1). Classification (NCBI taxonomy): domain Eukaryota; kingdom Metazoa; phylum Chordata; class Mammalia; order Chiroptera; family Hipposideridae; genus Aselliscus; species Aselliscus stoliczkanus. The sequence continues at coordinate 103,612,506 of CM066732.1, forward strand.
TGGAGAGATTTTGGAGGCCTCTTTCCACTCCAGAGGACTCACTGACACTTCAGCTTTATCCACGCCCCTGGAGCTGGCACCAACTCTGTCCTGTGACTTGCTCTTCCCTTGATCCTTGCTAGCTTTCAATTAATGATTAATTCAATTTTATGTTCATTAAACTCTCATTAGATAATTTCATTTTATTCATAAAAGGATTTGAGGCACCATTCTGACTTAATATTTATTACACAAGTAATCCATTTTCACTCTTTTTTGAAGGTTTATTTCTTTTTGTTCTTTTTTAAGATTTTTATTAAAAATGTAGGTAACATGCAATATTATATTAGTTTCAGGGGTATGCCATAGTTATTCAACATTTACATATGTACAGGAGTGATTGCCATGGTAAGTCCAGCAACCATCTGACACCTATGTTATCACAATATTATTGACTATATTCCCCATGCTGTATGTTACATTCCCATGACTTATTTGTTTTATACCTAGAAATTTGGACCTCTTATTCCCTTTCCCTTCCCCCCACCCCTTTTAAAAATTTTCAATTACAGTTGACATTCAATCTTATTTTATATTCATTTCAGGTACAGTATAATGGTTATATGTTTATATAATTTAAGAAGCAATCCCCCTGACTAATCTAGTACCCACCTAGCACTATACATAGTTATTACCACATCATTGACTATATTCCCTATACTTTACTTTAATCCCCATGACTATTTTGTAACTACCATTGTATATCTTTCTTCTTCTTCTTCTTCTTCTTCTTCTTCTTCTTCTTCTTCTTCTTCTTCTTCTTCTTCTTCTTCTTCTTCTTCTTCTTCTTCTTCTTCTTCTTCTTCTTCTGCTTCTTCTGCTTCTTCTGCTTCTTCTGCTTCTGCTTCTGCTTCTGCTTCTGCTTCTGCTTCTTCTATAGCCGAGCCATCCTGCCACCTGCCATCCAGCCATCAGCAGCAGCTCAGCTCGGGCTGGGCATCAAACTGCTGTTGCTCAGAGCTCAGCTCGCACTCTTGAGAGCTTTTAACCAACTGAGCCACTCAGCCAGCCCTGCCATTGTATTTCTTAATCACTTCACCTTTTTCACCCTGTCCCCAACCTCCTCCCATCTATCATCCCAACAAATCTAGTACCATCTGATACCATACATAGTTATTACAATATTATTATTGACAGTATTCCTTATGCTATACCCTGCATCCCCAGAACTACTTTGTAGCAACGAATTTGTACTTTTTTTTTTTTTTTTTTTTTTTTTTTTTTAAGATTTTGTGCTTCTTAATTCCTTCCCCTTTTTTCACCCACACCACCAACCACCTCTCATCTGGCAACCATCAAAATGTTCTGTGTAACTATAAGTTAGTTTCTGTTTTGTTTTTTAATTTTGTTCTTAGATTCCAAATATAAGTGAAATCATATTGCATATGTCTTTCTCTGTCTGATATACTCCACTAAGGACAACAGCCTCCAGGTCTGTCCATGCTGCTGCAGATGGCAAAAACCCATTCCCTTCCATGGCTGAGCAATATTCCATTGTATATAAATACCACCTCTTTATCCATTCATCCATTAATGAACACCCAGGCTACCTCCACGTTTTGGCCATTGTTAACAATGTTGCAATGAACATATGCAACACATCCCCTCAAAGTAGCATTTTGTGTTCTTCAGATAAATATTCTGAAGTGGGATTACTGGTTCCTTCACTGTCACTTCTTATAGCCTTTGTTTTAAAGTCTATTTTGTCTGGTATAAGAATTGCTACCCAAGCTTTCTGTTTGTTTGTTTCCATTTTTATGAAACATCTTTTTCCATCCTTTTACTTTCTATCTGTGTGTGTCTTTCAATCTAAAGTGAGTCTCTTGTAGGCAGCACATGTAAGGGTTTTGCTTTCTTATCCATTCAGCCCTCCTGTGCCTTTTGATTGGATCATTTAGTCCATTTACATTGAAAGTAATTGTTGATAGATATGTAGCTATTGCCATTTTACTATTCATAATTTTTATTTTTTTTTTCCATATTAAATAAGTCTCTTTAACATTCCTTGTAATACTGGTTTGGTGGTGATGATCTCCTTTAGCTTTTTCTTGTTGGGGAACTATCTGTCTTTCAATTCAAAATGAGAGATTTACTAAGTAGAGTACGTTTGGTTGTAGGTTGTCACTTTTCACCACTTTGAATATTTCATGCCAATCCTTCTGGCTTTCAGTTTCTATTGAGAAATCAGCTGACAGTCTTCTAGGGGCTCCCTTATAAGTTACTAGTTGCCTTTTTCTTGCTGCTGTTAGGATTCTCTCTTTGTCTTTAACCTTTGCCATTTTAGTTATAATGTGTTTTGGTGGGGGCCTGTTTGGGTTCAACCTGTTTGGACTCTCTGCATTTCCTGGAGTTGTATGTCTATTTCCTTTGCCAGGTTAGGAAAGTTTTCAGTCATTATTTCTTCAATTGAGTTCTCAATCTCTTGCTTTCTCTCTTCTTCTGATACCCATATGATAAAAATGCTGCTATGCTTGATGTCCCAGAGGTCTCTTAAACTCTCCTCATTTTTTTGGATTCTTTTTTTCTTTTTGCTATTCTGATTGGGTGTTTTCTGCTACCTTGTCTTCCAAGTCACTGATTTGATCCTCTGTTGCAGTTAGTATGCTGGTGATTCCTTCTAGTGCATTCTTCATTTCAGTTACTGTATTCTTTGCTTCTGACTGGTTCTTTTTTATGGTTTCTATGTTCTTTTTTTATGCTTGATAGGTCTTTGTTGAAGTTCTCACCAAGTTCCTTGAGCATCCTTATAACTTTTGTTTTGAACTCTGTCTCTGGTAGGTTGCTTACCTCCATTTCATTTAACTCTTTCTCTGGATTTTTCTCCTATTCTTTCATTTGGGACACATTTCTTGGTTTCCTCGTTTTGGCTGCCTCTCTGTGTTTGTTTCTATGTATTAGGTAGATATGCTATGTTTCTCAGTCTTGGCCAGGTGGTCTTATGTAGTAGATGTCCTGTGGGGCCCAGTGGCACAGTCTTCCTGGTCACCTGCTCTGGGTACTCCAGGAGTGTCCTTTGTGTGGGTTGTATGTGTTCTCCTATCACAGTTGAGCCTTGATTGCTATTGGCACACCAGTGGGTGGGATTGAACCTCACTCAGGTGACTGGCTGTGGGGTTTGGCCACATTTACAACTTACAAGCTGCTTACCCCACTGAGTGGGATTCACCCCAGTGGGCTCTGGGGCCTGTTGAGACCACCCTTTGTGTGTGCCTTGTGGGACTAATTGCATGATGTTCTGCTGTGGCTGAAGCCAACCTCCAAGTATGTTGGTTCTGGGGCTTCTTGGGAGGGGCTCTGGTGCAGGCCCAGGTCACCCACTGCCTGTGACTGTTCAGAGACTATCTGGTAGGAGCTATGAAGCAATCCATGGTTGGTCACTGCCTGTGCCAACCCTGGAAGTGCTTGAGAGAGGCCACATTCTGAACCTAGGAAGTCTGCCACCAGTACCAGGTTGGGGAATCTCCATAAAAAGCCAAGACACCCCAAGGCCTGCTGCCACCTGCCAGCTCTCTAAGGTTCAGCTGCTGATAGATCCTTGTGTGGTATGCAAGTTGGGTAAGGCAGGGTCTCAGGGAGTCACTAGAATGGGAAGAGTTGTGGTCACCAGGTTAATGTAAATTCTGCTTTGGTGCCAATGCTGAGCCTGGAGCTACTCAGCAAAAGTCTCAGAGTACATTGAGGTCCACCTGGGGCCTGCCAGACTCTGATAGTTTTCCAAAAAATATTGTAATGCAGGCCTGGCTGGCTGCTCGCAGAGAAAGTGCCTCTGATGTTGGAGGAGTTGGGTTGGGTGGGATCCCAGTGAGTCAGCAGGGTGGAGCAGCAGAGCTGCCCAGGCCAATTGATTCAGATTTGGCCATGGTGATGGCAGGCTCAACACAGGAAAGATGGTGTCAGCCTGCCGACTGCACTGAGCAGGACCTCACACAGGGAAAATGATGACTGTTTTCCAGTCCTCCCCTGGAACCCACGTGCCTCAGTTTGCCTCCCCCTCCATATGTCTCTGACACCTCCTGTTTCACCCTCCCTCTGCCAGAGCCCAAGGTGAGTGACTGCGAGCAAGTGAGTCTGTGTGCAGGCTGTTTAAGAGGATATTTGTGTTTCCTGTAGCCTTCCATCCTACCTGTACAGTTGGAATCCCCACTGTTTTTCACTGCCAGATGTGTGGAGGCTCTTCTTTTCTGCACCAGTACTCTGGGCTGGGGAGGCTGGTGTGGGACTGGGGTCCTTCACTCCTCCAGGGGGAACCTCCACAGTCAAGATATCCCTCTTGATTCTCAACCGCCACATGGAGGTTTATAGCCCATTCCGGTTCTCTGCCCCTCCTACCAGCCTCAATGAAGCTTCCTATTTGTATTTTAATCATAGGACTTCTGTTTGGCTAGACTTAGATGTGTTCTCCAGGTTGATTGTTCTATAATTTAGTTGTAATTTTAATGTGTTCAAGGAACACAGTGTTTATCTACTCTGCCATCTTGGATCTCTAGCCATTTTCACTTTTTTAAAATATCAGAAAATATTGTTAAACAAAAGAAAGAACATTAAAATCACCCATAACCCCGCGATTTAAATTAACATTTTGGTACATGTATGTCCAGACTTTATACTCTATCCCTCCCTAATAGTTTAATATCAACAACTGCTTATATTTATGAGCCTTTGCTATGTGTCAGTCACTGTTCTGTTTTATATATGGATTATGTTCTTTAAACCTCATAGCAATCTAGAACAGTTATTATTGGGTTGTCAGAAAAGCCATAATGTATTTTTTCTATGTTTTTCAAAGGTCATTTATTTATATAAAGAACAAAGATCAATCAATGATATATTCCCCTTTTGTTTGATAACCTTTTGCCATCTTTCAGTGAACTTCATAATTCCTCATTCATAGAAGGACCTGTCTTTATTTGCGAAAAACTGAACAAGGTGCTGAATTACAGCCTCACCTGAATTGAACATTATACCATGCAAGGTGTTTTGAAGAGAGCGTAACAAGTGGAAGTCTGATGGTGCAAGGTCAGGCAAGTATGGTGGGTGTGGCAACACATCCTATCCAAGCGCCAATAATTTTTGATGGGTGATCAAACTTGTGTGTGGTCTCACATTTTCACAATGGAACACAACTCCTTTACAGTTAACAAGCTCTGGACATTTATGGGTGATGGATTCGTTCAAACTGTCCAATTGCTGACAGTACACATTCAAATTGATTGTTTGGTTCCTTGGTAGGAGCTTGAAAAACATGACACCTTTTAAATCCTACCACACTGAGAGCATAACCTTCCTCTGATGAATGTCTGCTTTCCATGTTGTTTGAGGTGAATCATCACGTCGGGACCAAGACCGTTTGTGCACCACATTGTTGTAAACAATCCACTTCTCGTCACCAGTTATCAGTCACTTCAAAAAAGGAGCATTTTCCTCACATTTAATGAGCATATTGTAGATGTTTTACACGCTGTCAAATGACCTTCTTTGAGTTCATGTGGAACCCAAATATCGAGCTTGCTTACCTATCCCTGCTTCTTCAGGTGGTCGTGAATGCTTGAATGATGATGTCCAATGTTTCTACAATATCTCATGTCGTGTAACGTGGGTTTGACTCGATCAATGCCTTTATTTTGTCATCATCAGTCTCAGTGGGCCTCCCTGACTGAGGAGCGTTGTTGAGATAAAAATCACTAGCATAGAATTTCGTGAACCATCATTGGCACTGATGTTCTTGTAGAGCATTGTCACTGTAAACTTTATGCAACTTTTCACAAGCTTGACGCATGTTCTTCCCTTTATAGAAGTAAAACAGTAAAATATGGCAAAAATTCACAGTTTGGTCTTCCATCTTCAACTTGTAAAATCTCCAAAACTCAACCAAATAGCTCAATTTTTTTTTTTACAATGAAGCTAGAAATGTCAGCTGTCAAATGACATAGCAATAACATAGATGTGAATGACTCTAGTACTTCTAAAAATGAACTAGTGCCATCTGTTGCAAACATGCATCATGGCTTTTCCAACAACCCAATAATATCCCTATTTTACAGATGAGGAAACCAAAGCACAAAAAGTTTTGAAATTTACCCAGAATCATTGAACTAGTGTGTGTTATTCTAATATATATTAAATATTGGTTTGTTTTTAAACTCTTGATTATGAAAAATATTCAAATTTATACAAAAGTAAATGGAATAGAACGGTAAAGTTTTTTTGTAGCTAACTTCAACAACCATCAATTCACAGTCAATCTTGTTTTACTCATTCTCCTAGCCAGCCCTTACCCCAATTATTCTAAAGCAAATCCCAGACGTTATACCATTTCATCCACAATACATGTCTCCATAGACAAGAACCTTTTTAAATGTAACCACAATACTGTTGGCACTATCCATCCAAATGAACAACTCCTTAACATCATCTACTTTCTATTAGTGTTCAAATCTCTCCAATTATCTCATAAATATTCCCACAGTTTGTTTGAATCAAGACCACACACACTCCCCCATAGTGTTGGGGCTGGAATTCATATCCAGATTGGCCTGGCTCCAAACCCATGCTCTTTCTAAACACTAAACTCCCATTATGAATTGAAAAATCTATATACTTGATACTAAAATTAATTTGAGCATATGTATATACAATGATTTATAAGTTTTAGGTATTTATTTATGCAATAAAGCTAAAGTATTAATTTTCAATTTCTCTCCTCTAAGAAACGTGAAAACACTTAGCCAAGTATTCTCTCTACAATCTGCCAAATTTCTCTTCGTATGTCCTGAAGGCTTTTCAATCTCTAAGTTTTCTATTCTATTTTTGGTCCCACGATAGATTGTTCTGAGGTTATTTCCTTACATGAGGATCTTTATTATTATTTTCATTTATTCAAAAAATTAATTGAGCACCTATAATTTGCCAGAGATTGTGATTGACAGATAATGATCCCTACTCCTGTGGACTTATATTCTATGGTGAAAGAGACAAAAAGTAAATGGACAAATAATTAAAACAATTTCAAATTATGATAAATACCGTGTAAAAGCAGCAAGGAGTGAATATAGAAAATAATGGTAAAAACTACTTTCAAAAGCATTTAGAAAATTATTTGCTTTTACTTGCTCAAAGTTCTTTTAAATGCATTCTCCAACATTGAAATTTAAAACAGATCACAGCTTTCAATATACTTTTTGCTAACTTTCTACTTGCTCTTTATTATCCTAATAGCTTCTTTTCCTTTATTTGTGGTAAAGTTTTTCTCCCACACCTCTTTAATTTAAACACTCCATGTTCTGCCAAAGTGGTTGTGGTGGGCACTGTATTTGGTCTCTTTGGTAACTTTCATATTGAGTCTAAGCAGAAAACAGATCTCCTATTAGGCAAAAGCATGGTGACATCATGCTTGAGTTAACCTTTTTGGTTGTTGTTCAAACCATAAAAATGTTTTTAATTGAGTTGGTACATTCATTGAAAAATGTAAATGATATAAACGTTTATACATGAAATAAAGTCCCATCAGGCCCTACTCCTTCGACTCTCAATACTCAAGCATAACTCCTAACGGCATTTTGGTGTGCCTCCTGCCATCTTTTCCTAAGTGTATAAGGTGAGCTAGAATAGATTGGAGAATAGGGCCAGCACAGACAGATGTGTGGGATACAGAGTGCCTATAGGCCAAGATTATTACAAGAACCCTCTCTCATGAGCATCCAGAGTCTTTGGTGGTCATCACACTCCAGGGCATGTGAGCTTCCTTCGCACAGGCTTGTGTGGTTACTGTTCTTAGAGAAGTTGGTCTTTTGAGCTGGTTATAGCTTAGCATATCCCTTGTTGCTTGGCAATTCAGGGGGATAAAAACATCACAAATTGTCATTGTGGAACTCCTGGCTATTTTCCATATTGAAATACCATGAAGGGAGAGGATTTGACACCACCCAAGTCATCATATCTAAAATAACAGGCCATTTGAAGGTAATTTCAAAAGGGATGTTCAGGGCTGGCCAAGTGGTGCGGTGGTTAAGCGCTGGCTTGGGACGCCAGTGGCCCTGGTTCAGATCCCACATATGAGGGCCAGTGACACTGCCCTCAAAAAAAAGTGGATGTTCAAATAATATTTCAACAGGCATTGAAACTGCTGAAACAGTGTGAATTTGAGTATGCAGAGGTAAATAAATTGGAAAATATTAGCCAAGTAAGCACTGATTATTAAATAAAAAACATTTAGTTCACCATTCTTTAATTGCTTTGATCTCATTTGGGATATATATATATATATATATATATATATATATATATATATATATATTAATTTATGCATAATGTTCTGCAACTTGCTGTTTTCACTCAACAATATCTATAGTACATACAATTTTATCTCAGTCTTTTGATAGAATGCATAGTATCCCATAGTATGAATATTCTGTACTGCATAGAACCATTTCTCTATTGGTAGACATTAAGGTTGCCCCTGACTCAATAATGTTGCAACAAATATCTTTGTACAAATATCCCTAAATAGGATAGATTCCTGAAAGTGTACCTCTGAGCCAAAGGGTATAGATATTTGAAATGTTGGTAGACTTCATCAGATTGTCTTCCAAAGGTGTTAAAATAAAGCACAAAGTGCTCCTTGCTTTAGTATTATTGGGTCTTTATATATTTCCAGTATGATAGGTCTAGCATAGCATCTTGTTTTCATTTGAATTTCTCTGATAACTAGGGAGGCTGATCATCTCTCAATGTGTGTATTAGCTATTTGCATTTTTTTCCTCTAAAAATTTCTTATCCATTTCTTTTGTCTGTTTTTCTGTTGAAATGTTTATTTGTATTGATTTTCAGGAGCCCTTTTTGTACGGCAGAGACATTAACCTCTAGATTGTTACTTATATTGTAAATATTTTCCATATTTTTTTCAAATGTTATTTAAGAATGCTTTTTTTGCTATACAGAAAGAAGCGTTTTCATTTTAGAAAATCAAGATTTTAGTCTGTTTCTTTTTGGCTTTGTGGTTCTGTTTTTCCCAAGATTAACCGTTAAACACCTGTTTTCTTTGACTGTGTAGTTGTTTAAGTGATTCCTATTTAACTGCTTTATGCTCATTAGTAGGAAGGCTATAACCAGAAGTGGGGAGAATGGAGGGGGTGGGGGAGAGAGAGAGAAAGAGAGAGAGAGAGAGAGAGAGAGAGAGAGAGAGAGAGAGAGAAGAAGAAGAAGGAGGAGGAGGAGGAGGAGGAGGAGGAGGAGGAGGAGGAGGAGAGGGGGAGAGGGAAAAAGAGGGAAGAGTGAAAAGAGAACTGAAGTCAAGAATTCTTAGCAGAACCTGCTAGTGCCCTTTCATGTCTTTAAACTTTAAATGGCTCTTCCTTTCCCCACAGATCCTCTTAGGAAAGCTAATCACAGATCCTTTTAGGAAAGGGGATGCGATGTTTGCATTCCTAGGGCTCCCCTCCTTGTCTCCCCTAATGGCCCTCCATGCTGCTACCTCCCCAGAAATGCTCCAGATTCCCTTCTCTGCCACAACTCACATTTCTCAAGGGGTTGAGCTTTGGGCTGTTTTCACAAAAACAAAACAAAACGTGATGCTCTTTACTTAAGGACATGTCTTACTTGAGGTGTGGGAGGTAATTTTAGGTGGTACATCAACCCAATATAAAATAACTTTGAATCACAGGATGAGAAAGGTATTTCCTTTTTAATGGTTACCTAATCCTTCTAATTGTATCAAGGAGAAATTTAGTGTGGTGGTGATGTTTTCCATACCTCCCTAACTCATACTAATCTCTCTTTAATAGAGAAAATAGGCCTCAGGCGGGCATCCTTTGGCAGACAACATGTTTAGCAACATGCTATTGTTTTCATTGTATTTATTTTTCTACTGTTACATTCTATTTATAGCAAATGATTCTGGTAGGGATTTAGAATAGAGATATTAAGTTTCCTTTAAAAATGTATTTATTTTTAGAAAAACAGAGTCAATAATAGCGCAGATGGAACTAGCATACAACAGAAGTCATGGGAAACAGGTAGCTGCTACAATTAGTTTACACAGCCCTTCATCACCTCTACTCCCCTTTATTCCACCCCTTACCTAGGGGCCCCCACCCCCTCTTCTTTGTTCCCAAGAAGCTCCTTCCCCCCAGCCCCAATTCTAGCTCTTGCTATGCTTCCCTAATCACATTAATACTGAACCAATCTTGGAACCCCTTTTCTAAAGTAAACTACATTGGGATATCAATGGGTGTTACTTGTTTAACATAATAATGTCATTTTAATAATGATAGATCTCTTAGCTCAAGAAAGAAAGTGGGAAGAGCCTGTGAGTTCTGTGATCAGATAGGTCTCAGTCTAATGTCTGCTTTAACCAAATATTAGCTGTGACCTTGGGCAAGTCCATTAACCCAAAGGAGTAAGTTGAGCATAATGGGAATTTGTGGAAGGGTGGGAGACAGCCTTGTAGGGATACAGACAGAGCATTAAAAAGCCCTCCCTACTCCTAGCTAGAGAAATTAGGCAAGGAAAAGAAAGAAAATGCATCCAAATTGGAAAGGAAAAAGTAAAGTGATCTCTGTTCACAAATGACATGAACTTATATATAGCAAGCCCTAAAGATTCACCACAAAAGAACTGTTAGGACTAATAAATGAATTCAGCAAAGTTACAGGATATAAAATCAACACTCAAAAATCAGTTACATTTCACTAATTTAAAAACAATGTTTATTTCACAATAAAATAATTTTAAAAAATAATAAAACACACACACACACACAAAATCAGTTACACTTCTATACAATAGCAATGAACAATTTAAAAAGGAAATTAAGAAAACAATTCCATTTGTATCAAAAAGAATAAAATAGTTAGGAATAAACTTAAACCAAGGCAGCTAAAGGTTTGTATACTGAAAACTATAAAACATAGCTGAAAGAAATTAAAGAAAACAAGAAATTAATTTATAAAAGACAAATAAATGGAAAGACATCCTGTGTTCATGGATTGAAAGACTTAATAGTATTAAGATGTCCATAGTTATCCAAAGCTATCCACCGTTTCAGTAAAATTTCTATCAAAATTACAATGCCATTTTTTTGCAGAAACAGGAAAAAAAAATTCCTGAGATTCATGTAGAGTCTCAAAGGACCGAGTAGACAAAACAATCAATCTTGAGAATGAAGAGCAAAGGCCTCACACTTACTGATTTTAAAACAAATTACGAAGCTACAGTAATCAAAACAGTATGATATATATATACATATATATATACATATATATATATACATATATATATGTATATATATATATATATGTGTATATATATATATATCAATGGAACAGAATAGAGAGACCAGAAATAAACCTTTACAGATATGGTCAAATGATCTTTAACAAGGATACTGAAACTATTTAATGGGGAAAGGATATTCTCTTCAACAAATGATTTTGGCAAACTATATTTGCATGCAGATGAATAAAGATGTATGCTCATTTTAAACCATATACAATAATTAGCTCAAAGTAGATTAAAGACCTAAGTGTAAGACCTAAAACTATATAGTAAAACTGCTAGAAGAAAACATACAGGGAAAGTTTCATGACACTGAAATGGACAATGATTTCTTGGATGTAACACCCAAACTATAAGTAACCAAAGCAAACACAGACAAATGGGACTACATCAAACTTAAAAACTTATGCGAAGCAAAGGACACAATAAACAGGGTAGAAAAGCAACCTAGAGAATGGGAGAAAATATTGGAGAACCATATTCCTGATAAGGGGTTAATCACCATATACAAAAACATATTCGTAAGGATCTCCTTGGATAACAACAAAACTTGCCCTCCCTCCCCCATCGGCAAAAGACTTGAATAGGCATTTCTTCAAAGATGATATGCAAATAACCAAAAAGCACATGAAAAGATGTCCAGCATTGCTAATCATCAGGGAAACACAAGTCAAAACCACAATGAGATATTACCTCCCGCTTGTTAGGATGCCACTATCAAAAAAAAACAGAAAACAAGTGTTGGTGAGGATGTAGAGAAATTGGAACACATATGCAGTGTTCGTGGGATTATAAAATGGTTCAGCTGCTATAGAAAACAGTACAAAGATTCCTCAAAAAACTAAAAATAAAACTATCATATGATCCAGCGATCCCACTTCTGCATATCTATCCAAAAGAATTGAAAACAGAATCTCAAAGAGATAATTGCACACTCATGTTCATTGCAGCACTAGTCACAATGGCCAAGATGTGGACGCAACCTAAAGGTCCACCGACAGATGAATAGATAAAGAAAATGTGAGATATATACATATTCGGCCTTAAGAAGGAAATCCTAACATATGCTGCAATGTGGAGGAACCTGGAGGCCATTACATGAAGTAAAATAAGCCAGTCACAGAAGAGCAAATACAGCCTGATTCCACTTGTATGAGGTATCTGAAATAATCAAATTCTTAGAAACAAGAAATAGAATGGTGGCTGCCAGGGGCTGGGAGAGGGAAAAATGAAGAGTAGTTAGTTGTTCAATAAGTATAACATTTCAGTCATGTGAGGTGAAAAGTTGTAGGGATCTGTGGTACAACAATATGCATACAGCTACCCATACTCTACATTTAAAAATTATTAAAAGAGTAAATTTAGGGCTGGCTGAGTGGTGCGGTGGTTAAGCGCTGGCTTCGGAAGCCAGCGGCCCCGGTTCGGGTCCCACATATGAGGGCCAGTGACACTGCCCTCAAAAAAAAAAAAGAGTAAATTTATGTTATGTTTTTTACCATAATAATAAAAAACAGCCCTTCTTGCATAACAGCACTATTCAGAATAGTCCAAACTGAAACTACCCAAATACCCATTAGAAGGAGAGCAGACAAATGTACCCTAGTTTCACAGTGGAATAGTGTACAACAATGAGAGTAAAGAACCACAAGTACAAGAAATAGTCTGGGCGAAACTCATAAGCATAATATTGAGCGAAAAGAAGCCAGACACTGTAGAGTTTATTCTGAGGGATTCCATGTCAGGCAGAACTCCTGTGTGCTGAGAAGTCAGGGCCGTGCCCACCGCGGTGGGGGTGGGGCCAGGGAGAGGTCGTGGGCTGCTCATTTGTTTCTCCACCTGTTTGTTCGTTTCAGGGTGTTCACCTTGTAAAAACCCACTGAACTGCATACATGATGTATACACTTTCCTCAATGTTAATTATTCTTCATTGAAACGTTTAAAAAAATTATTATTAAATGAAAAAGAAAAAGCCCTTTCCACTACTATGTGGCCCCAGGTCCTTCTAGTGCCAGCAAAAGGGATGATTATCATCTTGATTCATAAAAAGAGGGAGAGGAAGATGAATCAGGAAAAAGAGAGGTGTCCAAAAGAATAGGGAGCAGAGAAGAAAGCTAAAGCCCACCCCTGGCTTGGGAACTGTTCTCCGGAGGGTGTTCCTTCAGGATGAGGGTCCCCATGAGAAGTGAGCCCCACCATGGCTCCTCATCCCTCCCATCCGGCTTGCCAGATGGGGCTGAGATCCAGGTGCAACAGCCCAGGAATTAAAAAGGCCAGCAAGGCAGAATTCAGAAACCAGAAGTGCAAGTGAAATTCCTATGGCAGCACAGGTGGCCCACGTTTTATTCCAGGGAGCCTCAGGGATGATTCTTCCTGTGAGATCTGAAGGATGTATTGTGGCTTCTGTACTATTCCCTTTGTTAGTTGTTTTCACGATGGGCTCTGTCTGAGCCTTGGCAGCAGTAAGCAGCCCAAGGGCCACTATGAAGCGAAGGCTGTGTAGAACTGGGAAGAAATTGGGGGCTGGCTGGGCCAGGTATGGTCTTGGAAGGGAAGATGTTTGGGTTTAGGAGGCAAAGAACGCTCACAAGCTGAAGGTTGGAGGGAAGAAGGTGGGCCAGGGAAGAGCAGGGGAGGGAGGTCCCCTGGAGGGCTCATCCCCAACTTTAAGAATGAGCAGAGGATCCAGGGGAGACCTACTGCTGACTTATGTACCTGAATTATGTTGTACTTATATACCCAAGTGCTTTTGTTCGTTTTTAAAAATTGTAAATCATGAAATACATGCACATAATATTACAGCCAGCCATGGCCCTCTTCCTATTTGCCACATTGGCTTTAGAATCCCTTGCGTCTCATTTTAGAGAAATAAAATTGAATGGCTAAGCCAATGCGCCACCACCGCTCCCTCTCTCCCCAGAAGCCCGCTCTCCAGAAGTCAGTGGTCATCCTTACTGTGCATGGTTTAACACATGCCCTCCCCCTCTGCTGGGACTCCAATGGGTGTGTCTGCAGTCAGCGTCCTTGGGGTTGCAGAGGTGAGCAAAGTTTTGGATGTGCTGGTTCAGAGGAAGGAGGCATTTGCCAAGGACAAAGATGCTGTGGGAAGCTGTGTGTGTGCCTGGGGACATGAGGAAGCAAAGGGCAGGCCTGCAGGCAGTGCGGTCTGCAAGGGCAGGTTTTCCCAGGGAAGTGCAGTGAGCTGTGGAGGGTGACTGCTCCCTGTGGCCCCATAAACCATCAGAAAAACTGCAAAGATAGTGAAATGCACGGAACCCAGTGAAGGCACTGCAGTGCACGTGTGCTGGCTGGGGTGGGTGGTGCAGGGGGTGGGGAAGGGCACTGCCTGCTTCTGATTACTCCCAAAACACTGGTCTAAGCACAAGAAGGTGTGCATCTGGGCCCCTCTCCCACTTTTTCTGTTTTTCTAAAATGGGAGACTGAAACATAGGGGCAGAGACTTGCATGTGCATGGAATGATTAGACAGTGACCTACTTATTCCATTTCACTGATCCAACAATACTCATCCAACACTGTACCAGGCACTGGGAAATGTACAGAGGTGACCAGTTCAACATCCCTCACTCCAAGGGGATCACAGTCTGGGGATGCAGGTCTGTGTCACGGTACAAGTGAGAGGCTTGCTATGGGGGAGAGCTGAAGGACCGCAGAGGTGTACGAGGTTCCTGGGATGGGGTGTGGGAAGAACTTCCCCAAGGACAGGCCCTGAGAGAAGTGAGGGTGTCTCGGTACAAAGGGGTTTTTCAGCTCAGATTCAGCAGGAGTGAGGACAAGAGGGGATGAACTGCACAAGGGGGAGGGTGCAGGGAGATAGACTGGAAAGGAATATAGGGCCACCATGCACACACAGGGCTTGCACAGCATGCTAAGAAGCGTGGCTGTTCCCGGTGGGCAGTGAGGAGACACTGAGGATTTCTAAAGTCCGGTGATTCCATCAAGCTGAAGAAGAAAACCAAGAATGGGGAGTCAAGGGAAGAAGTGCTGCAATCTCCCAGGTCAGCTGCAGTGAGGGACTGCGCAGGGCAGCGCTGGGGGTTCCAGAGCAGCGGCAGTCCCTTCACATGTCTGCCGAGGGCTGCTTGTGTACCAGGCACGGTGCTGAGGTCTATACTTACACCCCCTCATTTATTCCTCCATAGAAGGGATTGCTATCCTAGCCATTTTATAGATGAGGAAACAGAAACTTAGAGAGGTATAGTCACCTGCCTAAGGGACCGAACAGGTAAATGGCAGCACAAGGATGCGAAGGCAGGTATGCCTGACGTCACATCCTGCTCTGAACTTCTCTGCCACTCTGATCTATGGCAAATTTAGACCTCCTGAGATTCCAGCTATTACTGAAGAAGGAAGAACTTCCCTGGTCCCCTAAGGGATTAACAAGGTCATAAAAGCCTACCATTAGGGATTTGTGTGGATAAATGCCCTCGAATTACAACGCTCTTTGTCATCATTATAGAAAAAATGTCATCTGTGTGTTCATAAAGAGGGAGGCTGAGGCAGGGCTGGGGATGGCTGGGTGAGGGCCAGGAGGGGACAGTTCTGGGGAAAGAGGCCTGGAAGCTACCAGCGGGGAGCTGCTCTGTGAGGGGTCCTGTCTGACTCAGAAGGGGTGCCCTGTGCCTGGGAACTGGCAACAGGCATGCATTGTTATTGAAAGGCACCATGAGCAGATGAGAGAGCAGAGGTGGGAGGCTTCTGCCACCCTGGGGGATGGGGTGGGGGGGGGCAGCAGGTGTCAGAAGCCAGGAGTGGGGAGTTTTGGAAACAGTGGTGGCCACTAACTGCCTCTCCTTCGAGACCCTCACTCTTAGGGGCCTGTACAGGCTTCCTCTGGCAGCGTGTGTGTGAGGCAACTGCAGGCCTCAACAGCCTCAGAGACCTATGAGACTCCATTAATGGAAACTCCTGGATTTTACTACCCTGTTAGCCCCCACCTCTGGCTAGCCCATGGGGTCTTAGCAACTCTTTCAAGCTTTCTTCTTCCCTCAAGGATTTCTGGGCACTCTGGGGGTGTCTAATGTGACTCCAGGCCTCTGCTGCTGCAAAATGAGGATTCCCTCGCTTTCTCCCTTCTCTTCCCACTGATCCCTAGTTTGCCATATGAGCTGGAACCCCAGCAGTGTACCTGGTAAAAGTCTCTTCAGTTCTATGTATATTGGGAGGTAAGCTAGGTGCTTAGCTGCTTTCGCTAACCCTACACATGAGAGGGGTCCAAGCCTGAGTGTCATCCCAGTTGGAACTTCTGATATAGAGGCAGAAAGGGAGGAAGGATGGGCAGGACACGTTTGTTGAGAACCAGTTGTAATGGCAGGATTCTCCTGAACATCTTAGATAACTCATCGCATTTAATCTGACCCTTGATGTAGACATTATTATCCTCATTGTTTAGATGGGGAAACGGAGGCTCAGAGATTTCCATGACCCAGCAAATTCTGCACACCTGGGAAGCAGCAGAGCTGGCTGGGTCTGTCTGGCTCAGAAGCTCCTTCCATCACACCTTGTCATTCTTTGCTGCCCACCTCCCTATGGTGTAGAGAAGGAAGTACAGGAATATGGTCACATACAGTTTCTGGCATCTGGGGAGCTCTCAGGATAACTGGGTTCTTTTCCCAACTCTACTCATCCCTTCTCTGGGCCTCAGGTCTCTCCTCTGTAAAATGGGAGGGTTACTCTGAGCATCTCCGGGGCCCTTCCAGCAGTGACATGACCTAATTTTGACTCTTCATCCCCTTGCCTTCCTCAAGGATGGTCAGAAGACCCTAGAAATATGCCATGCACACACTGGAGTGCCATGTGCCATGCTTGAGCAGCTGGACGCCAGAGGGGCTTTCTGGGTGGACTTGGGCCGCTTCCCTAAAAAAGAAGAACCAGCAATGGTGGCTGGAAAGTCTGGGGAGGTACTGGGCTCTGCCTTCAGGTGTTTTGGCCTTGTTTTATGTTTAAAGGAGGTATATTTTTTCTTTTTATTTTATACATAGTCAGGTTTATAGTAGGAAGTAAACAAGCAGACAGCAAGTCAATAAATCTATATGACAATTCTGATTGGCAAAAATAGGGCATAGCTGTTTTCTAAGATTTGGCTGCTTCTGGCCAGCAGTCATTTTATCTCTCTGGGCCTTGGCTTCTTCGTCTGCTCAGAAGGGGTCTGGATTAGGTGGTAGTGGGGTCTGGCATTCCCTGGCTTTGTGAATGAAATGGTAAAGTTGGGCCAGCTTCAAGGGCATATGGCCTGTGCAGTCACATGGGTCCTGTATTTAGAAGGATCTCATGCTTGGTTTAATGCTCTGCTGTCACTGTCTTGAAATTCCTAATATTTTTTGAGCAAAGTGCTTCACATTTTAATTTTGCCCAGAATCCCACAGATTGTGTAGCTGGTCCTGGCTGGCAGTGCCAGTCTTTCGTTCTTAGGGTTTATGAGTGAGTGCCAGCCCTTGAGCAAGTTGTAAGGTGGGGACATTTGTCCCTGGTCCCTTCATCCAGCCTTTCCAAGTCCTTTTCTGTCATCTTGGAGCTAAAGCCTCCTGCAGACACTGGGTGCTTCTCCTGGGCTTGCCATCACATCCTCCTGTGTGGACCTGTCTATGGCTTCACCCCACCCAGCACCAACACTTGTCCGAGCTCTTTTAGTGAAGACTAAAATTTAGTGCTTATTCACAGTAGGGGCTGAGCAAACATTTGTTCCCTAAGCAACTGACTAAATATGTGGGTGACCAGTGCATGAGTGAAAGCAGTGGTGAACATCCTGGTGGAAGAGGCACTGATCTAGGAATCAGACCTGGACTCTGTTCACATACATCACACTTCCCCAAGCCTCCTTTCCCTAAGGAGAAAGAGGGGGGCTTGGGGACATAGCTGGAGTTGTCTTCCAGCACTGCCACTCGGAGACAGGCCTTGTTAGCACTTCTAAAGTAATGCCACCAGGTCCAGCTGACACAGAGACCTGTCCTGGAGGAAGTCACCTCAAATGACCAAATGATTAGATGCCACCCGTTCTTCTCCGGTAGACCTCTGGGGACCCACACTTTAGAGAGAGAGCAGGAATATAATGTAGGGTTTGAGGAGGGTGTGTTGGGGAGGATATAAACATGGTGTAAAGAGGAGAACAAGTTCCTAAAATTCCATTTTTCAAAGATAGGACCTGGAAGGTAACAGCCTGACCTCCTGCTCTCAGGGACTGGATGTTGAGTGGATGTTCCTTAATGTCACCAAGCAGGCTGGGCAGACATGATTTTGATTGTTTGTTTACTTATAATATCAATCACTTCACTGTTGAAATTTTAAACTGATGTCAGAATGCAGTTACTTGCAAAGTCATCTCCTTTATTCCAAGGGGATTATTTATGAAAACTCTTGCTTTTAAGTATGTTGACAATATCTCTTCATAGGGCCTGGGTCATGGTTCACTTGGGGTGGGGGGTAGCAGAGGGGCTCCCAATTCCTTTAGTTTCCTTTGTTTGTGAACAAGCTTTTCCAATTTCCCAAACAATCACCTTCCCTGACCTCTGGAAGAAAAGAGATCTGTTTTCTAGAGAGTTTGGACTGAGAAGGGGCTACATTGGGAGAAGCAGAGCTGTTTCTCAGCTCCCTCTGAGTTAAATCTATAGATGTTTGAAAGTCAAAGCTGAGATAGCATAAGAAGTAGTGGACTGTTCACCAAAAGGCCCCCAGAAGGGCATTGCCATGGTGAATTGGCCATCGTCCAAGTTTTGGACTCTGTCTTGTGGGCTTGGACATATGTCTTCCTCACTGTCTCAGTACCCATCAGTCCACTCAGCTTGCAAGAGACCGATTCCAAGTCTGAATGTGAATGTGCTGACTGAAAATAAGAAATCGTATCTGCCAGATGGACTGCCCATTTAGGCACCCTGTCTTTGCAGATGAGGTACACAGAAAGGCAAATGAGAATCAAAATGTCTATTGATGAGCATGAGCAAGGCGAGAGAGGAGTTACAGAAGGTGGGTTTCATTTAATGGCACCAAGTGCCAGCAGCCACACACACCCATCTCCCCAGGAGGGAAGAGTCCTGCCAGGGAGAACGAAGCTTATGAGGCCCTGCCATGGCTCCTTCTTCCAGCACAGGGCTTGGGTGAGCACTATCAGTGACTTCCTCCATGGGGCTTCCACGGCTGACCAACTTCCTTCTGATTGACACTGTCTTTCTTACACTGTACTAATGCCATCAGGTCTTATTTGAATGGGACCCAGGCTTCCTAAGCTATCTGTTGGTGATCAGGTTCTCTGAAAAGCAGACTCTCAGATGGAGATTTGTGTGCAGGGAGCTTTATTGGGCAGTGTTCTTGGGATCCACGTCTGTAGTGCACTGAAGGAAGCAGGAATGGGAAGAGGAATTTGAACTGCAATGCAGAAGTGACAAATGTCTCAGCCAATCCCATCAGAGGCGCTGGAGCTGGAATGGTCCCTTAGACTTGTAAGAATCCCTGGCTTTGTTCTTTGCATGCATCATTGGATGTGAGTTATTTATGGGGAAGGGTCTTGACTTTGGATGAGGCAGTTCTCTTCAAATGAGAGCAAGTCCTAGAAGAAAATTCATCTGAGCCATCAGCTGTCAACACTTCTGCAGCTAGGGCAATCAACGCCTCAGCTCAGTCCACACTGTGACTTGTGAATATGAGGCTTGCTCCCAGAGCCTGGCTCACAGTGACTGCTGGGCCCCATACAACCCCAGCCATATCAGTGCAGCGGCATGTGAAATGAGAGTCAAAAGTGGCTGCCTGGGATTTCATTCATTTGAAACATTATTAGTTCTTATTGCCTCGGGAAACTTCAGGGATGATAAATCCACATGGTGGGGTGAACATATGGTCTTCACATCCAGTGATGTGGTCAGAATCTGGGTCATTTCACGGCAGCCATGCACCTCCTCTCCCTCCATGTGGAAGGACCACTGTCCTTAACCCCTATATTCTTCTATGCCTCTGTGCCTTTCCACCTACAGCTCCCTCTGCCTGGATGCTCTCTGTCTCATCTTCCCCCACTTCCAGCTGGTACACTTCTACTCATCTTTCATGGTCCAGTGTAAATGTCACTTTCTCTTGGAAACAGTCCTTGGCCAGTTCTCCCCACTGCCCAGCAGAATTATTCATACCCTTTCTGGGCCCTCAGAGCACCTGTCATCCCTGCCTCTGGCAGCTCCCTCCATACTAATGGGTCTGCTGGTCTGTCTTCCTCCCGATGAGCTTTGTAAGGCCTGGACTGGATCTCACCACATCCGTATCTCTGAGCACAGAGTAATATAGACCTCTATAGATGAGCCAAACAGATGAAAGAGGGGACTTTACAGGCTTGAAGGACAGAAGTCAGGCTGAAGAGGAAGCATGGTGGATCAACTTGGAAAGAGTTCATGTCAGGAAGCCCAGAAAGGAAGCTTCTCATCCCTCTTGACCTGAGTTGCCTGGTTTCCCCTGAAACCTTCTGCACATACACCTACTGGGTCTACAGGTGACACTACCCTCATCTCTCTATCCCGTGCCCAGTGCTGTAACTGCACATATGAGCAGTTGGTGCCCAGTCAAAATATGTTGAATAAATGAATGAATCCAAAATTCGGAGACAAAGGCCAGGATTGGGATGTGGCAAGTAGCACGAAAGAGTTAATTTAAAAAATATGTTGACAGAAGAAAGGATAGGCTTGGGTGACAGCCTGTAGTAATGGAGAAGGAGGGCAATATGTCATAGGGGAAGGCGAGGTTTGAAGGCTGGAGGAATCAAGTAAGTCAGGCATAGATGTAGAGTATGGTCACCTCAAATGGGCCATATACTGGATATGCAGGTTAAATCAACAAAGTAGCAATGTGGTTACAAGAAAATGTGAAAATAGCATTGGTTAGCAGAAGAGGTGCATGACACACAGATCCGGTGAGAGCTCCTGTTCAGTTTGTGATGCTGCATTTCAAATTCTACAAGCACTTTTTCAAGATCTTTTAAATGAGATGTGCTTCTAATCGATAGAAATGTCAATAGTGGGTTGGCCTGCCAAGACTGCTCTGGCCTCTCAGTGGCTGTCACATGTATGTCATTGGTAAGAAGAGGTTGGAGGCTCCAAACACCTATGCGAGCCTTCTCTGCAGGTTTCCTTTTAGAAATATCCACTAGGTGGCGACAGAGACTCACTTGCCTCCCTGCAGAGTGAGTGCTTTTCAATAAAATTAGCCTCACAACATTCCCGCTCCATAAAAATAGATTCCTCTTTGTAAAAAACAACGCAAAACTTCATTATATAAAACAGTGGAAATTTTAGCAAAGATATTGATAGTAGAGAAACTATTCTGAATAAATATACAAACAAATCTAATGACCTTTTTTCTCCATCCAGTCAGTACCTTGCCTGACCTTTCCTTAGGAACTCAAACGCGTCACTCAGTTCTGTTCGTCTGTCTCATCTTATGTCCTGTGATTTTTGTGGAGGTTATGTCTGCATTTTCGGGAGATTTGAAAACACTGCACTGTTTGTCTTTTTCCTCCTACATAGATTTTCACACAAACTGTGGCAAAGCCTCCCTGTATGGGTTACTTGATCAACCATTTATGCATAGACAGAGGGGGTTTTTTAGCTGCCTGAATGGAAGCACTTATTATGCGGAGCTCCTGTGAGCTATGGGACATCTCTGAGTTCAGCTTTCTCACCTGTAAAATGAGTACTATCAGAACACCTTCCACAAGGTGTTGTTTTAAGGTTGGATAAGAAGAGGACAGGAGACAATTTTTCACTTCTGTCTTTGGGGCAAAGCAGGCTATTTAATCATCCCATCAAACGGGGGTGGTGATGCTCAATGTTGAGTCTAGAGATGGTTCAGGCGGTATCCTACATGGCCTGTGCTGGTGTGACCGCAGGCACGGAATACTTTTCACTGCTTGGTCTGTCACTCAGCGTGGAGGTGCAGGAGGAAGGATTAGAGCAGGGAGGAGCTTGCACTGGTTGCCCTGAGGACCTGGGTTACATCTGGCCTGCACAGTGTTTTTAAAAATTTGAGCCAGTATTTAAAAACTGGGAACTTTCATATGTTAAATCTGGATTTCTGGCCTTTCTTAAAAAATTGCAAGATACAGTAACAAGGATCTGAATTGCCACATGGAAGCAACTGATTGGTGCTAAGGGGCAGCTAGCTGCCTCTTACTGGGACACGAGATAGACAATATTCCCCAGTCACCACCTTTCCCTATTTTATTATCCCCAGGTGCTGCTTAACTCATTTGTGACACCTGCCTGGCCCCTCTGGCATGTGAATTTGCAGCCTCTGTATTAGACTATGAAAAGTTCTGGGAGTTATCTGTAGTCATGTTAAAAAATATTTTTTTTCTTTTAAGGGCAGTGACTGCAAAGCTCATACCCTAAATGGATATTTGGTTATGACCTTTGACAAGCACTACAAAATCTTTTTTTCATTTTAGCCTCAGTCTCTCCTTTCTCATTATGTCTTCACTTGTATTAACTGGGGCTCATGTAGTTGAGATAAACTGAAGCAGTCTTTTTAAAAGAAATTTCTTATTGGAAATTTTTATGTAGATATAGATATATAGCTATAGATATACATACATATATATTCCAAAAGCCACTGTGCTGAATGTTCTATTTCATTCTATCAGAAAACAAAAAAGAAAAAAAGAACTGCCTGAAGTTGCTTTTGGTATGTAGCCCTAGATTCATTTCCTACCATTGTGGGTTGTTGATTGATATAGGAAGAAATAAAATCCTCTTCCTCCCATTAAATGATATAAGCTTAGAGAACTTATGAACTAATTAACTACTTAAAAACATTTAACTCTAGGTAAACAGCAATCAGTTAGAAGGTATGACAGGACAAAAGAATCCATTTGCAATAGTGACAAAACAGATAAAATACCCCCAAAATAAATGTAATCACACAAATAGATTTATATGAAAAACACATTTAAAATTCTATTTTAAGCCATACCAAAAAAGGGAAGATACAGAGAAGCCTTAAAGAATGGAAAGGTTTGTGATGTTGAGCTTCCATACTTGGGAAGGCTTAGTATCATAGAGCTGTTAACTAAGTCTCTCTAAGCTAATCCAGAAATATATCACTTTCCTGATAAAATTACGTTTTTAAGCATATAAAGTGAATCTAAGGTCACATGAAAAGCATATTCTTGGAGAAAAAAAATTGTGAAAAAAATAATAAAGAGATATTGGTCATACCAGATACAAAACGTTTTAGCTCTACAATAATTAAAACAACATAGTAAATACACATGATTAGATCAATAATACAGCAGGAAAGTCAAATCAAATACATGAGAATTTAGTATATGATAAAATGTGCATTAGTAGGGAATAGGTAAATTATTCATTTAATAATATTTAGACCTAGATCATTATACAAAAAACAGTTGGATCTCTAATTCACTTCTTACACCAATAAAATCCAGATGGATCAAATATACAAACATAAAAAATGAAATCGTTAAAGTAGTATGTAAAAATATGAAAGATTTACTTAATAATAATAGAATGAGAAAGGCTCTTCTAAGAAACACCACACACACACACACACACACACACACACACACACACACACACACAACTGGTTAATTCTACTTGATAGAAACAAGGAAAACAATTGTGCATGAAAAAAGGATACTCAAGTGATTTCTGGTCAAGATGGCAGAGTAGGTAAATGCTGTGCTTACTTCCTCTCATAACCACATCAAAGTTACAACTAGACTACAGATCAACAATACATTATAGAGAATCACCTGAAATGCATTTGCACTGAAGCCTTACAGCTAAAGACAAATAGAAGAAGCCACCTTGAGACTGGTAAGAGGGCAGAGACATGGAATGGGCTGGTTCCACACCCGTATGTGACCATTAAAAATCGGGAGGGATATCTTGGCTGGGGAGGTACCTCCTAGAGGAGTGAGGGGCCCCAACTCCACACCAGGCTCCCCAGCTCAGGGTTCCAGTGCTGGGGAGAAAAGTCCCCATAACTTCTGGTTGTGAAAACTAGCAGAGATTGTGGCTGAATGAGATGAAGGTGGCTGCAGTCCCAGATGCTCCTCTTAAAGGGCCCGTACATGGTCTTATATGTACAATGAGTTGATGAACTCATTCACTCTGAGCTCCAACACTGGGGCAGTAGCTCAAAAGGAAGCAGGGATATATGAGCAGGAACTGAGTGTCTGGCTTCAGGGTGAAGGTTGCAGGGGCGGCTTTCTCCTGGATGGAGGAGCTGGTAGAAGCCATCATTTCCTTATTGAGTTCTCCCCCATTGCAGCATGCAGACATAGCTGGCCACCATATCTGAGTCTCCATCAACCTAACACATCTTTTGATCATCCTTCCCTGGTGATTCTGAGACCCTACCTCACCCAAATTTCAGGCCCATCCAACCTGCTTCCAGTGGCTTTTCCATACACATGGCCTGCCTTGGCTCATGCTGCAGACTTTCCTAAAATCTCTCAAGGTCCACAAAATCCAAACAAACAGCATCTGGCTTCATCATTTCCTGTTCCTCTGGCTGAGCAGCCCTAAGCCAGGCAGTAGTGACAGCTGGCCTTGGTTCACAGGTAGCGTCTCAAGGAACCTCCAAGCCCAGTGTGGGTGATGGCCATCTTGGATTGCTTTGTGGCTTATACTAGGTGGCTCTGGACAGGACACAGCTGCAGCTAAACTTGATCTGCAGTGGACTCCCTCCCAGGAGACCCTGGGGCTAGCATTCTTGGTGGCCAGATTAGGATCAAGCTGGAGCATCACCCAGCCTCCTCCAAGGATGACATACCCAAAGGGCAGACTGGGCAGACATCAGAGTCCTGCTAAAGAGAATTTTGCTCCATAGAGTCAGTCCCTGCACCACAACTCCTCCATGGCCAATCCTTACAACAAATCAGCTGGAGGATCAATCCCTCCCATGGACATGCAAACAGCAACCAAGGCTCAACTACAATAGGAGGGCACACACAACTTACACAAGGGACACACCTGGAGTACCCAGCTCTCATGATCAGGGAGACTGCACCACTGGGCCTCACAGGACACCTACTACATAAGGCCACTCTACTAAGACTGGGAAACATAGCAGCCCTACCTAATACATAGAAATAAATATTAGGCAACCAAAATGGGGAGAGAAAAAAACATGTCCCAAATGAAAGAACAGAATAAAGTTCCAGAAAAAGAATTAAACAAGAAAGACAAGCAATCTAACAGGCACAGATTTCAAACATTGGTTATAAGAATACTCAGTGATCTCAATGAGAACTTCAAGAAAGAGATAGGAAACATAAAAATGGAGATAAAAAGCATTAAAAAGAACCCGCCAGAAATAAATCCAATAACTGAAATGAAGAATACACTAGAAGAAATTAACAGTAGATTAATGAAGCAAAGGGCTGAATCAGCAATTTAGAACACAAGGTAGCAAAAAACACCCATTCAGAATAGAAAAAAACAAAATTCAAAAAAATGAAGACAGTTTAAGGAGCCTGTGAGACAACATCAAGTGTACCAACGTTTGCATCATAGGGTACCAGAAGGAGAAGAGAGAAAGTAAGAGATTGAGAACCTATTTGAAGAAATAATGATGAAAACTTCCCTAACCTATCAAAGGAAATGGATATTTATGCACAGGAAGCACAGAGAGTCCCACACAAGATGAAACCAGAGACCCACACCAAGACACATCATAATTAAAATACCAAAGGTTAAAGACAAAGAATCTTAAAAGCAGAACAGAGAAGCAGTTAGTTACCTACAAGGGAGCTCTCATAAGACTGTCAGCTGATTTCTCAATAGAAACTTTGCAGGCCAGAAGGGATTGGCACAAAATATTCAAAGTGATGAAAAGCAAGGACATACAACCAAGATTACTCTACCCAGAAAGGCTATCATTTAGAATCTAAGGACGGATAAAGAGTTTTCCAGACAAGTAAAAGTTAAAGAACTTTATCGCCACCGAACCAATATTACAAGGAATGTTTAAGACAATCAATCAAACAATCAATCAATCAATCAATAAAATGTTGGGTTGTCAGAAAAGTCATGACACATTTTTGCAATGAAAAATATAGAAAAAATAGGTCATGACTTTTCTGACAACCCAATAATACATAATATGAATAATGAAATGTCAATAACTACATATTTATCAACAATCACTTTAAATGTAGATGGATTAAGTACCACAATTTAAAAAAAAATCATAGGGTGGCTGAATAGATAAGAAAACAAGACCATACATATGCTGCCTACAAGAGACTCATTTCAGCACTTCAGATAGAAAGAAACACACAGACTAACAGTAAAGGGATGGAAAAAAATGTTTCATGAAAATGTAAATGGAAAAAAAAAAGTGGTGAAACAATACTTACACCAGACAAAATGACTTTAAGACAAAGGCTGTAACAAGAGACAAAGAAGAACCTAGCAATCTCACTTCTGGGTTTTTATTCAAAGAAACTCAAAATGTGATTTTAAGGAGACATGTACATCTATATGGCCATGGAAGCGTTATTTACAATAGCCAGGATATGGAGGCAACCAGGGTGTCCCTGAACAGATGAATGGATAAAGAGTAGGTGGTACATATATAAAATGGAAAATTACTCTTACATAAAAAAAAGAATGAAATCTTATCATCTGCAGTAACATGGATGGACTTAGAGGGTATTGTACTTAGTGTAGTAAGTCAGACAGAGAAAGACAGATGCGATGTGATTTCACTTATAGGTGGAACCTAAAGAACAAAATAAACACACAGATAAACAGAAATAAACTTATTGATACAGAGAACATTTTGATGGAACATTTTAGATAGGAGAGGGGTTGAGGGTGGGTGTAAAAGGGAAAGGGATTAAGAAGTACAAAACGGTTGTTACACAGCAGTCATGGGGAGGTAGAGTATAGCATAGGGAATATAGACAATGATATGGTAATAACTAGGTATAGTGCCAGGTGGGTACTAGACTAGTCAGGGGATCACTTCTTTTTTTTTTTTTTTTTTTGAGGGCAGTGTCACTGGCCCACATATGTGGGACCAAACCAGGGCCACTGGCTTCCCAAGCCAGCGCTTAACCACCGCGCCACTCGGCCGGCCCTAGGGGATCACTTCCTAAATTATATAAATGTCTAACCACTATGCTGTATACCTGAATTTAACATAAAATGGTATTTAATGTCAACTGTAATTGAAAAATTAAAAAGGGGGGGAAGGTGAAGGGGAATAAAAGGTTCATAGCTCCAGGTATAAAACAAATAAGACTTGGAGGTGTGATATACAGCATAGGGAATAGAGTCAATAATATTGTGACAGCATATTACGGTGTCAGATGGTTGCTGGACTTATCATGGTGATCTCTTCTTTATGTATATAAATGTTGAATAACTATTTTGTACACCTAAAACTAATATAGTATTACATGTTAGCTATATTTTAATAAAAACCTTCTAAAAGGATACTCAAACAAAATTCAAAGAAAAAAGGCAAACACTGAACTGGGAGAAATGTTTGCAACTCAAACAAAATTCAGAGAAAAAAGGCAAACACTGAACTGGGAGAAATGTTTGCAACTTGTATAAGTGATAAAGGGCTATCTTCCATAATATATTTCTTTATTCCATAATTATTTCTTAGTATATAAGAAAACTCCTGCAAGTAAATATGAAATGGACAATTAGAAGAACAATTATCAAAAAAAGAAATGCAAATGATTCAAACATGGCAAGATGCTCAACTTCAGTATATAATAATAGAAATGCAATTACAGATTTAATGAAATATGTTTTTTTAACCTATAGGATTAGCAAAGATTGTCAATCTAGAAAAACATGGGGCTTTTTCAAAGATGAAGATTTGTGAGCCAAACAAATGGATTCTATATTTCCAAGAATTACTCTGTTTAGACTTCTTAAAGAAACATAGATGTCTGTGAAGTAAATTAGCATTTAAAAATAGAGTTTGGAACAATACTACAGTAATTGTTGTAGGCAAAAATCATCAGTAGGTGCTAAAATTAGTAGACAAAGCATGATTAAGATTTACAGTATGTTTATGATCTCAAATTGTCTTCCTATAAACTACACATTCGTTGTAAAGTAGTAAATTTACAGTGGTGAATCCAGGCAGCCACAGTTCTATAAGGAAGCCCCACTAGCCACATGGGGAAGATATGCGGCTTCCAGCAACAGATAGCACTAACTGTTAATATGAAGGTTCAGCCGTTAGCGTTCACATTTTCCAGCTGAGGTTCTCAACATCATGAGCAGAGACAAACCATCCTTGATGTTTCTTGTCCAAATTCCTTATCTCCATAATCCATGAGCATAATAAATGGCTGTTTAATGGTGCTGAATTTAGGGGTAATTTATTATGTAGCCACAGAAACTTGAAAATGTGGTGTCTGCCAAATTTCTCCACCATAAAGTTACCACTTTTCCTTTTGTCAGTTATAAGTAATTTGTAGGAAAATACTTTGAGACTATGTAAATATTCTGTTCCTCATCGAAGTTTCAGCCTCATCAAATTAGTTTTAGTTTCCATTGATGAATTTCTAACTCCATCATACACCTTCAATATTTATTAGTTGGCGTTTTCCCATAAGGAAGAGCTTTATCTTTCCCCCTACTTTTATGTGTATGTATGTATGTATGTATGTATGTATGTATGTATCTATGTATATGCATGCATGTATGTATGACAGTGTGATCTTATGGATTCTTATTTTATTCAGTAGAATATAGTGCATTATTATCATTGATGCTCAAATTGTCCCTAATTTGGCCACTGAAAATTCCTTCAAGCTGATCCTGGGTCCTTTGGTATTTTCCCAACTACCAATTGAGTATCTCCTTAGTTTCTGGTGCAACAAGATGTTCCGGGTTCATCTTGTGCTTTTTATGCCCCAGTCCTGAGATACAAGACCTTTCTCCAGGGAGCCCTGGTTCATTATAGTATGAATGGATAGTTCTTATAATGGTACTTAGAAACTGAGATGTAAGTGCTAAGTGTGCTCATTGCTATAGGGGTGTTATTGCTTCTAGGTGCTCTCAATGGACAGAGATAGGAAATATATTTATTTATCTACCTACATGCTAAAAGGCATGAGTTCATACTGGTATCTCCAATTCCAGTCTATAACCTCAGAGGACATTCTAATCTTCCCCATTTTACATATTTGTAACTCTTTTCTCTGGCAGTAAGAAACCTGGCTCTTATTCCACTTGATGTATTTACTCATTAGCTCAATCCTAGGATACATAGAAAGTAGTCCCAGAATTCCTAACTCATGCCACTGAGAAAAACAAGCCTACTAAGTAGAGTTCAACATTTTTTCAGTTATTTTTTAAGGTAAAATTTCTACAGAGTGAAATACATGAATCATAAGTGTAGAATTCGATATAATTTGACAAATTAACACCACACACACACACACACACACACACACACACACATTCCCACACTCCCATTAAAGCATAGAACATTTCCATCACCACAGAAAATTCTCTCATGTCTATTCTTAGTCAATCCACCCAGAACCAACGTTTTTTCTGATGTTTTTTAACTATAGTTTTGTCTTTTGTAAAAATTCATATATAAATAAATTTATCCAGTGTCTACTCTTTTGGGGCTGGCTTCTTTCACTCAGCATAATGTCTATGAAATTCATCTGTCATGTATTAGTAGTTCATTCCTATTTATTTCTGAGTAGTATTCTATCTCATAAATATACCACAGTTCATTCATTTATCCATTTTCCTGGGGATGGAAATTTGGGTTGTATTCTGTTTTTGACCATTATAAATAAAGTTGCTATGGGTATTCTTGTACAAGTCTTTTTGTGGATATTTTCATTTCTCTTGGGTAAACACTTAGGTGCAGAAATGCAGTAGGTTCAAGTTCAATTGTATAAGAAACTAACCTTTCTAAAGTTGTATCATTTACACTCCCACCAGCAATGTATGAGAGTTCCAGTTGCTTCTCATCCTCATCAACATTTGGTGTTTTCACTACTTTTAATTGTAGCCAGCCTACTAGTTTTAATTTTTATTTCTTTGGTTGCTAATAACTTTGAACACTCCTTCCCCTCTTTTTAAGCATGGACAGCCCCAAGGCTTGAGTTTTGGCTCATTCTCCACCTTCTCTCTTGGGTTGGATTTAGTTCAGGGAGTGGGAATAGTTGTATGGTTCTTAAGATTTCCACAATTAGGCTTGAAGAAATGGATCAAAAAGTTCAAGGATGCTCTTTACATTCCTAACTCAGATTTACATAAGCTTTTGATAATGAGACAAAAATTTTGTAATTAATCATGTGCATATAATTTACTTGGGTTTATTCTGTTTTATAAAGCTGATTTCAATTATAGATATTTATAAAGAAAATGAGTATCTGGCATTGTTTACATGCTAACACTTTCAGAGTTTTTATGAAAATTATATAAGTGGAAAGATGAATTCCCATAAAATTTTCTTAGCAGCCTTTTTTATTTTATTTTTAGAAAGTAATACAAACTGTTCAAAGCTAGCATCAACATATTGCCAGACTGGTAATTGTACTGGGTGTTTTCATAATACTTTCTTTTGTGCATGCATTCAGTATGCCCACCACATTCCCATATGGTATAATCCACATTTTGCAGGTGGAGTAATGGGGGTTTCAGAGAGATTAAGCGACTTGCCTAAGGACTTGCAGTCAGTAGCAGATCAGGAATTAAAACTAATGACTTTGTAACCCATGCTGATTCCATCAGAAACTGCCTGGGCCTCCTGGTGAGTCCAATGTGTTCCTTGGCCCTAAAGCGACTTGTCTGTTTGCTTCATTTAAATAGCACCCTGGAAAAGCCCAGGGTGCCAGCTCTGGCCAGGATGGGGAATGTCTATATTCAGTTGGGGGCAGCGGTGGTAGACCCCAGGACTTTCAGGAAAGGGTAGATGTCCTACTGGCTTCCCATAGTGTGGGACATGTCTTTAGCTGAGCATCAGTGGGGAGCAGCAGTGTGAAATGAGCCTCTATATCCCTCCTGGCAGAAACAGTTGCAGAATGAGGGGCTGAAGGAGGTCCTGTTGGAATCTCCATAGGATGGCCAGGGTCTGGGTTGGAATGTCCAAGTGGACTGAGCCCACCCTCCTGGAAGCAGCAACAAAGGTGTCTTTACTTTCCCCTTCCTAATTCCCTGGTCAGAGAATTTCAGTTCATTTCAAAGCAGCCTCCATCCATATTTCTAGGCCCTTCACCTGAGTCCACATTCCAGTGCCAATGCCCTTTCCAACTTTTTCATTTCTTGTTCTTAATTAAGAGGGATTAGGAACATGACAGCTCAGGAAACACCTTCCAGCTACAATCTGCAAGTTGTTTGCCCAACAGAAAGCTTCAGCTTAAAATAATATAGTTGTCCAGTAGATGTTTCTCATACTATGGAACAACTTAGACTGGAATTATATCACCAGGATATAAAATAATTTGTAAGAAAAAAGTTTAGGTAGTATTTCACAGAGATGTGGCTACATGCTGAATCTTAAGTCATTATTTTTATTCTTTTACAAACTTTTATAAAATAGAAACATTTGTAATTTAATATAAAGATAGCTATTTGAGTATCCATTAAAACACTGTATCATTTGATGATGCAAATTAGTCTGAATTTGTACGCATGAGGCCTAAGAGTAATTATGTTAAGATACATGATAAATTGTTGTCAAATGCAAATTTGGCTGCAAATTAAGGATAAAATTAAAGCATTAAAAAAAATCAGCATGGGGCCGGCCGAGTGGTGCATTGGTTAAGAGCTGGTTTGGGACACCAGAGGCCCTGGTTCGGATCCCACATATGAGGGCCAGTGACACTGCCCTCTACAGCTAACTACAGCTCCACCTGGAGCTGGGTTGCAAGACCTGATGATGGTGTAGGCTGCAGCCCCTGCTGCAGTGGGCTGCCATAGGCTACAGTGAGTGGCCGGCAGCCAGCATGAGCTGCCAATAGCCGCGGTGAGCGACCACCCAGAGGCTGGAGACCGATCTGCCTTATCCGGGAAGAGCTCAATGATGATACCAACATGGGCCAGTGAAGCAACGTCCTCCGCAACTAGATTGAAGAACAAAAAGACAGCAACTTGTCTGTTCCCCTTTCCCGATTCCCCAACACTGTTCCCCTCCCCCAATTCCCCAATAAAATCTTTAAAAAAAAAAATCAGCATGTTAGCAATTAAATCTTACTTTACACAGTCAAATCTCAATTGTATGACAGATATATCCCTGAAAAACATAGTACTTGAAAACATATTGTCAGATACATGAAGTCTATGGAAAATCAAGAGATGGAAATATGATTTTGAGTCTTTCTTTCATGTGTCTGAATAGTGTGTCAAGTCTGAATAGTGTAATGAAGCCAACAGTCTTACTAATATCTTTGGTCAATGGGAAAGGGAGTCTCAAGCAATGGGAGTTAATAGGCCTAGAGATCAGATAGAAAGGGCGAAGGAGTAGGGTTTGATATTGAGACATCTACAAGACAGGGGGGGCGGGGCAGAGTCTCAGGCCTGGGGTTTTGATGTGGAGAGGGAAGGAACAGAGCTATGGTGGATGTTGGCATTGTGCGATGGGGAGGAGAAGAGCTTTAAAAGGAGCTTCACCACAGAGTTTGTCTTCTCCTGGACAGTGTTTGGGTCAGATTCATCTCAGTGATTGCAGAGTAGGTATTGAGGAGTATGTTGTCGAAAATGAATAGATACGACCCACCTAGCAGAGTTATAATGAGTCCATCAAAGTTGTTTTCCCTTTTCTCTCCATGATAACCTGCTGAGAGTTCAGGAGTGTGGATTTGCCAGAGGGTGAGGACCCTGGCGGGCAGAACCAATTGCTGTTATGATGGACAACTCTTGTCCTGGTCTATTCAGAACACCTCTACCCCCACCCACAGCCCTTACTCCAATCATGTGGCACTCATGGGGCAGCAACACAGGGTCTATCTCTGCCCTGTACCCCAGCCCTAAAAGATCTAGTCTAGAGTGGAGAACCAGTACCTTTCCTGGAGTAAAGACTTTAAAAGGCAAAGTCTTTGTGAAACCCAGAGGAGACTTGCCTCTCAGCAGGTGTCTTCTCAAAGGAGGCCGTTTGGGTAAGACCTAGTAGATCACATTGGTAGTCAGAGATCTAATGGGGTTTGCACATTTTAATCTTTTTTTTCTAGTTTTTCAGCCAGGACTGACACCCATGGATATCAAATCCTCTTAAAATAAGAAAATAAGTGGTAGAAAGGGAATTTTGAACTACCCTTAGAATAGTAAAGATTAGCAAAGTCCAGGATTTAAACAGCCGGAGGAAGACCAAGTTTGGAATATAATGAGAGTCGTTATTCTTACCTGGCCTCTGAAGGCACAGGATTGGAGAGTGTTAGTGGAGGCAGCACAAAGGCTAAGAGAGATCTAAGAAAAATATGTGGAACTTGGTTAACCTCCCCCTGGGAGAGGGATTGAAAGTTGGCAGCAAAGGTGTACAGTACACATTTCTGTACTACTTGAGTACTTTATCATTCATGCATGCTGGTTTTCTATAAATAAAAAGTAATGTGGCAGCAGTAAGTGCAAGTGAGTTGTGCTGAGATAGACTTTCTTAAATACTGGCTGACAATGCTGGAAAGTAATTTGACAACACATTTCAAGGGTCTTAAAACATGCATGCCGCTTTGCTCTGGCTCTGCTTTTAGGAATTAATTTATCATATGGAAATAATCATTGAATAATTTTTTTTAATAAGGAAAATTGAAGACATCTTCTAAAATATCCAACAACAGGAAAATTACAAAAATCAGATTATATACCAAAATGTTAGCATTGGTAATCTCTGGGTATGGTACAGGAACACAACCTCTAATTTAAAAACTTTAGGGTCAGATGCTGTTATGGACAGCATATTTGTATCCCCCAAAATTCATATGTTGAAACCCATGTGATATTTGTAGCTGGGGCCTTTTGGAGGTAACAGGTTTTCATGAAGTCGTGAGGGTGGGGTCCCCATGATGGGATTAGTGAGAAGTCTGCTATCTGCAAGCCAGGAAAAGGGACCTCACCACCCACTGAATCTGCTGGCACCTCGATCTGAGACATCCAAGCCTCCAGAGCTGTGAGAAAGTGATGTTTAAGCCATTCAGTTCAGTTCAGTTCAGTTCCCATCAGTTCAAGTCAAATTTTGTCACCACATTTTTGGTTTTCAGAGCTCTTGCATTTTCCACTTCTGTGTGGAAAGTACATGCAGGCAAAGCTTCTTCAAAAGGCAGGGGCCTCTGAGCTCCTGCTGGCTTGGGTCCACGTGAGCTGGTGAGTCTGTGCTGTAAGCCCTGTCTTTTAGATTTGGGGGAACAGTGTAGGGGAAGGAGTAGAAAGCTTTTTTTAAAATTTCACCCTTCGAGGGCCGGCCTAGTGGTGCGGTGGTTAAGCGCTGGCTTGGGAAGCCAGCGGCCCCGGTTCAGTCCCACATATGAGGGCCATCGACACTGCCCTCAAAAAAAAAAAAAATAAATAAAATGTCACCCTTAGAGTTTTCTCTTATGTAGACAGTTCTCGCAGAACATCCCAGAGGGGAGGATCTGGGCACACATCCTAAACTCCCAATAAACTCCTTACCTAATGCTTTACAAGGCATATTTTGGGTATTTGCTCAATATAATTTGTTAGTCTTTTCATCAGATCCCTACCTGAAAACATCAGGTCTTTTGTTTCTTATTCTTTTTTTTTTTTTTTTTTTTTTTGCATATACATCGGCACTGGCATCAGTGGCAATCTTTCTTTATTGTCCTTTACTCAGCAGGTTACATTGCCCTAGGGTGCTCCCTTGTTGTATATACACATTGTGCCTAAACCCAATTTAGTCTCATTTTCACATTTGTTTTAAATGTATATATATATCCCAAGCTTCACTTTAACACTCTCTCATTTTAACCTCTTTATTGGCAGAATTATTCCAGATTAGAGTTCTCTTGCTTTCTCTATAGGAAGGTAACTTTGTTGAGCATATACATCACCGTGATTAAGGACCAAGCTCTATACAGTTAGATGTTAGCTTGTAGAAAGCTGAAAGAAAATGAGTGATTTTTGCCTGGTTGCAATGCAAATGTTTCTGTTTGGTAGAGAAAGTAACCCCAAGACTGATGGTTTTATTGCCCTGTAGGGAATTAACCAATTTTTGTGTCTAATTTAGCAATCTTTTCCGCTGTATACTTTTCTCATTGACTTTATATTATTTTCTTGTGTCATCCTTTGAACCAGCTTTTTCATCCTGCCTTTCGTCATTAATGAGTTATGTAAATCTTTTGACATATGCTCCTTATATATTTATTTGAAAATCACATTTTTAGCATTTTGAAAATTAGACTTTGACACTCCCAGATGTGAGTGAGATTGAATTTCTCACCCCTCTCAAGAGTTATCAAAGCTAGATTTATTTGAGTTAGAAAAATGAAGTGAAATGGAACTCTTACTCCCAAGTGCTGTGGTTTAAAGAACAGCTTTAAGAGTAGGAAATCACAGGGCTAGGGAGCAGTCCCCAATATCACTTGAGGATAATGTTTATAGCTTAAGAAAATAAAATGGATGGTCTAAGGGTGGATATGACAGGGTTCCACTGTGCAGCGCATATTACATATTCATTCATTTGTTCAATCATTTATTCACCCAGCACACATTTACTGAGTATCTACTATTTTCTAGGCACTGTTCTAGAATCTACATAGGGGCTGGGGATACAGAAGTGATTTTGGCAAAGCTCCTACCCTAAGAAGCACTCAGAGTATTGGGAAAGATAGATACATACAGTCAACGAAGTAAGACTGAGTGCCATGGGAGCAATATATAGTTTGTAAGAGCATGGTGTACTAATGGAAGCACGCAGAATGGCTCCTAACACACTTGAGAGGTGCTTAGACTGAGTCTTAAAGTATGAGTAAGACTTAATCAGACATGAAGATGAAAAAAGACCATTCTGGGCAGAGGAGCATTGAAAAGGGAAGAAAACAGAATGATATCTGTGCAGAGGTTCTTGTCCCCAGAGCATTGGGTGGAATGTACTCCATAAACAAGCTTTTATTCATGTGATGGTTAATTTTTTGCATTCACTTGATGGTGTCACAGGATGCCTAAATATATGGTTAAACATTATTTCTGAGTGCGCCTGTCAGGGTGTTTCCGGGAGAGATTAGCCTTTGAATTGGTGCACTAGGTAAAGCAGATGGCCCTTTCCAATGTAGGTGAGCATCATCTAACCTACGGAGGGCCTGACTAGGACAAATACATGGAGGAAGATTGAGTTTTCTCTCTGCCTGACTGGTGGAGCTAAGACATAGGTCTTCTCCAGCCATTGGACTCGGATTTACACCCGCTGTGCCCCTGGTTCTTAGGCCTTTTGACTTTGACTGGAATTACCTGGGTCTCCAGCTTGCAGATGGAGGATTATGGGACTTCTCAGCCTCCATAATTGTGTGAGCCAATTCCTGATAATAAATCTCCTCCTGGTTCTGTGTCTCTGGAGAACACTTTCATATAATTTAAGTTCAAAATTTTAATTGATCTCCCCGACCTTATTCTGTGCTCATCATTCCTCCCCACTTCCTAAGAACCTTCCTTCCCTGCCCAAATGGCAACTAGAGAAGTTAGCTCCTTCTTTGAAGGGACAGAGAACATTACAGAATAAGAAAAAGAGCGACAGCACATTCCTAGTTCTCATTTTCAAAGATCTCAGTGTAAGAAGAAGAGTTTTCAAGTATTGTGTGAGCATGTTTTCCAAGCCCTCAGATTGGACACAACTTCCATGGCTCTGGAGAGGACAGCTGTAATAGAAACAACAGGAAGAGACCTGAGGAATTTTATCTATTCCAGCTTAATTTCTCTGTTCCAGGAGTCCTGAGGGAATCAGTTTTTTTGTGTTTTTTTTTGAGGGTAGTGTCACTGGCCCTCATATGTGGGACCCGAACCGGGGCCGCTGGCTTCCCAAGCCAGTGCTTAACCACCACGCCACTCGGCGGGCCCAGGAACCAGTTTTAATGAGCAAGTATATTTGTCTACTGAGTGAGGCCAGTGAGGAACAGCCCACCAGGGGCAGTTGGCTGAGGGACTCCTTGTTTCAGCTCCCAGCTAATTCACATGGGCACCCCATTTTTCATGGCCCAGAATACTGATAGGCCTGCTATATAGTAGATGGTTGGACTGCGAATACCTAAGATATAAGGTGGTACGGAAGTGAGAACTCCTGCCCCTGAGCTGGCAGAGATCACTCCTCAAGTGGAACGAAGCAGACTTGCTTCTTTGATTAC
This sequence comes from Aselliscus stoliczkanus, assembly GCA_033961575.1. NCBI lineage: Eukaryota > Metazoa > Chordata > Mammalia > Chiroptera > Hipposideridae > Aselliscus > Aselliscus stoliczkanus. The sequence goes on from CM066732.1 coordinate 103,650,107, forward strand.
AGCTAGCATCAGTGTCTAATCCATAGAAAGGGTACTGAGTGTTTCACTATGTCCAGGGGGAGGTGGCAAAAGGAGCAGGGAAGCTGTGCCTCTGAGGATAGCAGTTTGGCATGTTAGAGAATATGGATCATCCAGGTGTCACATGTGGTCATGTCAAGTTGACCTCTTAGGTTCTGTATCAGTTATTGAATATGTCTAAGTATTAGTTATCCATTGCTGTGTAACAAATTTAGTGTCTTAAAATGACAACAAACATTTATTATCTCACAGTTTATGTGGGTCAAAAATTTAGGAGCAGTTTACCTGATGGTTCTGACTTGAGGCCTCCATTCAGATTGCAGTCAAGATGTCACTATGGCTGCATTCATCTGAAGGTTTGATGAGCTAGAGAATCTGTTTTTAAGAGTTCATTTACATGGCTGCCAAGTTGATAATGGGTGTTGGGGGGGGGGGCCTCAGTTCTTTGCCATGTAGACTTTTCCCAAGGTTGTTGAATGCCCTATGACATGGGCATTCCCCTATAGTGAGTGATCCAAGAGAAAGCTAAGCAGAATCCACCATTTCTTTTATGACCTAGCCTCAAATGTCACACACCATCATTTCCTCAATATCCTGCTGTTTACACAGACGTGGTGGATTAAATCACTGGTCATTGGTGATTAAACCCAATCTTCAGCCCCTCTCCTCTCCCCAGAGATCAGGGTGGGACTGACAGTTTCAGCCCTCTAATTACATGGTTGGTTCTCCTGGCAACCAGCCCCCTTAGGTGCTTTCTCAAAGTCACCCCATTAACAAATTCAGGTATGGTCGAAAGGAGTTTGTTATAAATATCAAGACATCTTTATTGCGTTTATCACTTAGAAAATTCCAAGGAATTGAAATTCCTTGCAGCTGTGTGCCAGAAACAGGATTGAAGACCGAATACACAGGGTGCCAAAACAATGTATACATACTTTAAGAAAGAAAAAAGCTGTATTAAAAATATGCTGATGGTAACCACTTTGAGCATCTCTTATAATTGCAGAAGTCAAATGTGACTTGTATTCATCTTTTGTTATTGGTATATATTGAGTATTACCATTTTGAAACATTTTTTTTCCTTCCTTAAAATATGTATACTTCTTTTTGGCACCCTCTGTATATATTTCTTTTTATAAATCACAGTATCACACCAGGGTATTCTGCTATGCCCCGCTTCACAAGCCATCTACTGCCCAACCAAAATCTCTATTTTATTTATTTTCCTCAAAGAATCCACCCCATGTCTGGAGTTTTCTCACTAAATCACTATTGGCATTTCTCACTTATGCATGGCCAATCTATATGTCTGACAAGGATAGAAAGGAAAGTGCTTGGTGTATTGAATAAGATTCATATTAATGCTTTAGAAGCGCAAGTTGTGATGGAGGAGGGCTTGAGACCTGTTCCCAAGGTCACTTCACCTGCCATCTTGGCTGGGCCCAGGGAGGCCTGGCCTGCCGAGCACACTTGTATGAAACAGAGATGGCTGTGGTCTTTGCCTGTGGTTTTCAACCTCTTTTCTCCTCGGAGAGCCTTGGCCTCTGTAAAGTCTCTTTCTTGTGACTTTGTGGTTGATGAAACTTGCATGCGCTGGTTCTGTTCCAGGATTCACCAAGTTCGGTCTGTTAGAGCCCCCTTTTCTTCTGGCTCCTGATCTCTGTCAGGCTGAATGAGCTATTTCCCTGGGAAGCCCTCTTGATGGCAGCCAGACCTGGTAACTTTCCACACACTCTCTCGCTGTCCTAACTATCCACCCAATGCCCAACATTCCATTCTTTCCTTAATGTGATTGGTTTTTTAATGTGAAATCCCAGTTGGGTTCTCTAATAGTCATCATTGCGTTAAGAGCCACTGTTGCAATCACGTTAACAGTCCCTAAAAATGGCAATTGTGGAAACAGCTGTTTATAGCCCATACTTGCTCACAGTGATAGAAACCATGGCCATATTCCCACAGTAGTAATGTGAGCTGCCATTTATAGAGAGCTTATTATGATGCATTAGGCACTGTTGTTTTATATTCTTTTTTTTGTTGTTTTTTTTGTTTTGTTTTGTTTTTTAGCTGAGCCATCCTGCCACCTATTGGCAGCTCACCGGCAACTCAGCTCAGGCTGGCCTCGAGCCGCTGTTGCTCAGAGCTCAGCTCGCACTCTTGAGCGAGCTCTTAACCAACTGAGCCACTCGGCCTGTGTTATATTCTTTTAATACTCAATTTAACTATCTGAGATAGGAGCTACTATTTACAGATGTTGAGGGCCAGAGAGGTTAAGTAAATTACTGAGTATCACAGTTGATAAGTGGCAGGGTGGAGACTGCCTGACTACACGGCCAATATTCCCCTCCTGCTGCCAGGGTTACCATGCTGCATGCTGCTGCTATCAGTGACTAGATTCCCTTTTCTGGGCATATGAGGGAATGCCCGAGACACATTACATCCTGCGTGGCTCTGTGAGGGCTGATGTCCAGTTAATATTAGCTCAGAGAGAAAATTAATGTTAAGACTTCACAGGACCCAGAACACCAGTCCTGACTTGAGCACCTTTTCACTGCCATCTTTCTTCTCTCTTGTTGGCCATTGGGAGAGTGAAAAACAGGGAAGAAACAATGATGGGCCTTCTTGTGAATGAAAGTGGGCCTTTCTGCCTCCCTTGGAATATTGCTGAAGTTTTCCAATTCCAAGTGTAGGCAAAATACTGTTTGATGGTGGGGCAGGGGACAGGTGGAAGACAGTTTGGTTCACTTGATTTCTTTTTTTTTTTTTAATGTTTTGTTTGTTTGTTTAATTCTTTTACTGTGAAATACACATTTTTTTAAAAAAAATTGGTTTCAGGTGTAAAACACAGTGCAATAGTTACACTTTTTACCCCTCAAGTGACAACCCCTCTCCCCCAATTTGCCATCCCACTGCCCCCCCATATCATACATATCTATTACAATTCCTTTGACTCCCTTTCACAGTATACTCTACATCCGTGACTATCTATAGATTCAATTACAGTTGGCATACAATATAACACAACACCAGTTTCAGGTGTACGGTGCAGTGATTAAGCCTTTACTCTATCCATGAAATGGTCTCCCTAACAAGACATGGTTTCACTTGATTTCTTGAAGGGGCTGGAGGTGTGTTGGTCTTAGCCTTGGGAGCAGCCACCATCTCTCTTGCTTTCATGTCCTTCTGGATTTGCAGGGTGTTTCTTGGGCTCTTGAGAACAAGGCCTGCCTACATAAGATATAAGCCAACTAGAAAGCACTGTCCCAAGAAAAATTTGCATGTTCTTAATAATTCAATATATATGGTAATCTTAGTAACTGTACTTCTGTCCTTACTACAGGAAAGAAGGAAGATTTGTCAAACTTTCTCAAGAAGTGAATTTGCAGTACACAATGCTGTTGACCTGTGTTCAGTTCTCACTTGAAAATTCTAGGCTGTCAAAAGCAGATCGCTTTTCCAACACAGCTGCATTTTCCACAACAGCAGGACAACAATAACTCCTGCTGCCCTGCCTATATTGGTTGGGGAAGTTTTTGTGTGTGCATGTTTTTTATTCTATTTTTCCATCTGGTGACTTTTGTTTTCTTCTAAATGGAGCTGTTTAAATGCTTTCCACAAATGCAATCTTTGAAAATAAACACATTGGATGAATAAGAACAAAAGAGGATCCATTCTCAATGCTGATCACTGCTTAGAGGTTCCCTCAGCTGCAGGGAGATGGGGTGAGTGGATCATCAATGTGAAATGCCACCCAAGGGTGCTGCCGGGATAGGAATACAATCAGAATCACATTAATGGTGTCCTCACCAGCTGGGCACTCATGATGAACCAGCGGACCTTGAAAACTTAGGAGGCTCATCTGCCACTTGGCAATTTTCAGAAACCTCGGTTTCATGCACCTCGAGCACTTCCCAATAGTGGCTAGATTATCACTGCATCTCTCAGGGACTTCCCTGTTCACCTCCTTTCCCACATTCCCAAACCACTCCCCCTCTAGGATCACTGCCTTAGTTTGGGCTCCCCCAGAAGCAAAGGTTTGAGCACAGGTAATTGATTTGGGAGGAATACTAGTAGGAAAGTGACACAGGGAAGGAAAGCATTCAACAAAGGATACATTATTATACCAGCCATCACAGCTGATAAACAGAGCTCAGTCCTGTGGGAGAGCTCTGTCAGACACACATCTCAGAAAGCTTCCACCAAGGGTGAGAGCTGCGGCATTTGTACACCAAATTCCAGGAGCATAGGTAGAGCATAGGCTGCTTCCAGGGGATATTATTCCCAGCACTTCTAGAACTTCCTTGGATGTGAACCGAGGGGCTTTCCACAGTTCTGGTAAAAAGTCCCAGGCATAGACGTACAGGCTGGCAGTTTAAGATTGGCTGGTGTGTGCTGGAATGTCTCAGGGGCACTGACAGGTCTGCTTACATCACACACAGGCTTAAGGCAAGCAGCTCCCTCAGAGTCAGTGATAGAACAACCCCTGAAGGGTTTTAGCCCCTTTAGGGTATTTTTTCTTTTTATTTGTTTGGCATCATCAAGTTGTCCCACATCAGAACTATTCTCCTTCCCCTGCTCCTGGGCTAAGTTCTTGATAATTGCAAAGAATGGATTCCTTGCGTTTACAGATGAAGCTGCCAAGCACTTTGGCTTGGAGGCTCATGCAGAGACCCATGAAGCAGCAGCTTTTTGCTGGCAGCAGGGTTTCAGTTGTTACTGGTAGTGACTCAAGCCCTTGCTCCCTTCCCAGTAGTGTGCAGCCCACCAGAGAAGTGACAGATTAAGAGACATGAATCAGTTATGCCAATAACTGAAAACCTCTGTTCAAACTCATATAAACCATACAGAAAATTAATTTTGTTTCACTGAACAGGAAGTTGGAGATAGAGTGCTCCAGATTAATTTTGTGGTTCTGGTTCTTTTCATCTCCTTACTTTGCCATCTTCAGGGTGCTGATCTTGTTTTGGGGGATCTCCCTTTCTTACAAGGTGGCTGCTGCAGGTCTAGGTCTTGTGCATGTACATATACGCTACTATTGGCCCACCGTGATGTGGATACCCAAACTATGCGCCACACACACACCAGAGGCACAGGCTGTGTGCAGATGTTTTCTGGTCAACAGTCAGTTGAGGTTCCAGCCAATGACCAGCAGCAAAAGCCAGAATATGAGTGAGGGCTCCTCCAGATGATTCCAGCTTCCCAAGCCACTGAGGTTTCCCAGCTGATGCCCCAGACATAATGAGGCAGGGGCAAGCCATCCCCATGTTGCCCTGTCTTAGTTACTGACCCACAGAATCCATAATATTGTTTTATGTCATTAAGTTTTGGGGTAGTTTTCAATGCAGCAATAGGAATTGGAGCATTGCTCCTGGTGGCATTTGCTTCAATCCTGAGGGAAATCTTGTGGGGACGTAGAGGGGTTTGCAGTGCTCATTACCTGCTTGCTGGTCTCCACATTGTAGGGAAGGGCCCAGAATCCATGGGGACATAGGGAAAGCCGATACTTGGCAAAGGCTTCTTTTCATGGATGATGGATTCTATTATCCTGGAGACAGCCAGGGAGGGCTTTCCAAGAAAGGGTTTTGGGATTGGGGCCTGCATTAAAACAGTCCTTAAAAGATAATCTCAAAGGTTTCTGAAGACTCCAAACCCCATTGGATTTACCCTAAAAATATGTCCAGAAAACCACTTCTCATCATGTCTAGTTACTACTCTGTTCCAACCTACCATCATGTCTTGTCTGAATTACTGCAGTTGGCTCCTTAGTGATCCCCCTGATTTTCCCCTGCCCCATTACATTTCATTGCTCATGAAGTGGCCAGAGGGGTTCTTTTAAAATATGAACCAGATCATGTAATTGATCAACTCAGAACCTACGCCCTCCCCCCTCCCCTTCACAATTAAAAGGGATACACACCTCCTGTTTCATCTCTGACATGTTTGTCCTTGTCTACTCTGGTGCAGTCACCATGGCCTCCTGTTGTTCCTCAAACATGTCAACAGCCCTCTCACCACAGGGCCTTTGCACTGTTCTTCCCTCCATCCAAAAATGTTCTTCCCCCAGATGGCTGCATGGCCTACTACCTTACCTAACTCCAGCTTTTACACAAATTCCCCCTGACCAAGGCCTTCCCTGAGCACTCTAAGTCAATTTCCACCTACCACCACACTCTGGCTCTCCAAATCCTTTTTCGTTTCTTTGATTTTCTCTACAGAACTTCTCTCTATCTGACATGCTATACATTTTATTTATTATGTTAGTATCTAACTGCCCCCCCTCCCCTCAACTGCCACTGGAATTTCAGCTCAATGACAACAGGGAATTATGCCTGTTTTATTCAGCCTATTGTAGAATAGTGCCGGATAAATAATAAGCCCTCAATACATGTCTGTTGAGTGGATAAAGTATCTAACCTCTCTTTAGCATCAGTCCTGCATTTTCAACTTCTGGCTGGACAGCGCCCCCTGGAGGTTTTGCCAGCACCTCAGCTCCACCGTGCGACGTAAACGTCCTCACACACTAGGATCTGGGATCAGGACTCCCCTTCTCCCAGGGAGCTCTGTATACAATGGGGTTGATTGTCTTTGCTGGGTTTAAATCCCTGCTCCACTCCATTTCCCAACCAGACAGGAGAGATAACATTTCCCACATCATGAGGTTGTCGTGAAGAGTGAAAAAGCTAATCCTGAGGAACTCTGTGTGGCAGAGAGCAAATGTTCAATAATTATATCCATCCCTAGCTACATTTTCTCTTTTAAAAATTCTTTTTTTTCCCCCAAAGGAAAAATCCTTTGTGTGGTTAAGAATTGTAAAATGTTTACTTTCTGCTTTGATAAATTACCAAAAACTTGTCTCATTTTGAGATTGGGTTATGTTTCACCCAGTGCATGTTACAATATTTTTTTTATGTCAAGGGAAAATAATAGGAAATAGTGCTCAATTGATCAAAACATCCCCAAGAGCCACAGCATTTCCTTACTGTATCCTATAATTTAAAAATATATTATAATTTTATATTAGTGTTCATTCTTATTTGTCTCAAGGTATATTTGATTTCCTCCTTGATCTCATTTTTTACCCACTTGCTATTTAGTAGCATGTTATTCAGCCTCTATGTGTTTGTGTGTTTTCCAGTTGTTGTTTTTTTGTAATTGATTTCTAGTTTCATACCATTGTGGTCAGAGAAGATGCTTAATATGAGTACAATCTTCTTAAATTTATTGAGACTTGTTTTGTGGCCTAACATGTGGTCTATCTTGGAAAATGTTCTGTGTGCAATTGAAAAGATTGTATATTCTGCTGCTTTGGGGTGAAGTGCTCTAAAAAAATCTCAATTAATTTCATCTAGTTTAGCGTGTCTTTTAAGGCCGCTGTTTCCATGTTGATTTTCTCTATGGAAGATCTGTTCATTGGTGTCAATGGGGTGTTAAAGTCCCCTGCTATGATGATTGTGTTACTGTTGATCTCTGCCTTTAAGTCAGTCTATATTTGTTTTATGTATTTAGGAGCTCCTATGTTGGGTGCATAAATGTTTACTAGGGTTATGTCCTCTTGTAGGACTGATCCCTTTATCATTATGTAATGTCCTTCTTAGTCTCTTGTTATAGTCTTCATTTTAAAGTCTATTTTGTCTGATATAAGTATTGCTACTCCAGCGTTTTTTTCATTTCCATTTGTATGAAATATCTTTTACCATCCCTTTACTTTTAGTTTATGTGTGTCTTTTAATCTGAGGTGGGTCTCTTGTAGATAGCATATGCATAGGTCTTGTTTTTGTATCCATTCAGCCACCTTATGAAAAGACATAATTGGAGCATTTATGATTGGAGCATTTAATCCATTACATGTAAAGTGATTATTGGTAGGTACATAGTTTTTGCTATTTTATTATTCATATAGTTGATCTTCTTCTATTTGTTTTTCCCCTTCATCTTCTTAAAGAAGTCCCTTTAACATTTCTTGTAATACTGACTTGGTGGTAATGAATTCCTTTAGTTTTTTTCTTGTCTGGGAAGCTCTTTATTTATTTCTCCTTCAATTTTAAATGATAGTCTTGTTGGGTCAAGTAGGATTGTAGGTCCTTGCTTTTCATCACTCTGAATATTTCATGCCAGTCTCTTCTGGCTTGCAAAGTTTCTGTTGAGAAATCAGCTGACAGTCTTATAGGATATCACTTGTAGGTAACTAGCTGCTTTTCTTTTTAAGCTTTCAAGATTCTTTTTGTCTTTAATCTTTGTCATTTTAAATAATGTGTCCTGGTGTAGGCATGTTTGAGTTCATCTTTTTTGGGATTCTCTGAGCTTCCTGGACTTGTCCGTCTATTTCTTTCACTAGGTTAGGGGACTTTTCAGTGATTATTTCTTCACATAAGTTCTCGATCCCTTGCTCCCTCTCTTCTCCTTCTGGTACCCCATGATGTGAATGTTGATACAGTTGATGTTGTTCCAGAAGTTCTTTAAAGCATCTTCCTTTTTTATTATTATTACTATTATTCTTTTTTCTTTTTGTTGCTCCTATTTGATGTTTTCTGCTACCTTGTCTTTTAAGTTGCTGATTTGATATCTTTGCTTATCTAATCTGCTGTTGATTCCTTCTAATGTATTCTTTATTTTAGTTATTGTAGTCTTGATTCCTGATTGGTTCTTTTTTTATGGTTTCTGTGTCCTTTTTTATGCTTACTCTCTCTCTGTGTTGAAGTTCTCACTGAGTTCCTTAAGCATTCTTTTTTTTTTTTAATTGGGGAATTGGAAGAGGGGCACAGCGTTGAGGAATCAGGAAAGGGGAACAAACAAGTTGCTGTCCTTTTGTTCTTCAGTCTAGTTGTGGAGAACATCGCTTCACTGGCCCATGTTAGTATTGTGATCACTGTGCCCCTCCCTGGTGAGGTAGATCAGTCCCCGGCCACTAGATGGCTCTTGGCAGCTCATGCTGGCTGCCAACCACTCACTCTGGCTGCCAGCCACTCAAGGTAGCTCGTGGCAGCCCACCGTAGCAGAGGCTGCAACCTATGCCATTTCCAGTGACTCAAGGCAGCCCAACTCCAGGTGGAACTGTTGTTCACCAACTTAGCTGTAGAGGGCGCAGTGTCACTGACCCTCATGTAAGATCCCAACTGGGGCGCTGCTGCTCAGAGCTGCATCCTGAGCCAACTCTTAACAAATGTGCCACTCAGCCGACCCTCCTTAAGCATTCTTATAATCAGTGTTTTAACTCTGTGTCTGGTAGATTGGTTGCCTGCATTTCATCTAGTTCTTTTTCTGGAAGTTTCTCCTGTTCTTTTATTTGGGACATGTTTCTTTGTTTCCTCGTTCTGGCTGCCTCTCTGTGTTTGTTTCTATGTATTAGGAGGGGCTGCTATGTCTCTCAATCTTTGCCACATGGCTTTATGTAGTAGGTGTTTTGTGTGGTCCAGTGGCACCGTCTCCTTGATCACCTGTGCACGTGTTCTCTTCTGTATGTTGGTGTATTCTCCTGTTGTAGTTGAGCCTTGATTGCTATTGGCAGGTCAGTGGGTGGCATTGACTCTCAGACTGATTGGCTGTGAGAATTGGCTATGCCCACAGCTTATGTGCTGCTGTGTGAGGGCTGAACCCTCAGAGGAGGATTTGCTCAAGTGGGCTTGTGTGCCTTGAGACCACCATTTGGGTGTGCAGCTTGTGGAGCTAATAAGGTAGTGCTCTGGTATGGTCTGAGGCTGGACTCTGGGTGTGTTTTTTCACATGCTTCTTGGGAAGGGCTCCCATGCAGGTCAATGTCAGCCTTGCCTGTGACTGGCCCTGGGCTACCTGGTAGGAGCTACAAAGCTATATGCAATTGTTGCTGCCTGCATTGCACCTGTAGGCATGTGGGTGTGGTCTTGCTGTGAACTAAGGCTGACTGCCACCAGTATCAGGCTTAGCAAAATGCCTAAAGCCCCCATAGGCCTGTTGCGACCTGCCTGCTGCCTGTAAGTCTCAGCTACTGAAAGAGCCTCCTTAGTTGTGCATACTGGACTGGCCGACCTGGTGTTGACAGTGCTCCCAGTGGTGCCACCCGAGTTGGGTGTGGCAGAGTCCTATGGAGTCATAGGGTATGGCTAGCTGTTTTCACAGTTAATGCAGATTCCGTTCTTGCGCCAGTGCTGAGCCTGTGTCCACTCTGCAAAATGCCCTGATACTACTGCAGCCAGCTACCACTCATCTCGGGCCTACAGATCCCCAAGAGTTGCCCAAGAAAGGCTGCAGTGAGAGGTGGGGCTGACTGCCCACCACTGAAATTTTCCTAAGCCCCTGCAGGTTGTCTGCTGCTATACGAACCTCCAACAGCTTGTGGGTTATGGCCAGCTGCCTAGGAGCCACAAGTGCCCTGGACAATGCTGCATTAGCTGGGTGGGATAGAGTCCAAGGGAGTTACCAAGGTGGTGTCCACGCACGGATTTTACCAGACCAATGCAGTCTGGGAGAAGATGGTGCCCTTCTGTAGGCTACACATGAGGCAGGCTCCACATAGGGATAATGGTGGCTGTACCTCTAGCCCTCATCCTGAAACCACGCTGAAACCACTAAAAGATATCAGTCTTTCCCTGTATATCTCTGGCACCTCTCAAGTTACTGCCCCTCCGCCAGAGCCCAGGGTGAGTGTTTGCAAGCGAGACTGTGCATGGACCCTTTAAGAGGATGTCTGAGTTTCCGGCTACCTTCTGTATCACCAGGATGGACAGCTGGAATCCTAGCTGATTTTCACTGCCAGATGTTGTAAGGACTCCTTTTCCTGGCCTAAGATCTCTGGGCTGGGGATCCTGGTATGGGACTAGAACCCCCTCACTCTTCAGGGTGAGCCGCCGCCACTGAGGTGTCCCTCCTGATGCTCAACCTGTGTGTTTGGGGTTAACCCATTTCCCATCTCTGCCCCTCCTACCACTCTTGATGTGGCCTCTTGTTTATATCCTTGGTTATATGGGTTCTGTTCAGTTAGTCTTCAAATGATTCTCGAGGTTGCTCTATAATGTTGTTGTAATTTTAATGTGATCCTGGAAGGAGGCAGGCATAGCATTTACCTATTCCACCATCTTGGACCTTCTATCGACCAAGTTGGATTTTTTTTTTTTTTTTTGCAGGTCTCTGAGCCACTAAGCAGCCTAGGAGAATGCACACAGTCCTGGCTTTGCCACAATCCCTCCCTGCTCACTGGTAACTGCTTTCAGGTTGGCCAGAGCTCCTTCCAAAGTCCAACCTTTCTGTCCTCACCAACCCTGAACTAGAAGCAGAACTCAGAGCCAAACCTGGGCTCTGGTCTCCTACAGGCAGATTGCAGGAGAGCAAATAGTGAATCTTTCTCAGAAAACTCTGGAGCCACAAGTCTGAACCTGTCTTCTTTCCCCAGCTCCCCAGCTTTCTCTATAGTTACTCTCTGGTTTGTTATGCAGAAAATGGTCTTGTGACGAAGCATCTTCTGTGTAGGCTCTATGTGCTGGGTACTTTTGGGAAGCTGCCTGGAGCTAGGCATGTGCTAATGGCATCTGGGGCACTGGAAGCTCCAGGCAAGAAGCTCCAGGCAAGTGATGCCCTGTTGTTCCTGCTTGCTCCCTTTTTTTTTCATAGGAAATGACTCTAGGCAATGCAGCTGGGAACACATCATGGCAATCTTATAAGGGGGCTAAAGCACCAAATAGGTCTCTATCAAAGTAGAAGGAATGCAAATAATGGTGCTCACTCTCTCCTGTGGCCCTCCTTTGAGAGCTCCATGGCTCTCAAAGGGCTCCCATGGCTTTCCAGCCTTTGCTACTCTATTTCTTTCTCTTGCTTGTTGTTAAGAAGCTATTCACTCAGTCCTCAGTTGTCTCCCAGGAGTAATTGCTCTTTATATATGTTATTTGAATTTGCTCATGGGAGGGGGTGAGTTCCATTTCCTCCTGTGCCATCACCATCTTGGATCCCTCTCATCACTTTCTACCCCTGTTTGGCACCAGGATGAGGTGCCACATGGCCTTCTGCTCTCCCTGGGACCCACTGTATCAAGACCCCAGCATCTGCTTGTGTTGTTATCGTTTGTTTTCACTTTCTATTAAAATCTAATATACTTATAGAAAAATGCACAGTTCAATGAATTTTCACAAAGTGAACATACATGCATGTAAGCAGCAGATCAAGAAATAGAACATGACTGGCACCCCAGAAATCAACTTGTGCTCTTCTAGATACTGCCCCCAAGGGTGACCTCTACCCTGGCTTCTAACACCATAGTTTTCCTATCTTTGATCTTTATGTAAAGGCAACCATATAGTCTGCATTCTTTTGTGTCTGGCTTCTTTCATTCAACACTTGCTTGTAAGATTCATCCATATTCTTGTATGTATTACAGTTGCAGTTTGTTCATTCTCATTGCTATATGAAAGTGAAATTTATTTATCTATTCTATAACTGATAGACATTTTGGCAGTTTCCAGTTTATGGTTCCAGCACATACCTTTTGGCCCAGAGAGGTACACATTTTTTGTGGGGTCTGCTTAGTTTCTAATAGAAATGTTGTATGGGTGAAAAAGGGGCCACATACCAAACCTAACAAACTCAGGAATGGTCTGCATGGTGGCTCTTACAAACTCAGAGATTCAAAGTAACCACATAGGATGGCATGAACATAAAAATTCCTAACTAAAAGCAAGCTATGGCAGGTAGTCACATCATAGGCCTGTAGCTTTCTTGACAAAGGTCAACTTTTCTTTACCTTAAGTTAGCCTGTTGTCTTTCTTTTTTTAATTTAATTTTATTTTATTGGGAAATTGGGGGAGGGGAATAGTGTTGGAGAATTGGGGAAGGGGAACAGACAAGTTGCTGTCCTTTTTGTTCTTCAGTCTAGTTGTGGAGGACATCGCTTCTCTGGCCCATGTTGGTATCATCATTGCGCTCTTCTCGGGTGAGGCAGATCGGTCTCTGGCCTCTGGATGGCCGCTCACAGTGGCTCTTGGCAGCTCACACTGGCTGCTGGCCACTCACGCTGGCTGCTGGCCACTCACTGTAGCCTATGGCAACCCACTGCAGTAGGGGCTGCAGCTATGCCGACCCGGGGACTCACAACAGCCCAGCTCCAGGTGGAGCTGTTGTTCACCATCTTAGCTGTAGAGGGCAGTGTCACTGGCCCTCATATGTGGGATCCAAACCCGGGTTGCTGGCATCCCAAGCCAGCTCTTAACCAATGAGCCACTCAGCCGGCCCCAGCCTGTTGTCTTTCTGTATCTTAAGACAGCATACTTTTGAAATATCAGAGTAACCTCTTTTTCCAGAGACCTGAGGGCACACCCACATCACCAGAGCAGGAGACCACAGAACCCCTCATTGTTATCTTGTTCCCCAAATACCATCTCTATGTGTTGTAAATATTAATTATTATCTATCCTGTACTCACCAATGAAAAGAAATATGTGTCTCTCCATTTCACTTCTTATCCCAGAGATTTCCTTGCTTTGCTTTCTGCCACTTCCCTAATCTACCACCAACGGATTTCATGTAACCTTCCTTACGTCTTTGATTCTAATGTATAAAATAAGATGCAAAACTGCAATTCTCTGGAGCATTTTCTCAATTCATTGAGATTTTGCTTCCTGGCAATTGTCATTAATTTGGTTCAAATAAACTCATTAAAATTCTCTACAGGCTTGGACATTCTTATTTGACAATTGTACAGTTGTTGGCCAAGAATTTTCCTTAACAGATGGATCAGCCTTCTTCTTCGCCACAGTCAGCAATTTTTCTTTTGTTCCTTTTTTTCCTTCAGGTAAAATGTGCTGGCCTGTCTGTAGGTCTCTTTAATGTGTGCTGAGTAAGGCCAATGACAGCCCTGTTGTATTTTTAACATATGTGGTGACTGGCTATGTATACATTTCTTGGTTCATGGGAGGTGGTGATAGAGGAGTGGGAGGGTGGAGAGATGCTGTGAACATCAGCGACCTGAGCCTTTTGACAGTCACAGGGGAACCTGGATACTCGGCTGTGTGACCAGCTGACCCGGGAACTTCTCCCTTTGGGCACTGGGGTGGGGGTGGGGCCGTGATTTCTGCTCCCTGCTCTTCTTTATCTCTTGATGGGAAACCTATTGCTAATTGTCTTCCCTCCCCCTCAGCCCCTGAAAGATACCAGGCAACTTCTCTCCTAACCTATGGTTATTAGTACACACCTCCCCTGCTTTCACTTCTTTTTCTTCTCTGCCCACATTGAAGGTGGCCTTGGGTAGCATCTTTATTATTATCCGTTTTTCTCTTTCTTCCCACATAGTCCCGAATCCTCTTTCTTAGAGGAGTTTTGACTGTTGCTGTTTCTGCTTCATCCCACTTCCCCTCATGCCCCATTAGTTACTTCCTGACCTGTAAATATGTTTGTTTGGCATTTCTTTTTGGCTTCTGCTCTCCTTTTCCCAAAGTGCTCCAGTCTCTGCCCAAGCAAGCTCATACCCCTAGATGGAGCAGATCAGGGCAAAGATTTATACAGTGACTTAGTAAAATATGAATATAAATAGAATATGAGAACCAACCAAAAAGAAGAATGCAAATCTGTTGGCCATAACAGACAAAACATCAGTCAAGATTGGTCTTCAGATTTCATGCTGAGCTTCCTCATAACAAGGAAAATAATAGAAATCAAAGAGATTTAGAGAGTTACTATTATTAAGGTAATAGCTAAAAGACAAAATAGATAAAATGAAGATAATTGTGATTTTTTTTCCTCTTTTTTTTTTTTTTTCCCCTTGAGGGCAGTGTCATTGACCCTCATATGTGGGACCTGAACCGGGGCCACTGGCTTCCCAAAGCCAACGCTTAACCACTGTGTCACTCGTCCGGCCCTTTTTTATTTTATTATTATTATTATTATTATTATTATTATTATTATTATTTTTTGAGGGCAGTGTCACTGGCCCTCCTATGTGGGACCCGAACCGGGGCCGCCAGCTTCCCAAGTCAGTGCTTAACCACAGCGCCCCTCGGCCAGCCCTAATTGTGATATTTTTGAAGAAAATATTCTTCATTGTATTCATTATTCTAGCTCCTAAACACCTGGCTTAGGGCTTTATGCATAGTAGGTGCTCAATAAATATTTATTTATTTAAGGGATAACTTAATAAAGTAAAATCACTATTAACTGCTACCTAATATACATTGAGCAATATTATGAGGCAAGGAAATTTTAATCTGTGCCACTCAGCAAACCTAACAGGGGGGCACTATGTCTCCCTTCATTTTTCAAATGTGGGAACCAAATGTTGGGAATAACTTTCCCAGTGTCACAGCTCTTCTGTGGTCTGGTGATGATTTAAACTTAAGTACCCTGTCTACATCCAGCAAGCCTAAGCACTGAGGACTCTGAAATGATAGAGCAAATGAACATTTATGAGTATTTTTGTTTTACTAGACGGGAAAACCGACCATACTGGCTTTTTACTGCTGGCCTCTGGCTGGAAGCCCAATTTGGTGAGAGGCCCTGCTGGAATCCAAGGCAGGCTGCCCTCCTTTCTGCTGGGAGCCGCCGGGCTGCAATGGGACAACCTTTTTCCATGTCTGCCCTCTGCTGGCAGGTGTAAGGATAGCAGGGCTTTCTCCCAGTTTGTTGCAAGAGCATCTTCAATGAGAGTGAGGTGGGGGCCCTTCTGCTGATTTAGGGGGAGGGTATTATCCAAACCCCAAATTGGGACATATGCTTTGACAAATAGGAATTTCTTAAGACATAGTGTTTAAAATTAGTTGCTGTTTTGGCAAATCCAGTTTGTGTGGTAATTTGAGGAGGGTGGAGGCAGTATGGAGGAGTTAAAGGGCCATTTTGAAAGCATTGTAATGAGTCAGGAGACCCCTGGGGTCTGGTCTCAGCAGGGTCATCTACCAGAATGGCAATTGCCCTCTTTGAACCTGTTCCTTATTAGATTGTGGCATTAGATTGTGTGACTGTAATGGCCCTTCAATCCTAAACCTTCACCTGTTAAGTCCTTGAAGCATTTCCCCCAATTAGGTATCCTCCTTGAACCCCACATTCTCACCCAAGCCTCCTTGTCGGCCCCCATTCCCCATCTCTGGTCTTCCACAGGCATCCCTCTGTGGCCAGGTGCTGCCCATTTGTCCTGACTCAGGCCTTTGTTTGAGGTCTTCAGGCTCACACTAGCCGAGAATGGGAATCTTGTGGTTCAGAAGGTAAACCGGATTGTACTACTTGGCATTTAGGACAGCGTGCCTCTCACCTATAGGCAAGACCAAATTCAGCAGGTAGAAAGAGAGAAGAAGCAGAAAGCAACAGCTTATATGAGATTTGGGGGAAACTAAAAATGGAGTCTGATGTAGTAACAAACACTGGCCTCATGTGATGATTTACCAAGCATCCTGTGAGTCACAGAACGACTCTGTAAGGAAGGTGTTCCTACCACCCACATTTGTATGAAGGAATTGAGACCCAGCGAGCTACGAAGTCCACAGTCATATAGCCAACATGTCAGGTCACCCACACCAGGCCCACAGCTTGCCCCATCAGAAATGCGCAAGGCCTGTGTGGGGGCATATTTGGAGTCAGGCTTTGGATGAATCTCATCTTTCCTGAACTTCAGTTTCCTCGTCTATAAGATTAATACCCACTACACAGAGTGAAGAATAAAAACAAGATGTGTGGGAATTTTTGTTTTTCAATGTGCAGAGCCAACAACATGTTAGAACATGAGAGGAGGTAGGTAGGGGAACTTACCTGCCGGCTCCCTCCTGTCTTGTGTCCCACCTCGGCACTTCTGGATTGGGCTACTCATTCCCCTCCAGCAGCTGCTGAGGAAGCCAGACCTCATACCCTGCGCAGGGTACTTCAAGGGACCCAGAAGTGGTGAGAGGGGTCAGAGCCCCATGGGTGGGGTTGGGTGGGGCCTGGGTGCAGAGTTCCTGAGGAAGAAGGAGCTAGTGACAGGCCCTTAATCCAGGGGAAGCAGAGACAGCTAGAGGTGTCAGGAAATAAGGGGATGGCAGCTGCGGGCACTTTCCATTCGAACAAAATGGCTGAGGTTCTAGAGAAAGCTGGAGCTAAGGATCTGTGGAGAGGCACATAAAGTTGTTTTAGTCCAGTTGTGGAGACCTGAGGAGCCCAGACATCTCCCAGAGAAACGTCGAAATGTGGGGGCTGGAGTTCCTGTGCCAGCAAGGGTGGAAGTTAGAACTAGCTGCATATAGCTATTGTTTTGACGTGACCCTGGTATTATCCCAGGAACCGAGAATTTCCAAAGAATTTTTGTGTTTTAATTTGGAGCACACACAGTATACACATTTATTCAAACCCAGATAGAGTCTAAAGCAGGGCTTCTGTGATGAAAGGCAAATTATTTTTTCTTAATTTTCAGTCTATCATGAACTGACACTTAAGAAAATACAATAAAACGAGAATACTAGAAAATGAAATGACAAATGCCCAAACCAGCCTCTATTCTCTTTAGCGATTCAAAGTCTTCTGATCATGTGTTTGAATCACATGGTCAATTCACGTCGCCTTAAGATTTTGAAGTGCAGACTCTCAGTATCTGTGTTTTTATCATCATGAACTCCAAACAGTTTGCAAACTCTTACTTCTGGATTCTCTGGAGATGGAATCAATCTTTACAACTACAATAGAGAAAGCAATTTTTTAACAAATGGACGATTTCCGAAGGAACAAAAGAGGAAAATTCATAGTGCTTTGTTAACATCACATTTACCCAAAGTCACATTAAAGCTGATTTGTGTATGCCAGTGACCATAACATCTGAGGGATGGTAGTGAGTTTCTCAGCACCAACAGAAATATTGTCTTTCCTACTTTAAACAAACGTTTTCACAATATAATAATAAAAAGTAGAGGAACAATAGCACACTACTACATTTTAATGAAAACTCTATTGTACTAATTGTAAAACGCCAAGTCCATATCACATTATTGAGAAAAACATGTCTGGAAATAGCAACAAGCAGGAACTGATTGTCAGGGAACAGGGCAGGACTGGACAGCAGCCAACTCAGCACCTATCATTCCTGTTTTCTGGTTATTTTCAGATTTGAATCTTACTAACTGAATTTAATCTGTTTCTGTTTTGGTCTCAGCTGCAAAACTGACATTCAATCAAAAAATAAAAATTAGGTACATTATTAATCTGGCTTCAAAATTATCCCCTTGTTAGGAAACATTCTGAAAATATTAAGAGGTAGATAGTACTAGGCCCCTGAAGGAGATGTGAGGTACAGGAATGAGACTATCTTTCAGTTGACATCCAGAACCTCTACATTCAACTCGGGGGCTGGGAGGTGGGGGTCACACTGTCATTCTAATGATGCTGGCACTGCTCAGAACATTTTTGGAATCCTTTTTTAGAATTGTGTTCAGAGGCCAATTTCGAAAAGACATGATAAGAAATGGGTTGGGCTGTGAATGACAAATGCTACTGGCCTAAGAGGTTCCATATGAGCTACTGCGTCTCCAACTTTCTGTGTTCACAGCACACGTTGAGCCACCAGCGCTTTTATTGCCCTGACAGTACTTGCTGTTGTTAAAGATGAAGTTCGCACATGTCTCCTGTGTGGCCTCTTCACAGTTGTCTGGTGTGTCAGTATCTTTCTCTTAGAAGTTATAACCCCTGGTGCTACACTGCATCACACTTCCTACTCAGCTCAACATTTTGTCCAGCAAAACCACTGAAATCATATGTCATAGCAGACATGTCACACAAATGTGACTGCACTGTGGTGAGGGATTCAAGGTATTGGAGCTGCAGCACTGGTCCCAGACATCTCTGGACACAGCCTTAGATGGGAACCTTCCTTAGTACAGCAATTAGAGACACACATTCCTTCATGGCAAAAGACCAAATTCATAGATACCAACCAAGTATTAAAAGAGTAACCACAAAAATGATATAATCTAGGTATCACATCCAGCCTCCCAGGGAGGAAGTAATAATCAAACCCTTTGAAGGATGTAAGACCTGGTAGCCAGTGAGAACTCTTGGTATTGACATACATTAATGAACTTTTTCATCTTAGTGCTCAATAACTTGAGATTTAGGGAAATAATTATAATAGAATCTTCTAAAAGTGTATAAACTAACAGTATAATTTTAGGATCACACTTGAGCTATGCTAATGCAAGTGTAAGTAGGAAAACCACTGGAAAATTATGTGGAGCAAATAATTGGAAAAATATATAATTTTTCAAAATCTATCCAAGCCCTCTGAGGATAACTGGGCTCCCAAATAATGCCATTTTATTGTTTCCTGCTTGGGCAGCCCTATGGCTTAGGGTGTATCTTCCATATGCTGATCTGTGTCAAGCATATGTCAAGCTGGTGGTCTACACATCCAGGCCAGCATACCAAGTCTCAGGTACACACTGATTCTGAGGGTCCTGGGGTCTACTTCAGCCAAAACGTTCTTGTCCCCCACCTCCTTTACCCAATCACGTAATCCGCTCTCGTCCTCTCACCTGCTTCCCTGTACATAGCACGTCGTCTGGGTTCTTCATTTCACACCCTCCACTTTCACTGAGCTACTTTCCCCACCATGCTTATCCCACGTCTGCTGCTTTGAGACAAATGTTCAAAATAGATAGGCAAACCCCTTGCTATTGATGTTTGTGTTTGTTTTACTTGAGTTCCATAGACCAGATTCCAGCATTGAGGGAATTCTCTGCGTGACTCCATTCCATGGAAGGCTAGCAGAGTCAGGGGGATGAATCCAATAGAAGAATATGGATTAAAAGTGGGGTTTCAACTACCTCACACCCATTAGAATGGCTACTATAAAATAAAATCAGAAACTAACAAGTGTTGTAGAGGATATGGAGCAATTGGAACCCCTGTACACTGCTGGTGAAAATGTAGAATGGTGACACTGTTATGGAAAATAGAATGGCTGTTCCTCAAAAATTAAAAGTAGAACTACCATTGATCCAGCTATTCTTCTGTATATATATATATATATATATATATATATATATATGTAAAAAATTGAAGTAAGAACTTGAAGAGAAATTTATGTACTCGTGTTCATAGCAGCAGTAATCACAATAACCAAAAGGTGGAAGCAACCCACGTACCCATCAACAGATAATTGGATAAACAAAATATGATATATACATACAATGGAATATTATTCACCCTTAAAAAGGAAATTCTGACACATGCTACAACATAGATTAACATTGAGGACTTTATGCTAAGTGCAATAAGCCAGTCACAAAAGGACAAATACTGTGTGATTTGATTCCACTTATATGAGGTACCTTGAGTAATCAAATTTATAGAGACAGAAGGTAGAATGATGATTGCCAGGGGCTGTGGGGTGGAGAAAATGGGAAGTTATTGTTAAATGGGTACAGAGTTTTAGTTTTGCAAGATGAAGAGTTCTGGAGATGGATGGTGGAGATGGTTACACAACAATCTAATTAATACCACTGAACTGTACAAACTTAAAGATGATTAAGATGGTTAATCTTATGCTATGTGTACTTTACAACAATGAAAATTTTCTTAAGAAGGGAAAAAGAGACAAAAAGTGGGTTTCTAGCTGGTGTCTCCTTATATGTGCATCTCATGACTGTATTACCACAAGCTTGATGTCAGTCCCTTAGAAATGCAAGGATGACTTGGAAACTTCAAGTGCCAATTCATTTCCTCCAATTGCTCCCATAAGGAAAAGAACCATAGTTCATGGGAAAAAGAAAAGCCACTTGAATGTGGGCCAAGTAGACTAAGGCTGGCCCACATGCAGACCTTGGGGGATGAAGAATTAATGCAGTCAAGTGTATTCATCAATGGGCAAAACATCTTTTGCCATTTCTGCCTCACTTTGCACAGCCATGCTGAGACACAGCCTTGCTTTATTTATACTTCTGGAAGGGAGGGCCAAGGTCAGGCCAGGAGCAGAGAGCAGG
Source organism: Aselliscus stoliczkanus (assembly GCA_033961575.1). NCBI lineage: Eukaryota > Metazoa > Chordata > Mammalia > Chiroptera > Hipposideridae > Aselliscus > Aselliscus stoliczkanus. Next base: position 103,671,004 of record CM066732.1, read on the forward strand.
CAGGCCCCTGCCCTGGGAGGCAGCCTGAAGAGCTCAATTGAAATTTAGACCCCATCCCTGGGTGGCAGTACCACTGCAGAGGCAACGAGCAGTCCTCCATGCTGGGCAGAGTGGAGCTTGAGCCTTCTTGACAGCTTAGTAAGCACGCACTGGGTTAAGAATCAGGAAACCGGGTCTCTTCCTCTTCTTGCTGCCCATGAGCTGTGTGGCTTTTAGGCAGAGTTCTTAACCTCTAAACCTTCAGGGTTTATAGATGGTGGATTGTGTCTGCTCCAAAAGTAGCATTCCATAAATCTATGAAAACAGTAAAAATTCTATAAAGAATTTCTTCTGAAACTCTGAGATATGTTTCATTCCTAACAAGAAAAAATGCAATTGTTTCACCTTAAAGAACTCGCATCACTTTTATTTCCATGATCTATAATTGTAAGATCTTTTGAAAAGTGTGATGAATTAACTTCTTTTCTTTCTTTCTTGTGATTAAAAGAAGGAATCTCCTTTGATTGCCTTTATGGTCACTTTTAAGTTATTTGCATTCATGTCATAAATAACTAGAAGCTTTGAGAATATATATGCTTTCAGTGTGCATCTTCCTGAGATTGAGTGAAGATCAGGTTGTTCCATAAGAACTGTTTCTGGATCTGCTGTTAAATGCTTCTAACACAAGTGGTTTTTATTGGGAACATGCTTGTAAAGGCTGAGCATTATAATGATAATTACTATTATCATTATAATGGTAATTATAATTAAAACCAATTATCATTTGTTATTGGTCTCAACTGCGGTAAGAATAGCAAGATGGGTCTTCTGTGTTCCCTATTTCCAATCTAGTTCAGCCTTTCCGTGTAGTGGAAACAATACCGGATAAGGAGCCAGTGTCCATCTACATGCTTCCCCTACCCATCTATTTGTATATTGGTGGGCAAGCCACTAAAATTCTCTGAGCCTCCCAGTTTCCATATTGAGCAGAGTAGAGGTGGGGGCAGGGATGAGCCATAGGGTCTTATGGGCCCTTCAGCTCTGAGGATCTTTGAGACTTTGATTCATTTGGGGGTCTCGACTGTGAAGCCTGATACTGATGGTAATTTTGAGCGAAGAGGAGAGCTGGTTGCTATTTGAAGATTTAGGAAATCGAGTTCAAGGAGCAAAAGGTTAAAAGGGCAGAGTTTCTGCAGCCTTGGGAAGAGAACACTAAGGGTAGGCCTCAGTTGTGATGATAAAATGAGGTCTATATTTAGGATCAGAAGATCTGGGTTCAAGTCTGTTTTATTGGGTCTCCCCATTTCCATTCTCATCCCCCAGGAGCCATTCTCCATAAAGCAGCCACAGTGACTGTATCAAAGCCAAGTTAAGTCATGTCTTTCTCTTCCTTAAACCCTCCAGTGACTTCCAATTGCACTTACATTGCACATATCTCATTCGTGTGCTGGTACATGTTTAACAACAGGTGTTCTTGGAGGAGGAGGTTCAGGGAGGAGGGAGAAGAACCTTGATTCGTAGCATCTGCCAATTTCCATGATGTAAATATTTCCACTAAGGAATCTCAAGCTACCAACTTAATGTTTACTAGTTTACAAAATTCCTGAAAACTCAACAGTTGGCTTTTGTGAGCTAAAATGAGCCAGATCCAGCATACTTCTGCTTAAAATGCCGTTTTTTACAGGGACCCTTGTGGCCCAGCATGGCCTGCTTAGTCAGCTCAATTTGCTATAACAAAATATTTCAGACTGGGTGGCTTAAATAACAGAAATTAATTTTCTTACAGTTCTGGAGGCCAGAAGTCCCAGATCAAGATCTGGTCAATTCAGCTCTTAGGTGAGGACTCTCTTCTTGGCTTGCAGGCGGCTGACTTCTCACTGTGTCCTCATGTGGTAGAGAGAACTCTCTGGTGTCCCTTCTTATGAGAACACTATTCTTATTGTGTTACCTCACGACAGTATGACCTCATTGAAATTTGAGTACTTCTGTAAAGGTCCTATTTCTATGTATACTCACACTGGGGGTTAGGACTTCAACATATGAATGGGAGGTATCTGCCTACCTCAATAGCTTTGTTTAATGCTCCCCTCTGATCACAACACTGCAGCTACACTGCCTGAGAGCCCTCTGATACTCCAACCTTAATCCCACCCAAATACCTTTCCGCTTGCTGTTCTCTCAATCTTGAACTTTCTTCTCCAAAACTTGACAGGTTAGTCTTTAATTTAGCCTTACCTTCAAAATCTCAGAGAGACCTCACCTGACCATCTAACACTAAAATAGAGCCCCTTCCCCCATCATATCTCATCACCCTGTTTATTTCCTTCACAGTCCTTACCACAACCTGAAATTATCTTGCTCATTGTTTGTTAACTTATTTTCTCTTTCAAAACATAAGCTGCAAGGGAACACATACTTAGAACAGGGCTGGAAACAAAGCATGTGCTCAATATATGTTTATTGAGGAAATGAGTGAATAATAGGGTAAGAATAAATAAATTTTGTTGCAAGATGCAGGTTATTTTATTTTATTTTATTTTTTTGAGGGCAGTGTCACTGGCCCTCATATGTGGGACCGAACCGGGGCCGCTGGCTTCTGAAGCCAGCGCTTAACCACCGTGCCACTCAGCCGGTCCAAGAGGCAGGTTATTTAAGTATTAGGAAAAAACTTAATTTAATTCTGGAGAATTATAAAATTTGTTTCAGAGGTTTTTTTTGTTTTTTTTTTTGTTTTGAGTTTTCCTAGTTTTACTTTGATTTAGAGATAAGTGTAAATAGACCTCTTAAGACAAAATCAGGATTTTCTTTAAAATGAACTATTTAAAAGACCACTGAGCCAGAAAGAGAGAGGAGGAGGGAGAAAATGAAAGATGCAATGGGTCCATTCATTTTCCTAAGGGCTGTGAAAAGAGAAGAGGATCAAAGGAAACTGTGGAGAAAGGAAACGGATCCTCCCGGACCCCCTGTGCGGACCCTCACATGCATGATTCTGTCTAATACTCGGGGTCTTTTATTGAAAAACCCTGCGAGGCATATGTTATATCCACTTATACAAATGGGTAAAACTAGGCTGTGAGAAGTTAAGCAACTTGCCCCAGGACAGACAGCTGCTAACTAGCAGAGCCAAGATTTAATTCTAGTTTGACTAAGTTCAGCCTTCACTGACTGTGTACTTCCCGTGGAGGGAGCAGGCTGGCAGGAAACTCTCCATCGGGAATACTCCCTGAGCAAAGGAAACATCTGAGTGATGATGGCAGATGCATACTGGAAGGTGTTTGTTGTGGGAATGTCCTTTCTTACATTCACTGGGCTGCATGAAGGGGTACATTTCATAGTTTGACTCCTTGCAAGTACAGGGTTTGATGTGAGCATCAGAAGAGTGGGGAAAGCACAACCAATTGATCCCTATATCAAAAAGAAAGACCAGGATTCTGGGGAAGTTTTGTAGTGGTTTCTTTGAGCAGGACAAGATCCCATTTGGTAGCTTCTGCATGTATCACAACTGCCGTGGCTTGTTGGAATCATAAGTGTGGCCTTCCTAGTCTTGGGAAAGTAGCTGCCTGACTTGGGGCCTAGGGTGAGGCTGTTTGTGCAATAGAACTGAGTGCAAAGCAGGATGGGGTTAATTTCCAGGGGCTTCCACTTAGGGGCCCGGGGGAATTACCACCTTGCAGGGTATTGCTGAAGACCTGCCCTAACAGGGCTGATGACTCCACAAGGCAGGTGCGTAATGCAGTAGGAGAGATTTTGGGATAAACACCTAGTCTCACCAGTGTTACTCCAAAGCACTTCGGGATCTATGTTGCAGTATAGATTTGGACGCTACACTGGGTGGGGCCTGAGAGTCTTCATCCTAATGAGCTTCCAGGTACTGCTGCTGCTGCAAACTCTGCTCACCTTGGACCTCATACCACAGCATCAGTGTGAGCTGGGAGCTGGTTAGAAATGCAGAATCTCAGGCCCGTCCAGACCTGCTGAGTCGGGATCTGCAGTGCCACTTTAAAAGCCCAGGTGACTCCCATGTATATCCAAGTTTAAAAAACATTGCTGTAGAAAGTGAGGGCTGTTAGTCATATCCTGAGGGGTATAGTGGGTTGAATGATGCTTCCCCCGCTCCGTCCTTCCCCCTAAATATGCCCGCATTCAAATCCCTGGAACCTGTGAATGTGACATTATTTGGAAAAAGGGTAATTGCAGATGTGATTAAGTTAAGAATCTTGAGATGAAATCATCTTGGATTACCTGGATGGACCTCATTCAAAAATTAAGTGGTCTTAAGAGTAAAAGTCAGAGGGAGATTTGAGACAGACAGGAGAAGACAGCACGACCACAGAGGCAGAGATTAGAGCTATGTGGCCACAAGCCAAGGAGGCCAAGAAGAAGCTGGGCAGGAAAGGAAGGATTCTCCTTGAGAGGCTCCAAGGGAGAGCAGCCCTGCCATTACAGCCCTGTATTGATTTCACACTCTAGCCTTCAGAACCATGAGAGAATATCTGTCTGATGTTTTAAGGCTCCCAGTTTGTGGTAGTTTGTTAAGGCAGCCCTAAGAAACTGATTCAGGGAGGAAGTCCGGCACATCCTCTAAGGTGGAGCCTGTGGTGGTTTAAAGATGGATGGGTGCCTCAGCTTCACCAGCTCAGAATAAAAGGGTCCATGAAACTGCTGAACCAGTGACCTCTGCCCAGAGCAATTTGGGAAGGTGACTGGTGATTGTAAGAGAAAAAGACAGGAGATAACAGAGGCTTAAGAACAAGGAGGGAAATGTGGAGGGTAGACCTATAGGGGAGGAAGAAAGAGGACAAAAAGCAAACACACATACACAAAGGTTTTCTGGGAGATGACAGCAGGCCTGGGGCCAGGAAATCAGGCAGGGGTTCCCTAAGCAGAGTGCTCAGCCCTGGACCTGAGAAAAGCTGAGGGGCACTGCATAAGGAAGGCGCTATCAAGGGGATTTATGTGGAGGGATCCACAAAAGACCTACGAGGAGTAGGAATACAGGCTACTGAAAGAGACTAGAATGAGACCTAAGAAGGAGAACCAGGAATAATTGCATTAAAATAAGATCAAATGTGCTTCTGTGATTTATTTGGAAATGAAGTAGACTTGCAAATATGTATAGTGTTACCTCTCCTGGTAACTGCTGGGCATCGAATGTAATCATTAATCACAAAATATCATATATTGTGATCCTTATGAATATGACTGATTATTAAGATAAGAGATGTTGAAACATGGCCTCTGTGAGGCTATGTGATCCACAAGACCAGCTTTTTTGCCTCGAAGAAGAAAATATTTAAATCCTCACATTTGGTTGTAGAGGAGTTTTCAACTTATAGACTTGTGGAATCTCAAGTTGCAGAAGTCCTAAGGTTCACCTAGTATAACTTCCTAATAAGCAGGAACTCTCTCCCCAGTAACCCTGACGGAGAGGTATTCAGCCCCCACAGCCCCACTTGGCTCTGGTTTTCTTGTTTTAAATGCATAACTGTTGGGTTGTTGGAAAAATCATGACGCATTTTTGCAATGAAAAACAGAAAAAATACGTCATGACTTTTCCGACAACCCAATAGCTCATTCATTGTCTTAGGGCTGATTCACTGGCACTTAGCAGATTGCAAAGGCCACATTTTAGGATGTATACATGTGACAACAATTATTCTTGTGAATCAAATAGAACTTGCTTCTCTTATTGGCTCAAAGATTCTTCCTTCATTCATCCACCAAAAATTTATTGAGTTGAGGTTTCAAGGTTGACTCAAGGACAAACATTTAAATTTTTGTAAATGACTTTAATGTTTCAGCTTTTAAATGATATTCGGTAGATACAATCATACTGGCAATAACACAAGTGATATTTTAAAAATTAACTCATATATTTGATTCCCTCTACTGAGCTAATTCCAAGGTGTACAATTTTTCATGGCTACACATAAACTAGACAATTGTCAAATCTCTACGATAACTGTTAAATCAGAGGTAGGATAAAAAAATGATTGCAGGGATTCTACACTGATCACATTCTCTACTAATCTATTGCCCTTGGCTTTGGGGTCATAGAAAGAGAGAAGGGAAATGTTGAGGGAGAAGGATAATGGAATGGGAAAAGCACTACCTAGAAGTTTGACCCCACTGGGCTGTAGAGTTAAATACAGATTTAGGAATTCTCCAAATCATTGGAGCTTCTGTAAGAGTTAAGAGGTGTCATTATTTAGTTACCTCTTGTGAATCGACACTAATGGAGCTAAGCAACAATGCAAACATGAAAAAACATTTTACTTTGAAATGCATTGTGTGAATTTCTTTGCCTATCGCAGATAAGTGGTCCTAAGTATAGTTTATAGGTCCTATATAGTTTGCTAGAGTTTTTACTAAGTTATCTTGTATTACCTGAATCTACATCTATTGTAGCAGAGGTAAGTGGCTGAGGCATGAATTAAGAGACTGAGAAAGGGTAGTCCCTGGTTTAAACTTTTGCCACAGACAAGTCACATGGGGATAAACAAGAGTTATTTGAATATACTTCATAGGAAAATTCAAATGCTGAATTTGTATTTCTCCAAAGACTGTGAATGTTGCAGTCCCAATACCACTGAAAACTGAATTAAACACCTTTATGCACATTAGCAGGTGTGTTTGACTCTAGGCACCCATCAGCCTGTCCTTGCTAACAGACTGGAATGCTTCTGCCCCAGATGTTAAATTGCTCTTGGTGCAGGATAGTGGAGATCCTGAGGGAAAACATATGAGATTTGCTGATGACCTATTTTTTCTAATATTTTTGTGGAATTGGGCCTTTCGGGCTATAGTTTCTTCACAGCCCATTTTTCCTGCAAACTTGGCCTCTGTATTTTCTCTTTTTATGGTTCTCTTGTTTGGGCAAAGTCAGATGACCGATGTCTCCTGGTTTGCTGACAACACATAGGAGGTATACCTGTAAAATGCCACAGACCACCAAATGTTCGCTGTTAGGGTGACACTATCTGGCAAAGATGAATGGTTTCCTTGTGAACTACTGATTAGAAGTGCTCCAGAGTAGGTACTGACCAATCTTCTTTAGCATTCGAGGCATTTGTCTGAATTTCTTGGGATAAAAATCATATTCAGGAAGTTGGTATTCTCATCTGGGTGCACGGCCAAGTCATTTATTTTCTGCATTTTTTCGATACACCTTCCTTGACTTTTCAGTGTCTGCACACGGAATCGTTTCAGAAGTGTAACCAAGATGACTTTCATCATCACCATGGCGATGTACTTTCCCACACAGCCACGGGGCCCAAAACCAAATGGCTGAAAATACCTGTAAGGAACCTATGAAAATGATCAGACAATTAGCCAAAGCATTAAAGGCTAGCGTCATGCAATCTCTGTTTGATTCACCCTGAAAACACTGGTCAGTCAGAATGCTCTGTTTTGGGGTCTTAGCCATACTACTCCTTCACTGAGATGAATGACTGTGACTCAGATAAGCACTCCTCTCCATCCAGTTTGATTAACTTCCTGTGATATACACCCAACCTTGCACAGTAACCAGTTCCTCTTTTCACTTAAATGTGCTGGGATAAAGCAATGCAGATCATTTTATTACAGCCAGTGTTACACAACTAGCTCTCTCGGGCTGGCCACAGCTTTACCAGTGTTCTGAAAGTCACCAAGGCAAAGATCATTTTTGTGCAATCCTATATAACCTGAAGACAAGGGACAAATTCAGGCAAAAATGTAGATTCCTGACCTATTAGTGCCAAGCATCTAAATATTTTTAGTTATGCAAAAAAATTAATGGGGGCTGCATCTGTTTGTCTTGTCCACATCTGAGCTTACATAGGGCCTGTCGCATAGTAGATTCTCAACAAGTTTTGCTGACCAATTGTCGACATGACAAGGTCACTCATATAGGAACATGAATTAGAGAACTGGATTAATTAAGATCATTTTTCAGTACCATATGCAAATGGAAAAAGAGGGCATTATCTGATAATACAGGTTAAAAATCATCATTGCCTCAAATTTGACATAATGGAAGCAGAATCTACAGTATACTTCAATGATAGAAAAAAAGAAAAAGCCAAAGCTCTTCTAATTGCTAACTCCTATTTAGAATAGGCATTAGTGCTTGTGGGATCATTTGATGAACCAAAGGCAGACTGCAAAATCCAAATCTTTTGGTTTCATTTGATTTCCACCTAAAGCAGAAGTGGACTTTCCTTTGCTTAGATAGTGTTATAGCTGAATCTATCTGATAACAAAGTGATAACTTTAAATGGAAAATTAGGTTGGTTGGGTTAAACAAAATTCACCTCATTTTAGTCAAATTAAGGACCTGACTTTCTTACATTTTGACCTATTATGTGGCCACGATGTAGATACTTCCTAGAACTGAAGACCCAGCATCCTCAGCTTGAGGATGAACATGGCAGCCATGTTCCAAGCTATGGGAAATATGTGTTCCTGGTGAGGCTGTGGAGAGGAACAAGTAAATGAATGAAATGTATATGATGCAAACACAGAGCCAGAGAGGACTTAACAGCTGACATTTTTCAAGAGTGGTACATTCGGTTTTAAGGAAGGACTCTTACATTCTTTGCAAAGTTTTCAAGAGTAAATTCATTGGGCTTGGGGAAAAACTCAAGTCTATGCATTCTTCCAATATTCAGGATAATATTTGTCCCCTTTTTCACTGGATAGCCATCGATGACATCATCCTGTAAGGCCTTGCGCATGACCAAATCCACAACGGGCTGGTACCGCATGCTCTCATAAATAACGTTTTCCACCACTTTTAATTTTTGAATATCATCAATCCTTATGTCTCTTTCACCTGTGGGAGCAGATACAAAAGACAAGGAGGGAATGTTAGTGTCAACATGTGATGGGCATTAAAACTCCTATAGTTTCCACAGAACAGTTTGCTCTTGGTTGGAAAAATTTTACATCTATAATTCTAAAGCAAACCAGCAACCTTGGCCAAATATGTTATGTTTGGCCCACAGAGTGTTTTATAAAAATTTTATAAAAATTTTTCAAATTTAAAAATTTGAAGCCAATTATCTTAAAAGCTAGGGGATTTTATAGGAAAGCCTGGATTTTTAGAAAACACAGAGAACGTGGTAACACTGGATTCACATCCCTACCTGGCAACGGCGGGCTGGAGTTGAGTGGAAGATGAGTCCCTTAGAGGGGCAAGTCCTCTGCAGTCTCATGTAGACCCACCCAATCTGCTTCCAACATTTACGTGCCTCGCCTCTGAGGTCTGTGAGTTTTGTCCCCTACTCTAAATTCTAGCGGACATTCACACTTTTTCTAGTCAAAGTGAGAGAGTGAATTTAGTCAGTTTCAATGACATTTTCTCCTCTGGTTACCTGTGCAGTCATCTGCCCAGGTCATGTCACTAATGGCCTCTCTCCCCATCTCATCAAGAACAACATGTTGCAGTAGAGTGGCAAGAAGCCCCTCTCACCCCACCACAACAATATGGGCGCCTCAGATCAGCCTTCAGTGTGTTAGAGGTTGAGGGACACTCCCCACTGTCTCAGAGTGGCCTGACATTGGTTAGAGAGACTTGTATTACTCCCAGACCTGGCAAAGCTTCTGAGTACCTCAAATGGGATACCACTTTTGCAGAATCAAAACAGCCCCAGATCCTGAGGCAGCCCTGTCTCCTGTACAACTAGGCATTCAGGAAAGGTCTCGCTTGGTCAGAAACTCTAACTGCACTGCTCCTCACATACTGCTCTTTGTACACTCACGGATCTAATAGGGTGTGTTTATCTGGGGTGAGGAGGTAGAAGGGAAGATGATGGGGAATGTAACCAAAGGTGTTCTCTGGGAAGCCATCACTGTGTGTATCCAGAGGGAGGACAGACACATGTGCAGATGGTTCTGTTGTTTTTACATCTTTGCAGAGGTCTGTTGAAATGTCAGTGGGACATCATGGGACACGCACATTTTTCACCTCTAAGGAAATTGTATTAAAGGCTTATGGTCTCAAGAGAAATGCCCCCATTGTTTCCTAACACCATCATTCCACAGTCCTCTCTTGATTCTGCTGAGCTTGCTTGTTGAGTTCTCCTTCTCCTACCAGCCCGTGAGCCCCAGGAGTACAGCAATGGCACTGGCTTGTTCACCACTGTGTCCCTGCCGCTGGCAACAGTACCTGTAACCTGATGCGGGCCCTCAAGGGAACATTCTGGAATTTGGAGCCTGGATATTATTCCAAGCTCCTTGCTATCTACCTTGACAGGCAATTTCCCAATAGCTACACATCCCTTATTTCACGTATTTAACTCTTCTATGAAATTTCCCCTTATTGTCAACTACTTCAAGCAGCACTCAAATAGTTTTAAAAAGATGGTGCCTTTCCACAATCAAATAACTTGTTTCACAGGGATTGTGTAAGGTCAAGAGAAAAATATCAACACCGTTACTGATACTTCATCAAATACGTCATAAATGTGTCCCTAAAAAAGATTACCCATGTGAAGGCCACTCCAAATAAGGAATTCTGTTTTCTCTAAGAAAGTAATCCTGACTTCTTCTGAATATGGCAGTGTTTCTATGGAAGGGTAGTGATGTCAGGAGCAGTGGGCAGAACAATGCTGGGGCAGAGGCAAAGAAAGGAAGAGGTAGTGTTGGGAAATGCTGAGTGGGAAACTGGGGGCTCCACTGCAGTGGAGACAGAGAGGGTCAGGGAAAGAAGAGGCCAGCATCCTGGATTGGGACATGAGGGAAGCCTATTAACCCCCTGCCTTGGCCATCATCCTTTCCTCCTCCTTCTGCCACCAACTGTAAGTTCATTTGTGAATGGACTGCTTGAAACCTGGAAACACTGAAATAAATGATAGCCATTTCCCTGGGTGAACCAACAAATAAATGCTTTTTGTTACTGATGAGGTTGGCAAAACATTATGCACAATCCCATGTTTGTTTGTTTTTAACACACACAGATACAACCATATATATGTGTTTATGTGCACATAAAAAAAAGACATTGAAGAATACACAGCAAACTGCTTACAGTGGTTTCGCCTGCGGAATGGGAATAAGGCTGGGGATGAGAGTGGAAGGAATTGGGTGTCACTTTCTACTTTATACATCTCGCTATTATTTGAATTGTTTTCAATGAGCATGTATTATTTTTGTAATTAAATAAAACACAGAAAGAACCATGTTTTTAACCTATCTGGCATAATGAAATTGTGAGAAAATTACTGGCTTTATTGTTCTATGGGGGGATTATAATACAGATTTTGATTGACATCAGTTTCTTAGAATATAAAAAGCTGATACTCAGAAGGAATTTTTTCTAGATTCTCTTGTTTATTTGATAAATTCTTACCAACGACAGTCTGGATTTCCTTCATTATTGCCTCCTCAACCTTAGGGTGTTCTGCAATGAGAAGTAGCATGAAGAACACAGAGACAGACATGGTGTCTGGTGCTGCGATCAGCATTTCCAATATGCACTGGTTCACATTCTCTCTTGTCAGGTCACCACGTTTCTGAATAATTGAAACAGGGGAGGAAAATTAGAAAAGTAAATCAAAATTTCACAAAAAGAGGGGAGGAGACACTCAAGGATCAACAATCTCACCAAAATGAACTAATAGAAATTACACGTTTCTGTACTTAACTATGAATGGCTTTCATAATCTTCAGCTGAAAACTGAACAATTACCAATTATCTATGTATATAGTGTCTTTGGATTCTCCCATTTTCTTATTTCGTATTGTGCAGACACAGAGTCGCTTCAGTCTTGAAGGCCAGTCTTAGAATGGCTAAGGAGTGAGCTGTTTGGGTTGAGCATTATAGAAGTACTGAAACAAATACTTAAAAGCAGAAACATGCAATAATTCCAAGAGGAAATATTTACACATCTATACACAAACAGTCATAAACATATACTGTATAGAAATTGGTTAGTCCAGGTCAGTACCTCGGCAAAAATCAACTCAGTGGCAAAATCCATACAGTCTTCCAGTTTGTCTGCTGTGGAAATCCTGTGTCTTTTTTCTTCTATCAGAATTTCTATGGCATCTTTCAAATCCTTACTGGAAAAAAAGTGAAAATGTAACCTATCTGTACTCAGTTAAGACATCTAGAAAAATGGATTCATTTGCCATTTGTTTAAATAAAATGATCTGCTTTGAAGCCATTAGTGCTCATGAATAACTGAATTTATACTTAATTATTCAGAAATATCCTTAAATTACATATACGTTATACTTCATGTTAAGGAACCAGATTTCTAGGTATTGGTAACAAAATCAAAGCTTTAACCTCTAGGTAAGGGTTAAAAATTGGTACCGAAAGTAAATCCAATCATGTCTTCTGATTTTTGATTTGGCCAGCACAGTGCTTAAGTTAAAAAGCCAAAACCACAACCAGTGAATGTCTTTAATGGGGGCATGCACTTTCCAGTTTGCCACAGGCACCTCCATTTCCTGTTGTCTTATAGCCATCCAGCCTGGCCCTCAAGACTATTGAGTTTGAGATTTCCTGTTGTCTTATAGCCATCCAGCCTGGCCCTCAAGACTATTGAGTTTGAGTTTGAGATTTGAAATTTACTCTAATTTGAATTAGAGTAAATTCAAATGATTGAGTGTTATTCTTGATATTTATTCTCATACCACACAATTCCTGTCACATAGTAAACACTAAGTAACTATTTGTTGAATGAATGAACGGATGCATAAATAAGTCTATGCATTTTGACAGTAGAGGGATGAGCACCTCAGACAGAGGGGTCAGGTTCTAGTCCAGGATGTTCTTTTTCTACATAACCTACTTTAAGTCTCTGAGCCTTCTGCCTATTTTAAAGTGAAGGGATCAGACTAAAAGAACAATAGGGCTTCCTTGAGATCTAAATTCTATTATTCTTGCCTTTGTGCTTAAGTATATCTGTTCATGGGAAAGTGTATTTTTCCCCAATCTCAGGGAACAATATTCTGTATTACATTAAATGTAATGCAAACACCCATTGTAAGGTATTCTTTGGCTGCAAAGCCTTACACTTGTCAAAATAAAAAGTAGAAAACAACATTGCTGTAATATTGGGAGTTACAAGACAAAAATATAAAATTAAATAAATAGGGATGGGATTAGATATTCCAGATAGATATAGATATATAAATTTTAAGTATTGGCATGATAAAGACAAACACCATATAATCTCACTTACATATGGCATCTCATGGAAAAAAGAAAGAAAGAAAGAAAGAAAGAAAGAAAGAAAGAAAGAAAGAAAGAAAGAAAGAAAGAAAGAAAGAAAGAAAGAAAGAAAACCAGAACTCATAGATACAGAAAACAGATTGCTGGGTGCCCAGAGGTAGGGAGTGGGGGATGGGGTGGGTGAAATGGGTGAAGGGGGTCAAAAGGTATGAACTTCCAGTTATAAAATAAATAAGTCATGGGGGTGTAATGTACAACATGGTGACTACAAATAATACTGTATTGCACATTTGAAAGTTGCCAAGAGAGTAGATCCTAAAAGTTCTCAAGAAAAAAAATTATAGCTATGTATGATGACAGATGTTAACTAGACTTATTGCAGTAATCATTTTGCAATATATACAAATATTGAATCACTAAGTTGTACACCTGAAACTAATACAATGTTATATGTCAATTATACCTCAATAAAAAATATTGGCATTATTGCAAGGACATGGAGGGGAGGAAATCAAAGGATTTCTGTAGGTCTTTACTGCTCTAGAACATAATAGATATAAACTCATGCACTAACCATTGCAAATGGTTATATATTAGAGGGAATGTTGCCGAGCTATTTCTACAGAAACCTAAGAGAAACCGTTATACACTCTTATGCAATGAGTTTCTATGCATCTACTGGCCAAGACCAAAGCTAAACTAATGACCAAGAACCAACACCAAACCTGACTCAGTGAAGTGCTGAATCCTTTATCTCATTGATTCAAGTCACAATAAGCTCTGGTGAAAAATAAATGAAATGTATAAAGAACCAAGTGTCCAAATCATCATAACCATAACCATAACCATAAGGGATACATAAAGCAACATCAAGTTGGTTTCCTCCCTGGAGACCAATACTATTGAATTTAAAAATACACAAACAATAAAATTAGGTCTTCAAACAAGCTTGGGAACTTTTAGAGATGGGTAATTTAAGATGGTCAGGGACATCTGGGGAAAATATAAACTGGGGAAGGGGAAAACTAACATATTTAATACCTGCTATGAGCCATACTCTGTGTTATTTGCCCTCCATATAGGATCTCATTAACCTATATCCTCACTCTAGAAGGCAAATTCTATTTTACTTTAAATAACTTCTGAAGGCCATTCGTTACTAAGTGGTAGAGACAGAATACAAACCATGTCTGTCTGTCTCTAGCTCCCAGGGGCTTTCCACTAGTGGTTGGATGTGGCAGTGTTTAGTGGCTGGCTATTTTCCCTCGAAAAACCCACTGACTAACTAAGGCCATTGGGCATTTGTCCAGTTTTCAGCTAGCCAAGTCTAAGACCAAAGCAAAGCAATTTAATGATGGTTTCAGAATTCCCCCAAAGACACAAGACATGTAATTTTTTTAAAAATCACACATTTCATTGAAGTTTATTATATTTATTATGAAAAAAGTCTTTTGAGATGACTGTCAATTCCTACAAGTTAAATTCATTCAGAAGCAATACAACTATAAAATAATTCTGTGTTTCCATTTTTTCAGATATGCAAAAAGATTTTTGACAGATAATGATAGGTTGAACCTTTTTGTTCAACTCAAAACACACTGCAATGTTTTAATTCTGGATATGGAGCTCTAAGACCACCCACTTGGCTCCCTGGCTAAGTACCTGCCCTGGCCCAAAACTTCCCTTACCCTTTGGTCTAGCCAATTTGGTCAGACAAATGGATGTAGAAAGTGTTTCATCAGCAATTTAATCTCCTTTGTGGACTCAGGAGAGCAGAAAACTTGTCAAAGAGGCCAACAATAGCAAAGACAGAATGAAAAAAGAATCCAATCTCTCAGATAAATTTTCCAAACTTGTGTTACTTACACAGACTTCTCATATTTTTTGTATAGCCAAGAAATCTTAAAGAAGATGTCCGGTTTGAAAAGGAGAGCTTGCCATGCATCAAAATAACCCTGGATTTTAACTACAATGGCATTTTCTGGAAAAAAAAAAAAAAGAGCAGAGCAATTGAGTAAAAACTGAACCCAAAAAGAGCGCTGTGAGCAGAAAAGATCCCTTTGGTTCCCCTACCAGTCTGGGGTTCTCAGCTAGGCAAGGTTCCATCTTCAGTGGGCATTTTAGCCATGTTAATGCCTCTAGACAAACCAACACTGATTTATTCTGCTTGATATTTAAATCAGCCGAGGTGACTAGAAATTTTTCAGTTTTCAAGTTTGCGACAGAGACATAGCCTAGAATCTCACATGTCTCTCTATGTCTGAGCCTCCACCTCCTTTCTATTTTCCTGGACAGTGAGGAATAAGAAGGCATTAGTAATTACGGCTGTTGTGGCCTCAATTCTGGCACCTGGGAGAGCAAAAAGTCTTGCCACTCTATGGTTAGGCAGCCAACAGCCACATTGTAACTTCATTTGGTATGGGGTAAGCAGAGCCATTAAGCGGATAATCTTCTTGAATAATGTGCCTAATTAATAGCTTGTAATTGTCTTCTTACCTCATAATGCTTTATTTGTATTATTTTTTTCATGGCACTCATCACCTAGCTTTCATACTTATTTATATTCGGTCCACAGTGTAGTCATCTTAGTATCTGCACTGTTTTGTCTTGTGCCTCATGCATAGTCTGCTCTTAATAAATGTTCTTTAATTAAATTGAATACTAGGGGAAAGAAAACCTCTGCTTTTTCCAAATTATACAAAAGGGAAGGAATAGACATTCATTTTTCAACTGCTAAATACCAGCCACCATGCAAAATGCTTTACAAAAGAGATCTCATTCAATCCTTATAATTTTGCTAGGGGAGCGATAGTGGCATCATGTGGCAGACGAAAAAACTGCAGTTCATGAAGCTGAGAAACGCACCACCACCACACGGCCAGCATGGCAGGCAGGCCCAAGGGCTGGGGCTCAGTTCTATCTGACCTCAGGGCATTGCACTGGGTCCCTTAGACAAGTAGGTTTATCAAGGACTGGAAGAGGAGAAGGGAACTAAAATAAATCTGCATGAGCTATGCAAGTTCTTAGTACCACAGTCTGTATCTATAAGTTAATAGAGATATTTACAATTCCCTTCCTAATAATCAAGGCGAGCAGGGAAATAAGTAAGGCGCAGAGACCTATAAAATATGTTCCTGCTTAACCTGCGGAGAGGTGTGTATAAAGCAGGCAAGCTGAGATTGGAATCCCTGCCTGAAGGGGATCAGGAAAGAGGGTGTGACTAAAAAAATCCTCAGAGTGAATGGGGGCTCTCATTGGAATGGCAATCAGAGGAAAGGAGTTTCTTGAGTGAGCCATTTTGCCAAAGTTGTTAAAAACGCTAAATGACAAACTCTATGTAAAGCGATCACATTTGTTAAGTTTTGACTGTGGGTAGAATCCTCTTTCCTAGAGCAATGAGGAGACATTCAAAAAAATAGAAAGTGGCCCCTACTTGGCAGAAATTTATATCTTATAAGTGAACAAGGCAGACACACTAGAAAAAAAAAATCTTAGAGCTGTTTAAACAAGAACGGCGTAGAAAACAGCATGCCTGTACTCAAGTCTGCTATCCCTCTCCTCCCCTTGTTCAATAAAGGGCAGAATGTCAAGTCATGAGTATGAAAATGTCAGTACCGTCCAAAGGGGTCCTCAGGAAGAGCATGTTAGAGGTGTCCAGCATGATGCGCCGCATGAGGGTCAGCACGTCCACAGAGCCCGACTCATTTTTGACCTCCTCCAGCCTGTCCAGATGCGTTATGATGGATTCAGCACAAATTTTCACCATGCGCACGAGGCCGGGGCCAGACAAAGCTTAAGGGAGGTGAAAGCATCAGAGAGTGAGCCTCCAGGAACTCCAGGACACACACACACACACACACACACACACACACACACACACACACACACACTCAGGAGATTTTGGCTTTTTTTTTTTTTTTAGGGCAGTGTCACTGGCCCTCATATGTGGGACCCGAACCGGGGCCGCTGGCTTTCCAAGCCAGCGCCTAACCACCGCGCCACTCCGCCAGCCCAGAATTTGGCTTTTGATCTTTGGAACTTAATTGTCCACAATTTTTTATTCAGTAACTAGGTGGAAATTTTCATATTCTTTTTATACTCTTCTGTATTCTCCTAATTTTCTACAAGAATGTATCACCCTTTATTGTTTAAAATGAATGAATGAATGAATTTATTTTGAATAAATTACTCAAAAGTAGTTTATTGGTGGGGGGGATAGGGGAGTGAGGAGGGGATACTCACTTTGTAAGGGGTGAAAAAGATAACTATTGCATAGTTTTGTACATCTGTAACTATTAATAATAATAAAAATAACTTTAAAAAAGTAAACTTTTCTTCATGCTATGGCAAATCATTTGTGAGATTGCAAGTGAAACATTCAGCACTGCAGCCATAAATCACAAATCAGAATTTTTTTCATATTTATTGTATATATTTCCCTCTAAAGAAGGTACGTATTTATCTGGGATAATATTTATTTTAAGGATGTTACTACAGAACTGGTCAAATTGGATCTTAACTATTTGATTTAAGGTGCTTCCTTTTTAACTGTAGTTTATATGTTTAAAATGCTAGTCTTATAAACTACCAAAAGTGCCCTTCTCTTAATTTTGGTTTCTCTTCAAACTACTTTGAGATTTATTTTACTCAACCAATATCAAACAACAAGCAATTCTTTGTTTAGCAGTCTTCCCCTTTAGGATTCTTTATGGGAAGTGACAACCTCTTATTAATTAGCATTGTACTTTAAGTGCATAATACACGATGGCCCTCAAAACATTTGTCAAATAGAGGAATGAATGGATGGATGGATGAATGAATGAATGAATGAATGAAAATAAGTATTGTAGATTAGCTCTGATCTCACCCTTTGCTCTGCTCCTGACCATCTGAGCAGCTAGTGGATCCTGATGGTAGATGATCTCTCTTGAGAGTTTAACTCTTAAAGCACCCCCCCTTTCTCTCTTTGTTCTGTTTTTTTCAGCATTCTTTAAAAGGAATCTCTCTTTTTTATGTCTTTTATTACTCAGACTTGCTGTTGCTGTTAAAGTCAGAATACTTGAAATGCAATGAAAAATCCTGGGGAACTTTGTAGGCATAATTCTGTCATTAAAATACAAACAAACAAACAGCTGCAGAACCCCCTGAAGATAGACTTTGCAAATTAAGAAAGAAGGCCTGGTGAGTGGTCCTAGCCTCTTATTTCTACTTATATGAAAAAAGAAAGGTTCTGACTATAGGATCTGGCAGATATGAAAGGCCAAGATGTTGTTCCCTGGGTGACTATCACATCCACAAGTAAGACAAATGATTCCTTAATGACCCAGCCCTTTGTGTGTAAGGGTTAGCTTTGACTATCACTGGTGGTTTTCTCCCAGGCTGATGTATGATTGGCCTCCATGTCCAAGAGCTTGAAGCCACATTCCAAACACGTAAACAAAATGTTATAATATCATTGCTTATAGGTAGTGGTATGATGTAGATATGCTTTTAATTTTTACAGTGTGCTTAAAAGTACTGAATCTTATCTAGTTTTTAAAAATTGAGCAAGAACCATCAATATAGACAAATCTCTTGGTAGTTTCAGGAAACACAAGCTATTTCTTGCCCCTCCCACTTCATTCGCGGTTCCCTTCCTCATAGGCAATCACCTAAGCTGAACTTAACCGTATTTTGTTGTCATATATAATGCACACTTTTTTGCACAAATTTGAGGGGAAAATAAGGTTGCACCTTATACATGGGTAGTACTAATTCCGTATCTATGTAAATGTTTTTAATTCTTTTATTTATGCTTATGAGTTAAAAGTGTAATTATAGAAATTACAGAATAATCCCTGGAATACGATAATCAGTTTTGTTGAATTTATGACGAGTTTGCAACGATGAAGAGTTCTTGGCCTTCTATGATGCGTACTTCTTGTAAATTTGTTACTGGTACATACAATTTCTTGTACCTTGCATCTATTCTTGTGTTTTATAATTACTTGTTACATAAATTTTCTTGTACTATGGTATGTTAAAAATAAATGTGAAAATTCCTTTATAACACAAAAAAACAAGTACCTAAATGTAAACAAATAAAAGTGAATTAAAAATTAAAACAAAGATTTTTTTCCCTGAAATTTTGGGCCAAAAATGTGTGTGTGCATTATACATGGCAAAGTACATAACTATTTCTCCATAGTCACACCCAATGAGTTGATAGCTTCATTAATGCCACTACTTCAGATACCAAAACTGTCCCAAACTTCCTACTCTATAGAAAAACCAATAAGGAGCCTAACTCTAAAAGGAGATTCATCAAAGAATGCTTGTGGCTCTCATTGATTATTAAAAATGTCACACATAACAGTGAATTTTCAATAAGCAATTAGCCCTCTACTTTTGACATTTAATTTGGATCCAGTTTTGTAATGTTTTCATTAGAAAAATCAGATCTTTCATATATAGGGTTAATCTTTAAAAAGTCACAAAAATTATTTGATTAATTTTCATGCACTGTAGAGTCTACTCTTTTTAAATCTCTTATATTGGTGCCCTCCCCTCCATCCACCTTCTGTTCTTGCAGCAGCTCTTAACCATTCTCACTGCTCATGGTCATGCTTCCTTCCAGTTATTCACTCAGCTACCAGAGGAGTTTTTCTGAAACACAAATATATTTATGTCATTCTGCTTAAAATCTTGAATGATTTCCTGTTGTTTCTGAGATAATCTCAGCGCCTTGCCTTAGCACAGGCATCTTTGGTGACTTAGCCTGCCTTTCCCTTGGCCCCACTTCTTGTCTGAATATGTGCAGGCACGATATTCCTGTGGAATGTGTCATTGTCACATTTTTTTAATTTAGGTAGCTTTTACCGTCTTTCAAAACTCATCACAAGTGTGCACTCCTCTAAAAAGCCTTCCCTGACATCTCTGTGTGCTTCAGAAGACCCATTTGCCTGTGCTCTGTAGCACTCTGACACACCTCTACCGTAACACATCACCTAGGATGGTATCTGGTGAGGTATTAACCTGCCACTCTGTCCCATCCACCCATTATAGATTTCTTGAGGGCAGGGACCATATCTTGTTTCTTGATGTATCCCGGGCACCTAGTTCAATGATGAGAAGACAGTAGTTTATTAAACAAATGGATGAGTTTAGAGATTCTATTAATTCTTGTGTGTCAGAATAGAGGATATCGGGCTATGAAAGTTAATTGTGCCTAAATACTAGTTCATATATTCCCAATACACCTGGCCCAAGTGACAAAGTAAAATAAAGCTTATATTTCTATAGAATCTTAGCATTATTTCATTGGTTCTTCAAAATAACCCTAAAATTCAATTTCTATAGTGTTTATTACCTTTAAAATTTTTTTTGTTAGTTTCAGGTGTACAAAGCACATAATAGTTAGATATGTATTTACACCCCCCACAAAGTGATAACCCCACCCCCCCAGTCTACTACCCTTCTGACACCTTATATAGCTGTTACAATACCATTGACTATCTTCCCTATGCTGTACTTTACATCCTGTGACTATATATATATGAGTTGATCCCCCTGATAAGTCCACTGCGCATCTGCTGGCACCCTACATGATCTTTACAACATTATTGATTATACTCCCTATACTGTATTTCATATTCCCATGACTATATTGTGACTACTAATTTGCACTTTCTAATCACTTCACCTCCCCCATCCCTACGCACCTTTCATCTAGCAACCATCAGGTTTTTTTCCCTGTATCTCTGAGTCTATTTCTGTTTACTTTGCTCATTTATTCTGTTCTTTAGATTCCACATATAAGTGAAATCATATGGTATTTGTCTTTCTCAGTCTGACTTATTTCACTTAGCATAATATTCTCTAGGTCCATCTATGTTGTTGCAAATGGTAAGATTTCATTCTTTTTTATAGCCAAGTAATACTTCCTTGTATAAATGTACCACAGTTTCTTTATCCAATCATCTACCGATGGGCATTTTGGTTGTTTCCATATTTTGGCTATTGTACACAGCACTGCAACAAACATAGGAGTGCATATGTTTTTTCAAATTAGTGTTTTGAATATCTCTGGATAGATACCCGTGAGTGGAATTGCTGGGTCATAAGGTAGTTCCATTTTCAATTTACCTCCATACTGATTTCCATAGTGGCTGCACCAATATGCAATCCCACCAACAGTGCACAAGGGTTCCCTTTTCTCCACAACCTCGCCAACACTTGTTGTTTGTTGATTTATTGATGATGGCCATTCTGACAGGAGTGAGGTGGTATCTCATTGTGGTTTTTATTTGCATTTCTCTAATGATTAGTGACGTTGAGCATTTTTTCTTATGTCTGTTAGCCATCTGTATGTTCTCTTTACAGAAATGTCTCTTCATGTCCTCTTCCCATTTTTTAATTGGGTTGTTTGTTTGACGTATGTGTTTTTATAAATTTTGGATATTAACCTTTTATCAGATGTATTATTGGCAAATATCTTCTCCCATTCAGTAGGATGCCTTTTTGTTTTATTGATGGTTTCCTTTGCTGTGAAAAAACTTTTTAGTTTGATGTAATCCCACGTGTTTATTTTTTCTTTTGCTTCCCTTGCTCAAGGGGATATATCAGTAAAAATATTACTAAGGGTAATGTCTGCGAATTTACTTCCTATATTTTCTTTTGGGAGTTTTATGGTTTTGGGTCTTACATTTACATCTTTAATCCATTTTGAATTTGTTCTTGTATATGGCATAAGAAGGTGCTCCAGTTTCATTTTTTTGCATCTGTCAGTCCAGTTTTCCCAACACCATTTGTTGATTAGACTGTCTTTACACCAATGCAAATTCTTGCTTCCACTGGCTCATAGATTAAATGACTATACAGGCATGGATTTATTTCTGGGCTTTCTATTATGTTCCATTGATCTATGTGTCTGTTTTTATGCCAATACCATGCTATTTTGACTACTATAGCATTGTAGTATGATTTGATGTCAGATAGTGTGATACCTCCCACTTTGTTCTTATTTCTCAAGATTGCAGTGGTTATTTGGGTTTTTTTATGGTTCCATATAAATTTTAGGATTATTTGTTCTAGTTCTGTGAAAAATGTCATTGGCAATTTGATAGGGATTGCATTGAATCTATGTATTGCTTTAGGCAGTATCGACATTTTAACTATACTAATTCTTCCTATCCGTGTGCATGGTATATGTTTCTATTTATTTGTATCTTCTTGAATTTCTCTCTTCAGTGTCTCATAATTTTCTGAGTACAGGTTTTTCACTTCCTTGGTTAAATTTATTCCTAAGGATTTTATTGTTTGTTTATTACCTTTTATGAATAAGGAAACTGAAGCTTAGAGAGGCTGAGTGACTTGTCCAAGGTCATATAGATAGTGAAGTGACAGAGCTGGGGCTCAAACTCACAGTATCTAACTTTTCCATTAATCCAATCTGTAATTTTGTCACACATAAGAGGATTTATCTGTCCCAACGTCAGTAGTGGCAGAATGATAGCCCAGGCCCTAGTCCCTATTAATATATTACCTTACATGGAATAGGGGACTTGGAGCATATGATTAAAATTAAGGACCTTGATATGGGGAGGATATTATGAATTATCTGAGCAGGCCCAATCTAATCACATAAGTCTTTAAAAGCAAAGAACCTTTCCCAGCTTAAGGTCAGAGTCAGAAAGAGATGTGATCATAGAAGGATGGTCAGAGAGATGTGGTATAAGAAGGACTCAACCCACTGTTGCTGGCTTTGAAGACAGAGGAAATGTCCACAGGCCGAGGAGTGTGGGCCTCTGAGGCTAAAAAGGCAAAGGAACACATTCTCCTTTTGAGCCTCCAGAAAGAAACATAGCCTTGCCAATGCCGTAATTTTAGCCTAGTAAGAACCACATCATTCTTGATGTACAGAACTTTAAGGTAATCAGTGTGTTGGGTTAAGCCACTAAGTTTGTGGCAATCTGTTACAGCAGCAATAGGAAACTAGTACAATAGTCTACAATAGAGTCGTGTTGAGTCTTGGTGCTAGGCAACTCTACAGAAGGGAATCAACACCCAGAGGAGACATAGCTTTTCCCTGTCTCAGCAGCCATGCAAGAGGCATCTAGGTTCACTACAGAGGCTGACTGGAAGGGAAAATATTGATGGTGCATAGTCAGACCTAGAATCCATCTAACTCCAGATTTCACCACTGACAACGTTTCCAAGGCTGATTATGTTCCTTAAAGTTAATGTCAAAGACTGGTCACATATATTCCCCAATATCTTCATTTCCAGCAGGATATCATAGAAGGGGAAAGCACTACTACCTACAGAGACTTGGGATCTGGTCTCTGCTCATCCGTTGCTTGCTGTGTTGCCTGGGGAAAAAAATCACAGACTCTCTAGGACTATATTTCCTCAACTCAAACTCAAAGGGCAGATGAGATGACATATACATTCCTTCCCAGTTCTAAAATTCTCTGATTTTATTCACAAATTACTTTCTTTTAAAACATCTGGGATGTCAGTCAATGATTCATTCAGCAAACACATTGCTTGGCTATGTTTAAATCAAACACGTTGGCTGACACACTCAATTCTTAAATGAAATGATCCTCAGTAGAGTTTCATCTCTTCTTCAGGTCCATGAAATTGCTTTGTGCATTAACAGGAAGAACAGAATTTGTGGTGGTTAAAAATGTAGACTCTGGATTTGTCTCCTGGGCCACCATTTACTAATGTTGGAAACTTGGGCAAGTTACTCAACCTCGTTATGCCTCAGTTCTCTGATTTGTAAAATGTAGCTGATTAGAGTATTTACCATTTGGAGTTGCTGTGAGAGTAAAATATCAAGTGTTTAGAATAGTGCCCACTGTATAGTAAATGTATAATGAATGTTAGCTCATATCATTGTTATTTCAAAACTGTGAAGCAGGAGGATTTCAGAATGATTTCAAAAAAGACACATTCATAGGCAAGAGCGGAATGTAGCCAGGTACCGGATTACCTTTTATAAAGAAAGGTCGAACAACTTTCCACAGGGCTGTATTATTGTTAAATATGATGCCATTCTCGTGCATGCCAATGAACTGCAACCCAAGTTTGCTACCAAATCGGGAGATGTAGTGATTGTGCTTCATTACGTGGAACATACTTGAGGACCTACAGAGAAAGAAAACCTTGTATTAATTTTTAAAGGTCAGGAGAACTCAGGTGATGATTTTGACTACCAGGTGGCTCTCTTAGCAAATGCATGTTCATCTAAATGCAGTGCGTGATTTCTAGTATTCATGTTGAATAAGCATTTCTGTTAGCATAAGAATATCCCTCACCAGTTGAAACATTTCTATTTACTGACTCCCTGGTTGAGCATTATGAAAGATGGAACACACACACACACACACACACGACACACACACACACACACACACACACACACACACACAATCATTTCTTTTTTCCCTTTCTTCTCTAAATCCAGTTCACCAAAATACTACCCAAGTCACCAAAATACTGGGGTCAGAGTTGCAAAGCTGTTCAGAAGCTGAACCCTCCACACCACCAGGGTCCTAAGGGCCTCCAGGCCCCCAGGTATTGTCCAGCCCTGCTCCAGACAGTGCCACCCCCTGCAGATGAGCCTCAGAATGTAGAGTTGCCAGAATTGCTGAAGTCTTTCTTCAAGCAATCTGGCCTCTAATTAGGCCTGGCCCTCCAGTGGGTTATCATTCTGGGCTTGAAGGACATCTCCTGGTGCTGGGCTTGGCTGGCTGGGCTGGTCCTGAAGGCTCTTCATGGTGGTGACAGCAGCTGTCTTGGGGCTCTGCATTCCATCAGGATTCAGCAAGCTCTCCAGGATCACAGGGTTCTCCCAGGATATAAGATATGGGGAGCCATTTGATAGCTCTTTATATCACAACACTGGGACCTTGCCAATAACCCAAACTTCCTTGAACTTTTCAGCTTTTCCCTATTGTTCTGCCTCCATCCCTACTGCCATGCCCAGCTTTTAAGGCTTGGGAAGAGCCTTCGGAGAAGCTGGGAAGGAGAAGGCAGCTCTTTCTGTCTCTCCCCTCCCCACTCATTTCCTACTCTAGCTGTTGCTTCCTGCCTCCACATCTTAGTCTAACTGGGGCATGAGGAGACACTGAGAGTTTTAAAATGTTTTAGAATTCTAGCTGAAGAAGTCATAAAGACCTACACATGTGAGAAGAATATTATCTTCTTAGGACAATAGTATGGAATTCTTCCAATAGAGAGAGATTTACTTTGTTGAAAAGCTGTTTTATGAAGACTGTTTAGATGTTAGTCTATGGTATTGGAAAGATAAATGAATAAGTAATTTAATAATCAAAAGGATAAAGGGTGATCATTCTCTTTAGGATACATGGTAAGGTGGTTTATTGGATGTTAGGTGCAAGCAGCACAGGAGAGAGAGGAAGGGAAAGAGCTGGGATGAATGCTATGTGTGTGAGGATTTGGGGAAGAGGGGATTCCTAGTTCATTGCTCGTCAAAAGAGGGTTTGGGGAGAAAAGAAATTCTGTTGGGAATTTATGAATTTGAGAATCGTGGAGTAGATGGAATAAGTTCTTTTTTCATCTCCCAAGAAAAAAATTAATAAATGCTGTGACCACATTTCCTGTGGAAAGGGGTGGAAGTTGGAAAATAGGTTACCACAGGACCCAGCGGGAAGCAGGCTACCTGGACAGGGGTTCTAAGTGATGGCGGTGGCCATGAACAGCATGGCTAGGAAACCGGAAGACAAAGATGCCATGAGTTAGTAAGCTGCGTGGCCAGCCCTCTGTCTGGTGAGATGGAGGGTGCACAAACACAGACAGGATCTTTATCAGAGGATAGAGAGAATAATAAGCAGGACACGTGGTGTTTGTCTGTTCTTGTTTTTACAAATGCTAATGTATTATAGGCATAGATCAGACACAAATACCACTTGGAGAAATCAGATGAGATTATCTAAAGGATCTGGAAAAAAAGTCAGTGCAATGAGGACACAAAGCAGACAAAACAGGGCAAAAGGAGGTGCAGGTAGCCAGACCCCCATATCCATACCCACAGGTGTGCATGGCTATGGATGAGTGAGTGGGGAAAGAGAGGTCACATTTCAGCCACCTCCCTCCAAAGCCCAGTCTTTTCATCTATAAAACTGCAGCACACCACCTCTGAGGTAGGAGACCCTCAGCCTGCCCTGTGCTGCTGAGCAGACAATAGGAACACAGAGAACACCGAGGAACACAGAGAACACCGAGGCCCACAGAGTCTGTGCTCAGGCACAAACCAGGTCTCAGTTATGGCCCTCTGCCTCCTGGTGCAAACAAAGCATGTTCCAAGTCCACTTACCCGGACTCCCCTGAGGGGCATGACAATAGGCTCTTGAGATTATAAAGCCTATGCCACAGTATTTACATGTGGACAACTGAGCCATATGCAAATTCCCCCCAATAAAATGTAAGCATAAAATATAGGCATATTTGCTTCTTTTCATATATTTTTCTGCAACTTCAAAAGGTTTCCACTCGAGTATATTCAAATTGATAGTCATTTTTCTTGGAGATAAAGAAAGAAGGGAGCGGGGTTGAGGCATTTAAAAAGGGGGCAGGAAACAGGCCGAGTGGCACGCTGGTTAAGAGCTGGGTTGGGACGCCAGCGGCCCCAGTTTGGATCCCACATATGAGGGCCAGTGACACTGCCCTCTACAGCTAAGATGGTGAACAACAGCTCCACCTGGAGCTGGGCTGCTGTGAGTCCCCGGGACGGCATAGCTGCAGCCCCTGCTGCAGTGGGCTGCCATAGGCTACAGTGAGAGGCTGGCAGCCAGCGTGAGTGGCTGGCAGCCGGTGTGAGTTGCCAGGAGCCACTGTGAGTGGCCGTCCAGAGGCCGACGACGGATCTGCCTCACCCGAGAAGAGCACAATGATCATACCAACATGGGCCAGTGAAGCAATGTCCTCCACAACTAGACTGAAGAATAAAAGGACAGCAACTTGTCTGTTCCCCTTCCCCGGTTCCTCAACGCTGTTCCCCTCCCCCAATTCCCCAATAAAATAAAATAAAATGAAAAGGGGGCAGAGTGGTTAGCAGAAAAGGAATAGCAGTTTTCTGCAAGGAAACTAAGGGAGATATGAAGAAAGCTGAGGCAGGACAAACTGCCATTAGTCTGTATTTCAGCCATGTGAACAAGGTGGGAGCCAAGCCATGTATAAAAATTGATCACGTGTATGCTGGTGGGGATCTGCCACAGGCAGAGCTAGAGCTATATGACCCTTGATTGTGGGGCTTGAGAACTAAACTGTACAGGTCTGCTATGTAAGTTAAAATAGATGCCCAGAACTTTTTCCACCTGAGGATCCCATGTCTCTGAGACCAGAATAGAGTTCAGAGGCAGAGATCATAAAATTGAAAAGGAACTACACATTCCAGCAGAAGAATAGGAAGAAAATATACACATTATTGCAAGAAAGCAGCATATGTTTATAAACATCTCTTTGATACTACAAAAGTGGGAAAAGCTGGAAATTTTCTGGTGTGCAAGGGATAGAAGATGGAAAGTAATTGCACCATGCCTAATTGTTCAAATTTAAGAGGCATAAAATATCATCGGTGTCATCTTTATTTTAGACATTGTCATTATTTATTTATTTATTTATTTATGGAGAACTTAATATTTACACATTTCATGTTTTGACTGAAACTTTTGTTCTTCCTCCCCACTTCACTAAAATTTTATTTTTCAACTGCAAACTCTTTTACTATGGGGGTTTTCTGAACACACAACCCTGGAAGATGGGGAGCGGCTACTATAGTACATGTAACTAGTTCTTATACAGCCTGTTTCTTACACTGGGCTGGAGTGGCTGTCTTATCACTTGCTCCTCCCTTTGAAAGTTGACACTTGGCTCCTAAAAGGATGACTTTACCTTAATGAGGTCATTCTGTGAAATGTCTGTGAGAACACATTCTCACAGAAGACACTGGGCCAAAAGAGCTCAGCTCTGGCTGAGTGGAGGCTCTGGGCTAACTATTAACCAAACCCTCATGTTTGTGATGGATTCCATAGCCCTAGCTAAACTTTAAAAGAAAGCCCCTGCCATAATAGCAGTGCCCATAAATGAAAACAGAATTATTATTATATGAATAAATTATTTACTTGATTTTATTTCATGAAAAAAATCTTATTTTGAATCAAAACATTCTCTATTAAGTAAAATATGCTCTTGATTTGATTCCAGATAATAGTCATCAAATGATTCTGAATTTTGGTAAATTTCCTCTTCTTAGCAACAAAAACAAAAATCCAGATCCTTCTATTTGTATTCCAAGGAACTAATTTGACTGACAAACAGCTAAAATTTTGTCCTAAATAGAAAAAATCATTCTATAGAGAGGACTGAAACTCTTATTAATAGATTTAAGGACTCTAGTTTTCTTATCTTCCACTACCTCATTTTATAATTAAAGCAGAAAATAATTTGTATAATCTTTATTCACAGATTTGAACCTAAAAATTTTCAGTGCTTAGAAAACAAGCAGAACACTATTTTTCTGCTCTGATCCCTAGAGCTTTGTATACTGCATCAACCACATTGGCCTGTCCATTTATTTTGAATAATTAGTCATCAATTTTAGAAAGAAAACAAGAAGCCCAAAACTTAAACCCAATTAAATGTTGGTTAATAAAGAGCGAACATTTAAAATGTGTCCTTTAGGGGGCACCAAAATCTCAGTTATTTTGAGTTAGAGGCTCAGCCTTGGCAAAAGACAAAGCGATACACAGAGCAAACCAAGTGTGACCAGCCCTCAGACAAGCAATTTAAACTATGTTTTTTTGTTTTGTTTTGTTTTGTTTTAATCAAAAGTAGGCTGGCTTTATCTTACCAGAGTAAATTGGGAAAGTGAAGAGAAGGTTAGTGAAGAACTAGGTGCCCAGGCCCAGAGCGTTCCCTGCATAGTGGAGACCTTGCTCCCGCCTTGTGCGTGCGCACTGTGACACCAGTTGAGAGGGATGTTATATTGACATGTCGGAAGAGTGAGGATTTCTCATTACTGAGGAGAGGCTGAGAAGGACAGTGGGTAGTGTAAGGCGTCTGGTAACTGGGGTGGGCCGTTGTTCTTTAAATATAACTAAAGTGAAAAGACATCTCCAAAGATAGCAAACCTATTGTCTATTCAAAATGGAAAGGAGCCAGGAAGTAAGTTAAGTGGTAAGCAGGAGGCCACCCTCCTGGTTCTGAGTTTAAAGAACTCACATAGCTGTGGCCAGGGTAAAAGGTGATAAGTACTAGAAATACGGAGAAGGCAATAAATGGAATATTTGGTTCCACATGTTTAAAACTACTTGCCTTGTTTAGACCTGTTCTGTGCCTGAGGCTTATGCTCCATCAATCCGACCACCTTTTCACTGGCCTTTACCCCTCTGATATCCTCATTTACTCAGCTTAAATACTTGGGTCATAACAGGAGAAAAAAAACAATCTTTTTAACAGAGAAAACTGACTGTAGCCACCCTAACCAAGTGATCATTAATAATGGGACAACCTTGGTTGTTTCCTGATGTGATGCAATATGAAGTATTTTTTTTACTATAAAATGTTTAGTTAATCTGAACCTAATTGAGCCTTTAGACCTAATTTTCAGTTTATAAGAAACATAGGGAATAGAGAAATATGTTAAATGACACCATACTGAAACAATGTGAGAAATTCAGAATGTGGGGCATCCTACAAGACAACTGACTTGGTCTCTTCAAAAGATCAATGTCCTAGGGCCGGCCGAGTGGCTCAGTTGGTTAAGAGCTCGCTCAAGAGTGTGAGCTGAGCTCTGAGCAACAGCAGTTCAATGCCCAGCCCGAGCAGAGCAGCCAATGAGCTGCCAACAGGTAGCCAGATGGCTCAGCTAAAAAACTAACTAACTAAATAAATAAATAAATAATGAAAGATCAATGTCTTGGGGGAAAAATGGGAGGACTGATCTATTAATTTTCCTGTTCATTTGAACACTGTCTTAATAGGGAGTAGGAAAACATACTTCATTGCCAATCATTAAAATCACTCCCTTCCATGCATCCTCAACTCCCTTGACTCTCACCTTACTCTGTTATAGTTGCGTGCTAAAAACTCAACCCTGGCTAAATCCAATTCCTAGGCTACTCTGTGTTTGCACTGGGCAGCTGAACGGTGCTGGGGAAAAAAAACCCACACATACACATGTGAGCATACACACACACACACACACACACACACACACCAGATGACAGGTCTCAGTTCAAATTCAAGTGGGCCCATAGTGCAGCTGGCATTTCTATTACATTTCCCTAGTCCATTCACTTTCTCACTCTTCTAGATGACTTATATTCTGCCTCCTCTCTCTTCAAATGTTTCACTTTCTCCCCCATCAGTCTCAGCTAAAGACTTTATTTCCTATCTTAAGGAGAAAACAGAAAGAAGCCACTTGAATCTCTGCAAGCTCCAACTACCAGGATCTGTGCCCATATGTTCAACCTTCCCACCTGTTACTGCGGATGAACTTCCATGTCCCTTCTATTCAAGGCCAACTCCACTTGTCACCTGGACCCCTAGCACACCCTTTCATTCTCTTCCATCAGTTAGCTTCTGTAACTGATCGTTTCAGTCACAATACACATGCTGTACTTTCTCCTATGTTAACAAACAAAACTCCTTGGACCACACATCCCTCTTCAGCTCTGTTCCATTTCTCTGCCTACTTTATGGCAAACTGCTCGGAAGAGTTATTTACGCCTCCTGCCTCCAGGTCTTCTCCCCACATTCTCTTCTCCAGTCAGACTTTTGCCCCTACTACTCACTCCATTGTCCTCCCCACACCACTCCATAGTCCCAAGCACACTCCTGTCAAGGTCACCCATGACCTCCCTATTACTAAATGAGATGCTTAAATCTCTGTATTCATGTGGCAGTATTTTTCATAGTTAACAATTCCCTCTTCCCTGATATGTATTTGTGACCTGGCTTTCAGACCACTTGGTTTTCCTTTCTCTATCTGGCTCTCCTTCACAGTCCCCTTTGCTAGTTTCTAACTATGGTAGAGGGTCTTGTGGAGCTTGAGAAGAAATATATCTGCCAAAAAGGACTCCTTATAGTTAATGGGGCCCAAATTCATAATCAGAATTTAGCAGCCATTGTTTTACATGCATGCTGCATATCAGAGAAAAGCTGCAGACTGAACTGCCAAGCCTCCTGCATTGTCTGTGTTTCTTCTGTCTGAGCCAAAACTTATAAAGGAGTTCCTGAAATTATATTTTGACCAATGGGCTGAGACCTGCCCTGTCCAGTCAGAGCTTCATAGCTATATCCTCATTTGCATCTTTACCAGCCAATCAAAGTGGCTTCATATTGACTAATCAGGATGTGAGATTCCAAACAATCAGAACAGTATGATTTGGACCAATAAAATCATGCAAATTTGGATTCCTCATTTGCATAAAAATGGACCAAGCAGGGACTGGGGAGCACTTTCTTTATATAAGTGGGCCTCCCCTTTGTCTTGGATAAGGTTTTCTACAGGAGGTTTCATTTCCTTGGTTTGCAAGCTGTTTATCTGAATAAAGTTTCTCCCTGCATCGCATCCTAGATTGGGGACTCCTATTGGCATTGGATTGGTGGCAGTGCAGTTTTGTTGACAGTCTGAAGGCTCAGACCTTGCTTCCTAACATCCCACTCAAATGTCTACTAGACATGTCAAGTCAAAATCTCTGAAATGGAATCCTGGTTTCTTCCCGTACCAAACTTGCTCCACCTATCTCACGCTATGCAATGTCCTCATTCTTTCAGGCGTTCAAGGCAAAAACTGTGGCATCACCTTGAATCTCACACATAACATATAATCTGTCAGCAAATATTGGCTTTGCCTTCAAAATATGCCCAGAATTTCACCTCATCATTTTATCACCTCTACTGCTTTCATTTGAACTGGCCATCATTATCTCTCACCTAACGCTCTTTCTGCACCCAGCTGTTGCTATCTATTCTCAGCAGTGAAGCCAGAATTATTCTGGTGACACACGAATGAGTCAAATATGTCACTCGTCTGCTCAAACTCTTAATGGTTTCCCATCTCACACAGGGTAAAAGCCAGAGTTGTTACAATGGCCTGTAAGGCCCCACATGAGTGGGGATCCTAGTCCCTCTCTAATCTCATCTCCACTACTCTTCTACTACACACACTGGTATCGAGGAACAATAGTTCCTCAGACATTTCAGACAGGCCTCCCCGTCAGTGCCTTTGCATTCACTGTTCCTTCTGCCTGGAATGATTTTCCTCTAGATTTCTTCATGACTTTCTCCCTCACTTCCTTTAGGTCTTGATTCAAATGTTATCTTTTCAGTGAGGCTTGCCTTGACCACCGATTTACAACTGCACTCCCATCCCTGTATCTGCCCTCCCCACCCCCATTCCTCTTCTCTACTTTAATTTTCTATATAGCACATATCTACCTGATAATTTTGTGAGAAACCATCCTGGTTTGCCGGGAACTGTCCCTTTTTAGAATTGAAAGTCCCAAATCCTGGGAATCCCCATAGCCCCAGGCAAACTGAGACAGATGGTTGCCCTACTGATGTACTATACCTTTTACTGGTTTACTGTTGGTATATTCACAATGTATTTTGCGACAGTAGGAATTTCTAGCTGATTTGTTCATGATACCCAGTATACATAGTAAGTTTGTCAATAAATATTTATTTAATGAATGAGTGGAGAGTCAATAATGACTATGCTAAATTAGGATCATCCAGTGCTTAGTGTATAATAAATTCTCAATAAATATATATTTAAAGAATGAATGAATTCCCTATAAATTTATACATATTAAAACATGTGCAACAATTATAACCCTAATTAGCATATTAATTGTTAATAGATATGCAAACATGACCCTAATTAGCATGTGAACTGCTAATTCCGCTTTATGGAGGCTATCCACATTCCTTTTTTTGTGTATTCACGACAAAACAATATATACGCGTGACTTATAGTGTCCTGCACAACTTCCACAGACCCTCCTTAATTTAGCACATACCTGACTGGAGAATTGTGCATACTTTATCTACACATGATCAGATGAACCTTCTCCCGAAGCCCCCAGCTGCTCAGGTCACATTTCAGCAGCACTCATGTCTGACTTCCCCCACCACTTCTGGACCAAACTGGTTAGAAAAGTTGGGCTTTAATCTCTACACAGTTGCAATGGCTACAGATCTCAAAAACTTTTCAAAAGAAAAAAGATCCGGCAAACTGTTCAAATAAAAATGAAAAGCTTTCTGAGGTCCAATGGGGTCTTTTCAAGAGGTACAGGTAGCTCTGAAATGGACTTGAAGAGTAGGCAAAGAAAGGAGATAGGGACAAACATGTTCTATTCCACAGGGGGCTCGGCCCTTAACAACAAAATTGAACGGCTCAGAGGCAATTAAAAAGAACACAAAGATTCTAACCAGTGAAAAGCCTGTGAGGACAGAACAAGGAAAGAACTGGGAGAAGCTGAGGGAAGGACGGGATGAATTGTGTCCACGTCTCCAGCATGAATCAGTGCCTGACTTGGTCAGGTTGCTAAGGTCACTTTCCTAATTAAGACAGCAGAGTGGTTGGATGCCACCCACCCTTCACTGTAATGAAGATCCTACTTCAGGGACTGGCTTTGGGACTCCAGGAAATTTATCTGGTGATCTAAGCATCTAGAATATAAGTGCGGTTTCTGCTCTGGTCCTTGGTCCATTGTCACATGCATCATTCTTCACTCCAATTCTAGCCTTACACTGCCACCACCTGAGCTAGGCTTAAGGGTAATACACTAAGACAAAAACCACTCCAACTCAGCTTAGCTGTTTCCTCTAACCCCAGGGAAAGGCCCCTCTGCCCTGGAAGCTTTTTACCTTCTCTCCTCTCTCAAGCTCCATAGCACACTGGAATCATCTAGTGAGCTCTAAATACTGCTGATGTTCGGGTTCCACCCCCAGAAATTCTAAATGTTGGGGTGTGACCTGGGCATTGGCGGTTTTATAAGCTCCCTGAGTTACTTTAACATGCTCCAGGTCCTGAGCTGCAGGTGAATATCCCTTTGGATAAATATCCTGTGGGTCACTTCACCTGTCTGCTGGGGGAAAAAGGTGACAAGGGAAGGTAGGTGCTGACTTGGGGGCTGGAAGGTAACTTGTGCTGGAGGATGACAGAACAGGAGTGAATGTCCCAATTTCCTGAGCCCAAATGTCATCAGTCCCAGGACATTTTTGAGACAGCAGTCCGTTGCAAAAGTGAGTATTGATTTTTAAAATGAGAACATATCAAATTCACTTATATTTGGCTGACCAGAGCTCAGTATCCCTAGAGAAGTGAAATCCAAGAGTACTTATGTTCTAGTCATTAGAGTGTGGTTCTCAAGGTTGAGTGTGCCTCAGAATCACCCAGATAGCTTATGAAAACACACTGCTGGGTCCACCCCCACCCCCCAGGCTTTCTTATTTAGTAGGTCAGGGTAGGACCCAAGAATGTATATTTCTAACAAGTTCCCAGGTGATGCTGATGCTGCTGGTTGAAGGACCACACTCAGAGAACCACTGCATTAGCGTGGTTTTACAATGAACCAAATAAAATGACATTTCAATCTGAAGCTATTTAAGCTCAGTTATATAAACATGGTCTGCCTTAACTACTCTTAAAAGTGCTACTACACCAAACTAAAGAAACAGGGGAAAGAAAAAAAAAAAACAGGCAAAAACTGAGGTATTAGATTGATCCACAATAACATTACAGGATAGCTCAAAATATTTAGAAGGATAACACATTTTCCCGCCCCACTTCCTTCTTTCGAGTATTTAGTTCAAAGAATTGGGCTTTGGGGATGCCATGGTATTTTATGCAATGATATATGCAATCTTGGCCTGAAAAAAAAAATCAATGTCGTTTCCAGAAATGCTTCACCACTTCTGGGTGATAGTCTATGTATTTAAACAAATAATGCTAATAAATCAGTAAAACACCCTGGCCAATCTTAGTTTGTGGGTAAAGCCCCATTGGGGATTATAAATATAAAAATTCATTAATGAGTGTTGGCATATAGCCTTGCTAAAAACCCAGTAAAGGTAGCTGAAAGTCTAGTGAAATATGAAATTCTCCATTTTCTATAATTAATAAGTAAGGAAACTTGTATTTCACAAAGCTACTTCTTTACAATTGATGCATATTTGCATTAGTGAATTCAGTCTGCTAAAGTTATCCAGAAAATATAACAATTGAGTGGGACATCATTTCTTTTAATAGTCAACATTGTTCCTGCTTTATTTAAGATCACTTAGCTAGGACACTGGCATGCAGTAATAAACAGCAACATATCAATGGCTTCTACTGCCTACCCTTCTAGAGGTGCCCAGGAGCCTATCATTAGAAAAATATTAGCACATTGGTAGTCAGATTTCTTTGTTTCCGTTGTGTTTGTTTGTTTGTTTAATGCTTACTTGTAGAGATAAGACCAAAATCTTAAGAAAGCAAAAAGATATAATACCTCTCTCTAAAGTATATTTTGTCAAAACCAAATCACCTGGATCCTAAGTTTCTACATTCACTTCTCAGAGAGATTTGGAATAATTTCCCAACTTTCCAGAGTTCTTTTATCTATGTACCTCTGAAATGATGACAAAGCCCATTATTTCACTAGTCTACAGTATTGGATTTTTACCAGGGAATCGCTCACCTTCATTGGAGTGGTAAAATCACAGCCTTAGAAACAAAGACATTAAGATATCAAAATAAGTTCGTTTTTTTGTTTGTTTTTATTTTTGAGGGCAGTGTCACTGGCCCTCATATGTGGGACCCGAACCGGGGCCGCTGGCTTCCCAAGCCAGCACTTAACCACTGTGCCACTCGGCCGGCCCTCATTCGCTTTTTAATAGGACAAAACCCAGCCCTGACTTTCAAAATATGTCCCTGATTAGTAACAGACTAGACTCACTTGCTGATGATGAGTGTTTCCTCTCCACATATCCAGACTCTCATGAATTCTCCGTACATCTTGTTGTAGTAGTTGCAAGCATTGCCAACTCCCATCCACAGGAACCTGCAGTGGGAAATGAGGGGCCCGATTCCCATACAATAACCAGGACCTAGGAAAGTTATCAGACCACAGTCAGCATTTTAGTAACACCAAAAAAGGCAACTGCTTTATGTTACTGCTGTTCTTGCTCTTTTATCCCTAAGTGTTCTTTTACATCTTCTGATGTATACCTGTGAATCACTACAAAAAAAAACACAAACACAAATAAATAAAAAATAAATCAATAAATGTAACGTGAAACTCTTTACCTGTCCCCCACCCCATGAGTAAAGAGTAGTTCATCGTCCATCACACTAGTTCCGTTTGGTCTCAGTTGTTCAGTCTGAATGAACAAGAGTATGTGCCTACTATTTTCTTGCCATGTTAAACAGTGTCAATGAGTTCCAAATACAAGTCAAGCAGGCCATTTAGTTACAAGCATGGAAACAAGTGACAAACTGACAGATCTGTTTGACTGCCTAGTTTTGTCTGAAAACTTTTGATAAATGCCCCAGTTGACAGAATGCATGGGTTAGAATTAGATGGTTTTGGTGTAAGATTTTAATGAAGAGAAACATGATTTACAAAGATAATGTTGAAACAAAGAACATCCACGTCTTCCTCCCCCCCACCCCCACCCCCGCCATCTCCCACTTTGGAAAGGATTACTTTAAGAATCTTAAGCTAAATCTCATTAGGTAAAATAAATCTAAGACTTGAGGAATTAGGCAATGAATCTGATCAGTGTTTTTGGATCACAGTTTGAGTTCAGTGATGTGTTTTACTCAAGAGCAGCGGCCAGTTGCATCCTCGCTTCTGTAGAGGATGACAGAATTGTGAAGACATGTGTCCAGTGAACAAATGAGGGAATTGCTGTTGCTTCTATCAGAGACCAAATTTGGTAGCCTGATTTTACCAGTGGTGGTGAAAAGTTAGACAACATTTTTTTCGAATAGTTTTAAAAGTATTATTTATAGAGTACATAGTAGCTTTTCTAAATCTTTCTCCTTTAATTCCATTCAGTCACTGAAATAATTATGAATCCAAAACATGCACAACTATATGAGATAGTACTCTCACTCCATGGGCAAGAGTTGGATGATAATCTAGATAATCTAAGCTTTTGCTTGAATCATCTAAATTAGGTTTTTTATTTTATTTTATTAATTTCAGGCATACAAAACAATGTAATAGTTAGACATTTACACCCCTCACAAAGTGATAAACCCTCTCCCCAATCTACCACCCCTCTGATATTGTATATAGCTGTTACAATTCCATTAACTCTATTCCTTATGCTGTACTCCACATCCTGTGACTATATATATATTTAATTATAGTTGACATTCAGTATTATTCAGCTTCAAACTCGGGTGTACAGTGCAGTGGTCAGACATCTACACTGACAAGGTTTAGTCCTTAACTTTGCAATAGCTGTGTACTAATGTGAACAACTTGTATTTTTTTTCTTGAACATGAAGGTCTTTGTTAATATCTATAGAAGCAAAACATTTTCAAAGGGTTCTCAATCTTATGATTGTCCTAATGACACTATAAGTAGAGGACTGACTTTATATAAAATAATTTCATTAATAAGTTCTTTAAAAGATTTAAACAAGCATATTTGATTGAAATGTATTTCCTTAAAATGTCATGAGATATACCAACATGCTATCAATTGAAATACGCATAATAACAAAATACTTTGCTGGATATATTTATTCCTTGAAACATTGTGGATGCTCAATAAATGTTTTCTGAATGAATTTTTAAAATTAGATGTGTGTATAATACAAAGGATGAAGTTTAAATGTCATTCTGTTTTTTAGAGTATTTTAGATTGTATTTACATTTGGATAAAAATGGAAAAATATCATTGTATCACATACATTTATTCCACATGAGGTTAAACATCTGGCTATTTGGGACTAAATTTATTCAACATTTACTTAATATGCTAAGCTCATGAGAAACAAAGAAGTACAAATGAAAATCTGCACTTCTCATTTTTTATCTAAAAATTTGGTACCATGTAAAAAGTCTTTTTTTGGTTGTTAGGAACCACCATTCAAATATAAAATATGACATGCAGAGCTGTATCTACTGAAAAGGGAATTGTAATGAACTTTACTTAGGTTGAAAACCTGATTGTTCTAATCAGAAGAGAATCGGAGCTTTAGGTCCTTAGTGATCAATTATATGTCAGCTTAATTCATCCAACAAACACTTACTGAGAGTCTGTAGGAATAGATATCAGCTCCAAGTTAGGGCCTAGAGATGGCATGAGAAGTGTAACTAGGTGCCCATCAGAGTTCTGGGCAGGAGAGGAGAGTACGTGGGAAAAAAGTACAAAATCAAATAAATGACACAACATCATCCTTTCATTTACATGTACCAGGGGTGCCAAAAAAAAATGTATACACATGCCTTATATTCATCTTATGTTATTGGTATATATTGAGTATTACAATTTTAATAACAGTTTTTTTTCCTTTCTTAAAATGTGTATACATATTTTTGGTACCCTCTGTTTATCATACACCCTCCACCTGGGAAGAAGAATGCTCTAGAAGGAGAGAAACTGGTATGCCATTAGGGAAATATTCTGGTTACATCTACCTGTTAAGCTGTTCTCTGCTTCTCAGATTTAGGAATGCTTATCTAGGCATGCAGTGATTGCAAAAATGCAGTAAATATTTCACTACATTTTTGTGTAGAGACAGTCTCTGTGAAACCAACAATTGAGACCTCTCACCTGCTGTCTATTCAAGAAGTTGTTGCTTTTCTTGGTAGGCATACGCCCTAGAAAAACCTACACACACAAATGTTCATAGCAGCACTTTTCACAATCGCCACAAACCGAGGACATCCTAAATGTCCATCAACAGTAGAATCAGTAATTAAACCACGAGATGTTTGTGTAATTGCATACTATATGAACTACAGCTGTATGGCACAATGTGTATGAATCTTACAAGCATAATGTTGAGCTAGAGCAGCAAGGTAGAAGAATAAATAATGTAGGATTCTATTGCTAAAACATTTAAAACCAGGCGAAATTAAACTGTTGTTTGGATATGTGAAATGAGGTGGCAAAAGTGTAAAAAATAAAGCAGGAAATGATAGTCACAACACAGAAGCCTGTTTACCTCTGAGGGCGAGAGACAGAGTGTAATTGAAAAAGCACAAGAGACATTTTTGGGACTCTGCTAACATTCTATTTCTTGTTCTCGACTGTGACGACATATTTATTTGTGCACTTTTCTGTGAAATAGGTTCTTAATGGGAAAGAAAGAGAATGTTGCCATGTCCTTTTCCCCGTGTCCCTTTCTGGTGATGTGGTGCCCAGGGCAGAGGGGCTCTGGACAAGAGGACCCACATGCGAGGTCTGGGATGGCCGTGCGTCC
Organism: Aselliscus stoliczkanus; assembly: GCA_033961575.1. NCBI lineage: Eukaryota > Metazoa > Chordata > Mammalia > Chiroptera > Hipposideridae > Aselliscus > Aselliscus stoliczkanus. The sequence continues at coordinate 103,710,594 of CM066732.1, forward strand.
TTGGGGAAGGGAGAGCTTCCAGGTGCCAGGTAACTGTGGGTCCTAGGCAGAGATCAGTGAACTTGGGACAATTTCCCAGACCTGAAGCTTACAAAGCCCTAAGTAGGAATGACTCTTTCCTCCCCCAGACTCTCATACTTCCCGCTGCCACTAAGTGACTTGCCTTTGTGTATCATCTTTGTGCCCTCCTTATCCCCCTAACCCCCAGAACCTGACACAGCAGGGTCTTTCAGTAAATATGGGTTGAAGAAGCTTAGATTTGAGTCCCAATTTCATCACTCTACCATCTTTAAGCTTCAGTTTCTTTATCTGTAAAATAGGCATAAACATACTCATCTCACCAGAGTGCTGTGAGGATCACAAGGGAAAATGAGGGTGAAGCTGCTTTGTAAACTGTAACTTACTTAAAGGCTTTGAATCATTATACCTTCTTAACTCTGTTCAGCTTTTGCTGACCCTAAGCTTCCCCAAACCTATAAAGCCAAGAACCCAGAGAGCCAGTGATTTGAGGAAACTGGCTAAAGGAGTTCAGAGGTACTGGCCAGCAAGAACCACCCCAACCAATTTCTTCACCTTCCCTTGCCAACCAGAACCATGGGCTCTCAGAGTCTGTGCCACTACAGGATTCATATTTTTACAGGGAAAGCACAAAACTGTTGGGTTGCTGGAAAAGTCACGACAAACTTTTGCAACAAAAAACATAGAAAAAATACATCATGACTTTTCCAACAACCCAATCGAAATTCCATGGCTAGCAAAACGACCATCCACCTGCGATTTTGGACTTCTGGCTGCCCTCGCCACACACATGCATCCCCCACTTTCCTTCCAGCTGAGGAGCTGACCAGACAATTCCCTTTTCTGGACTTTAACCCCTAACCTGTAAAATGAGGAGTTTGAACTTTATGGTTTCCCATACTTGTCATAGTGTTTGCTGGGCAAAGCCGATCACGTCTCTGGGGCTCAGTTTCCACTTCTGTCAAATGAAGGTGTTGGGCTCCTATCCATGGCTGTCAACCATGGCTGCTCATGAAAATCACTTGGGGAGAGCTTTCAAACATATCAACATGGGGGCCCCACCTCAGACATGGCTGAGGAGCACAGTACTACGTGACCTGACTATCAGTGTATGTCAGCACCGTTTCCCCTGCCCAGGAGTGGTAGACAGAGTGGGCTGCTGCCTCGGCTCATTGTCCAGAGCTGAAGAGATGCCAGTTCTCATACTTGCCCCCCTAGACTGACCTCCTCATCAAGGGTCCCAGGGAGTTCTACTACAACCTGCAGCATAAACACCTGTTTAAAATATACCCACTTAACCTCCATCATTCATGGACCTTGACCTGGAAGCCCACTGGGGAAGGAGAAATCCAGTGAGAAAAGGGCAGTGGAGGGAGAAGTGTTCCAGTTAAAGACCATGGAAGTATCTTCCCTCAGATCCCCTCAAGTAGTAGGGAACAAAATTAGCTAAACATTCTGTTAAATGGCACTGAAGTAACTTAAAATACCAAGCTCAATCAGAGAGAGAGGCAGTAATCTGGAAATTCTTCAAGAACCCAGACACAGAGCACTTTGCACCAGCCCCACATTCCCACTGTAAATCATGCTGTGATGAGGCCCACCACACTTGAAAGTCTAATGATATGCTCCAGAAATATATAGCCATACCATATGTCTTATGGGATTGGAAGACAGGTGTCTGCCATGAAGAATTTTCACTGCAAACTAAAGAACTCATCTGATATTTCTGATAATTCTGAATTAATCTGGTAGTGGTAGAGTGGTAGGGATTTCTACTGGAATTATCTGGATAATGGTATTATGCTCTACTTTTGATTGACCCACAGACTTTGGTGAAGATTCTGTCAGAGTGTAATGTTCTGAGGGAATTGTAGTGGGCCTCCACCCTTCTTCCACTGACAGGTCTCATTCAGCCCTTATTGTGGCACCACCATTACCCCTCCCCTTCCCAAGAATAAAACAAAATAAAGAGTGGGATAAAGAAAAGGACCAAGTTCAAGACAGGGAGAAGACATGAATGAGGCAAATTGGGAAGGGGAAGAAAAGGAGTATAGAAGGCATTCTGGAGACATTTCCAACCTTCAGGGTAAATTAGAATAAATTTGAATCCAAAAAACAAACAAACAAAAACATCTGGAATTTTACCGTGCTCCACTCTATCTCAAGCTTACCTTAAAAGGGTTCGTGCCATGTTTACTTTACCAAAGCAAAGCACAGAGTGGAAAAGATTATCTAAGATTTATTTTTTAGTGCTTTTATTTAAAATGTGCAGATAACTGGTATAAAAAAATTTCACCTGCGTCTTCATTTGTTAATGTTGCTGTGGGCTTCAGCCATCTCCCCCATTTACGCTGTGTCCTTTTACAAAATTTTCATTACCATCATGTTGCAAAACTACCAAGTAACAAGCTCCTTAGATACAAACCTGAATGACTGACTTACCGGGGATTGAGGATGTGTCCTCGTAATTCCAAATGAAGAGAAGCAAGCCAGTAAACAGCAGGATTGGCATGGTGGCAAGAGGCACAGCTTCGGGCACCATGCTGGTGATGTTATAATGCATTGGGTTCAGCATTTCCAAAACCATCTTGTGTTCCTTGATTTCAAGGGAAGCAATTTAAAGTCCTGTGGAAATCAAAGGGGCAGAACAATTAGAGAATCCTCCAGACATAGATGTAGGACTCCTATTGCTTCAGAAATGCTGTACTCTAGAGGTCGGCACTTTGTTTTATACTGCGATCGGACACTTAGACAAGACAAATTTATGGTTACAAGTCAAAACAAGCAAGCCCAAGAGAGATCTTTTGGCTTGAAGTGCAGCATTTCTGACCTTGGTAGAGTCTCAGGTTCATTTAGACGCTTGGTCTGATAGAACCTTATCACCTTGCCCTTGAGTGGGTAGAGTGACTGAATTCCCAATTGAAAGCCAAATTTCCTACCAAAATATAAGAAAATGAGGTTCATTTCAGAAGTGGAGTCACTTTGTGACTTCATCACCAGAATTTGTTTTAGGTAATCTTTTCCCTTTGAAGCCAAATCAGTTTTAAAAAACAAAAAACATCTCTAACCCCCTTCCTTGCTCAAAGTTACTTCCCCCAAAGAATAAGTTTCTCCAGCAAGAACTTGTTTTTGGGGCATCAGTGAGGCATCCTCAGATTCTCCCATTACATTCTTGGTTCAATGTGACTCAGTCAGTGAGGCTTAAAATCTCTGCATCATGGGCTGTATTAAGCAGTGCCCATGGGGCCAATGTCAGAGGTAATAGGAGAGGAAGACTAAAGGGAGAGGAGAAAGAGAAGGAATAGAGAAGGAGGAACAAAAGAGAGGACAGACAGAATAGAATGCCACCAGCTATGGGCTCAGGTGCCACTCAGGGGCCTTGCTAATCACAGCAGCCATCTTCCTCCTGTGCAAGCCAATGTTCAGTTTCAGTCACTGGTTCTGTTATGTTTTTCAACAATGTAATGTGGAGTCTGTTTCAGTAAGGTTTTCTAATACCTATACTCTCAGAAGAGAGTTTCAGAGATGCTTGTTTGTTGAAGAGACTGAGATTGAATAGGCTTGTGCAGTGAAGAAAGAGCAAGCATTCAATGCCGTGGCCAGTGCTAGCTGACTGCTCCAAGCCTTATCTTCCCTTAGAAAATGCCTGGAGTTTCCAGGATTTGTGATGGCTCTGAAACAGGTTTTACCTGGGTTTTATCTTGTAATAGAGTTCTAGATTCTTAGCCAGGGCTTCTAATTGGTTTTCAGGGGCTCTGTGAACTCCCTGAAATGCTGCAAAAAGTGTTGTATCTGCTCATCTGTAATTTTCAGGAGAAAGAAGCTATAACTCTCATCACATTCTTAAACAGCATGTAAATATATTTCTCCTCTGATCTATATGGGATGTTAACCATACAATCAGACCCATTTCTGGCAACTACAGAAATTTCACAATATAGCTGAATTCATTCAGTTGCTTGATTCATTCTATGTTTCCACCATTTAAATAATCATTAACAGTTAGTGCATGGCACTGAAAATTCCTGTACATATCTTGGGCAGTTTAAAAAATTATATATATACACACACACACACACACACACACACACATTGAAATTCAATAGTGTTTTGGTATTTCATATATGTATATATATATATATGTATATGCATACATACAGTGTTTCTGTTATTATCTTGTTCCTTTGTTAATGGGTAGGAGCTGCTTTGAACAGGTTGAATTTTTAGATTTTTAATTTCTAGAGTAGAATTTTTTTTATCATTCTGAATAAGTTCTTTGTGACTTTCTAATGGCCACAACCCTCAAGGTCTACTTATATTGATGAAGCCAGAAACCAATGTTAAAAGCCTAAGAGGAGAAAGTGATTGTGACAAAAAAGAGCAAGATGTCCCAGAGGAAGTGATGCTGGCAGAAAACTTCACATTATATAAACTCTCACATATTTCACAACATTGGAAGCACAAGTGATAAAATATTGGAAGCTGATGCAAATTCATAAAGGATATGACAATTCACCAATGTGTGGAAAAGATGCTCTCTCAGTATTGTTAAGTTATACAAACAAAAGAAAAAGGCAAGAACTGTTCAAATACTCTTGATAAGTTTCTTTTTTACAAATAAAGAAAACACTTTGTTTTATGAGGTATTCAAAGTGATGAAAAGCAAGGACCTACAACCAAGATTATTCTACCCAGCAAGGGTATCATTTAAAATGGAAAGACAGATAAAGAGCTTCTCAGACAAGAAAAAGCTAAAGGAGTTCAAACTAATATTACAATGTTAGAGAAATGTTACAGGGTCTTCATTAAGATGGAAAAAAGATGATAAAAAATATGAATAATAAAACGGCAATAGCTACATATTTATCAAGAACTACTTTCATTGTAAATGGATTAAATGTTCTAATCGAAAGACATAGGAGGGCCAAATGGCTAAGATAACAAAACCCTCTCTACAAGAGACTCACTTCAGATCAAAAGTCATACACAGACTGGAAGAAAAGGGATGAAAAAAAATTTCATGAAACTGGAAACAAACAAACAAACAAACAAACAAACAAACAAAGAGCTGGGGTAGCAGTACTTATACCAGACAAAATAGACTTTAAAACAAAGGCTATAACAAGAGACAAAGAAGGACTCAGTAATCCTGCTTCTGGGAATTTATCTGAAGAAACCCAAAACACTACTTCAAAGGGATGTGAGCATCTATATGTTCATTGCAGCATTATTTACAATGGCGAAGATATGAAGGCAATCTAGGTGTCCATTGATGGATGAATGGATAAAGAGTAAGTAGTATGTATATATGACGGAATATTGCTCCGCCATGGAAGGCAATGGGTTCTTGCCATCTGTGGTGGCATGGATGGACCTGGAGGGTGTCGTGCTGAAGGGAATGTCAGACAGTGAAAGACAGATGCAATATGATTTAGCTTATATGTGGAATCTAAAGAACGAAATAAACAAGACAGAAACAAACTCATAAATACAGAAAATATTTTGATGGTTGCCAGATGGGAGGGATGTTGGGCGAGGAATAAAAAGGGGGACAAGATTAAAAAGTACAGATTGGGCCGGCACAGTGGCACGTTGGTTAAGAGCTGGCTTGGGACACCAGCGGCCCTGGTTCGGATCCCACACATGAGAGCCAGTGACACTGCCCTCTACAGCTAAGATGCTGAACAACAGCTCCACTCGGAGCTGGGCTACGTGAGTCCTGGCTACGGGGTAGGATGCAGCCCCTGCTGCAGTGGGCTGCCATAGGCTACAGTGAGTGGAAGGCAGCCAGCATGAGCGACTGGCAGCTGGAGTGAGCTGCCAATAGCCGCCATGAGCAGCCATCGAGAGGCCAGCGACCTGCCTCACCGAGGAAGAGTGCAATGATACTACCAACATGGGCCAGTGAAGCGGCGTCCTCCACAACTAGACTGTAGACCAAAAGGACAGCAACTTGTTGGTTCCCCTCCCCCAATTCCCCAATAAAAATCTTTAAAAAAAAAAAGGTACAAATTGGTTATTACAAAGTAGTCATGGGGATGTAAAGTACAGCATAGAGCTCATATAGTGAATAATATTGTAATAACTGTATCGTGTCAGATGGGCACTAGATTTATCAGAGGGATCACTAATATTGTATATCAATTGTAATTGAAAAATAAAAAACTATTAAAAAATAAAGACCCCACACGACAAAAAAATTTTTTTAAAGATTTTATTGGGGAATTGGGGGAGGGGAACAGCATTGGGGAATCGGGGAAGGGGAACAGCCTTCACTTAATGCTTCACCAACCTCAGGGCAAGGAAATATTAGTGCTACACCTAGAGTCCCTAGCCTGAGCAGGGGCAAAGGCCCCCAAGGACACAGTAGAGTCTGGGAATCCTGTGACCTTGAGATCAAGACATACCCTGAGCCCTACCACACCAGGAGGGGCTATCAGCAGTCCTGAGGCAGCCCTGACCCTCTGCAGGATAGAAAGACAGGCCATAGCCCTGCAAAAGTGCTGCCTAGCCTGGACAGACCCTACCAAATCCTCCCTTGCAGAATAGTAGCAACCTGTCCAGTAGGGAGGTAACCCTGCCACGGTGGGTGCCAAGTCTACCCTCCCTCTCATTTTCTCCAGCACACCTGGTCTGTCCTCTTTATGCCCCCACTCCTAGAGAAATGAGACCCAGCCATCTTTCTTCTCCCTACTACACCTTCTGATTTGGGTCCCCACAGAGGGCTGCCTCTCTGGCTGCTGCTGGGAGCAAGACAGATGTGACTTTAGCCCTCAGGGGCTGACAGAAGGGGTCTTGGAGGGGGATGTACAGAGCAAGGGAGAACTTCCAGTTGGGGGCAGGAAGACTTGTGGCTAGAGCATGTCCTGCCCCAGAGAGGGGAGGCTGAGTGGGACTGAGGACTGGGAGGGGTGAGAATGGGAGGAGAGTGAGCATGATGCTAAGCAGAAAGAAGGGTCAGCAAAGAACAGGAAAGAAGCTGGTGATCTAAGGCTCAGAGAGTAGAGGTAAGTGTGGGGTGCAGTGGGGATGGAAACAGTGATTGGGGACACCTATGCAAAGCCTTGTAGGCCCATTAAAGATGTTAGAATTGGCCCTAACAGAAATTTTAGAAGCCACTGAAGGGCTTTAAGCAAGAGGTAACCAAGCAAATAACCTTTGTCTACTGTTTCCACTTCCTTTCTACCATTTCCTGTTAACTCCTGGCTTTTGCTTCAACTGCACTCACGACCCCAGTCTCTCAGAGGTTATATTTGACCATCCTACTCCCCAGCCCACACCTTTTTACCTTCATCTCTGTTCTTGATCTCATCCTGTGGCATTAAACCCATTTGGCCATTCCTACCTCTTATGTCTTTTTGTCTGTGGTTTTTATGATAGGCTTTTCCTTTTCTCCCATTGTCCCTTCTTATTCCTCTGTACCTGTTCCTAGTCCCTCTACAGTCCCCTGCCTAAGTGCTTTGCACCCTATGCTTCACACTCCTTTTGAGAACTCAATACTTTTCCTGGTCTCAGCTCTCACTGCTGTTGGAGTCCCACCCCCACCCCCACAGTTCCCTTCTTGGCCTTGTCTTCTCTTTTTAATTCCATCTCTGAAACCCCAAATGCCTAATGAACATCACCATTTAGATGTCTCTATCAGTCCACAATGGAGTCTAAAACCAAATCCATCAACTTCCTCCTAACCTCTTTCTCCCACTCCAACCTTCTAATTCATCATTCTCCTATTCATTCAACACTAATATCTTGTTTTTCACTTACCCTTACCCCTTACTTTCCCACCCATATCCATCCTTCATCCCAGCCTAAACATGTCTTTTCACAAAGTTCTAAAGATATTCCCTAAAACTGTCTTGTCTCTGACTCAAGGTACTTACTTCCCTGAATTGACTTGGCTCCTGGTCCATATCTTAATTTGTGTAATGGACCTTAACCCCACCCTCTACTCTGTTTATGAGCAAAGCATATTCTCAGGAGTCAGTTGGAGGCAAATTCATACCTGTCTTCTGGACCCCTGCCAAAAATTACCTTGAATTTTCTAATCCAAAAGCCTCCATTGTTAAAAATTCAGTGGGGAATTCCTGATGAACCCTCAATCCACTCTCGGAAGTCCCAAGACCTGATGCCTTTGAGGGCTATGCAGGTGACATAGATCAGGAGGTGAACAGACTTGAAGCACGTTATAAGATAGAGCCTACCCCTCTTCTCAAAGTATCAGGCATGGGGCCAAACCAGACCTCTCTCCATAGGCCCACTCTAGACTCCAGCCCATTTGCAACCTTTACTTAGTATCTGAATCAGTTGCCATGACCCAAGGAGCTGCACACTTGTGTCCTTTCTGCAACTGCCTTTGCTTATTTGTGCTTTGATGCCAGGCCATGAGCTAATTCTGAGTGAATTTATAAGCTCAGCCATACACACTTACAGTTTTATCTGAAGAGATGTTGTCAGGACAATAGAGAAAATCATTTATATTTACCCTTCTGAGTTGGATATATTTTTGTAAGTTTCCTCAAATACCTTACAGAATAAATGGGACATTGATTCTTAAAAGTCATCTTCCTCCTTCTGTTTCCTCTCCTAAAAGTTGAGTCCCCAAAACTGCGGATATGTGTCTGTCCCCTTCCCGCCTGTATGTGACTCCTAGAACAGCATCCAGGCCTTTCCACACGGTCGCTACAAACCTGATGCCTGAGTTTGCACTGTTTCCACTTTGGTTCAGATTTCACTCCCCACTGTAACCTCCCTGAACCCCTTCCTCTCAGTTCTTCCCTCTTTCCTCCATATTGCTTTTGTCCTCCATATTGCTGTCAGATAGTTTTACAGCTCAGTTTGTATCACATCAGCCCCCTGCTAAAAACCCTTCTTTGCTTCCAGTTGACTACAAGGCTTTCAAATTCATCCTCATACAGCTTTATTTCTTGGCTCTGGCCACCACACCCTGACTCCTCTCTGACCCACAGACATCCTACCTGGAAGTTCTTTTCGTGTCTCCTCAGCTCAGCTGGTTCTGCCCCACGGGTCTGCGGGGAGAGGTCTGTATCCTCCTCCCCTGAGCTTTCCCTTACCTTCATATACCCCTCCCTCCTTTCCCTCTGATATGGGACACTCTTGCTTTTGATTGCCAAGTCGCTCTCATACTCTGAGTTGTAGAGGATTTCATTAAACATTCATTAAGGACCCTATCTGAGCAAGGTGGTACATTCAGACATGAGAGGCTTATATAAGGCAGGTTCTGAGGAAGCTACTGTGTGCCGGGTCTCCAGGACGACAGGCAGAGCTGCCCATGAACTTCTCCACCGAGGAAACATGGGCTGTGAGAGCTGGCAAGATACTCTGAGATCTTACACTATAGTTCTCTCCCCTGAAAAATGAACCAACCGTATGAGATCCAGGGAAGCAAGGTCACTTGTTAATGGCCACTTAAAAGTGGGAAAGGTTTAGCCATGTGCACCTTCTGCGACCTGATTTCCGTGCGCTGGCACTGGGGTCATGACACTGGAGGTTCCAGTAGTTCTTACAGTAAGCTACCAAATGAGTCACTGGAAATTTCTTATTCTGGAACAGGAGACCCACAATAGGAACCAACAAGGAAACCCAGAGGGATAAATATTGTGTGGTTGGCCTGGCCTTCCCTCCAGGGCACCACTAGGAGACCTCAGCCACTAACATGTAGGGAAAACTATTGACAGTGCATGAAAGGCACGTTTCCCTCTCTGGTATTTGTGCAAGCTGTCCAAACCCGCATTTCACGTGAGCGTGAAGACCCAAAGCTCTTGGTCATCAGGCAGGACTGGGGCTTTTATACATACCTTCGAGGTCCCATGACTTCAATGCATGTTTATGGAAATATTCCTTTCTTTGCAATGGCTTGCTGACCAACCACCAGCAGGCCTGGCTGCCCTTTTACCTTGCCTTTCATCTTTGCCTCTCTGAGGGTGCCCTCTCGTCCCTCAGATACCTGACCCATTGTCTTCTCAATGGGCTGTATCTGATATCCTCTCCCAAAAGAGTTTGTTTTGAAGTATAGTCAGCAGTGACCATCTTGAAAACGCTTCTAGATTTTGATCATTAAAGGCCTTCCAGGCAATGAGACAAGGGGTAGGGGTGCGAAGGATTGTGGGACCAGAGGTCCACCATGGGGCTCTCAGATCCTATTGTATAGGGGCTGTCTGACACCCAATCCATACCTTTTCTCACAGACAGGCTGAGTCTGTCTCATGAAGGAGGCAGGAAGGACCAACCTGGGTACTGTCCCTATAGCAGCCATCATTTCACTAAGAGGTTTTCCCACCACTTTACTTTTCAATTCAATTTTATAAGACCTAACATGTTGTCTGGCCTCAAAGGGGAAAAGGTAGAAGGATTTTTCAATCCAATTTTGGCTTTTAACCTGAGGGGAAAAAAGGTAGAAGTGACAGTATCATAGGAGCAGGATTTAGGGTCAGGGGCCTGAGTTTAAGTCTCATCTCTGTAGCTAACTGCTCACTTCCCAAGTCTCCCTGAGCCCTGGATGAGGAAGTGAATGCTACCTCAGGACACTGAGGTATAGATTGAAGTGAAAGCTTGGGAGCTGTGCACCACTGGTTTTCTGTCCTTCCTCAGGTTTTAAGTTCTTTTTGGCATGTGGAGTTGTGGGACTCTGGAAGCAACAATGGCAGGTCCCCAAGTGGGGCTGCTAAGGGCAACCTTGATGCCACCAGCCAGAGTGGTCACTAAACCTCTTTCTCATGGCAAGATCCAGAGTCATTCCTGAGCCTTGGTGTCTAAGATTTGTCACACCAATGCCTCAAGTGGCCCTGTTTTGCATCTTATAAGGGCAATGACAAACCTGTCTCCTGTGCGGAACACCCCATTGCCTCTGTGGTGGGATGTCTTTCGTCATTACTACAGCATAAGTTCCTCCAAGGCAAAGACTCAAAACTTGCTTATCTCTGTGGCCCCCATGGGGGCTTCCATGAGTACCTTGAACCTACTTACGTGCTGTAAATGTTTGTGAAGTGAATAAATGAACTCTTTAGGCCCAGGGTCATCCAAGAATGACGCGTTCACATATTCCTGGAGGACTGTTTCCTTATTCTATCTGTGATTCCAAATGCCAAGTTTCAGCAATGTAGTGGCCCCCCAGCTACCATCCAAACAGTCAGATAACAGCAGCATCACTGGCCTCTTCTTGTGAGCTTATCTGTTGTTTAATGAACAAACTGTGAGGCCACAGAGATGGCCTAGAGCAGGGCCAATCTCTGGCATGGGAACCACTGGCAGACTCCAAGTGCTGGGGTTACTTAATTTCTCTGGACCTCCTTTACTTATCTATAAAACAACGGGTTTGGGCCACATGACCCCTTCTAGCTCTGTATCTGATGCCCCAGATTCTTACCCTTTATCTCAGCTTTCCCTCCCAGCCCTCCCCAGTAGCTTTGCCCTTCCTCATCTTCCTCCATTCTCTCCTTTTGCACCATTGCCTTAGACGAGCCAGGGTGCTTGCAGGTCCAGGTCCCAGAGCTAGACTGAGACTTCAGGGATCCTGGGGTGCAAACAGCCATCTTTGGCCATCTTCTCCAGCTCTTCTCATTCTCTTTAGAGCCTTGGACTCATACTGAGACTCTAATAAAAGCTGTGGAACAGCACACTGGAGAGACACACCCCAGAATCAATGTGCAATGCTTTGAATACAATTCTTGGCTCTGGACCCCTGAGGCCCATTTGTAGACTTCAAATTAACAACTTTTGGGTTCAGCTCTTCTCTTAATCTTTTACCTCAGGTTCCCAATGTCCAAATCAAAACCACCTTCACTGACCAGTAGAATATGATGTCCAGGTTGTAAGTGAATGAAATTTCCTTTAGGTATTTCACATTTTACCCGAACCCCAAATATGGGTAACGGTTTAACAATAAGGTGGTAGATTATGCTGCCAATGGAACCAATGACAAATATGTAAGGGGAGAGTGAGGGGCGTGCCTGATACCCTGAAATCCTATCTGTGGCACGCCTCACACTGACACTGTTCATGGCTACACTTTAGCCCTCAATGGGCATCACGCGATCTCTAGGCTTCTGCCATAGAGGTCCCATCTCATTTGAAAGCACATGCACATGCGGACTACTGTGTTCACTTCAAAAATTTAATACCTGCCAGGTCCTAGCCACTATTATAGGCTCTAGGACTACAGCAACAAACAAAATGAGGTCCTTGTCCTCTAGGAGTTAATTTTGACAAGACAGAGCTTCCCAAATTACTATTAATATAAGTCAAATTACAAATATTCAACCAGAGGTATAAACAACCATGGGAAGAGAGGAGAAAGTGATTATTCTGGGAAGATTGGGTATAACTTCATAAGCGGGTCTCGAAGAAGAAACATTATTTTGTAAGGTATCAAGTTGAGGGAAAGGCATTGCAGGTTGAGAGAGAATGAGAAAAGAATTCACTGGGAAACTCTAAGCTGCTCCTGCATCTCTCCCCATGCCATTTGCTTTCCTGGGTTCAGATGGACCCCCGTCACTATGTGCATTCATTGCTACAGCTCGGCCTCAGTTTCTTCATCAGAAAATGGGGGAAATAACTGTTGTTCTTGATAAGGTAACTATGAGTAGGAAATGAGATAAAGCATATTGGGGCCTTATCAGAGTATCTAGTGAACCTGTGAGTCCTTATGACTTTAATTAGATTTACTTTTAAATCCTAGCTCTAGAAATCATATCTCACCCACTCATACCCCTCAGAGACATAGCCTTTCCCCTGGATGATCAGCAATCCCCGAGGCAGCAGGAGACACTAGCCCAGACCTGACTAACAGTCACAAGATCTATCTCTGGCAAGCTAATGATAACATCTTGACCTAAGTGATGTTTCAGTTCCTGATCCCTACTTCTTTCCCATGAGATCAAATGGAGGGACACCAGAAAAGACCTCAGAGCTGTCCTCAAGACCTGAAGAAATGATTCGTTACCCTTATCTCACCTCTGAGGACTCAGTTCCCAGTTTGACCTCGAACCCCTAGCCCATGGTGCCTTGTGATTTCTCCCTATATAATTTGTAAACTACGCACATCAGGGAGTTCAGGCTTTTGAGCATCAGCTTCCTGTTCTCCTGGATGGCACCATTCATCAATAAAACAGCCAATATTTCTCCACTATAATTCTCGGTGTCTAGTATTTGGCTCTGCTAGCACTAGACAGACAAACTCTACTCTATAACATAGGCATATAGAAGAGTTCAATACAAGTTATTGTTATTAGTCTTTAGTCTCCAACAAGAGCATAGGTATTAAGGGACAATCCTGGGAATAGCTGGAAGAAGCAGGGTCTCTGGAATAGAGTAATAGCCTTGGGGGCCACTGTAGACTGTGTGCTTTGGGGCAGGTCACCACACTTATCTTGGGTACTCGGAGGGTGCCAGGGAATAAGGGAGTTTCTAAGCTCCCTTGAGGCCTGGAGGTCAGTTATTCTATGACCCTTCTGTCATGTGGGAGAAGCTGAGGTGGCCTGAACAAATTGTGAAATAGCTGACTTTTGCCTCCAGTCCCTATCCTCATCCCCATTTCATTTTCTGTGTCATTTCCCCACATTTTCTTTCTCCCCACTTTCTCCTTCCTGGTCAGAGGAAATCGTTTCACCAAAATAATTCATCTCTAGGGATAATTTTTCAACTTGTTCTTCCTCCTGGGGATATTTTCATTTTAACATGTGCCTGGAGGCAGTTCCTTGGAGGGCACAAAAGAAATGTTTGGCACTCTCTCAGCTGTATGGGAGCTCACAGTCTAGAAGGAGAAAAATACTAATAAGCATGATACTGTTGATAAGTACAAAGAAATAGCACTGAGATGTGGCGAAAGAAGGCTTTGTGTGAAAGATAGGACTTGTTTTGGAACTTGAAATGTGGTAGGGATTTTGATGGTGAGTAGAAAAGGGGCTTTGTAAATGCTTGGAGGGAGGAATGAGTAAGGAAATAGAAATAAGTAAGGAGGTTAGAATGAGTAAGACGGTTGAGGATAATGAGACTGAAGAAGCCTGGCTTCATGTTGGGAAGCATTACTACCTACTAGTGGAACCGTAAGCAGGAGCAGGGATGCTGAGGGAACATATGGGAGAGGCATTGTTCTCTTAGTTGATCTCCTGGCTTTTAGTTTGTTCATGTGCTCCTGTGCTAGGAAACTAGCATATATAAGGAAACTAGAAGAAGTTTTGAGAAAATAGAAAATTCTACTAGCTAAACTGCCTAGGTAGGTGCTAATAGTAGAGGCAGGCCTTTTCAGAACTAATTTATGAGCCTTGAAAAAAAATATTTTAAATTTATATCGAATTTAACTTACATCTCATTCTCAACAGGAACTGAGTTTGATTATCCATCTTTTCCACAAAACTTGGCTTCAAATGACCTTTTGCTGCTTCCCTAATCAAGTCTATATCTTCAGTGCATGAAAGAGTTGGCCCACTGAGGTATCTATGTGTGACTCCTGTGTACTGCTGAGAATTCAGGCAGTCCTCTTCAGGTCTGGGATATTCTTGGCTAATATGTCTTTGAATATTGCCTCCCCTCCGTTCTCAATGGTTTTGCTTCCTAGAACATCAATTAGGCAAATATTGGGTCTTATGGATTCATTCTTCATGTTTCTTACCTATTCTTTTGTATTTCCCACCTCTTTTATCTTTTTGTGTTGCATGCTGAGATAATTCACTGATGGAATCTCCCAGATCTTCAAACGTTATCTAGTTGGCTTTTCAGTTCTTTCATTCAGATTTTTATTTCAAAAAACAAAATATGAATGTCCATTGTCTGTTAATTTTTTTATGGATGCAGTATCTGCTGTTCAATATATTCTATAGTCCTGTTTTGATTGGTCAATAAGTCTCTTTCCTCAGGTATCAACTCTTCTGTTTGTTTACAGTTTGTAACTCCCTTCCATGATGTTGGCATTCACCAGCTGGTGGATGAATCTTAATTATGTGCTTATTTTTGTGAATGAAATTCTGGAAATTTCCTCTTAGTCATATGGCAGCTTCTGTGTGCCCACCTTTTGGAGGGGGAAGAGAAAAGGCAGGATCTTCTTCTGTGGTTTGTATTCCAATCTGTCTCCAGGAAGAGTGAGGAATGGGTGGAGCATACAACTAGTCAGGGTATCTTAGCAGTTAGGCTCTGGGCTTGGGTGTGCTTTGCATCTCTGGCTCCAGCTCTCTATACCAGTAGCTTCTTCGGGCGGAGCCCCACTTTTGCTGATGCTTGGTAAGGGGAAAAGAAGATGCACAGGAATTCCTGAAGCCAGTTCCCAATTTACTGGTCATCCCTGGATTTCTCCTGCTTTAATAATCCATCATCTCCAGGTGTGGAGCCATATTGGGTTTTCTCCTGCCTTTGTAGAATACTCTCCTCTCCTGTGTGTATTTTGATTTGTTTCCTTTCTTAGGTTGATTCCATCAAGTTTTTATACTTCCAGAATTTCTGGCCCAAGGAGAACTCCCCTTTTGTTCTGTTTTTTTGTTTGTTTGTTTTTTTGGGTTTTTTTTGAGGGCAGTGTCACTGGCGCTCATATGTGGAACCCAAACCAGGGCCGCTGGCTTCCCAAGCCAGTGCCTAACCACCGCACCACTCGGCCGGCCCGACTCCCCTTTTGTTTTATAGTTCACTTGTGGATTGTTTTGTTTTGTTTTGTTTTGGAGGGGGGGTGTTATTCTTTCCTTTTTTTTTTTTTTTAAGATTTTTATTACAATATAGCTAACATACAATATTATAGTAGTTTCAGGTGTACATCAGACTTGTGCACTATACATAGTTATTATTACCATATTTTTGACTATATACCCTATGCTAAAGAAAGATCATGATGATAAGTCCAGCAACCATCTGACACTGGACCACACTATCACAATATAATTGACTATATTTCCCATGCTGTATATTATATCCCCAAGACTTATTTGTTTTATACCTGGAAATTTGAATCTCTTATTCTTTTAAAATTTTTCTATTAGAGTTGACATTCAGTATTATTTTTATTAGTTTCAAGTGTACAGCATAGTGGTTAGACATTTATATACTTTATATACTTTATGAAGCAATCCCCCTGACTAGTACCCTCCTGGCACTACACAGTTATTATCATATTATTAATTATACTTGTATTCCCTATATTTTATTTTACATCCAATGAGTATTTTGTAAGTACCAATTTGTATTTCTTAGTTCCTTCACTATTTTTACTCTGCCCCAACCCCCCTCCCATCTATTATCCCAATAGATCTAGTACCCATCTGACACTATACATAATTTTTACAATATTACTGACAATATTCTTTATGTTATAACCTACATCCCCATGACTACTGTGTAACAACAAATTTGTACTTCTTAACCCCCTCCCCTTTTTCACGCACCCTCCAACCCCATCCCATCTGGCAATCATCAAAATTTTATCTGTAGGTATAAGTTTGTTTCTGTTTTGTTTGTTTTGTTCTTTAGGTTCCACTTATAACTGAAATCATATGACATTTGTCTTTTGCTGTCTGACTTACTACACTCAATACAATATCCCCTAGGCCCATCCATGTTGTCGGAGATGGCAAGTTTTCATTCTTTTTATAGCTGTATATACTGGGGGTGCCAAAGAATCTATACAAGTGGACACTTTGGTCAACGTTGCTCAAGCAGTAGTTCGCCATAATCAGAAGTGTCTGGGCATTGATGGTAACCACTCTGAGCACCTCTTATAATTGCAGAAGTCAAATGTGACTTGTACTAATCTTTTGTTATTAGTATATATTGTGTACTACAATTTTAATACAGTTTTCCTTTCTTAAAATGTGTATACTTTCTTAAAATGTGTATACTCTTCTTTATCCATTCAGCCATTCAGGGACACCCAGGTTGCCTTCATATCTTAGCTATTGGAAATAATACTGCAATGAACATATAAATGAGCATGTCCCCTCAAAGTAGCATTTTGGATTTCTTTGGATAAATACCCAGAAGTGGGATTACCAGGTCCTTCTTTGTCTCTTGTTATAGGCTCTGTTTTAAAGTCTATTTTGTCAGGTATAAGTATTGCTACCCTAGCTTTTTTGTTTGTTTCCATTTTCATGAAAAATACTTTTCCACCCGTTTACTTTCAGTCTGTGTGTGTCTTCTATCTGAAATGAGTCTCTTATAGACAGTATATGTAAGAGTCCTGCTTTCTTATCCATTCAGTCCCCCTATCTTTTGATTGGAACATCTAATCCATTCACATTGAAAGTAATTGTTGATAGGTATGTAGTGATTGCCATTTTATTGTTTGTATTTTTGATCTTTCTTTTTTTCATCTTAAAGAAGTCCCTCTAAGATTCCTTGTAATACTGGTTTGTTGGTCATGAACTTTTTAAGCTTTTTCTTGTCTGGGAAGCTCTTTATCTGTCCTGTGAATCTAAATGATAACTTTCCTGGGTAGAGTAATCTTGGTTGTAGGTCCTTGCTTTTCATCACTTTGAATATTTCTGGCAATCCCTTCTGGCCTGCAAAGTTTCTCTTGAGAAATCATCTGATAGTCTTATGGGAGCTCCCTTACAGGTAACTGCTTTTCTCTGCCGCTTTGAAGATTCTCTTTGTCTTTAACCTTTAGCATTTTAGTTATAACATGTCTTGGTGCAGGTGTGGATTTAAAAACTATCTTTTCCATCAATTCCAGGATTTGGTGAGGACAAAGAAAGATTGTAGCATGTGCTTTATCCACCATCTTGAACCAGAAGTTTACTAAGGATATTAAAAATAAGGTGCCACATATTTCTGAAAGCAATTCCAAAGAAGGGGCTTTGGTGATGTTTTGGTGATAATGAATGAGTGGTTAGGCTGCACAGGAGAATCAGGTGTTTGGTTGTGTAAATGTCTGATGGAGTAGTTGCTTATCAGTCACATGATTCTGAGAAAAGACCCTGTGACAATAAAGCAGTATTTCTGGTATCAGTGATACTCTAGACCTTACTTAAGGAGGGCTCCAGAGTTGGATATGGCAAACATAGAAGGCAGCAGGGAATAATGAAGAGAGATGTATTTGGAGATTCATAAGAACAAATATAGGATAGACGTGGCGGTCAAAGATCCAGCTGTAGGAAAGAGAAGCAAGCAGAAAGGCAAGCACATTAAAAATGGTTTCTGAAAGAATGGATGGAATAGAGAACATGGGAGATTTGGGCCAGACATGGGAATTTCAATAAAATAATCAAAATTTCAGATGGGGGTAGGTGGCAAGCAGGGCTGCACAAGTCTTGTTAGTGGCTGGTGGCCAAGCTCCTTCTCCTCCTGACCCCCTACCCATGCCCACTGCTGCAGCTCCCACATTCCCCACCACAACCAACTGCCTCAGCTAGGGAGTTGGGGGTGGAGTGGAGGGATGCTAACCCATTGTCTCCCTCCTGCATGGTGGGGAGTGTGACTATGTTTAGGCCTTTATAAATTTCTCTCAGAAATATTATGAGATTAAAAGAGTATCTGAGTTTTTGCTTGTCTTATTCATTTGTTGTTTTCAGTTTTATATCCCACATACTAGTGAAATCATATGGTTCTCGACTTTTTATTTTGCTAGTCTTAAGATTCATCCTTGTTATTGCAAATGGCAGTACTTCATCTTTTATTATGGTGGAGTAGTATTCCATCATATATATATATATATATATATATATTTCACATCATCTTTATCGAATCGTCTATCAAAAGACACTTTGGTTGTTTCCATGTCTTGACCACTGTGAATAATGCTGCAATGAACTAAGGAGTACATATATCTTTATGGATAAATGTTTTCAGATTTTTGGGGTAGATACCCAGAAGAGAGATTGCTATGATAGCTCTATTCTTAATTTTTTGAGGAACCTCCAAACTGTTTTCCATAGTGGCTGCACCAATTTACATTCCCACTAGCAGTGTATGAGGGTTCACCTTACTCCACAACCGCTCCAACGCTTGTTATTGTCTTGCTGATAACAGCTATCCTAACAGGTGTGAGAAGTTATCTCATTGTGGTTTTGATTTGCATGTCCCTCATAGCTAGTGAAGTTGAGCATCTTTTCATATACCTGTTTGCCATTTGTATGCCTTCTTGGGAGAAGTATCTGTTTAGGTCCTCTGCCCATTTTTTAATTGGATTGTTTTATTGTTGTTGTTGAGCTATATGAGTTCTCGATATATTTTGGATATTAGCGCCTTATTGAAGGTGTTTGCAAACATTTTCTCCCATTTGTCAGTTGCCTCTTTGTTTTGTTGATGGTTTCTTTTGCCATACAGAAGCTTTTTAGTTTGATATAGTCCCAATAATTTATTTTTGCTTTTACTTCCCTTGCCTTTGAGGTCAAATCATAAAATCCTCTCTAAGACCAAGGTCCATAAATTTAGTACCTATGTTTTCTTCTATGCAATTTATTGTTCCAGGTCTTGTATTTAGGTCTTTGATCCTTTGTGAGTTAAGTTTGGTATATGGTGAAAGACAGAAGCCTAGTTTCATTCTTTTGCATGTGGCTTTCCAATTTCCCCAGCACCATTTTTGAAGAGGCTTTCTTTTCCCCATTGTATGCTTTTAGCTCCTTTGTCAAAAATGATTTGCCCATATAGATGTGGAATTATTTCTGGGTTTTCAATTCTGTTCCATTGGTCTGTGTATCTATTTTTTTTTTTTTTTGCCAATACAATGCTGTTTTGCTTATTGTCACTTTATAGTGTAATCAGAAGTCAGGGAGGTGATACCCCCAGACTTGTTCTGTTTTTTCTCAGTATTGTTTTGGCTATTGGAGGTCTTTTGTGATTCCATACAAATCTGATGATATTTTTGTTCTATTTCTTTAAAAAACACCATTCAGATTTTGATGGAGATTCCATTAAATCTGTATATCGTTTTGGATAATATGGCTATTTTAACTATGTTGATTCTTCCAATCCATTAACAAGACAAACAAGCAAGAACTCATAGACACAGACAACAGTTTAGTGGTTACCAGAGATTAAGGGTGGGGGAAGTAGAAGAGGGTAAAGGGGATCAAATACAGAGGGTGCCAAAAAAATGTACACACATTTTAAGAAAGAAAAAAACTGTATTAAAATTGTAATACTCAATATATACTGATAACAAAAGATGAATACAAGTCATGTGTATACATTTTTTTTGCCCCAGTATTTGGTGACAGAAGGAGATTTGACTATGGGTGGTGAACACAGAATGCAATATATAGATGATCTATTATAGAATTGTACATTTGCAATCTATATAATTTTATGAACCACTGCTATTCCAATATATTACAAAATAACAGTATCTGTCTTTGAGAAATTGCTTTGTTCAGAGGATTCGAATCTGGGAACTTTGTCACAAGCACATGTCTACATCACTGCAGGAGCTTGTCTATCTTTGGGTTTTCGATTTGCTGACACAGAAAACTTATCAGCTTGTAATTGTTTGCACAAATTTGCACAAGATTTTATGACGCATTTTCCTGTACATAATGCTTCTGTGACAGGCCCTTTCAACATGGAAATGTGCCTGAGGGTGGCGCTGCTTTCTTGCCATGGTCCTGGCTGGCTCAGGGAACCTAATGGTTTTGCAGATTTGTCACTTCCTGCACTTGAGAACAGGCAGTGAAACAAACTGTGGTTTCCTCTTAGCCTATCACATGGCCCTTGGGCATCTATTTTGGGGAGGAGGAAAGCTTGAACAATCTTGCTTTATTAGCACTTTAAATACAGGAAGCTGCTTGGGCAGGACTAAGCCACAGGCCAAGCTTCAGAGCAGCAAGATGAATGGACAGACAGCTGGATGAAGACCTACCCTAGGATGCCCTCTCCCTCCAGATGCATATACTGAGACCCAACCCCGAGTTGGTCCCCACCACAGAGGTAGGCTTGATAGGCAGGCAGGTGGGCCAGCTCACAGCAGCGGCCTGCAGGTGAGATTATGGCCAGCAACTCTGGGATAAAAGACGGTATATGTTGAGCACCAGGGCCACCAAAGCTGCCACGGTGCCCAGAACAAAGTACCAGAGATAGCCTTCATCTGGTGTAGTAGAGCCCTGTGGCTGGAGACCCACCCAGTCTTGGAGTCCCCAGGGAACCAGAGGCACAGGCCTCAGAGAGGGTGACACCCACCCTAGACCACGGCCAGCCTGAATAGGCCCTGTCATGGTTGGCAGCAGCCTCAGTAGCAGGTTCTAGGTCTGGGTGGTGCTCAGAGTGACCTAAGGAGTTGGAGATGGGGTGAGAGGGTCGCCTTCTCTACAGGAGAGTTCTACCAGCCTTAGAAGGGTATCTAGGCATAAGACATGACGCATCACCACCTGGCTCTACTCTACTCTTGTCACCGTGCTGTCATCAAATAAGCACCAGCCCACATGACTCTTATTTGCAGTTATTGAGAAGGCATGCACAGGAGGTATAGTGGCCACGGTTCATGCCTCCATAGTGGCTGATGACAGCATACAGATTGTAGCTGGGCAGTTGCTCCTCTTTCTGACGGAGGCAGAACTTGCTCAGTTCCAGGTTCTGAACAGAGAACTCCACCAAGTTGTTGACCTTGTCACACCAGATGAAACTGCGTAAGGAGAGGCAATTGAGCTGCAGACAGAGACCTCGTGGTGTGGTTTGCACTGTGGACAGTACCAAGCCTTCTCAGGTGCCAGCACCTCAGGCTGCATGAAGAAACTGCATAAGGAGAGGCAATTGAGCTGCACAATGAGCACATTTGACAGGCGCCACAGCAACAGAGACCTCGCGGTGTGGTTTGCATTGTGGACAGTATCAAGCCTTCTCAGGTGCCAGCACTCAGACTGCATGAAGAGGTTCAAGCACTGGTCCAGAGTAAAGCGGCCAGCACGGGCAGCCTGGCCAGCAGAGCCTGGATCCTCAGCACATTCCAGTTCCTTGGGAGCTACCAACAGGAACCACTGCAGGTGTTCATTGTCTGCCAGCCAAGAGCCAGGCCACAGTCATCACCCAGCTCCAATGGGTATCTCCTTTGTCCTCTAGCAGCTGCTCTCAACTGGATGCATTGATTTTATACATGAAGCACTGTGATGTGTAAATTAGCATGCTCTTCTGATTATTGTATCTTTGTCATTAATTTGAATTGGAAAAGTGTACATTCATCAACTTATTCTTCAACAGTATTGCCTACACTACTCAAGGTGTAAAATGAGTTTGCTGAATGCTGCAACAGCTATGTACAGCACCAGGTCTAGACTAATGGGGTGGGGGGTCACTGCATAAATTATGTAAGTATATAACCACAATGCTGTACACCTGAAACTAATGTAAAAACAATATTGAATGTCAACTGCAACTGAAAAAAATAATTTTAAAAAATAATCACAATTCCTACCAGACAGCTTACTTTGCAGAAAGACAATGGGTGAATTCTTTATAAGTATTAGAAACAATTTTAAAAGAGCTCTGAATGATCTGTGACCAATTGGAAGTTGGAAGTAAGACACAATCGACCTTGTTATATGAGTAGTTTTTATGATATTGTTAAAGTAGTTTTATCATAGTGGGGAATAATTCACTTTCCAGCTCTGCCCCATACTGTATGACTTGGGTAAGTTACTACACCACTCTAAGCTTTTCGTTTCCTTGTCAGTAAAATGGAGATAATAGAAACTCCCTTGCCTTGAGATAACTTAGATGAAATATCTATATAAACTGCAATGTGACATGATAAAAACAGCAGGCATAATTTTGCCTGAGGCTCATACTAACTCTCCTGGAATTTAGAAGCAAAGCAGAAGTGAACAGTCCTTGAAACTGAAAGTAAAATCCTTGAAAGAGTGAGAGAATTAATGCATCTCCAGCCTCAGGGAAGCATTCCAGGGGTCCCTGCAAGGCCCTGAACTGCCACAGCCATTGGACCAGTCACATTCTCCCACACAGCCAAATACTCTACTCTTTCACTGAGGACCTTCGGTGCTAGATAGCATGACAGGTGATGGGCATGGGAGGAACATGGCTGACAGGCCCTGCCCTAGAGTTCATGACCCAGTCGTGAAGACAGCAGGCCTTGAACTAGTAAGTATCAAAATGAGATGATGTTTATCAAAGGGAGCATGCAGGGTCCTATGGGAGTATATAACAGAAAACCTCTTTCAGGGGAGGTTAGGTGCCCCCGTACACGGAGTATTAAAAATAGTAGGTATCTTCCAGAAGAAGGAAATGCAAAGGAATGGCTTATTCCAAGGTGAGACAACAGTATGTACAAACTTTGATGGTTAGGAAGGCAATGCTCTTACCAAAACTGGGAAAACTTTAAGTGCTGGCTTGGGAAGCCAGCAGCTTCGGTTCGGTCCCACATATGAGAGCCAGTGACACTGCTCTCAAAAAAAAAACAAAAAAAAAAAAAAAGAAAAAAAAAGAAAAAAAAAACTGGGAAAACTCCCTCTTCCTAATTTATGCAGGCATTATTCCAGTGATTTGAAGCAAATATTACTTGTGCCGAGGATATCTGGAACAACTGGATGTAAATTCCTGAATGGTTTCTTGACCTGTCAGGGGAATTAAGTAGGGACTAGCCCCATATAGGTTTGACTTCCACCATTTCTCATTAAAATCACTCATGACATGGGACACAAAGAAGGACACTTGTCTTCATGAAAACCCAGTTAAAGTAATTCAAGGAAGTTTTACTCAACAGAACATTTGAAATTAGATTTCATTTTCAGTTTGTTATGCTTACAAGTGGGTGGTGAGGGAGGCTTTCTGGTGTTCCCACTCCTGAGGACTGGCATCAATGCCACTAGTGAAAATCTGGGAATGCTTAACTCCCTGCATGGAAACCATCCAGGGGGTCCTAAGAAGTCAGCCAGTGGGTACAGAGGAAACCTTCCACTTCCTAAGACATGATGTAGGTAATGGGATTACTTCTGAACTAGCACCCTGGAGGTGACAGGCTCTGTAATGAACGATGAGTAATTTGTTTGCCAAAGAGCTCTTTTTTACACTCAGGCCAGTGCTGCAGGAAGCAGTCATTTTTATACACCATGCAAACCATCCTCCTGAAAATTATGGCCCCAGAAATGATCAAATTGTCCAAATCGTTCAGATGGCTTCTGGGTATCATTCCCTAGTTTAATGGCAGCCCTAGCTTTTCTCGCATGGAAACAGACATTCAGAGTTGATGTTTCCCACCAACAGATACTCATGGGCTAGGTAGTATATCTGTATTACCATGGCAGAATCAGAAGGGAACATTCGTGAAAGAAGTATTTCTGTACAGCTTGTCAATAAAAGAGCATTAGGTCTAGAGATACTGCGCTCCACCCCCACCCTGGAAATATCTGTAATGGAAAAAATAAGGATAAAATCTGCTGCCAGCTTAGCTACACAATCTTTCAATCTTATGACAACAACACAAGATTCCACTTATAAAGAAACCAGGAGCAGGTTTCATAACCTCTATTATGAAGTTTTCATTTCTGTGACAATCAGAGAACAGCAGTCGGTGGTTGTTCAGCCCAGTTCCCTGACCTGAATGTTTGTGACTCAGTGTATACATGGGAGGAAGGTGTGCACCTTGGCACCTACCCCATAAGTCCAGCAGCTGAGCAGTGGGAGTGAGGGCCCCACATAAATTATTCTGGGCTCACCTCTAAACATTCTGATGCAGTAAAGGTCATAGGCTTTAGTCTATGTGGCATGTCCCCAATATATCATTTCATAGGCCTTTAGCTTTAGTTGGGAAAGTTACTTAGCATCTCTGAGCCTTGGGTTCCATCGCTGTTTAATGGCGGTCACACCTACCTCCCATCATAGCTGAGGATTTTAGAGCTCATTTCCTTAAAGCACCTAGTACAACGTCTGACACATATTTATTTCCCAATAAGTGATAGCTAACCTTAATGGTAAAATAAATGCCCTTCAAAAGACCAAGACATCAAGGAGGAGAAAAATATTTGACTAAGAACTATGTTTTGAAGAAAGAGGTGTAGCCCGATAGCTTGGCCATGGAGAAGAGCAGTGGGCAGCGGTGGGTAGAGAATCATGGACTGGTTTACCCAAGACAGTCCCAGTGGGGCCTGTTGTCCTAGTATCATTATTAATAGCAATCCCTTGATTCTCAAAAGTGCCCTAGTTTGGACAATAAATTTATGGTCACCTTAATTGTATGTGAGCTTCAAGGGCACTTTCAGCAGCTGAACCCCCTTCCCTGCCTGCAGCATCACCACTACAGTGGTCACAGCTATTCATAACTATAATGGCTACTTTTTACTGAATGCCACGCTTTACCTTACTACAGCTAAGCCTCACAATCAATCCCATGAAGATTTCATTCTTATATCCATTTTACAGATGTGGCTTGGGGAGATTGAGTAACTTGCCCACGAGTCCCAATTTCACCAAACATAGAACTTGGGGCAATGGCACCAACTTATTACACTTTGGGGATAGATGTAATAGCAGGCCTCTGTGTGCCCTTCAGTCCAGGGCAGGGCAGGTGGTGATTCCAGAAGGGTGAGGAGAGCCATTCTGGAAATTTCCCTTAGCAATGAAACTGGTCTCCTATGACCCCCCGGGTCTGGACCACAAGCATATCTTGGAAGGGTGCAGCTCAAAAGACTATTGCCCCGAGGTGGGTAGCCTCCAGGAGCTTCGCCTCCTTCCCATGACGTGAGAAATCCAAATAGACCTTGGCTTCTTGGACACTGTGCCAGTGCCCGAGCCCAGGGAACCAAGGTCAGTCCCAAACAGCACCATTGTCATTGCAATATTTTCTTCTAAATGTTATCCCAAAGTGGTAAACCATGTAAAAACAGCAACAACACATGAAGGTCAAGACTCTCTTTTCCTGACCTTTCGTGGTATCTTTTAAACTATAACAACTCTTGGTCTATGAGTGCTACTACTACTTGTAGACCACAATAGCATTTTGTGTGTGCCTATGTGTGCATATCAGTAACTGTAGACACATGCATATATTTATATGCCTATGTGCTCATGATAATAGCTAGCACTTATTGAGCACTTAACTGTGTGCCAGGAAGTGTTCTAAGCACTTTATGAGCAATATTCTCAATTAAGCTTTATGCCAAGTCTTAGGAAGTAGGCATTACTAAAATGGAAGTCCAGAAACTAGTAGCAGCTTGCCCATGTCACTCAGTTACTGTGGCTCAGAAGCACGCTGTCATCCTCTCTACTGCCCCTTGCTTTCTTCTCTCTTCTCTCCTTTGTACTGGGTACACGATAACATTTTACAGTCTACCTTCTTGCAAAGGACTGGTGACTCCTTGAGCAGGCACTAGATAGGACTCTCAGGCCCTGCATGGGGATAGGACTGTGTTTCCCTCCTTGTAGCTAGGATGGCATCCTTTCCAAATCACTGTTTCTTCTCCACAGAGCTTTAGAGATCCCCCCAGCCCACAGTCGCCTCTTCTGCTTTTGTTTTCCATTTTTGCCCCCGAACACAGTGAGCACTTGGTGTACATCCTTGGTAACATTGCCGGCATGTCTTTATCCCAATGTAACCCAGCTGCTTTCCAATCTGGCTTGACTCTCAGGTTAGATTGGAAACTAACATGCTTCTCTCCCCCACCCCCCTCCTGGCTGGACTCCTATCTGCAGGTCATTTGTACGATTTGAAAAAGCCTGCACCTCTGAGAGGCTAAACTTTGAAAGAGGCACAGCTACAGGAGCTTGGACTGGACTCCAGGCACAGACACATACTCCTTCCCCCACATCACCCCCCACCATCTCCCAGCATGTGCCAGTCTCCCTGTATCTAGCAGAAGGGCTAACAAGCTAGTGCTCAATACTGTCTATCTATTGGCTGCCTGCCATTGGAAGGTAGGGCCTGTTAAAATTGTTTAAAAGATTGACAAAAACTAACAGGACTGTAAGAGTGGTTTTCTCTTTAAAATGTAAATCTGATTTATTCAATGAAAAGAGTCTAAATCCAAAAACGAGGGGAGGTGGCTTACGGAGGTGATGACTAAATGTCCAGGGAACCAAAGTTGGCAGCAGTGAATGACACTCGCAACAGAATTCACAAAAACTTGAGAAAATGGGAAAAGTTTAGGAAGCTATGGGTTAAGTAACTTTGCCTCCACCCACCATCACCATTTACAGGCCATGGCAGTTCAGGAAAACCACCAAATCCCAGCCACAGATTGTGCATCTGTAAAATGGGGCTAATGATCCCTGCCCACTCCCCATTCAGAGGATGGTGTGATCAGAAGAGGAGATAGTAGGTAGTAAAAGCACCCAGATAACCATGCTAGGTATAATTAGGATTTAGGATTACTATCACCAGAAACATCTGTCAAGTAATCACTGGAGAAAAACAAAACAAAAGAAAACACCCAAAAACGTTTCTTTTTGCATGAGAAAAAATTTACACACATTCATCAGTTTTTGGAAAACACTTAAGTTTAGGAATAATTGGAGATAGCTACAACATTTCGGCTATGAGCAAAAAAAAAAAAAATGATATAAGGAAAAAATTCAGAGAGACCACGTTCTCTTCCTCAGTTTCAAGGGAGATTTTTGGGGTGAACTGGATACTGCACAGAGTTTTGGTTATAGGCCAACCATCTCCTTTGCTGAGGGAGACATCATTAGAGTTACCATCATTTGGGCAGTGTTATCAGGCCTGGAGAAACCAGCAGTGGTAGGACAACTCTCCAGACGGAAGAGTGCTCAACCCTGGAACTAGCCTGATTACACCATTTTAAGAATGAGTCAAAAGAGGGAGTGATGGTGCAAGTGCTAGGGTTGCAGGAGATTGGAAAGCATTTTAGAGGCAGATGGGGAGAAACTGTAGGGAGCCAGTAGAAGTGGGCAGAGAAGAGGCTGAGGGCTTTCAATGTGGGTAAAGACAGGTGATGCATTTCACGGGTAAAATGACCCATATTCTATTTATGATTCATTCATTAACTTTTCTAGAACCCTGAACTCCAACTAAGTGCAAGGCATGGGTTTAGGATTCCAGGATGAGTGAGGTGGGGACAGGGGAAAGGTAGGAAGGACATTGAGAGAATATCGTCTCTGCCTTAAGGAGCTTGTGATACAGCTAGAAAGACTTATTCAAATAAAAATAGCAAGGCTGTAAGTGAACTCCACAGGAAAGGGACATGCAAATGATGAAGGTGGGGACAGCAAAGGGGTTGACCCTGAGCAGAAGAGGGTGATGGGAATCAGGAACTGTCTCCCAAGGAGGCAGTCTTTCTGGCCTTATGGGATCCTCAGGATTTTGCTGCAACTGGATGGCAGAGTGCCCTTGCTGATGATATAGGACATGAATTCAGATGTAGTTTTGAGTGTTTTCACAGAAGACGTTGGCCCTAACGGCCTGCTGAAACCCTATTGAATGCTGAAAAATTTTAGGAACAGCATTCAATAGGAAGAAGTCAGTGTAAGTCAGCCAAGAGCATATATGAGTTAGACCACGTTATATGTCTAGTGTGACTAACAATTCCTGGGCCCTTTTAAAAGGCTACATTGCTCAAGCATGCACACGCAGATAGCTTGCAAAAGGGTTAATTAGGGCCCGCTGGGCTGGAGTGAGATTACCATTGGTTTTCAGGATTTAAGAATCATTTACAAGCTCAGAGGTAGTGTCTCAGGCTATTCTGGAGTTAAGAAATTATTTACTCCAAAGCCAAAGTAAGGAGCAGGCCAGGATCACCCAAGACTTTTATATAAATCTTAGCAGAGAAATGAGTAATAGGCATTATTAACATGCCCCACCAGAACTTTGTTTGTTTTTAAAAAAAAAAAAAAGATGAGAAGATGCTTCTGGTTAATTATAAGTCAAGGAAATACAGTAAATGTGCTTCTTTCAATTTATGGTTTTTCCAATTGTTCTAGTTTGAAGTAGCTATTTCATCACAGATGGCACAATACCTTGATATAATCAGCTATATGAACACCTGTGCTATATACAACTGGCCATAATAGTGATCATTTGAACAAAGCGCTATAGGGGGAAAGAGGAGTCAAGAGAGTCATTCTCCTTGGGGTAGTCAAGGAGAGTGTCATAGAGATCATAATGGAGGAATAGGATTCCAAGGAGTTAAGGGTGGGGGCAGGTCCTTTGAGCAGCATGTATGTGAGGGGGCTCACAGAAGAGGATGATGGGCCAAACACTAGAGTCTTCTGATTCTGGGCAATCTCTGACTGACCACCGCGCCACCCTCATATCCAATTGTTATTTTACCTCTGAAAGTCTCACCTCTACCTCTTCTTCTCTATTCTCAATGCCACCTGTGAGCCAAGGCTTTCATCACCTCTCTCCTGGAACAGAATCACCCAAATGCACCTGCCTCTAACTCTCATTTTTCCACCAATTCCTCCTCCTTACTGCTGACAGACAGCTTCCCAAGATACAGACCTCACCTTTCACTCTTCTGCTTACAAAAAAACTTGAAGACTCCCATACCCCCTCGATGCTGGTTTTATTTTTATTAATACAGGATTCCCCCATTTTGGGCAAGAGAACATATTTGGACTTCCTGTACTGCAATAAAGAAAAGATAATTGTAGCTTAGAGCTGGAGAAAAGACTGCAGTGGTAAGTTCAAACTATTAGCAGATCCCATGGAGGAAGATGTCTGCATTCTCCTTTGGTGGCAATGAGTGGCTAAGAGCTGATACTGAAGCTTGGTCACTTTTTCTGGAGGCTGACCCAATGGATTATAGGAGTGGTGAATAAGGATGACATCGCCCACCCTCATGGAGCTTACAGTTCTAATAAGGAAATACACAGATAATCATCCAAATAAGTACTTAATTACAGTTCTGTGATAGAAAAGGCAAGAATTCAGGAAAGGTTAAACCAGGCTGGAGACAGTATTAAAGGCTTCGGAAGAAGCTGAGATTGCCGAGGAGGCGTGTGGTGTGAGAGGAGCACCCAAACAACTCACGAATTTAGAATTCGGGAAGAGAAGGAACAGGCTAAAGATCCCAAGAAAGGAGAGTCAGAAGGTATAAAGAAGACTTAAACAGTACCTTCCTCACCACAGTCAAAGAGGAGAGTGTTTCAAGAAGGAAGATACGATTAACTATATCGAATGCTGCCGAGAGGTCAAGTCAAATGAAGGCAAGTAATTCATATTGGATAAAACAAGAGCGGTTTCTACGCAGTGAAGTAGAAAGCCAGAATGGAAAGGAGACAACGTGACAGAGTCGAGGCAGTGCCTACGCATAACTCTGTGAATAGAGAGTAGATAAAATAAGTGAGAACTTGAGGGATGTGTGGAGTTAAGGGAAGTTTTGTTTGCTGGACTTGGTAATGGAAGAGGCTAACATGTATCTGAGTGCTGAAGGGAAGAATACAGGTGTGAGGAAGAGGCTGACAATCTATGGAGAAGGTATACAAGGAAGCACCCTTGCTTTAGGTCGGTGGGGATGAGATCCAGGGCATAGGTAGAGGGGCTGGCTGTGGTTAGAGGAGGGACATGGGCACTGTTGGAATATTCATGGGAGGGGTGAACAGGCACAAATGCAATTGATCAATTTTCTCTGCCAAGCTTCTTCTCCGGGGGGAAAGGGGATGGCAGCACAAAGCTCTGAGAAGAAGAACTGAAATTATGATTGTGAAAGTGGCAAGAGCCTCTAGAAAAGCATGGTAAAACTGCTGGGGAATGTTGAGCCCAGTCAAGGGTTGAAGAACACGAAGTTTGAGCCACGCCAAAATGTCCAGTTGTGTCATATTCTCCCATAACAATGATCTACTCAGGCACAGATGTGAATAAGTCTGAGGGCCTTTGCCTGGCATGGACAATCAAGAGGGGGACACTGGATTTAGTAATATTTTTAGGACACTGTGGGAATAACTGCAGCCTCTAAGGTAGTTACAGAAGGAAGTAAAGCTAGGAGAGGTTCAGGGACATAAAGTGGAGAGACCACTGGCTTGAGATCTCGTTGAGCCTGGAAAACTATTGCAGTGAGGGGACTTGAAAAAATGCGCTGGAAGGTGGTGGTGACAGAACTCGATTTCAGAGGAGGTGCATCCCTGATGATAACCAGGTCCCAGCTGGGCCCGTGGGAGTGTGCTGAGGTAGTTGGAGAACGTCACTGAAGGTGCAGTCATTGTGGAATTCTGCACCCAGGGTGTTGCTTAGATCAACCACAGGGACCTTTTGCTGCTTAGATCAACCACAGGGACCTCCGCTTTTGGAGCGGAGAGGAAGGCATAGACAAAGAGGCTAAAAACCTATAGCGACTAGGGGAGACAGAGTGAGTAGGTGGATGGTGAGACCCTCAAGGAAGTTTCAGTATTTTAGAAAGAAAAAGGGAGTAACTGTCTAAGGGCAGTACCCCAGAAGACACCACCCCTAGTGCCCAACACTGAAATCAGAAGATTTATGATTGAAAACATCCTCTACTTAAGAGGGCAGACAGGAGAACGGGATCCTCAGATGTCGGCCCGAGTCCAGTGAAGAGGAGGAGTTGGGAGGATCACTGGGGAACAAGACGAGTTTCAGTGGGGCTGGGGACATAGAGGAGGAGACTGGAGTGGAGAGAGGGCAGATAGAAAGCAGCGGTAGTCCTCAGAAGAGAAGGAAGGCTCGGTGACAGCTGTGACACAACTCTCAGTGAAGTCGGGGTTACAAATGAGTATCAGCTTTGGGTGCTTTGCAGAGGTTAAGACCACCCAAATTTGGATGGGCATGGTTTCCAGATCATGGTTTCTGAGGTCCTTTATGTCACTTTAAAGTACATAGATGATAAATTACACAAGACAGAATTGGGTCACCAACTTTACAAAAATAACACACAAGCCATCAGACATCTGAGCCAATCAAAATTTTTTTTCTTGGGCCGGCCGAGTGGCGCTGTGATTAAGCGCTGGCTTGGGAAGCCAGCAGCCCCCGTTCAGGTCCCACATATGAGGGCCAGTGACACTGCCCTCAAAAAAAAAAAAAAAGTTTTTCATATTAAGTCCTGATTCACCTGCCTTTCCAGCCTGCTCTCCTGCCATGTGCCCCAGACTCCACCCAGCTATAGCGAATTCATCTTACCTTTTCGAGCACACCATCCCCATTCGGGCCTCTGAGGCTGTGTGTGTGATGTTCCTTCCTCCAGTCTAACCCCTGGGCTAGGGGCCAGTTAGCTAGTATTATCTGGTTACCCTTTATCCCCTCTCCTCATTAAGTCAGCAGAGCATTTTTCATTGCCTCAGGGAAGCAGAATGCAGAAGGGAAAAAATATTTTCCTGACTTTTGAGTTTCAAAATCCAGGCCTTCCAGGGGTAGGTAAGGACGGATCATGATAATGGCTTTGGGAAGCAGAATGGGTTATTGGAGCAAGGCTTCTCATCTGCTTCTCTCACAAAAAGATGAAATCTTCTCAGGCCTGAGTGGGGAGGAGAGACAGAAGAGGAGACCCTGAGGCAGGAGACCAGCCGCCAGAATAAAGGGCCTCCAGGGTCCTGCTTCCTCTCAGCCTCTGAAGGGAGCAGGGCACAGGACTACTTTGCTGTTCCACTTCCCAGTCCTATCTGGAGGTTCTGCCATTAACCCACCCAACCTGCTAAACTGTCTCATTTTGGATTACACTGTGCTTTAAACCTGCTTCTGTTGACATTATTTAAAATGTTGGATATATTAAATTTAGAAGTCCAGATTTCAGGTCTTGAGAAAAACTTGGAAGATTTGGCCACGCTGGACTCACATTCCCCCTGTGACAACAATCTGTTGTCCATTTTGATGGGCCAACACTCTCCATTCCCCTTGATTAGTATACTCTGACCCTTATCTGCCTTTGTAGCTCTTTGAGCTTCAGAACCCTGAAGCCTGATGAGCCAAGTGCCAGGCTGCAGTCTAGCAAATATGACCGGTTTTGATAAGTCTAGTTGCCTCCAACACTGAGAAAAGTAGCTGTTTTCCTTTGGGCAAAGGTGCAATAAGCCTCTGTTCTCTCCCTACATCTGCTCAGGGGCACTTCCCTCAGGAAAGACTCGGCTTTCACTTCGCAAAGTATCTGCCAGATCCAACCCTTCTCTGCCGTACTCGGAAAAGAGCAAAGAGAAGTCATGTGATAACGCGTTCACTCACACGTCACAGTATGTGCACAACACTTTCCTCTCATTAAAAGGCACTTGCATATATCCTTATAGAGCAGGGAAAACACTGGCATATCCTACGAGGTTAAACTATGTACCCAAGGTCTCAGACTATTGTAATTAGTGGCGAGAGTTTGGAACCCAGGAGTCCTCATTTCCCAGCCAGCACCCTTGCCAGTTATACTGACTCTTCCTGCCTTGGGGGAGCCACCCCCCACACTAGGCAGAAGGAAAAGCACTTCCTTCCTCGTGATGACAGAGGCGGACAAGCATCCGCCAGTTCATTGCCCGACGCATGGAGTCAAGGGTTAGTCCCAAATTTCTATCACACCCTGACTTATTTAATGGAACTTTCCAAGTTTATTTTTACTTCTAAATCCATGAGTTTAATAGATTTATAGAGAACATTTCCTAAAAAGAGCTCGTATCTGCTCTTGCCCTTTTAGAAAAAGCTTCTAAAGCTGACTTGGGACTTTGTGGAGAAAGCTGGAGGCAAAGAACTGACAAATCAAAGAGTCACCACTAATTTCTGATGGGCCTGGGCGAACCGAGGTTCCACTCCTCCCTTTTGCTCTTTGGTTGCAGCTGGATCATTGTCTGACTAGAAGCATTGATTCTGGAAGGAAAGGCAAGGAATTGGAAGTGAGCTTGATATATTTTACTACTCTCTGGATGGACTTGGCTGTTGTCATGGGAACTTTTTTCGAAACACCAAATTGGGACTTTCACCCCCATTCCACACTGGAGAGGAAATCAAAGAAGAAGGAAGTCTGCATCCAGAAGAAACTCATGAGTGCAGGGCTTTCCTTGCTTTTACCCTGACATACTCATTGCTCTGGAGAGCACATCTGCCCTGCATTCCAGACTTCCATTACAAACGCTTCAGGATCTGGCACTGCTGGCCAGGGTGGATTGAACCTTATCTGCCCCACTGGGGTGGTTGGAAGCTTCCCGGAGCAAAATCAACCCAGCTCCTCTACTTGTGGCAATCCCACAACTGAAACGCCCTGGTCAGGCCACGGGGCCGGGGGATGAGTGTGCTCCAGCAGCCAGCACCAGCGACAGAATTTGCTCTGCCGGAGGCAAAACGGAAATGGGGAACCCCGAGTTCAAAAAACAGGGAAAAAGCCTTTTCCTTTCTTCCGCAATATTTCTCTCCTCTAGTCATGGTGTGTTTTGTTTGCCATTTAATGTTGCGGTACAGGGATTCTCACACAGCAAATGCAGGCCATCACAGGGTGCCCTCGCAGGTGGCGAGCGCCCTGTGACTCAGTCCCCTGGCTGTGTGCCCAGCCCTCTCCCTCCCCTCATCCTTGTCTAGGTCACTGCCTGGGGAAGGGCCACAGAGCTCTCTAAGAATGGACAGAGGAGGAGCTGGCAGCCCAGAACTTGTCCAGTAACCGCAGGAGATGCAACCCTGATCCTATGTGAGCCAAGGGTCCAAGTTCCGGGCACATGTAATGTCCCATCAGACTTTGCTTACAAAACACAAATTCAAAGGTAAAATCATTAAGAGATAAAATATGGTGACTGCAGAGCATTAAACCCCAGGCATGGCTTGCCTTTGAACAGCCCTGCCCTATGTGATGCATTGGCCTATCAATCACCCATACAGCTGGCCTGCCTGCTGGCATCACAGAAAAGGGCCTTCTTCATGCAGACCCCAGCCCGGCAGACACGGGCGCTCAAGAGAGTTTTAACGCAACAGCTGCTTGGCACTAGGAATTGCTCCTTCTTCCACTCTCTTCCCCAGCCTGGGGGAAATGCAGACAATAAACAATCGAAAAGTACCAGACTCACTTCTCCCTAAGTTTCTTCTAGGATACTGTTCCAATCTTTTTAGTGTATAGGCAGGGTTGCATTACTTTCAGACCCCATCTCCCTCCATTCTTTTAAAACTACTGTATTGAGTTACCATTGACATACAATAAACCTCAAATATTTAAGGTGTACAATTTTGAATTTTAACATATATATGCACTGTATATATACATTTGTGAAACCATCACCAAAATCAAGGTAACATTTCCATCACTATTTTGTAATCCATCTCTTCCTCCACCCCATCCCCAGACAACTACTGATGTGCTTCCTGTCGCTATTGATTAGTTTGCATCCTCTAGAACATTAGTCAGTGTAATCATACAGTCTGAACTCTTTTTTTGGTTGGGGGAGGGTCTGGCTTCTTTCATTCAGCATACTGATTCTGAGATATATTGATGTTGCTGTTCATATTAACAGTTTGTTCCTCATATTTCTGAGTAGTATTCTATTGTATAGTTAAACCATAGTTTATCCATTCACTTGTTACTGGACATTTAGGTTGTTCCCAGTTTGTTGGTTATTTCAAATAAGGCTAATATGAACACTAGCATACAAGAGTAAAATGGCTGTGTAATGTGTTAGGTATGGCAATTCCTGTCAAATAAAAATATTACAGTGTGTCCTCATCTGCCTTATTCACCGGATCTGGCACCATGAGACTTCTGGCTCTTCCTCAAAGTCAAAATGACCATGAAAGGAAAACATTTTGAATCAATTCAGGACATTGAGGAAACCACCACAGTGTAACTAAAGACACTCATGAAAGGGACTTCCAGAACTGCTTCAGAAAGTGGCAAGATGGGATAAGTGTGTTCAAAGCGAGGGGGAGTATTCTGAGGGGGATTAATAGCAATATGTATTTTACATTCACTGTAGTTTTTGACTTTTTAAGAAGCTGCCAAGTTATCTTCCAAAGTACCACCGCATTCCCACCAGCTGTACATGAGAGTTCCAACTACTCCACGTTCTCACCAACACTTGGTATATGTCAGGCTTTTGATTTTAGCTGTTCTGGAGGTATCTGATTGTGGTCTTCAACTTGCAATTTCCTAATTACTAAATTTTTTAATGAGCTTATTGGCTATTCGTATATCTTCTTTTGTGAAGTGTCTGGTCAAATCTTTTCCCTGTTTTAAAACATTGGTTTGTGGGCCAGCCGAGTGGCGCATTGGTTAAGCGCTGGTTTTGGGATGCCAGCGGCCTTGGTTCGGATCCCACATGAGGGCCAGTGACACTGCCCTCTACAGCTAACAACAGCTCCACCTGGAGCTGGGCTGTGCGAGCCCTGGTGATGGTGTGGGCTGCAGCCCCTGCTGCAGTGGGCTGCCATAGGCTCCAGTGAGTGGCCCGCAGCCAGCGTGAGCGGCTGGCAGCCAAGCGTGAGCTGCCAATAGCCGCGGTGAGCGACATCCAGAGGCCAGCGACCGATCTGCCTCATCTGAGAAGAGCGCAATGACTATACCAACAGTGAAGCAACATCCTCCGCAACTAAACTGAAGAACAAGAAGACAGCAACTTGTCTGTTCCCCTTCCCCAATTCCCCAATGCTGTTCCCCTCCGCCAATTCCCCAATAAAATCTTTAAAAACAAACAAAAAAAAAAACAACAAAAAAAACATTGGTTTGTCTTATTGAATTTAAAGAGGTTTTGGGTTTGTTTGTTTTTAATGTATTCTGGATTCAAGTTCTTTGTCTGCTATATGTGTTGCAAATATTTTCTCCTAGTTTGTGATCTGCTTTATTTTCTTAGTGTCTATTGAAGATCAAAGTTTTTAACTTTTGATGGAGTACAGTTATCAAATTTTTCTTTTATAGTTCATGCTTTGTGTTCCAAGGAAATTTTGCCAGTCCAAGTCACAAAGATTTTTCTTTATTCTTCTAGAAGTTTAATAGCTTTAGGTTTTATGTTTAGGTATCTGATCCATTTTGAATTAATTTTTTTGTATGATGTAAGGTAAAAGTTGATGGGAGTCCAGCACCCCACCATCCCTTATGGATATCCAGTTGACTTTCCTTTCCTTTCCTCATTGAATTAACTTTGTTAACAATTGGCAGTATATATATGTGGAACTCTTTTTGGATTCTATTCTGTTTCATTGATCTATGTGTTTATTTCTTGCCAATACCCAACTGTTTTGTTTACTGTAGCTTTATAGTAAAAGTTTTGAAATATAAAGGTAAAGTTGGTAAGTTGAACAATAACTTCTTCAACTTTGTTCTTTTTAAAAATTACTCTGTATGGTGGCCATGGAGGTGTGCTGCTCAGATCTTCTTCAAAAGAACCTGCTATTGGGGGCCAGCCAAGTGGCGCGGTCGTTAAGAGCTGGCTTGGAATGCTAGCGGCCCTGGTTTGGATCCCACATATGAGGGCCAGCGACACTGCCCCTCTTAAAAAAAAAAAAAAAAAAGGCCGGCCGAGTGGCGTGGTGGTTAAGCGCTGGCTTGGGAAGCCAGTGGCCCCGGTTCAGGTCCCACATATGAGGGCCAGTGACACTGCCCTCAAAAAAAACACACAAAAAAACTGCTATTGGGAGCCTAACTCATAGCCTTCTCTATGGATTCACCACCAACTTCACCAAAAGGCCATACTTCTCTGGGTAGTTCTGAACCAATGAGTAAGTATAATGGGAATATGGGGACTCTCCATCCCTGGACAAAACTGTCATAACTACACTGTGGTCTGAAGCTCTTTCCACACAATTCTTCCCTCTCCCTTTTCACAGTTGTCAGGACTGCACTAGGATCCGACAGTTTCCTTGCCTACTCTTTCTTCATTCCCTTTTTTTCCTCCCCAGTCTGTTTCGCCCATAAATCTCTTGCACATCTAGACTTGCTGCCTGCTTCTCAATGGTCCCTAACTGACATATTTTGTTATTCTAGGTCTTTTGCTTTTCCATATAAATTTTAGAAATCAGCTTGTGAAATTCTACAAAAAAAAAACCCCAAAAATATGCCTGCTGGAATTTTATTTGGAAGTTCGTTGACTTTTCAATGAACAATTTTGGCAGAATTGCTACCTTAACAATGTTGAGTTTTATATCACAAATATATCTTACCATTTATTAGATCTTCTTTAATTTCTCTCAGCCATGTTTTATACCTTTTAGCATACAGGTCTTAGACATCTTTTGTTATGTTTACTCCTAAGTATTTTATATATTTTTTGTTTACACTATTGGGAGTTGTTTTTAAAATTCTATTTTCCAATTGACTTCTACTAGTGTATAAGATACAATTGGATTTTTGTATCCCGGATTAACCTTCTATCCTGAAACCTTGTTAAATTCATTACTAGTCCCAGTAGTTTTTATCTCTGCTTCCCTCACTTTTTTAAACCAAAGTTTCCATGGGTCCCCAGTGCTCTGGTGAGAGTGGGTAAATGGAGCTCCTCCTGTCATCTTCTGTCTCTTCAGACACCCCCCTGACCCCCGACACCTTCAAAAATAGCTTCTGGAAATTTTTGAAGAACTCCAAGGCTCTAAGTAACACAGCTGAACAATCCACTGTTCCAGAGGAGTTGGCACTTACTGAGCACCTCCCCTGTATTTTATAGGCATTTTATCCCATTTTAGTCCTTAAAAGAAAAAAGAGGAAAAAAAAACCACTTTGTGAGATAAGTAGTAGTTCCATTTTAAAAATGAATAGAGCTTAAAACTCCTTGATGTGGCCCCACAGTTGGTTTCTGTTTGAGGAAGGATTAAAATCCCTCTCTCTGACTCCAGAGGTCATGCTCTTTCCTCAAGCCTCAACCTGGCTATCCCCAGGCTGACCCAGGCAGACAGCTAGATTTCAAAATGGGCCTCCGTTGAGAGCCAAGTCTTTAGACTGGCTGACTGTGCATTCATTCAGCACATGGAGATCAGGAGGCCTGACTAGGTTCTGGTATTCCACCCCCACGGTGCCCACCACTCAGTGTCCTTTCTCAGCTTCCTGTTCTACTCCTACTGCTTTTTGAGGGTACCAGTCACCTTTCTCTCATCCATCAGTTTGCAAGGCTAAGCATCTTTTGACTTCTCTATTGTCTTAGCAGAGAACATCTTCTTGGAACTTTGTTACCCAGTTTGCTTCCGGTTCTCTTCTAAAGTCTCGGTTCACCTTTTTTCTCTCTTCTGTCCTGACTCCTACCTCTTCTCATTAATCACCCAGGGTCACAGTGTGCAGACTGAGATCTTCTGTTTGTCCCTCTCTCCACTCATTCCTAGAGATACTCTTTCAAACACTTACAGGAGTAAGATCCAGAAGTTTGCCTGCTTCCTGGGGTTTCCAATAGCCCTTAAGCCGTTAAAATAGCTTGGCAATTCTAATAGTTTAGCATCTAAATGTTTTACAGACACCCCAGTCCCCACCCCCAAACTTCCTCTCCTCTCAGAAGAGCACAAATCCCTTTTAAGACCAATATGTCTTGATTTGTACTTTGAGGGACATAGTTAACATTTCCAAGGAATGTCCCCACTTGGATGGGCACATTTATTATATCTAAACCTTGTTGAAAAACAGGCTTACCATAATTCTACTTAAAGAGATAGTTAATTCCTAAATTCTCCTACTTCTAGAGATACCACCACCCTTTTTGTTTTCTTTCTTCCTTCCCTTCTCCCATCTAATCACCAAGCCTAGTCCATCGCTCTGCATTTGTCTCAAATTAGGCTCTGTCTTCTGCAGCTATTGTCCAGGCCAGGGTCACATTGGTTCACTCTTGGTTAGTTCAGGATTTCAAAAGACTGATCTTGTAGTCTGTCGTATCCTCTCTCAGAGATAATGATGCACAGACAAAAATCTGTTCCTCTGCCACTTTTTGTCACAGGCATTCACAATATTCAAAAACCAGGATGCAGCATCAGCAGAGCTCGTAATGGCTCCCCATTTTCCATTCACTAAATCCAAACTCTTTTGTCTGATCTTTAAGGTTTTCTACCAGTGTCTTGTATCACCAAGTTCGCTGTTCAATATGGAGCTCCTACAGCCAACAGAAAAACCAAGGTTTGCTGGCCTTTTTATGTGTCCTGATCACTTTCTCCTCCATGCTTTTTGACCGTTTTATTCTATATGCCATGAATGCCAACTTTCTGTCAATCTTCAATGTTCCCCCTTATTGTAAACTTTAACCCTATATTTCCTTATCCTAGGATTTTTTTTTCTCTAATCCTTAACCTACCTTCAAGATGTGTGCTCTAGAGTAAACCTTTTAGAATTTACTTATTAAATATCTTATTTGCTATTAAACTAGCTCTGAAGAGCAGAAGCTCCCACATTAACTGGAAAAGAGCATATTAAGCTGGGAACTTCTTCTAGATAAGAACCATGTCTTATTTAACTTTATATCACCAGCATCTAGTCCAGTGCCAGGCACATCACTTAAGTACAGTAAATATATGTTGAATAGACACCATTTTATGGTGTTTCCCCTTCCGATAAGTTTTTTAAATGCAGAAAAATTTCATCTTCCTCATCAGGAAAACAGTACTCAGAATATTGACACCATAGGTTATGAACATTAAATAGGAAAACCTATTATGAACATTAAATAGGAAAACCTATGCAAAGGTCCTAGCACAGAACTTGGCACAGAGAACTCAGTCCAACTTAACAGTTTTGCACTAAGTTTTTAGAATTGTCATCAGAATTGTACAGCTCCCATAATTGCTACTGCATATCAGAGTATTTTTGCTAGAGCCGCTTTTGGGGAAGTACCAAATTCAAATGTGGGAGTTGTAATAATCTGTAAGAAAAAATAATCTTGGTCCAACAGGAAGAAAACCCACAAGAACTACTGCTTACAGTACCCTTTGTTATCCATTTTTGGTGTGGGGCTTGTCTGTGACAGTTCTGACATGTAGAGATACACTGGTTTATCTTTTTAAGAGATTCCATAAATGCGTAATCTGTTTGGACACTAGACTTCATAACAGGAGGGACCACTTTTCCCTTCCCTTCCTTCCTTCCATGCAAGGGAGAAATCATATGATCAGCAAGCTGAATAGCCCTTGGACACCCCAATGTGTCACTGTCACACTGTACTCTGCATATTTGTATCCAGCAGGGATAATGAAAATTGTTAATACTGAGGAACTGCTAAATCACTTTCATAGATTTAATAATTTTCATACTTTTGGAGTGGCAGTTGTCCCTAAACTGAACTAAGCCCTCAATTTTTCTATCTGTAAAATAGGAGTAATAGTTTGTACTCTCAGCCTCTTAGGATTAACAACTTTTCTGATACAGAGGAAAGAGCACTGGACTGGGAATCAAGAGAACTTAGCTCTCTCCCTCCCTATGACTAGCTGCATAGACCTGGAGCAGTCACTTCAACTCACTTTCCTCACCTCCAAAATGAGAAGTCTAAATTAAGCCAGCTCCCAAATTAAGAATGATATGCTTTTAAAGAAATGAAATGAGTTACGTGGCTCTCTTCTTCTACCCAGGATGCCTGATGAGAGACTTTCTGTGCACTATATGGAGGGGTATTTGGCCTGTGTTGCCCATAGTAATTATGTGGCATCATGTGCCAACCATATACATCATAGCACCACACAGAAGTAGGCAGGAAATCAAAGAGTGTGGGCCTGTCTGATTGGAGACAAGCCCCTAGGGAAGTAGAGGTATGCGGATTACTTGGATACTTTTGTACAAAGATAATTTTTTCTTTGTACAAAAGTAGAGCCTATTACTATCCATTATTTTCAGGCTTCCTAAGCTGCCCACCAGCCCTCTGACTTAGCATTGGAGGGATTACGAATGATATACTCCAGCACAGAAAGATTGCAAAAAGAAATGGGAGGTTGCCTCTTATGCCTGTTGGAGTTTGAACTGTCTTCCAAGGATGGACCAAAGTGTGGCAGGCAAAGAACTGCCCCTGACTTTCAATTGATGGTCATGCCAAGTTCAAGGCAGGCCACCTCCAGCCCCAAACTTTTCTGTATCCATATCACATCTTAGAATTGGCATGTGCCTGTATATATCATCATATTTTCCAGTTGTAAGAAAGAGCCACAGGGTTTCCAGCCAAAAAATCTGAGTTCGAGTCCCACCTACATGAATTGTCTGGCTTTGGGAGGGACGTTTCAGGTCTCTGAGCTGATTGATATATGGATCAAAAGAAATGGAGATGTGTA
The DNA here is from genome assembly GCA_033961575.1 of Aselliscus stoliczkanus. Lineage (NCBI taxonomy): Eukaryota > Metazoa > Chordata > Mammalia > Chiroptera > Hipposideridae > Aselliscus > Aselliscus stoliczkanus. Next base: position 103,752,547 of record CM066732.1, read on the forward strand.
GAGTGCTTTGTTCCAGGACTAGTTATGGCTGCCCTGGCCCTCATTCCTCTACAAATCTTCTCCTACCTAGATACTATTTCAGGGATGTTTTCTAAATTAACTCTCTAAGACTCAGGGATATTTAAAGAGGGGCAAAACATAAGCCAGAGGCATTAGAACTAGAGGGGACAGGGCATTGCAGTCCTGCAACTCTGTAAAGACATCCTTGAAAGAAAGCTCTGTTTTTTGTAGCATCACTTCACCCCCCACCCCGCCCCAGCCACCTAGGTTCTCTTCCTGCCACCTTAACTTGGTGGCATGCCACTGGACCCATTCTGCATCTTAGTTTGGCTTCCTCTCTACCCATGCAGTCCCTAACGGTTGTGGTCCAAGGATGCTCCCTTGGAGTCTCATTCTCTGTTGTCATACAAAGACCTACCCCACTTCATTTGGGATGTACATCATGGCAAGGAATGATGATGTGCCCTGTGGCCACAGCTGCCACAGCCCCACTGAGTGCCCGCCTCCAGTTCATAGCCTGTGGTAGCCATTGGATGAGGGACCTGAGTCGCCCCAGCCAACAGAGACAGGGGTTAAGGAGACTCTTCTGTGAGAAGATGCCTGAATCAGAGCTTTTGCTTTACTAAGACCAGAGGGATGATTTGAATGTCAGTTTAAAATAGCTGCTTGTGCCATTGTGGATCCAGAAGTCAGATTGGGGAGTCAGACTGGCCCTGGGTTTAAACCTTAACTTTGTCATTCACTCTTTAAATATCATCTTGACAAACTGCTGAGCCTGGTTTACACAAGTGTAAAATGGAGAGGCTGAAGTCTTTGTACAACTGTTGTGAGGATTAAACAGAACTGCACATTGTAAAGCCCCTAACCCCTAGTGAAACTCCCAAGGTTGTTTTCTTGCTTCCTTCTCACCAGAGAAAGACCCAATTATCCAAAGGATGAGCGTTAACATTTTTCCATTAAAAGTAGTAATCAATTAAGTTCCTGCCTGATCATTTCAATTCAGGTATTAAGGTGTCCAAAGTAAACAGATCCATTTGCAGCATGGATCTCCCATGAAGCTGAACTGTTTGGAAGTAGGTCTGCCAGCTGTTTCCCTCCCACCCCACCCCATGCACTCTCGCCCCCACTAACCCAATTCCAGCCTAAGTTTTAAAGGAAAAAAGCCACCAAGTTTCATCTAGGATTTTTAGACACCAAATAACGATTATGATTGGAAACTTTCATGAAATTAAAACTCTCTGTTTTCTTAAGAAACCCTCACTGATGAAGAGGCTCATTTTGATTTCCTGGTTTATGATTTATACTGAGACCATTTGTGTGTGTGTGTGTGTGTGTGTGTGTGTGTGTGTGTGTGTGTGAGAGAGAGAGAGAGAGAGAGAGAGAGAGAGAGAAATAACTAATCCTAACACAGCAGAATGAATCAGTTTAGTCTATAGTGGCTAGCCTATTTAGAGTACTTCATTATATATCTCAAATCTGGCAATTGTTTTCTATCTTGGTCAGATGGTTCATCAAGACAGCCAAAAATGACAAGCTCTACAATGCCATTGGTTCTCTTTGCTTCTTTATATATAGACAAAACTTACAAGACATGAACCTTAAAGGACATAGTGACTGCATTTGAAAAATCTTAAAGAACCACTGCAAAAACTTAGCTGCCACTTATATGTTACTATATCTTTGCTTACTTTTATTCCCCTTCATATTTAAGAGGCTATGGTCCACTTAAAACCAGAAACACATTCAGACATAGCCAACACAAATTATAGTTTATAGCTATTTATCCAAGTCTCTTAACTTAAAGCCACAAACATGTTTTAAAAATAATGACCACACTGCAATACAAGCACATAAAATCTTTAGTTCTCAAAAACAAAGCTGTATGTGTGTGTGTTTCTGTGCTTTCATGGCATATTGCTTTAAAAAAACAGTTTCTGCCATTCAACTTAAAATACCCAAGTTGCTAACTTCTGAGCAAAGCAATCACAAGACGGAATTCTTTCTGCCTCAAAGTGGTAGCAGTAACAGAAATACAAGTTGTAAGCAGCTTTTCATTTTTAAATCAAGTTGTAATCATATTGTGCTGATAAGGAGTCTTTTCTTAGCAGAACAATGGTTAAGTCCCAAATTTTCTGGGATTTTTCTGATTTTGAATGACCTGAAACACTGTCAATCTCAGTATTTAGACAAAGTATCCCATCTCCTGGTTCCGAGAAGATGTCAACATACAGCCCAATTTAAAGGTAAGTGGCACATGGAATATATATATATAAAATCACCATCCCCACTTGTTTTTTATTGAAACTGCAATTCTCTAAAAATGTCTGTTTGCTTAGATCTGTGATATCTCTATGTAATGTTCCCAAGCTCAATTAGGGAGATTTTTATTTCTCTCTCACAAAATATCTCCTTTTCATGCACTTTCAGTACCCCAAGTGGGTTTATAATTACACAGTCCTAACTGAAGGGGTACAGATGAAAAATAATTGTTCCTTATCTCCAACTCCAATTTTCTAGAAAGACATTTCAGTTTTCAACTCCTAGCTACCTGAAAAAAGCAAACAAAGTACAGATGGCTGGAGTTTCTCCTATTATCAGTTTTAGAATGAGAATCTTTTCTTACGGCAATGAAAACAAATAGAAAAAAGCTTGGTTTTGTGCTACAAAAGAGAGAAAAGAAAAACCAGTCTTTGCATATTTGCAAAAAAAGTCCATCATTTGCTGCTAGAACTGACACTGGATTTAAAAGCTGAAGTTTGGAAGTAAAATAATTTTGCTACTCTTTAAATATTTTAGCAATTTAAAAATACGTTGACAAAAATACGCTTACTCCCCTAGTAGGGCACACCACTCAGGGTGACGTTCGGCATGCTCCTATTTTGCCACAGTGTGGAATTTCTCCTTTTCAATGAAAACTCACAGAAAGAAACTCTAAAAAGGATAGATTGTTTCCCACCCTTTCCATCCTCTCATGTCAATGAAATCTTCTGAGTGAACTGTTTTCTGATCACAAAATTCATGTCCAAGTTGTTGTTTTTTAAAAAATCAAGAAGCAGTTAACAGAATACACTCTATTAAAAGTTAGCCAAGACTAATAAGACCTCAAAAATGAACATATTTCAAAGAATTTTGTTTTTTTCAATAGTTGCATGAGTTGGTTTTTTTTGGTATTTTTTTTTTGTTTTGTTTTTTTTCAGGAAAATGTGCAAATATCAAGGTTACCTGGGTCTGCTGGTCACGTCTAGTTTTTGGACTCTTGAAGATGGTGAGTTTTGCTAATGATGCGCGGCTGTTTAAGAACCGGGCGGCTTTTCTGGCAATCATTCTTTGTGTGCCATCTTTTATAAAGGTGCTTCTTGTTGCTAAGAGATCAGTTGCTTAGAGACCAAATCATTTTTAAAAAAATATATATGTCAGGGGCCAACATAAATTATAACCCAATTTTGTCATTTCAGCTCTCCCTCTGAATGTTTGGCTTTTGTAATAGATCGCAACGTACCAAGAGAAGCCAATTACTAATCACAAATAGAAAGCTGACCGTAAGAAGGAGAAAAGATCTGTGCGTCGGCTCCCATGGACAGAGAGTAATGTCTCGGGTTCCCTGCAAGGGAGTTACATCGTCGCCTGGCTCTCTGAAACTTTGTCCCTCCTGGGGGTCCTACACATGTATTTGGAGTATAGATTTACGTGCACACATACCCCTGGTCCCAGGCAAATTTGAGTGCAGTTTGGAGTACGAAGACACGTGAAAATGTGGAGCTCTTCATTCAGTCTTTTCTAAAAGAAAATTAGGAGAAAAATGCTACACTTAGGGAAAACATACGTTGGAAATCTGAAGTGATCTTAGCCTTCCGGCAAGTGTTTTCCTTTGAGAAGAATTGTCACTGCTTCAGGTCCAGGTGTGCATGTGCTAAGAGGGAGGGGATTTGCATACAAATCTGCCTTTTGTCTTCTGCCTTGTACTCAGGTACAGTACTGACCTGGAGACAGGAGTAAATACAAGTGGTTAAGTAGGTAAGGTATGGCTTTGGAATTCTTTCTCTCCCCCACTGACCACACTGAGACTTTCTCCCCTCAAATTCCCTGTCACATAAGTATTAGCCCTCCCCAGGGACATTTGCATTTTAGGAATTTATTTTTAAATGAAAGACTCTTAAACTTCTTTAAGATTTAAGGAAATGGTAGCATTCCAAGCTTCTTAACAGGTAGGTTGGGAGATGTGTAGGTCGGGAGATGTTTGGGAGTCAAAGCGAGACACAACGCGCTGCATTGTGTAACTGGATATCACACGCCCTCCTCCAGTATCATTGGTCTCATCTTAGGTGAGAAGCAAGCAAGCAAATAAGGGATCAAACACTTGGAGTTAAAAATCAAGATAAGAGATCTGGGATCTTAGAGTTCTTTTTTCTTTTGCAGCTTCCAAAGTGCTGGCCATTATAAAAGACTTCATGCCTTTGCCTTGATTAATAGTCTTTATGATGAACACACTGTACGAGACAGACAAGGTGGAGGGAGGGCGTGAAAGTGTCAGGTGGGAGGATTAAGAGTCAGGTGTTTAGCTCTGGTCACTGTCAGATTAGCAACATTCCACCACTCAGTTACAAAATAGATGAAAGACCTGCAACCAGCTTGAGTTTATTTAGAGTTACATAGCAGTAAAAAAAATAAAAATAAAAATAGATTGTGTGTGTGTGTGTGTGTGTGTGTGTGTGTGTGTGTGTAGCCTGAGCAAATGGGATGGGTCTAATGCTCAGCAAAAATTTATTACAAGAGGAAATGAAACAACTTTCCCCAACCCAAGACATGAGTGAAATGGATGTATATCATTTGTTTTATAGAAGGAACTCAGGTATGCCAGCTAAGCACAGCTTTTCCCTGATAGTCTCTCTCTTGTCGCTACCCTCCTAAATTTCTCTGTTGTCTAGTTTTCTGGGAGAGAAATGGAAGCAGAAACAGAAGGGATCTGAGATAGAGGAATTAGGGGTAGAAAAAGGCAAGGGAAAAAATAAATCCAAGTACATAGTCAGTACCTAGGAAGAAATGCTTGCTGAAGGAATGAGGGAGAGAGGGAGAAGGCTAAGGGGGAAAGAGGCCATGAACTTGACTGTATGTTCTTTGAGGCAGAAAACACCTATACTCTTCCTTCCCCAAATCCATGTACTTTGTGTACAGGGCTTTTACACTTAGAATACAATCACATGTTTTTGTTAAATTCTAAGTCAAAAGAGAAAAAGAGCAGAAAGGATGGGCCTGAGAGGGTTGAACTATTATTTGGCCCTGGTTCCCTCCAAAGGAGTGTGCTCTGCAGATATTTGTCTTTTGAACCTCAATCTAAAAATAAAAGCCTGCCCTCCTTCTTTTTCCTCCATTCTGATTTCTCTACTTTGGCTGCCCTCCCTCTGTTTTGTGGCCATTTGCTTTGGGTTCTTAGCTTCTACCTCTGGGACATGAGTCCCCACAGCTGCCTTTTAACTACCCGTGCCTATCAGGAGGTGACTCAGGCATCATTCTGGATACCAGTCCTTGTCAGGCTCCAGGCTTTTACCTGCCTGGGTAGAGGTGGGGAAATGTCATTGGCCTACTCAGCTGTCAATGCCATATCACTGAAGGAAATAGGTTTGGATCCATGAGGGCGCTGTCCACTTGAAGCTTTGAAAGGAAATTTTTTTTGCATGGATGTAACTGTTCGTACCAAGGAATGCAGTCTAGTGTCATGTGGGGTCCTGCAGTGTGGCAGACCACTGGTCCACAGGTGCTTGAACTACAGAGCCACCCTGACCCCACCAAGTGCTGGAAACCTGCCAACCCATGCGGGCTCCATCTCCCAATTTCAGCAATGAGGACACAGCTGGGATCCTAGAACTGTGGGCTCCTGCCTCCAGATCAGGAGACAGTGTACTGAGAGACTTCAAGCCCCAAAGCACCCTCGGCAGAAGTGGCTGCCACTGCAGGTGCCTTTTGTAGTTGGGGGAACCAGTGTCCCCTGATGCCACTATCAACTGAGCACCCAAAAGTCGTGATGCCATCTATTCTACTGCTCAACTGCCAGTAATTCCCCCAGGGCTTGCCTCTCCTGGCTGAAAACCCAAGACACCATTTCTAGAAAGGCTCACATAGCTCATTCTTTAGCTAGGAGGCAGGAAGGGTCCACTTCTATCTTGTGAGGTTTCAGTGTAGTGGCCTGAAATTCTGTTTCTATTTCTCCAGGACACTGTTCCCAGAAGAGGTCAAATAGTCCATAGAAAACATGACTTGCCAGATAAGAACAACGGCTGCTTCCTGTGTTTGGAGTTCTCTCCAGAAGGCAGCCTGGAGCAGCTAGTAGAAGTTTGACCAGCACCATACAAGGTTGCTTTTTCCCTGCAATTTTACCCTTGCCCAATGCCATGTGCTGGGCAGAAACTTACTCTTAGAAGCCAGAGCACCAGGGGGCAGCAGAGGAGGGCCTGCCCTGGAAAAGTAGCATCCTGCCATCCAGCCCTGAGGCTGCTATTAAAAAGAGTAGGATATGAGCAGCAGAGGGCAGCAAAGCACAACTGCCTCAAGGTGGGCAGAGGGTCTGCTCTCCCAGAGAGCAGCTGCCCATCCTGGCCAGAGGTGCTGCAGCCAAGCTTGTTCTTGCACTGATTCCTTCTCTGCACTCAAAAAATGTTTGTCAAGGTCCACAGAGGTTTCTGGCATGCTAAGACCTGAGACAAGGAGGCCTGGCTCAATGGTGAACAGACCTCAAGATATATGGCTATAGTTGGCTTCCCCCGTTGTGCACCCTCCTTCTGGTCTCACCCCTTCCTTACAGTCACAGAGGTCCTAAGACACCGCATTTCATCCTCCCCTTTTGGCACCTCGTCACAGTCCTACTCAGCCAGGGATATACATTGTGGGGCATACATCGGTCAACATGTACAACTACCAGTTGTCCAATAATTATCTAAAGAGCAAGGCCAACCACCGTCTATCACCTGGATGCTCAGGAAAGACTAGCTTTTGCACCTGTCACCAACAATGGGCCTGATCCATCTAGCTAGGAAAATTTTTCTGTAACAACTCTCTGCCCCTTCTCTCCTGCAAGAACACCCCTTTCCTCCCTGCCCTCTCCTTGTCTACGCCTGCCACAGAAAATATGACTTCCACCCACACCAAATTCCCTAATGCTCTGGTCATACCAGCACTCTAACACCCAACTTGTAGTTGAGGGAGCTCGGGCAACTCCTTTCCAGGAAAGCCTCGGAGCCTTGCTCTGACATGTTGAAGACCACAACAAAGAATCCACTGACCATCCCTGGGCTCCAGGGCAAGCACGTGTGTCCAACTGGTCTTGTTAATTACCAGACATTTAAGGCGGGGAGCTCTTAGACTGCAAGTTGTGTGATAACATAAGAAAAGAGCATGGCCTAATAAGCACGACCACACAGTCCAATTTCTCTGCTTGTCTTGGGCAAAGAACCATGCTGTTCTTCTCAAGTTGACTGGCCCTGGGTGACTCTCTTCACAGCTGGTAATTTACCTCTAGTCACTGCCTTTGACAACTTTCAGGTATTAATTATACCCATCTGTTAAGTAGTTTACTGAGTAAGAAAAGACTGGAGAGAGGGATGGGCTACAAGAATATGAAGTGGTGGGGGAAAGGTGAAAGCCAAGGGTTCTCTTGAACTGAAAATAATGTGGCCCCACAAAGGTGTACACATTAATATCCACACAGGAGCCTACTAACTCTGGAATCTTCTAATCCTCAAGAAAAAAAAAATTGGGGATAATTATTAATTGCAACACAATTATAAATTGACAATGTTATTTTAGCAAAGTGCAATTAAACTGAACAAAATTCTCATAAATCAAACGAGTCTCCATTTTGACCCATCTCTGAGTCCATCTCTCCCTGTCTCCCTCCCCTCTCTACCTGTGTGCCCCACCCAGCCACTGCGGGTAAGCACCCCGTCTCCCACCCCTTCCCCTCCATACACCACCTCTCAGGCCTGGGACAGACACACATCTTTAAATGAGGTAGGCTAAAATAAAAGCCAAGAAGCACTAAACTAAGCTGCTTTGTCTTCAGGCACCTGTTTTGTTGGGATTATTTTCCCCTCTAGATGGTTGATTCCTCTCTGAACCAGAATCTCCAACCATCATGGTACAAAGTGCTTCTTATTTTACTCAGCACATCGCATTTCGAAGCTACATGTGCCCTGACCACCAGGCAAGTCCAAAGCCCATAGAATAAGGGCACCAGGCCTTCGATAGCTTAAAGGGAATCTTCCTCAAGAAGAGCAAAGGTTTCTCTTGCTGTATATGATCCAGACACTATCACCTCATCCCATTCAGGGTTTCCCAACTGTTTTCATTCCACAGGAAATATGATGATTTGTAAGCATGGAGCAAGCAATCAGTGGACATTTGATGAAAACCCCCCACAAAGAAAAAAAGGCAGGGCCTGTGCCCTGGAGATACACTGGCTTATGTATATAAGAAAAAAACTGATGCCTCAAGCCCATGACATCTTGAAAGGAGTAGGCTGTGGCTTCAGAATGCACCTCTAAGAGGCCTCAAGAGGGGACAGCAGATGCTGCTCCAGTCTTGCTGAGGATGATTCCAGCAGAAACAGCTCTTCGATTCATCCTACCCAACATTTACAGCCATAGGGTGGCATCAACAGAGGGCAGGGTTGACAAGAGTAGGGCTTGTCACCACATGTTCCTCCCACACATATCTCATGCAAAGGACACCCACTCCCAACAAAAAATAGACCTTTGGGAATGAGCTAGAAAATTTATCAGTCTTTCCTTCCTTGCCTATCCTGTCCTTTGCAGTCCTCTGGGCCAACCCCAATCAAAATAGTGAAAAATACACCCTTCTTTAAGAAAATAGAGAGAAGGGATTAGTGTGATTGTTTCCAGGAGGCACTGCTAAAGCTGTGAAGCTTGATGTGGTGTGTTCTCTGGCAAACCAGAGGCGGTCTGTTCTGAAGCAACCAGGAAACTGAGCCCACTTGAACTAGGGGCTTCTTCCAGTGCTGCTTTCCTGAGGACATGGCGACCCTCCTCAGTCTCTCAGGCAGCTGCAGCTCAGGCATTGGTTCCGCAGCTCTGCAGAGCCCGTTCCCACACAGGCTCTCCAGGCCCCTGCCCCTCTTCTAGGCCAAAACGCCTTTGTCCTAAATCCACTCTGGCCAGGTTCACACCCTACTTTCAAAGGGCCCCCCTTCCTCCAGTCGTTCAGTTAAAACCCCCAAAGTAATTATTAAACTGACTCCTGACTCTCTTCAATGATTCAGGGCTAAAACTATTTACAGAAAGAGAAGTGGCACCTTCTTGACGTCTCCCAAACAGGTCCAAGTCGCCACCTGATTTTATTGGCAACTGATAGGAAAGCCTTTGTGCATCTTGGAGGTGGGGTGTGAATTGAAGGTGAAATGTTAAAAAGTTCAATGCTTCAGCAAAATAGTCCGTGAATGACTAGGCCTGATGCACAGAAGCTAAAGAGTGTTATTGGAGTAAAACATAAGTAACAGAAAGCTGCTTTTATATAATAATTTAAAAGCACCAAGAATTTGACAAAGCATCTTAAGGCATTGGAGTATCTCTTTTCCCCCAGCCACTCTCCCCTAAAAATGCACGAACCTCCCAAGAATAAGGACCGTATGTTGCTCATCTTCCTGTCCCTGGCCCACTGATGCCTACAGCACTCAGAAGGTATGCGGTGACTTCTGAATGAATGAAACTGTTGTCCCTTTGCCCCCTGTCCCCAGCCCCTGGCTTCCCTGGCATTCCCCAGGTCCTAACAGCTGGTATCTGAGCTCTCAATCCTGCCACAGCCCCAGACCAATCATTTTTTGAGGCAGGAATTCTTATTTAAACAGTCACAGCTCTGCCCACTATTCAAAGAGTGGTACCAGCTCCCTGCCCACCTCTCAGTGGTCTAATTTGGGCTTTCGTGCCCCAGAAATGACCCCTAATGTTGCACCATTTGCTACTCAGGTCACATTCTCCACCATCCCACAGCCCTTGGGATTCCCCCACTGAAGCCTGGACTCTCACACTGGGTACCCAGGCTCATCTGATTTTGTTTCCTTGTTCTAACCAGCACCCGCCCCCCTGCCTCACCCTTAGGCATTCTCCGGCAGCCCACTACAGAGACAGCAGTGCACTGTCCCCTTATTCTGTTCCTCTGCTTTTATTTCACTCTTTGCCTTCAGCCTCCATCCCCACTCTTTCCTGGAAACGGAAGTCCTGCCCTGAACTCCTGGGACTAATAGTTTGCTTCCTGTTAAACTCAGGCTGTTCTCAGTGGTGGCAGCCACCCCTCTGCCCTGGCCTCTGGTCTCTGCTTTGTCCCTCTGTTGGGACACCCCCCCAGCTCCATGTCCTGAACCCCTCCCTGGTCCTGACCATTTGTTTAAATCAAGGCAGAGGATTGCGGTGCCCTTTGCCCTCCCAGCGGGCACTCCACTTAGTATCCTGTCCCACTGCTGATGAAAGGATCCTGCCATCTCCCAGCCTTTCTTGCCAAACTTCAATGTGAAAAAGAGATCCTTCCCCCAACCACACGCACGCACACACGCATGTATTCCAGATTTCTTGCACTATCAAGAGAAATGGAAGGTGAGCCCAGCAGGGAGAGGTGGTTCTGAAATGGGTTTATTACTCTAGAACTAGGGTTTTTGATTAGTTACATATTTGACGTAAGTGGGGCGTTAGGGGTTCAAGTTTCTGACAATCAGACATGCTGAATTATCCCACTTTCCATTGTGTTTTATTCTTTTCAATGAAGGTAGCAAACGTTTTTTTAAAAACATTTAATCTTTTTTAAGTCTTATTTTTGTTAATTTTTTAGTGTTTCAATTACTGTTGACATATAATTTTCAGGTATACACTATAGAGATTAGACATCTACATAACAAAGTGATCACCCTGATATATCTAGTATCCATCTGACACCATTCATAGTAATTACATTATTATTGACTACATTCCCTATGCTTTACTTTAAGTAGTATTTTGGATTTCTTTGGATAAATACCCAGGAGTTGAGCTACTGGGTGCTTCTTTGTCTCTTGTTATAGCCTTTGTTTTAAAGTCTATTTTGTCTGGTATAAGTATTGCAAACTGGGGTACAGTTTGTTTCTTTCATTTCCATTTTCATGAAATATCTTTTTCCATCACTTTACTTTCATCTGTCTTTCAGCCTGAAGTGAGTCTCTTATAGACAGCATATGTAAGAGTCTTGTTTTCTTACCCATTCAGCCACCTTATGTCTTTTGATTGGAACATTTAATCCATTTATATTGAAAGTAGTTGTTGATAAATACAATAAAACCTTGGATTGCGAGTAACTTGGTTTGGGAGTGTTACACAAGATGAGCAAACATTTCTAATACATTTTAACGTGGTAAACAAGCGATGTGTTGCAATATGAGTAGTTGATTTCCGGAACGAATTATGCTCGTAATTCAAGGTATTACTGTAGGTAATTTGTCGCTTTATTATTCATATTTTTGTATCTTGTCTTCTTCTTCTTCTTTTTTTTTTTTTTTTTTTTTTTTTGAGGGCAGTGTCACTGGCCCTCATATGTGGAACAGAACCGGGGCCGCTGGCTTCCCAAGCCAGCGCTTAACCACCACGCCACTCGGCTGGCCCTCTTCTTCTTCTTCTTAAAGAAGTCCCTGTAACATTTCCTGTAATTCTGGGTTGGTGTTGAACTCCTTTAGCTTTTTCTTGTCTGAGAAGCTCTTTATCTGTCCTTCAATTTTAAATGATAGCTTTACGGGGTAGAGTAATCTCGGTTGTAGGTCCTTGCTTTTCATCACTTTGAATATTTCCTGTCAGTCCCTTCTGGCCGGCAAATTTTCTGTTGAGGAAGCAGCTGACAAGTCTTTTGGGAGCTCCCTTGTAGGTAACTAACTGCCTTTCTCTTGCTGCTTTTACTATTCTTTGTCTTTAACCTTTGCCATATTAATTATAATGTGTCTTGGTGTGGGCCTGCATGGGTTCATCTTGTTTGGGACTTTCTGCACTTCCTGGGCTTGTATATCTATTTCCTTCACCAGGTTAGGAAAGTCTTCCATCATTATTTCTCCACATAGGTTGTCAATACCTTGCTCTCTCTTCTCCTTTAGGTACCCCTATGATGTGAATGTTGATATGCTTGACGTTGTCTCACAGGCCCCTTAAACTATCCTCATTTTTTTAAATTCTTTTTTCTTTTTGCTGTTCTGATTGGGTGTTTTCTGCTACCTTATCTTCCAAACTGCTGATTTGATCCTCTGCTTCATCTAAGATACTGTTGATTTCTTCTAATGTAGTCTTCATTTCAGTTACTGTATTCTTCATTTCTGACTTTATGCTTTCTATCTCCATTTTTATGTTTCCTATCTCTTTTTTGAAGTACTCCATGACATCATTGAGCATCCTTATAACCAGTGGTTTGAACTCTACATCTGGTAGGTTGCTTGTCTCCATTTTGTTTAGTTCTTTTCCTGGAGGTTTGTTCTGTTCTTTCATTTGGGACATGCTCATTTGTCTCCCATTTTTGCTGCCTCCCTGTGTTTTTTTCTATGTATTATGTAGAGCTGCTATGTCTTCTGGTCTTAGTAGAGTGGTCTTATGTAGTAGGTGTCCTGTGGAGCCTAGTGGCATAATCGTCCTGATCACCTGAACCGAATGTGTCCCTTGTGTGGGTTGTATGTATCCACCTGTCATAGTTGAGCCTTGGTTGCTGTTTTGCATGTCAGTGGGAAGGACTGACCCTCAGGCTGATTGGTTGTGAGGACTGCCCATGACTACAGTGGAGGAGTTGTGGTGCAGAGGTTGACCCTACAGATCAGGAATCCCTTTAGCAGGGTTCTGGTGCTTGCTCAGTCAGCCCTTTGGGTGTGTTGTCTGTGGTGGTGGCCAGGTGTACCAGCACTAGTGCTGCCTTGGAAGGGCCCTGACACAGATCAAATTTAGTCTCTGCCTGTGCTCTCCTTGGGGCCACCTGTCATGAGCCACAAAGTGATCCAGAGATGTCTTACACCTGTACTGGGCTTGGAGGTGCCTGAGATAGGCTAAGCCATGAACCCAGGTCATCTGCCACTCGCACCAAGCTTTGAGCAGCTTAGCAAGTGGAACAGGACACACCAAGGCCAGATGCTGCTTGTCTGGGGTTTGCGAACCTTTAAGAGATTTTAGAAATGTTTGAAGTGTGAGCGAGCCAAGACAGGTCATGTTTATGGAAAAGCCACTGGAAGCAGCTTGGATAGGCCTGCAAGTTGGGTGAAGTGGGGTCTCAGAGAATCACCAGGGTGAAACAACAAAAGTTGTTAGCCAGGCTGATGGAGATGCAGATATGGCTCCTACCTGCATCTGCATGCTGGGTTGGGGGAGGACTCAACAAAGTAACAATGGCCTTCTGCCAGCAATTCTGTCTGGAAGAAAGCTGACCCTCCCTCTCTCACCCTGAAACCAGAGAATTCATTTCCTCCCCTTTTGTCCCTGGCACTTTTTGAGCTGCTGCCCCAGCACTGCAGTTCAGAGTGAGTGAGTCTGTCACCAAGTAAGTCCATGTGTGGGCCTTTTAAGAGAAACGTCTATGACTCCGGAAGCCCTCCGTCTCCCTCAGCCACAATCTCCAGTGGCTTTCAGTGCCAGACACTGTGGGACTTCTCTTCCCGGCACTGGAACCCCGGGTTGGGAACCCTGGTGTGTGGCTGGGACCCCTTACTCCTCAGGGAGGATCTCTGCAGCCAAGCAACTTCTTCCTTTTTTTTTTTTTTTTTTTTTTTGAGGGCAGTGTCACTGGCCCTCATATGTGGGATCCGAACCGGAGCCCCTGGCATCCCAAGCCAGCGCTTAACCACCGCTCCACTCGGCCGGCCCTTATTTTTAACCTCTACAGGTAGGTTTGGGGACCAGCCCATGCTGCATCTCCACCCCTCTGGGAGTTAACATTTGCTTTACTAAACACACAAATTTTTACATTTCAAATGCTTTGTTAGACTTTATACACATTTCCAAAAAAACATTTTAAACACATTCTTTCTCAAGTAAGAGTTTTGGAAAACAAGGCTCCTGGATGAGTAGGTGCCCTGACCACTGCTTATGCAATTCCTGAGACAGTTCTAGGAATAGAGCAGCTCTCCCAGGGTGCACTTGTGCCTGACTCCTGCCCCAGGCTTCACATTCCAAGAGTCGTACTCCCATCAGCAGTGATGTGAATTTGTCTCTGCTTGTCATCGTTCTTGGCTCCTTGCCATGGGAGGCTGCAAACCACCTTTCTATCTCTAGCTGGGTGGGTGCTTTAGGACCTTCTGGAATGCTTTGATCACAGGTTCACCTGCAGAGCTCTCAGCTAGGTTCCTGCCCCCTTTCCTCCCTCAGCTGCCCACTGTGCCTTCCCCCCTTTCCTCCCCACCCACCTTCAAACAAACAGGATCTCTGGGCATCCTTTCCCAGCCCTTGTCAGAAAACTTCCCTAAGTCATTCATCTCTTCTAATACATGGAGGACAGCCCCTTCTGTTACTTCTCTAGAGCTATTTGCATTTTAAGCCATTTTACATAAAATCAAGGAATGAAAGCTTGCCCCACTGAAGAGATTTTAGCATTGACCTTCAAGAAGCTGGGGAGCTGGGGCAGAGGCTCTTTTTGGTGCCCCAATATCCTACACAACACTTACGCTACGAGACCCAGTCGAGGCTGATGAGGGTCAAGCATGAACAGCACCCCCACTCCTCCTCCACTGAACTTCAGGCCCACTACTGAGGCAGACGACAGACAGCAAAACCTGAAGGCCATCTTCCCTGTCTGGTCCCTCACGCTCCACTAAATCCTCAGAGCTTCTATTTCACATTTCTACTCAGTTTCCAGGAGTCATCTGGGAACGAGGCCATGTGTTTTCCTTTGTACAGTGCCTGGCACATAGTAAGCACTCAGTTAATGTTAGCTATTAATAATAAAATGAATGAATCCAGACAGGATCCATGGGATGGATAGAAGCTGTTAGGGGTAGTCAGGAGACCCAAACAGTGGTGAGCAGCTAAACTCTCAACACATGGTGGACTACTCATTTAACGTTTCTGAACTGGATGGAGTTTCATCTCTTTAAAGTGGAAAAAGAAAGTCTTTTGTCCAAATAAAAATGATATGGGTCCCTTATTATTCCTAAATCTCCAGGAGAGTTGAAAAAAAAAGGGCGGGGGGGACTTTCTATGCATTGCCTAAACATCCTTCTCAATACCTAAGATGGCGATTTATGACCAAACACAACCCACCCACCCACCACATCTGTCTTCTGTCTTGGTTGTGAGAATTCCAGTTGGCCAGTTGATGTAGAGAACTTTCATAGGACCCAGGACTTTCTATGGAAGGAGATGAGGCTAATGAGGGGAGTTAAATTAATTAAGCAAGCTCTATTTGCAAGGTTATCACCTAAAGCCAGGAAATAGAACGATAAATGAGATTCCCCCTTTAGAGTCCAGAATTAACTTGCTGCCTTAAGCCCAGGATCACAGGCATTGCTCCTTCCCTTTCTTCCTCCCCTGTCACATGGCTCTGCACATTGGGAGTGGAAGCCTGTCTCCATTTCCTGAGACTCTCTTTGCTGGATTTCCAACTGGTCTTCTAGTGCTGTCTGGACTTCTAAAATTACTTAACTGGGGCACAGACTTTGATTCTCTGTCTAGGACTTGCCATGCTTTTTGCCCTGAGGGCTAGAGCTCAGTATGCATGTGTTGGTGAAGTCCCCACTTCACTTTGAGCATCACCAAAGCTCCAAAACTATTGCCCCCATGCTCTAGGTTGGATGCTTGTGGGAACACACTGGCTCCTTCCCTGCCCCTCACCCCCAAAGTTTGTGTCACTTTGGTTCCAGCATGTCTTGTAATTGAGTCAACCTAAGTTTGGAAGAAACTAGGTTTATGGCAAATTATAAAAAACCTTGAAAGTGGGGCTGGCAGAGTGGCTCAGTTGTTTAAGAGCTTGTTCACGAATGTGAGCTCTGAGCAACAGGGTTGCTGGTTCAATTCCCACATGGGCTAGTGAGCTGTGCCCAAGCTGAGCTGCCGCTGAGCTGCCAACAAGTGGCAGGATGGCTCAGCTGGTGAGAGCATGTGCTCCTAACAAAGTTGCCTGTTTGAGATGGTGAGCTATGCCCACCCACAACTGAAGACTGAACTCGACACCTTGAGCTGAACTGCCTCCCAGATGGCTCAGTGGATAGAGAGTGCGCTCTTAACAAC
This sequence comes from Aselliscus stoliczkanus, assembly GCA_033961575.1. Taxonomy (NCBI): domain Eukaryota; kingdom Metazoa; phylum Chordata; class Mammalia; order Chiroptera; family Hipposideridae; genus Aselliscus; species Aselliscus stoliczkanus. The sequence goes on from CM066732.1 coordinate 103,768,755, forward strand.
TAGGCTGCTGGTTCGACTCCCGCATGGGATGGTGTCTCCGCCCACCTGCAATTAATTGAACACAGCACCTTGAGCTGAGTGGCGCAACTGAACTTGGAGCTGAGTTAGCTGTGCCCTCCACAACTAAGATTGAAGGACAGCGACTTGACTATTCCCCTCCCCCAATTCCCCAATAAAATCTTTGAGAAAAAAGTAAATGGGCAAGGGGACCAACATTTAACAAATGCTTATAGCAGAACGAGCACTGATAGCATTCGTGAAACAAGAGACAGAAGACCTTACTTCAAAGGCTACACAGGAAAGTATAGAACCAGGATTCTAACCGAGGTGGTGTGCCCAAAGTCCTTGCCTTTTACACTGCAGAGTGTTTCTCTAGAGAAGCCAGAAGGAGAAGCAAAATAGGTGGGGGAAAACAATGGCTTTGAATGTGCTGAGGGGCTGGCGAGACAGGCAGCAGCCTGGCCAACAGGTAGAAATGTGCATGTGAAGATCTGGAAATACATCAGGACCAGAAGATACAAACCTGGAAGTCAGCTGCATAGCCGTTATAATGGAAGCTCTCGGATACATCTTATCTCCAACACAGAAGAGAGATAGATCAGGGAAGAAAGCTCAGACTAAAACCCTGAGAGATCCCTCAATTTAGGAACTAATGAAGCAGCAGAAAAGGAGCCATGAGAGTAGAAGGAAAACCAGGTGAAGGCCATTTAACTGGAGTCCAAGGAGGACAAGTGTAAAAACAGGAAAAAGAAGACACTAGCTTAGAACACTTTACACTGACTAGATGGAAAGAAAAAAAGAAGTCTAGCAGCTTCAGCGATCAAGAACACGCTGGTATTCTCCCATCCATCAGATTCAGTCAGATGGTGGGCAGAGACGCTGTTGAGATAGCAAGTGTAGACTCTTCTTTCAAGAAATTTGGTAGTAAAACCATCTGGAAAATGCATGGCAGGGTGGGGAACCTCTTCTTGGGACCAGTCTAATTACAGAGTTAGTCACTCAATTAGTAATCCCTGTGATACTCAAGACAAATCATCCCTAACCAGATTATTGGCCCTGGACAGACCATATTTTAGTGGCAAGAGTTTATAACACCTCCTTCTCAACCCTAACTCACTGCTGGTAATAATTTGCCTTCAACACAGGCCTATGAAATAATGAATCTGTAACATGATGCTAGAATCTTGGAGATCATTTTCCCCAGTGGAATTTTGGAGGATCATTTTCCTCCATTCCATGAAGCAGTGGGAGTGGCTCAGACTGGCAATGGTCCTTGTAGACCCAAAAATGTAAACAAAGCTTTGAGCATTTTTATAAACTGGCACATCATATCTAACTTTTACAGATGTAGCCTGTTGCTTGGCATCTGCCCATTCTTTAGCCTCTGAGTTGGGAAGAAGGCTTTTCGGGAAGAACGATGTTAAAAGTTGAGGGGAAAGCCCTGTTCACTTTGGGGCCACATGTGCAGGGGTCAAGCTGATGTAAAATCCAGCTCCTGCTTCCTTGCCAAGCTTTGTGCCCATCCAGATGAGACACCTTTTTCTAAATTGCGCAAAGGATCGTGGGCTAGTGAGGGCCTGCCTATACATTTATGTTGGGAGGGCTGGGGTCTTGCTGCATAGGTGGAGAGCAGCTCACTTCTCAGGAGCAGCCATTTTCTCTGACCCGGATCCTTTAGTGGTCCTAGGCCTAGTCCCCAAAGACCAGGGGCTCGGGCTCTCTGCCCAGCATTGAGGGGCATGCTGGGAGAGCTGGGAACAAGTGCTCCACAGGCATGATGGTCTGGGGTAGAAAGGTCCGCCTTGGGGGGAGCACTGGATAAAACAGGGGAAGGGGCCCCGATGATCTGCTGAGTTGTGGGAACAATGCCTGGCGCAAAATGGTGTCAACTTTGGAATTTGTGCAAATTATTTAAAACACGAAATTAGCAAACCTAAACTAAAGTCTTTCTTCTTCTCCCAGCCTCTTCCCCACTTGAATGAGCCAGCTGAGACCAGACTACGAGAGGTTAAATCATGTGAAAAGCCCTTATTTTTAAATGGAACTAGATTTAGTCAAGAACCACTTATGATGGATATGTCTTCAAATCAAATATTGTTGCCTTTTGCCAGAGAAAATGTGCTTTAATTCCTTCATGTCAAAGAATGTCTGCTACATTGTATAATGAAACTACAATAATTGAGCTACTTGTTCGTTACAAAGCTCTCTAGCTGAATACTCTAAATTCTTCAGCGGCTGAGTGGGCTTGGAGTGAATTAACAACATTCTTTAAAAAAAATAATTTTGAGGCAGGACACAATATTTACAATAGAATTTTTTGTGAAGCACTGCTAAATGCGTTTTACTCCAAGATGGATCATGCATTATTCTTTGCTGATAATGCCAGGGTGACTCAGGAGGACGAGTGACACGTTAGTGAAAGCCTTACACACAGGAGTCCACACCAGCTTTACTCTGGTTACTTTTCCCTCAGTTCCCCGCAGGGGTCTTCCTTTACACTTCCTCTAATATACTAAGCCTCTCTCATGGAGTTCCTGCCATAGTGCCTTGCCTCCAGGTAACTGAAACACCAATTTCCCTCCATGGGCTGGTGAGCCCTGTGAAGGCAGAGGCCATGTTGTATTAACGTCCCAGCCCTCAAAAGCACACAGTGGAGTACTTCACACCTAGAAGGCTCTCGGGAAGGCCTTCCTGAGATGTTGGATTTAGAGAGCTAGTATTAAGTGAAAGGCTATGGGATAAAAAATGGAAAGACCAAGCCCAACTCAGCAAAACTGATGCTTCCTCCATCCCACTGGAATGACTGAGGCAGCCTCAACTTTCTCCCATTTCCTGGGAAGATGAAATGAAGTGCCAACCCCGGCAGGGCTGTCTTATGCATTTCTGGCTGGTCATGGGAAAGCTGGCTGTACCGGTCAGTTACAAAGCTCTGGCCCCAGAGGAGTCTGGGGAGTGGAGAGAAGAGTGAGAAAAGAGAGAAGGGACACAGTCAAACGTGCCCAGACTCACAAAGGCGGTTTGTGCAAGAAAGTTTCAAGGAGCATGGGAGCATTTCAATGATTACAGACAGGCTGAGTTTGAGGACAAGCAAGGAAATGTCCCTGGATTTCAGGAAGTTGCTTCTCGATTTTTCAATGGTTTCCAGAGAGGTGAGGCTAGAAGCCAGATGACAGGGAGTGTAAGAAAGAAAAGCTTGCGGATAAAGACCATACATTTCCAGAGCAGCAGAGGATAAAAGTCACAGGGGTGGGGGTATCTATGTCAGACCGGGGCTGAGGGAGGGGGCAGGTCCTGGAGTTTTATTTTAGCAGGAACCCTCTGGGACCAGGGTGTGGTAGAAGAGACCTTGAGAGAAAGAATCTGAGGAGCAGTGCATAAGTACATTCTTCATCTGAGACTGGAGGGAAATAGAAAGGATGGACGTAAGTGTGATATGTTCCTGTGACTACCTCTCTCCCAAGTTCAGATGGCACACAGGATGTGTGTGGCAGGGATGGAGACCTTCACAGTCAATTCTTTGTAGTGTGGTCCAGTCACTAAAAAGAGCAAACGAAAAGCGATGTGGATCCATTGGACTTCATCAAAGGGCACTGTCATTTCTAAGCTGGTGATCCTTGGGGCCAATCCATGGACCAGTGTCCTTTCTTGGAACATTCTGCACTTAAAATTGGGATGAGGTACTTTTTCCATAGAGTTAGATTCAATGTAAAGAACTGCCTGTCCTTTATGCTGAGATTATATCCTCTTCACTTTTTTGGTGTTGAAATGTTCTTGGCTGAATATGAAACAATGATAGGAGATCAAAGTTTGGGTTTTTCCTTCCATGTCTTTACTTAGCAAAAGAAAAAATAAAATGCTATGCCATGTGGACCTCCCCCTCTGCTACCACACCACCACTTATTTTTCATATTGCTGTTTTGTAAAATAAATTATTGAGAACCATTATTCTGAAACTGTTTATATGCCTCCAAAATGCAGGTTTTAAAAACTATTTTTAATAAAGTTTTGTTGAGCACCCAAGGAAAGGCATTTTGGGGGTGGGCTTCCTGGTGAGAACTTACAGCTTCATGCCAGTGTATCGCCGAATTACGAATTATTCCCTGTGAGGCCCGCCTTAAAGATGAGTGGGGAGCCACGTCTTTTTGACTCAGCTATTTCCAAGTGATGAGTTTTGCGTCCACCTCCCTCCAGAGACACTAGGGAATGCTTTTGTGGTAGGAAACATGCTCCTGCAGCCCTAAGACCCCAGACCTTTAAGACTGGCAGGAACTTTAGAATTTGTCTTGTCATCTAATCTGGATTATTCTACTTGAGGCCCTTTCAAAGAGAGCAACGTTGCTCAAAGCCACACAGCCAACTATCATCAGAGCCAAGAAAAGAGAAAGGCCCAGTCTCCAAACCCCCAGTCAGCCCTCTACCATCTCAACTTGTCCCTAGCTCAATATGATAACAACCGTCTCTTTCCCAACAAGTAAAGCTCAAGCCTAACAGCGGCAGCCTCCACCCAGCATGCTAAGCCTACCATGGAGTAGAGTGCCGTTTTCTCCATCGGAACAATGGCTGTTGCTTACATGTTTAATGCCTTCCTGATATCTGATCAGAGCTGCTGTGCAGGCCTCTTAGTCCCCTCCCAGACTCTGGAAACAACCCAGGTCAGGACAGGAGGAGGAGAATTTTATTTTTTTTTTAAAAAGGAGAAGACATTTAGTTGCCAGAAGTTAGGAAGTTTTGGCATGAAGACAACCCTGCAAAAATAAATACAGCTTTTCAGCCACTAAGAGAGAAGTAAAGCAGGCCCAACTCTACTAAGGGGGGGCTTCATCTTCTCTAGGCTGCTCTAATTCCCACCGTTGTCCACCTCAGCCTCCACTATTTCAGCAAGGCTTTCCTGTAAACACCTCCACTGCCTGATCCCTCTGTCACTTCCTCGTTATGCCCATCCTCCAGGTGTGGTATCTCATGGGAGTCCAAATTCTACCAGTTGGTTGCCTTTGAGGCTAAAAAATCAGGAATAACAAACAAGAACACCTTGAGGGCTGCAGAGACCTGACAGTTACCTTAATACTGTGGCTGTAAGAGGCGTAATGGACAGGGCCCCATGGGGGCATTGGTATTCTCGTGGTAAGAGTTTGTACCACTCTGAGGAATGAATGAAGAACCCAGGAAAGCTTCACAGAGAAGACATTTGAGCTGGGCCTTGAAGAACGAGTTAGAGGAAGAGAAAGGAACTTCCAAACAGCTCCCTGTCCCCAGTCACAGAACCAACCCCAGAGTGCAAAGCAAGAGCCAAAGAGGAGAATCAGATTAGGAGCCAGCAAGGACCCAGCAGGCACGCAGCTATCGTTTAGGGCAGTGGAGAAGCCAACGGTGCTTCCTGACTGGTTTGGGTTATGCCCCAGCTCATAGTATTAGGTTATCTGTCCCCTGACTATATATAAACTGAGATTCAATGCCCAAGTGCTATTCAAATTACTCCGTTATTTTTATCTTTTTTAGGTTCTTTGGAATAATTGACAGTTGTATGGAGCCCATGCTTTGAATGCCAAAGTGTAAGAAATTAAAATTTTTTCTGTTATATCGACACATTTGGCAAGTTATCTTGACATCTCACTACCATTTATGCCCTTGGGTGATTAAAAGTCATGACATAACCATTTCACAGAGCATGTTATAAGGTGTTTAGTTGCCAATATGTCATGAGCCTGTGTTTTACAAGTTCATGTGTATCATTGAAATTAACATTAAAAAAACCAGAAACATGTTCTGTCTTTGTGAGCCTTCATGTGGGAACCCAGAAAACTTGGCTTCTCACCCTAGCTCAGCTCCTGGCACGAAGTGTCTCATCCCTAACCACCACCCACTTTATTTTCTCATCTGCAGAAAGGGTGAAGTTGCCTTGGGAGGGGGGAAATGGAATAGATGGTTTCTAAGGACTCTTCCAGCTCTGCCATTTCTCTGCCAAAATTCAAGGGATTCCTTTATTGAAGAGTGGTCCAGAACATTCCCTTCCATGTCTATCAGTCTTGTGTATTATTTGCTTCTGAATCCTGAATCAGGAACTCTTAGCATTTGTGGACTCAAAAATTAGTCAGCTGCTAGTGACTACTTTCATGATAGCTGAGAAAGAGTCAGAAGGGCTGGGGGAAGTGAGAGAGAAAAGGACCTGAGTCTAGGGCAAATAATCACCCCTGGGAGAGCGGATCACTGTTTTCATTCAAATGAGGAAAAAAAAAAAATGCTTGAGCTGACTGCAAATGTGAGTTTAGTCACATGGCTAACAGGAAGTTGGAAAGGGAGGTGGCTGGGGCCAGACCCCCATTTGCCAGCTCTGTCTAGGTTTCTTGGGGCCAGCAAGGGGCATTTTCTGGCATCCTCAATCTTCTGCTTCAGACGACTCCACAGAGTCAAGTACCCTCCCCCTCCTGACCCCGCTTCCCAACCCCATCCTCCTTCCTGCCGTCAGAGATATCTTCTGGAGCCTACTGGCGATTGGGCTTCTTGCCATCACCTGGGATTCTCAGTTTACATGGATTTCTGTTGAACAAATAAACACATACTTGTCCCTGCCCCCAGTGAGACAAAGGCGATTCATTCAGAGCTGCTGCTGCCCAGCTGACAGATGTTCTGGCCTTGCCATGCAGCCAGGCAGGCAGCTGACCCTGAAGGTGAAAGGCTCTGTCACCCATTCTCATCCCCCGGTTGGCCAGTTACTACCCAGGTTCATCCAAGAATTTTGACATTTGTCTTTCCTCCCCTACTTCTGCCTCCATAGGCCTTAGCGCTGTTAGGACAGAGCTGTTCCCAAAGTGGCCTTTTAATCAGGTCAGCTGGAGAAGGAAAAAGGCGGGCCATGTGGTCAGGGTTGCCTTGCCACAGCTGCTCAAATCCTACATCTACAGACCTGGCTGTTGCTTTGCAAGGCCGTGGGGAGAAATGCTTTCAAACACTTCCCCACACAGATATAAAAGACAATGAGTAATACCTTTATAGGAATTTAATGGCTGAAAAAAACAAATGCCAACTTTCTGGCTTATTATGACCTTGGGCTCAGCAATCTTCCTTTCACTTGTAGTTTATGGCTCAGCTGAGGGAGGGATTTTCATTAGTATGCTGTCAGCTTTTAGAGTCTAGAGAAGCATACAACCAAATGGCCGTGGTGCCTTAGAGAAGGTAACGTTGACTTCCAACAGGATACTCATGGAAGGTTCTACAGAGGTGGTGACATTTGAACTGGGCCAGAGGAGACGGGAGGGCTTTCACGTATGCCACTGCCTGTGTGTGAAGGTAGGAGAACGCAGAGCCAATCTGAGCAGCAGGGAGGGCGGGGCAGCAGCTGGTGAGGCAGAACGGACCACGCCGCTACAAATATGCTCCCCCAAGCTTGGCAATCAGCCTACCTAGGCGTCCTAGCCATGATGAGTCCTGAGCCCAGTTTGAGCCAACCCTTTTCTTTACAGAAATTCATAAAGAGGATTCTGAGGGGTAAGGGACCCCGAAGGAGTCCTTCAAAGGCAACTCCATGATCTCAGCTGACTTCCTCCTTGTCTAGGCTTCTTTGAAGTCTTCCAACATTTTTCTACATAAGTTACTGAGTGCTCTATGCTTGTACCCCAAGCCACAAACAAGAAGAAGGTGTACACACAGCCTGTTAGCTTGTCAGTGAAAGTTAAGACTCTAGAAATTACTTTGGTGCTTTTCAACTGTTTTCATAGGAGATCACCTACAGGGCAGATGGTTGGGTGCAACAGAAAGAGGTTTGAGTCACTGTAACAGCTTTGGGTGACAAGGACCCTTTGCTCCCTGGCCAATAGCCAGAACAGAGAATTTCAGGAATAAGACCCTAAAGGGCCTGCTCCCACCATACCTGTCAGGCCTGGAGCTCAGGACCTCCTGAACCAGAGCCCTACAGAGTCTGAGCAGCACCACCACCAGCTCCCCGCTCTAGCCCTGCTCCGGCAACTAACTACTGCTGCTTCCCCCTGCCCCCCTGCCCCCGACAATGAACAGCCTTTCCACCAAATTTTACCCACCTTTCCATGCCTTTTTAACTATAAAATGATTGGGGATCCCTGTGAGTGCAACTATACTTTGTTTGTTTAGAAAAATAATAAGATTCCCCTTCAGAAGACCATCATCCCCAGAAACCAAAAACAATAGTAGGGAAAAACTCAACTGGACACCAGTATGATTGAAGGTCAGAAAAGTGATATCGGAGAAGCAGAAGGAAGGAGAAAAAGGTGAAGTGAACAGAAAGCTAAGAAAGGAAACCATGGCTGTATGAAAGATAATGCAATCAGACCAGGAGGCGGGGACGCTGTCAGAAGAGAAATCAGACCCAAAGGGAACTGTCACCCTAGGGGTAAAAGGGACATTTTTCTTGGACTTCCTAACTGGCATAGGAAACCAGACTTTTGAGGCAAACTACAGGAGGCAGAGGATGGAAAGACTGAGTTTGGGGGCTGAAAGAATACCGGTGTGGGAAAATTCCCAGAGGTAATTTCTCACACTTGACTTGGCCATGGTACCCCTTGTCATTTGCCTCTCCCTCTCTGATACCCTGAGATCATTTGCATTATTCTATGGTAGTTCTTACCCTCACACAAGGGCAGACACTGAGCATAACTGAAAGGGCACAAAAACTTCCTTTCCACATTAGGTCAATTTAGCCTTTCTGGTCCTGAGTTGACCAGACGCAGCAGGATTCACCTCTTTCTGGATGCAGGGACTACACTCCCAAGACCAAGGCTTTTCCCACCAGTTAGGTGTATAAAAGGTCAATCAGAGGATGAATGTCCCCTCCCCACTCCTGAGGGTTCTGAGCTTCATGGGCCACAGGCCTACAGGCTGACCCTACTCTGGGTGACCCACCATGCCTTCCTTCCTTTTCTTATCTGACTATCCAAGACATGCTCTCTCAGACCTGAGTCTCTGCTCTTCATCCTTTGCTGGACTAGATCTGATTTATCTGCCAGCTTCTTTTCCATAAAGTGTCATTGGGTCCCTTATCTTTCCTACACTAGGGATACTGCTGGCTAAACTCAGCCCCTCAAGAATCACTTAGAATCTTAGGGAAAAACTGATTATGTTTGGGCTTAAAGACAAAAATCCAAAGGGTACGATGCCACCAAAGATTAAACAAAAATTGTTCTTGAAAGTTGAACAAACATTTTAAGAAGAGTAAGATTTAAGCAATGATTTCCCTACCAAAGAAAAATTTCCATAAGATCCCTTCTGTAATGGCCACAAAATGGTAGAGCTACAATTTAAGTTTCCCCTTTTGTCTTTATATTATCATCCAGTTGCCTCCCACCCCACTTCTTGGTTTTTGGGTTTTGGTTTTGGTTTTTGGTTCTCATCAAGCAACTTATTGCCATCAAAACATGTGCCCATACTGTTTCTGCTGGCAGATATCAACCTGACACTTGCAAATTCAAGTGGGCAGTCCTGAGCTTATTCACTCTGGGGTACCATCTCCCATTCCACTGTGAAGAAGCTCAACTGAGGGCATTCACTGACTGATAGGCTTTGCCTAGGCCCACAGGGGTGTCATTGGCTCCTCCTCCAAATCACAGACTCATCATAGGGCTGAGAGTCAGTCTAACCACACTCGGAAAACACTGGTCATTCCAACCCCGAGTTCTCACCTTTTAGCTGTTGCTCCCTATAAACAATGGCCTATTTTCTGAGAAACATTGGGCAAAATGTCACAACAGGCAAAGTATCATCCTTGGTGCCCTCTTGCTACATGCCCACAGTCTCTTGGGCCTCTTTCTCACCTTTCTCCAGCTACCCATCCCCTACCCCCCTCCTCAGCAGATCAGTAGTCTTGTTCTAAAGATGTCCATTCACCATAACTAGCACTACTTCCAACCCGCCTGTGGAAAGTTCCCTGTCACCCTCATAAGCCCAGCCCAAATGCAACCTCCTCTAACAGGGCTTCCTTGATCTGTCTCTCTTCTCAAGCCCCACAGCCCTTGGAGTTGTCTTGTCTATGATACTTGGCACTTTCTACCACTGGACAATAAGCTCCTCGAGGGCAGGATCCATGTCTGATTCATCTCTGGGTCCCCTGCAGGGCTGAGCCCAGTAGACCCTCTCAAAAGCAGACAGGGATGGCTGAGGATGGAGCAAGGCTCTGAACATGGCATAGCATGCTCTGCCAGTAGGCTGGAAGGAGCGTGGGCTGGGAGACTCCCTCTCCTAAGACTGGTCATTCCTCTTTCCTCCCCATCTCACTCCCGACCCATTCTGAAGGACTTCTCTCTTTCACTGTCTTCAGCCAACTGTCACTGTGGGGCAGAACCCTCTGGAAGGCTTCTGCTGTTAACAGCTTAGAATGCTGCTGCTCCCAGAAGGCTTTGCACTGAACAGTGGGGGTGGGTTGAAGGGGAGGACTGGAGGAGGTAAGGGTGAGAACTTTCACTCTCCAGTGACATGTACTCCTATTAGAGGATTTAAGCATGACAGGCTGGACAAGGGAGGAATTTTGAAGTTTGGGAGAGCTGTTACTTTTCTTTTTTTTTCTTTTCTTTTTTTTTACTGGGGAATAGTGTGGACCCATCAGCTCCAAGTCAAGTAGTTGTTTCAATCTAGTTGTGGAGGGCACATCTCAGTGACCCATGTAGGGATTGAACCAGCAACTCTGGAGTTATGAACGCTGCGCTCTAACCACCTGAGCTAACTGGCCACCCTTGGGAAGCTGTTTCTTGATATCCCTTCAATTATAGCCCCTTAGTATTCTCAGGTACTTTCCTTCTCTTTCTGCCTATGCCCTTTTAAAAAATATATATGTCTTAGCCTATCATAGCCCTTAAGTAAGTAGGAGTCACTTTTTGATGTTGTCATTACTACTAAGTCAAGAATATGAACAACACAGACATGTGAAAACACACATAGCCCACCCTAAACTTTTACATGAGTGCTTGGAGGTGCCAGGTACAAGATGTAGATGGGTTTTGTCAGGCAGTTTGTGAAAGGAAGTGTCCGGGTGGGTTTTGAAGCATCTGCCTCCCTGGTTGTGGACACAGTCTGAGCAAAGACAAGGTGAAAATCAGCAGGTTATGTGTATACAGAGAATGTCCAGTGACTGAAGAGAGGGCCCTTCTAAGAGACCAACAAGTGAAGTTGACTAGATGGCAGGAGGCATTGAGAGGGACACGTGATGATGCATTCAACTTTGACTTGGAAATGCATGCGCTGGTAGGTCAGTTAGAAGAAATGTCCCTTGGGAGCCAGAAGATCTCAGGAGAAGAATGGAAAGGTAGGGCCTAGGGTCTCAGGAAGTGAATGACTCGTGCAAAGCAGCAAGTGTGAAGGAAAGGACGGGGTGCAGAATGCAGGGGGTGTTCAACTGAAAAGGTTGGGTAGGAGGGTGATGGTGGTAATAGCAGTCGTGCTTTCAGCCCTTCTGAGCTCACCAATTGCCACAGAAAAGTTCAGAAATATAAGGCCAAGGAAGAAGTCATTAGAAACCTTAGGTGTGCTGAAAGGGCAACTTAGTTTAAAATAAATACTGACATTGTATTTACTTAGTAATTTCAAAAATTAACATTTTTATTATTTTTCTGGGTTGGGAGATATATTAAGGGCCCAATAAATGTTGAGTTGAAGTTCCCTCTTGGCCCTCTCCCTAGTGCTGGATTTGCACAGTGCATCCCTTGTCTTGGGGGATGTATGGAAACCACCACTTTTTCCCTGTCTGTCTCCCTTTAGGGTTGTCAGTCAGGAAGTAAACCTGGCCAAAAAGTCACTTTTATATGACTTGTTCTTCTCCTCCACATGGCATCACTAAGCGAATGTTTGCTGCAAAGTTCTGAAGGGAGACAGCAGTCCTTTCCAGGAATAAAACTCTTCCTATTTTTTTCCAACCCAGGTCACATTAACAGTGGTTTTCAATGGGTGGTAAGTTTATCAGATATGCTTATTTTCATTACATTTTTCAAATAATACTCCCATAGTTGAATTTTTTTGTTTGTTATCAAGAAAGAAAATAGATTGGAGATGATTGAAATGATCACTCTTAGAACACTTCAAAGAGAATCCCCATAAGCTCTAAAATTCCCAGTGACATGGCAAAACCTCTGTGTCTTTCAAGAGAGAATTCTCAGCATAATTTTCAAGTTTGTAAATTAAGTTTTTAAAAGATACATGAGTAGAAACTCTACAAGGTAGGATTGCGTTTCAAAATGGATAGTTTAATACCTGCCAAGTGGCTGCTCCTCTTCTTATCAGTGTAGGATATTACCCATGAATATTAACTCGTTAAGCATTACAGAAAAAAATGTGATTTTGAAAGATTCCTGTGAATAGAATTGAAAGGGTATGGTCTGTGTCATATAATGAGGAGAAACTCAGCGAACTGAAGAAAATAGACATGCGGTTAGACAATACCAAATTCAGACAATATGAACCTGACACAGAAGCACAAAGTGCAGCTCACTGCCCTCCACTGCTGTCATCAAGTCCCTCTGTGTCCCCACATACTCCCCACTGGCCGGCTGCTGGGCCTTCCATTCATTGATCCAACCTTTAGTGAGCACCTAGTATGTGCCCTTCACTGTTTCTTCGCTCTGAGACTACAGAAATGCACATGACAGATCCTTGCACTGAAGAGCCTTATGAGCCAAGAGGACAGACAGCTGTGCCAAGGTCACAGTATAACAGATGACTGCTGGCACAGAGGCCTGTGCAGGGTGTTAAGGAGCACAGAGGGCTCCTAATTCTGCATGGGGAAAGGGGGATGGGGAAGAAAAAAGGGAAGAGTGTGACAAAGGAGGGGACACTTGCATTAGTTCACCAGGTACACTAGTGAGGGGGTGATGAAAGCGGAGCTGGGATGGGCTCAAGAGAAGGGCTTAGGAATGATGGAATTATCTGGGACCTATTCTGCCAAAATGTTACACGGAAGACTGAGCCCCATTGACCTAGGGTATAAGGGGGGTAAATGTGGTCAGCAGAATTCAAAGATGGCCTCCAAGATGCCAACCCCCTGGTGCACACACCTGTATAATCCCCTCCTCTTGAAAGTGAGCATGTATTGTGAATATGATATAATTTCACTCCCACGGTTGTTACCTTATATGACAAATGGATTTTTTAGATGTTACCAAGGTCACTAATCAGTTGACTTTGAGTTACTCAAAAGGGAGATTATTGTGGGTGGGCCTGAACTAATCAGGTGAGCCCTTTAATGGGTTCCAGGCCTTCCCAGAGGTCAGAGTGATTCCAAGCAGTAGAGATGCTCTTCTTGGCCTCAAAGAAGCAATCTGCCATGTTATGGAGAGAACCAACCACATGACAGGGAATGGAAGGGGGCCCTTAGGAGCTGAAACTGAATTCTGTCAATAGGCAGTGGGCTCAGAAAGAACCACAAGCTTCAGGTGAGATTTCAGTCTGGTGAGGCCTTGAGCAGAGGACCCAGCTTACCCATACCTGGACTTCAGATCCCAGTGAGGTAATCAATGTATGTTGTTTGAAGCCACTAAGTTTGTGGTACTTTGTTACACAAAAAGAAAACTACCACGGTGGGTAAATGGAGAGGGTAAATGTTGAAGACAGAGGCGGAGGTGAGATCTGGAGCCCTCTGACAGCCTGGGAAGCCAGGAGCATTGTGGTCAGCTAGAGTCATTCAGTGAGAGGTGCTAAAATATAAAGTCAAGCAAAAAAGCCCTGCCCTGCTCCTAAGGATCCCCGTGGTAGAGATTAAACCCCTAAGTCTTTCCTTCTCAGACAGAATGCTCAGGTGAGTGGCTCTGGCTGCAGCTCCGTGATGTCTCCTGTGCAACAAAAGATGGGTGGAGAGAACAGAATTCAGACAGAGATGAAATTGACACCTTGGAGAGGCATCAGCAGTGTGTTTCAGTCAAAGCCAAAGACTTCACTTTTGTCCTGTGAAACGTGGCAAGTTTCTTCCCTGAAATTTAGCTGTTTTCTAGAACTTTCTTTCATGCTGTTACTTGCTACCAAGGGCACAAAAACAAGCTCTCCCATTTTGTGGTGCATTCTCAGTTCTTTCAGAATGAAAGAAATAACTATTTTTTTCAGGCTGAAAAAAATAAAAGCATAGGCAGTTTATTTTTCCCTTAAAAAAGCCAATATTTGTTTTTTTCTCCCTGCCCCCTTTTGAAAAACATTTTTGGAAGGGTCACACCAGTTTCATTTGAACTGGTGAATCATTTCAACGTTTGAATCATTTTAAAAGGTTCATAGGGCCTATAACTTTAAAATTGGAAATAATTAGAAGTTATATAATATGCACAGCAAGGACAAATAGCTTTAAAAAGAAAAGCTTTCCATCTCCTTTTCTTCTACATTCTCAAGGGCCCTATATCCAGTCAGGGCAGTGGCAGGGGGAAAGAAGAGGAGAAGACGGCATTCAAAATATAATGTACAGAATAAACAAAATGGAGGGGGCTTCTCTGAGGAATCTATTGATGTCACAAGCCTTCAGAGTTTTTGGCTAGGACCTTGCTTGTTCGGTGGGTACACGTGGTCTCAGGCAACCTTCCTTTCTCTTTGCAGAGAAATTAAATCACGTGTGGACTTATTCTGACATTTTTACAAAGTCCATAAGCCCATAACTCATTGAGAACTTCAGAGATTAACTATTAGTCACACCTGGAACAGAGGGGCGAGTGATTAGCTCTAGTCTCCTTTTCACTCCTGCTATTTTGACATTGCTCTTGCCTCCACTCATCAGCAGCCGTGAACCTGAGCAGTAAACACCAAGGGCAAAAGTACCTACCATGTACCAGGTCCTCTGCCAGAAATTAATGAACATAAAGTGCTTAGCATGGTGCCTGGTACGGTCGGGGCTCGATGAACGCTCATTTCCTTTCTCTCTGCTATTAAATTAGAAAGAGGGCGTGAGATGGTGAGAAAAGAGGAGCCATAATAGAGACCGGCAAGAAGCCCTGTCTGCTCTGGAATGCACCTCCCACCCCCCCACCCCTCCCCCCTCCCCACCCCTCCCCCCCCCCCACCCCGCCCCCCTCCCCCCCCCTCTCCCCCCCCCCGTCCCCCTCCCCACCCCTCTCCCCTCCCCACCCCTCCCCACCCCCCAACCCCCGGGAGGAGGAGAAGCTGCCCCTTGCTGGCCACTTAGGAAGAGAGAAGCCTTCTGCCTTACCGCTCCAGCTCTCATCCTCCGGAGCCAGGGCCAGCACTGAGGCCTGGGGTGGAGGTGGAGGTGAGGCTACCTAGAAGGACTGGCCCTACCACTCTGCTTCTTCTGATCCCCACCGAGCAGTTAGTCCTCCACCCCCAGCTCACCCTCCTAGTCAGAGGAAGATGTCCTGAAAAATGATTCCTCTCTTGCTTCACCTTTTCTTTCTTTGTCTCATGGTCAGTTTCTGGGGTTTGTTTTGTTTTGTTATTTTTTTATTTTTTTTTTAGAGAGAGAGGGCAGGGAAGGGGGCGGGGGGTTGCATAAGCACTTGCTTGAATTGTACTCCAAGGGGATCCAGGTCTGGAGAACCCAGGTTCTGGCTTCCCAGTGGACTTCCTCCTCTCTTGTGAGTCCCCATATCCCAATGTAGGTGGCAGGGTCTCTTTTTTTCCAAGCCCTTCCTCAAAATGACCCACTTGTCACAGAGAAGACTGCTGTGGCTCTAGTAGTATGAGAAGAGAACAAAATCAGACTTCAAAGTCTGAGAGGATGGTGCAGTGAGTGGAGAAAACGGAACCTGTACTCAGGAGATCTGGGTTCTACTCTATTTTTGCTTGTTAAGCCCTTGAAAAAATCCTGTCACCTTTGGGTTTCAGTCTCCTTGTCTACCATACAGGAATCATAGAGCTTATGACAAAAGCTTGCTGGGTTGGCACGAGGATGGTAAGACCCACAGGGCACCCTTGCTGACCCATGGTATCCACTGTGCTAGGCAAATGGCTGACCCCTATTCTTCCTCCCGCTTGTAATCTCCTTTCCCAGATTCAGCACTCCAGCATTACTTCAGTGTAAAAAGAGAAGGTAAGTGCTTTCAAAGAGAGAAGGCAGCAGAGGTGAGCTGGGGGAGATCACTAACCTTCCCTATAAAGGATTATCTCCTTGGCAGATCGCCTCAGCTTCTCCCACTCTTACTTTTTCAAAATATCACTACCATTCTTTCCCCACTTTTAAGTGCTGCTCTGGACACTCCCCAATGACTTCATTTCCCTTTTGAGTTCTAGAGCCCCAAACCAGTTATATGGAGTAAATTTGGCATTTCGTAGTGTGCACAAAACAAAAAGTAGCACTTTACATACTGTTGTGTAGAAGTGCTTTGCCTTTGGTTCCCCTCACAGGAGAGATGTTTTCTAGAAAGGCAAAGCCCCAGAATCAGGAGGGAAATTCTCTCCAACATTGTGTTGGAGTACATGAGACACCCATTGGTTCTGGGGTACATGAGAGGCCTTGAGAAAGAGTTCAAGCTTAGATCCTAAATTTCTAGTCAAAATTCTTGTTATTTCACTGGACTGTGAGCTCCTTTAAGGCAGAGACCATGTTTTAGCCATGTTCGTATCCCGGGGTGTAGCACATAGGGGCATCCGCTACATCTTTGTTGAGTGAACATCTATATCAAGTGTCTACCCAAATAAGGCAGAAAACCTGGATCCATAGACTCATGACACCTGGCACTACCAGACCAGGAGAAATAGGATTCCCAAATACAGGTTCCATTAATGGGCCTCTGCCAGTAAGATCTAGGGGATCACCAGCCAAAATATACGATTCCAGGTCTGTTCCTAGACTCACAGCTCCAACCAAATGGAGGAGGCACACTGCACCTCTCTCCCACTATTACAACTATACATTCTAAATAAAATACCCAAAAATGCAATTCATTAAGGACTCTGAAAAGTAAATAAAAGGTGGATCAGAAAGAGATATCAAAACTTGATGAATGACCACTTTGGTGGCAATGAATTTCCTAGAATCTTTCTCCTGATTTTAACACGAGAGTGAGCTGAATCATGAAACTGCCCAGCAATCATGGGTACAACTAGAAGAAATGGCCCATCTTTCTGGCCAGATGACCCGGAAAGGGGGCCCCTGCAAAGAGTGTGTGACAGGCGGGGGGGGGGGGAATCCTTGTTCCTTGTCCTCTTTTTTTTTCTCTCTCAGCCTCAAGGCCAGATGCAGCCCTAAGACTGCACTGTCACCACGATGGCAGCACCTCAGGCACCTAAAATCCCTGAAAGAGACCTGTATCTCTGAATAGAGGAACCTAGAAAAGGGCCCCTGCTAAGTGAAGAGTATGTGAGGGGAATCCTCTCTTTTTTTCTCTTTCTTCTCTTGCCACTTTGCCCTGAGGGCCAGCCCAGTGCATGAAGCTTTGCAGTATCATCAATGGCTATAATTCTGAGAAAGACCCCCATCTTTCTAGCCAGGAGACCAGAAAAAGGGAATCCTGGGAACTGAATCCTACAGAAGGAAGAGTGGACAAAAAAGATTCCATGTATGAACCACCACCATAAGTCCTGGGCTTACCTCCAAGCTGCCCATGTGCAGAACACACCCAAAGAGCACACCAAAGCTTTTGAAACTTGATAGTGAAATCACTATCTACAGAAAGTGGGGCAGATCATACAGTCTGAACTTAAGTGGTTTGCTTGCATGCCAAAACAAAACAAAACAAAATATCAACATGCTCTGATTTTCACAGGACCCAGAGTCTCCTAACCTCCCATAAAAAAATGTCTCCTAACATCCTGTAAAATTATCCAAATGATAAGAACCAAGAAAATCTGACCAATTCTCAAGGAGAAAAGATAAGACAATGTTGGAATTACTAGAAAAAAGATTTTAAAGCAGCTGTTATAACCATCCTTCATGATGTAAAGCTGAACACTTATTTTTTGTTTTTTAAGATTTTATTGGGGAATTGGGAGAGGGGAACAGTGTTGGGGAATTGGAGAAGGGGACCAGCCAAATTGTTGTTCTTCAATCTTCATTGTGGAGGGCACCAATCACCATCTGGCTTCCCATCTGCAGCTCGTGGCCTCTAAGCTCAAGGTGCTGAGTTCAATCTTAGTTGCGGATGGGCATAGCCACCATCCCATACAGGAGTCGAACCAGCAGCCTTGTTGTTAAAAGCGCATGCTCTATCCATTGAGCCATCTGAGCGGCAGCTTAGCTCAAGGTGCCAAGTTCAGTCTTTAGTTGCAGATGGGCATAGCCCACCATCGAACAAGCAATCTTGTTGTTACACCAGTTGAGCCATCCTGCCACCTATTGGCAGCTCGGTGACAGCTCAGCTTGGGGGCGGCATCACTGGCCCATGTGGGAATCGAACCAGCTCAGAGCCTATTGCTCAGAGCTCATGCTCTAAGCCAACTCTTAACCAACTGAGCCACTTGGCCAGCCTTAGGTAAACACTCTTCAATGGAAAAATCAGACATTCTCCATAGAGAAATAATAGAAACTATTTTTTGTTTGTTTGTTTGTTTTTTGTTTTTGTTTTTTTCATTTATTTATTTTTAATTAGTTTCAGGTGTACAACACAGTGCAATAGTTATACTTTTTACCCCTCAAAGTGACAACGCCCCCACCCCGCCCCCATTTGGCCACCCCACTCCTCCCCCCCATATCATATATATCTATTACACTTCCTCTGACTCCCTTCCACATTATAATCCACATCCCGTGACTATCTATATATTCAATTACAGTTGGTATACAATATAATAGAAACTATTTTTTAAAGCCAAATGGAAATTTTAGAACTGAGTAATACAATATCTGAAGTTTCAAAATCACTGGATGGGCTCAATAGCAGAATGCAAATGACAGAGGCAAGAGTTAGTAGACCAGGTGACAAATCATTAGAATTTATCCGATCTGAAGAACACAGAGAAAAATGTTTGAAAAGTAATGAATGGAGCCTCAGGGGTCTGTGGAACAATATCAGATGGTCTAACATTCGTATCATTATAGCTTGTAAGGGAGAGGAGAAAGATTGATATAGAAAAAAATACTTGAAAAACAATGGCTGAATATTCCCCAAATTTGGTAAAGGACATAAATTTACAGATTCAAGGAGATCTGCAAACCTCAAACAAGACAAACTTACAGAAAACTGAACTGAACATTCTACTGCTTCCTATCATCTTACTCATCCATGCCCTCCTTCCTCTTCACCTGCGTGGTCCCTGAAGACATGTAAGTTTTTGACCGTGGGGTAAGGAAAAGAGCACAGGACTAGGAGTCAGACACCCAGGGATTAACCTTAACTCACTGACTCTAGTGTGAGACCCAGGAAAAAACAGTTCCCTTTCCTGGGACTCAGTTCTTCATCTGGAAAATCTCAGGGTTGAGTTAATGGTCTTCTCATTCCCTTCTAGCTCTAAAATATCACCCATTATTAGCTCCTCTGTGGACTTTTTCTGTTCAAAAATAATAAACATTATCAAAACCTAATGCTATGAAACAAGAAACCATGTTCCTGCCAAGAGTCTTTCCGCCCTTTGTGATGGTGCAAGTGACCGAAATGGAGATGCTCACAGAGCAGAACCACAAATGGAGTTTCATAGCAACCAGAATGGAGGTCAGCTTTCCCCGTAGTTCCCTACAGAGCCCTGCAAGCACCACAGGAAGCCTGGAATTCACTGTGAAGGAAAAGGAGTACTGCAGAAAACTTTTCACTCCCAATAAAGGCATTTCCAATTTCATCATGCTTTTCAGAGGCTAAGAAATGCAGGGGAATGCTCCCATTCCCTCGTATTCCTAGTTTGACATCAAGTCAATACTTTCATTCTCCTCTGTCTGTAACACAGTAACTGCCACCTGTAGAGCATCTTACAGTTAACAGAGCAGTTCTCATTTCATGTATCATTTCATCCTCCCAACCACTATCCTCGGAGGTAGGTGATAGCTCCCATTTCCTTAGAGGAAACAGTCCGAGAGAGGTTGAGAGTTTTACCCCAGATCATCCAGCACTAAACTGGAGAAAGCACCAACTCTTCTGACCTCCATTTTTGTCCTCTCTTCCTACCACCAAGAACCAGAGGCCCTGGGCAATGCCAGAGGCAAACTGTGAGCTGCAGCTACTGGGCGAGGGGCCTGTTGCCCCCTGTTTGAAGGGCAGGCTATAGTAGATTGGATCCTCTCGGCTCATTCCTCCTGAAAAGAACACAGAGCTGAGAGTTGGCTACAAGACACTCTGTCCCTCTCATTCCTTCATTTGCCCCTAGCCATGGAGAGGCTTTCTGGTATTAGATACAGAAAGTTCTCTAGCCCCACACCCTGCATACCATGGCCCTTTTGAAAATGTCTTTCCTCCTTGCTTCCAGCTGCCTGCGAATGTGCTTGGCTTTAAGTCAAGTAGGTTTGGAAATTGTTGGTTGCTTCAGGTTTTGCCATCAAGGGGCCTTGTCGGGCTCTGTTGCTTGGCCCCACATCTGCTTCGACTCGGCTCCGCCTTTCCACCAAGGAATTATTAATGTTCCCTCCCATTCTCGCACATTCATTCAGCCTCCACTCGCATTGATGTGCCCTGAGGTCATCCTTCCCTCCCTAGATGAGACATTTTCAGCTCATTTATTCACACATTGTCTTTTCATTTTCAAGAAAAATACAAAGTAGTCTCTTTGAGTGTGATAATTCTGAGTCACTGCATACCTTCGTCATTCCGGAACAAAAAGAAGTCAAAAGGTGAGTGGGTTCATATTATCTAGCAAGGGAATAGGCCTTCTCTGTTTTTCTCTTAATGACTCATTCAATCTGAATCAAAGCTCCACAGGCTTGGCCTTGGAACAAGAGGCTGTGGGTGGAGGGAGCAGGATGTAGGCACCACCTGAAGCCCAGAGTGTCCATGTGGCATGGAGTGGGCAGAGGAGGCTGAGGAAACAGGGTGGTAGAGTGGTAGCAATGTGAAGCCCTTCCTCGTCTCTGAATCTGTCTTCCCCTCTGTGAAAACCTCCAAAGGATCACACATGCATGGGTTACCTCGCAGTGCCTGTTTTCCTGAATTATTGTGCTTTCCCACTTGGGCACTGGAACCTTGATTCAGGAAAGGAGGTTCAACTTTACCTGGCTTGGATGCCTGGAGAATTGGAAAGAAGAGGCTTTGGTTTCAGACACACTTGAGTTTGGATCCTGCCTCCATCACTTCCTGGCTATGTGACCTTGGTAGAAGTGCTTAACCTCACCGAGTCTCAGTTTTTCTCATTTATGAAAAGGGTATAGTCGTACTTGTCCTGAAGGTAATTCTGAGGATAAAATGTAACATCTGCGAAGTGCATAGCACAATGCCTGTCCCAATCACCATCTCCTGGATTTCCCTGCCTTACATACAGGATGTGAAGGACAATGGATAGGTAGGCTGGGTGGTCTTGGACAGTTATTTAGTCTCCCTCAATTTCTTTTTCCATAAATTGGAAATAATAACCTGTGCTTTGTAAGATGGTTGCGAGATCTAGATGATGCAGTGAAGAGTCTAGCACAGCACCAGGGCACTGAGGGTCTTCACGTGGTGCTGATGGTCAATTTGAGGTTTTAATTACTTTCCTTAGACGTCACTGTCAGGGGCCAGTGTCCCTAGAAAGGGGTCCCTGGGAAGATTGCAGTAGTCCTTAGATCAGAGCCAATCTCGGAGTCTAGAAGCTGGGCCAAAGCAGGAGACACCAGTGGGTTTTGAGCCAGAGAAGATGGGACCAGAGTGCCATCAGTGTGCAGGCTAAGGCCAGTACCTAGAGGTATGGGGCAGGGTGTTCAGGCAGGCATGGTGCCTGGCAAGAGTCTCACCCCCCCCCCCAGGGCCAAATGGGCTGCTCCACATACCCACTTATGCTGCTATGTCTTCCACAGCTTTGGGTTCAAGCAGTCCTCCTGATGGGTTGACAGGCCTCATTCACAAAGCAGGCTGCCAGACAGGGCACTGCAGGGGCCTAGGAATAGTGAAACAAAACCCTGGGACAACAGGTTTCAACATGGGGACCCTCTCACTGCAGAAGACCCACAAGCATAAAAGTATTCTTTTGGGGAAAGAACTTTTTATCTTTCTTTTAGTGGAAGCTGGGATCTGTGGAATTTTGGCCATGCTGGGCTATCTATTGGTTTACAGGCCCCTTGAGTTTCCAACATGAGTGGCCTTGGGTTATACAAAGAACTCGATACCACATTGGGAGGGCGATGAGATTCATCTCTCCAGTCCCTCCCTTCAGCAGGAGTTTTAGTTGCACCCACTAGAGAAGCAGCTTTTTGTGGCTCTCCCCAGAAAACCATGGTCAAACCATCTGCTAAACAAGTTATACACCGCCCTGCCTCAGTAGTCTTACTGGTTTCATTGTTCAGCCTGGCATGTCCTCTCTACTCTCCAAAATCCTACCCATATACAAGGCCCAGCTCCAATCCTAACTCTTCCAGGAAGACCTCTAAAATCTTTCTATCCCACAGCAATTATCCCTTCATCAAAATACAAGGTCATCTGCCATTTTCTTTCTGGATAGCTCTAATTCTTATGGCTTTGTTTGTAAGCATCTGTCTTTGCGATTTTTTTTTTCTTCATGAATGTTTGTTGCCTCTATCTTTCTCATTTCAACTTCCAATTAGTCACCAAAGCCTATTGGTTGTACCTCTCAAAGATCTCAAAACCATCAATTTCTCTCCATCTTTTAAGGCCATTTTCAAGTTCAGACCACCATCATTATAACAGCTTCTTAAGTGGTCTCTCCACATCTAGACCTGCCCCTCCAATCCATTCTCCACCCTGAGGCCAGAGGACTCTTTCTAAAATACAAATCTGCCTCAAGTCCTTTATTCCACTGACTCCAAGATAAAATATAAAGTCTTCAACAGGCCCTTTAAAGTCCATTTACTGGTCCCTGCCTACCTTTCCAGTCATGTTTCTCAACATCCCCCGACCTCCCTTTATCAAGGCCTACTCTACTCTGGTCCTCTCAGCTCCTCACAAACACACAGTCTTGGACATTCTATCTGGAACATTCTTCTTTCCCACCCACCATGCCCCTCACACAGCACTCGCTTGGCCTACACATATTCAGTCTTCAGGTCTGCAATGGTAGCTCACTCACTAAGCATTGAACCCCACCCCATACCCCAGTCTAAGTGACATACACAGAGGACCTTGTTCCCTCCCCATCACTGCACTTTTAATTCCATCCTGCAGTTGCCAGTTTACTGGTCTCTGGCCCCCAGTAGACTATAAGCAATTTAAGAGCAGGAACCACACCTGCACACTTCACTATTTTATCCTCAATGTTGGGCCCAGTGTCTGCCTTTAGTAGATGCTTAAGAAATAATTTTTGAATGAATGAATGAAAAGAATAAATCTGTACAGCCAAATCCTTAAGGGCAACAACCATTTCTTATGCTTCTTTGTATCTCCCTTTGATGCTTAATTTAGGGGCCTCCGCATTCTAGGTGTAAAGGAAAAGAGGTGATTATTTGCTTTTAGCAAAAAGGCCTCATTAGGACATACAGATAGCTAACAAACATATGGAAAAATGTTAACCTTGCTAATCATTAGAGAAATGCAAATAAAAACCACAATGAGATACCACCTCATTCCGGTCAGAATGGCTATCATCAATAAATCAACAAACAACAAGTGCTGGCGAAGTTGTGGAGAAAAGGGAACCCTGGTGCACTCACTGTTGGTGGGACTGTAGATTGGTGCAGCCATTATGGAAATCAGTATGGAAGTATCTCAAAATACTGGAAATGGAACTACCGTATGACCCAGCAATTCCACTCTTGAGTATCTACCCAGAAGAATCCAAGACGCTAATTCAAAAAAAATATATGCACCCCTATGTTCATTGCAGCACTATTTACAATAGCCAAGACATAGAAACAATTGAAATGCCCATCAGTAGATGACTGGATTAAGAAACTGGGGTACATTTACACAATGGAGTATTACTCAGCTATAAAGAAGAATGAAATCTTACCTTTTACAAAGACATGGATGGACCTAGAGAACATTATGCTAAGTGAAATAAGTCAGTCAGAGAAAGTCAAATGCCATATGATCTCACTTATATGTGGATTCTAAAGAACAGAATAAATGAGCAAACTAAACAAAAAATAGTCTCAGAGATATAGAGAAAAAACTGAGGGTTGTTAGATGGGAGGAAGGTGGGGATGAGGGAGAAGGTGAGGGGATTAGACAGCACAAATTGGTAACCACAGTATTGCCACAGGGATATGAAAGACAGTTTGGAGAATATAATCAATAATGTAATGATTTTGTAGGGTGTCAGATGGGTACTTGTCTTATTAGGGAGACCACTTTATGGGCAGTGTAGATGCCTGACCATTGTGCCGTACATCTGAAGCTGAAACTGAATAATATTGAATGTCAACTACAAAGAAATATATATATATATAGTCACAGGATGTGCAGTACAGCATAGGAAATAGAGTCAATGGAATTGTAACAGCTGTATACGATGTCAGAGGAGTAGTTGATTGGGGGTGGGGTTATCACTTTGTGAGGAGTGTAAATGTCTAACTATTACATTGTTTTGTACACCTGAAACTGGTAAAAAAAAAATCCCCCCAAAAAACAGGGAAAAAAAGGCCTCATTATTTAAATAGTATGCTCCTCTGCTCTTGAAGTTTCCCTCTCTCCAGATTGAAGGCTTTTGGAACTGAGTGCTAGCCAGAAAGCATCTTCCTCTGTAGGTGCTGCACCAGTAGGCTCCGTAGTCAGGACTGGGAGACCCATAGCAGGCAAGGACTCCAGAACCTGAATGGGCTGCTTAGCAAGGAGGAGCAGGGAAAAGCCTTGATGGAGTCCAGAAATGCAAGTTCTGGTCCTGGCTCCTTCATTAATCAGCTACCTGACCACAGGCAAATCACTTAGCAAATCTGGAATTTGGTTTTGTCATTGGTAAAACGCGGTAAGGAGAAGGGCCAATAATTTATCTTCACTTACAGCGCTGAGTTATAAGTCTATGAAAAAAATGTCACCACATTCTCACCAGAGGTGAAAAACAATCAGGCTGTTTCCATCCTAAAAATCAGCACACCCATATCATTTCAAAATAGGGAAGTGCTTTGTAATAATAATCTCACACATTATATTGGGCTTTCACCTTGGTAGGAAGCTTCCACAATTTTTATTCTTTTTTTTTTTTTTGAGGGCAATGTCACTGGCCCTCATATGTGGACCCGAACCGGGGCCACTGGCTTCCCAAGCCAGCGCTTAACCACCACGCTACTCGGCTGGCCCCACAATTTTTATTCTGTTAATAACTGTGACAGAGGCAACTATATGGGTATGTCAATATCCATTTTTCCCCCTTCCTTATCAACTTTATTAGAAATGGCAAAATCCAGTTAAAAGCTATAATCTCTAGACTTCCTTGCAGCTAGAATGACCATAGTCAAGTTCTAGCCAATAAGGTATGAGCAGAAATGTCATACATAGCATACAGAAAACTTCCTGAAAGAAAAGGATACACTTTTGCCCCTTTCATTTTCTGCTGGCTGAATGATATAAGATGTCCGAAACTTGGCAGCCATAGTGGACCATGAGGTGTTGTGTTAAGATTGGTGGAGCAACCAAAGGAACGTGGGCCTCTGACACCTGGAGCAGCATCCCAGCCCTGGGCTATCTTTCTATTTTAGTTTTTCTACCCTATGTAACCAAACCTAAACCTAACTGATAAAATAATCACCTATTTTATGCAAGACCCTGTGCTAGATGTTGCAGGGGATGCAAAGGTATATAGGATTTCAACACACTAAGACTTGAGCAAGAAGGTTCTGTCTGAGTGAAGGAAACCCTAAGGAAGGTTTGACTTGGCAAGGCTGTGTGTACTTGAAGAGGAGTTATGAGAGATGGGGCCAGGGAATATGCTGGAAAGAGCTTGAATGCCAAGCTAATGAGGTTGAACTTGACCCTGTGACAAGTAAACAGAGCAAATAACCTTGTGTCAATTTTGCAAATGAAGAAACTCAGCTTGTTACAGGACTTGTCCAAGGTCACCCAATCAGGGAGTGGCAGAGCCAATCTCAATTCTCCTGACATTTGGCCCAGGGCTCCACCCTGGGTGGTGCAGCCTTTGAGAGAATCTTGGCAGAAAGATTGGGGATGGAGGTTTTGTACTTTGACACACCCAGGGAACTAGACTGTGTCACCCTCACCCCCAACACACCCCCACATCTCTAAGAGGAAGTTTCAGGGATTTCCAGAAGTCTAGGATCCAGACCTACCTTTAAGTCAGAGGACCCTTCCTGGGCCCCTTGCTTAGCCACCTCCACAAGACTGTAGCAGCCAAAGTTCTGCTTTGCTATGTAGTAAGTGCCACATGTCAGGCACAGCACTAGACACTCTACATACATTATATCATTTACTGCCCTCAACAGCCTAATAGGAAAGTTATAATACCACTCTTACTTTACAATGATAATAAAGAAACCGAGACTCTAAGAAATGAAACCACTTACCCAAAGTCACTCAGTTGATGACAAAGTTGAGGTACAAAGCCAAGTTTGTTCAGTTTCAAAGACCTATCTTCCCAGTCCCTGCCAAAGCATGGAACAGTCTCTTGTCCCTGCTTGACTCCAAGGACTTACCTAGTTTGATGGGTTGACCAGTGCCAAGGATCTCAGCCACATTTCAGCTGGGTGCATCCCACCTGCAGTCAAGAACCAGTGTCCCATCCAGGAATCACATCACCCATGCCCTGCACATAACCCCATATGAGTAAGGATCTCCCACGGTGGGGGGTGGGAGGGTGGTCATTGATGCCCCGACCTCCATGGCCTTGGGCCTCCTACTGTTCTTCGTTTTAGCTGATCACAGGACAGGACTATCAGAGTCCTCCCATTCTAGGTTCTGGAGTTCACAGACTCCAGTGAGCTGTTTCATGGGATCAGGGATACTCTGTACTTCTTTGTGTCCTTGTTGTGGCTGTCATAGTTAGAATGCATTTGTTATTATTTGTACTGACATTCATTTAATAAGCAGCTGGCCATTGGAACTGAATCTCCCGTCATTGCCAACATTTGGAAAGTTGAGTTTCATTTTGCTGGTCATCCAAGATGCATCTTCCCAGTAATGTGGTATATCTAGTGTTCCAATACAAACCACATATTCCCCTAAGCTGACCACACTGGTTTTCTTCTGGAATTTGCACAGGAAACACCCTGAGGGATAGCCTGCAGAGCTGAAGGCAATGGATGGACCCTGGTCCTTCTACATCCACTGCCCAACTGTGAGGCACCAAGCACTTTGCTAGGCTTTTCCCTGGGCCATCACCTGTCCACCCCTTCTTGTCTTGTACAACCTCCCTTCCCACTGGCAAAACGGTCACTGTTCCTTTCCAAGCTCAGCCTAAGACTCACCCCTCAACCCTCTCCCCTAATCAGGCTGAAGATGGAATGTGTTCATCTTATTTTATTATAATTAGATATATTAGGCTTAGCCTCAGTCTAGCAGATTTTAATAGTTATTAATAGAATATTCATCCATTTACTTGTAAACTCTGTAATTAACATTCCAATTCTCAGATGCACCACTGAAAGCATCTGAAATCAGACATCAAAGAGAAATGTAAATTTCTTCATTAACAAGGTTTTCTGAAGATATATGCAGATTCTGTCAATTCTTACAAATACTTCCATGAATTGTAGCATGTCATTACACCTTGTAGACGTTCTTATAGACAGTTCTCATACAATCCTCATAACCTGTCATTGTACCCCATAAATAATGGCTACTTAAATGGTTGGATCCACTGATTACCAAAGGCTCATTGCTTTAGTGGCTGCAGCAGTCTCATGAAAACCATGCCCTACACGTTTCAGATTTACAATATTTTGCATCCATACATCCTCCTAGGAAGAATAAGCAGTTGGTGGACATAAAGGACTTTGAAACCCTGTATAACACTGTACATGTACCACCTGTCTTTTCCAACAGGCAGCAAGGAATGGTAGCCCAAGTCAGTTCCAGTTCTACCTCTGAATAATTATGTGGTCTCTAGTAGGTCATTTACATTCTCTGAACCTCAGGTTTTTCATCCATAAAATAGAAAGGATAAGAATGCCTGCCCTACTCTGACATCATGAGATCATGACTAGGAAATGAGATCATGACTAGGAAATTCCTTATAGGGCCAGGAAGCAAAATTCAAACATTAGCCATTTTTCCACACATGTTAACACGGCTAAGAGGTAGATGTCATCTTCCCCTTTTCCAGACCTGGAGGCTCAAGTGAATATGCACTGGAGGGCCTGAAGCCTGTGCCCAGATCTCCCTGTCTGATGCTCTCTACTCTCTATAAAAAGGCATGGTCCATGGTCCCATCCTTGTTCACTGTTGTGTCATCTGCATGCTGCAAGCAGCACACCGTTGAGCTGTTGGCCTTAAGTCTGGGAGCAAATCAATTGTCAAGAGTGACACACTGGGGAGAGAGAGACCAAGGGAAGTGTGAACTAAAATCAAGGGGCCCTAACTGGAGTCAAGAGGTCATTAGGGGAGGCAGACTTTTGCACCTTTGCACCCAGATGAGGTTGGACTTTTGGACTTCTAGGCTTGCCATAGAAGTACATCCTGGAACTTGCTCCCTGCCCCACCACCACCACCACCACCACCTTATTTCTAGCTTGTGGCTCTTGCCTTTATAAGCTCCAGCTTTCTTTGTTCTCTCCAGGGTGGAGTACAATTTGGGTTGCTACCTGAATCTGCACTTCCTGGGTTGCAATTCCTTCTGCTAAAATAAATGCTTTTTGTTCTTTCTTATAGTCTAAGCTTCATTTTGGTTTAGAGAAGCCGGTGAAGCCCTTGGGGCCTCCAGTGACCATGAGCCCTACCCCTGCCCCCAGCGCCTAACTACGCCCAGCATGAGCGTGTGTGCCAAGCACCAGGGGATCACCCTTGCCCTGGGCTGAGTAAGTGCTGGAGGGAGCAGATGGGACACAATAGCATTACCCTGAAGAGGTGATTGTCATCTGGCTGAGGCAAGAACTCAGAGACACAGGTAAGCAACAGCCAAGCACAAACCAGCACATGGTCAGGTGCCAGGTGAGTGGGAAGGACCAAGGAACCTTCCCAGATGCTTCATTTGGTGACATTGGTAATAATTCCTGAAGCTCCCTGTGGTCCCAACAAGCCCGAGAGTTACCTCAGTTTGGGGAGGCACAGTATCTGAATCATCCCCCCTTTTTACTCAACCCCATTCCTCAGTTTCCTCTCAGCCCTATCACTTCCCATCGCCAAAGCTGTCTTTATCACAGGCTCCATGAGGTCAGATAGCAGATATTTCCATTGCCATGTGCCCCACGCCTAGTCCAGAGTCAATCCCCAGTGAACATCTACTGAACTGAGCAGATGTAAGCAGAGCAGATGGACCACACCAGGGGCCCATCCTCTGGCCCCAGGGACCCATGAAAGAGTGTGCAGGGAGGCTGGACCCTTCCCTGGGAAAGGGGAGGGGCGGGCAGGCCCTCATGGAGAGGGAAGTAGCCCAGAAGAGATCCCTGGGAGCAGAAGAAGAAAAACCCATCGACATCCTGTGAACTAAATTGAGAGAAATGCTACTTAGAAAGGAAACGTAATAAATGAAATTCCTGACAGCAGGAGCTAAGTCAGGGAGGGTGCTCAGCCCTCGTATGGGAACACACCTCCTTTTCTGGTGTGGCCTTCCTGCCACTGGCTGCAACTGGGTTGCAGAGACAAAAGGGCTGCTTCTGGGACTTGAACTAGACTGAGGGGAGACCTGTGAGAGCCTTCCCACCTCACTGTGTGGGGAACTTGTCAGTGAGTCTTGAGGGCCCTGACTTCTTTGGAAGAAGGTGTCCTCATCACCAGGAACAGTGTTCTTCCCCTATCTCCTGGTGAATGAGCAGAGAACAAGCAGAGACTTTCTCTGAACTGTACAGCCCTTATATAATTTAGAAGCACAAAGGGAAAATTATTAGAGAGCTACTTTATGTAAAGGCTTCTCTCTTTTTGTATACTGCATTTAGAGAAAGGAGCTGCTTTGGCATTTAGAGATAAGTCTTATGTAAGAGTTTATAACTGTTGCTGCTGTTAACCACCCAAACAGTAAAAGCAACCTGGAAATATTCAAATGTCAAAATACCACCAAATTGCTGAAAAATATATCCTAGGCCTCCTTTAGTCATCACATTTTAAAATTTCTGGGAGAATAGGGAACTTTCGGAGGAGAACTTACCATAATCTAATATTTGACAAAATGTTTTCCCCGTTACCTCCCCAAGTTACCTCCCCCCATTAAGACTTGCCAAGGTACATTTGATTGCAACAACTTTGGGTGAAACTCACACTGCCTTGGGCAAGTCCCTAACCCCCTGGGCCTCAGTCACTGACTTCAGGACCTCTAAGTTTCTGTCCTGCTGTGAAGCCCCTTTCAGTACCATGAGACCATAACCAGTGATACCATTAGGAATCAATGCAGTTCCTAAAATTAGAGATCGGCAGGGAACACATCCCTCTTCTGGCTGAACTGTTCCCAAACTGCTACTAATACAAATGTTCCAAACTTTCAAGCCTTCCAAACAACTCCAAGGAATTCAGTGTTTTCTTTTATACCAAATGACCGTTTTGAACCACAAGGGCCCTGGACAGGCCTTAGCTGGTCCTGTAAAAAAGAAGGAAATTGACCTTCTGACCTCTGCCTGCTTTCTCCTCCAGTGGCCTCCTGGGCTGCTTTTTCTGAACCCCTCCTTACACCCTTAGCACTGTGCCATCACCACCCCAAGAGTCCAGGCCCTTGGGTGGCCTACAATTGCCCACCATGCACGGCCTTCTCCACCCTCTCCTTCCCTCCTGAGAGGAGTCTATAGGAAGCTGCTCTCAGCAGGAAAGGAGCCAGCTGACTAACTCATGCTCAAGCATGATGCTTTTCCTAAAGAATTAAAATGCAGATGTCCTATAGAAGAAAAATCCATTAAGTTCCCAAATAAATTAATTGTAAAAAGGATAGCTTGAGACATCAAAGATGAACCAAGAGAGGGAGATGTTTTGTGGCATAGGCGCTTTCCAATGCCAAAGATTTCAATTTGAGTATGGTTCTACCCTTTCTTTGAAAACTGTGTGCTCTTAGGAAATTTATTTAACCACTCTGAAATCTGATCTCCATGACCATAAAATGGCTCTGGAGCCACTGACCTACACCCACATGATAACATGAAAGTGCTTGCAAACTGTAAAGCTCAGCACCGATCTCCGTGTCCACGTCCCCTCCCCCCACTTCCTCTGCCTCCCTAAGTTATCTCCATCTTAGCTCCATCACTCAGACGCCTTGCAGAGAAGAGGGAAGGAGGGAAAGATGGAGTTTTTCCCTTCCAATCTTTCCCATGCTGCATCTCCTCCCTACCTCCCAATAGCTGCAGGGATACCAAATGTTATTTTGTGTGTGAATCCCCCCTCCTCAAGAAAACACTCTAAAGCTCTGAAAACCACTGGCTAAATTCCCCCTTCAGGGTTTCTGACACCATTGGTAACCAGACAACAGGAGACTGGTGGCCAGGGTGGAAGGGTGGAGGGTCTGTGTGGAGTTATTTCTGCTTCAAAAGTAGAACTAGGAGACATGGGGTAGTGGGGCCTTCTTTTTTTTTTTTTTTTTTTTAACCTACACAGAAAGGTGTCCCTTGTGACGCCATTCACAGCGTCTCTCAGCTCCCTGGAAGACTTGGCAGTATGATGACAGGCTTAGAGCCATTTTAAAATCAGGCAGCATACGATACAGCTAGCCCCACATATTGCGCTCAGTCAGCCCTCCAGCCCCCAACAGAGTGGACACTCTCCTTATTTAAATGTAGACATTTCTTGTCATTTCCAAAGATTAATATTTATAAAGTCATAACTTGTTGGAAATTATTCTAGCTATTCCTAATTACTATTACTTTCATATGATAACAATGTGTTCCCAAATAAGTTTAGGAATTGTTCTAAAAATGCTAACATAGAAATCAGAGCAAATAAAACAAAACCAATTCATAGGACACTATTTTGTTTATTAAGCCCCAACCTGAAGAAATTAAGTAATGCATGCTAGGTAACAAAGTCATACAATGATCAGAGCCAGGTTAGAACCAAGCTATTCTAACCAAGCTCATGTATGGCTGAGAACGAAACAGCAATAAAATAATATAAATTAAAAAATAATTATTAGCCAAAAACATAGGCAAATTTAAAGCTGGTTCAAAAACTAAACACCAATTTAAATCTAACTTAAAAAAATATGGAAATTAAATTTAAATTTAAAAAAGCACATATGGGAAATGTGAATTTCAGACAGGCAGAGTAAATGTTAACTGGAAACCATGTAAGCTGTCCACTGGTCTGGGTGTTTACCGTCAGCCACAGGGATCCTAGGAGGTCATAATTCTAAGGAGGAAGTGATAATATGCTGGGAAAACACAGGTCAGAAGTAAAACAATAACAAAATGTTGGGACTTGTGTTTGATACAAATTGAAGTCAGAAATGAGCTGTCACTTCATTTTTGGTGAAAACGATGAGGAAGACTAAACAAAAAGAAAACGTTTTTTTTCCCCTCCCCACAAAAGGGAGCTAAATGCCAGTAACAAGAAAAACAAAGTAATTAAGAGAATTTCTGAGCCCAGATAAACTTTCCAAGTTTGATTGGGGTGGGTGCCCAAACCAGGTTGCTCCAGGACAAGCCCTTATATAGTGGCTCTGAAAAGCAAGCTGAGGACAGATGCTCTGTGGGTGCTTGTTGCCGGCGGGGTGAAGAGGTTGTGAGGACTGAGAAGGCTGGGAAGAAAGGTTCCATTGTAAGGACTTTCAGCCTAAAGATATTCACCTCCTCCACCATCTGCTTTCTCTGCTCTGTCCTCTTGGGCTAGCAGTGTGATGCTAAATCATGGCACTTGTGCCTCATACTTATCTCACAGTGATTATGAGAATTCCTGAGCCCTCCCCCTTCCCCACTCCTCCACCCCCATATTTTCCCAGCTTGATTAGAGGAGGTGTCCAAAACAGGTGGCCACACGTTAAGGACCTGTTTTCCTGAACACTGTCAGCTCAATGCATAGCACCTCCTAGCCATGGCTTCCAAGAGACCAGAGGCAAAATTCTTCCAGAAAAAAGGAAGGAAGAGCAGTGCATTTGCAACATTTAAGTCAATGTCCAGAACTCCTGGACAATGAGAAATGAGCTTAGATTAAAACTAAGGGGAACATGACGTGGACCTAACAGTAAAAGAATTCTTACTGGGAGAATTCTCAACTACAATGAAATATACAATGAAACTCATTTAAATGTTACACTAGTAAACCTCAGGGATTTAGATACTTACTCAGGGTTTTTGGAATTGTCCAAAATCATACTAAGTACCTAAAGAAAGGAATAATATACATATAAACGACACAGTAGTGTTCTGAAACTCAAAAATAGCAAGTTGTAAAATAGGAAGGAGCTGTATAACAGAAAATGCCCTTCCCAGAGTTCATTGCCCAGAAACCTTGAAGAAACTTGAATAGGAGACCTGGATTTAGGGAAATAAAAACCATCTGACAAAATGAGGCACGGGGCCTTGGAAAGGGCTAATGCAATGAGGGCCTTTAAAAGCTTAAGCATCTTTAACTTCATGGTATATCTACCTCTACCAATAGATCACTGTGTAATTCCTTTAAATCATTTATTGCATTTCATTGACTCATAGACTTTTTTTTTTTTGAGGGCAGTGTCACTGGCCCTCATATGTGGGACCTGAACCAGGACCGCTGGCTTCCCAAACCAGCGCTTAACCACCATGCCACCCGGCCAGCCCCACTCATAGACTTTTAAAGCTATAAATATGAACTGGCTTGTCCATGGCCATACAATTATTGGTTTCAGGCAGGCAATAAAAGGTCTTCATCATCTAGCATCTTGAAAGAATAAACACTTCTAACATTTAGAAATAAAGTAACCTAGGACTTAGTCCAGCCCTAAAAAGAAGCCAGTGGGTGATACATGATGCCATATGCCAGGCTGGTGACAGCCAAGATCTCTCCAGCTTGTGCTCATCACTGTATTTCTTTTCTTCCAAAATCAAGTGCCAGGCTAAGTAAATTCCTGGTTAAATCTCAAGGCACCACTAGGGGTTCACCTGGCAAGCTGGCTGAGTAGAAAGCACAAAACAGTTGCCTCTATTTGATTTCCACAGATATTGGGATTAAATCAATAGAGCTATCCAACATTCTCCCCTAAGCACTCATTCGTTCATTTGTTCACATTTTTTTTTTTTTTTGAGGGCAGTGTCGCTGGCCCTCATATGTGGGACCCGAACCGGGGCAGCTGGCTTCCAAAGCCAGCGCTTAACCACGGCGCCACTCGGCCGGCCCCATTTGTTCACATTCTTAATGAGCACCTTAGGACATAGGACATGTTAATCTCTCCCCTCAAGGATTTTACAGTTTATTTGAGGAGATAAGAAATGAACTCATGAAAAGAAGTTAAGGTAGAGTGAGTGTAGGCAGATCAGAGGAGCAGAGTTTCCTCGAGCTGAAACTGGTGGACTTGATGGAGGAGGCAGAGCCTGTAAGCTGTTAGGAAGAACTAGATATGAAACCTCTTGGTCCTTCTATTCCTTGTTTGAACAAAGAAATAACTCAGTGACACTGAGAATTAGGACACATGAGCCAATTGCTTAGAGACTTATTAGTTTCCAATGTTTTCCCCAAGTGGAAGATAAGGTTATTTGGGACCCAGTTTCCTTACTGTACACAGGCCCCTCAGGCTTGGGACCGACAAATGAGCATTTCTTCATAGGCACTGGCTCATTTAGAATAGTGGCTTTCCGCCACATTAGACCCAACGCCCATATTTGTAACAGATAATTTGTAACTCTCCCTTCGTTACACTCAAATGAAAACCATAGATAATATAATCTGCCTACACACAAAATTTCCCCTCCCCCAAATCCATCATTTCAAAAAATTAAAATAATGCACCCACTGTGTTATACTCAAGGAACAAATAAAGCAAATTTATAGTAAAATAATAAGTATTTCAATACCTGTAGAAAATGTGTGCACAAGTACACTGGAAGCCCTAATGAGTAGTTAAATGTCTATACCTGCATGCAGAAACACCTTGAAAGCAATACGTAGAATTGCACAGATTCGTGTATGTTTGAAGACCTGCTCAAATACTGGAATTGGCATTGCCATTCACAGTGTGATTTTCCAGAATAGTGAACAACCCTCAGTAAGTTTCCTCCTTTACTCAAAAGGTACATCAATATGTACCTCCTTTGTTCAATTGTGCATTCCTGAAAAATTCAATGTGTGTTAAAACTGCAAAAAAAATCCTCTGTGTTTATATGTAAAATCATGTTGGATGCTAGACCCTGATAATTATGAACATCAACATTTAGTGGGACAATTGAAAGTCATGCAGGACAGCCCCTTGTGGTATGGACTGTCCTGACCACTGCAGAACATCCGACATCTCCGCCCCCATCCTCAAAATACCAGTGGTATCTTCCACTTCCATCATTGTAACAAATGACTCCATAAATTCCCAAAACTGCCCTCCTCTCTGGGAAGCCTAAATTAGAGGGCAAGTGTGTGTGTGTGTGTGTGTGTGTGTGTGTGTGTGTGTGTGTGTGTGTAGGTTATATGTGTCTTCTGATATCTGGATTTAGGCATCACTTATTATCACCTTATTGCCCTCTGTGATGGTTAATTTTATGTTTCAACTTGACTGGGCCATGGGGTGCCAAGATATTTGGTCAACATTATTCTAGGTGTTTCTGTCAGTGTGTTTTTGGATAAATTAACATTTAAATCAGTAGGCTGAGTAGGGCAGATTGTCCTCCCTAATGTGGGCAGGCCTCATCCAATCAGTTTAAGGCTGACTCTCAAGTCAGAGAGAATTCCTCCTGCCTGACTGCCTTCAAACTAGGACATTTGCTTTTTTCCTGCCTTAAGACTTGAACTAAAACATCAACTTTTCCTGGGTCTCCAGTATACCCGCGTTTCAATGGAGCCATACCATCAGATCTCCTGGGTCTGAAGTTTCCCAACTCACTCTGCACATCCTGTTGGCCTCCACCTCCTTATAATAAATCTCTGTGTGCATGTGTATATACAGAGGGTGCCAAAAAATGTATACAAGGGATACTTTGGTCAAAGCTGCTTAAGCAGTAGTTTGCCATAATCAGAAGTGTCTGGATGCTGATGGTAACCACTTTGAGCACCTCTTGTAATTGTAGAAGTCAAACATCACTTGTATTATTATCAGTATATATTGAGTATTACAATTTTAATACAGTTTTCCTTTCTTAAAATGTATATACATTTATTTTGCCACCTTCGGCGCATGTGTGTATGTGTATGTACGTGTATGTGTGTGTGTGTGTGTGTGTATATATATATATATATATAAATATATATATATATATATATATAGAGAGAGAGAGAGAGAGAGAGAGAGAGACTATCTCTATATATTATCTATACTGATTTACATATATGTTCTATTGGTTCTGTTTCTCTGAAGAGCCCTGAATAAAACCCTCCCACATCGTCTGAGCCATGCTTTGCTCTGCCTCTTGCCTCCCCGTGCCCCACCAGGGTGCTGGGCTTTCAACCGTCACAGCCCTTAGTCCACCCTATGACACCCTTGAAGCACTGTATCAGGAAGCTCCAGCTTCAACACAAGGACCACACCCAAAACCTATCATGGACCAGCCAATGGCAAACAGGAAGGAGAAGGGATGTCAACAGGCACCCTCTATCTGACTGGCCCCTGGGATTTTGGCCCCTTTTCAGTATCTGCTTGGACCTTCAGGCATGGATGTCCCTCTTGTAAAACTAGGAGGGACCTATGAGGAAGACGGTATTAATAGTGCTCCCCAAGAAATGTAACAGGAAGGCCAACAAGGCCAGGGCCAAAGGCAGAGAAATTTTACAAGGTAAGCTGATATAGAGGACTCCCTTTAAACACCACCTGGGATGGAGAAAGTTCTCAAGGGAGCACCCCCTCTCACTGGACAGAGGGACTGGTGGCATGAAACTTTGATTACTCTCCCTTGAGTGAGTGAATCCTGTGTTCAGAAAAGTAGGTCTCAGAAAGGAACTATGGCAATGTTAGTTCATTTTATCACATATTAGGTCATTCAAAAATGTATTGAATGGGGCCGGCTGAGTGGCACAGTGGTTAAGCGCTGGCTTGGGAAGCCAACAGCCCCGGTTCAGGTCCCACATATGAGGGCCAATGACACTGCCCTCAAAAAAAAAATGTATTGAATGCCTACTATATGCCAGGCAGGCATTAAGTTCTGGGAATATAATGATGAACACGATGTAAGCCTGTCCTTAAGGAGCTCACAGCCTGGCTGGGAGATAATCAGGTTACAAAGGCAATTACAAAATGATGGGACATACACCAGGGTGGGTAAACAATTGCAGTGGAGGCACATAGTTGGGGCAGCTAACCCTCCCAAGGAAGTGGGGTCAGGGGTGAGGCAAACTGCCCAGAGAGAACACCCAGAGATAGGTTTTAAAGAATGAATTAAAGTTAGCCAGATAGAGAAGGGAAAAGTGGGAGAGAAAGAGACACGAGCACCACAATGGCATGGAGTAAGAAAGCAGCAGACACCTCCCCAAATCTGGAATAAGAAATATAAGATACAAGTGTGGAATGGTGAGAAACAGGCTAGAGAAAGTAGTGAGGGTTGGATCATGGAGGGCACTGTGTGGGCCATGCCAGCAAGCTCGGTTTCCACTCTGAAGGCAATAGGTAGCCACTGAAATATTTTAAGCAAGGGAGTGACATGATCAGATTTGTGTAACAAACATTTCACTCAGACTGAAGAATCAAATTTAGGTACATAAACTAGTAGACTAGGAGCAAGAAGAGTGCTCGGGGAAGTGTTGCAATAATCTGCTGGAGGCATGACGGGGACCCAAATTAAGTCACAGGGCAGGGAGGAAGGAAGGGGAATAAGGAATATCAAGTGAGGAAAGGATTTGCGCACGCACACACACACACACACACACACACACACACACACACACACACACACTATTGACCAATAAAATATGAAAAAAAAATTGATATCACTAATAAAGCAATAAAAATAAAATGATATGCTTCTTTCTTTCATCAACTTGATGTGTCTTTGTTTTCTACAGGAGCAGGAGACTTGGGGCAAGTTTGGGCATTGAGTCTGAGGTCCCTGGGGCCTCCAAGTGGAGCTACACCATTAGCAGTTGGCCCTATGAGTCTAGAGTTCAGAAGAGAAGTGTAGGCTGCAGACAAGTTTTGGAGTCATCCATGGCAAGTGGTGGTCAAAAGCTGTGGGAGGGGTGAGGATGTAGGGTAAAACCCAGGAAAACACTGGCAATCAAGATGAATAGAGGTCGAAGAACTGTTGAAGGAAGCTGAGAAGGAATGGTCATAGAAACAGGAGGAAAACTAGAAGAAAGCAATGCCATGAAGGCCAAGAGAGGGAGGAGTGTCAAGAAGGAAGGAGTGATGAAGAAGCCAAAGGTTTCAAAGGTCAAATAAGATTGACCTTTAGACTGAAATATATGCATTGTATTTAGCAAACAAGTCATCAGTGACTTGTTTCTTCTATTTTACTTAATGTTTATTATTTATTTCATCCCTCCCCACCCATTTCCTTTGTATTAGTTAGCTCAAGTTGCTATTCAGTTATTTTAGTTTCCTCATTAATTTGAGAGCTCTACCCTTCCACTCTATTAGCTGTCTCCTCCTTTTTGTCACTCACAGCCAGGCCCATACTTTTCTTCCATCATAGGAAGATGACAGTCTAAATAGTTCCCCCCGCAATTCTCTATTATCCTTCTGTTCTTCCTCCTCTACAGGATGAAACCTTTAGAATGTTTTCACTTCCCACTTTCATACACCAACATGAGACCCATGGAAAACTTTTACTTCCTCTTTCTCCCTTAGTACTTTTGGTTCCAGGCTATTATTAACATTTTTCTTGAAACATGTCTCTTCTATTTTGAGCACTTCTATTAAAATACATTCCTAAGTGATCTATTATATCCATCCAAATGTAACTATATATTGTACAGAGGCCTGCTCATCATTCTTTTTTCTTTTCATCCTCCCTCCATCCTGAAACCTTTAAGTTGATTCATTTATTGTTTAGCTAAATCTTTTTAACATCTTTTTCTCTGTTGGAAAACATGGGTGACATATTCTTTGAATGCTTGCATATCCTCCAATATATTTCTTTCACTCTGATAGGGGAGTAAGTTCTTACCACAGGATTCTTGGTACACAGTATTTTTTTTTCCTCAGTGGTAGTCACACGATTCATCTTCATCATGTCTGCTTCAAGTGTTGTAGAAGAGAAAGTTGATGCCCCTGTGATCCTTCACCCTCTGTGAATAACCTGTACTTTCTTTCTGAAATATTATAGGATATTCTTTTTATCCTTAGACTTCAGGAATTTATCAAGCTATGACTCATTTGTCCTGCCCAGAACTTGCTGAAACCTTTCAATCAGCGGTCTCAAACCTTTTATTTAACTTGGGAAATTTACTTTCTGTTACTTAAGTATTACCTCTCTCTTTCCCTTCTACTTAATTTGAAGAGATCTTGTCCTTTGGTTCCAGACAGTCTTTCTGTGCTCTGCTGGAATCTTTATATCCCAATGCTCTTATGATTTTTAAAGTTATGATTATTCTCTGGTGGTTTGGTTTTATGAGCCTATTCTAGGGGTATTGCTGGGCTCCTTAAGTATTATGGTAGTATTTCTTTTGTCTGCTCCCTCTGCTCAGTGCCAGCCACTGGGGTAACAGACCTATAAGTGATGGGAGTTTATCCCCCTATCAAGGTCCTAGGAGGGATACTCTCATTCTCCAGTGTTCTCATATCTTCCAGTCTCAGGAGTAGAGAAAGAACTCAGTGCACCTATACAATTCAACCTCCCTCTCATCCAAACAGGTCCCTTTGCCAGGATACTTACTGGTGCCCAGATACTGGTGCCTTCTTATGATCACAGAAGAGAAGGCAGTTTAGAGATCAGGTGCTTACATGCACAGCTTTAAGAAAGCAGTATGAGGGCCCAGATAGCTCAGTTGGTTAGAGCACGTGCTCTTTTCTACAAGGTTGCTGGTTCGACTCCCGCATGGGATGGTAGCTATGCCTATCCGCAACTAGATTGAAACTGACAACTGGAATTGTAGCTGAGCTGTGCCTTCTACAACTATGATTGAAAGACAACAATTACACTTGGAGCTGATGGGTCCTGGGAAAAACAACCTGTTCCCCAATAAACAGTTAAAAAGAAAAAAGAAAAAGAAAAGGAGAAAAAGAAAGCAGCATGAATCCCATTCAAGAAGTCATCTCAGAGTGACATCAGCAAGATGGCCAAGTAGGAAGGCCTGAATCCTCCTTCCCCCAACAAATATGATGATCCAATAAAATTTCATGGACAAATTATCCTTGTGAGAAATCTAGACACTAATTGAAAGGCTCGTGCACCCCAAGCAAAAATGAAGCCAGATTCACTGAAGCCAGTAGGAAATTTCAGGACAACCATTTCCCTAATTCCTACCTCCAGTAATCAAAAACCTCCAAACAAAGAAAAGCCCAGGATAGGATGGCTTCACTGGTGAATTCTACCAAACATTTAAAGTAGAATTAATGCCAATCCCCTTCAAAGTCTTCCAAAAGATTGAAAACGAGGGAAACTTCCATACTCATTTTTCGAGATCAGCATTACCCTGATGCCAAATGTAGACAACGATACCACAAAAAGAGAAGACTACAGGCCAATATTTCTCATAAATATACATGCAAAAATCCTCAACAAAATACTAGCAAATTGAATCCAATAGCACATTAAAAGGATCATACACAATGACCAAATGAAATTTACTTACCCCTGGGATGCAAGGAAGAGTCAATATATGCAAATCAATAAATGTGATACATCACATTAGCGGAATAAAAGATAGTAATCCCACAATCATCTCAATAAATGTCAAAAAAAGTTTGACAAATTCAACACCCATTCATGATAAAAAGAAAAAAAAGAAAAGCCTCTTAACAAACTACAAATAGAAGAAAAGTACCTCAATATAATAAAGACCATATATGAGAAGCCCACAGCTAGCATCATAGTAGCATCAACGGTGAAGAACTAGAAGCTTTTCTCTAAAGATCAGGAACAAGGCAAGGATGCCCACTTTTGCCACTTCTATTTAACATTATACTGGAATACCTAGCTAGAGCAAATAGATAAGAAAAATAAATATAAGTCATCCAAATCAGAAAGAAAAAAGGAAAATTGTCCTTGTTAGAAAACCCGGAATCCATGAAAACTGTTAGAACTAATAAAAGAATGCAGTACAATTGTAGGATACAAAATCAACTTATGAAAATCAGTTACATTTCTATACAGTAACACAAACCATCTAAAAAGTAAATTAGGAAAATAATCTCATTTACAATAGCACCAAAAAAATAAAATACTTAGGAATAAATTTAACTAAGGAAGTGAAAGACTTAGATACAAAATATTGATTAAAGAAATCAAAGGAAACACAAACAAATAGAAAGACAATTTGTAGTCATGGGTTGGAAGATTTAATATTGTTAAAATATCCATTTTACCGAT
The DNA here is from genome assembly GCA_033961575.1 of Aselliscus stoliczkanus. Lineage (NCBI taxonomy): Eukaryota > Metazoa > Chordata > Mammalia > Chiroptera > Hipposideridae > Aselliscus > Aselliscus stoliczkanus. The sequence goes on from CM066732.1 coordinate 103,810,288, forward strand.
TCAAACCCTTAATAAAAATCCCAATAGCAGTTTTTAAAGAAATAGAAAAAACAATTCTAAAATTCATATGGACCAACACAGGACCAAAAAAATCAATGAATAGTCAAATCAACCTTGAGAAGAATGAAGATGGAGGCCTCACACTTCCTGATTTCAACATGTGTTACAAAGCTACAGTAATCAAAACAGTGTGATACTGGCATAAAGACAAACATACAGACCAATGGAACAGAATAAAGAATCCGGAAAAAATCCATGCATGTACAATCAACTGATCTTTGACAAGGGTGTTGATAATACACAGTGGGCAAAAGATAGTCTCTTCAACAACCAGTGTTGTGAAAACTGGATATAAATATGCAAAAGAAATTGGACCCTCATCTTTCACCATACACAAAAACCAACTCAAAATAGATTAAAGACTTAAACATAAGACCTGAAACAGTAAAACATTTAGAAGAAAACATAGTGGAAAATCTTCATGACATTGGTTTTGGTAATGATTTCATGGACCTGACACCAAAAGCATAGGCAACAGAAGAAAAAACAGACAATATTAATTAAAAAGTAGGACAATATTAATTAGAATGCTTTTGCACAGTAAAAGAAACAATCCACAGAGTGAAAAGGCAACACATGGAATGGGACAAACTATGCAAACCACATATATATTAAAGGGTTAATCTCCAAAATAAATAAGGAAGTCTTACAACTCACTAGCAGACAAACTAATAACCCAATTTAAAAATGGCCTAAGGATTTGAATAGACATTTCTCCAAAGAACATAGACAAATGGCCAAAAGGTATCACAAAACGTTCACTTCAGTAATTACCAGGGAAATGCAAATCTAAACCACAATAAGATATCACCTCACACTTGTCAGGATGCCTATTATTTAGAACAAAACAAGAAACAAAAACCAAAAAAACACAAAACACAAAGTCAACAAGTGTTGGTGAAGATGTAGAGGGATTGGGAACTTAGAACCCATGTACAGGTTCGCGAACTTTCCACTGTGTAAGTGCATGGTGGAAAGTTTGCAAACTTTTTGCCAGACCTTTTTCGTACACTGTTGGTAGGATTGTAAAATGGTGCCGCTTCTAGGGAAAACAATACAAAGATTCCTTGAAAAATAAAAAATAAAACTATCACATAATCCAGCAATCCCACTTTGGGGCTTTATCCAAAAACATTGAAATCCGGATTTCAAAGAGATGTCTGCACTCCCATGTTTATTGCAGCACTAGTCACAACAGCCAAGGTGTGGAAACAACCTAAATGTTCATTGACAGATGAATGGATAAAGGAAATGGGGTATACATCCAGTGGAATACTATTTAGCCTTAAAAAAGAAATCCTGCAATATGAGACAACATGGGTAAGCCTCAAGGACAGTACGCTAAATGAAATAAGCCAGTCATAGAAAGACAAATAGTGCATGATTTCACTTATATGAGGTATCTAAAATAGTCAAATTCTTAGAAGCAAACAATGGAATGGTGATTTCCAGTAACTCGGGGGAGGGGAAAACGGGGAGTTACTAATCAAAAGACATAATGTTTTAATTAAGCAAGATGAATATATTTTAGAGATATGCTTTATGACATTGTCTCTATAGTCAACAATACTGTATCATATACTTAAAAATTTGTGAAGAGGGCCGGCCAAGTGGCGCACGGGTTAAGAGCTGGTTTTGGGATGCCAGCAGCCCGGTTTGGATCCCATATATGAGGGCCAGTGACACTGCCCTCTACAGCTAACAGCTCCACCTGGAGCTGGGCTGTGCGAGCCCCGGCAATGGTGTAGGCTGCAGCCCCTGCTGCAGTGGGCTGCCATAGGCTACAGTGAGTGGCCAGCAGCCAGCGTGAGCTGCCAATAGCCGCAATGAGCGACATCCAGAGGTTGGTGACCGATCTGCCTCATCTGGGAAGAGCACAATGACGATACCAACATGGGCCAGTGAAACAACGTCCTCCGCAACTAGACTGAAAAACAAAAAAAAGACAGCAACTTGTCTGTTCCCCTTCCCTGATTCCCCAATGCTGTTCCCCTCCCCCAATTCCCCAATAAAATCTTTAAAAAAAAATTGTGAAGAAGGTAGATCTCACATTGTGTTCTTACCACAATAAAATAATTTTTTTAAAAAAAGAGATAAAATGACACACAAGAACAATTCATTTCTAATTGATTTTTTTTGTCATCATTTTTCTTTTTTGAAGGCAGTGTCACTGGCCCTCATATGTGGGACCCAAACCAGGGCCGCTGGCTTCTGAAGCCAGTGCTTAACCTCTGCGCCACTCAGCCAACCCTCTAATTGATTTCTGAGATATTAATATGAAGAAAAGAAGGAAGGAAGGAAGGAAGGAAGGAAGGAAGGAAGGAAGGAAGGAAGGAAGGAAGGAAGGAAGGAAGGAAGGGAATCCAATATCACAGTTGTGTGCATCTCTTTAAAAAAGGAAGTCATCTCAGCTCAAGGTCTGTAGTCTGACCTGCACTCCTCCTGGCTGGGGGCAGCCTTCCAGTGCCTGCTTTCAGTCCACTGGCTCTGTAGATGGAGTTTCATCCTTCCCAGGCTTGATATTGGCAGGAAACCCTTTTGGTCCCTTCCACTCAGCCCCTGGAGAAGTGAGGCATATCTTAGCTTGTCACTCTGGCTTCTGATCCCAGGGAGGAAAGTTCTTGGGCTCTCAGGCCTGCAATTCACCTACCTTTCAGGTTCCCCATTTATCTTTGAGATTCAGAAATGACAGTTCCCCTACCTAGTCTCCAGGAAATCATGTTCTGACATCATTGCTTTCTCTGAATCCCCCATAAAATGCTAGAGTGCGGACTGGGTTCCTCTCTCTTGTGAAGCTTACACATTCTAGTATTCAATGCTTGCCCCACCTTTGTTTTTAAGCCTTGGAGCCAAGTGCCGTCCTAAGCCATTTTCCAATTCATCAGTTTGATTCCTTTCCTGGCCCTGTTTTTCTACTTGCTATCCATCATTTTGAGCATTCCTAATTGGTCCAAAATTTGGGCCAAGAATTTTCCCATTTTTTGATGAAGAGGGCATGGATGAGTGCTGGTGAGATTTTAACAGTATGTCCTTGGACAAGTCACTTAACCTTCTTGAGCCTTGCTTTCTCATCTGTGAAATGATTGTAAGACTTGCCCTGCTCACTTCACAGGCTTACTATGGAGCTCAAATGACAAGAGAAAGTACCTTGAAAACTGAAGTGCTCTATACATGTTAAGCTTTGTTTTGTCCTTTCAAAAACAGTGGTTCAAGTTTCTTAAGTGGGGCCTTGCAATATTAACATTCATGGATTTAGCCATTTCAAAGACATTCATAGAACTTTTCTTCATTTTTCATTCAGTTTCTAAAAAACTGAAAGGCCATAACTCCAGTCTGACCACAGTCTGACAAGCTTACAATTTAAATTCTACTAATGTTGGAATTTGCAGACCTGTCTCTGACATAATCAGGTGGTTGATGTAGATATGGAAATATGTCCCATGTTCCCCTTCAAGGGAGTAAGGTCAAGGCATGCCTCAGCTTCAAGAGTCACCTGTCCCTAGGACATACCTCTCCAGAGGCAGCCCACATCTGTCCTGTGACTGAGTGAGACTAGGGTGAAGGCCCAGGCATTCCAGCTGACACAGGACACTCTGATGGGCAATACTCAATCCAGAACTCCCCAGTGCTTGGGCTGAGGCTTTGCAGGACAGTACTGAGTTGGACTTCTGCCTCTGCCTGTATTCTCTCTTTTCTTTACAGGTGCTGATCCCTAATAAATATCTTGCACCCAAAATTCCTTTTCAGTATCTGTTCCAGAGAACCCAACCTGTGACAATTGGCTACAATATACTAAAAGGGCAGGATGAGGTGAGTTGGGGAGGGGTGTGTTTATTGTGAACAAAGGAAACAAAGAAAGCACAGAAGAGGTAAGGGGAAATTGAAATAGCACCATGTACAACCTTGGACAGCTCCATCTCTAACAATGACTTGAAGGTTTATGAACTACAATAGGTGGAAATCTGTTGTTACCTGCCCAACTTAGACCAAAATCTTATAAGGAAAGCAATATCATCTATTGTTATTCCCAACCCTAGAAATCACCTGATTTGGTATTCTCACCTTGAAGTGCCAATGGCTGGCTTCTCAGAAAATGCAAATATCTGCCAGATATTACACACAAAAAACAACTAGTATCAAGATTTGCCAAATCATCTAAATGTTAGTCATGGTTCTGTTTTTTTAACTATCTTTAAATGTACAGTGAAAGACAAAGTGGCATTTTTCTAGAACTCAATATTTTCTTATTTCATTTGGAAAGATGCGTTTAAAGGCTGAAATTTAGGTTTCTGAGTTGGACTGAGTCTGACCCCAGATCCAGTTCAATTTCTGAGTCAGGACCTAGTTTGATCTGGACCCAGTCTGGTTTCTAAGTGAGACCCAGTTTGACTGGCAGGTTTCTGGGCCCAGTCTAGAAAAAAAAAATGCTCCAATAAAGCCTGAAAGCTGATAACTGAAAAGCAGCAGTACTGGGGTCTGAGGCAATAAGGAAGCAGTGCAATCAGAGGCTCCATGAGGTGTGAACAGTGCCCTGAAAGACACTTGGTCAGGTTCCAAAAGAGCTGTTAATCCCAGAGAGAATAGGAAAAGAGCAAATACTCCAGGTGTTCCAGTCAAGGTGACAGAATAGGTAAATGCTGTGCTCATCTCCTCCCATGACCATATCAAAATTACAACTAAATTATAGAACAATCAAGGTGGAGAACCATCTGAAGACTAGCTGAACAGAAGTTCTATAACTACAGATATAAAAAAGAAGCCATGTCAAAACTGGTAGGATGGGGGCAGAGATAAGAAACAGGCTGGCCTCACACCTACATATGGCAGTTGAGAATTGGAAGTAGCTTTCTCAGCTGCAGAGATCTCCCCTGAGGAGTGAGTCATCCCAGCCCCACACTGGACTCCCCAGTCCAGAGCACCAGTTCAGGGAAGAGGAGCCCCTACAACATCTGGCTGTGAAAATCAGGAGGGATTCCATCTGTCTGGGTGAGATGAAAGACTGCTGGAATCCCTGTGTCCTCTTAAAGGGCCTGTGCACAGACTCACTAAATTATGGGCACTCACCCTGGGCTCCAGCAGCAAGACAGTGGCTTATGGAGAGAAGCTGAGTTGTTTGGTTCTACACGAGGGCTAGAGGGATGGCTGCCATTGTCCCTGTGTTGAGTCCTCCTCCCACACAGCCAGGTCTGAATCTCAATTGGCCTGGTGAACTCCACTCCCTCCACTTTGATGACTCCCTGAAACCCTGTCCCACCCAAATTGAGCACAGTCAGAGGCTCTTTCGGCAGTAGGACCCATTCTTCTGGAAAAGCTCTCAAAGGTCTGCAGGCTCCAGGCAGACGGTGACTGTCCTTAATGTGCCCTGAATCTTTTGCTGAGTGGCCCAAAGCTCAGTACTAGTGACAAATCTGAATCCACATTAACCTGATAAATATCATTCATTCCACCTTGTTGACTCCCTAAGAAGACTCCTGACCCAACTTGTGAACCACCCAAGGCTTTTTCAGCAGCTGAGGCTTATGGGCAATCAGCAGGCAACAACATGCCTCAGGGTGCCCTGTGCCTTTTGCTGAGCTGCCCCACGCCCAGTACTGGTGGCATCTAGCCTTGGCCCACAGCCTACCTCCAGGTTCAGCACAGGAAGCTACTGATGTCAGATCATTTTGTACTTCTTACCAGGTAGCCTAGGGTCAGTCTTGGCCTGCACCAGAACTCCTTCCAGAACCAACACAGCTGGTGGCCAGCTTCAGAATACAGTAGAGCACTACCTAATTAGCCCCACAGGTGGCACACTTAAAAGGCAATCTCAACAGGCACCAGAGCCTGCTGGAGCCAATCCCATTCTGTGGGGTTGGCCCCTGCACAGCAACTCATATGTTGTGAGGATGTCATGGCCATCCTCACGGCCAGTCAGCCTGAAGGTGAATCCCACCTATTGACATGCCAACAGCAATCAAGGCTCAAATACAACAGAAAAGCATACACAAGACTTAAATGTAAGACCTGAGACCAAAAAACTCCTAGAAGAAAACATAGGCAGTAAACTTTCTGACATTGCTCTTAGTAATATTTTTCTTTTTTGATATATCTCCTCAGGCAAGTGTACAAAAGAAAAAATAAATTAATGGGACTACATCCAACTAAAAACGTTTTGCACAGCAAAGGAAACCATCAACAAAATGAAAAGATATCCTACTGAATGAGAGAAGATATTTGCCAATCATAAATCCGATAAGGAGTTAATATCCAAAATTTATAAAAAACTCATACAACTTTACACACACGTGCACACACACAAAACAAACAAACAAACAAAAACCCTAAACAACCAAATTTAAAAATGAGTAGAGGACCTGAATAGACATTTCTCCAAAGAGGACATACAGATGGCCAACAGACATATGAAAAGATGCTCAACATCACTAATCATCAGAAAAATGCAAATTAGAACCACAATGAGATATTACCTGACACCTGTCAGAATGACTGTCATCAATAAATTAATAAACAACAAAGACTGGTGAGGATGTAAAGAAAAGGGAACCCTCATCCACTGTTGGTGGGATTGCAAATTGGTACTGCCACATGGAATTTTGTGAATTATCATTGGCACTTACATTCTTGTAGAGCATTGTCACTGTAAACTTTATGCAGCTTTTCACAAACTTGATGCGCGTTCTTCCCTTTATGGAAGTTAAACAGTAAAATATGGCAAAAATGCAGTTTGGTTTTCCATTTTCAACTTGTTGTAAAATCTCCCAAACTCAACCAAATCACTCAATTTTTTTTTTATAATGAAGTTAGAACTGTCAGCTGTCAAATTACATAGCAATACATAGATGTGAATGACTCTAGTACTTCCAAAAATGAACTAGTGCCATCTGTTGCAAACATGCATCATGACTTTTCCCAAGATCCAATACGATAGCCAAGATATGGAAGCAACTTAGGTGCCCATGAATAGACAGCTGAATAAAGAAGAAGTGGTACATACATACAATGGCATTTTACTTGGCCACAGAAAAAAATGAAAGCTTACCATTTGTGACAACATGCATGGACCTAGAGGGTATTATGCTAAATGAAATGTCAGACAGTAAAAGACAAGTACCATATGATTTCATTTATATGTGGAATCTAAAGAACAAAATAAATGAACAAACAAAACAGGAACAGACTCATAGATACAGAGAACAAATTGATGGCTTCAGACCACAGCAGAGCCTCATCCAGTTAGCCCCACAAGTGGCACACCCATAGGAGGGCTGACTAGATAAGAAAACAAAACCCTTACATATACTGCCTACAAGAGACTCACTTCAGATTGAAAGATGCACACAGACCAAAAGTAAAGGGATGGAAAAAGTTATCTCATGAAAATGGAAATGGAAAAGAAAAGAAAAAGCTGGGGTAGCAACACTTATACCAGACAAAACAGACTTTAAAACAAAGGTTATAACAAGAGACAAAAGAGAGCTCAGCAATCCCACTTCTGGGTATTTATCCAAAGAAACCCAAAATGCTACTTCAACGGGACTTGTGTATCCCTATGTTCATGCAGCATTATTTTATAATGTCCAAGATGAGGAGCTATCCTGGGTGTTTGTAGGTGGATGAATGGATAAAAAGGAGGTAGTACATATGGACTATTGTTTGGCCATGGAAAACAATGGGTTCTCACCATCTATGGCGGCATGGATGGACCTGAGAGGCATTGTGCTGAATGGAGAATCTCAGACAGAGAAAGACAGATACAATGTGATTTTGCTTACATGTGGAATCTAAAGAAGAAAGTAAACAAATTAAACAAAACAAACACTCATAGATACAAAGGACATTTTGATGGTTGGCAGATGGGATGGAGGTTGAAGTGGTGATTGAAAAATGGGAAGAGATTAAGAAGTACAAATTGGTTGTTACGAAGTAGCCATGAGGATGTAGGGTATAGCATAAGAAATATAGTCAATAATATTGTAATAACTATGTATGGTGTCAGATGGGTACTAGATTTATTGGGGTGATAGATGAGAGGAGGGGGTTGGGGACAGGGTGAAAAAGGTGAAGGGGTTAAGAAGTACAAATTGGTAGTTACAAAATAGCATGGGGGTATAAAAGTAAAGCATAGGGAATATAGTCAGTAATATGGCAATAGCTATATACAGTGCCAGGTGAGTACTCGACTAGTCATGGGATCACTTCTTAAATTATACAAATGTCTAACCACTATGCTGTACACCTGAAATTAATACAAAATGATATTGAATGCTAACTGTAATAGAAACATTTAGAAAAGTGGGGGAAGGTGAAGGGGCATAAGAGGTTCAAATTACCAGGTATAAAAGAAGTAAGCCATGTGGATGTAATGTACAGCATGGGGAATATAGTCAATAATATTGTGGTAGCATATTACAGTGTCAGATGGTTGCTGGATTTACCATGGTGATTACTTCTTTAGGTACATGAATGTTGAACACTGAAACTAATATAATGTTGTATGTTATCTATATTTTTTAAATAAAAATTTTGAGAGAGAAGGAAGGAAGGAAGAAAGAAAGAAAGAAAGAAAGAAAGAAAGAAAGAAAGAAAGAAAGAAAGAAAGAAAGAAAGAAAGAAAGAAAGAAAGAAAAGAAAGAAAGAAATATTGATTCTGTATTCAGAGAATAGGCCAAGTTTACCACTCGTTCAAAAGTTTTGTTCCTTAAAAAGCATTGACAAAGTATGATTAGTTAATCAATCTATTAATCAAGTATTCCCACTTGGCACAAGTCCCTGTTGTGAGAGACACAGTGAAGAGGTCCCTTTCTTAATCATACCATAACCCAACTAAAGTACTAAGATCTGAAAGAACTAAGATGTTGGTCAACAGCACAAGTCACCATATGGGTGTCAGCAAGTTCAGACTGGATATCATAGCTAACAGCACTAGGGTTCACTGAGCATTTACTTATGCCAAATGCTTTACATATATTTTCTCATTAAATCTTCACGACCCTATGAGATAGATAAAATTAGAGAAGTTGAGTAACGTGCCCAAAGTCACAAAGGTAAAAAGTGGTTTCAAGCTAAGTTCTCTCTGATTCTAAAGGTTAGACTCATAACCTCTGAGTCCCTGGGGCTTGCAGAAATCAAGGGGAGAGAGAGAGAGACAGAGACAGAGACAGAGAGGTATTGAGGTTGGCATGAAGGCAAGGCTTGATGAGGAAGGGGGCTCTGAGCTAGACCTTAAACAAGGGCAGCCCTGAGATAGGCCACAGAAGGAGAAAGGTCGATGTGTAGTGGAGAGACGGTATAGAGAGAGGACGGAGGAAAAGAGAACAGGGAAAGGCCAGCTGCTTGGATACAGATATTTTGGAGTGAAGGATGAGTGAAGATAATCTGTGTTGTAGGTCACAGCAACATGCCCCACCATCTCTTTCCTTGCATAATAGCATATTCCTACACAGAAATACTTGGAGAAGGAACTGGGAGAAGGGTTGAGTAGAAAACGGTTGGGTTTTTCCTCTTTCTGTCCCTCTCTTGGTCCCAGTGCATTATCTCAGGTACTGCCCCCACCTAGCATATTACCCATGCCAGAAGCCTTTAGAGTCCTACATCCAAAAGGGGTAGCATCTTGGCCTGAGGTTGTCAGAGCCTGCCTGGTTCCAAGTGGAACTGGAACTCAATTCCTTCTATCGGCTCTGGGCTCTAACCAGAGAGGATTGGGGGTATGTGTGTCAGGCTACACTCACTCTCCTAACTGTTAGACAGGCAGCCTTCCAAGGTCTGAGGCATTAGCAAAGTTTCATTCTTAAGTCCTACTACGACTACACACACAGTTTCTCATAGAAATGCCCTCATCATACAGCCTTTCATTCATTTGTTTATTCAACAGGTAATTATCCAATGGTCATTTCAAGCCAGGAACTGTGCCAGGTGTTGGGGGAGATAAGGTCAAACAAAATGTGACCCCTAACCTCAGGAGCCGTACACTCTGTTGTTGATGGTGGGCATTGTTGACAGCTGGTCAGGCAACAGTAATTGTAATGTGTGTTATAATAAAGAGAAGCTCAAGAAGCTCCATGATACTCCAACTGATTACACCGCAAGCTGCTTGTCTTACTCATTTCTGTGCCTCCAACACCCATAATTGTGTTTAACACACACTAGGTGCTCAGTAAGTTTTTGTGAATGAAATGAAGATCTTGCTGGGGCTGAACCCCAACTCGGTCTCTCTGTGTCTTTTCCCCATTGGTCCTGACAGTTGTCATTGTAAGCCTGGATAAAAAAAGATAAGGGTACATGGCAATTCTTCAAATAAGTCACAGTATGTTAGAGTTGAGAGGACTGGACAAAGTTGTCCGTATCATCTCCCTCCTGTCCTAGCCATCATGTCTCCATAATTGGGGCCCTGGGGAGGCAAGGGCCATTCCCAGGGGAAAGCTGAGAAAGGCAGGGAGTAAAGAGACTGAGAAGTAACTCTGCATTTGGGGGACAGTGGCCCTTGGGGCCCAGCGGGCATCTGAGCAGACAGGAAAGGGAGGGTGTTGTGAAGGGATAACTAGGAGGCATGAGGTATCTATTCCCTCAAAGAAGGCAGGCTCAGTAAGGTCCAGAAAGGGCCTGGCTGCAGTCCCACATCTTCATCCAGAATCAGCCCAGCACATCAGAATCAGTCCAGTTATCTTGGAACATGCTCAAAGAATCTCAGCTGGGCAGTGACAGAATGGGGCTAGAACCAGGTCTCCTGATTCTGGCTCTCAAATTTTTCTCTCATCACCCTGCCTCCTCCCAGGCATGGGTCTCAAGGGGGAGGGGGAGTTCTTGGCCTGTCGAATCCTGGAAATCTTCCTTCACAGATGATTCTTGCTTGCCAGGAAGGGTTGGGCTTTTCTGGTTCTGACCAGTGGCCTTCTTAACCCTCCAATGACAACTGTCTTGCTGTCTCTATCCATCCTCTTTCTGGGAAAGATAGAGTGGGCTCTTCAGTGGCTACGTGGGGTCCTGTGATCCAGGGAGGGGTGATGTTCAGCCTGGGACCCGGCGCAGCAGCAGACCTTCCAGGGACAGTTGGCACGTGCCTTGGCATCTGGACATGCTGATACGTTTCTGCAGAGAGGGGAGTGTGGGGAAAACAGGGGGAGGAATCTAGCGACTTCTCCCGCCATAGAATTCCTGCTCTTCCCCTCAGGCTGACCCTCGACTGCGCATCTGGGCCATGGCAATGTCCACTGGCAGGGTAGCAGGAAAAGGAGGGAGAAGTGGGTTTGCTGGTTTGTTTGGCCGGGCACCGGGAGCATGAGACTTGCCTGCCCCTCCTCCGAGGTCTGTCTCCACTAGCTCCTCTCCCCCTCTCCGCCCACCTGTCCCTCCGGGCGGCTTGGGCGCCACTGCTACTGTCCCCAACCCTTCCCGCCAGCCGGGCCAAAGGGCGGTGTGACTCACAGCACTGCCACCAGCCCACGGCTTGCAGCGGTGTATAAAGGCTGCCCTGGCGGGAGGCGGCCCAGCACAGCCCGCCGGCCCAAAGTGTCCAGAGGATGGCCCGAAGCACGGAGCGAGGCTGCGGCGGCGCAGGCTGGGGGCTGCGCAGCGCCCTGGCCGCGGTGGCGCTGCTCTCGGCGCTCAATGCCGCTGGCACAGTGTTCGCTCTGTGCCAGTGGCGCGGGCTGAGCGCCGCGCTGCAGGCGCTGGAGGCACAGCGGGGCAGGGAGCAGAGTGAGGACAGCGCTCTGCGTGCCTTCCTGGCGGAGCTGAGTCGCGCGCCTCGGCAGGCGCCCGCGCCACCCCCGGACCCCGCGAGCGCCGCGCGCAACAAGCGTAGCCACCGCGGGGAGACCGCGCCGCATATCCGCGCTGAGAGCCACGACATGCTGATGATGATGACCTACTCCATGGTGCCGGTAGGCGGGGCTCCGCTCCCCGTGGCGCCTGTGTCAGGGTGGGCGGCGGGCAGTGTGGGAAAAGCGCCCCCGACGCCCTCTCCTCCCCTGGCCAGATGGCCAGGAGAGAAGCCCCTGGTACGTCTCCTTGGCAAGCACCTTAGCCCTCTGGGGTCAGTGCTCTCATCAGTTAAATGGGGGAGGGGTAAAGGGGTAAGTCTTTCACCTCCGATGTCGTTGAGTCTATAGGAAAATGAGGGGCGCGGGCAGTGTTTTTAAGAACCTACTTTCCTTCCTAACTTTGGACAAAGTTTCACCTTCTGGCGTGAAGTGAGCCACAGTGGCCCCAGTGCAACCCGCTGGGTCCCCTGAGAGCATGGAGGCAGCATGTCTGAAAGAGCTCAGGCTTGTTCAATAAAGGGATTCTTTCTCTGGCATAATCTAATGGTCTGGTTTTTCACCTGGCCTCAGCCCATCCCCATGAGATTGCTGACCTAATTGTCTCGGTTTAAGTGAAAACATTCAGCCCTAATTTTACCAACCACCTGGGACCCTGATGCTGAGAAAGTTGCTCCTAGGCCTAAAGCAGTTCCAAGTGAGAGAGATCATCATAGAGCAATTTTCTTAAAAATTCAGTGTCAACGCTGAGTTTCTAATGTGGACTCCGGGGGGGTCTACGAAACCCCAGAAAATGCCAGTGTGTGTGGTTCCTGGCGAGAGTGCTTAGCTTTTCAATGGGGCTCCATTGCACTCCCCACAAAAGGTTTAAGAAACACTGCTCTAAAGAAAATCTTTCAAGTCTCAAAAATCTTTTTTTCCCGTTTTAAGTTTCTTTGCTTTTCCTGATTTTAACTCAATAATTAGCTAATAATTACATTTAGATCACATTGCAGTTTCCCATTCCATTTTATTATCCATTACAACCACAGTGGTCTTATTTCACTTTAGCGTTACAAAGATTTCAGTTCTGTCAGCTCAAGTTAAGTGTGAAGAATAGTTCGGAATCCCATGTGTTTAAAAATAAATCCACTTAAAGCTTCTGCTATCATGCAAGCTTTTAAATATCTTATATGAGCTGAAATACTTTTAAAACTACATGAAAGTACTACATATTGCAAACACATCTTTTGAGAGAGATCAGATTTTGCCCTCCTGGCTTCATTTTTTACTCATGGCTTCATTTTTTTTTTTTTTTTACTCATAAACATTTAAAAACCTGGGTGCAAGCAAAAATTTCAAAAAGCCCGCTGTAAAACAAAGAAATATCATTTGGGGAATTTGCTCTTTTTCTTTTCTCTCTGCTATGCATTTTGAGGGTTGTTGTTTTTTAAAACCCTCCAAAAAGGATGCATTTGGGCATCAACATTTTATATTTTTAATCCTGCTTTTAAGGTGGAAGCTTATGTATCCAAATTGCAGCCTGTTCAGAGAAACTCATTTCTGTGTCATCTGAAAGCTCGATTTAACTACCGCTCCCTGCACTATTATAAGTCAGAGAGCAGAAATATCACATTTGTCAGGTTGAGAAGCATTTGTAGATTATCACCAACTCATCCCTCCCCCATTTGCATGGGGTATGCTTTGACCTTTTAGAGTCACTGAGGGAATTTCCATGCAGGCCAGAGAAAGCAACCATCATATTGCTGGCTTTCCTCTTCAGAGTAGTTCTCTAACTAGGCTTAGGGATCACCTGGAAGCACATTAAAAATGAAGGTTCTGGGGTCCCACCCTCAGACTTATAGAATTGTAATCTCTAGAACTGGCTTTCTTCAAAAGTCCCCTAACCCCTATTTCCCCACCCTCCCACCACCTTGGTGAGTTTGATGCAGGTGGTCCAGGTGCCACACTGAGAAACACTACTCTGCTTCTCTAACTTTAATGTGCACACACACATATCTTAGGTATCTTGTTAAAATGCCGATTCTGATTCAGAAGGTCTAAGTTGGGACCTGAGATTCTGCATTTCTAATAAATTCCCACTGATACCAAGGCTGCTGGTCTGAGGACCACATTTTGAGGAGCATGGTTCTAGAGCAGTGGCTGCACACTGAAATTATATGGGGAGCTTTAAACATGGCTGATGCATAGATCCCACCCCTGAGATTCTGAATTAATTGCTAGGGGTGCAGCCTGAGGGTGGGTGCCCACTCACCAGCAGGAAGGACGTTGGCATGCCTTCCTGATGAGAGTGAGATGCCGTCAGCATCTGACTCTCACCCTCACTGGGGTCCCCCTTGAGGTCTCTGCTTCAGGCAGAGAAACCAATTTGATTACCAAAAAAAAAAGCATTTTTTTTTTTAAGCCACATTCTCACCATTCACCTTTTAAAATAGTTCTCATCTTTACTCTGTTTTTCTCAGAACAGAGAATTATTTACATGAGGAAACAATTTTTTAAAAAGAACTTCCCGGGCCAGCTGAGTGGCGCATTGGTTAAGAGTTGGCTTGGGATGCCAGCTGTGAACAGCAGGGCCCCGGTTCAGATCCCACATATAAGGGCCAGTGACACTGCCCTCTACAGCTAAGATGGTGAACAACAGCTCCACCTGGAGCTGGGCTGCTGTGAGTCGCCAGTAAAGGGGCTGCAGTGGGCTGCCGTAAGCTACCATGAGTGGCTGGCAGCCAGCGTGAGCTGTAAGGAGCCACCATGAGTGGCCGTCCAATGGCCAGCAACCTGTCTGTCTCACCCAAGAGCGCAATGATCACAATACCAACATGGGCCAGTGAAGCAATGTCCTCCACAACTAGACTGAAGAACAGAAGGACAGCAACTTGTCTGTTCCCTTTCCCTGATTCCCCAACACTGTTCCCCTCCCCAAAGTCCCCAATAAAATCTTAATAAAAAAAAAAAGAACTTCCCCAGGGCACCTCTAGTATTAATAGAAAAGTTGCTAAGACAACTATTTAGTATATAGCATGACAATTAGTATGCACACTTCTGATGATTGAAATTTATACCTTCCCCTGCCCTTTTGTACAGCACCAGTAGGTCTTGAATGAGGGTAAGCTCAGAAGTCCCCTCATTGAAGTTCCATGTCCTTAGAGACCTAGGAACAAAGAAATAAGCTGTACACAGATTAATGTCAGCATTCCAAAAAGTCTTCCAAAATGGGTCATGTATCTATGATGAGCCTCCTCAAGCTGACAGATACTTCAAAGTTCTGTGCTTTTGGCTGAAAGTACAGCAACTCAGCATGGTAATTCTGGCTGCACATTCTGACCAGAGACTGGTTGGCAGCTATAAGTGACTTTGTTAAAAGGGCAGCATAACTAATTATTACTCAAATACAGTTAGTTTGGTACAGCCAAACATATTAAACCTTTAAAAGTAAGTAAGTACTTTGGAGAGGAGCAATAAAAGAGTCCATGGGAACCACTGAGCTAGATCAGTAATGGGAACCTATCTGCCAGGAACTCTTTCCTGCAGGAAATGCACTTCTGTTTAGTCCCACCCCTGCCCCAGCCCTCTCTCACTTCTCCCATCAGCTGTTCTCTCTCATCCCATTTCCCAGGTCTAGTCTTACTGATGTTCTGGTAGCTTTATCATCCTGCCCCAAATCTAGGGTTGAGCTCCCAGTAGAAAAAAAGTTTTACTTCTCACAGTGTGAGCCTTAACAAACTCTGAATGGATAAAAGATTCACATGTTTAGAAAAGGAAACTCTAAAATTACTAGAAGAAAATATGAGTAACTTAATTTTTAATCTTGGAATGGAAGCCTGTCTTTCAAACTGTAACTCAACAGCCAGAAGCAAACAATGAATAAATAAGCTTAACTACAATTAAAAAGCATAAACAACAACAATATTTCTGTATGGCAAACAGCAACAAAAGAGAAGCAAACACATACCATAAACAAAGCCGAAAGATAAATGACAAACTAGAAAAAAACATTTCCAGCTCGTATCATGGAAACAGAGCTAATCTTCTGAATATACATACATAGTGCTCCTAAAAGTTGATAAGAAAAAAAAACCCAAGAATAATAGGAAAATCAGCAACAGAAATAGGAATCCAGTGGGAAAATGGAACAGACTGGTTCTCAGGAAAAGAAATATAGATGTCTCTTAAACATGTAAGAAAAGATTTCTTGATTTAAAAATGCAAATTACAACTGCCCTGAACAATTTTTACCTTTCGTAGAGTGACAAATCTACAAAAGTTTGACAACATGTTCTGTTGAGGAAGCTGAAGGGAAACAGACATGCTGTTTCTTGCATTGCTGTTTGGAATGCAAAGTGGTACAACCCATGTGGAAGGCAACTTGTCGATACGTACAAAGATTACAAATACCTTTTCCTCTGACCCAGCAATCTCACTTGTGGGAATTTATCCCACACAAAACTTTATCACCAATGAAATGACATACACACGTATTCATTGCACAATATTTCTTGGTTGATTTTAACAGCCCATGTCTGTCAATACAGGACTGTTAAAAAAAGTGACCTATACACCCACTGGGATACTAGGTAGCTATAAAACAAGAAAGAGGAAATTCTCTATGTACCACTATTGGAACAATACAGGATATAAGAATTTTAAGTGAGGAAAGCAAGGCAAAGAAAATATATGTATTGTATTACCTTGTGTAAGGAAGAAGAGGAAAAATGAAGAAATTAACAAAAGTGTTTAGGGAGGTTGGGTATAAGGTAGGAATGAGCCTTTCACTATATAACTGTGAGTATTATTTTGACCTTTGAACCACACCATTGTGTTACTCTTATTGTGAGTGAGAAGGCCATAAGAACACGGCTACATGGCAGCTGCCATCGGGCTGGGGATGGTAGGACCTGGGAGTTCATGCTCTGTCTAAAAGGGAGGCTCTTGCCGATTGTTGCTGTATAAGAACGATTGTGCCTGATCTTTTGATTTTTCTCAAGAGAAGTAATAAATCTGACTTTTTTATGTGAAATCCCATAGCTTTTAAATATTGACAAAAATTCTAAAAAAGTTTTTTAAACAACACTCACATTGTTAAGGGCCATGGTAGGACTTCTAAGCTTAGTTTGCAGGAGTCTCATCTTATGATCATGAGTGGTTTTAAACAAAAATGGCTTTGTTTCACTCAATTACAACTCCCTGTGCCGCCCCCTCCCCAGCTCCTGATTTCCCAGCCTGATTCTGAAAGGATAATAGGAATGCTGCCATTGTTATTGTTATTGGTTGATTGGAGATGGTTTTTTGGCATTTGGTTTGGTTTGGGTTTTGTTTTGTTTTGTTTTTTGGCTGTCTCTAAAAATCAACTCTACCTTCAGTGGTTGAAAATTTCCTGTCACTGTGGTTTTTTCAAAAACATGTGCTGTAATTCTGAGGGTAGTTCTCAAGGAGGAGGTCCCAGCTGTGTTAAGCAGGAACACATTATTGTAACAAACAGCTTTTCATGATGACTGCTGTGAAGTACACTTACATGGATCCATACGCTCTCTTGTTTAAAGGGGGGAAAAAAATCAAATTACCTATAATCACAGCTCCAGTTTGCATGGATGCTACATTTCCTTGAAGACCTTAAATTGGCTGTGCCAGGGTTTACCTCCCTTTCTCACCCCTTGAACTGAGACACTTCCAGATGATGCAAAGGCTGAGGATTTAGACCAAGGGTCAACACACTATGGCCTACAGGCCAAATCCAGCCTGCTACTTGTTTTTGTACAGCCCTCAAAGTAAGAATTACTTTTACATTTAAAAATGGTTAGGAAAAAAAATGTCAAAAGGAGAATGATATTTTATAAACACATCAACATTCTATGAAATTCAAATTTCATAACCATAAATAAGGTTTTATTGGCATATAGTCAGGCCCATGTGTTACATATTGCCTGTGACTACTTTCACAAGACAACAGCAAAACTGAGTAATTGCAATAGAGACCACATGGCCCACAAAGCCTAAACTATATTCTATCTGGTCCTTTGTAGAAATTTGCCAACCCCTCATCTAGAATATGATCCACTGGAATGGACAGGCTCTAGGGGTTGTTCCTTTGGAGAGCCCAATCTACTACATCAGGATTGTTCTACCATTGGTTAACCTTGGGTTTTAAGACCTCCAGGAAGGAAACAGAATCCAGGACAGAGCCCACCTGAGAGTGTGATTGCACTGTAGAGAGAGGTTGTGGGGTGAGCCCACCCTCAAGCCTTGCTCCTTGTAGGCCGACTTCCCAAGTCAAGAGCAGTTAATGTTAGGACTGCTTTTAACCACCCATTAACCCCATATCTCGGCCTTGTTTCAAACCCCATCTGTTCTCTTCAGTTGAAGGGGAGAAACTTATACCCCATAGGTCCTGCAGTATGGAGTGGGCCCTGATGAAGAGATCAGTGCCCTGATACAGCAGGACAATAAAAAAAAAAAAAAGGGCAACCAAAGTCATAAACCTACATGCAGACCCTGGGAGGTGGGTTTCCGTGGCTTTCCTCATAGCAGCAAGTGCACTTGGGCACTTGGGATGTCACACCTGATACTGTATGCTTGGTTTCCATGCCAGAAGCTATTTCTGATGTCCATTGAGGGTGGGAGAGAACTTGAAGCTACACCCTGCTAAGATCATGTCTGTGTTGGTACCGTGAACACACCCATAAACCTAACTCATGTATCATGTCACGATGGTATGTTGAAGAAGACAGGAGAGAGCTGACCCCTTAGCTATATGCTTCAGACACTTGTTTCATCAACACATATTTGGCACACATGCAAATAAAACATTCAGTGTAGATATATAGTTGTCATGATTCTCCAAGGACATATGCAAGAAACAAGTGTGTCAGGACTGAGCATCTGGGCCCATGAGAATAGGGTAGTTGTACTGACCACATGAATGGCATTAAACCATTTGGACCTGGTCCCAGATCCTGAAGCTATTAACAAGCGCCTTGTATCTTTAAAGCCAAAGCAGCAGAGTGGGGCAGCAGATACAAGACTACTGAGCTTTTACAGCTCATGCAGGATGGATCTCCTGGGGTCTAGTGAATTATTCACTCTTTACCAGTATATGCTGTATCCCTGCCTCACCTTCAACATTGACTGCTACTATGCCAGGGATAAAATGGATTTTTCCCTTTGGAACTCAAAGCCACATGTCCTACTTGAACAATGCTGCTCTGGGGAGGCAGCAGAACCCCCCAGACCAGCCCATCATTTAGTGGCACTGCCCATTAGACCACAGGCTGAGAGATTTTTGAGCAGAGCACCCTTTCTAGGTGACTTTTGGGTCTTCCAGTGCCAAGAGGTTGTTCATCTCCTGAATGCCCTTATCCCAGCATCTCTCTATGGCTGGCCCAGGGTTATCACCACATGGTGCTTCAGCCGCCTTTTGCTTTGTGTGGCAGCCTTAACTTGAGCAACCTGGGATTCCTTCTTCAATGTTAGGCTCCCAGCCAAGTTTTCTCTCTCTGGTGCTTCCCTGAGGTGTATCATGGTGAGCTTTGTGGGCCTGGGAGCCAGACAGATTCACATCCTGGGCTCACAGCTCAGTAGCTGGGGGACCTTGGGCAAGCTTTTCCAAGCCTCCGTTTCCTCATCTGTAAGATTGAGATAACACCTCATAGGGTTGTTAGGAGGTTTAAGGGAAATGCTATTGTGAAGCACAGTGCCAGGTATAGTCAGGTTCCAAATAAGCGTTCACTGTTGCTGTTACTAAGATTAATCACTATTCCTTTATTGTTAGCCCTGCTTGCCCCATGCTCTCAGCATTTTATATCTGGGTTTACTCTTTATCTTCAATTTTTTTACATACCAAGTTGTCTGTTCGTATGTGCTTTGGCTGCTGCTTTGGGATAATATTTGGCCTCTTAACGCCTAGATTGGCATCACATCAACTTAAATTATCTTGTCATTGAAAACAAAAGAGAGACTTGATATGGTAACAGAGCTTCTTGAGCTGTTCAGTGTTTCCTGGGCCCCCACCCTTTCCGCATGGCCACTGATGACAAGGGTTGACACCCACTAACAGGGGGTCATCTTCACCCTCTTTCTGACTAGCTCAGCTTTTGTTAAATTCTTTTGATTCTTGTTTGCTGGCAGTCCTGAAAAATGTTTTGGATGCTTTTATTTGGAAAATTGAAAAAATGTAAGTGGAGGGTAGAGCAAAACAACTTCTAAGAAAGAAGAACTTATTTGTTAGGGTCTCGTGTTCTCCAGGATATGGTTACCTGTGTGGGAACTATCGGAACAGTCTTCGGATCTGATAAAACACACATATCTGGGGGGGGGGGGGATATATATATTAGATAGATAGATAGATAGATAGATAGATAGATAGATAGATAGATATTTGTCTGTCTGTCTGTCTATCTATCTATCTACATTCCTCAAACTCCCCTTCTCTTCCCCCCTCAAAAAATAAATCCTTGGCCAAATCTAGATGACATTCAAGCTTAATTTACATGCACTTTATCTACAGACTAAAGGTCACTGCGTGAAACAAGCTGGAGCTTTTAGGTTGTAATTCTGCTACAAAAGGAGCATTTTTCATCCCATCAGCTGCTTTTATGTAGCTCTTTTTAACAGCTCTATATTTTAAGTAGATATAATTTACGTCTAGTTTAACTAAAGTTCAACACAATTTTCTTGACTGAAAGGTAGAGTTAAAAAAACAAGGGCAACTAATGATCATTTAAAATGCAATTTGTAGAGTTTATTCTGACTGCAATAACTAGAGTAACCCTTTCATCTACCACTCAGAAAAAGCTTCTTGTGCTTACCCAAGTGCTGGGAACTTTGGAGACTCAGTCTGGGGTGTATGTAAAAACTGTAAAGTCCCTGGGAATGTGCTGTGGATAACTGTACCCCACCTAAAATGATGAGCTGGCAATGGCAAAATCATTCCCATTTTTCAGTAACTTAGTGGGTGAGTGTTGGAGTCTGGAATCCTTTTCACTCAAAGGTGAAAAATGTCCTTTCTCTATAGGCAACACTTGAGGACCTTGGAATCAATCCCTCTGAACTGGAAGACCTTTAGAGGAAAACCCGTTATAGAGTATTGTGTGATGAGTATCAGGGTAGTCAAGAAGAGAGAAAATCAATCCTCACTAAAGCGATGGAGGAAGGTTGCATGGAGGAGACAGAACTTGAAATGGGCAGTGTAGTTGGTGAGATATGGGCAGGGCAAATCATTTCAAGCACAGGTAATAACTTGAGCCAAGGTCTAGGGACTGGAGTGAAAACTGTAAAGGGCTGGAAGAGCAAGAAGCCAAGCAGGTCTCCCTGCCCTGGAGAATTTGGGGGAGATGTGAGGGTGAAACTAAGGTTGACTTGGTGAGAATGACCCTTGAATTTCCACTTTTGAGAAATGGATCCAATAGGGGGAGTCATGAGGAAAGTGGTTTTATAGGACTGATCTGGTGGTGTGATGCAGGCAAGACTGGAGGCAGGAAAAAAGTTAGGAAGCTGTTGTATTAGCACAGACAAAAAATGATTCATGTCTGCATGGTGGCATCAAAAATGGAGAAGAAGGTATATAGCCTCGAAATATCAAGAGAGAAGGATGAATTGAGAGAAAGTAACTAATTGGATATAAGAAAGAGAAATGGTCCATCTGGTCTGGACCCATCCAACACTGAGAAGGATGGTGGCATTGTAGACAGTATTGAGGGAACACACAAGAGGGTTCGTTCATAAAAGTGAGGATGCTGTATTTGTTTTAAGGCTGTATATGAGATGGAAAGACGAATGGGGAGAAGAAAATGGAGGGATGAAAGAGGATTCAGGGAGAGGAAAACATGCTGCTTCTAAGAACTCTGTCTTTTTCCTGAGAGAGAGATGTTTGCTAGTCTAAAAAGGTAGACCCCAAGGCCTTGGTAATTAGTGCGGGAATCATACTATGTGCTCACTCTTGGCTCCCCTATTAGCTGCATGACCTTTGACAAATTACTCAACCTCTCTGTGTCCCAGGTCTCTCATCTTTAAGAAGACAATGAGAGCAGTAACTACTTCAGATGTTATCATAGGATTTAATTCAATAAGCCACGAAAAGTCCTTAGCAGGGTTCCCAGTATGTGTTAGCTTTTACTGATACTTTAGTGTTTCTCAAATGCTTCCTTTCTGTGCTTCAGGAATTGTGAAGGCTTGTGATAAAAAACAATAGAGATGGAATCAACAGAACTTGCCAGAGAAAAGGCAGACTCTAGGATGACTCTGAAGTTTGGAATCCTAGGTAACTGGGGAAACACATGGACCTCTAGAGAGAATGTTGTTTCCTAGATAGTCATTTTTTACTGGTTGATGGGTCCAAAAGGAAAAAAATATATTTTCGATATTGGCTTTAGGGAAGTTAATTATACTCAGCATAATTTGCAAATATTTTTATTTATGTTCAATGTGAACTCATGTATTCATTCTTTCACTGACCAAATCATTTTGGACCCAATAGGAACAGCATGTGTGTCAGACCAATGGTTGCACCCAGCCAGTGTTCTCGTGCTAATAGCATCAACAGTTATTTTGTGGGTGAGCATCTCACTCTAAGGACCACCTTCAAATGTTTTTTTGGAATAATTGCTTGTAGATATTCCCTGTGCTGAGGGAGGAGAGGGCTGAGCAGGAAATACATCGACAAAACATCTTCACAAATGTTTTTGCTAAATACAAAGAATGCCATAGGGCAGAGTTTGGGGATAATGGTTTAATTCTTTGTCCATTCCCTCAACATTCGACAAGTTACTTAACTATCATTTATGAACACTTTACTGACTATAAGGTGGGGATAAGAATGCTTAGATGAAAATCAGAAATTATGTGAAGATGCTTGTTGAAGGGAACAATGTGAGCACACAATATTGTTATTAGCAGTTAGTGAAAGATTACTTCAGCAGCACTCCTGCTTCAAAAAACTCCATTAGAAGCCTGGGGGGAGATAAGTGATTCTCAGCTCACTTCAAAACACTCATCTCTTTGTCCCCTAACTCCCTCTGCACTCGTTTGTCTGTGTAGCACAACTAAAACCTTGTTTCTATACAGTTTTGGTCTCTAATTTGTCACCTTTAGTCACCTTGTACCTTTAAGTATAGTTCACTGTTCTTTGCTGGGCCTCCAGTGAGGGATTTGATGAATACTTCTTCACAGGTGAATTCATCCACAGCTCAACAAGTACAAATACGAATTAAGCCCAGTTTCTGAACCCGGTTTCCTGCCATGCAAAGAATTTTGAAGGTGGGTCCTGGAACATGTTTTAAATTCCTTCCTCAAAATTCATGCTACCTGGGCCAGCCGAGTGGCGCGGTGGTTAAGAGCTGGCTTGGGAAGTCAGTGGCCCCGGTTCAGTCCCACATAGGAGGGCCAGTGACACTGCCCTCTAAGAAAAAAAAAAAAGAATTCATGCTACCCACCAAATAGAAGATGGTGTCAGGTAAAACTGACTTAGAGGCCTGCTCTGCCGGTCAGAGATTCATTTATTCATCCAACGCATAGTCCCTGAGCATCTGCTATGTCCCAGGCACTACTGTAGGTACGCGAGAGACAGTATGAACAAAACACACAGATCTCCATCATCTTGGACTTTATCTTCTGATGAGGATGGACACATATAAACCAAAGTAAATTATCTACAATATTAGAAGGTGATAAGTGTTATGGAGAACAATGAAGGGATGAGGTTGAGGGAGGGGGAAGGGGAAGATGCAATTATGTCACCTGGGTGGGAAAGGCCTCACTGAAAAAGTCACATGAGAAAAAACTTAAGGTAGGAAGAACTGAGCCATGTGGCTATCTGGGGATGGGCCTGTTCAGGACTTAGGAACAGCAAGTGCAAAGGCCCTGAGGTGGGCCAGTGTCTGGAGAGCTCAAGGAACAGGAAAGAGACTAGAGCAGAGCGGGAGGGAATAGTAGGAAAGGAAGTCAGAAAGATAACTGGGGGGAGGAGGAACAAGGAAGCCAGCTCATGTAGGGTCTTGCAAGCTGTTGTAAGGATATTGGCCTTTAGGGGGAGTCGTTAAAAGGATTTTAGGCAGAGGAGTAACATGATCTGACATAACTTTTCTAAGAGTCACTACAATGAGATTAGACTCTGTGTATGGGCAGGGTGAGCAGTGGAAGCAGACAGGTCATTAATATAACTCTTGCAATAATCCAGGTGAAAGACAGTGGCTTAGACCCGGGAGGTAGCAGTAGAGGTGATAAGAAGTGGACAGTGTCTAGGATATATCTGATGGTCAAACTGATGGAATTTGCTGCTACCTTTGAATATGAAGTGTATAGGGGAAGAAGTTAAATAACTTCAAGATTAGTACCCAAGCAATGAAAAGATAGAATGCCATTAACTGAGATGGCATAACTGCAGATGGAACAGATTTGAGGGGAATATCAGGAGTTCCGTTTGGGGTATGTTAGCATTGAGATTTCTACTAGATGTCCCAGTGAAGATGCAGAAGAAGCAACTGACTCCGAGAGTCTGGGAGGGGTGTCCCAGCTGGACACATACCAGGAAGAAGTAAAGATGCTAAGTGTGAGAATAGTCATTACCTGGGCACAGGGAGGTACTAGCTAACCAAGAGTCCATCTATTCCTTATTAAAACCAGACTTAAAAAAACAAATTCTTTTCTAAACAACCAAATTAAATCAATTAATTGTATTGTGAGCCTTTTGTGCCAGAGATTTTGTCTTACCTTTATAAGCACAGGGCCCAGCTTATTAAGTGTTTGCTGATGAATAACTAGGTACTTTGAACTCAGTCAGAAATATCTTGGAAAGGAGTTTAAAAGAAAGCTTTTACTAGCAGAGTACTGTGTCAGTCAGTATAACAAACGATTGAGCGCCTGTTCTGGGCAGTGTGGGTGCACTCTGTGGGTGCGGAGGAACAACAACAAAGGGGCCCCCAAGGAATGTATTGGCTAGTGGGAGGGAAAAGACAAATCCTCAAACACTTACGACACAAAGAAAGGATAATAGGACCCTAACAGAAGTAGGAATAAAATCCAGTAGGCGATCAGGAAAGGTTTCAAGAAGGAGGCGGCATCTGAGTCAAGCCTGGAAGGATGGGCAGAGCTTCAGGAGGGAAGAGGGCACTTGAATAGCCGGTGGTTCATTTTCACTAGAGCATGGTGGATGTAAAAATGTCTGACAAGTCTTTACTTTCATTCTTGAAAATTATTTTGAGGGGCAGCCGGTTAGCTCAGGTGGCGAGAGCGCAGTGCTGGTAACACCAACGTTGCTGGTTAGATCCCCACATGGGCCGCTGAGGTGCATCCTCCAAAACTAGATTGAAACAACTACTTGACTTGAAGCTGATAGGTCCTGGAAAAACACAAAAATATATATATATATTTTTTGAGTATAGAATTGAAAATGTTTTCTTGTCAGAAATGCAACTGAGATTTTCCCTTTATTGGCATGTTTTAAGCAATTTTATTACGATATGTCTTAGTGTCATTTTCTTCATATTTCTTGTGCTTGGGTTTTATGGAGCTTTTTGGAGATACAGGTTTAATGTTTTCCTTAAATTTTTGAAAGTTTTTGCCATTATTTTCTCCAATATTTTTCTGCCCTCCCTGTCAGCCTGATACTCTAATTACACATGTATTGGGCTACTTGAAGTTGTCCCACAGCTCACTGATAATCTGTTCACTTTAAATCTTTTTTTTCTCTCCATGTGATTCATTTTGGCTAGTTTCTATTGCTATGCCTTCAAGTGCACTAATCTTTCTTCTGCAATGTTTAATGTTCTTAGTCTAATTCAGTGTACTTTTCATCTCATTGTAATTTTCATTTCTAGAAATTTAAATAGTGTTTTTTATATTTTTCATGTTTCTTGTTTTGTTTTTTTTTTGAAGATTTTATTGTGGAATTGGTGGAGGGGAACAGCATTGGGGAATCGGGGAAGGGGAACAGACAAGTTGCTGTCTTTTTGTTCTTCAGTTTGGTTGCGGAGGATGTTGCTTCACTGTTGGTATCGTCATTGCGCTCTTCCCGGATGAGGTAGATCGGTCGCTGGCCTCTGGATGTCGCTCACCGCGGCTATTGGCAGCTCACGCTTGGCTGCCAGCCGCTCACGCTGGCTGCCGGCCACTCACTGTAGCCTATGGCAGCCCACTGCAGCAGGGGCTGCAGCCTACACCATCACCGGGGCTCGCACAGCGCAGCTCCAGGTGGAGCTGTTGTTAGCTGTAGAGGGCAGTGTCACTGGCCTTCATGTGGGATCCGAACCGGGGCCACTGGCATCCCAAAACCAGCGCTTAACCAATGCGCCACTCGGCCGGCCCTCATGTTTCTTTTTAACATATTCTATCTTGCTTCTAGCTTCTTGAACATTAGGAATACAGTTAAGGTACTGTTTTATTGTCTTTGTCTACTAATTCCTTCATTTTGGTCATTTCTGAGTGCAATTCAATTGATTGGGTTTTTTCCCCTTATTATGGGGTTGTGTTTTCCTGCTTCTTTGCAGGCCTGGTAATTTTCTGTTGGATGCTAGACATGGTGAATTTTACCTTTTGGGTGCTATTGCTTAATCAAGTACCCTCTAATTTGCCAATGGAAGGAAACACACTGCCTTGGGTAAGTTCCACAGGGCTGACCATCCTAGAAATGACACATTCCAACCTTGTACCAAGAAAGTCCTACTGTCTCTTTAGCACTCATGTGAGAAATCAAAGGAAACACAAAGGCAACAGAAAATAAATCCAGTTTGATTCCAGGATGCTCAGGAAGAGAAAGTGGTCATTTCTCTTTCCTGCTGAGGAATGAAGAATTTACTCAATGACAGCTTACTATGTGGAAGGCCCTGGACTATGTGTTGGTGTTATAAAAATAAGATATATACTTCCCTTGCCCTCAAATGCTTACAGTTGATAGGGAACAAACAAGTAACCAGGCAATGACATAAGTGCCCTGATGGGAGAAGCACAGGATGCTGTGGAACCACATAGGAATCTCTCCAACCTGGGACAGGAGGAAAGACTTTCAGGGAAAGTGGCAACAAGAATGATACACAATGTGAGAGAGTGACTGGAGCCTTGTAACCTTTTCCTGATTGTGTGTGTGACCATTATAGTAATTTGGAAAATACAGAAAGGTATAAAACCGTAATTTTTAAATTCCTTCATTTTGCAAATTAAAGTTGCAAAATAAAATTTTTAAATTCCTTTATTTTGCAAATTAAAGTTGATGAAGTATGTAACTTATCGAGAAGTTGCCCTGTGACCTTTTTTTGCTATTTTTTAAAACTTATAAAGAATCATCAGGAAAAGAACAAAAAAGATCCCCACCTCTTTAGGCAGTGCTCTGTTCTCAAGGTATGAGCTTGCAGGAAGTTTTCTGGGGGGGTGGGGGGGGGGAGAGAGAGAGAGAGAGAGAGAGAGAGAGAGAGAGAGAGAGAGAGGAGAGAGAGAAGAACCTGGAAGATGCTGGAACAGGTCCTTGTTTTGATGGTGCAAACAGAACTTCTTAAAGTGTAGGTGGGAGCCATCTGCATCAAAAAGACCTAGGAGCATCCATTTAAAATGCTGATGTCTGGGCTCCACCCTGGATCGCCTGAGTCAGAATTGATGGAGGTTGAGCCTGGGAATCTGCATGTAAATTGCTTCCTAGGTGATTCTAATACACCCTAATTTAGAGAATCACAGGCATGGAATTAACCCAGACTGGGTAGGAGAAGGGATTAGAGGCTTGGAAGTCTGAAGTTTAAAAGAGGAGGGCCTGAGGGCCGGCCGAGTGGCGCGGTGGTTAAGCGCTGGCCTGGGAAGCCAGCGGCCCGGTTCGGTCCCACATATAAGGGCCAGTGACACTGCCCTCAAACACACACACACACAAAAAAAAAAAAACAAATAAAAGAGGAGGGCCTGACTGACTCTGAAATAGGCTGGATCCCTAACACCAGGGACGGGGCTGCAGGTGTTTGATTATGGCGAGGATGAGTATTTTGTCATATATTTATTGGTACCTTAAAATTTTTTCATTGTGTGCGATTTGCTCATTCATGTTTTAGCTTATTTTTAAAAGTATTTTTCTTACTAATTGACAATGACCCTTTTATAGGAAAGTTATTAGCTTTTTGTGTATTACACATGTTGCCATATTTTCCCCTCAATAATGATTATAACATTTATTGAGAATTTACAACTTGTCAGACTCTATGCAAACAGCTTTAAGTCTGTGTGTCAAAAATGTACTTATCTTTACAACATTATTGATTATAATCCCCAAACTGTCTTTCATATCACTGTGGCAATATTGTGACTACCAATTTGTGCTTTCTAATCCCCTCACCTTCTTCCTCATTCTCACCCCTCTCCCAACTAGCAACCACCAGTTTTTCCTCTATATCTCTGAGGCTGAAGCTGAATAATATTGCATGTCAACTATAATTTAATGTGTATATATAGTCACAGGATATAGAGTACAGCATAAGGAATAGAGTCAGTAGAATTGTAACAGCTACATACGATGTTAGAGGGGTAGTAGATTCGGCGGGGGGAGTTACCATTTTGGGAGGGGTGTAAACGTCTAACTATTACAGTGTTTTGCACACCTGAAACTATTTTTTAAAAAAGTCCTTATCTTGATAACAGCCCTATGAAGTAATCACTGTTATTATCATAATTATCATTCCCATTTTACACCCAGGTCACCAAGCCTTAGAGAGATAAATCCCCCTGTTTGAGATCACAGAGCCAGTGAGTGAAGGAATTGGAACTGAGATCCGACGGAGCATGTCTGACTCCAAAGCCATGTTCTTTACATCACACCTTTTGGCCTTACCTGCCTTTTAATTTTGTTTATAGGTCTTTTCATGTTTATACATGACAATTTTTATTTTCATGTCATCAAATCTATAAAACCTTTCTTCTATGGGTTCTTCTTTTGCTTCCATGCTTAGAATGTTCTTCCCCACCTCAAGAATCTTAAAATCCAATAGTCACCTCTATTTTCTCCTAGTTACACATAATTTCATTTGAAAGCTATTCCGTTATATATGTATGTATTTAAATATACAGATGAAAAGAGCCTTTCCCCTTTAAGAAATAATTGGCCAGAATAAGTTGTAAAATTGCCAGACTCGAAAATAGGCAATTCACGACAAAACAGCTTCTTAAAAATAAAGTACAGACAAGAATTTGAAATTCATTACTTGATATTTAGTGGCAACTTTTTCTTTTTGATGACTGGAGGAGAACTGCCTCAAGATGAGACACAGCATATATAGATATAAGACCATTTTATCTCCATATTTGTGTCTGTTTCCAACCTGGAAAAAGGAAGACCGACCCCAGCATAGGAGACAGTGGGAGTCTGCATCTTGAGCTTTTTCTGAGGGTAGCCCAGTGATTTTGGTTCCTGAGCTGGGTCAGCCAGTTGGTGCCAGAAGGAATCCTTGCTGCTAGTAATTCTCAGGCAACAGGAGGAAATGCAAAAGGACTGACCATTCCCAAGAGGCAGCCACTGGAACTGCAGACAGGACAAGGCTGAGAACCTGGCTTGTTAGCACCCGAGGAACTCCAGGTGGGAGAAGGAAAAGGTTTAGGAAGGGGGTTATAATGACCAATGGTGGCTTATAATGACCAATGGTGGGTTAGGGAGCTTATCAGATTGTATCTGGTTATTTCTATAAATGCTACTCTGTAATACACTTTTAATTTAGTTGCTAAATTGAGCTAGTAAGTAGACTTTAGTTAAATACTTTTATTAAAGTAGTATGAGTTGATTTTTCAAAAAGCAGAATCAGCTGATCATGAAACAATATGCTGTTATAACACCCAAGTTGTTTTTATAAGAACTCTGTCATTTACTCCTCACAGCCACTCCCTGGGGTAAGTGTTGCCATAGGTCCTACTTTGTAAGGGGCTGGGGGGCTTGTGCAAGGCCCCGTGCAGTCAGCTAGAAACAACAGTCATCTGCCACCCCCTGTGTGACCCAGGGTCAGAGCCTAAAGAAGGCCTGAGGCACACCTGGGGGAGGACATACTTCTTCAGGGACTTTGGTCCTGCATTTTCAGACGTACCCAGTGTTAATAAATTTCACACTGGGCTGTTCCCTAAAGCCCTGGTCCCAGCTGTAAGTAATTTTCCTGGCAATATTGGGTGAGGGTGGTTGCTGGAACCACCCCTTGCAACCGGGATTGTTGAGGAGCCTTGAACCCATATTAGCCTCCTCAGCTCCTGTGACTTCCCAGCCTCTACGTGCAAGTGGGCTGGCTAAGGTTTGTGGGTGGACTCCAAACCAACACTCACTAATTATATGCTCAGAATTTTATTGGAGAATCCAGGCAATGACCGAGGCAGGGTGAGAAGGAGAGCCATGGGACGCTGCACTCTAACAATACAGTTCAGCTCCACAGAAATAACTCAGCAAAGTAAATACCTTAGTGATAAATAGAAACCCTCCCAGCGCCCCAACCCCACACACTCTTTGGAGGGTAGGCTGGCCTCCACCCGCATTCTAATGCACGTAGCAAAAGAGGAGTTGGTGAATACCGTGTTTTCCCCGTGGCATTGCATTTTCAGTGATGTTTGAGCCTCTTTTATATGTCAGCACCCCAGCCTCTGCCCAGCTGACCCAGCCCTAACCAGCCTTGGGTGTACAGCTCATGCTGGCATGAAAGGTTTGTGTTATTACCCTACAGGCCAAGGGCACATCCATGGTTTCTGGTTTTGTTGATGTGGGGTAGGAGAAGGACAGCCATATCTCAGGGACCCTAATTGGAGAGCCCTCACCTCTGCGAGCTCCTGTTTTCTAGGGATTAGTGGAGTGCCTGCCCAAGTAAAGTTATCCTAAAAAAAAGGGCACAAAGAAAAACAGGTAACCACATGGTAGATAGTCGGTTTCCATAAACAATGTTATTGCCAGTCAGAAAGGAATATCATTGATTGAGGGGCACATTTCCCACCCATTTGAGCTAGTAATCGATAATGAAGTATTTATTGAGTAGCTACTATGTACTTGATATCATCCCAATGGTGGGAAATGGAATGGATGAGTAAATGGGGCAAACAGAAAAAGGATGAAACTGTCCCTACCAATAAGAGCCTGTCTGGTTAGAAGCCAGAATAACACACATAAAGAAGTGTGCCAACTATCAGCCATACAGTGATACTCCTAGGCTCAGGAGGGGGCAGTCAGTGAGAATCAGGGTCTGTGGGGAAGGCTAGGCAGGATTCAGTTGGGTCCTGAGGATCCCAAGCAAGATGAACCAACACTAGCAAAGGAGCCCCAGGCCGTCGACGTGGGCTTGCTCACCGGAGCTCAGAATTGCCTGGACCTTTGGCTGACCTTCGAGTGGGGCTGCAAGAATTTCACCCCCATACAAACCCCACCTTCCTGTTGAGGTTAGCAGATTGTTGCCACCATGTCTTGGCCCCAGTGTGAATTCCTGCCTTTCCCAGAGATGAGCTGACCCCAGCTTCAGACCCTTGTGAGGGACTCCTCTAACGCCTGTAGTCTAACCCTCAAGCACAGACAGCTGGGCCACCACACTGATAGCCCCATCTCTGCAATCCAGGGACTCTCAGCCAATGGCAGGCTCCCCAGAGCTGTTTCTAAAGCATTGTTTGCATGCACATAATAATAGCAATTTTCATAACCAAGGAGAATCATAAAGAGTATTCCATTGTCTAAGAAAAATGGAATTTAAGTTACAGAATAGGTCAGATCTGAAAGGTGACTTAGAATTTAAAGTATTCCAGCTAGCAGACAGGAGCCTGCACTTGGGGACTTCAGAGAAGCCATGGCAGGACACATTGTTTTAGCAACGGGCAAACCAGAGCAAGCTGGTGACACAGGGCAGGTTTGCTCCCTTTCTTTTCGTGAATCAGTCCTGAGAGTAAAAGGTGAGAGGAAGGGAGTTCAAGAGGGCAGCCAGCCAACCACCACGGGTAGGTTTTGTGTTCAGAAGAGCAGTGGCAGCTCACCACATTCAGCACTATTCATTCTGATGAGAAAGAAACACTTCTGCACAGAAAACCTTTCACTTTCGCACAGAAAAGATATCTTGAAATTGATGCATTTTCAACTAGTAAAAATCTAATATCCTGCTTATATTCAAAGTAAGCTAAAGCAAAAATTTGCATTTTAAGCTGAATTCAGAAAATTCCTTTTGCAAAGGCTGGGCAGTATGGAAAAGTATATGTGGGAGAAAGTACTCAGCGCTGGAAGCTGTGGTGAGCCTGGGCGGGCTACTCTGCTTGCATTCTCTGGACTTCAGCTCTCTCATCCCTCTTCTCCTGACTCTAGGTTTCTAGGTGTTCTTCCCCACCTCCTCCCCACCATTCCCTGGTGGGAGCAGAGTTTGAAATGATCTGTCTACATTTTACAAATGAGTAACTAAGACCACTCAGCGTGGCAGCTGTTGTTCCCATAAAATGTGTCCTCCAAGCCAGTGTGGCTCGTTTGGGAGATTTCCCACCAGTACTGTGGACCTTCTGATGCCTCACCCACTCCCTTCCCAACACTATCAGATTTTCATATCGTAAGCAATTCATTATCACCTTCTCTCAAGACAAGATTTCCCTGGGAATCCATTGATGTGCTCTCTGACCTGAGCCCTATCTCCCCAGTGGGAAAGTTCTAGACCTGAAACTGTCACTGTAAGCAGAAAGAACAGGGCCATGGGGGGGGAAGGGGGAAGAGGAAGTGAGGGACACAAAGAAAATTGGAGATGAGATCATTCTTAGGAAAAGGCGAAGCTACAGCTAATTTTAATGGATTATAACATTATTAGCATTGTGGGCAGGGAAAAATCTCTACTTCCTGTTTCACCATGACAGTTCCTTCAAGGGAATCTCACCTCCCCATGGGAAGTGAGTGGCCAGCAGGGACCAGTCCTGGGAACGCCAGTAAAGCCAGCCCTGAATATTTTGTGCCCTCATTGAAATATAATCCTAAATTTCTTTGTTCTTTGGAACAGTGGCGATCTTTTTCCAGGGCCTGTCCACTCTCGCATTTTGGGAGTGTATTCTCTTTCTTGGTTTTAATAAATCCTCTTCTTGTTTGGCTCGCTTGACTTTGTTTGCAAGGATTAATATTTTGGTATGTCCTGGAATTCCTTCCCATGATGTTTACCAAGAACCCCCAGTTTCTCCTGCAACAGAACCAGGTGCATTTCTCTGCAGTGATACAGACAAAAGAGAGAACAAGTTTTCCTGCTCACAAAATGCTTCATTCTTTGGGGAGCAGGGACAGGTATAATAATAAATGTATACATAGGCATGACAATATTGGATAATGTGAGTGTCACAGAGACAAAAAGCCAGGTGACAGTGATGGGGAGTAGCTTCTGGGGTTACCTTCATTTGGGGAGTCAGGAAAAGCCTTCCTCACAAGGTGACAGCCTCAGTGAAGATGTGGACACAACATACAAGGCACGGTAAAGACCCTTCTATGATGATGGCCATTGTGACTGGAGCAGAGCGACAGGGGGCATAGTGGTAGGAGATTCAGAGCTGCCTCCTGAATGGATGGTGCCAGACAGTCCCAGGACAATGAGCTTCCAGCTTCCCATTGCAAATCCTAAGTCAAGATTTAGGATGCCTTCTATGTCAAATGTGACTCCTTAATTTGACAGTCTAGGTTTTGTGACTTTCAGTTTTGGATTTTCTTATTTCCATCCAAATTCTTAATCATTATTATCAAGAAAAAAATGTTTCTGACTTCCTTTTGGCCATACCTTTTCATACCGTTTCACCTTGATGCAATCTTGTACAGCCCAAGTTTGTTAAAAGAATATCGCAGAGTGAAGAGTAACACAATTTACTGGTAAATATCTATGTTCACATTTAGCATATAAGTGAAGCCAAAAGATCAGGAAATGAAAATTTCTTTCATTTTTTTTTTTTTTTTTTTTTTTTACAGAATCTGGGCCTACCCCAGACCAGTGATGAGTATAAAAGAGAAAGGCTAATTTTCCCTATTGATGCTTCTGTTGTTTCAAAGTACTCCTGCTGTGTGATCCCCCA
Source organism: Aselliscus stoliczkanus (assembly GCA_033961575.1). Lineage (NCBI taxonomy): Eukaryota > Metazoa > Chordata > Mammalia > Chiroptera > Hipposideridae > Aselliscus > Aselliscus stoliczkanus. Next base: position 103,844,076 of record CM066732.1, read on the forward strand.
GGCAACAAATGAAGCATTGTAAAGTCTTTAATGGTTCTCTCAATGGGCAATTATACATTTTTTTACACAATACATTTTGTCAGTAGTGCAGCTGATTACATTCATTTATGAAAATGACTACAAACAGTGAACTGAAATGTTTTTCTCTGTGGTTCTGTTAAGGTAATCATCAGAGCCATAATAAAAAGTGTAGTAGACCTGGAATCAGAAAACCTGGAGTTGAGCCCAGCTCATCTATGCGCCAGCAATGTGACCTTCAGTAAATGATGCTGCCTCTTTAAGCCCCTAGGTTCTTATCTGTGTAGAAGGGAGAATATAATAATATGTCCCAATACACTTCAGCCCAGAGAACTGTTGGAGCAGGGAGGGAAGGGTGTGTTATGGGAAGGGGCACCAGTGTGTTCCCAGGCATTGTAAGTTTCCAGTTCTTAAGGTGGGGGTGGTATATACATGTTTGTTTTAATATTCATTTTTAAAGTGTTCATATACATTTTATATATTTCTGATATATACGATATATTTCACAGTAAATTTCTGAAGCAGTCAGTCAATACTTGTTAACAGACTTAATAAAAAGTAAATATAGTACCTGTTTTCCTCTGGACCTCCCAGCAAACAGAGTAAACCTAGATAGAAGACAAAACAATTATTCCCCTCAAATCAAAACATGCTCTTGTTAAAAAGAGTTTAATTGAAAGAGTAATCTTTGAAATGAATAAAACAAGGGCATATCATACTCAGTACTGATCCATCCCACCTGGCCCTCCACTCCTCCTCACTTGAGGCTTTCTTAGATTTCTCTCCAGAAATAGTCTAGAAAGCTAAAGACAAAAAAAGAATCTTGCAAGTGGCAAGAAAGAAGCATATAGAAGTATTTGTGTGTGCACCACTTTTTTACATAAATGGAAGTATGTTATACACGCTACTCTGTACTTTGCATTTTTTCATTTATCTTAGAGATCTTTCTATTGAAAGATCTTATGGTTAAAAAAATTTTTTTTCACAGTATTTTCTCGTATGGCTATGCTACACTTTATTTAAGCAGATCTCACTGATAAATATTTAGGTTGCTTCCAATTTCTGCTCTTGCCCACATTTCTGCAACAACCATCTTTATTCATGTATATATATATATATATATATATATATATATATATATATAGTTACATAGATATATCTCACACATATACGAGTGCATCTGTAGAATAAATCCCAAAGTGTAATTGATGAATCAAAAGATAGATCCAGGGCCGGCCGAGTGGCGCAGTGGTTAAGTGCTGGCTTGGGAAGCCAGTGGCCCCGGTTCCGGTACCACATATGAGGGCCAGTGACACTGCCCTCAAAAAAAAAAAAAAAAAAAAAGATAGATCCATTTAAATTTTAGTAGAGATCGCCAAAATGCCCTCCAAAGAGACAGTATACTTCCATCAACAGAATGCAAGAGTGCTGCTTTCATGACACCCCAGTGATATATGCTGTGTTAGGCTTTTTATTTACCTATTTCTCAAACCTAAAGGTAAAATGAGTATTTTGTCATTCGGATTTATTTATTTCACTCAAAGTAAAGATGAGACACTCTTTTCTTTCTCTGAATTTCCTGTTTGGGTCCATTGCCCATTTTTCTTTTGGTTTTTTGTTCCTTTATTTATAGCTTCGTAACAGTTCTTTATATACAAGCCCTTTGCAATTATTCTCTAGGTTTGTGTTTCTTCTTTGTTATTGCTCGAGTTTTATCTCAGAAATCTTTAATTATTAGATAGTCAAATGTATCACATTCTACCTACATATATACCAGTGGTGCCAAAAAAGTGTATACATGTGGACACTTTGGTCAATGTTGCTCAAGCAATAATAAGACAGTTTGCTGTAATCAGAAGTGTCTCGACGCTGATGGTAACCACTTTGAGCTTCTTGTAATTGCAGAAGTCAAACATGACTTGTATTCATCTTTCATTATTGGCATATATTGAGTATTACAATTTTAATAGTTTTTTTCCTTTCTTAAAATGTGTATACAGTTTTTTGGTACCCTCTATATAGTATGAGGGTTGTTTCCTTAGAAAGTCTTTCTTATTCTGATGCCATTATAAATATTTTCCTCCATACTTTTACTAGTTTGTTTTTCACTTTTAAATTTTTATCAATATCGTTTAATTAACTTATTTAGTGTAAGGAGTGAAATAAGGATTCAGCTTTTTGTTTTCCCTCCAGATGTCTATCCAGTTGTGTCAACTCTATTTTTTAACTAATATATTTTCTCCCCACAGCTTTGAAATGCCACATTATTTGGATCTAAAGATTGCTGTATCTAGAAATTAAAAATTTTTGGATGGTTGATAAATTAAGTCCTTTCTGGCAAATTCACAGGATCATCAAAACAGTAGCATAAATAGAGAGTGCTCATCATGTGTTGGGCCCTGTTCTAAGTCTGTTGCATGTATTTGCTCATTTAATCCATGGCCATTCTATAAGGCAGAGGCGATGAGCTTTACTTACAGACAAGGACACTAAAACACAGAGAGGTTAAGTAACTAGCCCAAGGTCACACTGCTTGTGAGTGACAAAGTCATGATTTGAACAAAGACAGTTTCACTTTAGAATCCATGCTTCTATCCAACCCGCTGCTGCCCCCACGAAATGGAAAACATGTTTGTGTGTGCTTCCTACATGCTAGGTACTGTTCTAGGAACTTCACATAGAATTATTTCATTCAGTCTTCACAACAATCCTAAGAAGAAAGCACTATTACTATCTCCATTTTATGGATGGGCAAACGGAAGCAAAATATAACTGGAGGATAGAAAGGGAGGGAGGAGTAGTGTGAGATGAGTCCAGAGAAGAAGGACTTTTGCTCTATCTTTAGAGCAGCGAGGAATCACAAAAGTGCTTCAATCGGAGCTGACCCGATCAGATTTGGTTTTTGTAAAACTCATTAAGAGCAATGTGGAGAACAGAAGGGGGAAAGGGCTACACAGTGGGTGTGGGGGAACCAGATATCAGACTAAGGCCATGCTGCTGTGGCCCCCACCACACGTGGCCCTCCAGTGGCGACTAGGCAACGTCCACGTGGCAGGAGGATTACTACGCTCGGGGGGCCAGGGACAGAGCCCAAGGCAGGTGTTTATATTATTTACATTTTCAGAGAAAACCAGTGTCAAGAGGTTACCTCAATCCTGCTCACCCAGCTAGTGAGTGCTTGCTCCTCACCACTAAGCCTCCCGACCCTCTTCATTCAGGCTCACCGATCGAGCCCGCCAGGTGTTGGTGGGGGAGAGAGGGGCGGCTCTGGCGCATTACAGCCTTGAAAGCTGAATTTGGCAGTTCCTTCGCCATCCTCTGTCTTTTCCCAATTTGATAGAAATCAAGTAGATTCTATTGGCAATGTTGACAGATGAGCTTCTGATATCAAATATCTTTAGATCTTTTAAGGGTTTCTTTTCTGTTTTAGGTGAGCTTTTCCTTGGACTTCTGCATATTCTCCCGAAGTTACTTCATGAAAATTCATAATTGCTTTCTTCTTGTCTGATTAAAGGGCAAGTTCAGGGCCCACTGTGTGCTGTGCTACTATTAACCACCCTCTCTCCCTGCAGATCCGAGTGATGCTGGACCTGTGCAACAGCACCAAGGGAGTCTGCCTGACAGGTAGGCTGGCCGGGCTGCTGACTAAGAGTGCTCACAGGGAGCACAGGTGTGCTAGGCCGGGGCAGAAGGAACACCCAGCAACACTTCAGGCTATGAAAATACATGTTGGTTCACTTTTACCAGATGCAGATGTTTTTAATGGGATGAACACCAGTTGTAATATAAACATAAAAATGCTAATAATAATAATATTTTTGGTGTTTGCCATAGAAATGTAGCATGGAAAATAAATCGGTGTTGGGTAATGAGAAATGTGTGGTACCTTGAACTGGTGCCATAGATGTTTTCCCTATTCCTATTAGTTTTTGAAAGTAAGAAGACCTTGCTGAGAGGTAGAGCTCTTTGTACCAGAGCATAGTGTTCTTTTACCGGAAGTAATTGTTGCCTGCATCATACATATATGATACATATAGCATGAATGGGAGGCCCTAGAAGCAAGCCGCTAAGTAGTCAAGAAGACATTTTTTCATTAGGAGTGCTCTGTGTGGTGCCTACTATGTGCTAAGTGGGACTGGCAGTTGGTCACATTCTACTCAATGAATCAAGAACAAATAGACAGGAAGGAGGGAAACCATCTCGAGGCTGATGTGCCTCGGGACAGGAATGGCTGGTGTATGGGGCAGGGGAGGAGGGGGAGTGTTTTCAATGTGATTGTCTGCACCTGAGTCTGACAAGAGTCCTGCCTCTCGCCTGAGGGGAAGAACGCTGGCTTCCTGCCTCCAGAAGCTGGGAACAAGGAAAACCATAGACCTCAGAGCAGTGGTCCAATTTGTGTGTGTGCCCTTCTACCCCAGGATGGGCCTACCGAGCCTGATTTTAGACACTGCATTTCCCGGCTCTCTGAAGGGGCATAGCATTTCGAAGAAACAGGGAAAAATTCTTTTTGCTTTAAACATCTATTATGGAGTAAATGCACAGCTCTCATGGACTTTAAAAGATAAGCAAAGATTTTGTAGCCATCTGCAGCGTTGTTGGACCACCTTAGTCTGTGGCCTCAGGCTCCAGGAAGGTCCCATTCACATCCCACTTGCACCCAGTGCTACACTGGTGGAGGCTGAAAAACCCTGCATGGTGTGTATCAAGAAGTAAGAAACCTCATCCTTTTCTGCAATACTCTCCACAGTACTTCACGGTACCTGCATGCAGTAGGTGCTTAATGAGAGTTTGTCGAATGACTAAACCTGGGGTTTATATAAGTGATTAAATGGGGCTGGTGGGCTGGTAAGAAAGATATTTCCTGAGGAACCCAGAGTCCAAGTCTGACTCTCCTTCACTAAGTTTGGCCTCAGAGAGAAAAGCTGTAATCCTGTGGCTTCTGGGGAGATTCTAATTGAATTACTCAAATCACATTTCAGCCCTTACAGAAAATTCAATATCTTTAGAACAGCTTGGTCCTTTATTCTGAAACTCTTGTAGCTTAAGCACCTTTCTTCCATCTCGGGAAGTCCCTTTTCAGAGTTCTTGCGTGTGACAGTAATAAGTGCTAGAGAAATGCTCAGATGGATGTAATTACAGGTACAAAAGCCCCGTTGAGAGGCCCAGGAAAAGCCTCTTCCTTTTTGATGCTTTTAGTGATAGAAGGAGAGCCAGACTGCTCAGTGAATGGAGGATGGAGCTATTGAAACCACTTACGGGAGATTGACAGGGGGTTGGGGATTGTATCCGCACTGGAAATGGGTTGAGGAGGTTATTCTTTGGCACCTCAAAAATGCTTTTCAAAAGCCAGTACCTTCTCCTTTCATGCCAGCTTGAAATTGGGCCTCCTTCTACACAGAAAGCTCTTCCATAGAAAACTTCGGTGTGAAAAGTACAAATTACAAAGTAAGGTGGTGTCTTGGCATAGGCCAAGCTGTGTGGATTGGGGGTGAGGAGAAGACAGGACCCAGGACTGAATCAGCAACATCAGGGGGAGGGGAGAGAACCTTGGTCCAGAGCCCCAAGAAGACACCCACAGGGAAGGTTGCCAGGGAAGACCCTGGGCGTGGGACCTGAGAACAAGGTCTAGCGTTTTACATTAGATTCATCTTTGAAAAAGCAGGCGCTTGTGACTTGAGACTAGTCCAGCTGTGACCATGAGACCCCCCATCCCTGTTCCTTCTCCTGGACTTAGCTATGGTGCTATGGAGAAAAGGATAGGTGCTGTACAGTTTTGTATAGCCTGTGACATCTCAGGTGAAGAGGAGGGCAATTCACTAGCTAGAGTAGTTAGGGGCTTTTGCTAGTGCAGAGTTTATCAAACATCATAGGCTTTTTTGGAGGCATCTTATCCCTGAGCCTATATTGCCTTAGAACCCCAGAATGCCTACTGGGAGAGCAGGTATCTTGAGGAAGGCAGGTTCTTGAATTGTTCTTCACTTCTAGTGGCTTCCACGTATGGACTTGGAAAATCTCTAAACCATAACATTGCAGAACTGATTGTCTGGACTGAGAATCCACAGTGCCCATTCTCCTGGCAGCCAAGTGACTCCAACCCAGTGATGGCACATATCACTACTCCTTATCCCCTAACCCAGGCAGGCATCAATAATTCATCACTGTTGCTGCTGAGTGTGGCCTCATGTCATTCTTTTCTGGTGCTCCAAAAAACTGTACTAATTAATTAGAATTGGCACTTGAAATAAAAGCTATTTGTCATCCCTACTCTTAATTTTTTAGGGTTACCGTGGCCATAGTTCAAAGTTGAAATGCACCAAATAAATGGAATTGGACCAAAGCTGCAGCTTAATGGGGCCATGTGAGGAAAGATACCTTTTCAAGTCAGGTATCCTGGACAGCTACAGTGGGTATACCAGCAATCATAGGATGAGTACTGAGGCCTCAGAGCTGTAGCCAGTGCAGCCTTTGGTAAATGAATGGACAGGCCCTTCTCAGCTAATGCATCTGATCGTGTTCACTCAACTGGCCTCCCCCAGCAAACTAGCTGGTGGTCTTAGTGTTAGTAGATTCCAACTCCAAGTGTGAGAGCTTGGGCCCTCTCAGGCCACCCATTAAGGAGAGCCACACATCGCTGACTCCCAGGGTGAAGGGGAGACCACCCTCTGGCCAGGACTCCTGTCTGGCCCTGAAACTGTGGCCAACACAGAGAGTCCGTGCTGCAGTAAGAGTGGGAGAGGCTCAGCTCTCCAGACCTCAGACCTCAGAAGTGCTCTAGGCTTGACGGTATCAGGTTTAAGAAGTTGGGTCTTTCACTAGCTCTTCCTAAAGCAGTAGAACCAGGCCTCACTTTCTGAAATGTTTCTATTTGAGGTTTTTTTTGGCTTTTTTTCCTCTATCAGCAAAACTTTGGGAAATGTGCAACCACTTCCTCTGTGGTTCGTTGCTATGTTAAGCAGGTGCCTTGGGTCATGTAACACTTGTTCTGACACCGTTCCAGGGGACAGCAGGAAAGCATTCAGGCCCCAGTGGGGTGGAACCAGGAATTGGAAAGCCACCAAGAACCTACACAGCTCCTCTCTACTCTCTCAGTCTATCTGGCTTTCTTGCAATACCCACACTCTCATCTCTGCTTCTCTCTACCTCGTTCTCTTCTCTCTGCAGACTGACCTTTCTTTAAAATTTTTTACTGTGCATGGCCATCCAAAGACCTCTAATTTACATAACTAGGAGTACTGTGGGTAAATTTTAGATCTCAAGAAGAAGAAGAATCTAAGTGGCTCAACAATTATCAAGCATCTAGCCAATTCTAATCAACTCTGGCTTAGAGTGTGGGGTGGGGATAGTCAGAACCAGCTACATCGTTTGCAGGGCTCAGTGCAAAATGAAAAGGCAGGGGCCCTTAAAAGGCAGGGAAAAGGTTTTCCCTCTTTCCTCCTTTTTTTCATGGTCTCACTCTCAACCTGCTATGGAGGGGTTTTTATTTGTTATTTAATGCCAGACTCCCTGAGGCATGGGATACTCACTCTCACAGGAAGAAGGGGACCCACCCTGTGACTCAGGCATGCTGGGCACACACCCGACCCTACCTTCCTTGCACTCATGTCCAGGCCCCCACCAGGGTGGAGCCGGGAGTCACTGATGGGACAGGGAGTCCGGAGAACACCCCATACCAGAGAGCAGGGGAGCAGCCAGAGAACCTGCCCAGGGGAGGCAGGGAGGCAGGGGAAGCAGGAACTCATACGAACCAAGGCTCCAAGTCCCTGGAACGTATGTCATCATCCCATCAGACTTCATTTTCTAAACACAAATTCAAAGATAAAATTATTAAGAATTTCTAGCCAGCAACCATAGAGCATTAAATCCAAGCACAGGGTCCCCATCTGAGGGTGGGGCTCTGTCAAGTGCAAAGGAGGCAGGCCCAGGAAACCAGCCCTTTGTACAGCACTAACAGGAATGTCACTGTCTACAAGTATTCCCAGATGGTCTGTGATTCAGAAGGGGAGAAGGGTCAGGAGGTTTCTAAATGTCCAGTTGGCACACATAAATAATATGACATTTAACATTATTATAATGCCATATATCTGGGGCTTCTTCCAGGTATAAGGAGCCTTTGGGAGCTCAGTTGGAATCCTGAGAGAACAGTGGGACAGAGGCTTGTCATCGCTGTAGCACTCTGCTTCTGAGCCCTTTGGAATTAACTGTCATCCTTCCTCTTCTGAATTTCCCTTCTCCATTAGCTTCAGGGCACGTGACCTACTGGATTCCCTTGTATATCTTTGGATCACTCTCTCTTTCCTGGTGCCTCTTCTATCACCTGCCTACCACCAGATGGGTGTGTTCCCCTCTCTCTCCATCCCAAAATTTGGCCAGTGCAAACAATTTACTTTTGCCTCAAAACTAATAGCTCTCAACCTTTCTAGGATCAGAGACCCCTTTAAGGATTTGCTGATAGTGGCTGATTCTTTTCCCAGAAAATTTTCACATTAGATGTGAGGGGGAAGGGGGACCCAGGACCATCTTCATCCCAATCACCTGTCGTTCTTGGTAAAAATGCAGGTTTCTGGGCCTCTAAATCTAAACTGAACTAGAACCTCCAAATGGGGCCCAGGTAGCTGCATTTTAACAAGCATTCCAGGTGATTCTATGGACTCAAATAACTAAGAACTGTAGCCATATGGTGTCAGGCTCTTTGTCAGGAAACCCTAATCTAAGCACTTCACCATAGTGACACCGTTGGCCATAGCTAATGTGTCCTAAATACATAACTCCATCCAGAATCTCTCTCCAATAGTCCCACTACATGGAAATGGTTATTGGACCTTCCTGGGAACATTTGAAACCTGTTATATACAGTTGATTCTTGCTTGTTCATCTTTTTTTCTACCAACCTGCACTCCTGATTTTGGCTCCATCTGTAGTCAGGAATGATGATTGATTTCTTTGGACCTCTGTCAATCATCCACATCACTCACTGCCTTACCAGTGTGTATGTGTGTGCCATCTGGTGGAAAAGTCATGTGACCACAGGCTACACAGACCCTAGAAAATATGCCATTTTCAGCAAATCATTTTTGCCCTAAGTAGGGCTGTGTGTATCAAAAGCACACCTTCATATTCTCCCAGGAGTCCTCATGTCTGTAAAAGAGCCTCTCTCCATCAGTATCCTAGGTTCCCAGCCACCTGAGAGGCCTTCTTTGTCTCTTACCCAGTCAGACATATTGCCCTACTCATTCTTCTGCTGTAATGCCTCTTGAATTTTTAGCTTTCTCTACAACTCTGCCATCACCAACCACATCATCCATACTCTTGTCCCTAATTTTAACTACAAAGACCCTCTAGGTATTTTCTCCTCATCCCCTCATTTCCATCTCTCTCTTTCTCTCACCTAATTCCCTAGTTCCTTTCAATGTCTGTCTACAGAGATCTCGAATGCACACTAATTTCATGGTGTCAGCCCCTTGCTTAAAAAGCTACTGTAGGGGCCGGCCGAGTGGCGTGGTGGTTAAGTGCTGGCTTGGGAAGCCAGCAGCCCCAGATCGGGTCCCACATATGAGGGCTAGTGACACTGCCCTCATAAAAAAAAAAAAAAAATCTAAGGGCCGGCCGAGTGGCTCAGTTGGTTAAGAGCTCGCTCAAGAGTGCGAGCTGAGCTCTGAGCAACAGCTGTTCGAGGCCAGCCCGAGCTGAGTTGCCATTGAGCTGCCAACAGGTGGCAGGATGGCTCAGCTAAAAAAAAAAAAAAATCTGCTGTAGCTCCCTATTGCCTCAGAAATACCGTCCATACCTCTCTGCTTGGTATTCAAGTGCTGCCACCCACATCTTCCCTACCAAGTACTTACTCAGCCTCATCTCTGCACGTGCCAACTTGGTCAATATTCTTCCTTTCTTGCCCTGAATCGTACAAGTTCCCACCTCTGTACCTTTACTCCTGCAGGTCCCCTGCATGGGATGTCTAGCCATCCCTCACCCATGCAGCCATCTCAGGCCCATTGTTTCTTCAGTGCCCCTGCTCAAGTCTCACCCTCTCTGGAGGCCCTCTCAGAATGCCTCAGTACCTCTTTGGAGGGGTTGCTTCTCTATAGCTCCCTCACAATTCATTGTGATTTCAAAGTGTCTACCTTCCCTAGGTAGGTTGTAAACACAACAGACACATCGACCAAGATTTCTGCTGAATACCGTAAGTGCTTAGTAAATCAAGTTTTTTTGAAAGGTCATAAGCTTGGAATTAGGGCAAGACCTTTCCATTGCAATATTGATCATCATTATATGTGGACTAGGGGAAAAAGGACCTCATCTGCTCATGTTACAACCTCATTAGTTTATGTTCTCAGATAGAATAATTGATCATGAGACTCCTATTCGTGGAAGCAAAGCCTTTTTGTTAGATTATGTGTAAATAATTCATCTGAACCCCTTAGATTTTATGGGTGATTACACACGGAGGAAGGTATTTGTTACCTGATCTAAGTCCTCAGTTTTTCTCAGGCTACTTCATGCAATACAATAGAGACCCGGAGAACCAGCTTTTGCCCTTGGCATCCTAGAGGAGAAAGCTGTCTGGGTGAGAGCACTTGGGACTGCTCTCATGACAGCCAGACCTCAGCCCTGTAATGACAACACTACCATTTGCTGACATTTATCTGTGCCATGGCTGCACTAGCTCACCTGCACTATCACCCAACCTCATTTAATTAGATTGATTGCTTGAGAGATGACTGATTTCTGAATCTATAATGAAGCCAGCTCAGAAATTATTTTCGGTCCATTGAAACTTTAACAGAAGTGGTTTTGACTGGAAAGTTGGTCTGTGTTGAATTGCTTTTCAGAACGTTTGGGCAAATATACTGAGTTCTAAGTAAAAGGTGTGGGGTGGTTCCTCGGTGCCAATAGGTGATTAGTACATTTTAAGAGGTGAAAGGTGCTCTTTGTTTTTTGGGTGTGGAGCTGGCTTTGGTTTCTTCCACCCATAGTTTATCATCCAAATTTCTTTTTCTATTGTAGGACCACCTGGCCCACCAGGTAAGAGCCCATGGATTTTTCTACTTCATGGGGTGGGGGTGGGGGGCTTATATGGGTGGCTGGCTCCCCAGGATCACTCAGAGAGGACTGAGGAGAAGGGGGGAGAATCTAGAGGTAACCCTGTCTATGACTCTGTTCCCCTCCTTCCATCTCTCCTGTCCCCTCTCACTTGAGAACCTGCCATCACTGTTCCCCACCTGTCACTGCTTCAGGCAGGGGCAGCGAAAGTAGAGAAGGAACGGAAGAGGCAGGAAAGGGTCTGGAAAAGGCATCGATGCCTGCCAAGTTTCACTGGCTAGAGGAAATGACCTTAACTTCAATGAAGAGATTTTTTTTTTCATGTTCCTGTTCCCCGTGTTTTGTTGTAGGACCTCCAGGAATTGGTGGGTTACCAGGACACAATGGATCAGATGGACTGCCTGGTCCCCAGGGCCCAAAAGGCGAAAAAGGAGCAAATGGGAAAAGAGGAAAAATGGGTATTTTATCAACTCTTTAATTACTTTCCTTGTTGCTTGTCTCTGTTATTGCATTTGGAATGGCTGAAGTGTGTGCAGTGGTTGTATCTCTGCATAGAAGGCTGGTTCAGCTCTTGCCTGGAAGCTGCTGTGTTCTCTGGGGGGCGGGGTGGCCAAGGGCATTCTTTTTGGTCCAACCCTGAGGACAGTTTTTCTCCAACTGAAGAAGCATTGTCCCTGGAAACTGACTTCCACTCTTCCGCTTGCTCTGATGCAGACTGACAGATGGAAGGGGCAGGAGTGGCAGCCGTGGGGAGGGGTACCCCATGGGCTGTGTGATGGCTGTGTGTGCAATGCCCCAAGTTCTTTTGAGGGTCAGTTCCTGCCTTGCCTTTTCGCTGCCTCCTCCTGCCCAGAAAATCTTTGTGTTTGATTAAAAATCAGTTGACTATGTCAGCTCCTGGGTTTCCCTGACTAGAGGAATAGCTGAAATGATTTGGGAAGAATGGCACTCAGGTTGTAGGGTCCCAGCTGTAGAGATTTCTGTCCAGGGCTCACAGGACAATTACAAAGATGTGGCTGGCATCTCCAAGGGACTTCCTCTGCCCTGCTGTGAGTAGCAGCGTTGCCCCCACCCTAGCAAAGGCCCAGAAGCACCAAGGTGTCAGGTGTGTCCAGGGGGCAGTGAGAAGCCAGGGCTTGAATAGGGCCTGGCAGGGGGCTGAGGGACAGGCAGGGGTGAGTTCTGAAGGGCTCTGAACACCAATCCTGATTCATGGAGAAAACCTGAGCAGATTCACTGAAAAAAGCTGGCACATGGCATGGTGGCAGCTCGAGTGCAGCGGGTAGAGACTGCTCATGAGGCTTCTAGGAAGGCCTGGCTCTCGGCCACTATGGAGGATGGAGGTTCCACCACACCCTCTTGTTTATTTTCAACTGCTTGGCTCTGCTACCCCAACTCACTTGAACAGCCCCTCATCAAGAAGGTACAGGAAATTCTTCCAGACAGCACAGGAGCTCCTTCCAGCATCTCTGCTCTTATTCCCATAAGCGTTGAACTCAGCCGGTGAAGAGGGAGAGAATTGTTCAGGGGCTCTGCTACTTGGCAAAATCTACATACTCATGTTCCCAGGAGTCAGCCTCTGTGAAAATGGATAGCACAGTCCAAGTCAGCTCAGTCCTCTCAAGACTAGCAATTATAGCCAGAATTACGGAGAAGTAATGGATTGTTACATGTCCAATAATAATGATAATTATAAATGAATATCAGCATCGAATAATGATGACCATCAGTGTGCAGACATTTGGTTTATCCTGGGACGTCCCCAGAAATGTGATCCAGTCCTGAGAATTCAGCTATGGGTATTGTGAATATTATGAGGGGCAACTATGAGGAGGAGGAAGCCACCAAGCTAGGACTGGGGATAGGGCAGGTGGGGAAGGGGTGGTTTTCCAAAAGGATTGAAACAGATCCCTGGCTTTGCAGAGATGTGCTTAGCATGCAGCCCACAGCCAAGTGAGAGCAGAAAAGGAAAAGTTCATTCATTTGGGTAACACACATTTATGTGGCAGGTACTGTTCTAGATGCTGGAGATCCAGCAATGAAAATGCTGACAAAATCCCTGCCTTCATAAAGCTTACATTCTAGTCTGGGCAGATAGACAATAAACACAATAAATAAGTAGAATATATCATCTGTCATATGGTGCTAAGTGCCAAAGAGAAAAAATAGAGCAAGGAGAGGGGGTGGAAGTGTGTGGGGTGGGGGTAGAGTTGGAAGCCAGGGAAGTCCCCCTGAGTAGGGACCTCTGAGCAAATACCTGGAGAAGGTGAGAGAGGGGATTGCAGGGGTTCTGGAAGATGGGGTTCCAGCAGTGTGTGGGAGTTCAGCATGCCTTTGGAGCCTGAGGAGGCCAGGGCGGCTGGACAGAGAGGGGAATGTGGTCAAGTTAAGAACGTGGAGGTAAGAAGGCCAAATCAGGTTGGCCCTGGGGCATTTGAGGAACCGTGGTTTGTCCTCAGAGCGAGATGGGGGAGATTTGCAGCAGAGCAGAGGCCCGCCATGTCACAGGGATCACCCTGCTGTGCTGAGGAAGACTGCAGGAAGGAAGGGGGAAGGCTTCGAGCAGGAGACAGCGGCAGATGGGGAAGAAGGTGCCAGTTTTGTTCATCCATGGAGGTTGACCAAGTCCTCGGTTGCCTGGAGATCCCATAGGAACTGCAGCAAAGGCACGGACCCTCCTCTGCAATGGTCTCCTGGGGAAAGAGGCCTCCTGGAGTCGGCAACGTAGAACAGGAAGCTTTCACTAAGGTGGAGGTTAGAACTTGAGTCACTAAGGGCCCAGGGCCCAGGAAGGGGAGACTAACCACCCTTTCTAGATGTATAAAGACAAAGGCTATTTGAAGAGCCTGGCTGTATGGAACGAGATTGTTGAAAGCATGGGTCATCCCTGTGCCAGCTCAGACTCCAGAGCAAGGACTGGGCCGTCTCCAGTCACCCTGCTAAAGGCCCCAGGGCTGTGTTTTCCCTCTCTACCTGAGCCCTAGGATGAATCCCATCCTACCCAGCACTCAACCTTCTTGCAGAGGGACCTGAGCTGGCAGGGCCACACATCATGAGAGCAGTGTGAAGCCACAGAGGTTTCAAGTAGGAGAGAGTGACATGATCAGCTCTGCCTTCCAGAAGCGCCACTGCAGGTGCTGCATGAGGACACATTGGAAAAAACACGGAGCAGGAGCGATGGCAAGGAGACAGTTTGGAAGCTTCAGGCAGAAGGGAAGGGCGGTGGGGATGTGGAAAGACCAACCGATGGAGTTGAGTGATATTTGGGGAAATCAGTAGCTCCTGGTGGTGAGTGGATATATGGAGGAAGGGGAAGACAGGCACTGAGACTGGCTCACAAGTATCTGACCTGCTTGACTGCTCTTCCCTGAGGTGGGAGCCCTGTACTGACTCAGGTTCAGGGAGACTGCCAGGAGCTTGTCCAGGGAGAAGATGTCAGGGCTGAAGTCACAGGAGACCCTGGGGCTAGACTGCATCAGGGAGTATCAGAGGCCGTGGGCATGTGGGCATGGGTGTGTGCACTTAGTGAGGGAGCTACGAGGAGAGCAGAGCCTGGGTCCAGCCCGGAGAAGCAACAGCATCTAGTGACCAAGTAGAAGGGGGTGAGCCCGCAAAGGAGGCAAAAGACGGAACTGAGTAGAAGAGGGTGGGAATGTTTGTGAGCAAATATTTATTGGGAAGGTTCAAAGCACTAGTGGGGAAAAAAAAACAGATGCAGCCCCCATTCTGGAACTTTCCACCCTTGGTAGGAAGGCAGACATTGACAGTCAACACTCTAATATATCTGTAATCATAATGCGAGACACATGTTTGAAGGAAAGAGCAATGTGTTATGAGATACAGGACAGAGAAAGAGAGAGGGTCAGGAGATCACGTCTGAGGTCAGGCCTGAAGGATGAAAGTGAGGGACGGAGTAGCCCAGGTGGAGTGCAGGACACCTACCAAGGCCCTGGCAGTACTGCTGGGGGGAACGGGGGTGTGCAGTGAGGTGAGACTGGAGGCAGGGGCCATTCCCTTCCACAGCCTTCCGATTCATGGTCTGAGTGTCACTGTCAGCTCCCAGGGAGGCACTGCAGGGTCTCACGCAAAGATGTGACCTACTGAGCCAGGGTGGTGACTGTGGAAAAGCAAGACTGTTATTTCAGCTGAGAGGTCAAGGGTCATTAGTGCTTTGCCAGGCGAGGGTGGGAGAGGGGAGAGGCATGGGAGTGCATTCCAGAAAGAGGGAATGTTAAGCATTGTTTCCAAAAACAGAAAAAGATACTGTGTGCCACAGAGATGAGACTCCGTTAGGCTAGGCTGTACCGTCTAGCACTGATCCTCTGAACAACAGTAAATGACTATGATTTATTGTCAGGCACTCTACCAAGTGCTCTCTCTACTTACCTCATTTAGTCGTCAGAACAACCAAAGGAGATGGATATTCTTGTTAGCCATATATTTCCCAGATGAAGAAGGCTTGTCTTTCTGTTTCTCAAACACACCAAGCCCACTCTTGCCGTACGGCCTTTGCGCTGCTGCACTCACATGCCTGGACTGTCCTCCCTCAGTCCTTCCTGCAGCTGGTTCTTCCCATGGTGCATGTTACCTCCTGTTCAAAATGGTCCCTGACTTCTGTGTCTGGCCCTGCCTCACCTACTCAGTCACATTCTCTTCTCGCTTTTAAAACACGTATCCTTCTCTGAAATTCTTTCTTCGTGTTTGCCTGTTGATGTACTGATGGTCTGACTCCATAGAGAATGTGAGGCCCATGACAGCCAGGCCAGGTGCCTCTTGCTTAATCCCGACCTGCAGTGCCTGCCTGGAACACCCAGTGAAGGAGGGCAAAAAAAAGTCATAATTTGTCCGATATCAAAAAGCTAAGAAGCGAAGGAGGCAGGACTTGAATCCAGGTCTCTGATTCCTCGACCCCTGCTCCTAACCTCAACCACACTACATCTGCCAGACTCAAGGAGATTGGGCCCAAGTTGTGAGAGTGGCATTAGTGGAGGTGCCACAGAGCAGGTGCAGGTGGGAAGGAAGCCTGCACCCCAAGAGTGCTGTTCACTCTTGAAAGGTGTGGGGCTGCAGACGCCTCAGGTGGGTCCAATCTGAGGCTGACACTGAGTCATACTAGGAGGGTTGCGGGGGTGCCAGCCCTTCAGAGTTCTGCAGTATGTGTCAAGAGCACACGGTTCAGTGAGTGCCAGGCAGAGTGGATTTCGTACCTCTGTTCCCTGCTCTCAGGCAGAAGGAGCAGAGTTAGGAGTTCAGGAAGCACCTGCCTCCATCCCCAGCTGCCTCTGAGGCCTTGGGCAAGTCATTCCACCAGTGGGCCTTGGGCCTCATCTGTAGACTAAGGAGGTTGGGTTCCAACAACTCTACCCTGGTTCCAGTTTTTAAACAGTCTGCTCCAGTGTTTGTCTACGAAGGAGAGACTATTCCATATATATTCTATTATTTGGCACAGCTCTCAGCCAGGCCCCAGTGGAGGCTCAATGAATACTTGATGAATGGGGAATGAATGCATGCATGAGAAGAATAGAACATGGTTTCCATTTAGAAGGGCTTATACCCTGGTTGAAAATATATTGTACATACAGCATGTACTGAATAACTGCTTATTCTGATTTGAAGACTGCGTTATACTGCACAACAGATAATACTGCCAGCAAAAGCTGCCCTTTCCTGTGTAGATAATGCACAAATAGGACCCTGGGTAAAGGATAGATTTTTCAGTAGAGCTAAGTGTAAAGGATAAGAGAGAGAGGTATGATCAACACCTTAGAAATAAGTAGAGGGGAGGTGGGGGGGCATTGCAGGGTGAAAACAGAAAGGACTGGCTTGGAGGATCTGTTAGTGAGACTACCCCTGAGTATAAATGGGGACCCAGCTAGATTGGGGTGGGGCTAGGGGCTTTAGCTCCATGTTTGCAGGAGGCAGCTGGCAGTCACTGTGGACCCTTGAGAAGAATAACCTGATGAAATCAGCCTAACAATTGTTCCCAAGAGATTGAAGTATCGAAGATAAAACCCTCAGTTTCTGACTCTGGGAATGCTAAGAATGATGGAGGAATAGCATAAAATCAGAGCCTGATGACTTGGATTACATCCTGGCTCTTCCACTTATTGGCTGTGTGCCCTTGGACAAGTTACTTAATCACTCTGTGCCATGGTTTCCTCATCTGTATAATGGGGACAACAATAGTATCAACCTTGCAGCATTGTTAGAAAGATTAAATGAGTTAATACCTATATGAGGTGTAATCCCAAAATACAATAAAAGTTTAAATTAAAAAAAAAAATTATTACGTGGGCTAGCCGAGTGGCGTGATGGTTAAGCGCTGGCTTGGGAAGCCAGCGGCCCTGGTTCAGGTCTCACATATGAGGGCCAGTGACACTGCCCTCAAAAAAAAAAAAAAATTATTACAGTAAAAGACACATTGCCATTAATCCCCCTCAAAATACTCCCCCTCGCTTTGAACACATTTATCCCATCATTCTTGTCACTTTCTGAAGCAGTTCCGGAAGTCCTCTATCATGAGTGTCTTACCACTTTCTAACACAGAGCCTTTCTGTGGTGATCACAAAATACAGTGAATGCTGCTGCCGAGTGCCATCCAACGGAAAGGGAGGGATCGTCAATATGGGTAGTGGCACGTGGAACCTTAGTAACAGTGTGTGACAAGTTTCAACCTGTTCAGTGCTGTCAGTCCAGTGTGAGCTGCAGTTGAGAGAAAGTGTGTTTTAAAATGTGCCATAAATCTTCCTCCATCATGACAACACTCCATGTCGCACATTGCTTCTGGCAATTGGCAATTTCTGTTAAATAAAAACATTACGGTGTGTCCTCATCCACCTTATTCACTGGATCTGGCACTGGGTGACTTCTGGCTTTTCTCTAGAGTCAAAATGATTCAGGACATCAAGACAGCCATGACAGCGCAACTAAAGACACTCACAAAAGAGGGCTTTCTGCTTCAAAATGTAGCAAGAACGATGGGATAAGTGTGTTTGAAGCGAGGGGGAATATTTTGAGGGGGATTAATGGCAATGTGTCTTTTACTGCAATATTTTTTTTTTCATTTAAACGTTCACTGTATTGTTTGATCACACCTCATAAAGCTCTTAGAATAGAGCCTGACAAATAGTAAGTGCTATGTTAATATTATGTATTGTTGTTTCCAAAAATGAGGAAGGAGAAACTTCGTTTTAGATCAAAAGAAAATCTAAGTGGAAATACCTGTATTCATTTGAAAACACTGACTTAGATTTGAGGAGAATAATTGAACCTAAAAGAGACTTAAATGTTGTCATTTTGCAAATAGCATCTTCTATGAAGTTTGACATTCTATTGCCTCAAAACCAAACATTGTCTTCCTCTCCATCTGTCTCACCTTCTCACTTAAGAGTTAATGCTACAGTGTCTTCTCTAAAAATCAAAGCCTCATAAAAACAGAAATAAACACCGTCCTCCTTACTCATCCCAGTCTTGGGGCTGGGTTTTATGCTACACCCTCTCTCTAGTCCCTGTTCCCCCATCTCAGTCTGTAACAGATGGCCCTGCCAAAAATAAGCTGTGCAGTGAAGCACCCCCTGCAGTGAAGAGGCTGGAACTGACCCCCACAACATCACATAACCCCCAACTCTAAGATGGTAAACGGTTTGTTTTGAGTGGGTGCCATCAGGAAAGAAAAATAGCAGAGAGCCACTTCTAGCACATGAGTTAGGCAAGCAGAATCTGGCCTTCCTTCTCTGGCAGAAAGTGCTGCCGGGAGTCATGGGACAAACAATGCCGAGTCCAGGCCACACAGTGTGATAGTGTGACTGTGTATGGCTGGGTCAGGACAGGGTGGGAAGTGCCACATATGTGTCTTCTGATGGTGAGTATGATTAGGTAGTGGTGTCTTCTGAGACCAGTGCATGGCCAAGGCAGTTTCCTCAACAAAGATGAGCAGAAACTTTGTCAGAAGTGATAGTCACAAGAGGTCAAAGACAGACTGTATATAGACAAAACATCCCCCACCCTTTCTTAATGAAACCTTAAAAAATGATGATGCACACCCACATAAGCATCAAAATGCATCTTTAAGAAAAGCTCCTTAATATCTTTAGCTTTAAACACCCATCCCTGTGGGGCTGCCTTACAATATCTGCATTACAGTAAAAAGGTGTTCCTGTTTCACACATGGCCTATCTGAGAAAGAAAATCAAAGGCATAAGAGAAAAGAATAAAAGAAGAGGAAATAGGATGATGATGCAAAAAGACTTTTTGTGACTAGAATAAATGCCCGAAAAAGAAAACCCTGAAGTAACTAGGAGATACCATTTCCCTGCGCTTTGCTAAATCTGGGCATGTGAAACCTTTAGACGGTATCAGTTATACTTGGTGCATTGTGCTGGCTGGACTCTATGGCAACGGTCTCATCTTTTCTGTCCTGCAGTTAATGTGCCAAATTACCTATTTAAAATACTGACAAAAGAATGCCTTCTCATGCAGAGGTCCCTGATTAAGGGTTCCCCTTAAGTGAGCAAACCACTTTGCGGCAAGATGTCCTGATGACCCTGGGCAGGGATGCCCCAGACCCATGCATTGCCAGTGTTGTTGTGAGAGATATATCACAAGCTATTACCTGCCCAAGAGGCATGATTTGCCCCCGTGTTACTGAATCCATGGCAGAGCAAATGCTGAAAATGGAGGGGCTTCCATTCTTCCTCGCATCCTCTTTTGTTATGTCCCGAACACTCTCAGGGCAGGACACTGCTCGAGATCACTGCTGGCAGGGGCAGGGAACCCAACACTCCCAGCTGCAGCTGAATTTCATGGTTTTCACTAGGTGATTTCAAGGTCGGCTGAAATCTAGAAAATGTTTCTTTGTTCGCTACATTTTCTAATAGTGATCAACATTTAAAGATTCTTTTGTACATTGTTATTTTCCTTGGGATGGTCTTTATAGGGTCCCTTAAATATGGAAGAGCAGAAACCATTTTGAATATTTACCACTCCTTTGGCATAGAGGAAAAGATGCTAAGAGTTCCAGATTTGTGTTTTCAGGGATAATTACCTTCAATGGCAGAGCAGAATATTCCAGTATGATCTGTGATGTGCTATATGATATGATCTGATATGATGTAATAACCTCCCCATTGCTGAAAGGCTGTGAGAAGAGCCAATTAGGGGATAGAGAGGCTTTGAGGGTTGGTTGGGAGGTCGATATAAATGACCTCTAAGTGCCTTCCAATCCTGAATTCTATAATTCCCTTGGGAAGTTATATTGAATCCTATGGTGCTAGCAGTGAAGGTGGGGGCAGTCCAGATTTGATTTTAAATCTGGAGGGAGGACAATTGCAATGCCAGAAGGATGACAGAGAGTAGGGATTGTCCAAGTTGATGGGGAATAGGAGAGGGGTGAATGGGCGGGCACTTAGCCACAGCCTATAAGAAGGGGCATAGGGACTGGCAGGGCGATTAGAAAAGGCAGTGGATCCTAAGCCCTCTTGGTTATAGACTTTGAGAGGAGCTAAAGTTTTGCTTGCACTAAAACATGCCTCTGGCTCTTTCCTGTTGCCTGGAATCTCTGCCACTTTGAGCAATATCTCTGTTGAGCAGTATCTCCAGGCGGCTGTCACCAAGATGAACAGATGGCTGGTCCCCTTCAATAGGAAACCATGTTAGTTGATCCATATGTGGCAATACCTTTGCACAATATTAGGCAACCACTTTCTGTCTCAGGGCCTCAGCATCCCTGGGTGCTCATGAGTTCTAGTAGCTTTTTAAGTAGGTTCCTTGGAATTTTCTACATAAGTAATCATATCACCTATAAATCAAGACAAGTTTAATTCATCCTTTCCAACATGTCTTTATTTCTTCTTCCTTGCTTTTTAGCACTGGCTAGGACCTCCAGTAGTCTGAAATACAAGCAATGAGAATAGATAACGTGCCTTGTTCCTGGTCTTAGGGGGAAAGCATTCAGTCTTTCGTCATCAAGGATGATGTTAGCTGTAGATTTTTCATAGGTGCCTTTTTTTCAGATTGAGGTCCTCTATTCCTAGTTTGATGAGAATTTTTATTAGGAAGGTGTTGAATTTTATGAAATGCCTTTTCTGCACCCATTGAGATGATCATATGATTTTTCTCTTAAATTGTTCATTTGCAGCATCACATTGACTGAGTGATTCAAATTTTGGACTCTATTCTGGCATGTGATTAAATTACTTGCAGATCAGTTTCATCCTTTCAAAGATTGTTTGTAAGCATTGCTATGACAGATCCACAGCAGCCTTGACTCTTGGGCTAATTTAGCCACAATACTAAGACAAGACTTTTCCAAGGACTCTACCTGACATCCCACCATTTTCTGAGATGTCTCTGCCTTGACTGGTGGGAATGAGAACTTTCTCTGGGCAGGCTCTGAGAATTGTGCAGTGAAGTGCCTTCTGTTCACTCTTTTCCCTGTCTTGCACCCTGTACAGATCATTACTCAGCCAAGAACTCAAGTCTGAAGTTCTCCAGCAGTTTCTACACAACTACCTCCTCTCTCATATTCTATCTCACAAATTCTAGTTACCTCTATGTCCCCAAACTCTTGTTTTTGTTTCTTCACCACAGTGAAATTACCAGGCTGTGTTTGTATTCCCTCTCCCTGTGAGTCTGCCCACCAGCAGAAAGCTGTGATGATCCTAGGAACCTAGCTTGCCCCCTTTCTTCCAGGGATCAGAATCATGCACTGCCCATAATGCAGTGCTGAGATAGGTCATGTCATAGATCTTGATAATTTCTAGCTGCATGTGGCAGCAGTGCAATAGTATTGGCTCCCCAGGAGCAGAGGCAGAAATTTCATCCATTGTAATTCATTCACACTTATAGCCATCCCTTTTAATACCTTCCCTAAAGCAACTTGCTTTGCTATTTTGATTGAAAGCATTTTGCATAGGAATGTCACAGAAAAACGGCATTGATGATGGAATCAGAAGACCTTTGCTGCTCATGTAGCAGCATCATTTATAACAGCTGTAGGCCTTAGCTCCAACTTCTACAAAATGAGAGTAAGGATTAGTACCCAGCCTCAATTCCAATGTGTTTTGAGGAATAAACCAAATGATGCAGATGACAGCGCCCACCATTTAGCATCAAGCCAACCCCTCTGAGTGTTCCATCCAACCTGTGTGGATGAATCAGACATCTGATCAGGCCTTACATTCTTTCTACTCTTTCTGTAAAGACTGTCCGTCTTATGGTTCAGTCCTCTCTTCATCTTGTTGTCCCAATTAAATGTCTAAAAATGTTCCATTAGAGTCACTTGGAAATAGTATTCCTTAATCATGGCTACACTGCTGTCCTAAAATGGTTATATGTGTTAAGTATTTTGTTTTTGAAGCTGCTTCATTTTTAAAGTACACAGTACGATATCGCAAAGAACTGCACCGTAATTTTTTGCACAACAGCTAATAAGTCATTATTTTTCTCAGGGCTACCTGGAGCTACAGGAATTCCAGGGGAAAAGGGAGACACTGGTGAACTGGGCTTGACCGGAAATGAGGGCCCAGCGGGGCAGAAGGGTGAAAAGGGGGACAAAGGAGATGTGTCCAATGATCTGCTACCCACAGGTAAGAGGCTGGAGCTCAGGCCCTCTTCCAGGGTGAACAGGCCCATAGACCTGCCTGGGCCTTAATGCAAGGGCTGCTCTGGGTTTTCTCTCTTTATTTACCTTATGAGTATGTGGCCACCTGTTTTGTAGCATGTTTTAGAGTTCTGTGTTTTCAAAAAGGAGGAAACTGTTCGTGTTACCCAGTGTTGGCAAGACCAAATCTGGGATCGAAGCAAAAGTAGGTTAAATAATTCAGAGCTAAACATCTTGGTTGGATTGAATTAGGATAAAGGAAGCTTCCTTTTTCCAAATATCTATTAAATCCAGCAATAACACAAGTAAGTAGGCCATTTAAGATACTCACAGAACAACTGACAGAAAGCACAGGCATTTTCTTCACAAAGTCAGACCATCCTCAGGCCCTTATCCTAACCAAGCCTTTGACATAGAATATTGGGGCAAACAGCATTGCTGATCTTTTTCTGGTTTTCAGCCCAGGTTAAAAGCAGATAGTTGGTGGGGCTGGCCAAGTGGCACGTTGGTTAAGAGTTGGCTTGGGACGCCAGCTCTGAGGAGCAGGGCCCTGGTTCGGGTCCCACATGAGGGCCAGTGACACTGCGCCCTCTACAGCTAAGATGGTGAACAACAGCTCGACCTGGAGCTGGGCTCCTGTGAGTTGCTGGCAATGGCGTAGGCTGCAACCCTGGCTGCAGTGGGCTGCCATGAGCTATCTTGAGTGGCTGGTAGCCAGCGTGAGTGGCTGGCATATTGTGAGATGCTGTGAGCCACCGTGAGTGGCTGTCCAATGGCCGGTGAGCAACTGCCTCACCCAGGAAGATCATAATGATAATACCAACATGGGCCAGTGAAGCAATGTCCTCCACAACTAGACTGAAGAACAAAAAGGACAGCAACTTGTCTGTTCCTGCTTTCCCAATTCCCCAGCGCTGTTCCCCTCCCCCAATTCCCCAATAAAATGTTTTTTTAAAAAGCAGATAGCTGCTGTCTGTGGGGGTGAAGGAAAAGGTGCAGTGAGCCACAGAAAGTCACATAATGGGAAGAGTAGGTGATAGCTGATGGTCGTGGAGGAGGATGAGGCAGGAGACTTTAAAAGGCACAGTGCTTTGAAGACCATTTATGTCATAAAAACATAACTATCCTGTTAATGTATTCAATAAATGTCTATTGAATATCAGAGAGCATCATTAATGACTTATGGACTTTGCTAAGAGCTGAGACTACGAATATGAAAATGACATGACATAACATCTGTCTTTACGAAGCTAAGATGATATTCAGAGTAATGACCCTGAATCACTCGCCCATCCATCCATTGAAAATATACTGAGCACCTGCTATTTGACAGACACTATGCTGAGACCCAAGCATCAAGGAAAGATCAAATTGTCTAGCATGCTTTCTTTCATAAACGGGAGGTTGCTATGCAAAATACATAAAATTTAAGAAGTGTTTTGACAGCGTAATAGATGTGAATATATTTTGAAAACATAAGATTGTGTTATACTTCAGTTATATGGGAAGCTCTACATCCAGAACACTGCATTCCCAAATACTGAACAAGTGAGGGGTGATGATAAGCTATTTAGGAAAGCAATTTCCCTGAGTGCACCCCAATTCAGGAGACCAGGCCAGAGCTGAGTGTGACCTGTGGTCAGAGGACAGAGAAGGTGTAGGAGGTTGGATCATGTCTTCTCTGCCTATAGATCTCTGCCCTTTCCAGAGTGAGCACAGACCCAGCCTCTGTGACCCCTGCTTGCCCACTCTGAAGAGACTGAAAAGGCCTATTTTGTCTGAGGGTGAAAAGGTAGCTAAAGAGACCTTATATCACCAATGTCAGCCCCAGAGAGGAGGGTAGAACCAAAGGGCTGAACAACCCAGCTCAGTGGCATCTTTATGAAAGCTTCAGAACTGTTGGTCCCTGCAGAAGCTGCATCCACATTAGCTACCGGAAGTTAGAGGAATGGCTGCCTGCAGGTGTGTGGAGATGCCAGCTGTCAGCATTCACCCCAGTGACCTCAGTCATTCTCAAAGGGGAGGGCAGGGAGTATGAGATTCAATTTTGAGGTGAAGAAGCAGGCTCAGCAGGATTAAGCTGCCTGCTCAAGGTCACAGAGCTGGACGGGAACTCTTGATACATGGCTGCATACTCAGAGACTTTAAAAAATACAGAAGAATAAAAGCAATCACAGGGATTTCAAGTACAGCATAGGGAATATAGTCAATAGTACTTTAATAACTACATATGATATCTGGTGGGTACGAAACTTATCGGGGTGATCACTTTGTAAGTTATATAAATGTCTAACCACTATACTATACATCTGAAACTAATATACTATAGTATGTCAACTGTGCTTGCAAAATTAGATTAAAAAAAAAATACAGATGACCAACCTCCCCGCAATTCTGATCTAATTGGTCTGGGATGAGGCCCAGGCATTAGAATTGGATTAAAGCTGCTTGAGTGATTCTAATAAGCAGTCAGGGTTGAGATCCGCTGATATCAGCCAGAGAAATAAGAATGAGCTTTGGAGTGAGACCTGCGTGAGGTTGAATGCCAAGCCTATTCAGGTTGTGACCTTGGGCGAAGCACTGAATTTCCCTCAGACTCAAGTCACTGAGGGGCTACCAGTGCTACTTCAGAGTTGCTGGGAAGAATGACAGGGAGGAGATTTGTAAAATTCGTGGCCCGCAGTTCCCGTCATGTGGTTGGAACTCAGCACTTGCTATGGGTGCTTCCTCAACTCTGCGTAGACGTGGACGAGGGTTAGAGCAGTTACTTCTGGGAGGGGCTGCCCAGCAAGCCTCCCCACAGTTGCCCATTCGCCGTTTCCCTGGTGTAAAGCCCATCTCTGACTATGACTCTTTAATCAATCTCTCTCCCCTACCCCCTTTCTCTCCTTCCAGGTGCCAAAGGTGACCCAGGCCCACCAGGCCCGCCAGGCCTACCGGGGCCCCCTGGCCCTCCAGGTCCCCCAGGACCCCCTGGAAGCAGAAGATCGAAAGGCTCTCGGCAGCCAAACGTGTTCAACGGCCAGTGCCAAGGTCACCAACCCTGCCTCACGGAATCTGTTTCTTCCACTAATGTCTGAACCCTTGGGCTTCACCCAGGTTTTGTGATCAGGTTTTTTAAACAGCAGGAGGAGATTTTGTCCCAAGTGAGAGTTCCCTCTTGCACTACGTTTGTGGGAAGTCTGAGCAGTCTGTCCCGGGAATGAGGACCAGTGGCAAGTTTAGAATTCGGCCTCCCACCCCCTTCCCTCATCCTTCTCCCTTCACTTACCCCCAGACATTCCTCTTCCTTGCCAAATCCATCATTCCTCTCCCCTGAAATCATCTTGAAACCTAAGCTGTTCACTTTGGAGCATGAAGGGCTTGACGGATGCCGGAGGAGATGGCGGGCAAGCTCAGATTGGTTAACTCCCCTCAACACTGCCATGGCCGCCACTAAGGTTTGAGTGCTAACAATGGGCCAGGTGTGGTGTTAAGTGCTTAGTTCATTTAATTCTCACAGCAGTCCTAGGATATGTGAATTGTGATTGTCACCAATTTACAGAACAAAATTGAAACCTCAAGTTGCTGAATAGCTTGCTGAAGGACACTCAATTAGTAAGTGACAGAGCTAGAATCCAAACCCAGGTATGACTAAGACAGTCAAGGGCAGGGAACATCTGATCTCTGCTAGACCAAGAGGACTTGTTCTTCGGCCAGTATGTGACAAAGGTGGCCACAGGATTGAAAGCTAATTAGAAATCAAGAGCCATATGAATGGAAAATACTTTGAAGGTGATGCCAAAATTTCTTCCCAATAGTGGTGACCTGGGACTTACTCAACTACTTAGGCCCTGAGGAGGCACAGCTTGATGCTGTCGCTTCAGTGGCAGAGAGGAGGGCCCTGCCTGGAGTGTCTCTCACACTTGCTGTGTGTTTCACAGCCACTTTCCTAAACAGTCTTTAGTTCTGTTCCGTGCACACTATTCTTTCTGGAAGGCATTTGGGGGCTACGCACTCAGCTGTCACAGTGGGCACGTATGTGCTTTCAAAGATACACACACACACACACACACACACACACACACACACCCCTAAATGGAGCCTGATTACAATTCTGCCCAGCAGTTAGCTGCTCATTCACTGGTGTTCAGCACCACCCCCTCCATTAGCGTCAGCCCTTTGTTCAGCTTCCCTTGGAGAATAAACTGAGGGGAGACCTTAGCCTGAAAGGAGGGGAGATCTGACCGAGCTTTGTGGAATTCTAATTTTCCGAGGCCCTGTCAGCCCATGACAGTGGGTGCGTGGAGAAGCCCTCTCCTCTGCCTGGCCTGTCGGCTGAGGCTGCTAGGCAGGAGTTGGGCTCCGGAGTTGTGAAGACTGCTTTAAATGAGAGGTCATTATCTTCCACATTGCCCCCTAAAAATGAGTCTTCGGTTGCCAGGCTTCCTGCATCTGAACGTGGCCCTCCTGCTCCAATTCCATTTCTTTAACCCCTTTCTTGCCCCTACATTTTTAGAAGCAGGGTGGTACAACAGGAATTAATGAGAGCCTTTTCTTCAGACTAAGAACCAGAGGGTCCCCCTGTCTCTTTCTCATGCAAAGCCCAAATTCCTAAGTAGAAACTCCAGCTGAAGCTCAGGGGCAGCAGGGAGTCAGAACAGATCCCTGAGACTGCTCTCTGGGTGACAGAAGGACTTCAGAGAAACACTGCATGCCCAGCTAGAAAGAAGCTTAGAGATTATGGAGGGTCCCGCCCCCTTACTTTACTCATAAAGAAACCCCTCTAGATTATTCTGTGAGCTTCCCTACTGACAACAGAGGCGCTCCTTTCTGTCCAACAGCTACAAGGTGATGTGAACCCCTCAGAATTTGTCTAGGCAAGTGGGCCTGGCCTTTCCCAGAAAGCCCGATTTGCCCAGCCTGCTCCAGACCAGGGCCCTTACCCCAGTCAATCCACTCCCCTGTCTCGGCACTGACCGGGTTCCTCCCCTCCTCCTGTCCTGCTTCGGCCACCCTGACCCACCTCTTCACCCAGGGTCTGAAATAAGCCCATTTGTTCTAGGAACAATGACAAGAGGAGGGAGATGAATTTTAGCTCAGGTGTAGCCTCAAACCAACTGCGGATCAGGTACCCATCAAGGACCTGAATTCCATAGGCCTTCAAGCAGAGGCAGGTGGGGAAATGGTGGTGAGGGGCTCAAATGGCTCTGGGCTGGGCTGCCTCAAGTCTCTTTCTTCCTCTGTGATTCCTCCCCTGGCAGTCTAGGAAGGAGTAAAGTGGGCCACCCCCTCATGAGGCTGCTCCTTACACCTCTACATCAGCTTCCCTGAAAGTGAAAATCCTTCCAGAGCAATGCAATCATGGTAGTAACACCACCTGCCCAGAGAGACCAGGAAAGGGTCAGTCAACCTCTCTTTCCCTCAGATTGCTGACAGCTTGAATGGGCTGGCTCAAGCCACTTTTCCCCCTTTTACTGAAATCCTCTTGGCATCGTACCATCTTAGCAACTGCCGTCACTTACCAAGCAGGGGGAAAAATTTGTAAGTGTATGACTTGTTTAAAAGCAAGCAACCAAAAAACTTGGTGGGCTTGGTAAGGGATGCTTATAGGCCTAGAACCTTAGTGAGGTGGGGAAAGCGCCAATGATAGAGTTACACAAGTCTCACTGTGCCAACTGCATCTGCTCTGATTATTGTTGTTTTAGGTGAGACATGTGCTGTCCCCAATGATGATACCTTAGCTGGAAAAGCTGATGAGAAAGTCAATGAACACCATTCCCCACAAGCAGGTACAGAAACAAAGAACCCTATTTTGTAATTCAGAAATTGGATACCTTAAAGTCATACTTCGCAGGTGAGTAACTTTCTCCTCTTTTGGTAGAATCCATGATCACTTCCATTGGAAATCCAATGCAAATATTAAAAGTTACAGAGACATTTGGGACTTGGATAAGAGAGTCTGCTAACAAGAGTGATGAACGGATCTGGGTGACTGAACATTTTTCAGGTATTTTCACTTGGCAGGTAATCTGTATCTGTGTTGTCATTGTATCTTTCATCTTTTGCCTACCTTCAGGCTGATTCTCTTTCTGTGTGTCTGAAATCTCTGCTAAGTAGTATAACAACTGCTCTCCATTTTAGAAAGCACAAATGAGTGGGCAGAATACTTTTCTCCTATAAGCACACTGGTGGCTCATGACAGGGGCACCCATAAGGTAGCTTATCCAATTTTAGGCAAAGTATCCAGAAGGAAACAATGTAGCATTATGACTGATGGCCTCATAAACCCCAAAAACATAATGGGCAAGAAATATCAGAGACAAAATCTTTTGCACTGTCCATTTGTCTCTGAGGTTGGCACCCGCCATGAGAGTACTTTCAGCCATCTTTCTCAGATGTCTGGTGGACAGAGCCCAGGGGAGAAGGTGAAGTGCCATCTTGCAGGGATGTGGTCAGGAATTGCTGGTCGTGGTGGCAGTGATCTCATTCCAGAAGGGGTCTGGCCCTACTCACTGGTCAGAGCAATAGCTGAGACATGCTGCTTTGTTTCTTCAAGGCTAACTGATCAGCTGGTAGTGACTGCCCAGATTACCAGCTGAGAAGCGTTCTGCGGTTCAAAAGGCAAGAGGAATAATGTGAATTAGCAGCGACTGCTGTGGAAGGCAGGAGGTGACTAACAGCCAGGGATTTGCTATTCCTGGTATAGCCCTATGTCAGTCTGATAGAAAATTTTATAAACAATCTGGAGTGGGGCGGGGACGGGGGTGACACAGTTTTCCTGGGAGGGCTGACTCTGTGGCTACTGCATTTGAAAGATACTTCAGAATCCATAGGAGAAAACTGGACTTTGAGTTAGTTTAGGAGCCTGAGACTCTGCAAACTGGACAAGATCCCTTGCCGGACATCTCACTCCAACTTCCCTCCTTTTAATACCTTCCTCCCTCCACTCACTCCCAAGATGTGACTGCCAGACCAGAGCGATGGTAACAGCCTTTCCCTGGCTTCCCTCCTGCAGGCATCAGGATGAAGGAATTCAAAGACCAGCCCTCCCTGCTGAATGGCAGTTACTCGCTCATCCACCTCCCATATTATTTCCATGGCTGTGGGCATGCCGTTTACAACAGCTCTCTCTACTACCACAAAGGAGGCTCCAACACCATCGTGAGGTGAGTCACTTGAGGCCCCGCAGCACCTTCTCCTGCATCCCTGACAGTCACCTACTCTGTGGAGCTGTAGTTATCCGTGAGCTATTTGTGTTTCCATCACTCTATGCCCCTGAGCCTAGCACACAGTCAGGGGTCAATCAGGGTTTGCTGACTGAATGAACCATGGGACATGAAAAGTGAGTCCCACATTTCAGCCCCTGCCTGGGGTCTGCATTTATTGCTGGTCTGGATGCCAAGAGTAGGGTCAGAGCCAGACAGAAGTAAACCGGAAGTGGGAAGGGGTGCAACTTTCTCATCCTTTGAGAAAGGAAGCAGCCAGAACCCAGAGCTACCTCTGGAGGGAAGGTGCCAGACCCCCAAATCAGTTTTGTTCTCAAAATCTTTGAGTGTGAAAAATTTCACGTCACAAGTGAAATCTTTGAAGGCTAGGGACCGCAACGCAAAGTCAGGGGTCCCTGCCTTCAGATTGATCTGTCATCCTGAGGGCTCCCTCGCCAGGCCACCTTCTGCTTTCCCAAGAGGAAGGGAGGGGGTCACCTGGGTAGACTGAGCCCAGGACAGCCGCCAAGTCTTCCTGGCTCCCCACATGAATTGCTGAAATTTTGTCTTTATGGCTCAAGAAGAAATCAAGTTCTGGGCTTTCAAGGCAGAAGCAGGTCATCTTGGGCAAATCAAAGCAGTGAACTCAGTTCCAACTCTTCCACCTACTCACTCCATGGGCTTAGAAAAGAGACAGCACCTCCCGTGGTTTCCACATCCTCAGTAGATATAAAGAGGTGGACTAGAGACTCTGCAGCCCTCTAGCTGTAGCCCTATCTGAAACAACAGTCCCAGTATTATGAAAGCCATGGTCCTAGTCATTCAAGACAAGAGACAAGCTCCTTGAGGGTGGACTAGGATCCGTCTCTCTCCTGACTTCTTCAGCCTCAACGCCATTGCTGGCGCTGGAGTGCTTGGGTTAGGATGGGGACAGGCTTTCCAGTGTAACATGCGGTTAAATCATCCACATTAGACATGTGTCAGCTGTAGCTGGAAGTGTCCTCTTCTTTGCCTCTCACCCCATCATCTACTGGCCTGCCCCATCATCCAAACATGGCCCTAGCAACCTCATTTGGGCAAGAGTCTTGTACAATACAAAAGGACAGCGGACCCACCTTCTGTTCCAAAGCCATCACTCCCCAGACGTGCTCCTTCCTGTTCATTTCTCCCCATTTAACCCTGTGGCTCCCTGTTGCCATTTATATAGTGCCTTTAATGGGGGTAGGGTGGTCAGGGAGTTCTGGCGTGAATAAGCCTCAGAAAGAGGATTAGCCCCTTTAAGAAAGAGTCTTCTAATGAAGCTAAGCTTACGTGATGCACCAGTTCGGCAACTTCTAGAGACCCTGCTCTGTGCCAGGCCACAGGCTGGGAGTAGAGGGACAGACACACCCAGTTAGATCCTTTCCTTGTAGGGAGAGATGAGCCTCAGGGAGAGCAGCTGCTGGCTGCCAGTACCAGGCAGGGACCAAACGGCAGTCCTGAGTTCCAGGCATTCAGAGGAAGGCGAGCCCTGGGAGCTGAGATGGGCAGGCAGAGCCTTCTCAAGCCCTCTGCTTTCTTTTCAAACTTACTTCAGGGTTTCTTAATTGGCTTCAAGTTTGTTATGCTTCAATGCATATCCACAGATTCACAGGCTTCACATTTCTTCTGCTGCTCAATGGCACCCTCTGGTGTTTTGCTTTTCCCTGAATTTTCATTCCCCGAGTCAGGTAACTTTCAAATCACCATTCACTTTTTGATATGGTCTAGATTTGTAGTGGGTCAAACCAGACAGTCTTTAGGAGCTGAGGGCACAGGATTCCATGCCATGGCTTCATGTATTCAGTCACATACCAGACAAAAAAACTGACTTCGCAGCCATGACTCTGCTCCATCTCTGCCAGCTGACTTTCTTCTTTCCTCTTTATTTAGACTGCTGTGAAATTTTTGCCCTAAAATTCCAGCACAGAGTGGAGGAGGAACCCCCAAACTTGGAGTTAGAAAACCTAAGTTCAAACTCTGGCTTTGCTACTTACTGCAGTCTTCCTGGGCCAGTCACTTCTTTTTCATTTGTGAAACGAAAGGACTGGATTAGATCATCTTTTTGCAGCCGTCTGAACTCTAGGAATCTTTGAGAGGCCATTTCAGATCAGCAAACACTTGAGGATTCTTCAGGTTAAGGAATTTCCCTGGGGTCACATGGCTAATAGGTGGACACTTACATGTCCTTTACACTCCTGCTGTTCATAGCACTGGGATAGATCTGTGTGACCTGGGAACTTACTAGAAATGCAGAATCACAGGCCCCACCCCCAGTTTAATAAAGGAGACTAAAAAACCACATTTGTCCACAAAAATTGTGATTCATATACCTTTTTTTTTTTTTTTTACACATTTCAGATTTGAATTTGGCAAAGAAACATCCCAAACTCTGAAGCTTGAAAATGCCTTGTATTTTGATCGAAAATACCTCTTTGTCAATTCCAAGACTTACTTCAATCTAGCTGTAGATGAAAAGGGCCTTTGGATTATCTATGCTTCCAGTGTGGATGGCTCGAGCATTCTTGTAGCCCAGTTGGATGAGAGGACATTCTCTGTGGTGCAACACATCAATACCACATACCCCAAATCCAAGGCCGGCAACGCCTTCATTGCCCGGGGGATCCTGTATGTCACGGACACCAAAGATATGAGGATAACGTTTGCCTTTGATTTGTTAGGAGGGAAACAGATCAATGCAAACTTTGATTTAAGAACTTCCCAGTCTGTTCTTGCCATGTTGTCATACAATATGAGAGACCAGCATTTATATTCGTGGGAAGATGGCCATTTAATGCTTTATCCTGTGCGATTTTTATCATCTACATTAAACCAGTGATGGGGTGCCTTCCGTTCCCTTCAGAAAATTTCAGAAGTTCTCTGGCGCCATTTCTATCCCAACAGAAAACTGTCTTTAAGGGTAGGTAGCCAGGTACTTAGCTGTCATAATCTCATGACATGTGTATATGGTTGGTGAATGCCCTTTAAATTCAGATTCTTTAGAGGAAAATAACAGATTGGAAGTCAAAATGGCTGAGATTTGCTGATTCCTCCACAAACTCACTGGGCAAGTTACTGCCCCCTCCTCAGGCCTTGTTTTCCCCACTAGTAACATGAAAGGGCTGGTTAAGATGATGGGCAAGATTTTTCTCTACCTGTAGGGAATTCTGTGACTCTTGGCTAATTGCTGCTCTCACCACTTTTATGTATTTGGTCTTGGTTTTGGGTTTTTAGCCAAATGCTGAGCAAATTGACCTCTGAGTTGATCAGCCTGATTGCTTGAGCAATGAATTCCTCAATGCTGATTCATATTTGTTGTCTGGGGAAGCTGCACTGACCCTTTAAGGCTGCTGAGGTAATTACCTATAAGTTATTACCTTTCTCAGCATCTGCACCTGTCACCACATCACCAGATGACCATTATCCTCAGCTTCTGATTATCACTCCAGGATTAGCAAAAGCCAGGAACAGCTACATGCCTGGGTTTCCTAATTAAACAGAAAAAGGCCCTTCCAGGGTCCTATCAATTTCTGATCATGCTGATTTGCAGCTGTGGGTCATAAACTGACTTCAGGTCTCACTAGCTTCTTCTACCACAGCTCTGGATCCACTCTCAGTACTAAATAACGCTGTCTGAGTGGTCCTTAATCTAGCTAGAACCGCGGGAAGTATTGTACTTCGCAGTTTTCAGAACAGAGAGGCACCACTGTGGTTATTATCTAGAACAGGGATGGGAAACTATGGCCCTCAAGCCACAGCCAGCCCATCAACTGTTTTTGTAAATAAAGTTTTATTGCAATACAGTTACTCATTTGGGTATGTGTGATGGTCTGTGACCACTTTTGCTCTATAATGGCAGAGTTGAATCATTGCAAGAAAGTTATTTGGTGTCCCGTAAAGTCTAAACCATTTACCCTCTGGCCCTTCACAGCAAAAGTTTGCTGACCCCGATCTAGCATATAAAGTGAGCCTAACTCTGGGAAGGGCTTACTCACCAGGCTTGTTTGTTATGTTTTGTTTTGTTCCAGACCAAGAAGTAGCAATTTAACTTTTGGTAAAGGGAAAGGGTGAGAACAGCATAAAATTAAGTGGCCTTCCTAAAAGCAGTTAGTGAACTGTTCTTTCCCTAATATAGTTTCAAAGGATGTGATCTGCCCGTTGAATGCCGAGAGAAAATCCAGTTTAACTTTCTCTGAATTGTCTTTATTATGTATATTTTTCTGTCAACTCGGTTCTTCAAACATCCTTCACCTGGCGCTGAGGTCCAGGCAGGGCCACTGACAGTAGAGAGGAATTTAGAAAGTGACTAGGGCCCTGCAACCAGGAAGGGGACTGTTATGTAACTACTTACCAGCAATTTTCCCTCACTGGATACATGTGTATGTTGGTGGAGAGCTTCCGAAACTTTTCGACTGGCTCCTGATCCATTGTCAGTGAACCTGAGTCCTGGTTTTATACCTTATTAATAGATGCATTTTACAACTTAGGGGAATGTACAGATTTAAATATTTAAATCTCCTCACCTCTGAAAATACCTAGGCAGTTATTAGGGGATTTTTTGTTGTGTTCTCAGAATAAGGGTATTTGAAACTCCTCCCCACCTCCCCGCACTTTTTAATTAATTAGATTGGTTGTTTCATGTCACCATAGCTTTTTAAAAATATTCTTTTCAAATTCATGTTTTGTAAAAAGGTAGAGTTTCATACTCAAGATTGGTGTGTCTAATGAATGTCGGTCTTCTTTTAAAGCATGTAAACAAGTGGGTTGCTGCTGTTGGATACAGGGGGCCTGGATGTGAATACAATTTCATAGTAATAACCATGTGAGCAATAGTACTATAGATAATACAAACTGTATTGGGTTCTCAGAAAAGTCATGACGTATTTTTTTCTGTTTTTCATTACAAAAATGCATCATGACTTTTCCAACAACCCAATATGTATGGCAGTGACCAAAAGAGGTTAGTTATTAAACTAGCACATATTCCTTTTAGGGAAAAGTTTTAGAAACCCCAGTCTTGCTTGATATCTGAGCTATCTTGATTCCTTAATAGTGGGTAAGGAATCATATGCTCACTACCAGAGAAGCTTATACCCGGATTTTTTTTTTAATTTTAATTTTTTCGTTATGGCAGTGTAATCTATAAGGACAACTGAGTTTGATCAAGGTTTAATGCATAATTTTATAATATGGTTGAAAGTTTGTCTTTGCAGAATGAAAAGAATTAAGATTTTATTCATTCTTTCCTGTAAGCAGTACTTGATTAAAGAAGAAAAAAAAGGTTTGGGCTGACTGCAAATGTTTTCAAGTCAAGATATCATTTTAGCAGTTTCCACTGTCACTTATACCAAAGTTGCTTTAAAGCACTTTCCAAATATCTGCACTTCTGATGTCAGAATCAAGCCAGATAATTCTCTAATTCTTCTTTAGAGAGCTTCCCACTGGAAAGTAAATAAAACCACCCTCCCTCCCTCAAAGGTAGGTTGGACTCTATTTCAAAGCATTTTCTTTCAACTGATAACATGTCCTCTTGAAGCCGTGCAGGTGGTTAGGGTCTCAAGGTATCACTAAGCACAGGTGTTATGACAGAGAAAGAGTTCTGGGGTGAAACTTTTAAAATGAGGACTTCTGATCTTAGGCACCATCACAGTTTTATTTCCTTCAAGGTTGCAAGGTGAAAAATCAAATGAGACTACAATTCTTGAAGAGCCAGGTGTCATTCTCCAGCTGCAGAGAGTAGATTTTTGGCTATGACTATTTGATGTGAAACCATCTAAAGAATAAGTTTGTGATAGGGCTTTTTCGTCTTCACCCAGCTGCGGACCTTGTGTATCACATCACTGAAGGCCACAATTTCCAATCTATAACCACAGATTCTAAACAATTCTCAACAACAAATCATGGTGACCGTCTCTTTTTTGGTTGTAACTTATTTAACTTTAATCCAATTAGTCAATAAAATAATCATTGCTGAATACAATCACATATTGAAACACGTGTATTGTTATTTTTAGCTCTTGTTAATTTACAAGTAACATTTAAAAGAAAAAAATGTAAAGCTAATAACTAGAACTACTTAGACATAAATGCAATGAAGATTTGCTAATTTATTGGCATAGGCGAGGTGACTGAAAAGGACATAACATTTGGGGCTAAAAAATAAAAAAGAACAAATTTTAAAAACTGGATTTGCGTGAATTTGGGCAAGTCTCTTAAATGCCTCAGAACCTCTGTTTCTTTTGTAAAGTGTGGGTAACTGTATTACTTAACCTCCTTCGATTTGTCTATGTGCAATGCTCTGAAAAATATGTGATTCTGAATGGGTTATAGTTGTTACTTTTATAGTTCATCCGTACAGGGAACCAGACTGACCCTGTTGTTCTTCAGGATCCAGCATCATTTCAATCTGCTGCTCTGATTAGCTAGTTAACACTTCACGTCACAAAAAGTTGGTCCCTTAGTTATACAGCAAATTTACAACAAAACTGCCCCCAGATCATGAAGAAGAAGAAGAAAAAAAACCTGTTCAAGAACCTGCTGCCTTGAACTATAGTGCTTCTTTATAAACTTCCCTAGAAGTGTCTCTGTTAGCGGATGGCCCGGGCATACACCGCTGATGACTTTTGTCATTAAAATACAAAGCAAAAAGAGAGAAAGAAAAGTCCATAGATAAAATAGTAGTCTTGTCCCTTTAATTGTATCATTCAGACTTTGCAAGTGATGCTAAGATATCCAATCTTATAGCCATTCACTGTAAGATTTAAAATAAGAATGAAATTGATTTGTCACATTGCTTTTCCCTCCAATCTGCTATGATCAGCCTCAAAAACTGAGCTACTTAAGAAGTGGTGGTTAAACTA
This sequence comes from Aselliscus stoliczkanus, assembly GCA_033961575.1. Lineage (NCBI taxonomy): Eukaryota > Metazoa > Chordata > Mammalia > Chiroptera > Hipposideridae > Aselliscus > Aselliscus stoliczkanus. Next base: position 103,880,795 of record CM066732.1, read on the forward strand.
CTTCAAAAATCTTAAATAAAAAAAAAAAAGTAATTCTAAAATTGCTATGTTCTTGTGTCTAGCAATCTGGCATTGTCAGTGTCCCAAATCCACTTGCCAAGAGGCCACATACATCACCACAGGATTACAAAAGATCAATACTAGATGGGACCTTTATAGAACACACAATCCAACCCTCTCATTTTAAAATCTAGGAAAAATCAGAGAAGATGAATCATTCCCCCAACATCACAGCTCAAGAATGATCAAGAGGAGACACTGTTTCCTGACTTTATGATCATATTTTCCGCCTCCCGCTGCCACTTCCAAAAGAACGATTTAGTACTTATAATTGGAAAAGGAGAATAAATAACTTTGAATATATTTTTAAAGGCATTCCTTTTCAAAAAGCTGTATCTAGAGGAATAAACCAAACCCAGCCTCGTCAGGCAGACAACACTCCCCAGCAAAGAAGTTGTCGACACAGCGATGCCAGTGATCACGTTCTGGGAAGCAGGTACACGTGCGACAGCCCAGTACCACTTGTTACTCTAAGAACTACCACTGCCAGTGGACACCCCTTCCAGGCTCAAAGTTCTAGAGACATCAAAGCAGCTGCTACTTGGTGCTTACCATCGATAGGCCATGTCTCTTCTAGGCAGTTTCCATGTGTACACATGATTTCACTTAATCATAGAAGTTCAAATGGAAAGGTCCTTAAATACCATGTTCTCTCTACTCAATGCTTTAATCCTCTCTACAAATGTAGTGGACACTGTGATGCACTCACTACGGCTTGGATTCCCCATCAGGAAAGACTTTTCACCCCTGGTGCTGGGAGTGCTGTCAGCACATAGCCTTCAGGAACTGCCTTGGCTGCAGAGACCCACTTCACCCAGGACATGCCCCGTCACCCAGTGACTGCTCTATGCGTGAGTATTAAGGCTTGGACAGCTCAGCCCAACTTGGAAGTACTTTACAGGGCCATTCTAGTGCCGGAACTCCCCATGGTTCAGCCAAGGGCGTCACTGGGCCTACACACCAGACTGACTTTTTTCCTCTGCTCTTCCTGTTTCTTTCACCTCACTTCCACAGGTGTTGAACTAAGATCCCTCTTTATTGACATCTTTCTGGCTAAACTCCATCTCAGTTTGCTTCCTGGAAACCCAACCTGTTGTAGCATTGCCAGATAAAACACAGGACGCCCAGCTGAATTTTAATTTCCAATAAAGAACAAAACTTTTTTAGTATAAGTATGTCCCAGGTATGGTATATATTTATACTAAAAATTATTTGAAATCCAGTTTTAACTGGGAGTCCTGAATTTATATTTGTTGAATCTGGCAACCCTAACCAGATGGAATCCCAGAAAGCAGCCACTGAGAAGGGTTTTGGAGCTGGGTCATCCACCACCCTGTTTGTGATGAGGATCCCATCGCTGATAGTAGTAGATTGACCATACCTAGCCGAATGTTGTGCACCAGATGTTTGAGAATTATGGAGAAAGAGGGACTAAAAGCATAATGAAACCAGATGGTTATTGCTAAATTTGACCCTCTGGAAAAAGAGGAAAAACCTGAGAGCAATGAATTGCTAACTGAAAACTACGTGGCAAAGCCCAGGGCCTCCTGAGCAGCATACAAGAGGCTCGCCTCTCCTGTAGTAGAAGGGCAAAGAACTTGAGGACCAGATGCTGGACTTGAAGATGAAAGCGGCCAAGCTCCAAAGGTTAAACTCCCAGCAAAGGAAGGTCGCTATACCAAGGTGAGGACCTGGACATGGAGATTGGGACTCAGCCATGTGGGACAGAGATATCTGGGTGGTCCACTCCTAAGTTGCAATTTATGTAGAATTTGTGGTCATTTAGAAATAAAGGGGAAACTTAAGGATGGGATAAATCAAGCTTATTGGCAAATTTTTTCTCTAAAAGGTCTGATAATAAATATTTTAGGCTTTGTGGGCCACTCTGTCTCTGTTGCAACTACTTAACTCTGCTGTTGTAACTGAAAATAATCACAGACACCACCTTACATGAGTGGGCATGGCTGCATTCCAATAAAACTTTTATTTATAAGCATTGAGATTTGAATTTTATAATTTCCATGAGTCACAAAATGTTTTTCTGTTAATTTTTAAAATCTAAAAAAAGGAAAACCATTTTTAGCTTGCACACTGTACGTTTTTAGCAGACTGCAAAAACAGGTAGTGGGCCCAATTTGACTTCCAGGCCAATTTGCCAAGTCCTGGTATGAGACTGTTATTTATAATAAGTATGTTTGGTCTTCCTCCTCATTTCTGTTACAGAACTTCTAAAACCCTTAGAATTTCCTGTGATGAGAGCCATAAAGGAGTCTTTTCTTAATGAGGTGACTTTTGGAAAGCCCCTCGGTAACCTAATAAGGGGGTGTTGCCAGGGGAACCAACTGAGTGATTGGAGAGTTGGAACTTTCAGTCCCACCCCTTGACCTCCAGGAAGGAAAAGGGGCTGAAGATTGAATCGATTGCCAGTGGCCAACGATTAAAACAATCAGGCCTACATAGTGAAGCCTCCATAAAAACCTGAAAGGGCAGCGTTCAGAGAACTTCCGGGATGGTGATCGCATGGAGGTGCGCGGAGAGGGGCGCACCTGAGGGGGCATGGAAGCTCGGTGCCCTTTCTCCATACTCTGTCCTGTGCATCTCTTCCATCTGCCTGTTCCTGAGTTACAGCCTTTTATAATAAGCCGATGATCTAGTAACATGTTTCTCTGAGTTCTGTGAGCTGCTTAGCAAATTAATTGAACCTGAGGAGGTGGTTGTGGGAACCTCCGATCTATAGTAGGTGGCTAAGAAGCACAGGTAGGTGGCAACCTGGGTTCGTTTGCTTTTTTTTCTTTTTTTAGCTGAGCCATCCTGCCACCTGTTGCAGCTCAGCTCTGGCTGGGCATCGAACTGCTATTGCTGAGCTCAGCTCGCACTCTTAACTGAGCCACTCGGCCGGCCCTCAACAACCTGGCTTTGTGATTGGCCTCTGAAGTGGCAGGAGGTTGGGATGGAGGGAGGGCAGGGCAGTCTTGAGCCCTTCACCTGTGGAGTCTGATGCTATCTCTGGGTAGATAGTGTCAGAACTGAGTTGAACTGCTGATGTCGTGAGAATTGCTTGGTGTAGGGAAATACCTCCACACATCTGGTGTCAGAATTGGATGATTATCATGTGAGAGTAAAGGAGAAACACAGGTGGAAAACTGAATTTGTGCCTACTCAACTGGGTTAGGTCATGCTATCCAAAATGATGCTTATAGCATCTAAGAACATTTTATTGGCCATTCCTAGAGGATGGGGGTCACTGCGTCAACTTGAATACTGTGGCACACATAGGGTACAATACTTTTTCCATTTTCTCCGAAGCCTGGCAAAGGAATACCACAGTGGTGGCAGCATCAGTGTCATCAACAGCTTGCGTTTGAGTGCTTACTATGTGTCAAGCACTGTACTGAACGCTTCACGTGTACTAGCTCATGCAATCCTCATGGGAAGCCCATGAAGTATACATCTTATCCCCATTTTCCAGATTAAAAGAGATGAAGAAACTCACCCACTATCTCTCAGCTTTTCTCCCTCTCTCCCTCCCCCTCTCTTCCCAACCCCTCTCCTTCTGCTGTAAAATATATATTATATTAACACAAGTGCACGCCAGCTTCCTTTTGGTTCACACGAGCATGGTGTATTTTTTCCATTCTTTTTTTCCCCACCATATTTTGATTTAATTTAGTAACACTGAGCAAGTTTTAATTCGAGTGTGAAACTTCTTTCATTCTTTACTTTGAATCTATCGGTGTCATATTAAAGTGTTTTTGTATGCAGCGTATATTTGGATCTTGCTTTTCCCCCCGCAGTCTGATTCTTTCTGCCTTTTGAAGTATTTAAACAAGGGACTAGTAAACTGCGGCCTGGTGAGGTGCTGGGTTTTGTGGATAGTGTTTTATTGGAAAGCAGCCACATCCATTCATTTATATATTGTCTGTGGATGCTTTTGTGCTACACAACAGCAGGGCTATGTAGCTGCCACAGAGACTTTCTAGCCTGCAAAATTAAAAAATTTACTATCTAGCCCTTTAATAATTAGGTATGTTGACTTAGTGTAGACCACTTACGTTGAATCTAATTATTGATATGGTTGGTTTAAATCTGCAATCTTGCTATTGTCTCATCTATTTTTTGTACCCTTTTATCTCTTTTTCTGTTGTCTTTTGGACTGATGGAACATTTTTTTATAATTTCACCTTATTTCCTTTCTTGGCTTGTTAGTTATAACTTATTATTATATTATTATACTTTAGAGTTTATGTATATATCTTTATCACAGTCTACCTTCAAGTGGTGCACCACTTCACTTATGTAAAAACCTTCCAATAATATACTTCCATCCTCTTCTCCTGACTTTGCGCTATTGTTGTCATACATTTACCTATGCATATGTTATACACCCAGCAATACATTTTTATTATTTTTGATTCAGGCAGTCAATTGTCCTTGAAAGAGATTTAAATAACGAGGAAAAAAGTCTTTATTATAAATTTACCTACGTAGTTACCCCTCCTAGTGCTCTTCATTCCTTTATGTAGATGCAGACTTCCACCTGGTATCATTTTCCTTTGGCTTGAAGGACTGACTGCTTTTATATTCCTTTCACATTTCCTATAGTGCAGATAGGCTGGTGATGAATTTTCACCTTTTACATGTTTAAGTCTTTATTTCACTTTTTTTTTTTTTGGCAAGGCAATCAGTTGTGGGCACCCCCCCCCCAGTTTTATTGCAATATAATTGACATATAACATTGAATGAGCTTTAAGTGTACAAAATAATTATATGCTATATGTATATATTCTGAAGTGATTATCCATCAGCTCATAGTTACATTTTTCTTGTGATGAGACCTTTTAAGATCTACTCTCTTAGCAACTTTTAAATTTGCAATACAGTATTAACTATAGTCACCATGCTGTACATTATATCCCCAGAACTTATTTATAATTGGAAGTTTTTACCTTTTGACTCCATGCACCCATTTTTCACAACCCCACAACCCCACCTCTGGCAACCACAAATCTGTTCTCTGTATGCATGAGTTTGGTTGGTTTTTCAATTCCTGATGTAAGTAAGATCATGCGACATTTGTCTTCTTCTGTCTGACTTATCTCACTGGGCATCCATGTTATTGCAAATGGCAGGATTTCCTTCTTTTCTATGACTAATATTCCATTGTATATCTACATCACAATTTCTACATCACAATTTCATTATTCATTCATCAATCAATGAACACTTAGGTATATATATCTTGGCTATTGTAAATGATGCAATGAACATCGGGGTACATGTATCTTTTCAAGTTAGTGTTTTTGCTTTCTTCAAATAAATACCCAGAAGTCAAACTGCTGTATCATACGGTAGTTCAATTCTTAATTTTTTGAGAAACCTCCATACTATTTTCCATAACAGCTGCACCAATTTATAGTCACAATTTTCTCTCTATCCTCATCAAAACTTATTTTTGTCTTTTTGATAATAGCCATTCTATTAGATATAAGGTGATATCTCATTGTGGTTTTGATTGGAATTTATATTAATGATGTAGAGCATCTTTTCATGTACTGCAGGCTACGTGTATGTCTTCTCTGGAAAAATGTGTCAGATTTTCTGCTCATTTTTAAATTGATTATTATTATTTTTTAAGATTTTATTGGGGAATTGGGGGAGGGGAACAGACAAGTTGCTGTCTTTTTGTTCTTCAGTCTAGTTGGGGAGGACGTTGCTTCACTGGCCCATGTTGGTATTGTCATTGCGCTCTTCCCAGATGAGGCAGATCGGCTGCCAGCCTCTGGATGGTCGCTCACTGCTGCTATTGGCACGCTGGCTGCCGGCCACTCACTGTAGCCTATGGCAGCCCACTGCAGCAGGGGCTGCAGCCTACATCCATCGCTGGGGATTGTGCAGGCCAGCTCCAGGTGGAGCTTCTGTTAGCTGTAGAGGGCAGTGTTACTGGCCCTCATATGTGGGATCTGAACGGGGGCCGCTGGCGTCACAAGCTAGCTCTTAACCAATGCACCACTCGGCTGGCCCAAATTGGATTATTTTTTTACTAGTGAATTTTTTAATATATTTTGGATATTGGCCCCTTATCAGAAATATGATTTGCAAATGTTTTCTCCCATTCAATAAGCTATTTTTTCATTTTATTGATGGTTTCCTTTGCTGTGCAGAAACTTTTTAGCTGTAGGCAGCATATAGATGGGTTTTGTTTTTCCATCCCTTCAGCCATTCTCTGTCTTCTGATTGGAAAATTTAGTCCATTTACATTTAAAGTAACTACTGATAGATACGTACTTATTGTCATTTTGTTCATTGTTTTCTGGACATTTTGTTTTTCCCCTGTTGCTCTCTTCCTTTGTGATTTAATGATTTTTGTAGTGTATGCTTAGATTCCTTTCTCTTTATCTTTTGTGTATTTACTATATGCTTTTGCTTTGTGGTTATAAGGCTTACATACAAACTATATAATAACCTAGTTTACACTGGTAACAACTTTAAATGAATTCTAAAGCTCTACGTTTTTACTCTCCCCATGTTTTGTTTGATATTACATTTTATATCTTGTGTCTTTGCCTAGTTACTGTAGTTGTATTTTAACTACTTTTGTCTTTAAGTCTTCATGCTAGCTTTATCAGTGATTAATCCACCACTTTTACATTAGATTATTTGATATATAATCGCCAGGAGTATTCTAGGTTTGATTCCTTCAGAACTTTGAATATATCTTGCCACTCCCTTTTGGCCTGCAGAGTTTCTGCTGAAAAATCTATGGATAGTTTTGTCTTATAGGGGTTCCCTTGTACATATGAAGCTGTTTTCTCTTGATACTTTTAAGATCCTCTCGTCTTTAACTTTTGACGTATTTATTATAATATGTCTTGTTGTAGAACTCTTTGGTTCATCTAATTTGGAACTATCTGGACTTCTTGGATCTGGAGATCTGTTTCCTTCCCCAGGTTAGGGAATTTTTCAGCCACTATCTCATCAAATAATTTTTCTGCCCCTTTTTCTCTCTTCTTCTGGAACTCATTATAATGTGAATGCCTATCTGCTTGATGTTGTCCCATTAATCTTTTTGTTGCTATGATTAGGTGAGTTCACTGTCCAGTCTGAGTTCATTGATCCTTTCTTCTGTTTTATCTAGTCTGATGCTGAATCACTCTAGTCTGTTTTTCAGTGCAGTTATTGGTTATTGCCATTACTGGAATAACTGCATCATATGATTCCAACTATATATTTTGGAAAGGCAAACAATGGCGACAGTAAAATGATCAGTGGTTGCTAGAGGTTGGAGATAAAGGAAAAGAATAAATGGGTGAACTTGGGAGTTTCAGGGCAATGAGACTATTCTGTATGATTCTATAGTTGTGAGTACATGACATGCATTTGTCAAAACCCACAGAATTGTACAACATAAAGGGTGAAGCTTAATATAAGCCATGGACTTTAGTTAATAATACATCAATATTGGCTCATTAGTTGTAACAAATGCATCACACTAATGCAAAATATTATGGGAAACTGTGTGGTAAGGGAAGTAAATGGAAACTTTCTGTGGTATTGGCTCAGGTTTTTTTGTAAACCTAAAACTGTTCTAAATTTTTTTTTTAAATTGGGGAATTGGGGGAGGGGAACAGACAAGTTGCTATCTTTTTGTTCTTCAGTCTAGTTGTGGAGGATGTTGCTTCACTGGCCCATGTTGGTATCATTGCGCTCTTCCCGGGTGAAGCAGTCGCTCGCCGGCCTTTGGACGGCCGCTTACGCTGGCTGCCGGCCACTCACTGTAGCTTATGGCAGCCCATTGCAGCAGGGGCTGCAGCCTACACGGTTGCCGGGACTCACGCAGCCCAGCTCCAGGTCGAGCCATTGTTCACCATCTCAGCTGTAGAGGGCAGTGTCACTGGCCCTCATACGTGGGATCCAAACCAGGGCCGCTGTCATCCCAAGCCAGCTCTTAACCAACGCGCCACTAGGCCGGCCCCTAAATTTTTTGATTTTTAAATAACAACACAAATTAGTGACATGGCAGATTAGTGTAAAGTAATAGCTTAAAGAAGATGGCAGCTACCATAAAGATAGTCTTTTAATTTCAGTTTCAAAATTCTGTTCTACAGATTCCAAATGAATCAGCTGGTGCTATTTTAGAGTAATATATACAATGATGAAGAGAATGCAACATACACAGGTTATTGTATACTAAACTGTGGTAAGTGGTATGTTTGCAATTTTTTGTCAAATTTGTGTTCCCATGTATTCAGCCATCCTCTCTCCTTTTTCCCTCACCACTCCACATAAGCACTATTCCCAGCTCAGCTCCTACTAGTGTCAGCACCAAAATCAGCGATTCTATAAACAAAAAGGTATAGCGAGGTTAGTTCTCACCCAACTAAATCCCAACTGTTTAAAATATTAGCAAAGAATGTCAGACCAAACTAAAGTAAAACTCTAACAAATAACATTTATTTTTCCTTTACATATATATTTCACAGCCTGAACATCACATTGCCTTCCAAGAAAGGTGCTTTTATGCCATTATAATTTACTATTTACCGCACAGGCATTAAGCATTCTCATTAACATGATGAGACAATTTGCTGGTAAACATTTAAACACACAGACACTGATTTCAATATCTCAACATATTTTTGGTCATAACCAAGGAGGTACATCAAAATATAACAACAATGGCTAATATTTTATAAGCAAATAATATTTAGCTCTGCACTGTTTATACAATAGGCTGTGGTAATAAATAGTATCACCAATCTCATCAACTATTAACTGGCCACAAAAAGCCTAACATTCATTTTAATTGTGATATGAAATGCTCTATTGGTGTGGTCAACATAGCCTTAAGATGTTGTGGGTGTTTAACCTCAAATACAGAAAGAAAAAGTACTACACTGGACTAAGAAAAGAAAAATACTAAACTGGTATGTTTTGGTTAACTACAAACAAATCATGTTCACGTATTACATTCCTAACATGAAGGCATATGTTTAAATAGAAAAACTAGCAATCCAAAAAATGTCAATGTGCAAGATGTGGGGAAAACACTGCATTTAAATTTGCACTCATTTGCAAGTTACAGTACTAGCTCAGTTTAAACACTAACAGGAAAAATATTCAGCAGGAAAAAGTGGAAATGACCTCTCTCGGCAATGACCTCTCTTGGCGGAGAACTAGTCACTGCACACTGCTCCACTGTTTAGAAAGTGTTTCTGGTAACCTAGAGCTTCTAACACCTTATGACTATCCTTCGTTCAACAAAGGAGACTGCAGGCATGCTTCGATCAGGGGTTAGAATAGGAAGAAAAACCTGAATCAGCAACATTTTCTTCCTTAGTTTGGTATAAAGGTCCTTCTCAATATTATAACTTACTAATGATGTTTTCTGAATCAGGTTTGCTAAACGCTATAAAGAATAGCTACCCTTCATACAATACTAGGTTTGATTTTTTTTTTTTCTAAGTATGTCAGCATGAGAAAAGGTACATGCACAGTCATTCTACCAACAGGTATAGGCAATACTCAGCATAACACTCAGCTTGAATCAGATTCAAATTCTACACAGAGATTCTCTGTAGTGTTTTCAATGTGTTAACTGCTTGGAAAGCAGAAATGCCTAATAACCACTGCAGTGTGTTTTCTTAATTGAAATGTTTATAAAAAATAAAGCCCGAATCTTTAAATCTACAGAATGTCAAGAATTCGATTAGGGATGTTAAAAGCACTGGGCAAAACCCTCGTTTTCAGTGTGCCGTCTGCCCCACAGGAGAAGATCCGATTGCCCTGGGTGATGTCGATCTGCATGACTCCAGCCCCAAGGTTTCTGAATATGGACTGTTTGGCATGTTCATGTTTAAATGAATGAATCAGACCATGCCCTGTCAATCTCCAAACCTAATTTAAAAGAAAAACAGAGTGAACACAAAAAGTATAAGTCATTTAAAAAAGAAAGAGACCAAAAGCAAAAACATGACCTTCACTTTTATTCCCTGGGCCCAAATGATCACATTATAGCCCAACTTTCCCAACCACTGACTCTTTCCTAACAGCTTATCTGACTGGAAATATCATTCATCTGATTTATTTACTGTCCTTATACTTCACTGTCCTTTCTTTCAAATTTCTCCCTTCATATCCTCTTGTAATTTCATATTAACCACAATACTGCATTTGTAATTCAATTAAATATTTAAGTTAATTCAATTAAATATTCCTAATGCTAAGCTAGGCCCTGGGCATTAGAAAAGAACAGCACCATCTCAGTTATCTGAAAACCCTGCCTCAACTATACAGAACAGTCAGGGACTGGGAGCAGAAGTGGGAAGAGGGGAGGAGGTGCTGAGAAGCCAAATTAATGTCACCAAAAAATCCATGCCTTAATTAAACTCATACACTTTACTCAAAACAGTCCTTCTTTAAGGCTTTATCATAATCTGAGCATCTAATGAGGTTGCATATCTGGTTTTCTGGACCATAACGGTTTAGAAAAAAACCACATGGAAGAAGGAGTGTGAAGAGACATTCAGCATCTCCTCAAAGCTTTACTTTATGCCCCATTTCAAAGAGCACAGTGGGGTTTTTGGGGTTTTCTTCCCAATCAGTCTTGACAACAGGTAAATATAATACACTACAGCACATTCCCACCTCTTGTACCGCACTCACCTTTATGTTCCCTTCCGCTGACCCAGTAGTAAAAAATTCTTCGCAGGGATCCAGAGACAGCGCCTTTATGGCTGAGTCGTGTGCCTGGAACGTGTGAATCAGCTGCCTCTGCCTGATGTCTAAAATGCAGACATACCCTTTCCTACCTCCAGATATGAGGAGTTGATGTTTCGGTGCATACTGGAGTACCGTGGCACCATGATCATGGCATGTGAAACCTGAGGAAGAAAAACAGGAGTCATTTCTCCAGATTTCTATCTTGGCAATTCTGATAATATTTAAATGCACGTTTAAATAATAGAGAAATTACTGACATTTTTTTCATTCTAATTTCTGTAATCATACAATCAAAGTATTAAAGAAGATCCAAGTTAATGACAGACAAAAATATTCTTACCCACAATTTCAAGATGAAAACACACACACAGGAAGTTTAAACCTTAAGCCCAAACTAAGTTATGCTACCGCATAAGTAGAATGTAGAAGCAAAAGTGCAGAGGCAACCAAGCTTCTCAATTACATGCTCAGCCACCAGTGACAAGTACTTACCCTCTCCTAGTTCCTGGCCACATATACAGCCTCATCAAAACTTCTCAGAGTCAGCTGAGTGGCTCAGTTGGTTAAGAGTTAGCTTAAGAGCGTGAGCTCTGAGCAACAGGGCTGCCGGTTCGAGTCCCACATGGGCCAATGACACTGCACATGAGTTGAGCTGCTGCTGAGCTGCCAACAGGTGGCAGGATGGCTCAGCTGGTGAGAGCATGTGTTCCTAACAACAAGATTACCTGTTCGATGGTGGGCTAAACCCGTCCACAACTAAGACTGAACTCGGCACCTTGAGCTGAGCTGCAGACCGGATGGCTTAGTGGATAGGGCGTGTGCTCTTAACAACAAGGCTGCTGGTTCAACTTCCGCATGGGATGGTGGCTACGCCCACCAGCAACTAAGACTGAACTCAGCACTTTGAGCTGAGCTGCCACCTGGATGGCTCAGTGGATAGAGCATGTGCTCTTAACAAGACTATTGGTTTGACTCTGCATGGGATGGTGGCTTCGCCCACCTGCAACTAAGATTGAATGGCACCTTGAGCTTAGAGGCCATGAGCTGCTGATGGGAAGCCAGATGGTGACTGGCACCCTCCACAACGAAGATTGAAGAACAATAACTTGGCTGGTCCCCTCACCCAATTCCCCAACACTGTTCCCCTCTCTCAATTCCTTCTCAGTTAAGTAATTGAAACTCAAGTACATTAGTGTGCAAATGACCAGCTACAATTTAAGGAGTTATCCTTCAAAAGGATTCTCTGCATTTTAATATGATTATTTCGTAAACTATGAGGCAAATCTTTAAAAGATGTTAACAGTTATTCACAGAAGAAAGAACTGTGCAATCAAATAAAATTGGGAAATAATTACAGCTTTCAAAATGCCCATCATCATAGTAAAAGACTGAAATCTTTCTGTAAAAAAGAAATCCACCCAGCTTTGTTCATCCCAAACTTACTGGAGCAGTCTTTCAGGACCATCATGTGAAAGAGAGATCTTTAGGACACCAATTTGGAAGATACTTTGTTAAACAAAACGAATACTACTTAAATGAAATTGTTCATATTTCTAGCTCTAACTGTAAGGTTAACTTTTGTAGTTAGGTTTAATTATTTAAAATATGATCTCATTTCTATTAAGCTCAATGAATAATTTACAAATAATTCCTTAAACAGCCTTGTTAGTAACAACATGTCATTACCATATTTTCTGAATAGAAATGAAATACAATGAAAGACTGCTCTAGGCTAGCTGGATTTCTATGACCATCCACATACATATTCACCTCAGCAAGGTAGCCAGATATTCTAATTAACTTTCAGAATTTTACTCATCCCAAATATTTCTCTATTGTCAACCCATGAATAAATATTGACTGGATTCACTGGTTAAAATAAAACTAGGAAAGGATTCCTTCATAGTGTATTAAAAATCATAGACCTTAACTTACCATGAATGAGGCTGTTTCCAGGTGATATCAAAGTGTCCCAGAGGCATACATTTCTTATAAAGAAACAAACAACAATAAGAAAAATACATCATGAACAACTGTTCTAAGTCATCACTAGGGGCAAACTGTCTTCAAGTCAAATGTCTTATTGAATCGTTATCTTTTTTATTCACTCACATTATGTACAGCGCAGTGGCCTGGCATTCATACAACTGATGAAGTGATCCCCCATCAAATCCAGCACCCATCTGACACCATATACACAGTTTTACAATGTTTTTGAGTATATTCCCCATTCTGCACTTCACAACCCCATGACTATTCTGTAACCACCAATTTGTGCTTCCTAATCCCTTCGCTATTCTCACCCATCTTCCCAAACCCCCTCCCATCTAGCAACCATCAATTTATTATTTGTGTCTATGAGTCTATTTATGATTTGTTTGTTCTAAATTTGCTGATTTCTCATTTTGGTCCTCTGTCAACCTACCTATTGTCATTGGACTGTCCAGATGTGGCAACCAGACTTGAAGAGGTAATAAACGCAAAGTCACTTGTGGCTTTACTGTGGCACTGCCAATTCTATGGAAAACAAAATGCAATTGATATCTAAAAATCCAATAAAATTTAGTACAATGCACACACATCATTCTGTTTGTATACTATATGCATAAGCTAAGTACGGTTCTGTAAAACAGTCTAGAATAAATAAGTGATAGTATGAGAATTAGCTGTCATTTGCATATTATTTGGCTAATATACAATAATTTTTTAAGACCAGAAAGGGATGGTCTTAAAAACATGGAATTAAAGGTTATTTTTTTTTTTTTAGAATACATAACACAAAAGAATAACAAGTCCATGAATTTCATACATTAGTAATTAAATGGCTTGGTTAAGTAAGGGCTCAATCAAGCAATTTTAGTGCTAATAAAGCTTAATAAACTTTAATATAAATCATAATAAACAACACCCAAGGAGGAAAACTTTTGCACACCTATCTAGTCTTGGCTTGTAGTGTGAAGGACTTCAGTCAAATTAACTTGGTTACCATCCACCTTCCTTAGCACCTCTGTGCTCCCTGCCCTTACCCCCAGGGGAAGGGTTTTAGCAATTACAAAAAGAAGATCAAAAGTGGGCCTGCAAATAATCCAGAGGTTTAAGGCTGTCCCAACCAGCTCCTAAAGGTATTCCAGTACCGTGGGAAACCATTAACTGAGCCAGGAATGACTTTTCTTATTGGACCTGTTGGATGACTAGAAGCTGAGGACTGAGTGAGGATCAAGAAGGAGGATGTCAGAGTATTTTAAAATAAAACAGGGCCGGCCGAGTGGCGCGGTGGTTAAGCGCTGGCTTGGGAAGCCAGCGGCCCCGGTTCGGTCCCACATATGAGGAGGGCCAGTGACACTGCTCTCAAAAATAAAAAAATAAAAAATAATAATAAAACAGACATTTTCTGTTTGAAATTATCATGGTATAGATATGACAGAAGGTAAAAGGATAGATTCAAGATCACTTCCATTTCTGTAAAGACTTTAAGATACAGTCTGTAGTGCACTAATTGAAGAGAAATAACTTGTCCCACATATGTAAGAACATGTGTATAGCCTAGAAAAGAAAATTTAAAAGTATCTGGGAATCTACCTTAAACCCTGGAGGTTCAGGACTTTCTATAAAATCAAAATATATGAAGCCAGAAGCTCCTCAGAGGATAGCATCATCTTTCACCTCTCCCCCACTCCATCCCCACCAAGTGAAGATATGCTTCCTTGCTTCACCAAATGTTTTAATATGATTTGGATTAATGAATGAGGTGGCCTATTGGGATTGGTTATTTTACAATCTAGTAAACAAAATTCTGGAGCAAACTGGACTACGGTTGGCCCTCCATATCTGCAGATCAAAAATATTTTTAAAATGTTACATTGTTGCTGACGTGTACTTTATAGTTAGGCCTGAGATGGTTGTATCTGTACTAAACAAGTACAGACTTTTCTTGTCATTATTCCCTAAAGAATACAATGTAACAACTATTTACATAGCATCTACATTGTATTAGGTATTATAAATAATCCAGGGACGATTTAAAGTATACAGAAGGATGTGAGTCAGTTATATGCAAATATTATGCCATTTTACATAAGGGGTTTGAGCATCTACAGATTTTGGTATCCACGGCGGTCCTGGAACCAATCCCCCACAGATACCAAGGGACAACTGTACATGGAACCTGTTTGATTCTTAATACAGGTGTCTAAAATGAATTACTACAAAATGCTATCATTAAAAAGAATCCATTTTCAAAATGGATAAATGTATTTAAAAACGTATCCTACAGAGGACCACCCACAGGAAATGCCCCTGAAATATTTCAAATTTAATGATTCCCCTTCAAGCTGTTTTAGGTCATTTCACTCTAAAACTATAACAATGATGGGTACTGAGCTATATGGTTGCTGGACGAAGTGCCTTTCCCACCATATCCACCAATGACACTTCATAAACAAGTGGCCTCTACACACGCTGGGAATACTAAGTAATACTTACCATGTAAGGTTTAGGATTTGCTGCAGTTTGATTTACTTGCCAGATACTCAGAAAGCCCTCTCCATCTGCAACACCACACTGTTAGAAAGGCATAAATATTAAACACAGCTTCTTAGGGTCTGTATCAAAGGTAGAAACATTTATGGAAAGCAGTCACTTAGTCCCCACTAAACTAACCTTCTGCCTATACCTATGTTACTGTTGCTACAGTTCCCAAGAAAGTCTAAGTACTATAAATATGCTTCCACTTTTTAAATGCTTTTCACAGTTTTCCTCCCATCTTCTGTAGAAGACTTTAGTAAGAAACTGGAAGGTTCCTCCCAGGTGCTTGATTGTAATGACAGGCACCACCAACACATTCAACAGAGCTCTTTACCCTCACAGAGTATTTAGTATCTTTAAGAGGATCATTAATCCATACAAAATTTTGTGGATTTATGCTTTTATTGGGAGATGAGAAGTTATGTAAACAGATACCAACAAACCACTTGTTCAGCTCAAATCCAGGGTCATGGAATATGAATTTAGATATAGGTTTATTAACCATTTACTCATAAATATCCACACTGATTTTCAGATGAATTTAGCAGTAACCCCAAGAACTAACCTTGTTGCCTTGAGAATTAAAATATAATCTGGTAACTCTTGCATTGCCGGCTTGGCGGAAACAGACAAGTTGCTGAGGTCGTGTCCACTCAAACATTCGTACACTGCCGTCCTGAGCACCTGTAAGATCTGAAACACAAAAGGTAAAGCAGAAATAAGAACAGAAAAAGCTGAAGAAAGAATTCCAATATTTTCCATTCTATAAATCAACTTCAAAATGATGGAGGTCATTTGCAATCTTTGGATCATAAATAAAATACTTACAGTATTGATGGACCGGATGTGAGGTCATTCTCTTAACGTTATGTAGATTCCTTTTCATAAGCTTTAAAAGAATAAAAAATGAATTCATTTTGTACATAACAGAAGGGATAAGAAAGGATATGATTCAGGCCAACTCTAATTCTGGTAACATTTATTTTACAACTGGCTTATTACTGAAATAAACCCTGCTGTGGATTTTCTGAACCACTTAACATACGACACTTGTCTGAACAGGTTGTGGAAGTCCCTTACTGGTGCAGCCCTGGCCTGTGTGGACTGTGAGGATACCACGCAGCTTCACCTAGTAATAAAGGGAATTCTCCTCCGGGCGCCCCTCCTGAGGATAATGAGGAGTAGCTCCAGTCTTCAGAATAGAACATGAGAATGGGACCCCTTCAACTACAGTGACTAACAACCATGCTACTGTAGACATGAATTCCTCTTAGACTTTGCTTTACCACTTTGTGCCTCACGGTTTGCTCATCTCTAAAATGATAATGAGGGATAATAACAGCACTACCACCTAGGGTTGTTGTGAGAAAAAGCATGCACCTGACAAAAAGAAACACATGATATGTTAGCTATTTTTATTATGGTGTACTAACTGGTCACTGCCTCTGACCTTTAGGATCATTGCTATGTCAAAGTGATTTCAACTTATTTTTGAGGGAGTCCACATCCAGAAACCATACCTAAAAGTAAATAACATACCACACTAGCTCCAGTGCTAGTCTGTCCGCTGCCCAGCCATGGCAGAGATGAAGGTGGATGCACCTGATTTGCTGAGTAGGATGATGTGCTGGGCTGATAAAGAGTTGTAGTGGAACCACGGTAATCAATGTCATCTGAACTGTGAAAAACATTTGTGTGTTACTGTGAAAACTGCATTTTCTCTTAACGCAAATGCCAATTACAGAGCTTCTTATGTACACACAGGACCATCTTTATTTTTAAAAAATGAGTAAATATCCATGAGAAAAACTTTTGTACATGTCCTAATCATAGCCAATTTTAGTACTGTTTAACTTTTTCCCTTTAGGCAAAATATAAATTTAGTTGAATGTTGTTCAGGGGTAATTTTATTGCTGTACAAGTTGGAACAAATGTTTATTTTGATGAACTGTTTAACAAAGCTTTTCTTTTTATCATGTATAGAAAAAGGCTATATATTCTATTCAAGTATAGATATCCCAAGTATCAAATTCATACATTTTTAAAGAAATTTGAATTTAAAGATTTCTTTAAGTAGGTACTAATCACATAAAAATGTTGAATTTTTATGATGGACTATATCATATCCGATTACATGGTTATATCTACTCTGAAGTGTGATACTGATATCTAGTTATATACTGACAAAATAGAATATTCAACGTATCAAGGACAGATGTTATCATGGCACCATTCCCAAGCATATACAATTTTCGAGAGTCTGGAGAAAAGCAAGAGGGGAGGACAAATGTGGAGGAGAAACCCCAATAAAGGGAAAAGTTACGAAAACATTCTTGGTGCAGTGTCTATAGCTTTACTGAAAAGTAAAGTTGTCTATATTTTTATCTGTAAAAAAGGTATGCTTGGGCTGGCCGAGTGGCGCGGTGGTTAAGCGCTGGCTTGGGAAGCCAGAGGCCTTAGTTCGGGTCCCACATATGAGGGCCAGAGACACTGCCCTCAAAAAAAAAAAAAAAAAAAAGGTATGCTTATAAGGAGATAAGAAGAAACACTGAATTTACTCAGTAAATGTGACTTATCAATCAGTCTAATTAATACATTTGTGTATACTGCTTTTTGCTTTAATTATCCAGATCAGAATAATTTACTTAATATTATGTAATTCCTGACATTTCTTTGGAGTTAAATATCAAAGTGGCAGTTGTCAGCATTAGACTTTGGTGTTGAGGATTATGCTGACTCAAACATTATGAATAGTTCAAGGTCTAATGGAAGAAGTATGAGTAGTTTGTTCATTGGTCTAAGCAGAGCCTTTTACCAGAAGCTAAACCCATTATATTTGTCTCCTATCCAAATGAAGGCAGAGAGATACAAATATACTTTTCAAGATAATTCAAATCATGTGCATAACCTAAAGGGTTCCTTTTGAAGAAAATTACATTTAAAATTATTTACATAAGTCATTAACCTTTTGGATTCTCTGTCATATTCTTCTCCAATCCACATATATGATTGACAGGCCAGTAGAGAAGTAACATCGAGTTCTTGTACATCATGTGTTGAAGCCAAAACAATCTCATTATAGTTGGCCTGTAAAGCAAAGGCAGAATCAATAATTTAATCAATTTCACTAAAAAGAAGTACATTCTTTATAATGACTAAAGCTTTTACCTTATTAATGGAAAATGCCATGATCATATCTGATTCCTTATGAATGATTTTTGCCTTTCCACCTGGATAGCCCAGATCAGCTTCAACCTACAAAACATTTGTCAGCAGTTTTAGTTGTTGCAGCATGGCTCCATGCAGAAATCTGTACACCCCACAAAATTAAGGAAAGTTAAGAAGAAAATGTAGCAGCAGCAAGTAAAAAGATACCAGTAATTTTAGGGTATTGAAAATCAGCTTTGGAATTATCTTAAATTCTCTGATGCCCTGTAATCAGCCCCATTATAAATATTCCATTGTGATTATAGGATACTGATTAACTGTCATAAAAGATAGCTAACACAGTTTTCATTAATATTTATGACAGTAATATGTTTTGTCTCTTCCAAAAGTGTATAAAGATACTGCAATAAGAATGTGTATACATAAAAGGCACAGAGTAGCAGAAAAAGACATAGAAAGACAAAGGAGTCACATAAGAAATGAAACATTTTTAAATAAGGTGATGAGCTAGGGATAAGGAGAAGTTGGAAAGAAGAATAATTAGAAAAGAATGAAGAAGACTGATGAGAGGAAGGTATAGTGGCTTAGGGTCAAAGGTGATGGGAAGGAAAGAGGCAGAATCAAGAAGGAAGAAAAATTAAAAAATTATGTTTAAGAACAAATTGGAAAAAGCGACAGGAGTGGAGATGCAGCAAGAAAGAGAAGAACCAGTGACAGGAATAGCACGCCAGTAATAGCCCTGCACCTCCTGCCGTATGTCACTGAGGTGTATGGAAGCGGTAAGTACTCTTACTAGTTAGCCAGCTGGGCAGGTCATGGTTAGTACTAAAGATGAGGGATTGTTAGCTCCTTGAACTTGAAAGAATGCGCTCAATACAAGAGCCTGGAACACTACCTTGCTGTGGCAATCTTCTGCTACGTGGTTTTGTTTGACCTGCTCCACATGTTCTTCTACAGACTAAATACACCACACCATCACAAACACAGAACACATGCATGAAACAAAATTATAAAGAGAATGAAACATTTCAAACTGAAATGGTAAAGCTGGTAAAAATGAATTTGCAACGTTTCCTTTTAAAAACACAAAATCAAGAAAGAAATTAAACTGAGTAAAACACGATATAATCAGATAAACACAACACAAAGCAAAGCAGACAAAATTAAAGTTAATGTGATTATTATAAAAAGCTATTTCAAAATAAAAATTACTTATTTGTATATCAGTTACATAAAAATAAAATCTACATACATAGGCAGATGGATTCTATACTACATAGATTCCTATCCTACAGGGGTTTATTTAGATACAAACTACTTATCTCTAAACCCAGATTGAAAGTACTGATAATTATTTCATTCTTATTCGTAAGAAATATATTCATGAAGAGAGAGAGTCAGGGATTAAAATTCACTACAACCATGTACTATAGTCATATGATTTTTTTCTTTAAAGGTAAACAAATATTTAATAAAATGAGGCATGGAAGGGAAAATCACACAAATAACTTGCTCCTGGTTGATGACAGGATCATCAGGGATGGCTAAAGTCAGAAGCAATATTTCTGCTCTGCTGTGGAAACCTGTGAAGGCTGGATCAGAGCAATACACTCCTCTTGAAGGGGCTGCTCCACTTACAGCCAAAAGGGCCAAATTCTAGGACCATGTGTTCAGCAACCACCGTAGAGCTGCTGCAGCTGACAGTGAAGAAATGGGAAATGTGTGTAGGGGCCAGTTCAGCAAAAGCCCAGCTGCGAACGAACTTAGTTACTTTTAATCAAGTAGCTCAGTTTGCCACATTTATCAAGTTCACAAAAACTTGTTTTGTGGAATATTCTTGTTTAATATATTCAATGAGTAAAAACATCTAAAATTTCATCATTTCTCGGGAAAATTTTTATTAAGTCATTTTTTTAATTAGCTAACATCTTAGCACTTTTAGGATTAGTTTGCCAATTTTACTAATTAATTCACTGAACTTTCTAAATTTATTGATTACCACAGTCCTATTTAATAATTTAAAAAGATAAAATTCTTCCTGCATGGGTCATTTTAATAATGTTGCACATTTCTGAACTTAGTGACCAGTTTTTGTCTTAACAACTTTAACATTTTTTTTCCTTAATGAAAACCATTTTTCAGCACATCTATGCTATTCAATACAGTAGCCACTAAACACATGTGGCTATTTAAATTTAAACAAAACATTCAGTCCCTCAGTCACTCTAGCCACATTTCGACTGCTCAATAATCACATGTGGCTGGTGACACTGTATTATACAGAAGAGATAAAATTTCCATTATCACAGAAAGTTCTATTGGACAGCACTGGACAAGATAATTTCATTCAACAATTTAAAATTCAAAAGGTACAACAGGGCACATGATAAAAATTCTTCCTCCTGTCCCAACTCCCAGCCATGTATTTCCCTTCCCTGGAACCAACCAATGCTTACACAGCATTTAAGAAATGTTCTATTTATCTCTGTCCCACATCTCTGTTCATGGAGACCCTCTGCTGGTAGAAAAATATCGAAGAACACACAGCTTGGCTGCTGATGCCAAGAGCACAGAGACTGAGGGGCATAAAGAAGAGAGATGGGGGCGGAAAGAGACATAAGCTTGATTAAGGAAGAGGGGAACCCAAGAGGAGAGAACAGAGCCTGAAGGGCAAGACAAGAGTCTGAGGGTCCAGGCAGCCTAGACACCTGGCTTCCCACAGCACTCTGAGGCTCTGACAATCCTACACAACAGAACTGCTATAAACCTTATGAACAATTAAAGCATATTTTCAATATATCGTTGTATGTAATAATTTGAAGAACTAAACACTCAGGAAATTGATCCTTTAATGAACTGGCTTTCTGTGGATAACAGAGCCTTAAGTGAACAAGTATCTTTTATTGTAAATCTATTTTTTAGATTTCTGTATCTTATTTTATGGCATATGGATCCAGCATCACTATAGGAAATGCTGTAAACAGTGGGTTAAATAAAAAAAGAAATGAAGTTGGCTCTGTGATTCATCTGTAACAAATCCCACATCGATAACTTCAAAACCATCAGGGTCTTCTGTCTGTTATCAAAAAAGCTGATATGACTCAAAAGAATCTTTATACTTTAATCCCCTAATTCCTCATTTAAGTACATAATTTTTAAGTCCATAGAGAAAATAATGACTGTTCACAGTTAGCTGACCACAATTACCATAGAGGTTAAGTGAGTGACTAGTGACAAGAATGAATTCAGTAGGTTCTGCTGCCCTAGGCATGGGGGAAAACTGGGAAGCATTCTATATTTTTACCTTGTGAAATTGATTCATGTAGACTGTGCCTCTTGGTTTTCACTTACCTAAGTGAAATATAATCCATTTTTCTTTTCTCATAAATTTTGTTTGCCAAATCTTTAATCATACCTGACCCTGTACTGAGTACACTCTCCGAACTGTCCATTACCTCATTAAATGGCCAAATGAACTGAAATGCTCCTATGAAACATCTATATACCCCTCATTTTTATAAGGAAGAGATAGTTTTAAGTTCTACAGTGCAGTCTCCCAAATTCCTGGTTCTTGTTACATCCTGAATGGTAGTACAGTACTAATTTATATTTAGGTTAATAATCGCCTTGCAATGCAGAACCTCTGCCTCACTTTGTTAAAGTAATCTTCCTTCATCATGTATTGGGTTGTTGAAAAAGTCATGACATATTTTTTTCCATTTTATGTTGCAAAAATGCGTCATGACTTTTCCGACAACCCAATATTTGATATTTCTGTAGTCTATTCTCTCTCACAAAATTATCCTGAATTTGCTGCTGCTTAACACTTTGTAAGTGGGCATAAAAAGCTATATGACGAGTTTACTCGTTTCCCGCAAAAAATGTGTTAAGTTTATCCTGTTTATTTAGCATGTCTAAATGCTAAATAAATAAAATGCTTTTAAAGGGCTACATTGTATTTTCAATTAAATGATATACAGAGAATCATAATATAGAGTACACTCATTTATATATTACATTCCACACACCATCCACTGCAATGTTTATAACATGTAAAAAGCCCAATGGGAAATATTATAAACGAAGTAGCAACTTTCACTTAACTATATATGATTTATCAAGGGACCTATGTCATCTCATTGTTATGAAATAAAAACTATAAGTTTTTATCTTAAAAGAAATTTACTGCAGTTTGATAAACTATTACCCACAATGTATGAAAGATACTAAGTTCCAACAAAAAGTAAATTTCAAAATAAATCAAGCACAGACTTCATTAAAAATATTAAAGAAAACTAAACAAAAATTACAACAGAATTTTTTTTTTCAAAATACCTCACTCTGCTTTCTTTTCTTCGTGAAAATATACCTAATAAATGTCTCTTGAAGAATTTCTTGTTTAACAAGGAAATGCCAAAGTCGTTTGACTGGAAGTGCAGAGGAATCCCGGGATCTATGAAAACAATCAACATATCACACTTGTTTAGTCTATAGAGAATGTGTTAAATATTTGCAGATGCTTTTTTATAAATCTCCATTACCTATTGCAAAGAAGATATGTAAGGCTCAACAAAATTTTACACTTTGTTTCACTTTTAATTTTTAGTTTTCTAAAAAATCATTCCGTCACCTAGTGATTAATTCTCTAATTTACAGGTTCTCTGAATGAGCAGATTGAGCTGCGAGTCAAATGAATCTCTTATTATTTTTAAATTATACTTTAGGTTGGTTCTTTGGCTAAAGCCTACTATTACCAGTGAAGATAAAGTCATAGATTTCATTTCAAACATCCTAACAACCTAAAAAGTCCTGCTCTTTCAAGCTTAGAAGCAATACTCCTAATCATTGCTGGCTGCCTCAAAAAAAATCATGCTGCTTTACCAAAATGGGCCCAGATGAACAGGTAGATCAAACCATCAATGAAAACCAATGTATTTACTGTTAAAATTACTGATAAAAGGTCAGTAACACCTGTTTGCATATGTAAATAGATTATCTCAAGAAAATTCTCTAAGAGCTCTTTTTTTTTTTTTTTTTGGCTGAGCCATCCTGCCACCTGTTGGCAGCTCAGCGGCAGTTCAGCTCGGGCTGGCATCGAACTGCTGTTGCTCAGAGCTCAGCTCACACTCTTGAGAGAGCTCTTAACCAACTGAGCCACACGGCCGGCCCCTTAAAAGGTCTTTAAATAACAAAAAAGCACAATAAAGGTTTATTTCCTAATTATAAAAGTAATGTTGATTGAATTATAGGTAATACTGGGGAAAATAATTTTCTAACCAGATTTCTGACGTTTTCCTTAGCCTAAATTGCTATAAGTAGGGTTGCAGGTTCAAAGTTATGAATATTTTGAAGGCTATTGGCATATTTTAACAGTATGTCTTCCAGAAAGGTTAAACCAAGCTACACTCAACAGCATTATAAAAGCATTCTTACTTGAATGGAGTGTTTTCAGGTTCTAGCATTGCTTTATTTCGAAGAATAGCTGGTCCAGCACCTACTGAAAGGTCAGTTGGATATGTGTTGATATAGTTAGGGGGTGGACCTTCAAACTGATCCATTTTCTCTTGTAAGATATGTTCCCAATTCTCCAAGTTTTTAATCACAGCAATACCTAATGGCGATGTTACAGGCAACTCTAAAAAGTGATAGAATATATTATTTTACTTTGATAAAAATGTAGATCATCATCCACATATTTATGAAATCTAGTTTTATAGCCATAACTTCTGAAAATACAAATAAATCTGAAAATACTAATCTAGTATTATTTGGATTCTTAATACTTTCAACAAAGCAGAATGCAAGCTCTCTAAAATGAGCTGAAAAAGTGTCTAGTTTCTCCAGTCTGGGTTTTTGTTTTTTCCTTCAACCTTGTGGGTAGATAGTGATTTTTGCTGTGCATTAAAACCATAGACTGGAGCCTAAAATAAATAAGACCTCTTAAATCTCCAATGCAGTATTTTTTTTTAGTACCATATGCTCTTTCATATGGATTTTGTAAAGAAAAACTTGATGATAATTTATCACATTTATTAATTTTTCAAATTCCAAACTTACCAGAGAATTCTACTCCAGCAATGGGAAAGAAATTCTTGACATTGTGAAGTACTAGTTTAACCATTGCTAAATGCAGAAGAGCCCAGCTGTTCAAAGGGGGACAAAAAAAAAAATTCTCCTTAATTGAAAAGTAAAATCATGAGAGAGGCATAGTAACGATCCCTGTTAATTGTTTAGCCCAATCTCCTACCCAGAAAAATGCTGTTTTTCTAACAGCTTGATATTATTAAAAAGGCACCTTGGTAGTCTTTGAAAATAAAAGATATGCAACAGTATATTACACTTACGATATCTGGAAATTACCTGATGAAAAAAGATTTACTACATAGTCACACAGAATCTAACAGCACATCAATAAATTAATATAAGTTCTAACAGTGCAATAAATTACATATTTTTCCTTACAAAAATTTTGTGTTTGTACTCTGTAAGTTCTTCTTTAATACCAAATGTGAAATATTCTATTCTCTGGAAATTTACCTCAAAGGTACAGAATTCCTAATCTGAAAACATAAGTCGGTTCTTATGTAAATTTGTGATGTTACTTAAAATTATTAATATAAGGATTTTCTATAAAAGAAATGGCCAAAAAAAAAAGGAAAAAGAGAAAGGCCTTATTTACCTATAAGAATTTGGATCTTGGTGTTCCTGTATTTGTATGTCTGAAAAAAAGGCATCATCATCTTCTTCATCACTATGAATGCTTTCATCAGAATCATATATAACACCACTATCAGACAAAGGGAGAAATGGCTGCAATAAAAAATAAAGTCGGTTTTTAAATGTATAACTCAGTTATTTTTGTCCTAACTTAACACTGGGAGGAGGCATGATTGGAGATGTATTCCCTTATGTGCACTCACAGCCAGGTGACACCAGCGATAACACATGGAAACATGGTACTAGAAGGAAGGTTATGAGCTCAAAAAAACAAAGTGCTGAAAAAGCAAGTGATGTACCCTACGTGGAAAGAAATGAGACTAAAATGGATCTAGTCACCATGAGAATTCTGATCCCGAAAACACAGAATGTCATGGGGCCTCACCATGGCTGGATAAAACCCCCAAATATCTATCCATTGGCTTCTACTCTAATTCCATGCTGAGGGAACTACTGATAAGCAGATGAAGGGAACTTGGAAGGTAGGTACAAGTATTCCAGTCACCAGAAAAGGATGACGCTAATTACATGTTAATAAACTGACTTCTAATCTATACCTAAATCCCACATGATTTTAATTTGTGTCATCCATATCAAGCATTTGATCATCCCTGAATGACTATTTAGTTTCTAGGCTTGAGGGAGTAAATGTCTAAGCTATGGTGATTCAATCCAGAAGCTGCCCCATCATTCCTCTGTGATGTGTATACAAGAGTTAAAAAAAAACAGATACACTGAAAACTTGCATTCCTCATGCCCCTTACCTTTGCAACAAAATAATCCCACATACTAAGTTCAGGAGGAATAAATTTTTCTTTGTAAGATGGTCTTTCTGTAGGCACTGGTGGTGGGGTAGCATCTTTCACAGGCCTTCCAGGGACCAGCATTCGCATGTTAAATCTCCTACGGTGTTTATCTATGTCTTCAGAAGGAACAGGGGGTGCTGAATAGAAGAAAAAAATTAGCATTTATTTTCCGTTACTAATTCTAAGAATTAACCTTTCTTTTCATCCTACTCTTGCCATGGTTTAGTCCATACTAAATTATTTACATCAGTGCTTCTAAACGCTTCTAGTTACTGCATCAGTTTTCTAGCCATCATGGCAGACATGCAGATGAGGATAGAGTATAAAAGGATATGTGGCCATGAAGCAGCCATCGTGCAACATAGAAAAGGATGAAAGTAATTCTAGGTACAACGTACTAAAAAATAAATGGTATATTCAATAAGTCGTAAGGAGAGTGCTGAGTGATTGTTGTTCAAGAAAGACTCACTGAATATGTAGAATATAAAGCATGCCTTAAAAAAAGGGCAGAAGCTCAGTGTGAAAAGAGAAAAGGACAACAGAAACAAATGATCAAAGATCTAGGTTAATGAGGAGTAAACTACTTTTTTTTTTTTTTTAAGATTTTTTTTATTGGGGAATTGGCAGAGGGGAACAGCGTTGGGGAATCAGGGAAGGGGAACAGACAAGTGGCTGTCTTTTTGTTCTTCAGTTTCGTTGCGAAGGATGTTGCTTCACTGTTGGTATCGTCATTGCGCTCTTCCCGGATGAGGCTGATCGGTCGCTGGCCTCTGGATGTCGCTCACCGCGGCTATTGGCAGCTCACGCTTGGCTGCCAGCCGCTCACGCTGGCTGCGGGCCACTCACTGTAGCCTATGGCAGCCCACTGCAGCAGGGGCTGCAGCCTACACCATCACCGGGGCTCGCACAGCCCAGCTCCAGGTGGAGCTGTTGTTAGCTGTAGAGGGCAGTGTCACTGGCCCTCATGTGGGATCCGAACCGGGGCCGCTGGCATCCCAAAACCAGCGCTTAACCAATGCGCCACTCGGCCGGCCCGAGTAAACTACTTTTTTTTTCCTGTTTATATTGCTCATTTATTCGGTTCTTTAGATTCTACATATAAATGAGATCATATGGTATTTGTCTTTCTCCAACTGAGTTATTTCACTTAGCATAATATTCTCTAGCTCCATGCATATCGTTGCAAATGGTAAGATTTCATTCTTCTTTATAGCTGAGTAATACTCCGCTATATTATTTATACAATAATATTGTATAAATATACTACGAGTAAACTACTTTTGCTAGACAGGCCTCAGGGGGGGCAATAACCACAACAATCTAGAGTTAGGCCAGGAACAGCTTGTGGATATGAGGCTGGGAGCTTATCCTATGGGCATTCTCATGAAAGCTCTTAAGCTAGTCACATGATGAGGTATGATGTGCTTTGTCAATTAGAAAGGAAGATGGGCAAAGATGATAGAAGGGCCTGAGCTAGTATGGTAGGTGGTAAAGACTGAGAAGAAGGGTTAGATACAAGGAAAACATAAAAGAAATATCAAAAGGATTCAGGAACTCGTTGGACATGGGAGGGCCAGAAAGTAGAAGTCAACAGCTCTGCTCCCAAACTTTCCACCACAGAAAATGACAATTCTCTCAACTCCTTTCTCCCATACCTCACACAATTCACAATCTATCAGCAACAACCTCAAATTATATCCAAAATATAACCGCTTTTCACTCTGCCCATGACTACCATAGTAAGCTAAATCACCTTTAACTTGTTTTCTAATTGAGGTGAAATGTACATAAAATTAACCATTTTAAAGGTACAATCAGTGGCATTTAGTACATTCACACTGTTGTGCAACCACCATCTCTACCTAGCTCCAAAGCATGCTCATCGCCCCAAATGAAAACCCCATACCCATTAAGCAGTCACTCCCCATCCTCCCTCCCTCTAGCTCCTGGCAGCCACCAATCTGCTTTCTGTCTCTATGGATTACCTATTCTGAGTATTTCAAATAAATGGAATCATATAATATGTGATTTCTGTGTCTGGCTTCTATCACTTAGCGTATTTTTTGAGGTTCACGCTGGTTGTAGCATATATTCATTCCTTTTTATGGCTGAGTAACAACACTCCATTATGTATGTATACCACATTTTGTTTATCCATTCTTTTTTTTGTTTAACCCATTCACTTGATGATTTACATTCGGGTTAATTCCAGTTTGGAACTATTATGAATAAAGCTGTGTAAAAAATTATTTACAAGTCTCTGTGAATCTATGTTTCATTTCTTCTAAGTCATAATTAAAAGTGGAATTGTTGGGACATGGATAAGTGGGTCACATGGTAAATTTAGAAGAAACTGTCAAATTGTTTTCCAAAATGGTTAAACATTTTACATTCCCACAAGCAGGAGTTCCACTGCCAACACTTGTATTGCCACTCTTTTTTTTTTTTTCAGTTTTATTGAGAAATAACTGCTATACATCACTGTATAAGTTGAAGGTGTACAGCATGATGGTCTGATTTACACATATTATGAAATAATTAAATCCATTCATTCTTTATGGTAACCCATAATTATCTCCTTTTTTTTTTTTTAGAGGGTAGAGTCACTGGCCCTCATATGTGGGATCTGAAAGGGGCCGCCGGTGTCCCAAGCCAGCTCTTAACCACCGCATCACTCGGCTGGCCCCACAATTATCTTTTAAGTGGACTATTACAACAGCCTCCCACCCAGACTCCCTACTTTTATTCTTGTTGCACAGTCTATTCTCCACACAAGCAACGGGAGCCGGTCTTTGAAAACTTAAATCAGATTATGTCACTCAGCTTAAAACCCTCCAGTAGTTTCCTATTTTTCTTTAGAACAACCACCAAGTCTTTACCATAACCCGTGAAACTCCAAATCACCTTGCCCCCAGCGATTTAGCTTATCTCTGACCACACTCCATAGCTCATGAAAGCCCTTCTGACCTCCTTTGCAAAAATTCAGTCCTACCTCCTGACTTTTGCCCTCATTGTTCCATGTTCCTGGAATGCTCTGCATGCTGTGATCCTTGACTTCCCAGACTCTATTCAAGTGCTATCATTCAAGTGTTATCTAATCAGAAATGTGTCTTCTGACCACCCTAACTAAACTGCCCCATCCCATTTGCCTCACCACTCTCCACTTACCGTATTTTGCCATGTATGATGCACACTTTTTTGTCCAAATTTGTGAGGGGAAAAAATAAGAATGTGCATTATACATGGGTAGTACTAATTCCATATCTATATAAATGTTTCTAATTCTTTTATTTATGCTTATGAGTTAAAAGTGTAACTCTAGAAATCAATAACTATATCCGTATGCAAAATACTATCCTGGAATATGATAATCAGTTGTGTTGAACTTATGACAAACTTACAAAGAAAGTAATTTCGGCCAATGATTCAACGAAATGAAACAAAGAGTGACATATTGTTGTCCACAGAGTAAGTGACCCTGACTTATAAGATAGGTGATACTGACTTTATTACCATAGGGTGAAGAGCACAACATCTCTTTTCATACACTTTAGGCAGGAGCTAGCAATCTAGCTGATAGTTTTACAAAAATTATTGGAAAACCCCTTGGAAATTAAAATGAAAGATTTTTTTCCCCTGAAAGTTTGGGCCAAAAATGTGGGTGCATATTATACACAACAAAATACGGTACGCTGCTTTATTGTTATCAGAGTTCTTATCATACCTGAAATATTTTTTAGTTGTTAATTTTACCTCCACTACATGTAAGTTTCATGAAGGTAAGGGATTTATCTCTTGTTAACTCCATATCTCCAAAGTCTATGGACACTGCCTGGCAGATAGTAGGTGTTAAGTGAAGGCAAAAACAAATGTGTACTCAGAGATTTTCAAGCATGGATGGATGACTGGATTGAATGAATTACCATGAAAAAATAATAGAAAATTCATGAAGACATGAAGTGATTTGGGGAAAAACTCTTAAGTTTAAAGTGGACTAACTACTTAGGAAGATAAAGATTAAGGCCCACATATAACGGGGCCTGGTGAGATGCCCTCCCTTATTTGGACTTACACAGTAACCTATTCATTAAATTCAACCTTGGGCAGTAAGGACAGAACCTGTGTCATTTAAACTGTGCCACTGATTGCTCATCTGTAATATGACCATTTCTAAGGATGAATTAAGATGATTTCTGTATTTCAGCACCAAGATGGAAACCTTTTCTATGTCATTAAGTCTATATCTCACCATATCCTACGATCTTAAAAAGTGGAATGGAAAATATACTCTAGACCAGAAGGGAAGGGGAAAAAAGAAAAAAAAGCAGAAAATGGAATAAACAAACCAGGTGCATGAGTGGAACAGGTATTTTGTACATGACCATAAACTTAATCTGAAGCCAACTGCTGGTATGCTCTGTAGATTATGAGAGTTTATTTAAATCTTTTTTCTAATTAAAAACTATCCTTTTTCCGTAACCTCATTCCTTAACATTGTTTCCTCATTTACCTTTACCTTTCTGCTATTTCTTTTTTATCCTCTTAATTTGTCCTGGTATTAAAAAATGTTAAATTGAAATTACTGTACATTCCTTATTCTAACATGAGTTTAGTTATATACTATCCTAACAAGAGTGATTATATTTTAAACATCACTGATTTTCAAAATACAAATTCTTAAAACATTAAAAAGTCTTTTACTTTAACACAGGCAATCATTTACATTTATATTAATCTTACCTGAAATGCTTTCTGCTTGTCTTTGAGGTTTCACAACAAGTTTCACACCCCCTCCAAAAACAGCAGCCCACATTCGATTATTTAATGGGTGGGCTGCAAGTCTAAACAATTCATTGGAGGAATTTGTGGCAAGAGCATGTATCAATAAACTTAAGTAAACAGCAACAATAGCTTCACACAACAAAATGTTCAATTTTGGCTGGTCTTCATCTTGGGCTGAACTCAAGAGGTTGATAAGTGAGCTCACACCTGTAAGGGTATATAATGTAAGCATAAAGCTCCAGAAGGAAAAAAAAAATCCAAATTCATAATTTAACCAAAATTATTTATCTCTATTATATGAAAAATATTATTTCCATAATTAGAGCAATAAAATAAATAATGATAGGAATGATTTACAGCCTTTAAAACACAAGAAGAATCCATTAGTCTATATAGCGATATAAGAAAAGAGAGAAGAAATCATTTCAAGGGGAGAAGGGAAAGCCCTTCCTTACAGTACAATTTCAACTAATAAATAGAAGGAATGACAGAATTAGTAACTCCCACATTAATACTTGATTCAGGCAAGAATCATCACTGGATGCTAGAATTAGTGGGTAAAACTATATTTTACACAGTCTTAAAACTGCTCCTCAAAAGATACTCATTTGTTGCAAAGGAAAAAGCCGTAACTTTACAAAGGAGAAATCTGGCAGAAACCACTTCCCAAGTGATTAAAGTGAATAGCACTAGTAATGGGACCAAATTACATCATATGCCCCTTGATATTTTGCACGATTTTGCACTGAGCAGGGTACAATATCTCTTTTGTGGTATCCCTGCCAAAAATACATAACCTGAATCTAATATTAAAAAAAAAAAATCAGAAAAACCCAAATTGAAGGACATTCTAGAAAGTAATTAGCTAGTACTCTTCAAAAGTGTCAAAGTCATGAGAGACAAAGAAAGAATGAGAAACTACTCCATATTAGAGGAGCCTCATGAGCAATTACAACTAAATATTACATGGATCAGAAAAAAAGACATAAGTGGTACAATTGGTGAAATTTGAAAAAGATCTATAGATTAGAGAACAGTATTATATCAACATTAAAATGCTGAATTTGATAACTGTGCTATGACAAGAGAATGTCTGTTTTTAGGAAAAACACATTGGTACATTTAGATTTAAAAGGGCATCACATCTGCAACTTTCAAATATTTCAGAAAAAATACACATATGTACACACACAAAGTAAGTGAATTGGAGAGAAAAAGAATGAATGATAAGCAG
Organism: Aselliscus stoliczkanus; assembly: GCA_033961575.1. Classification (NCBI taxonomy): domain Eukaryota; kingdom Metazoa; phylum Chordata; class Mammalia; order Chiroptera; family Hipposideridae; genus Aselliscus; species Aselliscus stoliczkanus. The sequence continues at coordinate 103,912,805 of CM066732.1, forward strand.
TATGGTATAATGTTAACATTTGAGGATTCTGGATGAAGATGTTACCGAGAAATTCTTTGTACTATTTTTGCAACTTTTGATAACATCTGAAATTATTTCAATAAAAAGTTAAAATGGAAACAATGTTTCTATAAACTTATGTATAAATGAATTTTAAATACACACTTTCAGTTTATCATTTCCTTCTACTGCCACTCTTCATTAACATGTAAACTCAGCGTTATAAAGCACGTAGAGTAAAAATTAAATAACACAGCAGACCAGAAAAGTCTATTAAGAGAGTGAAGAAGGTCTGAAATGTGAAGAATGAGAGAGAGAGCTAACCAGAGAAAAGAAGGATTGGCAAACAGCATGACATATGTGCCACAGAATGGTCACCCCATCCTAATACATAAATTTACACTCAAGAATAATTTCTCCCTGCTGTATCTTAAGAATATCTCTGATATTGCTTTCTATGACTCTAATTCAGAATTTCTCTAAGGCTAAGGAAGATGATGTGCTCACCCTTATGAGGAATGTTAAACCTTGCTTTTTATACTGGTCAACACAGCTGCTTTTGAAGCCTTAACTTTTTGAGTCTTCAGACATTACAGTACTTAAGAATTCCTAATCCATGGCAGAAAACATCACCAAAAACAAACAAACAAAAAAAACATTCACCAAAGCACAAAGAAGAACTATCAGGAAACCAGTTGATAGATTTTAAAAAAGGAACTGCCATATAGAAGATTAAAAAACAAAACAAAACAACAACAACAACACAGGTTCTCACCAGGCCATTGAGCAGGAGAAGAATTTGGTGTTGCATGTTCTTCAATGCTTTCTGTCCTTAGTCTTCGACGATCACTTAAAAGAAGTCCTTGATAAGCCATTCCTGTAAACTGGTTTCCTTCTGTTTGACTGCTAAAACAAATATAAGGTTCAGTTATTTATCATTTTAAGAGAGCTAATGAGCAATTGTACTTTATACATACTTATTTTAGATGATTATAATAAAAACAAAATTCTTAAAACTCAATTCACTGTTCTAATAAGAATTAATTTTAGTAAGTTCTTGAAATCAGTTGCGATGCTTTGAAGTCTTTTCTATATTCATCCATTTTTATTTTTTTTTAAAGTCTGAGGAAAGGAGACTACTATTGGTACCAGGACATATTAGAAAGTTTCAGGGCACTACTTGGTTGCATTTCTTAGCTCTGCAAAGTTGTGCAAGTTTAACCCTCAATTAAACTATGAATTAAAATCTGAAGGATCATATTTTAGAAATACCCAATCGTAAAACCAAAATGGGACTAAATATTACTTCCCTTATCTTTGTGGAGTTGAGGAGAATACAGAAGCAAAAGTAAAGGTGACACCCTTGAGAGTTCACTATAGTCCAAGCACTAGAAAATACACATTTTTAAAAACTTATTTGAATTCTCATTTGGCACCATTTTAACCAGGGATTAATAACAAACAAGTTGTCTTTGAGCATTAAAATGACCAAAGTCAACTAAATACACTCTTTTTCCTTATTTACATTTCCAAGTCTTTGGAATACTTAGACATGGCCTCATTAGGCTAAAATCAGAATATAGGCCATATTGAGAGAGTAATTCCTTATACGATATCAAATCTTTCCACAGAAGACTGCTGAATTTTCAAGAAAAAAAAACCTAGACATACGTTTAACATAAATTTAATGTGATTCTATGTATATTACAAACTTTACACTTATTAATAGAATTCATTTAAATCTGAGTCATCTTTCCAAGTGATTCAATTTCTTACTACTTACATTACCCTAGCCATTAAAATGCAAAGGATACATTGAAGAAGGCAATTTCACATTTTAAGAAATTTAAATTATTACTTCTAATTGACATCACATCCAAAGACTTTTGTATTATACATAAATAAGTAAAATTTATTTTAATAACTCAAGAATGTACTTCTTTCAAAAGCATTTTCTCTTTCAACTGAAAACCAGTTAAACAAATACAAGTTAATCCAATGCTAAAAGAAACAGTTCTTAAGGAAAAAAAATTAGAAAATTTCATTTTATCAATTATTTTGGATAGTAAACAACACTTCTCTTCTTGAACACAAAAAAGATGGTGATGATGGTAATTTCCATTTACTATTTGTCATTTTGTATATGTCCCTGTTGTTACCAGGTTGACAGCTAAACTAAACAAGTAATTATTTGCTTTTTCATTCCCTCTCATCTATTAAATAAACATGGTAGTCGTATTTATTTTTCAGTCCCTCGGAAATAGACTCAATATAACTCTGGAACACTGTAATATTTTTGCTGTATTAATACTATTTTGGGGTTACTTTTTTTGTTGTTGTTGTTACCTGTAGCTATGACTGTCACATAATGCTTGGTAAATTGATGCAGAAAGTGATGCTGCTAGTGAATGAAGTGTGTGCACCTAAAACCAAAACAGCCACAATTACATGTTATACTAACATTTTTACATAACAGTAACATCTTAACAATTAGAAAATATTCAGGAAACTAGCAATATCATAAGACAAGATCCTATATGAGGCTACTAACTCTACTTTAAAACTTCTAAAATAACACTCACCCAACTTTATATGCATGCCCACAATAAAGCTAACCGATTCAGACACATCTTTATCAAATATGTTACTTCCTGTGAGCCTGCCATTTACCAGGCCTTAGGCAAACTGTCAATGTCCATATTATTGGGACTGTCCTAGCCTGCTAATAATTAGCTAAAATAGTAATATTCAAAAAAGCAGAACCAAAATAAGTATAGACTTTTCAGAATTTTTATTTAAACTTGCTTTATGACATTTTCTTGATCAAAATAAAAACCTGGTCTTATCAATATGAATAAATTAAATGTTTAGAAAACATATCAATCACAGTGTGAAATGGCTGATTTTCCAGAAAGCAAATCATTTAGTATTAAAACGAAAAAATTTAATTTAGAAAGTTTAAAAATTATCAACATACTGTAAAAACCACATCCTAAAGTACCATACCAAATCAACATCTTCAAACATAAAGTCTTAAAATTTGAGGGGACCTTAGAAAATTTCATGCTCCTTGAAAGTCTTATCTAAATTTCTAGGAGTTGGAAATGTTTACTTAGAATTTATATGCTTTTAATGGCTTTTCTGGGTGTCCATCTTCACCTAACAAATAATTTAAGTAATCTCTGCTAAAATACTGACATAGATTAATTTATACTATGGATTAGAAGTCTCTAATACGTTGATGTGATCAGTAAATCTTGAGTCATTCAGAAGAATGTACTACCAGAGATCAAACAGGACTTTCAAACAAAAGAAATAAAAAAAAAAAATGTTTGGGACCTGAAATGACATCAGCCGCTGGAACTGGAAAACAGCACAGCACAAACACACTTAGGCTAGCACAGCGGCAGTCTGGTCAGCTCTCCAGATCCTGCCAAGCCCCCTAGGGTTGCTTGGAATCTATGTGTTTTTAAGCTTTTCAAAACAGACTATAGGTTTAATTTGGGGTAATAATTCTGCAAAAACTCTGATTGCCCAGAACTACCATAGGGCCTCCAACAAACACAAGCATCAGGGAAACAGTTACAAGGATACTTTCTCTAAGAACATTTCTCATCAATCATGGTTCTCTCAGATACCCCTAGAACCTGTCTTTTCACAATATCCTGGCATGTAAGCAAACAGTCATAAAAATATTTCTAACTTAATGGTTCACTTAAGGGGAATGGAAGATCTAAAGAAATATTAAGTGACAACAATACCACCTAGGACATTAATTTTAGTACCAAAAGAGTGTTTTTGCCTGTCTTAAAGGAAGACGATAACTTTTCCAGAAACAAGTAGAAAACCTACTTTTAAATTACATTCATTGGACAAACAGTCTTGAACTGATCAGGAGTAGGCAGCATAGAAGAGCACTTTAGAATATCTCCTCTAAGTTCAAATCGGAAGACAAGTATATTTACCTTCTCAGTGCGGGCAATATCGAACGATAAAATGTACATTACCTTCACATCTCCAATACTGGGATGAGGTGGTGTTTTCATCTGAGCAATAGTATAAAGTATATCATGGATGTGATTATTTAAGTATAATACGGGATTAGCGATGACTGTTTTTGTTGATGCAATACTTGCTGAGAGCAGAGGCAGGGTGGTAGGTAACGGCAGAGGAGATTGGAGCTGCTTCACTGTAGTTTCCTGTGGGTGATGGGTTATTTTTTCCATAGTTAAAATGAAAGAGGAAAAACAATTAATAGTTATTTGATAAGAATACTGGTGATGAGTATTCGAAGATAAGCAGTATATTCATGAAAATTATTGAGCACCCAATACGTATCAGGTACTGCACTAGGTGCAGAAGATAAAGAGGAGTAAGACACAGCTGTGCTCTCAGGCTTTTAAAAGCCTACTCCTAACTCCCAAACCTTCAGTCTAAAAAGACCCAGGCTGATGATTATAAATATCTACCTCCTATAAATTTGAGGAGGTGAACAATTTAGACTAACTAGAAAAAGGAGCTTTATAGCTGCAACTGGAAGAGCTACTGATATTATTAAAAAGAACGAAGATTGAAAAGTGAAGCTCATACCTGCTGTGATTCTTGTAGCAAAAATTTGAGTTCCATCCTTACTGAGGCCAGACCACCACCCTGGGCCCCATGAAGGCTACAGTAACTAAGAAACACTCTTAGGAGATCTTGGTTTTTCTGCAACCACAACTTGCGTCTTTCCGCATGCTCTCGTTTAGCCTGTAATCTTCGTCTCTCTATTTGGTGACGCTCGTAGGAATCGATGTCTGGTCTGTCCATCATTTCTTCCTGATTCAGAAGATCACTCTCTACTTTAGAGTACGTTCTACTTTCATATTCTTTAATAACTGTTTCATGATTACATATGTCATGTAAGGCGGCAATTTCTTTTTCAAGCCAGTTGTAGAGTTGAAATCTGAGTTTTCCTCCATCTACTTCATACCCTGTAGCCAATGTTCTTAGTTCAGTCATAAGGATCTTTAAACAAGCTCTGAATTTTAGTTGTTCAGCAATCACATCAACTTCAGTATCGCCTTCAAGACAATCCTCTTCCTGAGGAGTTAATAACATATTAGGGTCTGAGGCTTTCTGATCTTCTTGTCTATCTTTTCCCCTGACATCTGTCCTTTGCATTATTAAGCCAGCTGTATCTTCTTCCTCTTCTTCTAAGGCACTGTCATGATCTTCTCCCCAATCAAGACTAAGAGGTTCCTCATCTACTTTTACTACTGGCTGACTCCAATCAAACTGTGATAAAGTTACATTTGACCAGTCCATGCCAGAACTTCTATTGCTATCACTCAAAGTTTTTGATTCTGAAGGCATATCACCCATCTTTTTAGAAATGAAGTCAGGCTGGTCTTTTTTTGCAGGTAAGGCAGATATTTTGGTAACTTTTGGAATTTTGGAGAGTACCTCCAAGGCTAAAACAGGGCATCCAACTTTAAAATGAGCATTTGCAGTGGTAAAAAATAACTTTCTTTCTATGAGGTTAATTTTATCAACAAAGTTTTTCTCAGTTTTGAGACCTAAGGTTGCCAAAGTTCCTTCAGGGGAGGCAAGGTTTCTTCGAATAAGCAAAGGATGAGTTCGAAGGTAGTTGTAGAAACTAAACACCACTGGGTTACAAGATTTGATGATAACTATAGAAATCAAACAGATACAATCATAAAGTACTATGTTAACTTGCATTTATATTACAAATGAATAAAATATGTCAGCATTTCCTCAAAATAAAGGATACTTAAATATTAACCTAGGATAAGTTAAACTATATGGTACATCCACATAATCAGTAAAACTACACAGCTGAAATAAAAAGAATTTCCCTATGTGCTGCTATGGAGAGTCTACAGAATATGTTAAGTAAAAGAAGGTGCAAAAACAGTATATCATAAAATACATTTTATGTGAGACAGTGGAGAGGCAATACACACACACACACACACACACACACACGCACACATGCACTCACACCTCTATTTTTCAATGGAAGGAAAACACACACAAACCATTTTTTAATTGTTTCCCTAAAAAGGGGGGCAATAGGATAGAGAGATCAGGAGAAATGCTTGATTTTTCTGAAAATATCTTGGTTTGATCAATTTTATTTCAAAACCATGTCAATATTTTATATGACTTTTAAAATTTTTTTTAATTCACACAAAAGCAAAATTAAAGAAATGATTCTGTGTATCAAATTGGTAGCATTAACCACTCAGAGAAGAACTATAAGATAACTTTAAAACAAGTAATTTAACTGTACATCCTTAGTGGGATATATCATAATAGCAAAAATAACTACAAAAAAGCTTTAACTATTCTCAGCAATGTTATTAAAAATAATTGCATTATTCTGAAACTATTATATGCATATAATATATAGCAAATAATTATGTTAATGCCATGAGAATCCAAGCTTTTCATTATAAGACACAAATTTTAAATCTAAGAAGAACCCTACAACGTATATTTCAATTTGGAATTCTAGTGTGAACTCATGACTTCTCAGGAAAAAGCATTTTTCTAATTGCATTCATTGAAACAGCCTAGAAATGATGACAAACATCAATGAGAATCCCTGTGTGTAAGCTGTGCTCTGTAAATATTATCCCATACCGAAGGATCAAGGATTCTTTGAAGGAATGGCCATTTCCAGATCTAGAGCAGGAAATGTACAAGATGAGCCTGAAACATCTCATCAAAGCAGAAAGCAAAGAAGTCTGCATCAAGGAATAATGTCAAAAGGGTTCAAGCACTTGAAGAAGCTCCCATTGGTTAAAGATGGGATAATCTATGGTAATCCTATTCTTAATTTTTTGAAGAGCTTCCACACTGCCTTCCATAGCAGTTGCACCAATCTGCATTCCCACCAACAGTGTATGAGGGTTCCTTTTTCTCCACAACCTCTCTAACATTTGTTATTATTTGTCTTGTTGATGATAGCCATTCTAACTGGTGTGAGGTGATATCTCATTGTGGTTTTATTTGCATTTCTCTGATAATTCGTGATGTCGGGCATCTTTTCATATGTCTATTGGCCGTCTGTATGTCCTCTTTGGAGAAATGTCTATTCAGGTCCTCTGCCCATTTTTTAATTGAATTGTTTGTTTTTTTGTTTTTGAGTTGTATGATTTCCTTATATATTTTGAATATTAGTCCCTTACCGGAGACGCTATTTGCAAATATCTTCGCCCATTTGGTTGATCTTTATTTTGTCGATGGCCAACAAATGGAAACAAAGTGTCCTTCAATAGATGACTGGATAAAGAAGACGTGGTATATATACGTGTACACAATGGACTACACTATTATGCCATAAGAAAAGATGAAATAGTGCCATTTGCGACAACATGGATGGATCCTGAGATTATTATATGCTAAGCGAAATAAATCACACAGAAAAAGTCGAGAACCATATGATTTCACTGGCATGTGGGATATAAAGCTGAAAGCAACAAAAGAATAAGACAAACAAAGAAAAAGAACTCATACACACAGACAATAGTTTAGTGGTTAACAGAGGGTAAGTGGGGAGGTGGATGGAATATGAGGGTAAACAGGATCAAATATATGGTGTTTGAAGAAGAACTGACTCTGGGTGGTGAATACACAATGTAATATGTAGATGATGTATTACAAAATTGTATACTTGCAACCTATGTAACTCTATGAACCAGTGTCACCCCAATAAACTTTGATAAAAAAAAAAGGGATAATCTAAGCATCCATAATAACAAACTGCAATGGATTCAAACACAAATCTACGTAAAACTGTGAGTTCAAAATAATCTTTAAAAAAACAAATCTAATTAGTCAGCTTTGTAGGACACTAAAGAACCAAGCTATTATTTTGAAAACTGATAAATAGAATCAAACATTTATGTTCCCTTTACTATACATACTACTGGACTTCAGTGTAATCAAAAAGTTGCTAAGGAATACTACTTTAGAGAAATATTCCAGCTCATAAAAGGGTAAAATGATATAATTAGAACATCACCATTTTATACCACTAACAAAATAAGGAATCACTGATGGCTGTTAATACCACAAAAAAGCAAAACAAGCTGACATTTTGAGTCCCCTAATGAACACTATGAAATATTCCTGCCTCCAAATCTGATAAAAGCCTCTAGAATCTTAATTACTGATTTACAGGAAATAGAACACAGAAAAACAAAGAAACATGTTACATGACACAACAGGTACACAATCAGCAAAATACAAAAAATTACAGGATTAATAATATAACTTCTTAAATAAATTGCAAAGGGAAAAAAAGAAAGGAGGAAAACTATGGATTAAAGTAGACATAACCTTTACAATATATAGGCCTCATTTGGCTCCTAATTCAAACAAATCAACTGTATAAGATTTTATGAAATAACCAGGGAAATTTGAACACTGTACTTGATTACTAACAAAAATTTCATTAAAATTGTATGTGTTATGTTTTTTTAAGAGCCCTTATTTTTTTATAAACGCATGTTGAAATATTTACAAATGAAATGATATGGTGGAATCTGCTTTAAAATAAATCTATGTTGAGAATGGGAAGGAATGGAAAGGATAGAGTACGTATAACACAATGAGTTGATAACTATTGAAGCTGGGTGATGGATTCACAGACCTTCATTATATTATTCACTCTTTTATATGTATTTGAAATTTACCACAATAAGTTTTTAAAAATTAACCTGGAAAACAATAAGAAATATATTGAACCTTCCTTCTTTAAAAATTACCTAGGTAACTCAGGTAATTATTTTTCTAAAGGTTTTCTCTTTATTTTCCTTTCCTAAATATTATTAAAATATTATATTTCTTCTTTGTAAAAAAGAAAGCAAAAATGGGGCTCTCATCTCTTTATCTACATAAGCTCTTTCAGCACTTAAAAACAATAAGTAATAAAAATATAAGTCTAGAAAACTATAACTACACAAAGTACAAAATGAAAAGCAAAAGCTTAAATCTCTCACCTCCTATTCCCAAAAGGTAATCAGTGACCAGTATTTCATTTCTTGTTATTTGTTCCAGGAAACAACAAAAGGGAGAGGGAGACCAAATCCTGTATAAGCGCATGCTCATGTGTGTATGCGTGACATACAGAGGGTGCCAAAAATATGTATCCACATTTTAAGAAAAGAAAAACTGTATGAAAATTACTCTGATGGTAACCACTTTGAGCATCTCTTGTAATTGCAGAAGTCAAACATGACTTGTATTCATCTTTTGTTATTGGTATATATTGAATATTACAATTTAAATAGAGCTTTTTCCTTTCTTAAAATGCGCATACATTTTTTGGCACCCTCTGTATATATGTAAAATGCAACAAGAATCGCACTGTTCTGCATCTGTTTTCATTTAATAATATAGCACACATTAACACATTAATTTATTACCTCATTTTTAATGATACTGTTTCTATACTACAGATATAATTTATTTAACTATTCTATTTACGTAGAATGTTCCATTTTTTAAATTATTGCCAACAATGCTGGTAAATACGCTCCAGATGCTTAAAAACTTTAAACTATTTGGGATAACTACGAGTAAAGAAGTTCAGCACATAAGAATGAAGTTTTTCTAGGCTCATGCACTAAGCCAATATGTGTAACAGCCAAAATTTATTTAAAAAACAAAACTGGCTATGTAATTAAAAGAGCTATATAATGTGGCAAACGTTCTGTATGCTTCAGTTTAACAGATAGGAAATTAGAATTGCACGGTAGGATAATCCTATCTCAGATACCATACTTTGCCATGTATAATGCACACTCACATTTTTTGGCCAAACTTTCAGGGGAAAAAAAACTTTAGTCTTAATTTTTTAATTCAAGTTTTTATTTTTTTATATTTACGTACTTGTTTTTTGTATTATAAATGAATTTTAGCATTTATTTATCTGTTATACTTTTAACTCATAAACATAAATAAAAGATTTAAAAATATTTATAGATACAGAATTAGTACTCCCACATACAATGTGCTTCATTATTTTTCCCTCACAAATTGGGGCAAAAAAGTACACATTATACTCGGCAAAATACAGTACCTCGATATCTCTATAAGAGTAAAAATGTGTATGAGATCTTCTTACACTACTCAAACTGGTAACAAAATGCTAGATTCAATTACAAAACGTAAGTGACTAATCTTTTAGCCACACAACAAATTTTGAGAATAATTTCTCAGAGATGAAAAATATAATAAATCTGGTAATGATCGTTTTTGTTTTTGATTTATGTGAATATCAGCTCAGAAACTGTGTTTTTTTTTTAAAAAAAAAGAGAAACTTAGAAAATGTCCTACCTTGATGCTCATCATCCTCCTTTGGTGTCTGTTCCAATAACGTGTCCAAGGCTCGGATGTAATCTTTCATTACCCAATAGGCAAGACTACGCAGAAAAGGATCAGGATGTAACCGTTTGCAATCAAGTCCTGAGTCATCCTTTTGATAACCCAAAACCTTCTGATTTAGGATGGATATATAAGTGGATGAAGTCTCAAATTCAGATTCATATAAACGGGCGATAACCATGGCTAGCTGAATATCTTCCATTTTTTCAAGACATACCTGTAAAATTTAATATTAAGAAATACTTATTTAGTAATAAATAATGCTTATTTATTTAAATATATTGTATATTTATTTAAATATACAATATCCCACCAATATCCTGAAATTATCTACCATTTATATTCTCATTGTAAGGAGAGTGTCCAGAGGGTGAAGGGCAAAAAGAACAAGAAACCAGGACTTAGTAGCTTTCCAACTGAGAAAAATCATTTATAAAATAAGAATAAAAGTTTATCAACATCACCTCAGACTCAGGTCAATTTAAATTAGTAACATTTATTTTTAAATTAAATGCCACTTATGATGTTTGAATTTATATACATCAGTTCCTCTTAATTTCCAAATGCATTTCCATATAAACATAATTATTACTGTTTTTAAATGATCTTTTATTTATATAGAAATAACACATGAGATAAAACCACATATTCTATTTTTACTCTCTTTGAGTTTATATTCTAATATAACTACTCATCTTGAGAATTGGAGATCATTCAGGCAATATGAGCACTTTTAGGTCAATCAACATGTCTTTTCTTTGCCTGAGTATCTTCTAGATTAAACTTTCCATTTCAAAATTATAAACATTTGTTAGGTTAAAAAAATCATGCATTGGAGATAATTTTGAAAATATGACTAATTCAAATGTAAAGTACTTTCATTTTGTTGGATATTTCCTATTAGTTCTATTGTGTATTATTTCCATTTCTATTTTTCCTTCACTCATTTGGATTATTCATAATGAGTTAATACCCTAAGAGGAAGATATCATAAATAAACAGAAACATTTAACTACTCTCTTAACCAGCTGCCAGGATTACATATCAAAAAATACAAAGTTTTACCTCTTCACATTCATTTGCCAATACCTAGGACAGCCACATTACAAAACAGTACAAAATGCAATTTCAGTTCTGTATTTATAAATTACAGTTAGAAGAAAAACAACTTAAAATACCTGCCTTTCTACACCAGAGAAGGAGGTTGTGACCTATATATATTTTAAATAGCTCAGAGTCACAAGATGGCCAGTAAGAAGATACTCATAAATCATCTTTGCCATTTTTTCATACATTTATACTTAAAACGCATATACTTATCTTGAAATGAAATATTCACTACATAAAATTTTTCATCTATGTTTCTCACTTAAATTTATTTATAATATCATTTATCATAGTGCCACTATTTAAGTTCAGTAACTTCTGTAGTTATTCTCCGTCCTTACAAACATATGACAAAAAATTACAATCTCCTCTACAATCTTTTCAGGTTTTCAATCTCTTACATGTATTGCACAGCATATTTTCTTATTTATACCTCTATGGCATCTTTCAATGAGCCAGCTAACAAGAAAAAAGCAGCAGATTGTTCAAAGCGTTGTTTTCCAAGTAAAGAGAAAGCATTTTTCAAAGCAGCTTTACGCCACCTATCTTCATTAAAGTTGTGGCTGAAAAATGTTGTCATTTTTTCATCATGCTGTGACCTGGGAACCAGAGCGCAAACATCAGTGGTTAAACCAAATATGAAGTATTTTGAATCCTGTACAGAGTATGTAAAAATGTAAAATAAACACTTCAAATATCCATCTAAAAAAAGAATAATAACCAATGATAGGTGTTTATTATCAAGCTCCTCTTCACTTCTAATAAGGAAAGCTCAAATTACCCCATGTATACATAAATAGGAAGCAAGAGCATTTTTTTACTTTCCAAAGTGCTTTTATCAACTTTTTTTTAACAACATCCCACTTTTTAGGTAAACTGAAATAATGTTGTGCTCGTTTTTGCAGATAAAGGAATCAAGGCACAAAGAAATGAGCTGATTTGACCAAGTGCATACATCTAAATACTTTCAAAAGCATTAGGTTTCTGATTCGCAGCACAATCTTCATTGAATTAAATCATGTTAAGTGTCGAGGCAACTTACCTAAACAGACCCCATACTACTGCTTTCTTTTTCATTGAAAGGTAGAATAACGCAGCATCCAAGGCATCATTGTTCCTTTGAAAAGAAGCTTTAGCAACCTTTGGTAAATGAAATATTATATTAAATTAACCATTTGATAAAAATTACAACCATCTGATAAAAAATTACAGCAATTAATGCTTCTTTTTGCTACCTCCATTGCTGATAGAAACTATGGAGATGGGAAACAGTGGCTCTATTCCACAATCTCCAGCATCTTACAATACATATTCTTAAAGAAAACCATTTGTATGCTTGCAATAATAAAAATAAGCACCTTTCACTTACCTTATTGAATCACCACAATCCATTAGGTACTATTAACCCCATTTTACATATGAGGTGACTGAGATACAGAGAGGTTAAGTAAATTGCCTACAGTCACACAGTAGGGGCAGAAAAGGAAGTAGAACCCTGGTAGTAATAAAACTGTCTAATATAGGAAACAATAAAGAAGGCAGACTATTTAATAGATGTGATCTTTTTCTTGAAAATTAAACATAATACATTTCTTAATGTTTTATAAAAGTTAAAATACTAACTTCTAGATATAGGTGATTTCACAATTGAAAGCTCTCAACTGATACTGATACAGACATCTGTGAATAATTATCAATTATACACATGAATACATCCACACATTTATAAAATTACAGACAAAAATAAATGTTCCAGTTTTTTTTAAAAAAACTACTTTATTAAAAAACATACTTTTCTGATATTTTTCAAATTTTGACAATTCTGAAGAACTGGCTCATTCTTTTTGGTATGTAATTAAAATACAGAAAGTTGAAGCTCCATTATTTTGAAGAGCTTACAAATTTTAGTTCTCAGAAATTTCATGAGAAAAAGTCTTAATGAGCACATAATTCTCCTTGTATTATAACTGATAACCTCCTTTGAGCCACATAACCAAAGTTGCTGAATTTATACAGAACCAGTCAACTCAGAGTAACTTTAAAAAATTAAGCCAGCCAGTTTGGGTCCACATATGAGGGCAAGTGACACTGCCCTCAAAAAAAGAAAAAAAAAAATTATTAAGCCAGTAACATTGTATAATTATACTGTTTTTAACACAATACCAAATAGATTATATCTTATTTCTCAGAGATAGTGAGATAACCTCTGCAAATCACAAAGTGAGAAGCATAATAAAAAGAAGCATAATAATAAAAAACGATGGATGTTTTATTAGCTCACACTAACTAATGATGAAGCTACCGAGAAATGGGAGAGAGGGGAAAGATACCTAAAATCATATCACCAAATGCTTCACTCAATACTTTTATTTCTCTTCCCATTTTTTAGTATTTTCTCTACCCTCAATCATATAACTCAGTATTCTAATATTTAATAATTTTAGAGGCATTTTTATTCATATTCAACTATGGATTTATAATAGAGTGCCAAAAAAAGTATATACATTTTAAGAAAGGAAAAACTGTATTAAAATTGTAATAATATATACCGATAACAAAAGATGAATACTGCTCCAGTGTATATATTTTTTTGGCACCCCCAGCATATAAAGGAAAAAAAGTTTACATATTTCTTTGATTAAATTTTAAAAGATAAATTGGTTGTGGAAATAAATCGTATGTATATATCAGAAATATTCAATTATATATCGTTGTCAACAGCTCATTGTTGACAAGAAATTAAAAAGATCTTTGTAGGTAAGAATTGAAAAATTTCAGGCAACATATATCCTCTTTTTTCCATAGCTCTACCCCAGAAACTAGATTTCTTAGTTGGTGTGAGAGAAATACCTTCTGACATTTGTGTCTATTTTGAGAAGAGAAATGCTGATATCTTATTGGCTGCCTTACATATAGCAAGACAATGATACTTTTATCTTCATACTTTAAATTATGATCTGAGAATCATGAATGGCAAAATCATAGGACACTAAGCTAAGATGCCACAGCCCTACTACCCCCAAACTACCAAATGAAAATCTCTGGGAGCAGGACTGAGGGATATACATTTTAAATAAGTTCGCTAGGTGATTCTTCTGACACTGAAATTTATTGTAGAGGAATAAATTCCTCTGGGAGAAATACATTTGTACTTCACAAATGTAGTATCATTAATTGTACTTTGGGAAATTTAATGGACTCCTAAAAGTAAAGAGTGAATGAGAATTCTGCTTTCCCAACCCTGACAGAGTAGAAAGGGCACAGACTAAATCTAACACTTATAAATGAAGGGAGTTTGGGCTGGTTACCTAGCCTCTCTGAGTCTTAGTTCCATCAGGTGGAAAACGGAGATGCGGCTGATAAAAAGATGAAATAATTTATCAAAAACACTAGCACCAAATCTGGCACACAGAAGATACTCAATAATGGTTAGTTTCTGCAACACTGAAAAAACTTTCAGCTTCCACTAATAAATTTTTTTCTAAAGGGAATCTAACAGAAAACTGATTCTAAAAACCTGTCTTAAATAAATTTATAGCTTGATTCATTTGCTGCCAAAGATATCCTTTAAGTACACACAAATCAAATCATTTTTATTAAATGGTATTTTAAGGGTGCACAAGAAGTTTGCTGTTTATTAACTTACGGAATACTTTATATAAAAAGAGTGATTTTTCTATGTAAGGTATATACTGACAAGAACTTAAGTTTACTTTCTAAATTTAGATTTTTTTTAATTTTCTTAAATTAGAACATACCTCAACTGAGAGCAGAAAATATTATTATTCCATAAATACTATAAACTCAGTGTACATGGCAAAAGACAACTAACTGATATACTGCACAGATGTTTTACGAAGGTCAAGTTTTGGAATCTATAAAAAGTTTTATTTAAGAAATTCTCAGGGGCAGCCGGTTAGCTCAGGTGGGCAGAGCACAGTGCTCCTAACACCAGGGTTGCCAGTTTGATTCCCACATGGGACAATGAGCTGCACCCTCCACAACTATTATAGATTGAAACAACTATTTAACTTGCAGCTGATGGGTCCTGAAAAAACACACTGTTCCCCAATTAAAAAGAAAAATTCTCAGGATCTTAGGATATACAAACTAATTCCCCACTACAAGTTTTCTGAAAGATAATGTATTTTATCCTTTAAGAAAAAAACTGTTTTTTTACTTCAAAATCCAATGAAGTAAAGTTACCTTTTCAATGCATCTTCGAAGAGTGTTAATGTTCCTGACCCACCAACCTATTCCCATAGCTCTTAACTCAGACCATTGGGGGTCTCCTCTCTGAATTGCAGGAATCATATTAATTAGTTCTTCCTCAGCCTCAGAATGAAAAGCCCAGGCAAAATGGCAAGTAGACACACCTAAATCGGAAATACAAATAACCTTCAGAGCTGTATCAAAAAAGAACAAAAACCATTTTTCACATAGTCATGTATTCAGTCATTCTGGAAAGAATTTTCAAGCAGAAAGTCTTTCATCATTCAGGATTTTACACTATAAAGCTTTTAAACACAAGATTAGTGGCAGGATACACAAAACCAAAATCTCTTTTTCCCAAACATATTTGCTTTTTTCCCCCTACAAAAATAGAGACACTAAAACTTACTCATTGGAAAGCAAGGTATTTGAATATCGAGCCATTCATACGTACACACACCAAAACTTATCAACAGTGAAAGCTTTGGTCAAGCCAAAGTATCTTGGCTGGTGTGCCTGGGTGTCCTTTCCCAGTTCCACCTGCTTGGGGACCATATCCTTGAGTACTGAATAATGCAAACTGACCCATTCATCCCTCTGGACAAGGAGCTATGCATCACTTCAAAGTAAGCTCCAAACTTCATGAGAGTTCCAGGGAATAAGAGACAGGAGGCACATTCCTCTGCTTTGAGTGCCTTGGTTGAGAGCAGTTTAAAGCTGCCTAATATTGATGAGATAAGGCAAACTCCTTTTGCCCTGGTAGAAAGAAGACTGACAGGAATGTAGGTTATATTTAGCGACAACAAAATGGGTTTAGTGACACCATCAGACTAGGAGGTACAAATGAGTTTATCAATAGTTTAACTGCTGATAACACTTGACTTCACTTAGGGCAGATGAAGAGGAAACATGAGGGGTATAGACTACCCAGTGGTGACATATAGTGAGAAGCTGGGAAGCACCCTGAGCCGCTTAGGAAAGAAGCCAGATTAGTCGAAGTAGCCATCTCGGTGAACCCATTTTGTAAACAAAGAAATGTCTGGAGTCAATGATAGTCACATTACAACACAGGCCTCCAGTGCTATGAGGCCATCGATGTTACTACATATAATGTTTTTCATTAACGACTACCATACAAATTTTACATGTGGTTCAAAGCTTTTCTAATAATTACTGCTTGAAAATAATTCCTTTAGAAACTATAAAAGGAAAAAGCTGTTATGAGCCTTTTGAATAATAATCTTTTGTTTTGTTTTGTTTTTTGTTTTTAGCTGAGCCATCCTGCCACCTGTTGGCAGCTCAACGGCAACTCAGCTCGGGCTGGCCTCGAACAGCTGTTGCTCAGAGCTCAGCTCACACTCTTGAGCGAGCTCTTAACCAACTGAGCCACTCGGCCGGCCCTTGAATAATAATCTTAATTTAAATTTCCCTTTGCTAACATTTATTTTTTAATTAAAATTTACTGGGACAACAATGGTTAATAAAATTACATAGGTTTCAAGTGTACAATTCTGTAATACATCATCTACATATCACATTGTGTGTTCCCCACCCAGAGTTAATTCTCTTTTTTTTTTTGAGGGCAGTGTCACTGGCCCTCACATGTGGGACCGAACCAGGGCCACTAGCTTCCCAAGCCAGCGCTTAACCACTGCGAGTTAATTCTCCTTCAATCACCATATATTTGACCCCTTTTACCCTCATCTACTACTCCGCTCCCCCCTTACCCTCTGGTAACCACTAAACTATTGTCTGTGTCTATGAGTTTTTGTTTCTTTATTTGTTTGTCTTGTTCCTTTGTTGCTTTCAGTTTTACATCCCACATATCAGTGGTATTATATGGCTCTCGACTTTTTCTGTGTGACTTGTTTCGCTTAGCATAATAATCTCAAGATCCATCCATGTTGTCACAAAGGCACTATTTCATCTTTTCTTATGGCAGAGTAGTTGCTAACATTTATATACAATCATATTTGAAATAATATCACAAAAATCAATGTAGTAAGACGTGACTGCCCCTAAAATTTAAGGAGAAAATGGACAAACTTATTAACATCAATTTGTAGTTTTTCAGGGTCTACAAGGCAGATTAATTTTCTTACTATTTAAATCTTTGCCTAATTTAAGAGATAATTACTCCATGAAATAACTGACACTTTGCTTTAGAAATTGCTATTATACAGCAATGCAAAATGCATACTTTTGATGAAAATTTATAATATAAAGATTAATATGCAATATATTACATTCTATACCCTTAAATAAAATTTGATTAATTAAATTTTTGGTATGATTAAGAGGAAACAAAAATATACACAGACATGTCATGAGAATTAAGCTTAGAAAACAAGATTAAGAACAGTGAATGTATTTGGAAACCCCACTATTAGAGGTGAAAAAGGGATCGGAAAGAAAAAGATAAAGTACAGCATAGGGAATACAGTCAATGGTAGTGTAATAGCTATGCACAGTATCAAAGGGGTAGTAGACTTGAGGGGGGTTATCACTTTGTGAGGGGTGTAAATGTCTAATCATTATGTTGTTTGGTACACCTGAAACTAATAAAAAAAAGAAAGAAAAAGAAAAGGTGCAACAAAAGGCACTTATTTTTATTTGCCTACCAATGGCAGGCTGTCCTTTGGAGTTTATCTGTTCTTCTTAGCTTTTCTTTCTATACACTGGCCACTTAACTTTTTCTCTGAAAACTGTTCACAGGACCATCCCAGGACAAGACCAGTCACTTCTCATCTCCAACATTTTAAGTGTATTAAAGAGAAAATGGAATTGGACCAAGCTTTAGAAATTGAAGCTGTTTTAAATCCCCCTAGGCAGGGTACACAATTGTCATTAAGTAATTCAGTACAATATCACTACCATTTAAAACTAAAATTTACAGAAAATTGACACAACATTTTCTAAATCTATCCAACTGTTTAAAATGATGTCAAGTGTTGGCAATGGGTTGAATGTTGGCATCAGCAAACATTGCTTCTGGAAGTGTAACTTAGCACAGTCTTTCAGACCGTGGCAATACTTATGAAGAGTTAAGTATTGTCAAGCCCTTGGATTCAATAATTCCACCGCTAATTGCACCACTAGAAAACATCGGGAAATAATCAGATAGATACATTTTACGTGCAATGTTATAAGGACATTCATTACGGTGATAATTCAAATACAAAAATACCCAGCAAAATTTGTTTCAAAAAATAAAGGGATAGATGAAATATAGTTTAGACACGACAGAGTAATAGATAACATAAAATCATATTTTCAAAGAACATTTTTTGAGGGTAAAGGGGCTATGGGTAAGAATAACAAACCTATAAAGCCTGCTATTCTAAGTCCTACAATACTAATGCATGTTTAAATAGGGCTATGTCCTGGATGCTGGTATCAAAAGGAACATAGTCTAATGAAAACCACACTGGATTGAGATTCTAATTCCAACTCCATTAATAAATAGCCCTATATCTTGGGCAAATCACTTTAAACTCTACAGTTTCAATGTTTTAATCATAAACAAGAGGATGGTAATAAATCTTTGTCTCAAAGCAATGTGTGTGGCAGTACGCTGGAAGTATGAAAATCTATGGATTACCATATGGCAGGTATTCCTGAAACATCAGCTTCACTTGTGAGTAAATGACTTAGAGCATAATGTTTATATTAAAATAAACAGAAATTATAACATGTAGGGCAAATTTTACATAATTTTTAAAGAAAAGACATTAGGCATCAAAGAAATTGAGGGCCACATTGGATTACAACATCAGGCAAATCAGATTTACTGCTAAGCTACCACAACTTTATTGAGCCAAGTCTGAGAAACGGATATATGAGCAAAAGTAAAAGAATAGAGCGGAAAGATACACAGAAAAATGGTAAGTGGGTACTACATGACAGGAAGATATTAAGTCTAGTGATAGGGATGCTATGATTTACCTAACGTTTATACACAAGTACGAATATACCAATCACTTCTATACTGAATAAAAGTTGAACAAAGGTTCAAACAAGTTCAATACCTTGATGAAGCAGCTGTACTCGATATAAAGGAGGTAGTGATGTCAAAAGGCATGTGTGCAAGCGCATAGCTAATAAGTATCTCAAACCACACTCGTCTAGTGTGTCTCTTCCTGTAATATAAACAGAAAATATGTTTAAGGAAAAATATATGCAACAAGTCACACACCAATCAAAAGTTAGAAAATAATAAATTTAGTAAGAATTAACACAAATACATATTTTAGTGTATTCCTTTGTGAACACTTTAATATCTTTATTTAAAATATCTTTACAAAAAACATAAATACTAAAATTCAAATAAAAAACAATGGAGAAATATAATTACTTATTAATACAGGTAACAATAGTGTTTATAGCTACTTATAAGAAATGAGAAGGAAAGAGATCCTGAAAGCCAGTAAAAAATAACTAGTAAGTTAGACAAAATTTAAAATATATTCCCTATGTGAATTCAGATCAGATTTAAGGGCAAGAATTATATAACCAAAGTGAAATGATTTATTACATAATTAAATAGTTAATATTTTGTAGGCTGATTAGCTCAACTGAAATATAGTACTATCAAAGATTTGAAATTTGACTCCCCAGGCTACTGTTACAAAGTTAAGGTTGAATCATAACTTTGATTCCACAAATTTACTTTTAGTCAAAAGCTGAACAAAGGTATGAAAGTGTGGTAAGTTTAATCAAAACAACAGCTGCTATTGGATAAAACCAATCAAAATGTATTAATAGTACCCAGTCCAGTGACTGCCACTTAGGAAGTACTCTGAGAATGCTGAATAACCATTTTCAGATGAAAATAAAATTTTTAAATTGTCAAAGTTCATGTTCCAGTTCTTCTTCTATTAGCTATATTCATTCATCTATCCATTTATTTATTTAACAAATGAGGTATCTACTACATGCAAAGTACCAGTTAGGTACTGGGGATTTGGCAGTGAATAAGGCAAAGTGCCTACTCTCATGGGTGTACATTTCAGGAGACAGAGACAAACCATAAACAAACAATGTGTCTAGTAGAAATTAATGCAATAGAGAGAAATAAAGCAGGATTGAGAAAAAGGGAATGCTGGAGTTAGAGGGTTCTATTTTATATAGTGTGGCTGGGGAAGAGCTCTCCAATAAGATGACATTGCAGCAGAAATCTGAGGAGGTAAGAGAATGAAACATGCATAAATCTGGAAGCAAGGCATTCTATGCAGAGGAATATGTGCAAAGACCTTGAGACAGGGATGTGCTTAGTGTGTTTGTGGGACAGCAAGGCGCCCAACATAGTATAGCGGAAGTGAAGACAGATCACACAGGGCCTTATACACTGTAAGGACTTGACTTTTATTCTAAGGTTGAGATAGGCATCCTCTCACCAGTGGACGAACAGAGGAGAGATTTAATGTGATTTTGCTATAAAATAATCATTGGTTCCTATGTGAAGAACAGACTGGGGTAACAAGAATGAAGCAGTTTAGGGGACCTTGTCAAAAATTGGGCAGGAGGAGACAGTGGCTTGGACCAGAGTGGTAACAGGAGAGGTGATGAGAAATGACTGGATTCTAGATATAGAACTGAGAGCATTTGCCAGTGGACTGGTTATGGGGTGGGAGAAAGTAGAGTCAAGAATGCCTCAGCTGTCTCACCTTAACAAGTGGAAAAATTCATTTACTTAGAATCCATTTACTGAGATGTGCAATTTATTTAATCTCTGAACTTCAGATTCCCCCCTGTGAAATGGAGACATTCATTCCTGCCTTATCTACTTCATGAAAGTCCATCATTACCAGGATGAGCCATTTTTATATTGCCTAGCTAATGATATAACTTTGTATCAGAAAGATTAAACTATTTTTAATGGATTTTGGCATGCCTACTTTCTTAATGTCCCAGAGTAAAAACTCTAATACGTATTATGTTTGCACCAAAGGCTTAAGTCTATTCTGGGGAGAATCTTGCCCTACTGCACACCAGCTCTGAATGATTAGGATTTTTAAAATTAGCATGGTTAGAAAATAGGTCACAGATAAAACCCTCTAATATCTCTAGTTATTTTAATCTACAGAGAGTAAAATTTGGGGGATATATTACAAGGGTATAAACCTCTATGAAGAGATATATTCTAGGTAGCTTTCAGGAAGTCTTTTTTCCTCAAATTTGGAAATCTTGTGACATAGTTAAGAGTACAGGCTTGAAGGCAATGATTTATCCACATATGAACCCCAATTCTGCCACTTACTACCTGTGTGATCTTAGATAAGTCACTTAATCTCTCTAAGGATCAGCATCTTCATCTATAAAATTAAATATAATAAAAGCTACCTACTAGAAGATCATTGTGATTATTAAATATGATAAAGTACATAAAGTGCCTGGCACATAGCAACTGTTCACTCCTCCACAACATTTACTGAATGATCAATCATTTTCAGTTTCCTTTGCTAATGACATCATTTAAAATCAGCAACATTACCTTCAACTATCTGCATAAAAGAAAACAGCATCTAGTTTTAAGAGGCAGTCAAAAATTTTCTGGCTACAGAATGAATTAAGCAAGACATACATTATATTAAAATATGTGAAAACTTCTTTATCAAGAGACTTTATGGAGAAAATCGGGTAATTATAAAAATTATTTATACCTAGAAATGGTAAGATGAACAAGGTGAGTCCATGAGGTGCTTATAAGCCTTGTGGCTCAGTAGTAAAATTAATAAATGGGTGATTATTATCTACAAGTAAATAAACAAATAAACCATAGAAAGCAATCTGTTTGAGAAAAATGAAAGACTATATACCCAAAATTATACAAAAGTATCAGTGTAAAAACTTACGTAGCAATGTGCAGATACCACGAATCCATGAAGTCATATGCATTAAGTCACAGCCTACCCCAATTGTCATTTGCTCACAACTAATCATACTGTGTAATAGTAATTGTGTATTAGACAGATCTTTTCCATGCAAGGTTTAAAGAAAGAATTTAATATGAGTCATTACTTAGATAATACAAATAGTTCTATTAATGATACCTTTATAAACTTTTAGTGAGAATATTTACCTGAGTAACTCTTATCTCTGTTTTCATCAAGCTCAGTACTGGTGGTAGCCACTGTATCAGCCAAAGCTACAAGGAACATCTGCTCCAAACGGGTAAGGCCGGGCAGACTCGAGTGCATAAGATGACTTGAAAGTACCCTAGCATGTTCTTGGCCAAAGTAAGCTGGTCCATACTGGGAAAGATTTATTACTCTTGATTTGTTTTCTCTCTTTTCTGGCTCTAAATTGATATCATCTGTTGTTATATCCTGTACTTGGAACAGCTCTGAATACTGATCCTCTGGTTGACTTTTGGTATGATCTTCATACCTCTGTGGTATTTTTGTACTTTCTTCCGAAACTCTGTAGGTTGTATCTTGATCTGCAGCAAGTAATGCATACAATGGTAGTGGAGGAATCGAATCTATTTCAGTATAATCTCGAGTACCATCTTTTCCTATGGTGACTGTATCTTTTGCTGTACTGCCACTTACACTAATGGTTCGAGAAAGATGTCGCTTAGTTCCTTCCCCAGCATCAGCGTCCCTAACTATTGCAACTTCACCTGCAATACATTTTACCAAATGAGAGAGAATAGCTTTAGCCCTGCGAACTTTCCCTAAATCCATCAATTCTAAGAGCTGAGTTGGATGATACTGTGGCAGAGTAGGGGAAAGTACATGTGCAGCCTCAAACAGGCCACCATCTTGAACTACAGTTGGTGAACAAAAAACATCATCAGCAACAGCTGTTCCTTCAACAATACTTTTTCTTGACAACATATTAGATTTAAAGGCAGGATGATCTTGTATTGCAGTCTCTTCTGCGTCAGGACTGTCAGCTTCAGTGTCTCCAAATTTGACACCATGCTTCCACTGTGCATATACATGCATTTCACAATCCATTCCTACCACCAATATCCCATCTCTTACCCAAGAGAGAGAAACAGGCAGTGAAGGTGTACCATCAACAGAAGACACTAAGTCTATAGATCTAAGAAGAACCCATCTTGACCTAACTCCTTGTTTGATACTACCACCTAGTGGTAAAGTAATGACAGCTACTCCATCCTTACTGTTGGTTTGTTCAGTCACAATTCCTGAAAGACGCCCATACATGAAGATATTAGCACCAACCCCCACTGTGAGAATGTGGGAGCCATCTTCTTTTGATACCCAGTCCAAATGCACTAAATGCTTGATATTGGGAATAGGATAGCTATCCTTGCTTAAAAGGGCATCTGATTTGCTATACACAAACAGATTACTGTCAACACTGACTCTTGAATCAAGTACACTGCCAACCTTAACCAAGTCGTCAAGGTGAATTGTTTGTTCTAAAACCCACTCTGACCCTCCCGTAGATTCACATTCAAATATGCAAACATGCATGGAGAATTCTTTGGAAACAAAACCATTGTGTTGGACAGGTTGTTTGTAAGCCACTGCAAGGCGACCTGTGTATGAACAGCTAACAGCAACTGGCCTTCCCACAATGCTCACTGTACTGCTATTATCTTCTTCTTTATCATTCATCAAGGGCCATCTCCTCCAGTGATAGGTTTCCTTCTCATTACTTTTACATTGTAGGTTGGTTTCCATACTACATCTCCAGAAGCGTACTTTATTGTCAGAACAAGTTGTGACCACTAAATAAGGTGCAAGGCACACTGGATAAATTGAAGAGGAACTCAGATGGCCTTAAAAAAGAAAAAGCAGATAGTCATAATAATAGAACCACAAAATAATATGCTAATAATCAAATTCTAGAGTGTGATAAATCCAAAGCAACTATGAGTTTCTTCAGAATAACTCTGCAGTACCCCCTTAACTAATGTCCTACACTAAATGCCCACTGACCAAAGTATCTATAGGAGTCTTGAACAGCCCCCTATGCGACAAAATCACTTAATCTGTTTTTAGGTAATTCAGTTTACATGAGGCAAATATTCCTTAAAACAAAACTCAAGTCAATCCTTAATCAATAAATCTGTAATTTTTATATGTTTTCACCACAACATGCCTCACTGGACTTTCATCCTATATCTTTTACCACTTTCATCATAGATGCTTAAGTAATCTTTACAATTTTCCCTTCAAATGTCCCTAACCTGCCCTCAAATACTACAGACCCTAGACCTGCCCCTATCATCAAAACAGACCATTAGATCTCACTCTTTTTACCAAGTTTAAACTCATGCTTTCTTATTACACTGAACCAAAACCCTCATTATTTATTCCTGGCTGCCAAAAACTAACACTGCCCATCTACCATCACTATAAGATGAGGGGTAATAGCGATTAAGATTGGGGTCAGAAGACCTGGGTTCATGTTCCAGTTCACTGATACCTTCATAACAATGGGAAGCCACTTAAACATCTGAGCCTGTTCTTCCATCTAGATAGGAATCGTGTTACTACTTCTCTTGGAGTGGTACTGTCAAATATAACTTCTGAAAGTATTTTATAAAGCTGCTGACAAATATAATTTATTATTATCAATGCCAAGACATTCATTTGAGTATATCCCAAAATTACCAAATATTGTGAAAGACTGAAAAACCAGCCTAGATCTGCATCTGCCACTAAAGTCCAGAGTAAACTCTTAATGTGATTTTTCCAACTCTGAATTCCATCCTGTCTTAGGGATGAATAAGAGACTGCTCAGACTCAAAATCATTCATCAGTAATTGGAATAGTCTTGAACCTCCAATTTTGGTTCCCCAGAAAATGCTATTCTAGGAACTCTTCAATTATAATTCCACAAGTGACAGATCATTTGAAATTGGCTTCCAGGCCTGCCCTCCAAACTATCTTATCTACCTTGTTAAATTCAGTATCATTCTACAGTAGCCAAATTATAGTCTTGTAGCCTACATTTTTTTCACCAAAGTATCTGCTAACTCTTGGTTCAAACATGCTTAATAAGAGGCATGATTACCATAATGTGCATGAAAAGCCTTAAAAAATAGGCTTCAGTGATTCGAAAATGAACATATTTGTTCTTTGCAATTTTACTATCATAGTATTCCTATTTATAAGAAATCATAGTGCAGGCAAGAAACCTCACATTAAAATATCTACACTGTTTTCTGTCAAGCTGATTACATTTATCACAGGAAATTATTCCTTATAAAGACATGTTTCTAAACAGAGTATCATTACTAGAAAATAAATCATTATTTCAATGTCAACATAATATGTATTTCAGAAGAGTTCTCCACTTTATCCACTAAAGATTGCTCTGAGCTGCATTAAAACTGCCTGGTCTTAAAGTTACCTTACCTGCTGAAGGTGTTGCTCTTATTACTTCAACTCCTTCTGGAAGATCAAGAGGTTGGCTATATACCAGCCTAGAACTCAGAATAAGTTTACTAGCAGTCTGAAGATTGGCAATTGATGAAGAATGTGGCATGAGGCTCACACTGGGAGAGGTTTCTGGAGAAGAGTCTACATTCTTCTGCCCTGGGACTGAAAGCAGGCTCTCCGAAGAAATAACTTCTGAAGCTTTAGCTTTGAAAATAAATTACAAAATTATGAAATATATTATTATCATCACTATATACATGAAGCAGAATAAACTTTATCATTTAAAAACATAATATCTGGGGGGTTTTTTGTGTTTTTTGTTTTTTTTTTTGAGGGCAGTGTCACTGGCCCTCATATGTGGGACCGAACCGGGACCGCTGGCTTCCCAAGCCAGCGCTTAACCACCGCGCCACTCAGCTGGCCCTTAAAAATATAATTTCTTAAAAGCACTTTAGAAACAAGGTTACTTTTCACACTTTGCTCAGTTACCTTAATTTTTTTTAATTTTACTTTTTACTCTTACTCTTTCTTAGCATCTCCAATACAGAGACACTGTCAGGGAAAAATCACAACATGCAAGAGCTAGAAAAAAAACTTTATGTTATCTAGTCCAATGTTCTCAATTTTTCAAATACATCAAATGCTTGAGGAACTTGTTAAGAAAAAGAGTCCCAACCAGAGAGACAGTTGTTTTGGGTAGGTCCCAGAAATCTGCATTAATAAGCACCTTTTAGGTATTGCTGAAAGAGATGAGTCATGAATTAAACTTGAAGAAATAACAAGGTCTGCCTCACTTAATAGATGAAGAAACGTAAACTTGAAGAACTTAATGATTTTCCTAAGGTCATATAATTAGCTGTGGCAAAGAAGACACTAAAATAACACCCTTTTAACTAATAAGTGTTGAAACAAGATAATGATTTCAAGAATACAAAAAATAAAAGTTCCGAGCAAGTTTATGGTAGTATTAGTTAACTGGCTTTCCAGCTTTCATATTAGAATGGAGTGAAAATCTCTAGACAGATTCAGTTACTGTGCTTCTGTTACACATGAGGGCAACTGTGCATTACATTTATTTATTTGTGTGTCTGTCTCCCCCCATTAGACTACGAATTCATCAAGGGCAAGGGTGATGTCTTATTGCTTTGTACATCCCAAGAAGCAGCAGAATACCAAGAGATAACAATCAACACCCTTTTGCTTCTGGTGGATGTTAAATATGTCCATCTATTTTATAATGGCAGATCACTCAATAAGAAATATGAAAACATTTTCATAAAATGGAATAGGACTGCAAACGAGGCAGTAGTCAGAAGAGAGAAGTACGACTTCTGGCTCTATCATTAACTATGTATGTTTCCTTAAGCATGGCCCCTCACCATCTCTGGCTATTTTCTCATCTGCAAAATAAGGATGAACTATATCATTTCTCTTCCTGTAAACTAGGCAACTTTCTAATACATATCTCATGCTAAGAAAAGAAATTAAGAGCAGGAAAAAAGCAAAGGGATTAGAGCCAGAGACCTGATTTTAAAACGTGGTTCTGTGACAAGCTAGATGTGGGACTTGGTCAAGTTACTTAATATTCCACCAGTCAAGTTGGGATAACATCTATCTCACATATATAAAGCACCTATCTCAGTGCCTGGCACCTACCTAGAAATTACTCAACATGCTCTATCCCCATCTAAATTTAAGCCTCTCATTTCATCCTCAGCCAGGATTTTCAACACATGACAAATTCAAATATTAGCTATGAATGGCACTATACATACACTATGCTAAATCTACTGGGGACGTCAGAACCAAAAGAGAGGTGCTTTCCTTCACAGTTAAAGAGAGCATATTATTTGTTTGACTCTACTGTACTCTTACTGTTTGTGATCGTATACTGCTGTCACAACATGGTAAGCAAGCAGCTCTACGTTAGCCCTGGTTTTGGGGGAACAGCAGTGGGACATGTCCTCATAAGCAGTGTGGACAGAAGGTATCACATGATCCCTTTCCTACCACAAAGATCTGTTACTACCTCTGTTATTCTTGGAAACCATTGCTGGCTCTGTGTCCAACTCTAGGAAATACTATATTCTCTGAATGGTTAAGAATTCTCTTCCTGATGAGCTGGTTTTAGAACCCTCTATTCTTGTACATGTAATGCCAAGAATTAACTCCAAAGGTTTTAAAAGAATTTTGGGATTTGTGCTGCCTCAAGAAGATTAGGTTCAGCTAAGCACAGGTACAATGGTTCTATTGAATCATTTGGCTTTTCTGATACCAGTTCATCACCCAGTTAAAACTGTGATTTACACAGTTATCTAATAATTTGAATTATAAAGAGAAAAAAATATACATATTAGTTCCTGTATTAAAATTTTGAATGTATATAAAAATCAGTTAAATTATATAATTATGAGAAAGAATAAAATCTTCCAATAACTCAAACATTTTGATCTAAGTCGTTTAAAGGAGATTCAGTTTGATATGGCTATCTGTGTAGGTCTTCATTTTAAGAATTATATCTTAGAAGGTAAAAGTTTGTTTTATTTATTTATTAGTTAATTAATTAATTTATTTATTTTAGCTGAGCCATCCTGCCACCTGTTGGCAGCTCAGCGGCAGCTCAAGTCGGGCAGGGCATCGAACTGCTGTTGCTCAGAGCTCAGCTCATACTCCTGAGCAAGCTCTTAACCAACTGAGCCACTGGGCCAGCCCTGTAAAATTTGTTTTAAAAAGAAAGATCCATGGGTCAGTTGAGTGGCGTGGTGGTTAAGCATTGGCTTGGGAAGCCAGTGGCCCCGGTTCAGGTCTCACATGAGGGCCAATGACATTGCCGTCAAAAAAAAAAAAAAAAGAAAAAGAAAAAAAAGATCCATGATCAATTTCTTTGCTTCACACTACAGATTTTCTACTTTGTTAAGAAATTAATACAAACATGTAAAGCAAAAGCATGGCTGAAATGATTTTTTTAACAATGGTGCATTTCCTAATGTGCCACCAAAACAGTTCTGCTTATGGGCTTCCCATGCTCAGTCACGTTTTCTAAATAGCAAATCTGCTTCTCTTAGTGATACTAAAGCTAATGTACACTGTATCAAAAGGCATTATGTATTAATCAACAGGGAAGTACAATATTAATTCTATAGCAAAACTAATTTATGGACACATCATTACCTAGAACAGTCATAATAAACATTCAATAAGTATTAATGAAAAAAATAATCAAGATTTTTTTTCAATATGTCTAATGTGCCCATATGTTTTTAGATTTGTTTCATTAATGATTTACAACCTTGCTATTAAAACTATGGCATATACATACTTCAATTCATCAACTCAATTTATAGTTCATTAGATATTCATTTTTAAAAACTAAGCAACCTAAAGCATATTCAGTAAAATGAATTTACTTCACATTATCTCTACATATAAATTATAATTACTTACCTAAACATGGCTGTACAGATTTAAGATGAAGGTGCCACATATTGAGAATAGAGTAATTATTGCTGTCCTTTTCAATTACTACTAGAAAGAATTTTTCTGAAAATGGTGGTGGGCGATATCCTATTGTTCAAAGGAAAAGGGTATTTAAGTTAATATGTTTCTATAGGATTAAAAGAAAAGATGTTTTTTAAAACACATCTCTTGATAGGCATAAAAGTTGGGAGGGAGAGGACAAATCAATATTTAAGAGAAGTTTTATATAATTTTTGTGCCAAAAGTTAGGTAGTTATCAAAGACTAATGTGACCATGCCAAAAGTACACAAAAGCCAACATGAAGGGACATCAATTGGTCAAAGATGGGATAATTTGAGCATCAGAGAATAAAAATTCATACAATTTATTAAAACACACTGACTGTGTAAAAAAAATCCATGAGTTCATAAAAATAACAAAAGAGAGGGGGCACATAAGAAAAAAAGAAAGAAGACAAGAAGAAATGGAAGGAGAAGAAAAAGACAGGAAAGAGACAGAGATAGAGAGTAAGGGAGGCAGGGAAATACAAGAGTCAAGCCAGGATCATGGGTCGCCCCTCAAAGTAACGGGGTGCTCACTCCTTATTTGAAATATAGGCAATTAAAAGGAAAAAATTAAATAAACATTTATCCTGCTTTTCCTATAGAAAAATAGCATTAAAAAAAAATTTAAAGTCGTGGGGGTAGGGCACTGGTAGTGGTGCAGAAGATACATTTTAGAAATTTTATGCATTTTTTTTATGAAAAGACATTATTTGGGGACATAATTTTCCCTGTTCTTCATATATGTAAATTGTACTCTTCATATATGAAAATGAGATCTATCCAGAACAACAAAAATTTTCCTTAAAAATGAAAATTCATAATGACAGCTCGTTGGCAATGAGCAGCTCTAGGGCCCAAGCTATGGTCTCTAAATCTCATTCTCCATCAAAAGGAACAGTTTGGTGAGATGACTCCATTCTTGCGAAGGAAGTCTACAAGATAAGCCTGGGACATCTAGTAGTGCCTAAAAGAAAATAAACTACTACGGCTAAGGAGGTTGTTTCAAAACGACTCAGAAGACCAACTTGAAAGGATCCTCACTAACCGACTACAGGACAATGTATTAAAAAGAATGTCTGCAAACTATTTAATTGAAACATGTTAAAAACATAAATATCCATGAGGAAGTAGGATAAGTACTCTTCTGTATATATATCATTCTTCAATAAGGAGTTTTTGGCAATGGGTTCATAAAGAAAAAGAAAGACAAACAACAACAAATTCATCAGTAACCACTGACAGTATCTTGGGCACAAACTTCTCCCTCTGAAATAGTCAAAAGGGAACAAATTAAGCACTTACCCTGCCTTCTCTAAAAATAACTATATTTCCAAGTAGCCAAATAGCTCCAGCTGATAAGGGAAAGCATTTCTTTACAAATGCATTTCTAAAGAAATACTTTCCAGCTAATATAAATGAGAACTAATGAAATTAGAAAATCATAATTTTGTAATTCTTAATAAAATAATTAAGAATTATTTCTTAATTATTAATTATCAACTGAAGAAACTATGATATAAAAGATTGCTGCAACATTATCAATGGAAGAAACTACGATATAAAAGATTGCTGTGGGCCAGCCGAGTGGCGCACTGGTTTAGAGTTGGCTTTGGACGCCAGCTCTGAACAGGAGGGCCCCAGTTCCGACCCCACATAGAGGGCCAGTGATGCTGCGCCCTCTACAGCTAAGATGGTGATCAACAGCTCGACTTGGAGGTGGGCTGCCGCGAGTCTCTGGCGACAGCGTAGGCTGCAGTGGGGCTGGCCAACAGCAGGTGTGAGCTGCCGTGAGCCACCTTGAGCAGCCGTCCAATGGCCGGCGAGCGACTGCCTCACCGGGAAAGAGCGCAATGATAATACCAATATGGGCCAGTGAAGTGACGTCCTCCACAACTAGACTGAAGAACAAAAGAACAGCAACTTGTCTGTTCCCCTTCCCCAGTTCCCCAACACTGTTCCTTTAACTCCCCAATAAAATCTTAAAAACAACAACAAAGATTGCTGGAAAACTTTACACTGGAGTCACTACCTGAATATTCTGACTCTTAGCATCACTAAAAAATGAGACATCCTAACATGTTCTTTCTGGTGTGATGCTGATGAAAAATACACAACATCACCTAGGAAGGTGAGCCTGTATCTAATCAAGTCTATAGAACTACATGGCACTTCACCAGAAAAAGTTCAGATGACATCACAACTAGTCAGAGAAATTCCTATAAAATAACTTCTTCAAAAACAACTCAGTGGCATAAGGAGGTATCACTTTAGATTAAAAGACTCTTAATAAACAACAAAACAAAATGTGTGGACTTCAAATATGGATCCAAACAAATTAAAAACCCAACATTATTGAAACAATTGAATGAAGTCAATATAGACTAGTTATTACACAATTCTGAGGAATTTTGTTGTTTTATTAATATTATAATAGCATACATGTAAGAAAGTCATTTTTAGAAACATATATGGAAGTATGCAGGAGTGAAACAATGATGGCTGGATTTTCTTTAAAATATTTCAGGAAAAAAGGAAAAGAAAATAGGGTCAGTAAATAAGACAAAAATGTTAAAATTTCAATATAAGTTATAGGCGTACAAGGGTTAATGTAAATATGTACTCCACTTTTCTCTATCAGTGGCATTTTTAAAAATTAAGAATAATTAATTTCACGCATATTTATACATTATTTTATATGTATCAAGTCCTTTAAAAAAACAGCTATAAAATCAGAATATCAGAGAAATTGTGCACAAAATGTAAAGGAAAATCAGGAAACACACTGGAAAAATCCTTTGGCCTAATTTTTTAGTTACATAAAAAAATATCAAAAGATGGAAATAAAAAATATTTTTAAATGCAAGTTTTTCCATTAAAAGTTATAAACAAGCATACGAACTTTATATAGGCATTGTTTTCTAGTAGGTTGTCATGAATCTACTGTTATAAATAGCATGACAAATGGTAGCTAATTTTGTTGGAAAGCATATAAAAAAGGTTAACCCAGATAAAGGTGAACTACTAACTAAGGAAAGGCAAATTTTAAATCTATAAAGTAGTACTGTTATGTTATGATTATGAAATAAAATTGAACATGACAACTGAATAACTTCTAAAGAAGAAAAGTTCTGATATACAAAGAAAGATCCATAAAGGAAAAAAAATTTACTAGTCTTAGAAATAAAAAGATATTTGAGCTAAGTCTCATAGAAGACAGGACCTCATTCTGATTTTCCACTAAAGAAAAGAAAATTATATATAAATTAATTAGAAATACTTTCCTTAAACGGTTATACATAATTCTGTGATAAAAGCTATACTAAGAAAAACAACTATGTCAATCTAGATACTTAAAATCTGTAACCAAATGAGTTAAGTGTCTGGAAACCCTTTGTAAACTAAAAAGTGTTCATCATAGAAAATGAATTAATAAAATACAACACATCTTTCCTATTTTCAAATAGAAAGTATTCTATTCAATATGTTCTATGTTCAAATAGAACATGGCAGTTTTATAATTGCAAATTTATACCTTCTAAAGGGAACATATTAAGCTAAATACTAAAGTTTAAACAAAATCACATGGTTTGTTCTTGAAAGGTCTTATGGAGAACTACTTACTTTCTTTCACAAAAAGAAAAAATAAATACTACACTTCAGGAGAAAACTATAGGATGGTACCTTTAATTCACAGCATACCTGAGGTTTCTAGGATACCCTTCAACATATCTTACATTCTACAT
This sequence comes from Aselliscus stoliczkanus, assembly GCA_033961575.1. NCBI lineage: Eukaryota > Metazoa > Chordata > Mammalia > Chiroptera > Hipposideridae > Aselliscus > Aselliscus stoliczkanus. The sequence goes on from CM066732.1 coordinate 103,946,154, forward strand.
TCAACCACAGTCTGTACCAATTTGTTATTATTTTTTTAACTTATACTAAAATTAATTGGTTTGTTTAAGATACCACAGGGAACTATCATTCAGAATAATTTAACTGCAAAGTTAAACAATTAAAATTAATTTTTGAAACAACTAAACTAGGTTTCATACATAACATTTCTTGATGAGAAGTCTACGTTGCCAATGAAACTGTCTTTCAAAATGTAATTTCAGCCACATGCCTTCTAAATCTACAAGTAAACAATTCTGACAGAACTGGTATATTTACTAAAAATTATGAGAGTAATGATTCTTGAGATAAAATATGTATATATACTCTGAAAAAATTTAGGAGGCCTATTTTTAAGATGAAGGTGAGCAAACTCAAGACTATTTTTTAGAAGTACCTTGTGATGGCTGAAAAAATACTTCTGTTTCCTTTTTCTCCAGATCTTCCTTATGTGGTTTATATCCTATAATGAAGTCTTCTTGAAACACATGAAGCAATTGTGTATTTGAGCCACACTACAAATATGAAAAAAATGAAGAGTTCTTTATTTTTGAAATTCCCATCTCCCACACACCACCGCCCCAAAAATACTAATGTAGAAGAAATAAATCTCTCTAACAATTTCTATTCTGTAGACTAATTGGAGAGGAAAAAACACAGAAAACAAAAAATCACTACAACTACCTGGGCAGAGAAAAATACTTCCAAAGATGCCACAGCCAACAGCAAAACTAGGGAGCTCTAACAAAAACGAATCAACAGGTATGCTTCTTAAAAAAAAAAAAAAAAAAAAAAAAAATTCCAAAAAAAACAAAACATAATTAAGTGATCTGCACCACTCTGAGCTCAAATGCACCAGGTCTCATGCCTGGCTGGAGAAGGCTAAGCTACCTATGTAAGTCCCATTAGCACTCCTTTAGTTTTCCTAATTCCACTTCAAAAATAAAAGAAAACCCAGAAAGGTCCTCAAAGTATTCCCAATAAATCTGTCTGGTGGGAACAATGAGGGAACCTAAAACAGCCAGTGGGGATGACACATCTCTGGAGAAATGTACTTACATGTAACTAGGATTTTGAGAAGGGTGGATGAAACATCAATGTCAGCTGCTATGCTACATAATCATGTTTTTAGACCAGGGAAGAGTAAAGACCATTAAAAATAGCAACTTAGAACCACAAAAGTGAAAAGGAATTCACAGGAAGGCTAGATCCAAATAAAAGCTTATTATGGAAGTGTGTCAGGACAATAAGATGGAGATGGCTGTCCCACAGATTTCAAGGTAGAAATATGAAAAAAATCTTTTCACATTCATATAGAAAAGATCACCTCCCCCAGGGGAAAAAAGAACAAATAAAAGAAAAGGGCGCTTTCTTCATGGATACTGAAATCGTACAGTACACTGGGTACAAACCTAGAATGAGTTTTAAACTTTATCATTTATAAAAAGCCTATTATTTATCAGTGCTTGCAGTTTACCAGCCCTTGTTAAAGATAGCCACTAAAGGGAGGAAAAATTCGTGCGTAAGTAGTGAAAGTGAAAAGCAGAATGCTATTGAATATCACCAATTCACAATATTTAACATTTACTGTATTAATAGCCTATGATAAAGAGTAAAGAAAGGGCTAAAGTGGGGGATGAATTTAATGCCCAGTCCATTAAAAATTAAGATGTCTACAGAAATGAGGCCAATCTACTTTTCTCCAATGTCCCTATGGAGTAGGAAAAGGAAATCTCACACTGAATTTGAAAGAAAGGCATGGCACTTGGGGTTAGAAAAGTTAAGGCATTAGTAATTTGAGTCTGGCAGCCACAATTCTGTTACCAAGAACTGATGTGGTAACTTCTCTATATTGGTGGAAATTGTTACATTTTCCCAAAAAGAATGTGCAAGGCACCATGGAAAAATAATGACATAAACTCTATACGCATTTATTTCTAAATATGGCTGGCTCTTGCTTCATTTCCTTGTTTTAAAATATTGGTAACTTCCTCACCAAAGTAATCTTTTTCTATATTTGGAATGAATATATTAGTTCTATCTCTTAGTCCATAAACATGGTTCTGAAGAAACAAATATCCTGAGAGATATTTATAGAATGGATTTACAACCTCCTTGTAGGGAAAAGTGTTCTCCTTTCCCAAGCAGTAGCTGGGGATGAACTGGCTACACAACAGTCCTGTGATTAGGAAGTAAACACATACTTTGATCCTATTTTCATCTGCATTTTAATGGTTCTCATAGAAATATGTAATAGTCAGCCTAACAAAGCAAACACTCTAAAGATAAAGTCACCCTCTACTGAGATGAAATGAGTAATGATATAGAAGGAGAAACTTCAAACCAAGCAACTGTGGCTGCACTGTAGTTTCCCTCATGACTTCCCTGAGTCAAATAATCTTTAAACAAGGAAATACAGCTACAGATACAATTCAACTGGAAAAGAATAATTCCTAAATCATTAGATTTTTCATTACAAGAATCAAGAGAAGTTGGCTGTATTTAGTATCAAACAAGAGAACTATTCGAGATATGCATATAAAATACTCTAGGATAAAATACATTATTATCAGCAATTCAAAAGCATGTTTTTACTTGGTTGGTTATTGCATCAAGTTCAATAATGCAGCCCGGTCGAGCAGTAGACTGTTGGCTCACAATATTAAACACTTCTCCAATAAGTTTCTGTAAACAAAAAACACAAAATGTTTGTTAATGATCAACAATTTATGAATCTACTATCAACATGATCTCAGATAGTAAAGGCCCCTCTAAAATTCACTGATTGAAAATGGCAATTCAAACAGTCAAAGAAACATCTCAATTTTTGTACTCATTCCTGTTCTCATTTTTAAAATTAACTAAGCAGTTAGAAAAATCTATAGTGCTTTCATAAATAGTATATAACTTTCAGGCATCTAGTTCTTTTCACAAGTTTTCATTTTGCAACCTTAAAGCTCCAGACATTTTGATAATATTATTGAAGAGTTTGCTTTTATTAATGCCAGAAAAGTAAAATTATAATGAATTCTGCTTTTGGCATAAATAAAATATTTAAACTTAAAATAATGTTGTCAGTTTTAATGGACCCTGTCTATTTGAAATGTCGGCATTTTGTTCACCATGGAATTTTTGCATTAATTATGATTGTTTAAAATAATGCATTAAAATAGTATTTATCTTGATTACTGTTTTTTGGCACTCGCTTTAGTTTTTTACCAGAGGTGAGTGCCTCACTCACCTAATTCTAGCCCATCTGGAAGAAATATGGCACTAGGTCTAATCCCACAAAACTTGCTTGGATTAACCAAGTGGCTCTTCACCTGAAAGCAGTTAGCGTCACAGAACAGTAGATGTCTACTGAAATCACAGCAGCAGCTGGGAAATAATGCCCTATATTATGACATATACTCATGCTGCAGTATATACCCTCAACTAATGATCAAGAAGACGCCATTTCCTCCACAGGTAGGTCTGCAAATCAAAGGGTGGAGGTAGGAGGAGTAACCCCTCTCCCTATTACACCTAATAACCCACTTATAGAATTTTTTATTCCTGTCCCCAAAACCTTGGGCCTGATGTGTCTTGAAAGTGCTAGTACTCAAAAAACAAATACTTCTGTCTGGGAAAACAGTCATAGTTCCATTATACTGGAAGCTCAGACTGGCCCTTGACTATTTTGAACTCATGCTATTTCACCAACATGCACAGAAGAGTGGCTGGTCAGTATAACTGATCTGGTTTGTTACTACAAAATGAGGACAAGAAAGACTGTGTCTGAAACCCAAGAAATTCTTGGTACTCTCATAACCAATTTAAAAAAAAAATTGATGGGAAACAGCAGCAACTCAAAAAGGACAGGACTGCACAGGACCTGGATCCCATGAGAATATTTGGGCCTCTCCACCAGATTTTAAAAGAAAGAAAGAAAGGAAAAAAAAAAAAAAGACACCTAAGGTGCTGAAAAAAGTGTAAGGGAATGCGGAATTTGGTGACAAAAGGAAGCTATGATTATTGGATGTTGGCTTTGTGACTACCTATAGACTCTGGGGCTAGGACAGCTCTCCTTTATGTTAATTGTTTCTTTTTTTCCTGACTTCCCTGCTGTGAGAAGTACTGATGGTACAACAACTACAATTTAGGTTCCAAGTGGGGTCATGGCTGAATTGGCACCATTACACAGTGATACAATACCAAATAGGAATCTGTTCCCTCTGTATTGGAAATCAAAGTTTCTTCATCTAAAGGACAGGAACAGATGCTAAAGGGCAAAAAGAATGGACTTTGCGCTATTCTTTATTTGTAACTAAGCCTTGATCCATTCTACACCCTCATTTGCCTTGTTCTGCCTCAAGAGGCTGACTTCTGGACTCTGTCACCTAACGTCTAGGCCCTTTTCAGCTCAGGTTGAATTCAGTCAATGGGATTAGTGGCCAGAGGTAAGCTCGGAATTCTTATAGCATAAGACTCTGAAAGTCAAAATGGCTCAAGGGAGTCTGGAGGCTCAAGAGACTTTGGAGGTTCCTGGTTATGCAACTGCTAATACAATGATGAGGAAAAAGAGTTGCTTAATATAGTGAGTTGACTAGTGTTCCCCAAGATTCTCAGAATGTAACCTTATTTAGAAATAGGAGGTTTGCAGATATAACCAGTTTTAAGATAAGGTCATAAGGGATTAGGGTGATGCCAAATCCAAAGACTGGGGTCCTAAAAAGAAAAGGAGAGGACACAGAGACACTCCGAGAGAAGAAGGTTATGTGAACATAGAAGCGGACTCAAGTGTCACAGCTTCAAGAGAAGAAAGAAAGGTTGGGGTGTTTATTCCCATTGCTCCCCATAGCTCGGGCAGTGGCTACATTCCGTTATGGCTACCTCTCCTGACAAGCAGCTCCTTTCCCATGGCTCCAGCTCTCCCAAGGCTCTGGTACACTGTTATTTCTCTCCAGTCCCTTCAGGCATACAGATATGTATGACTTTTCTATTGCTGTTGCAAAAGATTACCACAAACTTAGTGACTTAACAGAGCACAAATGTATTCTCCTGCAGCTCTGTAGCTCGGAAGTCTGACATGGGTCTCACTGGACCAAAATTGAGGTGTCAGCAAACTGCACTCCTTTCTGGAGGCTCTAGGGAAGTCTGTTTTTTTGTCTTTTCCAGCTTCTATGGACTATCCATATTCCTTGGCTCATGGCCCCTTTTCTCTATCTTCAAAGGCACAACATCATCTCTCTGACCAGTCTTTTTCTGTCAGATCTCTCTCACACCACAGCTAGAAAGGTTCTCTGCTTTCAAGGACTTGTGATTTAACTGAGTCCACCCAGATAATCCAGGATAATCTCCACACTTCAAGGTCCTTAATTTACTCACATCTACAAAGTCTCTTTTGCTGTAAGAGGTAAATTATTCACAGGTTCTGGGAATAAGCATGGGGAGGGGGGAGGGGAACCAATATTCTGCCTACCACAGGGTGATAATGGCTTCATCCTGTTGCTGGACTCTGAGAGCTTTACTGTTATTCCTTGTGGGTTAACCATGTGCTCACCTCTGTAAGGAGTCTTTTCACTAAACTTTCTTCAGTTAAACCTTTACGGGTGTGATCTGTTTCCCATCTAGGTCCTGACTGACACAGCAACTAAGTCAATAAATTCCTGGCTGTCTGCGTATAACTACCAACTACACTGCATCCTACAAATTAGCCACTTTACTGCCCAGTCCCAAAATTTTCAGTGCCCCTCAATCCACCTCTCAGTCTACAGAAAATTCAAATCCTTTTCAGATGTTTCTCATGGAATTTTTAAAAAGCTAGCTTCTTTCAGCATCTACTAAAAATCTCATTTGAGGAAGGAGGTAGCATGTGACAACTTCTTGCTGCATTTCAAGTCACAATCAGTAGAGGAAATAACTGGGAGAACTGCTGCTCTGACTTAAAGAAAATAAAAAAGATGAGCAGAGAAAATGGAACTTGACAGGAAGTAACTGTGTTTTCTTAAGAATTTAAGATCAACAATAAGGGCAAGGCTACATTTTAGAAAGGAAAAAAAATCTCAGAATTCCTTATAGCATGAGGCTCTGAAAGTCAAGATGATTCAAGGAAGTCTGGAGGCTCAAGGGACTTTGGAGGTTCCTAACTATGCAACTAATATAAATGATGAGGGAAAAAAGTTGGTTAGTACAGTGGGTTAAACAGTGTCACCTCAAAGTTCATGTCCACCAAGACTTGCAGAATATAACCTTATTTAGACATCAGGTGTTTGCAGATATCATCAGTTTTAAGATAAGATCATACGGGATTAGGGTGGATCGCAAATCCAATGACTGGTGTCCTAAGAAGACATTCAGAGAGATGGCTAGGTAAAGACAAAGGCAGAGACTAGAGTGTTACAGCTCCAAATCTAAGAACACAAGGATATAATGAACTCAATAAAATTGAAAATGCTACTTATAAATGCCAAAGCAGTACTGAGAAGCAAATTTACAGCACTAAATGTGTACATTAGAAAATAAGCAAAGCTTCAAATCAATAATCCAAGTTCCTACTTCACAAAACCTAGAAAAAGAACCCCCCCCAAAAAAAAAAAAAACAGGCAAACAGCAAGAAGGAAATAACAAAGGGATAAATTAATGAAAATTAAAACAAAAACAAAGAGCTCAATGAAATAAAGAGCTGGTTCCTTGAAAGCATAAATAAAATTAACAAACTTCTAGCAAGACTGAAAAGAGAAAAAGAAGGAAGACACTAATTACTGGTATTAGGAATGAAACAGTGGGTATCACTAGAGATCCTATAATCATCAAAATAATAAGGGGATACTATGCACAAGTCTATATGTGTAAATTTGATCACTTAGACAAAAGGGACCAATTATTCAAAAAACACAAATTTCCACAACTCATCCTATATGAAACAGATGTGAATAGCCCTATGGAAAGACCAATTAAAAAAACTGAATCATCATCATGTTAAAATTCCCAAAAAAGAAATCTCAAGCCAGACAGTTTCACTGGAAATTCCACTAAACATTTAAAGAATACCAATTACATATAATTTATTCCAGAAAAGGAAGAGTGAACACTTCTCAATTCATTTTATGTAGTATTACCCTGATACCAAAAGCAGACAAGAATACTGTACAAAAATACTACAGACCAATGTCCTTCACGAATATAGCCACAAAAATCCTTAACAGAACATTAACAAATAGAATTCAGCAACATACAGAAAGAAATTAGACAATGACCAAGTAGGGTTTATTCCAGAAATGCAAGGCTGGTTCAATATTTGAAAAAAAATTAAAGTAATTCACCATGTGAACCAAAACTAAAGAAAAAAATTACATACCATACCAATTGATACATAAAAAAGCATTTGAAAAAATTCAATGCCTAATTTAAAAAATTGTGAAAGAAATAGAAAGAGTTGAACTGCCTCAACTTGATAAAAAGCCTCTATAAAAATCCTATGGCTGGGCCGGCCGAGTGGCGCGGTGGTTAAGCGCTGGCCTGGGAAGCCAGCGGCCCCGGTTCGGTCCCACATATGAGGGCCAGTGACACTGCCCTCAAAAAAAAAAAAAAATCCTATGGCTAACGTTATACTTCATGGTGAAAAACTGAATGTTTCATGGTGAAAAACTGAATGTTTTCCCTCTAAAATTAGGAAAAAGGCAAAGATGTCCAATCTCACCACTCTTATTCAACATAATGCTGGAAGTTCTAGTCAGTGCAATAAGATAAGGAATAGAGATAAAAGGAATAAATATTGTAAAGGAAGAAATAAAACTGTTCCTATTTATACATGTAGAAAATCCACAAGAAAAAACTACAATATGAGTTCAACATGGTTGTAGGATACAAAATAAACATACAAAAATCAATTGTATTTCTATATTCTGGCAATGAAAATATGCACACTGAAATTGAAAATATATTACCATTAAAAAATGAAATATATATTTTCATTTAAAACTGCTAAAAAAAAATTAGGTCTAAACCTAATAAAAAAAAATGTAAAGGATTTGTATCCTAAAAAGTACATAAGAAGGAGAGGGGTTTAAATGAAAGGGTAGTGTTGTGAGGTATTTAGGTTACATTTGAAGTGATATATTACTATTTGAAAAGAAATTGTATTAGGTTAAAGATGCATATTGTAAACTCTAGACGAACCATTAAAAACAAAAACAAAGGGAGTAGCTAAAACAGAAGCATGAGAAACTACTGAATCAAAAAGGAGAGGGGAAAGTGGAAACAAGGAACAGATGGGACAAATAGGGAAAAAACAGCCAGATGGTAGGCTTAATCTTCCATCGGGCACAAATGATCTCACAGATTCATTGCACACAAATTTTCAAATATCTAACAGTTAACTTAAGTATCATGACTCATCACTTCTGTATCTTCCCCCTCTACCATAACCTATCACCAGCCGTGTTTGTGACTTAGTACAGTAAAGAAGTATTTCATAGTGGCATTTTTGTGTGCAATGAATCTGTGAGATCAGTTGAGCCCGATGGTTAAACACAATTATAACAATAATGACATTAAAAGTTAATACTCCCCACCCCAGGTGGAGCCTAATTCCCCCCTCTTTCTTGACTGTGGGCTGTGCATAGTGGAATTTGACTTAATTCCAAAGAATAGATCATGAAAGGGTAAGGAGAAGGAAGGTAACATTACAGTAGAAAACTTGGCAAACATTACTTTGGACCACTGATCAAGGTTAACATCACCAGTGATAAGTCATGTTGATAACATGGAATCAACACATAATGTATTGAGAAGGGTACTTCACATATATGTTATTCTTCCCCAAAACTCATAAATCCAGTCTAACCATGAGAAATATAACAGACAAACCCAAATTGAGAGAAAATTCTATAAAATATTGACCAATACTACCAAAAACTGTCAAAGTCATGAGAAAGAAAACTGAGGAAATTTCACAGATCAAAGACTAAGGAGACATAATGACTAAATATTATCTTGTCTTCTAGATGAAATCCTGGAACACAAAAGGACATGAGTGAAAAAATCAGTTAAATCTTAATAAAGTCTGGAATTTAATTACTCATATGATACCAATGATGGCTTCTTAGACGTGACAAATGTATTCCAGTAATTTAAGATGTTAACGTAGGAGAAACTGGCTGTGAGGTATTCTGGGAACACTACTATATTTGAAACTTTTCTGTAAACCTAAAACTATTCTAAAATTAAAAATTGATTTAAAAACTAAGACATTGAATAAATTACTGTTTGCAGGGTACAGAAATAAAAGAAAAGACAAGATCATTAACAGAGGCTGATGATTTAATGTTAATAAAGTCCAGAGGACAAAGAACTCCTTAATTCCTACTTTTTCTCTGATCTTCTATTTTTAGAATTTAGCTTGCGAAAGTAGAAAGAACCAAAAATTATCTACAGTGAATAACTGTTACTTTTTTCATTTAAAAAAAAAAAAAGGAAAGCTTAATAAAAAAATATATTGGTAAGGGGGAAGTAGAACACCAGGATAAATAAAGGAATTCCAAGAATGTATCTAACTGCTCTAAATAAATATATACTTTCTGGAAAAATAATGCCCAGGTTAGGGAAATTTTGCAAATGAGATCAATGTACAACAGAGAATGTTTTCTGAGAAATCCTGGGGAATGCCATAGCCAAAAGACTAAAAACAGGCAAATGCTCCAGTTTTCAAAAAAGAAAACAAGAAGAGCCTGATGTCTATTTAGTACACCATATTAGTCATCAGGAAACATCAGGGTACATACATTCAACCTAGTACATATTACTCATAGCATATAAATTTGACTTCTTTTTATTGACTGCAGAAGATCTGGCAGACAGTATATTTTATTTCACCAAAGCACATAACAAGCTGCCTCAAAGAAATCCTTGGCACAAGCTGGAGAAACATTCCAGACAATAAAAATGGAGAAATTTCAACTGTGTACTACTAGGCTTTTTCTTCACTCCTGTCCTGTTTAATATTTTAATAATTGACTTAGATGAAGATGTAGATACACTATTAATCGAATAAACTGGTGCTATACATCATAAAACAATAACAAATAACAGAATCTAGATTCAAAAATATACTAAGAAGTTGTACTGTTAAGTTGAGCTTAGAAAGATGAAATGTAACAGGGAAAACAGGCCTATATTTGGGACCCAAACTCAAATACAGAATGGCTTACTGGCAAAAAAAACACCACCACAGGGCCAGCTGAATGGCACGTTGGTTAGGAGCTGGCTTGGGACGCCAGCTCTGAGCAGCAGGACCCCGGTTCGGATCCCACATATGAGGGCCAGTGACACTGCTCTCTATAGCTAACAACAGCTCCACTTGGAGCTGGGCTGTGTGAGTCCCCATGGATGGCATAGCTGCAGCCCCTGCTGCAGTGGGCTGCCACAGGCTACAGTAAGTGGCCGGCAGCCAGTGTGAGCTGCCAAGAGCCGCCATGAGCAGCCATCCAGAGGCTGGCAACCGATCTGCTTCACCCAGGGAGAGCACAATGACGATACCAACATGGGCCAGTGAAGCAAAGTCCTCCACAATTAGACTGAAGAACAAAAAAGGATCGCAACTTGTCTGTTCCCCTTCTCTGATTCCCCAATGCTGTTCCCCTCCCCCAATTCCCCAATAAAATCTTTTAAAAAAAAGAAAGCACAAAAAACCAACTTTGCAATATTTAATTGAGTCAGCTCAGCATTAATCAATTACATACAAAGAATGTGGTGTGACTGCCAAAACATAATATTAATTGTATCTAATGAGAAAGGCCATAATACTTCTGTATTCTAGTGATCTTACAATGCCCAGAGTATAGACAGAAACCTGCTAAGAAAAGTAACCATGGTAAAATGTAAAACAGAAGAATTTATGGGCAGGGTGGCAGCAGCACGTCTGGTCTGAAGAAAAAAGGTTCAAGGGTTACAAGATAATTATTTTCATATATCTGAGGTGCTCTCTTATACAAGGAGTATTAGACTGATTCTAAATGGAACTAAGACTAACAAATAGAATTTAAGGAATATAAATTTAATTTCGATAAAATAGTGAGGGTAACTCAAAGACAGAATAATCTGCCTTTAGAGTTGAGTTTCCCTCCTTGAAGGCCAGATGACAAATTGGAAGGAATGTGGTAAAGGGAATAAAGCATCAGATGGCTGCTTAGACTACGTGACCTCTTTCAACTCTATAATTTTAAGATGCTAGACTTTCTCTTTGGCTCCAGTCCAACTGGTTTTCTAACTGTTTCTGGAACAAGTTTTATTTATACATGTACTTGCCTATATCCATACTTATTTTCAGGCTACTCTCTCACTCAGACAAAGGCAAAGGATCTGTCTTTCTAAATTTTATCCATTCATTATAAATAAACCCAAAAACTGTCCTTCATAAAGACTTCTATGCCTACCCTAAACTGGTATCTCTCTCCTATGAATTATGAAATACTTCTAGTGCCATCTGTTTGACAATTACTTACATACCACCCTCAGACACCTTTTCTGTCTTAAACTGTTATTTAACTTTTTATTAATAATTTCTCTCCTCAATTAAATTAAAAGCTCCTTGAAGGCAGACACTGAAAATTATACTCTGAATACCTAACACATCTAAGGCCACAAAGTAGACACTCAACAATAGTCTTTGGTTTTCAAATTTGGAAATATTTTTATTAGAACAGTTGTTTTATAAAGAGGCATGTTTTGGGGCCGGTCGAGTGGCGTGGTGGTTAAGTGCTGGCTTAGGAAGCCAGCGGCCTCAGTTCGGATCCCACATATGAGGGCCAGTGACACTGCCCTCAAAAAAAAATTTAAAAAAGAGGCATGTTTTTATAGGTAAATAGAAAATTCACTATTCAAACATGGATATTAACTAATATACATGACTTCTAGTTCAGATACAGAACCAGAATGATATACTGCCATCCACTGACAACATATTGTAACTATAGCATTTTTTTTTTTTAAAGTAGCGAATTAAGCTCAGAAAAGTTCAAATTTTCTAACCTAAACATAGACTTTGGTAAAGCTGTCTTAAAACCTTTTCTGGAAAACAAACACACAAAGAAAACACCTTTTTTGAGCAAAGAAAGATTAACAGAACCAAGCTAGACAGTAAAAAATGTCAGGAAGAAATTGTGGTATTTTATAAAAAGAAAAATGTATTTGTTTAAATGTAAAATGTATTGATATGTGAGATGTGTGGACTGAAATTTTGATTCATGAACCTCAACACAAATTGAAGAAAAAATAAATTTGTCATAGAGCCCAGAACATATGCTCATTCCCTAAACACCAACTAACAAATAGAATAAAAACTAGACAAATAAAGAGAACTCCTTAGTATCGTAGTTATATTAATAAAGATTAGTAAATACTTACCGAAGATTCTGGATCTGACAGTTCATCCAATAATTTCCTTGCATCTACCACAGCTTGATAGAGTCTCAGATTTTTGCCATCAGAAGCAACAAAGCAAGCACTTGCAGAATTGCAATATGTGCCTGAGAAAGTAAATACTTTGCATTAAAATGTAGTTTATTTGTATTATTGACTGAAGTATGAGAAGCAAATATTCACTTTTCTTTTTAGGCATAACCATGGTCAAGAATCATAATTAAACAGATACAATTATTGGATACAAAATTATCAGAAAAAAAATGTAACAGAAAATGGATAATGAGAAGGAAAAGATAAAAAACAAATTTCTAAAATGCTAAACATAAGTCTGGTGCCTACATTCTGAATACTTATTTAAAATCCTCCTAATATTGACAAATATAAATCATTTTGTGGATTAAAAAAATAATAGTTTAAAGCTTTTATTAAGTTAACAATTAAAATGAACACTTACCAAGGCAATAGCTGGGAATAAGAGTTGGAAGCCAAGCTACATTAGAGAAGGCTGAAGTATGTAAAGAGTTAATTCGGGCCAATTCTGATACTCCTCCAGTGTACGACAAAGGTCCTATTGGGTCTACACGCCATAGAATAAGTTCACTGTAGATTGCATTTGGGTCATGAAACGTACGCGTGGCAGCATTTCTAAGAGGTTGTTTTGAGGAACCTTTTGTATGTTTTACAGGATCCATGAATCTATTTAATTTATTGTCTGAGTCCCACTGACAATCTGATTCAGGAGTCAACAAAGCATTATGATGAGATGATGTCAGTAACAGTGGTAAAACTGAATGACACGCCAGGTCATTGAGGTGAAATCGATGACCACAATATCTAAATTTGTGAGATACAGTTAGAACAGTGGTAAAGGCAGACTTATCTGCAAAAGTGACTGCCCACTGATTTAAAGAACCATCTATGTGTTTAGAGACCATCATTACTGTGGGAGCTAGAATGTTCATATTTGTACTGTGTGATCTGTAGTGTGGCTGGAATCTGTGAGGACTGCCTACAGCCATCATCTCTTGGTGTAATAGAGTGGAGTGAGAATCTTTCGTAGCACTTATGCAGGCATACATCATGATATTTTTACTAAGAGAGCTTGCATCACCAGAAGGAAATGCAACAGGAATCCGAGAAGAAAAAGAAACCTGAAAAACACAATTGTATGATTCAGTATAAGTAGTTTGCCTCCTCTCAAAGTCTTCCAAAAATACTTCTATTTTCAAAATGCCAACTATCAGCTTCCTAGCAAAAAGTATCATTTTCAACCTTTTATGGTCTAATCTTTTTTTCTGTATTTATGTAACATTGTATCGCTATTCATAGCCTAAGAGAAGACTGAAGAAAAAAAAGTTTGAAGTTTCTTGCCTGTACATATAAGTGTCCACAACCACAAATCTAAAGTTCAAAAGGATGACACATAAAGGTAGCTGGACTTTGTTAATACGCTGGGGAGGGGATGGGGTGGAAGGGGCTCATCCTAAATCACATCTTGAGGTAAGTTTCTTAGCTTTATTCAAAATATTGCAAAAAAAGTCTATACACCTATATTCAAATATTCAGTATCACATTTCAAAGCCAAATTCATTTTACTATAAATTAACCAGTTTTGTAAAATTTGTGGTTACTGATCCCCTTTGGTGGCAAGAATAAATATTTTATCAAAAACAAATTCTTTGAGTAACTCTGAAAACCTGCTAAATCTGCATAGCATCTGTTTCCTTTTATATATGTGGATGGATATATATATATATATATATATATATATATATATATATATGATGTAATAATTGCTTTATCAATAAAATATACCTGGACTTGTCTAAATATTCCAGGATTATATTCATCCAAATACTTTATGTGCCACACTAGAAAGGTACCATCTACAGGGTGTATAGTAAAAAGCATGTCAGGATTCTTATTCCATTCAGTTAGCAGCATTTCAATCTTCCGATCAAGCAGGACGGTAGGCAGTGGCATTGATGCACTAGGTCGTGAATAGGTTCTAGGACTTCCCTCTCGTTCTCCATCTTCATGTTCTGATGATCCTGTACCTGCTTCAGATTCTCTATCCAGGGATAACTCTAAATCAGAAAATAAATTTATCAATACATACTAATACTACTATAAAAATTCACTGATGTACTAGACTGTAAATAAATAGCATACCATCTTTATAAACTATACATCCCTTTTCCAATTTATGGTCAAGAAAAAAAAAGAAGAAAACTTTTCTGGTCTGAACTCAATATTACTATATTTCTCACTTTAAAATACAATCAAAATTTCATTCACACATCCATTATCACCATTACCAAAACCTGTTCCCCCATAAAAAGTATATGGCTTCCATGTAATGCAGTGCTCAGACCAATATGTTATAACAAAGCATATAGAGTCAAATGATAGATGGTTCACAGTACATGGTCAGTATTTGTGGAATGAATGCAAAAGTCAAAAGGAAAGAGAGCAGGAAGGATTACAAACTAAAAGTGACAGTACAAAAACAGAAAAATCTGAACAAAGGCTACTAACCATGGTCTAGTTTCATTTGTAAACCCCTTTCTTTTTCCTCCTGTGAATGCTCCTCATCTTCTCTATCTGTATCGTCAATTTCATGGTCTACCTGCTTTTCAGAAAGTTTTCTTAATTGCTGCATAAATATTTCAGTAGATGATGTAAAATGAAATTCCTTGTTGTTTAACCAATGAACTACAAAGCCCCCATTTCCATCATCAATGTTAAATACAGTGCCAACTAAGACATTTGGAATATCTGTGAAAATAAAAAAGGTAAGATTTCAATACAAATTTTTAATGTATTTAAAAATATTACAAGTGCTTATAAAGACCAATTCTATAATTACACAGAAAAAGTGCTAACAACAAGTCAACATAACTCTAGCAGGCTTTGTAAAAACTTTAACTGAATTTAATGAGAAATGTAAATATTAAGAACTAATGACACAGACTTATATGGAATTAATTTACTAATCTGAAAACCAAATACACCAAATGTATGAACTTTTATTGAACCCTGGTTTGGGGATGGAACAGAAAGATAAAACAGAAAAGCTATTATAAAAGACATTCTTGAAACAACTGGAAAAGTTTTAAATTAAATATGAACTGAATATTAGAGACTATAGAATTACTTCTAATTTTAATAGGTGTAATAACGATATTGTGTGATTATGTGAAAGAACTTCCTTACTCTTAGGAGATAATTGCATCAACTAGCACAGCACTATCCAATAGAAATACAATGCAAACCACAAATGCCACAGTTAATTTTCATTTTAGTAGCCACATTGTAAAAGATAAAAAGAAACAGGTGAACTTAATTTTAATAATATATTTTAATTGATTCAATATATGTAAAATATTATCATTTCAACATGTAATCAATATTAAATAAAATTATGCAGAGATCTTACATTTTATTGTACTAAGTCTTAGAAATTTTGTGTGTATTTTTTAGCATATCTCAATTATGCTAAACTAGCCATATATCAAGTACTTAAATAGCCATATGCAGTTAGCAGCTACCTTATTGGACAGCACATATTTACAGCCACTGCTACAATGATGGGAGGCATCCTAAAGATCCTCCTTTTGGAATTTTAGTTACTGAATATCACCTTTTTATAAATAAGCAATTAAAAATAAAATCCTCTGCACTCTGAAGCAATAGATTTTCATTTCAATAAAATATGATTATAACTCTATATAACTATAGTTCTACCTACAATGTAATATGAAATTTACAGGCCTTCTCATATGTCTTTCATACAAAAAGAAAACAATGCCTTAAATAGAAGCTTTTAAATATGCTTTTGCCAACACTGAACTTGCCTAAAAATACTTTTCAACCACATGAGGAAAAGAGCAAAACAAAAACATCCAAGTCAGAAGAAAAAATATCTTTCTTTAAGTGTCAGACAAGAACATCTATGGGAAAAAGAAACAAGATATGCTGAAATATAATAAAAACCATGCAAAAATATATTTAGCTGAAGATATAAAGAGGAGTTGAGAAGAATAACAGTGAAAATATAAAAGAAAAGGGCATCACACTAATTAACCAGGCTGCCATCACTTGTATCCCCGGGTTCAACTAAAGCTCAATTTACTTAGAACCCTTGCTATATATATTCTAGACATAGGTACTCAAAAATTCTTATTTGAAGTTATTCCCTGAGAATCATATAGTCTATTTTTAAGAAATGGTACCCTATATTATATTCCTACTCCAATCAAGAAGTATTTTAAAAGAAAACATGGAATGTTAACATAAAATAAAGAACACATTTTAAAAGTAGTCCCACTTTTCGATTTACTTACCTATTTCAGTGTATTCATAGAAAGAAAACTTTACTATCCTTTACCTGTGGCAGGATTGATGCTCGCTGCAATGTGAAAATGGCACAGCGCATTTGCATGGTGGGAAATGTGTCTTTGAACTTCATGCGTTGCCATCAGGTCAGGCATTAATTCGGTGTGAGTTACAAGAACAGAAGACCTCCTTTGTCCTTTCCTTAAATTTTTCAAATGGTGTATTGTCTAAAATAAAAAAGTAATTGCTAATTCCAACTCTTCAAAGTCTAACAGGTGCCAATCGAAGTACTTTTGATTTTAAGGATTTTATGATTTTTCTCTCTGTAAAACCTGATTATTTTATTTATTTATTTATTTATTTATTTATTTATTTATTTATTTATTTGAGGGCAGTGTCACTGGCCCTCATATGTGGGACCCAAACCAAGGCCGCTGGCTTCCTAAGCCAGCGCTTAACCACGGCGCCACTCAGCCGGCCCAACCTGATTATTTTAAATGAAAGTCTTTTAACTACACTAGAACAATTCTGAATAAATCCTCCATAGTTCTTGAAATAAAAATAAAACTATTACAGTTTACAGTAAAAGACGCATTGCCATTCATCCCCTTCAAAATATTCTGCCTCGCTTCGAACACACTTGTCCCATCGTTCTTGCCACTTTCTGAAGTAGTTCTGAAAGTCCTCTTTCGTGAGTGTCTTTAGTTGCATTGTTGTGGCTGCCTTGATGTCCTGGATCGATTCAAAAAGTTCTCCTTTCATGGTCATTTTGACTTTGGGTTAAGAGTCAGAAGTCGCATGGTGGCAGATCCGGTGAATAAGATGGATGAGGACACAACATGATGTTTTTATTTGACAGAAATAGCCATATCACATGCAATGTATGACAAGGAGCATTGTCATGATGGAAGATTAAATAAAGACTCTCACGAAAGAGGGAGGACTTCCAGAACTGCTTCAGAAAGTGGCAAGAACGATGGGATAAGTGTTCAAAGTGAGAGGGAGTATTTTGAGGAGGATTAATGCAAATGTCTTTTACTGTATTAAATATTTTTTATTTAAACAATCACTGTACATTTTGATCACATCATGTATGTTACATAAGTATATATAAATGATTGTAACTATGTAGTAAATTAAATACTTTGTCCCACTAAATTTCAATCAATATCAAACAAATTAAAACTTTAACTGTTTTGACTTGTGCTAGTAATTTCATTAATGCTTTAAATGTTGAGAAGAAAATGTATAATTAGTGCCCAATCACAGCTAGTTTCAGAGCAGGCCTACTTTATATAAAACTTTTAAGGACCACATCCTTAGCCAAATCCAGAAATTTTTTGCTTGTTGAAACAGCAAAGCCATTTTGTCTATGCAACCATTAAGCTATTAATGTACACGTAGTATAATTAACAATGTAGAGGTATTTCTAAAAATTAAGTATAAAAAGCAAGTTATCAAACATTAAAATATAACCTCAATCTTGTAACTACAATAAGTATATATTCTTTGTGCAATAAAGTGACATGAAATATTAAAAAAATTAGTAAACTAGGTTTACTGAAATAAATTTCTGATAATTTTCAATAATGTGTTTACCTCATTTTAGTCTCTAATCATAATGGATTCAATAGATTATAGTATATTATAAATAATCTAGTTTCTTAGAAAGTACTTTTATTTCATATGTATTACACTTAAAAACTGGAAAATTATTTCACTTTCAAAATATTAAACCATGGAAATTGTAACGCAATTACATAAGTTCACTTGTATATAGTATCTTAATAATGTTTTTATTCTTAAGGATCAAAATAGTCATTTTTAATTTGAACAAGAGTAAATTTTAATGCTCATAAAATAAAAGCAAAATATTTTTAATTAGGGAAATGTAAAACAACCTTTACAGGTTTTACTAATTAAAGCTGCTTACTCCCATAGATTTTCACATTTGACATACAAAATGACAGAATTAAAAGTATATTATTTACCTAGACTACTTATCTGAGATTATTACTACCCATATTTGGCTTCTATTATAAGTGGCATAAAATGAGTCATATAACAAGCATAAAATGAGAATTCCTTGCTATTAATTTTATCATTACGTGTGCACTCTCTACATCTGTTTATGAATTCCAACCAGACATACACATCTTCAAAATTCAATTACCATCTTAAATAATATAGTACCTCAAGAGCATGCTGTATTCTGTCTTTGTGTCTTCCAGCATGAGTAAGGTTGCTGGCAATGCTGGAAGTGGTGGTCTCACAAATCTGCTCACCCAAAAGACAGTCTTCTGGTAATAAGGTTTCTGCCCAGAGCCGGCAGACACCATCATAGCATGAAGTTAGTAACACATTACAGACAGAACCTCTAATGACAAAGAGAAGTAAAGAAAAGTTACTGTGAATAGCAACACCATCAAGTAAAGGCTGCTAGTATCTGGTTCTTCACGTATAAAGACGACATTAGTACAAAATTAACAATATGATCTATGTGTACTTATTTTTCCAATAATAGTAATGGAATTCCACTATTTCATACTCTCTATCAGACTCCATTTATTGTCTGCTCATATTTGTAAGGATATAGGGCTGCAGTCGGTGACCAGAAAACAGGAGCAACCTAACTGTCCCTGACAGTCACCTTAAATCAATAAAATCATGCCATGAACAGCTAAGCTAAATGACGCTATAGTGTGCTTCCAATTGCTTTAGAGATAACACTGTATGGAAAAAAATGATCAAAGAGCTTGAAACCATACACAGTATTGCTGTGAACATCATAAAAATTAGGACATGATCTTCACAAAGGAAACAGAAATTAATGCCCAATTACACACATACTGCTTGAAAACTAGGCTCCGGAGGAATATTAGTATCATCTAAACAAAACAAACTAAACAGCAAAAGAAAACCTAATCACTGCAAATTACAGAATGACCATAATAAAAGATCATTAAAAGTAATTAAACTCTATGGCTTATGGCAGTAGTTGTATCATTTTACATCATCCCTCTTATAATCTAAATGGTTACAAATAGGTAAACAAATGATCATCTTCATAATAAACTGTGGAAATATAGTTTCAAACTATAAGTCAATTTTTTTATAAGTCAATTATTTTAACTTAAGCAAAAATGTCACTGCATCAAGTAGCTGAATTGTTCGCTTTGAAAGAACAAAAAAAATCATTCTCCCTTTTAAAAAATGCTTACACAGAATTTGAGTCAGAGGTAAAGTGTTTTGCAAATTTTTCAATAGGTGCCAATAACTTAAAAATAAATCTTTTATTAAGATTCCAAATATGTATAAATTCCCCATGTTATCATTTATTAAGCACCTCTATAATGAGTGCTGTATTTCCCATCAGTTGTAAACAGTTCTCAGATATATTTAGCAGATACAATAAACCTCCCTCAAGAATGAATACAGAGTTCTAAGCAAGCTCTTTTAGAACTGAATATGTAATACAGGAATCATTTGTATGAGCTGTTTTGTAGTTTACTTAATCTTCTAAATACTTTCAAAAGATGCTGTAACAATAAGGAAAGTTTACAATAATAAATCCTTTGAGGTTCTGACAGCCCTAAGAAAAACACGGCTGCTTTATTCATTGAATATGACATGCTTTCCCACCATGTGTATTATTGACAGTTTATTACTATTTTATTTTATTTTATTTTTGAGGGCAGTGTCACTGACCCTCACATGTGGGACCCGAACCGGGGCCACCAGCTTCCTAAGCCAGTGCTTAACCACGGCGCCACTCGGCCGGCCCCACTTTATTACTATTTTATTTCCCCTCAATATGTGCTTTCCTGTTACTTGCAAACATTTCCTTCCTAGAATCTTCTACTACTGCTGCTACTGCTGACA
This sequence comes from Aselliscus stoliczkanus, assembly GCA_033961575.1. Classification (NCBI taxonomy): domain Eukaryota; kingdom Metazoa; phylum Chordata; class Mammalia; order Chiroptera; family Hipposideridae; genus Aselliscus; species Aselliscus stoliczkanus. The sequence continues at coordinate 103,966,774 of CM066732.1, forward strand.
ATACCAGCTAACGTTGCCTAAGCACATACTATGTGCAAAGGCCTGTACTAAGCATTCACATGCACTAACATGTTTGAGCCTCACAACTCCCTAAGGTAGGTACTATTACTATCCTCGTTTTACAGAGAGAGAAACTGAGGCATAGAAAGCTAAGGAAATTCAGTCCAAAGCTCATGAAGCTAGTACCAATGGCAGGATCTACATTCAGGTAGTTGTCATCAGAGCCTATGCTCTTAACTGCCACCAGTCTATGCAGTAAAAGGACCTTTTTTCACTATTTTCATAAACATGTAAGTACATAAACTGAATTTACATGAAACATTTCTCTAACCTGGGCATATACTTGCTGGTTTTGCGCCATGAAAAACCTGTCACAGTTCGAGGATGTGCCAAGTAAACAAAAGAAAATTGGGTAGATGCCTGTCTCCTTTTAGCTTCATGATGATCCTGAGGTATAATGGAAGACTTCCATCCAGTCATAGGATACCATACTTTCAAAAGACAGTCATCCTACAGAAATACACAGGTCAATATAAAATTAATTTGTACACAGACAATTCAGTATTTAAGTGGTCTGAAGAGGCTTTAAAAATTAAGCTATAAAAACATTAAGCTATACATAAAAATCTAATGTGTGACCTATATATAGTATAAAATCAAATCTAAAATGGTATTTATTACTCTGAAGAATATTATTCTTGAAAAAATACATGGACCATTTGCTCATTATAAATCTTCTTTGCATAATGGTGGTTTTCAAAGAGGCTGGTGCCAAATCCCGCCATTGAAATATACATGGGTAACTGCAGAGAAAAGATTCTGAAACCAGATACTAGCTCCTTGGATAAGATAAAGAATAAGAAAGATTTCATGTTATCAGTCACTGGTATCATCCTTTCCTTTTTGAAGGGATCTGTAAGGGTAAAACAACCCCTTTTTAAATACGAATTATTTCTTATTCTAAGTCAGGAATCAGCAAATCTTTCCTGTAAAGTTAGGCCTTGTGGACCACACAACCTGTGACACAGATTTTGTCTTACAACCCTTTAAAAATGGAAAAACCATTCTTAGCTCACGGGCCACAGTTTTCTGACCCCTGCTCTAAATGATGAGAAGGTATTTAGGTAGTGTTAAAAAAAAGTAGACATATTTCCGTTTAAAGGGTTGGGGGGAAGGCTAATAAGCCAATCCTTAAATAACCAAAACACTGAATCAAGAAACAGAGATGCGTCCTCAAGAGGAGGAAAAGCTTCGGGGAACATTCTGCAGCCTCCTCCTTTCCTTCCTGCCAGAATCACCCTCTTCAAAAATCCTTCTCATCCTACCTGTTAGAAAACCCAGTTTTTCACTCAAATGGGGTAATCCTCTATTAATGAAAAATGTTTTTGGAGTAAACAATATTTTAAATCACTTTCAAATTTTACAAAATAACCAATTGTTACAGAAAGCGTTGATACAACCTTTATGAACATAAACAGAATTTAAATAAACACCTAGCAAGTAAACAAACCCCAAAGGGTAATTCTTGACCTGAAGATTTAATCAGGCATCTATTATGGGGATAAAAGGTTCTTTAATAGATAAGACTTTATTTACACTCAAAAAGAAAGTTGAAATATTCTTAAGCCCAAGGAAAATTTAATTTATCACACTTATAAAAACCAGATTTACCACCAAAAGTGCTCAATGACTTATAGTATTAAAAATCCTGAAGGTAATTGGATTTGAGTCCCATAGCACCTAAGCTGAAATCTGGTCATGTGTAGCAGAGGCGGTGGAAAAGGCCTTCTAGTGGTGGATCGCACAGTTACCATCTGTTTCATCAAGTCAGAAAAACTTGACTTTATTAACAGAAGCAGAACATATTGTGGGGTGGGGAAATGCCAACATTACAAAGTTAGTTTCCGTTCTTTGGATCAAGAGGATCTTAATTATATGTGATATAATATCAAAAATGTGAGGAAATAATAAGCTTTTTAAATCCATGAAACATTTTACTAACACGCAAAGGGCTTTTACCCATAAAAGTTATGAAATACTTAGCTCTTAGCCTTGAATATAAGAAGCTTAGGTAAACATGACTAATACAATGAAAAAATACTCAGTAATTGATTGTTACAGTTGTGTGCAAGAAAAACTCAAAGAAAGAAGATATTAGGCATTATGGAGTATACAAGCAGAACTGCCTCCGAGGTGCTTAAAATCTAGTTGCTCCATTTAAGAGAATGTGCTTTTAGTCTCATTACTTATTTTTGTTTGAAGCACAAAGGCATCTCTCAGATTCATTAAGGATGAAAGATCAAATATTCATAAGGTGTTCAGACAATGAATACTGATCATCTCACATGGCTAATTAATAGTTTTAAAGTATTAAGTACTAAGCGACCCTGTCAAAAGACTACACACACACACACACACACACACACACACACACACACACACACACACACACTGAAATAGTCTCAAAGTTCAGCCAGTTGTGACACACAGCTGAGGCAAACATCACACACTGGTTAAGTGAAGAGAGATCACCAGAAACATTAAAAATATATGAGGAAAATCAACTACAGAAACAGAAGAATCTAGAAAATAAACAATATTTTTTATAAGTATTTTAACAGTCTAATTTAAGGAATAGGCATTCTGTAATCTATATCAATGTACTATTCTTTTTTTTTTTTTTTTTTTTTTTTTTTGCGGGCAGTGTCACTGGCCCTCATATGTGGGACCTGAACCAGGGCCACTGGCTTCCCAAGCCAGCACTTAACCATCGCGCACACGGCCCTCAATGTACTATTCTTAATTCAATCCAATTACATGTATTTCAATATATTTCATAAGAACCAATTATATTACATTTGATCATGTCCAGATACAGATTTGTTAAAGACCTGTATCTGAGCAAATTTAATCGGAGCAAAGTCAATAGCTTTCAGATCTATTTCAGACTTAAAATCAGTCTGTAACATAAAAATGGATAATGATGTGCTATTAACACCCTATACACTATGGAATGGTCACATGATTCATTCAAACAACAAATATTTATTGAATGCAGGCACTGTGTGAACTGCTGGGGATGTAGGTGGGACAAGGGAAGACACAGACAATAAAATATATTGCCTAATTACACAGGGCTTATACTCGAGAAGGGAAGACAACAGTAAATATGGACACAAGTTACTTGTTTTAATTATAATTATGGTTAAGTGCTAGAAATGGGAAGTATACTATGAGACTATTTGAGAAACTTGACCTTGTGTGGGAGGTCAGAGGTTTCCTTAGGAAATGGATATTTAAACAGAGAGCTGAAAGATATATAGAAGATGGCCAGACAAAGAATGGGGAAGGACGCACACTCCCTACAGAGAGAATAGCACATACAAAGCCCTGAAAGCGGTAAAGAGCTTGGCATATTCAAGGCTCTGAAAGGCCATTAGGAGGCATCAAGGTGGGAAGGAGCTGGAGGGGTGCACAGAGTTACGTCACACAGTAGAGCCTTGCAGACCATGGGAAGGACTGTGGTCTTCACCGTATAAGCAACAGCAGTCATGAAAGGACTGTGCGTAGGGCAGTGTGGTACGGTCAGGTGGCCCTGGCCACTGTTCAGAGACCGGATTCGAGAGTGGTTGCAAGACATCCAGTTAAGAGGCAACTGAAAAGGGTCCAGAGGCCAAACTAACTTGGGTGGAAGCAGTGGAGAGGCGGAGAAGCCGACTTTACCCCTAAAGAACTCAGCTTCTTTCTATGATCTCTATAACCATTAGAATCCTGATTCTAAAAGCATTTAGTTTATATTTTAATTTATGCACAAACAGGTAAGCCTATCCTTTCTACACATGTTCAAACTGTTCTCCCATTGTGTTCTAGATCATGTGACAGAATTGTAACTATCCCCTCATTCTCAATTTTTTTTTTCCTTTGGACTTCTCTAATGTCATTCTCCTGGTTCTCCTCTCTTAGTGGTCTCCCCTCAGCATCCTCTGTATACTCCCCATTTGTTTTGGTGTTGTTGTTTTTCCACTTCTTAATTTTATTTTATTTTTTTAAGATTTTATTGGGGAATTGGCGGAGGGGAACAGCGTTGGGGAATCGGGGAAGGGGAACAGACAAGTTGCTGTCTTTTTGTTCTTCAGTTTCGTTGCGGAGGATGTTGCTTCACTGTTGGTATCGTCATTGTGCTCTTCCCAGATGAGGCAGATTGGTCGCTGGCCTCTGGATGTCGCTCACCGCGGCTATTGGCAGCTCACTCTTGGCTGCCAGCCGCTCACGCTGGCTGCGGGCCACTCACTGTAGCCTATGGCAGCCCACTGCAGCAGGGGCTGCAGCCCACACCATCACCGGGGCTCGCACAGCCCAGCTCCAGGTGGAGCTGTTGTTAGCTGTAGAGGGCAGTGTCACTGGCCCTCATGTGGGATCCGAACCGGGGCCGCTGGCATCCCAAAACCAGCGCTTAACCAATGCGCCACTCGGCCGGCCCTCCACTTCTTAATTTTTAAGGATTCTAGGGCTTCATCCTGAGCCCCATTCTCTTCTCCACCATACATTTTATCCCTAGTTAATTTCACCCAGCCCCATAACCTTAAAAACCGTTTTTTGGGCTAATAAATTCAAATTCCGTATCTCTAAGTCTGACCTCTCCAGGAAACTCCCGACTCCTTTATTCCATCTGACATCTTAACAAGGAAACATGTCACTTTATTCCAGCCACTACACTGCAGCTTTCTGTTGTTCTTTCACAACCCCTGCTAATTCCTATGTCACAGCATTTGCACTTGGGTGTTCCCTTGGCCAAAAATACTTTCTTGTAAACTTCACACAGTTGTCTCCTCCTATTAATCAGTTGCCAGTTTAAAGCCACTTCCCCAGAAAAACCTCTGAAGATCACCCACTCTAACAGATACCAACTCACACTAAATCATTCTGTGCTAATTTTCTGGATAGCCCTTATTAATACACAATGTTCTTTCGGTCTTTCCTCACTAGAAATTAAATTCCATGAGGACAGCCACGTTGTCTGTCCTCTTCAGCACAAGACTGCCAGCACATAGGACAGTTCAGGACATATGGTGATCTTCAAAAAAAGTTTGCCGAACACGTGAACGCTAATTTCAGGTAAAATTCCTAATTAGTTTTCCCTAGAAAGTGCACTATCAAATATAGGGGCAAATTTCATATATACACATATATTGTATAGTATATATTATATTAGAGAGTCTATCATGATGTGAATCCAACTATGATAGATTCTTGCATGCCTTATAGATTGCCAGAATTTGAAATGCATTTTCTTTGACCAGTTCTATGATAAAATGTATATCATAGATATAGATGGATGTATATGTTTTAAGAAAAACCTAAATGTGTACAATACCTGCCCATAATCATAGTGCCATTATTTAGAAGACGGTAATAGGAAAACATGCTTCAAATGACACATAGTATGTACAACAATACCTAAGCTGATGTCAGCAATGACTAACTGGGAATATTATAAAGCTGCATTCCAACATGAATCTAGCAGCTTTCTGATCACACTGATTAAATCACTATGGCTTTACTTCTTAATTTATGGACTTGTTAAATCAAAGGACTAACTTTATTAATCATTCATAACTATATGGTAACCCTAAGAAATACAAGTAGCAAAAAGAACAAACATGTAGTTAGACAGGTTTTTTTTCATGGCCAAGTTTTAAGAGTAACAGAATGCTAGTTTTTAAAGGTCAAAGCTTTAAAGGTGGCTGCCTAGGTTTTTTCCTGTGATTTTGGTAACAGTTTTTCCTTTATTAATCTTGCTTTTCAGACACTATGGGAAACTCTTCAAGCATCACTATATTTTATCCAGTTTTCTTTTTATTTGTAGGCTACTGAATTGGCTTATCAATATGTTCAGTGTTTTGTTTTTTAAATACAGTTTAATTTTCTTCCTTCTGATTTATTTATCTGTACTCATTTTCTCCTGTTTACCTCTGGCTCCTTACTTTTTGCCTTGACAAATTATTTAAGTAGCTCTATTATTTGTGAGGGAGAAGAGAAGAAGAAAGGAACTTGAGAGAGAGAGAAAGAGAAAGACAGAGAGAAGGGGAAAAGGGAGAGGGAGAGGAAGTCCATATGGCAAGGAACTCCAGCAGTACCTCGGGCCTGAAAGAGGCCTCCAGCCAGCAGTCAGAAAAGCCAAGCCCTCAGTCATACAAAGAAATAAATTCTACCAACAATCTGAGTGAGCGTGGAAGAGGATTGTCCCAATCAAGTTCAAAGTAAGAATTCAGTCCAGCTGACACTTTTATGGAAACCTTTAGAGTCCTTGATCACAGCACCCAGCTATGCCATGCTCACACCTAACCCACAAAAGCTCAGAAAAATAAATGTGTGGTTTTGAGCTGCTAAGTTTGTGGTAATTTGTTACACCATAAAAAAAACTAATGCAGATTCCTACAAATACATATTATGAGTAAAATTATGGCAAGGGAATAGAAATTATAGTGGGAGGTGGGATGCAATTTTAAAAGGGGTACTTAGGAAGAGCCTCACTGAGATGGTGATATTTATAGTTAAGGGGAAAAAATGCAGGTTTCTGGAGAAAGGAGTTTTCCAGATAGAAGAAACAACTGCAAAAGCTCTGTTCAGAAAAAACAACGAGCGTGTGGCAGGAGTCAATGTAAGGAAGGGAATAACAGGAGATAAGGTCAAAGAAATGATGGGGAATCTGGTTAAGTATGGGGCCTGGTAAGCCATTATAAGGACTTGGGCTTTTACTGAATGCAATGGGAAACCTTTTGAGAGTTTTGAAGAGAGGAATGACATGAACTGACTTATGTTTTAAAAAACATCACTCCAGCTCCTGGTTGAAAATACATTATACAGGAACAAAGCAAAAGACAGGAGAAAAATTAAGAATTTAATACGATGATACAAGTGATAAATGACGGAGGCTTCAACCAGACTATAACAATGTAGGGAGTAAAGAAATGAGCATATTGTGGATATATTCTGAAGGTAGAGCCATCAGGAGAGTGGACTGGGGGCATAGGGTGGAGAACAGGTTTCATTTTAGACGCATTTACTTGAAAATGTGCATGAATTTTATATATGTCTGGAGAAGAGGGAAGAGGCACAGGCAAAAGATACATGAATGCATGGGAAGCCACGAGGTAAAATTAATTGTGCAGGGGATGTCTATGGTCAGGTGAGAGGTCCAAGAAATAAGCCCTGGTACTCCAAGGTTTAAAAGTAGGGGAGATAAGGTGATACCAGCAAACAAAGGAGGGACAGTCAGAGAGTTACAAGAAAACCAAGAAAGCATGCTGTGTCCTAGAAGTAAAGTGAAGAAAGTGTTCAAGATGGAGGAAGTAACCAACTGTATTAAACCATGCCAAAAGGTTAAGTAATAACTAACCACAGGATTCAGTAACAGGAACTCACTGTCGGGTTTCAAAAGAGTGGTGGTAAGTGGGCACGATAAAAAAAGGAGGAGAAAAGTCTTGGAGACAGCAACTATAAGTAACCCTTTCCAGGTGCCAAAGGGCAGGGAAATGTGGCAGAAGTTAAGAGGAGGTCAGGAGGTTTTTGTTGTTGTTGTTTTAGAATGGGTAAGATTATAGCATGTTTGGTATGCTATGCTGTATTAGTCAACTCAGGCTGCCATACCAAAATACCCAAGGATGGGTGACTTAAAGAAAGGAATGTATTTGCTCACAGTTCTGAAGGCTGGAAGGCCTCATGAGACCCAAATGCACACTATCTATGTGACACAACAACATACAAGCTGAGAATTTAGTTTGAACTGGGTATGCTCACCCCCACCCCCCAGGTGCCTGATAGAAGGTACATAAACCTTTTCAAAAAATGCACATTCAACCCAGGCCTCAAAGAATCCCCAAAAATACACTCACAATAACAAGTATTGTCTGAATGAACTACAAAGCTAGCTGATATGATGTTTTGATAACCAATACACATGGATTAAACTCCCAACTCCACCTTTTTTTTTTTTTTTGAGGGCAGTGTTACTGGCCCTCATATGTGGGACCCAAACCGGGGCTGCTGGTGTCCAAAGCCAGCGCTTAACCACCGCACCACTCAGCCAGCCCCCAGCTCCACCTTTTGACTAGGAAGTTCTCAAGCTGCAGTTTCCTCTTCTATAAAACAGAGAGAATGCTGCCTGCCCCATAAACTTTATGAAGGCACAATTTCTGACACATAACTCTCAGTAAATAGTAGCTGCTGTCATGACAGTATTAGTAGCTATTATTCTAATTACAAATTACTTGTAAGTTTTACATAATAAAGCAAAATAAAAGTTGTCCCCACCAATAAAGTACTCCGGTACCATCTACCCCCACCCCCAAAATAAATGAACCTGATTCTAATCCATTTTCTGGACAATATACGAATCAAGAAATAAATCACAATAAAAAATAGTAAAATTTTTGTTTGGAGTAATACAAATAATACGTATCAAAACTTATGGTATTGTGCTGGCAGAGTGATGCATTGGTTAAGAGCTGGTTTTGGGATGCCAGCGGCCCCGGTTCGGATCCCACATATGAGGGCCAGTGACAATGCCCTCTACAGCTAACAACAGCTCCACCTGGGGCTGGGCTGTGCAAGCCCCGGAGATGGTGTGGGCTGCAGCCCCTGCTGCAGTGGGCTGCCACAGGCTACAGTGAGTGGCTGGCAGCCAGAGTGAGCAGCCGGCAGCCAGTGTGAGCTGCCAACAGCCACGGTGAGCAACATCCAGAGGCCGGCGACCAATCTGCCTCATCCAGGAAGAACGCAATGATGATACCAACATGGGCCAGTGAAGCAACATCCTCCGCAACTTGACTGAAGAACAAAAAGACAGCAACTTGTCTGTTATCCTCCCCCAATTCCCCAATAAATTCTTTAAGAAAGAAAAAAAAAAAGGAAAAAAATGATCTCATTAGATGTAGAAAAAGTAAGATTCAGGGCCAGCTGAGTGGCGCGTTGGTTACGAGTTGGCTTGGGACGCCAGCTCTGAGCGGCAGGGCCCCGGTTCAGATCCCACATGAGGACCAGTGACACTGCCTTATGCAGCTAAGATGGTGAACAACAGCTCGACCTGGAGCTGGGCGGCCATGAGTTGCCAGCAACGGCGTAGGCTGTGGGATGCCATCAGCTACAGTGAGTGGCCAGCAGCTGGTGTGAGCTGCCAAGAGCCACCATGAGCGGCCATCCAATGTCTGGCGAGCGACTACCTCACCCAGGAACAGCGCAATGACAATACCAATATGGGCCAGTGAAGCAACGTCCTCCACAACTAGACTGAAGAACAAAAGGACAGCAACTTGTCTGTTCCCCTTCCTGATTACCCAACGCTGTTCCCTTCCCCCAATTCTCCAATAAAAAATCTTTAGAAAAAAAAAGTAAGATTCAACATCATTTGTGATTTAAAAAAAAGAAAATTCTAGCAAACTTACAAGGAAGAAGGAAACTTCTTTTATCTGAAAAAGAGTATCTGTCATAAACACCTATAGTACTTAATGGTACCACATCATACTTAATGGTACCACAGCAAAAGGTATCCTTTTGAAACTGGGAATAAGAAAAAGATACCTACTCTCACTGCTTTTATTCAACATTACAATAGAGGTCCTAGATACTGTATTTTAAAAAAAGATATAAAACACATGCGAGTTAGAAAAGTTGAAATAAAACTGTCATTAAATTCACAAGTAATATAATTACACACACAGAAAATCCAAAAGGATTTACAGAGGAGTTACTAGAATTAATGAGTTTAGTAAGATTGCTGGGTATAAACTCAATATACAAAAATTAACTGCATTTCTATATACCAGTAACAATTATAAAACGAAATTTGTATAATGATGCCATTTCTGACAACATCAAAAATATTAAACACCTAGGAATGAATCTAACAAAAGATGTTCACGAAACACAGAAAATCATAAAACATTACTGAGAGAAATAAAAAGATCTAAAATAAATGAAAGGCTGCCAAGTCACGTTCATTGATGGAAAGACTCAATTGTAAAGATGTCAATTCTCCCTAAGCTAATCTAGAGTCAATGCAACACCAATCAAAACCAAAAGAGGTTTTTTGTTTGTTTTGTAAAACTTATCAAGCTTATTTTAAGATTAACATGGAAATCCAAAGGACCAAGAATAGATCACCTTAAAGAGGAAAAAACAAGGGCCGGCCGAGTGGCTATTTGGTTAAGAGCTCACTCAAGAGTGCGAGCTGAGCTCTGAGCAACTGGTAGTAGTTCAATGCCCAGCCCAAGCTGAGCTGCTGCTGAGCTGCCAACAGGTGGCAGGATGGCTCAACTAAAAAAAGAAGAAGAAAAAACAAGATGAGAGGACTTGCTCTAGCAGATAACAAGACAATTTAAAAGCTATAGCAATTAAGATAGGTGGCACTGGTACAAGGAAAGACCAATGGCCTTGAGAAAAGAATTCAGAAACAGACCCACACAAACATAAACATCTGATTTTATGACAAAAGTGGTAATAAAGAGCAATGGAGAAAGAAGAGGATTTTCAATAAATGGTGGACAACTGGATATCCTCAGATGAAAAATGAAACTTAACCTCTTCCTGAAACCATACTTAAAAATTATTCCACATGGATTTTAGACCTAAATTTGGAAGATAAAAAATAAAATGTGTAGATTTTAGACCAGAGGGTCTTTGCCTGAGATCCTCTGACCCAAGGGGCCAGTGCACAGATATATACAGTTTTTGATACATCAAACTGTATTCTCTTATGCCTTAGCTTTTAGTGTAACGGTTCCAACTGACAGCATCCATATCTCTTTGCCTGGGGTTTTCTAAGAGTTGTTTTGTAACGGCTGAGAATGCCCTGCTCTTAGCAGCCCTCAACCAATGAGTAATGTGTAAATCAACCTGTGGGAGGAGTATGATGTTGTGAGGAACACTGACTCCAACAGTCACCCAGGGATTTAAGTTTGTTAATCACATGCGTGATAATATACCCTTTATTAAGCACCTTCACTTCCTGGCCTCAAGTCCAGTATATTTCTTTGTGATCATTCCCCATATTAATTACTTATATTTGAATCCTTGTCTTGGGGTTTACTTCTTGAGAAACCAAGAAAACTAAGATCCAGAATTACCATGAATTTGAGGGGGAAACAACAATTATTTCTCTATTTTCATAACTGCTAACTGAAGGAAATGTTAAACTTCAATTATGAATATAAGCAACAAACCAAAGTAGTATTAGCAGTACATGTGACTTTGTCTCTAAGAGACATCACAAATGTTTTATTAATTACATTAGTTCTGAAGGTATCTCAAATAGCGGGTATACTCCTCACTACTTTGTGAGTTTTGCTATAACTTACTACAAAACTACACACGATTGCAGTCTTTCTGTCTGTAAGGTTGTACAGTCTTCCTCTCTGTAACGTCATCAACTGTTGAGCAACTACCTCTGTGCCAAGTAATTATTCAGCCACGAAACAGTTGAATGTTCTACAGCTAGAGATGAACTCAAAAGCCTTGGGTGAATTCTGGTGTTCTTGGAAACCCCATCCTTACCTTATAAAGTATAATATGAAAGTTTTAATTCCATATACAACAATACAATTAAACTTTAACTTGTGATTTTTAAATGTAATTTTTGTTACTGAATGCATTAATTTAAAAGTACAGTATGGCTATTATCACAAATTTATTTTTTACTATCTTGAAGTTGTATTTTAATAACTATATGGCAAGTTCAAAACTATGGAAAACTAAACATTATGTTATTTGAGAATTCATACATGTAACACTTTAAAAAAAGACAATGAAATAAAACACAAAATTCAGGATTCTGGTCGTCTGGGTGGAAGGGGAAGGAGGAGATGCAAACAAAAAGATAAGAAATCCATTAGTTTTACATTCTTTATTGCAAATTGAGTAACAGGTCCATGTGTATTTGTTTAATTATTATATCTTATATATAAGTTATATATATATTCTTTTATATTTATGAAATATTTATAATTTTAAAAGGAACATTCAGTGTAAGAAAAAAACTCTTGAAAATTAAAAGTGTGATAGCAGGAAATAATTATCCCAGAGTTTAAGCTGAAAAATCCTCCAGAAATTAAACAAAACCATAGAGATGAAAAAATGTTTTTAAATTAAGAAAATGAATAGATGGACAATGGAAAGGGGGAAAGAAGCAAATTAGAGAATCAGTATAGAAGAATCTACTTCTAAATAAGAGGAGATTCAGAAAGAGAGAAAAGGCAACATGAAAGGAAAGAAATAACACAAAAGAAATAATATAAAATAATCTCCCTAAACTGAAGGACATGAGTTTCCAGATTGAATAGTCCACCAAACTCCCTGCACAAAAGTCTTTATCCCTTAGAGATACACACTCAAATATTTATAGATGACTGACCCGTACCGTGACATCAGCCTGAAATTTCAGAGCAGCGGAAAAAGGGGAAGAATCTTACAACCTCTATAAGCTGGAGATGGGGCGAGTAGGGTCATATGGCACTGTACCTCCCCAATGGCAACACTGGAAGCTAGAAGGCAACAGAACCACTACTTAAAAAATTCTGAGGGAAAATTATTTTCAATCCAATTCTGTGCCTGGCCAAATCAAGCATAGAAGCAGAGGAAATATTTGTTCAGGCTTGCAAGGCCACAAAATGTTTTTCCCAATTCATCTTTTCTAAGGAACCTACTAAAGGATATCTCCATCAAAACAAGGAAAGAAGAGGATAAATGATGCTAAAAAGCAGGGAATTTAATAAAGAATATAGGTAAAGAGAATCTCCTGAGGTTGCCAAAAGAAAATCCCAAAATGAGAGCTCTATTTCAGAGTTGGAGAACAACTAAGCCAGATTGGAGCAAAGAGAACACACATCTCCACAATACCTTCTGTGTGGGATTATAATGAGAGAAGATGCAAAAGCTGTCAGAGGTTTAGAGAATGAATCAGGTATATAGAAAACTAAGCCATTAGCAAAGCAAAGTAATTATCAACTCCAAAGTAATTATCCTGTGAAGAATATTTTGCACAATCAATAATGTGGGAAATAAATACTGATTTACCCAAATATTATGAGATATCTACATCAGGAAGACAGGAGAAGGGAAGTGATTTGTGTATCTGCTAGAAGTAGAGAGAGGGTTGGGAACATCAGCTAGAGCACGGAAGTCTCAGTTTCCAAAGTACAAAAGCAAGATGTGATACATAAAAATGAAAGGAGAAAAAAAAATCAAGAAATAGGAGCATAAGCAAGTTATTTAGGAACATGGGAGAGAGTACCAATATATGCAATATGGCAAATAACTGCCTCCAGGACACAGGACTTAAGAGCAGGAAGAATGGAGTGCTTCTTTTCATTGTGACTCTAGTGGTACTATTTTCCTTTCTAAGTTATGGACATATGCTATTTTTTAAACATAAAAATTAATTTTAAAAAACAGATTTTTTTAAAAGGTCAAATAAGAATAAGAATAATAGCTATTATTTCCCAAGTGCCTACCAACTAAGGGAAATATACCTGATCTTGACAAATCTATCACTAGCCCTCAGGTCAGCTTTGGAGAGTAAGATTATCCCAATTTTACAGAGGAAAAAACTGAAAATGAAAATGAAACATTTTTAATTGTTTTGTTTCTTTTGTTAATGTTTTGTTTGGTCCTTTACCTTTCCAGCAGTAGCAAAATATTCACCATCAGGGGACCATTCCATCAAATGTACAGATACTGAGGTTCTAAAAAAATAAATAAATAAAGTTAAACAGCTATAATGTTAAATCTGAAACACTGTATATATGATTTTTAACATCATTAGAGCAAGAGTGTTTTCAATTCTCTAAAAATAAAATATTTCACCTAAAACTATGAGCTAATTAAAATTAATCCGAAGTTCTCTTTGCAGATCCAAAGAATGCAGGAAGCATGTATAAATGATATCTTCACTTTTATGAATCCCACTAACATCCTAAATATAACATGTTAAAAATTAAGCTCCTCACCTCCCTAGCTAATTGGTCCCCTTCACATAATCCATACTGTTAATAGTTCAGCCATCCTTCCACTTGAAAGAGTGACTGGCAACTTTCATCACACATTTTTCCTCCCCATCACCACCCACATCTCTTCCATTAATGAGTAATTTCTATGTGTCAATCCTGTCAATCCAAGTACTAACATTATTACTATGAAAATATTTTGCCCTTTCTTAAAACAATCAACTATTGCACAGAGTGAAGTAAGATATTATAATGAGTTTTGGCTAGAAAAAGTCTACTTTTCAGGCTTCTAAATGCAATGGTACCATCAAAAAAATAAAGATGATTGTGAAACGTATTTTAGGAGGCATTTTTAAAAATTAATGAACATGGCCGGCCAAGTGGCGCATTGGTTAAGCGCTGGTTTTGGGATGCCGGCGGCCCCGGTTCAGATCCCACATGAGGGCCAGTGACACTGCCCTCTACAGCTAACAACAGCTCCACCTGGAGCTGGGCTGTGCGAGCCCCGGTGATGGTGTGGGCTGCAGCCCCTGCTGCAGTGGGCTGCCATAGGCTGCAGTGAGTGGCCCGCAGCCAGCGTGAGCGGCTGGCAGCCAAGAGTGAGCTGCCAATAGCCGCGATGAGCGACATCCAGAGGCCAGCGACCGATCTGCCTCATCCGGGAAGAGCGCAATGAGGATACCAACAGTGAAGCAACATCCTCCGCAACTAAACTGAAGAACAAGAAGACGGCAACTTGTCTGTTCCCCTTCCCCGATTCCCCAATGCTGCTCCCCTCCACCAATTCCCCAATAAAATCTTTAAAAAAAAAAAATTAATGAACATAACAGAATTAGACACTAACTTGCACTGCCAGATGCACTTCCAATCATTTAAAACGGGAGGAATTTTACTGTCAATTTCTTCCTCTTCTTCCAGAATATCACCTCCTGGAGGAGCCCAAAGCTGAAGAGAATCAGTTGCTGTCAACAATCTGTTATCTGAAAATTAAAGAATGTTCTACTGAATAAGCAGGGATTATCTAAAGAAAGAAACACAAATGTCAGCTACAAAGGTCTAAAAACTACTGTAAAAAATAAGCAATACTGTCTATGAAAAATAGTTGGGATATAACCATTTAAAAGTTCTAAAAATCCGCTAAGCAAGAAAGAGTAGCTTTTGTGGGAAACTTAAGAACAAAAACGAAAAGCTTACTGGCAAATAGCTATTATGTATCAAATAAATCTTTTTTAAAAATAACAGAAAAAGTACAATTAAAAAAAACAAACCCAAAAAATACCACATAGAATGAAATATAAGACAAAATTAATGAAATCTGCTTTTCTACATGAATACAAAAATTATCCTCATTAATTGTGAATGTAAGAAGGGCAAAAACCATTATCATTAACAGTTTCTAATCTTTCAAAATTAAAGACAGTAATTTCCTGAAATACAAATAACAAAATGAGATAGGTTTCTTTGGTCATATTTTCTGATTTTCTTTCTTTATAAATACAATTAAGGGTAAAATGCAGCACATGTTCAGTGAAGAAAAAAAATACACTCTTTCACTAGCAAAAAGAAAATATACTATTGATCACTTTATTATCGGAGATTATATCACATCATAATCATACATTTAAAACAAGTATTTACTTTTCATAACTTCTAATACAATTACTAAATACCTTGAGGGTCCCATGCTAAATTGTATGTCACAGAACTCAAAAAAAACTGTCCAGTTTTAAGCCACTGACACTTGAGTTGCTGAAACAGAGAGACAGAAAAAAGAAAAAGGTAAGATTTTTAAAATAATATCCACAAACACTGCCATTTCATCATTTTCCTCAACTTAAGACCTTATGATCTAAAACAAAGATTTAAATATTTCACTACTATTTCCAAAATACGGTTTTTAAAAAACCTTCCAATAGCTCCACTTACTATTTATTCTACCATATCAAGCTGCTTGCCATGCCCAAACGAAGCATGTTATCGCAGGCTTCTTTCCAAATCTATAAACACATTCTTATACTTCAGATAACCTTTCCTCTCTTCTCCACCTACAAACTGTTATGCTTACATCAAGATCTAGCGATATTATCACCTCTGCTGTGAGGACTTTTCTGACATCCTAGTAGCGCTCATAGCACTTTTTACATTCTACCATTATAACACTAGTCACACTGAATTATTTGTTCGTATGTCTGACTCTCCCATTAAATTACAACTCTTCAAGGGCAGGAATTATGTCTTCAGTGCTGTAATGGCTGGTACACAGATGCTCAATAAATATTTATGAAAACAAAATAAATGCACCTTAGAGAAAAGTACAAATTATCACAATCCTATGGACTCAATGTCTAAAATAAAAATAGATATGCCTCCCAAAAAGTCAAAATCACTTATTTTAATGTAATTAAGAGTATACTTTTTTAAAAAATTAATGGTAAATATATACTCTTGGCATTCAGATTTCACATTGGCACTTTTCACTATTTGTGATGATGGAATTCTAATGCATGCAATAATTTTTAAAGGGGTTAATAATTCTAACCATATGGGATTTTCTGAATATTCAGTAAGATAAAATAAAATACAGCACCCAGAATGAATCTGAATAGTCCTCAATGTGATATGCTAGACCACTTAGCTGGTAAGTGAATTTACCTAAGGTCCTAACCCCTTCATTCAACATATATTTAGGAGCCTATTATGTTCCAGGTACATTCTAAGTACTCGGGATGCATCAGTGAACCAAAGAAACAAAGCTCCGTACTCTCATGAAGCTTACATTCTAAATATAAACAATAAATAAACAAGATAGCGCTATGGAAAAAATGTAAAAATAGAAGGATAGAGAGGTTAAAATAAAGGTGGTAGAAGCAAGTAACAATTTAAAAGAGTGATCAAGGTAGACCCCACTGAGAAGGTATTATTGAGCAAAACCTGCAGGAGCTGGCCCTGGAGCTATCTAAAGAAAGAAGAACATTACAGACAAGAGAACACCCAATGCAAAGGCCCTAAGATGGGAGGATAACTGTTCTAAAAATGTCAGTGTGGCTGGCGTGACATCAAAGGGGACAAAAATGGTAGGAGATGAGCTCTGAGAGGTAATAAGTGGATGCTGGGGCAAAGAAAGGCTGCAGTCTATTCTAAGGCTTTTTGGCTTTAAATCTGAGGAAAATACGGAGCCACCATCTTGTAAGCCGAGAATGTCATGATCCGTTCTGTTGTGAAAAGAGAGGGAGAAAGGGGGATAGAAAGAGCTTACAGACAGAGAATAGTCTAGTAATTTAGACAAGAAATAATAGTTCAGCTAGGGTCAATCCCAATTAACAAGGTAAATCTCAATTAGAAATATTCTAGAAAACTGAGTTCCTAAAAGGCCTGGGGACATGTTCCTAGTGGATGTAAAAAATCTACCATAAAGGCCACCTGCAGCACGGGCTCCTGAGGAGCTCTTTAATGCTATCCACTGGATTCTAAACTTAATCTAAAAGTTTTCTAATATCATTTAGTACTTACACAATTTCTCTTATGA
The DNA here is from genome assembly GCA_033961575.1 of Aselliscus stoliczkanus. NCBI lineage: Eukaryota > Metazoa > Chordata > Mammalia > Chiroptera > Hipposideridae > Aselliscus > Aselliscus stoliczkanus. The sequence continues at coordinate 103,984,297 of CM066732.1, forward strand.
GAATTTATGCCCAAGGGCTCAAAAATACAAACAGCATTACCATATGAAGCTGCAATCTACAAAAGAATGAACAGAGTATTAATATTTAGGAAAAGAAAAAATAAAGATGACCACCTTTTCACAATAACATATAAACAAATTACATATAATATAATCCCAATACAGTATTCATGGTTTATTCCGTTTTGTAAACATTAACTGGAAAAATATTGGACTTAAGAAACTCTTCTCTATTATTAAAAATTCAGCAGGCTTGGGCCAGCCAAGTGGCACGGTGGTTAAGCGCTGGCTTGGGATGCCAGCGGCCCCGGTTAGGGTCCCACATATGAGGGCCAGTGATACTGCCCTCAAAACAAAAACAAAACAAAACAAAAAAATTCAGCAGGCTTTATTTTACATATTAAATACTGACCTACAGTAAATACAAGGTTGACCTATTCAAGGAAATCATCTTTTTCAGTAAGAATTTTTTTTATTTTTTAATATAGAAAATACTTTATTAACAAAGACATGTTTCAACGGTACATCTGTCAGAAACTTTATAATCCAGTGACTATAAAAATCATAAGAAGTAGAGAAAGACATCAAAGAGTAACAGGTATTAAAAATACATCAAATAAAATGACATTAACTACACCATCAAACAAAGGATACCAATTAGGAAAACCATCTAGAAGAAAGTATAAAGATAATGGACTAAGGAGAAATCAGACAGACACCCACTGCAACTGGAGGAGATGCAGACATCTCCTGGTGGACTTTGTTCTAGGACACATCCTGGTAAGTAGGGACATAAATCCCTCTGTCCCTAGAAACTACCAGAGCCTGCTTTCCAATAATTCCTTAAAAGCCATTTCCCGGTTCATCCTCCTCCTGGCAAGAAAGTCAACTACAGGAAACAGACCATAATCCATCCCTTCTACCTCTAGACCTACCAGTTAAACTATAAATCTAAATTAGGTATATATTCTCTTTTTTTTTTTGAGGGCAGTGTCACTGGCCCTCATGTGGAACCCGAACTGGGGTCACTGGTGTCCAAGCCAGCTCTTAACCACCACGCCACTCGGCCAGCCCTAGGTATATATTCTCTTAAGGCCGCCAAAAATGTCTACGTGATTTCAGGGTACTCTCATGCCAAGCAGTGATTTTAACTTGTTACTTAATATCCAACATTCTTTCTAAGAAAAAAGCTTTTAATCCACAATGGTAAAGGGGAAGCTATTTTACTTAAAATGCCTAGCTGAGGTAATACTTAGGCAAAACATGTTATCAATGATCACATTCAACATGTCAATTAATGAATAAAATGATTATAACTGGCTAACACAAAGTCATAAATATGAAAGTTATCACAAGGACTGTGGACAAAGGAAATAAAAGACAGTACATCAAAGATGTCATAATTTTGCCTTCTTTACCTTCCAGATAAAGAAAAGTAAAAACACAATTATGAACACCAAGGCCTTATTTAAAAAAAAAAAAAAAACCCTACCACTTTGCTCCCAGAGAATTTGTTTATTGTGATTATTACCAGTACATAAATAATTTATTAAAATTCATCTCTGACAACTATTGTACATCCCTAAACAGGTTTAAAGCTATCTTGCTTGGACTAAGGAGATCAGCAATGAAAAATTAATGAGAAATCTGACACTCAGTGCTCTCTAAAAAGTAAGCTATGCTTAAGGGGAAAAAAAAAATGGGGAAAAATCAGAAGAGCAAGAAACAAGTATCAAGAAACACCAGGAAACTCAGTATTTCAATACTAGGTTAGTTATTATCACTGGATTGCCATATTATAGTATATTTACACAACTATTAATGCTTGATACAAACAGCAGAGACAGTAGAAATGGCATTATAAAAATGTATTCTTTGGCATAAATTTGCATGATTACTATTTATCACCATGAATATTCTGATTTAACAATTCCTTGAAAAACTTGTTATTACTCAGTAAAGAACTTCAAGACTAAGACTGTTAAAATTATTACAATTATGAAAGGAAAAATCTCATTTTCATATTCTTGTAGAGCTATTCAACTCTGCTAAACAATACTGCCTTTACTAAATTGCTAGAGTACACAACAAATATGCTGTTTACTTTCCATTAATAATGTACATTATGCTTGAAATTTTGGGGGAGGGGTACATATGAAATTTGAACTATTTCAAAATAAACCCTCTGTTTTAAAGTCTGAAGGGAAAACATATTAAGTGTCTTCACTCAACAAATAAACTTTCATTAAATTAACAGAAACTTTACAAAGCACCTATTATATGACAAATATTATTTTAGACATTAACAACTTGCCAACATTCTTGATAAAAATGTGATGTTATTGTAATTTTGAGAGAGATAAGGGATGCTAGGTAGAGAAGATAAAAGTTTACTTCCCTACTATTGACTTAATAGCTGCTAGAATTAGTAACTGGCAGAATATCAGTACCCACAGGATTGTGAGGCCTACAGATCACATTGTCAGCTTAATGGCTCGTTACAATTTGTATACAACTATCACTTCACCCATTCCCATCAACAGACATTTAAGCAACGTATATTAATAAGAAACTGTGGGCAAGCGTTGTATAAAAAGATAAGAATGTTCCAGGATTGTTAAATATATTAAAGGAGGGCATTTAATAAAGTAATTACATCCCTTACTTACTCTTCCATGTTGGTTAGAACACTCCACACAGCTGACCTGGATGTTTCCATGCTTAGCACCAGGTATGATCTGCACACATTCAAAGTCACTTGCCAAAATAACAATATCACAGCCTGATCCATATGCCTAAAAAGAAAAGTTTTACAATATGTCAGATATGTAACTTTTGAATTACTATGACAGTTTATCTTAGATTTTATTGCCATTGTAATGTGTGCATTAACACATTTTACAGAAATAGTTAATGTAAGAATATTAAGAATATCAATTTCCAAATAAGAACATTAAAAGTCACATCAAAAAAATGGGATGATGAGGGCCGGCCGAATGGCTCAGTTGGTTAAGAGCTCGCTCCAGAGTGCAAGTTGAGCTCTGAGCAACAGCAGTTTGATGCCCAGCCCGAGCTGAGCTGCCGCTGAGCTGCCAACAGGCGGCAGAAGGGCTCAGCTTAAAAAAAAAAAAAAAAAAAGGGATGATGACACCCCATACATTATCATTCAAAAACTGCTACTAACAGTTCTGGCCTCTGTCCTGCAGGTCATAAATCATACTGCTTAGAGTTTCTCTCGAAAGCTCATCTCAGTAAACTCCTAAGAATAAAACCTCCATCGGAAAGTGATAAGGCACTGAAGGCTACAATTGTGTTCAGGGTTCAAACCAGGCTTGAGAAAGATCACGATAGAAATCAGATGCATTTTCCAACAGAATTCCACATGGCTTAAAGAGCTAGTTAAATAGACATGAACCCCTGAGACAGAATTACATGCACTAAGGCAAGGACTAAACTTAAAACACAACTGCCTAAGTGAACCCATGAGGCAGCCTGCCTGCCCCCTCCCCTCAACCTTGAGGGAGTGAGGAAATCAACCCAAAGTGGTTTCACAAAAGAGGTTAAATAAATTTTTTTAAAAACTGATTTATATAAAATATTGGCAAATATAACTATACAGTCTGAAAAATAAAATATAACACAAAATTACGTTCCTGGAAAATTCTCTTGTTCAACTATAATGTGCAAAACCACATATTTCTTCCTGTTGCTACACTTCCTGGTGTATGCCATTCCTGTTGTACAACTTTGTGAATTTTAGGATCAGATGGTGGGGACATTTTTATGCTTCCAAATTCACCTGATGATTAAATATTCCAAGTAACTTAACAATCTAATTCTCAAATGAAAAAGCCCCATTAAAAGCAACATAAATATAAAATATATGAGGTAGTTTTTTTTTCTATTTCTACACCTTTAAGCAATATGGTCATGTCCTACAAAATTATAGATATCCAATAGCCAGGGTTGACATTTGGGACACCTAAGTCAGTGACCTATGCCCTGAAGAGGTCCATGTATGGCTGCTAATGAAACGAGGGAATGAAGATAAAGACCAGATAGAAAGACAAACCCTACTTCTATAGGTTACTAAAACTTCCAATGTTGCCAAAATCCGGCTATACATGCTATAAACCACTTCAACTCATGTATTACAAATACCAAAAAGTTCACCAAAAGAAAAAGAATGTTAAGGAAAGGAAATATGGGGAAAAAAATCACTCACAGGAGGAAATAACCATTTATATTTTTATACACAAGGCAGATTTGCTATACCATGCATTCAAGAAAGCCAAACTGAAAGGGAATACTGAATATAGGCAGAAGAAATGCTTTTATCACAATGCTAATCTTTAAAATCATATTATTAAAATAACCTTACCCTAAACAACATTTCACAATTTCCAAAGTGTTTTATAGAATTATCTCAGCAAGGTGGATTGACAGAAAGAGCACAGACATTATCTAGTTTGGAATTACACATGCAGGATTTTCAATTCTGGTTCTGTCCTACTGTGTGATCTTAGGCAAGTTACTTAAGCTCTCTGAGCATTTCCTTGTGGTAAAATGGAAGGAATAATACTTAACTCTTAGGATAATTTTGAAAATTAAAATAGAAAATATATTTGCATAGTGCTTAGCACACATCATTTATTTAAGAAACAAAACAGTGCACAATAACCCAAGCCTGGGCTAAGGACTCGGGAACTTAAAATCACAAGATGCGGTCCCAGTGAGTTTCATGGGGAAATGGCTAAGTGAATTACCAATCACAAACAACAAACTGCCATGACAGATATATCCAAAAACTACTAGAAGACAGACGGTACTCAATAAATGTTATATTATTCCCCCTTTAATCTTTGCAACAAACCTGAAGGAAGATACGATCATTAACATTGTATAAAGAAAGATTCAAGTTCATTAATTTGTCCAGTTAGTACGTGGAAAATGCTCAAACTCAGATTCTTACAATCCCCCAACATTACATGTCAAAAGACAGAAAATATTCCAGATGAGTATTAGTACATTTGTTTCTCTAAAGATGAGCCATCCCTAGCAACTGCTACTATAGACAGACAGGCTCTTACTGCTCATTAAAAAGGATGTTTACTCTTCCCTAGATATTCATAATTGCCAGGCTGTTTCCAGAAAGGATGCACCATACTCCTTACCTGCAGGGAATCTTGCCACTTTTTATGAGCCAGCAAACCTGGCTGCATCAAAAATCACCGAAGTAGCTAGTTAAATATACAGATTGCTTGGTCCCATCCAAACTTACTAAATCAGAATCTTCATGGATAAAAGATTTTGGCAAATATCTATCAAAATGTAAATACAATGTACCCTTTGATCAAACAAGTTTCTATTTTACTCTATAAGCATACTTACAAAAGTTTGACAAAAAAATATATAGAAGGATATTCCCTGCCTCATTATTTATAGCAGCAGAAACTGAAAATAATCATGTGGTTAAATAAGTACATGAATATCTATACACTGGAATACTATGCAGCTACTAAACATTTAGACTAGTGTTCTAAATGGTCTCAAAACCTTTATCAAACCTGTAATTACCATCATAGTGGAACAATTATGTCTGGTACTGGTTTCCTGAGGAACCACACCTAGGCAATGCCTGCCATTTTATATAATATCCTTGGTCACAGCTAGACGAGAACCCCCCACACTACTGCACACTAAGAGCTCGCAAAACACAGAGGGAAAATATTATTATTATTTACCTTTCTCTAAAGAGTCTACGGCATAAACAACCCATGTATGAGAAAGGAGGGACTCATAATCAGTCAGTACTGATCACAAGCATTCTATAACTGAAAGTTCACAAGATTTTAATGATTTATATAAACATGTGTTTAAATGTGTCTGGATCCCACTATACTGAAAGGTCCATCAGATCAAGGATGTTTATCATTGTAATCCCAGCAGCCAGCACTAAGCAGCCCTCAATAAATATCTGTATAACAAATGAATGGTGAAAAATCTTCCTAATATCTGGCTCTAGAGGCCTAAGTGCCTGGAAACTTGTTCAAACAACACTGAGCTCAGATAGTTGACATAGCCTAATAATTTGGCCAAGTCTATGACAAGGAAAGAGAGGGAGATTTGGGCTGATTTTCCAGTTTAACAGTATCATGGATTTAGGAGACATACCTGAAGGGAATCTACCAAAGCCTTCTTTAATGGGTATTTCCTGAATACCCATTATGATGAGGCAGTCAGTCGGCTATGGTCATTATGGACTTGTATCTTCATAGGCCCCCTTTTAAAAGTACTTTGTCCAAGGATTCATAAGCTTCATAATAGAGCCCCTGCTCTTTCCAGTGCATCACCTACTTCTACTCCATTAAGATGTTTTATTAGTGCCAGAAGGTCCATGTTCATCTTTGCAATCCCAAGTAACTTACCACAGCATCGGACCCAGGGTAAGCACTTGGTAAAGGCCAATAGCTGAGAAAGTTTATACAAGATCTTTAAGTTACTCAAGAGATTACCATTGTCTCAATTTTCGGTCAAAAGCAATTTTGTTCCATCTTTCTCTCTCAGAATTCAGTTTCACCAGAGGAAGAACTTCTAGTGCCGGAGGAAGAGGGTGCTCACTGAGGCTGCAGGCAAATACGAAAATGGCCCAGAGAGGATGGGACGTGGGCTCCCTTGTACTAAGTAAATGAAATATCTCTAACTTACTGAGTACAAACTACTCCACAAGTGGGAGACAGGCCACAGAATCATTACAGGAAAGCAGAAAAAAGGACGCCAAGGCTTTCTGGAGCAAATGGAATCCCTTAACCAGGCTCCTCTTCCCTTGGGTTCATGGTAGAACTGTCCCTGTGCCACAGCACCATCTACCTGTCCTGCACTTGTAACAGTACTGACCTATAAAACATTTTATCTCAAAGTTAAGGATATGGTTAGGCCCAAACCCATAGGTAAGGCCCAAGAAAAGAGAGAGTCAGAAAAACACCGTTTCCTTTCATTCATGTGGAAGGATTTCTTTTATGGAACAACTGAGCTGTCCTTTTGATGAAAAAGAATTAATAACTAGCAGAAAGTAAGAACTCATGACTAAGAGATAATTCTGTAGTATAAGTCCTAAAGTCAAAGACATGCTTTTAAAAATATTAATCCTCAGGGCCGGCCGAGTGGCACAGAGGTTAAGCACTGGCTTGGGATGCCAGCTGCCCCAGTTCGGCCCCACATATGAGGGCCAGTGACACTGCCCTCAAAAAAAATAAAAAAATAAAATAAAATAAAAAAATATTAATCCTCAGGCCAGCCGAGTGGCTCAGCTGGTTAAGAGCTCGCTCAAGAGTGCGAGCTGAGCTCTGAGCAACAGCGGTTCGATGCCAGCCCGAGCTGAGTTGCCACTGAGCTGCCAACAGGTGGCAGGATGGCTCAGCTAAAAAAAAAAAAAAAGCTAAAAATATTAATCCTCAGTTGTTTTAGCCTTATTTTTGGAGACCAAATCTATCCTATTAGGAAAGAGAAAAGTTATCTCTGCCTTGAGCATTGCAACTAAGAGTTTTCAACCTGGCCTGTGAAACCCTGGCTTGTGAAGTTACAGATGGTCTCAGGAGGTCTCTGAGTTCCTAGAAATTATATTTAAATATAAAGTCACACAAATGTGTTTGTTTTCCCTGGGTCCACAGATCTCATTAGTTTGTCTAAAAGAATCTCTTTCTTAGATAAAATATGTCATATTATCCCACAATAATGATATGGAAGCTAAAAACTTGAGTATTTGTTACTACCAAGATTCTTTTCAATGTTTTTAGTTGACATACACAAAACTTCAGTAAAATAACCTTGCCAATTAGTTGAGGCTGAAAAACAAAGTTACCCTCTTCTCTTACTAAAATGTTACACTTGATAAAAAAAAATTAAATATCATCCTCTAAAGTCATAAAGTACTCTGAATTAGCATACTATCATTATTGTAATGTAATAAAGAAATTGCTGCCTTCTCTAGAGTTTAATTTTATTGTGAACAATGATTAAGTGTATCCAAACAGGCATAACACACTCATTGTCTTCTCTAACTTCAGTTTTATACAGAACTGCCATGACTATATTACTTTCAAAAAAGCAAACAACTAATATTCAAATCCCACAAATACTATTCTAATTTATCATATTTCCTTTAAGTCTTAGATAAATTAAAGTATAAAAAAATATTTTTTTAATCTTACAGAAAAATGACCTTTCCTATGAAAATAAAGAGTACAAAAAAAAAAGAGTACAAACAAAAATTATATTGGCATTTTCTAAGTAGTTGGATGCTTTAACATCCTGGCAGTTATAGGGTCAAAGTTTGAGATTATTAACAACTGTTAACAGATGTACCTAAACTTAAAAGAAAAAGGAAAGCACTGATGAATCAAAAGTTGAGTATGCTGAATGGTTTGTCTACTTTAATAAAGTGTTATAATCTTACCAAGAATACTCTCCCAACATTGTTACAGTTAAACTCCTGCCTCTCCCTGAGAGTGAGTTTTGATTAGTGTAAATATGTTCATTCTTCTACAAATGAGGACACATGTCATTAAGCGTTAGAAAAATAATTACTTTATTGAAAGCCTACTGAATAACAGGTATTATACTATGCATATCTACATTCCTAGTCTTTTTGCAAGACTGCAACAATCTCATAAGTTGGTTATTAGTCCCACTTTAATATAAGGAAATAGAAGTTGGTATGATTTAATCACAGTCCTATGCCACAAGGTCAACACATGCTGGGATGCAAATTCAGGTCTCTACATTGTTTTATCTACTTAAGTAATGACCACTTTCTATTGTTTTGTTTTATATTGCTCAAATTTTTGTTCTTACAGATTAAATACACAAATTCATTTACATTCTTCATTTCTGCTGTGATCTTTTGCTCTATAAACAAATAAAAAGCTAAAGAAAAGACACGGTTAACTGGACTTTGATGGTTCCTTGGTTGTACCAAGTTATCTTCAGAAAATACTCTTAAGAGGCCAATGTTGGCCTATGAAAAGTCTTACCAAAAACAAAGCACATATTAACACAAATTTCCCAAGAAAACACCCTTTTCCTCTCTTCATTTTAGTCACCTAATTAAAATTCTAAATGTTTATGATGCTCTCAGAACTAAAAATTAACTTCTAAAATGGAAAAATAGGTTTCCCTATTGAATGGGTCCCTTTTCTTATTAAGCTAGAACTTTCATATATATTAGTTATCCATTAAAGCCATCTATAAGCTAAATAAACCATTTTAAATGTTTAATTTTTAATGTTTTCAGTAACAAGCTTTTCTTTTTATAGAGAAAATAACACATGTACTAAATTTTTAAAAATAGGAAAATTAAATCACCTTCTTAGTCTTGACCACCTTTCCTCATTCCCAAAAAGCAGTCACATAATAATTATCTATGAACCCTTCCTGAAATGTTTAGTGTATACATGTTTAGTGTATACAGATGGTGCCAAAAAAAAATGTATACACATTTTAAGAAAGGAAAATATTAAAATTGTAATACTCAATATATACCAATAACAAAAAAATACAAGTCACCTTTGACTTCTGCAATTACAAGAGGTGCTCAGAGTGGTTACCATCAGCGTCCGGACACTTATGATTACAGCGAACTACTGCTTGATTAACATTGACCAAAGTACCCACTTGAATACATTTTTTTAGCACCCTTGGTATACAAATATATCTATGTATAAATCTTTTTTAACATAAAGGGATTATGCTATACAAATTCTGTAACTTTTTTCCATTTAATTAACAATATATCTTAAAAATTTTCCAAAGATATATCAACAAGGAAGGAATTACCTCATTTTTCTTAATTGTTGCATAGTATTGCATTTGTGACATTGCCATAATTAATTTAGATTGTTTTCAGTCTTTCACTATTGCAAAAAAAAAAACGCTTCAATGAACATACTCATATATGAATAAAATATATTATGCATACATGTGCAAGGATACCCATATGGTAAATTCTAAGACATAATTTGCTGGGTCACTGATTAAAATTTACTAACAACTGCAAACTGGCCTCCAGAAAGATCACACACCACATGTGTATAAAAGTGCCTGTTTCTCCATTTCCTCACTAACCCTGATCATTATCAAATGTGTTAATGTTTCTAATCTAATAAAATCTGGCAGCTCCCTGTTGTTTTAATTTGTATTTTTATTAGGAGGAATTTTGAGCATCTTTTCATGTATTTATCAGCCATTTATATTTATTTCTCTGCAGACTCTTCATGTTATTGGTCCATTTTTTAACTGGGTCTTTATTCTTGTTCTAAATTATTTGTAAGAGCTCTTTACAGAAGTCACCCTTTGTCATACATAACTAACAAGTTGTCTTTCTATACGTTTCTACACCTAAAGTCAAACCTTTACCATTAGCAACTACTGCCTACCACCACCACCACCACCAGCCAAAATAAATGAGCCTCCTGTCACTCAGATATAAGTAGGCACCACAGTTTAACAAGGCGACTTATTAATAAGGGGCTCTGCTTTCCACATGACTGAGAACATATTTTACTGATATGATTCAATCATTCTAATAACCTGAAGTCCATTCAAGAAAGCTGAATGAGCAAAATAAGTAAATGAGAAAGAAACTGAATAGTATGCAAAAGCGTAGAGCCAAAAAATTAACCTAGGTCAACAACAGGTGGAATAATGTCGTAAATAATCTAATAATGACTACTTGTGTGGTAACCAAGGAGACTGTTTCTTTTAGAAACAACTCATATCAGGAAATGAAAAATTATTAACAACAGACTACTTACAAGTAGCAGTAAAAAAGGGCAAAGCTGCCAATGGTATGCTGAGTGAAACCTAAGACAAAGCTTAATAGTATGTAAAAACAAAAGTCAAAAAAAAAGAATAGAAGAAAATTTAGGACATTACAAGTGTTCATGATTAAGTGGTAAGAGACAAAATGATTTTGTTTTCATTTCTTCCTAACAACCCTAGGAAGCAAATGATCTGAAAAAACATAGAACTTTCTTAAAAACTAAAACTTTAAATTTAAAAAGAACTATTTTTAGTATTAGTCAAAAACTAGCTAGTTTTGATAATTTACTAACAAGATGGAGCTATATAACCAACTTTTAAATACTAAGATAAAAAAAGAAAAGAAAAAGACACCTCCAGTCCAAATTAAGCCTATTTCTATACCCCTAAACAAAACATGTTTATCATTTTTTTTTTTTTTTTTAGCTGAGCCATCCTGCCACCTGTTGGCAGCTCAGCGGCACCTCAGCTCAGGCTGGGCATAGAACTGCTGTTGCTCAGAGCTCAGCTTGCACTCTTGAGCAAGCTCTTAACACATTTTTTGCGGGAAACGAGTAAACTCGTCATATAGCTTTTTATGCCCGCTTACAAAGTGTTAACCAACTGAGCCACTCAGCTGGCCCGCAAAATATGTTTTTTAAATTTACTAGTGCTAGTAACATCTGAAAGAAAAATAAGACCTTGAAAAGAGGAACATGCAATTAATTAATTTACTCTAATTTACCATTACAAACCCAGCTCTATGTGCAGCTGACCTGCATTCTCATTAAAAAGTAGGTCTGGAAGTGGAAACCAAAATCATCTCTCTTAAAAATAACTATTTTATGTCAGAGCTAAGAATAAACCATTCAAAGAATTAATTATCACAAATTTCTAAGTAAATCATAGTAATACCGGTAAAAATAAGCCCTATGGTCTAGCTAGCATGTATAAAAACCTAAGAGTAACCTTTTAGCCTCTAATTTGTTCTCTAAAGCTTATAGTATGTAACACATAGAGAATAATGAAGTAAAATACTACTTTTTTTAAAATAACTACTTTAAAGAAACTGAATGAATATTTATTTGGACATTATTAGAAACAGAAGAAGTGTCCCAATATTTTGTTTCTTAGCTCATTCTTTTTTTTTTTTTTAAGATTTTATTGGGGATTTGGGGAGGAGAACAGCGTTGGGGAACCTGGGGAGAGGAACAGACAAATTGCTGTCCTTTTGTTCTTCAGTCTAGTTGTGGAGGACGTTGCTTCACTAGCCCATCTTGGTATCATCATTGCATTCTTCTCAGATGAGGCAGATAGGTTGCCAGCCTCTGGACGGCCGCCAGCCTCTGGATGGCCGCTCACAGAGGCTCTTGGCAGCTCACACCGGCTGCCAGCTGCTCACGCTGGCTGCTGGCCACTCACTGTAGCCTATGGCAACCCACTGCAGTAGAGGCTGCAACTATGCCGTCCAGGGGAATCACAGCAGCCCAGCTCCAGGTGGAGCTGTTGTTCACCATCTTAGCTGTAGAGGGCAGTGTCACTGGCCCTTATATGTGGGATCCGAACCGGGGCCACTGGTATCCCAAGCCAGCTCTTAACCAACACGCGACTTGGCCAGCCCAATTAGTTCATTCTTTTTTTTTTGAAGGCAGTGTCACTGGCCCTCATATGTGGGACCGAACCGGGGCCACTGGCTTCCCAAGCCAGCGCTTAACCACCGTGCCACTCGGCCGGCCCTAGTTCATTCTTAATACATTTTACATTTGAAAGAATTTTAAAGTTAATAATATATTATGCAATATTACTATGCAATGTTTATGACAACTTCCAATTATTTTGTAACTACCGGATATTTCCAGAAAATCATTTAACCTAAATGTTGATATTTTGAGGGAGATGGTCCTGATGGTGTTTAAAAAAATACTTCCCGGGCTGGTCGAGTGGTGCGGTGGTTAAGCGCTGGCTTGGGAAGCCAGTGGCCCCGGTTCAGGTCCCATATAAGAGGGCGACAGACACTGCCCTCAAAAAAAAAAAAAAAAAAGAAAGAAAAAGAAAACTTGCCAAATAATATAATTAAACTATTAAATTGTAATTAAACTTCCAATACCTTCAATGATGAAAAGGGTACATTCCTAAGAATCTAGAGGTGCTAACACTGACTATAACAATAAGCAAATCATAATCTCTCTTTAGATGTTTCCTTCATCAGTCAAATTAAAGGTTATGACTAGATCACTTCTGAGATCCCTTTCAACTTTTAAGCTGTAATTCTATTAAGTGTGCACAAATTTGTTTCAAATAGTCCTGGTAAAAAAAATTGAATAATCTAGTGTTTTACACAGTGCCCAGATAAGTGTTTTTTATCTTGTGATTCTTTCCACTGCTCACAGACGACAAACGGTGAGGATGGTTCAGAATAATGACCAAGTGGCTAATAGCTGAAAAAGATGAGCTAAGCCAATCAAAGTCCACTATGGGGAATTTAAACTGAAGAAACTGAGTTAGCAGGAAGAGTTCAGCTGAAAAGTCATACATATTCAGAGATAAGGCAGCCATTAAGAACCATGTACAATATGAAACTGAAACCACCAGTATGAGAAGAGAATGGATCAAATATCCAAAAACAAGAACAAACCCATGAGAAAACAAATATATAAAATCCCTAAGAGAAGGCAGCCTTGATTCTACCAGCTTTTTAGTTTCAGTCACTCTGAAGCCCAACTGCCCTTTGTGGATAGTTCATTGTGTATTCTGAAATAAACCTTGTTTTTAATTCAGTTCATCTGTCCCTTGCCCTGACTGAAACCAAAGTTGGTACAAAGGTTGAGGATATTCACAGCAGAGCTTCAAAGAAAATGCCAAATTGGCCATGATATTAGAGTAGGGAATGAAAGGAGGATGTTAGGATGGAAAGCTAGCAAAACAGGATGTATAATAAATATACAGTTATTGGGCCGGCCAAGTGGTGTGGTGGTTAAGAGCTGGTTTGGGATGCCAGCAGCCCCAGTTTGGAGCTCACATATGAGGACCAGTGACACTGCCCTCTAAAAAATAAAATAAAAAAATAAAAAAATAAGTAAAAATAAAAATAAATATACAGTTATTAAAGCAGTCAGTCATCTGTGATCCCTTGGGACCCATAATGCCTATCTAGAGAGTAAGACTTTGGGGCCAGACTGGATAGCCAAATGTAATTTTTTCAGACTGAAATAAGGAATAGTAAAAGTAATAAGCAAAAAAAGTATGGTGTACCTGTCATTCTCATATGCTATTGAATATAAAACTATACGGCTTTTCCATAAAACAATTTGGTAGATGAATTAAGAGACTATAGAGACTTAAGTATTTTGATTCATTAAGTCTATTTCTAATCTAAGAAAACATTCAGATAAGCAAACAAACATTAAAACTAGTACTAAAATGTTTATTGCAACATTATTTAAAATAATAAAAAATGGGAACCACCTAAACATCTCATCCTAGGAAAATTACGCTTTATCGTGTCAAGTATATTGTCCATCTTACAGACCTTTCTAGGCAAAACTATCCTACCCACAGTCCTCTGAATGGGCTTTAGCAGGCCACATGACCAACATCCACTGCAGACAACTGACTAGACCAGGGTTTAACACTTGAATCCAAAGGAAAAGAATTCCACACCAAAAACTATAGGCTGGCCAGCACAGATGTTGAAATTATCAGACACTAAAAGGCCTAGTATAAAAATGCTCAAAGAAGTATACGTGAACACCATCAAATCAGTAAGCTTCCATCTTAATCAATTAAAAAAGAAGAGCAAGGGGCCGGCTGAGTGGCGTGGTGGTTAAGCGCTGGCCTGGGAAGCCAGCGGCCCTGGTTCGGTCCCACATATGAGGGCCAGTGATACTGCCCTCGGGGGAAAAAAAAAAATTAAAAAAGAAGAGCAAAGCAAAGCCAAAGCATGTAGAAGGCAGGAAAGAATAAAGATCAGAGCAGAAACCAATGAAACTGAAAACAAAAAAGAAAATATGAACAAAAATAAAATCTGGCTCTCTGAAAAAAATAAAAAAAAATACACAAACTTCTTGCAAGACAGACAAAGGAAAATAAAGGAAAACAAATTACCAATATCAAGAATTATGGAGGGAATATCGGTAGTAATCTTGCAGACATTAAAAGTATAATAATGAAATACTACAAAAAACTCTGCACAAGGGCCGGCAGAGTGGCTCAGTTGGTTAAGAGCTCGCTCAAGAGTGCGAGCTGAGCTCTGAGCAACGGCGGTTCGATGCCAGCCCGAGCTGAGTTGCCGTTGAGCTGCCAACAGGTGGCAGGATGGCTCAGCTAAAAAAAAAAACAAAAAAAACAACTGCACACATAAATGTGACAATGAAATGGATGAAAAAAATTAATTCCTCCAAAATGGAAACTACAAAAACATACAGACGAAATAAATTACCTGAAACAGGATGTATAATAGTCCTGTTAGTCCTTTAACTAAATAGTCCTTTAACTATTAAAAAAGAAAAATCATATGTGTAGTCAAAAATCTTCTGGAAAAAAAAACTCCAGACCCAGATGGTTTCATTGGCAAATTCCACTAACATTTAGAGAATGTTAATTCTACATGAACCCTGACAGAAAACAGAAAAAGGAATAAAGGAATAAATACTTCTAAACTGGTTTTGGTATCATTGTAATATTGGTTTCATAAAATTAAAACATCAAAAGGGAAAAAAACTATAATTTCCTTAATGAATACAGATGCAAAAACGCTCAACAAAATATTAGCAAAGCAAATCTAGCCATATATAAAAAGGATAATAATACACACTATAACCAAACAGGGCTTATACAAAGCTGATTCAATTTGCAAAAATCATTGTAATCCACCATATTAACAGTCTAAAGAAGAAAAAACAATGACCATATCAATCGATGAAGAAAAAACATTTGACAATACAGTAAAACCTTGGACTGCGAGTAACGTGGTTTGGGAGTGTTCCACAAGAGAAGCAAACATTTCTAATACATTTTAACATGGTAAACGAGTGATGCCTTGCAATACGAGTTTGTTTCTGGAACGAATTATGCTCGCAAACCAAGGTATTAATGTATTTAAGATTCCTTCATGTTAAAAACTTTCAGCAAAAAAGAAACAGAAGGAAAGTTTCTCAGCCTAGCAGCCATCTACAAAAAGCAAAAGCAAAAAACAAAAAACAAAACCTAGCACTAGCCAGTGCAATAAGTACAATAAAGCAAATTAGACATGACTGAAAATAGGACTAGCAAATGGATTAGAAGAAGCCATCCAGGATGCTACAGAGAAGGATAAAAACAAAACACAGAAAGAGGGTATCAAACATAGAAATAAAATGAGACAGTAAAACCTTGGGATTGCGAGTAACTTGGTTTGTGAGTGTTCTGCAAGACCAGCAAACATTTCTAATACATTTTAACTTGGCAAACAAGCAATGGTTCGCAATATGAGTAGTTTGTTTCGGGAACAAATTATGCTCCCAAACCGTATTACTGTATATGTTTAATATACAGTTATATGCCACTTAAGGACAGGGACACAATTTGAGAAATGCATAGTTACACAGTTTCACCACTGGGAGAACACAGAGAGCACTCACAAACCTAGATGGTGCAGCCTACTACACACCTAGGCTATATAGTTTAGCCTATTACTCCGTGGATACATGTCTGTACACGTCACTGCACAAAACAACTCTAGATTACATCAAACACAAAACAAAGTGATACAATCAAGAAATGCAGCAAACACAAGATGAAGCTGTTGCCAGCATGAAACAGCATACTGTTTACAGCAAACTTTTTTATAAGTAGAAAGAGTACACTCTAAAATAACAATATGTAGTATAGTAAATACACAGACCAGTAACATAGTTGGTTGTCATCATTATGAAGTGTTATGTATTACACATAATTGTATGTGCTATACTTTTATATGACTGGCAGCACAGGTTTGTTTACACCAGCATCACCACAAGCACATAATATGTTATACTACAAAGTTGGGATGACTAGACACCACTAGGCAATAGGAATTTTCAGCTCCATTATAATCTATGGGACCACCTTCATATATGAGGTCCATCAATGACCAAAATGTTGTTATGCAGTGTATAAACGTATTAGTCTAATGAGGTCAATAGGATACAGGTAATATTTGAAAAGATATTAGCTGAAAATTTCCCAGATTTGATGAAATACATCAATTCACAGATTCAAAAATCACAAAAGTCCCAAACAGGACTGAGAAAATGTGCACACCTAGACACAACATAGTAATACTCCAGAAAGACACACACACACACACACACACACACACACACACACACACACACACACAAATCTTAAAGCCGCTAGAGAAAAAAAAATACAACTTTTAAAGAAGCAATAGGCTGGCAGCTAACTTCTTAACAGAAAGAGTGGAAGCCAGAAGTCAGAGGACTGATACCATCATCAAGGTGCTGAAAAGAAAATACTGCCATCCTCAACCAGCACAAATTTTGTCTTTCAAGAATGAAACAAAACACAGACATTTTCAGACAAACGAAAGATGACATTATAACAACAGATCCACACCAAAGGAAATTCTAAAGGTTCTCCGGGAAGAAAGAAAATGATCCCAAATGGCATGTGAGAGATGTAGGAAGGAAAGAGCAAAATAATAGTAAATACGTAGATAAACCTAAACAAGCATAAAATAATAATAATGTCTCACAGGGTTTATAAATATAAACCAACTTATCACAGAAGGATAGATTATAAGCAGGAAGAAGATAAAAAACAATGCAAAGCATTCTTGTATTGTCTGGAAAGAATATAAAGCCTCATCAGACTTTGGTAAGTCACATGGCAACTTAAGAATGCATGTTGTAATTTTCTAGGGTAGAAACAGAGTATATAGTTTTAGGACTACTAGAGGGGGAAAAATGGAATGAAAAGGCATACTCATTTCAAAAGATACAAAGAAGGAGAAAAAAGGAGTAAAGAACAGAGCACAAACAGTAAGCTGATGGATCTAAACACAAAAATCCCAGTAATTAATTGCATTAAATGTAAGTGACTTAAAAGTTCTACTTAACAAAAAAATTGTCAGGCTAGATTTTAAAAACCCAACTATGGCATATTTAGAAGACACATATCTGAAACATAACTAGGGTTGTCAGAAAAGTCATGACATATTTTTCTATGCTTTTCGTTGGAAAAATGTGTCGTGATTTTTCCAACGACCCCAATATATAGAGAAGTTGAAAGTAAAAGAATGGAAAAAGATAAACTTCGAAAATGCTAACCAAAAAAAAGCTGTGATAATTGCATTAATATCAGGTAAGGTAGACTACAGAAACATTACTGGGGATTTTACAACAAAAAGATTTACTTCACAATGATAAACAGGTTCAATTCATCAGGACGATGTAATTATTTTAAATTTGTTGAACACACATAGTTAAATCCAAAATTAACAAATCTACAAAAAGGCAGGGGTAAATTCACACTCATCGTATTTTTTTTTAAACATTTTTATTGGGGAATTGGAGGAGGAGAACAGCATTGGGGAATTGGGGATAAGACAAGTTGCTGTCCTTTTGTTCTTCAGTCTAGTTGTGGAAGACATTGTTTCACTGGCCCATGTTGGTATTATCATTGCCCTCTTCCAGGGTGAGGCAGATCGGTCACCAGCCTCTGGACGGCTGCTCACAGCAGCTCTTGGCAGCTCACTCCAGCTGCCTGCTGCTCACGCTGGCTGCCGGCCACTCACTGTGGCTTATGGCAGCCCACTGCAGCAGGGACTGCAGCCTATACCATCGCTGGGGCTCACAGCCTAGCTCTAGGTGGAGCTGTTGTTCACCATCATAGCTGTAGAGAGCAGTGTCATTGGCCCTCATATGTGGGATCCAAACCGGGGCTACTGACGTCCCAAGCCAGCTCTTAACCAACGCGTCACTCAGCCGGCCCCATACTCATAGAAATTTAACATGCCTCTCAGTAAGAGAATGAATAAGCAGAAAGAAAAGCAGTAAAGTTTTAGTAGATTTAAACAACATGATTAACAAACTTAGCCCCTAAAGGACATACGTAGAACACTGTACCGAACAATTGCATAGCACACACTTTCTTTAAGCACACATGGAATATTTATAAAAATTGATCAATTGAAATGTCAACAAACTTAAAAAGATGAGAAGTATATGTTGTATGTTGTTTGGACACAATACATCTATTCTAGAAATTCATAAGCAGAATTATAACCAGAAAAGTTCCATATATTTGGAAATTTAAAAACACAATTCTAAATTATTTATGAGCGTGATTAAAAAGTAGTTTTGTGGTATGCAGGTACAGTAGCAGGTCCTAAGGATATAAAACTTACATTTATAAATGCAGATATAGAAAGAAAGACTGGAATGAGCTAAGCATTTATCTCAACAAGTTAGGAAGGAAACAGCAAAATTAATCCAAAAAATATAGAAAAAATAATAAATTAAGAATAAGAGTTAATTAAACAAGACACATTGATCAATGGAACAGAATAGAGACCCCAGAAATAAATGCATGCCTATGTCGTCAATTAATGTATGACAAAGGAAGCAAGAATTTACATTGGGGTAACAACAGTCTATTTAATAAATGGTGCTGGGAAAACAGGACAGATACATGAGAAAAAAAATGAAACTGGACCACTTTCTAATGCATAAACAAAAATAAACTAAAAATGGATTGAAGGCTTAAATGTAAGACCTGAAACCATAAAACTCCTGGAAGAAAATACCACAAGTTAACTCTCAGACATTACTCTTAGTAATATTTTTTTTTTTGAGGGCAGTGTCACTGGCCCTCATATGTGGGACCGAACCGGGGCCGCTGGCTTCCCAAGCCAGTGCTTAACCACTGCGCCACTTGGCCGACCCAGTAATATTTTTAATGATATATCCCCTCGGGCAAGGGAAACAAAAGGGGACTACATCAAACTGAAAAGTTTTTGCACAGCAAAGGAAACGATCGAGAAAACAAAAAGACATTCTATTGAATGGGAGAAGATATTTGCCAATGATACATCTGAAAAGGGGTTAATATCCAAAATTTATTGAAAAAAACTCATACAACTTAACACCAAAAAGACAAACAATCCAATTAAAAAGTGGGCTGAGAACATGAAGAGACATTTCTCCAAAGAGGACATACAGATGGCTGACAGACATATACAAAGATGCTCAACATCACTAATCATCAGGGAAATGCAAATTAAAACCACAATAGATATCACCTCGCTCCTGTCAGAATGGCTATCATCAATAAATCAACAAGCAGCCACTATGGAAAAAGTATGGAGGTTCCTCAAAAAATGAAAAGTAGAAAAGAACTACCTTATGACCTAGTAATTCCACTCCTGGGTATTTATCCAAAGAAACTCAAAACACTAATTCGAAAAAATACAAGTACCCCAATGTTTACTGCAGTGCTATTCACAATAGCCAAGATAGGGAAACAATGGAAATGCCCATCAATAGACAATTGGATAAAGGAATTGTGGTAGTTACACAATGGCATGTTACTCCGCCATAAAGAAAAGAATGATCTTACCATTTGCGACAACATGGACAGACCCAGAGGATATTATGCTAAATAAATAAGTCAGACTGAGAAAGACAAATACCATATGATCTCACTTATACATGGACTCTAAAGAACAGAATAAACAAGCAAACAAAACAGAAATATACTGACAGATACAGAGAGAAAACTGATGGTTGCTAAATGGAAGGGGGGTTGGGGGATGGAAGAGAAGGTGAGGGGATTATAAAGTACAAACTGGTAGTCACAAAATAGTCACAGGGATGTGCGGTGCAATATGGGGGATATAATCAATAATTTTGTAAAGATTGTATAGGGTGTCAAATGGGTACTGGACCTATCGGAGGAATCACTTCATAGATTATATAAATACCTATCCACTGTGCTGCATACCTGAAACTAAAATAATGTCAACTATAATTTTACACACACACACACACACACACACACACACACACACACGTCTGCCAATTAAGTTCATGAACTTGTTGCAACGATGCTGCTAACCCTTTTTTGATATCAGAGGGATTATTCATTATGAATTTGTACCAACTGGAAAAACAGTTAACCAAGTTTACTATTTGGAAGTGATGAAAAGGCTGCATGAGAAAGTTAGACGAGGGGCCGGCAGAGTGGAGCTTTGGTTAGGAGCTGGCTTGGGACACCAGCTCTGAGCAGCGGAGCCCCAGTTCAGATCCCACATATGAGGGCCAGTGACACTGCCCTCTATAGCTAAGGTGGTGAACAACAGGCTCCACCTGGTTGCCTTTATAGCTAACATGGCCAGCGACAGTGTAGGCTGCAGCCCCTGCTGCAGTGGGCTGCCATAGGCTACAGTGAGCAGCCAGCAGCCAGCGTGAGCTGCCAAGAGCTGCCGTGAGCGGCCGTCCAGAGGCCGGCGACTGATCTGCCTCACCCGGAAGAGCGCAATGATGATACCAACATGGGCCAGTGAAGCAACGTCCTCCACAACTAGACTGAAGAACAAAAAGACAGCAACTTGTCTGTTCCCCTTCCCCAATTCCCCAACGCTGTTCCCCTCCCCCAATTCCCCAATAAAATCTTTAAAAAAAAAAAAAGTTAGAGGACCTGAACTTTTCACCAACAATTCACAGCTCTTGCATCATCACAATGCACCAGCTCACACGGCACTGTCTGTGAGGGAGTTTTTAGTCAGTAAACAAATCACTGTATTGGAACACCCTCCCTACTCACCTGACCTGCCCCCCAATGACTTCTTTCTTTACCGGAAGATACAGGAAATATTGAAAGGAAGACATTTTGATGATATTCAGGTCATCAAAGGTAGTAAGAGGACAGCTCTGATGGCCATTCCAGAAAAAGAGTTCCAAAATTGCTTTGAAGGGTAGACTAGGCCCTGGCATTCATTGGCACATAGCTTCCCAAGGGGAGTACTTCGAAGGTAACCATAGTGATATTCAGCAGTGAGGTATGTAGCAGTTTTTCTAGGATGAGCTCGTGAACTTAATTGTCCGACCTCTTACAAATGGAGGGGAAATATACAACAGGCTCCAGATCTATAACTTTACCACAAGCACATTATGTTTCTGGTCCATTTTCTCATTTACCCTTTGGAAATCTCTAAAAATGGTGATATAATGCTAATTTGAAGTCTGAGTACTTAAAACCTAATTTAAGAACCTCATTTTACAGATGAAAAACCTAAAAGAGTTTTAATTCATTTAGCCCAAGATCATATAAGTAGTTGGTCTCTGGACTCCCATTTCTGGAAAGGCATCATTCAAGACTATACAAGAGTTTCTGGGTAGCTGCTGGAAGTCTTCTCACTATAAGCAGAAAGGCTAAGTAACAATCTACATGAGGACATAAGAAAAAACTTCTGTTATCTCATATACACCTAGAGGCTGACACCAAACACAACCCCACAAATTCTGAAAGGTATCAATTTAAACAAACAAGAAGCTACTCTCCAAGAACAGGCCAGTTTCTCTTTCTCCATTCTAAATTCTTGCTTCTGTCTTCCCCTTTACTCTCAACAAAAGCTGTCAGTAAATGTAAGTTGTTATACCTACGCAGTGTGATCAAAAATTGCAGTGAAGGTTTATTTTTTTAAAAAGTTGTTACAGTAAAAGACATGTTGCCATTGATCCCCCTCAAAATACTCCCTTGACTTCAAATACATCCCATCATTCTTGCCACTTTCTGAAGCAGTCTGGAAGTCCTCTTTTGTGTCTTTAGTTACGCTGTAGTGGCTGCCTTGATGTCCTGAATCGATTCAAAATGTTTACCTTTCATAGCCATTTTGACTTTGGGAAAGAGCCAGAAGTTACACAATGCCAGATCCAGTGAATAAGGTGGATGAGGACACACCATAATGTTTTTATTTGAGAGAAATTGCTGTACCAGAAGCGATGTGTGACACAGAGCCTTTCCGTTGTGATCACAAAGTATGGTGAATGCTGCTGCCGAGTGCCATCCAATGGAAGAAAAGGATCTTCAATACGGGAAGCGGCACATGGAACCTTAACTTAGGAACAGTGTGTGACAAGTTTCAACTTGTTTGGTGCAGTCAGTCACGTGTGAGCTACATTTGAGAGAAGGTGTGTTTTAAAGTGTGTCGTAAATCATCCTCCATCACAATGCTCTGTGTCACACATCGCTTCTCGTATGGCAATTTCTGTCAAATAAAAACGTTATGGTGTGTCCTCATCCACTGGATCTGGCACCATGCAACTTCCGACTCTTCCCCAAAGTCAAAATGATTCAGGACATCGAGGCAGCCACGACAGCACAACTATAGACACTCACAAAAGAGGACTTCCAGAAATGCTTCAGAAAGTGGTAAGAATGATGGGATAAGAGTGTTCGAAGCAAGGGAGAGTATTGGGGGGGGGAGTTAATGACAATATGTCTTTTACTGTAATAAATTTTTTTTATTTAAACATTCACCATATTATTTGATCACCCCTCATATAGATAAGCAGCCTGTAAAGAAGCATTTTTCTGTCCAACTCCCCAATTCCCCTGGCCAAAAGTGATCTATTATCCTTCTTGAATTCTTATCAGAATTTAAGTGCCTCAAAGTAATACACGCTGGCCTGTTGTAGTTAAGTACAGATATTAACTCTCCTAGTAGATTACCAGGTTCCTACAATTCTTTAATAAATGCCCTGAAATCAGAACTATGTTTTTATGTTTTAATCTCCACAGAGCCTCACACACTTATATGTTCAGAAAACACTTGTTAAATGTATAAACAGGCTGATCATTTTCAAAGTTTGGTGTTGCCATAATTCTAGGACTGGAATGTTATGCTACGGTTGAATTAAAATACGAGGTAAGACATTTAAGTTTGTGAACTAATCCTAGAAAAAGTGCTACATACCTCATTGCTGAATGTCACTACAGTCACCTTCAAAAGACTCCCCTTGGGAAGCCATGCACCAATGCCAGCACCTAGTCTGCCCTTCAAAGCAATTTTGGACCTCTTTCTGGAATGGCCATCAGAGTTGTCATATTACCCTTGAAGTCCTGAATGTCATCAAAATGTCTTCCTTTCAGTATTTCCTTTATCTTCGAGTAAAGAAAGAAGTCACTGGGGGTTATCATGTGAGTAGGAGGGTGTTCCAATACAGTGATTTGTTTACTGACTAAAAACTCCCTCACAGACAGTGCTGTGTGAGCTGGTGCATTGTCATGATGCAAGAGCCATGGATTGTTGGTGAAAAGTTCAGGTCACCTAACTTTTCATTCAGCCTTTTCAGCATTTCCAAATAATAAACTTGGGTAACTGTCCAGTTGGTACAAATTCATAATGAATAATCCCTCTGATATCAAAAAAAGGTTAGCAACATCGTTGCAACAAGTTCATGAACTTAACTGGGAGACCTCGTATATCTAAATGGCAGAAAAAGAGGTCAAATAAGGGTTATCTTGTAACTTTGAATGTTTTTTTCATTCATTACTAACCTGGTGACTTAAAAAAAAAAAAAGAAAACCAACAACAAAAGTAAAAAAATGTCAGAATACAGCCATGTTTTCCTAAAAAGCTATGGGTAATGTTTGCAAATTGTATTTTTTAACACTCTAAGGGTGTTTGCTGTTTAATAAGAAAATCCTGTGTTTTTAGCAAACCACTTTTGTGAAGTAATTTATACTTATATTACACCATTATACCTCTTATACCCAATAATTTATCCTTTATATCACACCATTCCTTGGCTTTTGTTCTTGCCACCCAGAAAGGCCTAATACCCATTCTGTCTTTTCAAATGTCTATCTTCTCTGAAATCTTTTATCTTCCCAACTATATGTGATCGCTTTTATCTGAGTTACATTATAATTATGTATATCTTTTTAAATCTCTGCCAGTATGTTACAAACTCCGAGAGTGAAAATGACGCTAATTTTTGTAAACTTTGATCAATGTACTGAATTCACATCAGACTGGAATGACATCAACTGTCCCATCTGCCTGAAAATACAGTTTGCAGTCCTTAATGCCAAATGGAGACAATTTTTAATTATATTAATAATCATCTACTATCATTTTAATTAACATTTTAATGCTTACAAGAAAAGAAAAAATAACTAAGGACTATTTTTCAAGGAAACTAATAAACAGTAAGGAAAAATTTACAATATCTGTTGCATTAAGCCTTAAAACATTCACTTATCTATAACAATGTAGTTAGAAATGTCTCAATGGCAAAACAAAATACAACAAAGCTCATACATGGTGGATCATCATCTCCTTGGACTATCTGGGACCTGACTTTTACAGGATAACAGTATTTCCAGAACTTACATCTTACAGTGAAAAGAATGATCAAAAGGTGATACATACAACTATATTTATAAAACTACAATTGTTTTAAAAAACTAATTGCCAAAACACGAGTGAATACCGTCAAAGATCATGTTAGCACTAAAAGGACACACATCACTAAGACAGTCCATTACAAACCGCACCACGTCAACACAGCACAGATTGGACCACACTGACATAACCAAGCAGTCATTCACAGTCCAGCAAATCACACCACCCACCAGGCACAGCGCTATATATATAACACACTGTTTTTCAATTGCAATGTCATGAACACTTCAAAATCCTTTTGGAACAATTCCTTTTCAAAAACTTTTTTTATAGACTCCTAAATAAATGATCTACCCTATTTTGAAAAGATCCTCAGGTTATTATTGGCTCAGAACCAATGTCTAGCTGCAAAACAGTCTTTCCTTCTACGCTGGCTATGTCTAAGGCCTTTCACACACATACACACCCTTCAGAGCAAGAACTCTCTTAGGAAAGAAACCCTACAAAAAAAAAAAAACCCACCAGATGAGAAGTCACAAGACCTCCATTCCAGTCCTGGCTGGTCCCCTTTTCTAGTCATCTGACCCAGAACTCAAGTTTTTTCATCTGTTATACAAACTAAATAATATGTTCTATATAAAGGGGCTTTACTTTTTAAAATTTTTTTATTATACTAATATAGGCATTCAAATCATTTTTAACTCTCAAGTACTTGAAAACAGCTTGTTGTCATTTCTTTTAAATCAAATTTGTTCTTTATAAGAGTCCAAAAGGTCATTTCTAGTTCAAGGCAAAATTATAACTGGATCAGTGCATTCAAAACTAAGATATTAAATGAGACAGTGTGAAGCATGGGTTTGTAATGTCAAAGGGCCAAATAATCAGTGTTATAGGTAGGCATCCTAAACCAGGTAAATGCTGAGTGCTATTTGGGAAACTGAAAAGGATTCTCTTGTTGCAACATAAAAACGTACACTACAGTCTATAGCAGAAGGGCCAAGATGAGAAGTATATATAATCAAATATAAAGTCAAAAATGGCAGAAGAATATCTGACAAGTTTAAATTTCCTAACACAGCTATTAGGAACAATTACATATTCTTGAGCTTGTTGTTTGGTGAAACAGTATTGGAAGAAAATGACCCCAGCAGCTATGTGAAGGATGAGCTGAAGTTATCAAATTAGTGTCAGGAAAACCATTTTGAAAGCTGTCATATTAAATACAAATAAGGTTCTATAATAATAAGGTGGTAAGTGAGGACATGAAAAGGGGTAACTCTGATAGACACTGCAGACAGGTAGACTTGGTGACAAGTTGAATTAGGGAGGTGAAAAAGGAAATGAAAATGATCCAAGGACCTGGTGATGGGTGGCCAACACATAACCACATCTGCGCAGCACTCATAGTTCTCGCACCAGCTTTTCCAAACTGCATCTCAATCTGTTTAGTGCTATATACCAGTCCTGCAGTGAGACACTGTTCCACTTAAGATGAAGACAGAAAACTATTGGGTTGTTGGAAAAGTCATGACGTATTTTTTCTGTTTTTCATTGCAAAAAATGTGTCATGACTTTTCCGACAACCCAATACCACCACAATATGTGGAAATACCCCATAACCCAAGGTTCCAGATTTGTTTCTTCATGGAGGAAGTCTGTTCTTCTAACCCTGAGGAACTTCTTCCCTACCTAAACAATTAGAAGAAAGGGAAATTTCTTCTCTCTGTGCCCCAAATATCCTCTACACACTTGAAGTCCAAGCTTAATACTACATAGATCTTTTAGTTCACATGTACACAAAACACAAATGACACTATATTGATAGAAAAAGGTATAACAATACAAGTTAGACAAACTGTATTTTTAAAGGGTTCATTCTAAACTGGAACAAAGCCAAACTAATTGTATTTAAAAATTAAAATGGCCAAAAACCAACCTCACAGAATTATTTTTAATGTATCACAATGACAAATTCTGTTCCAGAATGCATTGTGCTTCGTGATTCTGCAGTTTTGCTGGAGCTTTTCTTATTTCTGCAGCTTTAAAAACATGCTGTTGGAAAGCAGACATCAGATCAGTGTTTCCCTATCCAAAAAGCATACTATTATGCTATTTCCAATTTTATCAAGCAAAACGGTTATCAATACAATGTGTAGTTAATCGAGGTCTCATTGCCTACAGATCCTTTTAATGAGGACCATGTATAAATTTCACACACGAAAAAGGAACTCATGTTAATCCATGGGAGTGTAAAAGAAGCTCTAGGGCTTGGTTTGAATTCGCTAATACAAACATCCCATTCTCAAAAAGAACTGATCCACCCACGCTCGTTGAGAAACATGTCTATTTCATCTAGATTTTTAAGGAGGTTCTAACATGTTATTGTTTACATACTTTACTCGCACAAACAAGAAAAAGTCATAAAATTTTCACATTGCCTTAGATTAAAAACAGCCCAGCCTACCTTGCAAACAGATTAAAGTATTACCTAAGAAGGTTACCATACTGTGATCTCGGGATAAATCAGCGCTAGCTCTCCAGGCCACTGTCACCCGAAAACCCTTCCATTCTAAATTTTTCAGGGTCAGAGAACGAATTTTTCTACTTTCTAATGGGAATTAGGATTCTGCACATCAGGAGATGGAGGGCTGGGTAGGATTTCCAGCCGCAGGCTCCAGCGTCTTCGCGCTGCCCTAGGCGCTTTGTAAGCAGGGGGAGCCCAGCGCATCGGAATCGCCTCCATGCTCGGAGTCATGCATGACCCAGTCTCTTAACCTCCACGCCAAGAGCAGGTGCGAAACGGATGCTCTGGGATTTCAGAGGTTGCAACCATCTTCCACCGCAAACCATCTTCCTTGGCTGCCCAAGGAGAGGGACCTTCTAGCCTAGTCACCCTGGGGGCCCGTCTGCTGAGGGCGGACAGTGCGGTGCATTTCTCGTCCTTTCCCCTGACGGGGAATTGCCTACACCAGCCGTGGGACTCGGAGTCCCACGCCCCCTCCTCCTGTAACTGGGCTGCAGAGAGCGCGCGAGTGGGGCCCACCGACACCTCGCAGCCCCCCCCCCGGAGAGGCGTGGGCCCAAGACAAGCGGTCTCGGCCCCCGATTCCGGAACCCCATCCCTCCCCCCTCGGGTTCCCGGACGCCGCTCACCGTGAAGGGGACATCCCCGACGCTGCCCACGGAGTAGCAGTTGTCTCCAGGGTTGACAGCACCCGTGAGGACCTGATGCAGATGCATGTCCGAAGCCCGGGCTGGACAGCAGAACGCAAGACAGGCTCCAGGAGCCTCGCGCCCGGCCCCTCTCCGCCTCCCTCGGGACGCGCGGCGTCTCTGCCTTATCGCCTGGCCCCTCTTTTGCCTTCCACCCGCCTCGTCTCAGCCATGGGAGCTCCTCAACCGCCGCCGCCGCCCGGAGAGCCGCTCGGTTGCGGAAATGCCCGGATGCTCCCACTGCCGGCTGCACCGGCGCACAAATGCGGGAGGAGGGCAAAGGGTGCGTGTGAGGCGGGGGAGCGCTGGGGCGAACGCGCGAGCCGGGCGCGTGCTAGCCAGGCAGCTTCGCCCCAGGGCGATGGGCTCGGCGAGCACGCCCACCCGGCGGGGCGCGAGGGTAGAGTGGGAGGGTAAACCCCTCCTCCAGCCTCGAAGCTCTCGCTCAGTCCTTCTCTCCGCCCCGCGTTTGCGCGTGCGCGCGCAGTGGTTTCCAGGGCAATTGCGCGCGTCGTGCGGACCCTCGGCCCGGGACTGCGCGCGCAGACGTGCGGGAGTTCCCTCGGAGCCGCCCGGCTGCGGCCGCTGGGGGCGGGGGCGGAAGCGGGGCCAGGGCGTGGCTCAGGGCCATTCCGCTGTCCGAATCTGGGGAAACACCGCGAGGCTATTTTTGCTGAGTGTTTAATCCACTTCCAAGTACGCTGCGTAATGGTCAGTGCGATTGACCTCAGGAGAACACCAGTCATGGGGAAATTCCACCTTAAATCCCTTCATCTTAAATTCCTTAGGGCTTTTTTTAAAGTACAATACATAAGATATTTTATTTTTATAAACAATAAAGCCATCTTGAAACCTGAAGCCGTACTCCCCGGCTAATAAATAGCAAATTATTTAGCTCCCATCTTTTGTCACAGTCCTTCTAGACAGCGAAAGGGCCCCCTAGAGACGGGTATCTCCTCTGTATACTCTTTTTTATTTTTTTTCCCATGCCTAATGTCAGGGATTCGCAGAATCTCCTGATTTTCCCAGACTGTCTGCTAAACTTTGAGTGGTTTTTACAGGGATCAGATCCTGCTCCAGGTCAATTCATCACAAATTTTTGAGCCTACACTGGATGTAAGTCACTGGGGCAAGGAAGTAGAAGGGATAACAAGACACAACAATCTATAAAACCAGGCAGACGCCAAGTGTTAATGATTAAGACACAGAAGTCCATGCACCACAGAAAAGAAATACTTTTGACTAAGGGGATGGGGTAAAATGTTACGGAGACACTGACAGAAACAATCCGTGAATTTTGGCAGGCTGAGATGGACAACAAATGCTGCATTCAAATAGAGAAAATAGCTTGAGCTAAGGATTAGAGGATATGTTAGAGGAACAAAGATTAGATTGATGTTTGATGTAGATATATATGATGGGGAAAGGAAATGATAGTTAAGGAGATAAAAGATAGCCAAGAGGTAGCTGTGGCCTGCCTGAAGGTGGAGAGTCTTAAATACTCCACTAAACGCTTTGATTTCATTTTGCATGGTGTGTGTGTGGGAGGGGGAGAGGGGGGAGGGCAGTCCATCAAATGTTTTGTTTGTTTGTTTGTTTTTTTGAGGTCAGTATCACTGGCCCTCATATGTGGGAGCCGTACCTGGCCGCTGGCTTCCTTAAGCCAGCGTTTAACCACCGCCACTCGCCCGCCCCATCAAATGATTTATACAATCACAACTGCTTTAGGAAGATGACTTTGTGAAGGATAATTTAGAATGGTGGAGAAGATGGGTGGCAAAGGCCTGGCAGAAATTGGTGATCTGTTCAGTAGAAAGGAGAAGGAGTTAAAGATAATCCCAATGGTCAATGGAATTGTAATAGATATGTATGATACGGGTGACGGGAGGAGTAGGGTGGCAGATTAGGGGAGGGCAGTTGTCACTTTGAGGGGTAAAAAGTATAACTATTGCACTGTGTTGTACACCTGAAACTAACTTTAAAAAATAAAATAAAATAAAAAGAGAATCCCAGTGACTTACGGCGTTTTCCTTTTCATTTAGTGACAAAACTGTTCCCCCAGTCACCCACACTGGAAACCACAGAGCCACTTTTGGCTCTTTTCTCTCTTTCTTGCCCACACCTAAGGGTTTATTTTTAAAGTCTCTAATTCATGTTCCTCATCATCCCCACTGCCTTTTACTGTCATTTCAGACCTCATTGTTTCTCATTTAATTATCATAATAGCCTCCTAACTAGTTTGACTGCCTTCCATCTCTGCTCTCCAGTCCTTCCACTATACTGCAGCCAGAGAAATCTTACAAGGAAAAATTCCTTTGCTTAAATCTCCACTCCCTACAGGTTAAAGTCTAAACTCCTTAGCGTTGCTCACAAACCTGTTCATTCTGGTTTCTGCCTAATCTTCCCTCACAACCACTATGCTCCAGCCCCACTAAGCTATTTGCTGTTTCCAGAGCATGCTGTGTTCTTTTATGCTTCCTTGTTTTGGTTCATGCACTTTGCTCTGTGTGGAATGCTCTTCCTCCCCTTCTTGACTTGACAAACCACAATTTAGTTTAAGTCACCTATTCAATAAATCCTTCCTTGTCTACCCCCAAACACCTTGAGGCTTCCTCCTCTTGAAACACACATATCACATAGCAGTGTAAGTATTGGTTAGTTGGTCTGTTTATTCTAGGGTTTTTAGATATTTCATATCAGGATCAGGATCTTCCTATTTTCCTATTCCCTAAGTGCTTAAATCATAGTACATTATTTGCTGAAATATAGGATTTGAATGTGAATAAGAGCACCCAATTTTGCTAGAATTTATTGGGTAAAAAGTAATTTCATTATACATGTATTTATTTGTGTTTATGAAAGTATTTAAATGATTTTTACAGTGGTTTTTGTGGAGGGAAGTATGCTCATTACATGCTTATGTTAATACAATATATACTATGCACAATATATTGGGTTTAAGAGAATCACAGGCCCTGTGTATTTAATTATATACTGCTAAACCATCAATATAGGTACTAAACCACATAGCTAAAAGAAACATATGTGAGAATACTGCAGACAACAAAACACACACACAAATGAGTAAGTGAATTCCATTCTATGCATTAAGTACCATGAAAGCAAATATTGGCACTAGCATCTTGGTACTAGCAACTAAAAAGCAAGCCACAGTATCAAATAAATTTGAGAGAATTCATATATACATATATGAATGTTAAAAATTGTATAAAGCAAGCAATAAATTTAAATAAATTCCTTTACAAGAAGGTTTAATACATGTATAGACAAACATTTCAGTAAAAACTAGAATAAAACATACAGCAAAATAAATTTGAAGAAATTTCAACATCATGTTCATACATAGAATAAAGGCAAATATTTTACTAAATATTAATACACATTGAATAACAGGAAAAGTTGAATATGTGTGATAGAAGCTAGTGTTTCAGTGGATAGTAGCTGCATCTCAAGAAATGAACACTGTTTCTGTGTCATAAAGATTTTCATCTCTACCCTCTAAACTTAAAGAAATATTTTCAAAGCATGAAAATTATTGCTACCACTGGATTCTAGATGAATCTCAATCTTCAACCTTCACTGCATTAGAAACTCAGTCAAACCATTATCAAACAAGAAATTGTACTGAGATTGTCAAGAGCATTAATTCCACATTATTTAAAACATTGCACAATTAGCTCTTGTTTTACAGCATTCCATGAAGTCTTGACCCATTCACACAGTTATGAAATTGTAAACTTCTTCCTTCTTTTGGTATCAACTCAAAAAATCTGAAGCCTGCATACACCTGTTCTCTTCCTTCACAAATCCTTTAAGTGACTTCTTGATAGCGAAGCCTCAAGGTTGCAACTGGCTAGTTCAGTCTCCTGGAATTATAGGCAAGCTTTTTGTTGTCTAATCTGATCAACCAAAACTCATATTAATATGGCAAGTTTCCTTAGTAGTCCACCCAACTAGGACAGTTGGGCCACACTTTAACTGTTCACAATTTAATTTCTTTCTTGTTCATTCAACCTTTTGCATGGACCTAAAAATAAAGTGAAGATTCTTTCTTTTAATCTGGAAATGGTATCATTTTTTATTAGAAAAAATATCAGTTTTGTGTCACAAGAAAAACATACCAATACAACTGTAAGGTATAATTTCTCGTGTCCGCAAGTTTTGATAGTAACACAGATTGTGCCTTTGGTTTGTGTTTAATGGAACAGGGGCTTAGTTTCCCAGCAGGAATCACATACCTATGTGTACTAGTTATCTATTATCGTGTAACAAATTATCCCAAAACATAGTGGCTAAAGTCAACATTAAATATTTATTAACTTGCAGTTTTTGTGCATCAAAAATTCAGTAGTAGCTTAGCTGGGAGGTTCTAGTTCAGAGTCTCTCTTGAGGTTGAAGTCAAAATGTCAGCTAGAAATCAGACAAGAAAAAGAAATAAAAAGCATCAAAGTGGGAAAGGAGAAAGTAAAACTGTCATTATTTATAGATAACATGTTACTGTAGAGAGTGAAACCCACAGATCCCACCAAAAAAACTATTAGAACTGATAAATAAATTCAGTAAAGTAGCAGAATACAAAATTGATATGCAGAAATCAGTTACATTTTACACACCAATAGTGAACTATCAGACAGAGAAATTAAGAAAACAATGCCATTTACAATTGCATCAAAAATAGAATAAAATAAAATACATAGGAATAAATTTAACCAAGAAGGTAAAAGACCTGTACTCAGAAAATTGTAAGTCATTGAAGAAGACACAAATAAATGGAAGCATATGCTTACAGATAGAAAGAATTAACATAGTTAAAATGTCAATACTACCCAAAGCAATCTATAGATTCAATTCAATCCCTGTCAAAATACCAATGGTATTTTTCACAGAACTAGAACAAAAAAAATCCTAAAATTTATATGGAACCATAAAACACTCTGAATAGCCATGGCAATCTTGAGAAACAAGAAAAAAGTTGGAGGTATCATGCTACCTGATATCAAACGATACTATAATAAAAGGCCATAGTAGTCAAAGCAGCATGGTATTGGCATAAAAGCAGATACATAAATCAATGAAACAGAATAGAAAACCCAGAAATAAATCCACACCTAAGTGGTCATTTAATCTATGACAAACGATACAATTCCACTTCTGGGTATTTATCCGAAGAAATTTAAAACACTAATTAGAAATGATATGTTCACCCTTATGTTCAATGCAGTGCTATTTGCAATAGCCAAGATATGTATGCAACCTAAATGCCCATCAATAGATGATTGGATAAAAAAAATACATGATACATAAATACAATGGGATATTATTACTCAGCCATAAAAAATAAAAAATGAAATCTTACCATTTGTGAACAACATGGGTGGAACTAGAGGGTATTGTGCTAAGTGAAATAAGTCAGATGGAGACAAATACCATAAGCTCTCTCTTATATGTGGAATCTAAAGAACCAGACAAACAAAAAAAACAAGACAGAAACAGTCTCATAGATACAGAGAACAAATTGATGGTTACCATATGGGAGGGGTTTGGAGGACTGGGTGAAAAGGTGAAGGGATTAAGAAGTATAAATTGGTAGTTACAAAATAGTCACAGGGATGTAAGATACAGCATAAGGAATATAGTCAATAATACTGTAATAACTATGTATAGTGCCAGGTGAGTACTAGACTTATCAGGGACTCACTTCATAAACTATATAAATATACACTACTATGAACACCTGAAACTAATAAAAGATAATGTTGAATGCCAACTGTAATTTTAAAAAATGTTGTTGTTTTTTTAAAAGTTTGTAGCAGAGGATAGTTAGAGTAGAAAGTAACAGCTCTCAAAATGAGAGGGGGTCCCAAATGGGTTGCCCCTGTATATATTTTTAAATGTCATCTAGATACTAAATAAAAGAAACAAAAGACCACATATTGGGTTATTCAGTTTAGATTAAGTTTTCTGAAAAGGCAAATCCATAGATATAGAAAATAGATTAGTGGTTGCCTGGGACTGGTGGTGGAGTGGGAAGTAACTGCTAACGGGCATGGGATTTCTTTGGGTACAATGGAGATATTCTAATACTTAGCAGTATTTTTTTTGCTGAGCCATCCTGCCACCTGTTGGCAGCTCAGCAGCAGCTTAGCTCGGGCTGGGCATCGAACTGCTGTTGCTTAGAGCTCAGCTCGCATTCTCGAGCGAGCTCTAACCAACTGAGCCACTCGGCCAGCCCACAATGGAGATATTCTAAAATTAGATTGTGATCACGGCTGTGCAACTCTGTACATTTACTAGGAACATTGAATTGTACTTAGTGAATTTTAAATAAACTATAACTTTAATAAAGCTATCTAAAAAAGAAGTGTCAGCCAGAGCTAGTCATTTGAAGGCTTGAGTGAGACTAAAAGACCTGCTTCCAAGATGATACACTCTCACGGCTGGCAAGTTAATCCTGGTGGTTGGGTGGAGGCATCAGTTCCTCATTATGTGGTCCTCTCCATAGTGCTGCCTGAGTGTCCTGAAGACATAACAGCTGGCTTCCCCAAGAGTGAGTGATTCAAGAGAGACTAAGGTGGAAACTGCAGTGTCTCTTATAACCCAGCCTCAGGAGTCACACACCATCACTTCCACCATATTTTATTGGATACACAGGCCAGCCATGATTTAGTCTTGGGAGACTATTTCCCAAAAGAGTGAGTACCAGGAAATGAAAATCATTTGGGGCCATCATGGAGGCTGACTAGCATACCACAGAACTCAAGAGTTTTATCTTCAAGGGTCTAGGAGCACCATTTGGGTCATTCTTAATCTTACCTACATAACTGGCATTTCTACTCATAAGTCCAGAGTGCCATATTGCTGATCTTTTATATATCTGTTGTTTTCAGTTCTCTATTGGTAAACTATCTAAATGTTTTAAACATTAAATTTCCCAAGTGAATCCATTTCTTTGTTTGAGGGGTCTAATACCCATATTTTAAAATATTTCCTCTAGTCGTGGAGACCTTACAGTTTTCTTATGGATGCCTAACAATTTAAGCTGCTATTTTCTTCAGTTGATAGCAATGAAAGCCCTGACTTCCTATTACAAGTTCATTTTGCAAAGTCTGTTACACTAAACCTGAAATTGATGTAATAACAATGCCTTCATTGTTTTTGAGTCATAAGCTATAGTGGTAATGTATTTTAATCTAAAATATCAAGAAAAAGACCCTATTTCATTTATCTATTGCTAAGTAAAAAACCACTCTGAAACTGAGTGGCTTAAAACAACAATGCTCTGTGGATTGGGTGGGGAGTTCTTCTGTTGGTTTCACCTGGGCTCACTCATGCAGCTGCATTCATCTGGAAGGGTCACCTGGGGAAGAAGGTCCAAGATGGCCTCATGGCTGGCAGTTGATGCTAGCTGGGGTGCCTTGGTTCCCTGCCATGTGGCCTCTCATCCTCCATAGCCTAGACTGACTTTCATAACAGTATTAGACCAGTCTTGAAGGTTACACACAGTCACTTTTACCACATGCCTTGGTCAAAACAAGTCACAGGGTCAGAAAAGATTCAAGGCCTAGGGAAATAAATTCCATCCTTTGATGGGGGGAACAGAAAAGTCTTATTGCAAGGAGACATAGGAGGAATTATTATAGCCATCTTTGCAAATAGTCTTTATCACAGACCCAAATGCTACTTCTGATAATTTCTATTGCCTCTGATTTATTATTTTTGCTTTGTTTTAATTAAGAATACCACTTACAGGATTAAAAAGTTTATATATTTTCTGTGATATCTTTCTCCTTTAGAGGCAATATCAAATTACTGTCTTCTTGGTAACTACGCCTCAGAATCTTAGCTGTTCAACTAACCCTTTAAACCTTTGGCTTTTTGTTTCTAATATAAATGTATTGAACACAGAGCAATTTTTAAACACTTTTGGAGGGAGAAAGGATGAATCTTTATGAATCTTGTAAGCAGGTAAAAAGGTAAATTTTGATCTAATCAGATTATTTTGTTACTGGAATCTGAGAAGACTGATCATCTTAGAGGAATTGTAGCAAATGGTTCATATTTTTTCAGGCAATATTTATGATTGTGCTGTGAAAAGTAAGATGCTCTACAAATATAACTGATTTTCTTAAATATCAATGTTTAGTGGTTTCATAAATCGATTTAAGTGAGACCTTAAATGGGGAGTAATTATCATTTGAATAATTATTACATAAAGTAGACCAGACATAACATGAAATAACACTTGCTTATCCTTCCAACTTCATCTTTTGGTATTCTGACCTTTAAATATATATTGCAACCACACTGAAGTGCTAGTAATTTCTTTGATATTTCAAGACTTTGGAAACTCACTATTTCCCCTATCTAGAAACTCCCTCACCACCATCACACCACCACCACCACCACATCCTTTGCCTGAATAATTTCTACTCTTTCTTAAAAATACAGTTCAGAAGCTCCCATTTTTGGAGAGCTTTGCCCAGTGTGAATTAGAGCCCTTCATTATGCACTCCTTCAAATATTTTTATCCCTTTTCTGTCTAGAAAGCCAGGGATGTGTCTTGAAGATAATTGCTGATTGTCTTCTCCATTATCTGTTTTCTCCTCATTAGAATCTCCAGTTTTAGCTGGCAAATAAAATGCTTAGAATAAAGACTACATTTCCCAGCCTACCGTGTTGCTATTTGGTCATTGACTAAATTCTAACAAATGAGATGTTAGCTGAAGATGAGGCATACAGCAGCTCCTGGAAATTTTCCTTAATAGGTAGCTATGGTACCCTTTATGCCGTCAACGAAAAGAACCTGAATCTCTGAAATTTTTAGAAAGAATTTTATTTGGGTTTTGCTGAGGACTATTGGTCAAGAACAGAGCTGCAAGAGGCCTTGAAACACGGGTTCAACTTTGGAAAAGTCACGAGCACCTATATACACTTGTAACAGAGTGAAATGCTCAGTCTCTCTGATTCCATCTTGTTTGGGCCTGCATTGTTCCCATGGCTTTCAGGCTAATAACTCCTGCTTTAGACGTCATTAGAAGTATTGTGCTTGGGGCTTGTTTATGAAAACAGCCTGTCCCATTTCCCCTTCCCTTGTCATAAAAGAAGCCTGAACTCTGCACTTTCTTAAGATGGGTTTGAGGATTAGGGCTCCCATGTTCTCTGCTAGCACCTTCTCAATCAATCAACAATTCCTTACTCTCCAAACTCTGATGTTTTGAGTTTTGGCCTTTTGAAGTATGGGGCACACAGGACTTTGGACAAGGAACAGGCAGAAGAGTAAGCAAAGAAAAATACTTGCTATGCATCAGAAGTCAATTAGGGTACATACATTTCAATGATTAACAGTTCTACATCATATGGAAGGAATGTATAGGAAAGATAAAGATGGGTCATTTTGCCCCCACCCCCCAGGAAGTCTAGAAATAGGGTCTGGAAACAGTTGTACTGCTTTGAAACCCCTTAAGGTGAATTTTTATCAGGACGCAGAAAAAAAACAGGCAGCTTTTTATAATCATTGATCTTTAGTGCAGGTCATGTGGGCCCTGTGGTTTTCTCTTTAACTGTTTCCAATGCTAGGTATGACCTGCTAAGTAGTAAAAGGCTATTCTATGCCTCTGGAGAAATAAATTAGTTTTGCTGGCATGGGGCGTGACAAAAATAAAATTTTAAATAGGGAGTAATAAGTTAATCTGGTCCTAGACTTAGAGAATATAATGAATTGTTAAAGAGAAAAACCACAGACCTAAAATGGCATCACTTGTGCTAAAAGCCCAGGATACCAAACCTAGATTTAATACCTCACCTAACTGCAGTTTCAGTCTCTCTCAGAAAGGTAA
This sequence comes from Aselliscus stoliczkanus, assembly GCA_033961575.1. Lineage (NCBI taxonomy): Eukaryota > Metazoa > Chordata > Mammalia > Chiroptera > Hipposideridae > Aselliscus > Aselliscus stoliczkanus. The sequence goes on from CM066732.1 coordinate 104,022,553, forward strand.
TCTTAGTCAACCAGTCTGGAATTTTCTGGTCAAGCACCAGGAAAGGTAACCTGTTACATGGGTCCTCTCTATTGCTCCCATCCTCAACTATAGAAAAAAGAGGCAATCCGCATGATAAAAAACAAAACAACATCAACAAAATAAACCCTCTTCCTGATGCCCATGCCCCAAAATAATCCTTTCTTTCCTTTTGTTACTAGCTGCCTTGCCCCATGCTCCCTCCTATAAAAATCTTCCATTTCGTACACCTTGGAGTTGCTAGATGGTATACTACCCAGTTCACGAATCACTAAATAAAGCCAATTAGGTCTCCAAATTTACTCAGTTGAATTTTATTTTTTAACACTGTGTTCTTCTGGCTGCTAAGAGGAAAATCAATTATGCTAATAACCAGGCACTATGTTTTTGAGATCACCAAGTACTGTACCGTACTCTTAGGGAAGGGCTAAGATGGTCAGAGGACTGGACCCCTAACACCACACCCCTAAACAGAAGTGAGAAGGCACAGGAATCAGTACTTCATCTTTGTGTCCCTTTCTGTAGGAAAGAATTCATATCAGGGGCAGAAACAAGAAAGTTCAGGAGGGTCTGGCTCCAATGGTGATGGTAGTGATGGTATGTAGTTGCCTGTGGGGGTCGGGGGGAGGTGCCAACATGAATTAGGTGTTAACAAAAAAAACTGAAGTTCTTACTTGCCTTTACTTTTAATCTAGTTCTAAATGTCGCAAGCACATTTGTATAGGCATATTCCTGTGACCACATATGAAGCAAGATTATAAAAGCTGTTCATGGACAAATGCTCAGGATACATTAAACTTTTATCAGGTTTTTTAAAGAATAATTGTAAAACGAAATAATTATCAGACAATAGACGGATGGATAAACAGATTGTGGTATATACTGTTAAAAAAAAAAAAAAGAAAAGAAACATGTAACCCAAAAAGAGTCACTTGCTAAGCCATGTCACCAAAGCAAAACTTAAACTAGCCTAATTGCAGTTTCAGCTTCTCCCAGGAGTGGAATTTTAAACCAATCAGTCTAGAATTTCCAGATCAACCCTAGTGAGGTAATCTGCCTGATAAGACCCCCTGCATCCCCCTAAGGGAAGGTATACTTGCCTGAAATAATCCACTCTATTAATTTATTGGTCCTACCCTCTTTCTGCCTCTAAAAACCCCACATTTTGTACAACTTATCATAGCACCCTACTAGTTGCTAGATGAGATGCTGCTTGATTCATGAGTCACTTAATAAAGCCAATAAGATCTTGAAATTTACTCAGTTAAGTGATGCTCTTTACCAATACATATGATATATACACACAATACAATATTATTCAACCAGAATGAAGAATGAAATACTGATATATGCTATAACATGAATGAACCTCAAAAAAAGTATGCTCAGTGAAAGAAACTAGACCTAAAAGGTTGCATATTATATGGTTCCATTTATATGAAAATATCCAGAATAGGTAAATCCATAGAGACAGAAAAGAGATTGGTGGTTGCCAGGGGCTGGGGGAGGGAGGAATGGGGAGTGACTGCTTAATGGGTACTGGGTCTCCTTCTGTGGTGATAATAATGTTTTGCAGCTAGATGTCTTTGAATTGTTCACTTTAAAATGACTAAGTTTATGTTATGTGAATTTCACCTCAATAAAAAAAAGGATTTTTTGTAAATTAAAAAATCAAACTGTGTGTGTGTGTGTATAAAGAAAAAGATCCAGAAGGTATAGAACAGTTATTATGTCTAGATGATAGAATTATGAACATGTTTAATTTTAATCTTTTTGCAGTTTCCAGTTTTTCTGCAATAAAAATATATATATATGGCTTTTATATTGATAAAAAATAATGATTTCAAATTTGTAAATGAAGAGTAGATTTTATGTGTACGAAGAGGTTTAATTATAAAACTAGGAAACCATGCTCATGTAATCTATGTCAGTTTTCCTGTGGCAGAATTAAATTTTAAGTATGACTATAAGGGGCTTATGGAATATACAGAGGGTGCCAAAAAATGTATACACATTTTAAGAAAGGAAAAAACTGTATGAAAATTACACTGATGGCAACCACTATGAGCACCTTTTGTAACTGCAGAAGTCAAACGTTACTTGTATTCATCTTTTGTTATCGGTACATATTGAGTATTACAATTTTAATACAGTTTTTTCATTTTTTGAAATGTGTATACAGGGCAGCCGGGTGGCTCAGTTGGATATAGAGTGTACTCTGAACAATAATGTTGATGGTTCGAGTCCCACATGGGCAAGTGAGCTGCGCCCTCCACAACTAGATTGAAGACAAGACTTGAGCTGAGCTGCCACTGAGCTGCTGCTGGGCAGCCAGATGGTTCAGTTGGTTTAGAGTGTGTGCTTTTAACAAGGTTGCCAGTTCAGTTCCCACATGGGATGGTGGGCTATGTCTTCTGCAACGGCAACTGTGACTTGGAACTGATGGGTCCTGGAAAAAACACTCTGTTACCCAATAAAAAAAAAAATGCAAATTGCTTTTTAAGAAAATGTGTATACAGGGCCGGCCGAGTGGCACGGTGGTTGGGTGCTGGCTTCGAAAGCCAGCGGCCCCGGTTCGGGTCCCATATGTGAAGGCCAGTGACACTGCCCTCAAAAATAAATAAATAAATAAATAAATAATGTGTATACATGCTTTTGGCACCCTCTTTATTTCACTATTTTTAAAATACAATAATTTTCACGTACTTGTATACAAAATTTCAAATATGAATGCAAATACCCTGTCTAAATTTGTTTTTAAAAAAGTGCTTCAGTGGATTCTATATCCTGAATAAACTTACATAAGACGTCTGACAATAAAGTTCACAAACTTTTTGCAACGATGTTGCTAAACTTTTTTAATATCAGAGAGATTATTCATTATGAATTTGTACCAACTGTACAAACAGTTAACCAAGTTTACTATTTGGAAATCCTGAAAAGCCTGTGTGAAAAAGTTAGACGAAAACAACCTGAACTTTTTGTCAACAGTTCATGGCTCTTGCATCACGACAATGCACCAGCTCACAAGGCACTGTCTATGAGGGAGTTTTTAGCCAGTAAACAAATAACTGTATTGGAACACCCTCTATATTCACCTGATCTGGCCCCCAATGACTTCTTTCTTTACCCAAAGATAAAGAAATATGGAACGGAAGACATTTTGATGACACTCAGGACATCAAGGATAATACGACAGCTTTGATGGCTATTCCAGAAAAAGAGTTCCAAAATTGCTTTGAAGGGTGGACTAGGCATTGGTGTCGGTGCATAGCTTCCCAAAGGGAGTAATTCAAAGGTGACCATAGTGATACTCAGCAATGAAATATGTAGCACTTTTTCCAGAACGAGTTTGCGAATTTAATTGTCATATCTTGTATGGCCTACAAAGCCTCCCTTTATGGAAAATTTTCTCTCCCTTTATGGAAAATATCAACCCCTAATGTAAGGAAGCAATCCTGCCAATATCTAAGGGAAGAATGTTCTGGCAAAGACAATGGCAAGAGCAAAGGCCAGGACTGTGGTTGTGTTGTGTTTAACGAACTGCACAGAAGACAGTGGGGTTGGAGGGCAGTGAGCAAGAAGGAGAGTGGTAGGAAACAAGATCAGAAAGAAAACTATGAGTCACATCTTGGGGTCAGGATTTTAACTGAGATAAGAAGCTATTTAAGGGATTGAATAGGGAATGCTATGACATGCTAGGCTGAAGGGCAGGGGTTCTTAACTTATATATTATGAACAGGAAAAAATATCTTTATTGCCACTAAGTTTTAGTTGCATTTAATATTTACTTCAATTATGAATATAGTTAACAAAACACAATAATTTTGTCATCAACAGAAATCACAAATATGTTCATAAATCACAGTTGCTACAGTTATCTTGAAATACCATTTACTAATATCTCTACTTAGGAATTGGTACTATACCTTCTACTATATCTTATTTAATGCATTAATAAAGTATATGGATATATATCACCATATTATATATCTATATTATATACATCTATACTATACATACATATTACTATATCACAAATTTGTTTCGATATTTTAATAACTATATGTCAATGTAATTGTTTTTGTTTAATGCAACGTGTTTCACTTTATGTATTTAAAAGCATCCTTCTGAAAGATTCCAATATGCTTGACCAGACTGCTAAAGAGGTCCAGGGCCCAAGAAAGACTAGCAATGGAAGCAGAGGGAAGCATTAGAAGGACTAAATTGGAGAAGAGAGAACTAGGTGGGTCCAAGGTAGCTATTTTAATCTGCCTGGCACATAGTACGCACTAAATATATGAAAATTATTATTGTTATTATTAACATTTTGATATATATCCTTTTGGTGTTTTAGCTGTGTGTGATTTATGCTACTTTTGTTCTGCATTTTTTTCACTATAAAATACATTTCATCCTTGAATAGGTGGGTTTGAACTATGCAGGTCAACTTATATGTGGATTTTTTTCAGCAAATATAGAGTCGGCCTGCCATATTTCTGGGTTTCTCATCTGAGGATTCAATCATCCACAGATCAAAACAGTATTTCAATCCACAATTGGAAATCTTCAGATGTGGAGAGCAGATTATATGCATTGTTCATTTTATATAAGGCACTTGAGCATCAGAAGACCTTGGTATCTTCTGGCAGACCTTGGCAGAGGGTCCAATCCACTGTGGATATGAAGGGACGAATTTAGTTAAGTTTTAGGGGAATCAAAAATTACATACAGATTTTCAACTTCACAGGATTGGCACTCCCAACCCCCCTGTTGTTCAAGGGTCAACTGTATATCATAAACATCATTCTATCCTACACATTTTTAGTATCACTTTAATGGTCAAAGAGCAGTTAATTGTAGAGATGTATCATTATTTATTCAATTAATCCTTAATCATTGGACATTTACATCCTTGTTTTTCTTGTTATGAAAAAAAACATAACAAACAGCAGCATTAAATCTTAGTACATTCATGATTAGTTCCTTAGGATAAATTCTAAAATTGGAATCAGGATGTATTACACAGTGTACAAGATACATAATTCAGTCTCTTAAAGATTTCCATTTCAGCTTCCCTCCTAGTTGAGATTTCATCTTTCTTCTTTGGCTCTCATATACATAAGCAACTCTGAAGTTAACCCTCTTGGTTCAACCCAAGTCCCGGGAGTTTCCCCAGACTTACACACACACTGTTGGTCTGCTCCATTCAGTTCTGACTTCCTACATAGAATTAAGCAACCAGAACCAAAACTAAATTCTACCATCCACTCGGTGGCAGTATTTCCTAAATGTTGGGTAGAATATCTGGGAGCAAATAAGTAGCTTCTGTTATTTCAAGAGTACTTTCCATGTAAACCCAATCCCATAAAGTGATGTCCAATGTCACATGAATGGAAAGAGGTAGGATTGTTCAGGCAGATGCTTACTAGGTCAGTACAGTTGAGTGGTAATTCTAGATTAGTTTGAGGGTTACTTCAACAAATAGCTTATAATGTTAATTTTCTTTTTTTTTTTTTTTCTTTTTAGAGGGCAGTGTCACTGGCCCTCATATGTGGGATCCGAACTGGGGCCGCTGGCGTCCCAAGCCAGCTCTCAACCACCGCGCCACTTGGCAGGCCCTAATGTTAATTTTCTCATTAAAAATATCAGATTACAGAAATTTTTGAAGTAGAGAAAAAAGTCACATATTTTTACTAACATAATCTGTTAACATATCATTATATTCCTTTCTCATCCATTTTTCTTTAAGCATATTTTTATAGTTATAATTAAACTGCATATAAAATTGACTTCTATACCAGACAAAATAGACTTTAAAACAAAGGCTATAATAAGAGACAAAGAAGGACCCATTAATTCCATTTCTGGGTGTTATTCTGAAAAAACCCAAACATTAATTCAAAAAGACATATTTATACATACATTCATTGCAGTATTATTTCAATAGCCAAGATACTGAAGCAACCTAAGTGTCCATCAGTAGATGAATAGATAAAGAAGATGTGGTACATATATACCATGGAACATTTCAGCTATAAAAAAGAATTAAATCTTGCCATCCGCAACAGAATAGATGGACCTAAGGTGGGGCGGGGGACATATTATGTTGAGTGAAATAAGTCAGACAAATACCATATGATTTCCCTTGTATGTGGAATCTATAAAACAAAATGAATCAACAAACGAAACAGAAACAAACTCATAAATACAGAGAACATTTTCATGGTTGCCAGATAGGGGTGGTTTGGGGGGATGTGTAAAGGGATTAAGAAGTACAAATAGGTAGTTACAAAATGACCAGGGGAATGTAAAGCATAGCATAGGGAATATAGTCAATAACATTGTCATAAGTATGTATGGTGTCAGATGAGTACTAGATTTATTGGGGCAATCACTTCATAAGTTATATAAATGTCTAATCACTATGTTGTACACCTGAAATTAACATAATATTGTGTGTCAACTGTAATTGAAAAATAAAAAATTATTTTTAAAAAAATGACTTCTACTTTCCTCCTAGCAATAATCACATTGAAAAATTAATATATTGAAATAAAATACATTAAAATATTAAGAATACTTGTTTCTAGGAGAAGTGATTAGAGGTGATTATACCAGGTAGTTAAAGCCATTTTTCCTTATTCTCTATCACATCACCCTATTTCCTCTACGATTTCATCTTTCCTCCTGGGCTCATGTATACATGAACTGTCTGAGTTAACCCTCCTGATTCAACCCAAGCCCCCAAATTTCCCCAGATGTACATACACTTGTACACACTTAAATGAGTTCCTTCACTTATCACAATCCATAGTTATCTAGCTTATATATTTTATTGTGTTAGCTCAAATTCTCTGAAAATAGACTCTAGAGTAGAGTTGTGTGACGAAGGTTTATAGGGGGCTATAAAGAAAAGACTGCAGCACTGGGCAGAGGGAGAAGCTGGCTGCAATGTAGCTGCTACTGAGGAGGCCTCAGCTGGGCCTGTCAGAGCTCTGGAGCTGCGATGGCTCTTAAGAGCTGTCTGAAATTGAGGTAAGAAGGCTAGGCCTTTGTGAGTCCTCATGAGCTAGTCATTGGCCATAAGCCACCCCTGAGAGGGGATGTAAACCCAGACAAGGCCATGCCCTGGGAAGAGAGGATAATTTGAAACCTTTTTTTTGTTTGTTTGTTGTTGTTTTTTTAGGGCAATGTCACTGGCCCTCATATGTGGGACCGAACCGGGGCCACTGGCTTACCAAGCCAGCGCTTAACCACCGTGCCACTAGGCCAGCCCAAGAGAGGGTAATTTGAGAAGAGCAGCCTCCTGTAGAATTATTTACCGAGTTATTGTTTGTATCACCCCTGAAATGGAAATATCATGCAGGCAGAATCCTTCTCTGTCTTGTTTAGTGTATTTCCAGTATTTACTCATTAATATATATATATACATAAACACAAATATAAACAACCCTTTGTTAGACTATTGAACACATGGAGGCCTAGAGTTTGAGGTATTTGCCAATGGGTTCCCAGCTAGTGAGTGATGGAACTGGGTCTCCACATTTCTCATCTCAGTGCCCATGCTCTTAATTCTTTTCCAAAACACATAGGGGTTCCTGTTCACACTTAGAGCTTTCAGAAGGAAGTAGGGCCTCTAAACATGAGCGATCCCCAGAGAAATCTGAAATGTAAAAGACAGAGTTAGGCCAGCTGAGCTCACTCAGATCCCTTACTGTCAACCTGATCTTCCAATGCTCCCCAATAGGGGTTCTGCATTTCATTTTAAAAAGGAAGAAGTTCTGTGTTCTAAAAATGGGTTTTCTGTTTCCAGATTGTCACATTTTTGAAAATATGAAACCAACTTTGGGCAAGAGAGATAGGTAACATGAACTTAGTCACTTCTGTAGGCATCCTGAGTATGAAAACGGAGGAAGAAATTTCTTTACGCCATTGTTAATATACACTTCTTGCCCTCATCAAATTTTTTGATGAAACAATATAATAAGTCTAGGAAGAGGCTCTGATCATGACTTCAACAATTAGTGCAAAGAATTTCATATTTATGAGTCTACATGAAAGGGAATATTTCTGAGAGGGTATGGGTCAGACTCAGCATCTCAGAGGAATTGTGTTGAGCTCAGTGCTCAGGAGGTGTGGCCTATTCAACTGGGAAAGCTGTTCATTTATATGTTTCAGATAAAATAAATGGCCTGATTTGTTTCATTTATTATTTACAGTTAATTCATAGGCATATGGGTATGGAAGAAACCAACTGGGGGAAGAGAGATGTGAAGCTTATAAGTTTTGAGACCCTCTTAAAAAAAGGAATAACAGAACCAAATTGTGGTACTGTTATATACCCAAAGGTGAATATTTATTTGGATGAAAAAAGAAATCAACAAATTACAGATTTTAAAATGCTGACAAACACCAAAAACCTTACAAAACTTTAAAAAATAATATTTTCATTAACTGCCTGACATATCTGTATACTATGTTTCTTCTCCATATTTTTCGGCTACAAATTTTTCACATGACATTGATTTTATAGGTATGAAATTCTATAGAGAGAATAGAAGGAAAAGTCAATCTTTCCTATAGTATGGTAATCAAAACTTTTATTTTTGATTGCTGGGATATTTAAAGCATCCAATTTCTCTCTCTCTCTCTCTCTTTCTCTCTCTCTCTCTCTCTCTCTCTCTCTCTCTCTCTCTCTCTCTCTCTCTCACACACACACACACACACACAGTAATACTGCTACAGATTTATGCCCCACATACACTGAGATTCTGATAAAATATATTGTGTGAAATTGCTATCAAAAAACAAAAAAGATATATATTTAAAACTGATTATGCTGCATTATCAAGTATATTCCTAAAAAGAGAGAGAGCTTTCATTTTGACTAGGCATGGAAAACTGAATCTTCCATTTACAATTTTATACTTCTGATGATTAGAAGGATTTTCCACGTACTAACTTTGGGTTGGTATGGTTCCTTTTACTTTCAGTCTTTCCATATCTTTATATTTAAAGTACATATCTTGTGAGCATCCTGATCATCTTTGTCTTTTGATAGAAGAATTTAGTCCATTTGCATGCTCTTTGGGTTGTTTTCTGCAGCAGCATTGATTGTCCCCAAGTTACCCCATCATAAGCCTTGTGTTTGTTTCTCACCCACTATTAACACATTTCGGTGCCAGAAGCTATAGGACACATTCACATAGTGGTAGGACCTCTCGCCCTGCACCTTCATGCGAAAACACCAGATGAGTTGGCACAGCTGGCAGTAGGTATTTTCCTGGAACCCATTCCCATATTGAGCAGACTAGCAATAACTTTACAAGGAAGTGATTATGAACCACTTAAATTATCCCACCACACCCAATGTATCCCCAAGTCAACCTTCATTTATCTGACTTCCAGAAATGCCCATGGCCATTGATCCAACAATCAACATGATGAGTAGTTTGATTTTCCATTACACCTGTGGTTTTCCCTCAGATCATTTCATTAGGACTCTAATATGCAACTCCAAAATAATTCATAGAGGTACTCAATATTTACCTTTCAAATATTTAAATTAGTGGTTCTCCCTCTAACTAAACTGCATATGAGAATTACCCAGGGAACTTTTAATGTCCAGTGTCAATGTCCAGGTTCTATTCCAGACCAAATAAACCAACATCTTTGGGAGTCGAAGGAATACTTACTTGATAGTGATGCTTGTGTACTTAATTTTGCATCCCTGCAAGAGGCACATACTGTCAGGTTGTCCCATAATGAATATTGCTAAGTTTCATCACCAAATTAAACTGGTGATTACAAAATCACTCCACTGTAAAGGTACATTTGTTCTTTGCAATTCACAGATAATCTGTGGGATGAAGTTTTAGAAACTTGTAAATATTCTGTTTCCCGACAACTTTTCACTTAATGGTTTTACCACTCATTGATAATTCTTGCAATATGAGATTGCTAACTGGTAATTTTCTAGTTTAGTATTCTTCTCTCATTTGCTATTTGCATTCTTCTCTAAAGAAGAATGACTGCCCTGCCTCCCACCCCTTTTTGAGTATCCATTATGGACTCATGGATTATTTGTCCAATGGGTTACTTTCAGCTACCCTCAACCATTTCAGTCATTATTTAATGTGATGCTAAACTTGTCCTGAATTTGTCATTGGGGATCGCTTCAAGCTGGCTCCTTAATCCCTGGAAACTGTGAATATGTTTCCTTACATAACAAAATGGACTTTATAGATGTGGTTAAGTTAAATACCTTGAGGTGGGGAGGTTATCCTGGATTATCTAGATGGGTCCTTAAAGCCTTTCCAAGCTGTGGTCAGAGGGAGATGTGACTATTAAAGAGGGGTCAGATGGAGAAGCAACCTCACTGGCTATGAAAATGGAGGAAGGGGACCATGAGCCGAGGAAGGTGGTGGCTTCTAGAGGCTGGAAAAGGTAAGGAAACAAATTCTACCCCAGAGCTCCCAAAAGGGATGCAACCCTGCCAACATCTTGATTTTAGCTCAATGAAACCCATGTCAGAATTCTGACCTAAAGAACTATACAATAAAATTGTGACATTTTAAACAACTGAGTTTGTGGTAAATTTATTACAGTAGCAATAAGAAATGAATATACAGGACAACAGTCAGTTGTCTTTTAATTTTTAATTTTTACAAATTTAAAAGATCGAAATGATATTTTATGGTCATTTTACTTGCATTTTTTGTTTGTTTGTTTGTTTGTTTTGTTGTTTTGTTTTGTTTTAGCTAAGCCATCCTGCCACCTGTTGACAGCTCAGCAGCAGCTCAGTTTGGGCCAGGAATCGAACTGGAGACCCTGTTGCTCAAAGCTTGCACTCTTGAGTGAGCTCTTAACCAACTGCGTCACTCGGCTGGCCCTTTTACTTGCATTCTTGATTATTGGTAGTTTTAAATATTTATTCCATATGTTTATTGGAATTTTTCCTATTTTTGAATTTCTGTTTGCGGTCTTTGCCCATTTTTCTTTTAGACTGTTTTATTTTATTATTGATTTGGAAGAGCTTTTTATATATTATGGAAATTAATCTTCCTAGTGTTTTCCCCAGTTTTTAATTTGTTATAACATTTTGCCATTTTTTTAAATATGAATTTTAGGTAGTTAATGCATCATTCTTTTCTTTTCTTTTCTTTTTTAAAATCCATAATGCTTAGAATAACATTTCTCTTCTCAAGACCATAAAAGTATTTCCACAATTTTCCATATTTTTATATTTAAATCTTTGCTCCTTATACAACTTATTTCAATGAAAGTGTTAGACATACATTCATCACTTTAAAAATTTTCTAGACAATCATCCCAACATCATTTATGGATTAATTATCTTTTCCCCACTGATTTTTAAATGCCACTGTTTTATATTAAATCACAGTATTGCAGGGAAACTCAATTAGGAAGCTATTGCAGTAATTCCATTTTTTTAAAAAAAGATTTTTATTGGAGAATTGGGGGAGGGGAACAGACAAGTTACCGTCATTTTGTTATTCAGTCTAGTTGTAGAGGATACCACTTCACTGGCCCATGTTGGTATTATGATCATTTTGCTCTTCCCAGCTGAGGCAGTCAGTCACTGGCCATTGGATGGCCACTCAGGGCAGCTCTCGCAGCTGCCGGCCGCTCAAGGTAGCTCATGGCAGCCCACTGCAGCAGGGGCTGCAGCCTACGCCATCACCAACGACTCATGGCAGCCCAGCTCCAGGTCAAGCTGTTGTTCACCATCTTAGCTGTAGAGGATGCAGTGTCACTGGCCCCCATGTGGGATCCGAACAGGCGGCCTTGCTGCTCAGAGCTCACGCCCCTAAGCCAACTCTTAACCAACTAAGCCACTCAGCCAGCCCCAGTAATTCTACTTTTGGACTATGGTCATCTATTCCTGTGCCAGGGTCAAAATATTTTAGTTACTATTGCTTTATAGCTTAATATTTGGTAGGAAATTCCCCTTCATTTTCTTTTATAATTTTCTTATTTAATCATTTATTTGTTCTTTCATCCAAAAAAAAATATTTACTGAGCACCTACTGGATACCAGCCTCTGTTCCAGCTGTTGGAATAAAAAAGAACAAAGTTCCTGCTCTTAAAGAGCTTGCATAGTCTAGAAGAGGAGATGAACAGTGAAACAAATTTATTAAAGGTTGTGATTAATGCTAAGAAAGAAAAAAATAGGATAATATAATAGACGATGATTGGATAAGATTGTAGATCATGGAAGGCCTCTCTGAGGAGGGGACATTTACCAGGATGAGAAGGAGCTAGCTATGTGAAGGAGCATTCCAGACAGAAGGAAGAGCAAGTGCAAAAGTCCTGAGTTGAAGGAAAGCTTGTCATACTCTGGGAACAGCATGAAGAAAGATAAAGAGTGGACATCTTTAATTTTCTCCCTTCCCCCCAGATCCACTGTTTCCCCAACCCTTCCCCAAAAGGCTGACTTCTAAGGACTGTATCAGTGGCTCCCTTGCCCTCTGGTTTCTGGTCGAGTTCAGCCACAGGGGGAGGAAGGGAGGAGAATGGAGTCAGGAGACTTATTGTCTTGCCTCCCTCCCTGTTGGGTTGTCTCCTGTTGGCTGCATCCTGTACTGAAGGCCACAGTGCCTGTCAGCCCCCCTCTTGCACAGCTCTCAGGCTCCCCGCTGTGACCAGGCCCAGGATGCTGCACCTCCCCATATTGCTTTTCCCAAGCTCCACCATTACCTGTGATCAGACTTACATTTTTCAAAGATCACTCTGGTTATTTTAAAGTATGAACTGGAGGAATGGAGGTTTAGAGCAAGAAGAAAGGCAGCAGAGAGATTTGACAATAACAAAATTACCACCAAGACGGACTTTAAAAATCTTGATTGTGTGGACACTGTCTGAGGAACGCTAGACTCTGAACTCCATTTATTCTTCCCACTTTTTCAATAACTGTTTATGTGCCTGGCATTATTATAGGCACTTGGGAGTGATAGAAAGTATTTATTTTAATATATATATAAAACATTTGAATATATATTATATATATAATACATAATATATTTGAAAGAGATAAGTGGCAAGGAATAATGAAAATGTAGAGCATGGCAATAGGGTTGGGAGTACAGGAGTGGTAGAAGTGGGTACAAGTTTCAATAATTCATCACTGAGAAGGTGCCATTTGAGTTAAGGCTTAGAGAATGTGAGGAAATGAGCCATGTGGAGACTATTGCAGGCAGAGGAGAAGGTCCCTGTAAAAGTGCCAACCCAAGGGCATGTCTGGTCTTGTCAGGAGCAGCAGAGGCCAGTGTAGCTAGAGCTTAGGGGCCTCAGAGCCAGCGAGAGGAAATGAGGTCAGAGCGGCCACAGAAGCCTTATCACGTGGGGCCTTTCTTGGGAAAGACGCAGCAGAGAAGAGGGAACTGCTGACCCCACCTCTCTCCCCCACTCCATGGATCAACTCACCCTTCACTTTGGGGGAGAAGTAAGCACTCTCACACAGCCTCCTTCTATCTAGTGTTCCATGTCTGATGAAAGGGGAAATTCAGTAATTACTCTTAGTTTCTCAGGATGCAATGGTTCTATCTAATTGTATCTGTGCAGTGTCTAGCAAGAAATGCTGGACTAATTCTCCAATGTCTGTAAAATATTGGCATCCTAGCATAAGGAAACTGAAATTGCACCACTAACGTTGTAGAGGCATTGGCAGCTAAGTTATTCGGGGTCCCCATGGCAGCAGCCTGCCTACCAGGATTGCTGGAGGATGGAGCAGGATAGTTGGAGCACCAGAACAAAGTTATTGATTTTCTGTTCCACTGAGGAAGATGTTTGATTGTATTTTCAGAACACCTTTGGGAGAAAAAAGAGGAAAGAAAAACAGTCTCTCTTATTACTCTCTCTCCACTTGTGAGCAGTAAATTTAAATTAACCTTTTTATAAAGATTTTTGTTATGAAAAATTTCAAGCATATACAAAAGGTGAGAGGATAGTATATTAAATCTCTGTGTACTCATTACCCAGATTCAATCATTGTCAACTAATGGCCAATCTTATTTTTTCTATTTATCTTAACTATATATATTTCTTCTGGGGTATTTTACAGCATATTTCAGGCATCAATATGTGTTGAGCACTTACTGGACACTGTTCTAAATGCTTGAAATACAGCAATGAAGAAAGTAGACAAAAATCCCTATCCACAAAAATGTCAGTGTAGTTAGGGGAGAGAGATAAAAATAAAATCATTAAGTGAATTGTATGGTATGTTAGGTGATAAGTGCAAAGGAGAAATTTAAGGCAGGCAGGGGAGGAAAAGTGCTGGAGCAGAAGTCACAACTTTAAATAAGGGGTCAGGGTACATGTGATGGAAGTTGGGATGCACTGCTCAGATCGCACTTCAGGACTGAAGGACTTATTCCACCAGCTTCTGAAAAGAATCCCCTCATCCAAGGTTATGACCTCTTCCTGGGAAGGCCTACACCCATTAACTGACCTGTGCAGGAGTAAAAGTGCCTACACCTCTCCCCGCAATTCAGGACAATTCTAAAGAGTCATCTCATCTTTAGAATTCCTTGTGGGATTGGCTAATGCTTCCATTGAAACTATGTTGCAGCTCAGTGTCCCCCTGAGTCCAATCCTGCATCTTTTCCATTCTTTCCCTTCCATAGTTGTTGGTTCAAGAGCATAAACGTCCTGCATGATAATCTCCATTTCAGGGTCTGCTTCCCAGGGGAGCCCAGCTTGAGACAGTAGGCCTCCCTAAGAACATGACTTCTTGGTAGAGATATGTATGTAAAGGACTGAGCCTTGAGAATAAGGCTTTCCAGTAGAGAATCACACTGACAATGACTAAAAGCTCTTTAAGGATCTTACAGCTCCTGGCACTGTAAGACTGTCAGGATCTTCCCACGTGGGACAGTCATAATAGTCTCAGCATTTGAAGACCAAAGGTAAACAGACAACTCTCTGTCACTTCATTGATTTAAGCAAATAGATTTCCAGATGCTGTAAGAAGGGATGAGAAATGAAAGATGAATAAGACAAGAGCTTTTCCCTGGAGTTCACAGTTTAGTGGGATAGATAGCCAGATATGTAAGTAGATAATTAGTAAGAGATACAATTTTATAAATATATGTATAAAATATTTTCTTAGAAAATACATACACCTAAAGGACATATAAAACAGTTAGCAATGGTTAACTCTATCAGATGATTTTTCCCCTTTTACTTCTTTGTATTTTCAGAACTTTTCCTTCAATGTATATTTATTATTTTTGAAATAAGAAGAAAAGAAGTATGCACAAAAAGCATCACAATGGAATAGATGCTATATTGGAAGTATGCACCATATTCTAAGTAACTAATTTCTCTGGGGAAGTAAAAAAAAAAACCTGGCAGTGTGTCTCTCACATGCCAACCAAATGCAATGCATGGTCCAAGCAAACCAACTGTAAAAATATTGATAAGGCAAGTGCGGAAATTTGAACTCTGACTGGATATTTGATACTAAGGTAGCATTATTATTTTGAGGTATGAAAGATGGTATTACAGTAAAATTGGGAAAAAAAAGAATCCTTATCTTTTAGGTAAACATACTGACATACATATGGTTGAAATGATATGAAGTCTGAGACTTTTATGGATAAATAATCCATTGGGGGTGCAAAGTGGTGGGAATATAAAAATAAAAGGAATGGTCATGAATTAATGATTGTTGATGTTGGGTAATGAATTCATGGAAGTACATTTCAATATTTTTTCTATTTTTGTTATGAAATTTTCTACAATAAAATATGCAATAACAATTAATATAACAATATCTTCTATAATAAATCAACTATATCTTCAAGTCTCAGCTCAAAAGACATCTTCCTCACAATAATCAACCATGTGCACACTGATACACACACAAACAGCACTCAACCCACTGTGCATTGTATGTTGTCCATTTCATGATCACCTAGTCTGTTTCAGTGACACTTGCCTTACAATTTCAGCATATATTTTTTATATTATTCAACATTTATGTGGTTACACACAATAATCAAATATTTTAATCTTTTTATTATTAAGAAAAAAGACATCTTCTCTTTGAAACATTTCATGATCATTCATTTCATCATTTGCACCCTACTGAACTCCTAACTTTCAACAGGGGACCCATAACACACTCTTGTGCTTATTTGTTCACTTATATTTAAACGAGATCAATGTGTAATACATGAAACTTATTCAGTAAACAGCTGCGGTTGTTGTTCTAATTGTTGTAATCACAGTCCTTTCTCTCTAGGAGACTATAAGACCAGCAGTGATTATATTTCATCTGTCTTTGTACACCCAGAAATTATCTCAATACCTGGTGCATGTCAAGTGCTCAATAAACACGTGCTACATGAATGAGTGAATAAATAAAATTTAGGATTACTCCATTCATAGATCCATACTAAGTTCAGCAAAAACATCCATAAGAATGAGGAATGTAAACTAATTCATGCCTTACAGTTAGTGTTCCACAGCCCATTTGGTAAGAAACATAATATGTTCCTAGATTTAGTGTTCATTTAACACAGTCACTTTGAGTGCAAATGGCAAAAAAGGTTAAATACCTTTTTTATTTGGGGCAAGCAATGCAATGTACTCAATAACCATCCCTTATCTTTGTTCCATCCTGAGCCTTTCCCAACTGCAAATATATTGAGGGCAGCGGAGAGTCAGGAACAGGACAGAGAATGGAGCAAGCCTGAGGGATTAGGTCAGCAATAGAGTGAGTCTCAGAATTGGTGGATGGCCATTTCACATAATATTCAGTAATGTTTCTGTTTTTTTTCTCTAAAGACTTTATTGGGGAATTGGGGAAGGGAACAGTTTTGGGGAATTGGGGAACGGGAACATTGTGCTTTTCCAGGACCCATAAACTCCAAGTCAAGTTGTTGTCCTTCGATCTTAGTTGTGGAGGGTACAAGCTCAGCTCCAAATCCAGTCGCAGCTTTCAGTCTAGTTGTGGGGTGGTGCAGCTCACCATCCCATGAGGGAGTTGAACCAGCAACCCTGTTGTTAAGAGCTCATGCTCCCACCAGCTGAGCCATCTAGCTGCCTATTGGCAGCTCAGTGGCATTTCAGCTCAGGTGCAGCTTAGTGGCCCAAGTGGGAATCGAACCGGTGACCCTGTTGCTCAGAGCTCACGCTATAACATGAGCCACCCAGCTGGCCCCTCAGCAATGTTTCTTAAAAGCTGAAAACATTTCATGAAATTTTTTAAGCTGTGTCAAAATATTCCTGGCATCAAAATTATTTGATCTAAACATGTACCCATTCACTCTCCACAATAACACTGTGAGGTAAAGAGAGCCTACCATTTCTGTTTTAGAGAAGAGGAAACTAAGAAAATTTATCCTTCACTCAGCTGGGATTTTAAATTATGATTGAACTCTTTAATTTAGTGTACTGGGATAATAATACTATTTTATCCCTGCCAACAAACAACTATTTGTTTTGAAGTAGCTGTTACATTAAAAGTACTCTTTAGGTTCTTAAAGCAAGTATTTGAGTGACTTCCAAACTCAAAAACCTCCAGAATGAGGAAGATTTGTTTATCAGCTTATTTGTTTGTTTGTTTTTAGGTACTTGAATGACTAACTTGCTCCTTGAAAAGCAGGGGTGCAGAAATCAAAGGACTGATTGTGCTGAATCCTTCTCTTTGGTCATTATTCAGACTGGTTCCCAGCATGCCGCAGTCCTAAGGAAAGGGTCCAAGCTCTGTTTAAAAACCAGACTAAAGAGCTTACTCAGCACTCTGCTCACATTAGCGTTGCTTACTTTCATCATTTAAAAGTCTTTTGATAGCTCCTGTTATGCAATAATCTTGGGCTTCTGGGAATATTCTCAGAATATAGGAAGCGCCTCCTAATTATGATGAAAAATTGCTTTTCATTACTATTCCCTCTCTTCAAGGACTCCTTCGACAGCCAGGTTTTTAGATATAATTGAATCCTGGGGAAGAATTTTACAGAAGTGCAACTGTTTTTCTTTTTTTTTTTTCCTTTTTGGTGATGGCGATAGTGAAGAGAGAGCTTTACCCTTGGTGGGAAAGGGGAAATTTTAGAATGAAACATGCCCTTAGGGTTGACCTACCCAGGACTGATGAGAACTTTCACTCCTAGGGGAACAGGCAATGTATATTTTAGTTCTTTTTCGGTATCTAAGAGAGTGAGAGTGTGTTGCAGTAATCTATCTGAAAGCATGTTCCTTGAATTTCCCAATTCAAATGACTCCATAGAGCTGAAACACAAATAAGAGCGCCAAGGGATATCAACCCTAAAGGCTGGGCTTTTCTACGTTTTATATCTACCTCTTAGGTACAGAGGGTGGGATGGAACCAAGGGGTTCTGGAGCAGATATCCCAGAACAATCCCAAAGCAGAACACCTCACACGGGTTATCTAGCTTTCCTTTACGGGTACACGGGCAGAGAAGGCATTTGGTCCTTGAGATAACGTTTACTTGGGAAATTATGACAATGATGTCCAAGCTTACAGAAATTAGGTGACCCTACGCACAGAAGCAGCCTAGGACTGCGGCACAGAAAATACGCTAGCCTCTATGTTGCCCCGCCCCCTTCCATTCTCGGGGGATTGGAGTGGAGTTGGAGTCACTGACGCCATCCCTTCCCTCCTCTGGTTTGCAGGGAGCATGCGCTTCCTTCCTCACTTCCTCTCAAGGAGGGAGCGCGAGTAAGGCTACGCCCTAGCCTACCCGCGGCCGGCTCCGCGTCACAGGAACTTCAGCACCCAGGGGGCGGACAGCGCTCTCCTCCACCTGAAGACCTGACTCGGGAGAGCCTTGAGCCTTTCTAATCCCTTTACTCCAGAGCCGCGTATAGCTCCACCGGCAGCTGGACCCTACCACTCTTCCTCCCCGCACCCGCCCTCCTAGCTCTTCCTGTTTTTGCTCCTCTTTTTCATTCATAACAAAAGCTACAGCTCCGGGAGTCGGCGCCAGGCTGTTTCTGAAGCCAAGAGTGGAAGAATGGGGTTCCTTTGGACCGGCACTTGGATTCTGGTGTTGGTGCTTCACAGCAGCCCAATTCAAGCTTTCCCCAAACCGGGAGGCAGCCAAGGTACGTGGACACTTTCCTTCCACCCTCCCTTTTATTTCGCCGCGAAAAGATAAAGCTTGGCATAATCCGTGAGCTGTAAAATCACCTTGCCTAATTTTCTAATCAGATCATATCCATGCATATTAACAGAGAAATCAGTTCGAATTTAGAGACAGATTTCCAACCCCCTCACTTGTAACATGGGAGGGGGTGACTTTTCTGCCTAATAAAGAGGTTTGTTTGTTTGTTTGTTTTTCTAGTTGTCTTAAAATCTTTCTAAAATACTCTATTCATAAAATGTACAGTGTGTGACAAAAGAGCTTTTAATGTGCTAGTAATTCCAATCCAAATTATACTCTGTCTAGGTAAAAAAACAAACAGTTGGTAGACCAAGTGTTAGAACTACATATTAGATTTATGGTCAGGAAGAAAAAAAAGTGTAATTCTATTAACTCAGGAAATACAGCAGGATAATAAGCAAGGCAACATTATAATCACATTATTGTATAATCTTTGTTAATATAGATATGTTTCACACTCATCCAAAAATATTTCTCCTAAATTTGTTTTCCTTTTACGAAGAGTTTATTTAATAAGAGATATATTGTGTCTTTCCAATGCACAATTAAATTTATATTTGTGTTTTTGTTTTAGACAAACCCCTACATAACAGAGAATTAAGTGCAGAAAGACCTCTGAATGAACAGGTGGGTCAAAAATAAAATTATAAATGCTATTTTATTTTAGTTATTATAACTTAATGTAATTATGCTACAACATGTTAGCCAATTTGAATTCACGAACTTCAGGAGATTAATAATAAATTGACATAAATTAAGATGGGAAATATAGTTTTGGTAATATGCATATCTTGACAGTTATATAGAAAGTTCTGTATAATACATAGAGCTGACTGCATAATAACACAATAAGCTCCACATCACATCCATTCTATTTTAAGATTGATAATTTATCAGAGATTTATCTTTCATCAATATGATAGAAGGGAATTAATATTTATATATCATCTGCCCTTTATTTTATTTCATTTAATCCTTATGAAATGCTTTGAGATAGAAATTATTATCTACATTTTACAAACAAGAAAACTACATCCCATGGAGATTAAATCATTTAGCTGCCTTTTTCAATACGTAGTAGAGCAATAATTTAAAACCAGGTGTATCTCCTGTTTGTTTCACAGATTGCTGAAGCAGAAGCAGACAAGATTAAAAAACCATACTCTCCAGGTAAAAAGAAACTATACTTATATTAATTTAAATAATGTTCACTATGAAAATCTTAACTGAAGTGGATGTTTTGGGGTTTGGGGGCCTTTCTTGCAGAAAACAAACCAGGTGAAAGCAACCATTCCTTTGTTGATAACCTGAACCTGCTGAAAGCAATAACAGAAAAGGAAAAAATTGAGAAAGAGAGACAATCCATAAGAAGTTCCCCATATGATAATAAACTGAATATGGAAGATGTTGATTCAACCAAGAATCGAAGACTGACTGATGATTATGATTCTACTAAGAGTGGACTGGATCATAAATTTCAAGGTAAATGAGGAAAAAGAACTTTTGCTACCTATTTTCTCTAATTTGGAGTTTCCCATTATGGGTTAAAAGAAAGTCCTATATTAAAAAATACATCTCTTGTACACTCATAATCTTTACTAGTCAGGTCCAAAATTAAGATAAAGCCCAAATTTACTGATAATGTGCAAAGCCCCAGCTCCCCAGAAGTCCAGATTTTATTTGCTCTTTGAATTTTCCTTTACTTATACTTTGAAATAATTTTTTTGATCTACTATCTATATGTTATGTTACTGATTTCATTTTAACGTTCCAATTTATTTTAACTATTAGTACAAACAAATGTCATAATTCTCAAATAATTACTCTCTTCTTAAAAGTGAAATATCTATTATTCTCTTTCTAGTGTTCTCTTTCTAGCTATAGCCTTTCTTCCTAGGTCATTCTAACATTTTCATAGTTTCAGTTGCCATGTATATCCTGATCTCTCATATCACTAGTACAGACTTTTCTGAGCTATAGACAGATTTTATATACATGTATAAATATATGGTGACAAAAAATTATACACATCTTAAGAAAGGAAAGCTGTATTAAAATTGTAATACTCAATATATACAGATAACAAAAGATGAATACAAGTCATGTTTGATTTCTGCAATTACAAGAGGTACTCAAAGTGGTTACCATCAGCATCCAGACACTTTTGATTACAGCTAACTACTGCTTGAGCAACGTTGACAAAAGTGTCCACTTGTATACCCCTGGTATATCTGTCTACTTAACATCTTGTCTTGGAAGTCTCAGAAGCACCTCAGACTTAATACATCCAAGATTATTCTCTGTACACCTTACAATTTAGCCTCTTAGTGCACTCTTTCTCTAAGAAAGGCTCTACCGCTTATCCAATTTTTCAAGATAGAAATCTAGGAATTAAACTATTTCTGTCTTTTTTTAACCTCTCAAATTCTATTCCTCTAATCGTATTAAATTTTCTCTCCTGTATCTCTCAAATTTTTTCTCTATTTCTAATCACCACCATCCCTTTCCAAGCTCCAATCATGTCTCACTTGAACTCAGCAAAATCTTTTAATGCATCTTCCAGCACCCACTCTGCCCCTCTCAATTCATTCTTTGTGTAGCAGCCAGAGTGATCTTACCAACACACAAATACAAGTATGTCACTCTTTTGCATAAAACCCATGAGTGGATTCCCATTTCTTTTGGATGAAAACCAAAATCCTTAATATGGCTTTCACAGTCCTGCATGCACTGGTTCCTATCTGCTTTCTAGGTTTATCCAGCATACATGATCCGATGGAGATCTTGCTCCCTTCTTTCATGGCACTTAATGCAGTTTGTAATTTTACATTCCTAAGTGTGATGAATTATGATTTATCTCTTCTCCTAAACTAAACTGAAAACCTCATGAGAACAGAGACATTCTTGCCCGTGTCTGGATGCTCATAAAATCACTGCGAGAGTTGATTAACGAATGAATGAACAAATAAAAAAATACATGAGTGAATAAATGAACTACTGTACCTAGGCATTGAGGAAGAGAGCATGTTTTCCATTCTGAGGACCAGGACTTAGGAGTGACTACAGATTTTCTTATATGTCCTTATTCTGTTCCATGGCCACAAAAGAATTATAGAATTATGCTGATTCTCTCTGCCGGAAAACAACTACTAATTTAATTTGACTGTTATAGGATATCATAGCTTGAGGAGATTTCAGAAGTGTGTTGTGCATGTAATAGCGTGGGGAAGATGATTTATATTTTGACACATTTCATAGTACATCCTACTCAGGGAATTTATTTTTTTATTCTTGAATTTGACTTTTTTTTTTTTTTGAGGGCAGTGTCACTGGCCCTCATATGTGGGACCGAACCGGGGCCACTGGCTTCCCAAGGCAGCGCTTAACCACCGCACCACTCGGCCGGCCCTGAATTTGACTTTTTAACCTAAAATATTTGGGCTAGAAATAGACACTGGGCATACAAAACGGATTCAACCACTTTGACAGAACTGACCATTTGGTTTAGTAAAATGAAAAAACAGCCTCATGTTTGTTTGACTGCAATTTTGGTCAAACTAGTTGTACATGAAGCAGAGGCACATATCTATTTGTGATCTGACCACTAACTTGAGCAACTTATTTTCAATTATTTAACATTTTATTACCATCCCAAATGGGTTCTGAACTACCAAGTGCTAGCTAGTCCTGATGGCTCTAGGTTTCCCCAAGGAGTCATTTTAAGTCTACTTGCAATTATAGAGAAAATTCTTGGACAGAAATGATTTATGAGCGAATTTCTGATCTCCTCTCATACCCTGGAAATCCTGGAACTAGAGTGTTTGGTACCATTGAGGTAACTAGAACTCAGAGTCATGCAGACATATCCCAGATGGGAAGGCAAGGGAACCTAACTTCTGCAGGGTGCTTTCATGCCTTTAGGAAACCTCCAAATGGGCTTGTGCTATGGAACCCATCCATTCTCATTTTCAGTTATTTTCTGCAGCATGTGTGATTCAGGATTTTTTCAAGTTCCTTTTATGAAGTCATGCTTTCAGGCTCCTGTGTGCATTCACCAAACATATCAATTGAGCAATGACTATATATTAGACTATGAACCAGACAATAAGCTCTGTGCATTGAGGGACCATGCTAAACTTCATTATTCTCTTTCCACTTCTGGCCCATATTAACACTTTAATAAAAATGCATTGAACCAATGAATGTCAAGTGCCATATTAGATGCTAGAGATTCAAAACATAACTGGACAAAACGTAACTGGGCAGAACATGTCCCTTTTACATTTCGCTTAGAATGTTGTAGCTACTTAAAAAAGGTTATACATGTTGAACTCATGTTTGGCTTCTCCTTAATTATCTACACAGGAGGGTGAAATGCCCCTGCAGGAGCGTTAGATAAGTCATTCTGAGCCTTTCTGTCCATTTTAGAGGAGCCAGGAGAAATCATGGAAGGTGAGGAGCGATGCCCAAGTGCTGGATTATTAACCCCACCTAGCAACGCTTTGCTAGGGGAGGCCTGAGTCCCTGGCTCAAGACAATACAGCAGTGCAGCAGAGGAAAGAGACTACTCCAGAGCGCTGCTAATGTTCCCCTGTTGTGAAGTAAATGAACTGAAAAGCAGTCATCTCATTTATTTCCTTTCCCACTCATCCCTCAGGATCTGAAAAAGGATGACTATTGGTTGCCTGTGGAAGCTACCGATACTCTTCCTTTTTCAGATCCTAAGGGATAAGTGGGAAGGGAAATAAATTCTTCCACCTCTGCATAAAGCCGGCCAGTTTCTGCTCCATCTATTCCCTAGAGTAGGACTTGCAACCCACAAATGGAAAAATCAGACCTAAATGATAGTGCATTTCTGCTCCTGAAAATAAAACAGATGATGAAGTCAATTTTCAGTCAGCCAGGAGGGGAACTGATTTTATAGGATTTTTTCTTAGGGCTTTTGTGTTCATTAGTCACTCTGGTTCCAAGGGCCCACAACTCCTGGGTTAGCCAGTGGTTCGGCAATAATATACTATCAGAAAATTTCCAGTCCTAGATACATAACCATCCCACTCGTTTTCCTCAGCTTCTTTCCAAACAAGAAGGTAGTCTGCCTGAGGCTGCATATACTTCCATCTCCATAGAGTCTAGGAGAGAGACCCTGAAAGAAATTCCTTGTTTGAATCCCCTGAAGCCATAAAAGAAAAGGGTAAATTCAGAATAGAAATACTAGGTTCTTCTTTCTTTCAGTGAATATGATCAGAATTACTGGGACAGAATTTGGTCAGGGATCCAATGTCTATTTTCTCCAGAAAACAATTGCAGTTCCTTTATTTCAGGCACAAATGCACTGTCTGTTATAATACTACACTAACTTTCATATAATACTTTGTAATTTAAAAGGTGCTTTTAAATCTTATTATCTACCTTTATAGTAGAAGATATATAAAGATAGATAGCTAACAATAGGTATCACTGGGGCTAAAATTCTGATCTTTTCAATCTGCCTAGATATGACAGGGGGAATTAAGTGCCTTGTAAACTAGCACATATGAATATTTTGCTCCATGTGGTATAGATTGGAAAAGACCCATTGACTTCTGGGAGTTCTCCATAGATGAGGTACAATTCTTCCTTGCATCAACTTTACTGCATCTTCCCTTTCCCTCAGGATGGGTCCTTGCTTTATTTAGTCTGAAGTAGTGCTGCCAAATGTATGCCCAGGGGATGCCAAGGATACATATTTGCAATCTTCTCTGCAGAGATTCACATAGATTTACAAATGTGCCAATCTGTTGTCACATTTTAAAACTTTAAGTTCCAGGCACATAAAATAAGTTCCCTATTCTCTGGAAAAAGAGACTTGTCACATTAAGATGCCTTATAGTAAGGCACTCTGACACACACTCACATAGAAGTAAACATTTATTCCATGTAAGTCATAAAATCTTCAGTCCACACTTTCCGATTTGGGGTACGAGGCAGGTTCCTCCACCCTCAGCCCAGGAATTTGCCTGCAAAGGGAGTACATGTGTGAATACTACCAGTCTACTCCTTGCATGGAAATGGAATATCAAATTATATAGAGAAGGGTACTTTGAATAATATGGAATACTATATAAATATGGCGTACTATAAAAATAAAAATGATAATATTGTTTGTATTATTAATGATAATAAAAAATGGAGAGGCCTTCTGCATTGACTCCAGATATTCCTTCCTCTTATAATCACATAAGAAGCTTTCAGAATTTCCATTATCATCCTAGGTTCTAAACTTGAAGTCAAATTTTATTTCTAACCAGGAGTTTATGTAGACCAAGCACCACCATAAATATATTCCAAACATATCTGAGTGTATAAGAGCAAGGTACATGTTATGAATCTAATATGATCCAAGATATAGGTCTATGTGAAATTGTGATTGCTCTGTCTAGATGACCCAGATGGCCTCCATCAACTAGATGGAACTCCTTTAACCGCTGAAGACATTGTCCAGAAAATTGCTACCAGGATTTATGAGGAAAATGACAGAGGAGTATTTGACAAGATCGTTTCTAAACTCCTGAATCTTGGCCTAGTAAGTCATATGCATGGGAATAAGCCAAATTCTTAGTACAGTCTGGAATACGATAAGAAGCCATGCCACTTGATTCAAGTAACCAAATGTTTATAATGCATCTACTTTATAATAGGCACCATAGGTTTCGAGGATAAGTAAGACACCATCCTTTCCTTCTGGAAATTTATAGTTTAGTCTGTTGGAGAAACTAGACAAGTGCATGCATGCAAGCAATGTAAGAACGATAAGATCAGTTCCGTGTGCCCGAGGATGGATTATATCCAGTTGAAGGAAAAGCTTCAGAAGAGGAGGTGTTTGAAATGAGCTTAGAAGGATGGTTAGGATTTAACCAGCAGAAGTAAAAGATATGAGGTGAGAAAGAAAAAACATGAGCAAAGTCATGCAATATTTGGGAAACTCTAAGCAGTCCAATTTGACCCTACCTTAGCTTGGCTCCCAGCTGCACAGTCCCAGCAGGCTTTAATAGGGCAATTGAGAAATAATCCTCCAGATGTGTCTCAAAGCGAGTGTTCTATGAGTTCCAACAGTCTGGACTGATCACCTGCACAGTGAGTCCAAAGACATTTCTTCTGGTCAGTCACCAGGATGGCCTGCAGGTATGGAGGCATAAACAAGGGTGATCCAGAAGAGGGACCAGAAGGTTCTCTTTCTTCTAAAAACATGTGTTCATCTACAGAGTTTAGTCTAGATTTCTTTTTTATCATAAAAATGGGGATATAGGGGCCAGCCTAGTGGCTCAGTTGGTTAAGAGCTTGCTCAAGAGTGTGAGCTCTGAGCAACAGGGTCGCCGGTTCGATTCCTGGCCTGAGCTGAGCTGCCAACAGGTGGCAGGAGTCTCAGCTAAAAAAAATAGGGATAACACTTATATGTGTTTTGTCTCTTTATAACAGATCACAGAAAGCCAGGCACACACACTGGAAGATGAAGTAGCAGAAGTTTTACAAAAATTGATCTCTAAGGAAGCCAACAATTATGAGGAGAAATTCAAGAATCCCACAAGCAGGACTGAGAGTCAGGCTGGAAAAATACCAGAGAAAGTGGTATGTATATGTGAATGTATATGCGTATGTTATGTACATGTGTATGTATACATGTGCATGGATGTGTGTATACTTATATTTGTATATAATTAATACAATCTGTGTATAATTAGTACCTCGCTTGGTGTCAAAGAAGATATAGGGTATGTGACATTTTTAGCCCACTTAAAATATATATTCATGAAATAAATACCAATAAGTTAAAAGATATAGATGAATCCTACTTTGAAAATAATTTAGATACATGTTATATTACACAGGAAATGTTACATCTTATATTCCACTGTATAAATAACACATATTATGTGAAATGGTTATTGCACATGACAACTATTTGTGTAATCTCAGTGTACTGAAATCAAATATTTCACAGCCCTTTTGGTATCCAGCTTCTGTTCACCATGGATATCATCTGCCCCCCACAATGCCTCCCCCCAAAAAAACTCAGTTGCCTTGATCCTCTGCCACACTGGCTTTTAGTTGCCTGATGCTGCCTCTCTGTTCTACCCTGTGCTCTCCCACCTGCTCCTTCCTCTTTTCATTGGTTCAGAGCCTATTTGTCATTCTTTAAATAGACCAGTCATTCATTCTTTCTTCTTGCTGGACTCTTTGCCTCTTCATCTCTTCTTTAACCTCAGCCAAGCTGTTGAAATCTTTCTCTTCTCCTTGAATTCTCTTTAAAACTCTAGATGGAGCTGACCACAGGAATATATAAAACTCCTCACCTCTAATTTGATTTTCTCCACCAGAGCTTCCAGACTCTGTGACTTCTCATCCCTTTCAACATCCTATCCCAAATGCAAGGAAAAACAGAATACAGGCTTATATATTCCTGTTTTAAAGAAGGCTAGAAAGTGGAAATTGGGTCTCGATTTTCTTTACTAGATAGCCTAAAAGCTCTCCTTGGTTCTCCCTACTTTCAATCCCCAACAGCTGCCATCTTTTTAAACACCTTTTGAAGAACCATCCATTCTAAAAAAAGCTTTCTAAATTTATCAAAGAACTCATAACTTTCACTCAGGCTTACCAATCTGAACTGAAACCAGCATAGCTATTTTTGTGATTGATCCTTCGGTCCAATTATGTATATACTCTTTATTTCCCATCTCTAAAATGTCCATGTTCTCTACCTGTTCACTCTGTTATCTAAATGCATCAATGCAAATGAAATGCAAGTGAAATGTCCTTTTAATAAATACTGATAGAGAAACCAACTATGTACCAAGTACTGGGGATATAATGCTCATTTAAAAAGACATAATCCCTGGGCCGGCCGAGTGGCGCGGTGGTTAAGCGCTGGCTTGGGATGCCAGTGGCCCCAGTTCAGGTCCCACATGTGAGGGCCAGTGACACTGCCCTCAAAAAAAAAAAAAAGACATAATTCCTCCTCTCATGAAGCTTAAGATCTAATGGAAGAGGTAGATGGTCTTCAAATTGTCATATATTTTAATTACAACTGCATTAAGTGATCTGAGAAAAGAAACATGGTTTTATGGGCCCTGATTAAAAAAAAAAAAAAAAAGGAGCCTCTTCTGGACTTAGGCTCAAAGAAGGCTTAAGTGACTTGAACTACTGAAAACTGCACGCTGAATAGTAGTTAACTTCTGACCGTGAGAGCCAACATATAAAGAACAATGTATGGAGTATCCAAGTAACTGAAACAAGTATCCAAGTAACAGGGAGATAGGGAGGGAGAGAGAGAGAGAGAGAGAGAGAGAGAGAGAGAGAGAGAGAGAGAGAGAGAGACATGAGACATGATACTGGGGAGGTGGACCCAGGCCAGACTAGGCAGGGCTTTATGAAACATACATGGATTCTGGTCTTTATCGTAAGGATGGAAAAACACTGAAGGAATATAAGCAGAGGCGTTACATGGTCCATTTTTTAAAAAGATAACTCTGACTACAAATGTGGAAAATGCAGTATAGGGAATATATTGGACGTGGGTGGTGTACTAGTTAAAAGGTAAGAGATGAAGGCAGCTTGGACCAGAGTGGGGTAGTGGTGGAAAAAGAGAGAAATGTACAAATTTGGGATAAATTTTGCAAGTAAGGCCATAAAGACTACTGATGGGTTGAATAGAAGGAAAGGAAAAGGAAGAGGGGGGAAAAGGCTCATAGATTCTGTCTAGTTCACTAAATGCAGAATGGATCATTAAGATGAGGAACACTGGACATGGCTCAGGTCTGGAAAAAAGTCTTGTGTACCCTTCTAGATATCCCTTAAAATGTCACCCAGAAGTCTCCAGGTGTGGCTGCTCTAGTAGTGTTAGATAATCTGACAAGCTTTCCTATGCCTTGCACCATCTCTTTTGGTAGATTCTGTGAACTCAAAACTCCCCTCCTTGGTGAAAGGCAGTTTTATGAGGAGACACTTGTGAGAATTGATGGAGGGAGACTCGGCCAGAGAAGGAATCTAGAAACTCCCTGTGTAGAGGATCCAGGGTCTTTAGGTGAAGCTTCTGTCTCTCAGTCCCAATGACTTTTCCATGTAACCAGATGCCTACCCCCATGCCTAGAATAGGATTTGATCCTGCAGGAAGTTGCAAAGGAGGAGGGTTTTTTGCACTTCACATTCAAGGACACCACAGAGGAAAGATTCAAGCTAGAGTGTCATTAGTTCTAACTGTTTATTTTTTATTGATTTTTTTTATTCCTATGGGAGACTCCAATGGCAGCAATTCAAGACGGTTTTACTAAAGGAGAAAATGATGGAATGGTGTCTAACACCTTAACCTTGACAGATGGTTTAGAAAGGAGAACTAAAACCTACAGTGAAGACAACTTTGAGGAACTCCAATACTTCCCAAACTTCTATGCATTGCTGAAAAGCATCGATTCAGGTAAAACCTGTGTTTTCTGATCATGTAGAACAGAAACAGTAATTTCAGGAACCGTGTGGGTGGTTTTTCTCTCTTCCCGTTTTCAGTTTCCAAAGGCAATCCTCAATGATCTATATAGTGGCCTTGGGGAAAATAGTTGTTTCACATCGATTTTTTCAGAAGTATACTAGTCATGGAAATATTTAGGAAAGGATAAGCAGGAAAGGTGGAGTTTCTGGACAATTTAATCTTCTTGTTGACAAAGGATTCATTTATTTGTTCAACAGTTATTGAACATGTGCTGCATTCATAGTCCTGGAGTGCACCTTGTGCAGGTGGGGCGATGAATCAGACAGTGTCCCCATCTGATCCAATTCAGCCTCAACTCCTCCTGCAAATCTTTTTCTTTTTTAAGGTTTTATTCATTTTTCTTTCCTAGTGGAAACAGTGTGTGGAACATAATTTATCATTTTATAAATGATTCAGAATTTTTCTTCTTAGACATTTTCAGTGTCAGCCTTCAAATGAGTTAGCGTGACATAATGTTATACTAAAAGGAAGACAGGAGCCCAAAACACAGTTGGAAAATGATTTGTTTTTTTTAAAAAAAACAAAGCCTTAATGTGTCTTGCTCTTTTCTCTTATATGTGCATCAAAGTAAGTTACTGAAGATTTCAGTTGATGTTTATTTTTGGTTAGTCTGTAAGGAAGATAATATTGGGCAAATTTTCTCTTGTTGTTATTGTCCAGGCAGATATCCTACATTGCCTTAATAGCTTCTCCTCTTCCTGTATAAGGATTCAGCTACAGAGTGTTTATAATAAAGATTTCTGTAATTGTAACATATTTCCCCAAGAAATGACCTTAGATTGAGTTTCCATTTCTGGAGAGCATCCTTTGTCCTTCAATTCCAGACATTGGCCAGATGGCACCAGCCCCTCTGCTGGCGTCTGCAGGGTTTGTCATCTTGAGGGTCCATTCTGAGCCATCTTGCCCCACTAGTTGGCTGATGCCCAGCGCAGAACCTCTGTCATCCTGGTGACTCACTTCTTCTCAGTGAAGAGCATCAGCATGATACCAAATATTTATACGGATGTGACCTTGAGCAAATAATGAGATGGCTGAAGTTGTTATTTACCAGTCCTTTTGTAGGATCAATCTCCCCCAATCTCTTTTCCTACCTTTCCTCTCTCCTAAACTTGTGACTTTCATGATATTTTTCAGATTTCACTGTATGGCATGTTTCTTATTTTGTTTTGAATCTTTCAGTTTCTTTGACCCCATTCCATATTGCCTTTATTTTTATGGACTTTTAATTTAAATGCTTACACTGAAGTCTTTGATAGTTCCTGTCTTTCTCACCCAAGGTCTGAACCAATTGAGAAATAATAAAGCAGATAGAAAACCAAAAGAGCTCTGAGGCTGATAAAGAGAGGGTTGTATAATGTAGCTTAGTATGAGAGCCGAGAATGGGCTTGTTCCTTCCCTACTCCTCAGTCTAGCTCTTGAAACAGCCAATCCCAGGGGTAGTTTGGGTTTGCAGATGAGGTGCTTTTCTCAGGTCTCTGCCTGCCACTGTTCAGGGGAACAGAAAGAAGAAAGATTCCAAGTTCCCACTGGTGGAGAAATGTAGACCAATGGCTATTGCCTACTAACCTCATGTGTGGGGAAGATGAAAAGATGAGGGGGGAAAAAAATAATGATAACGACAATCTTGACTGAGAAGGATAAAGCTGGATTACATTTTATGCAGTTTGATTTCTATAACTAGGGAATACGTAATAAATCTAAAAACATTCAAACAAACCAACAACACACAAAAAAAAATGAGGGGAAAGGCTATAAGTATGTAGAGAAAACCCTTCATAGCAGCTAAAAGACTAGGGAACAATGGGCTCTTCTCTAGCATCTTAGTTTTTCTTTTCTTCAAATATGGAAATAGATTTTTTTTCTGATTTTAGAATTAGTACATCTACTGAACTACTATGGAATCATTGGCCATCTTGTTACATCCAGTTGCAGATCACTATGTCAAATATGAAGAGTTCTAATAAACTGTTACTAGTGGTTATTGATAGGAAGCAGGAATTGGGAGGAGGACCAGAATGCTACTTTCACCATTATTTACTTCTGTACTGTTAGGATATTATTACTATCTACATCTATTCCTTAAAATGAAATAAAGTATGGAAAGTAATATATACTACTGTTAAAAATCAACCTTACACTTAAAAAAATGAAGATACGTGTGTGTTCTTATCTAAAATATTAATCTCCATTAATGAAAACAGGTTGTTCTTGCCCTCAAAAATATCGAACCGGAATAGAGAGAAAAGTTGTTGGGTCACCAATCTTCTAACTTTCCTTTTGAGTTCATATTATCTCAGGCTGTAAACTGTCTCTATCATCTACTCTATTAATAAAATATTTTAGATTAAAGTAAATCTTTTCAGAGAAGTTTTAATTGTGCATTTCTGAAAACGTTTCTGTATACCTGTACATTGTCCTGTATTCGCAATAAAGTCTTAGGCTTGTTATAAATTAAGTATATGTGGTTTTAGCTCTAAATATAGGGAGAAATATTTCAGTAAGATGCCATAGTTCATAAATTGACATTGAAAGATGAGGCTATACTCTACTAGTTTTCTTTAAAAATTATTTTGTCCTTTTATATAGAAAAAGAAGCAAAGGAGAAAGAAACATTGATTACTATCATGAAAACATTGATTGACTTTGTGAAGATGATGGTAAAATATGGCACAATATCTCCAGAAGAAGGGGTTTCCTACCTTGGTGAGAATCCTATCTGTTTCGTTTTTACCATGGTTCATTTTCATTGTCCAAAGTGAGTTAGAGATTTGGCAATAATCACTTCACTAATTTGATAGTTTATGGCAAAATAGCCTGAATCATGTGGGTGGCTAGCTTGATAATAGAAATAAAAGTAACCAGAAGTGTTCAATTCTTGATCTTTATCATCCGATTCAAGTGCAAACATTTCACATTTGTTATATTTTATCTTCCTAACACTCTCTAAAAAGTACCATATAGACAATTTTGTCAAAAGCTGACTTAGTTTTTTTTTTTTTTCAATTGTGTTTGAATGGTCAGGACTCAAACAGCCTTGATTTTACCCAGTGAGGTCTGTGTGTGATAAGGAGGAAAGAGCACTGGACTGGACGTCAGAAGTTCCGCCTCAGACCAGCTCTGTCATGTGGAGGAAGGCACTCAGCTTGCTATGCCTTAGTTTCTGCACCTGTAAAACAAGGCCTTTGTTATAAGGGGATGGTAAACTACTGCCAAGGACCAAATCTGGCTCATCGCCTGTTTTTATAGAGCACACAAGCTAAGAATTTATGCTTTGAAATGAATGGGGGTGGAAAATCAAAAGAAGAATAGTAAATACTTTGTGACAGAAGAAAACTATATAAAATTCAAATTTCAGTGTCTATAAATGAAGCTGTATTGGAACACAGCTGCACTCATTTGTTTTGGTGTCTCTGGCTGTGTTTGCGCTACCATGGCAGAGTTGAGTAGTTGCGACAGAGACCATATGGCCTGAAAAGCCAAAAATATTTACTATCTGGCCCTTTCCAGAAAATGTTTGTCAGCCCTTGATTCTTAGAACTTTATAAAGAAGCTTGGACATTCTTTGATTCTGCATGTAAGTTGTTATTGTTTTAAAGCCTTTTGTTTTCCTGCTTGATTTAGTTAATCAACAAATACCATGTGTCTCTGATGTTCTTTGGGCAAGATGACTTCACAGCCCTTTACTCTGATCTCTGATGAGGGAGGGAGAATTAAACAGAAGAGAAAATCTAATAGGACAGGGTAATCTAGAATTATTTTGTATGAACTCCATTTTTTTCTACATGAAAATAGTTTTACTGTTTTTTTCTGATAATAAAAGAGCATATTCATTGTTTAAAATCAGTCAATGCAAAAAACGGAAGTAGAAAGATCACTCATACCAGCATCCAGGTAACATTTTGATTTATATCTTTCCAGATGTTTTTCTCTGTGTGTGTACACACACACTTGTATACCTATTTTGTTTCTTCCTTTTACTTAACCAAAAATGAGTTCGTATTACACATAGTGCTTTGTGGCCTACTTTACTCATTTTAACAGTGGGTCAAAAACATTGTTTCAAATCAGTTATTGTTTCATACCAAGGCCCTGTGACTCGGAACTTCCACATTTATGTCATTTATCCAATGAAAATAAATTAGAGATGGCACAAGGCTTGTGCACAAGGTAGGTATTTCCACTGCTCTTTATAGTTGTGCTGTCCAATATGGTAGTCAATAACCACATGGTGCCATTAAAATTGAAAGTAATTAAGAGTAAACAAAATTTAAAATATAGTTTCTCAGTTACACTAGGCACATTTTATGTGCTCAATTGCCACATATATCTGGTGGCTACCATATTGAACAGTACAGAAGTGAATATTTCCATCATTGCAGAAAGTTCTATTGGACAGCACTGGCTTATAGGAACAAAACAATAGAAATAACCTAGATATTCCACAAGAGGAGACTATCTAAAATAAATTATTTATTTATTCTTATGTTGGACTATTTAAATTTTATTTTTAAATGTTTGTGTTTTTAATAATTGTATATGTTTATTACATACACAATATAAATATTTTTGTAAGGATTAATGACAGGGTGAAGTGTTCATAATATACTGTTGAATGCCTGAAGCCATTTAGAATGTGACATCAATTTTGGTGTTAAAAAATAGATATATGTATAGAAAGTTGGAGGAAATATACCAAAATACTATTTGGAAGAAAACAAAATGCATCACACAATAGAATAAACTGATTTTTGTCTCAAAAAAGGCATGGGGTAGGGTGGAAGTAAGAGTTTACTTGGGGAAAAATAATAATGGAAATTTTATAGACTAATTACAAAGAAGTGCTTATTTACAAATAGCAAAAAAAAAGGCCTGCCTTATTAGTGAGATGGATATGTGGCTGATTGAATAACTGAATACAAAGAGCATGGATTCTAGTGCATTGTCTACCTTGAGGTAGTCATAATCTAGATTCCTGTCTAGTGCCACTTATATGATGTTACTCCAAAGACAAAGTTAGGACAAAGGCAAGGATACAGATTTCATCTTATAGAAATAGGGAAATTCTCACCCTTAAGACTACCTCACTATAGGACTGCCTACCTCATGAATTAATGAGGACCGAGGACCCTAAATGATGGAAATCCAAATCTTTGGCTTAAGCAATAAGGAAATTTAATTGCCTCATGAAACTGAAAAGTCTGGGGTTGGGGTTAGTGTGGCTTCAGGTTTGTTAAGTCCACCTATTGTGTGAGGAGTCTATCCCTCCCCATCTCACAGCTTTGACTTTCCATATCTTGATTCATCCCAAACAATCTGATCCCTTATAGAAACAAGATGACTAGCACAGCCCCAATCTCGCATCCTCACAGTACAAAAATCCTAGCGGGAAAGAGCCTCTTTCTCCCAGTGGTTCTAGCATGGAATCTCATTGGCCTGACTGGAGTCATGTGCTTCTCCTTGAACCAATCACTGTAGCCCAGGGGGTGGAAGACCCTGAGGATGTTCAGGCCTGGGATGTTCAGCCCCTACTTGAATCAAATGTGCTGAGATTGGCAGAGGTCTCGGTTCTCCAAAGGAAAATCAAGTAGGCCAAAACCATAGGTGTCCATTATAGGTTTCAACCCTGGATGTGTTCTAGCAGTGGCCACAAAGATATAGAAGGGACTTCTGCAATTAACTGAGCAGGAGATTGAACCTGAGGATCTCAAAAATATGCCTTTCAGTCCTGAGAGTCTATAATTCCTAGAAATAAAGTCCATGTTAAAGCATCTTACTAGCAGTGTTAACATTGTAGAATTGCTCTTGTGATATTCCTGGTGAGTTTTAAACAGTTTTAGTAGAAGTTCGATATCATCTTTCAGGAAATAAAATTATATTTCTTCCCCTCCTCCTCCAGAAAACTTGGATGAAACAATTGCTCTTCAGACCAAGAACAAGCTAGAAAAAAATGTTACTGACAATAAAAGCAAGCTTTTCCCAGGTATGATTAATTTAACTATTTTTCTAGCTTTTAGCACAACCACCCTATTGAATGATAAGTAATAAACTTCAATAAACATTGATAAAGAATTATAAATTTCAAAAAGTTTTAACATCTGAAATCCAACTGTGGGATTAAGTAGCTAGCTATATCTTTGGCTATTTTGTGGCTAATCCCAGCATAGAAATCTTATCTCAAGATGCACTGAAAAGAAATGTAGGTCTTTACTGAGGATTCTCAGGAGGTGGCTGGTGGGAAAAGGAGAGGGCTACATCACAAAGCTGAGCAATTCTTCCTAAAATTCACCTTTAGGTTTGTTGGGTTTTTTTTTTCCCCAGATCACTTATTCAGACTATTGTCCCTAGTCATCTGTCCATTCTCTGCTGCCCCTTCCACTTGCTCTCCCCTCCCCAGACTTCTCTCTCCCCAGAGTAGTCTGTCCCTAGTATGATTTACCCGCTTCTCTCAGTTTCTTCACTTCTGCATCTTCACTTCTGCCCTGCTTAGCTAGGCAAACCCCACCAAACCAAGCTATGCAAAGGAGCTTCCTTTCAGAGGGGAGGAAGGAGCAAATAAAGAAAAGATCACAAGTTCTTATAGCTTAAGTTTGTGTCCCTATCACAGAAGTTATGACATATATTTGATGGAATAATATACAGCCCTTTAAAATGATGCTTTGAAATAGTTTTTAATAACTTGGAACCATCCTTCCATAATGATGTGAATGACAAAAGGAACAAAATTTGTGCCACAACTATGAAAAAAATTATACATCAAAAATAAAAAAAATACAGAGCACAGCACTGGTTGTGGATGTTTTACATAATGAGACAATAACTGATTTCTTTCTTTCCTATTTTTTCCATAGAATAATCTTTTCATTGAAAAAAAAAATCCAGCTTATTATTAGGCTGCTCGAGGTTCCCTATTTTATTGACAACAGGGATGCATTACAATTGTTTTCAAGGAGTTACTTACTTTAAGTTTTATGATTTTAAAAAATTAATATAGGAGCACTAGAAGGAAATATAGTTATTTTTAGGTGAGAAGTGAGCAAGGGTTATCCTTTCTTGAGAGCAAGGGTCTAATTCTTTACTTTGCCTTGGGGTGATGAGGGAAGGGAGTAGAAGAAAGAGGCAGATGGAGAGAAGTCCTTCCATAGCCCCCCAGATTCATAGGTGCTACTCTAAGTAATAAATGTGGCAGAAGGGAAAAAACATTAAACCGGAGTCCAGAAAGCTGGGTGAGGTGGGGGGTGGCCCAGCTGTTCTGCTAACTCAGTGGGTGGCCTTAGGCACATCTCTCCCCTCTCTGGGTCTCAGTTTCCTCTTCTGTAAAATGGGGAGGAGGGAGTTGGACTAGATAATAATCAAATCCCTTTCAGCTCAAAAAATAACCTGATCTCAAACTGTACCTTTTCAAAAAAGTTTATTTCTATGTTAGGAATTAATTAATAAATAATAAATAGAGTTATAGCAACAGTGCACAATCTGATTACAGCACCATCAGAGAAGAGTCATGAAGAAACAGATAGTACCAAGGAAGAAGCGGCTAAGATGGAAAAGGAATATGGAACCTTGAAAGATTCCACAAAAGATGATAGTCCAAGAGGAAAAGCAGATGAGTCAAAAGGTATGGAAGTGATAGCTCTAGGTTGGCAATGAAATCAGGGAATCAAAAACTGTCACTGCACCTGGAAGAGTTATCTAAAAGTCAAGTCCCACCAAATCTGAGAAAGTAACACCATCTGTATAGAAAAGATGAAGCATGTAGTATCTTTATTTGAATAGCAATCTTCTTTTAGTGTTCTTGAGTCTCCTGGGATGGCAAATTGGTTTTATCTTTTTGATTGTCTTTAGTGTCGAATGGACTTTTGTGCTTGGCAAAAAATATTCACGGCCATTTGTGCATTATTTACTGTCCCATTTATAATATTGGGAATTTATTAAGCAATATTTCTGTAAATGTAATTGACACTCCTCGAATAATCACTACTTACTCAACAAAGTCATCAAAATTTATGGATTTAACAAAACAAATTTCCCTAATCCTTTACAATGATTGCAACCTGACAAACACTTTTAAGGACTTGATTTAAAATCATAAATATATCAAACTTCCTAAAATAACCTAACTACCTTAAAAAGCATAAAAACCACATATTGAACTAATCCAATAATTATAAAACGTTTGTTTTTATCTTTATTCTTACACATTCCTGGGGTCTGAATTTTAGTCTGCCTTAGTAAGTCTACGTGATATAAAATTTACATCTCCCTAGGATTTTAGAAACTTTACCATACACTGTGAGTTTGCAAGTTCTTAGTTGTTAACTTTAATTTCAGGTCAGGATGTAGGATCTGTTTGCATAGTCCGGTGATTCAAGCCTCTTTTATTACAAAGTGTGCTAGTTACATCATGGAAAATTTACATCCCTGTCTGTCAGACAGATATGCTTTTTCTGAAACTCATTGTTTTTACCAAAAGTTGTGAACAGATGGCTTAAACCTACCTTATTTTTCTGTCTTTAGGATAGATTGACCTCTTTGGATAACTGGAACCTTACCAATGTCTTATCAGTGTCTCATTAACAGGGTTATCTAGAGGTTTTTCCCCTAGGAGCTGCTCTTCCTTGGGGAGTGGGCATGACATTTGACTAATCTATCATCTGAAAACATACCACTGGGCTGTCTTTTCTTCATTTATGTATAATCATTAATGGCAATGAACTGTGGACTTTGCTTATTCTTTGCCATAGTCTGAGATGGGGCCACAGAGCTCTTAATTTTGAAGGGCTGGTAGGCCCACTTGCAAGTTCCCAATCTTCCCTGCTCATACAGATAGAAGCAGGTTCACATCATACTTGATACACCCATGCTTAACAGTGTGTGTGTGTGTGTTAAGTAGATAAGAAACAAACTGGCTATGTACTCCATACCTTGTAACTTAATAACAGCAATGAAATTACAAACTATTTCCCTTTTATATTATTACTGCCTTTAATACTTTATATTACCTTTTCCCATTTATGTACCTTGTTCTAGATGATGATGATGATGATGATTTTATGCTTATGTGGGTATAGCTTGGGCAGTAGGAGTCCCCCTGTTTCTCTTTTGTCCTTTTGGCACTACATTCTATGGTTTTTAAAAGCACCTTTGTGGGCCGGCCGAGTGGAGTGGTGGTTAAGCGCTGGCTTGGGAAGCCAGTGGCCCCGGTTCAAGTTCTACAGATGAGGGCCAGTGACACTGCCCTCAAAAAAACAAAAAAAAACACACTTTTAGGTCCGGCCGAGTGGCACGGTTGTTAAGAGCTGGCTTAGGATGCCAGCGGCCCCTGTTCGGGTCCCACATATGAAGGCCAGTGACACTGCCCTCAAAAAAAAAAAAAAAAAAGCACCTTTGCTCTCTGACAAAAGACTGAATTTTCCTGCCTCAAGACTTGAAATCAGTTTCCCTTCAAAGAGTTCTGGTTCCTTTTTGTAGAAAATATAGAGCTCTGAATCTGGGTTACATGGGTTCACCTAAGTGGTGATGTTGGCCAAAGGTACTGCGTCTATTTCAGTTACTAGAACATTTTTGAGGCAGGACTGAAAAAGAAATTTTTTCTTAACGTATCAAGTTCATGTTGATTTTTCCTATCTTATGAAGTTTTATACTATTGTACCCTTCTTTTCTCTAGCATAAATTTCAAAGACATTCACAGTTTTCTCCTACATTGAGATAGCTGACATATGGACTATTATATAATTGTTTGATAGTGGCCTATGTGAAGAAAGGTTATGATTTTGCTTCTGGGCTCAGGAGGAAAGAGTATTGGAATAATTAATAACCTTTGTCAGGGGTATGGGAAGGGGGAATTGGCGATATATGTGTAATGTTTGCTGACTCTGTAGACCAGTCACACTGCCTTGATACTTTCACTCAACCCTAGACCCTCTGTCAATCAATATAAACTGTTCCTTAATATCTTTTATTGAGAAATTGTAGTAAAGTACACATAACATAAAATTCACCATAACCATTTTTTTAATGTACAGTTTAGTGGCATTAAATACATTCATATTTTTGTGCTGCCAGCACACCGTCCATTTCCAGAATTCTTTTCAGACAAAATTAAAACATTATACTCATTAAATAATAACTCCCCATTCTTGTTTCTCCCCTAGTCTCTGGCAACCACCATTCCACTTTCTGTCTCAGAATTTGATTACTTTAGGTACCTCACATAAGTGGAATCATACTTTTTTTTTTTGTGGTTGGCTTATTTCACTTAGCATAATGTCCTCAAGGTTCATCTATGTTATAGCATATGTCAGAATTTCCTTCCTTTTTAAGGCTGAATGATATTCTATTGTATGTATATACATTTTGTTTATCCATCCATTTGACTATGGAGAGTTGGGTTGCTTCTACCTCTTGGCTATTGTGGCTGATGCTGCTGTGAATATTGTGTTACAAATATCTCCTTGAGACCCTGCATTCAGTTTTGGGGGGATTATTCCCAGAAGTGAAACTGTTCGATCATATAGTAATTCTATTTTTAAAGTTTTGAGGAAACCCATACAGTTTCTATAGCAGCTGAATCCTTGTACATTCCCATCAGCAATGTGCAAGTGTTCCATTTTCTCTACATTTTTACCAACACTTTTTATTTTCTGTTTTTTCTATAACTATCTTAATAGTTATAGAACTGTCTTAACTATCATAAGTATCTTAATGGATGTGAGGTGGAGGATGAGTGGAAAGCTTTTGTAAGATAGCTAGCTAATCAGGAAAAGAGTGGTCCTGTGGCCTGAGACAGGCCAGGAATTGGGCAGCATGAAGCATTACAGCTCACCCCAGCAGAAACCCAGTATGCCCAAATCATCTCCTCTGCAAGCATCCCATATATAATAAATCTATTTCCCTAGAACACAACAAGCCATATCTAGGTCCTTTGACTTATTGAGGCAGCATGCCCTGTGGTTAAGACAACATCTTATATCACTGTGCAAATGTACCTAAGAATGGGTGCTGACACGTAGGTCTCTTTGCTTGTTTTAGGAAAATATATACGAGTAAAAAGAAATATGAAGGAGTGGATTCTTGGTAGTCCACTATTGCCTATTTAGGATGTGAGTGTCTAGAGACTAATAATGAGGTTAGATTTCTTTTTTCACTAAGATTTCTACCAGATAATAACAAGGAAACAGAGTAAAATTCCATCCATTTAGTGTAACTCTTTATAATGGCTCTCCTAAAACCTTAGGAAGAGATAGGGATTCAGGGCTAAAATTAGCCCCTCCCCCATTATTTAGAGATTTAATTTATTCATGCTACCCCTGATCCCCATTACTCTGGGATTAAGAAATTTGATTCTAGTACAGTTTAGAAAATATCAAACTGAGCTTAAGTCAAAGGTGAAAATTTCTTGAAAAAAAAAATGTAGTTAATCCCCAAAATATTTGTATTCACAGTTGCTTTATTTGCACTTTTCTCAAAGGCTACTTTGCTTCTCTGTTATAAAACCCACTGAAGAAATACCTGTTGTCTCTAGGAAGAAAAATAAAAGCATTCATGTGGGTGAAGGTGGGGTTGACTGGGTTTTCTGAGACATTTATTTAGCAACAAATAAACATTCTAATGGCATGTCAGGCATGGTGCTACAGAAGGAATATAAAAACCAATGCCTGACTTTGAGGACTAAAGCAAGCTTTGAAATGACCTGAGACTAATTCTTAACCCATGTGTAGGCAAGTGAACACAAGCCACATACATGCATGAATATCTTCTATATTGATGTATCAGGAGTGTGTAGAACAGACTCCCTTCAGAGAAAAAGTGGGAGGACATTGCAGAGCACAGCAAGGGATGAGGTAATGGCCCAGCTAAAACCACATAAGGAATTAATTATAAGCAAGACACATTGGTAGGAAATATCTATAGAGAGTCTGTTTTGGCCTTGCAATATGAGGTGACGGCCCCATCCAACCACAGCAAATGTTCATTAATCATGACAAGCATATGTGGGTCCTTGGGGTATAATAATAATAGTAATAATATCCTACATTGATATCAACTTACAGAGCATGGTTAAATATTCCTCATCTCAGGCACACAATGTAAAAAAAAAAATCCAATTTAATTACCAATGATTAAAAAAAATGACACATTTACCTTTAAATATAGTTTAAACTATTTAAACTTGTGCTTTCTCCAGGGACTCACATTAACAATAATATTTAAGAATATTGATTTCTAGTTGGTATAGGTATTTGAATGATTTAATGTTGGGTTGTCAGAAACATCATGACATATTTTTTCTATGTTTTTCATTGCAAAAATGCATCATGACTTTTCCAACAACCCAATAATTATTCCTAAATTTAGGGATGTGCCAATGAAATCAAATTTATTCTAATTTTAACCATACCTATAAAGTTGCTTAACTTTTCAAGTAAATTGCTGTCTGGAGACCAAAGAAAAGTACTTTAAAACTTAATTCCATAACCTAAGCGTGGCTGTTTTGCCAGTTTGATATTTACTCATTCACTTCTGCTCTATGAGTCACTGAAAATCTTTTTAAAAAATCATCCAAAGCATGAGATAAGCATTTTAATATCCATAAACTCATTCTGATGCTATCATTTGTCAACTTTATGGCCAGATAATGGAATTAGGTTAAAAAAGTGATCTCTAAAATACCTTTCACCTAAATATCCTATCATTCCCATATCTTCTTTATGGAAGACAGAAAAGAGGTCGACCACTTAATTATAAATTGATAGTAAATTGACTAACTCATATGGGTGCCCCTATTTTTAAAGCACCATAAGAGGAGAAAATTCATGCCTTTATTCAAGCCCAAAAGCATTCTTCTAGAAATGTCCAAAAATAGCTAGCCCAGTCTTCTCCCCCTGTGAGTCAGCAAGTGTTCTAGGAGCTAAGCTCAGGCACGGGGAGACCTGCCATCAACACAAGTTTTTCAAGGACAGAAAAAGAGAAGTTCTTTCCACATGTGGAATCTTCTTTTTAGGATTCACCTCTTAATTTACAAATAAGTAAACCAAGTCTCAGAAGGTGAAGCGACTTGCCCAAGATCTCATAGCCAAAGGGTGGCCTAACTGGGCCCTAAACTCATGTCCCCTGTCACCCATTCAGCGCTCATCCCAGTATTCCATGCTGCATTTTAGGTATGTAAAATGTCATCATTTTGTAGAAATTCTTGAATTGAACGGCTGTAGGGCCCACATTGGCATTCATGACACCAATTTCAGCTGCTTGGCTTTATGCAGCTCAAAATCATATAATCATATAATCTTTACTATATAGAATTATAAGCATTATATCAAACTTAATTTTTATGAACACTCTTTTAGAAGAGCTAATATCTTTAGTATATCCAGTATTCAATAGGTTAACTCTTGATTTTTTCAGTTTTATTTTTGTTTTTTGTTTGTTGTTTTTTTTGTTTTT
Source organism: Aselliscus stoliczkanus (assembly GCA_033961575.1). Lineage (NCBI taxonomy): Eukaryota > Metazoa > Chordata > Mammalia > Chiroptera > Hipposideridae > Aselliscus > Aselliscus stoliczkanus. The sequence goes on from CM066732.1 coordinate 104,065,681, forward strand.
TGAGAGCAGTGTCTCTGGCCCTCATATGTGGGACCGAACCGGGGCCGCTGGCTTCCCAAGCCAGCGCTTAACCACCGCGCCACTCAGCCGGCCCGTATTTTTGTGTTTTTAAGGCAGTGCATGTCAGGATAGCCTGTCAGGTTCAGGACAAATTCATGTATAAAAAAGGATATTTCTTCTGCCGTGCTGAAAACCAGAACAGCCCGAAAAGCAGGGCTGCCTCTTGACTCTGGCTCTCTTCCCATCTGCTTCGGCATATGTTTTAAGGCTTGTGCCATATTACCTCAGCTATGAGCTATTTTTTTCCAAAGGAAGCAGAGATAAATTTGAAAAAAAAAAAATAGTGCAGCTTTCCAAAATGGACTCTCCTGGGCTTTCAGTGCACACTGTGTAAATAAAAGATGTACTTTACAGCTCCGGAGAAGAGAAAATGTAAACAGGAACCAGCTGTTTCTCTCCAAGAGTGCAGGAGCACCTGATTTTATTCCCATTGTCACCGGTGCTCCTGTAAATGTGCACAGGTCCTAATACCAGTGGCAGTGGTTCCCAAACGTGACCCCACATTGGAATCATCTCAGGATTGTTTGTAAAAAAATATGATGCTTTGTCCCTACCGCCTACCCCCAGATATCCTGATTTAATTGGTATGGGGGTGACCTGGGCATCAGGAATTTTAAAAGCTCCCTGAAGCGATTCTAATGTGCAGCCCAGTCTGGGTACCACTAGGCACGAAAATCACTCCAGTCTAAAAGATGGATTTTGCCCAGCTCCAACTCATTGGAGGCTCCGGATTTATTCTGGTTCAAGACCAAGCTCTGACCCTTACTCCGCAGGGTCACCATAGGCACAACACTTAGCCTCTGAGCCTTAGTTTCCTCATGATCAAAATGGAAATAGTAATGCTTATTTCATAAGAGCTCTGTGGAGATTGAATGACACATGGATATAGTATGTATAGTACATTCATAGGTATTTAAAGCTGTTTCTGCTATAACCATCACTTAAATTCAGAATTCATCAAATTTCAAGTCTTTCAAATAAAGTTCTTTTTTTGTTGTTCAAAAAGAAAAAAGAAAAGGCAGAAATCTATATAACATGTATACTTTAAAAATTGTATTTTCTCTAGTTTCAATTCCATGCTCACCAAGCAATCTTCTGATTACAATGTGGCTAATATGTAAAAAGCCTTCATCCATTCACTCATTTGACTAATATTTATTGAGAGCTTACCCTGAATCAGGCTTTATTCTAAGCATGAGAATATATCAGCAAACAAGAAATATTTCTAAGGGAGGAAACAAACTTAAATTATATGATATAGTAGAAAGTGATAAGTGCTATGGATAAAAATAAAGCAGAAAAGGGGGATGAGATGATTGAGGGGTTCAATTTTAAATTAGAGAAACAGTCTAATTAGATATATTATGATCCACAAGGAGGTAGTGTTTTGATGGATTGCAGTCTAGTTTTCTTTAAGCTGCAGTAAACTAGTAAACTTGTTCTCTGTTGTGGGTTCATAATGTCAATATAGTGAATAAAGTTACTTTTCATGCATTTCATACTTTTTCAAATCCAACACCATTTTTATATATAATTGGTTCCTGAGCAAAAAGCAACCTAACAAAGTTGCTGATTCCCCTATTTCAAATTAGGTCGGGTTTCCTCCAAAGCAGACCCTGTGAGAAGGATTTGAGGTCAAGTAGTTGAATTGGGAGGTAAACCCAGGAAGCAATTACTGGAGGGGTAGGAACATGAGACAGGGAGAGGAAAGGAACCAATATAAGGTTTGTTAATGAGTGGGTTTTAGCTATGGACAACTGGGGCTCAGTCCCTCCGAGGATTTCTGGGAAACTGTGAGGAGTAAGGAAGCTGGGATATTTATCTACCAATTTTGTCTACTATTGGTTTAGGGTTCCTTCATTAGCATATTTGGAATAAGGGAGGTTTGAGGGTAGGGAATCAACAATCTGCTATACTGCAACAATGCCTCATATTTTTCATTCTCCTAATTCAGAATTTTTTTTTTTCCAACTGAGACATCCTGCCACCTGCTGGCAGCTCAGCATCGGCTAGGAATAGAACCGGCGACCTTTTTGCTCAGAGTTTCCACTCTTGCATGAGCTCTTAACCAATGGAGCTACTTGGCCGGCATAATTCAGAATTTATTTTTTTTTTAAAGATTTTATTGGGGAATTGGGGGAGGGGAACAGTGTTGGGGAACCGGGGAACGGGAACAGATAAGTTGCAGTCCTTTTGTTCTTCAGTCTAGTTGTGGAGGACGTTGCTTCACTGGTCCATGTTGGTATCATCATTGCGCTCTTCTCAGGTGAGGCAGATCTGGAGGGCCGCTCACAGCAGCTCTTGGCAGCTCACACCAGCTGCCGGCCACTCACTGTAGCCTATAGCAGCCCACGGCAGCAGGGGCTGCAGCTATGCTGTCCTGGGGACTCACAGCAGCCCAGCTCCAGGTGGAGCTGTTGTTCACCATCTTAGCTGTAGAGGGCAGTGTTACTGGCCCTCATATGTGGGATCCCAACCGGGGCTGCTGGCGTCCCAAGCCAGCTCTTAACCAACGTGCCACTCGGCCGGCCCTCAGAATTTTTAATGCAGTATTTAAACAGAGACTAAGCCCTGGTTTTCCTTTTCTCAGATAAGCTCTCCACATTTTGATACAATATCATAGATAAGATTGTAAGAAGAATGCTTACAATTATTTAAAGAACAAGACTATTTTCATACACTCTCAAAAGTTTCGGAAGCCCTAATTAGCTACTGTGCTAATAACAAATTATTATCTATTCATTAAAACAAGCCCTATGAGATCCACATATTTGATTTAAACTCTTTAAAAACAATGAAGTTGCATTCTTTAGAAATAGTCTGCACTAAGATTTCTTTCCTTGTTCAAAATGCCTTTACTAACCCAATTAATCTGAAATAGAGAACACTGTTTTTATGTCACCAAATCCAGTTGACCTTCTCAGTAAACAGGCAACAAACAATGAAAATCTCTATATTCATTGGGCTGTAATTGTATAACATCAGCCAGGGGGAATTGGTGTTTCACGTGCTCAAACATTCTTAAAAACAAAGCACTGAAATCAAGGCTTTTTCTACACAGGCCGTTGAAGTGAATAGTGGCTGAAAATTGCAGATCTTGTCTCTTGTCCACTTTTTTGCACAAGAGTTTCTCTGGGCTTCATTGGGGACCAAATAACATGGAGCCTCAATGGTGAGGCAGAAGTGGGCTTATAAGATGAGGAAGTCACTTAGGTAAATGCAATAGAAATTGGAACATAATCAAATCTTTTTTTTTTTAACAGTGTCAAATCTTAAGGCAGTGTTATTGCTCATCAACTATACTCAGAATTACCCAGATTCAAACTTGGATCTACTACTGACTAGCCATGTGATCTTCGGCATATTACTTTATCTCTCTATGCCTCAGTTTCTTCATCTGTAGAATGGGTATGAAATAGGACTACCTCAAAAGGTTGTTGTGAAGAGTAAAAGAGATGAATTTTGGAGCCCAAGGCCTAGCCCCTCATGAAAAGCACAAAGTACAGATGGTTCAACCAAGAGGTCTGGGCAGTAGACTCGAGAAGTAGAGTTCAGAAGGGATAGTCACCCCGCTGAGCCTTGGCAGCCATTACTTTTGCAGAGGCCCTGGGCTTTGAAAGCCTCTTTTCTTAGGTCACCCAGTTCTCTCCAGACCACCTGGTTTCTTGATGCCAACACTCTGAGCATTAGGAGCCTCACTCGGTGCAGGGGATGGTTGATTTCTTTGAGACAGAACGAGGACACATCAGTATTCATGTCTGAAGACAGGTGTTAACTTTCGGATAGTGTAGGTAGCAGAAACTTGGCAAGACCAGAGTCGAAATTCCAGCTCTGTTATTTCCTGTGTGGCCTCAGGCAAGTCATTTAGCTTCTCTGAGCCTTGGTTTCCTCATCTCTAAGTAGATGATAATACCCATTTTCAGTCAACAAGGTGTGCAGAGGCCTTCACACAGCAGGTACTTCAGTGATGGTTGGTATTCTTCCACCATTCTTGAGATTGCTCAGAGAATGTTTTACATCCAGGGAAGTTTCACTAGAACAAGTTCTAAGGTTCACTATCCAAACCTTGAAATGAGGCGCAGGTTGCCTCTTCATCTGGGGTTTTGCCCTCTCCCTACCAGAATTGGGCAGAAGACTTGCATAGCAACTTACACAAAGCCACAAATTTGGACTTACTTAACGTCACTTATTTGATGATAGTTTCTTTTAAGTATCTGCCACCCTGACTCAGGTTTTGACCTGACTGACAGTGCTTCTCAGTTTGGAAGAACCATCTCTAATCATAAATGAACCAGTCTAAGAATTGTAAGGATCCACCTATCCAGGGAATTGAATCAACTCTTCTCTGCCAGAATATCAAACTATAGTTATTTGTGTGGGGAGATATTGGCTACTTGACACCAGTTTGGTCCCTTCTCCTGGAATCTTATCCGCACCCACTCTCCTTGATTCTGCCACCCCCACTCAAATATGCACACAGCCTCATAGGGACACCACCTCACAAGCGATTGGTAACTCCAATATTTGTTTATTGTTTTAAATATATGTGTGGTCTTTAAAAAGAAATGCAATATATTATGAGTGTTTGATATGAGTTCTCTACCTTTTCCAGGGAAAACAGAAGCCTATTTGGAAGCCATCAGAAAAAATATTGAATGGTTGAAGAAACATAACAAAAAAGGAAATAAAGAAGGTAAGGCTCTAGTGTGGTTATAAATTGCAAACTTCACCCATTTAGCAGGGACCCTTGTTAAATAAACATTCCCACAATCAAAGTGAGCCAAAATCTCCTCTCAGAGCCCAGAAAGACTGTAGCTCTTCTCAGATGCAAAAGGGAACAGAACCTCCATTTGTTTTATTTTTCAAACCAGCCTTTTAAACAATGGCATTTTTTTCTTTTCTTTGATGTTTTATGATGAAAAAAAGGTCAAACAAAAGTAGAGAAGTAGTATAATGAATCCCCATGCGTCTATCACCCACCTTCAATAATTATCAATATCTACCAATCTTGTTTTGCCTATTCCCCCACCCTTTTCTTGATGTATTTTAAACAAAGGTATTTTCTGAGCACATATTAGGTGCACCCTGCAGTCATGAAAGCAGGTCACTCACTCACTTGAAACAGAACTAGATTCTGTTCTGAGTGCCAGAACTATGAAGAACAGTAAAATGTAGCCTCCCCCACCCCTCACCCCACCCCAAATTACTCACAGCATCAATAAAACACTGTTGGCCCTGCTTGGTGCTATCACAGACAGGCATGGTAGTATGGAGGAGGCAAAAGGAGGGGGCATATCTCCTTACAGAGACAGAGATCGCTGGGATAGAAAGGGCCCTGCAAAAGCCTTCACTGGAAAGGTAAGTGAAGAGAGATGGAGGCAGAAGGAATGCTATGTGCCAAGACAAAAGGACAAACAAGAGGGATGCATTCTGGGAACTGGAGCCATTCCCAGGAACAATGGAGGTGTCCCGCAGACAGGGCTGGGAAGGTGGCAATAATAGCCAGGTCAGGAAGACCTCCTTTGCACCCTGCAGAGGAGGCTCATTTTAGCCAGAGGAGCCTAAATTAGGGCTTCTTTAAGCCCTGAGCATTCAGTTAAGAACTGAAAAACCTATCTGGCAAGCGGTGTGATTACAGCTTGAAAAAAATAAGACCTCGGAGGGCTGGAGAGAGATTGGAAACAAATATCTAGAGCAGAAATGATGGTGTTTAAGCCAAGGCAAGGCAGAGGAAATAAGAAAAGAGGGAAGAAACTTGAGAGCTACATGAATAAAGAGGAGTCTGCTATGATCCCTGGGTGTCTGGCCAGAGCAGTTGCAAAGGGAGCCTTTTAAAATGAGACAAGCAGTGCTTCTCAAACCTGAAAGTACATGGAAATCATATGCTGAGCTTCTACATATCCTGATGCCATGTGGCACCACGAAATCAGACACTTGAGGGGCAGGACCCAGGCATCAGTATTTTTTTTTTTTTTTGAGGGCAGTGTCACTGACCCTCCTATGTGGGACCCGAACCAGCGCCGCTGGCTTCCCAAGCCAGCACTTAACCACTGCGCCACTCGGCTGGCCCCAGGCATCAATATTTTTAAGCCCCTCATCTTTCCACCATGCAGCGAAGTTTGAGAACCACTGAGATACAGGACAGTGGGAGGAAGAGGTATTTTCAGCACCCCTTTAAGCTGTCATCTTATAAGTTGAGCAAGATGGAAACAATCATCATATCTTCACACATATTCATTTTATTTGGCTCAATATGATGTGCATTTCCAGGCTGTCAGTTCCATTAAAATTCACACATGCGCCATATTTCATCAAATGTGTCATTGATTGGAAAATCCACCATTGCTTCATGTACCACTAAGGAAGAAATATTATGAGATGCTATCAATGCCTGTGAAGATTTTAAAATTAAAAAAAAAATTTATCTTAGGATCAGTGTAATACAGTAGGTGCTATATTCGAAATGCATTCCAAAACCAATGTAAATTGTGTGGTCCAACAATATGGACTATTATGTTATTTCTTTCACCAAGGAATGTATAAATCAGATTCCTGGTCATAACTGACAACACCCTGCAATTCAGTCTTCCACTTCCAGAAATGACCGACCTAGTGCAGTGTGGAACTCTGATGTTTGCAACCAAGGCTCTGTAAGCAAACCTCAGAATGATGGTGTTGTTTGCCGCTCCCTTCTGCCTCCAGGAAGTGAGGGCCGTATGAACAACACCCTCCTGAAGGCAGAAGCAGAGAGCTCTCCCGCCACTGCTTTCACATGTGCTCTGCTCCATGGCGTCATCTCTCACAGTCGGTGTGGATCTAGGTCCTAGGGCCATGCAGTGACTACAGCTGTGCAGGAAGTCTCACTCTCAGTTCTGACCTTCCTTTACCTCTGCTGATGCCCTTTGTTTGGCACGGGACTGGAGGGCTTGAATCTGCTTCCCAAATCCAGGGAAGAAAGATCCATGTAGTGTGTGATAGACAGTGTAATGATAAAATCTTGGGCAGCCTTAAAATAAAAGTCTGCACTTTTACAAAAGTGAATCTCTGCCCTTATCGCTTTTGAGCCTACCAAGCTGAAAACCCCTTTTAAGATGAGCAAGGCGGTACACTGACTTGTGTACCCTCACAGCCTGTGAACAGCCTTTCCTCAGTACCAGGTTGGTTTTCCTGGCACACAGTGGTAGCTCTGTTGTAAAGACACAGTTTTTCCATTTCAAAAGAAAACACAGTGTTTTCCTGTTTGCCCATTCAAATCACCTGGACCGCTTCACATCTATCACACCTGCCTTTAGTCCCTCTAAGATGTTGATGCTGCAATCGACTCTGAAGAGCGAGCATTAATTTGAATGAGTGCTCATAAGAGTTGCCCCTTGGTGCCCTGAGTTAGTCAGGAATCAGCTCCTGACGTGCACACAAAATGTACGTTCAGTTTGGTTCTCTATTTTGTGCCTGAGAGAAAGGGAAAGTAAAAAAACAAACAAAAAAAAAACCCAAGCACTAACTGAACATTTCTTCTGCACCCATTCGCTACTTCCTGTTCACTACTTCGAGGCCACGGAGTGGTCAAAGCAGTGACTCCAGGCAGACCTGGGTTCCGAACCTGACTCTACCATGAGCTCAGCATGTGACTTATCTCCTCTGTCCTGTTTCTTCATTTCTGAAATGAGGATACTGTTGCTTACCTCATGGGTTTTGTGAGACGCAGGTCAGATGACTGTTGTAAAGTGCTCAATGCCAAGACTTCTCTCTTTAATCCTCAAGGGTGTGCCCTAGTGGGGAGCAGACGCTTTCCCTGCTGGACAGGAAACAGCTCTAAGCCTCAGCTCACCTAGATATGATAAATACCGGGTGCTTGCAGAGAGGTCCATTATGCCTAGTTTTCCTTTCATGCAGGAGCTTAAAGATGCCCTGGGGACCCAGATTAAGCATATATTCAGGCTAGCTGAAGGGGCCGTGGGGCTGCTCTGAGCTTTTGTACCCCACTCTCTCCTTTCTCTTCCCCTTACAAACTGATGGAAAGCAGGCCTCTGGTTCAGGGGCTGCCAATATCGAAGGCAAATGGCACTGTCCTCAAGGAACTCAGCCTCAAGCAATTCCATCTGGAGAGGTCTCCCCAAGAACTATATGGTGGGGAAGACCCACATATCCAACCATGAGGGGTGTGTGTCATAAATTTTGGTACCTCCATAAGATGTACTGTATTGTATGTAGCCATTAAAATAGTGTTTCTGAGGAATATTAATGCTCACTGTGTAAAGTTAAGTGAAAGGAGCTAGTTATAAGGTTATATGCACACTGATTCCAATTCTGGGCTGAAATACATGTATTTGAAAAGCTAATAAGAAATAGAACAAAATACCAACTGTGGTTATCTATGATTAATAGAATTCAGGTGATTTAAATTTTATTTTGTTTTTATAGTTTTCATTTTTTTAAACAGTAAGTATATAATACTTAAAGAATCAAGAGAAGACGTGGGTTTTTTCTTAAGCCTTCAGAAAGATGCCATAGGCAGCCTCCTTACTTTGGGGATCCCTTTGTTTGGGGTGGGTGGTTTGATGGTTTATATAAATTTTGTTTGTTTGTTTAACTAGGATAGAGAAACCATAAAGAAATTACGGGTTGGCTTTTTGCTCTGTGCATATAATTTTAATGGTGTGCAAATCAAGGTAATTCTTAATTTGGAAAAAATTTAAAGGTGTGTTGACTAACCAGGGTAGCAAGTTCAGAAAGTCAAAACACCTGGTTTGGATCGTAACTTTACTACCTGTGTGACCTTGACTAAGGTACTTAAGTTTGAGGATCTTGTTACCCCAAGTGTGAGTCCTAGACCAGCAGCATCAGTGTCTCCCCGGAGCATGTTTAAAATGCAGAATCTGGGACCCCACCTCAAACCTACTGAATGCAAATCTGCAACTGCCCAAGAGTCCTGAGTGATTGGTAAAAACAGTAAAGTCTGCGAAGTTCTGGTCTCCGAGCCTGTTCCCCCCATGGTCCGATGAGGGTGGTACTCCCCAACTAAATACCTCGCAGGTATGATGATGGGAAGCAAATGAGCTAATATACACATACACGTGATTTTTAAACTGCAAAGGACTGCACAAATGCCAAGACCTAAAATGTCTTTAGTGTGAAAGACAGGATGGTTTTGGTGGTGGTGTCCAAAACCCTTCTTAGTTCACGGTAATCACTGTGATGGGATTGCTCTTTACTGGTCTTTGCTCATGATACTCGAATGATATTTTCCAGATTATGACCTTTCAAAGATGAGGGACTTCATCAACCAACAAGCTGATGCTTACGTGGAGAAAGGCATCCTCGATAAAGAAGAAGCCGATGCCATCAAGCGCATTTATAGCAGCCTGTAAAAATGGCAAAAGATCCAGGATTCTTTCCACTGTTTCAGAAAACATAACATAGCTTAAAACTCTTCTAATTCTGTGATTAAAGTTATTTTGACCCAAGGATTATTAGAAAGTGCTGAACTTACAGTAGTTAAACTTTTAGAAGTGGTTAAAACATAACTTTCTTGCCATAAAAACTATCCGAAAAGTAAAGTTGTATGTAAGCTGAGATTTTGTATCTAGAATCCTTATTTCCCTGTAGATTTCAATTTTTATAATCAGAAATATGTTGCTTTGGAAAAGCCTGTAATGGACTCAACTTAAAAACAAAACTTTTTCCCAATGTGTCACACATATAAGCACACCTTGAAGAATTAGAGGGCTGTTTTTGAGGCATGCTGGGTACCAAAGCACCTCATAGCATATGTCTGTTACAAGATGTCATTTCCACTACTAGTTCCCTTTTGGTTGAAATAAATTCACATTTTCTCAAAGCCTCTATAGCTTAAAGGAAGCTATCTGTTTTAGTTTTTGTGTTGTTTTTTTTTTGTTTGTTTTTGTTTTTTTTTGGCTGCTCCTGCTGGCTCTTTATCAGGCCCAATGGTACAAAAAGGAACCTGAAAAATGGGCATAGGATTTGCTGGAGATATTAACAATTTTCCCCTACTCAACATTTTCTGTTGGTTTTCAGACATTGAGTTTGTTTATTAAGAGGGATACATAGGTACCCTCCAAGAAGAAAACTAAGGTCATAAACACTACATCAAGCAAGGAAAGCCAAATCTGAATTATCTAAACTGGACTTGATCCAAGCCAAAATTTATCAACAGAGAGCAAGAGGGCCAAGTGGGAAAATAGAAATAGAGATAAAAATCATTCTCTTTCCTGAGAACCAAAGCTGGGAAGTGAGCTTCCCTGGAGGAAAAGGCTAATGAACTGCCGGTCCCTGCGGCCTGTCTTTCTCAGCTACCATCCCCAACACAGCCCTGGAAACAACACCCCATTCACCATGGTCCTCCTGAAATGTTAATGGGCAATGTTCCCAAACCAAAGAATGCTTTAAAAATGTGCTATTCAAATTACACTATTTTCTACATATTTCATAAATCATAAAAATAATATAATGCTTTGTATATTAGCTGTCACTATTTCAAATGGCCTTCTGATATGTCTTTTCAATGCCCCTACTTGGTATTCACTTTTTGGTGAGGGCTGGGGAACTTACAGAGAAAATGTAAGAGGGTGTTTTTCACAAGTAGGAGACCACTGCTGCTCCTCCCATCCTCTAGTTTCAAAAATAAACACAAACCAAAGCCTGACACTCAAACTAGTTAATATGTTCTAGAGAAGCCAGTACTCACTGGTGAGTGGTGAGAGGGAACTAAAAACCCCTTTGCCCAAACTACTTGCCAAAGCACAGAGAATAGGACTTGTTTTAATGAGTCATCTTTGACAACATGATTCACTCTACTTCATCCATGTCCTGTAGTCCAAACAGGCTGCTTCTACATCAGAGAGGAAAAAAAAACTGGCTGTCACTGAAGTATTTTCTCCATTTGCTATAACTTATCTAAAATTGGGGCCAGCTGAGTGGCTCAGTTGGTTAAGAGCTTGTTCGAGAGTGTGAGCTGAGCTCTGAGCAACAGCAGTTCGATGCCCAGCCCAAGCTGAGCTGCCACTAAGCTGCCAACAGGTAGCAGGATGGCTCAGCTAAAAAAAATAAAATAAAATCTATGCAGTATTTTTAAAAATAAGAAATCTATTTAGTGAGTCTCAAGTGAATGCCTGAACACACTGACATTCATTAGCTCCTATTGATCACCAAGATAAAAGGGAAAACATCAGACTTGTTTTATAAATGAGGAAACTGGTACACACACAAATCAAGGGCACAAGATATGTTCAAACTCACGTGGCCAAGAAGTGGTAAAGCTGAAACTAGAACCCAGGTTTCTTAATCCTCAGTCCATTCCTTCACAGTGAGTGTACGTGCAAGGCAAGGACTAAAGAACTCTAGTCCAGGACAGTTTAACTGTAGCCATGACAAATTCAAAGTTTTTAATAACTTGAAAAAGAGGAGAGATATTTTTGCCAGAAATTGCTGAGGGACTTTAGGCAAAAATAAAATACTCAGGAAAATGTTTTCGAGATTGTGGTCTTTATATAAATTTTCAGCTTACATCTTTTGGATAGTATTTTTGGATTTATGTCTTTTAGATTATTCTCAAATTGCAGATTTTTTTTTTTAAAGATTTTTATTAGGGAATTCGGGGAGGGGAACAGCGTTGGGGAATCGGGGAAGGGGAACAGACAAGTTTCTGTCTTTTTGTTCTTCAGTCTAGTTGCGGAGGACGCTGCCTCACTGGCCCATGTTGGCATCATCACTGCGCTCTTCCCAGATGAAGCAGATCGGTCGCCGGCCTCTGGATGTCTCTCACCATGGCTATTGGTAGCCCACGCTGGCTCCCAGCCACTCACGCTGGCTGCTGGCCACTCACTGTAGCCTATGGCAGCCCACTGCAGCAGGGGCTGCAGCCTACACCATCACAGGGGCTCCCACAGTCCAGTTCCAGGTGGAGCTGTTGTTAGCTGTAGAGGGCAGTGTCACTGGCCCTCATACGTGGGATCCGAACCGGGGCCGCTAGCATCCCAAAACCAGCTCTTAACCAATGCGCCACTCGGCCGGCCCTAATTGCAGATTATTTTACGTTAAACAGCATGATAACTTTACTTTTTTTTTTTAAGTCCCTGGGGCTCCATAGAGGCTGAGCCTTTTCTAACATACACAACTGTTTCCCATCATTTTTTTTCTTAGTTCTCTCTTCCAACAAACTCCCCATTGTTCAGATAGTAGTGGGTACAAGAAAACAGCAAAGCGGGGCTGGCCAAGTGCCTCATTGGTTAAGAGTTGGCTTGGGATGCCAGCTCTGAGCAGCAGGGCCTGGTTTGGATCCCACATGAGGGCCAGTGACACTGCGCCCTCTATAGCCAAGAAGGTGCACAACAGCTCGACCTGGAACTGGGCTGCCATGAGCTACTGTGAATGGCTGGCAGCCAGCGTGAGCAGGCGTGAGCTGCCGTGAGCAGCCGTCCAATGGCTAGTGAGCAACTGCCTCACCTGGGAAGGGCACAATGATAACAACAACATGGGCCAGTGAAGTGACGTCCTCCACAACTAGACAGAAAAACAAAAAGGACAGCAACTTGTCTGTTCCCCTCCCCGATTCCCCAACACTGTTCCCTTCCCCCAATTCCCCAATAAAATCTTTAAAAGAACACACAAAAAACCAGCAAACCATGATGAAGAAATCACCCTCTATCAAAGATAATAGAAAAAAACGAGAAATAAAAACATGAGATGCTATTACCATGAAAAAAAAAAAGAAAAAAAAGATTCTTCTATACATTACAAATAAGAATTCAAGATAAGGGCAGACAGCCACCTCAAGGGTTGGACACATGCAGCTCTGGCTCTGCAAGCTCTGCTGCATTAGCACCTAAGGGCACATGTCTCCTGCTTAACAGAAGAAGTCTGGGAGGAGTACGATGGGGAGAAGAAAATGAGGAAAGAGTGAAGAGGGAGAGACGAGGGGAAGCAAAGGTCCTTTTTGCCCCCACAAAAAGCAGACTCCTTTGGGGATGTTGGGGTGGAATAAATATGAAGAATTTGGGGGGAAGCTTAAAGATATAACCCAGCATTTGAATAGAAATTGAGACCAAAAAAAACCCATTTAACTGTAAACAGTGTATGGCTTAAGGTTTTCTGCTGTAACCTATACATATAATAAAAGTAAAATAAATGAAATTAATGTGAATAAAAACCTAACCCTCAACTCAAATGAACACACGTAACTATAAAAACACTGTAAAATGGCTTACCAATGAAACAGAGACTACAATTCACCAATGTATCAGGTCATGACATTATTTCTTATTTTGATCATATTCTGGGTTTTCACTATTGTTGAAATGCATCAAGTCAAATATTATGAAAATGTAAACATTACTAGTAACTGCAATTGATTTGCTTTTAGGTTATTGAAGCTTTTTTTAAAAATTGCAATTAAAATAATAAAAATCATTACAGGAGAGGCGAAGCTGTCACTATTTCAAAAATATAATTTAAAAACCAACTTTTTCTCATTTGTTGAAAAGAATTGAAGACTCAAATATAAAAACATAGTTTATTTTTTCATTCAGACTTTTGTAGTTTATTTTTTACAAAATAGCAGACAAAATTTGGTTCTTTATTTAACAGAGAATATGTAATACATCTTGAAATATATATATATATAGCACTTAAGTTATAAACACATAGCAAAATCAGCATCACTTAAACAGCAACCATGGTTTTTTTTCAAATAATTGGGAATTGTCAAGAGATAAACACTGCTTTTAGCTTGACTACGTAAATAGTCTTCAAAGCTTTATGTCAACTAGTATTTACAAAAGCAAGTCTAAAAACTACCACCACCTACAAAAGTGATGAGCTTTAGGATACAATTTTGGTACCATGCCATAATGCAGACTTGAAATGATAGAAAGCCAGAGAGAACTATTCAGAGCAACTGCAGTAGGTGGAACTTCTTAATTGTGATTTAAAAATGCACACTATGAGAATCCAAAAGGGATGCTTTTGAATCATCAGTTGTTGCTTTCTTTACGATCCATCCATCTCTTAATCCAAGGGAGATTATGTCCCCTGATCATCTAACTATGATAGAGTGAAGTTACATAGGGACTTTCTTCACCTCTGAAAAAAAAAAAAAGAAATATGGAATAAACCAGTGTTTAAAAACTCTATTCAGAAAACTAACACAGATACTTATCAAACAACTTAATATCCACTTGCCAAAGAAGTACAGGGGTGTATCAATTTATTTATTTATTTTTTTTCTTTCTTTCTTTCTTTCTTTCTTTATTTATTTTTTTAATTTTATTTTTTTTAATTAGTTTCAGGTGTACAACACAGTGCAATAGTTATACATTTTACCCCTCAAAGTGACAACCCCCCCACCCCCAATAGTTTCAGGTGTACAACACAGTGCAATAGTTATACATTTTACCCCTCAAAGTGACAACCCCCCACCCCCAATACACCCCCCCACACCCCCCCATATCATATATATGATATGGGGGTGTGTGGGGGGGTGTATCAATTTATAATATTGTACATGCCTTGGAAAATTGTATGAAATACAAATATTCATTAGTGTACCTTATTGACTCAATTTTGAGTATCAGTTACTGAAATAAAGAATGGTGGTTGCTATATATTTATATTTGTTTATATTATGTTTAAATTATATTAAATTATAAATTAATTATATTTATATTTATATTTGTTTATATTTCTAACATTTCACCTCTTTCTCAAAAGGGTTTGAGTTGCCTACAACAAAAGGGGTACATCTAAGATGAATAAAATAGGAATTAAAAATCAGGACTAAAGAAATGAGAAAGATACAAACATATTAACCATAAGACATATTATGGAATTTGAACTGAGCATCAATTTTAATTGCAAGCTTTCTGGTAGCCAGGGCAAAAAAGGAAACACACAGTAGGTTGTGCCATTCTTGGAATCATAAAGGAAGAAGGAAACCAATTTTATAGGAGAGAGAAAGGTTTGTCCTAGACCAAATTAAAAAAGAAAGAAGAAAACTCACATGAGATCTTACATAGGAAACACCCACAGACAAAAAATGGACACTGTCTTTGACAAATTCTATATCACTATTTTATAAGTATTCTCTAGGGCATTACTTCCTTTAAAGGTGTCCGTTAGATGTCTCTACTTGGCCGTTGCCCAGAATTGCTAGCTAGGCAGATATGCTATTAAAAGAAAAGAAGTGGGCCGACCGAGTGGCTCAGTTGGTTAAAAGCTCACTCAAGAGCTGAGCTCTGAGCAACAGCTGTTCGAGGCCAGCCCGAGCTGAGTTGCCGTTGAGCTGCCAAAAAAAAAAAAAAAAAAAAAAACTGAAAAAGAAAAAAGAAGCAAACTTTTTATAATAAAAAAACAGAAACAAAAGCATTGCCACAGATAAAGCCTTATGCAGGATGCAATGGCTCTGTTTAGACTACCTATATTAAAAATGACTTTCTGCAATTAAAATATAGGTTTTAAAGCAAAAAAGATGGGCTGGCCGAGTGGCACGTTTGTTAGGAGCTGGCTGAGGATGCCAGCTCTGAGCAGCAGGGCCCCGGTTCAGATCCCACATATGAAGGACAGTGACACTGCCCTCTATAGCTAAAATGGTGAACAACGGCTCCACGTGGAGCTGGGTTGCTGTGAGTCGCCGGAGACAGTGTAGGCTACAGCCTCTGCTGCAGTGGGCTGCCACAGGCTACAGTGAGTGGCCGGCAGCCAACGTGAGCATCCGGTAGCCAGCGTGAGCCGCCATGAGTGGCCATCCAGAGGCCGGCGACAGATCTTCCTCACCCATGAAGAGAGCAATGATGATACCAACATGGGCCAGTGAAGCAAAGTCCTCCACAACTAGACTGAAGCATAAAAGGACAGCATCATGTCTGTTCCCCTTCCCCGATGCCCCAATGCTGTTCCCCTCCCCCAATTCCCCAATAAAATCTTTAAAAAAAAGAAAAAAGAAAATTTGACCAAGTACCAGCATATTTTTACCTGCTCTCTTCTTTTAGTTTCTTGACTGCCTGTGTTGATAACTTAATCTGCAAGTCTAGTCTCTGCAGGAAATCTCGGGCTGACACCTCCTCAGGCGGCACAGGAGGAACGTCAGATTCCTGAGGACTGGCAGGAGAAAGGTCTTCCCCAGCCAGCACTGGCTCTTCTTCCTGAGAAAAACTGCTCTCAACAGTTTCATTTTCTGGAGAATCAATTGAGTTAAGTCCATTAAACAGCAATGGCTTCTCTGATATAACTGGGATGTTCAAAGTTTTCTTCAGAAATATACAGTCATTGGTAAACAGTTTATTTGCCCTTTTAATCTGCTCCATCTAAAATATAAAAAAGGAAACACAGAGTTACATATAAATAAATCCAGAAGTAGGGCTTGTTACACAACACAGAGCTAAAAATATTCATGAGCAAAATGTGTGCAATGATTTCTCCGGATTGAAGATGCTTAACTTGGGTTTTTCACCTCCCCAGATGCCCCCAGTTATTTCAAGAGATGTTGGGAAATTCTGTTACCCAATTTTAAAAAAGAAAAGACTAATTTTCCCCTACTACATTATTTACCCTACAAGGCAGTGCTTACTAAGCAGCCTTAAATCCCTGAAGTTACAAAACATAGAATTTTTTTGCAGCAATTTAATAAATTTCACTCTTATTCTAATACTTCTATTATCCAATGAACCTTTAAGAATGGGTAGAAGTGGGGCAGGTAAGGAAAGGAGATGGGGAGCACATTATATACAGTATCTCATTGTTTGTTTTTTTACCCAATGGAGTATGTATGAGAAAATGCACTTTACAAAGTTCACAGAGATTATGTGCCATGGAATCATCATACAACTGGCAGATGAAGAAGCCAGAATTTAATACAGGTTTTGATAACCTCAAATTCTTTCACAGTCTGTGGACCTCTCCCAAGCTACAGAGATAGGAATGGGAGGTGGAAGTGAAACGGAGAATGGAATTTACATCCGTTTTTAAATCTCATTTAACTTTCATAATAGTTCTGCAATCTAGATATTAGCATCTTCTTTTTACAAATGAAACAGAGAGTCAAGAGACTGAAGTAGCCGAAGTGCACAATGCTGGTGAGTGCACATAGGACTCAAACTATGCTGGTACTGAGCATGTTGGAGAAATGCTTCCTCTTATGTTCCTCACACTGTGTTATAATGTATCTGCAGATGTCTCCACTCAACTAGCCTGGGACTCACACCATGCTAGGCTCTTTACATTCACTGTACCATCTAATTTTCACAACTCCTTCTTGTGACGTATGCTTGGTACAGTAGCTAAGCACACATGCTTGAGAACATGACAAACCTGGTTTCAAATCCCAGCTCCACCAACACGAACTACTATGAACATGAGCTTGTGACGTCTCTCACTGAGCCTGTTTCCTCACGTGTAAAACAGGTATCATCTACCCTTCACAAGGATGTTGGAAGGATTAAATGAGAGTTTATACACATACTTGCATAGAGGAGATAGATAGATAGATAGATAGATAGATAGATAGATAGATAGATAGATAGATAGATAGATAGATAGATAGAATAGAGGAAGAGACTATTTAGCAAAGCACCTGGCAATAGATGGTACTTAACTCCTCTCCATTTCCAATGAAGAAATTAAGGCACACAAGGGATGATTGATTGGACCAAGTACATATGGTTCTTTTTTTTTCTTTTTTAAAGATTTTATTGGGGAATTGGGGGAGGGAAACAGTGTTGAAGCATTGGGGAAGGGGACCAGCCAAGTTGTCATTTCCTTTTGGTTGTGGATTGCATAGCTAGCTCAGCTCGAAATCTGGTTGTGCAGCTCAGCTCAAGGTGTTGTGTTCAATCTTAGTTGCGGGTGGGCATAGCCACCATCCCATGTGGGAGTCTAACCGGCAGCCTTGTTGTTAAGAGCACACGTTCTATGCCTTGAGCCACCTGGGCAGCAGCTCAGCTCAAGGTGCCGAGTTCAGTCTTTAGTTGCCAGCCGGCATAGCCCACCATCTCAAACAAGCAACTTTGCTGTTAAGAGCACGTGCTCTCACCGGCTGAGCCATCCTGCCACCTGTTGGCAGCTCAGCTCGGGCGCAGCTCACTGGCCCATGTGGGAATGGAACTGGCGACCCTGTTGCTCAGAGCTCGTGCTCTTGAGCAAGCTCTTAACCAACTGAGCCACTCGGCCAGCCCTGCATATAGTTCTTTAAATGTATGAGCTGTAATTTCTCTTTGACTCTGAAGTCCATATAACACCAGGATTAAAGTGCATGACTAATGGGACCAAATTATGGCAATCCTTTAATGCCAAGTTTACTTGGCCAAGTAAAAAAAATTAGAGTTTTACTTCAAAGAGTCTGAAAAAAAACACAATAGTTAAATAAATAGACCCTGTTCTTCTGTTTTCTTACTATAAGCGAATTCCACACAAACACGTAGTGCATTTAAAGCTTTCTTTTTTCCTTTTAGAGATATTACATTTAAGTACCTTTTCTGTAGGGTGTGAGGTAGTCTTTTGTGCTCTAGTTTTAAAGGAGAGAAGGCAAGGGTAAGAAGAGAGAACATCATGAACAGGCAGGTGCATTTTACAGCCAAAATTAAAACCTAAAAATCCTAAGTATCTCTGGTCTAGTTTAGGCTTAGATTTGAGATAGTTAAACAAGTTGAATGCTTTATTCACAGCAGGATCAGGTATACTCATATTCTAATTGCCTTTAGCATCCCTTGTATTTACCACCTAGCATCTACCTCCTCTATCTCTCTTAGTATGTGGGTTGCCAATGGTAGCTCGTTGCCCCTGGCTTGAGCCGGGGAAGGCATGTAACTCATTCCTGTCCTTGGGAGCATCATAGTGCCCTGGCTTTCATGATAGGTCACAGTCCCATCTCAGGACAATTCAGAGATGCTGGCTCTGGGAGAAGAAAGGTCCTTTATTTTTTCTGCTGGGAGGAGATGTGCCTGGAGCTGCTAGCAGCCATCCTCCTACCTCATGGAATTTGACAACAAGCCCACCTTGGAGGACAGCAATCAGACCCCTGGATCAAAGCCTGAAGCCAGAATCCCCTAAGATCTGTCAGTTCCATGAGCCAATAAATGACATTGTTGGTTTGGTTTTTGTTATTGTTGTTTTTTGCTTAGGCCAATTTGAGTTCGGTTTTCTGTCACTTGTAAATGAAAGAGCCCTCAATGATACAGGGCCCTTTCAAATGCTTATTGGCAGGGATTTAAAATTGCTAATAGTCATTGTTTTCTGGGAATAATTATGGAAGACAGAAACAGACAGGAACACAAGGGTATGATTGCTGAGGCAGGGTTGGGAATATCAACCATAAACTGAATTCCTTCAGGACAACTATTACTTCTATAGCTTGCCAGGGTCTAACAAAGATCTTATACACACTAAGTGTTTAGGAAGGAAGGATGGACAGACAGATGTACG
Organism: Aselliscus stoliczkanus; assembly: GCA_033961575.1. Lineage (NCBI taxonomy): Eukaryota > Metazoa > Chordata > Mammalia > Chiroptera > Hipposideridae > Aselliscus > Aselliscus stoliczkanus. Next base: position 104,085,169 of record CM066732.1, read on the forward strand.
GATGGACAGACGAAGGGACGGACGGATACAGGTCAGAGGAACAGGCATAAAAGAGGAACCCAGAGAGGTAACCGGAAAGGGGTAGTAAGTTATCTTGTTGTATTGGTAATTCTCTAAACCCACCCTGACCTGCAAATTCGTCCTCCACTGTTCTTGAGTCTATTATGAACCCCAGGAGGCAGACCTCTTAAGAACTGCTCTACCCAAGGCACCTTGTTCTTAGAATCCCAGTTGCTGTGACAAAGGAAGGCACCAACAGGACAACCGCACCATGGCTCTGGTGGCTGCCTCTCTGGCAAAGATCCTGCCAGGCAGCCCCAGTCTGGAACGCTGCTCCTTCCCCTGGCCCTGCCGGCCCAGGGTAATGTCTCCCTCGTGTTACCAGTCTCAGGGGCTTCACCATCCCTTGTTGGCTCCCTTAACCCTGCTCATACTTCTGTAAATGTCCCTTCGTTAAACTCTCTTTGGCCACACCCTCTAAGCACTCTATCCGTAGCCTGCCAGGACCCGGACTGATACATTTAACATTCATAGTAAGACAGGCCATCAGAGCCAGGCAACAGACCAATGACAAGGAGCATGAGACCATGAGACTGAAGGATGGGGCTCTCCTGGCTCATTGGGCATGCTGTTGTGCAACTGATTCACTAATAGAGCTGCCCCTTTAACTAGTCTATGTTTTTCCTGTCATCAGGGACTGCACTGGCTCCATCTCAGTATTAGCAGCAAGCATTTAAAGTGTATGTTGACCCTTATATCTAGACTCTGTGATGAAGCATGGGATGGCAGCATCAAGAACACCAGAGATATCCAGGCATAGGTAACATTAAGGTAGGAACCAATCTAAGGATGGGCAGATTTGAGCCTGAAGGTGAAAACAGTAAATGAGTCTAATCTAAGGTAGTAGTGAGAAACATGTGCTCTGGGGGTCACACTTTCTGGGTTCTGATCCTGGCTTTGCCGCTTTGTAACCATTCTCTGTGTCTCCTTTCTTTTTAGTAAAGTAAGGATAATGAGAGTACCTTACGCATAATATGATTATTATGAGGATTAAATGTTTTAATTCATGTAAAGCATTTAGAATAATGCATGGAACACAACAAGCACTCAAAAATGATAACAACTATTACCATTAAATGTGGTTAAAAGTGAGAAAGCAACAGGTAAGAGCAGATACTAACAGGTATTCAGCAAATGAGAAGGAAAGACGTAGGCATTTCTCCCAATAAAAATATTTCTCTCACGAAGTAAGAATGCATAAAGAAAATTTCATATAAACAAACCCAGATGAGTAACATTACATGTTGTCACTGCCCTGAGGTGTGAACTTTAAGTTGGTGTTCAAAGGTAATTGATTTGATCTTAACTTGTTCTCCTTTACAAGCAATGGCTTCAAACAACGACATAGGCTCCAAACTCTGTTACCTAGAGTAAAGTTAAGGGATGAAGCTAGCTAGCTAGCCACACAAAAAAGCCAGGGGGAAAACAGCACTCCAGCCAGAATGAGCGGCTGCAAATGCCCCAGAGCAGGAAACATAATGGTGTAGCTGAGGTATAGGGAGTAAAAAGCACACAGGTCCTTGGGTGCCAAGGTAGAGAACTTGGATTTTAAAGTGATGGGAAGCCACTGGAGGGTGAAGAAAAGGGGTGACATGATTCCAGTTAAACATGACTCCAGCAGCTTTGTGGAATATGGACTGGCCAAAAAGAGGCTTCAGTAAAAACAGGAAGCCCGGTTATGGAGGAACCACGGTAGCACACACAGGAGACTATCTGATCCCAAATAATCCCAAATGGTGAAAGGATATTTTAGGAATGTTTTATTCTTTTATCTGAATGTACATGGGTCTAATGTTTTGGGGAAAGTCATGATCTAATCCAAAGAAGAGCTGGAAAACCCTACAGCTGTCCCACCTACCCTCTGTTCAACATTTTCTCAATACCCAATTAATGCTGAAAATAGAAAGTGTGACCTTTTCAAGGAGCCACAGAACTCCCTTCAGTTTCTTGGGGATGGATGAGCAGAGAGGGAGATATAGCAATCAAAGTACTTTCATTTCAAAAATTCCTTTCTAATCAGGGTTGAATAGTATAACTCAATAAAATTCACTGTCTGGTCACTAAGAAACAGACACAAATGATAGAATAATTAAGTAAGAGCTAACAGGTTGGCCACAAGGCCAAGCATGGTGAAATGAAATAGAACAAGTGCCATCAACAACTTAAAAACAACTTATTTCAAATGACACTCCTGTAAATTCATTTTGTAAAGATGAATTCGCTATGGGGGACACCACAAAACTTACCTCCAAAAGGTATCTTGACAGCAGCTGCTGGGCCTGGCCAAGAACTCTCCCGGAAAAGGTGGCTGGTCTGCTCATCAGGCCACCTGCCTAACTGTGAATGCAACATTCAAAATCTCTTTTTCTTCCTCTTGTAAACAATAATGTAAATGGAGCCACTTTAACATGAAGTTAAAGCTGCCATTCCAGAGGAACTGCTTTGCATGTCTTCTGTATCAAACCTTGGAAAGTTCAAAACAGGGCAAAATAACCTTTGGAGTGGGTCTAAGCAAACTTGTTTCCCAAAAATTTGTTTGCGAGGATAATAAGAAAGCAGCTATTAAGGCTCCTGGACTAATGGCTACTGGACTAAAAAATTAAAACATTATTTAGCATTAACATCACAATGTTCTATTATCTGCACCAATAGAAATGCCCTCCTTCTACTGATGTAATTGTTTCCCTATTCTGTCTCTTAAATACCCATTGCCTTTGTCCTAATCGGAACATTATCTGGGCTTCGGCTTAAATTAATAATTCCCAAATAGTTATTCTTATTGATCTCAGTAAATGCTTGTTGACTCATTTCAAAAGGCCTTTCATTTTTAGGTTAACACTCTCTATTTCTTAAAAAACACACACCCTTCCAAAAATATTTCAGGATGCATAACTAACATTTACACAGCACTGTGTGGCTTGCAGAATATTTTCATATACACACAACTCTCATTTGATTATCATTTTACAGAAAACAGACTTAATTATTAGAGGATTCTCTCAAGATCATTTTCTAGTAAGAGCTGGATTCACCACTCCACTGTGTCCTGTTAAGTTCTAGGTTTGGGTCGCAATCAGACTCCTCCACTGTCATACGCTAATGGGGAGCTAATGCTTCTCCCTGTTATTGCCAAAGAATATGAGATTCCATTTATATGAAATGTCCAGAAAAGGCAAATCCATGGGTTAGAAAGTAGATTCGTGGTTGCCTGGGGCTGGAAAAGGGAACCGGGAGCAAGGCCAGTGGGCACAGGGACCTTTTCAGGGTGACAGAACTGTTCTGAAATTGGACTGTGGTGATGGTTGCACAGCTCTGTAAATTTACTAAAAGTCCTTGAATTGTAAATTTAAGATAGGTCAATTTTGTGCTATGCAAACTATTCCTCAATAAAGCTGTTTTTTAAAAAGAATACATGAGAATTTATTAAAATCCCAAACTACTAAAACCTATTTATTAAAATCCCAAACTACTAAAAGCTATTTGACCATACCTCTCACTACAGATGGCACTATTTATTTATGGTTCTCCTCCCTTTGACCAGCAAGAGTCAACAATTTCTATCAGCAGCAGGAGTTCAAGTTAGAAACATGAAGGATTTACTTACACTTCTAACTCCCAACACTTGTTACCACCAACATGACATCTTGTCACCTTTTTTATTTCGGTAAGTGTTAAGAAGTGACTGACTGGGGCTGGCAGAGTGGTGCGGTGGTTAAGCGCTGGATTGGGGAGCCGGCACCCCGGTTCGTGTCCCACATATGAGGGCCAGTGACACTGCCCTCAAAATAAAACAAAAAACCCAGAAGTGACTGACTGGGCTTAGCAGCTCATTGAAAGAGAAAGAGAAGACCCTGCAGAATAAAACGGGACAGGAAATGACTGAGAGTACTGAAAGCACCGCAGCCTTTGAAGAGGGGAGAGGACAGGCAAGTTGCCAGGGGGAAGCAAAGAGAAGAAGAAAAAGTTTATGCAAATAATAGGTCCCCTGATTACCTCCTACCCACTTTCAGTTTCTATACTGTTCTCTGGATGTTTTTTCCAGGGTTTCCACAGAGTTCATCGTGGCTGCCTTACACTGGTCACTTGCCTCCAGAGGCTTGCATCCAACTAAGAAGAGTAGGATCATTGCTAAAGCCATAGCTAAATCTAGAATACTAGATTAGGTAAGGGGCCATAATGTCTCCTGGAGATAAGCTCAGCCAGGGAAATTCCAGCACAAGGAAGTTCATATCTGAGATCTGCACTGTATTTACTAGTTTCTCAATTCAGTCTAACAGTTTCAATTTCCCAGACCTACTTCCTCAAATGCGTCTCACTCTGGTAAAGATGCTCAAATCTAAACCTATATTTAATTCAATGTGAAGACCCATTGGGGGAAGGGGAAGAAAGAAGCACCAAGTACCAGATGCAGCAGCTGTCTTCTTTCTGTAGGCTGGAGAATTAGCCTCAAGTCAAACTTTACAATTCAAGTCAAGCTGGCTGCACCTCCGCTTTCCACCTGTACCCTGGGCTCCATCTCTCAGGGCCTGCTAAACTCCAGAGCCTATTGACTTCATACCAGTCAGGCTTTCCCGTGGATTCGATGCATACCAATGCAGAGGGCCACCATGTGCCAGACTCAGGCGAGGCACAGACTCTATGGAAACGAATGACACGAGCAATCTGGTTTCTCGAGTAGCTGTAGGCTGGTGGAAAGCAGTAGCTGATGAGCTCACCATGAATAAAAGGGGACAGTATGTATTACCTTGTAGCCCCAGCATCAAGAACAGGGCTTTAAACAAATCAGGCTCAATAAAAGTAGGTAAAAAAAATAATGAATGCCAATTATTAATAAGTATGAATGAGTAAAAGGGATGGTGGGAAGGGTTATTGACATATTTTCTAAGTCATTGGCAGAAGAACTGGGGTGCATCAGGTGTCAGACCTAACCAGGTTCTTGAACATTCACATTCTTCTTTCCTATAGGAAGCCTCCTGGATCCCTGGGCCCATCTAGGGCAGAGATACTCAAAATAAACAAAACAAAACAAAAAAACAGTAAGCAAATAAGCAGAAAATGTATAGCGTATCAATAAATCATCTAGAATCCAACCATTCTCACCACTTCCTTTTCTACTGCTTTAGTCCAAGCTACTATATCCTCTCACCCGCATTATTGCAAAGCCTCCATCCCATCCCACCTGGTCTCCCAGCCTTGGCACTTACCACCCTACCACTATTTCCACCACCCCACACCAGCCTATTCTCAAAGCAGCAGCCAGAGTGACCCTTTTTATAAGTCAGATCATGTCACTTTCTACTCAAACTCCTTCAATGCTTCCCAACTCACTCAGAAAAAAAGCCAAAATTCTTACAAGGGCTTTCAAGACCCCAGGTGATCTGGTCCAAATACACCGTTGCATTCTAAGCACCAGCCATGCTATACCTAGAACTTGTCAATTATGTTCCCACCTCAGAGCCTTTGTGCCACTCGCTGCTTCTTCTGCCTGCGACTCCCTTCTTGTGCCACTCCCTCTTCTCCTTCTCAGTGAGGTCTTCCATAGCCACACCATTTCAAACTGCAGCCACTCGCATCAGCCCTCCCTATTTCCTTCCCTGGCTTAATGTTTTTCATGTTGCTTATCCATACCTGACATATAGCATATTTTGTTTACTTACTGTCTTCAGTGACTAAAATATAAGCTCCGTGTGGGCATTGCATTTTTATTTATTTACTAATGTATCACCAGAAAGATAGAAGCTGGGGAAAAAAAAAACAAGATGAATGATAAATACTGTTGGGAAAACAAGGCAGGGAAAGGCAGAAGGTCACCAGTGGGGAAAAGGTTGCAATTTGACACAGAGTAATCAGGAAGATATCATGGAGGAGACATTTAAGCAAAGACTTGAAGGCAGTGAGGCAGCAAGTCACACAGTCAAGATCAACTACATAATTTGTAGGGCCCAGTGCAAAGGGAAAATGTAGGGCCCTTGTTCACAAATTGTTAAATATTTCAAGATATCAATAGCAGAGCATTAAACCAAGTGCAGGGCTCTTTTAAGCATGGAGCCCTGTGTGACTGCATAGGTCACACACCCATAAAGGGGGCCCTACATGCAGCTATCAGGAAAAGGGTGTTCCAGACAGATGGAACAAGTGCAAAGACCCCAAGAAGAGACAGTGCTCTGGGAACAAGCAAAGAGGCCATGCGTATAGAAAATGAAGATTCCTAGGATCCTTTTCTGGATATTCTGATCTAGTAGGTTCAAGGTCAGCTAGAACTCTTTCTTTTCAATCTGTCCCAGGGCATTCTCTTATGCAGGCAAGTTGGAGGAACACATCTATTTCCACATCTTGGGATGTACCCTGCTGCTAGCTGTTGAGTTCCACCTCAGGTAACCAGTTTCCAACTTGTTCCCTTAGTAACCCAGGACTGGCAGCCAGATCTCCATTGGACTGGCAGCCAGATCTTTACCCCTTGTCAGAGTCTCCGTTCTGGGAACCTCCTTGTATCTAAAATACTACTGACTCTTATTAAAGAGTCTCCCTGGACTTCCAGCCGAGTGGCTGGGGAACTGTCAAGGGCTTTGCTGAGAGTTCCTGCTCCTCTAAGTAAAACTGCAGAGCTATACTCTGTTCTTCCTAGACATGGGATGTTCAAGTTAAATGTATGCCTGGACTGACTCAATTCCCAAGTGCCCTGCTATGTCTCTAAATCTCTTAATATCTCATTACCTACTTCTTTAAACAATAATTTAAATATGTTGATGATCTTGGCAGTCAATATTAGAAATTTAACTCACTCGACTACTTTCTATTCAGTCAAGGAAAGGAAAAATTATCTGCCTTTTTAATTTCCCCCTAAAAATCTCAATTTACAATGAGTAAATCAGTTAATATCTGCAGATATTAATTAAAGCAAGAATATCACTTCACTGTAACAGTATTATTGCTTTCACTGGTTCTACACAACCAGTAGAAGAGTCCCTTAAAATTTTATCAACTATAGTTCAGGGCCAAAAGTAAATGATATATGTGTAATAAACCAGTGGTTCTCAAAAGTGAGTTTCTTCCCAGGGAACATTTGGCAATATCTGGATGGGGTGGGAGTGCTACTGGCATCTAGAGGTCAGAGACGCTGTTAAACATCCTACAACATACAGGATAGCTCCCCCCACCAACAAAGAATTATCTGGTCCCTAATATCAATAGTGCTAGAGTTGAGAAACTCTGTAAGACTATTTGTGGCTATAAATTATAGTTCCCAATTCATTATATTTGAGCTTAACATCTTAAAATCAAGTCTTTATGAAAAATATGATTTATATTTTAATGGTAAGGGATGATGAGATTATGAGTAACATGATCTATATTAGCAAAAATGGGTTAGAAAGCATTTGATCTAAGGTGTAGAACTGCAGTGAGCAGACGTTTAGGAGATCTAAGCAAGTCAAGTGAAATCACGGAGGGGGCAGTGGGTTGCAGAGAGACTTCTGTGGGCAGGGAACAGGGAAATACCACTTCTCTGGATATAATGGACTCCTAGGTGCAGTCAACCTGGCCTAGTAAGTAAAATGCATAGAAAGTAGACAGAAAAGGTCTTCTTTCTTCAGTGCCAAGATGCTAAGAGAGCTCTTGATGAGACTAGGATAAAAATACGGGTGGAAATCAGAAGTAATATTCAGAGAAGAGCAAATGCATTATCACTGTGCTGATTCAAACTTGTCTCAATGAATAAACATACTTGGAAAATGTCCTTACCTCTCATTGATCTTCTCATCTGTAAAAAGGTGATTAATTATACCTATCTCAAGGCTTATTAAGAAAATCAAACTAAATAAGAACAAGATGGAACTGGATAAATGCAATGCCTGGCACACAACAGGTATTCAGCAAAAGGTAGCAACTAATACTTGCCAACTCTGTTTTCCTCTGGCTTTGACCCAAAACAGACCCCATTAATGCACATAAGAATTGTAGTTATAAGTTGACATTTAGAAGCTCCCAAGAGAGTAGAATAGGACTATCAATAGCATGATAATATCAGTACACCCTTGCACAGCAAGATCCCGGCTCTCAAAACGTTTAAATGATAGAAGGCCCTGCTAGGTAAACATATACTAGCTCCAATGTGCAAAATAGATTACTCAGTCACTGTCATTCGGTGAAGGGCCAGAAAGAGTTTCACTTTAAAGGGAAGATTTAGATAAGATCACCTTTCTTCCCATTGCTGTCTAAGGTGCTTCAGGAAAGAACACTGAAAACTGATATGGAACTTAAATGCAAAAAGGCCATCCCACAGCTCAGAGTTAATTATAAGTAATTTTAATGAAACAATATGTTCCCTCAGGTTTCCATGTTCTTCCCAGAGCTGTAATGCAATAGGCCCAAGACACACACACTTATAAATTTATAATAAGCACAGCTCTCCAGCTCCCCTAGACCACAGTCCTTGGCTGCTGCTTAGCGACAGGTGTCACATTCACAATTGCCAATGAGCCTAGGGGTGTAATTTCACTTCTAAATACAGAGGCATAATCGATAGAACCAGAGCATCCTGCGGGAACGACACCCTTCCTGACTCATCGCAGAGCTTGTTTACCCAGAAAATAAAATACTCTGCCCAAGTCCACGCGTCAGTTGGGCTTTGAGTAAACGTACACATCATGGTACGAACCAGGATGAAAAATCAGGGGAACGTGGCTGCCGGTGCGGCCAACGCCCTGGTCCTCTTGGGTCTTCCTCTCGCGGCAGATCTGGTCCGCGCCTGGGCAGCGCACCCGGAACGCGATGCACCTACCCGGGGAGGGAGCCGAGGCGGCCCGCCCCTTTGGCTACAGGGCCAGCTTTGGCAACCATTGCCGCCGCCCGCGGCGCGCGGAGCGGGCGCGCGGGGCCCAGCCTCCACGGCACGGAGGGCTGCCTCCGCGCCCCCCGCGGCTGGCGCGCCCCGCCCCTCGCCGTTCTCGCCCTCCACCCCCCACCACTGCCGCCGGTGCGGGCCCGAGGAGCCGGCCCTGCTCACCGTGACTCCGTACTTGAGCGCGATGCCCTGCAGCGTGTCGCCCGGGCGGACCCGGTGCTCCACATGGCGCGCGAGGATGCCCGCGCCCAGGGGCGCCCGCACGCTGGCGGTGCTGCCGTAAGAGCGGGTCTTGGTGCGGGCCAGGCTCAGCGACAGCTCGGCCTCCTCCGGCTCGGAGCCGGAGCGTGAGCGCGGCGGCGGCGGCGGCGGCGGCGAAGGGGCCAAGGGCCGGGACGCGCGAGGGCCGCTTTCCCGCAGGGCCAGCGCGGGGGAAGAATCCGCCATGGGTCCTGCGGAGGCCTCCAGGTCGGGAAGCGGGCCAAGGGGGCGGTGCCTCCGCCGCCGCCTCCGCTTCCTCCTCGCTAGGGCTGCGGATGGCGGTGCCGCGGGGGTGGCGGGCTGGAGGCAGCGGGTGGAAGCTGCGGTTCTAGCATGGTGGGTGCCCCCTCCTCCGCGTCCCGCCTTCCCCTGGCGTGCCTTCAGGGGCAGAGCAAAAACAGCTCCCGCAGCCACCAGCCGGAGTGCGCGCTCCACCCTGCCCGCCGGGACCCCGGAGGCCCTGCGCTGCCAGGAAACCGGGGGGTGGGGGGGTGGGGTGCGCCCATGCCCAATTGCCTCAGCTCGGGGTGGAACCGCGCTTCAGGCCGACAGAGCCTGGTTAGAGCCCTGCCCTGACCACAGCAAAACACCAGAGCTTTGCTCTGCCCCCTTGATTGATTTCCCCAGCAGGCATCAGACCGTTAAGTTATCCCATGCCAAAGGTACTTCGCTCTCTCCACTGGATTACCCGGATGACCTCTAGGGCTACCTCGCACAAAATACTAACATCATTAAACACACAGCTTCTTCAGGCCCATCTCAACAGCCTGGAGGGTCCAGTCATTTCAACAAAATGGTGCGTGACCTCAAAATAACGTCCAGTTGTTTAGGTTTCACTCTTAATTGCACACCAGTACCAGTTTTAGATTTGGGCTGCCTTTGAAATTCTGACTTCTCAATAGCCTATTCTCCTGGCTCACTGCTTAGAATTTACTATCTACATCCATCTTTTTTTCTTATGTGTGGTTTCCTCTTTAATACTCTGAAATGGTAACTCCCTGAAGTATTATCATTAAATCGACCAATAACCTCGTATCTGTATTCTTCATCTGAACACCCTCTCCTCAACATTCTGGCTTCCCCTAGCGCATTTACTAGACTCTAGTGCCCAGATTTCTGTACTCTGGACAGCTCTCCAAGATAAGGTACCCTCTAGGCAGGCTAGGAGGGAAGTTTGATTCATTGGCAGAAGCTTCCATAGGGTGCTGTGCTGGACAGAGGCAAAGGAACTAGAGCTCAGAAGACATAACAAAAGATGGCAGAGGAGCAAGTGGTTCCTACATCACCCTCCCACTCAAAAATTCTTCAGTGGCTTCCTGTAGATAATAGCGTTAACATAACACACACTGGCATTCAAGGTGCTCTTTCCATTTTTATTATTCATGCTCTGGCCATACCCCATCTACAACTCATCTTGTATACTCCATATGCTCCTGCCAAACAGAGCCACTTGAACCTGCCCCTCTCCCTAACTTCATGCCTTGCATATGCTATACCCTCCACCTGCAATGCCTCTTCTAATACTCTCAGTCTACATTTTTAAAAAATTTAAGGCTTATTCCACATGATACATCTTCCATGATATTGTTCCTGATTCTTCCCACCTGTCTCCTTCCCCCAACTGCCCAATTTTTATTGTTTCTCCATTGAACCCCAAGGTGGTTTGTACCTCTTGTTTAGCATTTAACTTGTGTTTTGTGCCATGTACTTGTTTTACGAGGTCAGACAATTAAGTTCGCGAACTCATCCTAGAAAAAGTGCTACATACCTCATTGCTGAATATCACTACAGTCACCTCTGAAGTACTCCCCTTGGGAAGCTAGGCACCGATGCCACCACCTAGTCCACCCTTCAAAGCAATTTTGGAATTCATTTTCTGGAATGGCCATCAGAGTTGTCATTGTATTACCCTTTATGTCTTGAATGTCATCAAAATGTCTTCATTTTCTCTTTGGGTAGAGAAAGAAGTCATTGGGGGCCAGATCATATGAGTAGGGAGGGTGTTCTAATACAGTTATTTGTTAACTGGCTAAAAACTCCCTCACAGATAGTTCCGTGTGAGCTGGTCTGTTTGTCGTGATTCAAGAGCCGTGAATTGTTGCTGAAAAGTTCAGGTCGTTTTCGTCTAATTTTTTCATGCAGCCTTTTCAGCACTTCCAAATAGTAAACTTGGTCAACTGTTTGTCCAGTTGGTACAAATTCGTAATGAATAACCCCTCTGATATCAGAAAAGTTTAGCAACATCATTGCAATAAGTTTGCGAACTTAATGGGCAGACCTCATATCGCCTCTATACCTGCTCCTAGAAGGTGTAACAGTAGCTCTTACTCATCTTTTTAGCTCAGCAATGCCTTGCTCAGAGCCTTGAATAAAGCATCAAAAGTCATTGAGTTGAGGTGTAGTAAAAATTTCCTGAAAGCTAAGTTATATTATTTTTCAATAATGTGCCATGCATGAATTCTTGGGTGGTATCGAGTGGGGTGGTAACCCCAGGACATAAGAGAGGCAGAACCCCAGATTTTCAATATTTACTTGAGATCAGGTAATACTTGAAGTAAACAGAAGAAATTGTCCTCAAAATGTTTACAACCTAGTAGTGAGACAGCATATAACATGTCTTCAACTAAGAAAACTTGGAAGTTTTTATTTGAAGATTAATGAACTGGGTTATGTGAGGTGTTGTTATTAGGTATTTTTTAAAAGGGTCCCATGATCAGTTAATTGGGGAATGTCCGATGGTGGGGCAAATGTGTAATTGCCAACCATAGTGAGAAGGTATCTTCAGACTGAAGAACAATGCAATCAACCAATGAATATAACAGAATTTATTATAGGTTATTTACTTATGGGAATGTACGGTTGGAACTGAAAATGACCCAGCAGTTCTGCAAAAATTATTTTCCAATACCAGACCCTTATTACACTACTTTTTAAATAGTATAACTCAGGTAATTGATAAGACAAAAGGACAAAGATGCAGAATGTGCCAGGGGCCATACATCCTGGCGGTCTTGTGATAGATGATTGTTTATAATCAATACTACTACCAGTTTAATATTTATCTTGGTTGTCATGCTATTCTAGCCATTACTAACAAATATATCTATGGATATATTTTATGCAACACAGATAATCATCAATTTGAAGATTTGGGTATGCTTGCATAGGACACTAAGGTTGGTTAAAGGTCAATAATCCAGAACACAAAGATAGAGTTGGTTTTTGTTCATAAGCACATCTATACAGAGAATCACTTCAAGCTTTATTTCCCTTTTGGAGATTCACAATACATATTAGAATACTGAAGGCTCTAGAAGTTCTGCAGTAAAATAAACTTGGATTTTGCTTGATACCATATTTCCAGACTTATTTGACCATGGAACCTCTTTTTTTCTCACAATGTCTACAGTTTGGGATATGATGAAATAAAGGGGAGAAAGACTGGCCTAAGTAAGGGAGCAGGAAGATGATTTTGAGAAGTCAGAGATTACCAAAAGACAGAACAGTAGGTACCTAAGTAAGGGGCAGAAAATGAGCCAAGTAGGAAAAGGCTAGGTGACAGTCACTTAATCCCTTTACAAAATGACCAAGGCCTCTGTAAAAGTGCAGGAGAAAGTTACCACCCAAAATGTATAGCAACATTTTATATCACAACAACAACAAAAAATGTATAAACGTTCTAAAGCCATCCCACTTCTCTCTTGTTGGGCTAATTTCTAAACTGTCCCTAGTTATACTGTCCCTAGATATTTTCAATTTCTCCCACCACAGAAAATTTTGAATCATAAAACATATCCCAAATAGTTGTAAAATGCTCTGAAATAAATCCTACACAATTCTCAGAAGTTTCTCCATGATTCCTTTTTGTGATCTTCATTAGGGTTTCCTCTAAATCTCAGAAATTAATCAGCTTGAATTAATATGTATTTGATATTTTATAGTTAGGGTTCTTTGTGAGTTGTTTTCTCTGGGTATATAAGCTGTTCCCAAATATCTAGTCTTCCTATGAATTTTATATTGGTGTTTCTCTAATTCAAAGAACAGAAGTTAATATCTACAATTTGTGGCTCAGATTGATTTTTTTATAGATTTATTTTTCCTTCTTCAACTAGACCTTCAAAATTGGTTTTATGTTTATCTACCTACAACACAAAGCAAACCTCACAATTAATGGTGAAACTTTAGAAGCATTTCCTTTGACAAGGTCAAGAATAAGACAAGGAAGACTTCTGTTACTGCTTCTATTTAATTTTGTTCAGGAGGTCCTAGCCAATGCAGTAAGAGAAAAAGGGGAAAGGGAAAATGAAGATTAAAAAGAAACTGTTGATTACCAGTAATAGATAATACTAAAATGTTTAAAGGCAACACAGATAATGTCTACACTAGAACTGTTCATTATTGGAACTGTTCAAACTTCACAGTTATAAGACAAAAAGATCAACATGCAAATATGAACTGCATCAATCAATCAATCAGAAAATATAATTGTGGAAAAGATGACCGAGGTACCAAAAAATATCTAGGAATAAAGTTAACAAAACAAAACATGTTTTATATGGAAAAATCACAAAATCCTATTAAAGGACATAAAAGAAGATATAAATTAAAGCAGAGATATACTGCGTTTATGGATGGGAAGATGCAAAATAATGAAAATATCATTTCCCAAACTAATATATAAATTCATTGAAATTACAACAGAAATCCCTATAGAATATTTCAAAGGACATGACAGGCTTATTAAAATTCATATGGAAAGTAAAGGGCTAAGAAGAGCCAAGACATACCTGAAGAAGAATGACAAAGGGCAACCTACCTTCACAGCCATCAAGACTTATAATAAAGCAATGAAGGGCCGGCCGAGTGGTGTGATGGTTAAGCGCTGGCTTGGGAAGCCAGCGGCCCCGGTTTGGTCCCACATATGAGGGCCAGTGACACTGCCCTCAAAAAAAAAAAAAAAAAGTTAAAAAATAAAGCAATGAATGAAACCATTATAGTAGTTCTGCTGGGATAGACAAACATAATAGACAACAAAGAAAGCCGAGAAACAGACCCATACATATCAGAGAAATTAATCTATAACAATGAATGCTGCTGGCACAATCAGTTATCCATGTTAAAAAAAATGAAGTTAGATTTAAACCTTATATCATATACCAAAATAATTACAGATTGATTAGAGATACAATTGGGGAAAGCAAAATTAACACTTTTAGAACAATAGCTTTCTATCCTTGGGGCAGCAAAGGAATTCTTAAGCAAGATATCAAAAATAAAACTACAAAGAAAAAAGACTGGTAAATTCTGCATGTCAACATTAAAAACTTCTGTGACTCAAAAGGCACCTTAAAAATTTGAATAGACAAGATGTAAAATGGGGAAATATATTTGAATACATACAACCGACAAAGTATTGCTATCCAGAATATATTAAAATGCCTACAAGTTATTAAAAGACAAACACCCACTAGAAAAATGGTCAATTCACAGAAGATAAAGTCATGGCCAGTAAACCTAGGAAAAGATGCTTAACCTTACCAACAAGCAGAGAAATGCAATTTAAAACTGCAATTTCACAGGCATGAAATTAGCAAAAATTATAGAACTGGACAATTCTAAGTACTGGTGAGATTTTTGAATAACAAGAATTCTCAAACTGTTGATGGCAGTAAAAATTGATGCAAGTACTTTGAAGAGCTATGTGACAATATCTAATAAAATTGAAGAAGTACGTATCTGGAGTTTTGGTTTTGGCAAGCTGGAAGTATCAACTACCATGAAGGCCTGTTACTACAAGTATTTACAATTTAGATTAATTTTTTAAAATAAAATTGATAATTCAGCTGGCAAAAAAATGTGACAGCCTTATGCATCTAAACAAGAGCAACCTGAAAGCTAGAACCATAAACAATGTGCCTAAACCAACATATGAAGACATAGAAAGTCTGAATAGTTGCCTAATCATTAAAGAAATTGAATCAGTACAAGAGCAACATATGAGGATTCCAAGTTCTCCACATCTTTGCAAGTATTTTTTCTTAGTCTGTGGTTTGCCTCTTCATTCTTTTAACAGTGTCTGTCTCAGAACAAAGTTTTCAACTTTAATGAATTCCAACATCAATTTTTCCTTTCATGGATCTGCTTTTGGTGTTGTATCTAAAAAGTCATCACCAAACCGAGGTCACCTAGATTTTCTCTTGTGTTATCTTCTAGAAGTTTTATAGTTTCATTTTTTGCCTTTAGGTCTTTTATCCATCTTGAGTTAATTTTGGTGAATGGTGAAAATTCTGTGTTTAGATTCATTCTTTTGCATGTGGATGTCCAGTTGTTTCAGCACCATTTGTTGAAAAGACTATCCTTTTTCCATTAAATTGCCTTTGCTTCCTTGTCAAAGATAAATTAACTATATCTGTGTGAGTCTATTTCTGGGCTCCCTATTCTGTTCCATTGATCTATTATTTCACCAATATGACATTGTATTGATTACTGTAGCCTTATATTATAGTTAAGTCTTGAAGTTGGGTAGTGTAAGTCCTCTGACGTTGTTCTTCAGTACTGTATTGACTATTCCAGGTCTTTTGCCTTTCCATACAAACATTGGAATCAATTTGTTGATATCTACAAAACAACTTGCTGGGATTTTGATTTGGATTGCATTGAATCTATAGGTTAAGTTGGGAAGAATTGACATCTTGACAATGTTGAGTTTTCCTATTTGAGAACATGAAATGGCTGTCCATTGTTTTTAGATCTTACATTAGAATTTTTTTTTTTTTTGACGGCAGTGTCATTGGTCTTCATATGTGGGACCCAAACTGGGGCCGCTGGCCTCCCAAGCCAGCGCTTAACCACCACGCCACTCGGCCGGCCCTAGAATTTTATTGTTTACTTCATATAGATATTGTACATATACCTAAATATTTTTCTTTGTTTGTGTGTGTGTGTGCGCTATGTCAATGGTGTTGCATTTTTTTATTTCAAATTCCAATTATAGGAAAGCAATTGACTTTTTGTATACTGAACTTGTGCCCTACAATCTTCCTATAATCAACTTATAACAACCTTACTCCAGGAGGTTTTTTAAAATAATTATTTGGGATTTTCTACATAGATAATCATGTCACCTATGAACACAGATAGTTTTATTTCTTTCTTCCCAATCTATATACACCTTCCCTGTCCCCATCCCCACATCCTGTCTTATTGCATCAACTAGGACTTCCATTATGATGTTGAATAGCAAGGGGAGACATCTTGCCTTGTTTCTGATCTTAGGAAGAAAGTATCTAGTCTCTCACCATTAAGTATGATGTCAGTTATAGAGTTTTTACAGATTTTTTTTTTAATTGGGGAATCAGGGAAGGGGAACAGACAAGCTGCTCTCCTTTTTGTTCTTCAGTCTAGTTGTGGAGGACATTGCTTCATTGGCCCATGTTGATATCATCATTGCACTCTTCCTGGGTGAGGTAATCTGTCACCGGCCACTGGACGGTCGCTCACGGCGGCTCATGCCAGCTGCCAACCACTCACACTGGCTTCCAGGCATTCACGGTAGTTCAGGGCAGCCCATTGCAGCCCCTCTGCAGCCTACGCCATTGCCCACGACTCTTGGCAACCCAGCTCCAGGTTGAGCTGTTGTTCACCATCTTAGCTGTAGAGGGTGCAGCATCACTGGCCCATGTGGGATCCGAAACGGGGCGCTGCTGCTCAGAGCTGGCATCCCAAGCCAACTCTTCTCTTTTTTTAAAGATTTTACTGGGGAACCGGGAAAAGGGAACAGACAAGTTGCTGTACTTTTGTTCTTCAGTCTAGTTGTAGAGGACATTGCTTCACTGACTCATGTTGGTATCATCATTGCGCTCTTCTCAGGTGAGGCAGATGGGTGGCTGGCCTCTGGACGGCTGCTCACCGCAGCTTTTGGCAACTCACACTGGCTGCCAGCCACTCACTGTAGTCTATGGCAGCCCACTGCAACGCGGGTTGCAGCTATGCCGTCCTGGAGACTCACAGCAGCCCAGCTCCAGGTGGAGCTGTTGTTCACCATCTTAGCTGTAGAGGGCAGTGTCGCTACCCTCATATGTGGGATCCGAACTGAGGTCGCTGGCGTCCCAAGCCAGCTTTTAACCAGTGTGCCACTCGGCCGGTCCACAGATGTTCTTTTTCATATAAGAAGTTCCCCTCTGTTTCTAGTTTGCTGTGAGCTTTTTATCATGAGTGAATGTTGGATTTTGTCAAATGCTTTTTCTGTATATATTGATATGACCATATGACCTTTTTCTTTAGTCTCTTGATGTGACAGCTTACGTTGACTGTTTTTGAAAACTGAACCAGGCTTGCATAACTGAAACAAATCCCACTTAGTTATAATTATAATTCTTTTTATACATTGTTGGATTCAATCTATTAATATTTTGAGGACCTTTGCATCTACTTTTATGACAGATATTGTCCCATAATTTCCTTTCCTGTAATCTCTTTGGTTTTGGTATCAGGGTAACGCTGGCCTCATGTTAGTTATGAGTGAGTTAGAAAGTATTCCCTCTGCTTCTATTTTCTGGAAGAAATTAAAAAGAATTGGTAAAATTTTACAAAAATTTTAATGTTTGTAAAATTCACCAGTGAAACCATCTGGGCCATGATAAAGCTAATAAAGATTAGAGCTAAAGTAAATGAAATTGAGACTAGAAAAACAATATAGAAAATTAACTAAGTCAAAAGTTGGTTTTTTGAAAAGATCAAAATTGACAAGGCTTTAGCTAGATTGACCAAGAAAAAAAGAGAGAAGTCCCAAATACCAAATTAGGAATGAAAGAGGGAACATCATTATTGACGTTATAGAAACAAAAAGGATGATAAATGAATATTATTAACAACTGTATGACAACAAACTAGATAACTTAGCAGAAATGGATAAATTCTTAGGAAGACACAAACTAATGAAACTGACTCAAGGAGAAATATATAATCTAAATAGATGTAGAACAAGCAAAGAGATTGAAATAGTAATTTTTAAATTTCCAACAAAGAAAAGCCAAGGTCCAGATGCCTTCATTGGTAAAATCTACCAAACATTTAAAGAATTCATACCAATCCTTCACAAACACATCCAAACAAATAGAAGACGGAATATTTCCTAACTCAATTCTATAAAACCAGTATTATTCTAATACCAAAACTAGTTAAAGGCATCAAAAGAAAACTATAGACCAATATTTCTTATGAATATGGACACAAAAATTCTCAACAAAATACTAGCAAACCAAAGTCAACAACATCTAAAAAGGATTATACACCAGGACAAAGTGGGATTCATCCCAGAAATGAATAGCTAATTTAAAATCTGAAAATCAATGTAATACACCATACTAACAGAATAAAAGCAAAACAACCCACATGATCATCTTGATGAAATCCAACATCCTTTCATGATAAAAGCATCAAACAATGTTTATGACAGGAATTTTCACAAACAAAATAGATAGGCACTTCCACAAACTGATAAAACGTGCTTAAAAAGAATACCATCAACAAAGTGAAAGAAAGAACAATCGATGGAATGGGAGAAAAATATATGCAAATCCCATATCTGATAAGGGATTTATAACCAGAATATATGAAAAATACTTTTATAAGTCAATAAAAAAACCCAAATAACCCAATTAAAACTTAGGCAAAGGATTTGAATTCCTCCAAAAAAATATCAAAATAACGAATAAGCACATGAAGAAATGCTCACCAGTCATTAGAGAAATGCCTATCAAATTTACAATGAAATCCATTTCATACTCACTTGGATGGCTATAATTTATTAGAAAGACAGACATTAACAAGGGCTGGCAAAGATACAGAGAAATTGGAACCCTCACACATTACTGGTAAAAAGGTAAAACAGTGCAACTACATTGGAAAACAGTTTGGAAATTCTTCAAAATGCTAAACATAAATTTTCCATATTACCAGCAGCTCCACTCCGAGGTGTATGTATGTAGTTCTATATCCAAGAGAAATGAAAATATATCTCTACAAAAACTTGTGCACACATGTGCATAGCAGCATTATTCATAACATCCGAAATGTGGAAATAACTAAATGACCATCAACTAACAAATAAAGAAAATGTGGTAAATCCATACAGTGGAATGTAATTTGGCTATAAAAGGGAATAAAGTACTGATACATGTGGATGAACCTTGAAAACATTATGCTAAGTGAAAGAAGGCATTCACAAAAGGCCCTGCATTTTATGATTCCATTTATGTGGTAGGTCCAGAATAAGCAAATCCAGAGAAGACAGAAAATAGATTCGTGGTTGCCAGGATATGGGAGTGTGGTAGGAAGTGAGAGTGACTGCTAATGTATATGGGGTTTCTTTCTTTTGGGGAGGTCTGAGACTGTTCTAAAGTTAGATTGGATGATAGCTACATAACTGTGTGAATATACTAAAAAAGCTGAATTATACTCTTTAAAAGGGTGACTTCTTGGTATATGAAATAGATCTCAGTGAATCTGCACTTCAAAATGTAGAGAAGATTTCATAAAACTCCACCACTAAGCTTCAACCATTATCAACTCATGACCAATCTTATTT
Source organism: Aselliscus stoliczkanus (assembly GCA_033961575.1). NCBI lineage: Eukaryota > Metazoa > Chordata > Mammalia > Chiroptera > Hipposideridae > Aselliscus > Aselliscus stoliczkanus. The sequence goes on from CM066732.1 coordinate 104,104,920, forward strand.
CACCTATACCCCCTCACTGCCGCCCTGCCACCACTCTCGCACTGCACTATTTTATTTTATTTATTTATTTATTTATTTATTTTTTACTGGAGGAGGGGAACAGCATTGGGGAATCGGGGAAGGGAAACAGACAAGTTGCTGTCTTTTTGTTCTTCAGTCTAGTTGCGGAGGACATTGCTTCACTGGCCCATGTTGATATAGTCATTGTGCTTTTTCCGGGTGAGGCAGATCTGGATGGTCGCTCACCGCGTCTATTGGCAGCTCCCGCTGGCTGCCAGCCGCTCACACTGGCTGCCGGCCACTCACTGTAGCCTATGGCAGCCCACTGCAGCAGGGGCTGCAGCCTACACCGTAGCCTCACAGCACAGGTGGAGCTGTTGTTAGCTGTAGAGGACAGTGTCACTGGCCCTCATATGTGGGATCCGAATCGGGGCCGCTGGTGTCCCAAGCCAACTCTTAACCATTGTGCCACTCCACCGGCCCCACACTGCACTATTTTAAAAGCAAACCCCAGATAGTATTTCTCCCATAAAGAAGCAGTATTTTCTCAGTAATATTCAGTAGTATCTCTCCAAAAGATAACAACTCTTTTAAAAAACATAATATGATACCATTACACATCCAAAAAATTTAAAATAATACTTTAATGTAATCAAATATTCCATATTCACATTTCCCCCCAATTGTCTCATAAATGTGATTTTTTTAAAACAACTGCTTTGTTCACATCAAGATCTATACACTGTATCTGGTTATTTGTCTCTTCTGTTTCTGTGTTTCTATAAGTCCTCCCTCTTTTATTTTTTCTGCGATTTATTTATTGAAAAAATGGTCTGTCCTGTAGAGTTCCCACATTCTGGATTTTGCTGACTGCAGTGATTTCATTTAACATGATCATTGTTACATAGTGATTCACTTTTAGATGCTTGCTGCCAATCCCACTATAAATATGACTTAATTCATGGTTCATCAACATAGTCAACAATGTTGTAGTGCTTACTAGGCACTATACCTTTTGTAGCATACTTGACACAAATTATCTAATTTAATCTGTGTAATAACCCTGTGTGGTATTGTTATACCCAGTCTAGAAATGAAGAAAATGAGGCTTAGGAGAGGTTAAAGAAACTTGGTTATAGTCAAGCAGGCAGTAAATATCTCGGTTCAAATCAGGTTTATCTAATGTTAAAACCCATACCTCTATCAATTACATGGTGATATTCCCATCCTTTGCCTGTGAGTTGTGTTTCTTGTTTGTTTTTATCAATTCTGGGAAGTAGTCCTTCAGTCCATCCAAAGAACTTACTTTCACATTTCACCGTAACCGAGATTGATTAGAAGTTCCTTTTCATAACTCACTTTCTTTAGTTTGGACTCAACAAACTAAAAGGAGCTTAAACATGGCCCTGGGAATGTCATATATCTTGTATCTTTGCTTTGGCTACCAACTATGACTTTAACTTAAATGATTTCTATGCCTGTTTCCTTTCACAGACTTCTGAATAATGCTCCACTCATTTCATCACCACTGAGTGATGAAATTTTACACTACCGAGTATCTTTGCTATATCAAACCTTTACAACTTTTCTTATCTGAATAAAATTGCTTTATTATTTTCAGCTTATGCCTACCACCAACTTTCTCTGGCTTGATCCATAAGCAGTCCCAATATTTAACAGAAGGCTATGACATATGACAGTTGTACAACATAAAAACATGAAAGGCATCATGTCTGTTACACAAGATAGAGTAACAAATGTACAGGAAAACTTGGGAATGTGATTTATGCTGGTTTGATTACGCCTCCATTTCATGTAACTCTTTCCAGCTCAGGCTTGTCATTCTGGTGAGGAGGCCCAGTGTGCAGTCCATTACCATAATTGGCAGTGGAAACCACCACAGTGGTCTCTCAGTCAGTAGCTCCTGTGTGCCATTGTTCATCATGCTGGTTCCAAGAGCCGTAGAGAATTCACTTTCTTTTCTGATTCAGCCCATGTGCTGGGGAATGCATTGCCATGTTATGAAATATACAAGGAAAGACAGTGCTAAGGGTGCCTTTTTGGGAAAGGCCCAGAGTGCCCAGAGTGGAAGGAGAGTAGATAGGCTTATCATCAGCTGGGTGACCTTGAATAAGGTCATATCAACTCCCTGTGCCTCTTAGAACTCTGACTGGAGAAAAAAAATCCTCACTCTTCAACTCACAGGTTGTTGTAAAAATCAAGTGAGAACATGAATAGGCAAGTATTTCCACAAATGCAAAGTGGTGTTATTATTTTCAAATAGGGAATTTCCTCTGCAGCACCTTTTTAGGGCCACATGATTACCGCACAGGTCATGCCAGACTGCTGCTATTTCACCTCCATTCACCCCTTTGCCTATTTCAGCCAGAGATTACACCAGCAATCAATGCTGCGTTCATCCCTTTGGTTCATTTTCCATCCACCACATTTCTGAGATGCAAATCTCACCTTAATGTGAAACACTGAAATACTGCATAGTAGCTACTTATAAAACTCAACATACCTTAAACTGTCCAGATAAGTGCTATAAGTAAGAGTTACACTGTAAGCATACAGCAAGCGTTCAAATAGGAAACATCTAATAAGAAAAAGCTTCTGAACGGTAACTCCATTATGGCACGTATTTTAGTAACTTCAGTCTTTGTCCTATGTCACTTCACCCCAGTGCCATGCTTCAGAGACAAGACAGTATTTTCTCTAGCTTTGTAGCTCCCAAGAACCTGGCAGAGAGGACATCTCAATGCATGTTCAAGGATGATGTGAACCCGCTAAACAGCTGACAATAACAAATCCAGTGGGTTTTAACTTTTAGTTACCCAGCTTAAAGAGGCCCAGCTGTCTTTAGCTTAGCATGATACGTAGGGTTTTCCAGGCATGGAGTGTGCGCTGGAACACCCTCGTAGTTCCCAACGAGGGAACTTTTATTGAGTATGTTCTAAGTGCCAGACCCAGGCGCTTTCATGTATGCACCTAATATACGTTTGGTCCTCACAACACATCTTCATGCTTTAAGCCTATTTTACAGATGAGGATGCTAAGGCCCTGAGAGGTAAGTTGCCCAGCCTCACATTCGGTGAAGCCACGGCATGTGTGTGGGATCTCGAACACCCTCACCCCAAAACTTCAGATCAGCTTGCTAAATCCCACCTTGCTTACCTCCCTCCCCCAGGCTTGTACCCTAGCTTCCCACGCTTCTGTCACTGGCCCATGTAAAACCAGTAAAACCGAGGGCAGGCCTGGCCTGTATCTGAGCCTGGACGGAATCTGAACTGGGTCTTGGCAAGACTTCCACGCAAGGTACTCCACCAACAGCTCTTCACACGCTTTAAGAGCCCTTGCACCCACCCTCTCCGTAGCCCTGAGCTTCCTCCAAAGAGACTGCACGGCTTTTTCTCAACGCTGTGGCCCTTCTCGCCTGCAGAGCGGCTGCCGGGTGGGGACGCGGAGTGCGCCAGAGGACACCTGCAGGGCAGGGCGGGGATGCGGCACCTTGGCGGCGGAGACTAGGCAGGGGGTCCTGCCTCCGCGCGGCCGCAGCGCGCCGGGGAACTACGCTTCCCAGCCTGCTCCGCTGCCTCCGCGCGCCCCAGCGCCGCGCCCGGAGCCGCCTGTTGATCGCGGCGCTCACCCGTCCGCGGCGCCACCCCCTGCTCGTGGCCCCGCTAGCTACCTCGGGGCTGACGGACTGACGGCGGGAGCTGACGGACTGACTGCCCGCACCGCCAGCTCCGGGATGGGCGCACTGACGGGTGAGCGCGCCAGGAGTGTGGGTGGGGGCCTGCCCGGGCCAGGCGCTGTCTGCAGCCCCTGCCCGCAGCGCGGGGGTGGTGAGGCTCTCTCGGCCACTGGAGGATGCTCTGCAGCAGCTTTCGTCTCTTGGCCGGCCGGGCTTGCCTCCCCGGCCCGGCGGGCTGCGCCTGGCTGCACAGAGGAGAGCGCTGCGCGGGCTGCGCGGGCGGGAAGCGCCCGTGGGGTGTGGATCCCACGCCCTGCACTGCGGCTCCGCAGCTTCTGCAGCCAGGGCGCGGTCCCCTGTCCTCTCCGGGCTGCGGAGCTGGGTTTTTCCACGCTGGGCTTTGTTCCCCACCTTCTCCTGTGCTTCTCACTGCACCGCTAAAGCGGGCGACGGGGAAGGGTGGGGTAGGGTGGACTCCGGCTGGCGTCTTTTTCTAAGATCCCTTGGAACTGTCACCCGCAGAGCGTTTCGGCCTCCCAGAAAGCAGCATCAAGAGAGTGGCCTGATGCTCACCCTTATGTTTTTCCTGGTTAAAGTAATGCAAAGGAACATGTGCTCCTTTGAATCTTCCTAAAATTTCCTCCTTGACCTGCAGAAAGGAAGATTGGTTTTAAAATGCCGTAATAATAATATTAATTAAAGGCTCCTAATGGGGATTTTTACTTATTCAGGTGATGCAGGCCAAATGCAAATTAGCAACGAATACGAAGGCTTCCTCTTGCCCATTAAACATCCGAATCACGAGGCACTTGGGAAGGGAATGAAAAGAACATAGGAGGAGGTGTTTTTAAAACCAGGTTCCTGACCTACCTCTACCATTAAGGAGCTGAGGGAATCTGGGCAAGTCCCTTCACCTCTCTGAGCCCCTTTTTCCATGTAAAATGGCACGTTTGGGTAAATGATTTCTAAACCTCTATCCTTGCAAGATGCTTGTATCAGGGAACTGAAGAGATGAGGATGTTCCTGTTTAACACCATTATGAAAAGCCTGACGGTGACAGAACAAGTGGCTTTACCCTAGTGAGAAGGAAAGATTTTGCAGGGCTTAGTCCATTTAATTTTTAAAAAGAAATAAAACTGATTTCCTTTATCTACTTTCTTCAGAGTAACCCAATAAATATACATTACCACCATTTTAAGTTTTGTGGATTATTGTAAATTGGTAGGCAACAACATGTTGTGTTTTGTGTTTTTAATTTGCTGAAGGTGAAGTGAGATCAGCAGGTACAGGGAGAAGCAAATGGCTCCCCAGTGCTGTGTGGAAGTGGCCAGATGTGGTCAACATGGAGGTGGGGAGGAAGCCCCAGCAAGAAGTAACCAGAGAGGATGTACACTGAAGAAAGAGAGAAGGGGTACTGATGAGTCATTGTGTGAATAATGAATACTGCACAATAGAAGGAATGAGAAAACCAGAAAAAACCAGCACAATGCAAATTCAAACATAACTGATTCAGGCAAAGAGTCATCCATGGGTACAAAACCTTTGAGTGAAAGGTTGTCAGAGAACAGGATTCTCACATTATTTCAAAGTATCTTGCCACGGATTACCTAGGGAAAATGTGTCCTTAACGATGGAGAAATGAGGAGGTCATCACTTTAGCCTAGGGATCAAGCTTACCGGCACTAGAGTGAGTCTCCTGTTGGGATACAATAAGATGGTCACAACTTCACGTATGTAGTGTTCTTGCCAAAAAAACTGGAGGAGTGGGGAGTATTATAGCTGAAAATACTCAAGCAATGTCACAACCAGTTGGGATGTGTGAACGTTATAGCTATAAAAGATGATTTAGAGACAATTGGGAAAATTTGAATATGGACTGCATATTAGATAATATTATGGAATTACTTTTAATATCCTTAGGTGCAGTAGTGGTGCTGTGTTTATGTATGACACTGTTCTTGTGAGTATTAGAGGCAACGCTCGTAACATCAGCAATTTTCAGCTGGTTCAGGAAAAAAAGTATAAGGGTGGGGGAGCAAGCTTAGGAATACAGCAAGTGATGACAGTGAATCAAAGAGAGTGCTACACAGGTGCTTATTATATTATTCCTTTGCTGTGTTCTGTAGATTTGAACTTTTTAAATAAAAATATTGGGGGAGATCAATAAAGTAAATACGTAAATAAAGATAAAGCATATGTAGAGGTTAGTGACAGGCAGCTGCATGAATCTGTGAGGAATCACAGAATCTGTGAGGAATCACAGATTCTGTGACTTCTGGGAATCTGTGACTTCAAGTTCCCAAAATGTCAATCCAATTGGAGGTATGAGTGGGGTCAGGGAAAGTTCCCTTTTCTGTTTCATCTTGGCTACCATCAATCATTTTCTTAAGACGTTCCATCCCCTAACTCCAACCTAAAACTATTAATCATTTCCAAACCTTAGACATTCAAGCCCTGCCCAAGAAGCATCTTGGAAGCACTGTCCCTTTCTTGTCTACATTCGAGATATGTGTCAGTGTAGAAGGAAGTTCAGGGAGCGGTTCTTTTTATTTTGAGTTAGGGATGTGTTGGGGAAAGAACAGATCCAGCTTTTTGGCAGAACAGAAATCGTAGGGTTTCCTCTTATTCCCTTTATTTGTAAATCACATGCAACCAAATGTTTTCCTTGTAGATTATAAGTGGTTCAAAAAGATTCATAGGAGGCATGTGCAGAAAAGACTTCCTATCTCCAGACTAAGAAGACAGAAATAATTCTTAAGATACAACATATAATTTTATACAAACCTTGTTGCTGCAAGGATATTTTTTCTATTTCTGGGATATATATACTGGGGGTGCCAAAAAAATGTATATACATGACTTGTATTCATCTTTTGTTATTGGTATGTATTGAGTATCACAATTTTTTTTTAATGGGGAACAGTGTGTTTTTCCAGGACCCATCAGCTCCAAGTCAAGAAGTTGTTTCAATGTAGATGTGGAGGGCGCAGCTCAGTGGCCCATGTGGGGATCGAACTGGCAACCTTGGCTTTATGAGCACTGTGCTCTAACCAACCAACTGAGCTAACCGTCTACCCCATGTATTACAATTTTAATACAGTGTTTTCCGTTCTTAAAATGTATATACATTTTTTGGGGCACCCTCTGTATTTATACTTTTATGTTTTGCCCTCCTGTTTTGGCATCAAGGTACCTCATCTCTTTCATGCATGTCACCAGTATTCCTGGATTCCTGTAGTCACAGGTAGGAAGAATTGAATGAGAAAGATCAGCTTTAGGCGTGGCTAACAAGAGCTCATGAAACAGGCACAAGGCCAGCCATGCCAAGCCTGAACATGAGGACTAAGAAGCAAACATGAGGCACCAGCCCTAAGGAAAAACCAGCAGGTTTCTCATCAGAGTGGTTAGAGGGGTCTAGAGTCTAGTGAGCTGGACAACTATTTGGCGAGTATGTGCAGGGACAGCCATTCCTGTTGTGTCTAGCTGACAACCATTCTGATTGGATAGTGCCCATGCCATACTAGTTGCTAAATATTTTGCATATCATCTTGGTAAGCAGTTGTGAGTCAAGGTGCACATAGTTCCCATAAGTCATAACAAAGCATTGGTCAAAACCCAGCTAGGATACAGATAGATGCCAGAGAGAGAGACAAGATAGACTCGTCAACGCCTACATAAGCAGACAGAAGCCAGGAGGATATCTGAATCAAAAGACAAAAAGGGAACCCATAGTACCAGTCAGGAAGTGAAAAGCCCAAGGTAAGGGGACAAGACTAACACCAATAGGCAGTTAAAAATTAAAGGACACAGCTACACAAGTGGAAGGCAAGGAGGTAGACAGAAGTCAAGAAACAGACTCTTCAGAAAACAGAAAAGGGCCAGACAAAGGGACAAGGCAGCAGCAGGAAGTAGAACCTGCCAAGAGAATTATTTAGAAACCAGGTGGCAGTTTGGGCAGACAGTATAATAAGACTTCCATGCTAAAGAGATTCTGCCCCAGCCAGGAAGCTTCTTGGCTACTTCCTGCCCAGGTGGAAACCTATCTCATACTTTGGCCAGCTTACACATGGCAGCCTGCTACACCTGGCAACATTGACCCACAGCTCTTACAAGATGCTGCCTCTCCATATTCAACAGATGCTGACAAGGATAACCAAGGGAACACATACCTCAAATAGAAATATTCCCAGACCAAGGAATAGCCTTGACTGAAGGCCTTCATGTGCTAGGCACTGCCTCTGGTATGCACATTATGATGTTAAGCATCACCTCCACCTTCTGAGATAAGTACTGTTCTTTGCATGTTTTACAGAAGAAGGAACAGAGGCTGGGACAGGTGGTCCTACGCACGGATCTGTAACCATCAGACCCAGGGATGGTTGACTCTAGGGCTCATGCTTTTAGTAGTATTCTGGGCTCTTCTGAAACTGGAGGTGGGTGGTCACTAGTGGGCACATTGTTTGAAAAGAAGACTGTTTTCAAGCACAATTTGAGGTATGGCAATTTTTGTGTTATAAGATTGGCAAGTTAGGAACAAGAAGTCTCAGCTACAAACTCATCGTTCTGGTAAGATGTATTCCTCATTCCCTTTTCAGCTTGCTCCTTCCAATTGTGTTGTCACCTTTTTTTTGCCCGAAATTCCCCCTTATCCCACCCCATTTTCTGTCTTTCATCTCCTGTAAGAGTTTTCCAGAACATGGCAGGAGCCATTTGATTGTTTTAAAAAAGAAACAGACCTGACTGTGCCAACTCCAAATAACTAGATTCCAAAATACAGGCTATATGTTTTGCACACAGCTTTGTATTTACTCGCAGCTAGAAAGGAATTAAACATATAAGATCAATTCAAGTTTCACTGGAGGATATATTGATATGCTGACTTTGTTTTAATTTACTCACTTTAGAAAATGTAGATTTGGGTCTTGCAGATTGGTTCACTAATTATTTAAAATTATAATGAGATATTGAAGCCATGATGAAGAATAACTTCTCACTTAATGACTACCCCACTTGGGATTAAATCATCACTAGTGCAGTTGAAGCCCAGGTCTCCTCTTTCTCCAGTTAAACCCTACCCCCTCCACCACCATTGTGGTGTCTCCTTTCCAGGAGCAGCCCTTTGTATCTTTCCTAGACAGGTATGCACTCCTAAGCAATTCGTGGCACTGTTTTGCCCATTTAAAAAACTTCTCACTGAGTTTTTATGAGCAGTTTTGATTTACTCTTGTGTAAAAATTAGTCTCTGGTTTGGATGCTTGTTTTCGCTTTGGTTTGTGTGTAGGCAGGGCCAAAGGCTGAGTACTTTTGCTCTTTCATCCTACAGTTATACCAAGAAGGTAGTAGAAAGTAAAGCAAAGAAAGCCACATCCTTGATTTCCTTCTCTGGGTTCGTATCTTTGGGTAATAGGAAGAGTTATTTGAGAGCCCAAGTCATCCTTCCTTCAGCTCACATTCTAACTCCTGTTTTCTATTTTCCTAACCGGATTGGTGCGTGTGCCTATTTGGACTCCTGAAGCTGTTTTTTAGCGTTGCTTCATTCTACTGTGCACTTTCATATCCTGTTACATGTTGAGTGCTTGCCATGGGACAGATACTCTGCCGGAGGTGAGGCTGCGGCAGTGCTTTGCAAATTTTCCACTGTGACATTACTAACAAGAAAGTACAAATGTGAGCCCTTGTGGGGCCCGAGTGGGGCTAAAGCAGGCCAGCTATGAGCCAAAATCTGCGACTTGACTTTAAAAGCTATGGTAATACTGCATTCTTCATAGAGTGTATCTATATTTGTTATTTAAAAATAATAACTAGCATTCCCACAAATCTTTTAGTCAAACTTGTGCTTTAGAAGGATGTACCATATTTTTTCTCCCCTGGCTTTGGGAAACGCTCCCACCCCATATATTGGCACAGATATGGAATTTGTTTTAACTGGTACTGTTACACAGTATTAACATGTTATTGTAAATACTTAATGCCTCTCATTGCTAAACCATAAGCTCAGCTGGGGCACAGTGTATCACCTGTTTTGTTTACTGCTGTTGTCCCAGCGGTATCAGGAAAAGGTGGGCTTTCAGTAGATATTTGTTGAATGAATACACAAACCTGAGCTTGGGAAGGAATATAAAGAATTTTGACATCGTCCCTGTTCTCTGAGAGTTTGTGATCTAGCTGGAGAGAGAGAGCCATATATGTAACAGACATGGAAAGGTAATGAGAGCACAAGGGATGAAGAGCAAATTATTAACACAGGCGACTCAAATTTGGAAGCAGAACAACTTCCGTGGGTTTCGGTGGCCTCAGAAAATTCCATGACAGAGAGCAGAGGCAGTGAATATAATGGAATGAGCTGTAGACCAGTGGGCCACTTCACCTCTCTGAGCTCATTTCCTTCATGTGACATTTGTTGCACAATATTGGTTGGATGCCCACTCTGTGTCAAGACCTACACTGGGAGCCAGAATTATAACAGTGACTAAAACTGATGCAGTCCCCACCCTCACAGAGATTAGAAAGGAGACAGAGATAAAACAAGCAGATGTAATAAAGTCAAGGAAAGCTCTGATCAAGGGGTGTGACATGGGGATAGGCAGTGACTCAGACCTTGTCTGGGGGTTCCAAAACAAGGCCTCTCTGAGGAATTAAAGCTCACATTGAGACTGGAAGATGAGCAGGCTAGCAGTGAGCCGGGGGGGGGGGGGGGGGGTGTAGGAGCGCTCTGAGCAGAGGGAGCAACATAAGGCATGATCCAGGAGTTGGAAGTGGGCCAGGAGGCTGGAGCCAGCGGGAGATGGGGAGTGAAGTGCGGGCTGAGGCTGATGAGAATGACAGAGGCCAGACTGTGAATTTCAGCTTTATCCTCAAGGCAATGGGGAGGCACTGGAGAATTGTAAGTAACTAGAGCAGAGCTGTTTAAAAAGATCACTTTGACCATTTGTATGTAGAATGGATTGAAAGGCGTGAGAGGGGTGAGTCAGTGAAATAGGTGGGTTCTTACCATGTTTAGGTAAGGACAGGATTTGGTAACAGATGGGTAAAGGGGAGACAAGGAGCAAAGGTGTCAAGTGTGGCTCCCTGTTTTCTTGGCCAACTTTGTGAAATTAGAAATTCTAGAGGAAGAGAAGCTGTTTGGAAGGAAAGATGAGCAGAGTACTTCTGACATTTGAGGTGCCTGAGGCAGTAGAGATATCGGTTCTGCAATTGGAAATATATGAATCTAGCCCTCAAGAGCAAAGTCTAGAACAAAGGTATGGATTTGGGGATCTTTGGGATGTGGGTAATAATTAAAACTTTGGAGGCGATGAGTTAGTTCCCCCAGGGAGAATGTAGCAGTATGAGAAAAGGACTTCTTAGACAGGACCGCGCAGTTTGCCAAGTGGTTAAGGTGGAAGATGAGGAATTAGCAGCAAAGACCAAGGAGTGATCAGAGAAGTAGGAGAAAACCATCTATGTTGCTGGACAGGATGACTTTTAAGGCCTCTGTCGGCTCTGAGAATCTGGTTTTGTTGCGCTAGAATCTCAGCCAGGTCTCAAAAGCAGAGCACATGGATAAGCCCTGAGAATAAAGAAAGGCATTCCAAGTAATCTTACTATATCAGCAAGAGTCCCAACAAGAAACAGAGGACACATTCAAACTGAATGATTGGAGGGAATTTTAATAAAGAGGCTATTTACAAAGATGTACGGAGGGTTTAGGGACTCGAACAGGGCAGAAATCTGGTTTTAGCCACACAGAGACCCTAGCCACATAGCGACCCTTCACCACCCCAAGGCCTCAAGTCAGCAAGGGGAGGCAGCTGTGCAGAAAATGCTGCCTGATAGGAGTCAGGGTTTTCTGGAACAACCTCCCTCCCCACTTCCCCTGCCCTCCGCATTTTCTGCTAGTGCATCCCATTGGCCAAACAGAAGCCAGAAAGCAAGGGAACCCACTGATGCCGTGTAACTACATCATCTCCCTGGGCCACAGAGCAGGGTAGGGAGTGGATGTGGAGGGGCAAACAAGCTATCCAGAACAATTATCTTGGAAAATGGAAGTGTATGGACAATAGAATGTATTCATTTTCTATTGCTGCTCTCACAAATTTGGTGGCTTAAAACAACACAAATGTATTATCTTACAGTTCTGGAGGTTAGAAGTCTGAAACAGGGTTCATTAGGCTAAAATCAATGCATGCCTTTCTAAAGTCCCTAGGGGAGAATCCACTTACTTGCCTTTTCCTGCTTCTAGAGCCTGCACACATTTCTTGGCTCTCAGCCCCTTCCCCATCTTCAAAGCCAGCAATTGCCTCACTCTGACCCTCTCCTCCTGTGGTCTGTCACATCTTGTTCTCTGACTCTTCTGCTTACCTCTTTTCAATTTTAGTAGCCCTTGTGATTGATTGGGCCCACCTAGATAATCCACAATAATCTCCCTATTTTAAAATATTTGATATTATCACACCTGGTTTCTTTACCATGAAAAATAACAATTCCCAAGTTCTAGGGATTAGCATATTGACATCTTTAGGAGGCCGTTATATTCTGTCTACCACAGAATATAAACCATTTTGGCTAGTTTTGCGGGGGAGGTCTCCCTAGGAAAGTAATGAAAACAGAAAACAAAAAGTACAGATCAAAGCCAAATTGCAAGAGCTTTGAATGCTAGACTGTCTTAATTTTATCCTATAAACAAGAGGGAGCCATTGTAATTCCTTCACCAGGGGAGTGGCTTGTTAGCAGTCTGAGAAAAGATGATCTGATCGTGGTGCTTTGGGTGGCGTAGAGGGAAGAGCAGAAACCTTTCAAGATGCAATTATTGTCGAATAATCCATGCCCAGAGGAACAAAGGTCTAAAACAAGAGTGACAGGAAGGGATGGTGTGAAAAGTACTGTGCAGTGAGATTCTACAAGAAGGGCCAACCAGCTGGACTCAGATAGAAGGGGAAGAATCTGAGGTTTGGAAGCAACTGGTAGATTACTGGTATGACCTAGAAAATCAAGAGAGCAAGTCTATTTGAGGGAAAGTTGAGGAGTTGGGGTGTAGTGGTAGACGCCTGGAATAGAAATACAAATGGAATCTTACCAACTCTAGGGTGCCATCAATTGTAAAGCACACCAGTATTTTATGTACCACTAAGAAAAAAGTTAAAATATGGCGCATGCCTTCTTAAATATATAATTTTTACTTTATGGAAAGAGCTGTACACTTAGGGTTTTTTTGAAGTCTTTTAATTGACATGCAATACATGGTGCTATTTAAATTTCGACATATGGCTGCACCTGTGAAACCATCAGTCAAGGTAGTGAACATACGCATAGCCCCCAAGTTTCTTCATTCCCCTTGGTGATCCCTTCCTCTGACTCTCCCCATCGCTCTTCCATCTCAAAGCAACTACTGATTTGCTTTCTATCATATAGATCAGTTTACATTTTCTAGAATTTTAGATGAATGGAATTCTACCATATACGTTGGTTTTGGTCTGGCTTCTTTCACTCAGTATAATTATTTTAAGGTTCATCCACATCATTCTGTGTATCAGCAGTTCATCCCTTTTTACTCCGGAGTAGATTCCATTATATGGATATACCACAGTTTGTTTATCCATCCGCCTACTAATGATTGTTCAGATTGTTTACCGTTTCTGGCTATTACAAATGAATCTGCTATAAATAAACACAGATTTTTAAAATAATACATTACCCCTGTGCAAACATAAAAAGGGAAAATGCAAGTGAAATTAATTGTATAATATTCTTAAAAACTTCTTCATGTTCAGATTCCAACTTTTTGAATCACTTTTTGACTCATAGTAATCAATGTCTGGCTTTTTCCACAGAATCTCTATGCCGTCAATTAGAAAACAAAAGTAGAAAAAGAAGTAAAAATCATTGATGTTGGCTCTTAAGCCCATTCTGTAATTATATGGAACTGGCCTGAGCTGGACTTTCCTTTGGGAATATTGCTATACGCACTGAGTTACCACTTCTCCCACTCCTTCCCCACTAGGTTTTAAAAGAATGTTCCACCATTTTTAGAAGTCCCTGGGGGCCGGCCGAGTGGCACTTTGGTCAAGACTTGGCTTGGGACACCGGCTCTGAGCAGCAGGGCCCCAGTTAAGATCCCACATGAGGACCAGTGACACTGCCCTCTACAGCTAAGATGGTGAACAACAGCTCAACCTGGAGCTGGGTTGCCGTGAATTACCGGCGACGGCATAGGCTGTAGTGGGGCTGGCCAGCAGCTGGTGTGTGCTTTTGCGAGCTGCCTTGAGCCGCCATGAGTGGCCATCCAGTGGCCAGTGAGCGACTGCCTCAGCTGAGAAGAGCTCAATGACAATACCAACATGGGCCAGTGAAGCAACGTCCTCCACAACTAGACTGAAGAACAAAAGGACAACAACTTGTCTGTTCCCCTTCCCCGATTCCCCAATAAAATCTTAATAAGTAAATAAATAAACAAATAAAATTTAAAAAAGGCACTGGGACTTTTCCAAATCCCTGACACCTATTCTGCTAGCTTTGAAGCTGACGCTTTTGATATTTATGCATATGTAGGCAATGACAAGCACACCTTCACTGTTGCTGCATGAACAGTAATTATAGGACCATCAATTATAAGACACATCCCAATTTCAGAATGTTAAATGTGGGAAACTGTGCCTCTTAGGATCCATTTAGATAGGGTGGTTCACCCAGTTCATTTGACGGCTAAAAACCTGGCAGACGGATCCTTGCCAGAGTCACACAATAAATTGGGACCAGAACAAAGTGTATGTGATGCAGTTGGTTTCTCTGACATTACTGGGCTGGGTTTTGTTTTGTTTTGTTTTGTTTTGTTTTGTTTTTACTGGAATATATCAATTGAAGTTTAAAAGAAGGTGGGCTGATAGAAGGGAAAGAGAGTTACATTGTGTATGGAAAAGACACTTAAGTAGAAAACCACAGACTTGAACATGCTGAGCAATTGAATTAATAAGGAGAGCAGAACATTCTTTCCATACCAACCCATTCTTCATTCCTACTGTTTGAATTACCTTATTAAAAACAGGGTTTCACAGATCGTTCTTGTACTTAAAAATTAGTAGTGTCTCCTTGTCACCCAAAAGAATACAGCCCAGGTTCTTTGGCAAGGCATAGAGGGAAGGCCCTTCACAGATGTCCCTTCCTTGTCTTTAGTTCTTTCCTCTTCCCTCCTTGCAACCCTCTTCTCTAGCCACACCAAGCATTCATCAACTTATCATGTACTTTGTTATCTTTGTGGATTTGTTTATGCTGTTCCCTTTTCCTAGAATTACCCTTCCCACCCATGACCTCTTCCTTCAAATCTCAAACTCAACCTCTTTTCACAATATCCCCTCAAACCCTACCCCTTTATCCAATGATTATTTCTTCATGTGTTTTAAACGTCCTTGATACATTACTTCTGTTATAACTTACCAAGTGGTGTTATCCTACTTGTGTGTCTCACTGAGCTGTGATCTCCTTGTGGAAGGGGTCATATCTTGTTTATCTTTGTATTCCTGTTTTCTAGAACTCTTCCTGAACATTAGTGGGTATACAGCAAATATTTGCCTTGAAAGATCTGATTGATATTAATAACTCTTAAGGAGAAACACAATCAGTTAAGTGCATTGTCATTTCCTGAATGCAGTATTATCTTCTAGGGAAGATCTATAAAGCTCACTGCAAGAAAGAAGGGGTCGCGTAAACATTTCACTTGGAGTGAGATGGTATAAAACGGGGGAGTGGAAAGGAGAATGAACGAGAGGTATAAAGAATTAGGGAGGATGGCTCAGGAAACAAAAGGGAAATGGGAGTAGGAGGATAAGAGGAGAGGAAAAAAGAAGAAAAGAGAGAAGGAAAGTGGAGAGAGTGATCATGCAGCCAGGATTTTACAGTCTTGCTTAGAGTAATGGCAAGGGAGTTAGTGGACAATGCTTTCTCACATAGACAGTCCAAACTCTCTTTCCTGAATGAACCCCATTTTGTATTCACGTCACTCTCTCTCTCTGAAAAGACACAAGTGTACTTCTCACAACTGCCTCACAATTGGTGTATTGTTCTTCACTGTTTCTGTGGAAAGCTGGAGGAGGCAGAGTAGTACGGTGGACGGCACTCACTACCCTGGGAAGCAGAAGGCCTGGCACAGCCCAGCGCTGGGGCCTGGAGCCAGGCACTTACCCACTTTCTTCAGAATCTTCATCTGTAAAATGGGGTATTAATATCTGTCCAGGCTTCCTTTCCAGGTTGTCGTAAAGATCTAAATAAGTGAAATAATATATATGGAAACACTTTGTAAGCGGTCAGGCTGCTCTGCTAATAAAGGTAATATTACCTTTTTGGTTGAACTACTCGTTCAGTTGAGAGACACCATTGGACGATAGCATAGCTCTGTTTCCTGTTAATAAGTTCTGTTTACAGAAAGGCGATAACAGTGTTTCTTTCTTATTAGTAGTATTCTGAAGTCTCAGGAAGCCAGCCCGCTCAGATGTTCATGGCCCATGAGAAAGGCATATAAGACACCATGGCACTCCCTTTTCAAAAAGAGTTGGAGAAATATAAGAACATTGATGAGGATGAGCTTCTTGGCAAACTCTCAGAAGAGGAACTGAAACACTTGGAAAATGTTCTTGATGACCTAGATCCTGAGGTTAGTAACCTGGGACTGAGCAGCGTAGTTAATGATAGTATGGGATACATGCCATGGTGTAATCCTTAAACAATTGTGTAGAAACCCCTTAGCTCCAAATGCAAATTCTGGGTTCTTTCCCTGATTGGTTCTGAGTCACTTGTATACATTTCTTCAGAACCTCAATAACCACATCTATAGTATGATATGGCAACTATGTTTCTCAAAAACAAATTTAATGTAAATGTGGAAAAATAGTTTCCATTGGTTAAAGAAGGACTAGTCTGACCTTGGGAAAAACGAAAGGGGAAGGGAACAAATCTTACCCAGTTTCTTTAATGAGTCACACACTCTGCTGGGCATAGATGCCCCTGAGGTAAATTGTGTTATCCGCATTTCATAAATGAGGGGACAGATTAGAAGAAGTAATTTACCTAAGATCCCATATGAGTAAATGTCAGAAGTGGTATTTAAATCAGGCCTTTAACCCTAAAGGCAGATCTTTTTTTATATCTTGTATCTTTAAAATGTATAAATAACTTGAAATCTTTGGTCATCCCACAATAGGAAGATTAGAATAACTGTAACCATATCAAATAAGTTTAAATGGAGCTTCTAATATTTTTATGAGCTCTTGAAAAGCTACATAACTTGTTATAGTGCTTATTTAGCAAGCATTTTCTTCAGCCCTGCTGGTATTATCTTACACTTAGAATCAGAGGCATCAAAAATAATGATTTTACGATAAATAATTACATCACTAAAAGTTATTTATATGATATTCTGATATGCCAGATACTTTGACTATTGTGTTTACTTTAAAAAATACAAGTTTTCTGTATTTGTTTTTTAAACGTAAGGAAGGAATCTCTCTAAGCTTAATCAAACAGATGTCAACATCTACCATAATATTTACTTACCTACTATGTGTCCCCAGGAGAGGGGTTAGAAATACGAGAGTGTAGCCATATTGGTTCCTTCTTAGAGTCTCCGTATGCCTGCCTGGGAGCACTGTGGGTACAAACCTGGTCAAACCTAAGCGGGATCAATGAGGCTGTGAAGGGCAAAGTGCCCTTTGCCATCACATTCTAGAAGGCAGCTACAGAAGCCCCAGGGGCTGTGCCAGCCTCCTATGTTCTGCCTGCTCTCTTTGGGAGCCCTCCCCTCAGCACAGGATGTTAGAGTAAGTAGGGCCTCAGATATGCCAGGGATTCCTGCCCTCAGCTCACACCAGCATCCTCATATCTCTGCACTGGTCTTCTCCATGCTCACCCCATAGATAGCAGGAGAGGGAGGGGGTGGGGGGAGGGGGAGGAGGGGCGGTAACAAAGTATCACAAAGTATCAGTCGGTAGACACCTTCCTTCCTGCTCACACCTCTGTTTTGTCAGAGCGCACTGCTGCCAGCTGGATTCCGGCAGAAGGACCAGACTCAGAAAGCAGCCACCGGCCCGTTTGACCGCGAGCACCTGCTCATGTACCTGGAGAAGGAGGCTTTGGAGCAGAAAGACAGGGAAGACGTTGTGCCCTTCACTGGAGAAAAGAAAGGTGAGGGGCCAGCCGAGTGGCTCAGTGGTTAAGGGCTGGCTTGGGACGCCAGCGGCCGTGGTTCGGGTCCCGCATGTGAGGGCCGGTGACGCTGTCCTCTGCAGCTAAGGTGGTGAACAACAGCTCCACCTGGAGCTGGGCTGCTGTGAGTCCCCAGGACAGCATAGCTGCAGCCCCTGCTGCAGTGGGCTGCTATAGGGCTGCAGTGAGTGGGCGGCAGCCAGCGTGAGCTGCCAGGGGCCACTGTGGATGGCCGTCCAGAGGCCTGCGACCGATCTGCCTCACCCAGCAAGAGCGCAATGACGATACCAACATGGGCCAGTGGGGGCGATGTCCCCTATGGCTAGACTGAGGAGCAGGGAACAGCAGCTTGTCTCTTCCCCTTCTCCTGTTCCCCAGTGTTGTTACCCTCCCCCAATTCCCCAATTTAAAACAAACAAAAAAAAAGATTTAAAAAAAAATTGAAGAAAGGTAAGGACCGTGTCCTGGGACAAAGGCACGCCTGTGCATTTCCAGGGAACTGGCCTGGAAGTGGGATATGAACCCATGAAGTGGACTCGGTATTCAAAACAATCATGGCTGATGGATACATGTCAGTGTAGACGTTTGTCCAGACCCATAGAATGTACATCACCAAGAGTGAGCCCTAATTAAATGATAGACTTTGGGTGATAGTGATGTCAGTGTAGGTTCATCAGTTGTAATAAATGTGCCGCTCTGTTGTGGGATGTTGTTAGAGGGGCAGGTTGTGAGTGTGAGATGGGATATATGGGAACTCTCAGTACTTCCCTCTGTGAACCTAAAACTCCTCCAAAAAATACACTTTATCAATAAAAAAAAAAGAATCTGGTAGAATATGGGGGCTAATTACATGAATACTTAAAGTGCGATGGTCAAATGAGCTCTGTAAAACATCTTAACCCTCAAAGAAAACATTTTGGAAGTGTGAAGCAGTGTTGTGCCTGAAAGAGGGTCCCATAGGCCTCAGTGTGTCTCACCTAGCCCAGTGCTTTACCACTGCAGAAGTCTACTCCATGTCTAGGCATTGGCTCTGCTCCCTTAGGTGCCACCATTGGAGGCCAGCGCAGTCCATCATTCATTCATCCAGTGTTTACCAGGCACTTCCTCTATGCAGAGCCGTGTGCCAGGTACTGGGCCCACAGTGAGTAAGACCCCACCCTGCACTCAAGCAGCTTGTGGTCTAGTGAGAGAAACACTATGACAGACCTGGGAAGGGTCTGAGGAGCAAGTTCTGATCTCACTCCATGCCAGGAGCGAGCTCAGAACTACAAAGGAAAACCCTCCTCCTTAGCTCCCAACCCTGAGCCCCTTTGGAGGAAAAGTGGATGCTGATCACCTGTCCAGGTTCCTCAGCTATAGGCAGTGACTTGAGCCCATAGGTGCTAACGGAATTGTTGATAACCTCATGACAACCACAGCCTTATTGAAACACACATTAGACCATGTCACTTCCCTGCTTATGGCCCCGAATTCTTACTGTGGTCCTCACATTCTGAGGAGAGCTCGCCCCATCCACTTCTCTGACTGCCCCTCTCCTTCCCTCACTGAGAGCCTCAGCCCAGTATCTTCGCTCAGTTCCCCAAACTTGCTGATTCTTTTCCCATCTCAGGGTCCTCTTCTCGTGGACTCTTCCCTCTGACCTATATCCCCATTTCTTACATTCTAAATCTCAGCTTAAATGTCAGGGCCCCCCAGCTTTCCCTGACCTCTCTGTCTAAAATAGACCCCTTCTTTCTGTCCTGACTCTCATTTACTGCTTTCATAGCACTGCGACAGTGTTCATCCTTCCGTTTAGTTAGTTGGTGTTTTGTGTGTTTTTCACATTAGATTGAGATCGCCACCTGTGTCTCTTGCATCCTGGCATAGAAGCTGACACAGGGGGAGGCACTCAATAAGTATGGACTCAAATGAATGCCATCTCTGATCTTCTGCACCAGGGCTGTGGGGCGTGGGAGTAGCACAGCCCTCCGGCTGGCAGGAGTCAGAGCACTGTCTCCTCTTACAGAGCATCCGGGCTCTCCCCTGAACCTTGCATGTTCAATGGGTCCTGAGCCATTGATAATGTCATTTTATTAAGAAAGTAAATTTGAACAGTGACAAACTGGGCAAATAACCAAGGATTACTGTAGAAATATGGAAGTCTTTCTATGGCAACATAGTTGCTATTGGACTAATTTAATTGTGAAAGAAAAAATAAATTATAATGTCAAATCTTTAATAAAAATCCCAATTAACATCCAGTATTAAGGTCGCAACAGGTAGAGTAGAAATCTGAGGAGCAGCTATGGCGAATTACCTCTCGATCCACATTCATCTCTAGATGGTTCCTGGGGGTTGAGGAGTGCAGGAGCAGTCTGAGTAATAAATGGGAATACAAAAGGGGTATACAGCTGCCCATTGTAGCTTAGGAGAAAGTTGAGAAATAACATGATTGAGCAAAATGAGCAGAAAGCAAATTTTTTCCAAACAGAGCAGAGGGATGGGGTGAGGAGTCAGCAGGGCCCCAGGAGAGACCAACAGATGATCCAGAAGCCATGGGAGGCTATTGTGAAGGCTTTAGGAGAGGGGCCGCATAAACCCCTCTCTGAATGCCCTGTGCCTGGAGCCCTCAGTTCCTGGGCTACACCAACTCCTCTGTAGCTTTATTCACTTAGGACTTCTTGTTTGGTTGGACCCCCACGAATGGATGTGCAGCAGCAGTTGTCCTGAATACTGAGAGCTGTGGGCCACCTGTGCACCAAGTGTTTATAGTAGTCCTAAATAGTACCAGGAATTAGGAATTCAAAATCCTATTTTAACTCTAGACCCAAGATCATCTGAGCCAGAAAGAAAGTGTGTCAAGCTGCCGATACTGTGAAAATTAATTCTGGGATGAGCCCCAGTAACTGAGATGTTATTGATTGGTTGGTCTTTATTTTTCTCTTTCTTTTTTTTCTTTGTATCTTCTGGCCATTCTCCCAGTTTGTTTCCCGCTGTATTTTCCTTCTTTCTGGGAAATGTGGCAGCTTATATGATGGGCAAAGGTGGAGACCCTGTGGCCAGGATATCCCAGCCTGACCACAAGCAGTGGTGCCTCTTTCCGGTGTCCAGCTCTGCCTGGCCCGTTTCCTTTTCCACCCATTAGAAGATCTGGTAAATTCTCAGAAAGTATGCAGCCCCAGTAACCAGGGATGTCTCCTGGAGAGTTTTCATGAAGGAGCAGTACTGACTTTGGGTTTGATCCTTTCCTTTCCCATGGGAGTGGGGAAGGCCAGGCTAGCCAAGGAGACCTAAAAAAATCTTGGGTCCCAGTTGGCTGAAGCTGGAGTCAGCTCTCTGTTCTACTCAAGGTGACAAAGAGGAGAAGCAATGGAGGGGGAGTCTTTAGGGAGCTCCAAAGATCAAAATGGAGGAGACCAGTTTCAGAGATCTTGCACAGAAGTAAGAGCAGCTCCAAAAAAGAGGGAGAGACCAAGAGTCAAAGCTGGAAAGAGTGTGAGTAGGTCTGGAGTATTGCTGTTGGGTCCCTGGTGTGTCTTGGGTTCCCCTTTGTGAGCCATTGCCTGTGTGGGACGTGGGTGTGCTGGCCTGACTGGAAGTTAGGAGCAAGAAACATGCTACCCTCCCAGCAATGTGATCATTATCCAGAACTTTGGGTTGAAGTGAGGGGGGGGTGTCAATATCAGTATATTCAGAAGTGAGTAGGGGCCTAAATAAGTGGAAACCAACTGACAGGATGAAGTAGGAGGTGGTAGCAGAGAATGCGTGTGTGGGAAACACACGTCCTGCTGCTCAGCCCTCCACAGCTCTCAGTACGACAGCCCTGATGTTTTCTTTTTAATCAGACTTACATTGGTATGCTCTAGAGAGGTGGATGTGTCCCCAGGTCACTACCTAGTCAAGTGACCCTAGATACGGCATTCTAGTGATCTACAGTCTCAACTGGTGGGAGGGAAGCGCTGGACAATCACCGATTTGTCCCTCAAGAATCCCAGGGGCCGTTTGGATGAATCTGGCCCTCATCTTTGCAGATGCGAGATGCAAGGCAAGAACACAGGTAGAAGCCAATTTACCATTTTTCATAAATATTTCAAAGCTAACAAACTTAAAATATGTCCTATCCTTTTACAAATGGGCCTAAGCCAGTACTCTTGGAATACCGAGAGTTCCCCCAGGATGTGGGTCTGTCCTACATGCCTCAAGCCCGCATGGTCGATACCCCAGCCTACATAGCCAAGTTTTATCCATACTTACCCACAGACAGGCACCCCTTGGCGTGGGGGTGCACACCCCAGCAGTGTGACAGTGTGACCTGCCTTCAGGAGGATGGACATTGGGAAGGGATTCATGCAGACCCGGGAAGCAGGCTCAGGGCTCTTTAGACAGAGAAGTCCAGGGTCCCAGGGACCTGAGATGTGGGCTAGCAAGCAGCCTCTGTGCTGAATGCGAATGTCCTTTGGTCCAAGGACTCTTCTCTCACTGGGACAGAAGCAGTGTGTGTGTGTTGGGTGTGTGTGTGTGGCGGGGAGCCAGAGGAGACCAGAGTTGGGCCTTCTAAAGTGCAGGGTTCATGGCAGGGCCCCTGTTGCCTAAAGGCAGTGCTGCTGATTGATGGGAGGGAGGAAGCAGGGGGGGAGGGGAGGACGGCCCACTGTTTGCCTCTGTGTTTAGGACTATGGTCTCCTTGGATCTCCATGTTGCAGAATGCAGGATTCCTCCTCTGACCTTCCTTCCTTTAATTGTGGATTATAGATATTGGCATCTTCCCGGCAATTAAGGAATCCTAGCTAGATGTGCAGTGGCTTAATGACTCAGCTCTTAATGGCCAGAGCTGCATTCTCTCCTCAGTCTATTTACCCTACAATAAGGCAGCAGTACACAATGGTTTTTGTTTTTCTTCTTATTTAAAGGGAGAGTCTTTATCCCCAAAGAAAAGCCCATAGAAATTCGTAAAGAAGAAAAAGTGACCCTTGACCCGGAACTGGAAGAAGCTTTGGCCAGTGCCTCCGACACTGAACTCTACGATCTTGCAGGTTAGTCCTCGGCTCTGGGACGCTTTCTTGTTTGGTTCTGTGACCTCCAGGCTGGCACCCTCATGGCAGCAGCCTTTGAGCTTCTCCATAGCTACTGATTATTATTGTAATGCCGGGTTGACCTCAGCAGTTATGTAGCTGTAAGACTTATGCAGGTGACAACCTCCCTGTGCAAACATTCTGTTGTATTTCAGTTGCAAAATGCCACAATAATACCCATCCTACAAAACTTAGGAGTTTAAGAAATTAACAAGAATAAAGATGAAGGAGTGTTGAGAGCTTAAACAATAAAATAACAGCCTTTATGCTTCCTAAGGAGCTTTCGCATTTGACATTTTACTGTATTTTTATCCTCACAAAATTTCTATGAATTTCTTGTTCTTCCCTGCCATCACCATTCCATTTCCACTCCCACTAAGAGGTATGTTAGGTTAACTATGGAGCAGGAGTAATTTTCTGTTACATTCACCCAGTAAGGTGAATCCATATGCAGCCCAATCTGCTCATTTCTTTCTAGTTTTTTTTTAAAATAACAAGAATATATTAATTATTTTTATTATTATTTGAATTGGTTATACATGCAGATAGGAAAAGCCCAAATAGTACAAAGGAATAGGTAATGAAAAGGAAGTCTCTAATGCTGATTACTTGAGCCCCTCCCATTTCATGTATATCCCTCAGGAAGATTCCATGCACATACCAGCATATTTGTGCACTAATGGGATGCAGTTTTTTTCTGAATGGGATGAAAATTTGAATTGTTAGGGTCATTAGGTCACTTCAAGAGAGATGCTTTAAAAAACAATCCACAGCTTTAGCAAAAATTATCACATTTTTATTCCATGGGGAGATAAATGTCATAATCTCCTTTCTCCCAGGAGTACCAGCTATACCTTATTCATGCAATAGCATGCAAACCATTTCAGCTACATTTTAATTCCTCTGTAATAATATCAGTGGTCAATATTAAGTTCACACATTTGAACCCCTCTCAGAAGTCACTGCAGGAGTTGAGGCACCTGCGTTACCAGTTAAGAAGGTGTTTTGCACAGTGACCAGTCTTCTTAGCCCTGTGGTTGCTGTGGAGGGATCCTGTTATGGTGACCCCTCCTCCCAAGGGCTGCCTCCTGGTCTCTGCTGGCATTTCCCAAAGGGAGAATGCAGGGCTGGACTTGAATTCCCAGGAAATGCCTAAGAAAGGAGGAAGAGAAAAATCACCCATCATTTGGAAGATACTAGATTCTGAAATTTATATCATAAAATCAGGGAGATCATCCCAATAGAAAACTGTTGTCATCTTTACTCAGCCTCCTTCCCTTGTCAGGTGCTCCCTCAGCACTCAGGAGGAACCCGGCTGGGGGTGGGTGGCAGCATCTGCTCTGGAGTGGCTCTCTCTGTAAGATTAAGAGCAGCTCCATGAGTGAACGGGCTGCCAGCTCTTAAAGTTTAGATACGAAAGAGTATCAATGCCCTGCCCATGTTACTGTGGAAGACAAAGAGCAGAAAGACAGACAGTTCATCAAGTTTAGCAGTTGCCCTCCAAGACAGCACCTGCCAGAGTGGCCGTGTCTCCTATGGTTACCACCCAGAGTCTACCGTGTTTCCCCGAAAATAAGACCTAACTGGAAAATAAGCCCTAGCATGATTTTTCAGGGTGCTCGTAATATAAGTCCTACCCCAAACATAAGCCCCAGCTAAGATTGTCAGCCAGACATGACTGTTTGAATAAATGTAGATTTTTATACATGAATAAATGAATAAATGTAGATTGTTGCAGCAAAAATTAATATAAGACCCAGTCTAATTTTCGGGGAAACAGGGTAGTTCTCGGCTTTGCTGGTCTGGAGATTTGATCTTGCCAGTCACATAGCAGCAGTCAGCTTGGGGCCAGGTGGTGGGAACTGATCCACCATCCAGATTCATAGGAAACAGATAAAATAAAAATTAAAACTTGGCAGTGGGAGCAAAATTATAATTAGAAGTTACTGAGTGAGTGTGGGGCAAAGCAAGGGCATGTTGGTTGGATGGTCACAATGGCCTGTGTTTATCAAATAGGGCATCTTCTCCCTAGGCAATTTCAGAAACACAAGGACAAATTCTTATTTCTTTAACAAGAATCTGTAAAGCACTTAGAACAGTGTTTGACACATAGGAAGTCATTTAATCTTTATAATAGATAATCATTATCCCTATTTTACAGGTAGGGAAACTGAGGCTCAGAGGCTGTTAGTAACTTCTCAGGTGGCACAGGTAGTACGTAACAGAGTCAGGATTCAAACTCTGGCTGACCGCTCCTGAGTACCTCTCTTAAACCCTGGACTTGCTTGCCCTCAATATTTATCCTTTCTCCTGGCACACTGGCCTCCTCCCTCCTAATGTGGAGATTACAGTTCAGCTGCTGTGGAGATCAGAGGTGTGCCTCTGCCGCCAGTTGACAGATTATCTATTCTGGGATCCTTCTCCAGGTGGCCACCTGTAATTTCTCACCTGTAATTTCATTAGCAAAGGGAAAGCTGGGTGGGTACTGGCAGCTTCAGCCTGCCTGTGTTCGTGTTCCCCCAGTGCTGTTTCTTGCATACTATGCTGCCTCCTGGTGCAAGCTTCGTGTAATACAGGAGACTTAAAATCGCAGCATGCTTGTAGGGCTTTTTATTGCTGACATCTTGGTCTTTTATTTCCCACCCTAGGAAGTTCTAGGCCTTTGGTGAGGCTTACATTGGAAGAGGCCCATGATCTTTCTTCTCTTAGCCTCTGGAAAAAATACATGTTGTCATTTATATAATGTTAGATCTTAAAATATCCTTAGACTCAGTCCTACCCTCACATTTTACAGATGACAGCACTGAATAATTGAATCTACTTCACTAGGGGGTCTCAGCAGAATTTCAGGAATTTAGGGACTTGTTAGACCATTGTCCCTCAGATCCAAAATGATTCCACATGTATAGATGTAGAAAGACCTGTGAAGATTGCTGGTGGTCTTGGAAGGAGGGTTTTTTGTAAGCTTATTTAATTCAATACATGTGCCCCATGCCACGCAAGGCAAGGGGGTCTAGAGGCTTATCTTTATGATATGAAAAATTGTTCCTCAAGGGGCAAATTGACAATGTGGACATCCCAATGTGCTTTCCCAAACCTAATGTTTATTCACTGATTTTCTCTTTCAGCTGTGCTTGGAGTACACAATTTGCTCAATAATCCAAAGTTTGATGAAGAGACAGCCAACACTAAAGGTGGCAAAGGGCCTGTGAGAAGTAAGTTGATGTAGAATCTGTAGTCTGTGAGACTCGGGAGCCTCCAGGTGTCGCTGGGTGGAGAGAGGCCTGCTGACAGGGCCTCCTAGTGAGTCCGTACTTCTTTTGTGCAAGCTTTGAAGGTGGCTTTGTCAATTCACCAAGGATCACTAGGCTCTGAACAATCAAACCAGAATAGAATAGCTGATAATGGGAGCCGTGTCAGGCAGTGTAACAAGTAACAATCAGTTTTGTCCAGAACACACCCTCTTAGTGGTTCTGCTCAGGCAAAAGATAAAATTGTGCTAATAAAAAGGTTTCATAGAATAGAATGCAAACAGAGTTTCATGTTCCTAAGATGTTTTAATCAACTACAGTATCTTAGATAAGTTCTCTTCTCCATTTGAGTGTCTTTTTGTCTCAATAATGGATGCTTGTCTTTAGAATTTGAATATCCACATCCTCCAAAGAGCATGAAAGACAAACTGGCATGGAATTGCTGGCACAGAAAGCTCCAGACTACTGTCTTCTATGTCACCATTTCCTGGGAATGTGTACAGATCCTTGGACTCTCCCACTTACCCATCAGTCATCTCCTAAATACCTACTATGTGTTGGGGTGTTCTAGACTTAGATACAAAGATGGCCCCTGCCCAGAGGAACTTCTCTATCTATGGTAGGGATGGACCAGTAATCAGACAGTTTTGGTACGGTGTCATTCAGGTGCTGTGAAAACTTGCCAAAGATCACAGCTTTGCTAAGATTAATCATATTTTGTTCTCTTTGATGGAAACTTGGCAAATGCTTTCTGAAATATGAATCATCATTTATACTGGGTTATTTACCCAGACAATGAGCAATATTCCTTTTATTTTCTTTCTGATTTCTTATACATACAGATGAAAAATGTTCATCCTTTTTAACTTCAATGTCAAAGGGTAACATTTTGACAACATGTTTACTATTAAAAGTCTGGTGCATAACCTTATGGGCTTTTATACATACACATGTATATCGTTAACTTTTTTTTGAGATGTAGTTTTTAGAGCAGTTTTAGGTTTACAGAAAAATGGAAAGGAAGCCACAGGGATATGCCACATACCCACTGCCCTTCCACATGCATAGCCTTCCCCATTTTCAATATCCTGTGCCAGCGTGGTACATATGTTACAAGTGATGACAATGCATTTGCATATCATTATCACCCAAAGTCCATAGTTTATATTAGGGTTCACTCTTGGTGTTGTACATTCTATGAGTTTGGACAAATGTATAATAACATGTATCCACCATTATAGTATCAGACAGAACAGTTTCACTGTCCTAAAAATCCTCTGTGCTCTGCCAGTTCATCTCTCCTCCCCTCTAACTCCTGGCAACCACTGATATTTTTACTGTCTCCATATTTTTGCCTTTTCCAGAATGTCATATAGTTGGAATCATACAGTATGTAGCCCATTCAGACTGGCTTCTTTCCCTTAGTAATATGCATCTAAGGTTCCTCCATGTCATCTCATGGCTTAATAGCTCACTTCTTTTCACTGCTGAATAATATTCCGTTATCTGGTGTACCAGTTTATTTATCTATTCATCTACTGGAGGACATCTTGGTTGCTTCCAGCTTTTAGCAATTATGACTAAAGCTGCTATAAACAGTCGTGTGCAGGTTTTTGTGTAGACATAAGTTTTCAGCTCCTTTGGATAAATATCAAGGAGCATCATTACTGGATCATGTGGTAAGAGTATGTTTAATTTTATTAGAAACCACAAAACTGCCTTCTAAAGTGGCTGTGCCATTTTGCATTCCCACCATTAAAGAATGAGAATTGCTGTTGCTCCACATCCTTGCCAGCATTTGATTTTGTCATTGTTCCAGATTTTTACCATTCTAATAATAGGTGTGTAGTGGTATCTTGTAGTTTTACTTTGCATTTCCCTGAAAATATATGATATGGAACATCTTTTCATATGTTTATTTACCATTTGTATATCATCTTTGATGAGGTGTGTGTTAAGGTCTTTGGCCCATTTTTTATTTTTTTATTTTTAATTTTTTTTATTTGTATTTTTTTGAGGGCAGTGTCACTGACCCTCATATGTGTGACCCGAACCAGGGCCGCTGGCTTCCCAAGCCAGCACTTAACCACCACGCCACTCGGCCGGCCCAAAAGTTTTAATTTTAATGAAACCCATCCTATCAATCCTTTCTTTCATGTATCATGCCTTTGGTGTTATATCTAAAAATTCATCTCCAAATCTAGATCATCTAGGTTTTATCCTATGGTATCTTCTAGGAGTTTTATAGTTTTGCATTTTACATTTAGGTCTGTGATCCATTTTCAGTGAATTTTTGTAAAGTGTAAGTTCTCTCAGCATTCTTTTTTTTTTTTTGAAGATTTTATTGGGGAATTGGGGGAAAGGACCGGGTTGGGGAACCAGGGAAGGGGAACAGACAAGTTGCTGTCCTTTCGTTCTTTGTCTAGATGCAGAGGACGTTGCTTCACTGGCTCATGTTGATATCATCATTGCTCTCTTCTGGGGCAAGGCAGATCAGTCGCTGGCCTCTGGATGGCCGCTCATGGCAGCTCTTGGCAGCTCAAGCTAGCTGCCAGCCGCTCACTGTAGCCTATGTTAGCCCATGCAGCAGGGGCTGCAGCTATGCTGTCCCAGGGACTCACAGCAGCCCAGCTCCAGGTGGAGCTGTTGTTCACCATCTTAGCTGTAGAGGGCAGTGTCACTGGCCCTCATATGTGGGATCCAAACCAGGACTCTACTGCTAAGAGCTGGCGTCCTAAGCCAGCTCCTAACCAACGTACCACTTGGCCAGCCCAGCATTCATTTTTTTTTTTTTTTGCATGTT
Organism: Aselliscus stoliczkanus; assembly: GCA_033961575.1. NCBI lineage: Eukaryota > Metazoa > Chordata > Mammalia > Chiroptera > Hipposideridae > Aselliscus > Aselliscus stoliczkanus. Next base: position 104,133,891 of record CM066732.1, read on the forward strand.
GATGTCCAGTTGTTTCATTAACATGTGGATGTTCCAGTTTTTTCGTTGCTGAAAAGACCATCTTTTCTCCATTGTATTGTCTTTGCTCTTTTATCAGTTGACTATATACTTGGGTCTCTTTGGGGACTGTGCTCTGTTCCATTGATTTTTTGCATATTCTTTCACGAATGCTACACTGTCTTGATTACTGTAGCTTTATAATAAGTCTTGAGGTCGTGTAGTGTCAGTCCTCCAATATTGTTCTTCTCTTACAATATTGTATTGGCTATTCAGGGTATTTTGCTTCTCCATATAAACTTTTGATTAGTTTGTTGATATCGACAAAATAATTTGTTGGGATTTTATTAAAGCTATAGGGATGTACTTACATCTTAACAATATAAATTCTTCCTGTCCATGAATATGGAATATCTCTCCATTTAGTTATTTGTGGGGTTTTTTGTTTGTTCATTTGTCTGTTTCAGAAGAGTTTTTCTTATCCCAATCCTATACAGATTTTGTCAGGTTTATACCTAAGTATTTCACTTTTCACTAACTTTTTTTTTCAAATTGTGGTTCTCTTCTCTTATCAGTACCTGTAGGTTTGCCTCATTCTTTTAATGATTAGATAGCATCTTATGTGATTACGCTGTAAGTTATTTAACCATTTTCCTATTGATGTAAATTTTGTTTATCATGTTTTACTGTCCAAAGTAATACGTCAGTTGGGCCGGCCGAGTGGTGCGGTGATTGAGCGCTGGCCTGGGGAGCCAGCGGCCCAGGTTTGGGTCCCACATCTGAGGGCCAGTAACATTGCCTCCAAAAAAACAACAACAGAAAAACAGAAAAACAAAGTAATACGTCAGTGAACTTCCCTGAATGTATATCTTTATGTAGTCATGCTATTTTTTTGGTAGATTAGACTTCTAGATATAGAACTGCTGTGTGATATTGTACCCACATTTTAAATTTTTATCGATATCCCAAATTACTCTCCCAAAAAATATGTACCAGCCTACGTTTTCTCTAACAATATATGAGGATGCCTTTTCCTTCACATTATTGACAACCCTGAATGGTGTCTCTCTCTCTCTGTCTCTCTCTGTCTCTCTCTGTCTCTCTCCATATATATATATATATATATATATAAATATATATATACATATATATAAATATATATATACATAAATATATTTATATATATAGTGGTTAATCAGATGGCATCTCATTTTTTATTTTAGTTGGGTGACAGAAATTCTTCTGATCATATTACTTGTTTATTTTTAATTGGGTTGTATTTTGATTTGTAGGAGCTTTGTGTATATTGGGATGTTAACCCTTTGTATGTTACATGTATTGCAAACATTTTCTGTTAAATGCTTTTGAGAATTCTTCCATTCCTCTTTTCTATTCCTTTCTCTTCCCATACCTTCCTGAAAACTAACACTCCACAAGAGAAATCAGAGGAGGATGGGGTATGGCAAAAAAAAGCCAGAGAAGTATTAAGGTATGGGAAATGAAGAGATTCGCATTTGTTTTTTGCATCTCAGATCCTGGTATTTGGTTATTATATCTGAAAAAGGTCTATATGGAGCAGCAATAACTGACGAGGGATGTTTGTTTTGGGGTTTGAGTTTGCTGTAGGGTCTTCAGCACTTTTGACTCCATGCAGTATCAGCCACTGAGACTTCTTCTCATTATGGTTGAGAAGCATCAACCTTTGAAACTGTAACCCAGAGTCATACCATTCCCATGCTTGCTTAGTTCAGAATAAGCTTGCTGTCATTGATATTAGAGTATTATTGGAATCAGAGCATATGAAAGAAAGGTCATTTTCGGGAAGGATTTTGACAGGAGAGCCCTTACATTTTCTTTTAAAACTTAAAACTTGTGTTTCAGATGTGGTCAAAGGCGAAAAGGTCAAGCCTATATTTGAGGAACCACCCAATCCCACCAACGTAGAAGCAAGTCTGCAGCAGATGAAAGCCAATGATCCCAGCCTGCAAGAAGTCAATCTCAACAACATTAAGGTATTTCATTATGATTGTTGCCAGCCACTTGATTTATCATGAGTTCAGAAAACAATGGAGATGATTGATTATCTGCTTTCACACCTGTTTGCAATCCTTTGGTTCACTAATTTTGAGACAAGATATCCTATTCAAAAGAAGAAGTGCGCTTAAAAAAAGAGTGATTTCTAGAATTCTTTTAAAAGAATCACAATAGGTATGTTAAACATAGTGTTCTGATCATCTATTGCTGAACAGCAAATTACTCCAAAACTTAGAGGCATAAAACAATAAACATCTATTATTTCACACAGTTTCTGAATGTCAGCAATCAGGGAGTAACTTAGCTGGGTAATTGGGGACTCAGTGTCTTAATGAGGCTGTAGTGACTGGGCCTGAGGATCCACTTCCAAGATGGTGCACCCACATGGCAGTTGGCAGGAAGCGCCAATTTCTTACCACATGGCCCTGAGTGTCCTCACATCATGACAGCTGGCTTCCCCCAAAGTGAATGATTCAAGAGAAAGAGGGCATGCAGGAAGCCACAGTGCCTTTTATGACCTATTCTCTGAAGTCACTTTTACTTTATTCTGTTTGGCAGTAGAGAGAGAAAGAGTGCGAGAGAGAGAGAGAGAGTGTGTGTGTGTATGTGTGTGTGAGAGAGAGAGAAAGAGAAAGAGGAGAGAGAATATTGACATCTGTTTTGTTCATTCTTTTGGGGCCAATTTCTAGCATTTAATAATAATAACTGACTTTTATTGAGTACTCACTATGTACCAGATCTTTTGTGAAATACTTGAAATTAATTATCTCATTTAAGCTTAAAGAGGTTAAGTTGCCCACGGTCACAGATCTAGTCGGCAGCACATCTAGGACTCACGTCAACCTCTAGCCATGCCCCATATTGTCTCCCTCCCCAGTGGTCAGTACTGTGCTAAGTGGTGTAGAAGAGAGAGTAAGATACATGGTCTTTATTCTGAAAAACTTATATTAGGAGAAAAACACTAACCAAACAATTACAGCACAATGTGGTAAGCCCCAAATGTCATGGAATTGCAGTTAAGGAAAATTTTGATCCTGCCGAGGAGAGCCAATAAACAAAGGAGGTGATATGTCAGCTGGGTCTTAAAAGGTGAGTAGGAATTAATCAGAGAAAAGGAAGAAGGAATTTCCAGGTAAAGGGAAAAGCACATCTAAGGGTATGGAGGAGAGAAAGACCAGGGTGTATTAAAAAAATAGCAAGTAGGTCAGCAAGGTTAGAATATAGAGAATGAAAGAGAAGAAGAAGGGAATATGGTATGTGCATAATTCCTTGGTTAGTAAACAGAAACGTGATGTCAGAATGTCACATTGTGTTAGATCCCCTTATTGGGCACTAAGCATTGCTATTGCTAGGGATGGGTTGGTTGCTGGAGGATGGAGGATGGATGTCTTTTAGAGGGGATATCGTGCAATTAGCCGTCTAAACATACGAAGTATTTGAAAGCTGTGGGTCCTTAGGTTGGGCTGGGAGTGCTGCAGATTGGTTCATCAACCATCCGTGTCTTTCCCATCTTAGAACATTCCAATTCCAACCCTGAAGGAATTTGCTAAGGCTCTGGAGACTAACACTCATGTAAAGAAGTTCAGCCTGGCTGCAACCCGCAGCAATGACCCTGTGGCAATTGTGAGTACAGTTCTTAGAAATATAACATGAAAATATTTAATTCATTAGAAACTCCTTCTCATTTGATCAATTAACAATTTTTAGATCTGGTAAATTTATTTTCTACACAGTTAATAAACAAAATTAGTTATACTGAGACAGTAAAACAGAACCCAGTGGTCAAGCACTTTGAATTAACTAGAATTTTGTTAGCATTACACTTTTAAGAGAAAGAAACAGGATTAGGTTAGGCATTTAGCTAAATAAAATTTAGATTTTGTTCTGGGCTTAGAACAAAACAACTTTTCTGAAACTTTTGCATCTACAGTAACATTCTGTCACAATCAATGGATATTATAACACCCCCAAATCCTACAGGAACTTGATACATATAAAAATATTAAAGTATAGGTTCCTGCCGAGCGGCACGTTGGTTAAGAGTTGGCTTGGGGGGCCGGCTGAGTGGCGCATTGGTTAAGAGCTGGCTTGGGATGCCAGCGGCCCCAGTTCGGATCCCGCATATAAGGGTAAGTAACACTGCCCTCTACAACTAACAACAGCTCCACCTGGAGCTGGGCTGCGCGAGTCCCAGCAACGGTGTAGGCTGCAGCCCCTGCTGCAGTGGGCTGCCATAGGCTACAGTGAGTGGCCAGCAGCCAGTGTGAGCAGCTGACAGCCGGTGTGAGCTGCCAAAAGCCACTGTGAGTGGCCAGCCAGAGGCTGGAGACCGATCTCCGAGAAGCCTCATCCGAGAAGAGCACAATGACGATACCAACATGGGCCAGTGAAGCAACGTCCTCCACAACTAGACTGAAGAACAAAAGGACAGCAACTTGTCTGTTCCCCTTGCCTGATTCCCCAATGCTGTTCCCCTCCCCCAATTCCCCAATAAAATCTTTAAAAAAAAAGAGTTGGCATGGGACGCCAGCTCTGAGCGGCAGGATCCCAGTTCAGATCCCACATGAGGGCCAGTGATGGTGTGCCTTCTACAGCTAAGATGGTGAACAACGGTTCGACCTGGAGCTGGGCTGCTGTGAGTCATTGGCGACAGTGTAGGCTGCAGTGAGGCTGGCTGGCAGCTGGTGTGCACTTTCATGAGCTGCCGTGAGCCACTGTAAGCGGTTGTCCAATGGCCAGTGAGTGACTGCCTCACCCAGGAAGAGCGCAATGATCACAGTACCAACATGGGCCAGTCAAGTGACATCCTGCACAACTAGACTGAAGAACAAAAGGACAACAACTTGTCTGTTCTCCTCCCACAATTCCCCAATAAAATTAAAAAAAAAAAAAAGTATTAAAGTATGTTTCATTTTAGTTTTTGAAATAGATTACTATGTTTCAAAAGTATTTTTAACAACCAAATCTTAAAATATTTTTGTTTGACACTGTCAACCTGAATATGAAAAGAAAATAAAAAACCAAAAGCCCTTTTATGCACTTCAGACAATTTAGCTAAATATGGCGGCCCTTGACCCAAGTAAACACTACTATCCTCACCATCATCAGTGTTATTCCTTCTATTAATAACTAACATTTTTTGAGCAATAGTAAATTCTAGTACTGATCTCTATGCTTTACATACATCTCACCTAATCTTCACTATAATACTATAGGGTATGTACTATTACTAGTTCCCACTTTAAGAAATGAGCAATCTGAGGTTAGGAGAGGTTAATTAATTTTTCCAAAGTAACACAGCCAGTAAGAGCAGAGTCAGGATTCACCACTGGGTCTTCCTGATTTCACAACCAGATGCTTAACCATCAAGCTGTTATATTTACACACAATGCCTAGCTGTCAAACATGTGCTAAAACATGTCAGTTATCAGGAACCTAAGCATCAACCTGTGGTTGGTTCTACAGCATGTGATGTTCAGCCCTTGAATCAAGCTAGAAAAACAAAAGTTTTCTTACTTGATGATGTGATTTAAAGTAACATGTCTTTTGGGAGATCTAAAATACCATTAAAAATAGACAACATGAAAGTAATGACTACCTATAACAGTACTGACACAGAGTAGATGTTTGAAAAACACTTATTAAATGAACAAATGAATGTGCCCTCAAACCTCTCAGCAATAGAGAATATTTCCGTGATGACAATAATAAACTTGAAGTAAGCACTCATGTAAAAGAGGGACTAAGCTACAAAATTGATGTTTTCACCAGCAGTTATTACATCTCAAAATTTGTAGGTTGCAAGCAGTTTTGAATTTGAAACCAATCATTAAAATAGAAAAAGAGCACAACTAGATCATTGGTAAGGTGAAATTAGCAATTTAAGGATTCTTAGCTGTATGACTTTGTATAACCTCGCCTTTTAGTAGATTTGTTTCCAATAAAGCAAAAATATTCACAGTACATTTTGTATGTAAGTGACTAAAGGGATGAATAAAGAAATGATTTGTCATTCCTGTTTAATATTATTTGCAGTAAAATGGCAGGGATGGGAATAGTTTATAGTTCACGGTCTACTAGTAAGTAACTTCTACTTTAGATCAAATAGATAACTTGCTAAGTGAACTAAATAAATTCCAAGTATAATAATCCCTTTGATACTGTTGTTAATGCAACAACTATGTGTTGAATGTATACCATGTGACAAACGCACCATATAACTGTGAGGAATAATTGCTATCCTTAAGGGTGTGAAGAGGAAAGCCTCTATTGGCCTTATTCGGCTTTATTCCTGGATAGGCCAGCTCTCACCTGGCTGCCCTCAGATGATTCCCCTTTCATCTATGCCAGTGCCAGAAAAGGAACCTTTCTATAGGTTGAAAAGTGGTTGATTACCTCACAGGCAATAGAGATCTTTAGAATTGCTGTTAAGAAAGAAAAATCAGCATTAAAGCAAAGAACTTCAAGAGATTTTCCTATTCAAGGTTCAAAACTGATTCAACGAAGCACTTGTGGTATTATTATGAATGTAGATAAGCTATGTTTATGTGAGTTAGCATTATCCCCATGTTACAGATGAGACAACTGAGAAGTTGAGTAACGTAACTAAGATTACACAGCATGCGGCTAAGCCAAGTGAATTTAAGTGACCTATAATCAAGTTTAGTTCACCATGCATCAAGTACTTCCATATAACCATATCTATAGAAGTGAGTATTGATGGAACTTGCCCTCACTAAATGCCAATGTAGAGAAAAAGCCCAAATATGTAAAAAATGTTATTATTATTAACAAAGATGCCCGTAAAAATCAAGAGTTTAGTACAGGGCTGTCCAATAAAAGTAAAATGACAGCCACAAATGTAAGCCACATGTATAATTTTAAATTTTCTAGTAATCATTACATTAAAAAAAATAGGTGAAATTAATTTTAATAATATAGTTTACTTAAACCAATATATCCAATATATTATTTCAAAATGTAAGATGAAAATATAATACAGTATTTTACCTAATTTTTTTTCATACTACATCTTTGAAATCCAGTGTGTGTTTCACATCTACAACACATCTCAACTCAGACCAGCCATTTTTTTTTTTTTTTTTTTAAAGATTTTATTGGGGAATTGGCGGAGGGGAACAGCGTTGGGGAATCGGGGAAGGGGAACAGACAAGTTGCTGTCTTTTTGTTCTTCAGTTTAGTTGCGGAGGATGTTGCTTCACTGTTGCTATCGTCATTGCGCTCTTCCCGGATGAGGCAGATCGGTCGCTGGCCTCTGGATGTCGCTCACCGCGGCTATTGGCAGCTCATGCTTGGCTGCCAGCCGCTCACGCTGGCTGCGGGCCACTCACTGTAGCCTATGGCAGCCCACTGCAACAGGGGCTGCAGCCCACACCATCACCGGGGCTCACACAGCCCAGCTCCAGGTGGAGCTGTTGTTAGCTGTAGAGGGCAGTGTCACTGGCCCTCATGTGGGATCCGAACCGGGGCCGCTGGCGTCCCAAAACCAGCGCTTAACCAATGCGCCACTCGGCCGGCCCCAGACCAGCCATTTTTCAAGGGCTCAATCACCACATGTGTCTCGTGGCTACCATTTGGATGGCACAAGTTTCGACAGTGCAGAAAACATTTTGCATTTTCATACAATACTTTAAAGTACAGAAAACAAAACCTTCTCTTTAAAAATACATTTATACTCTAATGATTTCTATAACATTTCAGAAATCTAATCTTTATTTTACTAATGTTATTATTGCCCACACATATAATGCTCAAATATTTGCTGAACTGAAATGAACTTGGGCCTACAGCCCAGGGTTATGCTTGGCTGGGTCTCGCCTGCTTTGTTCAGTATGAGAAAAGTGTTTTCTCAAGTTTAAAAGAAATTGGCAAAATCATGGCTGCTTGCCAGGAGGTCCTACAACTTTTTTTAAAAAAGACGTAATTGCCCTGACAGTTGGTTATTCTAATAAAGTAAGTAAATCCCAAAGCTTGGAGCATCCATAAGGAAAGGCCTGATGCATTCCCTTCTGGTGTTCTAATTAAAATGTGTACTTAATTTTAATTAAAGACCTGGCCCTGAATAAATGCACTTTAACTTACATGGTGTATAATAATGTCAGTCCAAATCTTTGAGCTTTCTTTGTCATTCAAGCAACCGCTTGACTAAAACACAGGATTATTCTTCTAGTCTAGTGGTTCTCAACTCAGGGCAGTTTTTCCCTCCAGGGGACATTTGGCAGTGTCTGGAGATATTTTTGGTTGTCATGACTGGGAGGGGCACTATTGGCATTTGGTGGGTCCCTGAGGCTGCTAAACCTCCTCTAATACACTGGACAACCTCCCACAACAAAGAATTACCCTCCTATGTCAATAGTGCCGAGGCTAAGAAACTCTGTTCTTGGGATTCCTTCTCTTCTTCCTTCTTCCTGTTTTCGCCTGTATAAAAACAAATTATTTAGAAGTTCCTTGTTCTGTTTCCCAGAGCAATCACTATTAGTTTGTTTTTCATTCTTCTAGTTGTTGCCTTTATGACTTTAATTAAAGTGGCTGTCAATCCTGGGTGAACATTAGTCACCTGCAGAGCTTTTCAAAAATGCAGCTGTTCAGGCCACCACCCTAGATTCTGATTTAATTCATCTGGGGTGGGGCCCAAGCATTGGTATATATTTTTTTTAAGGGTTCCAGGTCATTTTAATATGGAGCCAAGGTAGAAAAACACTAATCTACATATCTTTTTATTTTTAATTTCTCATCTTAGATAATTTTTGGTCCTCCATTAGAAAAAAAATGGGGTATTTCTATACTCACTCTACCTTCCATCCCTCCTTCCTCTTTTACCCCCAAATTGTAGTTATTCTATTATCTTTACACATTTGAACTTGATACATTTTAGGTCATTATATTTTATGTTTTATGTATATAGATGGACCCCCAAAATTTAAAACTTGTTACCAGCATTTACAATGATCTGTCTATATAAGTATATAAATCTGTTTTCATGGGCCTTACAACCTAGTCACTAATGCAGATCTGATGTTTCTTTCTTTGTAAGTAACTTATTTTTTCTTGATAGAAACTTCTGGGACTCTCTTTTCCAATAGAGTTCTGAAATTTCATTTGTATGTACCCATTTATGAGTCTTTGTATTTATTCCTCTGAGCCTCCAGTGTGTTCTTTCAGATAAACCTTGTAGCTTTCTTGAATTGTGGGAAAGTTTCCCCTATTATTTTATAGTTTCTTCCTTTCTGTTGTCTTTTTGTTGTCTGTTGTCTTTTTGTTGTTGTTCTCCTTTTGAAACTCCTATTAATGAATGCTGATGCTCTGCAGCTTTTTAAAAGAGAAATATAATCTCTTAATATTTCTCTCATATTTTCTATTTGTCTTTTTACTCTGCATTCATGGAAATAGCCTCAGCTTTATCTTCTAGGTCACCAGCTTGGTCTTTAGCCATGCTCATTTTATAATTCTGATGTTTATTACTTTTCTTTTTCTTTCTTTTTTTTTTTTTAGCTGAGCCATCCTGCCACCTGTTGGCAGCTCGGCAACAGCTCATCTCAGGCTGGGCATCGAACTGCTGTTGCTCAGAGCTCAGCTTGCACTCTTGAGCCAGCTCTTAACCAACTGAGCCACTCTGCTGGCCCCTGTTTATTACTTTTCTTTATTTCAATGTATTATTTTAAATTTTCAAAACGTATTCTTGTTCTTATTCCTCTTTTGTTTCATAATAGTCAGTATTTATTTTATGGGTATAGTATATTCTTTTTCCTTTTCTTTTGTCTATTTTTTTTGGGGGGGCATGGGGTGAGGAAGGGAGAATAACAATTAGAATAAATACATTTGTCTCTGAATAATAATTATTCTCTGAATAATACTTGTTCCCTCTATGACATGTTGTCCTGGTTAGTCAACTTGCCTTTTCTCTTTCATGCTGTTGGTTTCCCAACATATCTGGCAGTCACTGGTTGCCCATTCATTTTTCTGAATAGAGAACAAGCTTGGTTTGTGTAAACCAGAATCATTTCCTCTGTAGTTGTGTAATCTGATTTACCAACAGTCCTTTCCCTTAAAAGAGAGGCCCCTTTATAGTTCTCCAGTTGTCACCATCTGACAAGCTATATATTTTATTAATTAATTATTGATTCTGCCCTCCTGCTCAAATATAAGCTCCCTAGGACAGGAATTTTTGTTTTCTCTACTGCTGGCACACAGTAGAAAACCAGTATGTAGTCCTTTTTGAATGAATGAATGAGTGCTTTGGTAAGCAGGCAGGTGAATTGACCAGCAGCCTTTCTCTGTAGTTTGTGTATGAAGACCTGGCAGGCAGCCTGGGAGTCCCCTGTAACAGCTGCAGTTAGGAGGGGTTCACTCAGGGAGCGCAGATTTCAGGATATTTCAATCCTGGGCATAGCTGCCTCTCCCCCTTTAACCGACTTGATCTGGAGATGGTCTGGAGGTGCCTCGGCTTCTGCACTGCGTCTCTCTCAGGGTCTAGCACCCTCACTAGAGGCTCTTCCTGGAAGATTTTTCACTGATAGTTGTGCTGGCAGCTCCTCTATTTCCAGGAAGGTGCAGGGAGGGCTAGTGTACTATCCCTCTGCTCTAGTTGCTCCATCTGTTCCTTAGGCAATTCTTTAATGAAATGCCTCAGTTGGGACTTAGCTCTGGCGTCACAGGCAACTTTGTGCTAATTTCTCCACCAATCTTTCTATTTCTTGTATTTTAGCAATTCTTCAAGATAATGGCCCTCTTTTTTTGTTTTCTTCACCACGAGAGTTCCAGTCACTTAAAAATCATATCTTTTCTTCATGAAGTGGAAAACTTTGGGAGCAAGGGGAACAGGCAGGTGCATGTGTGCATTCTGTGGGCTTGAACTAGAAGTCTGCAATGGGTTTGCCACACTGAGTGGTGACTTTGTTCCAAAAGTTATCTTGGAGAAAGTCTGATTTCTAGATGACCTGAAATGATATGACTAAATCAGTAGTCCCCTAATGCTAGTCAACTGTAAAGGTGTTTTATTTTTATCCATTCATAATAAAAGGGACAAAATAAAATAATTCTGAGATTATATCCTTTCTACATGTTTCCTAATGTTAAAATGCCTTTTCTCAAAAAAAGAAAAGATAATGATAACAGATGACAGTGGTTTTTAAAAACTGTTCTTACTTAACAAAACAAAGTTGGTAATCCTATGTCAGTATCTTTTTGTTTCTTTTCTTTTTGTTTTTTTTTGTTTTGTTTTTAGTTTTGCAGTATGTGAACTTTATAAGTCTGGGTTGCTGGATTAAACAATTTGAGTTTTAAAGCGTTATCTTTGTTACTTGGCGGTGAAAGTATGATTTAACTAAGGATTTATTTATTATAAAAATATTTAATTTGGGGGTGAGGAGTTCAGGAAATAAATATTTAGAAACCTTAATGGTTATTTATTTTTTGTTTAATAAGGCTTTTGCAGATATGCTGAAAGTAAACAAGACCTTGAAAAGTCTAAACATAGAGTCCAATTTTATAACTGGAACTGGGATCCTGGCGCTGGTGGACGCCCTGAAAGAAAATGACACCTTGACGGAGATCAAGATTGATAACCAGGTAAACTGACGCACAGGGTATATGTGAAAGAAGGGAATGCCACAATGGAGTGAGTTAAAAGACAAAGTTCTGTCACTCAGTTTGATGTTCTGGCTTTCTTATAAATTATAACAGCTTCTGGCCTGTGCAGTGTGTGTGAGAGGGCATGTTAATAATTAAGCAGTGCACAGTGGGGCAGCCTGACACATGAAGAGCCAGCCATCCCCCAGCCTTGGGCCAATCAGGCACCAAAGGAGAAAGAGAGGAGGCAGGGACAGAGGTGTGACAGCTGCTTTGTTCAGCCATCATCACTGTTGCCTCTTAGCAGGAATCTCAACCCAGTCCTTTCCCAGCCTTGCTATTTCCCTTTCACTGGGACTTTGGCTACAAGGAGAAAGCAGAGTGACCATGCCCAGGTACAGACTTCTTGTCCTTGGATGAAAGCTGCCAGAGCTGAAAGAAAGAGCAGACCAGGCTCCTGCAGTCTGGTGCTGGCCACAGGGCCCATTTAAAGGAATCTGAGTTCTAGAAGATGATCTGGCTTGCCACACCCACAGTTCAATCACAATCTCAGCTCTGTTGCAGTATTTCTCAGGTTCTCATCAACAGCCAAAGCAAGCTGCTTTTCCCTAGAGCCACCACTTCCTGTGCCCCGAAGACCTCTTTTTCCCAGCATCAGCCTGCAGTCCCTCCAGAGTTGCTCTGCTGGCTTCAGCTGGCTCCTGTCCACAGACAGCAAGTCTGAGTTCTCAGCATGATGCTGTGCCCTGCCCTTTTGGCTACAGAGAAGTGTCTGCAGTGAGATTCAGTGAATCTAGACGCTGGAAAGTAGAAAGAAAGGGCCATGGCGGATAGAGCAAGGAGGGACAGTGGGGGAAGTGCCAGTTGAGATTACCTGCTACATGTCTGGGAAATGTCCTGGTCTAGACCCTTCCAAGATCTAATAAAGCCCCAGAGTCCCACCCAGGATTTTGGCTAAGCCTGAAGACCCCCAACAGGTCCCATGAACAGCTCTATTCTCCATTTTTGCTAACCAGGACAAGCAGGCTATACAGTGCAGGTCCCCTGTCCCTGGACTTCTGAAGCTTGTTGCCAGAGGAGCAGGGGAATGCCACCAGGAGACAGGTGGCCTTCACTCTCACACTCCCCAGAAGAGAAGCAACAGCTTTCCAAATGTGGAGATGTGGGGGGGAGCACAGGGGAATGGCCGTATACACTCAGGGGAAGCTCCGTGCTGTGTATCTTGATGTGTATCCAGCTGCTGGCAAATTAAGAAAGAGTCATCAAGGAGTGGCAGAGCAGGAAGACAAGCTAGAGAAAAATATGAAGTGAAAGAAAAGAAGTGATAGCTCAGGGGTATTTATCAGATAGACTAGTATCACAAAGACATGGAGGGCTCTTAGTAAATATTTCAGGAGATCCAAGAGAGAAGTGGATAACTTCTCCTGAAGTATATTTAACTCTTTGGGTTGGTTTAGGTAATAGTGAAACCCCATCTCTGAAACAATGTGCTAGACACTGTTCCTGGCTCCTTGTAAAATACCATTTAGTTAGGGTTGCCAGATCAAATAGAGTTGAATTTGAATTTCAGGTAAGCAATTACTAATTTTTAGTCTAAGTATATCTCATGAACTATTTGGGACATACTTACATTAAAAAATTATTTATTACTTATTGAAATTCAAATTTAACTGAATGTCCTGCATTTTTATTTTCTGAATCTTGCAATCTTATACCTAGTTAATGAGCTGAAATCCTGATCATTTAGAATAGAGCCACTTTTTATAATGCCAATGAAGTATTCCCTGAAATAGGAAGTCTGAACTTGCTCTCTTAAATCCCTTCCAAATCATTAACTTCATCACCCCACTTCAGTCACCTAGAAATGGATTTGTGTAATTTTTCAACTTTAGTCCCCCCAATATGCCTCTGAAATGGCTTCTCTACTTGTGACAAGAAAGATTATTAGGTTCTAGAATAACTAGGAAAATTCTTTGCTTAATGCCAAAAATGAGGGAACTCAGAGTCAAAACTTGATTTCCACCCACAGTTTTGTTGACTCATAGACTATGAGAAGTAAATCTCAGTTTCCTCATCTGTCTAGTGTATGGTTTGAAATAAAACAATCTATTAGTTAAACTGTTTCCTCAGGCAGGACCAGCAGCTGAGAACAAGTTAGCATTATTGCAGCAGGCAGCTGCACCAGAATGAGGGCCAGATGAGAACCCACCAAGGGGGGCAGGTGGGGCAGGCCTCCGTGGCTGGGCTCCAGGTAAATCTGTAATGATTTAATCAAGTGCCCCAAGAGAAGGACAGTCTGGAGCATATTCATAAAACAGATGGGCACTGCTAAATAAATTTGAGTAGAGAAAAGAGGTTACTTGCAGAAAAACAGAAGGTGATCTGAAGAAATGTATGCTTAAACATTTTTGTTTCTTTTTTTCTTTGTATTTAGTGACTTAAAATTAAAAAAGAAACATACTATCCAAATTATGAGAAATTTTGATGCCCCTTTGGTACCCTGGATTTATACAACACATAAGACCTCAAATCAAAAGAAGACTTGGGTTGAGAAAGGAAGATGGCCTATGTTATATTACTTTCTCTTCTTTGCTCCCTCCCAATATAATTTTCTTTAGCTCCTCTATCCTTCATATCACCATCAGCTTGCGTATCCTCCAAGTTACCCAAGCGCAGGGCTCCAAATACTTGAAATTTGTGAGGGGAAGTAAAGGGAGTTCCATGTCATCCCTCTCAGTCAGCCACATCCACCATGCGCTCCTTCTGCCCTTAGATAGCACCACTTTGGCCCACTCCAGGGGCCTAAGCAATAACTATGGCAGCCCAAAGCTTAGCTCGGGTCTCAATGCTTCACACTGTTCTAAAGTGTGTTATGAGCTAAAGTTGCTCATAAAACTGTGAAGTTAATATCCCCAACTTTTTGGCTGCCTTTCCCTCCCATAGACCCACAAAGCTTAGATCGCTGATCTCTATACTGTGGATTTCCAGAATTGTTCTTGTCTGACAGGAAGTATCACATTTTGTTAATTTCTTGGTGAGAGACTTGTTTGACAGGTGGTTGGATGAAAAGAAAGATAAGGAGCAAAGAGTTAAGCCCTAGAACTTGCCTAGGACTCAAAAGTTTCTCCATAAACTTTTCTCCTTCATCTATTCCATACTTAAATTTTCCAAACTTAAAAGGTATATAGATTTTAATATAAAGCAACCCAATTGCATGATACTGGCACAGAAATAGACTGAGAGTATGAGTCCAGAAACACAATAGGTATACCTGAGAATTTTGCAATGAAGTGGTATTTCAAATCATTGAGGGAAGAATGAAGTATAAGATGGTGAGACACTTTGCTAGCATTTTGGAACAAAATAAACTGGGGCTCTATCTTAATTCTTATACTAAAATTCATTCCAGGTGAAATCAAGATTTAAATATTACTATATATAGGGCTGGCCGAGTGGCACAGTGGTTAAGAGCTGGCTTGGGACGCCAGCGGCCCCGGTTCAGATCCCACATATGAGGGCCAGTAACACTGTCCTCTTAAAAAAAAAAAAAGTATTACTATATATAAAATCATAAAACAAATGGAAGAAATCAGAAAGAGTAAAGAGACTTCCCAAACATAATATGAAATCTAGATTGATAAATTTGACCATGTGAAAAGGTAAAAAGGTCCTTAAAGTAATCAAAAGAAAGACAAACTGAGCAAAGTATTTTCAGCAAATTTGACAAAGGGCCAATTTCCTAATATATAAGAAATTTACAAATCAATTTAAAAAAGGAAAAATAGGAACTGTAACCTGGGAGAAAAATGAGCAAATAACAGAGATTGGTAGTTCCCCAAAAAAGGAAATACAAATTCATGAGAAAATTAATTTTTCTTATTTATAAGTTGAGAAAAGCAAATTAAATGAATTAAATATATACAAGTAAAATATAAGTTTTTACCTTTTGGATTGACAAAGATGAAAAAGATTGATAATATCCAGTGTTGACTAGAGTAGGAAAGACAGTAACTCTCAAACATTGTTAGCAGGAGTAAAATTTATCATAACCTTTGAGGGTTATTACTGACTTACTGACTTAAGCATATTACTGACTTACTGACCTAAAATATGCTTACTCTTGGACTCGGCTAAAATTTGCCCTACAAGCACACTTGCAGAAATGCCCCAGGATATATTGTATGTGCAAGGGAAGTTCACTGCATTATTGTTTAGAATAGTAGAAATAGAAAGCAATGTAAGTCTTTAGGACCTAGCTAAATAAATTATGATCCAATCTACAATGGAATGCTATGCAGCTATTGGATGAGGAAAACATATATTTACCTACATGAAAAGGTGTTCTTAATGTTAAATGAAAAATAAAATGTTTGAGAACAATATGTTAGTAGAATCCATTTCTGTGAAAAAAACATAGATGTACATGTGATTACATAGACATGAATGCACAGAAAATGTTTACAGGACTTCATACTACAGGCCAAACCAGCTTTCCTCTATGAGGAATGGGAATATTAGGGGAAGGGAGCTTTTATATTTTGTACACTTCTTTGTTTGCTTTTCCTAAACAAGCCTGTACTTTTTACTCTAAATAATTTAATGAATACTCGTATATTATGAAAGAATATACTATGTTCCTTAAATTTATTTTAAGTTCCTATTTTTACATGCTTCCGTTTTTTAAAAACTCTACTTTTAATTTTTTTATTATTCTGTCTCAACTTAAAAGACAAAGAAACAAAACCCTCTTTTAACAAATTTAGAAAACTTGGGGATTTTTCTATAGCCCAGCAAATAACACCTTTAGTTTTTGAGAATTCACCTGGCTATGGTTTGAACCACAATTAAGCCTCTTGGAGACATCCTAGTGAGACTCTGCTGAGAGAGAATGGCCCATCACTTGATGATGTTTAATTATTTTTGGATATGGATCCCAGAGTAGAAAATTCAGTAATTGGATTGATTGCTATAAGACAGTTTCACTATTAAAAAAAACATCCTTTATTTAAACCACGGATAATAGGGTAAATTAGAAACACCAGATATTAATTTTGCTTTAATTTTACATCTGGAATCATCTTCTCCTTCATAAATAATTGGTTTAGTCTTTTCGGGTTAGCATGTGCCTGCTGACATGACTATCTGTTGGGTTTTGCTTCTAGACAAGCAGCAAATGACTGCATAAGAGAAAATATCTCAAGCGACTTTGTCCCATTCAGTTGGAGAATTTTGCCTCTTTGTTCTTTTGTCCAACAAGTAGCCATACATTTTTCCTATGCAAGTAACTGTTTCCTCTTTTTTCTTGGTCATTCTATGTATGTGTCTGCACCTACAACCAGAGACAGCAGTTGGGAACAGCCGTAGAGATGGAAATTGCTCAGATGCTCGAGGAGAATTCAAGGATCCTCAAGTTTGGATATCAGTTTACCAAGCAAGGGCCACGAACAAGGGTGGCAGCTGCCATCACAAAGAATAATGATCTGGGTAATATAGCCATAACACATGCTGTTAGCAATGAGAAGAACAGAGTGGCCATTCATGTCTCCACTTCAGATAGAACCTCTCACCATTCCCCTGGCCTTTGTTGTCAGCCCTTTGTCAAAGGCATACTATTACATGGTCATGAATCTTCATCAATTTCGCAGTGTTCATGTTTTATTATAGCATGCTCTCAAAAAGAGAGAATGCTATTTTTTCTTTTTTCCAGACAGCCTTTGATTTTTGCGTGATTTCCTTTATGGATTTGCTTCTCATTTACTTCTTACATGTAATCACCCTCTCTTGTTATCTGCACCAGAAGATGGACACAATGACATGGAAATTCCCAGTTCACTTATGTTTGAATCCTGACTATGTTTTTGTACTTGGGTTTAAATATGGTTATGTCTGATACTTCGGTGATTTACATGTGAAATGAACTAATGGAACTAAGTTATGAAGGTAAACTCAGAAGTAGCTTTCTCAGTCTCTCTCTAATCTTTCCTGCTGCCTCTCTCTTTGCTGAGGACCTGGGGCATTTTTTTCGTTAGAATGAGGTGGGCCACCACAGCACAGAAGAATGGGACATGCTGGGAAGGTTTGGTTGAGGCCATCCCAGCCACCTGAAGCAGCATGGCAGAGGGACATCCAGGTGCAGACAGCCCACTCGGCAAGTAGCCAGCCAGCTGCAGGCCTCAGTCCTCAGTCTGAGGGTTAGGGACAGAATGATTGGCTTTGGACAGGGTAGCTGGGCAAGGTGTTCCACCCGGTGTAGTGCTGGCTATGGGGAGGATTCAGATAGTGGACAAGACAGAAACTAACAGGCCTGGAAGCGGGCAGCCAATGGTTAGTATCCGTTCCCTGCCAGGACCCTGAGGCCCAGCCAACTTGCAGTGTGTGGCATCCAGAGGCTGGCCGGGCATATGACAGTGCTTGTCTTTGGGGTGCAGAGGATGAGGCGAAGGAGGCAGCCCAGTAAACAGGGTTTTGGGGAACGGTGGAGGCAGTAGTCAGAAGGTGCCTAGGAAAAGCACATGGGACCTATAGCTGAACAACATGGAGACCAAAGAAAACAGGCAAAACAAGAGATTTAAAGTAAACAGAGAGGCAATTCTGAGCCCAGGAGCAGCAGCTGCAGGCAACAGATTTGGTCAGATTTTCTGCAGACTGGGCTGGGCTATTTAAAGGGGAGAGTTGGGGCAGGACCACAGCAGGGCACCATTTTTGCCAAATCCAGGAAGGTTAGAGTAGCCCTCCCCCTGCCCACCAGAAGAGCCTACAGGTGGGGAGGCAAAAGGATTCGGAAGAAGAGGGCTGCAGACTGGGAACAGGCAGCCGGGCATTGTCTTTGATACTAAGAACTGGTTTAAGGGAACCTTAATCTCTGAGTTTGCTTGCCATCTGAATCACATCTTAGTTAGAGGTTAATATTAATACTTAGGAGATTTTATTTAAAACAGGTTTAAAAACTCTGAACTTCTGATTGCAGATCCTCCTGGTCTTCAAGCCATAATCAGAATTATTAGATTGTGAATGTCATCCTGGGGTGTTAATTAAAAGCCAGTTGGTGATTGAGTTGCACAGGCTCAAAAGATGTACTGTGGATAGGTGACCAAGAAAATATTTAAAAGTTCATGATTTCGTGGATCTATTTTGGACCTTCTACTCCATAGAAATGAAAAAGTTCTAACATTCAAGTTCTTAACTATCAGGCATAGCTTTATTTAAATGTAAATCCCACAAAACACTGGATTATTCTATCATTCCCACTTATTGCCGTGGGTAATTGAATATCGAAATTTAAGATAACTGTATCCTCAAGTGTGGGGGATTGCTATTCTGTGCGATTAATGTTTATCTGAAATTTAAGGAATATTCCTTCACTTTGTTTTTTTAACCTTTCTTTCTTTCTTACCCAGTTCGTAAAAAGCGAGTTGAAGGAGACCGAAGGTAAATTTCTAGAACAAGAGATGAAGTTTCACCACGGCAACCATTTAAAAACAAACAAAACCTTTTCTCCTTCCCCTTCGGGACCATTTTATCAAAGGTCATTCATTTCCGTTAACCACGCGACTATAATTTAATTGTTACTCTTTTTTAGCACTAATTATTTACTTGGATTTTTTAAATATATACAACTGTGTCATTTGCTCATGGGCACCTCTGGCACTTGCACAGTGGATTTATGCCGATCTTACTAGGTGACAACAATCGAAAATGATTTAACCACTTTCATATTGGGTTGTCTTGCTTTCCTTACATGAATTTTTTTTTTTAACCACTGAGAGGAATCGAGTATATAAGTCTGTTTGTAACTGTGATTATGATAGAGGCCTATCTCTGTTTACATGCATAGCTTTGAGTTAGGCTACATACATCAGAAGTGTTGAAGCTAGTATTGCCAATCTTTCACTGGGTGAGAAAATGTGACCAATTTAGCATAAATTCCCTCTTAGTTCCAGAAATATCATTAAATGCACATGCCCCACTGATCAGAGAGCATTAGTGGCATCATAAAAGCAGGACAGCATTATGATACTTTAATATAGCCTTAGAAAATAATATAAAGTGTTCATTAACCCACAAATATAGCTTCAAGCCAGACTTACAGGTGGCAAAATGAATTAGCACAGCTACCTTTACTGATTATTCATCATAGATTTAATCTTTAACATGACTCTGATAACTCTTTTCAAAGCTGTTTTAAAGATTTCCAGAAATGATGGGAAATGTTTAAATTTTAGTAAAAGGAAGGCTTTTAAAACAGCACACTCCTAAATAAAACAACAGTAATTTACACCTTAAGATTGTCTGATACACATGATTGTATTATTTTGGCAAATTTTAGAATCATTTATTGCTTTATCTTTAGTGTAACAGGATCAGGGGATGAAGTGTGAACATTCAGGTTAATTATACAGAGTTTTGTCTAGATGGCATGATCCATCCGGATGTTTGGAAACATCAGGAAAAATGTGAATGATCACATATTCAGATGTTTGTTATCTCAAGAATGAAGCGTGGAAAAGTACTGAGATGATTGCATGCATCATCAGATGATAGTATGCATCAGTCTTTTAATTTAGTATTGCAACAGTGCAATGCTAAAATAAGGAAGAAAGGGACGGCAGCCTTTGGCTCAAGCTCACGTGTCTTTGAGAACTATAAGTGCCCAAGGCTGTACTTGGCGGCACTCTGACAGGTAGCTTTCTGTCTCATTCCCTTACTCTCCTCTCCCCTCCCTTCCTTCCAACTCATTCTCTTTTTCCTTTTCTCTGTAATTCTGAGCCTTATAAAGGTGACACCCCTTGTGCTGGTAACATCTGTTGCTAAAGAGATGGCTGACTCTCCTAGAAGGTGGACCCAATCCACGATTTGTGTAGTAATATTCAATTACTGAGTTGCTTGATAGTAAAACAAGTTAATAGTAAAATAATTCATATATTATTCTAGTTAGCTTGTTAAGCACATGGAAACTGTTTAGGATAGATATCCTTTATAAAATTAGACACTTACCTGTATTATAAGTACTCACGTCTATAGTTCTATAATCCTTTGAAACATATCATTTTCTTGCGAATATTTTTGATTTTTTGAGGGAATCATAAGCAGAACATTTTGACATTTTGGGAATTCTAAAAATCTCTTAATAAGTTTTTTACTACATCTCCCTATCTATACCAAAAAAAAACAAAAATAGTAAGTAATATTTGATGATTTGTGGTCTGATTTTTCCTTCCCTCTTAGTTAGGTGTGGTGTGTTGGGGCTGATTCATACAGGCTTACTGATTATTAAATCTTCTAGAATTTTGCAAACTGGTTGTTAAACGCAGCCAATATTAAAAATTAAATGACGTGCTTACAATTAAATGTCATATTAAAAACAAAAGTAATACTCAAGCATACATTTTACTATTTTCTATTCTCTTGAAACTAATTGCATCTACTGTCTGTATGGCAGACATACTATATAATAGTATGCTAGTCACATCTCTTCCCAACTCATTAGTTCTTCCCAACTCCGAAGTTTTTGTTGGTAGTTTGAAATCGGCCATGGTGAGAATATTTGTACCATGGAAATTAGCAAATGTTGCATATCAGGGCTGTTTTTTCCCCTAGATTGATAACCATTCATCAGCACACCACTGGGTGAAATGTATACATTTCTTTTCCTGTGTACGTATGTTATGTTGCCAAAGGGAGGAACCATTTCTCTTCCTTGCCTTCCTTTTGTTGTTCTCAGTCTAGCTGTGGAGGATGCCACCCACTAGCCTTTGACCGTTGTTCACAGTCTGAGCTGTAGAGGGTGCAGTTTACTGGCCCATGTGGGAATCGAATCAGCAGCCCTGCTGCTCAGTTCATGCTCCTACCAACTGAGCTATCTGGCTGTCCCCTTTTATCTCTTTTGACTTGTTGCAGATATATTTAAGTGTGAGAGTCCCTGGCATGCCCCTTGACTTTTCCCTTTCTTTTCTCATTCTCTCTCTTGCCTATACCCCTAAGAAATCTTGGATCTTATAGAGTGTTCCCTGTAGCCCCAAGATGCTGTAAACTGGGGGCTAAAGCAGTTTCTGTCAAACCCTGGCAGAAAGCAAGGGGAAAAAAATCAGAATTCGATAGTAATTGTTTGTGCTGCAGTTGTTGATAGTATTAAAGCAAGATAATGGGATATTATGAAAATTGAGTGCTGTTTTACCTTGCAAAATAATTTGGGTCACATGTAATAGAATCTATGAAGTCAAATATTTATTTCTAATCAGTTTATCTTATTACTTGTGTTTTAAAAGTAGCTTGAAAGGTTACATTTCCATGAGTATTCACATATTAAAGATCACTATTAGAAGATAAATTTCCATTTTTAAGAGCCTATAAATCATTTAATTAGCCTAGGTCTTCAGCTCCCCATCTGCCCAAAGTGTGGAGGTAGACGCTCTTTCATCATCATAAGCTTAATTAATCCCTTACCAGCTATCACGGTGAGGCATAATGTATATAAAGTATTTTTATATGTATGCATTTTGCCAAATATTGACCACCTCCTTTCCCCTTTTAGACGTGTACAGGCCCATGTTAAGTGTAAAATCATTCTCGTGGACTTACATGGAAGTGTATAATGGAAGCTGTTCCATCCTCATCAGCATGATTAAATCCTTTCCTTTCATTTTTGTAGGGCCTAATGTAAATAAATGTGTGTGTGTGCGTGCACGCATACACGCACCAAATATCTAAATATCTAAGTAGGTGTTTGGCCACATCTGGACAACTGATTGAAGGGGAATGCTCTCTCCCCAGCTCCATTTCTCTTATCCTTTTTAGAGTTGCTACAGGCCCAGGTTAATGTGTTTGTAGTGTAGGTCACTAACCACCAAATTTCACAGCGTGCATTGACGAGAAACCATAGTGAATAAGTATTAGAAGCCTAAAAATCATTTCATTGTTTTAGCCCCAAATCTCTCCATATGCCTAAAGTGTGGTAGAAGCTCTTTCATCATCCTCAACATGATTCAGCCCCTTCCTTCCCAGTGTGTAGGGCATACGGTATGTAAATATTTTGTACATAACAATCACCAAATACTGTAAGGAGATACTTGGCTAAAGCTGGACCACTGACTGAAGGGAGATGCTGTCTCCAAGTCCCTCTTCTCTTACCCTATCAGAGGTGCCGTGGGCCTAGGTTAGGTAGAGAATCGCCAGCCTGGAGGGGCAGAAGCAGCTCACCCATCGTAACATGCACTTCATTGTACAGTAGAAGCCCACCTTCATATCAGAACTCAGAAATCATCCCAATGCCTGTACTCCTTCAAACAGTTTCCCACAGGGAAGCCTGGCACACCAGATCAAAACAGCAGCTTCTCTTCCAGATAGAAATGTGGCCCCTGGCAGGGAATCAGCATGAGGGAAACCAGTGTGCTCTGAATAACTGCCATGAGAATGTTTCAGACACTCCAACTTGAAGCTGGCGTTAAGCATCAGCATGCTTCACATGTAAGATAGCCCTTCAAGTTACAAAAGAGTTTGAAGGTATTTCCTTTCTTCGTGGATATGATGTCATTAGCCTCCTAGGCACTGTGAAGGAGACAGAGGACGTATAAGAACTCTGGATTGATAGAATTCGATACTTGTTTCTGGGTTTTAGGGGTCGAATGCCTTTTTTTTTGCAAAATGGATACCATCTTTTGTGCAAGTATTTATAGCATCAGCAAAGAACGGGCGGGGCGGTAAGTTGTGAATACTGGATTCTGTGGTATGTTCGCTGTACTTAGTAGAACTGTTTCTGGAATTGGGTTTTAAGTCATAATCCTGAGGCTTCCTTCTTTCCTCTTATACTAATGATGCAGTAATAGCTGCTTTTATTTTAATGAGCAGAGAATGGAGGTGAAATGTTTTGGCTCTGCCCGTAGCCGTTTTTTCCTTGTTGCTCCTCATTTCAAATCTCCTACCCTTCACCATGCCATCCTCAAAGCTAAAGGACTGAGACACATACAGAGGAAAGGTGTTGGAAGAATGTGAGCCCTCTGCATGAAAATCACATGACCAGGCCTCCCAGGAACAAGCTGGAGAGAGGAAAGCACCCAGAACACAGGATGGATTCTGTTTTCTTCCCAACTCTTAGATCAGATTGGATTTTGTTTTGTGGTTCAGGAATTTAGGAAAGTGGAGAGGCTGAGTGAGGTGGGGAAGGAAGATAGAAATTAAAGGTTTTAATTTGCTTAAGGGCAGAAGTAAACTCTGCTCAGCTTACCTCTTTCCCATCTGCCAAACAGCAATGATTGAACATTCAATATAGATGGGTGGAGGCGGAGTTCCAAGGTGTAAATTTGGAACCTGCCTCTGGGTACTGTTCTAGGAAAGCTGTCCATGTACCAGAGGTTATCTCAGTTTTGTGATGCATCCTTGACTTGGGGAAGAGTGAAGGAGACTAGACTTTTCTCTGATATCTTCCATGGTAGCCATTCTGAGCACACTGGCTCTGCTAGTTGGTATGGTGAAAGGGCACCATACTAACAGATTTGGAGACTGACTCCTAATCCCATCACCAACACTTAGCAGGTATATGATCATGGGCAATTCATTCAATTGCCTGCCAATTATAGACTCTATAAGGGAAGAGCACTGGATTTGGAGTCGAGAAACCTGGACACTTGGCTCCAACTTTCTTAGCTGGGTGACTTTGGGGCAAGCCACTTAGTCTCTCAAGCCTGAGGTTCTTCAGCTATATTATAATGGGAATATCTTCACTAACTACCTCACAGAGTTGTGGTGAGAATATAATCAGATAATGGGATGAAAATACTACACTGGAAAGGGCTATACAAAAATGGGAGATCGTTTTTATTAGCTATTCACTAATAGTTTCCACTGTCTCTTGAATTTGTTTTCTTCTGACCAACAATTACATCTTCCACATCTTTTTTGAGTATGGGGAATTGAAGCATGAGCACGATGTAGCCATTGGTATTACTTTACTTTGTATATACAGGTGGGAGAGGTGATTGATGAGGGCGATGGGTGTTTTATAACCAGTGATGTGTGTGGTAGGGCATTTTCCTGGGTCCCTCTGAAGGTACCTTGGGACATGGTCAGAACCCTTGCAGAGAGCCTAAGGCTAGACCCAAAAGGGAAGTAATCAGTGATTAAGAATTGAGGGGCAAGTCTGTGGCACCGCTGCCATTCTGTCAGCTCTGTCAGCCACTTGGTGTGGGGCTACCACTTAAGGTATGAATGAAGGCCTAGGAGAGAATGCTGGCTAGGAGAGCAGCTGTATAACACACTTGAACTCTGATAACGACAGGAAGTGTCACTTGTCAGATCAGCTCTCCCGGGCAGCAGCTGCTTTGTTATCACCAGCAACCTTAGCCCTGGTCAGCATTATTTTCTGCTAAGAAAGATATTGAAACATGGCCTCACAGGACTTTCACGAGCACTTGGAGGCAGGGACTGTCTCATCAATCTTTGTGTCTTCAGTAGCATCATCTAGTAAGGTGCTTTGTACATAATAGGTGCTTAATGAATGTTGCTTGACTTGTTCTCTAGCCCCGCAAGAATTATGCTCCATTTGCCACCATGTAATACTTTTTTGGAAACCAGTACTGACTGGGATGTCTGCTGTGTGTGACTTTGGGCAAGACTTTTCCATCTGTCTCGTCTTCATTTCATCTGGAAAATGAAGTGAGTGGATAGATGCTGTCTAAGGTCCCTTCCAGCTCCTGTGATTCTAACGTATTTCCATTGCCTCTGAACGTGAGTGATGCCTCCATAGCAGTTTCATCTCTCCTCAGGAGGCTTTGTTCAGAGGAAGAGGTCTGAACAGTTCACAGTTACCTCTTCCTCTTGAGCAGTTTTTACTATCTTTAAAATAATTCTGGAGGAACAGCCTTTTCTAAAATTATATTTTTAAATGTATAATATTTTCTCAAAATTGGTGGAGGAAAAGGGGAAATGCAAAGAAGGAAACAGCATAGTAAACACAGCATGTTTTTCATAGGCTTTTATTTGTGTGTGTGAGTGTGTGTGTGTGTCTGTGTTTCTGAGCATATATTGACTGGATACCAGAAAAGCCAATCAGGAGTACGCTGTGCAATTGAGAGAAGCTGGCCCAGGATTAAAAATTTTCCGTGGATAATCTAAATGTGGATAGATAGGAATTGGCCATATGGTGAAATAGACGGATAGAAAATGTGCTTTTTAAGGAAATTTTATTTTAGTACCAAACTTTGCCAGTGACAATCTTTGGTTAAGAAATAAATTGTTCTTACCTACCATTTTTATCTATTCTGCTTTGGTTTTTTCAAAAAAAAAAAAAAAAAAACAACAACAAAAAACAACCCCACATATATTCCAAATATCATGGAATAATATTTATATCTTAATTAAACCTTTATCTTAATTCTGTGTCATCTATTCAAGGGAAACAAATAAGCATTTTTCATTGCATTTAAAAATGTAAAATACTTGCATGCCACCAATCTGTAATATTTTACCAGTTTAGATGCCTGTACTGCCTGACCTTATGTGTACCTCTATTGTTTTAAAGAGAACAAAGGAAATAATACTTTGTAACTGTTTAAACTTATATTGGCAACATTTATTTGGCTAAGCAGTAATTGAAAAATCCACATTAATTTTTTATTTTGAAACTTTTCAGAAGTAGATATTTATTATATTCATTAGAGAATTAAAGACTAATTTGCCTTTTAAATGTGAAATTGAACAGTGTGTGAGAATTAAATGTATGCTAAAGCAAAGTGTATGAAGCGTGAAATACTTTTACCCTGATCCCAATTGGCACAAGTAGGTGCAATGCCTGACCCTTTGGAATTAGCCAGCCAGATGTAATGTTAAAGTAAATGTATACTGTTTTAATTAATCAAAATCTTTTTGTTTTTAAAGATATAATCTCTTCACTTGTGTCTGGAATGAAATTTCCAAGTAAAAATGTGTACAGAACATTAGAAATGAATAAACTTTCCTTTTAAAATGAAAGTAAAGACTGATTTAATGTGGCTAATTTTTAGACACATCATCTCTTTAAAAAAAATTGGTTGGCACCATGTTCTCCTATTAAAGTCCATTTGCAGAAAGGTCTATAATGTGCTTCTATTATGAAGATAAGAAGTAGACAGACAACCAGAGGAAGAAATGAGAGCTCATTATTAAAACAAAAATAAACACATTCTGCTAAAAAGTTAAAATTTATTAGAATAAATGGAACAAAAATACAGATAACCCAAATAGGTTAAGTGTTTTACCTTGAATTTTTCACATTAACTCTGAATTTACTTTTTTTATTTTTAAAGATATGCTGGGATTGATAACACAGAACAGTAAAACTCATAAAGTTACATTGTAAAGTAATGTAACTTTATTGGAAAAATAAGAAAACTTACTCTTCCTGTTCTGCTGAACTCTGCCTGACTCTTTGTCACTTAGACTGATGACAAGGTCCGAGAAGAACCATGTAAAGCCTATTCTAATTTCTTTATTTGCTGTTTCATACCTTCTCTTGGTCAAGGAAGCATAGTAATTATTTTTGTTTAAAGTTTTCTGTCTTTTAGTCTATAGATCTGTAATGAATAAGAGTAACAAGTGTGCACTTTGGTGTCATACTTGCCTAGTTCAAATCTCACTTCTGTTAGTTGTATGAACTTCTGTAAGTACCTAGCCTCAATTTCTGTAAAACAGGAATTATAATCATACTTCACAGAAGTACAGTAAAACCTTGGATTGCGAGTAACGTGGTTTGCGAGTGTTCCTCAAGACGAGCAATCATTTCTAATACATTTCAACGTGGTAAATGAGCAATGTCTTGCAATACAAGTAGTTTGTTTCCGGAACGAATTATGCCCGCAAACGAAGGTATTACTGTACAATTATGAAGATTAATGTGTAAAACTCTTAGAACAGTGCCCAGCATATAGAAGGGATTTTGGTATTATTATCCTAAATCCTAACCTAAATTAATATCCATGGTTCTTAATGCCAACAGAGTTCTCCATTTTATGCTGACAATGTCAGGAAGTTAAGCATGACTTACCCATTTTTGTGTTTCCACTGTCCATTCCCTTCTAGCAGAGAGGCCCTCCCTCCCCCATCACTCCAAGAATCTAATATAATCAAGATAGAGCTGACTCAGGAGTTATTCCTGACCCACCCTCTCATTCACCTCTGCCCCTCATCGCTTCCCTGACATTTCAGCTTGTTTGTACTTGTTCTGCTTTCTGAGTGCACTCTGGAATCGGCAGTCTGGCTTGGGTCTGCTGTGCGTTAGACTTGACTCTGCATGGACAACCCCATCTCAGTTTGCCCATTCAGCCTTTCTCTATGCTCCACACCCTCTCTGCCCCAGCTACCAACCCATTTCCCTGTCCCACCACTCAGGGAACAGGATCAGATGCTCACAGCCTCTAGCAAAAGCAAGTGTCCTACATGTCACAGGACCTCAGCAGAACTACATGTATGTGTGCTTGAATGGGACTGGGCTATGCTTTGGGCCCAACCAAAGTAAGAAGGAAGATGAGGTAGGAAAATCAGGCAGATACACGATTCAACAAGGGTGTGTGAATGGGGGAGATTCTTCAAATTCTAGACCACTGAATTTATCAATCCTGAGCAAAATATTAGAAACACAAAAACTTCAGTGGTTTATAAGCACTTAGAAGTGGTAATCTCTAAGAGGCATTGTATACACTGTACTTGGATTTTAGCAAGATGCTTGACAAATTCTCACAACATCCTTGAGAAATGTGGGCTGCATAACAGTGCAGCTAAATGATTGGTTTAAGCAGTCTTTTTTGACTCTTCATCATAAGTAAATGCTGATGAAAGGAAGAATTTCAACAAGAAGGGCTTAGTAGCCACCACGGGGCTCTTTCCATGATGTGCTTTGGTCAGCAGTTTAACAGTAATTTGGATGTGATACTAATATAATACCAACTGGGTCTGCAGCTGACGGGCACTGAGAGGGACAAGGAATACTTTGACACGGTTCAAAACTCTCTGGACAGGCAAAGTATAAGGCTGTATCTACTCAGATAAAAATTTAATAGCAGTAACAATACAGTTGTCTACTTGTAATCAAAAAATCAACTACAAAAGATAGAATGGGAAAAATAGGACTTAACCGCCATATGTGTGGATAAAGACTTTGCTGTTGACTGAAAGCTTAACTGCAAGTAACTAGAACGTGCCTGCCTAAAAACTAACTCTATCTTAAGTAAGATTAGACAAAGAGTCTTGTTATTTGGCCAAAAATCTGCCGTTTAGCCTGGGCTTTGGGCCTCAGCTTTTGGAATGCCTACTTCAGTGTTATTTCCATCATTCTTGAACTTTGCCATGTTGATGTTTATGTGGGTATAAAGGTTATTCTTTAATCAGTCAACAGTGTTACTGATAAGAACAAAGGGAGCCATTTAGACTTGTTATTATTATACAAATATTCATTTTTAGATACAGACAGGCACTCTAGATATAACCAGTGTCAAAAAAACCTCTGATTTATTTGTTGAAATTCTGTCAAAGTATTAAATGTATATTAGTTATTGGGTAAGTTAAATGCTATCAGAATTGCTGATTGTTAAAGGTTTATTTTATGTTCAAAATCAATTCAAAATTTAAAAGTCAATTCAAAATAATTAAAATTATTAAGAACTTTCAAGTAGATAAATAGGGAAATAGGTTGACAGTTACTACAAATATAAAGAGAGACTGTATTAGCTAAATAACTTAGAAAGAACAGTTTTTTAGTCAATAAATATAAAAATTTAAATAATACAAGGCAGGATAAATAGAGACCATGTATCATAACTCTGTTCTTTGTAGAAATGTTTGGAATACCTAGTGTTTATAATTTAAAACCAGTATTTAATTCTCATTTCATTCAATTTAGGACATGGATCTTGTTCATCTGCTCACCTCAGCTGAAATTTGACTCTCTATAGTGACTGTAGGAAAGTCTAACAGCTGACAGTGCTGGAAAATTATTGTTTGTATTCGTGTATATATTATATATGTTATTAATTATGTTAAACATTTTAGTACTAATGTTTTAAATAATAACATTAAAATAATTTAAATTTTGGCATAAAGCTTTAGGTGTATTTGTGTATCCTAGAAGTTTATTATTTGATAGTGCGATTTGTCAGCAACTTTAGCGTCAGTGGAAATTTAAATTCTCAGCCCTTTGACATTTGGCTGAAATGTGTATTTAGTGCACCTCCAGTGGAAGCATAATGGGGTATGCAAATATGAGGCATAGCAAAATTAATTCCAGCTGATGGCATTGAGTGAGAAACAGGCATTTGAGATGGACAGTGAAACATGAGGCTTCAAACAGGCAGAGATGGGGTGATAGGGAAGGACGTTTCAAGCCAAAGGGTTGGCTCAAATCCTTTCTATAAAATTGTATGCCCCAGTCATGGTGCTTATCTTCTTATTTTCTCTGATTCCTACCACCTCACTGCTTTAACCAACTACAAGCTCCCGAAATGAAATCCTTACCTTTTAGTTTCAAATTTATGTCTTTAGCTTAAGTGTTCTCAGCTCTCCTATAAAATAACATTTTTAAAAAATACTTAAGTTTATCAAGAGAATTACTTCTTAAAGGAACCCTTTGATAACAACAAAATTGCTGCTGGTGTTAATTTGCATATGATGATTCAGTGTGATATGCTTTATGAGTTCCTCTAGTTGAAAGTTTAAAGATAACACAAATTAGGGTTTGTAATACATTATAGAGCTCCAGTGTCATTTAATCAATCACTTTCATTCCTACCCAACCATAAAATCTAACAGGAGCCATACTCAGTTCCTTATTCAAATATTTTACCTAACAGTCTCAGATTTGTTCTCTTTAATATGTTGAATTTAAACTGTTTTCTGTTACTTGAAGTGGGATTAAATGCATGGGGGGAGGGGTGCTATACCACTTCTGTTTCGGAGGATCCTCTTTCACTGAGTAGGCACTGCAGTAGTCCGCTTTTGCTAGGTCAGTCTACAGTCAAAACAAACCTAAATCTCAGTTTACTTTTTACTCACATTACTTGTCAGCACCTGTGTTTGGCTGAGGATCTGATCCATGTGACTTCTCATCCTGGGAGCTAGGCAGAAGGACCATCCTCTATTTGGGACATGCCGTTGTCTTGATGGAGAGGGAAAGAGTAAGCACACAAGTGAGAAACAGCAATAACTCCAAAACAGCTTCCACTCAAAGCTGCCAGTCACATTTCACTAGCTAAAGCAAGATTCATGTTTGTAAGCTTTGTGATTACAATATGACACCATAAGTGTGAAGAAAGAAGGAAAAAACCGTTACTAGATCATAATCAAGCCTAAAATGATCTACAGGGAGGCACTGCAAGTCACGTGGTAGTGGGAAGGGCTGTTTTTTCCTCTAGAGGAGGGCAAATATTTGAAACAATATTTCAATCTACCGCAGGCATTTAGTGAATTTACCTTTTTACTTTTTTATGTAAATACAATGTTTAGGTTTTTCCTTTTTTTATTCTTCTTCAAGAACTGTGTTTTTCTAACTATAAGGTAATAATGGCAATCCATAAAGTAGAGTCCTTTTAAAAGGGAGCTCTTGTCTCCATTTTAGGATGAGTTTCACTGGGTCTTGTTCTGTGGAGCCAACCCTGATCTGCCTCAGGTCACTGGCAGTCATTTACTGGTGAACCCTCTGCTTCTGTGTCCCAAAATGAGACCTCTAAGAGGGCAGAGGGACATGGATTCAATATTCATTTACTTCCAAATATTTATTGAATACCTACCATATGTCAGGCACTATTACAGATGCTAGGGATAGAGGGGTAAACAACACAAAGTTCTTTTTGAGCTTACGTTAAGTATATAAGCAAGATTATGTTAGGCAGTGACAAGTGCTGAAGCCCCAAGGTAGTGAAGCCCAAAAAATAAGGAAAAGGGAGAAAGACAGGGTAAGGTGATCAGAGAAGGCTTTTCAGAGGTGACATTTGAGCAGATTCTCCTGTATAGTGCAAAGACCTTGAGGAAGGAATACACTTGGCAGGACTGAGAAACCTCAGGGAGACCAGTGTGACTGGAGTAGAGTGAGACAGTATGTCAGAAAATAAAATAGTCATGTATGGACTTGTAGGGATGGTAACTTGGGATGTTACTTGAAATATGACGGGAAGCCATGAATGGTTTGGAGCAGGAGGATGACACAATCTGATTTGTTTTAAAAAGATCATTCTGGCTGCTGATATGGAGGACAGATGAAGCAAGAGTGAAAGCACTGAAGAAGGTTCTATTTTTTTTACAGTTTTATCATACCAGGATGTTATTCTTAATACTTCTGGTCTGGTCCCATATGTGATAATGAATGTACATGAGTTTAGAAGATCATGTTTGTAAGCCTTGTGATGACAATATAACATGTGTCTGGAAAAAAGGAGGGAAAATCCAGAACCAAATCACATTATTTTAGAAAAAGGAACTAAAGTAAGATTCAGACATTTGTTAGGAAAAACTTAATATGAATAACTAAAAGAGAAAATATATTTAATATATCCCCAACACTCCATAGTGGAAGAAGGTCAAGGAGGACACATGTAGATTAAATCAATCACTAAATTGTAAGCCATTTCTGCCTAAAAAGCAAAGAAAAAATATTGCAGAGGAAAGTCCTTCTTAAAACAAACCATATCTGGATGGCCATGGTCTTCTGCTTTGCTTGTTCCCGAATTCCATTTTGTCAGTTTCTCCTGGACTGATGGCCCAGAGGTGTAGCAGGAATTCACGGGAGACTTGCTGGTAAGCCAGAATAGCTATATACTAACTTATATGAAAAATAGAACTAGCAAATGAACCTAGATATTAATTTCATCCACTCAGAGTACCTCCCTGAACTGCGTTAGAGAATTTTTTTTCATCCTGAACATGCTCACGGGCTATTTTACTTGAAAGAATTTTGATGAGATTTAGGAAACACATCATTCTGATCAACAGTGGAAAAGCATGCTAGACAGGATTCCTGTGCTTGATTTCTGCATCTCCAATCATTGTTTGTGCGACCTTGTGCAAATTATTTAACTTTTCTGAGTCTTAGTTTTCTCATCTGTAGAAATGGGAGATACTAATATATTCTTTGTAGGGTTATTTTGAGGATTGGATGAGCTATTATAAAGGAAATGCGGATATAGTGCCTGATGTGGACTAAGTCAATAAATATTAATTGAACCTGATTTCTGTAGGAAGTTACTCTCAGAAAGCGGTTATCTCCAAGAATATCTGAGAAAGTGATTCACACTAAGATGTTGTAGAAAATAAGATGCAATGGCCGCAAGATTTAATGTTGACAGTTGTCTGAATATTTGCAATTTAGGATGGGTTTTCTTAAAAAACGCCAGATCATCAGTAATCTTCATTGCTGGGATTAGTGGGTGCCAGTTGCATGAAATTCCAGGGTGCTTACCCAGAGTACTCCCTCCCTACTCTGAAAGGAAGTAGATGCCAGGAGACGTTTAACCATTCCTTGGCTCCCGCGCTGGGTGTAGCTGGAATGTACCTCACTTCAGTCCTCTTCCTGGTTGCATTTTCGAAAGGTGTATCCAAGCTGAGCATTACTCCTGGGAATGGTTTATTTCTGAAGAGCAGGCCAGAAAAATTCCGAGTGAGTAAATGAATGAATGGAAGGCCATCGCTATTCCCTCTCCTCAGAGCCCTGCGCAAAAGGCAGCCATCGAACTCTTCTCCGAAGTATTCCCACTCTCTTCATCCTCCCCTCCAGACTGTCCATCTGCCCCGGTCCCCTTCCTTTGAGCAGCTCCCTCCCATGTAAGTCCAGCTCCTCCGCCTGATGTAGAGTTTACAGCTGGAATGGGAGGACTGGATGGGGCTGAAACTGCCGGGAATATAAGGGCTATAGCTACCACATCGTCCCTGGTTGCAGGCTTAAGGAAACCACTAGGGTCATTAAGTCCTTGAGAGGAATCCACCTGACTTATGCCCCTCTTGTGCCTTAGCCTTTATTTGTTTACCTTTCTATCACTTTTTCATGACAAGTTTAAAGTACTCGATGTCATGACCTTGTAGCATTAGCTACCAAGGGTACATACATTACAAGCCCTACCTTGTGTACCTCTTTAAGTAATAGTCAAACTAAAGAGGAACTCTATGCCAAAGAACCTCTAACTAATGTTAATAGCTCCCAGTGGGTGGAGGTGAAATATTTCCACGATTAGAGAGCATTGTCCCAGGACAGAGTAAGGCTCGGTTGGTATCCACAGCCGTTTCCAATGTCCCGCAGGTTGTCAAGATCGGGGTCTGCGCTGAGCGGCGCCTTCTTCTCTCGAACTACAACTCCCAGGATCCCCTGCGACCAGGGAGTGCGCCGGCGCCTGTGTGGCGGAGGGGGAACCGGCCGCACAGACAGCGCGGTCTCGTTGGGGGAGCTGCTGGGCGGGTGGATCCGGCAACTCCCTGCGAAGCTGACTCAGGCGGACGGGCGGGTGCTGGGAACCGAGCGGCACGCAGTCCCTGCGGGTCTGTGAACGAGTCGGTGGCCCCAGCGGACGCCAGGCAGGTAAGTCCGGCCGGGTGCTTTCCAGGAAGTCCGTGTGCGGGCGCGGGCAGGGGAGAAACCCCGGCCATGGTGGCTGAGGAGGGAGAGGTGCTGCCTTCCTGCCGCTGGCCCCCGTCTCCTTCCCTGCGACTCCCTCTTGGGGGTCGGGGAGGACGAGCCCGGGGGCAGGGGGACCGTGGGGGCGCCCTGGGCGTCGCCCGCCGTGGAGGCGCGCGAATCCCGAGATGAATCACTCGGGGGCCGGGCCTCCCCGGGTTCGAGACCGGCCCCTTCCCCTTCGGCGGCTGCCCGCGCGGGCCGCGGCTGTGCGAGATCGGGGCCCCTCCCCACCTCTTCCACTCCACTCCGGCGTGGCTCGGGGGACGATCATCGTAAAAGGGGTGTCTCACCAATACTCCTTCAAAGGCTTCTGGTTTTTTGAAAGTTGGAAAGCAAAAAAAAAAAAAAAAAACCCTTTAGGGCACACCCTTTCTTTGATTGAAATGTGGCTTGTCTGGCATTCGCTTTTTTGATCTATCTGCTGTCTTAGAATCAATTCCTGGCTCCCGTGCAGCGCAGCTGGATCCGGCTGCGAAGTTCGTGTATTGGTTTCTTTTGAGGACGTGACTGGGTCGTTATATTTTTGCCGGCGGAGGTTGGTATGTGTCCTCTGCAAGCCTGCGTGCTGATTATAAACAAATGGGACACAGCCGCATTTTTTTTGTTTCGTTTTATGTTTTATGTTTAGTTAAGAATCGCTTTTCCAACTTGCCCTTGGCGTCTCTTAAAACCCAAAGTCATCTGGTAATGAACACTGCAGTAAAACTTATCCCAGGAGGTCATGCTTGAACAGGAAATAAGCCTGTGGAGATTTAAATTAAGTTATGTGCCGTCTCCCTTGGTTTGTAACATTTTCTTACGGCTCATGTTTCGTTTTCTGAGAATCCTTCAGATTAATTTTTGGTAGATTACCTTGATTAATTAATTGGCCTGTCAAAAAAAATAGGTTTATTACCTTTTTTTTTTTTTTTTTTTTGAGGGCAGTGTCACTGGCCCTCATATGTGGGATCCGAACCGGGGCCGCTGGCTTCCCAAACCAGCATGCCACTCGGCCGGCCCAAAAATAGTAGGTTTAGAAACATCGTTTTGTACTGCCTCATTTATCTTTGCCGATTTCTTCTTCCTAGTCTACAATTCCTTTCTACCTTACCACTTCTTGGAGAGCCTGCCATCATTTTATTATAATATTTAGAATCCCCTTTCTCACACATTCCTATGAAAGGAACAAAAAGAGCGTTAAAATGTGAGATCCAGTATGTTCTCTTTCAGCCTGCTTACTTATGAACCTCTCAAGATTTCTACTTTGCTCATCTTTAAAATGAGGTTGTCGGACCAGATGACCCTAAGATTATTCTGGCCCTAAATATCTCCGATTTTTAAAAAATTCATTAATTCATTCGGGAAACAGTGGCCACAGGTCGTCGTTCCAAGCCCTGTTCTAGGCATAAAGGAACAAAAAGGAGTCCTGCAGGATGTTACTGACCTACTGCTCAATTTCCTTCAGTCATATTTTTTATGACTGATTTCAAAGTTTTGTGATATACCATTCAGGCCAAGTTACTCAGTAATTAAGTTTAAATGTTGAGGTCCAATCCCATTACAACGATCGATTTCACTCTAATCAGGGGTTTTCAAGTCCCAGCTACTTATTGGTCCATGTAAATGAAACAGAAGCACTATAACAGAAAGGATTTGAGAGGTGTAGGGTAATGGTTCTCAAATTTTAGCATGCATAAATCACCCAGGATCTTACAGGTGTGAAGTAGGGCGCTAGAACCTGCATGTCAGACAGGCGATGAATGCTGTAGTTAGTGTCAGAGACCACAATGAATAGTAAGGATTGGGATATGTTTTAAGATGATCGTAATAACAGTTTGAAGACCATTGCTGATAGCTGTGATACTAGATGGCATAGCAATGGCTTTTTCCAACTCCTCAATTTTTTTAAATAATCATATCCACTGTAACAGAATAATTGCCTTCACAAGTTTTTCTGTTCTTTTCTTTTTTCTCCTCTCTCCTTCCCTTCTTTCTTTGCTGAATCCCTCAGTGGTTTTTTGGTTTTTTTCCCCTTTCTCCTCCTCTTCCACCCTTAACTGTTTTCGTTCACATTAATTCAGTAATTTACTAATTCATCATGTGTTGTACTCCATTCTGTACAAGGCACTGTCTTAAGCTCATGGTGAATGTAGACATTAAGACATAGTTTTTGTCTGGGAACCTACTCCCTGAGATTAAGCATGTGTACTTGTTTATAGTTGAGAGCCTTGTAAGGCCATCTGGAGGGAGGGAATAAAAACATGCAGTAGGAGTTCAGAGGGAGAAATCTCTTACAGTTGTGGGATGGGCAATAAATGAAGTCATCTTTTTTCCACTCACTGGTCATCTCTGACCCCCCACGCTATGCTCTCTATACTGTTTGAGTGTATGTGCCATATCTACAATAGAATACAGTATAATTTTGTAATTTTACTTATTTGGAACCTAGGGTGAGCTGGGTATATGAAAAATCAATTTGATTTGAGCAATATCATAGAGAGGGTGAGAGGTGGTGGGGATAAAAACTTACCTGGATAGAGAACAACAGAGAGAGGGGGAAAATGAAGAGGAAAACAGAGGAGGACCCAGTAAAACAGTAGGAGAAAAGGGCTCAGTAGGTTTTCAGGTGTCAGCCTGATGTACACTGCTCTTGTTATTTAGGCTGCGTTATCAACTTTTAAAGATCAAATTAGCTGGCAAACTAGCCTTCAAGCTTTTCAGTTCTCCTTAAATTTAAGTATGTATGGGCTCTCCCTTAATTAAAATAGCTGAGGAGGGCATTGTCCTCTAGGTGAATAGTGGTTAAAGCACTATTGTCCTCCTGTCATCCACCTTCCTTGCTGATATTTGAGTTAACATGCCTTATTCTCAGTTTTATTTCAGATCCTCTAAAATCACAACTATAAAATCATATTGAGAGGAAAATGGTATAGAAAGCAGAAAATTCTGGACCTCTAATAGTCCATTAGGTACATATTGAAATCCTGAGGAATCAAACATGATTTGCTATTTATGAAAAACATGAACATGTATACTTATATTTATCTACCTATATGTGTCTGTAATCCATTAGGTTATTTATAGTAATGAAGGAATAGAGAAGTGAATAATCCAAGTGGCAAATAATTGAAAATGTATGTGTAGTAATGTAGATTTTCTTTGGAACAAAATCATTAACCTGTGTCTTGAAGCAGAGTGCTACTTTGTGTTTGTTGGTGAGGTTTAAGTAACATTCAATAAAATGCACATATCTTAAGAGTCCAGTTCAAGGAGTTCTGATAATTTTATACACTGTAATTTCTACCAAAACAAGATAGGAAACATTTTTATCCCCATAGAAATTCCCCTCATGGCCTTTTCCAGGCATTTCCCTCCCCTGTGGCAACCACTTTGACCCCATATTTCTGCCACCATAGATTTGTTTGACCTCATCATGGACTTCACATAATGGAATCATACAGTAATATATGCTTTTTTGTGTCTGGCTTCTTTTAGGTTACATAATGTTTTTGAGATTCATCTGTGTTGTTTTATGTATCAGTGGTTTGCTCTTTTTTATTGCTGAATAATATCCTGTTGTATGAATATGCCCCCATTTGTTTATCTGTTTTCCTCTTGATGGATATTTGGGTTATTTCCTGTTGGGCTATTATGAATAAGGTTGTTGTGAACATTCCTTTACAAGTCTCTTGTGGATATATGTTTTCATTTCTCTTGATAAATACCTAGGAGTGGAATTACTGAGTCACAGGGTAGATGTATGTTTAACTTTATTAAAAAAAAAACCTGCCAGGGCCAGCCGAGTCACGCATTGGTTAAGAGTTGGCTTGGGATGCCAGCTCTGAGCAGCTGGGCCCCAGTTTGGATCCCACATGAGGGCCAGAGATGCTGCGCCCTCTACAGCTAAGATGGTGAAGAACAGCTCAACCTGGAGGTGGGCTGCCGTGAGTCGCCGCCAGCGACGGTGTGGGCTGCTGTGAGATACCGTGAGCGGCCGTCCAGTGGCCGGTGAGTGACTGCCTCACTCGGGAAGAGCGTTGTGATAACACAACATGGGCCAGTGAAGCGACGTCCTCCACAACTAGACTGAAGCACAAAAAGGACAACTGGTCTGTTCCCCTCCCCCAATTCCCCAATAAAATCTTTTAAAAAAACAACAACAAAAAAAACCCCCGCCAAACAGTTCTCCAAAGTGGTTTATATATGAATTCCAGTTGCTCCACATTTTTAATGGCACCAATTTTTAGCGTTGTCAGCGTTTTTTGTTTTAGCCACACTAGAGGATGTAAAATGGTACCTCATTATGGTTTTAACTTGCCTGTGTAGGACATTTCATATAAATGGAATCATAAAGTATGTAGTCTTTTGTGACAGCCTTCTTTCGCCCTTACTACTCATAACAGTTCATTTTGAGAATCTCTGAAATACAGGCAAAGTTCCTTCACGGATGTGCACACTCTTTGACTTGTACAGATATACACTCCCTCCGGTGCAAATGCTCAAACACCCACACCTACTTACTAGAGCAAACACAAACACACCAAGACAAACTTACAAACTAAGGTAACCGATGCACAGAGATAACGCTTTACAATTTAATAGTCTCATGTATGGGCATAACTAAGCCCTGGTATGACTTCAAGTACATCCAGGTGAACACGGTTCTTGAAGTGTATGTGAGAGAATGCATGAAACCGTGGTAAGCTGCGGGGGAAATGAGGGCCCAGTGGGCAAGAGTGAATGAGCATGATGGCAACTTACATTTATTTAAAGTGTATTCTGGTGTTTAAAACAATTCCTAAAGCTTTTAGTTAAGTTGTTTTAACCAGTAACAATTGTCTGATATGTATATGCCATTTAATATGTATATAGACGTGTAATTTCTTAGCATGTTGCATAACAATCCCTTTGAGCAGGATATTATTAAAGAGTAAAGTAGGGAGTTTGCATATGGAAAATTATAAACAACAAAATATTTTGGTTCCCTGGTTGTGGTGTTATCATTTTAATAAGTAGTTGCTAAGGAGTGTTCCTTTAATATGCATACTAGTGAAAAGAGAGGAGGCCTCCTCAAGTGTATACATTGTAAGTCTGGCATCTGTGAAGGCAGCACTTACCCTGGGGCAAGCAAGCATGGCAAGATTTGATTTAACCCAAAGATTTTTTGTTCATGGTGGATTCAAGTTAGTATTCTTAAATAACTCCTTTTTTTTTTTCCCCTTCCCCTTTGTTTTCTGCTTAACATGGCCTGGGGTGCTAGACCTGCTTGGCAGGAGAGAGAGGTGGGATGGGTTGGGCAGGTGGGTAAGAAAGCTTGATTCGATTGGGAAATATCAATAAGTATGTGATTATTTGAAAGTCAAGGCGCCTTCATCCCCCTTACACACACACGCGCGTGCACACGGTGTTTTTCTGCTGTTTGTCCCTAAGATTTACAGTTTCTTGGAGAAAATCACAGAACCATGCAGAGAAATGGACTGGGACAGATTTGCACATTTTCACCTCTGCAGGGCCTTTGGTGCAGCAGGGCCCTTCTGTTAGTCATCAGCACGCCCTCTACACCTGCCTCCCTTTTTCACGTTCCTTGAGCCCCCATTATTACTCCTCCTTGTCAAATATCTCACGTCCTACTCTCCTGAGACATTGCACAACATCCCAACTGAACTCCTGGGTATAGTTTGCTCTCAGAGAATAGTGCTTGTCCGCAGCCCTCAGCCCCTCGGCTGATTCTCCTTCCATATCCTCTTTTCTTCCTTTTTTCACTGCCACAACCTTAGTTCTGGCCTATCTTTCCTTTTGAGTAGGACACCAGGAATACCTCTTCAAAAACATGTTGTTTGAACTGATTCCTGAAATACGTGAAAGGATTTGAACATGAGAAAAATAGGACAAGGTATATCAGGTGTAATGAACAGTGTGCTCTGAGGGCTGGAGGCAGAAAAGCATGGAGCTGTGTTTACGTCTTTGGCTATAATACCAGGTGTGTGAGGGTCCCTCCTTCCCCTTCACTTTTCTTCCTCTCCTTTGCCCGACCCCCCTCCCTACTTTTAGCATGTATTTGGATCTGTTTGCTTAATATATGCCCTTCCGCTCCCCCTCTATCTAGCTAAATCTAGTCTTTCCTGACCACCCACAGTGATCCCTGAACTTCTGTAGCACTAATTTCAGGACCATTTTTTGTCAGTTAATTATATATTGCCTTGATTAAAAAAAAAAAAAAAAAAAAAAGCTTTATATGCATGTCATGTTTTCCCAGAGTGGAGTCATCAAGGCTCGTAGGTCTCAGGAGCACAAACCCACTTAAGCTAGCCTGCTGGAAGGGCCGGTGGCAGGGCCGGGAGTTGTGCCGGTTGTTACTGTAAGGCTGCAGCACTCCCTGAAGTGAACCCGGAGCAGGCACTTGGAAAGCGCGGTCCTCCTACCTCGTTCCATGGCTTATATGGACCCTCTTCAGCCTCTTTCTGTGCTTCTGCCTCATTCAAGGACATTAATTTGGATTTTTAAAAAATAGTGTGCATTACAGTGTTACCTTGATTACTGAGTGTTCGGGCCCTTTTAAACCATGCACCTGAGGCAAGTGCCTCCTTCCCTCACCCTGGCCTCAGCTCTGGTTCCTTCTCCCTTGTAGACTGGCTTTCTGTTGACTCCTGTTTTTCACCTAGCTTCAGCTTAAAGGTGACTTGGACCTTCTGGGATGCTGCCTCCAGACTGGATGATACATGATCTCTCAACTGGAGGTTTTGTATCAGTTTTCCAGATTCCTGGAGAATCTGATCTATTCTGGCTTGAGTTGGAACCCCGGTACCAAACGTTGTTATGTGGTCGCTTAGGCTGTGTACTTCACAGGGCCTGGGGTAAGGTGGTCCCAGACATGGGGCCTTGGGTTGGTCATTCCCAAACATGCTTCCTTTGCTTTGGTACCCAGATCAGAAGGAAGTGACCTTGCCTTATCTTCTTTTGTATCTGTACTACATCTAGCAGATTAACAGCTAAATGTAGGTGTGTCTCCTATTCAGTATGTTTATTGCTATGACTGACCATTAATTAGGATTAACTTTTGGGAGTAACGGTAATCAGAGCAATATTTTTAAAATTTAAAATAAATTACTAAAATTTGTTTTATCATCATTTGAAAAATTTACAATTTTAGAACAAATTAAATATTTTGAAAACATTTCTGACATTTATTTCCTAGTTCAGAAAGCATATAGAGGTGTTGAATCTGGGAGCCCATGGATGCTTGGCAATAAGGTCTTTACTGACCCTGCCCCCCAATTTGGATATAGTTAAACCAGGTCCTCTCATCATTGATCTGAAACCTTACTGAACCCCTTTCTTATTTTATTATACATTTATTTATTATCTGCTCTGTTGGGCTGACCATATAAAAATAAATGCTTGTTCTCAAAGTCCTCACAGCCTTTGGAGAAGATAGATACAGGAAGTCACAGAGATGGGGGTCTATGTGGCCAGAACCTGAGGCATGCAGACCCCAAAGCGCCTAGTTCAGCTTCCATGGCATCCTGAGTTTTACCCCACGCATCTTGGGAAGGCTTCTGCAGGTCCTGGAAAAGGGTGCAGCTGCCATGCTGGTTTTATATCTTCAGGAGATGCTAGGCACCCTCACGGTTCTCCTCGGCGAATAAGTGGCCCACACCCTCCAGAGCCCCTGCACCACCCAGAGCCATATCATTGTGGTCAAAATAGAAGTCCAGAGAGAGGTATATGTGTGTAGGAAGCCAGCAGATGTAGGTTGACCACGCGTTTGACAGGGGCCTCCATCTCAGTGGAATAATTCTGATGAATTTGGGAGCCCATGGTTACTCAGCGATAAGGAGTTAAGCTCAAAA
This sequence comes from Aselliscus stoliczkanus, assembly GCA_033961575.1. Lineage (NCBI taxonomy): Eukaryota > Metazoa > Chordata > Mammalia > Chiroptera > Hipposideridae > Aselliscus > Aselliscus stoliczkanus. The sequence continues at coordinate 104,175,957 of CM066732.1, forward strand.
AACTGGCTGGTTTCAGAAGCCGAGGATGGCTGAGATTGTTCCAAAGGTTGCGACTAGAAAAGAGGTTGGAGGGTGATCAGAGGCTGGCAGAAGGGGTGTCCCTGGACCTGTTCCGTCCAAACACCATTAAAGCAAGAGACACATCAGGGACCGCCAAGGGCACTGCTTGAAATCTTTTTTTTTTTTAAGCTATTTTAAATGTCATTTAAAAATATAGTATTATAACATTTTTTTAAATAGAGTCCTCCAAGCTTAATTTAACCAAGATGATTTGGAGGCTGTAGGATTTAGAATTCATTGTGTTCATCAGGTATTATTCTGTGCTATTGAATTACCTTCTGAGATTGTTGAAATTTATAAGCTATTGATAATTGCATTAAATTGTTCCATACTTTTGTGTTTTAGTTACTTTATAGTTTTTGCTTTTCTTTTACCTCCAGCTGTTGTTTCATGCCAGCTACTGTCACTTCAAGTAATTTGCTTCTATTAATGTGTAGTATGTAGTATTTAAAAGTAATAACATGGTAGAAAGTGAATATTTTGTAGAGGCAGAGTGATATAGTGGAAAACGCATGGATTTTAGGGTCAGGTTCAAATTCCACTGTTGAGAATTTATCTTTGGGCAGTCTCATTATCCCCTCTGAGCCTCAGTTTCTTTTTAAAATGGGGATCGTTAAATTTTGCGGTTTTTATGAGATGTATATATTCAGGTACCTGGCATATAACAGGTATGCAAATAATTGATTCCTTTCTTTTTCTCTTCATTATATTGGAATATGGCATATGGCCTTTGTTAATCTGAGAAACTCAAGTAAATGAAACAAATGTGTTTCTAAGATGTATATAACATATAGACAGTTTAAATAATAGTTTACAGTTGGTATCATAAGTGTTAATTTTAGAACTATTATCCTGAACTCCTGTTTTGGGCCTTATATATACTAAACTCTCAGCAATTTCCCTTCCTCTACATTAAGTTAAGTTGTTGTTGTTGGGTTTTTTTTAAAATATATACTTCTGTATGGCTCTCCTGAGTTCCCTTGTTTGCTATTAAAGAAAAAAAATGGTTTTTTAACCCTTTTTAAAAGAACCTAGGCCAAAGCAGATCTTATGACCCTGGGGGCAGCACACCAGCGTTCTTGGCCAACAGCAATGATTTCACAGACTTCCCTTCTTTCATCAGTTCTGCTTTTTTTCAACTATCGCGTCTTAAATATTAATTTGGGTTTTTTCCCACCCCTAACCCTTTCATTTTTTTTTTCCCAGGACCTATCTCCACTAGCTGTATGGTTCTCATTATTTCAGTAGTTTTATATGGTTTGGACTTTATTGTATGTGTATATGTATTTTTCAAAGGCTATATTTTGGTAGTTTTCAATATCATTTATGTGAACTCTTCTATATTAATATCATGAAAAAATTTAAGGTTTTCTACCAGAGGTTTTGTGCCTTCTGTCTTGAGACTCCAATAAAATCCCGTGAATTACCTCTCCTTACTGGACTGTTGGATTCTTCACCACATGCAAATACTCTGTCAATCACCAAAGTTTTTTTTTTTTTAAACAATTTTATCAAGGCATAATTTACATATCATAAAATTCATCCATTTTGAAGTGTAATAAGTTTTCCTATCAAGAACTCTTCAGTGCTCTCTTTGGTCTGTAAGAGGATAATCATCTTGCCCGTTCCCTTTTTGTTTCCAAGATCACTTACGGTGGGTTGTGAGGCTGTTACTCCTGGCTACCATGCGGTTACTTGCGAGTAAGCCATTGTTGGTTATTGCTTCAGTTATTCATTCTGGATTTGATAGTACCTCATTAAGAATGAGGTTCTTCTCTATTGTTGGGGCACAGGCTCACGGTGGTGGGGCAGTGCCATTTTCTTGAAGAATGGCTCCCTTCTGCCTGATTGAAGGAACTCATTGTCTCTTCTTGGGTATTCTCCGCCATGATAATTATATCCTAACTCAGGCATACCAGGTTTCTTTGATTGATTCATGTATTCCCCACCTCCCACATGAGACATCAAGGCACATTATGCATATTGTAGGTAGGAGCCTCTTCAGACATTATAACTGTTTCTCCATGTTACTCTGAAAATTAATTTAATTGCCGTAGCAAAGCTTGGTATGTCTCCCAACCCCAAGATGGTTTAGAGTGAAACCAGTGGTATCCCTAGAAGTCAAAAGCGTGCTATTTCTCTGACGGTCTGTATGAAATGTCTTCACCATCTAGGAGTGACGCCTGGTCCATTGAGGAGCATGCAGTCCTACCAGTGGGGGCACCAGAAACCAGTGATGCCCAAAAAGGCACCAAATCAATGACAAGTATTGGGGCAAAATGGTGTGGTGCACCCTGAATATTGTTAACTGTCAGAGTAGAAAAGAGTAGTTAGGGTTGGAGGAAAGGCTTTGCAGAGAATGAACTCGTACTTCAAAGGGTGTGCAGAGTTTGGATAGAATGGAGAGGTGAAATTTGGGGATGGTGATGGGGAAATTGTTGAAGGGAAGTGCACACATTGTGGGAAACAAATGAAGCAAAGGGGTGAACCTGAACTTAGGATCTTCCTGAAACCCTGAGGAAGCCAGCCTGATAGAGGCAAGGATTCCTAATAATTCTTACAGAAAGTAGGGAGGTGGAGTTTTATCAGGATCACCTAAGAAACTGTCAAAATACAAACACCTAACATAAGAAAAATTCCTAAGCAAAGGGTGAAATGTAAAAGCACTGTTTCAGCAAGCATAGTCAGGTGATGATCAAGCTCTTTAGAGCAGGACAACCAAAGCCAGAATCAGGCCAGGAGTTTTTCCCTGGGAGACAGAGCTTGGTACAGCATTGTTTTTATTTCCTCTCTTTATGAGGTACTGGAACCCTTCCTGGGAAGGGGCGGGGTCCAGACACAAAAGGTCTTGAAGGCCTGCACAGAACTTGGGAAAAATTAAAATGATTTCTTTTGATGTTTTCTTAGGGAAAAGGAAAAAATACCCCCAACTGGCCCTAATCCCAGTTTCAGAGTTTCAGTTATATAGGGGCTTTGGTCCCAAGTTGTGGAATTTGGGAGAATATATAAGTATGAGTACATATCACTTCAGATGATTTTTGCTATTTGTCTCATAAATTGTTAGGTTTTGTTTGTTTGTTTATTAGTTTCAGGTGTACAACACAATGCAATAGTTATACTCTTTACCCCCCAAAGTGAAAACCCCCCTCTCCCAGTCCAGTTCGCCACCCCACTCCCCCCCATAGCATACATATCCATCACAACTCCCCTGACTCCCCTCCACAGTATACTCCACATCCCGTGACCATCCATATATTCAGTTGCAGTTGGCATACAATACTATACAACATCAGCTTCAGGTGTACAGTGCAGTGATCAAGCCTCTACTCCAATATGAAGTGGTCTCCCTAACAAGACATGTGACTATCTGACATGCCACAAAATTTTTACAACATTATTATATTCCCCGAACTGTGTTTCATATCCCTGTGGCAATACTGTAGTTGTCTATTTATGCTGTCTAATCCCTTCCCCTTCCCCCCCATCCCCACACCCTTCCCAACTAGCAACCCTCAGTTTTTCCTCTACATCTAAGAGTCTGTTTACTTTGATGGTTCACTCAGCTCTTCAGACTCCACACACAAGTGAGATCACATGGTACCTGTCCTTCTCCAACTGACTTATTTCTTGCAACATAATAGTCTCTTCACAACATTATCAATTACATTCCCAGAACTGCCCCCATATCCCTGCGGCAACATTGTAGTCCCACATACACTGTCCAAAACCTTACCCCTCTCTATTCCCCACTCCCTCCCAGCCAGCAACCATCAGTTTTTCTTTTATATCTGCTTGATATGACTTCAATCTTCTTAAATTGTCTCTCTGGGTTAGCTTGTTTACCCCTTTCTTTTGTTTAAAAAAGCCCTTTTAACACATTTTTTGCGGGAAACGAGTAAACTTGTCATATAGCTCAAATGCCCGCTTACAAAGTGTTAACATTTCTTGCAGTGCTGGCTTGGTGGTAATGAATTCCTTAAGCTTATTCTTTTCTGAGAAGCTCTTTATTTCTCCTTCAATTTTAAGTGATAGCCGTGCTGGGTAGAGCAATCTTGGTTGTAGGCCTTCATTTTGTGTCACTTTGAGTATCTCCTGCCACTCCCTTCTGGCTTGCAGAGTTTCTGTAGACAAGTCAGCTGTTAGTCTAACAGGAGTTCCTTTGTATGTAACCTGCTGTCTTTCTCTTGCAGCCTCTAGGATTCTGTTTCTGTCTTTAACCTTTGCCATTTTAACTATGAGGTGTCTTGGTGTGGACCTGTTTGGGTTCAGCTTGTTTGGAACCCTCTGCACTTCCTGGGCATGTATGTTGATTTCCTTCACCAGGGTAGGGAAGTTTTCAGTCATTATTTTTTCAAATACATTTTCGACCCCTTGCTTCTTCTCTTCGCCTTCTGGTATCCCTATGATTCGAAGGTGGTTGCGCTTCACCTTGTCCCATAGGGCTCTTAAACTATTTTCATTCATTTCTATTCTTTGGTCTTTTTGCAAGGTTTTTTTTTTTTTAATTAATGTTTTGAAACTCTTTTCATAGGACTCTTTGATGGCTCATACTTTTTGTTCTGCTTTTGTTTCACCAAAGCACTTTTTGCTATTACCTGGGTATGACATGAATAATTCAGAAGTCAAAGGCAGTATTTGTTACTGGTTTTTCATACACAGCATCAAAATGCAACAAACGATTGAGTTCTTTAAATTAAAAATAAAACAAGTGTATGTGATATTATACATAACCCAGAAGGGATCACTGGATATACAGTGAACACTCTTTCTTACTTTCAGCTCCTCACTTTGTCGCTGGTCCTTGTGGATCCTTCCCTAGTTATTCCCAAGGTACTTTTTAAAAGTCGAGTTGAGTTGATAGTACACTTTGAGATATGGAAGAATCTTAGGGATCATTTCTTTGCCATTATGTTTCTTAAGATACAGAAAAGTGCGTCAGATTTGAGGAATGGATATAAATGAATAATGGGGTTGGGTGGCCCCTCTCAACTTCCTTAGAATCACTCTGAAACTAAGCCTTAATGAAGCCTGTTTCCCAAAGGCCACTTTCCTAAATTCCAAATTTATTTTCCGTATTCTAAAGTTTTTTTTCCCCTAATATATTGCAGTATGTACTGTGTTATTTTTGGATAGTTAGATACTTTAAAATTTATTTTTAAAAGAGAAAATGAAATAAACACGGCAGAAATGAATGTGTTAAGTATTTTTACTGTATAAAATTTATTATTTAATTTTGTGATTAAACTTTTTTGCATTCATTCCTAAGATTTATGATGTGTTGAGAATTCATGTTTTCTTAGAAACATTTCTAATTTTATTATGGGGAAATAGGAAATGATCTGTAGAAATTTGCTTTATTTGGTAACTTTTCAGGAAAGCTTTTATTAATATGGCCATTCCACTTTAACTTCTTTTTTCTCTATTACTTAACATGGTCCCACATTCAACTTCATTATTTACTTTTTTTGTTGTTTAATCTATGTATTCTGGTTTTTCAAGTCACTTTCCTGAAGTATTTCACTTTATTGTTTTTGTGCTTATCTAGCATGATTCAGCGTTCATATTTTCCTTACTACTTAAACATTGTTCATCTTGGCAGTGATAAGGGTTAAGTTACTATTTTTTTCCAAGGTTGGGTTAAAGAGTGTTTCCTTAAGATCATAGACTATTAAGAGCTAGAAGAGACCTGAGTCCATTGAGCCCTGGGCTAAAATGAACAGGCTTTATCCCTTTGCCACTCCTCTCTCATCTGTTGGGTAGTGGCTGCCTGAGGACTGAGTCAGAACCTGCCCACTGGGAGAAGCCTGTTTGGTTTGCGGTGTCGGTTGTAGACATGGAGGAGTCCATTGTCAGAACCGGGGCCATGTTTGGGCTATTCCTCATGTAGCCCAGGAAGCTGAGAAGTGAAGGGACTTGCTCAAAGTCACCGAGCCCTCAATTCCATAGCTCTACTGACTCCACCCCCCCACCCCCCCATTTCAGTGCTAGGAGCTCAGGGCTGGACTCTTTTTCTCCCAAAGAATTTTGGTGTTCTTTTTGGATTTTGTTTGTTTTTCCTTCTCAAGTGAGAATTATATTAGGTATTTAAGTTTGTCACAGTTTGTTCAGGAAAGACTCAGAAGTGTTCATCAGTCTAAAAATAGAGAGGACTTTGCTTATTCTAGGGAAGAAAAGGGGCTTGCATTGCATCTAGCTCAAATTGAGAACTTTTTTTCATTTATTTTTAAGATTGTAGGATTTCCCCTTAAATTTTAAAAATATTTATTACTATCTTATCCCCATTACAGATCAACCAGACCCATCCTCCACAAAAAAGGGAAAGATTGAATTTTGTTAGAAAGAATGAATTTTATTAAAGAGATTTTTTTTGGTTCAAAACAAAATCTGGTCTTGAAGGATTAAAATACTGGTAGAATGAGACAGGGTAGGGAGATGCTTTAAGGACTTTTTATTTTCGACACTTATCTACTGTACTGACATTTTGGCCAAGATAGTGTAATATTTTGCAATTACAAATACAAATACACAATATACAACACAGGTGACAATAGTAGCCATATACTGTGTGTGTATATCAGTATTTATTTTATGATCATTGAATTAGGAAATCTTCATATTAAAAATACCCTCTCTGATATTTTCCATGTCTTGTGGGCTTATTTTCATGGTTTAGATGAATTCTTATAATCCCTTAGAGCACTTTCTTCTATGTTTTACCAAAACCTTGTCTTTTTAAAATCTCTAAAATGCTGGGACAACTTTCCTACAAAATATTTGATGCCTTATTAAGTGGTAATCACCGGATCTGCAAGTATTATTAACTTCCATCATGTACAACTTCATCCGGGCACCTTTTGTTCAGAATAGTTGGCTTCTCCCAGGATAGTTTCCTCAGTTGGAGGTATATTTTCTATATAAACGCATTTTCAGTTTAATAATGATGCACTTAATCTTTATTGTGGCACAATTGTTAATATAGAATTGCTAGGTGTAGGGTTCTGTATACCCATGGATGTAAAAAGGGAGTGGAGAAAGAGAAGAGACATCCCAATAATGGATTCTTCAGTGCACCACTTGTGCTGTACATTAATGGTGGACGGTGGCAGGAGAGGGTCCGAGGAAGAATTAGATTTATTTTCACTGTAAGCCCAGGTTTGCTGGTCACCACTTTTGTAAATTGATAGAAATAGTGTATCAAAATAAAATTGAAAGATTAAATTTGTTCTTAGATTTAACATTCAGTCTACAGTTGAGTATTTCAATCTCTGTGCCCTTTGTGCCGTATGTTTGATTCCTGTGATTTCTTAAATTCCAGTTTGAGAAACATTTATAAAGTGGGGCAATAGAACAAGAATCTGTTCTATGCAATGGAATTTAAGAAACGTTTATAAAGTGGAGCAATAGAACAAGAATCTTGTTCTATGCAATTTTTCTCAAAATCTTTTCCTCTTATTTCTATGGTTCCTTTCCTCTCCCATGTCCCACTCCCCCGGTCCAATGTCCCCTCCCCCAGAACAGTACATTAAATGAAAGAGGCACTTCGTAAATGTATAAAAATACAGAGGGTGCCAAAAAAGGTATCCCATTTTAAGAAAAGAAAAAACTGTATCAATTGTAATACTCAATATATATATACCGATAACAAAAGATGAATACAAGTCACGGTTGACTTCTGCAGTTACCAGAGGTGCTCAAAGTGGTTACCATCAGTGTCCAGACACTTCTGATTACGGCGAACTATTGCTTAAGCTTAGATAACATCTCTTAAAGTATGTATGCATTTTTTCAGCACCCCCAAATTGGTTTGAAAACGGTGAAATTGGTAAGGTTGAAAAAGGAGAGTTTTTCAGAATGAAGGAAAAAATCATGTCTGAAGCCCAGGAAATTCACAAGGGATGAAACTGAGGAAAGATGTTACTGTTTACCTTTTGTTCGCTGCATAAAATTTAGCTTGGTCTCAGCATGATTTCTTTTAGACCTACCCTCATTTATTTTAGGATTTTGTATATAGTCCAGTGTTTACTAACTTGGTGGATTAAGAAAATTCTTGCAAGAGGAAGAATGAGTCATAGCGATACTTCCCTTTGGGAGAGAATGAAAGAAAACCCTCAGATTAGTCTGTCCATTATATACTTGGAATGGATTCAGCATTTTAATTGATGGCTGATCCCTGATAAACTTTCCCTGCAAGCCACCTCATATCGTATTTGGTTTTGTCTACACCATGACTGGTAGAAGGCTCTTTAAGTTAACCAACATAGTTAAAAAGCTCTGTAACCTTATTACCCTGAGAGACTTGCTCATATGATGTCATTTCTATTTTAACATTTTTTTGTTTGTAACAACTTTTAGAAAAGCTTCAAGATTTCCTAATCTACCCATTCTGTTAAGCAAACAAACCAAGGGTGGGGGAGGAAGAAGAAGAAAGGACTGAAAATAATTTGGTACTGAGAAACTGGGTATGCTGAGTGGTTCTTGTGGCATTCATCTTTGGTACGCACGGACTGGGTTCTTCTCTGACCTTGCCTTGTATCTCTGATCCTCATGTTCCACCACAAAGAATAAAAAGAGGGCTAGGACTGGGAGCTGGTTTGGCTGCTTTGAGCCAGAAGAGGAGGAAGTGGGTTACTCATGGCAGCCACCAAGTCTCTTAGTAGAGTCTGAAAGATTGGTTTTGAAGTGGTATGCGTAACCTGCTAACTATTTTCTTGTAATAGTTACAGAAATGATCTGGCTGCTTTCTTCTTGAAGGTTGCCCTCAGTAACCCACTTTCAGTTAAATCTTCTTTGTGTTAGCCCTAACAAGTTTTTCTGGGCTACCCTCAGACTTCAGTGTTTATTTTCTTACCTTATGCTTTTGGGATCTATAGATCTCATTTTAAAAATTCATCAGTAGCAGTGGCAGGAAAGACAGGGCTGCTTAGGTAATCTCATACTTCGGTAGGTTAGTTTCCATGGAACTTTTACACAGAATAATCAGCCACCATTTTCTCAAATTTCTGTGTGCAAAGCAAATACCTCACTCAAATGTACCCACATTTAGGTCAATCATAGTATCCCAAGAACTCCACAAAAATCATTATTTAATATACTGTCTTTTAGGGTACATTGTATAGAAGAGTCAGTGAACCAAACAGAAGAGTAGATTTAGCATCCAATTTTCTTAAAAAAAGAAGGCTTATTTGCTGTAAAAGTAATACACATTATATACAACTAAACTAAATGGTTTTCATTTTTTAGAAGTTAAATACTGTATACATAGTGCTTTGGGTGCAGTGGACACAAAGTACATTTTTTAGTTATAATTAGTGTTATCTAGAATCATAAACTTGGGCCGGCGAAGTGGCTCAGTTGGTTAAGAGCTCGCTCAAGAGTGCGAGCTGAGCTCTGAGCAACAGCAGTTTGATGCCCAGCCGGAGCTGAGCTGCCAACAGGTGGCAGGATGGCTCAGCTATAAAAAAAAAAAAAAAAAAAAATAGAATCATAAACTTATAAAAAGGAAATGACCTTATGAGGCTCTTAAAACTCCTTGCAATTGAGGAATCTGCCACATACTATCACTGATATATATTCATACTCAGGCTCTGCTTTTGACAATGCCGGGAATAAATAGATGACTTTCTTTATGCCAGCCTTCTCCATCAAAGAATGTTCCTCAAACCACTAGAAATGAAACTCAAGCCTAATTTTAAACAAGAGAGCATTTAGATGCTTGAAATGTTAAAATCTCTGGGCAGAGATAACTTATTTTAAAATTGTTTCCAGATGAACTCTGAAGCCAGATCTAAACAAATAAGAAAAAGGAATGTTGATTTTGAATTTTTTAACCAAAGCAAATTAAAGCAGATACTTAGGAAGTTATTGGATGTTGAACCATATCTAGTTCAAAAGATTACATGGATATTCATCTAGAGGGAATATTTTGATCCCAACTAATATTATCTAATATATGTATCAACATTGAAATACTTTTTTTTTTTAAATATGCAACGCTTCACGAATTTGCGTGTCATCCTTGCGCAGGGGCCATGCTAATCTTCTCTGTATCATTCCAATTTTCAGTATATGTGCTGCCTAAGCGAGCACTTGAAATACTTTTAAACATATGTAATCACTAAACATTTTCTTTGCCATGAGACTGCTAGTCAGTAGTCAATATGTGAAACAAAAAGAAAAAGTTGAATTTAATACTATAATAAGGGAATTTAATACTATGCTAGCTAAGCACTGTCTCTTTGAGCAGAGGAGACCAACTCCTTATACAGGGTTTTTGGGAAACGTCGAATTCCCGGACTGGCAAACTTTTCAAGACCATGGTGTGATTGTAGAAGCATGATTATTTGGGGGAATCTGTTGACTGGTTGTATATATTTGTGTATACTTGTATAACTACCCCCCAGTTCAAGATAAAGCACATTTTCATCACCCCAAAATGTTCTCTAATGTCCCTACCTAATCAGTACCTCCCAACAACCATTTTCCATCCTCATGGACTAGTTTTGCCTGTTATTGAATTTTATATACATGAAAGCATGTAGTATGTATTATTTTATGTCTAGCTTTTTATATTCCTTTCAACATAGTGCACGTGAGATTCATGTTTTTGCACATATGAGTAGTTGCTTTTTACTATTAGCGTTTTATTTTATGACTATACCACAATTAATTTGTATATTCTCTTGGAAATAGACATTTGGGTCATTGCCAGTTTGGGGATATTATGAATAAAGCCACAGTGAACTTTTTTGTATATCTTATTTTGTTAACATAAACACTCATTTCTCTTGGGTCTATAGCTAGGAGTGAAATTGCTGTGTCATTATGGTACTAGTTGTTTAGTTTTCATCCATGTTGCCAAATAGTTTTCCAAAGTGGTTGAATCAGTTTAAACTCCACCATCAATTTATGAGAGTTTCAGTTGCTCCACATCCTTGTCAACATTTCAGCTAGGCTTTGAAGAATGTGTAGGGGTTCCTTTGAGGACAGAGGTAAATGAAAAGGAATGCTTTCAATCTAGAGAGAGGGAGCAGAATAAGCAAAGGCATAGAGACCTAAAAGTTAGGTGCTTGTTTGGAGTATAGGTATGTGATGGGGAGCAGCTGGTAATGATACAGGAAAGCTAGCTTAGGACCAGGTTGTAAACTGTTTATTTCATGCTGAGGAATTTGGGCTTGACCTTGGAGGTTCGGGTGAAACTGACAGTCAACAATAAATATGGTTAGGTATTGGATTATAGAGTCTAGAGATAGCATGGACTTTAACTAAATGTATTAATTGTTTTGGTTGTCATATACCTAAGGATTAAGGATAGTTAAGGAATAAGAAACTATGTTAGTCACGTACAAACTTAGCTCTTCCACCATTTTTTACTGTTTGAATCTTAGGGAAACCTGTGGTTACGTAATGCTGTCTACATTTTGTGCAAATACATCATTTAGGTTCTGCCTGGTGCTTGTGCAATGATAAATATAAATGTAAACATGGCTTCTGAAATTTTATAACAGGGCTTCATTTTAAGGGATCCGAAAGATCTAGAATATGGCTTTAATTTTTTTAAATTAATTCAAATAGAAAGCTAAAATTTTAAATGTCTTAGTGAAATGAGATTGCTGAGAATCCATCTGAAAATTAGTAGGGTCCTGGAAGTCCAGTTTGAAAAATAAGGAGGACTCTAGAGATAAGTAATAAATGAAAAGGAGGTTGGTTAGTGGAATGAAGAAGGCTTTTGGCCTAGAATATTCCAGGAGTTGCCTGATGTCCCTGAGTAATAGCCTCTAGTAATTGAAGTCAGGTAAAGTAGTGGCAGAGTGAAAAGGAAAGCATACCATGCAGCAGCCCATATAGAGTTCCGTGTTCTTCAGCCTGTGAATAGGACAAGATAGGCTGCCACAAGAGGGGGAGACCTAGTTGTCAGAGTTTACACGATGTGAATGCTCTCCAGAGCAGTGAATCTCAAAAACGCAGTTCCTGACCAACACCACTTAGGAGTATGTTAGAAATGCAGTTCCTTAACCCCGCCTCAGACCAGTTAACCAGGAAACCAGGGGTGGGGCCAGAATCTGTGTCTTAACCAGCCCTCCCCAGGGATTTCTAAAACATGAAAACTGCTGGTCTAAAGTATGAGTTAAGGGTGAGGAATTAAACAGTCTGAACATACCAGAATTTCCGATGTAAAAAATTTCTACTTCTTCCAAACTTACCTGGCAAACTTACCTTCTGAGGATATACAAACGTTTTTCTTATACACATTCTTAAAAATGACTATGAGAGTATAATGCTTAAAAAAACAATTCCTGTGTTATGTAAGTTATCTTTGTTGCTCTTTTATAAATCATATTTTACATTAGCTTGGGGGACTTTAGAAAGTGCCTGTAAACACAGGGTAGATTTAAAATACTTTTCTAGCACACTGGATTCACCTCTTCATCCTTCAGAATTTGTTCCCCTTCCAGTAGATGTCAAAGGACAAGCAAGCGAGGACAGGTCATCCCTAGAACAGAAAACAAATCAAAGCACTGTTTGCAGAGTTTCTGAGTTTCTGCCGCTAACGCTTGGAACATTTTCATACACAGACATTTGCCAATAGAGGAGGAGAGTTGAGAGGGAAGGTATAATCAAGTCAGAGAATCTAAGAATATGGACACCTGATGAAAGGACACTGCTAATAATAAGTTTTGAGTGACATTAAGTAGGGTGATCACTGGTTGTTTGCTTTTCATTGAAGCAGAATTGAAGCTTCTGGGAGAACTCTTATTACTACCTGGGATTTCTTGTCTCTTGGCAAAATTTCATAATCTGAATCTGAAGAAAATGGCTTTCTGTTGCTTTGAGAAGGAATAAACAAGCCAACAAGTAAATTCCTTAAGAAATTAAATTTTTAAAAAAACAACACTTAAAAGCTTTCCCCTAGAAAATATCATGATAAACTAAGAATTGAAAGAAAATGGAAGAGATTTTTTTTTTATGTTATCACTGACAAAGATTAGTATCCAGAATATATTAAGAGTATTTTTTTTTTTAAAAGGTAACATGATATAAAACTGGGCAACGAATTCTTCAGTGAGTAAAGAACACCATTGGGCATTGAGTGAACATATGAAAAGATGCCCAACCTTATCATAATTCAGCAAAATGCAAATTAAAACAACAGTGAAATACAATTTCGCATTGACCAGAATGGCCAAAAATAAAAACCCTGATAATAATCAACAATTAACAAGGGATGAGCGACATGAATTGTCATGTAAGTTGATACCACCACTTTGAAAATAGTTTAACATTACCTAGCAAAGTTGAGTATAAGCATACCCTTCCCCAGTAATTCCATTCCTAGGTTTGAACAACTTGGAGAAACTCTTGTACATGTATACCAGGAAGTAGGTAACAAGATTGTTTATAGCAGTGGAGGGGGAAAGACCACAAATAATGCTCGTTTATACAATTGAATATTATATAGAATGAAAGTGAAAGAAGTACAGCTCTGAGTATCAATTCAAAACAATGTTGAGTGCAAAAAAGTCACAGAAGTCAAATTTATATAAAAATTATATATTTGTATATAAAAATTTATATTATGCAAAAAATGAAAACTGTTAAGGATTGGTACATTTAAGGTCAAACTAGAGGAAATTCAGAATGAGTAATTCAAAATTCAGTACAATGGCTTCTTTTAGGGAGGGAGATGCAACTGGCAAGAACATGAGAGCAATAGTAGTCTCTTGCTGAAGCTGGGAAATGCCCTCATTTTATTCATTTTTCTTTAAGCATTAGTATAAACATGTGATAGATGCATTGTGTGATAGATTTTTACTTAGGATAAAGGGCAATCTATTGGAGTAAACTATTTTAGTCACTCTAAGGAATGTCATGTTCCAAACCTATAGAACCTGGGTGGCATACGAACATATATATAACATTGCCTTTGTTCCTAATATCTCATTCTTATCATATTATCCATTATAGTGCCTTCTTAATAAGATGACCATTGCATTTATGTCCCATACTAGGAATACTTTTGAGAGTGAAGGGAAGGGATGCTCAAAATAATTAATATGTATTTTTTGAAATATTCGTTGACTAAGAAATTGGCTTTATTATGTACAGTCATGTGTTGCTTAACAATGGGGACAGTTTCTGAGAAATGAGTCATTAGGCAATTCCGTCCTGCTGAACATCACAGAGTGCACTTACAGAGACCCAGACGGTGCAGCCTACTCCACACCCCCGCTATATGGTATATCCTGTTACTCCTAGGCTACAAGCTTGTATACGTGTTACTATAGAAAACAACATGAGATTAAATCAAGCACAAGCAAAATGACGCAATCCAGAGATGCAGTGAACACAAGATGTATGTGGGCCAGCCAAGTGGCGCGGTGGTTAAGCGCTGGCTTGGGAAGCCAGCGGCCCCAGTTCAGGTCCCACATATGAGGGCCAGTGACACTGCCCTCAAAAAAAAAAAAAAAATGTATGAGGTTGCTTCTAGCATAATACGACATACTGTTTTACAACAAACCTTTTTTTATAAGTAGAAAGAATACACTCTAAAATAATGATAAAAGCATAGTATAGTAAACACATAAACCAGGAACATAGTCATGTATTCATTATCAAGTATTATGCACTGTACATAATTGTATGTGCTGTATTTTTATATGACTGGCAGTGCAGTAGGTTGTCTACACCAGCGTCACCACAAACGTGAGTAATGTGTTGCACTTTAATGTTACAACAGCTTCAACGGCACCAGGTGACAGGAATTTTTTAGCTTCATTATAGCCTTGTAGGACCACCCTCGTATCTTTGGTTAGTTGTTAATGGAAACAGCGTTATGTGGCTCATGCCTATTCTATAAACTTCAGGAAATTAGGTTAAACCACATTGAAAACTTCTTTTTATATTCATTGTCTAAACATTAAAACATAGCATAAGCTAAATAATTACTCTTGGTACATTTTCATATGCTTTTTATCAGTTTCTTACCCCTGTCTGACTCAAATACTATGTCATTGGCATTTTTGTTTTATTTTTTTTCCCAAAGTGGTCGTATTTTTTGCTTTTTTTCCCCCTAAAATTGCCTGCCACCTTCATTAAAATTGCATTTTACGGTTAGTTTATTTGAAAGTGCTGATATCTTTCATTGAATCCTCTCTGTAGTTTGTATTATTTTTAATAATACTGAGAAAATTATTAATAATTAATCCTGAGAAAATACATTCAGCATATGTAGTAAGCTTGCTCTCTTAAAGTTGGAAGTACAAAGTAGAGATTTACCAAACTTAGTAATGATAATAATAATTTGTTCAAAAAAAAAATCTAGAGTAACTGCTAAACTGATGAGGTTCCAGTAGAAAAGGTGTAAGCCAGATCTGTCTTGGGCAATTACACAAAATGCCTGCAATTTAATACCTGCATAAGCACAGTTCCGTTAATTTGCTTTTTATTGGACCCACATGATTGCTAGTGAAGTCACTAGCCGAGAGACCTGTGGTGAACCTTCCTTTCTTCTTAGGAGATGAAAACACATAAAAGGATCCATAAAATGTTACTGGTTTTAGGTGGAAAACAGTTAAAATATTAAGTCAGGAAAACATGCAGGATGGGCAAAGTAAAGGAAATATGAGGTCAGACAATTAAGTTCACGAACTCATCCTAGAAAAAGTGCTACATACCTCATTGCTGAATATCACTGCGGTCACCTTCAAAGTACTCCCCTTGGGAAGCTATACACCAATGCCAGGGCCTAGTCCATCCTTGAAAGCAATTTTAGAACTCTTTTTCTGGAATGGCCATCAGAGCTGTGTCATATTACCCTTTATGTCCTGAATGTCATCAAAATGTCTTCCTTTCAACATTTCCTTTCCCTGCAGGCAAAAAAAGAAGTCATTGGGGGCCAGATTCGGTGAGCGGAGAGGATATTCCAATACAGTTATTTGTTTACTGGCTAAAAACCCCCTCACACACAGTGCTGTGTGAGCTGGTGCATTGTCGTGATGTAAGGGCAATGAATTGTTGGTAAAAAGTTCAGGTCATCTTTTTCATGCAGCCTTTTCAGCACTTCCAAATGGGAAACTTGACTAACTGTTTGTCCAGTTGGTACAAATTCATAATAAATAATCCCTCTGATATCAAAAAAAGTTAGCAACATCGTTGCAACAAGTTTGTGAACTTAATTGTCTGATCTTATATATCCAAGTTTTGAAGTACTGGGTGTTTTGCAGCCAAGAAAAATTCAGCCAAATCAATAAGTTTAAGCCAAATCACTAAGTTTAATTATTTCTCATTCACATAGGAACATTTTATGAGACAAAAATAATCCACATATACAGCTAGAATTTATAGAAATACTTTATTTTTACTTCACACTATTTTGTGGTACCTAAGGATTTGCCTGTAGAAAGCCCTATAGTATCTGGAAAGATGCTGCTTATTGAATCACCTCATAGCTATCTATTTGGGAGAGATCCACACAGTAAAGCAATGGCAAAGGTCCTTTCCTATAATCAGACCCTCCTGACCAACCCTGCCAAATAATGGATAATGTATCCCAGCATGGTTTTTAGTATTTTACTGAACATTTTCAGAATGCTGTATTTTTTCCTTTAAAAATACATTAAAATTTTTTTCTATTTCTCCTTTTCAAAAAATACTTTTTTCTAATGGCAAGAGGCCACTTCTCCCATGGGGAGTGTATTAATATTCACCATATTAATATTGAGACAGAAAATAATATTCTATGCAATTTACAGTAAAACAACTGTACCTTAAACATATTGTGCTTAAGCAAAGTACTCTGGTAGCAATCATTTGAAAGACATTGATGGAAAAAATTGTATTTTAGCACATATTATAGTTCTTTCCCCCTAAAATTCAGTTATCAGAAAATCTAAATTCTATCAAGTAAACATTTTAATGGATTTGAATGTTATCCCTTCTGCCCCCCTTTTTTCCCCAGTTAATTTTTTTATATTTATCAACAAATGACAAAAGATCAAGGCATTGAATGATCCACAGTAAAGGGTAATGTGTGATATATGGTCAAAGAATATATAACATTGGAAATTACATTTCATCTAACTAAGTAATAGATCTCAGTAGGTAGAGATGATTTTTTTTTTTTTTTTAAGATTTTATGGGGGAATTGGGGGAAGCGAACAGACAAGCCGCTGTCCTTCCGTTCCCCAGTCTAGCTGCAGAGGATGTTGCTTCACTGGCCCATGTTGGTATTGTCACTGCGCTCTTCCCGGATGAGGCAGATGGGTCGCCGGTCTCTGGGTGGTCGCTCACCACGGCTATTGGCAGCTCATGCTGGCTGCTGGCCACTCACTGTAGCCTATGGCAGCCCACTGCCGCAGGGGCTGCAGCCTACACTGTCGCCGGGGCTTGCGCAGCCCAGCTCCAGGTGGAGCTGTTGTTCACCATCTTAGCTGCAGAGGGCAGTGTTACTGGCCCTCATACGCGGGATCCGAACTGGGGCCGCTGGCATCCCAAAACCAGCTCTTAACCAATGCGCCACTCAGCCGGCCCTGGAGATGATATTTTAAATGTTTTTGTTCTTCTCTCCATAGCTTTAAGAAAAAGTAGAAATTGCACACCATGGCACTGCCATTCCGGAAGGACTTAGAAAAATACAAGGACCTTGATGAAGATGAGCTCCTTGGGAATCTGTCAGAAGTAGAACTGAAACAGCTGGAAACTGTCCTGGATGATCTTGACCCTGAGGTACGTGCACTAATGAAGAGTAATGAAATAATTTTTCAAACCCTTAGAAACTAAGTAGCTGTCTTTGAACAGTTAGCTTTTCCATGACTTTTCCCTGGCACTCCTTTATCCAAATGAACTTTTTGTCTCCTCTCCAGTTCCCCCACTTCTACCTCCATATCCTTACTGACATGACTATGCTAAAGTACTTTCTTCAACATCCTTATTTTCAAACATCTGACATTTTCTCTACTGTCAGAAGTCATTTCTGTTTGGTCAGGGAGGAATGTTTTGGTCAAATGCAGCAGATGATCAGCTCGCTGATGTACGCTGGCCTCCGTGCCTGTACCAGGCTGTTGTACCAGGATGGCTGCAGTACAGTCTCTGGAAGCTTCTTTGTGACTTTGAATCTCACTGTTACCTTTCTGAAAGATGCTGACCAAATTGAGTAAGTTTCTAGTCGAATAAGATCTATTGGTAGGACAGATCTAAGTATGCTCAGCAATCTTGCAATCTTGTGGAGCAGACCTGAATATATGTGTGTATGTTTTAATTTGCAAAGTGGATGTTGTTGTATAAATTATATAGGCAAGGTAGAGACCTTTTGACCTTTAGATTGTTATTCCCTGGTATGTATGGGGGTGGGGGACAGTGAGGGAAGAACCCTAAGGTTATGGCTGCTTAACTTGAAGGTAATAGTTATTTGCTGGGCTTCATTTCCTTACAAGTTTCTTTATGCCAAGACATTGATTTTTTTTTAAGTGCCTTTTAGGGTTGAGGTAGAGTTTGTTTTATAAAATTGTTCTTGCTACTACCACACATTCATTTCCTGCTGGGATGTTTTTAAATTTTTATTGAGAATTAAACTCCTATTCTCCACATTACTTTAGCACTTGGGTAATGTATCTGTACCATAGATCAAATCCCTTAACTATAACTGTTATAAAGAAAAGTCTTCAGTACACCTAAATCTAGGGGAAAACTTACGATAACAGTGCTGTTTTGATCATGTCACAGCAATATATTCTACACAGAGTTCAACCTGTCAGGTCTATTTGCATCAAATGGTAGGAACCTAAGAGTTCATCGAGTTCAGGGTTCCTTAACCTTGGCACTGTTGACATTTGGGGCTGGATAATTCTTTGTAGTGGGGATTGTCCTGTGCATGTAGCAACATCCCTAGCCTCCACTCACTACGTGCCAATAGCATAACCCTGTTTTAAAACATACCTGGAATTTTGTTTTAATCAGGTATGGTAAGATGGCAGATACGGAGACAACTGCCTTGAAAGAAAAGTTTGTTACCTGCAGTTCCCACCAAGCCACCTAGGGCCAACTGAACTGGTCAGGAGGCAGAAGGAGCATGGAACAGGCATGGCCTGGAACCTTCATTGTAGTTACCAAGGAAAGGAATGGGTGAGGCAGGGTAGGCAAGTGTGAGCAAGTTTAGGATGGCTAGTGTGAATAGATTCAGTGGACTCTGGGCTACAGGAGTGGTCTCTAGTTGTCCGGCACCTGAGTGATTCAGGGCAGGGGAAATATTGGTTTGTTGTGTGAGATAAAGGAGGTGGTTAGGGGTATAGGCTCTCCACTGATTGGTTTTCATATGAAAGGCGCACTGGTGGCAGGGTAAGTTGTTTTTGCTACCCCTAGGAATTAGCTATGGGAGGAGCAGTCTTTTCAGGATTAGCAAGGCCCCAAGATGTCAAAGTATCAGAAAATAAAAACCATGGTTAATATCTTACCCCACCCCACCCCCAGTTGTGACAACCAAAAATGTTTGCAGACAATGCCCACTGTCCCCTGGGGACAAAAGCACCTCTGGTTGAGAACACAGATCGAGAGCTTAGAAAACAACAGTTGGGTGATTTCCCTCAATTATTACAATTAGGGAGAGAACTGGGACTAGGCCCCTCACTGCCTGATTGATCCCTGGCAGAGGCTAGTGGTCTTTCTGTTAAACTGTGGTGAGTCCCTTTCAACTCATGCTTTATGCTGTAGGTCTAAAAGCCGACGGTTTAGATTTTCTTATTTGCAAATCCATGGCCAGCTTTTTGTATGGGGAGGCTTGAATTCTAACCTCTGGATGTATTTGCAAACTCCCCAACCCTAGTTGCAACTTCCCCAACCTCAGATACTGTTAGTCAAGTCTGGAACAATGATGTTTATTGAAAACATGCCACTTGTTGGGTGAAGTATTTGAAAAGAGTGCCATTAAGGATCAGATAAGAAAAGAGGGCAAGGGTAGCCGCAATTACTTCAGTCAGAGAAATACCACTGTAATTTACAGTCTCAGAAGGTAGATGAGAGCAGATGAAGATTGGGTATGGTGCCTTGTTATATGTTGGAGGGCTGTTTTCTTTAGCTAGCTTATGCTGCTCCCAGTATATTTATTAGCTAACTTACTGCATTTTCTCAAAATGTCTATCCAAAAAGCCAGCCAGCTCAGGCAAAGCCTTTTTTTTTTTCCATTTCCAAGATAAATATGTTATTACAACAAAATTCCACTGCAAGGGAGAAACATGCAAAGTTTAGTGGCAGTCATTTTAATGATAATTTTATCTGTGTAAGTAATTATGATTCATTAACTTCAACTATACTTTATTTATTTATCTTTTGAGGGCAGTGTCACTGACCCTCACATGTGGGATCCGAACTGGGGCCGGTGGCGTCCCAAGCCAGCTCTCAACCACCGCACCACTTGGACGGCCCTCAACTATACTTTTAATAAAGCTTGGTTCATAGGATTATAGCCTCCAAAGCCAGTTAGCTGTCATTTATTTCGTGGTCAAAGACTGTAGTTAAGGATCCAGGAGTCCAATTAACATATAATTTAGGGCCAGCAGAGTGGCTCAGTTGGTTAAGAGTTGGCTTAGAGCGCGTGCTCTGAGCAACAGGGCCGCTGGTTCGATTCCCACATGGGCCAGTGAACGCTGCGCCCTAGCTGAGCTGTCACTGAGCTGCCATCAGGTGGCAGGATAGCTCAGCTGGTATAACAACAAAATTGCCTGTTCAATGGTGAGCTACAACCACCCGCAACTAAGACTGAACTTGGCGCCTTGAGCTGAACTGCTGCCCGGATGGCTCAGTGGATAGGACGTGCGCTCTTAACAACAATGCTGCTGGGTTCGACTCCCGCATGGGATGGTGGCTGCTCCCACCCGCAACTAAGACAGAACTCGGCACCTTGAGCTTAGAGGCCACGAGTTGCCTACGGAAATCCAGATGGTAACTCGCGCCCTCCACAATGAAGATCGAAGAACAACTTGGCCGGTCCCTCCAATTCCCCAACGCTGTTCCCCTCCCCCAATTCTCCAATAAAATCTTTAAAAAAAAACAACAACAAACAAAGAAAACATAATTTAAAACCTTTATGTTTCCTGTGGGCCTGAGCAGGCAGATGGAATAAAGCAACTTTATTACTACCACCAGGAAATAGCAGTATGTACATGAATGCCTTTTTGATGGTGAAGGGCAGTAACTTTTATTGAAATTTGCCTTAATGAGTGTTTTTCTTTAAAAGTATTCTCGGGCCGCCGGCTGAGTGGCGCATTAGTTGAGTTGGCTTGGGACGCCAGCTCTGAGCAGCAAGGCCCGGGTTTGGATCCCACATTAAGACCAGTAACGCCACACCCTCTACAGTATGATGGTGCACAACAGCTCGACCTGGAGCTGGGCTGCCGTGAGTGAGTCACCAGCGACAGTGTAGGTTGCAGCCCCTGCTGCAGTGGGCTGCCGAGAGCATGAGTGGCTGGCAGCCAGCGTAAGCGGCCGGCAGCCAGCAGCTGGCTTGAGCTGCCATGAGCGGCTGTCCAATGGTCAGCGAGCGACTGCCTCACCCGGGAAGAGCGCAATGATCACAGTACCAACATGGGCCAGTGAAGGAACATCCTCCACAACTAGACTGAAGAACAAAAGGACAGCAACTTGTCTGTTCCCCTCCCCCAATTCCCCAACGCTGTTCCCCTCCCCAACTCCCCAATAAAAAAATCTTTAAAAAAAAAGTATTCTCAAATCTTTATTCAAGAGGGTGCAACCTATATATCCTAGGCTTAGGGATACAAGAATGAGCAAAACAAATGTCTTTGCCCTCATAATGCAGGCTGATAGGAGTGGGGGGAGTTAGACATTAATCAGATAATCATGCCATATCGATATAACTGTATATAATAGGAAGTCAGGGAAAGCTTCCTTTGGGGAAATGGAGCTGCAGTCTGAAAAATAAGTCGCAAAAAAGGATGGACAGAGCATTCCAGGGAAGCCCTAGTGGTAGAAGAAAGTATATGGCAAGTACAAGGGGGAATCAAGGGCTAGTGTGGCAAGAATGGAGAGGATGTGAGATGAAGCTAGGATTAACCTTGTGGGGTGGGAGTGAGGGATGAAGAATATCAGGAGCTAATCCTGGTTGACCTGTTTGGAGGCTAATGTAATCTTCCATCCCAACTCAGATCATAGTTTGAACCAAAGTAATGGTGTAGGAGATGGAGAAAAGTAAACAGACTAATGAGTTTATTAGGAAGTAAAAATGGAAAGGACTTGATGGTTGATTGGGCATACATTCCTCGTGTAGCTCTTGTCTTGATTCCAAAATCTAAGGGTAGAAATCTTGTGTTTCTTTTTTATGTTCCCATATACAATTTTGTGTTACAAAAACATTTTGGTAAAGGGTTAGGAATAGACCTACTTTGTGTTTCATCTTTATGGGCGAGCTTTCTGTGTAATGCATATTATTTCATGAGAACACAAAGGTGAATTTCATGAAAATTACTATGGATCTCAGCAAATGGCCAAAGTTGAAGTGCTATATTTTCTAGTAATGAATATTTGTTATTATCTAACTTTTGGGTTGTCGGAAAAGTCATGACGTATTTTTTCTATGTTTTTCATTGCAAAAATGCATCATGACTTTTCCGACAACCCAATATATAAGATCATTCCATGTAATGAAAAATTACAATACCTATGAGATACAGCATCATTGCCAGTATTGGGAGGTGTTGCAAAGGAGGGTTGGCCCTTTTATTTGACTTTTCTGACTGCCTCCCATTTTCAAAGCAGAGGAATACCCAGGAATAGTGAGACAAGGCAAGTTCACCTCTTTGGCTTTTGACAAGCAAAAGCATGGAGCTCAAGTTGTCTTAGGCGGCGCTTGCTATGCCTGGGCTTAGTGAAAATTCAGATTGGGGACTATAGGAGATGACTTGAATCCATTGCCTGCCTCCCACCCCTCCCCCACCTTCACTTTCTCACTCAAAATGTGTGAAAACCCAGGGACATGATTCTTGTTATGAGTATCTCAGGGTGCCTTGGTGCATGAGCAACAATGGCAGTGATTGCTTCAAATACATCCTATTGCTGATGTATTTGTATATATGCACATAGAAGTTGAATCTTTCACACTGCGTTTAAATACAAACAAGTAAACATTAGTCTCCTGATATTCTATGTATGGTGTGTGTTTTTATTATGAGACAGTCTTTACAATGCAATAGAAATCATTATGAGGGACTGTGATATCTGTAGTCATTTAACATTCTTTTCTAATGGAATTATTTTCTGCATATACATATGCTGAGTTGTTAAAGCATTAAAAAACTATTTTTCATTACCATCCCAGGACATTTTAAAGGTAAAGCGTATTTCCTGATAGTAGAATGCTTTCTGAAGAAAATGTATATGTGCCTATTTTAATAGTAATCTAAGTGAATTCTACCTAATTAAAAAAATAAGAACTTTGGGACACTTAACAGTATTGCCTTAAAATCCTGTAATGAAGTGTTTAATGCCTGGATCATATTCTAGTCTATAACTCTTTCTTATCTGAATAATCTATGGAAGCATATAGGGTTGGTATTCTTGGGGTCATAATGGCTGATTCATTCTCTTTGGCAGAATGCCCTTCTGCCTGCAGGGTTCCGGCAAAAGAACCAGACGTCAAAGGCTGCCACAGGGCCGTTTGATAGAGAACACCTCCTTTCGTACCTGGAGAAGGAAGCTTTGGAGCATAAGGATAGGGAAGACTATGTGCCCTTCACTGGAGAAAAGAAAGGTAAACACAGAATTTTGAAGTCGTTACTGGATAGCACTTGAGTTTTCTTTTTATGAATAGGTCTGGAGAAAATATTTTTAGAGGTACATCATTGGTAGCCTTAAAGATAGGATAATGTTGACTTAAAAAATTGTTAGGTAATATGGGCACTTCATTTACATTTTTCAACTTGACCTGTAAATTCCTTCTTAATGATTTGTTAGTGAGGTTTCATTACACAGTGATTTAGTTCTCTACTGTAACAAATACTGAAAGTGTACTGAGGTAAATTTTTCAATTCACTAGTGAATTACAGAATGCAAATGTTGTGATAGCGCTGCCTTTATCTAACTCCTGTCTTCTCAGTGGAATGCCATAAAATAATTCAGGCCATATTTTCAAAGACCCTTTTTAAAGGATATAATACAGTCTTCGTTAGTAAGTCATAATTGTCAATGCTTCATTATCATTACTTTCAGGAAATTTTTCTGATCCAAGTCCTTCCCATTGCAGATTTTGAGTTTCCATAGCTTCAGTGGAGCCTGAGTACAGCTACGTTTTTAAAGGCGTATAATAACACTTAACGTAGGTTAAGTGTCTCAGCTTTCAACACAAGTTGGCTAAGAAGCCAGATTCTACTTGCACGCTCACCTAGGTCACCATGCGTGAAGCACTGAGGATGGTAGCAGTAGTAGCAGCGCTGAAGATCAGCTCCTCCAGGCACTGTCTCTGCCTCTGGATCCATAGTCCAGGCAGGAGGAGTGGGTAGAGCAGAGTGCTCTCTGCCAGTGCGACTTTAGCATTTTATTTGGGAAGGAAGCCCTTCTGAAGAATTTGGCCACAACTCTGTCACATGGCTACCCCTTAGCTGTAACGGAAGCCGGAGATCTCATTTTAACATTCCAGCCTCTGTAATAGGGGAAGACTAGTGAATGACTTGAGTAGGTATTCCAAAAGGTCTTCATCAGACCTTTTTAAAATGATCTGTCATTGCCAACCCCTCTGCTCTTTCTGTAGCCCCCACACCCCCATTTCTAGTTGAGAATCATGACCTTAGCTACTTGTATTCATCATGGTTTTCCAGGAAAACAGAACCAAAAGGGTGTGTGTGTGTGTGTGTGTGTGTGTGTGTGTGTGTGTGTGTGTGTATAGAGGAATTTATTTTAGCAATTGGTTCACATGAATGTGGAGGCTTAATAAGTTTAAAATCTGTAGGATAGACTGGCAGGCTGGAGACCCAGGGAAGAGTGGCAGTTTAAGTCCAAAGGCTGCCTGCTGGCAGAATTCCTTCTTGCTCAGAGATCAGTCTTTGTTCTGTTAATACCTTCAGCTGAATGGATGAGTCCCACCATATCATGGCTTTACTTGGAGTCCACTGATTTAAATATTAATCTCATCCAAAAACACCTTCATAGAAACAAATAATATTTGGCCATGTAGCTGGGCACCATGCCCAAGCCATGTGGCACAGAAAATTAACAATCACAGTACTGTTAGAGATGGGAATGTCACGTTCCTCAGGTGTTTGGGGCCAGAAAAAGGTTTGAAAATCAGTGCATAGTTTTGAAGTAGGGAGAATCAAAAAGGTAGGCAAAGCCATCAGTTCCTTTACGTTTGTCATAGAAAAGACTGCTGGCTATATTTTCATAGGAGCCATGCTTATAACACTATTTACAGCTTCAATCCTGTTTATATAGGACAATATCACTTTATGAAAATATATATTGATTAACCACCTTTTACTATTTGTTTCAGGTGGATTCTGGGGGTATAATTAGGAAGAAGAATGGAGGTAGGAACAGAGGGAGAGATTTGAGAAAAAGAGATGGCAGAAAAAAAATATATGGAATTTGATGACAAGAAATAAAAACAAGAGGTGTGAAAGCTGCATTTGTCCTAAGTTGACCCAGGAAGCTTCCCACTATGCCCTTGTTTCATAATCTCCAGTTACCTAGGAAAAGATCTTGGAGGATTAGATGAGGTAGGAAAGAAAGTAGAAAGGAATTGTGGAAAATAAGAAAATATCAGAGTTGAGAAATGATAGAGCTGAGGAAGATGGGCGACAAGAAGGAAAAAGTTATATCCTTAACTGTAGTGTAATAGTTTTTGTTTCCTTTTATATTTTTTAATTTTTTTTCTTATTTCTCACTTTATGTTTTAAATGGGTATGAAATAAATGGAAGTAGTTGAATTAAAAAAGCAAGTAATTTTGTATTCACAATTTGTGGTTTTCTTTTTATAATACACTCAGTATTTTTCCTACTTTTAGCTATCTATGTCTATTAAATATCATTTATGGGCAACTATGATGCAGTGATTAAGACAGTGGCCTTTTTTTAAAGTAATAAACTTTTAATTGAAGTATAACATGTTTACAGAATATGCACAAATCAGCAGGATACAGGTCAATGAATTATAGAGTGAACATACCCATATAATCACCTCTCATTTTCAAGACATTCTTAGCACCTCTAAAAGGTCCCTTTATGTTTCTTTCTAGTCTCTTTTTTTCTTTCCTCTTCTCAAAGATAATCACCATCATAGCTTCTAATACATTAGATTCATTTTGCCTGGTTTGAAATATATATAAATGGAATCATACATTCCGGGTATCTGCCTTGTCTATTTCATATAGTTTTTGTGAGAACCAGACTTGTTAAAGGACACAGTGAAATCACTATAAAAATCTTTTATAGTGTAATTATTGTAAAGGATCCTATGGTGATATTATAACCAAACGAGATTTCCATTCTGTCATGGAAGAGTTGTCCAGAACCAGAAATCCATCTGATGGAAGCAAATACTACCACCCCAGACTGGGTGGAGTCAAGACTTAAAAGCCAGGGTATACTGCCACAGACCTGAAGAAGAGTAAATTCATCTTCAGCAATTGGGAACTTGGGTTGTAGAGCTCTACTTTAAACTGTAGCTAAAAGCCAGCTCTAATCTTCTCAAATCCACCTGAAATTAGTTTGCCTTGGTTATCCATAGTTACTAATATGTCTTCCTTTCTTTGGCTCCCATCCCAAGATCTTGATCACATTCTAGAAGATCCTCAGAATAATTCTACTACATGTTATTAGCATACCTACCAATCAAGCTAAATGTGAATTCCTTCCTTGGCTCCAGAAATCCAGAAGCTGGTTTTTTTAAGATGCCTCTCCCATGCCCCTTTACCCTGAACACCTAGGTTGAGTCTGAAATTTTTTACTTAATAGCTTATTTCACAGGAGATAGAGGATGCCTTCCCAGATAGCAGAGGTTAGTTCTTCATAAAACAATTGGTAAACCTTCCTCTCTAAGAAACAAAAGTATTTTACTTCTTTGGTGTACTTACTTAGACTAGTTAGATTTCGTAAAATGTGCCATTGGTCTCTAAATCAATTTTCGTACTAAGATGACTGCTCTCAGAGTTCAGCACTTGCTGGCAGTATTAGTTTTTTGTGGCAGGAATGTTATAATGATGTCACTTAGTTCCTTGAACACCTTCCAAACTAAAGGCCAAAATCACATGGTAATCCCGTAAATTGTTTCTAAGGGTTGATCAGATGACTACTCCATTTTTTTAAGCAAAAAATTGAGAACCACTAAAAGGAACAGTTATCCAATCATGAGAAAGTCAACTACTTTCTCAGATTCTGAGACCAATTAAATGATTAATTATATTTGTTACTTTTTCACTTAAAGGCACACCGTCTTTCTGGAGCTAAAATTACATAAACCTGGCATGACAGGGAATCCCCATAAAACTGAAAATTGGATATTTCAGGATTTTTTTCTTTTGACCACAAACAAAAACTATATACTCATGCCAAATTTTATCTTTCCAGATCATCTTGAAATGTTTGTAAAAGACCTGATACACTAACAAGGACACTTGAGAGTTGTTATATTCAAATAAATTAGTAATTTGATTTTGCAATTTGTGAAATGAGTGTTTATAATTGTACATTTTACAGAATTGAAAACACATGTCAAGATCTTAGAAAAGGAATTAATCCTAATTAAGTGAAATTCAAGGCATGTTTTCAATGCATTTTGGGGAATTTTTTTTCCTACACCGGTAAAGGGTCTGCTTTTAATAGTGTAGTTTGATTAATAGCAGGAAGGTATTAGGCAGCTAGTAAGGCACAGTTGACAAAAGATGTATTAAGGATTGTTTTTAAGTGATGTATTTATGGTAGAATCCACTTACACATCTGTTAAGTTCATCTAAATCCAACAACAAGCTCATGGTTAAGAATGATATGGTACCAAGTAATCTTGGCAAAGATGAAAGGAAATGCCTTTCCTATGAGTCTATTATAGGAAATAAACCAAAGGGTTAAGAAAATTAAAACAATAACATAATTCCAACATACATTTCTTTTCCTTGAAGATATAGTATTACAATATTGGGAAGCTTTACCTCTTGAAATTTTGCAAAATATGTAACAGGCATTGAGCGTGATATGAGTGAAACAATCTTCATTCAGCTCTTTCTTATTCCTAAGAATGGTGAAAATGGAGAGTGCTAACTATAGAGCTGATTATTATTTACCATTATATCTTTACATATCTTGAGTATTCCATCTCCAATATGGATAAGGCATGAATTTGACTCTTGAAAAAATCATTTGCCCCAGTCGTTAATATTTCTTACTGACTCTGGTTTTCACTTTGCTTTGCTAGGAGCCTGCCTGCCCATTTCTAATATTACACTTCACGCTTGCATAGCCTAAGAGTTTTTCCCCTGGATGTCCCATATTTCACAGATGGAGCAGAGCGGTGCTGCGCCCTGTTCAGTACCCTCAGGTTCCCAAGGAATTCCATTTGAAAGGCTGACTCACCCATGTTGGGCTTCTCCCTTCCTGGCAGAGCACTAGTGCTCTTCCTATTGGCCCATGGGGTAGAGCCATCTATGATTTTTGTTGTTTTTCCTTCTTCCCCTTCCTGAGAAAGGAATGCCCTCGGGTTTCTTTCCCAAGTGTCTCATATTCTCCACCCTGCTTACGAAAGGTGAATTTATCCAGATTGCCGTAAACTAAGGATTTCTCATATACCTTTCAGGTTATTATAATTACCTTAGTTTTCCAGAAAACTTACTGCAGTCGCTCCTTTCTGAAAGAGGTTTTCCTCACCTTGCTGAGCACATGATTTCTTTGGAGGAAAGACAGACTGATCCCCTTAGTAAACCAGAAAGATAGTGATTATAACCTTCCTAAATCAACTCCTGTGGGCAATTGTTTTCCACTATGTCCGAGATAAAGACTGGCTCTTACTCTTTTGTACTCATATCTTAGGAGTTTAAATGTTCCATATATACCTCCAAAAAGTGGTCTTCCCAGGCACTGAAGCTGATATTTGAAATGGGCTAATGAGTAATTTAGGATTGTTATGTCCTCTTGATGACTTGCCCATTTTGTCATGAAATGTCCTTCTTTATCCCTGGTAATACTCTTTACTCTGAAATCTCCATTGTCTGATATTAACATAGCCAACCAACCTTGCTTTCTTTTGATTAGTGTTAGCATAGTATAACTTTTCGATTTTTCCCATCAGTTCGTTGTTCTCTTTCGTCTTCTTTTTTTTATATATATCTTCCATATTTCTACTTAACTTTTTGAACATATGGACTATAAATATAATAATATTTAATATCCTTACCTGCTAACTTTATCACCTGTCATTGCTAAGTTAGTTTTGATTTTTTTTTCTTATGGAAAAAATTTTCCTGCTTTTTTGCATGCTAATAATTTTTTATTGGATATCAGACATTATGAATTTTCACTTGTTGGGTGCTGTATATTTGGGTTTCCCTATAAATATTTTTGAGTTTCATTCTGGAACATGATTAAGTTACTTGGTAACAGTTTGATCCTTTTCTTGCTTTTTTTTTTTGAGGGCAGTGTCGTTGGCCCTCATATGTGGAATCTGAACCGGGGGCCGCTGGCTTCCCAAGCCAGTGCTTAACCACCATGCCACTTGGCCGGCCCCTTTTCTTGCTTTTCATATTCTGTAGGTGAGACTGGAATGATATTCAGTCTAGGGCTAGTTGTTTCTCTGCTACTGAGGCAAGACCCTTTGGAGTTTTCTACCCAGTGTTTTGTGAATTGTGAGGTTTTCCAGTTTGGCTGGTGGGAACAGGCTCTATACCCAGCCCTGTATGAACCCAAGCACTATTATCGCTGATATTTTCAGAAGTTTTATTTTCCCTTGGCCCAAGGTAGTTGCATCACATATGTGCTATTCAGTACTCTGCTGAATACTGAAAGGCGGCCCTCTGCACCTCTGCAGATCTCCAGAGCTCACTCTCTGTGTAACTACCTCCACCCCCACCCCACCCTGGGCTCTGTCCTGCAAATGCTAGCTAGCTGCCTTGGTCTTTCTGGACCTCTGCTCTGTCTCCTCAATTTAGAGAGTTCACCAGGCTCTGCCTGGGTTCCTGTACCTGTCTGCAGCCTGGACACTTTCTCCAGGCAGTAAGCTGGGTGATCGTAGGGCTCACTCTGTTTCTCACCTCTCAGGGATCACTGTCCTTTGTTGCCTGATGATAGTGTCTTGAAAACTTGCATACATTTTGTCTGTTTTGGGGTTGTTTCAGTCATGAGGGTAAATCCTGTCCCTAATACTGCATCTTGGCCAGAGGTGGAAGTCTCCACAATCATATACTATAGATCTCCTATTTCCCCAACTAGATGATAGGCTTCCCAAAGGAAAGGATCCCTTATTTATCCTATGGTGTTTTTCTAGCTCATTGTTTAGTATATACAAACTCACTAAACATTTGTTGAATATATATTTATTGATCATATTGCAGTATTGAGCAGGTGTCATGTTTGTCATTGAGGCAGAACAATGCCTTTCTAGGATCTGCCCCTTCATCTTTTAGTTTGGTTGATTTGTGTGCCTCCTGTCAAAAGGTATATCTCAGAGCCCCCTGTGGAGATTATAGTGGCCTCATTGCCTTAAGACTTTTCTGAAACTAGGTAGCTTATGAGCATATAAACCATAAAATTAGCTAGGACCTTTCACCTCTGTAAGAGTGAAATAACTAAGAGCCATCTCTGTTTCTAGTTACCATACTTTTTATGTACACAACAAGATTTGGAGCTAAGACTAAGGTAATTCTTAACATTGTGGTAGCTGTAACTTCATAACAAAGAGATGAGAACTAGCGAATAAAGTCCTGGAAATAAAATTGTTGACATGGTTCATAATATCTCCTACTGATTTTGGAACGATGATTAGGATCTTGGCAAGATACTTTTTTTTTTTTTTTCCTCTTGGCAAAAACACATGTTTGGATAAATGCCATGCATTTAAGTTACTATTATATGAATTCTTATCTTGGGTTCTTCTGTTTCCTTAGAGGCCATTTTATATTGCAGAAACATTACTGAACTATTTTAACCTTCTTAGCAACCAAGAGTCATAGCCCTGTTTTTATTTGTTTTGATTCATTTGGGGATGAGAAGAACATGCCATTTCATACTTGTCTGAGAGATTTTTTATGATCCTAGTCATTGCTTATTTTCATATTTTGCTGTGATGTAAAAAACTGTAATTTTAGTTTCTAAAAAATCCAGTTGTGGACTTTGCTGTGTTAAATAAGAAAATTAAGGGCTGGCCGAGTGGCGCATTGGTTAAGTGCTGGCTTGGGAAGCCAGCGGCCCCCGTTCGGATCCCACATATGAGGGCCAGTGACACTGACCTCTAAAAATAAAAAATAAAAATAAAATAAGAAAATTAAAATTATTTAGGTAGAAAGCTGTCTACCGAAGAAAGAAGTGAATATTTTCTCAGACATTATTTTATTTTTCAATAAATACAAATATTAAAAGTTATAAGTCAGGCCTTTTGACCATATTTCAAGGAGAAGAAAAGTTAAATTACATCAATACAGGATAACCCATCCTAATCTTTGTCAGAGCTATAATTTTACAGATTAGTGCTTATCAACCTGAGTAGGTAAGAATCAGAATCATGTAGAGAGCTTTTTCAAAAATATCCATGCCTAGCTAATCCTTATTCCCTGAGTTTAAGAACCACTGATAGACATACTCAGGACTGTGTGATTGTCATATTGTCTGCGTTGTTAGTTTTGGAAAACTCTCTGTGCCTGTCTTTCACATATAAATATAAGAAATTCCAAGGGAAATAAGAATAAAGAATTAACAAGTAAGTGTATTATGTTTACGATATACCAGTTCGATTATATATGTAAAATCATTTTATCAGAGTGAGATTGAGATTTCTGTAAGGACTAATCCATGATTTGAAAAAACACATCAGAAGCAAGATGATCATAATAAAACAGAACACTAATAAATATGTTAATAGAAGGTTTTGGATAAAAAACAATGTCACATTTGCACCATTCCCTACCCTCTGCAAGAACTCACACCCTACATCATACCTTTACATCTAATAATGGCCTAACATTTCACTAATCCTGCAAGACATCGAGGACATAAATCAAGTTAATCATTATAAGGGAGATCTGTTTATCAGCATTTCATAGTAATTAAGATTTCTAACTTAAATCTAATTGATATAAGACGAATTTAAATTAAAACATATATTTAGAAAGGCATTTTCTGTTATGGAATGGATCTAGCAGTCTGCTAATTATGTATTCCTCAGAAAACAGCTGATTTTGACTAAGAAGCACAAACATGCTGTCTGACTGAATGTATTTCAGAAAATTATCTTTTTCTCTCTCTGCATTTTAGGGAGCCAAACATAAATTTACTTAGTTAGGAAGGCCAAAACAACCCATGTTTTGTACATCAGCTCCTTCCTTATTGGTGGTGGTTTTTCCAACATCTATTAAAATGCAATCCACATTGTAAAATTTATGCGTTTACAGTATATAATTCAATGGTTTTTATTACATTCTCAGAGTTGTGCAAGTATCACCACAATCTTAAATTTAGAACACTTTTATCATCCCCTAAAGAAACCTTGTACCCATTAGCAGTTAATCTCCATTCCTCATCGTATTCTCCTGCTGTAGGAAACCACTAATCTAATTTTCGTCTCTCTAAATTTGCCTATTCTGGACATTTCATAAAAATTGAATCACATAGTATAAATTTATGACTGGCTTCTTTCATTTAACATATTTTGGAGTTTCATCCATATTATATAGCATGTGTCAATACTTCATTCCTTTTTATGGATGTGAAATATTTCATTGTATGGAAATACCACATATTGTTTATCTTTTCATCAGTTGACAGACATTTAGATTATTTTTACTTTTTAGCTATTATGAATAATACTGCTTTGAACATTTGTGTACAAGTTGTTATGTAGACACCTGTTTTCATTTCTCTTGGGTATATATCGACTAGTGGAATTGTTGGGTTACATGGTAAGTGTTTAATAATCTGAAGAGCTACAAATCTGTTTTCTAAAGTGGATGCCACCAGCAGTGTATTAGGGTTCCAGTTTTTCCACATCCATGCTAACGCTTGTTTCTCTTGATAATAGCCATCTGAGTAAGTGTGAAGTGATAACATATGTGGTTTTGATTTGCATTTCCCTAAGGACTAATGATAATGAGCATTTTTTCACGTGCTGTTAGACATTTGATATCTTTTTTGGATAAATGTCTCTTTTTTTTTTTTTTGAGGGCAGTGTCACTGGCCCTCATATGTGGGACCCGAACCAGGGCCGCTGGCTTCCGAAGCCAGCGCTTAACCACTGCGCCACTTGGCCGGCCCTAAATGTCTCTTTAAATCCTTTACCTGTTTTAAAATTGTGTTGTCTATGATTGATTTGCATCAATTAATCAATATTTATTATTGATAAACATTTTTATATATTTTAGTTACTTGAAAATTTCTCCCATTCTGTAGGTTATGTCTTCACTTTCTTGATGGTATTATTTGTCCCATAAAAGTTTTTAATTTTGATATAGTCCAATTTATCTATTTTTTTTCTTTTGTTATATCTAAAAAACCATTGCCTAATTCAAGGTTACGGAGATTTACTCTTATTTTTTTTCTGTAAGAGTTATAGTTTAAACTTTTACATTTAAGTCTGTAATCCATTTTGAATTAATATTTGTGTACGGTGTGAGAGAGAGAGGGATCCAACTTCATTCTTTTGCATGTCGCCATCTAGTTTTCCCAGCACCATTTGTTGAAAAGACAGTTCTTTCTCAATTGAATTGTCTTGGTATCCTTGTAGAATTTCAGTTGACCATAAATATAAGAGTTAATTTCTGGACTTTCAATTCTATTTCACTGACCTAAATATCTTTATTTATGCACTATACACTATCTTGATGACACTAGTTTTGTGTTAAGTTTTGAAATTGGCAAGTATGAGTTCTTCAACTTAGGTCTTCTTTTTCAAGATTGCTATTCTAGGTAACTGGGTTTCCACATGAATTTTAGCTTCACCATGTCACTTCACACAAATAATCAGCTAAGATTTGTTAAAGGTTTGAGTCAATCAATTTGGGGAGAACCCCTTAGATTTTTGTATTCATAATACTAAACTTAAGTTCTGCCTATTTTATCCTTTCTTACAAAAGTAATTTTTTTCTACTTTTAATTCTCCATAACTAGGTTTTATATATATATATATATATATATACACATTAAAAGATAATTCTTACAGTGTATTACTGTTAAACTAACCAGGAAGAAAAATGAAATAGTTTCTGTATTGTAAAAAAATACAAGATTGTATAGGCTAAATACTTCTAAAACGAAAACCTAAAACTATCATAAAGAGGAGTGCCAGGAGAGGTGCCAAACTATTTTAGAGCCGTATAAACAAATAGTGGCCTTTTTTGAGCCTTTTGAGCTTCCTTTGCTTGCCCACTCCAAACTCTTTGGAGTGTACTTTCTTTTCTAATAATGGCCCTTGAGCCACTACTGCTCAGGCCACTTCTGCCTCTTTGAAACGTATGTTTACTTCTAATATACCCCTTTTCTGCAACTTTACCTCTCTGACCCATGCCTCCATTCTTCGATTCCACAAGACCATGATCCTGGTACACACACACACAATCATACACATAAAAAAAAAAAAAAGAAGAAGAAAAAATAAAGAAATAAACAAATAGCAAAATTCTATGTCACAGAAGAATTTCCATAGCCCTTGGCAGTTTTATTTTGTTGGTTTTCTGATGTGATTCATTTTGTATTTGTAAGTATTAGCAAAAGTTTATGTATGGGGAAAAATTAGATATGAATAATACCTCATTGGAATGTGATGAGGGTTAGAAAAATGAGTATTTTAGATTTTTATAATTGAGATTCCATTGGTCCCTAGAATAAGACATGGGTAGCTATTTGATAGTGTATATGGTTTTGTTTAGTAACTTAATACCATAACCCAGTGATTCTTGACCTTGGCTGCTATGCATTAGAATCCCTAGAGAGCTTTTGAAAATCCAGATATCGCATACAGCACACCAAACCAACTGAATCAGAATCTCCAGGGGACTCAGACATCAACATTTTTAAAGTTCCCTGGTGAATCCAATGTGTAGCCAACGTTAGAACCACTGCCATAGATACCTGAAAATATAGGTGAGATTGAGCTCAGGAAAATGTAATTATCCTGAATGGCAATTAAAGGGTATGGAATTATCAGGATGTAATGATTTGGATTTGCCTTTGTCTGTGAACCAATAATAAAAGATTATTAATAATCACTGGAACTCCAAAATTTGGTACTGTGAAGATCAGTTATGCATACCACCAAATGGATAGGCATTTGTTTGACGGGAAAAGTCCACGGCTAAGGAGTTATGTTTGAAAACCACCAGTTTATTGGAAAAGCACTGGGTTGAGCGTTTAGGAAGCTGTGTTCTAGTGTTAACTCTGCTGTGTTACTTTGAAACAGGGTATTTAAATTATACTTTATATAATGAGGTAGTTGAACTGGAGGTGATCACCAAATTATTCAACAAGTTGGATTGCCTACTGTGCTAGGCAAGGATGCAGGAATGAACAGCACATTAAAAAGCTTAAAAACTCACAGAAGACAGAAAACATGCAGAATGTATAAGTGCAGTAAGTATAGTGAAATGTTCAGGGAGTTAAGGGAGCAGAGAACTGTACTTCATCTGGTTCATTATTGGGACAAACACTATAGTTGCCTCTTCAGCAACCATTCACAAATCCCTTCTTCCTTACTGGCAGAACCCCTCTATAGAATAGGCTGAAGATGGCAGATGATGCTTGCTTTTCTAGCCACCCTTGCAGCTGGGGCAAGGATGTGTGACTTGGTGCTGGTCATTGAGACCAGAAAGAAATCTGCTGGACAGTTTTCCTTATAAAAGTTGACAATTAAGAAAGTGCCCTTCCTTCTTGTCCTGACTATGTGCATGAGGATTTTGCTATGTGTATGATACTTAGTGTTACAAGGTCATCTTGAGACTGATGGCCTAAAAACAAAGGCCTCCACGCTCGTTATAGAGCCTTGATCTTTGCTGTCAACATTGGCTGCCGAAGCAACCTTACAACCACCTACCTGTGGACTTGTTAAGTGAGATAATAATAGGTATGGTTTGAACACTTGCTGCTTTAATAGTGGCCTGTGGATCAGCAGTGTCAGTATCATCTGGGATGGTTGTATATTAAATGCAGAATCTCAGCGCTCACGTCAGACCTGCGTCAGAATCTGCACATTAGTGGGATCACTAGGTGAATGAGATGCACATTAAAGATAGAGAACCGCCAGTTTAAACCACTTTTAACAATGTATTCTGTTATATGTAGTTACAAACATTCTTTCTAATATAAATATACTGTGGATTGACCAAGTGCCGTATTTTTAAATAAGAAAATACTTGACCATAAAGACTTCTGATTCAGATGTAGAAAGTTACAAGAGACGTATTATTCTCACCATACTAAGCAGTATAAACTACATAATCATAGTTTAAAAAGTTTAACCTATCAGCTTGAGGATACAAATCTAAATGACTCCAGAAAGTGAAAAGTCCTCCATAAAAGAGATGATCCACTCCTGCTCTCTTTCCTGACTGAAATGTAGGGGAAAGGAGGAAATGACCATAGAGAGGAGTAAGGAGAAATCAATCTAACTTGTAACAAACGTTTAATGACTGTGGGAGGGCTGGCAGAAGAGAGTAGAATCCACAGATGCCCCAGACCAGTGCTGTCCTCTAGACCTTTCTGTAGGGATGGAACGTTCAGTATCTGTGCTGACCAAATGTGACTAGTGTGGTTGAGGAACTGAATTGTTAATTTGAATTCATTTAAATTTACATGGTCACATGTGGCTAGTGGCTACTACACTGGACAGTGCAACCCTAGAGACAGAGTGAGCCTGCCCTGTCCCCCAGTTCTTTGCTACAGGTCTTCACATAGTGTTAGGGATACTGCTCCAAAACAGGCAATGAAGCAGAGCTGAGAAAATTCCCAAGGCACAGGCTTCCAGCTGGCCGAGACCAAGGCAGAGCCAGGGGAGTGGAGAGTAACCCCTTCCAGGCCATTCCCTACTTCACAGACTGTAGAGCAGACAAGACAGGAATGGGGCCGAAAGATCCCCCAAGGCCCAAAAAGCAGGGGGTGGAACTGGAAAACAAAGAGAGCTCCCCAGTCACCTGGAAAGTTGTCAGCCTCAGCTACACATCGGGAGAAATCTCTCACACTTTACAGTTCAAAAAGTAGGCAGCTGAGGGCTGGCCGAATGGCGTGGTGGTTAAGGGCTGGCTTTGGAAGCCAGCGGCCCCAGCTCGGGTCCCACATATGAGGGCCAGTGACACCTCCCTCAAAAAATAAAAATAAAAAATAAATAAAAAGTAGGCAGCTGAGGAAATCCCCAGAACCCCACCAGTGTTCTCATCCCAGGCCTTGCTGAAGAGGAAACCCGATCCTGTCGTCAGAATGTTTGGAGCCAATGAGGAACTGAAGCAAACTAAAGTAGTAGAGCCCAGATCAGTTTACCTATAGGGCATGATGATTTAGCACTGACTTAGGGAGCATGCTACATTCTGGGAATAAAGACTATTTCCTTCAGTCTCTGCTATACTTTTATACAAAACGCCCAGTACGCAAATATCTTAAGACACAGGGGACCCATCGTCAAGAAAGTAAACAGCTTAAAAATAAAAAAATAACTCTACCTTTAATTAAGGGCTGGCCGAGTGGCACGGTGGTTAAGCGCTGGCCTGGGAAGCCAGCGGCCCCGGTTCGGTCCCACATATGAGGGCCAGTGGCATTGCCCTCAAAAAAATAAAAATAAAAAATAAAAATAAAAAAAAGAAAGTAAACAGCCAATAGAAGACCTGTGATGACCCAGATACTGGGGTTATCATTTGAGGATTTTGAAATAACTATGACAGAAATGCCAAAGAACCTGGTGGACCAGGTGCACAGCACGCGTGCAGAGATGAGGAATTTCAGTGGAGACATGGAAACTATTGTTTTAAAAAGGACCAAATGGAAATGGCTAAAAACAAAAAATATAATGTCAGGAATTAAGATCCTTTAGATGGGCTTAACAAAAAAATACCTGCCCAGCCTTGGCCAGATTCCTGGGGGCAGTTTGTATTGTGGAAAGATTCCTTATGATTACACTGATTGATATCTACACAACATTCACTGCATTCATTATAAGCCCGCAAACATGCCTTTTGATAGAGCACTGCATAGATTCCTCGGGCCACATATTCTCACATATTTCCCTGGTAGTTTCCTGATCAAAAAGAAAATTCTCACTTCTGTGAATCCATAACAGGCTTTTCCAGATCATTTTGTTAGAATTTCCACCCGTGTTGGGAGAGAAACCAGAGCCATTCTTGGTAACCCGGTTCCCACCATGTGTGAGTACGTCTTGTTTGATCAGCTTGTGCTGCAGTTATGTCATTATTTTCCATTCCCTTCATATTTTCAATCTTACATTGAACATTTGATAATAAAATACTGATTTTCACATAAAAAATACTCTAGGTTTCCAGAATGACTAGTTTTTAAATAGGTAACGTTGTTAGTCTCCATCAAGGCTTAGAGGAACAGTGACCAAAAGTTTCAGGCTACCACACAGGACATACAGGAATTTATCTGCAGTTAGACCTTGAATTTCTGGAATAATTGCCTCTGCCAACCCCCAAAGGATTGTCACAGTTTGTTGCTTAAGAATAAGAAGGTGTAAAAAAAAAAATTTTTTTAAATAAGGTGAATTGTTTCTTTTTTTAATCTCTTTAAAATTTTATAGATTTCTGTATTTATTCCTTATTTATATTTTTTGATTCAGTAATTGTAGAGTAACTCATAATTACTCCCAAAAGAGCCTATATATATTTCCATAAATGGGAAAATTTCTGTTTGTTTATTTATTTATTTATTTATTTATTTATTTATTTATTTATTTTATTCCAGCTTGTATGACCAAAGTATTTCCCTGGAAACTTACAAATACATATTGAAGATGAAACAAAATGATTGTAGATGTTAATCTGGACTTTTTATTTTGGCTTCAATTACTTATACTTTTAATGATTTTTTGTTAGAGTAAAATAGTAATGAGTTAGTTACAGTAGT
The DNA here is from genome assembly GCA_033961575.1 of Aselliscus stoliczkanus. NCBI lineage: Eukaryota > Metazoa > Chordata > Mammalia > Chiroptera > Hipposideridae > Aselliscus > Aselliscus stoliczkanus. The sequence goes on from CM066732.1 coordinate 104,215,260, forward strand.
GAAATTAACAAACCTCTTTATTTTACAGGGAAAATATTTATCCCTAAACAGAAACCTATACAGACTTGTACAGAAGAAAAAGTATCCCTAGATCCAGAATTAGAAGAAGCTTTGACCAGTGCTTCTGACACAGAATTGTGTGACCTTGCAGGTAACTTCTAAAACATTAATTTGTGAATGAGTGTGGAGGGTAGGGGAATACCAGCACACATTATATACATGCTTCCTTTGCCTGCTAGCAAAGTGCTGTCAAATCAGTGACCACATATTTGGCTTTGGTTTTTATGCTATAAATCTGACAAAAGGAATTTCATTTCCTTAAGTTCTTTCAATTGTGAAATTTTTATATTAATGGAATTTATTGTATTATTGAAATTTTTTCCCATGTTTCCCTTTTTTGGAAGTCTTCATAAAAATCTTGTATCAGCTGGTGCTCAGCTAGAAGCTGTCCCATCTGAGCACTGAAAAAGAGTCTCCAGGGTCAGCTGTTGTCCCATTTCATCAGAAAGATCCCAAAATGGGTAACTGGAAAGCAGATGAAATAGTCAGCCCTGAGCTATACTTACGACTTGCCCAGCTTTTCTGAAGTTATGGAACACTGCAAACCTCCCTGTTATTTTCATCATTGCAGGTTTCTTATCTGAACCAGTGTCTTCCCCAGCTACCTCCATGTATGCCCATTTTCCTAGATAGAAAAATATGACACAGGGGGAGATCTTACTCTCAAGTAACTCCAAGATCTAATGTTTAAAGAAGCAGTGATGGTCCTTTGGGAAGGAAAAGGACAATCAGGGTGTGGTCCCACAGCCAGAGCCCGGTGTCTTATTCCTGGGGGGCTGAGGACTAATGGATTTGTAAATAGTGTATTCATCAGGCGGAATGAATGGGCCAGGGGCACACTGTAGCTTCTGCCTCATTTATGCAAAAGGGCATCAAAAACCAAAACCAAATGTATTTCTCCTGTCTTTTTTTGTTTGTTTTAGCTGAGCTATCCTGCCACCTGTTGGCAGCTCAGCTCGAACTGGGCATCGAACTGCTGTTGCTCAGAGCTCAGCTTGCACTCTTGAGCAAACTCTTAACCAACTGAGCGACTTGGCCAGCCCTCTCCTGTCATTTTTGAGGAATGCTACTTTAATGTTAAACATGAGAATTCAACTGTACTTTTAGTATTCTACTCTTGGCTAAAATACAACTGTAAATTAATATGAGAGTTATTAACAAATTTAAGAATAGTGAAGGTTAAGTTGAAAACCTGCCTTCTGTAGCATGATGTTGCTAGAAACCTTGTAAGAAGGATGAACAGCAAAAGAGATCATTTCAATTTTCTCTATAGCCACCAGATGGAGCTTAAACATAGATTTACATTTAGGGTTAGGCTGGCTTCCACTGTGTGTCTGATTCAGAAATGTGGGGAAACTAATAAGGGCATTGGTGAGAAAGAGATTGTAGGTGATTTTCCATCATGTTGTCTCCCAGTTTTAGGTTGCACAATCTGAATTTAATTGAGTAGGAAAATATCCAGAGAGTGTTAAAATCATCGATAGAAATTTTTGGTTGTAAAGTTAATTCTTTATGTTTAAAACTGATGGAAATAAAAAATAACTTTCTTTTTCTACATTTATAGCTATTCTTGGGATGCACAATTTGATAACGAATACACAGTTCTGTAATATAGTGGGAAGTAGTAATGGTGTCGACCAAGAACATTTTTCAAGTAAGTACTTACTACAATGCTTTGTGAATTCCAATCCTTTGTTGAATGTATTTTTTTTTCTCCATGTATCAACTTCAGTATATAGATACCAAATGTTATGTATATGTACTAGAAACGTAAGATTCTACTTGGATGGTAGTGACAGAGAAAAGCATTGAAAATAGAATATTAAATACTTTGTGCTTAGTGTGTCAGCAAACGTAATAGGAACCACTCTCACCTCAACAAATAATATTGTGCTGAACGTTATTAAGAGCTCATCAAATTTGGCTTTTGTTGACATTCATTTTTCAGTGTTAACAGATTTTCAAGAAATCTATAACAGTGCTGACAAACTACGTTATAAAATCAAATTCAAGAGAAACCACAGAACTATTCAGCCCCTAAACCTCTTAGTCTGATGCAAAGTATTAAATAGCCTAAAGCAAAACTTTCTTAAAAATTTATTTCTAGGATGCTTTAAAATTACCAAAGTAATACATACTTTTGTAGCATAATTTCATAATACCTAAGTGTATAAGGTAAGAAACAGAAGTGCCTGGTCATAGCCATTGTGCCTTCTACTCCCCACACCCCCAACTATTAACAATTTGGTATGTAGCCTTCTAGACTTTGTACTGTGTTTGTGCAAACTTTAGATACACACACACACACACACACACACACACGCACACACGCTATACGTAGTCTTTTGGGGTTTTTTGTTTTACAAAAATGGTATCATACTGTAGATATTTCTTGCAATTTAATTTTTCTTTAAAATACTATTGGCTGATTTTTTTTGAATGTTGACTGTGGGCCATGTTCTGTGCACAGCTCTTGAATGTGACTTGTTCTCATTTAATCCTTATAATAATTCTATGAAATAGGTATTTTTATAATCCTTAATTTGCATGTGAGAGAGCTGAGGTTTTGGAATGTCACACAAAGTCAGTGGTGAGGATTCTAACCCATGCTATGTTGTGCATCACTTAGCTATCTATCATGTTTCCCGGTTAGTGCCTACAGAGCTACCTCATTCAAACATCTGTATTGCTCTCCATTTTATTAATGTTCTATAATTTGGCCATTCCCCCTATTTTTTAACTTTTTGTTGTAGAAATGTTCAGGCATACGTAATAGAAGAGAAAATAATATATCCATCATCCAACTTCAGCTATTTTTTTTTTTTTTTTTTAAGATTTTATTGGGGAATTGGTGGAGGGGAACAGCGTTGGGGAATCGGGGAAGGGGAACAGACAAGTTGCCGTCTTCTTGTTCTTCAGTTTAGTTGCGGAGGATGTTGCTTCACTGTTGGTATCGTCATTGCGCTCTTCCCGGATGAGGCAGATCGGTCGCTGGCCTCTGGATGTTGCTCATCGCGGCTATTGGCAGCTCACGCTAGGCTGCCAGCCGCTCACACTGGCTGCGGGCCACACACTGCAGCCTGTGGCAGCCCACTGCAGCAGGGGCTGCAGCCCACACCATCACCGGGGCTCGCACAGCCCAGCTCCAGGTGGAGCTGTTGTTAGCTGTAGAGGGCAGTGTCACTGGCCCTCATGTGGGATCCGAACCGGGGCCGCTGGCATCCCAAAACCAGCGCTTAACCAATGCGCCACTCGGCCGGCCCTAACTTCAGCTATTTTTAACATTTTGCTTCGTATCATACATTGTCTGCCTCCCTTCCCACCCCTTCCACTTTTTTTTCCCTAGAATATTTTAAAGCAGATCCTGTTCATTTGAATGACTTTACCCATAAATATTTCCATATATGTCTTTCCCAAATAAAGACTTAATTTTAACATGCCATTATCAAACTTAAAAATTCACAATAATCCTTCATATTATCTAATACCCAGTCTATGTTCAGACTCTCCCTATTTTCTCAAAAACATCGTTTTGCAGTTGGTTTGTTAAAATCAGGATCTAAATAAGGGTCACACAGTGTATTTGGTTGTCATTGGTTTCAGTTTTTCTTAATTTCTTAATAGTTCTCCTCAACTTCTTTCCTCCTTATGCCATTTATTTTTTGAAGAAACTGGTCATGTAGAATTTTCTACATTATGGAGTTGGCTGATTCCAACCTTATCCCTTCTTTTTACATGTTTCCCTATCTCTTAGGTTTCTGTAAGCTATTATTTTCTAGAGGCTTGATCAGATTCAGCGCAGTTTTTTGATTTTTGTTTTTTGACAAGAATGCTTTCTATGTGGTGATTCAACCACATTAGGAAGCATATGAAGCCTGGTCATTCCTCTTTTGGGAATATGTTAACATTGATCAATGGGTTCAAATATTAGCAGACTGATCCATCCATTTAAAGTTCTCCATGAACTTTTCTTAATGGTTCAGCATCCCATTGACCGGATCCATTATTTCGTTAGGTAGCAAGCCTCCTTAAATACGTATATTCTATGGAATAGGGAAAGAAATCTTTGGGTTTTTATAAAATAGAAAATTGAGGAAGAATTCATTCAGTTTTCCATTCAGCAAGGAAACTCTTCTCCGGCCCACTTGCTCTACCATCTTGCTGACCCTCCGGGAGAGGAAACCCACTCTTTCCTTTAGCAGAGCTCTTCTTTGTACTGAACCAAACTCTGCCTCCTGGCAATCTACACCTGTTCTGGCCCAGCCTTCAGAACAACCTGAAATTGCTCTTTTCTCCTTCCACAGGATAAATCTGAAAACAATGGGGATTCTTTATTTTAATGTATACTTCCAGATCTTTCAGCTGTCCCCAGAAAAATAATTTTCAGACCTTCGTCTAAGTTGATCTCCTCAGAATGCTGTGTGTGTGTGTGTGTGTGTGTGTGTGTGTGTGTGTGATATTTGAAAAGGACAGGTTCCTCTTAGAGGGAATTTATTGGATGAGTAAATAATATACTTTGTCTTAAGGTGAGTTTTGCTCCTAAAAACTAGAGGAGGGCAGATAGGAAGAACTAAGCCAGTCAGTGACCCTGTCAAGTCTTTCCATGTCAGTTCTTAACTTTTTTGCGGTCATTTGCTTCTTTGAGAATCTGGAGTGATAGGTGCTCTCCGCAGAAAATTTATCCATAAAAGTTTGCCTGTTCTAGGTGTTCGTAGACCTCCATGCACATCTCAAAGCACACTTGTATCTCATTAGAGTGTTTGAGGCTTCTAGGTCCTCTTGCAACTTTGTGTAGTTGGATCCTGGCCATGTGTGTTGGCACAGTATATATGGTGAAGGATTGGGGGTAGGAGTGAAGGAGGGCAGTCATTTTGGGCACTTCTGCCTCAGTCGCTCTTGTGTGTACCATTACGCTCTGTTCCCCCATTCCCTGTTCCTACTCTTCTTCCTGATAGAGAGTTCTCCCCCTTTCCCATTGTGTAGTACTCCCCATGGGGAGAAGAGACAGTGTGTCCTTCCATCATCTTAGTCTTCTCATCGAGGCTATAGTTCCTCAAGTCTGTGATCCTTCCTGCCTTTACATTAATTACTAGATCTCAGACAAAACAATACGAGGTGTTAGATTTGTTCATGTTTGAACTTTCTCTTAAACATGGCTAAAAATAAATGGGATCATTGGTTTGTGTTGTCAGATGTATTTTAGTGGTGAAGATACCTTGTAATACACCAAGAAGCAGTGAAAATATAATTTTTGAAGGCTGATACATTGCAAAGAAATGTTGAATTATGTTTGGTATACAATTAAATTTTATTTGCGTGCTTTAAATATGTGTCAAAACATAAAGGATCATTTAGATATTATGGAAAAGAAACTTTTAAATTAGTTTCTCAAATAGTGTGTGTGTGTGTGTGTGTGTGTGTGTGTGATATTAGCAAATTAATATATGTGTCCACTGAAATAGTATTAACCAGTGAGAGACTCTTGCTTTTCTCATTTGTAACTACAGATGTGGTAAAAGGTGAAAAGATTCTTCCGGTCTTTGATGAGCCACCAAATCCAACCAATGTTGAAGAGAGTTTAAAGAGAATTAAAGAAAATGATGTTCGTCTTGTTGAAGTTAATTTGAATAATATAAAAGTAGGTATACTAAGCAAACAACATTTTGAATTGCTTTGAGTTAGGTAGATCTAGGATGAGGGCCGAGCAGTTTTGATGTAGTATAATTCTTTCTACTTAAAGGTAAAGTTTTTGCTCCTAACAGTATTCTAACACAGATTACTTAATATTTTAGAAATTAAAGTATTACAGTATTATTTGGCTTGGTTTTTAAAGAATATCATATAAAAATGTAAACCCTACAAACTGTCAGTGTAAATCTCTCTGGCTTCCAGAGTACTGCCTACTTTTAGGAGCATTTGTCTTTTGAGTTTTGTTCTTTTAATCATGTTTCTTAAGGTATAATTTACATTTAGTAAAATTCTCCCTTTTTAGTGTACAGTTCTATGAGTTTTAACAAATGCATACAGTTGTACAACCATCACCACAATCAGATGTAGAACATATCACACCCCTTTGTCCTCCTTCTCTGACCCCAGCTCTAGTCCTAATATGTTTTCTTTCCCTATCATTTTGCCTTCTTCAGAATGTCATATAAATATAATCACGTAGTATGTAGCCTTGTGAGTCCGGCATCTTTCAGTTAGCATAATGCATTTGACTTTTCACCCATGTTGCATATCAGTAGTGTGTCCCTTTGTATTATTGGATAGTGTTCCATTGTGTGGATATGGTGCCATTTGTTTATCGATTCACCAGTTGATAGACGTATAACTTGTTTCCAGTTTGGGTTGATTATGAGTAAAGCCACTGTACACATTCACATACAGTCATGTTTTGTGTAAACAAGTTTTCATTTTTCTTGAATAAACACCTTGAAGTGGGCTTTCTGGGATCTTATGGGGTTTATAAATGCACCTCTTCCTAGGAGTAAAGAAGGAAGAAATGAGTTACAGGGGCATAGGAATAGTTAATGACCAAAGAGTACGTTCAGATTATCCTTTGGGTATTGGCCATTGTGGAATAGCTTCATTACAAATTCCTCATTTTGAACCTTGTTTTATCTGAATTGGAGTTTGAGGGAGCATCTGGAAATTACAAGAGCCTAGGGAATAAGACCGTTAGTGGGTGTTTCCTCCTGTGAGTGGAGGGAAAAAAGCCTTGGAAAAAGCTAATATCCTTAGTTGGTCACTAATTTTATTCTTAAAAATTTAGTCCTCATATATCTTTGTCTCTAAATTAACAGTAATTATCTGAAAATAACCAGGCTTCAGGGAATTGAAGTCTTAGTACTAAAGGGAAAAATTAGTGCCTTCTAGATCTATATCTTGCCACATTTCAAGTAGTATAGGGTTAATCTCTCAATACCTTGTAGCTTAAAGGACTGAGAACAGTATTCAACTGCTTCAGGAATCATACTCATTAGAGGTGGGCTCCCACATCTTTCTCTTTGTAGAAAGCAGATCCACTTTGAATACTCAAGTGTTGGCTTTTTTTAATATGAATGATTAAATGTAGAATAGCAAGAGTTTCTTTAATCTAAATGCTAGAGAAATGGTAATATGTACTCTGCTCTAGGTAAACAGTGTGCAAATGTACCATAATACAGAAGTCCAATAGATATGGAGGAGGCTGAGTTATTTATTTTCACTTGTAAACTAACTGTTGTGTGTTTATATAATTTCTGAGTACATTTTAATGAGAATGGTAAATACAGATATATTTGAGTAATAAACTGAATGTCCTGAAAACTGAAATGTAATGTTTCATATTATTGTTTCTCAAGAATATCCCGATTCCAACCCTAAAAGATTTTGCGAAGGCTTTGGAAACCAACACACATGTGAAGCATTTCAGTCTTGCAGCCACACGGAGCAATGACCCTGTTGCAATTGTAAGTAAGCTACCATGGATAACACTGGAATTAAGACTGCATGCCAGGGTATGTTACAAGGGAGGCTGAACTGTGATTTTGTGAACAAGATTTACTCCTTTTTTTAGTTGATGTTTAGCTCACTATTAGGCAGTACCTGATTTACTACTGTTTTATGTTAATTTTTCCTTTCTATCTTTCCTGTAATTTTTTAAAACATAAATGGAGTCATGGAAAATATGCTGTTCATCAACTTAATTTTTCACTCAACAGTAGTTCTTAGAGATCTTTTTGTATCAGTACATAAAGTTTCGTGGCATTTTTTTTTTAACACCTGAAGAAGATTACATTTATGAATCTATAGTGTTAAATTTTGTCAAATGCTTTTTTTGTGTTTCTTGACATGATCATGTGGTTTTTCTCCTTTTTATTATGCATTGATTAATTTTTGTATATTAAACCAACCTTGCATTCCTGGGGAATATGCCACTTGATCATGGTGTGAACATTTTTCTACACTTGGCTTTGAGGCCACCGCTTCCTTTGATTCTCCTGCCTTACTGGACATCCCTTCTCTGCAGCAGAGGTCCCTACGCTGCTTCCTCTTCCTATCCCCAACCTTTCAGCATTGGAAAGGCCTAGGGCTCGACCATAGGCCCTCTTCTTTCTGTCTACACTCACTTTCTGGGTGAACTCATTCTATTTCATTGCTGTATACTATCTATATATATTGATGATACCCAGTGTTACTATTTTCAGTCTGTACCTCTCTCTTGAACTCAGTGCTCTTGTCCAGCTACCGACTTAACAGCTTTACTTGGATGTCTAATAGACATAAGTCCCAAACCAAACTTCTAACTTCCATCCCATATCTATTTGTCTCACACTTTTTCTTTTCTCACTAAATGGCAAATTTCATTCCTTCATTTGCTCAAGACAAAAAGAAAGGGAGTTACCCTTGATTTACCTTTCTCAAAACCTTAACGTATGTCCAGTTCCGTCTTCAAAATATTTCTCAAATTCAACCACTTCTCATCATTTTCACAACTACCACCCTGGTCTAAGCCAGTATCTTCTCTCATCTGGATTATTGCAATAGCCCCTTAATTGAGCTGCCTGCTTCCATCTTACCCATTCCAAAGCCAACTCTTTACACAATATCAAAAGTGATTCTTTTAAAACTTAAGCTTAATTATCTCATTCCTATAATACTCAGAACCTTCCATCAGCTCACTATCTGACTAAAAGTAAAAATCAACATCTTTCTTTGGCCTTATAAGGCCTCACATAAGCAGACCTCTCCTCTGTGTGCCCTTTGTCTCATTCTACTGTAGCTGTACAGCCTTCCTACTCTTCCTTAAAAATGCCATGCAGGCTCCCACCTCAGAGCCTTCATACTTGTTCCTCTTACCAAGAACCTTCTCCCTTAAGATATTCCACATGTTTCACTTCATCACTTTGTCTTTGCTCAAATGTCACCTTCCAGGCAAGGCCTTTCCTGACCACCCTACATAAAATAGCAACCCTGCCCCTACCCCCAGCACTCCTCATCTGCTCTACTTTGCCTTTTTTCTTCCTCTGTGGCTCTTTTTACAATCTGATGTTACATTTTGCTTACTTATTTATCTAAATCCCCTCCTACCACTAGAATGCAAGTTCTATTAGGCAGGGACTTGTATGTTTTATTTCTGAATCAACAGAGCAGTACTAATCAAATAATAAGCCATCAATAATATTTGAATAAATATGTGGATGAAAAAAACAGAGGATGAATAAGGGATTTGTTCTAGGTCACATAGCTAGCTGTTGCTAACAGAAAGTAGAAATTACAACTGTGTAGATAGTTGTCCCAAGTCCTTTCTAGTATCCCTTCTGGAGCCCCCCATTGCCTTTTTTTTAATTTGACCTTGTTTCTACCCCTGCAAGGGGCTATTTTATATAAACTCACATTCATATTCTAACTTTTCTCTTTCTCTCTCCCTCCCTCCCTCTCTCTTCCCCGCCTTTTCCCTCTCCCTCTCTCCCCCTTTCCTTCACTCCCTCTACTTCTTCTCATTTACAGGTTTCTGTTAGTTAATTAATATGGTGTTTATTAAGCACTGGTTCGAATGCCTAGCACTACTGTATCTTGTGAGAAATGTAATGGAAGCAGATTGATTGAAGACGTAGCATTCCTTGAAGAATTGACCATTTGGTTAGCCCCTTCTCCGAAATCTTTGTGCTTTTGCAGTTCTAGTTATCTGTGATCTTTTTTGGCCTTCTGCCTTAGGCATTCCTTTTGGTGTCTGCCTTGGAAATTAGTCCATAATTTACCCTCATTTTGGCTTCACAGTAAGCCAGCTGCAGCAGGACCCAAATAAGGAAAGATGTTCCAAGGCGACATTGATGAAGTTAGTCCAACACAGAAACTGACAAAGTATGAGAGACACAGGAGAAAGAACTATGACATAGGGTGTGAATGAACCTAAAAATGTGAAAAGCAGTGGAAAATGCTACCAGCAGAGAATTTACATGTGACAAAAAAAATCTAAAGATTGTGACAGGGTACTTGTGCAAAGTAAATACATGTGAGACCTGTGAGGTAAGTGTCAAGCTAAAATAATCTAATGAGAAACATTCAGGCAGTTATGTTAATTAGCATATTTGTTTATGGTATGTACAGTGTGTAACAGTGTCGAATTTTAATCTTGAAATGTTTTCTTTAATTTCTAGGCTTTTGCAGATATGCTGAGAGTAAACAAAAATTTGAAGAGTTTAAATATGGAGTCCAACTTTATTACAGGAGCTGGGATTCTAGCACTGATTGATGCATTAAGGGATAATGAAACCCTCACAGAGCTCAAGATTGACAATCAGGTGAGTGCGCTGCAGCAGTAACTTGGACGAAGCTGCCCCCCATGTTGCTGTGTAGCCCCGTGGACTCAGGAGGTGGTGTGAGGAGGACGTTTAGGGAGCCATTCAGGAAGCTGGTGGTATGAAAGGGGATGAGAGCACATTTGAGGTACCCAGAATATTAACTTAGTATTTATTTTTTGTATTCTTTCTTAGTATATTCATAGAGTTGTGCAACCATCACCACTGTCTAATTCCAGAACATTTTCATAACCCCAAAAAGGAACTCCATACCCATTAGCAGTCACCGCCCCACCCCACCCCACCTCCCACCCCCACCCACCCCTGCCCAATACCAGCTTCTGGCAACCAGTAATCTATTTTCTGTGTTTATGCATTTGCGTATTTTGGACAGTTCGTGTATATAGAATTTTATAATATGTCAGCTTTCTTTCACTTAGCAATATGTTCTGGAGTTTCATCTATATTGTAGCATATATGAAAACTTATTCTTTTTTATGGCTGAATAATATTCTGTTACATTTGGATTTTCTACTTTTTGAATATTAGGAATAATGCTGCTGTGAACATTCTTATACAAGTTATTATATGAACATGTTTTCACTTTTAATGGGTGTAGACATAGGAGTGGAATTGCTAGGTCATATGATAACTCTATGTTTAACTTTTTGAGGAACTGCCCAATTGTTTTCCACCATAACTGCACCATTTTACATTCCTACCAGCATGTCTGAGGGTCCCAGTTTTTCCATTTTCTTGCCAACACTCGTTACTGTCTGTCTTTTTGATTACAGTCATCCCATGGGTATGAAGTGTTATCTCATTGTGGTAAATCCACAGTTTTTTGTGGATTAATGATCTATACCAATCTTTAAAATGTTGTTTCTCTTATATATATTGTAAAAATTGGGGAAATTTTGGGCCAGCCGAGTGGCACGGTGGTTAAGCGCTGGCTTGTGAAGACAGCGGCCCCGGTTCGGGTCCCTAAAAAAAATAAAAAAATTAAAAAAAATTGGGGAAATTTTAAAAGACCAACAGAATCAGTATGTACCTCAATGTCTTAGTCTTGACTTACCTTGAAAAGTATTTTGATCTAATATATGTTTAATACTGTTCTGTATTTCTGATTATTCCAGAGGCAGCAGTTGGGGACAGCTGTAGAAATAGAAATGGCCAAGATGCTCGAGGAAAATACAAATATCCTTAAGTTTGGATATCAGTTTACACAGCAGGGACCCCGAACCAAGGCAGCTAATGCTATAACGAAAAACAATGACTTAGGTAAGACATATGCAGTATCAAATGAAATTCTGAATTGTGTCGTTCAGCTAATGTATTAGAGGAACTTTTTTTACTTTTAAAATAAATTTCAACAGAGTGAGATTATTGGGCCTTGGTTCTAAAATATGCACAGTCCTTTTTATACTGAATGAATCAGAGTTCAGTTTAAATGAGGTTGTAGTGATTATTGGGATGGTTAGTGGGTAAAATCTACTTCCCGTGACAATCATTTCACAGCTTTAAGTGAACAAAGTTTTCTACAACAAACATTACACTAAGTGCTTCCTATAACAAAGATTTTTCCAGCTATAAGTCACCGCTGAGCTGTTGAAACAAAGACTTCAACATTATAGGAACGTTTTTTCCCCTTTTATCAAATAGGCTGAGGAAAAATTCAATTTTATATGATAAAATATAGAATAACTATAATTTTAACCCATCTTACAGTCAGTGGCATGTAAATGTTTGCTATACTTACCAGTCTTCCTAACACAGCTATTACTGGGTGGCTGGTCTTCTCACTGCACACGCCTAGCTCAGTAGCCTCCCCTTCTGGCATGGTTTCTGTTGGACTGCTGAGGCTTGTGGCTTCTGCTTGAACTATATTTTCCAGCCAAGGCTGAGTTCAAAAATATGATGCTCATAATTTTGTTTCTACGTGTTTCCAAAAATCAACTCTTAAGTATGGTGTTTGTCATTGAAATACTCGTATTTTACAAGATGCATTTAGACAAGAATTCAAATAAAACTTCTTAAAGGGAGTAACATTTCAAAGTGTTGCAGTTCATTTAAGCTTTAGCCACATTTGAATTGAATTTGCGTTCTTTAAAGGTTTTTGGAGCAGAAAAAATATAGCTTCATAATCCAGATCACTGGGGAAAATAGTAGTTCAAACTCTTTCTGCCTTTTGATGGACTATAGTTTCCATAGAAGATTTTAGCCTCTTGCTTTTTAAAAGAGAAAATTAGTGTGTTTTGGTGTATTTTTGATTCTTAATGGCATGTGCAAAGTCATGTTAATTATGTTAGTATTGGTTCACTAGTTGGCTTCTGTATTTTCCTTCAGGTATTTAATTTTGCTTTTTAGAATCATGTTTCCCAAGTCTGACTAAACCTCACAGATAATTGGAGAGCTTCAAGACATATCGATTATTGGCTCTAAAAAAGTTTTTACTTAGTTATACTTCATTGTAATTATCTATTTTCAAAGCTTTTTTTTTTACAGCGTTTTGAGGGCAGGGACCATGTCTGTCTGTGAAATCCACAGCTCTACACCATGCCTGACAATAGTAGGTACTTAATAAAGATGTCTAAAATTAAAAAAGAAAGTGATAGAAATTAAACCCTGCTCAGAGTTACAATTTTCTGGTAACTACACAGCCATAAACTTAAGCAAAAAGCACGCTCCATTTTCCCTCTCCTTTGAAACTACCTTAGCTATATCCCGGGATCCCACCAACAGATTTGTAGCCCCAGCTGTTTCCGTCACTTGTGTCCCTCCCAGCAGGCGTCATGCAGGAGAGCAGCACAGTGAGGACCATGTCAGTGACAGTGACGCCAGCCTGTACAAGGCCTCAGCACTTGTGCTCTTCGGAGGGGCCTGCTGCGGCAGGCACTTTGTCCAGATTTCTGTAAAAAAAGAAGAGAGGTTTTTGGCGGATGGGTAGTAAGGGGACAGATAAAAACTATTTCCTAGGCTGCTTTGTGTTGACACTGAGCAGTTGAGTAGCTGTCCATGGCCGTGTATAACAGACGTGAGGAGGCTGTGCTAAAGAAGTTGTGGTCTGACACAAAGCAGAACTGAGAGAAGCAAAAGCTTTGTGCCGACAGCTCTGTCGGCCAGCCCCCACCGCACCTCCACCCAGTGCTGTTTCATTCTGATCCAAACTAGATTTTCAGACATGGAATCTCGATTCTCAGGTATGAAATGAGAATGAGGACATTCCTGCATTTGGGAATTACATGGATGAAAGGTCAGATTTGGGAGCAAGCAAGTTATTTACGTGCTGAGGATACCCTGCCAATTTTTGAACTGACTCTCATAGCAGGAGGCTGCCTCCAGAATAAATTTCTTAGTACTGGCCACTTGAAGCTAACAATAAGAAAGAGATGTCAGCAGATTTAAGAGGAATGATAGGAGAAGCACTTAAGATTACATGGTAAAGAACTTAGATTTCTTTGGATTTTATGTGGGAAGCATTTGGAAGCCATTTTAGGCCAGTGGATGCATGATAAAAATGCTAGTTCAAAAAAATTATTGTTACTCTTCTAAAGATAGGGGGGATATGAGGTTAGTTAGAACATTCACAATTGACTGATCATGAAGTATTGAGAACTTACATTAGTGCAGTGAATTTTGGAAAGAAATTGCCAAGTGATTGGTAATGGGGCCAAATTTCTAAGCCTCTCATCTAGTGGCTGATCGAGGAATTGCTGGAAGGTAGCAAGTGGCACTGAGTGAGTGAGGACAAGAGTTGGAAACGTCTCTGCCCCGCCTTCTGCTGTGCTGTGCTCCCAGAACTCTCAGCTCGATGATGTTTCAGCTCTGCACTTTGCCCTCTGCCTCCAGGTCAAGGTGGCAAGCTTGAAGACCATGTTTTCTTCCATGCAGTCTAATATGTAGTTTCCAATATGTGGTACTATGTAGTCTAATATTTATTACCTCGATAAAGACGTATTGAAGAACAGGACTTGAAACTTGTATAGATTTTCTTGGTCATAAAATTTCACCTTGCAAATGGGGCTGTATCAAATCTCTAGTATTTTGATTTTCACAACGTCTTTCCCTCTTATTGTTTTCTTCATCTCAAGTGTTCATTGAAATAATTCTACCTACTCACCATCTCTCCAGCTAAGAAGTGTCATAGCTGTAACAGCAAAGAGGTTATGTGGTGTACATGCAATATTCAATATTCCTATCTTCACCCCAGCTCATTATATATATTATTTTCTACAATATTTGTCTTTACTCCACTCTGTCCTATAGCTCTTGTTTATAACATGCATTTTAACATCTGAAATGGCCTGCTGATAATATCCAAACCCTGCTGCAATTCAAAATTGTCTTGGAAATGTTCTACCTTAAAGAATTATCTAGTTTGCCTCTCAGATATTTCTATATTTTTCAGAGATCTGTATACATGGATAGGTTTGTTTTTGAGGACAAAAGTCTCTGTTTGATTTTTTTTTTCCCTTAATATTTCAGTCAACATAAGAAACTTGTTCTTCCTTAACGTGGACTAAAATTAGAGTCAGGGACATACTTAGATAAGTATTAAAATGCGTGTGGGAACCCGGGACTTTAGTCCTCCTGGTTGTTATTTGCCAGCTAGCTCCCAGCCAACGGCTGGACAAGCTCTTAGCATGTCATAGAGTGTCTGGTCTCAGCCACTGCAGGCCAGTAACAGGATCCAACAGTCAGAAAAGCATGAGAGCAGAGCACCTGTAGCCTGGCCAGGAGGTTGGGTGCATCTGTTGGCTTTTCATTCCTTTGTGAAACAGTCAATTCAAGCTGAACAAAGGCATTTGCCTTCCTACTTGCTTCCATAGACAGAAGAGAGTATAAAATTAATAGACCAAAAATCTAACTTAAACAGAGGAACTTACTAGTAAGAGTATCAAAACCAATAATGTGTAGATGCGAATCCTGTAACTGTAAAAGCTAAATTGGCTTTCCACAGCCCAAAAAGGATGGCCTGCCAGGGCCTCAGGACCCCCTGTAACCCCCTTTTGTGGTAGGTGATGGAGTTGAGTACTCTCTGTGGGGAGTTCACTGTGTTCTAACTACTGTGCTAAGCAGCTTGTTGTGCGTTTAACTGCCCAGCCATGAGGCACAGACACCATTATTCTCCTGTTACAGAGAATGAGCTGAAGCTCAGAGAGGTTCACTCACTTGCCAAGGAGCACACTCCAGAGAAGTGACAGCACCATGGTTCCCACTCTGTTTGTTGATGGCTCCAGAACCCATGCTTTTTGTCCTCCCTCGATAGGGCTTGGCCGCCATGCTGAGGAGTCCTGACCTGGGGCTCTGGGCAAAGTTCTCTGGTAGCTGATGGGTGAGAACAAAGGTAGCAAGACCCTAAAGTGGAATGCTGTGCCCTGCCATGGAGCACGGCCTCGCGGCCCGGGGTCCCCACTCCATGAGGAGACTGGGGTGCATGTGCCTTAGCTCTGCACTTTGTCCTTTACTCCGTCAGGCGAGCTAGGTGCTGACCTCTGGCAGCCACACTGTATGGTAGCCAGCTGTGACCTCACCGCACTACCAGGCCTACGAGTTTCATTACTTTGCATTTGTTGTTTTGTCAGAGCTCTGAGCGATTCATTTTGTAGGAGACAAGAGAAGGGAAATGTGGAGAGCAATAGCAAGTCACCTAGAAAAGTGACAAAACTGTTTTTGGTATGTTCGTTCACAGACTAAAGAAATAAATTGTAGTGCCTAATCAGAAGAGCATGCAAATAATTACTGTTAATACTTCTAAGCCCAGCTGCCAGAGTGCCATTTCAGAATCTAACACAGTAATTTATTGATCATTTTTAATGGAGGTATAAACTTTTTTAATAAAGGAGACAGGCACAATGACTTGAAGGTGATTGCTAAACACTGTTTCAGACTTCCAGCAGGGCAGTAAGCACAGGTGAGCTTAGGTCACGTAGTGCTCATTTTGAAGCCCCTCATTTCTCAACAGGTAAATGACAAGGATGAAGGAGGTGGAATTTTTTATTTATTTATTTTTTATTTTTTTTATTTTTTTAGCTGAGCCTTCCTACCACCTTTTGGCAGCTCAGCGGCAACTCAGCTCAGGCTGGGCATCGAACTGCTGTTGCTCAGAGCTCAGTTCACACTCTTGGGTGAGCTCTTAACCCACTGAGCCACTAGGCCGGCCCGGAATTTTTTATTTTAATGGCTATGTGAACTGGAAACAGGCATTTCACATTTGTATTGTCTATAACTGGATTATACAGAAACTTGTTTGTAATAAGCAAGTTAACTTGTACAAACTAACAGATTTCAAACATACTTTTTTTTCTTTTTCTCATAGTTCGCAAGAGACGTGTTGAAGGAGACCACCAGTAAGTCCCCCGAGGTATAACCTTCGAAAGACTTCAAAAGGTCACCAAAGGCTTATGTTGGTGATATCAGATGTAAAACTTTGCTGGGTAAAAGGGAAAAGACTGGAAATCTTTCTCTTTTTCTAAACTACATGTATCTTTTTTCTAATTTGGTACAACTTTCAAATTGTAAAATGAACAGTAGGTGATATTTTATATTTTAAAGTGTTTTTTCTACTTTCTGCTAAAATCCATTTTAATTTAGCTTAATTGAGTGGTTTATGTTGGGTCTTGGGTTAAGAAATACAATTATTAAAAACTGTAGGAAGTCATGGAGAGCAATACGAACACTTTAAGGACCAATCTTTCTTAAATCCAAAAGGGCCGTGGCTGATATCAGGACTGCTGTTGCACCGCTTAGGTACAAGGCACTTCAAAGCTTTCCTTAGTCTAGGACATGAAGACTTTCCCATGGTTTAGAAGACATGAGCTTGGCACGAATGTGCTTTGTGCTTCTGTCAAGAAAGCCCAATGCCAGAATTTTAAAACAGATTGACTCAAAATCTCATCTGTTTAGAAGTAAAAGCAGATCTCTAGGAGAGAAAATGGTCTCCTGTGCATTTCAGGTTACTGCACTTATCTGATGTGTTTTAAAAGGATAGTGACATCTAAATTCATTACTGGTTTTTATTTTAATAACATGGGCTCTATTAAATTTTTGTGAAAGCCCATAGTTAAAAGCATCTGAATAGGAAAGCTAATTGTCTTTTCTGAGAAGGCATACAGCCAACTCTGTTATTTAGAGTAAAACAAAAAAAGAAAGCTGTTGATAAACACATGAAATCAAAGATAACAAACATGATAGAGAGTAAGTCTGAGGAGTACATAGAACAGTCATTTAACTGATGGTTACTGTAAATTAGAAACTGGCACGTATATAAATCAAGTGTTGCACAGTTTAGTGAGAAGTTTTTATGCAGTGCAGAATTCTATAAATGGTATTTAATCACCATTCACTACTAATTTTCCAGCCAGTAAGGCAAACGGATCCTCTTCATCAATCTAATTTTTACTGTTTCCTTTCATCGTTTTTGTCCATATTGTATAAAAGTAATTTCTCATAACAAAGGTTGTCTTCCTGTTACTCAAAGTATGAAAGTGAACAATTGAAGTGCACTGTGCTGGGAAGACTGACAGAACCACCAGTGCGATAGAGGATTTGGACCTGCATCCAGGCTGGTTCAAGGCAGCGGCTGGAGCAGGAGATGGAGGCATTGCGGAGGCAGGGAGGGACAAAGGAATCTGAACAATCCTGGCCTCAAAAATGCAGGCTGGCTGTATTATTTACAGGGAGATTTTTCTAAAGGGAAGATCTCATTTCAGAGTAGCGGAGTGGTCTGTAGTTAATTTTTTAAATTGAATTACAAAATGTCTGCCCCTTCGGCTTGGGGTGGACAGTTTACCCAATGAGGTAGGCAGCTTCTTGTGTACTATGGTAATAAGTCTTCTTAACAAGATGTATTTGTTTCTTTGAATCAGTGTCTGGTGTTTTAAAGGGGCCAAAGATTGACTTTGCACTATTCCCTTTCAGTTATAGACTGCTGATTTTTTTTTCCAGTTAGCAAGTTTCTTCCTTTCTCTTTTTCTCTCCCCTTTCTCCCTCTCCCTCCCTCCCTCCTTTTCATTTACAACTTTGGAAATGTACTTGATTTAAGAGACTGCACTGTTCCAGCAGGGTGGGGCACCAGCATGGAGCAGGTAGGTTAGGCACCATTACACTTCCAGCAAGGCTACCTTACTTGCCCTGTCTTGTAAGTCAATACATTGATAAGTATGTTACCCCTTCCTCCCGTAAGTTGTTTTTTTTTGTTGTTGTTGTTGTTTTTTAACATACGTAGGTAGAATTGTATATCATACTTATGGGTAATATCTTTTTCACTTATTATTTATCAAAGTATGAAGAAGCTGAGTGTTTTGCTTGTACCATTCCAGTTCGGAGTTACAACAGTTCGTTATATAACTGAAGAAAAGATTTCTTCATAAATAACTTAGAGATGAACAGTCATCCTATTGAATGCAGAAAAATCTTTCAAGAATTGTAATTACAGGGGAGAAAACTGATGTTTACTTTGATCTTTAAAAATCCGGCACCTCTTAATCTTTTAGTAACTCTCAGAATTTCTATATTGCTCTAAAATTTTGTAATAAATTAGGGTTGATTTTTAAAATCAAGTAGTCTTGATTTTTAAACCAAAGATATTCTAAGACCTTAAGTTTTGTAGTCTAACCAATTTAAACTTATCTGGTTATCTAATCAAAAATATTCTTTACATTTTTAAATTGCTGTTTTTTAAAAACTTGTAACCTCCCATTTTATAAAATTTTATATTCATATTTGGTGTTCTAAGTTTTCCAGTATGTCTACATGAAATTGTATGTATTTTAAAATTCAATATTAACTGCTAATATTTATGTTATTAAAATGGATTTTGGTGCTATATACTTGTAGCGAAAGCCTAGTAGAAATCTAAAGTATAGGTGAAATACATTTTCTAAGGGTGCCTGTCATTTAAAAGACCAAATGAACATTTTGTGTTTTAAAAAAATTAGATTGTTAGAGATTTCAAGAATTACCTTGATTGTTAAATTGCAAATGCTTATTGGAATGAGATAACCCGCACATTTGCTTTATGCACTCTGGCGCACTCTGGAAAAGTTACATGTAAATAGAGCTGTGTAAATCGTTTTTCCATTGACAGTATCTGATGTATTTTCATTTTAAAAAAGGGATGCGATGGTATAAAAAAATTAGAAGAAATGTTTTGATAAAATGTTAGTCATGTTCTATTGTACATTACTTTAAACCCTTGCAGTCATTAAAATAAGATGAAAAGATTCATGAGGTTTCATAAAATCTTGTATTTTTGGCTCTGTGTTCCCAGGGCTGCCTGCCTCACTTTCCCTTAAAAAAATCAGGAACCACCGTTACCTCCGAGCCGGTTTGAGGAGCATGCTTTGCTTTTTCTGGAGTCCATAGCAGCTTCTGTTCTCTGCAGGTTCAGTACTGTCCAACTCTGCCCCTTCTCACAATGCCACTTCACCTAAAAACATTTTTTTCTTTCTAGCTTTACTGAGTTATAATCGACATATAATACCGTGTTAGTTTAAAGTATACAACATAATGACTTAGTATAGGAATATATTACAAAGTGATCACACAATAAGTATAGTTAACATCCATCACCTCACATAGGTGAAAAAGTTCTTTTTCCTTGTGATGAGAATTTTTAAGATCTACTGCCTTAGCAACTTTCAAATCTATAATACAGTATTGTTAGATAGTCACCAGGCTGTACATTACATCCCCAGGACTTACTCCTTTTTAACTGGAAGTTTGTATCTTTTGACCACCTTCGCCTGTTTACCTCACCCTCACTCCCTGCCTCTGACAACTACCAGTCTGCACTGTTTCTATGAGTTCAGCTTTTTTAGATTCTCATATAAGTGAGATACAATATTTGTCTTTTTCTCACTTATTTTATTTGGCATAATGCCCTCAAGGCCACTTTGCTTTTGAATGGTATTAACCAAAGACATGGCATCCACGAAAACCAGAGAAACTCCTGTGCTGCCCTCAGACCGGGCCCTTATTTAGATTTGTCTGTTTGAGAATTATTTTTTTAAAAAATTGGCACACATACATATGCTTACACATACACAATGCATAAAAACCTTTGTAATTTCAAGTAAATGTTAACTTTATATTTTTCAGTCTTTTGGATAAATTATGTTTGGTGTTGGTTATATTAAAAGCTTGAAAATAACCTTGTTAAAATAAGTATTTAAATTCATTTGTTAATACTAAAATATCCAAAGTGTAATAGATGCTTCTTTATTTTTTTTCAATTTTTATAAATATAAAAGGAGTAAGTTTTATGATACTGATGTTTAAATATTACAAAATATCATTAATATCAAAATATCACAACAGCATGGTGGTTTCTTTTAAAGAATATGTACGATAGGCATTTAGAATTTACCAACTTCACACTGGGATAAATAATTTTAATAAAGTTTATCAAATATCCTGTAGACTTGGACTTTTTGAAAATCCCCTCAATTCAGATGTTCTAAAGTTCATTCCTTACACACACATACACCTTTTCAACAGCAAGCTTATTAGTTTCCCTAAATTATTCCATCCCACCCTATTAAATTAAACCATATAAAATTGCCAATACCTGAATATTTTTACCCATAAAAATAGTAATTTCATATGGTTCAATGTAATTACCACCAGTACTAGGCCAGGTCGGTCTATGAAACTGAACTGAGTTCCCAAATGTGAAGACACAGGCTCCTATCTGTGGTACATTGCATTCTGGACCCGATTAGGACCTGGCCTCTCCAGCTTTAAAAAGTAGAGATTATTTTTGCAGTAAAGCAGAGACATCTTATCAGTCACCTGGATCCACCAACCAAAGAGAAAGTCAGTGAAATGTGTAATGGTTTGAGGAAACTTTTAAGGGAAAGTGTCAATTTCAGTCCTGAAACTCAGGGGAATAAATTCCCTTTGAATCTTGAGCGTTGGCTGCCTTCTGAGGATGGCAGTTGGGTTACATTCACTTCGAGGAAGGAGGCCTGGATGCCTGTCCCCTTCGGTGAGTTGGAAGCTCAGGCACTTGAGTTGTCAGGTAACTTCAGCTCCTGCAAGACCAGGTGGATGCGGTGCCAGGACCTGTGGCCATGGGGCAGTTGTGCCCTCATGCCCAGCCTGGTAGCACCCTGCTCTTTTAGGTGCCAAATAACAGGTGGCCGACCACTTGTGGGTCCAAAATTGCCAAATATCTTTTGTCCTTCAGATGTTCAGCTTTCCTGCATGTCTGCAAAGGTTGAGGCCCTAGAATTCCCAGCCTGATGCCCCCACCCCAGTTCTGTCTGCAGGCATAGCAGAGCCTCAAGGCCAGCCCCTCTAAAGAAGTGACCCGAGGGATATCAACTTGATGGCAGCGTGAGAAGACTCCATTGTTTCTCCCCTTAAATTTGTAAATCGGACAATTATAACTCAACAGAGGATCATTTACTCAACACACAAACATGCCTGAAAGATCCATACATTGGGACATCCGGGCATATTGGAACGAGTAGGGGAGGTAAGATGGGGTGGCGGGGGGCAGGGACGGTGGTGGCAGATGCAGCTCAGCACCGCCCGGGGCTCCCAAGTGCGGTGACAGTGGAGACGGTGAGCTGCAGCCCTCACCCTAGCCTGATGCCTGAGGGGCAGAGGCAGTTTCCCTCCAGGAATAGCATCTCTCTTCCCCCTTCACATCTCAGCAGAGCCAGGTAGAGGTGGCTGGGAAGCTTTGAACCAAACAATGAAACACTGCCATTTGCAACAACATGGACGGATCTTGAGAGTATTATGCTAAGTGAAATAAGTCAAAAACCGTATGATTTCATCCATATAAGGAATATAAAATAAAACCAACAAACGAACAAACAAGCAACAAAACAAGCTAATAGATAACACAACAGAAGTGGTTACCAGAAGGGAAGGGAGCTGAGGGGACGACAAAGAGCGTAAAGGGGTCAAATATATGGTGATGGAAGGAGATTAGACTTTCGAGTGGTGAGCACACCGTATAGTATACAGATGTCGTATTAGATGTGTACCGGAAACTTATCAACCAATGCCACCCCAATTTAAAAATTTTTGGAAAAAGAAATAACTGACCTTACAATTAAATCGTGCTAGTACCTCTCTGTTCTGGATGAGTCTTTCACTTGCCTTTCAGGAGCTAGTGCTAATTATGGATGAGTGTACTACATAACCATGAAATGAATGCTTTAGAAGTATAAAAGGGAGGGAAATATATAAATCCAGGTTTTCTACATGATGAGATGATGGGCCATTTTGTTTTCTTTGACTGTTTCTATTTAACAATAAAGTTAAACAATATCTACCTCAATTTTCAGAGGTAGATAAATATAAACATGAAATCATGAAGGATTTACATGATCAAGTCCAAACACCACCAGGTTGGGAAAACTGACTTCAGAGAAGTGACTTGCCCAAGATAACACCGATGGTTTGTTCATTCAATAAATACTTATTAGGTACCTAACACATTCCAGCTACGGCTCTAGTCACAGAGTTACAAGTTGAATCTAGTGTGTTTCCCACTGCTCTCTTCTCAAAACCTGTGGTGGTTGTTGATCTCAGCTGTTTTGGTGTCTTTTTCCATCAGCGCTTGAATGTACCTTCTCAGCATTTTGGTGGCTGTGTGTAGAAGACTCTTGTCTCAAAAATGCTGATTTTTTTACTTGGGTAGAAAAAGCTTTGGACAGCAGTCTTAAGTTCTTTCAGCCTCAGCTTCCACTTCTGTAAAGTGGAATTAGCGCCTGCCCTTCAAGTTATTCTGAGAATTAGGATTCGTAAGGCCCGTGCAGCACCTGGCAAAGCACCCAGTGTCCAGTAAGCCCTCCTGTGCTGCACCTGCTCTTTGTGGTCAGTGGAAAGTTAGCACCATGCCAACGGAGGCCAGGCAGGGCATCCCAGAGGAGGCAATACTGGCGCTAACCTCAGCTACCCTCCGGGCAGGGCCAGGAGACCGGGCAGAACAGCAGGAGGCATGAAAATCTTAGACCCAGAGCAAACAGTTACAAAATAAACTTCTTTGGGAAAAAAGTTCTTCTAAAGTCACACACTTGCTTCTGAACATTTTTTTATTCACAACTAAGATTATGCAAAAGCAACTCAATTAGTCATTGCAACCAAACAAGTCATCACTTGTAAAACAAACTTGAAAACAACACATACAAAGAGTTCACACTTTATGCTTCTGTCATCGGCTTTCTCTTCACTCCCTGCTTTCCTATTTCTGGAGGGTTCAGCTGAAAAGATGGGAGAAATAAGAGGTAAAATTCAATATCAAAAGTTTCTGGAAATTTTGTCTGAGCTGACGGGGGAGGCCAGCCTTTCACATTGGCACTCAACCCCTGCTGGTGACGTGTGTGCAGACCCTGTCTCTAGCAGGTCAGGCTTCCCCTGGGCAGCAGCCAGGGCCGGAGGGACACATCAGCCTCTACACTGACTCGGATTTCTATCATGTTATACTTGTAATGCATCCCTCTGCTTCCTTAGCACTTGACTTTCTGTGTCTAAAATTCAGTAGTTTAAAGCTTAATTTTTTTTAAAAGTGCATGTGTTTTACATTCTTTTCCAATATGCTTTCAAAGTTTTAAATACATATATTTATATGCAAAATGAACTCCTCCCTTAAATAAGTGACCAACGTTTAATTGAACATTTCTGTTACTGCAATGTTTACTCCTATCTGTATCTCCAGAAACCTAGGGAGCATGTTGTGTTCAGAGAACACTGAAGGAATTAATGTGGCTTATGGACAGTAACTGACTCACTTGTATAGTTAAGACTTGACATTTCTTTGCACTTGTGATCTTATAAGTGGAAAAGGAAATACATAATGGGAAACTATTTTAAAACATGGAAATGGAATAACCCTCCACTACCATTATACCCAACAATAAAGACACCCGGTTACCCCAGTGAACATGGTAGCTGCCTGGAACTACCATGAACTATTCCTGGTTCTCCAGTCAAGACGTGATGTGTCTAGGGCCCTGGCACCTTTCTCAGGCCTTTCCATCTACCTGGCATGCCCAGCCTGGCCGCTGTGTCCTGCAAGCTAACACTCTTTCTTCAACACCCATTGAGAGGTCTCCGAGCAGCCTTCCAGCACCCATCCAAGCAGAGGTGTCAGGCTCTCCCCTGGCCACTCCTAGACCTGTCACTGTGGAGACAGGTGCTGTGCTCCTGGCCTGTGAGCTCCTTTATTCCATGAGCTGACTTGTGGGTATAGAGTAAACCCCTGGGATTGAATAAATTTGCTTTTACCTCATCTATGGTGAGTTGCTTTGTTCTCGGTAATCTTCGAGACTTATTTTCTTCTGACTCTTCATTGCTGTCTGATGAATAGATTCTGGCTCGTTCCTCTGAAAGCAAAGGAGCTATAGACATGAGACTGACCTCCCAACATGAAGACCCATTTATTCCTGAATTTTTCTTCCGGTGAATATTGCTTCCCAGTGTACACTTTCCCTTGAGGAGCCAACAATTTTAAGTTTCGATGAGAACGTACATGCAACTTTCAGACATGCTGAAATGACTTAAAGTTGAGGTTTTGTTCTCAGATGGATCCCTTTTAAATACCCAAGAGGCTTTAGCGTACATTTTTTAAAACTATCAAGTTTAATTATTGGGTCCTTAATTATACAAGCAGATAAGCTGCTTGTATTATTACACAATTTCTTCCAGAAGGACACAAATTATGTAATTGGTTTTCTTTATTTTGGGGGTGCCTTATTTTTCCAACTAAGCTTTTCTGAGGGAAAGTGGTCCAAACAGAAACAAAAATCAAATGCCTCTGTACTAGTGTCCCACGGCCAGAAGGGCAGGCCAGGGGCTAAGAACCCGCCAAAGTAGAAGCCGGCCCCATGGCCCCGCGAAGAAAGGCCGCCTCCACACCCGACTCACCTCCCAGTTCCCCCTGGTACTGGTTTTTCATGGCTTCATCACCTTCCTCCTCCGCATCACTGCTGGTGTCCTGGTGGGGGGCCCTTGGCCTCTGCTGGTTCTGCTTGTTCTGCAGACAGACTGTTGTCCTCCGGTGAGATGACCTCACACGTTTGTGTTCTTTCTGTAAAGAAGCAAACGATTTAACGTAAAATGAACTACCTTTGTGCCTACTTGAACTTACTGTATTTCCTATGTCTTCAGAGTACACGTGCTGCACTCCACGCGTGTTACCGCACACAGGGACGTCTTGTTTGGTTCTAGGGCGTGAAGGCAACAAGAGGGTGAAGAGGCCAAGTCTCCCTCATCGCAACCACCTCAGCAGAGCCAGCACAGGCATGGCCTGGGGAGCTGCAGCGCCCTGTGCTGCCACCAAAGCACAGAGGGCGGGACCAGCCTGAGCAGTGTCATCCATGCCCAGGGGACGCCTCACGGAGGCTGTTTCCTTTCACCTCGAAACACACACCTGACCTGCCCAGGCTCCTCCAAAATACTATAGTGCCCACATACTCCTGTCTGGGCCCCTGAGCCCCAAAGTAGAGCCTCATCCCCTTCCATCTACCCGGCACTCCATATGTTGGGGTTCACAAGGGAGGGCCAGTGTCGAATGAGTCAGAAACCTCCTTTTGATCTTCCTGTATCACTTCCTATCTGGCTAAGACAATTTTGTGATATCTGTCAAAGGCTACATTTTTTGTTTTGTTTTTTGTTTTGAGGGCAGTGTCACTGGCCCTCATATGTGGGCTCCAAACTGGAGCCGCTGGCTTCCCAAGCCAGCGCTTAACCACCACGCCACTCGGCCGGCCCAAAGGCTACATTTTTTACATTACCAGTTTTCCTCTGAAATTTCATAGGTTGAAGAGAACACCTGAGTGTCTTGTTTGCTGTTTCTCCCCAGGCCACTGACATGACTATGGTTAACCACACAGTTAGAAGGTTAAACTGGCTATCTGCAAAACTACAAGAAATAAACTGGCTCTGGCAATAAATGGTGAACTGATATTCTGGACAGTACAGCTCTTAATATCCAAAAAATAATCCCAGGATAAAGTATAGCCAACATACCTTAATCTTTTCTGTGTATTGGCATTCAGGATCACGACCAGCAATTGGTAAGATTTTAATCTGTGTCCCTGTGCATCTATTAGCAAGTGGCAGGGTCATCTTTCTATGCGTGGCACAGTCTATAGAGTGACGTCTTCCAAAAAATGGACAAAAACATCTGTTTACTAAGAACATTTGGAGGCAATCATACAGCACAAACTGTGTGGACAATGACCACTTCCCCTTGAGCACGGCAGGGGAGCAGGGCCACAGGTCCTGGTGTTTCTGAACCTCCCTCAGTCTCTTCCCAGGAAGTCCCTCTCTCTGCCCCACCTCCCGGGAAACGCTGATGGGTGAAATGAGAATGGAATGGAAGGAGGCACAGTCAAGGGCTTTTACAAAGAAAACCCCTGCCTCCAATCACAGAAGTAAGAAATATGAAATCTCAGTTCTATGAGGGACACACAGGGGCAATAAGGCACAATTTAAGAACTGAAGATGAGTCTATGGGAATAAAATTGGAAGGAAAGTCAACGCAGGGAGGCGGTCATAGTGGGGGGGGGCGGGGTTCATAACAGCTCAGGGCCAATAACAAAACAGGAGGCCCTGGTGCAGAAAGCAGTGCATTGCTGAGCAAAGGAAGGCAGACTTTAAGTACATGGGAAGAAAGGATGCTCCTTCAGAGAGTCTCTGAAGAAGAGCATGGCTGTAGAGAGAGAGGACGTAAGGAGTGAAATTGTGCTGGGCAGTCAAATATTCTCCCGATATGGAGCATGATGCACAATGAAAAAATAGCTCACTGTAGACTTTCTTGTCTTTTAGGAGGCTATTCTAGAAAAGATCATTAAGAGATTGGGTTTGAGCGACATTGTGTCAGGTCTCTGCACTATATAATGTTCTATGAATTACTTGACGTAACATCCCTCTGAGGTGGATGTGATTATCTTTATTTTATAGATAAGGAAACTAAAACTTAGTGAGATTGAGACACTTCCTCAAGCTTGCAGAGACAGAACTAAAATATGGCCTCAGAGCTGTCCATTGCAATCTTTAAAATAGAGCGACAGATTTATCAAGTATAATTTACAAACATACCATAAAATGCACTCATTTTAATACACAATTAAACGATTGTTTAATTTACAGAGTTGCACAACCATTACCGCAGTCTGATTTGAGGGTTTTCTCGTGACCTTTTATGAAAAGCCCTGTGCACACTGTTACAGTCTTTTAAGTACCCCACTTCTCAAGAACAGCCACCTGGAGGACAGCAGGACCAGGGCCCTCTGAGGGGAGTGGACTGTGCTCCCCTGTCATATCTCCCAGGGGAGGGGCCACAGCACAGCTGTGCACAGCGCTGAGCACGTGTCGGCAGGGTTCACAGTACCTAGCGTTTCCCTTTCCTCTACTGCACGTACACAGCCCGCATTCTCATGATCAGCTAGCTTCCCAGGGAAATTTCAGTCAAGGGCAAGACCACACTAACCAGCAGAGCAGCCCAGACAAGCAAGCCTTCTGGGCCTCTTACAAGGTGCATCCGTCAAGGTGCATCAGCACACCGCTCCTCTGGTTTATAGAGCAGTCTCATGGGGTTTGGTGGCTTCCTGAGAAAACAGCAACTCGCAGGAAAGTGCTAACTCATATGGGGTCCTTGGTGAACTGTATCTTGGAATTATGTCATCAGGGCTGAGTCAGGTTTTCAACACAAACTCTCAACCTTGTCGCTCTTTCACTGCAATTAACAATCCATCAGTAATGAATAGTTACCTAAAAGTGAGTTTGGATTTAAAGATGGCTTGTCCCTGTAGACCAATGTCTTCTATAACAAACAGGTGGATATGGTTGTCCTGCACTGGGCCTTTGTAGACATCGAACACTCCAGTGCCTACATGCAGGGACAGGCTGCAAACGAGGAACACCTCAGTTATTAGGGCAGCTAGGGAACCCCTCCCCCGGCTTCCATTCTACCCTGTCAGCTTCCCTTAAAATGCCATAGAACGGCAGGGTCCAGTCCTATTACTGAATTCCAAAGAAAAACAAAGAAAAGATACCGTAAATAACTATATCCTCTTCAAAGCAAAAGGAAGCAAAAATCACCCTCCTTTCAACTTGAAATATAGTTTTTGTCATTTTCCCAATCTCTACCACTTTATTAGTACAACAAACAATTTTTCAAAAGTATCAGTGTATAAAAAATAAAAAAAATTAAAAAAATATCAGTGTATAATGTCTAATCATTCACACATGGGAGCTAACATTTAGGCTTCACCTCAATATATAGATACCATGAATTTAATCACATCTTGGTCTATTTCTTGAGTCTCCCACCAGCACAGCAGTATGATCGCAAACCTATGTATTTCTCTCTGCTTTCCCAGGTATGTCAGAGGCCTAGACTTTGTTCACTGTTTAATAGAAGATGACCCCCAAATCAGGTCCCACAAAGAAAACTCCACCCTTATCCCAGGCCTTCCCTTGGGTATTCCAACACTCTTCAGGCATTCTGTGCTCACCTTCCATCTGACCACTTGACTATCCTATTTCCTTTTTCATCCCGACGTACTCTCCATCGTATACAATTTTCTACCTGGTTCAAAATACAAAGGCATTAGAAAACCAGTGTGACAAACTGCACGTTCTGTGTTTCTCAAGTGACTTATAATCATATGCCAAGAATTCATAGATAGTGACAGAATAAGCTAAATAAATAAATAAATGGCTTGCTGGCTAGCTGATGAGGCCACCCTGAAACCCTCCTACTACAAATAGTGATATTCATTAAACTCACCAGACATTTAAATCTTTTCTGAGCCCCAGTTCATAGTAATGAAAACAGAAGCGAAGTAGGATGAAGGATGGAGGTGTTACCAGACACAGCAAGAGCTCCAAAGGGGAGATGATGATAAGGCTTTGGGTCCACATAAGGTGAGCAGTTAAAACAGCCCTCTGCCTACTGCAGGGCCACGTGACGGGCTATGCACCCAATGAAATAGGGACTGACAAGTGCCCATTCACTTAATAAGACAAGGAAGCTCTGGGCATTACATTAAAAACATTTTTCAAAGACTAAACAAGTAGTTAACAACAAATTAAAACCTGACACTTGTGTTTTGCCATTTTTTTGTTGTGTTTTTTTTTAGTTCAAATTTACCCTACCCATCACAAATCCAAAACCACAAAAGGGACATATAAATGGATCCTGCCCACTGCTGCCACTGGGGCCCCTGGCAGATGCACATATGAGACCCAGTTAAAGATGACATCCCTGTGAGAGCGATGGTAGTACTTTGTCATCCCAGGCCATGTCTAGAGGAACCACCTCATGACAAGGCCTCTTTTTCTGCATAATCTGAATTTCCATAACAGCCTGAGATATTCCTGTTGTGGGAAGTTGCTAGGATCTACGCACTATAAAATGTGCAGCAGTCCCATTACAGAACCACATTATTATCCTGAAGGGAGTGGCTAACAATTTTCAAGGGTTTCTACCTTTTCTTCTGTTGAAAAATTACATCTGCAAATAAAATGTTAGAAAAGTGACAATTCTACAGGGATTAAAAAAAAAAAAGTTATGTACCTTCTCCCCTAAAAATATTCTGAAAAGACGTTTAATTCCTTGTATTAAAGAGTTATTTGTTGATTGAACAGTACACATAAAAGATTGTTACATAAGCTCAAGTTATTATTTCTGCATTTTACTTTATAAAAGGAAAAACTTTTTTTAAATAAGGAATAAGATGGAATGGTACCTTTAATTTTAACCTAGTTCTTTCTTCCTCGTCAAGCACTTTCTTGTTTTCAAATTCATCTTCATAATACTGAGGATTAAAAGGTCTAAAAATTGTTTTTTAATGTTATATTAGCCATATTTAGTAATGAATATGGTTAATACTATAAATAATAATCTTTACAACATGCACCAATATGTTTAAAAAATCACAGCACACAAATCCCTTCATGTAAAAACTTCAAGGAAATATGCAAATTATTGTACTTTCTTGAAATTTGATTTTAAAACATATTAGATGAAGTAAAAACCAAATGTGACTAATAATTCAGTCTTCTTTGCTCAATAAAATATGTCTTCTAAAGTATAGGTGTCACATGATCTATCTGTAAATATTTTTTAAGAAAAGTGTGTTTAATTGCACAAGAGCTTGTATCTGTGTACCTCTGTGAATAATACCAAGCAACATTTTTTTGTTGTCCAAAATCACTGTCTTTTCTAGATTCACGCTGGCTTTTGCACTGAACATTTGTGATTTCTCTAGCAAACTTTCTCACTCTCATTTTCCCACTTTTAAGCTTTACACTAATGAAAAATGCTTCATCAGCTGTGATGTCTATTTATTAAAAAGTGCCAAAATGCTAGAATTATTAGCATTAAAACTCTATCACACCATAATTCATCATATTTCTACCACACCACATTCTAAACTTATTTTTTTCAGTTACATGAGAAATCTCCCATCTTTGACATAGCCAATTCGTGATATATAAGAAAAAACATTTACATTCTACATATTTTTATTTAATATCTTGAAAAAAATAAAACTTTAATAAGTCCTCTTACTTGGGTTCTATGATGAGAAATTTGGGTAGCTTAACAAAGTGTAATTCATTTCCTAAATCAGAGTTAATACTGGGAATTTCTACTTCTATTGCAGTTTCAGAAATCGGCTTTTCCCTCTGCTGGTACTGAGGCAATCCACATTCATCCTGAAAAAAGAATCAGAATGTGAGAGCTTGAAGTACCATTAGAAATACTCTAGCTTTCCTCTGCCCTAGGCACATGTAGGTTTGACAGGAGGTAAATTTAAACACCAAGTTTAGGGATAAAGCAGTGAGGGAAAAAAAAAACCACCATGAGAATCGAGCTGTTAGCCTCCATTACCGGAAAAAAACTGTCTATTTTGCTGGCATAACTAATTTGCATAAGATATTTAGCAATAGAAGTATGAATTATGCAGCCACTCAAAGCTAAGTAACTATTAAAATCAGAGAAGACTGTCAAATAGCACAAACTTCTTAGCAGAAGTTTGAATAACTTTTAAATCAAAGATTTTCAAACTTTAAGTCCTCACAGTCTATCCCCTAGTTTGATATCAACCTCATTCTGAGCAGTTCTTTCTATGCCCTCTAATATCTAGAAATTCTTAACAGAGCTAAGAAAGTCACCCATTCACTGGATGTTTCAGACTGCTACTCAGTTATTCATGTACTCTCTCCACGTAAGAGTCAGATCTATCAGCCTCTGCAACTTTTTTCTTAGCTTTGAACAATGGGACCAGCGGAAATGAGTGATTGTACTTACAACGGGCTGTCCTGGAATAGATGGTCGATTGTCATCATCACTCTCTGAGGAAATGTCACCTATGTCTCCAAACAGGTCCATGGTTCCACTATAATCTTCGATGTTTGGGGAAAATGCACAGTATTAATTTCTCTGAAA
This sequence comes from Aselliscus stoliczkanus, assembly GCA_033961575.1. Taxonomy (NCBI): domain Eukaryota; kingdom Metazoa; phylum Chordata; class Mammalia; order Chiroptera; family Hipposideridae; genus Aselliscus; species Aselliscus stoliczkanus. The sequence continues at coordinate 104,247,024 of CM066732.1, forward strand.
AGTTCTTCACATAGTTCTTAGCCTATCACTTCAACATAGTCCCAAGATCCATAAACCACATCTCCACAAAACTAACCTCAAACTGACTCCCTCAGAAGCCTGACAAGAGCAACTATAAAGGAAGGTGACAAAGTTGGTTGATAGAAGGCAAAGTTGTGGTGACAGCTAGCTTTCAAGATGGTTTCCAATGATCCCTTCCCATGGTATTCTTGACCTCGTGTGGTCCCTACTGCATTGCATTCTGGTTTGTCTATGTGATCAACAGAATACAACCTCACTTCCCAGGCTAGTCCATGACATTGTGGCTTTTCTGCCTTGCTCTTTCTCTCCTGGGTCACTTGCTCTGTAGAAAGCCAGCTGCCATGATGTGAAGACACTCAAACTGCTATGGAGATGGTCATGTGCTAAAAAACTGAGGCCTCCTGCCAAGAGCCATGTCAGCAAATCATCTTGGAAAAAGATCCTTTGGCCCTAAGCAAGCCGTTAAATTGAAGCCCTGGTTGGGACCCTGAGCTAGAACCACCCTGTTAAGCCATCTGACCCTCAGAAACTGAGAGCTATATTAAATGCTTGTTGTTTTTAGCAGGCCCTCTCAGAGGGTGTAGCTGGAGAAGGTGAGGGCTGGTATGCAGGTTATCTCCCTCAGCCTTTTGATTCCCTACACATAATGCCAGGGAAGCTTTCACATCTCAACTTCATTAAATGGAGGCAACCATTGAATTAATTTTAGATAACCAACCAAGCATATGAGGTCTGACAATTAAGTTCAAGAACTCATCCTAGAAAAAGTGCTGTACACCTCACTGCTCAATATCACTACAGACATCTTCAAAGTACTCCCCTTGGGAAGCTATGCTCCAATGCCAGTGCCTAGTATACCCTTCAAAGCAATTTTGGAACTCTTTCTGGAATGGCCATCAGAGCTGTCATCGTATTATCCTTGATGACCTGAATGTCATCAAAATGTCTTCCTTTCAATATTTCCTTTCTCTTCAGGTGAAGAAAGAAGTCATTGGAGGCTAGATCAAGTGAGTAGGGAGGGTGTTTCAATACAATTATTTGTTTACTGGCTAAAAACTCCCTCACAAACAGTGCCATGTGAGCTGGTGCATTGTCGTGATGCAAGAACCATGGAATGTTGGTGAAAAGTTCAGGTCATTTTAGTCTAACTTTTTCATGCTGTCTTTTCATACTTCCACCTAGCAAAGTTGGTTAACTGTTTTCCAGTTGGTACAAATTCACAATGAATAATCCCTCTGACATCCAAAAAGGTTAGCAACATCATTTTGACTACGTGGACTGATGGAACTTTTTTGGTTATGGAGAATTGGCTGACTTCCATTGTGCACTTCGACGCTTTGTTTCAGGGTCGTATTGTTACACCCATGTTCCATCACCAGTGATAATGTGGTCGAAAACATCGTCTTGTCTCTCCAGAAGGTATTGGCAAACTTGCTTTTGTTCATTGGTGAGCTCCTTCGGGACCATTTTTGCACACACCTTTCTCATGCCAAGATTTTCAGTTAAGATTTTTCTGTTTCTCTATCAATGTTTACTTGGTCTGCCATGCTTCTTACAGTCAGCTGATGATTTTGATGCACAATTCAATGAATTTTTGCGATGTTTTTGTCAGTTCTGCTCATTACTGGCCTCTTCATCAGTGACATGTTCTCTCCCCTCAGAAAAACATTATCCATTTGTACACTGCCGTTTTCTTCATGGAATCATCCCCATAAACTTGGACTAACATGTCTCCGATTTCAATTCCACTTTTGCCAAGTTTAACAAATTTAATGTTTGTTTGTTGCTATAATTCAAGCTCACACGTTCTTGCGGTGGCACATAAAAACACGCAACATCAGGGCAGCTGGGTGGTTCAGTTGGTTAGACTGTGCTCTGAACAACAGGGTTGTTGGTTAGATTCCCACATGGGCCAGTGAGCTGCGCCCCCCACAACTAGATTGAAAATGGCAACTGGACTTGGAGCTGAGATGCATCCTCCACAACTAAGATTGAAGGACAACAACTTGATTTGGAGCTGATGAGTCCTGTAAAAGACACATTGTTCCCTGAAAAAATACATTGTTCCCCAATAAAGTTTTTTAAAAAAAACACGCAACAATAATGAACGCCACTCAGGAAGACGCCGCCACATGTCAACATGAACACAGCTGTGACACACTTATATACCAAGGTTATGAAACCTTACCAAGCTGTTTGTACAGTGCTGCCAATGTAAGCGCACAGTGGCAAGTTCACAAACTTAATTCAGATCTCATAGAGCTATGTCCAGCTATATGTGCTACCATATTTGGCCCAAACTAGTGTTATAGTCTGTCCTTCATCTCACATCCTTATAATTCACTTCCACACATATTTCCCAGGCATCTGCCTATATTTGTTAGCAAAATCTTGTAATTCTTTTGGTGTATATAAGCTATTTCTTCTTTAGTCAGTTCTTTTTTTACCAGAGTGTGAAGAGACCTTCACGAGGAGTGATGGGTGTACAGGTAAAAAGTGGTCTGACAGCACTTGAGTTCAGTGAGTTGAGAATGGAAACTGCCCCAGGTGATGTTATTACAGCATTTTCAAATAAGACTAGTTTCGTCAGACATATGGAGGCAAGCTGCTTCTCACAGGCAGGCTCAGAGTGACTAAGAAATCAGAGTTTTTTCAGCTTATCTGAGTCCAAACAGATTTCCCTATGCCTAGTTCCTTTCTCAATCAAAGGCCCTGACACATGGAAGACTTGAAGAGGCTGTGACGTGGTAATTCTACAACTACGCAGTTAATTGTGTTTGATGTTCAGCTACGTTAGCCCTCTGACTACAAGATACGTGATTCTTTTAGGGCTGCCATGAACATCTCTGACCATGACTTGAGCTGAAAAATTTTTTTTTTTGAGGGCAGTGTCACTGGCCCTCATATGTGGGACCCAAACTGGGGCAACTGGCTTCCCAAGCCAGCACTTAACCACCGCCGCCACTCAGCTGGCCCTACATTTTGTAAGACCTGAGCTTGTCACTTTCTTTCTATAAATGCTACAGGTAACTCAGAAGTATCCATTCCACATTGCAGCCTTATAATCCTCATTACTGCCGAACAGCCATTTTGAGCCCTCACCCACAGGGATTCGGCAATCGGATTCAGCATGACCCCACTGCACACCATGCATAACCAGCACCCCCTGTCCACCGGTGACCTCAGACCTGCATTGAAACCCAAATCAATCTACAAATCTCCTTTTTGAGGATTTTATTTTTTCCTGCACTACCCAGTCAGGTCCTAGTTGTGCAGCAGGAAAACATACCAGTTGTTACAGACAGAATATAAAAAGAAAATTGTAATTAGGTTACAAAAAGTATAAAAACAAAAATCGACGGGATCACAGAAATAGCAAATTTCAGAGAGTAACTTCCACTCCTAGAAATGGGGGAACAAGAGGTGGATTAAACGTAAAAAAGTTACAGACAGGGTCGCTTGGAGCTGAAACTCGCACCTGAGAAGGTATCCAGCTGCTACTGAAGCGGACTCTCCAAGTGGTGGTAAAACTGCAAACTGGACTGAGCTGCTGTGGGAAGGACTGCCTCCGCTAGAGTGAAGAAGTGTTGGTGGGCCCCCTTAGAACTGTAAGTCAACAGGAAGACCCCAGAAAGTTTCATAAACAAACAGGAAGGAGCAATCTTCTCTTTGTTATCCATATCCAAGCTTCCAGTCTTTCTGTAGCGCCCCCTAACAGGGCCCAGGTTGCAAAGTTGAAATGTGGCCCCAGCATTGCTAGGCTTGGTATAGAAGGGTGGGTTTGGACAGGAGAGACGAGAGCTTAATTACTGACACCCAAGCGTCTACTAGTGAAAGCAGAATTATATTGCTTTGGAAAGGAGTCAGAATGAGGGCTCTTAAAAGCCACACATAGAGGAGTTTCAACTTGGTAAGCCAAGAAATAGCAAGGAATTGAAGGTTTTTGTTAGGAAAGTGACACAATGGTGATTTGGAATTTCTTCACCATGCCACTTTTCTTTTTCTATAACCAGGCTTCAGGGTGAGCCTCCTACCGCCACTGCTCCCAGATGGTACTATGAGCACTAGGAAGTGGGGTCTTCATTCATTCATAAGGGAAAGCTCAATGTGTGTACAAGAACATCGCAGAAAAAACAAGTGGGAGACTTAAACATATCCACAAATTCTTTGCCATTCTAGGAGTCAAATTTCCGTCCCCTTGAATATGGGCTCACATTAGTGACATATTTCTAATAAACAGAATACATTGGATTTTGATCTTTCGATTCTAGTCATAAAAGGTAATAACAAGAGAAGGTAATACAGCTTTCACCTGGCTCACTCACTTGCGGTGCTCACCTTTGGAACTCAGCCACCATGCTGTGAGATGGCAGGGCCAAGGCCAGATGTGATGGGTGAGATACTCACTTTGTGAAAAATATGAGGGGTGTCAAAATCTCAGTGATCAAGATAAATATTGCAATACAATGTTTTTTTAACTTTTCGTTTATTTTGTTTAGATTCCATATATAAGTGAGATCATATGGTATTTGTCTTTCTCTGTCTGACTTATTTCACTTAGCATTATATTTAGGTCCATCCATGTTGTCACAAATGGTAAATTTCATTCTTTTTTATGGACTGCAATACAATATTTTTAAAACTCCATGCAAAAAACCCATGAACAAAATATCAGATTTTAAATAGAGAATCCATCCAGTTGTACTTGTGCAACTATCATTTGCCTTACTTTAATCCCAACCCTGTCAGATCCTATCTATATGTAAAATGTTCACATTTTATTATAGATGTTTTTACATTAGTTTTTTAAAATGTTATATTACAATATTATTTATCTTGATTACTGCAGTAGGCTCCCCCTGCCCCCAAATTCAGATCCACCCAGACATCAGAATGTGACTTTATTTGGCAATAGAGTCTTTGCTGATGTAATTGGTTAACATGAGGTCACACTGGATCAGGGTTGGCCCTAAACCCATTGGCAGGTATCCATCTAAGGAGGGAGATGTGCAGGGAAATATGCCAGGTGAACACAAAGGCAGAGGTTGGAGTTACGCTGCCACAAACCAAGGATATGTGGGAATCCCTAGAAGCTAGGATAAGGCAAGGAAGGATTTTCCATGGAGCCTTCAGAGAAAGCATGGCCCTGCTGATACCTTGATTTAGGACTTCTAGGCTCCAGTACTACAGAATACATTTCAGTGGTTTTAAGTCACCCAGGTTGTAGTGGGTGTTACAGCAACTCTAGCAAACTAATACAATAATGGAGGCTTTTGTATGTGTGTCCCTTTAAATTCTGCACCCCAGAAGAATGCCTCACTGGCCTCACCTGACCTTCGCCAGGAGGCTTCCTTGGGGAGTGTAGGAAGAAGGGGTCGGGGCAGAGCAGCAGAAATTCACTAAAGCCTAACACTCAATGTAAAGTGTCAACAAAATCAACTTGCTGTGGTTTCTTGAACAGAGACTTGTTTTAAAAATTTTTTTATTACAATTAAAATTACACAAAAGCAAATCAATTCATTTCAATCAAAATAACTCATGTTTACATCATATTTATAAAACTGTACAATAAAATATATAAAATGTTTTCACATTTTGTACTTCAATCATCATCTTCTTCCTCTTCATCACTGATCACATACTTCTTATGCTTTTTATTTGATTTATCATCATCTTCTGCTTTTCTCTTTCCAGAAGGTTCACCTTCCTAAACAGATAAAATTTATAAAAATCTAAAAGTCAATATAGAATATTTCTAGAAAGGTTTGTCAAAAGCAACTCTAAGATGAATGATACTCTGAAAACCCGAAATAAAACAGCGATTTAAATAAAAACATTCCCCAGATGAATAAAAACAGTGGTCATGGTCATAGCCAGTTTCCAATCTACAAGCACAAGGAGATGTGCAAAAATGACAACTACACAGACTAATGACAAACAAACTATAAAGACAGAAAGCTGAAGATTGGCCGTGGTACCGTTCCTTTCCATTGTCTTCAGATTTCTTTCCACATGGATCTTTCCCTTTTCCACAGTTTCTCCTACACATTTTTCTACCTTTGCAGTAATTTCGGTTTTCTGAAGTGTTTACTGCTTATAAAAATAAAGGAGGATAAAAGCTCTATTTTTCTCCTTTTTGGTAACTTACACCCTGTTGGGGAAGGGAAACAGCATTTCCTGTTCAGCTGCTACATGTCACTGTGCTGCCCTCTTTCATATCTGTTATTTACCATAATACAACTTTACAGGGCAGCAAGCATTAAATCCTATTGAACAGATGAAGAAACAGATCCAGAAACATGAGATGACTTGTTCCAGGCCATGTGAGTTGTAAAGGGTAGCTCTAAAATTCAATAATCCGGTTCCTTCTAATATATTATGGCCTTTCCCCTATAAATCAAGGCATGCTCTGGTGATAATATGGTTCTCTGGGATGGGACTTAGGGTCTGCAAACTCCCGTGTATCTCAGGAGTATACCTACGCTCACGGCATTTGGGTGGGGTTTTGTGTGCATACAGGAGAGGGGCCTAGAGCAGGTCTGGACCCTTTCCTCCACTCTCCACTGTAACCCACAGCCAGGACTTGAACTGGGATACTATGAGGAGACAGTGGCAGGAGCTGGGAGGTCCAGGCAGAAGTAAAACCTTTGTTGTCAGGAAAAGAGGAAGGGAAGGGTACAGGAAGACCTAACAGAGAGTATTAAGGTGAGGAAGGTAGAGGGCGGTTCCTGTAACAGCAGCTAGGAGGCATTCACAGAGGCATTTATAAGTCAGGCAGTTATAGGTTTGCAATTGCCCAGGCTGGAAAAAAGGCTATTTGATGGACCACATTTTAAAATCTCCTTTCTGAGAATACTAGGAACAAAGAGAAATCCCACGGCACTTCTCCATTTTCATTCACAGTTTCTGCTTGCCAAGAAATAAAGGAGCATCTGCTTAGATGGGGATTCCCATTTGCCAACAGTTCAACACACTAAATGCATCATTAAGATGTTTCCTATCTAATTTACAACAAATATGCTGCAGAATAATTTTAATAATTTCTGTCTAGTTATTTTCCATAGTACGCCATTTCCAAGAATGAATGGGAAATAGTAAGTGTTGTGATTAACATACAATAATGCAAGGAGGAAATTCTGCTGCACAGAAGCTCTCGTGGTTCACAGAAGGCCAAAATATCAACATGCCTTAAAATCACAGATAACAGGAACATAACATTTATTTCCTAGAGGGCAGAACAATCTTTTAAATAACTCCCCCACTGAGAATAACTAAAGGTGGGAAAATATAAGCAAATCAAGAAGATGGCAAGAAAATAAGGTATAATCAGAGGCCAAAAATGAAGTGAAAGCAGGAGCCCACAGAGGTCAGGAGAGCACTACAGCAGGCTTTCTCCTTGAAGACAAGTACCAAACTGTGTGAACATGAGCTTGCGCTTTTATTCCTTGCAGGGTGCTGAGGAGAGGAGGCCAAGGCCAAGGGCAGCAAATTAAAGCAGACTCCAAAGGGCTACATCTTTAGTGTAAACGTGAACCAGAAATAAGCCTAGGCCCACTTCTCTGAAGCAGGAGTCAACAACCTTTTTTGGTGAGGAGACAGATTAATAAATGTCTTAGGCTTTGCGAGACATACGATTTCTGTTGCAAATGCTCAACTCTGCCACTGCAGCAGGAAAAGATCTATAGATAATACATAAATGAATAAGCATGGGTGGGTTCCAATAAAACCTTATTTGAAAAAATAAGTGACAGGCCAGATTAAGTAAGTGGGATGTAATTTGCCACCCCTGTTGTAAATGACTGCAAGGATAATTTCTAATCTCAAACATTAGAACTAATTGGTAGGGGATTAAAAACAAAAATAGGCCGGCAGAGTGGCTCAGTTGGTTAAGAGTTGGTTTAGAGCGTGTGCTCTGAGCAATGGGGCTTCCGGTTTGATTCCCACATGGGCCAGTGAACACTGCACCCTAGCTGAGCTGTTGCTGAGCTGCCAACAGGTGGCAGGATGGCTCAGCTGGTTTAACAACAAGATTGCCTGTTCAATGGTGGGCTATGCCCACCCACAACTAAAGATTGAACTTGGCACCTTGAGCTGAGCTGCTGCCCTGATGGCTCAGAGGATAGAGCGTGCGCTCTTAACAACAACGCTGCTGGTTTGACTCCCGCATGGAATGGTGGCTATGCCCACCCGCAATTAAGACTGAACACAGCGCCTTGAGCTTAGAGGCCACGAGCTGCCAGATGGCGACTGATGCCTCCACAACAAAGACTGAAGAACAACTTGGCTGGTCCCCTCCCCCAATTCCTGAATAAAATCTTTAAAAAACAAATAAATAAAAAAATTTTTAAAATTAAAAATTTCTAGGAAAACTCATATCTACCAGTCAGAACTCATTCATACTTCAGGTAATCTAAAAAGACTTTATTCCAAGAATATAATTCAAAGTGGTCCCAGGCAGCTGTTGCTCTCATCTTTGGAGGAATTTATCAATCTTGGTCTCAAAAATTTCCATTTATCTAAGTAAATCAATCATTTAATCACAGAATACATAGAGAAAAATGTCATCATGACATAGAGCCAACAGTACAGTAAGTCCTCACTTAATGTCATTGATAGGTTTTGTGACTTCAAGCAAAAGGACTTATAATGAAACCAATTTACCACAGGCTAACTGATATAAACAAGAGTTAAATTTAAGTTCCTACAGCAAAACAACATGGAATGAAACATTACTCGAGGACCTGTGTAATAGACAGTAAAATTACACATGTAAAGATTTCAGACATTGGAAACAACAGACATAAAAGCTTCAAAATATTTAAAGACATAAAAAGAAGAAACTGAAAATATGAGTTAGGAACATGAATTTTGAAAAATGACGAATTTGAAAAAGAAACTGAAGCTCTAGAGGTCAAAATTAAAACAATTAAAGCAAAAATTCAATGAAAGATATTAACAACATATTAGACACAGTTGAAAAAGACAAAAGAGACTAAAGATCCTTTAGTCTCTCAGAGGGACAAAGACATGAAAAATATAAAGATAGTTTGAGAGCTTTGGAGGACAGAGTGAGAAGGAAAAACTTGGGTCTAATCAGAGTTTCATAAAGAAGGGAGAAAATGGTACATACAGAAGTAATATCTGAAGAACTGATTGGTGAGAAGTTTTCAGAACTGATGAAACATAGCAATCTACAGATTGAGGAAGTCTAACAAATCCCAATCGCAAAAAGAAAAACGAATACTAATAGGGTGAGATGTGAGGTTGGATCCCCATTGCTGGCTTTGAATGCTGAAAGAGGGCCAACACACTAAGGAATGCAGGCCACCGTTAGAGCTACAAACAGCAAGAAAATAGATTCTCCCCAAGAGCTGCCAGAAAGGAACACAGTCTGGCTGATAGGACTTGATTTTAGCCCAGTGAGATCTATGTCCGACCTATGATCTACAGAAGTGTAAGATAATAAATTTGCATTGTTTAAGCCATTAAAAAAAAAAGGAAGAAAAGAAATACAAATAGATACCACAGTAAAATTCAAGAAACCAAATTTAAAAACACCTAAAAAGACTAAAATAAAATAAATAAGTCTTGCAATTATTAACTGCGGAAAGGAAATCTAATTTTACAATGTATGACTTGTATCTGCAATGAGCATTCGTTACATAGTTATAATAATGCAAACACTGATTACTGATTTAGCCAAATATTGGGATGTGATGAAAAGAGGAAGATGAGGGAAGGGAGATAGGGCAGGGGTATAAGAAAGCTAAATTCTTGTCTACCAGTAGACGATGTTTAAAAGTCAAAAGCAAAAGAGTGAAAAAAAATTCAAAAAAAAATCTTGTAGATGTAATATATAGCATGGTGATTATAGTTAACACTGTATTATACCAGGTGTGCCAAAAAAATGTCTACAAGTGGACACCTTGGTCAGCATTGTTCAAACAGTAGTTCGCCGTAATCAGAGGCGTCTGGATGCTGATGTACCCATTTTGAGTACTTTTTGTAATTGCAGTTCTCAAACGTAACTTGTAATCATCTTTTGTTATTGATTTTATCATTGAGTATTACAATTTTAATATAATTTTCCTTTCTTAAAATGTGTATAAATTTTTTTGGCATCCTTATTTTTTTGGTATCCTCTGTATTATCTGAAAGTTGCTGAGAGATTTTTAAAGATAATTTCAAAGATAAGATCTCTAAATTTCTCATTACAAGAAAAAAATTAACAACTACATGTGGTAAAGAACGTAAGCCAGATTTATTGCAGTGATCATTTATATACATACATATATATATATATATATATAAAATATTACATGTCAATTATATCTAAAAAAAGATTTAAAATCTCAGTACTTGTGCTTTTTTTTTTTTTTTTTAAAGTCTCAACTACTGATTTTTATTGCTCACAATTTATAACACAGAATAATGTCCTCTTTTTTTTTTTTTTTGAGGACAGTGTCACTGGCCCTCATATGTGGGACCCGAACTGGGGCCGCTGGCTTCGCAAGCCAGCTCTTAACCACCGCGCCACTGGCCGGCCCAGTACTAGTCCTCACATAATTTGAAAAGGATAATGTTACAACTATAAGTAGTAATATTTTAAAAATACTTTGAAATAATTTACATTAAGATAGAAATTTATCTTAACTTACTGAATTACTTAATACTATTTCAAATGCTGTTTCATCTAAATAAAAAGAAATCAGATTTTTCTACCATAAGAATGATTTCCATAACTTAGAACATCTATTGAAAACAAAAAGAAAAAAGGAAAAAAGTGATACATCCTCTGATCTACCCACACTGAACGATTTCTCATTCTCTTGTTGAGCCATGTGTCTTTTCTCCCCGGCCTTTCCATCTACCTGGCATGCCCAGCCTGGCTGCTGTGTCCTGCAAGCTAACACTCTTTCTTCAACACCCATTGAGAGGTCTCCGAGCAGCCTTCCAGCACCCATCCAAACAGAGGTGTCAGGCTCTCCCCTGGCCACTCCTAGACCTGTCACTGCACTTACGTCACTGAGCCTCAGTGACGTGTGGAGACAGGTGCTGTGCTCCTGGGCTGTGAGCTCCTTTATTCCATGAGCTGACTTGTGGGTATAGAGTAAACCCCTGGGATTGAATAAATTTGCTTTTACCTCATCACTGGTGAGTTTCTTTGCTTTGAGTAATCTTTGAGCTTTATCTTCTTCTGATCCTTCATCACTGTCAGATGAATAGATTCTGGCTCGTTCCTCTGAAAGCAATGGAATAAGATTTGTGAGTGACTTTGAAAGACAATGATCTATTCATTCCTAGGTTTTTCTTCTGATGAATATCTTTAGTTCCTTCTGTACATTTTCCCAGAGAAAGCAAATAACTAAAAATGTTTTGATTTAAAGATAAGTTTAGGTATGTTGAAATGAAGCACCCACCCTCTCAAAATACAAGAATTGTTCATCTAACCACTTTAAATATTAAGAGCCTGTGTGTGAACTGGCTAAAGAGACAGACGCCATTATTCTTCCAAAATAAGCTATGATAGCCTGAGTCATTCTTTCATGCAGGATAACAGCTAATTCTAAAATAAGCTTTGAAGATAAAAGCAAGAGGTGGTTTCCTGGTCCTGTAAAGACCATTTGTTGCCAGGTAGATATTTCAAAAGGAGACGGAGACGAGTAATAGTGTGCTGATGCCCCAGCTCAGGTGAATCCGGGGTGGAAGACGAGCAGCCTACTTCAGACCAACCCTCTCGCCTCAGAACCCAGTCGTCCCCTTCCTCCCACTCCCTGCCTATCTGACGACTGGACAGAACGGAACGCTCGTGAGCTTGTCTGTTAGGTTTTCAATCTCTGGTGAACTGCATATTGCCTACCTCTCTAAAAGCATCCTCAATATTTTTGTTTTTAATGGGTTTATTTCCACAATTAATCTTTTCTGTGGGAAATGAGCACTAACAAAAAATAAAAGGTCTCTGTACTATAGTCCTGAACTAAATAACAGGTAAGAAGGCAGGAAGGTATAAAAGCGCACCAGAACAAACGCAGTCACTGCAAGAAAAGGAGAAAAGCATTTTCAAGGACAGTCAGAGAAGGGGAAATTTAAGTGTTCTTAACATTTATCACTCAACAGGGACAAAGCTGGGATGGCACGGTCAGCCATGGTATACCTTACACTGCACAGTGATTCCCAACGCTATGGCAAAGATAATCTGGGGAGGATTAAGCCTCATTTTACAGATGCGGAACATGATACTCAGAGATGTAAAGTCACTTACCCAAAGCTGAGGATTGGTAAGAATAACAGTTTTAGGTAATATTTATTTAGTACTTATTATGTGCTAAAGCACTGGGTAAAGTATTTAAAGCACTGGGTAAAGAATATGTACTATATCCTTTAATTCTCGAAACAGCCCCATGGTGTAAGTTCCATTATTATAATTTTTTTTATTAGTTTCAGGTGTACAAAATAATGCAATCAATAGTTACACTTTTCACCCTACACAAAATGATAGCCCTCCTCCCCCAATCCACCACCCCCATCCCCGATATCATAGTTCTATTATTAATAGGTTGCCTTTTCATTTTAATAAGGTAACACAAGGGAGGTAGTGGAACTTCCCAAAAGTCATCCAATTAAAAAGTGGCAGAACTGAGAGGTCAGAGCAGGCAGGACCCGGGCGGCCCAGCTTAGGTCGCCTCCCTTCAGGTTCCAGGTTCAGCCTGCTTTTCAGCATTGTCATCTTGTCACTGGCTGTGGGGAAAGACTCTGCATGCAGTATTGTGACTGAGATAGATGCCTCAGAAGTCAAATGACCTTGGTTCAAGAACTGTCCACTTACCAACTGTGTGTCCTTTAGGCAATTACTCAACCTCTCAAAGTCTCTGTTTCCTCAATAAGAACAAGACAAAAATGGATCTGGAGGGCATTATGCTGAGTGAAATAAGTTAGAGACAGACACTGCCATATGATCTCACTTATATGTGACTCTTAAAAAAAGCCCAAGCTCACAGACACAAAGAACAGACTGGCAGTTGCCAGAGGCAAAGTGGGTGAAGGGGGGTCAAAAGGTACAAACGTCCAGTTACAAAATATGTAAGTGATGGGCATGTAATGTACAGCATGGCTACTACAGTTAATGATACTGCAATACATTTTGAAAGTTGCTAAGAAAGCTAAATGTTCCCATCACAAGAAAACATTTTTGTAACTACATATGGTGACAGACGTTAACTAGATTTACTGTGGTAATCATTTCGCAATATATATGAATATCAAATCATCGTATTATACACCTGTTATGTTAATTATACCTCAATGAAAAAGAACATGACAATAATAGCTACTGGGTCATAACTTTGTTCAGAGGATCAAATGGATGCATGTAAAGTGTTTGAGTTTTTGCCTGGGAGTCACTATATGTTGGATAAATCTTGACCATTATAAATTACTGGTACTTCTGAAAGAATATGCAAAGAACTTTGAAAAGAAACACCATATATTCCCTGAAAATTTTAACATCTTGAGTCCCAATTAGTAATAAATAAAGTTCCAAATGTAACTGGCAAACTTCCAAACCAGGAAAGCAGAGCTCAGGGACAAGTCTAAAAGTGGGCGCAACAGCAGTTGCTACTCTTCAAGCTCACCTGAAAGAATTCTGCAATGACAATTTCGTTAGACCTGAAGTGTATTGCTCATTAACACTGGTTCCTTACAAAGAAAATGTCCAGTGAGTGGGCATTCAGAGAACGCCCAAGGCAGAGATAAGTTCCTGAACCCTGAAATGACGAAATTTTGTTTCTGCACAGACTCACCCCGAATGCCCCCTTTGTATCGGTTTTTGATGGCAGCCAGGCTGATGGATTCCTCGCCTTCCTCTTCCTCATCATACCGATCAGGTTCTAGGTAACTAGCACTCAGGCCCCGCTGGTGCTGTTTCTCTCTCATTCGGCGCTGCTGAGATTCCCTACGAATAGAAGCCCTCAAACGTTCTTCTTCTTTCTGTAAAGAAGCAAATAAACCACTGAACTTAAAAAAAATGAACTAGCTTACTGCCCACTTGAAATACTTTTACTATAAAGAACATATAAATGCCTAGCCCAGGATGACACCTATTTCCTATGTCTTCAGAGTACAGGTCTCTCCACTCCACGCGTGTTACCGCACACAGGGACGTCTTGTTTGGTTCTAGGGCGTGAAGGCAACACAAGGGTGAAGAGGCCAAGTCTCCCTCATAGCAACCACCTCAGCAGAGCCGGCACAGGCATGGCATAGGGAGCTGCAGCGCCCTGTGCTGCCAGCCAAAGCACAGAGGGCGGGACCAGCCTGAGCAGTGTCATCCATGCCCAGCAGACGCCTCAGGGAGGCTGTTTGTGCACCCCGAGACATGCACCTGATCTGCCCAGGCTCCTCCAAAATACCATAGTGCCCACATATTCCTGTCTGGGCCCCTCAACCCAGAGGGCTCCCCGCTGCTCCTGACGACAGGATGGGAAGGTGTTGGTAGGGGAGGGTCCCTGAGCCCCAAAGTAGAGCCTCATCCCCTTCCATCTACCTGACACTCCATATGTTGGGGTTCACAAGGCACAGAAAGTATGAATGGTCAAGGCATTTCTATGAAATCCTCATTTAATTGCTCGGTATTACCACATACAATTCTCATTCTGTTGCTAGACATTCTATGCAGCAAACTGTTTCATTAAGTAGAATGTGGTGTTGAGTGCAAAGTAAAAAAAAATCACTATCAGCAGGGATTAAGAACAAGCTAGCTGTTTCCTTGTGCATTTCCTTGGAAGCTGGGAAAGTGGAGGAGGCTTGGGGGAATCTCTCAAGGTGGTCTGGAGGGGTCTTCCAATAATGCTGAGTGAGACTGGAAAGGAGCAGTTTCCTCCAGCTCCTTTAGTTTGAGGAGAAAGGTGGGAAAATGGAGCAAGAAACCAGGCTTCAAAGCCAATGCCCCTGCACCCCACAGGGTTGGGCCCTGCTACCAAATCTGGTTTAGTTAACTGGACACTGTGAAGAAAATATAATACAAGGAGAAAAGTCGAGGCCCAGGGCCAAACCTTCAGAGAGCCTGACAATGAGATCACTAAGAAAGGCCCTGAGGCAAACAGAGCACCTCAGCATCAGTGTGCCCTTCTTCACTAAGGAGTGAAATCTCATGAGGCAGGCAGGGAAATGGGTGAGATCTAGCAGGGATCAGAGAAGAGAGGAGAGAGGCTGTACCACTGCATTCAGCTTCTCAAAGCAAGTGCTGCACAAAAGGCCAATGGAGTCAATACAAATACACACACCATCTTTTAGGGACAATGCTCCACAACTGATTTTGTGCCCAACTGATGATTGTGTTAACAATGAAAATGTACCAGGTAGAAGGTTACAAACTGACCTTAGAAAACCACAAGCTACTCTTCGCCCGATTCTCCTGTAGGCACTGTCCCATTCCAACTTCTGGTCCTATTTTTATTCTATTTTAGACTAAATCCCAGCATTTCCACTGATTTCTGACATGGATTCTAAACCAGACACCGATGATTTAATCATCTTTGAAATTATCTGAGAAGGTTCAGATTCTTTCAGTCACAAGGCTACTGAATTCTCAGGACCTGGTGGGAGAACCGTGTGTCTGTTTAATAACCATCACTTCACCCACTGTTTGGCAAAAGCCTAGGATGGGAATCCAGGTCCCTGCTCATGCCCGCTGGAAGGAAAAAGGTGGGTCAGTAAGAGATGATTAACAACCACTTGGGAAAATACTTCTCAATACACCCAAAATCCCAGAATGAGGTTAGCAAACACACCTTAATCATTTCCGTGCGCTGGCATTCAGGATCACGACCGGCCATTGGTAATATTCTAATCTTCTGTGTCTTTGAGCATCTATCTGCAAGCGACAGGGTCATCTTTCTATGTGTGGCACTGTCTGTCGAGTGAGGTCTGTGGGAAATAAACAAAAACGTCTGTTTCCCAAATACATTTGCGAGCCAGTCATTATTAACATCACAAAAACAAGAGGCCAGTGACCATTTCTTAGTCTCTAAGAAAATATGCAGGGACACTAAACTGAATATTCTAGGGTTGGAATTTGAACTTTCTTCATTCTGTGGCTCACAGAACATTCTCATCTCACCAGTGAAGTGAGAAATGGAAAGCTGGAGGAAAAAGACTTTGCAAAGAGCAATCTCCCTCTAAAGCAGTAAATGGACAGGCTTAAGCAGCAAGCGCTGAATACAAAGTGTCCGGCACTCTGCTTGGTATTTTACATATTTTATGACTCTATGTCATAGCTACTTATGAGATAATTATTACATTTTACATATTAGGACACTGAGGCGAAGAGAGGTCAAGAAAGTTGCACAAGGTCACGAAAGTGGAAACGGGACTCTATCTGAGACTAAAGCCTGGACTTTTGACCATTACAATTCTCAAAAAGCTACGTCATAACCAAGATTATTGTGCCCGCTCTAAAGATAAGCATTCCTCAAGGAGGATGGCCTCCTTAGAATCAAAAAAAGAAAACCAGGAACATTTCAGTGTCGTGTCTCCACAGTCTGGAGAAGGGGAATGCCCTCCCCAGCTGACCCGAGCATTCTGGGCTGCTCAGGGATCCATCCCTGGAGTGGGATTGGATGCGGCCGCCCAAGGAACGGGATGACCCCAGCTCACACCTGCCAACTCATGTCTGACTGCATGCACCCTAACAACCTCTAGTTATCAGTCTCCCAGATCAATTTTACTAAAGAGGAAAGACACACCAACCAGCAAGCATTCTAGGTCTCTTGGCAGTTATAGTTAAGTAACTGAACTAACAAGCTGACATTCTGGACTTGGTTCCCTGTGAAACAGCAACTTTTAGTGTACTTGTCAAAATAGCCTTTGAACCTATGAGCTGAGAAGCAGATCTTGGTCACTGGTGAACTATACTGTGAGATTATGTCGATCAGAAGTCAGGTGTTTTGGACAATATCTATATTTCGCTGCTTTACTGTAACAAATAGGACATTGATAAGAAGAGTTACCTGAATGTGAGTTTGGTTTTAAAGACGGCTTGTCCCTGTAGACCAGTACCTTGTCTTATAAAAAGATGGTTGTGATCACCCTGCAGTGGAGCTTTGTAAACATCAAACACTTCATTGCCTAGATGCAGAGACATGCTGAAAAGAAAGAACACTTCGCATATTAAAGTCCTAAAGCTTTCACCCTAGCATTTTAGTCACTTAAAAGGCTGCTTTCTCTCCTCACACAGACCTCAGAAGGAAAGGAAAGGATAAAGAATGCATGATGTGAAAAAAGACCTACTTAGAAGTAAAACATGCACATGTTTACATTCAGAAGTAAAACATTCGATGCTCAGCCTCCACTCCTTTCCCAGTGAAAGGTAGTTTGTCTACAATGTCAACTTATAGAGTAAGCAGCATGTGATGAGGAAGGAAGCTGGTTTAACTTTTCCAAATTACTGTGCTGTAGCCAAAGAGGATAACCTCATTTTCGGCCCACTTTTAATGTCTTCCACCAGCCTGTATGACCCGCAATTGCCTACTTATTTCTCTCAGGTTTCCTATGCAAGCCCAGGGACTAAGCAATGGAAATTCTTTAATAAGGTATCCCCAAAATAAGGTCTTATTCCAAAATTTGACCCCTCTTAGCCAGATTCTGGGTATCCCAACACTCTTTGGGCATTCTGTTCTCACCTTCCATCTGACCACTTCACTATCCGAGCATTACTTTCTTTAATCTCACTTCCTTCTTCATCCCGACGTATCCTCCATCGTATGGTATTTTCTACCTGTTTTAAAACACAAGTGTATTAGAATACTGTAGTTTATGTTTCTTTTTTCCTTAAGAAACACATACTCATAGAATAAGCATGCACAGGTAGTGACAGGAAAACAGACAATATTGAAACACTCTGTTTTATCACCTAGAGATGTTGAATAAATTAACAACAGGAAAAAAATATGCTTAAGTGAATTTCTAAGCTCCTCTTAGAATCAGAGGGAATCAGAGGGAGCTGAGTGCCCATGCATTTGGGCAGAGGCTAAATCTGTAGTAGCTTTGGGATGTTTTAAGTAAAAGCTACCAGAACAGGATATAAGGCTTGAGGCATATAAAGTAGTAATTTAGAATGACTTCTTATATAAAGTAGGTTCTCTCACAGAGCTAAAAACCCTATATGGGGGACCAAAAAACTCTATCTACTGGCCTGGGGAGAAAAGGAAGCTCCCCACATATGGGTAAGGAAAAAGAAGCACCCTATGAACATTAAAAACCCAGGTTTGAGCAGATTTAGAGTCTAACTTTATCTTAATCGCATGGAAGGGAAATATCAGGCAGATCTGGAAAACATTCAAGAGCCTCCTAAAATGAAAACTACTGTTACTGCAATTAAAAACTAAATGGGACTTCCAGGAAAACTTAGCACACTAAATGCATGTAGTTTATCACTGCTACATCCTAGTGGAAACCCACTAATGTGACAGTAAAGAATTTAAAAAGGGGGCTGGCGGAATCGCATGTTGGTTAGGAGCTGGCTTGGGACGCCAGCTCTGAGCTGCAGGGCCCCGGTTTGGCTCCCCATATGAGGGCCAGTGACACTGCCCTCTACAGCTAAGATGGTGAACAACAGCTCAACGTGGAGCTGGGCGATGGTGTAGGCTGCAGCGTCTGCTGCAGTGGGTTACCATGAGCTACTGTGAGCAGCCAGCAGCCAGAGTGAGCGGTTGGCAGCTGCTGTGAGCTGCCAAGAGCTGCCAAGAGCCGCTATGAGAGGCCATCCAGAGGTTGGCAACCAATCTGCCTCACCCGGGAAGAGCACAATGATGATACCAACATGGGCCAGTGAAGCAATGTCCTCCACAATTAGACTGAAGAACAAAAGGACAGCAACTTGTCTGCTCCCTTCCCCAATTCCCCAACGCTGTTCCCCTCCCCCAAGTCCCCAATAAAATCTTTAAAAAAGAAAAAGAATTTAAAAAGGATACCCTCACAAGGATAAAGAGAATGTGAATTAAAATGGAAACAGAGTCATTAATATTAACGAATTAAATATGTCATATCTGAGATTTGTTTCAAAACAGGGAAATGTGGGGTGGGGAATATAGATGAAACAAGATTGTCCAACTTGACAACCATTGAGATAAGTAATGGGTAAATGAGAGTTTCTTACCCTGTTCCCATATTTGCATATGTTTAAAATTTTCCTTAATAAAGGAAATAAAATAATCTGTCAGGATTCCTGCCTTCCCTTTCATACAAAACAGGTTAGCCACAGGTAAATATGCAAACACATATAAGCCATTATTAACTGAGAAGCCATTTTGAAAAATGCTTTCTGTTATATAAGGTGATATGAATAATAATAATAATAATAATAATAATAATACTGCTAGGGATTACCCTTTTGGAATGAAACACACATTAAGGTACTTTTCAAGACAGTGAACATCATAGAGTGACATAAACTATACCTGGTTCCTTGTTCATTCAAGAATTAATTACCCACCAACTGACTCTTTAAGAACAGACGGCCTAGTCTCAAGATCACCACTCAAGAAATAAAGGGTCCAGTGTTATTTTCGATCACATATCAAGGTTTTAAAAGACAGCAGTCTATTATACACTGACATCTTGTACTCTAAGCACTAAAGGTTTTAGAATAAAATATTTATCTCTAAACTTTGATGCCTAATACTAAAGTCTGGTATTACATGGTCTGAAAATATAATATATTGATACTCGCCAATGCATCATGATAGAAGAAAAAAATGCAAAAATCAATGAAAAGTAAATAAATATGGAACTACCACATTAATTTATATAAATGACTAGAAACAATGAAAAGCAGAATAATGTCAGAGGCACTAAAACAGACATAAGAAATCTATAGTGCAAACACTACATCAATACATACGTATGTTACAAAGAAAAATATTAACAGATGGCATAATGGGGGCTGGGAAGAGACAAGGAAAAGGATAGCAAAAAAACAAAAAACACTCTAAAACACTATACCTAATAATTATGTGACCTTGAGCAAACTAATGGTACTTATTTATCTCCGTTTTCTCATTTGATGCACATTTCCATTAAAGGGAGGAGTAGTTAAAGTTCACTGAAAAGCTTTGGAAGCCTATGCATTATGCATAGAAACCATCTTTTATCGAGGTTCTCTAGGTACTTGTCGATCTATCACAATTGAAGAGGTGGAATTATTCTAAAAATTCAGCCCTTGAATTCTAAGGATGATAGACTGCCATTTCTTAACATTCTAACATCATGTACAATATCCACTGAAAAATAAAGTATTTACAAGAAGTCCTTCAGATTTAAGAATTTAAAATACATATCCCTAGTTTTAGTATCATGAGCTCAAGTGCTCTAAAGCATCTACTTAATCTATATCCTCCTTGATTAAAGGAAGATTAGAGGTGCTCCTTGAATAGAGGTAACATGATAGTACAAGATATGAAAGAGAAGCATTAAAAGGAGTTTGGTACAATAAAAACAATAGTCAACAAGAGCAATCAGAAAAATACAAAGAGAGCCATATGGTGAAGCGTTAGGTACTAGTAATGAATTCTCCTTTTGCATATGATTTGTTTATCCATAGATTGAAGCCTGAAGAATTCCCCCTTGTGGAAAGTTGCTAGAACTTACCCCACAGTGCATATTGAGATAGCTGTTCTAAACACCAAACACCAAACCACTTTCTGAAGGAAGTAACTAATATTTTTTAAAAGCATCAAAAAAAAGTATAACAGTGAGAAAAGTGATAGAAAAGTGACACCTTTATAGAGAAAAAGCTATACATTTTCTTCCTAAATGTAATCTGAAAAGGAAGATAATTCATTTGCTGATAAAACAGGGTACATAAAAAAAATAATTTTCAAAAGCTCAAGTCTCCAGTTAGCGTCCCCAGGTTTTACTTTATAAAAGAAAAAAAAAGAAAGAAAGAAGCATAGAATGGTACCTTTAATTTTAACCTGGTTCGACCTTCTTCATCCAGCATTTCCTCATCTTCAAATTCATCTTCATAATATTGAGGATCAAAAGGTCTACAAATTGTTTTTAAAATAAACTATTAATCATATTTTGTAAACAATATTATCACTGCTATATAACATATCTATTAATACACATGTATTGAAAAAATCATAAGATAATTAAAATTCATAGTGGTCAAATATCTTCATGCTTAATTTCAAAAAAGTATTCAAATTACTGCACCTTCTTGAAATTTGGGTGTTAATACATCACGCTGGAAATAAAGTGCAAGCAAGGCTAAATATTCAAAATATTCTTTATTCTTATATAAGTCTTCAAGGAACAGGCCATTCATGCTGTAGTTTTACACATCATTCTGCTTGAAGGAAAAAAAATTTAAATCGCACAAGAGCGTGCGTGTTAGTGGATAACACCCATTAACACTATTTAAGTGTCCAAAACCGTTAGTTTTTCTATGTCCACAATGGTTGTTACAGTACACGTTTGCAGTTTCTTTAGCAAATTTGACCACTCTCAATTTGAGTGTTTTCAGGGCTGTCCTTGTCAAAAACACACAAAGACTTGTGACGTCTATTAATTCTTAAGTATCAAACGCCTAAAAACAATTACAAGGATTAAAGGCCTCCTTTAGCAATACAATAGTCCGTGCTTTTTCTATCACAGAATATGCTTGATTTATTTTTTCAGAGGTACATGACCAGTTTTCTATTTTGTGATTACCGTATTTTGTCATGTATAATGCACTCCCGTGTATAATGTGCACCCACGTTTTTGGCCCAAACTTTCAGGGAAAAAAAATCTTTTGCTTTTATTTTTTAGTACTACCCACATATAACGCGCATCCTTATTTTTCTCTCACAAATTTGGGAAGAAAAGTGAACACTGTACACAGCAAAATACAGTAGTCAACTCATGTAAAATAAGAAAAATATCAACATTCCACATATTTCTATCCAACCTCTAGAAACACCTTCACTGATCCTCTTACCTGGGCTCTACACTGAGGAAGTTGGGCAGTTTAACAAAATACAAGTCGTTTCCTAAATCAGTGTTTACTTTGGGTATTTCTACTTCTATTCTGGTTTCAGGAATTGGCTCCTCCTCCTGTTGATCCTGAGGCAATCCATTTTCATCCTAGCAAAAGAATAACAGTAGTTTAGAGCTTTACAGGACCTTAGAAGTGGTGTAGCTCAACTTCCAGGTGTTAATTACTTAGACAGGCAAGAAGCATATCGAGCCATCAAGTTAGGGCAAACACAGCCCTCCATCCCCATTCCTACCCACCCAGCCTCTAAAAACCTCATGGGAAACAAGGTCACTTTGGAAGCATCAACATAAGAAAATCTCTTTTGTGATCAATCTTCTACATACTCACCAACAGAAGTGTGAAATTAATTAACATTTCAGTATGAAGTCACTCTATCAATTAAGATCAGAGGTTATCAACACAGCACACACTTCTTGGTATGAACAAGAAAAACATATATATCAATGGTACTCAAATCATAGGTCCTTGCTGTCTAGTCTCTTAAAATGTGGCACTGACCTCATGCTGGACAGTTATTTCTTTTTTTTTTTAACCCAGTTTCCCCTATGGTAACATCTTGCAAAACTATAGTATCCCATGAGGAGACTACTTCCAATAGCGTCAGATACAGTACATTGCCATGGCACAAAGACTCATGTCGCCCTTTTATAGCCACATCCACTGCATTCTTGCTCTCATCCCTTCTTATCTCAAGCAACTATTAATTTCTTCTCTATTTCTGTCATTTTTGTGATTTCAAGAATGTTATATAAATGGAATCATATAGTATGTAACCTTTTGGGATTGGCTTTTTCTCACTCAGCATAATTCCCTGGAACTTCATCTAAGTTGTTATCTGTATCAATAATTCAATCCTTTTTACTGCTGAGTAATAATAGTCTATGGTATGAAGGTGCCAGGGCAGTTATTTCTATTCCCCCTTCTAACCAAGAGTTCCTTACATAACTAAGAAAATCATCTGTTCATTGTATTTTTAAACTGTAATTCAGTTATCAACTTCTTTTTCTCAGCATAAGAGTGATCCTCAGTCTCAGAAATATTTTTTTTTTTTTTTAGCTGAGCCATCCTGCCACCTTTTGGCAGCTCAGCAACTGCTCAGCTTGGGCTGGGAATCCAACCGGCAACTCTGTTGCTCAGCGCTCACACTCTTGAGCAAGTTCTTAATCAACTGAGCCACTGGGCCGGCCCTTCAGAAACTTTTTACTTAGCCTTGAATAAGGGCCCAGTCACACTGGTAACTTTACTTACAACAGGCTGCCCTGGAGTAGGTGGTTTATCTTCTCCATCACTTCCTGAAGATATATCATCTGCACCTCCAAATAGATCCATGGTTCCATTATTATCTTCAATATAGGAGGAAAAATGCACAGTATTACTATCTATAACAGAGGTTCTTCAAAGCTATCACTTTATCAGATTCCCAAGGTTTCTGGACCAAGCACCAGGAAACCACCCAAACACTTCTGCCTGGCTCTCAACGATCTGAACAGAATATCATCTGTAGAAACAGAAGGGGATGAATCCAGTGAAAGGCACAGCTGCCCACAAAGCACTTCTTTCTCCCTTCATTTAATGCATCCTTGTTCTTCCGTTTTCCTTTAACCCCGGGAGCCCAAATGTCCTCCTACATTCTAGATACTCAAATTTGGGGCTTAAGTACCCCATTCAGACCTATTCATAGTCCCTCCCTCAAGTTTTAAAATTACAGGTTCGTATCCACCCAGACCTCCCTCCTCTCAGGTAGAACTTCACCTAGGTATAGGAAAAACAACAACAATCTAATCTGTAATAAAGCAATAAGCCAAGGTGGGGTAGTAGAGAGACTGAACAGAAAAACAGGAGAGTGGTAAGAAAGTGGACCTTTTGAAATTGAGATCAAAGAAGTGTTACAATTACTGGTAATAACATGGCCTAGGATAAAACTGAGAATGAGTTACTGAGACATGGTGGAGAACAGATGTAAAAAAAGGAGACTATTAAAATAATCCAAATCTGGGCCGGCCGAGTGGCGCGGCGGTTAAGTGCTGGCTTGGGAAACCAGCGGCCCTGGTTCGGGTCCCACTTATGAGGGACAGTGACATTGCCCTCAAAAAAAAAAAAAAAGAAATCTCCTTCACATTTATTGGGTGGGCCGAGTGGCGCGGCGGTTAAGCACTGGCTTGGGAAGCCAGTGGCCCCAGTTCGGGTCCCACATGTGAGGGCCAGTAACACTGCCCTCAAAAAAAAAAAAAAAAAAAAATCAAGAAATGTGCTGTCAGACAATGAAAACAAATGGAGAAAACTTAAATGCATATTACTAAGTGGAAGAAGCCAATCTGAAAAAGCTACATACTGTATGATTCCAACCATATGACATTTTGGAAAAGGCAAAACTATGGAGACAATAAAAATATCAGTTCAGTGGCTACCAGGTGGTAGGAAGGAAGGAGAGATGAAAATGCAGAGCACAGAGGATTTTTAGGGCAGTGAAACAATTCTGTATAATACTACAATGGTGGATACATGTTATTTTACATTTGCCCAAATCCATAGAATGGACAATACCATGAGTGAACCATGAACTATAAACTTTGGGTGATTATAATGTGCCAGTGTAGATTCATCAATTGTAACAAATGCCCCCTCTAGTTGGGAATGTTGGTAATCCCGGCTATGCATGTCTGGGAGCAGGGGGTATATGGGAAATCTCTGTAACTTCCCCTCAATTTTGCTGTGAACCTTAAACTGATCTGAAAAAAAAAGTAAAATCTTAATAATTTTTTTTAAAAAAGAAGACACAAGGAAAGTCAGGGTATTGAAAAGTTCATCTATATGATAAAAATCACCAAAACACAACCCCACCCACCATCACTCTCATGTGCCTTCCTGATTCATTTTCTTAGTTCTCATCACCATCCAAACTACTATAAATTTAGTGTACTTATTGTGTTATTACCAGTCTCCCTACCATACCCTGACCCCACCAGAAGGTTTTGATCACTGCTACATGCCCAGTGCCCAGGACAGTGCTAGGACACAGCAGATTCTCAATAAGTAACTGGACGAAATGAAAGAATGAACACATCTAATTCTCCCAACAACTCTATAAGATGGATAGCATCATCTCCCTTTTACTGATCAGAAAACTGAAGTATAGTAAGTAACTTGACCAAAATCATATAGTAGGAAAGTGGAGCCACAAAGATTCTAACTTGGATCACCTAATTCCAAGGTCTACACACATAACTACTAGTTATAGATCCAAAGATCTTCAAGTAAATCCCAGCGCTTGCTGTTCTGTCCAGCTCTCTCTTTTTCTCTCTAGCTGACCTTCTAAATGTTTGCTTTATGTTACTTATGATAATTTATATAAACTATTTAACATCAATGCCTAATTACCATCCAGTACAATATCAATTGTACATAATCAAACTATCAAAATTATGTTTGCTGTACCTTTTAAACTAACATCTTTATTGCATAGTAATTTGCCATTTGAAAGTGATTCACACATAGAGATGAATAGGTAGACCTTTTATCCTTACAGCAAACCTAACTTACCTAACACTAGGTTTTTGTGAATTCTTCATCTAACCCACAGCTTGAAAAATCAGGTTCTTCATCTGATATTAATCTGTTAAGAACAAGCTGCCCTGGAACTGTCATTATTCAAACTGAGGGATGGACATTGCCACCTCCAGCTGAACCAGAGTCTTAGCTCCCTAACAACAGGTTCACTCTCACTATAAATGAAGAAACAGGTTCTTCTTGAACTGGTTAAGCATGAACAGTTTCTCATATGTGTATAACTTCCCTCTGTACACTAAGTGTATCCACACCTTTCTGTGGGTCTTGCAGTCTGGGGGAAAAGCCCAGGGTTGGGCATGCACTACAGTTAAATGCAGAAAGAGAGATGGAAATAAATAATAAAAAAGAAGGAATTGGAGTACCTTTTGGTACCTCGGTGTCACTATCCATTTCTGAATCAGATGCAATTGCATTCTTGCGTTTCATTCGTAAAACTTCATCTTCACTATCACTGCCTCTTGCAGATTCTGTAAGAGTAGAATTAGAAGTTCTGCATAATCAGTCATATCATAACATTGAATTTTGTGTTTCAAAAGCAACATTGGGGATAAACAAACTGTGGTGCACCCATGCAACGGAAAACTACTCAGTAACAACTAAGAATTAACTACTGATACATTTAACAATTTGGATGAATCTAAAATGCATTATGTTAAGTGAAAAGAAGCTTATGCATAAGTGAAAGAAAAAAGGCTCCATACTGTATGGTTCCACTTATATGATGACATTCTCGAAAAGACAAAACCTTCCCAATAGAACAGATCAGTAGTTGTCTGGGTTCAGGGGTGGGGGAAAGATGTGACTACAGAAGAGATAGTATGAGTGAGCTTTTTTTAGGGTAACAGAACTGTTTTGTACCCTGACTATAGTGGTGGTTACATAAACCTGATGCATATATGTATATATGCATCATCATTAACAGAACTGTATGTACACATACTAACATCAACTTACTGTAGTTAATTTCAAATTAAAAAAAAACATTGGTTTTTACCAGCAGAAAAACTTGGTAGAATGAGAAAAGTAGTACTGAAATTTATAATTAAATTTATATATAACTCACTACGAAAAAAGGGAGGTAAAAATATTGCAATGGGAGACAAATATATCATGTTTCTGGATGGCACAATTGTTTACCTAATTATAAACTTCAAGAAAACCAACTGAACCACTGTAGAACTTGTTAATAAGAGTTAAGCAGAATAACCAGCTGCAAGATTCCGTATAATGACCCAAGTCTTAGGTCAGTCTGCTAGTATTTGGGAAGCAATGCACGAGCCTTAACGATTTTGGTAACAGTACAAATAACTCTACCCAGAATTAGTTACTGAATACTTATTGCAGTCCTATAGTCTACATAAACCTATGTCCATCTCTGGAAATTTTCTGACCTCCTCTCCTAAATAATGCCAAAATACAGTCTTGAATGCTATCCTGTGAGGTATGTATTACAGGAGCAAAGACCCTCCTCCCTTCATTTTTTAAGGTCTCTAAAAATACGATCAATATGTAATTATAATTAGTCACCTACAAAAATGAAGCAACCCAATATTACTCTCAGGAAGACTTCCAACCTAATCAAGGTAACTTTTATATAATGCAAAGAAACAAGATCTCTAAATTTTAAAAAATATTCTATGTGAAGAATGTGGTAACTCGAGCAGACTGGTGTAAATGGCTATTTTAAAAAGCCGAAAGATTTATAGGATCTGAGGAGAAACCAGAGTATAAAAAATGGCTATTTTAAAAAGGCGAAAGATTTATATGATCTGAAGAGAAACCAGAGTATAAAAAAATGGCTATTTTAAAAGGGGGTCCAGAGCCAAAGTTCAGCTGTGTGTTTCCAGTATTCTTTAGGGAATGAGGATTGTGACTTCACCCTAGGGTGAGGGCTTGCTTCAAGCTATCAAAGCTCATTAAGATCATCCAGTTGTTTTTTCATTTGCTGGATGTTATGCTCCCTGAGACAACCTTTGATTATTATACATTGGCATCCAGTGTAGGTCTCCCCCAAGGGAAAGGAAACAATGATAAGAGAAATAACTGATCTCCTTGAAACAATTTTGCAATTCAATTTTTATAAATTAGTTTCTTGTGAATTTAATTAGTTTGAGTAACCCTGTTGGAGCCTGATTACCTTTGGATGATCAAATTTTGGATCTCAAAACCCTGAGCTCGAACATGCTGTTCACATCTCAGTACAGCTACCCTATGGGAACATTTCAATAGTATTTTTTCCCCCACAAACAAATCTATTCTTACCTGAGGCATGTTCTTCAGTTACCCACAAAAACAAAACCACCTCTGTTCATTATGTAACTACTCTAGTACCATGCATCTTTCTCTATGACTATACTTTTTTTTTCTTCCTCATCTATCACCAATTAACAAATGAAAGGGGGATAGAAATAATACATGGGTTAGGAAATTTTTCAAAAAGTAAAATGTATCGAGTTAGAAAAGGTTGAAATACAGGGACAGGAGAGAAAAAAATGGTGTACTAAAGATGGAACTGCACAAAGAATAATGGGCTATATCTGTATGCTTCTCTACTAAACCATTTTGATTCTCAGAAATGAATTACCTGATTTATGGTCCTGTTCCTCTTCATCATCTGAATGCCTGCGTTCTTCATCTGAGGCCTGTGGCCTTTCATCATCAGAATTTTGCATTTTCTCCTCATCAGACATCTGTGGCCGCTCATCATCATCTGAATTCTGTTTCTCATCATCATTATCAGAAGCTGCTGGCCGTTCATCATCAGAATTAGCCTTCTCCTCCTCCTCAGACAGTTGTTGTCTCTCATCATCTGAAAGCTGAGGCCTGTCATCATCATCTGTGTTCTGCATTTTCTCATCATCATCAGAATTCTGCATCTTATCGTCATCAGATCCTTGTGCCCTTTCCTCATCATCAGAATTCTGTATCTTTTCATCATCTGACTGGTCGCTTTTATCTTCTCTGTCCCATTTTTCATCATCTGAATGTGCTTTTTCAGAACCTTCTGCTTCTGAGTGATGGCTCTCTCCATCTGATCTATGACCTTCATCTTCATCATCGTTATGGGCTTCTGATCCACTATGCTGATCTATATCTGATGGATCATTGTCTTCATGGTCAGACCGCTCAGAAGTTTCTGATCTGTTATCTGACCTTTCAGAGCGATTATCACTCCCACTATGATGAGAAGCTCCCTCATCCTCACTGTCATCTCCAAATAGTTCTTTATTACTTGGTTTTCCAGAATCACCTCTTTCATCTTGATCACTTTCACTTCCAGAGGCATTACTGCCAGAAGCAACATTCTCTTGATCAGAATCTGAGTCTGATCCAGAATCAGAATCTATGGAATCATATAAATATTGGGTGATGTCAGCAAAAAAAGACAAGAGCAAAGAACATCAAAAGTCCATCCCAACATAAAACCACTGACCCAAAACTATTAGAGTCAATTTTCTTGGTACTCTGAAAACAAACCAAAAGTTGCAGAAATCAGGAAAACACTAAAATAAATATATAAATAAAATTTAAAAACCCTGAATTTTTAGTAAGAAAGCACAATTTTGTGGTGTTTTAACATACCCCAGACATACACACCACCACTACCTTCCACCACCCACTTCCCAGTTCAATGGTGTCTTGAAGATAATAGTCTGAATTTCTGGTACACATATCACTACTAGAGAGTGCAGAAAGGACTTCATTCTCAAAGAATCATGGTTGTTAGTTTTGACCTCTCTGGGAGATCACTGAAGTACTGGCTTAACAGGCTTGATTTTATCTCACCTAACTTGGAACTCTCTCAATGTTGAGGCAGCAACTTGGCAGTGTTTGTCAAAAACATTTATAGACAAATGTATTAGTTGCCTTTGCTTGGCATAATGGATAGCAGTTGGGGCAAATAACAGACTAACCAAAAAGCTTGGAAGGAAAGGCTGAGGAATGATATAATATGGGGAGTAAGGGCTTTTAAAAGCTCCCATATATTCCTAGAGACTGGAAGAACACACATGCCCAGGGCTCTACACACACTCTGAAAAGAACTGAGACGGCCCTAAGCTCTCACTGCTGGCTGAGCTCAAGCTCTCCACAAGCAGGAAATAAAGACAAAGACTTGTTGTAAACTTGTTTATTAGGGCATGAATGTTAAAAGCATGCCCTAATAAACACACAGAGCCAACTTGCAAAAAAATGAGAATTTGGTGGGAGGAGAGAGGGTTCTAGGCATCTCTGTCCAATCCTAACTGAACACTAAGCTAATGGGACAGAGACTTCATTGGCCACACACAACAAAGATTGCAGACTTACAAAATTTGGTTAAGAGTCACTAAGTAATAACTATATGACAAATAGAAACAACAAATCCTGGGAAGTGGAAAAAATGTCATTTCCTGAGTTGCCACATTATATAATATTCAAAATGCCCAGTTACCAACAAAAAATATACAAAGCATGTAAAGAAATAAGGAAGTAAATCCCATACATGTTGTTTTTTTTTAAAGGCTAAAAACTATCCCTGAAGAAGCCCAGACAATGAAAATGATATCTTGCCCAAAAAAAAGAATATCAGTAAAAAGACATATTATAAAAGAGAACCAACGAGAAATTCTGGAATTGAAAAGTACAATAACTGAAATGAAAAATTCATTAAAGGGGCTAAATAACAGATATGAGCAGGAAGAAGAAAGAATCAGCAAACTTGAAGATAAGTCAATTGAGACTATCCAGTGTGAGGAACAGAAACAGAAAAATAAAATGAGGAAAAATAAATCTAAAAGACTTATGGGAGGGCTGGCCGAGTGGCGCGGTGGTTAAGTGCTGGCCACGGAAGACAGAGGCCCCAGTTCGGGTCCCACATATGAGGGCCAGTAACCCTCAAAAAAAATAAGTTAATTAAAAAAATAAGACTTATGGGATATCAACTGTATCAACATAAACACAGTGGCAGTCCCAGGAGAAAAGAGAAACATCAGAAAGAATATTCAAAGAAATAATGGCTGAAGACTGTTCAAATTTGATTAAAGACATCAATATACATACTCAAGAATCTCAATGAATGCCAAATAGGATGAAGTTAAAGAGATTCACACCTAGGTACATCATTATCAAACTGTGGAAGACAAAGGAAGAATACTGAAAACAACAAAAGAGAAGCAACCTGTCCCATACAAGGGATTCTCAATAAGGATAACAAGTATTTCTCATCAGAAACCACTGAAACCAGAAGGCAGCGGGATGACATATTCCAAGTGCTGAAAGAAAAAGACTGCCAACCAAGAATGCTATACCCAGCAAAACTATGCTTCAAAAAAAATGGAGATATGAGCAACAAAAGAAAAAAACAAATAAATTGGACTTCTTCACAATGAAAAATTTTTGTGCAACAAAGGACATTATCAAGAAAGGAAAAAAACACAACCTATGGAATGGGAGAAAATATTTGCAAACCATATATCTGATAAGTATATAGTATACAGAATATATAAAGAATGAATACAACTCATTAACAATTAAAAAAAATCAACAAAGAGCCCGAATTTCTCCAAATTTATACAAATGGCCAACAAGCACATGAAAAGATGCTCAACATTATTAACCATTAGGAAATGCCAATCAAAACCACAATGAGACACCACTTGAAACCAACAGGGATGGCTACATTAAAAAACAAAACAAGGGCCTCCGAGTGGTGCGGTGGTTAAGCACTGGCTTGGGAAGCCAGCAGCCCCGGTTCAGGTCCCACATAAAAAACAAAAGCAAACAAACAAAAAAAACAAAAAAAAACACAACAACAAGAAAAAACCACCCATAAGTGTTAGTAAGGATGTGAAGAAATGGAACCTTCAAACACGGCTGGTGGTAATGTAAAATGGTCCAGTCCCTGGGAAATGGTTCAGTTGTTCCTCAAAAACTTAAGGAATTACCATATAACTCAGCAATTCATATATACATACAGAGGGTGCAAAAAAACTGTATACATTTTAAGAAAGGAAAACTATTAAAATTGTAATACTCAATACTCCATATATACCAATAACAAAAGATGAATACAAGTCAAGTTTGACTTCTGCAATTACAAGAGGTGCTCAAAGTGGTTACGATCAATGATTATGGTGAACTACTGCTTGAGCAACACTGACCAAAGTGTTCACTTGTATACATTTTTTTTGGCACACCTTGTTATACACCCAAAAGAATTGAAAACAGGCACTCAAACAAATACTTGTACACAAATGTCCAAGCAGCACTATTCAAATATCCAAAAGATGAACAACTCAATGTCCATCAATAGTTGAATGGATAAACAAATTGGGACAGATACATACAGTAGAATATTACTTAGTCATTAAAAATGAATGAAGTACTAACACATGCTACAATGTGGATGAACCTTGAAAACATTACAGAAAGTGAAAGAAACCAGGCACAAAAGGCCACATATTCTATGGTTCCATTTATGTCACATATCCAGAATAGGTAAATCCATAGACAAAGACAGCAGACTGGTGGTTAATGGGGACTGAAGAGAGGCCCAAATGGGAAATAACTGCCTAATGGGTACAGGGTTTTATTTTAAGGTGATGAAAATGTTTTGGAACTGGATAGAGGTGGCAGTTGCACAACACTGTAAATGTACTAAATACCACTGAATTGTTCACTTTAAAATGATTAATTTTATGTTATATGAATTATACCTCAATAAAAACTAATTGGCAAAATTAAAACATTCCCAGATAAACAAAAACAGAGTTTGTTGCCAGTAAACCTGCCCTACAAGAAATACTAAAGAGAGTCCTTCAGACTGAAATGAAAGGACAATAGACAATAATTTGAATCCACATAAAATAAAGAAACACAAACACCAATAAAGGTAACTAAATAAGTAAGTATGAAAGTCAGTATTTCTGGTTAGTAACTCCTCTTTTTAAATTAGATTTAAAAGACCATTACATAAAATAATAATTATAAATCCATGTCACTAGGCAGACAATGTGTAAAAATGTAGTGTGTGGCAATAACAAATAAAGGCAAGAGAGGATGGAGCTATATTTTTTAAAAGATTTTGTATACTACTGAAATTAAGTTGGTATTAATCCAAACTGGATTGTTATAAATTAAGATGTTAATTGTAATCACCAGAGAAATCACAAAGAGAAAAAAACATACAGAAAAAGAAACAAGAAGGGAGTAAAAACATCACACCAAAAGAAAATCCGTCATAAAATAGTAATAGAGGAATTGAGGGACATAAAAGATATGACATATAAATAACAAGAAGCAAAAGGGAAGAAGTCCTTCCCTATCAGTAATTACTTTAAATGGAAATGGATTAACCTCTTTAATAAACAGGCAGAAATTGGCAGAATGGATTACAAAAATGATCCATCTATGTCTATGAGAGTCATTCACTTTAGAACCAAATACACAAACAGGTTTAAAGTGAAAGGATGGAGAAACATATTCCATGTAAATAGCAACCAAAAGAGAGCTATAGTGGTTAAACTAATATTAGACAAAATAAATCTTAAGATAAAATCTTTAAAAGAGACAAAAAAAGGACATTATAAAATGAAAAAAGGGAGAATCCAACATGAAGATATGACATTAATAAACAAATGCAACTAAAAAAAAAAACTGACAGAACTGAAAAAGAAATAGACAATTCAACAATAATTGGAAACTATTCTTCAATACCAAACTTTCAATAATGGCTAAAACAACAAGACAGAAAATCAATTAGGAAAGAGAGGACTTGAACAAAACTATATATCAAGCAGACTTTAACAGACATCAACAGAACACTTCACCTAACAAAGGCGTATTATACAGGATAGACCATATGTTAGGACACAAAATAAGTCTCAATAAATTTAAGAAGACTGAAAACACACCAAGTATCTTTTCTGACCACAATGGAATAAAACTGAATTCGATAACAAAAGGAAATCTGGAAATTCACAAATATGTGGATATTAAACAATACACTCAAACAATCAAGGGTTCAAAGAATAATAAGGGATATTAGAAAATATTTCGAGGCAAATGAAAATGAAAACACAGGATACATAAAGAATGCAGCAAAAGCATTGCTCAAAGTAAAATTTGTAGCAGTCAACGCCTACATTAAAAAAGAAAAATCTCGCGCCAGTCAAGTGGCGCATTGGTTAAGAGCTGGCTTGGGACACCAGCAGCCCGGGTTTGGATCCCACACATGAGGGCCAGTGACACTGCCCTCTACAGCTAAGATGGTGAACAACAGCTCGACCTGGAGCTGGGCTGCCGTGAGTGGCCAGAGATGGTGTAGGCTGCAGTGAGCTACTGTGAGCGGCAGGCAGCCTGCCCGCAACCGACTGCCTCAGCTGGGGAAGAGCACAATGATCATAATACCAACATGGGCCAGTGAAGTGACATCCTCCACAACTAGACTGAAGAACAAAAGGACAGCAACTTGTCTGTTCCCCTTCCCCGTTTCCCCAATGCTGTTCCCCTCCTCCCAATTCCCCAATAAAATCTTTTTAAAAAAAGAAAAATCTCAAAATTGATAACAGAACGTTTCACCTCAAGGAACTAGAAAAACGAAACTAAACACAAAGCAAGCAGAAGGAAAGAAATGATAAAGGTTAAAGTGGAGATAAATGTAGTGAAGAATAAAAAATAATAGAAATCAATGAAACCAAAAGTTCATTCTTTGAAAACATTAACAAAATTGACAAACCTTTAGCTAGATTGACCAAGAAAAAGAGAAAAGACCCAAATTACTGGAATCCGGAGTGAAAGTGGAGACATTACTCTGGTCTTACAGAAAAAATAAGGATTAAAATGGAAATACTATGAACAACTGTATGCCAACAAATTAGATAATTTGGATGAAATGCATTAATTCCTAGAAACACATAAACCATCAAAACTGACTCAAGATGAAACAGAAAATCTGAATACACCTATAACAGAGTAGAATTTAAATCAGTAATCAGAAAGTTTCCAACAAAAAAGCAGCCCAGGATCAGATAGCTTCACTGATGAATCACATAAAACATTCAAAGAATTAATGCCTATCCTTCTCCAAGTTTTCCAAAAACATGAAGCAGAGGAAAT
Organism: Aselliscus stoliczkanus; assembly: GCA_033961575.1. NCBI lineage: Eukaryota > Metazoa > Chordata > Mammalia > Chiroptera > Hipposideridae > Aselliscus > Aselliscus stoliczkanus. Next base: position 104,281,744 of record CM066732.1, read on the forward strand.
ACTTCCTAAACTCATTCTATGAAGCCGGCATTACCCTGATACCAAAGCCAAAGATGTCACCAAAAAAGAAAATCACAGACCAATATCTTTTATGAATACATATGCAAAAATACTAAACAAAATACTAGCAAACCAAATCCAGCAGCATATTAAAAGGATGTACACCATACCAAGTGGGAGTTATCCTAGGAATACAATAGTGGTTCAACCTATAAGAGTCAAAGTGATAGAATAAAGGAGAAAAGTGATTATCTTAATTGATGCAGGAAAGGTGTTTGACAAAATCCAACACCCTTTCATGATAAACCCACTCAACAAACAGAATAGAAGGGAATTTCCTCAACCTGCTAAAGGGCATCTGTGAAAACCCCACAGCTAACATCATGTGTAATGGTGAATGCTTTCTCCCTAAGAACAGAACAAGGCAAGGGTGTCCACTCACTTCTATTCAACATTGGACAGAAAGTTCTAGCCAGGGCACTTAGGCAAGAAAAAGAAGTAAAAGGCATCCAAATTGAAAAGGAAGAGATATAACTATCTCTATTTGCAGATAACATTATCTTACACACAGAAAATCCTAAAGAATCCACTAAAAACCTATTAGTGCTAACACATTCAGCAAAGTTACAAGAAACAAGATTAACATACAAAGATCAGTTGTACACTAGCAACAAGCAACCCAAAAATGAAATTAAGAAAACAATTACACTTGCAATAGTACCCATAATTTATTTTTATACTTAAAAATAAATTTAGGAGGTAGAGGATTTATACAATAAAAATTACAAAACATTGCTGAAAGAAATTAAAGACGACCTGGCACATTTATAATTGAAAGAAACACGCTGGGCCTAGGAAGAGATTCTGCTCATCGTTATGCCAAGACATTTGTCAGGTACAGTTATTTTCCACAACTCTCTTAGCACAGGGAGAAAATGAAATATGCTAGGCATAACAGAAATTACCCTGTAACATCTGTACTACCTTCAGGACCAACAGCAACCTTCAAGGACAGATTTGGAAGTAAATTTGATTGAGTTCTATTATCTTATGGTAAGATGAAAGAAGCAACAGTCTTACAAGAAAGTAAAACGTGCTTTTACAAGACAAGCAGCTACCTCCAAACATCTCTTCCCATACACTGAGTTTGCAATGGGAAAGCACTGCAGGATACATGTTACTAAACTATTGTTTCTATCCCTCTAACTATTTATTAAATATGCATTAAGCATCAATGTAAGTTGGCAGAGAAGAGGAGGGGGAAGAGACAATCTTTTCATCATTATATCCCCAACACCTACCTAGCAAAGTTTTGGGCTGTCGGAAAAGTCATGATGTATTTTCCTATGTTTTTCGTTGCAAAAATGCATCATGACTTTTCCAACAACCCAATAGCTGGAACATGATAGGGGATCAATGAACACTTATTGAATGAATTAACAACTTCATGGAAGTGAATCATGGAGGGTCACATGGAACTATGCCTTGAAGGGCAAACAGAATATAGACAAAATTGAGGGAAAAATGAAAACAGTAGCAAAGGTAGTATGTAGACAGAAAAGGAACCACATATTAAACCCGACAAGCTTAGGAGACTGAAAATGACCACATAAGATGGTATGAATGTGAAAACTACTAACTAAGGTGGGCCATGGCAGAAGTCACATCCTTGGCCTGTAGCTTCCTTGACAAAGGTCAATCTTTACCTTAAGTGAGCCTGTCTGTCATCTTTTTTTTTTAAAGATTTTTATTGGGGAATTGGGGGAGGGAAACAGCGTTGGGGAATCAGGGACGGGGAACAGAGAAGTTGTTGTCTTTTAGTTCTTCAGTCTAATTGCGGAGGATGTTGCTTCACTGGCCCATGTTGGTATCGACACTGCGCTCTTCCCAGATGAGGCAGATCGGTCGCCAGCCTCTGGATGTCGCTCACCGCAGCTATTGGCAGCTCACGCTGTCTGCCGGCCAACTCACTGTAGCCTATGGAAGCCCACTGCAGCAGGGGCTGCAGCCTACACCGTCGCTGGGTCTCGCACAGCCCAGATCCAGGTGGAAGTGTTGTTAGCTGTGGAGGGCAGTGTCATTGGTCCTCATACATGGGATCCAAACTGGGGCCACTGGCATCCCAAAACCAGCTCTTAACCAATGAGCCACTCGGCCGGCCCCTGTCTGTCATCTTTTTTCATCTAAGATAACATACCCTTGCAATATCAGAGTAATCTCTTTTTCTGGACGCCCCCAAGAGGCACAACCCACCACACAAGAGCAGTACACTACAAAATCCCTCATTGTTATCTTGTTCCCCAAATACTATCTCTATGTGCTGAAAATGCTATTAACTATCCTGTACCCACCGATGTAAAAACAGTGTGTGTCTCTCCATTTTATTTTTTATCCAATCCCAGAGATTTCCCTACTTTGCTTTCTCCCATCCCTTTAATCTACAACCAATGGATTTCATGTAACTTTCTTTCTTTGATTCTAATATATACAATAAATTGCACAACAGCCATTTTCCGAGCATTTTCTTAATCCGTTGAGACTTTTCTTCCTGGCAATTGTCATCAGTTTGGCTCAAATAAACTCTTAAAAGCTTTCTCTTAGGTTGGATGTTTTTTAATGACACAAGTGGAACAAGAGGTAGCACATAGGACTCTATATTTCCGGACTAGAATCTCCTGGACAGCCCTCAGACTAGACTTCCACCTGGTGCTCCTTTCACTACACTCTAAAAAAATATGAATAAATTGGAGTTGGAGGGAAAAAAGAACTACAATAATGCACTTTGCTAAGGAAAAAAGTAGATAATGTTACCCTGAGCCTGGAGGGTTGCAAGAATTCTGAACTTGGTCTTAGACCCCTTCTCACTTCAAATAACTCCTATTCATATTTCAAACTCAAATAGCCACAGTCCTTGTGCCACAGTCCATGTGCCAGGGATACTTCCATGAACCATTCATTCATTCACTCATTCATTTCATCAACAAATCTTTCATCTCTCCTCTCCAGAGACCCTATATGCTCCCCAATCTAATACCAGACTCAAGAAATTACAGTTTCTGCACAGGCTCTCGAAAGGCATTCTCTCCAGTGCATAATGCCTGTGTGTTGCCCTATCCCGGTATCCTTCCCAGTTTCCTTACCCAGCTATCTCAAACTCCCCATAAAACCATGGTCTGGTTTCATTCAAGTGGGCATTCTGAGCCCCTCTGTAAATTCGCTCACCCCCTCCCCATATTCCTGAATATCTAATTTCCATTCATCCACAAAAAGCCCTTACTATGCCCTAGCCTGTGCAAGACAGGAGAGAGCAGGACCCCAAGATTCCGCCCTGGGCTGCGCAGGCTCGCCTGAACTTCCACCCCCGCCCCGCGCCCCCTTCGCTCCACATGCTCCCAGGCAGTGCATGCTCCAGGGACACCAAGAGCCCAGAGGCTCACACTCAGTGTTTGTCCCTCTACTTCCGCCCTCCGGGAGTGCAGGGGGCGCTGGGGCAGCAGAGGAGGAAGCACCACCTGCCTGCAGCGTCCGAGCGTTTGCAAACCCGGAACCGGACTGCACTCGGGTTCCGGCCGCAGAAGGCCCTCCGCGCACCCCTCCTCCGATCCCACCTTTATGCTCAGCATCGCTGTCGGCGTCGCTCCCGAAGAGGTCCTCCATATCCGCCATTCTCACCTACGTCGGCCTCTGCCTTGGGGAGGGGGAAGGGGGGGGTTGCTGCTCGGTTATTGTCTTTACGGCACGGAACCAACGAAACGCGACAGTGTCGCAAAGGTTCTCTAAAAGGCGGCTTTCCTCCTGTGACCTAGTTTTCGCCCGCACCATGAGCCTATAAGCTCGTCGACTCTTACGCGTTCGCTTGGTGGCAAGCCTCGCCCTTTATATCTGTTCTCATTGGCGAGGATGTTCGCTGGGCCGCCCTGGTCTGAGTGTCGGTAGATGGGGCGGTGCTTGACGCGCTCCGCCGAGGGCCTCTGACTGTTAAACCTGCCCGGAGTCAGGTCTGAAATCCTTTGTTTGATCTTGAGTTGTTGAGGACATCCAAAGCGCTTTTGTTTATGGGTAATATACATTGCTATTTACCACATTAATAATTAAAGCAGAAATGTAAAAAAATTATTTAAAAATGATACACAGGTTAACAAATAGCACTTAAAATTTTTAAATGACTAGATTTTTCTAAGAGAAAATTTAGAAGGGTGGAATTGTTTTACAGTTTTGAAAACATCTTTAATGTCTGGCTTAAAAGAAGACAGCTGAGTGGCTCAGCTGGTTAAGAGCTCGCTCAAGAGTGCGAACTGAGCTCTGAGCAACAGCAGTTCCATGCCCAGCCGGAGCTGAGCAGCCGCTGAGCTGCCAACAGGTATCGGGGTGGCTCAGCTTAAAAAAAATAAAATAAAGACAACCGAATTCTCATACCTGCTTTTACGTTCATTCAGTCTGTTTTGGTTGACCCTTGTGAAGAAAATCTTGCCTCATACAGATACATATATAATCGGGAAAGGGAGGTTCAGAGTCTCTGCGGGGAAAGGGTCTTTCTTGGACAACTCTTTGACCAATGCAGCATTAGCACAGTGTATCTCAAGCATCATAAATTTTCCATCCTAACCCAGTACACTATGAAAAAAATTGAAATAAGTAGTTCACAAAACAATACTTGCTTTACTACTAAGATGCAGTCTAAGATCTCCTATTCTCTATTTTATTCTATTTCAGCTTCTTAGTTCTCTGTTTAATGCAGACAGGCAGTGCACCCACTAAAATGATTTATTTCATGATATACTAATGGATTGCAACCTGCAGCTAGAACACTGTTTAAAGGGTTCCATTGACTTGTTTATTTTGCCTAGAGAAAAAATTGATTTTGCTAGGATATGCGTCTACAATTATACATAATAAAATCAGACAGTAATAGAGTTTTCATAATAGGTTAGTGTTAGGTAAACCCTCTTGTTTTACAGGAGCAAGAAATGAAGTGATTGTACACATTAAAGAACTAGGCCTCTTTTAGAAATCTTTAATTTTAGACACATCATAATTAAAATACCAAAGGTTAAAAACAAAGAGAATCTTAAAAGTAGCAAGAGAAAAGCAATTAGTTACCTACAAGAGAGCTCCCATAAGATTGTTAGCTGATTTCTCAACAGAAACTTTGCAGGCCTGAAGGGACTGGTACGAAACAGTCATAGTGGTGAAAAGCAAGGAAGGACCTGCAACCAAGATTACTCTACCCCGCAAACCTGTTATTTAAAATCTAAGGAGAGACAAGTGCTTTCCAGACAAAATAAGCTGAAGAAGTTAGTTCATCAACACCAAACACCAAAGTATTACAAGAAATGTTAAAGGGACTTCTTTAAAAAGAAGAAGAAAAAACATAAAAAACATGAATAATAAAATGGTAATAACTACATATCTATCAACAACTACTTTCGTAAATGTATTAAAGGCTCCAATCAAAAGATAAAATGGCTGAATGGATAAGGAAACAAGACCCTTACATATGCTGCCTACAGGAGACTCCAGATTAAAACACACACAGAGAGACTAAAAGTAAAGGGATGGAAAAGGATATTTCATGAAAATAGAAATTTAAAAAAAAAAAAAAAAAAAACAACAGCTGGGGTAGCAACACTTTCACCAGACAAAATAGACTTTAAAACAAAGGCTATAACAAGAGACAAAGAAGGAGCTAGTAATCCCACTTCTGGGTATTTATCCAAAAAAACCCAAAACACTACTTCGAAGGGATGTGTGCATCCATATGTTCATGACAGCATTATTTACAATAGCCAAGATATGGAGGCAACCTGGGTGTCCATCAATGAATGAATGGATAGAGATGGTACATATTTACAATGGATTATTACTCAGCCATAAAAAGAATGAAATCTTGCCATCTGCAATAACATGGATGGACCTAGGGGTATTGGTCCAAGTGGAGTAAGTCAGACAGAGAAAGACAAATGCCATATGATTTCACTTACATGTGGAATCTAAACAACAAAATAAATGAACTAACGAAACAGAAACTCATAGATACAGAGAACATTTTGATGGTTACCAGATGGGAGGGGGTTGGGAGGGTAGGTGAAAAAGGGGATTAAGAAGTACAAATTGGGGGCCGGCCAAGTGACACCTTGGTTAAGAGCTGGTTTGGGGATGCCAGGGACCTCGGTTCGGATCCCACATATGAGGGCCAGTGACACTGCCCTCTACAGCTAAAACAGCTCCACCTGGAGTTGGGCTGTGCAAGCCCTGGCAATGGTGTAGGCTGCAGACCCTGCTGCAGTGGGCTGCCATAGGCTACAGTGAATGGCCAGCAGCCAGAGTGAGTGGCTGGCAGCCGGTGTGAGCTGCCGATAGCCACGGTGAGCGACCATCCAGAGGCCGGCGACTGATCTGCCTCATCCGGGAAGAGTGCAATGATGATACCAACATGGGCCAGTGAAGCAACATCCTCCACAACTAGACTGAAGAACAAAAAGACAGCAACTTGTCTGTTTGCCTCCCCCAATTCCCCAATAAAATCTTTAAAAAAAAAAAAAGTACAAATTGGTAGTTACAAATAGTCATAGGGATGTAAAGTATAGCATAAGGAATATAGTCAGTAAGATTGTAGTAATGATGTATGGTGTCAGATGGGTACTTTGTAAGTTATATCAGTGTCTAATCACTATGTTGTACATCTGAAACTAATATTGTAGGTCAAATGTAAATGAAAAGTAAAAAAGTTATTAAAAATTTACATCCTGTGTTAGATATTACCAAATTAGGCTAATATGAGGGTTTTGATCTTGAACAAACAACATGGATTTTGAGTTTGGAGATTATGAGATATATTTTGTTGCAAATAAGAGTGCCTGATGTGGTCCAAATGGGCAAAAGGTACACTAGGTATGTTATCAGTCCTAGAGCTGTTGGGATAAAATGGATGGTGTAAGAGTGGGTAGATGGGATTACTTTAAAACTTTCTGGAATACTGGAAAAACAAGTATTCTATATGTGATTCAGTTTCATTTTCATTTAGAGTTCTATCCTTGAAAAGTACATTGATTAAATCTTAATAAGATTTAATGCTGAATCACTATGCCCATATTTATGACTAGTGGAATTAATGTGTTTATCCCTTGTGAATAGTGCAAAACAATTTCTGGCTCTTTGATTTTCACTTTTGTTTTTACTATACTTTATTCCGATCATTGCTCTTCCATTTGTTGTCTTTCTTCGGATATAATGCAACCAATTAGATTTCAGCTAAATCTATCACAATCATTTTCCAGTACTGCTTGCCTGAGGTTACACCCAGATCAATTTCACTGAATGTTAAAATAATATTTTCATTTATCCTATTGGATAAGAAGTTCATCTTATTGGGTTTGTGTTTAACTAACTTAACTCTGGATGTTAAGATAGTCTCTTGATTTGCTCCCAGGGATGAAAAATTTCATCTATTACATGTGTGATTGACTAAAACAACTCTGGGGTAACTTTATCTTGATTCCCAGTTTTTGAGGTTGTCTCTTTTTCCCATGATCTGGCTTCGTAAGGTGAAGAGAGATCCTCAGAATAGTGACCATTGAGACAGACACCACAATACCCCCAGTCAAAGAACAGGGATTCAACTAGGCTGATTATGTTAGGTAGAAGTTAGAAAATGTAGGAGGAGGGGTGGAAGGTGGTCCATAGTGCTTACAGAAAAAGCTCATAACTAGCTTTGATTAATTGCCTCCAGTCACATATCTGGTTTTTTGTTTGTTTGTTTTTTAGCTGAGCCATCCTGCCACCTGTTGGCAGCTCAGCGGCAGCTCAGCTCAGGCTGGGCATCAAACTGCTGTTGCTCAGAGATCAGCTCACACTCTTGAGTGAGCTCTTAACCAACTGAGCCACTGGGCTGGCCCCTACATATCTGTTTTTACAACATCAGATGACAAGTGGTGGTCTGGAGCAAGATAAGGATCGTAATCAACAGATCTTCACCCATCGTAGGAAGTCATGCCATCCTATGAAAGAGCATGCACCACCTTTTCACGCCAAATCAATATGGAACCCCCTCACACCATCCAGCAAACTATAAGTCCTCAGGACAAGGGCTCTCTCTCTCTGGCCTTCAAGCTCTCTGGCACTTACCATCTCTCCCCCTTTGTCTCTCCCTCTCCCTCTCTCTCCCCCTCTCACCCACCTTGGCTGGGCCTGTTCTCTTCCCTGAGAATGTATCACTAATAAACCCTGCTTGCATATTAATCAGCTTGCTGACCTTTGATTCTTTACTGCATTGGTAAGAAGAACTGAGACTCCCATACATTTATATAACACAACACAATGTATCCTTTTGTTTTTACAAGGTAGCAAATATACCACTAAATTTTATAAAATATATGCTCATATCAAGTTGCAAAACAGGAATATAAGGTGTGATCAAAAGATAAGGTGAATGTTTAAATTTAAAAAAAATTATTACAGTAAAAGACATATTGCTATTAATCCCCCTTGAAATAATCCCCCTTGCTTTGAACACATCCCATCATTCTTGCCACTTTCTGAAGCAGTTCTGGAAGTCCTCTTTCATGAGTGTCTTTACTTCATCCTCCATCATGACAAAACTCTGTGTCACACATTGCTTCTGGTCAAATAAAAACATTACGGTGTGTCCTCATCCACCTTATTCACAGGATCTGGCACTGTGTGACATGGCTCTTCCCCAAAGTCAAACTGACCATAAAAGGAAAACGTTTTGAATGGATTCAGGGCATTGAGGCAGCCACGAGAGTGCAACTAAGAAGACACCAAGCATTCACTCATAGTCTCCCTTTATTAGAATTAGATTTTTTACGGGCCGGTCGAGTGGCGCATTGGTTAAGCGCTGGTTTTGGGATGCCAGCGGCCCCGGTTCGGATCCCACATGAGGGCCAGTGACACTGCCCTCTACAGCTAACAACAGCTCCACCTGGAGCTGGGCTGTGCGAGCCCCGGTGATGGTGTGGGCTGCAGCCCCTGCTGCAGTGGGCTGCCATAGGCTACAGTGAGTGGCCCGCAGCCAGCGTGAGCGGCTGGCAGCCAAGTGTGAGCTGCCAATAGCCGCGGTGAGCGACATCCAGAGGCCAGCAACCGATCTGCCTCATCCGGGAAGAGCGCAATGACGATACCAACAGTGAAGCAACATCCTCCGCAACTAAAACTGAAGAACAAGAAGACGGCAACTTGTCTGTTTCCCTTCCCCGATTCCCCAACGCTGTTCCCCTCCATCAATTCCCCAATAAAATCTTAAAAAAAAAAAAAAAAAAAAGAATTTGATTTTTTACTGAATTGGGTCCCTGCAATGGATGCTAGGTGCTTATAGGGATATAAAAATAGGAATACGAAAATAATATATATATATATATATATATATATACACACACACACACACATATATATATATATCACATTTGCTATTATTTTCGTATATGAGTTTGGGGCAAATGAAACAAATAATCTAGTAGTCTAAAACATCTAAACAATTTCAGGGGCCAGCTGAGTGGCTCAGTTGGTTAAGAGTTGGCTTAGAGCACGTGCTCTGAGGAACAGGGCTGCTGGTTCGATTCCCACATGGGCCAGTGAACACTGCATCCTAGCTGAGCTGTTGCTGAGCTGCCAACAGGTGGCAGGATAGTTCAGCTGGTGTAACAACAAGATTGCCTGTTCAATGGTGGGCTACGCCCACCCACAACTAAAGATTGAACTCGGCACCTTGAGCTGAGCTGCTGCCCAGATGGCTCAGTGGATGGAGCATGCGCTCTTAACAACAAGGCTGCTTGTTCGACTCCCACATGGGATGGTGGCTACGCCCACCCACAACTAAGATTGAACACAGCACCCTGAGCTTAGAGGCCACAAGCTGCCAAGGGGAAGCCAGATGGCAACTGGTGCCCTCTACAATGAAGATTGAAGAACAACAACTTGGCTGATCCCCTCCCCTAATTCCCCAACACTGTTCTCCCCCCAATTCCCCAATAAATCTTAAAAAAAAAAAAAAAAAAAAGAATTTCAGTGTCAGTGGGAAATTATAAACTATATACAGGTGCAAAAGAATCAAAAACCATAAAACGATCAATATGAATAGGGATTAGTCAAGAAAGACTTTTTTAGACAGTGCTGTTATCTGAATGTTTGTGGGCCCCTCAAAATTTCTGTTGAAATCCTAATGCCCAAAGTGATGGTACTAAGAGGAGGGCCTTTGGAAGGTGATTACGTCATGACGATGGAGCCATCATGAATAGGGGTAGTACTCTTACAGAGAACTCCCTTACTTTCTTCTTGGTAAGGACAGAGAGAAGGATCTCTGGCTATGAACCAGGAAGAGAGCTCTCACCAGAATGCAACTATGCTGGCACCTTGATCTTGGATCGTCTGGCCTCCAGAACTGTGAGAAATAAATTTCTGTTATTTATAAGCTCCCCAGTCTGTGGTATTTTGTTATAGCAGTCTGAACAGACATAGACAGAAAGGATGATTCAAACTAGATTAATGAAGTAATGGGAGGGATCCCAGTTTTCAGGACTTAAAATTGAACAGAACCTAAAATTCAACCAAGCAAGACTTCGAACTTATTTACCAGATCTAATTCCTGATTTACATGAAATTTCAGAACACTGGGGATAAAGAGAACATTTTAAAAGTTCCTAGAGAAAAAAATCAACTGACATAAAGGATCTGGCATTAAAATGACATTGGACTTCTCAACAACAATTCTGAAAGTGAGAAAACAGTGGAGAATTGTTCAGAAACAAAATCCCGAAGGAAAACGATCCAATCTAGAATTCTATACCCACAAAAATATTAAGTACAAGGGAAGAATAATTATATTGGGGGAAGCTAGCCTCCATGTAAGAGTCTAACTGCCCCAAGACTACCATTCTTTGAAGAAGCCCAAACTGTACCGTGCCAAGAGACCAAATGGAGAGGTCCTGAAACTACGTAAAGAGAGATGCCTGACCAACCCTCAGCTGCTATAGACCTCTTAAGCTTCCAGCTCCAGTGTGAATGCACCCTCAATGAGAGACACCAGACCACAACTGCCCAGCTGATCCTTTCCTCAATTCCTGTCACACACAAACCAGGAGACAATAAGTGGGTGTTGTGGCATAATGCCTCTAAGTTTTGAGGTGGTTTGTTATAGAGCAATAGCAGTTGAAAGAGTTACTCAAAATTTTTACAATCTATGAATTGTAGTCCACCAAAATGAGGGACTATACCAAGAAACGGAAAAACTTAAGAGGCAGAAAATCCAAGATTGAAAAGATGAGAAAGAAATTCCCAGAATGATAGTTGGGCCTAGAGGAATGCTGCTCCAGATTGGAGCAAGAGGACAGAAGAGAAAGCAGGCTAAGAAGGAAATGAACTAATAGAGTACCTGCTACATTTACTTATCCAATAAGGATAAGTGCTTTCTCTGTGCCAGAAAGTAATCTAGGCACTGAAGATACAACAGAGAATAAAATAGATCAAGTGTCTATTCTCAGAAACTTGCATTTTGCTGGAGGATGAGAAACAATAAAGAAATGAATACAGTATACTAATAAACCTATAAATATATATACTTTCAGTTTTGTATATTTATATTTGATGATTTTGAATATTTTGAATGGGTATTTTCTATAATTAGTATATAAAAAATTTGCAACTGACACATTAAAACTAAGCAAACAAACATTGGCTCAAACTCTTATTAAGCTTTCAAAAAAAAACTAAGCAAATAGACAACCAGGGCAATTATTAACTCCAAGCAAAACAAAATGAATGTACATCACTGTGCTATGCTGCTCAGATGATAATAATAATAATAGGTAATACTTTGTGCCAGGCACTGTTTCATTGTATTTAATATACCAGGCCTACAGTCCTTAATCCAAAAACCTTGGAGCCATCTGTTTCAAAATTCAGAGATTTTCCCAGATTTTAGAAAGGTAATACAATACACACACACACACACACACACACACACACACTTTATTATTTAACACATCCAGTTGTGTATGAACAGTATCCCATAATCAAAATTAAATTTCTACGATAAAATGTATGAAAATCCAAACTAAGAGGGATAAACAAAACTTCGAATAGCTTTAGGTTAGTTCTGGACAGCATTTGCCACCAAATGAATTATGAAAGGATTTTCCGTTTCAGAGCTTTTTGGATTTCAGAATTGTGGACCAGAACTAACTTTCTCAATCCAAACAACAACCCTCTAAGACAGATTCTATTATATTCCAATTTTCCACATGAAGAACCTGAAGGAAGCACAGAGAAACTATGTGGCTTTGCCCTAGGCCACATAGCTGATGACTTATTTAGTCATAATATTGAAAATACTAAATGTTTTAAGTTTAGTAGTACTACTTGACTTTTAAAATGTCACACATATACATACTCATAATTTTATGTTTTGATGTGGAAGGATCCAAGCTACATGAGTGAAGAGGGAAAAAAAGCACTCTGATTAGTGTGTGTATAAAGCTGTCATTAAAATTTAAGTTGTGTGTGTGTGTGTGTGTGTGTGTGTGTGTGTGTGTGTGTGTGTGTGTGTAAATGGATAGACTACCTCTGGGAGACTGCAGTGGAAGCTGGAAACAGTTACAGTTCCTGAGGAGAGATGCTGGGAGAGAAATGTTACTTCATACTGTGTACCTTTTTGCAGTATTTGAATTTTGTACCTGTGGCTATTTAAAATTAAATTAAAAAGTAGTGAAAAGATAGACACCAAAATGTCAGTACTGCCTAGTTAACTCTGGATGCTGAGATTTTTCTTTTGTTCTTTTCTCTGTTTTCTAAAATTGCTACAATGAACATGGATTAGTTTTAGAATAAGAAGGGGAAAACTTTCTTTAGGCAATATATATATCCCTTTACTCAATTATATTTTTCTACTAATTTTGTATTTAGGATTCTATGACTACAGGAATCTTCAGATTTTGAAGAATGAGTAAACCTAGGCTTCTTGGGCTTCTAAATAAAGTTTTTACTGTCATAATACATGGTGGGCCTCAAATATTTCTTTTTTTTATAGGAGCTCTGTTTACTTAGTTGGAGTTATAAAAGCTGTTTAAATGTAAAGCTGATTACCTCATGGGATAGTTTTCAGGTTATCAAGAAAAGGACAAATAATATGTCTCATAATAAAACTTAAGCTGTTTTCCAAAATGATAGTAAGTCTGCTCCCCAAATATCTTTCCTCTCATCATCATTAATGTAACTCACTTTTATAAAATTCAAGTGTCAATCCCAAAGCACTGGTAAATAATTGTTTCCTATGCAAATGCGAGATTGGACTGGCAAATACGAGCTTGGAAAATGTCCCAGTACAGTTCCTATAAATATTTGCATTTCTGTTGAGAAAAAAAACAGAAGGTAATGAGTCAAAAACTATTTCTTAGGAATGAAGCAAAAGTTGTCCTTTTAAAAGCTTTCCTCTTGAATTTAGGGTTAGGTTTAGGGACTAGCTTCCTAGGATCCGTAGGATTTAGATTCCTTCCCGAAGCTTAAGGGTTACCAGGGAGCTGTGTCCTTAAAAGACCCAGGCAGCAGACCGGATGAGGTCAACATTACAGAGCCGGAACAACAACTACTGAGGGAAGGAAGTGGAATGAACAAAGAAAGGAGGACACAGAAATGGGAGGGTGGGGCCACTGTGGGTGTGGGTGTCAGTAGAGGAAGCTGAGTAAGTCAAGTAACATGCAGCAAAGACACTAAAGAAACTGAAAATGAAAAGTATAGGAAGGAGAGAAAAGAAGGAAAAAATAGATTAAAGAGACAAAGGGAAAGGAGAAACCATTTGGAAAAAACATTTTTTTTTTTAAAAAAAAAGAACATAATAAAATCGTGCTACGATAGAGGACTATTGAAACAAAAATTGGGCAACATTCTAACAGAATAACTGAAGAGACAGAGAAAAAAGTTAGGAGATTTTATAGATTCCCCTGCCAACCAATATTCTTGCAAACCAAAAGGAACCACTAAAACCGATTCAGCTCAAACATAAAACAAAACTGAAAATTTCACTTTAAAATAAAACTACTCTAATCAAATCTCTTCACTAGATTTCCTTCTTCAACTGGTTGTTTTAGAATCATGTGAGAACACAGCATAAATACAGAAATAGCATCTCAGCTGAGGGTGGGAACCCCTGGCAGGCAGGCTGTATCTGGCTCAGCATATTTCATCTAATCCAAAGAGGGATTTCCAAAAGGAGATACACTGGATTTCATGCTTACAATTGCAGAAAAAGGATTGCAGTACTAGAACGCTTAACGGTAATATAACAAAAGGCCACAAGATGGTGATGGTATACCTGAAAAGACCTTGTTCATCTGCGACATACACACACACACACACACACACACACACACACACACACACACACACCCTTATCAATTTTCCTTAGCAAAAAATTGGCTTTTGGGAAGTGGAGGTGGTGTGAAGGAGAGAAGAGATTTGAAAATCTAACTAACTTTAGATTGTAATCAAAACATTTCTTACAACAGACCTGAGCATTTTTTTCCATTTGGTTTCTCTTTTTTTCCCCAATTAAAAAAACAGTACTTTTAAGACTGGTAAACACTAAGGATATATTCTTCAGCTATAGGAACTCTGATTTTTTATGTATCTACTGATAAAGCGATACACTATTTAAATAAAATAACTATTACTTCTTTGGGAAATTTGAAAGTTTTTCTCCAGATCCATAAAATGAAATTTCCCTTAGGAGTCCAGTGAAAATTTTATTTACTTTACTGCAGTTTATTTTCTTACTCATTAAGGTAATGACGGGTTGGGTTAATCCCTTTCCTTAAATGGGTGTGACATTTTAGGTAAATAATGATTCATATTGACATATAGATACGTTTAACTTTCCAACATATAGATACATTTAACTTTCCAACGTGCAAACACACACGTATATACTTTTTATCTGCTACTTAACACAGGAACAAAATTTGGATAGGGGAATAGGTTAGAATCTTGGGCCTAAAATGCTGAAGAAGAAACTAAAGGGAAAACAGCCTTAAGTTTATTCAAGAGCCATAAGATTTTATTTCCAAAAACAATATTAGTCATTAGAAATATTTTTTTCTATTCAGCATCAAGTAAATTCTTAAAAAACAAACTTAAGTTCTAAATATTGACCTGAAACTGATAATATGTACCAAAATGTCATAAAAATAGTCTTATTTTTCACTCTGTAATTCCATATCAAAGAATTTACCTTAAGAAAATAAGAGATTCTATGAAGATGTACAAGCATGTTTATATTACAGGATTATTTATAGAAATGAGAAATATTGGAAGCACCATGGTAGGGAATTGATCAAATAAATTATCAGACATCCATAAACTGAAATGCTATGCAATCCTTTAAATTATATTTTTTCAGGGCTTTCTCATATACTAGTGAAGGGAGTATAAAAATAAGACAACCTTTTGGAAGGGCAATTTGGTATCACCTATCTATCTAAACTGTAAATGGGTATACTCTTTGATTCAACATTTCCATATCTAGAAATTTATCCTGAGAAAATAATTTGACAGATATGGACAAAATGTTCACTGATTTAGCCTACTACGGATACCTGTCAGAAAGAGTTCTATTAGTATATAGGAAAGCTCTCCATGGTCCCCAATCCTTTTTTCTCCACTTAATTCTTCCAATTTCAAGGCCTGATATGAAAGAGAAGCTTAAAATTCTTTAGTAGGATCCAGTATGAGGTGAAGAACACCAAAAGTCCATAATTTTGGCTACTGAACACAAGATCAGTAGTGACAGCCTAGGTAAGTGAAGTACATGTAAAGCTAACTTGGTGAAATCATTCTTTGTACATCTATAATGGGTTATTATCACACACAAAAGAAGGCTACAAAAGAGTAAGAAGACACCTCTGAGTCAAAAAGTTCACAATCTAATGATTGCCCTTGCAATGAACAGTTAAATGGAGAAAAAATGTTACAAAGCAGCCTAGATTTTCATATAATGCCCTACTTTGGAACAGATTATGAGAATCCAGGCTGAGACCAACACAAAAGAAGCAGATCAGTCTCCTACTGTAGTTACATAACTCCTATGGGGAGTGAGGAATTGGGGCCATCTCTCTGCAGGTGAAAATACGATTTTATTCACTGTGCAAAGTAATGCATATGCTGTAGAGACGATATCAATATTTAATAACTTCCAAAGTTAGAATGGTGTACCATTTGGGGCAGGATACAAATATAGGCTTCCATAGGCAAATATGAATTTGCTTTGAGAGTAGATTCTTATTTCCTGGTATACAAACACAACCTATTACATCATGTTGGAAAAAAGATAAACACCTTTACTTCCTTACCCTTCAGATGATGAAAGTAAATATCTTTCTCTTTCACGAAGTAGAAAATTTAGTTCCCAGGCCAGAAAGGACTGCTAGGAAGTTTAGTTGTTTTGAAGCGTGTCCTATGTAAGGAAAAATTAATTTAAAATATGTAAACCTTTTTTATGTTTCAATTCAATTCAACAAATGTGTAGCACCTCTACTATGTGCAAGGCATCCAGGGAGTAGAGATGAAAAAGAGATGGTACTAGGGGGCTGGTCAGGTGACTCAGTTGGTTAGAGTGCGAGCTCCGAGCAATAGGGTCGCCAGTTTGATTCCCACATGGGCCAGTGAGCTGCGCCCGAGCTGAGCTGCCACTGAGTTGCTGGTGGGTGGCTGGATGGCTTAATTGGTTAGAGTGCGTGCTCTTACCAAGCGCCCCCCACAACTAGATTGAAAGTAGCAACTGGACTTGGAGCTGAGCTGCGCCCTCCACAGCTAAGATTGAAGGACAACAACTTGACTTGGAGCTGATGGGTCCTGGAAAAATACAATGTTCCCTTCCCCAAATTCCTCAACATAGTTCCCTTCCCCAATTCCCCAATAAAACCCAATAAAATCTTAAAAAAAGAAAAAGAAATGGTATTAGGAACTAGTTTCCAGTCTCCAAGGAATGATAATTAGAATATGTCAGGAAGGGTTATATGGCATGGATGCATACAAAATTATATGGGGGTCCAAAGTTGGGGATATTGGCAAGGCTTTTGTGGGAGGTAGCATGTGAAGTGTGCCTTACAGGACGTAGTGTTTTGACCTTTAGAGAAACAGTGAGAGGATGGATTAGGCAGAAGCACCAGGATGAATATAGGCAAACAGGTAGAACAGCTTGGGGCACTTTTTAAGAGAAGTAAATAATCCATTCTTACTGGGATCTAGGAGTTATAAGCTTATGACATTTGAAGTATGTCCCTATGGGAAAAAGTCTAGCAGAAAGTTAGGATCCACTGAGGTTCCATTTAAACTAATCTTTCAAAATTAAGATTTCTGACAGAAAGGGGAATAAAAGAGATGGAAAAGAAGTTGTAAGTATTGGAGTAAGATACCCTTTTCCCAAATATGCATGCCCATATCTATATATTATCCTGAAAACCCAACTGAAAGGAAAAGTGAGAGAAGGAAATTTTCAATTGAGCACCTGTTATTATTGATCTGTGTGATAAATGATAGTCCTGGTAAATGAGGTGGTGGCCATCATAGATAAGGCATGGGCTGAGCAGACAGCTTTGGCTCTCCCAGCAAGTATGAATTTAACAGACATGATGACAGAAATAGACCTCACCAAAAACCAAACTAGAAATGAATCTCAGAAAAATGATTCTATTAAAAATGAACTAAAAATATGGTCTGCTACTTTTTCCTCTACTTCCCATTCTCTGCCCTTCCCTTCCTGCACAAATCAATCCAAAAGCCATGACATGGGATCAAGCAAAGTGGGTGTCTGTGGTTGGGGTGTGAAGCCATGGTTGAGGTGTGAGGAGGACATAGGAGTAAGAGATCAGCCTGGTGCAGGTGTCAGACAGAGTCCAAGAGGAGTGAAAGGGACATCTGTGTGTGGCCTGACTGGAATGAGGAGGGTATTCCCACCAGGAAGGGGTGTGGTATCCTGAGCAGAGAGAGAATGGAGTCTCTGCAGAAGGGCAGCCTGGTGCCAGGTGTGGATTCCTAGGGCGGGTACGATAGCTATCCACATGGGGCAGGGGAAGGGGAGAGGAAGGGAAGAGGCCTAGGGTGGGTGCTGTGATCAAGTTGAGTGACTAGGGCATCCATGTAGGAAGGCCATCTGGCACAGGGTGTCAAAGTCAGACCACGGTGAGGAGGGTGACTATGCAGGGGTGGTCCAGCTTGAGGCACCGGAGTCCAAGCAAGATGCAGAAGATATCAGGGCAGAGCAGCAGCCCAGTTAAGGGTGAGGAGGTGTCCCACTGCGGGGAAGGGGCAATCACAGGAGGTTGTGTATGGAATGCTTGATCATCAGTAAGTAGTCATTCTAAGGATAATGGGAATTAGGTTTCTCACAGGTAGAGATAGTAGTTATATATATGAAAAGTGAAAAAAAAACAGAATGAACTAGTTGGTGTTGGATTGGATTTGAAAGTATCATTGTGAACTCATAATTTTGAATAGATATCGATAGAGAAATAAATACAGAAGTAAATGTATTTGTGTATATATATGTATATGTATATCTATATATATTTATGTAACATACATACAAGTACATATATTTCCTATCATTCCTAGCTCTGCTCACTGTAAGGGTTTGAGAACAGTGACATCTCAGTAGCAACGAGAACACCTAATACCAAGATCTTAGTTTCCAAGTGCCATTCTCCACCAAAAGGAAACAGCTCCTTGGAGAAATTGCTGATTCCAGGATGGGGCAGGGAAAAAACAAAATAAACTTGAACTATCTTGCACAGCAAGCAAGAAGTGCAAAAAGAATGATGGAGATACGTAAAAAAGCCAACTTGAAAGGGCTTCCACTGGCCAAATGTGGAATAGTTTGAGTGTCAAATAACGACAGTAATGGATTATAATCCATTGAATAAAATAGGAATTCCTTAGGTAATATGAATATACATAAACAAAAATAAATAGGAAATTTGATCAAGAATGGGATATTTACATAGCCTCAAAGTACTTCTCCAACAAAATACTTAACTACACAGGGGAAAAGAGTAACTTCAGAGTGAGAAAGCCTGGCAGACACCATTTTAACATCACCAGAGATGAGAGCAATTGAAATATGTGCTAACCTGATACGATGCAATGAGAATAATACTGCATCATTAATATTTCTGCTGAAGATCCATAACCTGAATCTGATTATGAAAAACCTTCAGACAAACCCACGCTAAGGGACATTCCACAAAAATAAGCGGCCTGTAATCTAAAAAGAGTGTCAAGGTCATGGAAGTAAAGGAAAGATTAGGAAATTGGTCAAGACTGAAAAATACTGAAGACCCAATGAAATGCAATGTGTACTTTCTGGACAGGACCTTTTTACTACAGGAAGAACATTACTGTAGCCACTGACATTTGAATGGGGTCTGAGGATTAGAGAGTAATACATCAACGCTAAATTCCTGATTTTGATAGCTGTACTGGGGGTTATCTAGATGAAAGTTCTCACTAGTAAGAAACACACACTAAAGTATTTGGGATGACGGGTCATTTTCACAGTTTAGGCTCTGCAGGAAGAAGACTCTGCGTCAGAGTTTAGTGTCCAGGATGTTTACAAGGGAGTGCCTTTGGAATGGACACCTGTGGTAGGAAAGAAAAGGAAGCAGAAGGAAGCTGTGTGGAAGGAGGGCCCCGCAGCCTCAACTGACCCTACAAGGAGCTCTGGAGCTGAAATTACCCTTTAGCATTGTCCCAAACCAGGCTGAAATGGCTGAGCTTTAAAACCATGCATTGGTTTAGTCACTGGATGTGGACTGTCCCCAAAAGGGCATGAGCTTTAATAAGCCAGCTGTCTGCAGTGGTAGGAGCAGATAGCTAAAGATTGTCTGCTGACAGTACTCCAAGTAGTTGGGATAAGAAGTCCTTCTGCAAAGGGAAATCTCAGTGGCTCATCTCCATGTTCATTCCCTGTGCTGCTCTCAGATCCACTTCATACATGTTGAGTAGCTTCTCCAGGTTTCTGACAAGCCTCTCCTCCTGGGGAAACTTGGAAGAGAAGCCCTCTTAGAGCTGCCATTAAAATGTACCGTCTTCCTCCTCGACCATCTTTTCTAAATTTCTCTCATTCTCAGCCTCTACTTCTCTTGGCTTCAGTGACACCTTGGGGCACAATCTAGATTCTCATCCCCCAGAGGTCTTGAGTTCCTGGTAGCCATGTCCTGGCTACACTATTCATTTACCATTGCAACGGACAAGGGGATAACAAGAAATATCCAAGTAGATCATCTGGGTGCTTAAACACTCTTCCCTACCCTTATTGTATAATAGCAGACCTAACTCTTTCTAATGATCAAGGGTAATATCCCTGCCAAGATTGTTCCTCTACTTTCAGCCCACCAGTCCCTGGACATTAGGAGCCCAAAATGCCCAAGCAGCGGTTTACTAGTAATTCAAAGGGACTTTTGCTGTGTCCTCTGGTGGAAATATCCCCCTTAGGAACCAGGTCCTCCTGTTCTGAATAACAGAACAGGAAGCATAAATTCCCTAAGGGGTCATCCATTGAGAGAGATGACAAGCAGGACCACTCCTACTTCAATATTTTGCTTCTCAGACCCATGTATTCTTCCTATTGAAGACACAACATCATATAAAGATTCTTTGATTCAATGTGTTGAATATATCCTGGAGGCTAGCACTCACAGATCATTGCATCTGAGCTAATATTTCAGCTGTGCCATCAGCAAGACATTCCAGTGCTCTATCCGGCCAGGGGCTTTAGGGTACTGCAGTAAGTGATATGTCCAGCAGATGCCATGTTCATGGGTGTACTCTCACACCTTCTTTGCTGTTCTAATAGTCCTGCCAAAGATACATAGCCTGAATCTGATTCTGAAAATCTTAAGACCAATTGGATCCCCTGGTCTCATGCAATGTTTGTGAGGTGGCCTGATGAAGATCAAACATTATATAAACCTATGGTGAGGTCTGAAGGCAAGACTTTAAACCCTTATCCAGACTATGTCCCCATCCCTTTGAGAATGAATCACTGGCCCATTAAGGGTAGAAGGGTCCCAAAATAGTCAGCTTGCCACCAACTAATTGGTTGGTCTTGAGGAATGGTGTCAGATGAGGAGCATTGATCTCCTTTGCTGTCAAGATGGATATTTGCAAGTGGCAATAACTAGGTCACCCCTGATAAATGGGAACCCATACTACTGGGCCAAAGAAAGACTCAATCTCTTCTACCATGGCCACTTCATTCACATATCCATGTGCCAGCAATGGTGTGGTCAGTGACAGAGGCAGAGTCAACTGGCTGAGTCAGTTTATATATGAGGGATTTACATCTGCCATTTTGCTTTCTTTTCTATATGCCATGCCTTTTTGTTCCTCTATTCCTATATTGTTGCCTTCTTTTGTGTTAAAAAGATATTTTCTTATGTACCATTTTAATTCCCTTGTCATATATATATATATATTTATGTATATATTTATATATATATTCATATATATATATATATATATATATATATATAGAGAGAGAGAGAGAGAGAGAGAGAGAGAGAGAATTTTCTTAGTGCTTGCCCTGGAGATTACAATTAAATCTTAATTCATAACAACTGAATTCAGATTAATACCAACTTAATTTCAATAGTATACAAAACCTTTGCTCCCAAATAGTTCCATTCCCTTCACCCTCTTTCTTTCGCTTGTACAGACTGAGCAGTACCCTTATTGGCTGCCCATCTATTTTTTAGCAACAGACACCATGTTTTATTAAGTAACTCCATAATTCTCTGTGGGTCAGGTGCCCTGGTTGTCACTTTGATCTTTCCACTCATTATCATAATTGTGTGCACATGGTTTCTGACAGTTCGTGATGCTATCTGGCTCAATTATTTCTGGGTTGTGTTATCTCCATTGCTATTAATATCAAGGAGCTCAATTTTATAACAGCAAACTCCTGCCATGAGTTTAGCCTGCAAAGAGAGCACTGAACTTGATAGTGATTCAGGTGCCTTTTCACCAACACTTTATTGCTTTAGTAGATTGCGTTTCCTCCAGGTCCTCCTGTGGAATAGTCATCACCTGGAGGGCTTTCTGGACTTATATAATATATCCACGTAGCATGCCCACTTCTCTGAGTCCTTTTTAAGAAAAGGAGACTCAAGAGTGCGAGCTCTGAGCAACAGGGTCACCGGTTCAATTCCCGGCCCAAGCTGAGCTGCTGCTGAGCTGCCAAGAGGTGGCAGGATGGCTCAGCTAAAAATAAAATAAAATAAAATAAAATAAAATAAAATAATTTAAAAAAGGAGATAGCATACACATACATAAAATTCACCATTTTGAAGTGTATAAATTAGTGGTTTTTAGTACATTCACAAAGTTGTGCAACCATCACCACAATCAATTTTAGAATATTTTCATCAACCCAAAATGTAATCCTGTGCCAATTAGCAGTCACTCCTCATTCTCCCCTACCAACAGATGCTGGCAACCACTAAGTTACTTTATGTCTCTATAGATTTGCCCTGCTGGACATATCATATAAATAGAATCATACCATATGTGGCCTTTTGTGTTTGCCTTCTTTCACTTAGCATAATATTTTCAAGGTTCATCCAAGTTGTAGCATGTATCAGTGTCTCATTCCTTTTTATAACTTAATAATATTCCATTGTATGGATTTAGCATATTTCATTTATCCATTTATCAGCTGATGGACATTTGGATTTCTCCACTTTTTGGCTACTATGAATATTGTTGCTATAAATATTTGTGTACATTTTTTTCTGTGGACATGTTTTCATTTCTCTTGAGTATATACCTTAGGAGTGGAACTGCTGGGTCAAATAGTAACTTTATGTTTAACTTTTTCAGCAATTTACACATTAAACATTTAGATCAGCTTTCTCTGCCTTTCCACTGCAGGTTATGAAAGCCGCTGTTTGACTAATTAAATTTATTGGGGTGACATTAATAAAATCATATAGGTTGAAAGCCTCTTTACATGCTACTAGAGATATTCCAGTTTTTCACACTTGGCTTTCAGTTGCCTTCTAGTCACTCTCTCAGCCTTTTGTTTTCTGAGCTAAGCAGTAACCATCCAATCCCATTATCCTTATAGTCACTATTTCCTCCATATATTGCACCAGCTAACACTTTTTCTTTCACTAGTATACTATCCCAGTTTACCATTTGTGAAAGTTTTAATAGCCTGCCTGCCAGGGCTATCAGTGCTCCATCTATCACCAATGATGAGGTCCTCCTACCAGATGGGTGATGAGTGATCCAGCTCAAAAATCCCAGTTTATCATCTGCTTTCTCAGACCTCTCCTGATTCCAACTGTGGCAGTTTGGGTTTTCCAGGAAGGGGACTCTGAAATAGACTTTAGTATCCAGAATAATTATCTGGTAGAGCTCTCAGGATCCATATCTGTGGATGGGTAGAAAAAGACAGAGGATTGGGCAGAGAAAGAAGTTAATCTGAGATGCAGGCTGATAGCCTCACCTTACCTCAATGAGAGCTCTTGAGCAGAAATGGACCATCAAAGATGTCTCCTGCACAGGGCCGAAATAGCCAGGCCTTTGTATCCTTGCCTTGGTCAGTCGTTGGATTTGCACCATCTGGTGAAGGGCCGTCTCATTGGGCAAGGTGGCTCCCTGCAGATCAGGCAAACCAAGAAGGAAATGACAGCTGACAACCATGTGCTGACTGACCACAGTCCCCACAGCTGGGTGAACAAGTCTTTCCTTGAAGGGCATCTGATCAATGCATCTCAATGCCCATCACAGGTTCCATGTTATCAACTTACTCTCAAATTGTTCAGGTAAAAAAAAAGCTCATTATGCTGTGTGTAAATTTTTTGTAAATAAAAAGATTTTTATTTTAAATCAACATACTTAAACGTGACTCAGGAAACACCTAAAAAAGAGCCTCCTGTTGCTGATACAAAGAAAGCGGTATGATGTTGAAAGACAAAAATTCATGTGAATGAATAAAATATGGATCACCAGGAGAGTTAGTGGGAGATGAGCTTGAAAAGGCAAGCCAAGGCTTCATCCTTGCTGATGCAACATACCTCAGAATAAGGCAGGAACAGAAAAATGCCTATTTCATTACAGCTAGACTGGCCTTCAATTTCACCTCACCACTTCTGAATAGGGAAAGTCTTTTCCAGGTTATCTTTAATAGTTACTATTTCCTATCTCCCTCTTCCTTTTGTACATTTCTCTCCAAAGCCATCATGGAAGTTGCAATGTGAAAATGTGTCTTTGTTCAGCTCCCCATACTGGGATGAAGATTATTTTTAGGATTAATCTCTGAGTCATAGATGGAGGAGGGAAAGAACCATTTTAATCTTCTCCTTCTCCTTCCTTCATAACCTGCTGTACAGCCAAATCATTTTTTAAAATTGTTTTTTTCCCTCTTCCCCAAGAATCGTTTGCCTTTTATTTTTACTTTGGAACAGTTATCTATAAACCTTCATCAGAGGGTTCTAAAATGGAAGAAATTTTTCTTTGCTGAATGGACTACAGGCTAAATGAGACTGCCTTAAGCTGCTGTCATGTAAGTAAATCTATTTATTATAATCCTGATTGCTGGGATCTGAGAGGTTATCTACAGTTACTCCTCATCCCTGTCTCACTATTTCCTCATCTCTGCCTGCCTCTGGACTTTCCCTTCTGTCTCTCCTAGGCAAGAGTAGCAGACACTCCTGCTTTCTGTGGGGAGACGCGGGCAGATTGTGGTCTGGCCCTCTCTCTTTGCAGCAACATGCTTGAGCATGTCTCATGCTGCACTATTTGACCACATGTCTTTGAGGGATAAATAAGCATGGAATCAGAAAATGCTATACTTTTTTAAAAGTTTCTATCAATTTACGCATTAAACATTGAAAAACAGTCCTACATTGAAAAACAGCTCTACCCAACTGAGTTACCAAGCAAGTGGGGAGAAAGTTCTACCTTGGATCAAGTAGGCACTTAAAGAACATCTGTGGAATGAATTGAATGAAAGAAGAGTGTGCTGGCTTAACTTCAGGAAACCATGATTTAAACAGGCAAGCTTCTGGATGGAGATATTAATAACCCTCATTTATTCAGTCCAGTCATTTAGCATTTTCAGAGTGTTTTCACAGATATTATCTCATATAATCCCTGGACCAACCCTGCAAGAGAGACGAGGCTGGTGTTATTTATACCTTTTTTTTTTTTTTTTTTTTTGAGGACAGTGTCACTGGCCCTCATATGTGGGACTGAACCAGGGCCCCAGCGCTTAACCACCGCGCCACTCGGCCAGCCCCCAAATACCATTTTAAAGATAAGATTAGGGGCCGGCCGAGTGGCGCATTGGTTAAGCGCTGGTTTTGGGATGCCAGCGGCCCCGGTTCGGATCCCACATGAGGGCCAGTGGCACTGCCCTCTACAGCTAACAACAGCTCCACCTGGAGCTGGGCTGTGCGAGCCCCGGTGATGGTGTGGGCTGCAGCCCCTGCTGCAGTGGGCTGCCATAGGCTACAGTGAGTGGCCGGCAGCCAGCGTGAGCGGCTGGCAGCCAAGCGTGAGCTGCCAATAGCCGCGGTGAGCGACATCCAGAGGCCAGCGACCGATCTGCCTCATCCGGGAAGAGCGCAATGACGATACCAGCAGTGAAGCAACATCCTCCGCAACTAAACTGAAGAACAAAAAGACAGCAACTTGTCTGTTCCCCTTCCCCGATTCCCCAACGCTGTTCCCCTCTGCCAATTCCCCAATAAAAAAAATCTTTAAAAAAAAAAAAAAAAAGATAAGATTAAATGACTTGCCTGGAGTCTAACAACTAGTAGATGGCAGAACTGGGGCCAGTTCCCAGGTCTGCTGACTAGTGTTGTTGCCAGGGTACCAGATGGATTCTTCCAATTTCAGAGTGGAGTCCTCAAGGGTTACTGCTGGGGGACTTGGCTTATTTAAAGCTTTTATGGACTGTCTGAAAGTGGGCTCGCAGAAGAAAAAGTCACTGAGCTATGTCCTTAAGCTCTCCAGAGTAGTAAACTCCAAACAGATGGATCTAAATTGAAAAGATAAATTGCACAAAGCTATGTGAATGGACAAAGTACAGCAAATGAGTTTCATTCTGTACTGATTTTGGATAATGCATGTAGGATTAGTCTGAAGCACACTTAAAAGAAGATGAGCTTGGAGCTATGTTTTATTCCAAGAAGGAGAACCATGAGTTATTGTTGACTGTTTTTTAAAGTCATATAACAATAAAATGCTAAAACTTGTTGCTAAGAACATGGAAAACAAAACTGACAGCTTTTAATGAAATTGTTTTCTCCTACATTCGACAAAACGGTAATGAAGTTATACCTGGAATTATTCATCTAATTCTATCCCGAAACCTTAAAAAAAGAACCTAGTAGATACACCTGGTCATAGAAAAGGGCAACTAAAATGACCAAATAGATTCCCTAAGGAGAAAGTTGCTTTAAAAATAGGCTAAAAGGAGCAACTATATGGAGGAAATCCTTACCTTTCTGAAGTTTATGTCATAGAAAGCAATTGCAATATTCAAAAACAGTTCATTTTCAACAAACATTTATTGAAAGAACACTGTATTTAGGCACTATGCTCAACACTAGAGTTTACAATGAATAAAATATAGAAGTTCACAGTCATTGTCTGAGAATGCCAGACTGGATGAATCTTCAGTCCAACTCAGCACAGCTTTTCTTGTGTACTTAATGGATTGGCATCTGGTTTACAGCGCACAGTCTCTAGCATTTGTTTGGTGTTTTGGTTGCCAGAGACGAGTCAACCCTGGTGAACCTTAAATCAAGCTGAAAATCTTAAGGACTGGACTCTTCATACCACCCAGGAGATAGAGTGAAGTTACGACTTTTAATAACCTTCTCATTAACATTTAGTTGTGTACTTGGGTCTTACCAACACCATCCTTCTCTGTGGTTTCAGCGTTTCTGAGCGAGGAAGACACAGAGAGTCTCTGTATGACTGATTTTTGCTCCCAAAAGTTGATTTCTAACTTGGTTGTTTGAAACTGAACATGATTTTCCCCAGAGAGGCCATGGGATAAATACTGGTGAGGGTCTCAGGCCAACTCTTCAAAGCCCATTGAGCCACATGTAGCTTGACCATGAGGTTGAGACCCAGGACACACAACATTGTTTCCACGGGAAAATGGACTCAGCAGCGGAACAAGGTCTTCCTTCCTCCCCCACTTCCTAACTCCATGAGTAATGAATCTAGTGTGTTTACTATAGGACACCAGCTTCTGAGTGTGCGTGGCTGGGCGCTGTGGCCTTGGACGCCTTATCCACCTGGCAGTAATATAAGACAGAATAATTATAACGATACACTGTAATTAAAGTTACGTGAATGGCTTTGGGGCCATTATTCACTAAAAATAAAGGTTACTTGAACACAAGCACTGTGATACCTGAAAAGTCCATCTGATAAACTGGATGGCTACTAAGTGAGTAAAGCATGAGTAGCTGGTAGCCCTATACAGTATTGATACACTGGACAAAGTGATGATTCACATCCCAGGTAGGATGGAACAGGACGGCTAGAGATTTTTACCATGCCACTCAAAACAACGCACAATTTAAAACTTATGAATGTTTATTTCTGGAATTTTCCATTTAATGTTTTTGGAATACGGTTGACCATGGGTAGCTGAACCCATGGAAAATGAAACCATGCATAAGGGGGGACAACTGTATATAAGAAAGGGTGGGTCCTTAAAGGACATCAGCATATTGTTACCACAGTAAGTAGGCTGGATGCAGGGCAGGAAAAACAATGGATTTTCCTATCCTCTCCCTGTCTCTAATCTCTTGTTCATCTAATCTATCCTTCCCATCCACACCAGAATTATTGTTCTAAAAAACTAGTTGTATCATTTAAATTCCTCTCCTACTGCCTTTACATAAATCCAAAAGTTTTGGCATCAATCAAGGTCTTCTCATTTTAGTGCTAACTTGTCTTCATTTCCCTGGGGCCTGTAAGACTTTTCCCATTTTCCAAAGTGTGCCCAGAGCATTCACGCCTTTGTACATTCTACTCTTGCATCCAGAAATGTCTTTTTCCTGGTTCTTCCTGATAGAATCAAGTCTGGTTCAAATATCCTCTCTTTCAACTGAACCTTTCCTGATGTTTTCAGTCATTATTAATTGTTACTTCCAACAAGAGCAGGTAATTTACATCTTTGCTTAGGAAGCATCTCATGCTGCCTGATGGTGTACACTTTTCTGTTCCTCTTCTGTGTTCCTCCACTGCAACAAGGGCTTTCAAACTCTATTTTTTTTTTTTTAGCTGAGCCATCCTGCCACCTGTTGGCAGCTCAACGGCAACTCAGCTCGGGCTGGACTCGAACCACTGTTGCTCAGAGCTCAGCTTGCACTCTTGAGCGAGCTCTTAACCAACTGAGCCATTCGGCCGGCCCTTCAAACTCTTTAAACAATAGCATAGCTCAAAGCAATAATAAACAATAAGTAGAAATATATTTTATGTTGTATGCTCACTTATATATACCTTATATTTCATGAATTTTAAGAAGTACTTCCTCCATTTTAATATTTCTGAAATCAGAATGTAGCAATAGGCCATCATATTTTGGTAGAATTTTCACTTTCTTAATAGTACATAAAATAATGGTACGTCATAATTGATGACATAGATTTGTTAAAATATGGTACAGAACTGAAACAAAAAGTTTCACAAAACAGTGCTTACCGTTTGTTATGGGTGATGCTATCTAGTTTTTCATTCTATTACATTATTTAAAAAAGTGCAGGTTATAATCCACCAAAATGATTTCACTATTCACTTAGGAAGGAGTGAAAAACTACTGAGAAATGAAACTTTACAGCTATACAATAGGATTAAAAACTAAGACTGGTGCTAACCCAGTGGCGCGTTGCTTAAGAGCTGGCTTGGAACGCCAGTGGCCCTGGTTCGGATCCCACATATGAGGGCCAGTGACACTGCCCTCTATAGCTGAGATGGTGAACAACAGCTCCACCTGGAGCTGGGCTGCTGTGAGCCCCCAGGACGGCATAGCTGCAGCCCCTGCTGCAGTGGGCTGCCATAGGCTACAGTGAGTGGCCGGCAGCCAGCGTGAGTGGCCATCCAGAGGCCGGTGACCTATCTGCCTCACCCGAGAAGAGCGCAATGATGATACCAACATTGGCCAGTGAATCAACGTCCTCCGCAACTAGACTGAAGAACAAAAGGACCGCAACTTGTCTTGTTTCCCTTCCCCGGTTTCCCAACACTTTTCCCCTCCCCTAACTCCCCAATAAAATCTTTAAAAACAAAAAACTAAAAACTAAGACTGACTATGTCAATATGACTTTACAACTCAACTGTCTGCACAAACAGGACTTTAATTTCAAGAAATTCTTGCCCAAGACAGGAACTGCCTCAAAAAAAGTCCACTTTTGTGAACAAGACTTTTGACCAACCTCACCATCAGGGTAAATAGCCCCTTCTTCAATAAGATTACTGTTGTGTTTATCAACCAACTGTTTACTTTTCTAGGCTTGCTTCAAAACTCTCCCATGTGTCCACTCATCCTAAATGACTATCTCACAAATTTAGCTCAATCTCAATCATGCTGTTTCATTGAAAGATCTGTCTTAAACCAGGTCCTCCGAATCTTCTAACTATCCTACTCTTGACCTCTTTCTTTGAGACTAAGGCTCTCAACATAGTGGTCTCTTACTGCTGGAAGCAATGAACTTGGCTTTGCTTGATTAACATGTTACTTGGGTGGTCCTTGCTGGAAGTCAGGAGCTGACACTACATTTTTAGCTCAACCAGGAAGACACAGTGCTTGTTATTTATTTTCCTCCCCCCTTCCTCCTGGTGATCCAATGTTGATGGATGGGGAGGAAAGGTGTCTTAGGAATCTGAGGGGAGACTAGAGCAGGGCCAGTAAGGGATGTATAGTGGTTGCTGGTAAGGAACTCTTGTTGCAGAGGCTGCATCCACAAATTAGAAATCCTAGGGTTGGAGCAAGCCTCCCCTTTCTCTTGGTTTTTATCTACTCACAATCTCCTCTTCACACCTGGTATTTAGATGGTATTGTTTTAAATATAAAGCATTCAAGCACCCTCCATATCACTTAACTTCAAGCCCCTATGTGATCTTTGAAGTGGTCTTTGCCTCATGCTTCAAGATAAGCATAATAATGGATAAGAGCTGCCAAACGTTTGGTTCTCATCAGGAATGGAATTAAATCATGGAAAAAACATGCTGACCAGAGTCTCTAATTTCATAAATACCTACATAAATTTCACATAAACACTGGAAAGGCTCCCTGGACTCAACAAGCCATGATAAAATAAGTTTGTTTTTTCATCTACGTAGGCACCAAACCACGTTTCCCACTACATGTCCCGGTACAGCTCTTCCCAAATTCTACGCTTCGGTCAAAGTGGCCTAGTTCCCAGTGCCTGCAATCAGCCAGGTGCTTTTTCCTCCTCTCGGTCTTTGCTCACTCTTGCCTCCGCAGGCAACACCCTCCCTCTCACCTCCTCTGGTTATATCGGTTTCTTTGGATCCAGCTGAAAGGTCACCCGTGTCGACTTCACTTAGAAGCCTTCCTCCAACACCCTCAGGCAGAATTAATGGCCTTCTTAGCACTTGGCCTCTAACGCGTGTGCCTTGTAAATCGGCTGTTGCCTTCTAGCCAAATTCATCTTCAGACCCGAATTTCTTGTATCCGGCCCATGCGGGGGACACGGATGAAGGCCTTTACATCGACTGCCCAGTGCCTTGTATGTAGCAGATGCACAGTAAACGCTCCTCGTAAGGAGTTTTGGTCACTCTGTGCTCTAGTGCTGGGGGGCAAGTGGCAAAGCAGAGCAGGACCCGCCCGCGTGCTTCCCGGGCCACCCCCGCGGCACGCGGCCCCCAGTCACAAGCATTGGAAATTCCAGCGCGTGCAGGCGCGCGGGGCCGGCCGGGGGCGGGGGAACCCGTGGAGTGAGCCTGTGACGTGCGGGGGCGTGGCTCCCGGAGGCCGCGCCCCCTCTCCCTCGCCCTCTCTCGCGGGTCGGGGTTACATGGCGGCGACTGCGGCAAAGCGAGAGCCTCGGAGACGCCGCTGCCGCCAGCACAGCCGGAGACCGGAGCCGACACTGGGGGCTGTCCGCGGGTCCCGCACTCCTTCGATGACTCGGAGAAGTCCCGTGAGTGTGTATGTGTGTGTATGTGTGTGTGTGTACGTGCGCGGGGCGCGCCGGCGGGCGGCTCGGGAGGGCGCCGCGGCGGGCCCGGCGGCGGCGGCGGAGCCGGCTCGCTCCATTGTGTGTGACCCTTCGGCGGCCGCCGCTCAACAAAGGCCCTTTTGTTCCGTCTCCCGCCCGCCCCCTGCCCGCCCGCAGGCCCGCCAGCTCGGGCCTGGCGGGCGCGTCCCCTCGCGGGCCGGCGGGCCGGGGTCCCCGCGTGGGGCCGTCAGAGCGGCCGGCGCGCCCCTCCCACCCGGCACGCCCCTCGCCGGCACCTGGGCCCGGCCGCGCCCGCCAGCCCCGGGGCCCCCGCGTGCCGGCTGCGACGCTGGTGCCTGCGCCGCCTCGGGTTCGAAGCCCGGCCGGCGGGCTAGGGGCGGCGGCCGGGGGGGGGCGGCCCGGGCGGGGAAGCATGAGGTGGCGCGGAGTCTCGCCTTCCTGGCACGCTGCCTTTCGAAACGCTCCCGCGTCTCCTCCCCCATCCCATTCCGGTGACTCGGCCTCAGCTGACTCCGGCCCGGCAAAGGCTCGGGCGGACTCGGCGGATTGCGTAGCGTGCACCGCTCCCCCGGCTCGTCTGGGAGCCCTGAAGTCCCCTGCCCAAGTTTGGAGGTACAGAAACCTGGTCTGAGTCGGAATCCCGAATTTCCTCCGTCTTCTCTTCTGCAGCCGTTCCCGAGCTGCGTTCGGGACTTTGAGGGGTGGTCGGTGGGTGAAAGGACCCCCAAACGAAAACTCGGTTGGTCAGGTCGCTAAAAAAGGGACTCCTGCGTTCGCTGTGCATTTTTATCTGACTTGGTGTGGGGCGTTGAAAAGAAAAGGTGTTGTGGCCCCCTTTTGTTCTTGTTTTAGTTAAGACTCGGCTGATTCAGGTGGTATGTGGGAGCTCTGTGAAGCAGGATCTTTTTTATTTCTTTCCTGCCTTATTTTTTTCTTTTGCTTGCTTATTGGAAACGATCCAGTAAGGAAACTGGTGATGTGGAATTATGAGCCTACTGTATTTGCAGCAAAATTCATGTTTTTTTTTTCCTTCAGTGCAAAAAAAAAAAGCCCTTAAAAGTCAGTCTCAGTAATAACTTATTTTATGGATACAAGGTGATCCGTTTTGAGAGAGAGAAAAAAATGAACAGGGGACACAAAATGGAGCGCAGACGGCTTCCGAGTAATTTTCGGATTGCTTGATTCTTCTTACCTTGTTATTGTTTGAAGTTTCGATTGGACACAGCGTCTCTCTTCAACGTTGGGAAACTGAGATGGAAAGAGTAATCTGACTAGATGATTGGTAGGGTCCAAAGAGGGCACTGCGTCTAGAGTTTCTCTTAGAAATGTCAGATTTTAACGTTTGAAAAATAATTTTGAGTTAGGTGGGAGAAACTTTACATATTTTCAGTGATTAGTTGTTCAAACATGTTTATGAAAGTCTTCCTGTGTGCCAAAGTTGTGTAAAGTCCTTTCATATATATGTTACATCATTTAATAAGCATTGCCTTGTGAAACTTGTAAAATCGCTTATGGGTGTCCTAAATTCAGTAATTGCTGTCATCTAGGAAATGCCAAATTTGAGTAGAACATGTTTTATCGTCTTATCTACCACTATTCAGAAAAAAAAAAAGGGAAATGGAGGTTTATAAAAACCTTTATACCGGGGGTGCCAAAAAAATGTTTACACATGACTTACCATTCACCTTTTGTTATCGGTATATATTGAGTACTACAATTTTAATAACAGTTTTTTCCTTTCTTAAAATGTGTATATATTTTTTGGTACCTTCTGTATATGACCATATTTTGGAGTTCAGCTATTTGCAAAAGAAGATTAAAAGCAGTGTTTGACATACTTTCTTGTGATTCAGAAAGGATCTAGAGAAGATTGAAGATTAGTTAATTTTGCAATAGAAAAAGCACACGTTCTAATGACAAGTGTTAGTACTAAAAGTGTTGCACCGTTTTGCATAAGTTCATTTAAGCATCGTGAGAATTCATAACTGACAAAATGGTAAGGTTTGCTGACTCAGGGTACATTGCTGAAGGGGATGGGGTAGGGTAGGAGGAAGCTTGAAGTGCTGCAAGTTTTGAGTTGGGTGATGACTCATCCTGCCCACACTGCTACGTGGCCTTTTTTTTTTATACACTGTATTTTTTTTTAAATGATAGGCTAAAATATTCCTGTCCACATTATAATCCTTATTCTCTCTGTCTCAGAACCACAGTTTCTCTAAAAAAGTAATGGCTTCTTAAATTGCATTTTTAAAAGGCTGTCATATATCCTACAGGTGGAATTTTGTAACATTTGTTGAGCGGAAAGGTAAAATTGCTGGTTAGTTATTGCGATTAAATGTTTGATACTAGCAATTCTTTGGTTATTGAGATTTGTTACAGATTATTTACAAAGGACAGATAGTACTTTTATGATGTGGGTAGAAATTAATCTTATATTTTTATTGGTAAATGTAGAACTTAATGATATCTGGAAGTTAGTTTAAATCAGTCTGTAAAGTTGCAGAAATATTTAATCATATATTGCTCTGAACATGATTCTGATGGAATTATATATATAGTGCTTTCTCCTGATCTATATGTGTTTTCAGCTTTAATAAAGATAACTTGTAAATAGGGATTGTTATAGGCACTGTTTTCCATCAGTCGTTTTTTTTTTTTTTTAAGATAAGCTGAATGTACAGTTCCAAATTTAGGACATACAGTGATGTTCGGTAATTAAGATATTTTGGCTGATTTTAAAAACCCATCATTTAGCAGGTTGGCTTAAAATAAGGTTGGAAAAAAAAGATTGAGAGTAACAGTTTGTTTTAAAAATGAGAAGAAAAAACTCCCTATTCCCTCATTTTTCTTTGTATACGATTTATCTTCTCAAAGTGACTTATATGAAATAGCTTTGTGGGCAATAATGTGTATTGTTAATGTGAATTTTGGAAGAGCATTGTGTGGTTTATATAGAGGAACTTTAATAAAGTTTAATTCAAACTTTAAAATGAAACATAAAATTCAAATATAAAAGTATTGTAGATTTTCAAAGCATTCTATCACTTAGAGGTTAAACATGTACTTCCAGTACACACTGTGTGTGTGTGTTTGTGTGTGTGTGTGTGTGTAAGAATATAGGTAATTAGCTGTCGTACATAATTCAGAATTTATAAACCCATTGGATATCGTACCCCATCTCTTTTCTGTGAGGTATTGCCTTCTGAAATGGTGAGCCTTACCAACTGCTATCCAGTTCCTTGTTCACATTACCCACTTGAACCATGTGTTTCTCTAGGGCCCCTGTTAAAATAGAAAGATGCTTCAAGAGTAAATTCTTTGTGGCATTGTTGGCTGCCTCCTGTCAGCTCCTTCTGCCTGTTTTGTGGGCTGTTACATTACATCCTGCTAGTGGCATTGGGAGTTTGGTCAGTTTTATTGCTCAGAGCCCTGACTGAGACTTTACAAAAACAATAATGTTATTGTCGTTAATGGCTTTTTACAGGGAGTTGTTTTTCATGTGGAGCTGATGCTTTTAAGGTAACAGTGGTATAGGCTGAGGCCAGCATTGTTTTTTTTCCTCCATGAACTGCATATTTGGAAAATACAGTGTGCTCCTCTGATAGTTTTTAAAAGGTTTGTCTTTCATACATGTTAGCCTTTTAAATCCATTTCTGAAAAGTTTGAATGTGTATATAGCAAATCTCATTTTTCCCATTGATTTTTTTATTTAAATGTTATATGTCTTTTCACAGAAAAAAATGATATCAAAAATTGTTAGAATCCCAGCATTTCCTTCAGGGAAGAGACTGTGCCTCTGCAGTGTGTGTGAAATCTCTGTGCATTTAATTTTTTACAGCCATAAAACTATAAAATGTTTTGTTTACAGAGGGATCATGGACATTGTCTTGCCCCAGTTACATCATTTGACTGCTAAGTAAACTGAGGTCCAGAGAGATCTAAGACCATGGTTCTCAAAGTGTGATTAATGGGCCAGCAGTATTAGCATCACATGTAAATTTGTTAGAATCTATATTTTAACAATATTTGCAGGTGATTCAAATGTACATTCATGTCTAGAAGCACCACTAAGTGATGTATACATAGTTGCTCAACTGGTTAGTGACTGATTTGGAAAACTCAGGTCTCTGTGAGTTGCTCTTTCCATTGGCCCTCTTGAAAAAAGTCAAAAGGAAAATTGAGGGTCTAATCACTGTCCAATAGAACTTTCTGTGATGATGAAAGTGTTCTGTTCTGTGCTGTCCAATGAGGTAGCTGCTAGCCACATGTGACTATTGAGCACTTGAAAGGTGGTTAGTGCACCTCAGGAACTGAATTTTAAATTTTATTTACTTTAAATTAATTTGTATTTAAATAGCTGCATGTGCCTTGTGGCTAACATTGGACAGCACAGATCTAGATGCTCTTTGTCCATACTTAATTTTAAATAATCTAAGCTCTAATCTAGTAACTGATTAAGTTCAGTTTAATAATTTCTGTCTTCATTTACAAATTGGAGAGATGGTTGGGTTGGTTTGTTTTGAAATGGAAGATTTTTAACTACCTACTTTTCTAGCGTGCCCAGGTATTATTTTAGTAGTTATTATAAAGCAATGCCAATTTTCTGATTGATATTCCTGTGTTCAGTAAAGTAGATAATCTAAGTTACAAGAATGTACATTTTCCCTTTTCTCATTAAAGGTATTTTTACTTGGATGAAAAAAATTAAAAATAGCTGTTAAATAAGCATTTCTTAATTATCTTGTGGATGGATTGCGGAGGGAACAATTTTGCCTTTAGCCTAGTACCTCCAGGCTTGTTGGCACTTGTTGATAGCTGCCAGATTGATTTGTTGTTTGTTATGTTATTTATTTCTGGGTGCAGAAACATTGAGTGGTTCTTAACCTCCCACCTTATGCAGTGGGAAAATTCTAATCCTAGAGTAAGTCAGACTGGCCTGTTTCCAAATCTTGACATTTGGTATGTGTGTGATTTCAGTGAAGTTGCTTTACCTCTCGGGGCATCAGTGCTCTTGTTTGTAAAATGAGACTTAACAATGTAGTGGTTCTAAATAACAGAAATAATTTGTCACTTAGAAAATGCCTCGTTAGCACTTAATAGATACTCAGTAAGTATACATTACCTTCCTTTCCCCTCCTGCTTAGCTTTTATAGCCTTCTGTAATTTAGTCTTACGCTGAAGATTCCAGCCAGGCTTAAGACATTCTGATTTTAGGTCTTGTTGGTTCCCACTGGTTAATTTTATGCCTTGCTTCATTCATGTTACATTCTTTATGGATTTTCCTCCACTTGTGCTCTGGATTCCTTCTCTTGACTTCTCAAGGGCCCATCTCTTGGCTGCATCATGAGTTTTTCCCTCTCTATTGGATCATCTGTATTTTATAGATGTGCTCTAGATGTATACTGTCCTATGTGCTACCCGCATTTCAGTTGTCCAGTAGCCGTATGTGGCTATTGGCTACCATAGTGGACAATGCAGATACAGAAATCTCTTAAAAACCCTCTCATGATTCCACATGCTGCTTCTGATCCTGTTTCAAACAAATTTTCAAGAGTTGTCTTTGTGTGCTCTCTCCACTTTCTTTTGCTCTTCAGCCTACTCCAGACTGACTCCTAGAACTATTTCACCACTGAGATTGTTCTAGTCAGGATTACCAGTGGGTTACATTTACCAAATCTATGTTACAGGATCTTGTAGCAGCATTCAGTATAGTTGACCACTGTTTTATGCCTAGTCACTTGCTTGTCTCTTAGCTTATGAGGCACATAGTCGTCTTGTTTTTCTCCTACCTCATATCTTGTCATACTTTTTTACTGGCTTCTCTCTTCTACCTGCCTCTTTGTTTTGGTATATCCCAGAGTGTAGTCCTGAGCTTTTTTCCCCCCTGTCTCTTTCTAAATTCTTTCCCTAGGTGGTCTCATTCAACTTCTTGTTTAAATACAACCTACATGAGGATAATTCTCAAATTTATGTTTTTGATTTAGACATCTTGCTTGAATTATGCAGGGGACATATGGGGAGGAACTGAATGTTTGACTTCAGGGTGAGAACTGGAGGGGCAACTTTTCCTAGACAGAACTGCTGGCAGAAGACATTATTTCTTTGTAGAGCACCCCCTACCACCACCACCACCACCACCACCACCACCACCCAGTGTGCAGATGCAGGCAGCTGCCATATGTGAGTCTCCGTTAACCTGGCTAACACTGTTCTTCTCACCTTGGTGATTCCCTGAGACCCTGCCCACACAACTTGTGGCCCTACCTAAGCCACTTCCAGTGGCTGTTCCATAGCAACTTGGCTCATGCTGCAGACTTTCTTAAAATCTCTCAAAGGTTCACAAAACCCAAACAAGCAGCATTTGGCTTTGATGTGCCCTATTCCTCATGCTGAGCAGCCTGAAGCCTAGCACTAGGCAGCAGCCACCCCTGGTTTGTGGCGTGCCTCTTTCAGGCACCTCCAAGCCCAGCATGGGTGGCTGCCATCTGTGGATTGCTTTGTGGCACATGCCAGGTGGCCTCAGGCAGGGCACAGGCTGTGGCTGAACTTGGCCTGTGGCAGGGCCCCTCCCAAGAGGCCCTGGGATTGGCACGCCCGGTGGCTGGCTTCATATCTGAACTGGAGCACCACTCAGGGCGACACAGACTGGGCAGGCACCAGAGTCCTGCTAAAGCAAATCCTGCTCCATAGGGTCAGTCCCTGCACAACAGCTCCTCCACTGTAGTCACAGCCAGTCCTCACAACCAATCAGCCCTAAGGTCAGTTACTCCTATTAATGTGCAAACAGCAAACAAAGCTCAACTATAATAGGAGGGCACACACCGATACAAGGAACACTCCTGGAGCACCTAGCTCAGGTGACTGGGAGACTGTGCCACTGTGCCCTACAGAATGCCAACTGCATAAGGCCACTCTACTAACACCGGGAGACATAGCAGCCCTACTTAATACATAGAAACAAACACAGGGAGGCAGCCAGAATGGGGAGACAAAGAAACATGTCCCAAATAAAAGAACAGAACAAAGCTCCAGAAAAAGAACTAAACAATGGAGAAAAGCAATCTACCAGACGCAGAGTTTAAAACACTGGTTGTAAGGATGATCATTGCACTTAGGGGAAGAGTAGATGAACTCAGTGAGAAAATTCACAAAAAGTTGGGAAACATAAAAATGGAGATAGAAAACAAAGAACCAGTCAGAAATGAAGAATACAATAACTGAAATAATACATTATTTAATAAAATCAACAGTAGATTAGATGAAATGGGATCAAAACAGTGATTTAGAAGTTAAAGTAGCAAAAAACACCCAATCAGAACAGCAAAAAGGAAAAAGAATCCAAAAAAAATGAGAGTTTAAGGGACCTCTGGAACAACATCAAGTGTATCAATACTTGCATCATTGGGGTACCAGAAGGAGAAGAGAGTAAGGAATTGAAAACCTACTTGAAAAACATAATGACAGAAAACTTGCCTAACTTGGCGAAGGAAATATACAAATTCAAGAAGTGCAAGATAAACCTAAAGAGGCCCACACCAACACACATCTTAATTAAAACGCCAAAGGTTAAAGACAAGGAGAGAATCTTAAAAGCAGCAAGAGAAAAGCAGTTAGTTACCTACAAAGGAGTCCCCATAAGACTGATTTCTCAACAGAAACTTTGCAGGCCTGAAGGGACTGGCACAAAATACTCCACAAAGTGGTGAAAAGCAAGGACCTACAACCAAGATTACCCAGTATACCTGTCATTTAGAATTGAAGGAGAAATAAAGAGCTTCCTAGATAAAAAGCTAAAGGAGTTCATCAACACTAAACCAGTACTACAAGAAATGTTAAGGGGACTTTTTTAAGAAGAAAAACAGAAAAAAATATATGAATAATAAAATGGCAATAACTACATATCTATCAACAGTTACTTTCAACGTAAATGGATTAAATGCTCCAATCAAATGATAGGGTGGTTGAATGGATAAGAAAACAAGACCTTTACTTATGCTGCCTACAAGGGACTCACTTCATATTGAAAGACACACACAGGGACAGCTGATTAGTTCAGGTGGTTAGAGTGCTGGGCACAGTGCTCATAATACCAAGGTTGCTGGTTCGATTCCTACATGGGCCACTGAGGTGTGTCCTCTACAACTAGATTGAAACAACTACTTGACTTGGAGCTGATGGGTCCTGGAAAAACACACTGTTCCCCAATAACCCCCTAACCCCGCAAAAAAAAAAAAA
This sequence comes from Aselliscus stoliczkanus, assembly GCA_033961575.1. NCBI lineage: Eukaryota > Metazoa > Chordata > Mammalia > Chiroptera > Hipposideridae > Aselliscus > Aselliscus stoliczkanus. The sequence goes on from CM066732.1 coordinate 104,321,214, forward strand.
ATCTAAAAAAAAAAAAGAAAGAAAGACACACACAGACTAAAAGTAAAGGGGTGGAAAAAGATATTTCATGAAAATGGAACTGAAAAAAAAAAAGCTGGGGTAGAATACCAGACAAAATAGACTTTAGAGACAAAGAAGAAGCCAATAATAATCTCACTTCTGGGTATTTATCCAAAGAAACCCAAAATACTACTTTGAAGAGATATGTGCATCCATATGTTCATTACAGCATTATTTACACTAGCCAAGATATGGAGGCAACCTGGGTGTCCATCAATGAATGAATGGATGAAGAGGTGGTACATATTTACAGTGGATTATTACTCAGCCATAAAAGTGAAATCTTGTCATCTGCAACAACATGGATGGACCTAGGGGTATTGTTCTGAGTGCAGTAAGTCAGACAGAGAGACAAATGCCATATGATTTCACTTATATGTGGAATCTAAACAACTAAATGAACTAACAAAACAGAAACAAACTCTAGATACAGAGAACGTTTTGATGATTACCAGATGGGAGGGTTTGGGAGGATGGGTGAAAAGGGGGAGGGATTAAGAAGTACAAATTCGGGGTCAGCCCAGTGGCGCAGTGGTTAAGAGCTGACTTGGGACACCAGTGGCCCCGGTTTGGATCCCACATATGAAGGCCAGTGACACTGCCCTCTAAAAAAAAAAAGAAAAAAATAGAAGTACAAATTGGTTGTTACAAACTAGTTATGGGGATGTAAAGTATAGCATAATAAATATAGTCAATAATGTAATAACTGTATGGTGTCACATGGGTACTAGATTTATTGGGGTGATCACTTCATAATTTATATCTAATCATTGTGTTGTACACCTGAAACTAATATAATGTAGGTCGACTGTAATTGAAAAATAAGAGTTATTAAAAATTAATTGCTTTTATAATAGTTGATAAAGTGGGATAAATATGTACCAAATGTTATTTATATGCTCAAATTAGAATTTTTGGACTATATTCTTTAACATAATTTTTTAATATCTTAAAATTGTATACTTTTAAAACAAAAAAAGCCCCCTTGAAATTATTTCAATTAAAATTCATATTTATCTTGAATGACATGTTAATTTCCTTTTCCTTTGGAATTGTCAATGAATGTGTGGTTTGTTAATGTATTAGTTTGTATTGTTATTTGTTTATTATTATTATTATTATTATTTTTTTTTTTTGAGAGCAGTGTCACTGGCCCTCATATGTGGGATCCAAACTGGGGCCACTGGTGTCCCAGGCCAGCTCTTAACCACCGTGCCACTCGGCCGGCCCAGTTTGTAATGTTATTGATGTAAAAGTACACAAAAACTGCCTGACAAAATAAATCATTGCTTACAATTGGTGATTTATTTAGTTTTCTCTTTTTTTCCCTCTCTTTACTCATTGATGGATATGTTATTAAGTAAGCAGAATGATCAAAAATGGAGAAGGTGTTTAAAGATGACCTATGAGCCTTTCATTAGTTATCTATTTTAAGTAATATAAACTACCAATACTGTAAACTTTGATTGAATGATTAGCTTTGTGCTTTTATTGTCTTATATTTTACTTCTGTGTATGCTATAAACCATGATACATTATTTTTTGTCTTAAAACAACAGTCTTTTAGAGACATTTAAACGTAGATAGATTTTTTTTTTTAAGGCTTTTTATATATACAGTTTTTTACCTTTTATTGGGATTTTGTTCCTGTCTGAAGATCTGAGCTTCCATTTGGTGTCATTTCTCTTCAGCCTAAAGAACTTCTTTTAGCATTTCTTATAGTGAAAGTCGGCTGGAGACAAATTCTTTCTGCTTTTGTCTCTTTGAAAATGTCTTTATTTCATCCTCATTTTTGAAATATATTTCCCTAGGTATAGAATTCTGGGTTGATAGTTTCTTTTTCTTTTGATACTCAAAAGATGAAATTCTGTTGTCTTCTGGCTTTCACTGTTTCTTGTAATAAATCAGACATCATTCCTATTGTTCTTCCCTGGTACACACTTCTCTTTTCCTTGGTTCCTTTTTGTTGTTGTTGTTAAAGGTTTTATTGGAAAATTGAGGAATGGAAACAGTGTTGGGGAATTGGGGAAGGGGAACAGACAAGTTGTCCTTCAATCTAAGTTGTGGAGGGGGTATCTAATTCGGCTGCAAGTCCAGTTGCTATCAGGCTGCCTGTCCTCAGCTCGCAGCTGCTCAGCCCAAGGTGCCGTGTTTAATATTAGTTGTGGGGGGGTCACAGCCCACCATCCCAACCAGCAAGCTTGTTGGGAGCACGTGCTCTCATCAGCTGAGCCATGTTGGCAGCTCAGCGGCAGCTAAACTCGGACGCAGCTCACTGGCGTATGTGGGTATCAAACTGGCAACCCTGTTGCTCAGAGCTCGCACTCTTAACCAACTGAGCCACTCGGCTGGCCCCTCACATGTTTTGTTTTGTTTTCTTTTGATATGGGCTTAGTGGAATCAGGCAGGAATTTTTCAAAGTGCCAAACTCTAGTGTAAATCTGATAGGAGGAAACTTATTCTCTCTCTTTTTTTTTTTTTTTAAATCTTGCAAGCTTTGTTCAGGCTTGGAGACAGAAACAAAAGAAGAAGGATATTCCAGAAAAGTTATATGCCTTTCTGAATCATTTTTTAAAAATGCGGGCTTCTCCAACCAAGCATGGGTGTTCTCTTCATTTGATCTGAGTCCAGAAATGTTTCGTATGGCACAGTGTAGCCTTCTTCAGACCCTCACTAGGGTTAGCACAGAAATGCCAGTTTATACTTGATATGCAATCTGGAAAGCTGTGGTGACAGGTGTCATAAACCCTGCTAGGATGGACTGAAGAATAGAAAAATCAGTAATGTCAAGGTCTTGCATATCTTCATGATACCTTCTTGGTATTACATGGACTGATAGGACTTTTTAATAGAATCCTGCTTGTCTGGTTATATAGGACACTTATTTCAGTGACACAATCCTTCCCGACTATCTCAACAAAACAAAATAGGAGCTATAACAAAACGGAAGTGTTTTTGTTTCTTCAGTCTGAGTGGGTTGAACTCAATTGCTTTCTTTATATTTTGGCATGTGTTCACTGTAGGGTGAGCATCCTGGGGGAATGCCTGGAAAGGAAAGCACCATGTCTAGGACTCATTACTGATGGTAGGTCAGAAAGTGATCATATTCTAGAAAAACTGAGGGTCGACTTTGTCTTCTTCAAAACTTCCTACTGTCAAGTAGAGTATGTTATTGATATTAATTCATTTGGTATAATTTTTAAGGGGCCTACTGAGTACCGGGTACTATGCTCAGAAACTGTCAGTAAAACTACTTAGTTCCACACCTTTTATTTTAAAATAGAGGTACAACAAAGGTCAGGGGAATGGTGCCCTTGAAAATGAAGAGTAGAGTGGCTCATTAGTTAAGAGTTGGCTTGGGAGCATGACCTCTGAGCAGCAGAGCCGCCGGTTCAGATCCCACATGGGCCAGTGATGCTGTGCCCGCTACAGCTAAGATGGTGAACAACAGCTCGACCTGGAGCTGGGCTGCTGTGTCACCGGCAATGGTGTGGGTTGCAGTGGGGCTGGCAGTGGCTGCCGTGAGCCTTTGTGAGCAGCTGTCCAGTGGCTGGCGAGTGACTGCCTCACCAGGGAAGAGCGCAATAATAATACAAACATGGGCCAGTGAAGCGACGACGTCCTTCACAACTAGACTGAAGAACTAAAGGACAGCAACTTGCCTGTTCCCCTTCCCCGATTCTCGAACATTGTTCCCTCCCCCAATTCCCCAATAAAATCTTTAAAAAAAAAATGAAGAGTAGAGGATCTGAAGAATAGAGATTAAATTAGTTTAGATTGGGGAAGATGGCAAAAGACAAAGGACGGAGAATGCTGTTAGAAAAGAAAGGAGAAAGAAATGTTAGTGGGATAGGGAGGAATTACATGAAGTATGTACTCCATGAAGTTAGATTTTTTTTAAAATTCATTTTGACCCCTGTTGTATGTTAATGCCTAAAACAATGCCTGACATATAGTAAGCATTCAATAAGGTTTTGTTGAGCAAAAATGCATTGGATGGATGGAAGAATTAAAGCTATTTTAGTCAAAACCGTTGAAAACATCTTGAAGTTCTGATATCCCAATATGGATACCCTAGAGTAAGCAGCAACTAGATATGAGCATCAAAGTAAAAACATAATGGCATTTATTTTATAATGACTTTTTAAGGTCAAAGGCAAACGAAAATCCCAGCTGTTAAAATATATTTAGGCAAAGGTTCAGACGATTTATGAACAGAAGGTGGGGGTTGAGAAGTTTTTTAAAAATTGGATACTTTGTTTGAAGCTATGTAATCATCTGCCTTTGACTTTGAAAGTTTGTCTCTGTAGCTAGCAGTAGTTACTGATAGCTGGCAAAGCTTGTTAGGTTTTGGTGTTTTAGTTTTAAGGTCCTCCCTCCCATCCCAGGTTCCTAAGATCATTCACTGACACTAATTTGCACTTTGCCTGAAAGGGGGTCCCTGATAACTCTTAGGGCTACCCTACATTTGGAACAAGGGCTTTGTTAAGAATGCACATGAGCAAGCAGTTAACCTGTAGCCTTTGGCCTTCTCTGCCCTAGAAAATTAGCAACTTTGATGAGAGCTTGAGACATAATTTTAGGGAAAGGTGAATTTGCTATAACAACATCTCTCTGTGCCAGGGTTAGGAGACAGTCCTATGTGAATATAAGTAGAGCTCAACCTTTCCCTTCTCTCCAGAGGCGACTGGGTTTTGGTTGAGAAGATCTGAGGCTGGCTAGATTCCAGTTAACTCAAATTACTCACTTGACTGACCATGGAGAAGAGCAAAATAGGCAAGAACTGTTGAGGAAGGTGGAGGGTGAGAGCTGTCTGTGAGTGTGATCAGGCCAGATGACCCTAGTCAGTATTTAACCTGAGGAGCAGTCGAGTGGAAGATGGAAGGAAAAAACTCCAAAAAAATAACCTTATATTTAAGGCCCTAATCTCAAACTTGCTTTGCACATTCGGACTCCCTTTCTGACACAGACTAAGTTGTCACTAGATAAGAAGGGAAAGAAAATCCAGTTTCTGTAGAATGGGGGTGGGGTGGGCAGAGTGAAGTTGTTGTACTGTCTCTTATTTCTTTATTTTGCATTTTATAACTTGGCTTCATACACTTAGGCTTGATTCAGATTACCTGTATTTCTCTTGGTATGGGGGTAGGCCAAATGACAGCAAACAGTAGGTAATTTAGGGAAGAAAGCAGTGTTTGAGGAGGCAGCTATGGCTACTGCAGTTTTAGGGAACTGTCTTACCAATGTAGGAAGCTGGTACCCAGCCTGGGCTATGTAGAGAACTTTTACTTCCGTGTTACAGTGGCTCACTGAAAGATGACCACAAGTAAGGCATAAAGCCAACTTCATTCTTATAAAGCATTTTCTCTACTTAATTTTATTCACCAAATTGTTAAAAACAAAACAGCATTGACCCAGCTAATTAAAACTTAATCATCCTTCTCTAAGTAACACAGTATCCACACTGAGGTCGGTAGGAATGGGTTATATTTGGAGATAGAGAAATTGGAAGGGTACTCGGAAGGGTCATTTTAAGTTACTGTCCTGCCTTAGTTTTCTTCTTCTTCTTCCTTTGGAGTGTGTGGAATATGGAACCCCAGGTCTTTCTTGAGTCTATGCCTTGAACTTTGCTTTTATGAAGTTAAACATGAAAGATGGTGGAGAAAATGATATAAATGGGACATCTGTAGAGGTCATTGATGTGGATGAGGATGCCCTGACCTACTGGTCCAGTTGAATTGCAACTCCATACTTCAGTCAGGACAAGGAGCTCCATGATTGATGTAAAAGATGGAGGTGGTTGGAGAGGTCAGGATTTGGTATATAACTGCCATAAAGGTCAAGGTGATAAGGACAGGGCTGTTTTCATGGTCAGTAAGAAGGAGCATGGGAATCCTCTGCCTTTTTATGGTTCCCAGAGGCACATATCTTAACCTCACTGATGAGGTCAGATCCCCTAGTGTGTAGGCTCTGATAGCGTCTTGTACTATTTCTTGGTACCATTTGTCCCTTTTGCATCTCCCTTTTCCCTATGTTACTTTATTATTGTTTGTCTCCATTTATGCTGTAAGTTCCGTGAGGTCAGGGCTCAAGTCTGTTTTTACTTACCATTTTATTCCCAGTGCCTAGTATATTGATAGGTACATAATATATAATTAACAAATACTTGCTGAATGGTTTGTGACTGAATTCAAAACATTTACTGGATTTACTTCATAATACAGAGGTATGACATTACCTCCTCCAACTTACTGATTCAGGTGGGCTTACTTTCCAAGCTCCTGGATGAAAAGGTGCTCCAGTAGCTTTTGGTCTAATGGATACTGAAGGATTCGGAAAATACTACTCACAGAACAGTGAAGCAGATCACTGGGCAAGCACTGCTATTCTAAATAACGGGTTCTTTTTTTTTTTCCCCACCCCAATTTTTTTTTTTTGGTGCAATCCTCACTGGCTAGTAGAATTACCATTGTTAGTGAATATTACCTTCTCTCTTTAGAATGGCCTCATATTTCTGAAAAGTCTGTTCAAGGTCTTCAAAATAGTCACCATCTGAATCTATAATGAGGACTCTGCAGTTCTCAGACAAGGCACAAGCTCCTATCCTCTCTGAGATAAAACCTTCAGAGAGAATTTTACCCACTCGCTACCCCTTAAGTGCTGATCAGTCACTGAGATTTCTGAAAAGGCATTTTCATCCTTTTACTTCTTTCTGGTCTGTAATGCTTCTTGGTCTCACTAAAATTTGAAGGGGGCAGATGTGGATGGGGGAAGGGGAATCTTGAGTGGAGATCTCTCATTCTCTTGGCTCTTGTACTCTGGCTGGAATTCCTACTGTACTGCTGCTATTCTGTGAGATAATAGTGGTGTTATTTTTGAAAAAGCATTATTTATGCTTGGTTATGATTTCTATGCTAGTGAATTAGAAGCTTGAGACAGTACTTAGAGATTTTATTCTTATGTCAAGTCTATAGAACTGACTTAAAAATGTACATTTATCAAAAACTTAAAACTGGACTGAACTATAAGGAATTCTCTACATTACGGCAAGAAGGTAAGTGTGAACAACCATTGTATTTCAAGTAGAGACTAGAAATGTAAAATTTCAGAAATACTGGAGCCTTTGAAAAATACTGTTTTTCTAGGATATTTGGTAGGGAACAGGAAGTGTCAACATGTAAACAAATAGAAAAAAATTGACACCGGACACAGTGTTAATTAAAGCCCTTAAAAAATGTTGAGTGTTTTTTTAACTCAAAAGTTTATTTGCAAACTTTAACTTTTAAATGTTTTACTACAAATAGACTGATAAGCTACAGAATTTTTAGGAGTCTGCTTTTTTTTTTCCTGATTTCTGAGAAGCAGACAAGAACTTGCAAACAGAAGAAACCACTTCTGTTATAGTAAAACAAAGAAAGGTATAATGCTATTATTGTCCTTTACAATATTAAGCAGATGCAAAAAGCGCTCATATTTATTAACAGAATTCAGGGATAGTGCATATTAATTTTTGTTAAATAAAGCTGTTGTCATAAGGGTCATTTTTTAGTGTCATCAGTTTCTCTTTCACACATTATTTTTCATATTTGTTGATTTCTCAGAATTGAAGATTTGCTCAGATTGAGGCAAGTGCTGTTACCTTATCCTTTTTAGGAAATTGTATTTCCACATATGAAGTATATAGGACTATGAAGCAGGCAGGAAGTAAAGGCAGATTCCTTAGTATATAAAAGCTTTACTACTGTGAAATAGGTGATGTGTTCGAAAGTCCTTAGCAGTTCTCTTAGGCCACACCTGAAAATGATTGAAAGTTGTCAATCTTCATGTTCAGAATGGGTTGCTTGCTTTATTTCATACACTGATACAGTTTCTTGTTGCCTTTAAATGATTAGCCCTTTGAATAAAGGAATATTGCTCCTGTCCCACTTCCAATCCCTTTAGACCCATTCAGAAAATAACACCAGGGCCGGCCGAGTGGCGCATTGGTTAAGCGCTGGTTTTGGGATGCCAGCGGCCCCGGTTCGGATCCCACATGAGGGCCAGTGACACTGCCCTCTACAGCTAACAACAGCTCCACCTGGAGCTGGGCTGTGCGAGCCCCGGTGATGGTGTGGGCTGCAGCCCCTGCTGCAGTGGGCTGCCATGGGCTGCAGTGAGTGGCCCGCAGCCAGCGTGAGCGGCTGGCAGCCGGGCGTGAGCTGCCAATGGCCGCGGTGAGCGACATCCAGAGGCCAGCGACCGATCTGCCTCATCCGGGAGGGGCGCAATGACGATACCAACAGTGGGGCGACGTCCTCCGCAGCTAGACTGAGGAACGGGGGGGACAGCAACTTGTCTGTTCCCCTTCCCCGATTCCCCAACACAGTTCCCTTCCGCCAATTCCCCATTAAAAAAAAAAAAAAAGAAAATAACACCATATACACCTATACCAGCTTTTAGATCAAAAGTCAGCAACAGGGAGCCTTTTCATTTAAGGGTTAGGCTGTATTACTTGCATACACATTTAAATGAACTATTACACGGGCCTTCTGAAATTTGAGATGCACACTTACCTTCACTGCTAGCCCTTCTGTCTGGAGCAGTTACTCCCACATAGCATCTCTAATGGGCCACCCCACTCCCTTCTTCCTTTAGAGCTTTGCTCCAATACCACCTTATCAAAGGGGCATTCCCTAGTCACCCTTCCTGTCCCCTTTGTCTGGTTTATTTTTTTCACACCATTTATGCCGTCTGACATCTGTGTGTTTTGCTTATTTCTTGGCCTGTCTTCCCCCATTGTAATATGAGCTCTTCATATGAATACCATCCAGCTCCATAAGATTCTAATAATTTGTCATACTTCAGTTTTTAAAAAAGAAATAACACATTAAAGATATAGTTGAAGTATACTGTGTAACCTCACCCTGATTTTAATCCCTTCCCTCATTCCTTCATAAATTTGTTATCAATCTCATCTGTTTTTTATACTTTTGCTACGTAATGTGGCATTATTTTGCATATTTGTGAACCTGGTATAACTAATTCCAGCATGCACATTTCTATCTGCAATTTGCTTTTTAAATGTATTGTATATTTTGTGATTTCAACCATCTCTATTCATTTTTACTACTATATAGTAGTCCACTAAGTGAATTTAACTCATGTGTTCTTCTATTGTTGATGGCTGTTTTTAGTATTTATAAAAAAGTGAGCATTTGTATATCAATTTTCAAGCGTTTCTGTAGGGAGTACTCCTTGAAGAAAGTTGCCAGTCATAGGTATGCTATTTATTTATTCTTTTATGTTACTAATGATTTACCCCTCAGAAAATTTTAAAGAATTCTATAAAAATATTAGGAACTTTTCTTCCATCACTCATTGCCATTTAAGAAATGATATAACCTAATGAGCCTAAGTATTATAAAGAAACTAGTATGCTGGGATCAGGAGTCTGTGCCAACACATGGGAATTGCTTACAACCTGGATAGCTATTTTTGATTGATGGTAATCTTTCCATTTAGGGACTATAAATACGTAAGTTTGCTATACCATTAGTAGTTTATAGTTGAATGCCCAATTTGTGTCATTTTACAAAGTTGAAGAAAAGAGCATTTCCTGCAGTGGTGACTCTTTTCCTTCTTTTTTCTCATTCTGCAGGTTGTATCGGAGTAAGATGGACGGTAGCTTTGATTGTGATTGTGGTGAGCTGGAGCCACCTGATCACTAACAAAAGACATCTTCTGTTAACTAACAGCTGCCAGGGCTTCCTGTTGAAAAATACAGCAACAAAGGAAGAAAAGAAGCAAAACGGAAATAGTGCTTACCAGCACCTTAGAACGATGCTGCTCAGGACCAGTCCAACACTGAATGTATCTGCACTGTGAGGAGAATGTTCATAGAAGCCTGTCTTGTGCATATTTATTCACATTTTTGTTAATGTTAAATCGTTTAGCACAGTAAATCTGAGTGCATAGTATGTCATTTCATTCCGTTTGAGTTTCTTGAGTGTTTTCTTTAAATGTCTGCAGAGTTGCTGCCCCTTTCTTGATCTATGAGTACTGCAATCTTTTTGATTCTCAATATGAAGAGAGCTTTTTGAGCTTTAAGTAAATCTAAGGGGAATTCAACAGGCCTGGTTGGCATATGCAATGAACATCAAGAAACCATCTTGCTGTGGAAGCAAAATTATTTTTCTTCTCCCTTTTTGAAAGATCGTTCCTTTTGATGCCAGTTTTCTTCCTTGTTTACACAAGTTCAACAATTCGAAAGGAAAAGGCAATAGTAAAGGTTTCAAAATGGCAGAGAAATTTGAAAGTCTCATGAACATTCATGGTTTTGATCTGGGCTGTAGGTATATGGACTTAAAACCATTGGGTTGTGGAGGCAATGGCTTGGTTTTTTCTGCTGTAGACAATGACTGTGACAAAAGAGTAGCCATCAAGAAAATTGTCCTTACTGATCCCCAGAGTGTCAAACATGCTCTACGTGAAATCAAAATTATTAGAAGACTTGACCATGATAACATTGTGAAAGTGTTTGAAATTCTTGGTCCTAGTGGAAGCCAGTTAACAGACGATGTGGGCTTTCTTACTGAACTGAACAGTGTTTACATTGTTCAGGAGTACATGGAGACAGACTTGGCTCATGTGCTAGAGCAGGGCCCTTTACTGGAAGAGCATGCCCGGCTTTTCATGTATCAGCTGCTACGTGGGCTCAAATACATTCACTCTGCAAACGTACTGCACAGAGATCTCAAACCAGCTAATCTTTTCATTAATACTGAAGACTTGGTGCTGAAGATAGGTGACTTTGGTCTTGCGCGGATCATGGATCCCCATTATTCCCATAAGGTATGTGGAAAGCCAGCTGAGATAGACCTTCACTGATGTACATCATCAGAAATAGGTCCTTGTAGTTCCTTTATATATTGTGACAGAATTTTTAGTTAATTGTATTAAACTTTACATAGTACTGTTTTTTCCTGATACAGATCTACTTTCATTCACAGTCTTTCTGTTTTTGAAATGAAAGTTGAGTGGGATCCTATTTAAACACAAATTCCTAAAAGTGTACGGTTATTTATTATAACTGAAATTCTTATTTAAAAGTGGGATATAGTCTTATGTGTTTAGGTCAGAAGTGTTGTCCTATCTGAAGGTAAGAGGGGAATTCTATTTCAACTTTTAGGTCTTCTCTTGTTCCTTTGAGTCTATACTATTTCTTCTCTTATGCTTTATTTAGACAAACTTAATTTAGTTTGAAATTTAGGTTTTCATAAAGATAGCCAAAAGGATTCATAGTAGCTTTGCTTTAGATATAACAGCTTACCTTCATACAAGGCGTTAATTTTTTCTGAGCCAAACCTTGCTTGTTCTTTTAGTTTTCAAATGAAATAGTGTGCAGGACCCTGATGTTTAAAATATAGAAGCAGAGCTGCTGAGGTTATAAAGAACCCCTAGGAGGCCTGCTTGTTTGGCTTCCCATAGCACATGTCTAAAATCTTTTCTTTCATAAGTATCATTTCACATTAAGTATAACTTAATTAAAAAAACTTGTGGGCTGGCCGAGTGGCGCCACGGTTAAGCGCTGGCTTGGGAAGACAGCAGCCCCGGTTCGGGTCCCACTTATGAGGGCCAGTGACACTGCCCTTAAAAAACAAACAAACAAACAAAAAAACTTGCGAAGTACTGTGGATTGAACACTGAACTAGGAGTTACACTATCTAAAAATGAGTTCCATTTCTATATCCAACTAAGCTATATGACTTTAAGCAGATTCCTTTATCTGTTATTGCCCCTGTAAGATGGAGTTAATATCTACCTTCACAATATCTCAGAGTTGTTTTGAAGATGAAATAAGGCAATATATGTATAATTGATTTTGTCAAACGCTTTATAAATGCGAGGGCATAAATTGATTAGGAATGCGATATGTAGTAGAGCCAGGTTCCCTGGGTTGTCAGTAAGGAGGTTGGCTTTGGTTTATAAGCAGCACCTCTGGTGCTCCTCTCTACCTTTCTCTCACTCGTTTGAAACATAACTGCTCCTTAATTAAGACATGAAGTGAAAAATAATTCCTCTTCTGAAACATGTTTTCAATGTGTGGCCTAGCGTGAGCACTAAATTCTTACAGTATATTTTGGTCAGCAGACTTCATGTGACGATCATGTTATAGATGGTGTATCCCAGGGGGAGTTTAACCTCAGCCTCAGAAGTGCAAGATCTTTGAAAATAGGCGTAGAAATCAACGTTACTAAGGTTTCACAATTAGGGTTGTTTTTTTTTGTTGATGCTGTTGTTGTTGAGGGCAGTGTCACTGGCCCTCATATGTGGGACCGAACCGGGGCTGCTGGCTTCCCAAGCCAGCGCTTAACCACCGCGCCACTTGGCCGGCCCCTAAGGAATATTTAATGAATCAAGTTTTATGTACTGTTCTTCAGCTAAAGTAAAACTAAAGTATATTTTTGTTTCTTTTTCAGGGTCATCTTTCTGAAGGATTGGTTACTAAATGGTACAGATCTCCACGTCTTTTACTTTCTCCTAATAATTATACTAAAGCCATTGACATGTGGGCTGCAGGTTGTATCTTTGCTGAAATGCTGACTGGTAAAACCCTCTTTGCAGGTTAGAAATTTAAAATACATGGAAAATAAATATGCCAAAGAGAAATAATTTTGCATGTACCTGTGAAGCAAGATTTATATAAGATTTAAAACAATTTATTATAGTCTGGAATATTAAAATGTTAAGATAGAATGGTGGTTTTAATATTTAAAAAATTGAGAAAACTTATTCACATATTCACTGAATTGTTTACTCAGTAATTTTTTTTTTTTTTTAAAGATTTTATTGGGGAATTGGTGGAGGGGAGCAGCGTTGGGGAATCTGGGAAGGGGAACAGACAAGTTGCCGTCTTTTTGTTCTTCAGTTTAGTTGCGGAGGATGTTGCTTCACTGTTGGTATCGTCATTGCGCTCTTCCCGGATGAGGCAGATCGGTCGCTGGCCTCTGGATGGTCGCTCACTGCAGCTATTGGCAGCTCGCGCTGGCTGCCAGCCGCTCATGCTGGCTGCGGGCCACTCACTGTAGCCTATGGCAGCCCACTGCAGCAGGGGCTGCAGCCCACACCATCACCGGGGCTCGCACAGCCCAGCTCCAGGTGGAGCTGTTGTTAGCTGTAGAGGGCAGTGTCACTGGCCCTCATGTGGGATCCGAACTGGGGCCGCTGGCATCCCAAAACCAGCGCTTAACCAATGCGCCACTCGGCCGGCCCTACTCAGTAAATTTATATATATAGTGTTCTTTTATATATATATATTTTTTTCTTAAATATAATTTCATATTTTGGAGATCTATAATACTTTTGGTAATTTGTGTTACCTGAGTTGCCTAGTTCTGTCGATGATCGTTACTTCCTGGTGAAATTTTTAGCTATCATTGAAAAATCCAATAATTCTTTCTTTGCCTGCCCCCTGATCATCCTTTTTGTTGAACTGCCATATCGTGTTACCTGACTGTTGTGACTTTTCAGAAACAACCAAACAAGTAATTTTTTGCTGAGTTTGGTGTTATGAGGGATTCCAAAGAAGTGTGAGAGAGAGAATTTAGTCAAGATAGGAAGAGGTGAATAATCCATGGAAAACACCAAGTATCATAAAGCAGAGTATGAGTTTGTATAAAATTCTTTAGTACAGACTATAAGAGCTACAAACTTCGAGGGGCTTACATCAGTGATGGCTAGAACAGAAGGTATAAAGGCATCAAAGGAGTTTTTACTGCGTAGGAATGGAATTTTGATAGGTAAAAAGAGAGAGAAAGTGGTATCTACTTAAAGCTATCTGTAAAAATAAGAGCATGAGCCTGGTATGTTCATAAATCAGTGAGAAAGATTGGATGAAAGCAAGGTGTCAAATAATAATGAAGATATTTATAAGTTAAGATGGGGCCAAAATACTTACTAAGTAGGCAGAGAAGTTTTCATTTGAAAAACTAGGAAATAGGGTACTGAAGATAATTTTTTCAAGAAGTGATGTGATGATGATTTAGGTCTTTTCTCTCTTTAGACGCTTTTTTCCCCCCTTCCATAACTAATCTTAGAGTGGTCCTCCCACCACGCCCAGTTTGTGCTAAGAGCAGAGAAAAGGGAATAGAGCAGGGTCTGCTTACAAAAGAAGGATTCATAAAAGAAAGATTAGAATGCATAGAAGAGCACTGGTGATGAAAGGATGGTATGCAAAAATGCCCTTAAATTTTTTTTAATGCTGATACTTCTTACAGCACTTAGCTTATATAACGTTAACCAGCCTTTTGTAATTTTTTCTCTAAATTTATCTGAAATTTCTTCCTTGATGTGTGCTAGAGATTGAATTTCAATTTGGAAGACTATGAGAAAAATACCAGTGATTCCTGGGAACTAAATCACTAAATACAGTGATTCCTGGGTTGATCTTTTTCTGAGGAATAATACTGTAATTGGAGGTTATATTCCTGATATTCAAGTACCTTCCAGCATATATAAAATAATTTTTGTGTTATTTGTTGCTATGTGACAAACTACCTTAAAGCTAGTGGCTTATACAACAAGCAGTTATTATCTCACGGTTTTTATGGGTCAGGAATTTGGGCATGGTTTAGCGAGGTGGTTCTAGATCAGATTTGCTTAGTCAAGATGTTCGTTGGGGCTACATCTGAAGGCTTGCGTAGGGTAGGAGGATTCACTTCTAGATAGTTTACTCACATGACTGGTGGCAAGAGGCCTCAGTTCCTCACCACGTGTGCTTTTCTGTAGCACTGCTTGAGAGTCTTCCCAGTATGGCAGCTGGCTTCCCCCAGAAAAATTAATGATCCAAGAGAGAGCAAGGAGAAAGTTAACATATCTTTTTTAAAAAAAGTTTCTTCAAGATATACTTCATGTACCATTACAATTCACCCATGATGTAAAATGTACAGTGCAGTATTTTTTTAGTATATTCACAGGATTGTATAACCATCTAATTTTAGAACATTTTTGTCCCTCCTAAAAGATACCCTTATCACCATTAGCAGTATCTCTGTTGTTGAACTTTTTGAAGAAATGCCAGACCATTTTCCAAAACTTTACCACTTTATATTCCCACCAACAATATATGAGAATTCCAGTTTCTACTCATTCTCACCAACACTTATTTAAAGTGTAGTCTGTCTTATTGTCTGTCTTTCTGAATATGAAGTAGTAATACAAAGTAGTATTTCATTGTGGTTTTGATTTGCATTTCCCTAATGACTAATGATGTTGAGCATGTGTCTCATTGGCCATATCTTTGGAGAAATATCTGTCCAGATCCATTGCCTATTCTTTAATTGGGTTGTCTTTTTATAATTGGGGCATGAGTTCTTTACATGTTCTGGATAGAAATAAATTATCAGATACATAATTTGCATTTATTTTCTCCCATTCAGTGGGTTATCTTTTTGTTTTGTTTTGTTTTTATTTTTGAGGGCAGTGTCACTGGCCCTCATATGTGGGACCTGAACCAGGGCCGCTGGCTTCCCAAGCCAGAGCTTAACCACCGCGCCACTCGGCTGGCCCAGTGGGTTCTTTTTCACTTTCTAGATTTGTCTTTTGAAACAAGGTTTTAATTCTGATGAAGTCTAATTTATCTAGTTTTTCTTTTGTCACTTCTAATTTTGGTGTCATATTTATGAAACCATTGCCTAACCCCTAAGAGTTTTATAATTTTAGCTTTTAAATTGAGGCCTGTGATCTGTTTTGAGTTAATTTTATATGTGGTGTGAGGTAGGGGTCCAACTTCATTCTTTTGCCTGTGGATATCCAGTTATCCACCATTATTTGTGAAAAAGATTATTCTTTCTCCATTAAATTGCCTTGACCCCCTTATCAAAAATCAGTTGACCATAAATGCAAAATATCTTTCTGTGACCTCTACTCAGAAGTGACACTATCACTTCAGCTTTATTTTGTGTGTTAGAAGCGAGTCACTAAGTATACCTCATACTCAAGGGATGCGGAATTGGATTCCGCCCTTTGAAGTGAAGAGTATCAAAGCATTTGTGGACATATTTTAAAGCTACCACAATAATGAATATTTTACTAGGAATATAATATGTTTAGTATATGTGCTGCCAAAGCAAGCACCAGAAATTTAATTTGTTTAATTAAAAATTGTTAGATCATGCTCCAAGTTGTATGACATGGAGTCAAAATTTACTGCTGTATTGATTATACAAAGGTAATATATTTTTAAATATTCACTTGGCATATTCACACATTATTTACATACAGCTATAAAAAGGATTAAAAAAACCACTTTTAAGTAACAATTTTGATCTTAAACCCATGTAAACTTTAAACATTTAATTAATATCAATTGTTTGTGAAATTATTGTGAAAGATCCAGCTGTAGTTTTCTTGTAATGCTTTGTTGGTAAGTTTGTGAACCATTCAATAAAAGCAGCACAAGGGAGATCTAAGTGTTTATTAGGTATAGACCTCAAATGAATAGAGCAATAAATTGCAAGGACTGAACATTCATTGGAAATCTGTGTATTTTAACCTGTAGGAAGTACCCTAGCCATATTTTTTGATACTACTTAATATATCCATTGGATGTCAAATAGCTTCTCAAATTTAACCTATCCAAAACTGAACTTCTCATATTTTTCCCTCTTACTTTCTTTTTCTGCTGCCTTCCTCATCATAGTAAACCAGATCCACTTTTAATTGCTCAGGCCAAAATCTTGGCATTGTCCTTTACTTTTGTCAATACAGATCCTGTGGGCTTTTTCTTAAAAATATATCTGAAATTTAAATGCTTGTTCTTGTCTCTATCACTGTTCCCCTTCCCCCAGTTCAGTCAACCATTATATCTCTCCTGGTCTAATGTAGGACTTACTATTGGCTTTCCTGCTTCAGTATTTGCTATCTGTAATCTAGTTACCACATAGCAGCCATAGCAGTTTTCTGAAAACATAAATCAGATTATGTCATTTATCTGCTCAAAACTCTGTAATCATTTCTCATCTAGTTCAGGATAAAGCAAACTCTGTGTCATGGTAGCACTCTGACCTCATCTCCTGTTACTTCCCCATAGCTACTCTATTTCAGCTACACTTGACTAATTGTTGTTTCTTGGATACGCCTATGGTTTTTTCCAATCATCTTATAAATCCCTTCCTCCATATGAATGTATGGTGTGTTCCCTAATTTCCTGAACTTTCAGCTTCTCAATGAGGCCTTCTTTGGTCATCTTATATATTAACAACTCTACCCCAACAGTGCTCTCTATCCCCTTTAGCTTACTCTATTTTTCTTCATAGCATTTGTCACCATTCAACACAAATGTTTATAGCTACTGCCTGTCTTCTTCCACTAGATTGTAAGTTCCACAAAAGTAGGGACTTGGTCTGTTTTGTTTCACAGCTGTACGCTGAAGTGCCTTGCTTATAGTAGGCACTCAAGAAAAATTTGAATGTTGAATGAATTTCTAGAAATTAGTGGAAAAGCAAACTGAATGTTATTTTTGGAAGCCTAAAGTTTCTTCTTTTATTTAATAATGGTCCTGAACTGCCAACTGAGCCTAACACATAACTATAAAACTTTTTGTTTCACAAATCTGGTACAACCGTCCATTTTATTGATGATGAAATCAAGTTATCACCATGTTAAATATTCCTATAGCCAGTTAGTTAGTGGTACAACGAAAACTAGAATCCAGGTCTCTTAAGTCCCAGTTCATTGATTTTGTTTTTTTTCCCTTTCTTTGTGATGCCTTAATTAATATGAGGCCAACTTTAAGAGTCAGTTTCTGGAAACAAAGGGCTAAAACTAAAAATATCAGTGAGTATAAATTGAAATAGGTAGGCTTTTTGAGAAGATTGATGATATTCAGAGCAATGAAACCTGCTGATTGATTCAGTTAAAACCATTCCCCCCCAGTGATCATTACAATACTTAAGTTAGTATCCGTTAGTTTTACAGTGTTTATTGCCAAATAAATAAACCTTGAGGAATGTGTTGATTTATGTTGTATTTGGTATTTTTTAATCTCACTCAGGTGCACATGAACTTGAACAAATGCAGCTGATTTTAGAATCTATTCCTGTTGTACATGAGGAAGATCGTCAGGAGCTTCTCAGCGTAATTCCAGTTTACATTAGAAATGACATGACTGAGCCACACAAACCGTTAACTCAGCTGCTTCCGGGAATTAGTCGAGAAGGTATTGTGACTCAAGACTAACCATCATTTAATTGTGTGTGTCTTTGAGTGTGTAAGTATGAGTGTGTAAGTATAAGCAAGCAGGATCTGTGTGGGGAAGCTTTAGCTTTTTATCCTTAGATGTGCGGCTTTCTCCCAAATAGTCTTAGGCACTTAAAGTATGCTTAAAACTTAAACTCTCACTTTCCCTTTTTTGGCCTGGCGCTTAGGCTGGGATCTTTTTCTTTGCTCCTTTGAATAATTTTCCATTCTATAAAGTGCGCCCCTCTCTCCTGGTTCTAACTGCATCTACTTTTCCAGCTTACATCTCTGTAAGCTGGAAATTATCTACCATAGATGAGCATATTGAATCACTGGCCCTCAGTAAGTGGAATGGAGTTCTGTGAGGGTTACATGATAAGTAAGTGTGGGCATGAGTATGAATGTGATTTAGATATGAAAGAGCGAATTTAGCTGGACAATGGAGGGAAAGCAAAGGCGTCAGGGCAAGGAGGAGATGGAAGAAAGAGCAAAACTCCATATGAGCAAACACATCATGTAAGAGTTTACGGATTGGTGTTAGGAGCTATTATGGTGCTAATGTGAGAGTTTATGCAAACCTGAAAGTAGTAAGAACTTGGAGAGAATCAAAACTTTGTTGACCACTAAAGCAATCATGTCTAAAAATAGAGTGACTTATCTTTAGATTTGTTGACATAAATAAGATACAAAAGTCTTTAACTCTTGTAGTAGTCATCTATAATAAAAAAATCTTTTCAGGAAGAGCGTTAGAGATGAAAATATCTTTTTTAAAAATGATTGTGCCTTATATCTTTAAGAATTATCATACTGTATTAAAATACATCACTGTCAGGATTTTATAGCTCTCACAAATAAAAAAATTAGGGATACATAGTTGCCTAAACATCTAAACTTTCTCTGAACTTTCTCTAAACTTTCTCTAAATAGTTCTCTGAATATATATCCGTTATTCATATCACCAACTTGGATCATTAAATGTGGTTCAGATGAGTGTGTGTCAAAGTGCTTTAAAGTAGCAAATGTTTTGAGAAATAATTAGGCATTGGATGGCAAAATCATGATGACATTATCTTTTTCTTCCCCTCAAACATGCTTGGAACTCATAATAAATGCCTAAATAAACAGCAAACAGCTATATTTAATTTCAACAGGCTTTGAGGGCTTCCTTTTCAGTACTATATTCTAACTAGTCTTCGAGTCTGGCTTCAGTCAGATTCCATTGCTGGCTATCTTGCTCCTAACCTTGTAGTTACTGTCATGACATCCCTGTTCATAACTGAAAGCAGCCACATGCCTCAGAGTTGTCTGTGGGAGCGCTTTAAAAATGCAGACTACTCAGGGTTAATAAAAGACACTGCTTTGGAGTGAGTCATTGGCTCTATTGCTGTGTCTTACCAAAAGAGACAAGCTAGAAATATAGGACATTGCTGTTGAAGCATTTTTAATCTAGCCAATTTGAATCTTCTTTTTTTTCTACCCTCATTAGGGTGGGGACCCTGTCTTATCTTAGTCAGTTATAAACCAACCTGAATATTTGGCTGATGGCTGGGATTTGTTCATGATGTGTTGATGAATGTCTTTGATAATGGATTCATTAAATTACCCATTGGGCAAAGTCACAAGTGGCAGAACTGCTCACATACAAGTGCACGCAGGGTGTTTAAATTCCTAAGACTAAAGATTTACTACATAGATATGCTCCACACCCGTTTTTTTCTTGATTAAATTGGAGTTTTATTTTTGGGCAGAGCACATTCTGAGGCATTAGGGACCTAGTAAGAATAATACATGTTCTCATACTCAGTTCATGATTTTCAGAGGAAGAAAAGCACACAAGATGAAGTACAAATGAATTAACACATTTAGACGGCTAGGAACCCTACTCTGGTTAATGTCTTTAGACGAATTCCCTTTTTTTCATTTCCCTCCATACTTACCTCTCATCTTCCCTTTCTTTATAGTTTACCATAATTTTCTATATCTTAGCACGCTTCAAAACCATTGTTGCAAATCAACTGATTTCCTTTAGAACAGTGCTGTCCAATAGAACTATGTACTGTGATTGAAATATGCTATATATGCATACACTCAGGAGCTCAGCCTGGCTAGTTTCTTATTTCTTCTTTTTTTCATCTGCTGCCTACAGTTCTCAAATCTAGGGGTTTTAGAGTATACTCTTTTTGTGTAGTCAGATATACCTCCTTCCCTGTGAGAATGGTGATTGTGCTGGGTCAACCATCCATAACTCTGTGCCTTAGAGTTTCTCTTGCCTTGAGACACATGGGCCTTGGGCTAATTAAGACTGAAGTTTTTTGTAGAACCAAGAACAGCTTGATGTATTGTGAAATGACTTTCTAGATGAGGGTAATGTAATACAGAGGAGTGCGGAAAAGAGAGGGGAACACAGAAAGGAACCTCAGCCCTGGGCCACTGAAGGGCATGAATTGCAATGAGCCTTTAAGTTTCTTCTCTTTAGTCTTAATTGGACTTATTTGAGGATTGAATGAGATAATGTGAATAGGGTCTTTTCTAGAGTACAGCTCAGTTTTAGAGACGGGCTTTCTTTTTCTCTGAGACAGAAGATAAGGATAAGATGATGTGTGATAGACCATAGTGAAGAAGCAAGAATTGAGATAAATGTGAAGTGGGTTTATCTGTTGAGAATGATAGAGAAGATTGAGAACATAAAGAGATGGTGTGGAACAGTGCTGAGCAATAGCAAAGGCTAAGTTGAAATTCAACAGTATGAATTTGTAGTGAGCCAGATATATGAGTGATTTTGCATTAGCTTTCGTCAGTACCCGGTGACTAGGGAGCAGACAGAGTAGATGTGGAAATGATTCAGAGTTGATTCGGAGTTATAACTCATAAGGTGTGGTGGTATAAGGGCAACCTATAGGCTTGTGATAGTGTGATTCAGGCTGGGGAAGGAGCTTAGAAAGGCCTAGCCGACTGAGTTAGTGGGAACAATTGGGTGTATGGTAGCGCCACCAGAGTTCTAAACTGATTAAGTGCATTGTGTGATGCGCTGGTGTGAACAGAGACGAACTAATCAGTACAACAGCTAGTCAGTGAGATGAAGGAAGGAAAGGACAAAGGGCTTTTTATTAAGCATTAGACACTAGGTTTTTAAATTTATTACATTGTATCTATCTATCCATTTTACACATGAAGAAACAAGATCACCAAGCTTAAGTAAACTAATAGTTTCAGTTAAATTAGTTGCAGAGCTGAGATTAGGACCTATGTATTATATTGAGCCACATGAAATTGCTGTTGTTCGATCATTTTTGACGGACAAAAATGGAAGTTTCATATGGTTCAAATTAATAGATTCCTTTTCTTTTATAATTGGCCATAACATGAGATTGGGGTACATTTCAAATGTTTACTGTGTTTTTGAATACATGTCTTTTTTAAAAAGTTTATAAATCAGGTAAGTTAGTTTTATTTCTCCAACTAAAGTTGACTTACCTTTTAATTGTGTAGTCCCTTTTTCCCCCACTTATGGGTTATGGACCTCCAGTATAGTTAACGTATTTCATCCCTGTTTTGCAGCACTGGATTTCCTGGAACAAATTTTGACATTTAGCCCCATGGATCGGTTGACAGCAGAAGAAGCGCTTTCCCATCCTTACATGAGCATATATTCTTTTCCAATGGATGAGCCAATATCAAGTCATCCTTTTCATATTGAAGATGAAGTTGATGATATTTTGCTTATGGATGAAACGCATAGTCACATTTATAACTGGGAAAGGTATATTGATCCTAAATTAGAAAAATATCATTTATTATATTTTCAATAAACCATTATGCAGTTAGTTTTATTTTTTTTAAAATTTATTTTATTTTATTTTTTTTTAGCTGAGCCATCCTGCTACCTGTTGGCAGCTCAGTGGTAACTCAGCTTGGGCTGGGCGTCGAACTGCTGTTGCTCAGAGCTCAGCTCACACTCTTGAGCAAGCTCTTAACCAACTGAGCTACTCGGCCGGCCCTAGTTAGTTTTATTTTTAAGTTGTATATTATAAGACAATGTAGAATTTTTGAAAATTTAGTAATGGTCTCTTTCAGTTACTGCTGAACTTATTAATATCTTTGGATAGCCTTTGTGTAATTTAAATATTTAATAGTTATTGGTTAGGATATACATAATGGGAAAAGTTGAATGCTATTTTGAAACATTTTCAAAGCCATTAAGACATATTTAGTTAATAAAATTACAAGGTCCTTTAAATGTAAGGGCTGAAGGTTGGAAGTCTAAACCATTTTAAACTATTGCTTTTATGAATGTCACAAAATTTTTTAAGATGTTGGATGAAAAGCCTCAACTTCATTCGATAAGGTATCTCCATAAGTGTCTCAAATTTTTACATAGAATCCATTATGTCTTAGGTTATAAATTATTTTTGATTCATGGTATATGTATATTCAAATATGTTTTTCTTATGTCAAAATTAATTTTGGGATGCTTAACATAGGTTGAGTATAAGAAACTTTTCTAGTCTGAACTGTATAAAATATCAAAATGGATAATATTATACATTTTAGTTAAAGAATTTCTTCCCTCTGCCTCCTTTTAGGATTTCTAAATTTCTGGTGAAATTTGGATATAATTCTGCTTCAAAGTTGGGTCGTAGCATATAATAATGAATCAGTATTAATTAAAATCTTCAGGTGATTTTGATGTTTGGCTAGGTTTGGGAATCATTAATGAAAATCTTAAAACTTCAAGATTTCATGTATTCTGTGTTTAAAAGAAAAATGATTGCCAATTAATAATTAAAGAAGTAGTTAATATTGAAATTAGTTTGTTACTCATTGTATTTTTCCTTTTAAAATGTGGATTATTTGTGAATATGTTGACATGTACCTGCCAACAACCTTTTTTCTCCACATGAGCATTTCTACCACTTACATACAGTTCTTCTTACACATACCCAAATGGCTTCCAATCTCTACATTTTCTGCCATACTTAGTGAAGCCTTTTTGTTTCCTTCTTCCCATCCCCCAACGGTTTTCATGTATGTGTCTCAGTCTGTTTCTACTTGGGGCCTGGTGTGGTCACCTTGCTCTGATGTGTCGGTATGAGGACACTACATTCAGTAATAGTAGCACATACACATGGAAGTTTGTTTTCCTCTTCATGGTGATGAGTTCCAGCAACCTTTACTCTTTCTAGTCTGCCTATTACCAAATAAAGTGAAAATCTGTAAGAGACCTGATTGAGATTGGAGATCTCAATCATTTTGTGGTCATAAAATTTTTTCTCTGTGTGAAACAGTTAGAATTAAATTGTAGACATAACAGCTATTCACATTTATCTGCAGTTGTGTTCGAAGTGGATGGAAAATAGAATAAAGAAAAGAGGAAATAAGTGTGAAATGATAGTCTTAAAAATGGAAGATTAAAAATGGAAGATAATATATATTATAATTATATATATACTTCGTTAATCATTACCAAATAGCGCCTCATATTGTGTTATATAGCAATAGGTCTTACTTATCTATTAAGATAATATGTTCCTGGAGGGCAGGGAAGGCTCCTGTTATCCCCTCATACACCTATCACAGTTCTTTCACATAATGGGACTCAGTAGTTTTGAAAATGAAATCATACACCTGGACTAACACTATAATGTTTTGATTTTTTTTTTTTCAGGTACCATGAGTGCCAATTTTCAGAGCATGATTGGCCTATACAGAACAACTTTGATATTGAAGAAGTTCAACTTGACCCAAGAGCTCTGTCTGATGTCACTGATGAAGAAGAAGTACAAGTTGATCCTCGAAAATATTTGGATGGAGATCGTGAAAAGTATTTGGAGGATCCTGCTTTTGATACCAATTACTCTACTGAGCCTTGTTGGCAGTACTCAGATCATCATGAAAACAAATACTGTGATCTGGAGTGTAGCCATACTTGTAACTACAAAATGAGGTCATCGTCATATTTAGATAGTTTAGTTTGGAGAGAGAGTGAAGTTAACCATTACTATGAACCCAAGCTTATTATAGATCTTTCCAATTGGAAGGAACAAAGCAAAGAAAAATCAGATAAGAAAGGCAAGTCAAAATGTGAAAGGAATGGATTGGTTAAAGCCCAGATAGCTCTAGAGGAAGCATCACAGCAACTGGCTGAAAAAGAAAGGGAAAAGAAACAGGGATTTGACTTTGATTCCTTTATTGCAGGAACTATTCAACTTAGTTCACAACATGAGCCCACTGATGTTGTTGATAAATTAAATGACTTGAATAGCTCAGTGTCCCAACTAGAATTGAAAACGTTGATATCGAAGTCAGTAAGCCGAGAAAAACAGGAAAAAGGAATGGCAAATTTGGCTCAATTAGAAGCTTTGTATCAGTCTTCTTGGGATAGCCAGTTTGTAGGTGGTGGGGAGGACTGCTTTCTCATAAATCAGTTTTGTTGTGAGGTAAGGAAGGATGAACAAATTGAGAAGGAAAACACTTACACCAGTTACTTGGACAAGTTCTTTAGCAGGAAAGAAGATACTGAAATGCTAGAAACTGAGCCTGTGGAGGATGAGAAGCTTGGGGAGAGAGGGAATGAGGAAGGATTTCTGAATAACAGTGGGGAGTTCCTCTTTAACAAGCAGCTTGAATCCATAGGCATCCCGCAGTTTCACAGTCCAGTGGGGTCACCACTTAAGTCAATACAGGCCACATTAACACCTTCTTCTATGAAATCTTCCCCTCAGATCCCTCATAAAACATACAGCAGCATTCTGAAACATCTGAATTAAAACACTCAGCAGACATTTCTCTTTGTATTCTTCATGAAATGTGTTTGTCTTTTTTATTACTAGTGTTTAAGTCATTTTTTTACTTGAATCAGATGGTGTCATTTAGAAAGGATTTTATTAGTTTTTGGTTTTTAAAACCCAGACTTTTTTTCTACATGTGAGATGGTTTTCATTTTAACTGGCATGTCGTTTGCACACAAAAATAAAGATAGAGCAAAATAATGCAATGCAGGAGGAGACAAAAGAAATGCACTAAGACAAGAAACATTCTCTCATAGAACAGTGATCTGTTTTACAGGAAACAAAAATCTTGCCTTGAAATTTACACAGTGAGACTGTACATAATTGCATGAAAATATCTATTTTTTTCCTAAAACATTTTTCATTCATGAGTATTTTCAAGTTTTTCATACTGTACACATTTCTTAAAACACATGATACCAGCAGCAACTGAAAATGAATGCCGAATTTGGTACACATGTGTTATCTACCTCAAGGTAACAAAAGTATGTGGCAAAACATATACCACCCATAGTGCTTCACAGTATGCACTTCTATTTAGCCAGCCTTTATTGTAGTAACTATTCTTAATAAGATTCACTCACCATTTATAAATGTTTTGTTACGCATTCTTTATAGTGAAATGTTACTACATCACATCTTATTTATTTTAGCAAATCAGTATATTTTCTGTATTTAATTATAAAAAGTTAACTTAGTTTTTGAAATTTATTTGCAAATACACTTTTTCCATTTGGCACTGGTTTGTTGCCTACTTAGCTGAATATATAATGTCAGCTTATCCTAAGGCTGTCCACGTACTTAATTTACTTAAGTATTCATTTTAAGTAAAGCGCTCACTGTGTATAGGAATTTGTATTTTGGAGGTGCTTGATCTATCTATAAAGAAAAATTAGGAATTACTTTATTATAAAATGCTCCTAGAAGTCTTAATTGTGTTTATTTTTTAAAAAACTGTAATGTTAGACTTGTGTGCATGGAAATAATTAAGGTACATCATTATTGTAGTCTAAAAGTTGTACATGATAAGACATATTTTGTTTTTACTGTATGTTTTTACAGAATGATCTCTTCCCCATCCCGAGGCAAGCATGAATAAAATTAGGTTAAATGTAGCATGTGGCATTGCAGTCTCTTAGAATTTGTTTCATCTATTTTATTTTATTGAGTACTGTCTGTATCTTTGGTTATCATGTTTAAAGAAAAAGGACAAATAAAACATGGCCAGCAAATATGGCTCCTGTTTTAACTCTTTAGGTAATGAAAATTAACCTGCTAGAATGAAAATTACTAGCAGAATCTTTAGTTCCACTTTTCAGCGTCTTTGAAGTGTGGCTATAGTTTAAACTGTTAGACTAAAAAGCTTAAAAGGAAAAGCGTTTTTTTCTCCATACAAAAATTTCTTGTTCTACCTTATAGTATGTATCGCTTAATGGACAAGGATACGTTCTGATAAATGCGTCAGTATTTTTGTTGTGCAAACATCATAGAGTGCACTTACACAAACCTAGATGGTACAGCTTACTAGACACCTAGGCTCCATGTATACCACTGTCTCATGCCATCTGTTGTTGACTGAAACGTTAGGTGTCACATGACTGTATATTTCAAAACTCATGGTAACCATTTTTCCTTTAACCTCACTTTGTCTTCCATCCTTATTTTGTACAGAGCCAGTTCTATTAATATCTGGGCTTGTGCCTGCCCAGTGACCTAGTTATTGATTTCATTTAGATATACAAGCTTTAAAAAATGCAGATATTCTCTGGATGACCATCGTTGCATGTTGTGGATTTAAATACGTACTCAGGTTGCCTTAAACGGGCAAGCCTTTAGAGGGGAAGCTTTCTGTTTTTTTGCCATTGGATATGTTAGCTGTGGATTTTCATATATGGCCTTTATTATGTTGGGTTTTTTTAAATCACAAAAAGGTGTTGAATTTTGTCAAATGCTTTTTCTGTATCAATTGAGATAATCAATTGGTTTTTGTCGTTTCTGGTAATGTGTATTCTATTGATTCATTTTTGTAAGTTGAATCATTCTAATATTCCAGTAATCCCACTTAGTTGTCATGTATAATCCTTTTAATGTGTTGTTGGATTCAGTTTGCTAGTATGGTTTTGAGGATTTTAGTATCAGTGTTTATCAGGTATATTGGTGTATAGTTTCCTTACGATATATTTGTCTGATTTTGTTATCAGAATAATGCTGGCCTCATAGAATGAGTTTGGAAGTATTCCCTCCTCGTCAGATTTTTAGAAGCATTTTAGAAGGATTGATGTTAATCCTTTAAATGTTTGGTAGACCTCTGTGGTGAAACCATGTGGTCCTGGACTTTGTTGGGAGGTTTTTGATTATTCGATCTTCTTAACAGGCCTGTTCAGATTTTTAATATCTTTACAGTTTGCTGTTGGTAGGTTGCATGTTTCTAGAAATGTATTCATTTTTTTCTAGATTATCCAATTTGTTGGCATATAATTATTCATCATAGCCTCTTCTGATCCCTTCTTATTTCTGTATCAGTAGTAGTATCTCCTTTCATTTCTGATTTGTGTTATTTGAGTACTGTCTCTTTTTTTCTTAGTATAGCTATGGGTTTGTTGATTGTGTTGATCATTTCTATTCTCTATTTTATTTATGTTCTGATTTTTATTTCCTTGCTGAATAGTTTCTGTATCTTTGTTGTATTCTAAGATGGTTATTTTCAATTTTGTCAGGTAATTCATAGATTTCCATTTATTGTTGTCCAGTTTATGAAGATTTATTGTGTTTCTTTGATTGGGCTGGTTCCCTGTTTCTTCCTGTGCCTTATTATTTCTTTAATAAATTTTACTGGGGAGCAGTGTGTTTGTCCCAGACCCATTAGCTCCAAATCAAGTTGTCTTCAATCTAGTTGTGGAGGGCGCAGCTTGCTGGCCCATGTGGGAATTGAACCAGCAACCCTGGTGTTAAGAGCACTGCGCTCTAACCAACGGAGACAACTGTCTGCCCTTCATGTGCCTTATTTTTGTTGTGATTTTTTGCATTTGGAAAAAAAAGACACCTCTGCCTGTCTTTGTATACAGACTGGCTTTGCACTGGGGAAGATATTCACCAGTCATTTCAGCTAGAGATTTTGGGAGCATCTCAGACCTTTTGGGGGATTTGTCATCTCTGTGTAATGCCCCTGCCCCCTCAACAGATTTGACAGTTTCTTTTTCTGGAGGTTGTAGTCTTTTGGCACCTTCTGGTGTCTGTCTGAGGTACTGCAGGTTCTCTGGCTCTACAACAACCCAGCTGAGCTTGCTTTTCTTTCTCAGTGGCCCCCAGGCATCAAAAGTGATGCTTTGAGTCAAGTCAGACTGAAATTAGTCTCTTGAGCAGCCAGCGGCCTAAAGCTTGGAACATTGGACAATTGTTCTACTCGTCCCTTTCCCTCCAGAGGGAGAAGCTTTGAAGGGGGCTTTTCCTCCCAATCATGAGCTATGCAGGCTTGGGAGAGGGCTGACGTCGTTGAAATGAAACAGTATTTCTTACCCATTTGTATGCATTGGTTCTTCGCTTGGAGGTTTCCTGGAGTACTGTGGCTTCTTCACTGGTTTCTGGGATTCTCAAAGGGTTTTTGCACCATACATTGTTAGGTCAGTGTTTCTGTGGGGTAGTGAGGTTTGGGGCTTTCTATTCTGACATCTTGCTTATGTTAAAAAATAATTTACTTTTTAAATGACTAATTCTGACTTAGAGGAATGTTCCAGTTGTTGTGTAGCTTTCAGACATTTGGGATGATCTGTGTTAATTTTACATATCTCAACCTGATGGCTTGGCATCACAATTTTTAGAGCTATTTTTGAAGCTTAGAATTATGCTTAATTTGGAGCCTGTACATTGCCCACATCACCCCCCTTTTTGGTTGTATTTTGGTTGCAAGCATATAGGAAAAAAATGTATAAAATTAAAAAAAAAAAATGTATACACCATTTGCTTTGTCAAGTCATCTAATGTTAATTTGCATCAGATAAATACCTACAGACACAACTGAATCTATTTAAACCTCCCAGGGGTAGACACTTTTCTGAACAATTCTCATGCATAGTTTTATACTTCTACTATATATGATTTTGTAAACATGTAATATTTTGCATGTTGTAAAATCTCATGGCATACTGTTTGTATCTTTTTGCACTTGGCATTTTTTGCTCAACATGTCCCTGAAATTTAGCTGTGTTGATACATGTAGCTTTAATTCCATTTTAATTGCTGTGTTGCAATGTATTTATCTTGTTTAAATGACAGTTGCTTTCAAACTTGGGCTCCTAACACACAAACACGTTTGCAGTGAGAATTCTTGTGAACATATATCAGTGTCTTTAGGGCGTGTATCTGGAAGTAGAATTGCTGGGTGACAGAGAATGCAGATTTTCAGGTTTCTGAGGTGCCATGTTGGTGTCCAAAAGTGAGTGTACTGCTTTACATTCCTGCCAGCAATGTATGAGAGCTCCTATTCGTACACATCTTCCCAAACAAGAAACCCAGTTCCCATTCAGTTAATCCTACCAGGCTTGCTGTGTTTAGTTTAACTACAGTAGGAATTGCAATTCCTGATTCCAAACAAGGTCCTGGCTACCCCCCTAGGGATCCTTATGCAGCCACATCAGTGATGATGAGAGAGTCTTGTTTTTTATTTTCTATTGCAGTTGCTGTAGCTTGGGAACAGGTGGTTTAAATCTCAAAGGGTGAGCCAGTGTTATTTACACTTGGTTCTACGGCTAAGGAGTAAAAATAGAATATCATGAATTGCAATACTTTCAAAATAAAATCCAACATGGTACCACCTTTGCTTGCAGGTTAAAATAGTGTAGGTTCTGCATAGTTGCCCCTAATAAAATGGATTTATTTAAAAGTACTTTTCCATCGGATGCTTTGGTGTTTATTATATAGCATATTTATTTAGTGGGCTGGTCCTCATGTTCTGTGACCGAATTACCTCCTAATGTCAGCCTTTTCAGTTCCTATTGAATTCACAACTAATAGAGGCTCTACTATTATTAGTTGTGAATTCAATAGTAAATGGGTTTATCGTGTATCTAATATTAGTCGATTGTAGTTTTACCCTATGCCTGTTCATATTAGGATTGCTTGTCATTCAACTCTAGTATCTCATTAAAACTGGATAGAGAAGAAAGAAGACAGATTAGGAATTGGGAGATCTGAGTTTTGGATCCAGTTTCACTTACTCTCTGTCACTTGGGTGTCACATCGCTATGGGCCTAAGTTGCTTATTTACCAGAAGAAGCAAATTTCTTCAGCATAACAATACCGTCTACTGGGATGGGCCGGCCCAGTGGCTCAGTTGGTTAAGAGCTCGCTTAAGAGTGCCAGCATCTGATGGGCTTGCCGAGTGGCGTGGTGGTTAAGCGCTGGTTTGAGACGCCAGCAGCCCTGGTTTGGATCCCACATATGAGGGCCAGTGACCCTGCCCTCAAAAAAAAAAAAAAAAATGCGAGCTGAGCTCTGAGCAACAGCAGTTTGATGCCCAGCCTGAGCTGAGCTGTCGCTGAGCTGCCAACATGTGGCAGGATGACTCAGCTAAAACAAAACAAAATACAGTCTACTGGGGACAACTTCTGAACAGTTTGAATGCTAACCCACTACAAAAGCCATGATGATTAGACCTGATCAGTATATACTGCTTATAGGTCTTACTTATTTCTCTAATAGTTACATTGGACTGGGTGCATTAATGTGCCTATTAAGCAGATTGGAATGAAATTTTGTGTTTCATGCATCCTTACCATTTGACTGCTGGAAGAAGAGACAAAAATATTGGAACCCCAAGATTGTTTACCTTTGAAAGAGTAGTGTGAACCCACCAAGCTCTTTCCTTGTCTTGCCTGGGGCAGTTTCCTTAATAAGCCAGGTGAAGAATCTTTGTGAGCTCTTCCAATGGTTGGTATCTAACAAGTATCTTACTGGAGAGGTATTTGATCACCCATGTTGGAACACTGTCTCAGTTCCAATGCAGAGGTCTAACAATCAGATTCCACTGTATTTGCACGTTTATCTTTGAGGCCTGGTATACTGCAGTGGTGGTGGTACAAATCGAGCTGAACAGAACACTTACCTTCCATTATGACTGTCCTGTCCCTGTTGCAATGCCTTGCCTGGCTCCTGGTGCTGCTATGGTGAGGGTGGTGCTGTGCCAGATCCTGGGCTCCTGGTTCAAACTCCAGGCCTGTTTCTTCATGCCTAACATAAACCACAAACTTGGATCCATGTTTGTCTGTATACTTGGACTCTGCTTCCAAGTGTGCTTACCACTCCCACACACATCTAATTTGAGCCTCAGAGTTCAAATTAGCTGCCAACTGGGACATTGAACTTGCAGTATTGCATAGTCTTTAAGCACACGTGCTTCATCATCGGATCCAAATCAAGTTTCAAACGACATTCTACTGTTTACCAGCCTTGGACAGGTTATTCAAGCTCTTGATTTTCCTCATTTGTAAAATAGGGCTATTAACAATGGGGTTGTAAAGGGTTTAAATGAGATGCTGTACACAAAGCCTTTTAGCATAATGCCTGGGATTTCATAAATTTATCATTGCTCTTGTCCTTGTCTCCCAAATGGCACTGAAACGAACCTTTGCTTTCAGTATTGCATCCCCTTATCTAAGTATCTTATGGTGTTGACATACAGATGGCTTTCAGTTCTAGCCATACTGCTCATCAGCTCTGCCCAACTCCTGGCTCATTTTTGGTCTTCTTCACCTTCCCAGACCTGTACCTGAATGACTGCTGCATAAGTGGCTCTCAGAGCCCTGCAGACTAGACTGAGTTCATGTTTGCTGCGAGTAGTTTGCATTGTCTTCCAAGCCCCTCTTAACTCCCTCTCTTCCCAATATCTTCATTTGGAAGCCAAAGCCTTGTAAGCCACCTTGTACTCCTTCCTCTGAAAATCCACATCCCATCCTCCAGGGAATCCTGTGGCAATGTCAGAATCTGACCCCGTCTCACCATCTCCGTTGCCGTGTGATCTGATCCACCATCGTGTCTGCCAGAATATGGCAATAGCCTCCAAACTGGATCCCTGTCCCCGTACAGCTTATGCTCACTCCCGCGGCCAGAGTGATCCTTCTAAATCAGAAGTCACATCGCTCCTCAAGTGACTCAAAATCTGACCCCTCAGAGGAAATGTGCAAGTCTTTCCTGAGGCTCCACTGCCCTCTCCGAGCTCACTGCCTCCAGCCACACCAGCTCCCACCATAGGGTATTTACTGGCTCTTCCTTCTGCCTGGAAGCCCTGGGCCCAGAGAGCCCCATCACTGTCAACCTGCCTTCTTAGAAGTCTCTCTCAATTATCACCTTATCACAGAGGCTATGCCTGACCAGTCTATACAGAGTAATACATCCAACTCTCCTATACACCAGCCCTTCTTGATGTTTCTCTTCAGCACGTAACACCGACATGTTACATTCTTTTTTTTTTTTTATTGTATCTCTCCTCCACTTAGAATATAAGCTCCTTGAGGCAGGGACTTCATTGGTTTTGTTTACCACTATATCCCTCAACCCCTACAGTGCTTGGCACATAGTAAACACTCAGCATTTGGTGGATGAATGAAGTCACAAAGGAAACTCATGATGATGCGTGCTTTCTAAATTCCTTCTGGATTGGGGTTCAGGAGCAGTGAGGCTCTATTTGATAGTTCTGGGCTTCACTTCTCAGTTTTGTTTTGTTTTTTCTTTTTTTTAAGAGGGCAGTGTCACTGGCCCTCATATGGGAGATCCAAACCGGGGCCGCTGGTGTCCCAAGCCAGCTCTTAACCAACGCGCCACTCGGCTGGCCCTTTGCTTATCAGTTATGAGGTTAAGTTATAATATGCATGGCTCTCCAACTTTCTGTAATTTACAGGGGGACTCTGTTACTTTGGGGTTCTTTAGGTGTGACTCTTCAGAACCAGCATGCTCTAAGGTACAGTCCTAAAAGCAATTAGAAATGCTCAGAAAATGTAGGCTGGTCTGGCAGGTTTATTATCCTGAATTGCGTTTTCCAATGTGGGTGCAGTTTAGGTTAATGATTGTATTGCTCCTGATTCAGCTGCTTGCCTGTTTTCCTGTTTGCTTTATTGGAATGACTGTACCTGTCAGGCTTGCACAATACGTTCATGACCCAGTTAAGACAGTACAAGGCCATCTGTTTTTTAACTGCCTCTTTACTATTCCTGTTCATCCTAGCTCTGCCAAAATGTGCCAGGCCTAGATTATGTGTTTAATTAAGGATCTTTTGGCAAGAGAAACCATCTCATGCTAGAGATTTATCAGGATTCAAGGGTGACTCATGGAACCCAAGAACTGGGCCTTAGGAAGAACCAAAACCAGGCCGGAGGGCACTGGGCACAAGGAGGGTTGGGCTGTTTTTCGTCTCTTCCTCATTCTTTTTCAACCAACCAGGCTTCCTGGTCCAAAGATGGCTGCTCGTGTTCTAACTTCAAATGTAACTTCCAGCTAGATAACAGTTTTTATGTTTGGCTGTCCACCCTTCTGTCTATTTCTCCCAGTTTAAAGTTTCTCTGGAAGGAAGTCATATTGGCCCACGCGAGTCCAGGTATCTGTGGCTAGGTGGCAGGGATATGTTGATGAAACATGCTTCTGGGAGTCAACCCTTGTTGATGGAGAATGGAAGGCAGGTAGGAGAGTTGTTTTCAGCTGGATGTTGTTCCCAAATGTACCTACAACATATGGTAATCAGCTGTCTCTTTCCTCTTATGTTGACCATTTTGAGGGCATTGCTTTACCAAGTGGACCCACTGGGGTCCTCCAGACATTGATTCCACTTTTGTCTCTCGTTGTGTTCATCAGGTCCATCTATAGCTTTATTAATCACAATTCTTTGACTTGTGTATAGTGTTTGATGATTTTTAAAGCATACTTTTATACTTCATGTGACTTTCATAATAATCCTAGAGGTTAAGTAGATCAGATATTATTATCTGCACCTGCAAATTAAAGATACATAAATAGAGAAATAAAGTCACTTCCCCAAGTTTGGGCAGTGGTGGAATCAGGACTAGAATTCATGCCACCTAATTCTTAGGTGTTTTTCAGTTGTTGTTTTTTTTTTTAGTAGAATAAAGATTTACCAAAATGTCTACCAAGTGTCACACCATTCAATATATCTTTTGTTTTGTTTTTTTTTAAAGATTTTATTGGGGAATTGGTGGAGGGGAACAGCGTTGGGGAATCGGGGAAGGGGAACAGACAAGTTGCTGTCTTTTTGTTCTTCAGTTTAGTTGCCGAGGATGTTGCTACACTGTTGGTATCGTCATTGCGCTCTTCCCGGATGAGGCAGATCGGTCGCTGGCCTCTGGATGTCGCTCACCGCAGCTGTTGGCAGCTCACGCTGACTGCCAGCCGCTCACGCTGGCTGCGGGCCACTCACTGCAGCCTATGGCAGCCCACTGCAGCAGGGGCTGCAGCCCACACCATCACCGGGGCTCGCACAGCCCAGCTCCAGGTGGAGCTGTTGTTAGCTGTAGAGGGCAGTGTCACTGGCCCCCATGTGGGATCCGAACCGGGGCCGCTGGCATCCCAAAACCAGCGCTTAACCAATGCGCCACTCGGCCGGCCCTCAATATATCTTTTTTTTGTTGGTGGTGTTAAATTCTAAATTACTTATGTAGCAATTTTTTAAAATTTTAAAATATGTGTATATATTAACTTAAATTGTACACATTTATCACTTTACAATTATTTATAATTCTTAAAATTATATTTATGAATTATGAGGTCACAGAAAAAAATACATTGGTCTCTGCCCCTGGTTCTGTCACAAAACTGCTAAAACCCTTGTAATTTCCTAAATGATGGGAGTACTAGGAGCATCTTTTATTCTAATATTTGGCCTTTGACCCCAGTTCCTGATGCAGAGCTCCTAAATCCCTTGGAATTTCCTGGGCGATAGCCATGTCTTCTGTTCTAATGAGGTGACTCTTGGTGGGCTCCTCCTGGATGGGACCTGGCCACCAGAAAGACCACACCATGACTAGAAACTTGGATTTTCAGCCTCACCCCTCATTCTCTAGAGAGGGGAGAAGGGCTGGAAATGGTTAATGATCGATCATATTTATATGATGAAGCCTCCATAAAAGAATCCTAAAAGTATGGGGTTCAGAGAACTTCCAGGTTGATGAACACATCCACATGCTGGGAGGGTGGTGCACCCCAACTCCATGGACAAACTCTTGTGCTTGGGACCCTCCCAGACTTTGCCCTATGTATGTCTTCTTCTGTATCCTTCATTATGTCCTTTATTATATAATAAACTGTAAGCATAAATAAGTATTTCCCTGAGTTCTATGTGCTGTTCTAACAAATAACCAAATCCAAGGGGGGAGGAGGTCAAGGGATCATCCCATTTGTATCCAAGCCAGATAGAAGTAGGTAATCTGGGACCTACTACTTGCAATTGGCATCTGAAGTGGGGGGCTGTCTTGTGAGATCTGAAGCTATCTCCAGGTAGATAGCATCAGAATTGAGTTAAATAGTAGGACACCGAGCCAGTGTTCAAATTGCTTGGTGTGGGAGAAACCCCCACACACCTGTGTCAGTGTGGGGAGTGTGGTAGTGGTGGGAGAGTAAAGGAGAGACACACAGGAGATGTGTTCTTTTTCTACTTCCTTTAATATTTTTATTTACTGAACTTCCTTATATATCACCACAGGTGTGTAATTTATGATTTCCCAACATGTCTATGGTTTATTATCTTCTGGAATGTGAGTGCCACAAGGGTAGGATCTTTGCTAGCATTGTTCTCTGATGTACCTCAACACCTTGAACAGGCCTGCATGTAGTGAACCCTCAAATATTTGTTGAATCTATCTTTAATTTAACACAATGGATAAACTTAGTTTTACACGTGTTTAGTACATTTTAATTTCTTCACTTAGTTCTCTGCAGTTCTCCCTCTCCCCCTCAGAGAACCTCACCATTCACACCAGGTAATCATATCTATCCACACATAGTGTTCCTATTTTACATATATCTATATATACGCATTATATACATGCACTCACACATGTACATATACTTTTTAGAGTTTAAAAAATGATTGTTTTTAAAAAAATGCCATATTGTTGGAATAAACTTTCTTGAACATACTGCTTTAAGAGGAACCTGCCTGACTCATGGATTTAGCTACCTTCATGCACAACAGGAGAAAAGACAAAGGACTACGAAGACTTCTAATAAATTAAAATTAAACTGTTAATTTATGTACCATCTAGACTCACAGATATTATTTTAGTTCTGCTGTCCTTTTTTTTTTTTAGCTGAGCCATCCTGCCACCTGTTGGCAGCTCAGGGGCAGCTCAGCTCGGGCTGGGCATCGAACTGCTGTTGCTCAGAGCTCAGCTCGCACTCTTGAGCGAGCTCTTAACCAACTGAGGCGCTCAGCCGGCTCTCAAGTTGCTGTCCTTTTGTTCTTCAGTCTAGTTGTGGAGGACGTCACTTCACTGGCCATGTTGGTGTTATCATTGTGCTCTTCCTGGGTGAGGCAGTCGCTCGCCTGCTATTGGACAGTCGCTCATGGCGGCTCACAGCAGCTCACGAAAGCTCATGCCAGCTGCCGGCCAGCCCCACTGCAGCAGTTGCTGCGACTCACGGCAGCCCAGCTCCAGGTCGAACTGTTGTTTGCCATCTTAGCTGTAGAGGGCAGTGTCACTGGCCCTCATATGTGGAATCCGAATCGGGGCCCTGCTGCTCAGAGCTGGCGTCCCAAGCCAACTCTTAACCAACACACCACTCTGCCAGCCCTATGTTTTTCTTTTTATTTTTTTTTTATTTATTTTTTTATTTTTTTTTAAAGATTTTATTGGGGAATTGGTGGAGGGGAACAGCGTTGGGGAATCGGGGAAGGGGAACAGACAAGTTGCTGTCTTTTTGTTCTTCAGTTTTAGTTGCGGAGGATGTTGCTTCACTGTTGGTATCGTCATTGCGCTCTTCCCGGATGAGGCAGATCGGTCGCTGGCCTCTGGATGTCGCTCACCACGGCCATTGGCAGCTCACGCTTGGCTGCCAGCCACTCACGCTGGCTGCGGGCCACTCACTGTAGCCTATGGCAGCCCACTGCAGCAGGGGCTGCAGCCCACACCATCACCGGGGCTCGCACAGCCCAGCTCCAGGTGGAGCTGTTGTCAGCTGTAGAGGGCAGTGTCACTGGCCCTCATGTGGGATCTGAACCGGGGCCGCTGGCATCCCAAAACCAGCGCTTAACCAATGCGCCACTCGGCTGGCCCTGTTTTTCTTTTTAATAAGGCTTCCTTAC
Source organism: Aselliscus stoliczkanus (assembly GCA_033961575.1). NCBI lineage: Eukaryota > Metazoa > Chordata > Mammalia > Chiroptera > Hipposideridae > Aselliscus > Aselliscus stoliczkanus. The sequence goes on from CM066732.1 coordinate 104,358,576, forward strand.
ATCTGATGGTGAGGATGTGTCATTTATATAACCAGTTTCCTACAAGTGGATATTGTTTACTATTACAAATGTAGCTGTCGCAAACATTCTTTGTGTGCCTTTACAGCATTTCTGAGGATACAATTCTAGAAGTAAACATCCTGCTTAAGCTGAACATGCTGATAGATACCCCCCAAGGGCTGACGGTCAGCCTGTCTGCCTCAGTCTGGCTGGCCAGCTCTTTTCAGCAGGTGCTTCTGATTCGGACTGTGCTATACACATTGGAGATGTTTTGCAGGTCACTCCTGGATACCAAAGGGCCCTGAAAATGGCTGCACCAGTTAACACTCACTGTTTCTCCACATGGATGCCACTTACCCCTCACTCTGGTCAGCACTGTGTACTACTGGGGTCTTCAATCTTTTTCATAATGATCTCAAAGACCATTCTCTAAATATATTTGTGACACATGTTGCAAAAGTCCTTCATGATACTTATATATGTTTATATATACATTTAAAAATTTTATAGCATCTTTTCACATTAAAGATTACTTCAATGTAGTCAATCTGTCAATATTATCCTTTATATATTCTGAGATTTTTATCATACTTAGAATGGCCTTTGTCATATGAAAATTATTGAACCAGTATTCTATATTTCCTTTTATTTTTAAGGTGTATTTTACATTTATATCTTTAACCCACCTCAGATTTGTTTAGCAGCTTAATTTTAATATAATTTACATACCATAAAATTTACCCTTTTAAAAGTGTACAACGAAATGCTTTTTTACTATATTCATAGGATTGTGCAACCATCACCACATTTTTTTTTTTTATTAAAGATTTTATTGGGGAATGGGGGAGGGGAACAGCGTTGGGAAACTGGGGAAGGGAAACAAGACAAGTTGTGGTCCTTTTGTTCTTCAGTCTAGTTGCGGAGGACATTGATTCACTGGCCAATGTTGGTATCATCATTGCACTCTTCTCCGGTGAGGCAGATAGGTCGCCGGCCTCTGGATGGCCACTCACGCTGGCTGTCAGCCACTCACTGTAGCCTATGGCAGCCCACTGCAGCAGGGGCTGCATCTATGCCGTCCTGGGGGCTCACAGCAGCCCAGCTCCAGGTGGAGCTGTTGTTCACCATCTTAGCTGTAGAGGGCAGTGTCACTGGCCCTCATATGTGGGATACGAACCGGGGCCGCTGGCATCCCAAAACCAGCTCTTAACCAATGTGCCACTTGGCCGGCCCTACCACATTCTTAATTTCAGAACATTTTCACCTCCCCTAAAGAAACCCTATATGCTTATTAGTAGTCATTCCTGACTTTTACCCCTCTCAATACCCCTGCAATCACTAATCTACTTTTTGTCTCTCTAGATTTGCCTACTCTGGACATTTTATGTAATATGATATGAGGTCTTTTGTGAATGACTTCTTTCATTTAGCATAATGTTTTCGAGGTTCATCCATGTTGTATCATGTATGAGTACTTCATTTGTTTTTGTGTTGAATAGTTAATGTTCCATTGTATACATTTACCACAATTTGGTTCTCCAGTCATCATTTGCTAGACACTTGGTTTGTTTTCACTTTTGCCTATTACGAGTGATGCTGCTACATACATTGGCGTAGGATTTTTCTGTGGAAGTATGATTTCAGTTCCTTTAGGTATATATGGTAATAGGAGGGTGATATGGTAACTCTAACTTTTTGAGGAACTGCCAATTTCTCTTCCACAGTGGCTGTACCATTGTACATGACCACTGGCAATGTATGAGGGTTCCAGTTTCTCCATATCATTTCCTATACTTGTTATTGCCCGTTTTACTTTCATTCTAGCAATCCTAGTGAGTATGAAATAGTGTTTTATTGTGATTTTGATTTCTGTTTCCCTAAGGACTAATGATGTTAAGATATTTTCATGTGTATATTGGCGTTTATATGTCTTCATTGGAGTAATGTCTATTCAGATCCTTTGCCCACTTTTAAATTGGGTTGTCTTTTTTTTTTTTTAAGATTTTTACTGGGGAGTTGGGGGAGAGGAACAGCGTTGGAGAAATGAGGAAGGGGAACAGACAAGTTGCTGTCCTTTTGTTCTTCAGTCTAGTTGTGAAGGACATTGCTTCATTGGCCCATGTTGGTATCATCATTGCGCTCTTCCCAGATGAGGCAGATCGGTCGCCGGCCTCTGGACGGCCGCTCACCACAGCTCTTGGCAGCTCACGCCAGCTGCCAGCCACTCACGCTGGCTGCCTGCTGCTCACGCTGGCTGCCTGCCACTCACTGTAGCCTATGGCAGCCTACTGCAGCAGGGACTGCAGCAAAGCCGTCCCGGGGACCCACAGCAGCCCAGCTCCAGGTGGAGCTGTTGTTCACCATCTTAGCTGTAGAGGGCAGTGTCACTGGCCCTCATATGTGGGATCTGAACTTGGGCCGCTGGCATCCCAAGCCAGCTCTTAACCAACGTGCCACACGGCCGGCCCTGGGTTGTCTTTTTATTATTGTATTGTAAGAGTTCTTTACATATTTTATATATAAATTCCTTAACAGATATGTGATTTGCAAGTATTTTCTCCCTCTTGTGGGTTGTCTTTTTATAGAATGAACTGGGAAATATTCCTTCCTTTTATATTTTTTGGAAGAGTTTGTGAAGGATTAGTATTAGATTTTTTTTTTTTTTAATGTTTGGTAGCATTCATCAGTGAAGTCATCTGAGTCTGGGCTTTTCTTTGTGGGAAGTTTTTAATTATTTACTAATTATCAGATTTATTTTTGTGTGTGATGTTAAGGTAGGACCCTAACTTAAATGAAAAAAAAAAAATAGATAGCCAATTGTTCTAACACCATTTACTGAATAATCTACTTGTTCCTACTAATTGCAAATGCCACAAAAACTTCTTCAGACCATTTTGAATCTTGACTGCAACCTAACTTCTGATGGGACACAGAAAGAACTGGCTTTGTCAGTGGCATGTGAGGTTAGAAAACAGAAGGGGCCAGGAATGGCTCATGACTTCCCTAAATCACCATGGATGTGTCAGTATGGTCTGGAGAGCACACAGTGCCCGCCCACACCCCCAAAGCCTTTGTCCCCTGGCTGGAAACATGTCCTTGGACGCTTGCCTGCCTATACTGCAGTAGAGATAGATCCAAGCCAGGCCAGAGGCCACTTCGCTGTCTGCTGGCCTTGCTTTTCTGGCCCGAATCCTGGTCTTCAGCACCTTCCCGGACTTTGGTGTCAGCTTGCCCTGTTAGACTTACCCATCTTACCTAAACCTCCCTGCATTCACATTCTTCTCAGACCTTGGACTTGATCTTTAAACATGCAGCAGAGTGTTACTGTTCCTTCCACTTGGGAACGAACAGTGAGCCCTGGATTCTGCTTTCTTTCAGATCCAGGACACTGGCTGTACGAATTAGCAACTCTCTTCCTACTCCAGGTACATGCCTCTGCTTATCCCTGAGCTCCTCATTCTGACCCTGTCTGCCTGGACTCATCCCACAGGTGCTCCTGATTCAGTGTGAACATTCTATTCTCTCTCAGCACTGACACTCAGGAGACGTGACCCTATACTTGCTCCTGCATCCTCTGCTCTGCCGACACTATTGTATATTATAGATGCATGTGAAGCCATGGGAATAAATGAGGTGGTTGAGACCAAGAGTGGATCGTGAGAAGGGACCAAGACAGGGCCCTGTGGAACATCAACATTCAGATGCCAGAGAGGGGAGGAGCAGCCCATGTGGAAGCTGAGGAAAAGTGACCAGAGAGGTAGGCAGAAAGCCAGGAGAACATGGTGACAGAGAAACCAAGATGTGAGAATGCTCCAGGATGGTGGGGAGACAGTAGCCCCAAAGGCTACTGAAAGGAGAGAATGCACATAAAATGCAGATTGACAAGTACCCAGTGGATTTGGCAACACAAAGGTTATTGGTGACTTCAGCAAACTTCCGTGTCAGTGATCAGGTAACTCCACTATTTAAAACCCTCAAGGCTTCCCAGGGCCCTCCAGGTAAAATGGCCTCCATTCCAGCCTCACCTCTCACCATTGCCACGCACTTGCCCCAGGCTCCAGCCTCATTGAGCTGCTTGCATGGACAGATGTCATATTGTCTATTGCTCCTGTGCTATTCCCTCTCCCTGGAAACTTTTCCTCCTTTCAAGTTCCTATATGTCCTTACCGACTAGCACAAGTACCATCTCCTCCAGGAGTCCTCCCCAACGCCCAGGTTGGGTTGGGTGGTCCTCTCCCCATGGCACGTGTATTGGGACGAGCAAGGTACATTTTACCTCCAGAGCCTGTTTTGTCTGCCTTGCTTCCTCAGTGGTCTGGCCAGGGGCTGCCCCACTATGTTTACAAGTATGCAGGGAAGCAAGTCTGCTGATGGAAGTGAGGGTGCATACAGCTTCCCTCTGACCAGGTAAATAAACACTTACAAGCCAGGCTGGCCAGCAGCACTGGAGTGGCTGCGTCAGCACCAGGAGCCACAGACGTCTTTTTGGTCTTTGGTTTCAGATAAGTCAGGTTTGTGAGACCAGGGCCAGGACCGCAGTTCCTGGTAACCCAACCATGGGGACATTAGGTCGCAAAATCCCCAGTACCATCCAGGTCAGCATATACCCTGGCCTCTGCCTCTCTTTCCCTCTCTACCTGCCTTTCTCCCTGTGGCTCTTCCCTCCTTTATGCGTCCATCTTTCAAGCATGTGATAACTAACATCCAGCCAGCCAACTCACATTTGCTTCTGCATTGATTAATCTCTGCCAGATCTTCTCTTGCCCACCATGTCTCCTCCTCACCTAGCATTGACACTGTGAAAAGGTAACTGTGACTTGGGCCTCTCTGGTTGGATTAATTCTCCAAGGACAAGCGACATACTCTTCCTTCTTGTATTTGCTGAGCTCAACCCTTTAAACTGTACTTGCTAATTGATTTAAGGGAAAATGGACTTTTATATTATTACCGACCCAAGAGGCAAGTGTTAGAGGGCTAGAAGCTTTCTCGAGCCGCTCTGAGCATTGTTCTTGTGCGTGGAGGTGGAATTATGCAAGATTTATCCTTTACACACTGCTTCCTTAAAATCCGATTCCAATGGGGGAATCACTTAATAAAATATATACATGCTTAACCACTATGCTGTACATCTGAAACTAATATAAGATAATATTGAATGTCAACTATAATTTAAGAATGCATATATATTCACGGAGTGTAAAGTACAGCATAGGGAATATAGTCAATGGTATAACAGCTATGTAGTGTCAGATGGGTGGTAGACTTGTTGGGGGTTATCACTTTAGGAGGTGTATAAATGTCTAATCACTATGTTAGTTTGTACACCTGAAACTAATAATAAAAATCAATGAATGAATGAATAAATAAATGAATAGGTAAGTAAGTAAAATAAAGAAAAAAATAAAATGGAAAAAAACAACAACCCAATCCAAGCTCAGGGCTCAGGCGGCTCCTCACTTGGAGGCAAGGCGCCCCCTTGTGGAAGAACGCCATCTCTTCAGACAGGTGAGACACCACACCGTCTTTAAACCACACCTTGCCCCTTCCAGAAAGCCCTTCCTGGGCTTAAAGGGTAGATTAATACTGCTTTTCAAAACATGTAACATCACATATTGTTTTATTCCCAACAATAAAACTGGGCCTACTCATGTTATAAAATTGAGCAAAGACAGTAAACTATAAAAAGGATAAAATAAAAAATCACCACAATCTCACCTTCTACAGTCACTGTTGTCATTTTGGTGTGTTTTTTCTATGAAAATATATGAGCTATGTAAAGAATCTACATCAGGCTGTATATGTAACACAGAAGTTAAAATATGAACTTAATAGTTTAGGTCATAGGTATACCTTTGTACATAGATGTATTCCTCGTCTATGCCCTATGCTTTCAAGTCTTAGAGCCCGTTTCGCCCTGAAACCTGCCATCACCCCACCCCTCAGCACTCCAGCTTCCCTATCCTGCTCTCGTATTGTTTTCTTCAACACATCACCTTCAACTTAGTATACAATTTTCTTCTTGTGTTTATTGTTAACTGTGTGTCTCTCACATTCTCAATGTAAGGTCCAAGAAGGCAGGATCTTGTTCAAAGATGTGTATATCCCAAATGCCTAGAGCAGTACCAAGCGCATAGTAGGTGCTACATAACTCTTTGTGGAAGGATGACTTAAGATTATATGTTTTCCATTTTTCATTACTAAAAACTACTTGTAAACATATATAATAATCAAAACTGAATAATATTCCATTTTATGATTATATCATGATTTATTTGACTATTTCCCTATTGTATGTCATTCAGGATGACTATACTTTTCCATCATGATAAATAATATTTTGATAGACCTCTTTGTACTTAAATCTCTGTTCATATTTCTCATTATTTTCTTATAGTACATCACTAGAAGGTCAATTTCTGGGCCATATGGTAGTAACATTTAAAGTTTTCCTAATGGCCAATACCAAGTTGATTTCCACAATGCTTGTGTGATATAATAGACACCCAGTCTCACCCAAATAGATCCCCTTTTTAATCTTGGCTAATTTCCAGGCAAAAAAATTATTTTTCGTTTTAATTTGCATGTCTCTGATTTTTAAAGACATTATAAAAATTGTCACAGGTATTGGCCATTTGTTTTTTTCCTTCTGTGATATGTCAATTTATATATTTGTCTTATTTTTTAGGGATTTGTTTTCTTATTAAACGATATGACCTCTCTGTATTTAATATTAATATTTATATCTTTAGGTATTATTATCCTTTGCTATATTTGTCACTCATATTTTGCCGGATTATTGCTTAACTTTCAATTTAATTATTACTTTAAAAACCTAGGAGTTAAAAAGTTGTCTTTGTACTTAGCTCTATTGGCTTTTTTTTTGAGGACAGTGTCACTGGCCCTCATATGTGGGACCGAACCGGGGCTGCTGGCTTCCCAAGCCAGCACTTAACCACTGCGCCACTCGGCCAGCCTGGCATTTTTTTTTTATATGTGTTTCACTGATTTTATGCTTAGGAAATGGTTCTAAACACAGAGACAGGTTTTTGTGTGGTCTCAATATTTATATTTAGTTCTTAAATTAATCTTGGTATATAGTGTAAGGTGAATATCTCAGTTGATTTTCTGCCCAAATGATCAAGTTTCCAATGATATTTACTGAATAATTAATGCCTTTCTGGTTGATTTCTGATTATTTTATTATCATTTATGAAGTATTTAAGTATATTTGGATTTATTCTTGGGGTAGTGATTGATTTTCCAGTTTGTTGCAGCATTGGTACCATACTGTTTTGCTTATTGTAACATTATAATAATTTTTTTTTTTTTTGAGGGCAGTGTCACTGGCCCTCATATGTGGGACCCAAACCAGGGCCACTGGCTTCCCAAACCAGCGCTTAACCACTGCGCCATTCGGCCGGCCCACATTATAATAATTTTAATATTTGTGTTTTCAACTTTCTCCTTATCTTTCAAAAAAATTTTTTAGCTACTCTTCATTTCCCAAAATTTTAATAAAATTCCCAAGAGATGATTCAATTCAGTTAATGTAACACATACTTTTGAACATGTTCAGGGTATATGACGCTTCCCATTTGCACTGCACTTTGCAGATTATAGCCCACTGCCACTGTCAGTGACTTTATTCTCTCTGTTTTAAAGGAAGCAAAGGTGAAATAATGTCAGGCTCTATTCTAGCTCTAGGAATGTTCCCTTGAGTTATTGGAGGCTGGATGGTGGGAGAATATGGCTTCTGAAGCCACTGGTGTGGATCTGGTTGCAGGAGGGGCCATGAGCTTAGACACACCTCATGGATTTTCCAGAGTCAAACTCTCAATGGGGTCAGTTCCCTGCATTTTCTCTGTTTTTACAGGGAGATTTGCAAACAGCTACCAAACATGTTTGCCAAACTTGGAAATCAATTAGAAAATTTTACATAAAAATCCAGATTTCCAACTTCTCTTGAAAAAAAATCAGAGGATGTAGGCATTTCTGGAACCTGGCCAAAATCAGTGGGAACTGCGACTTTTAGAAGGGTCATGTGTTTCCTGGCCTGTGTCACTTACTTACTTTCTTTGCTGGCCTTGTAGGCACCTGAGGGGACAAACCCAGGGTCTAAGGGACCAGGAACAGAACCAGTTCAGCCCCCCACTTCATTGACTCTATCAGTTTGAACAAGGGAATGAACATGCATCTAGTTGAGAAGAGCCCTGTGAGGGTGTCACAGCTCCCGCTTCTGCTTCCCTGGGTGACGTTCCTTCTCGCCTTCCAGTGACACCTCCTGGCCTTTGCTCTGCTCTCTGCTAGAGAAGTGTATAATGTGCTACTGTTTTCCTATGACAAGGACTAAAACTATAGTAAAAAAATCGCAAAGGAAGGGTAAACCATAAAATAAAAATAAATTATTATCTATGGGGAAAGAAAGGGAAAAGGGTTGAAGAGAGCGAAGCTAGAATTCCCTGAACAGACTTTGTAGATTTGGCTTTGGAACCATGAAAATGTTTATATAATTATAGAGAAAATTAAAAAATAAATCCCTAAACAATGAAAAGCAACATGAACTTTGTATCAAGTTAGAGTTCTTTATCACTATCTAAAGAAGAACTTTTGCTAGTGACTTTAAAACAGTGATTTGATTGTATACATCCCTAAGGACAAAAAGAACTGTAAAAATATTCTAAACTGTCCTCAGTAATTATATCATTAGTGATAGCTTTGGTATTCTTATCTCAAGACTGTTGGATGTATAGTGTGCGAAAAGTAAACAAATGCGTGATAAGAGCTGGGATTTTTACTATGGGAGAAAGAAAGTGGAGGTGAAGGTCAACAAAGTTAAGTAAAAACCTTATAATCCTGTATTGGAAGTAGAAGTATCAATAGGAACTCCTAATGTGTTTTATTTGTCCATAGCTATCAATCTCTATGAATCATCTGTCTCTCTGCATCATCTATCACTATCAATCTGTCTATGCTACTCTGATTTGTAATAGGAAATATATATTTGGGCTTTGTCCCATTTCTGGCACAGAGCTCTTAAAACCCTTGGAATTTCCTAACTGATGAGAACAATAAAGGTGTCTTGCTGATAAGGTGACTTTTGGACCCCACCTCAGGATAGGGGCTTGCTTGCCTGGAGAGCCAACCATGTAATTAGAGGATTACAACTTTCAGTCCTACCCCCTGACCTCTGGGAGGGGAAGAGGGGTTGGCAGTTAAATCAATTGCCAATGGCTAATGTAATGAAGACTCTTTAAAAACTCAAAAGAACAGGGTTTGGAGAGCTTCCGGGTTGGTGAACACATGGAGATTTGGGGAGAACAGCACACCTTGAGAGGGCATGGAAACTCCGTGCCCTTTCCCCATACCTTGCCCTATGCATCTCTTCCATCTGGGTCTTCTGGAGTCATATCCTTTTATAAGAAACGGGTGATAGAGTGGCCGGTTAGCTCAGTTGGTTAGGGCCTGGTGCTGATAAGAAACTGGTGATCTGGTAAGTAAAATGTTTTTGAATTCTGTGAGTGGCTCTAGCAAATTAATTGAATCCACAGAGGGGGTCATTGGAACCTCCTATCTATAGCCAGTTAGTGAGAAGCACAGATGGGGCTTGCAACTTCCATCTGAAATGTGTGGGGGGTGGTGGTGGTAGGGGGGCAGTCTTGTGGGATTGAGCCCTTATCATGTGGGAACCAACGTTTTCTCCAGGTAGATAGTGTCAGAATTGAGTTAAACTCTGGGGCACCCAACTGGTGTCACAGAGAATGTACATGGTGGGGGAAAAGCCTTCACATATGTGGTGACCAGAAGTGTCAGAAGTGAAGCATTTTGTCTGAGTAGTAGAGGAGACACACAGGAAAGAAGGACATAGGGAAGAACTGGGTTTGTCTCTACACAGGTGGAAAATGGAGTTTTTCCTTTGTGCTATCATCTGTCACCTATCTATATGTTGTCTTAGCTCTGAGCACTGAAAAGGCCTATATAAATAAAGGGCTTTAAAAAAATCATTTCTGAAGTTGACTTTCTAGCTGTGTTCTCCTGGAAATCTGATAAAGGTGGAATGTCAGCTGTGTTACTAGGCAATATTGCTTGTGGTAAAAATCACCGCATCTGGACTGTGAGAACAGTGAGGCAATTAGAAAGACCTGTTGGGAAGCTGTGGCTTTGGAGCTCCCTGAGAACTATGACTCTTGGAACTGGACATGTCCCTGGAGGGGACATGGAAGCAAGCTAGTCCAATAAAATTGTTACTAGAGATATTGTTTCCTAATTGGCATATGAAGCTTTTACTTATTGTTTGTCTGAAACAATGAGTTTAACTGGGTATCCTGTGTTTTATCTGGCAACCCAATGGTGGTGGGGACTGCCTAGAGAAATACTTGCGACTGCCTTATGCTATGTGTTCTGTCCTTGTATCCTCATTCTAGGTGAGGTCAAGGTCAAGTGGCTTATTGTAGTTGTGAGTCCAAATGTCTACTAAAGCTTGAAAAGAACACCAGAGTGGGCACTAGAACACCAGAGTGGGCACTACAACCTAGAAACAGTGGCTCAACTTGCACCTGGTCATGCGACTGCTCTCAGACCATGAGGTACCCTCTCCCTCCCGCACTACAATGTCACTTGCTATCTTTTGGCTCCCTCTTTTACCCAGTCCACCCTCCACCTGCCATCTCCTGGTGGAGCTGACCCTGGGCCTCAGCAGAAGGCTGTCTGTGGTCACTGCCATCCTAGGAAAATTGCCAACCCTGAGGGCTGCCTACAGTTACTGGAAAGCAGCGTTAAAGATATAAACAGCTGCGGGACAGACTGTGGTCAAAGCTGTCAAACCACAGTAAACCCAACTTCTCTTTTCTGAGAAATAGTCTTCTCCGATTGAATAGCTGGTCTGTCTCCAGCGGTGGGGAGACGCCAATTCCAAAAGGTACACAGGATCCCCTGGTGGATGATGGCCCCCCCTTAATCTGACCCTGCCTGACTCTTCAGCAGGAAACCAATTTCATAGCCAAAGTGGGAATTTTCTGGATGTGCAATTGGTGCTTAATATATATCTTTTAAATCAAATTTACTCTTGTTTTAGCTACTTGATATTTTTGGGTGATGGAAACATATAATTACAATCATGCTGAAATGCATTTGTTTCTAGAAAGCTTCAATGTCTGGTGCTTAGAATGAAATGAGCTTTACTTTTTATGCCATTATTTTCTCCCTGTTAAAGTGCTGATTCCATCACCTTGGGAACATGGATTACAGGGTAATTATTATTTTGGTTCAAAATATACAACAGACAAGAAGCAAAAATGGATTTGCCTGTATTTTAGATAACACTAAGTGTTCCCCTGACAGCCCTTTCCCTCTCTTGCTGCTTTTAACGAATGCTACCGCTTACTGTTCAAATACTAGAATTCTCTAGTGGTTTTGTGTGTGGTAGGGTTTTTACATACTCTTTCATTTCAGCAAAATGAGGGAGTAAACCAAGAAAGAAAAAAAAGGCAGGGGTACAAAAACAGGAGATCCAACAGGGGAGAAAAGCGAAGGGAATCCCAGGATGATGATACCGAAGGGATACTGGAGGCTGACAATCATGTATCCAGCACAGAGGATAACCAGCCCGGATTTCAGCAGGTCAGAAGGCTTTGGGAGATAGTTCTTCAGGAAGATGAAATTTATAAAATACTTGATGTGACTAAATACCTTGAGAAGAGATTTAAACACCTAGTGAAGAATTCAAGGATGGATTACTGAAAAGTTCACAGGAAGCTAATAAAAACTAGTCAGGTGGAAAATTAAGGCAATTATTAACTTGAGGCAAAAATGTACAAGAAAGGAGAAGTAATCATAGTTTTGTACATTACTCAGCTCTGGATGGTATACAAAATCATCATAATGTAAAGAAAAATGATTATTGATTTAAGCAAAATTATGATGTACCTATATTGGGTTGGGGAGGGGGACAAATCTGAGTGTGGCAGATGGAGGATGAAAGAAAGAAATCTTCACCTATCGTGGTGTGAAGACAATAGTTAATATTCCAAACTGAAAATCAAGAAATAGTATTCCAAGCATTCTATTTAAAGATATAGAGGCAAATACCAAAAGAACCAGTTGAAAGAGTTGAAGTCATATCTGGGGATGGGAAATGGGAGGAGAGGGACCAAGAACTATTCTTTTCCTGACAGATCTTATTGAACTATTGGACTCTTTATTAAATTATGGGGTGTGTAACTTCAAAAAAAAAGTCAAAAAAGAAAAAGGTGACACCTAATTCAGGTGGACATCTTATTTTAAGTATCTTGAGGTTTAATTGACATCTTAACCAGGTCAATTAATTTGGTTGAGCTCAATGGACTGCATAATCATGAAAGGTTAACTATGAGGTACTCATTTAATGCAGTGGTTCTCAACCCTGGCTGAACAACTCTGGTTGTACCTTAGATTCACTTGCAGAACTTTTAGAGCTGCTCAGGCGATGTCCCACTTAAGACAATCAAATTGAATCCTCACAGCCAGCAGAGGCATCCCTAGATTTAAAAGTACTTCAGGTGGTTCTACTGTGCATCAAGATTGAGAACCATGGTCTAATGATAGTCTGAGGAACATATTTTAAAATGTACCCTATTTTCTTTAAATACAGCTCATAGGATACTTAAGCAGTGGCCTAGAATCTAATGAAGAGTTTGGCCCCACTTCCAGAAGAATGAGGCAACGGGGAAGATACAAGTGGAGGCTGACATGCATACCCAGCATGGAGGCAGTACCAGACCAGGGTATCTAAACTGTATGGAGAACTCAAGGTCAATGTCACTATATTCTTCAGGTCAGGAGGACAGTGGCCTCCATGGTCCAAACACAGCATAAAAGTTGCAGGGTGCAGGTCACAGATTTATCGATTTTATCCTTTCTATTTACATTTTCAACTACTCCTGAAAACAAAACGCTGGAAGATATCCTCTTTATCAAATGATCAGAGTAAAAGTCAGCCAGTGACCCCTGAAAATACCAACGTAAAATTAAGTCTTCAAAATGATGATTTTTGGCAGAGGACAAGTGCGAACCGCTCGACAAATTTGTACTTCTCTTTAGGTTGACAGACCACCTTTTATTAGCCTTGGAGGCAGGATGACTTCCTGATTCATCAGGTCTGCGTCCTATTTTTATTTATTTATTTATTTATTTATTTATTTATTTATTTATTTGTTTGTTTGTTTTAAGGTTTTATTGGGGAATTGGAGTAGGGGAACAGTGTTGGGGAATGGGGGAAGGGGAACAGCCAAGTTGTCCTTCACTCTTAGTTGTGGAGGGCGCAGCTAGCTCACCTCCAAGTCCAGCCACCATCCGACCACCCGTTGGCAGCTCGCTGGCACTCAGCTCAAGGTGTGTTCAATTTTAGTTGTGGGGGGATGCAGCCCACCATCCCCTGTGGGAGTCCAATCAGCAACCTTGTTAAGAGTGCACACTCTAACCACTGAGCCATCCTGCCGCCCGTCAGCAGTTTGTGGTAGCTCAGCTTAAGGTGTGGTGTTCAATCTTAGTTGGGGGGAGGGTGTGCAGCCCCGATCCCATGCAGGAGTTGAATGGGCAACCTTGTTGCTAAGCATGTGCTCTCACCAGTTGAGCCATCCTGCTGCTTACTGGCAGCTCAGCTTGGGTGCAGCTCACTGGCCCATGTGGAAACCGAATCGGCTACCCCACTGCTCAGAGCTTGCACTCTTAATCAACTGAGCCACTAGGCTGACCCCTGCTTCCTATTTTTAAAAACACTTTTCATGGACAAGCATTAGGTCAACAGAAACATTCTCCCCACTTGGCATTCTTCATAAATCGAATGCAGACAACACTTGGAGGCAAGACCATGCCAGAATATCCAGGGCTGTTTCAGGAAATCAAGGTCTCTATTATTATAATCCGAGTCAAGGACAATGGGCTCATTGAGTCCCAACTCTTAGGATGTAGTTTCTGCATTTATGGGGTGCCCTTATTTGAGGCATAGGATGGAAACTGCCTTGTAAGCAAATTGGAGAGTCCTACCTCCCTAAAACATAAACTCCCGTACTTCTTTCTGGGCATTGCTAGATCTCTCTGCACTGGCCCTGGGATCAGGAATGGAGATATAATAGCAGTGTTCTAAGTGCTTTGTGCATATTATCATTGCTGAGGTGTTTGTATATAGGATTTCAGGTAGTTACAACGAGTCAGAATTCAAGGTAGAAGGCTCATGCCAGGACAGGACTGGGTTAAACATTCACAGGGCAGAATAGACTCCAGAAACATGCCAGCAGGGCTGTTGGGAGGTGGTAGAAGGTGGAGATAATAGTGGTGGCAAATGGTCCCCCTTCTTGGCTTTTTCTTCCTCCTTTATTCAACCCTTCCTTCTCAGCTCATCTCTGCTGCCTCTCATCTTGGAAAAAACATGGGGGCCCGGTGGGGCTTAGAGTGCCCCGGCATTAACAAACATCTCTGGCCTCATGTGCGTGACTATGTCAACGTGTAGTGGGAGGTAAATGGCTTCCCACCTGGGGCCGAGGTACACGGGGCCAACAGATTGGGAAGAGGTTTGCCCTGTGGTCAGAGCACACCTGTGTGAGGGGTGGAGAGCGATGTGATGAGCAGCGCTCTGAGTGGCTGCTTTACAAAGCCTTGGGCCTCAGTGGGCAGTCAGGAAGGATGTTCAAGTGTAGCTCTGTGATGTCAGTCTTGCAGAGGAAGTCAGGAAGTCATGGTCTGGGTCTGGATGTTCAGACTGGGGATGCCTCATTAAACTGGCAATCAAACTTAGAGAGCTGCAGTCGGTAAGTCATAAACATATCCCCAAGTGCATGCGTAACCAAATAGGAGCCATAGTGCTCTGTCTCAGGGTTTTTTGAATCAACTGTGGTCACCCACTTTGTCAATTCTTTTGAATTTCAATTATATTAGAAGAGGTATGGCTGAGAAATGTAAACTGACACACTTCATTAGCTCCTTGAGCAGAACTTGTAACGGCAGCTGAATGGCAGACAAATCAGGGTGGGGAGGCCTTAGGGAGAAGTGGCTGAGTGTTGAGGGTTAACAGAAGCATCTTTACTCTGTGCGGGATGGAGGGAAGATGACAGCTGCTGACCGCCAACCCTGAGGTTTAAAAGCAGAAGTTGGAACCCTCATACATTGCTGATGGGAACGAACTACCACTGTTGTACACAGTTTGTAGTTCCTCAAAATGTTAAACATAGAACTACCACCATATGACCCTGTAATTCAACTCCTAGGAGTATACCCAAGAGAACTGAAAATATACTTTCACACAAACACCTTGTAAAAGATTGTGTGGCAGCATTTTTCCTAATATCTCAAGAGTGCAACCAACTCAAATGTCCATCAACAGATGAATGGCTCAACAAAGTGTGGTCTAGCCATACAATGGAGTATTGCTCAGCCATAAAAAGGAATGAAGCACGATACATGCTACAACATGGATAAACCGTGAAACATTGTGCCAAGTGAAAGACACCAGACACAGAAAGCCACTTGTTTGATTCCACTTATATGAAATGTCCAGAAAAAACAAATTCATAGAGACAGAAAGCAGATTCATGGTTGCCAGGTACTGGGGGAGGCAGAATTGGAAGTGACTGCCTAATGGTTTCTCCTTGAGGTGATAGAAATGTCTGGAGTTAGAAAATGTTGATGGTGGCACAATATTTTAAATATACTAAAAATCACTGAAGCGTACACTTTAAAAATACAATGGTGAATTTTATCTAAGAATTGCAAAAAACAGTGGAAGCAAAAAAACCTTAAAAGTTAACTTTTCAAAAAAGTTATAAAAGTAATACCCAGCAAATTTATTTCAGTAATATTTTTGATTTCCAAGAACTTTAATCGCACAAAGATTTTTAATGGCTGTGCATCCTTCCAAATCTGAATTATTGTCTACTTTAAAGTTTTATTCTAGTTTCTTCTTTGTTGCTGCTTTCTTGGCCTTTGCTGAGTGTGTTACTTCTCCCACGCAGTTCGTTTTCTTTCGATGTTTGGCGACTCTTGGAGGTGAATTAAGAGTTATTAATGAAGGTGTAATTCTTAATTCTGGCTGCATGTTACAATCACCTGGGAACGTTGTAGCTGGCATGCAGACCAACCACATCAGGGGAGGTGAGAGGCCCTGGGGCATTGGTTCAAAGTTTTCCCAAGTGGAGTTATGTGACAACTTCTAATCTCGATGAACTGATGTGCTGGCTCCAGCCAAGCCTGAGCCCCTGTTTTGTATTAGGTACGCTTATGTTTGGTGATTATGGGGGCCTAGGAAACACTACCTTAGGAGATATGGGGAGGAGGCTCTACCTTAGGTATTTTGAGGGGCTCAAGAAACTTACCTTGATAGTGGGGCCAGGAAACTCTACCTCTGTTGACTGTGGGGGCCCAGGAAAGCCTACCTAAGGTGACTGTGGGCCCAGGAAACTACCTTAGTTGCTTGTAGGGACCCAGGAAACTCTAGCTTAGCTGGTGTGGTAGCCCAGGAAAGTCTACTTTGTGTGCCTGTGGAGGACCAGGAAACTCTAGCTTAGGTGATTGTGGGGCCCTGGCTTCTCCTCTTAAGGTGATTTGGGGGCACAGGAAACCCCACCCAAGGTGATTGTGAAGACACATGAATCTTGACCTTAGGCTCTACTTTAGGTAATTGCGGTGGCCCATGATATTCAATTTTGGGTGATTGTTGGGCCCTGGAAACTATATTAGGTGATTGTGGGGGCCCAGTAATCTCTACTTCAGTTGATTGTGAGGCCAAGGAAACTCTACCTTTTGTGATTGTGGGGGCCCAGAAATTCTATCGTAGTTGACTGTTGGGAGCCAGGATAGTACACGTTAGGTGACTGTATGGCCAGGGACTCTTAGGTCAATGTGGGGCCTAGGCAACCTACCTTAGATGATTGTTTGGGCCAGGATATCTACATTAGGTATTTGTGGGGACCTAGGGAATCCTAAATTAGGTGGGTGTAAGCCCAGGAAAACTATGTTGGGTGATTGTGGGCCCAGGAAACTATACCTTAGATGACTGTTTCGGTCCAGGACACTCTACCGTGGGAGATGTGGAGACCTAGGACTCTCGACCTTAGGAGACTGTGGGTGCCCATGAATCTTGACTTGGGTGATTTTGGGTCCAGCAAACTCTACTTGATATGATTTTTTTGGGGACCAGGAAACTCTAGCTTAGCTAATTTAGAGACCCATGAAAGTCTACTTTATGTGCTTGTGGGGTCCCAGGGACTCTAGATGATTGTAGGGTCCTAGGACATTCTACATAAGGTGGCCGGGGGGTGGGGGCAAGGCACTCTACTTAAGGTGACTGTGGTCCCAGAAACCCAGCCTTTGATGATTTGGGCCTAGAAAGCTCAGCTTTAGTTGACTACTGTTGATTGTGGTCCCAGGAACCTCTACCTCAGGTGGTTGTGGGCCCAGGAAACTCCATTTTAGGTGACTGTGTACCTGGGAAAGTCTACATTAGGTGATTATGGGGGGTAGGGGGAACTCTACCAAAGATGATTGTGGGTACAGGAAGCTCTATCTTAGGTGATTGTGGGGTCTCATGAATCTTGACCTTAGGTGATTTGTGGAGCCCAGGAAACTCTATTAGGTGATTTTAAGGTGTGAGGAATTTCTCTTATCTAATTGTGGGGGCCAGGAAATTACCATTAGGTGATTTTGGTTGTCCAGGAAACTTGACATAGGTGATTGTGGGACCAAGCTACTCTACCTTAGGTGATTATGGGGGCCCTGGAAACTCTACCTTAGGTGAATGTAGAGGGTCCAGGAATCCCTACATTAGCGAATTGAGGAGGCCCAGAAAACTCTACCATAGATTATTGTAGAGTTTAAGGATAGTCTAATTTGGTGATTGTAGCGGGCTTAGGGATTTCTTACTTAGGTCTCTGTGGGGACCGAGGAAACCCTAGCTTAGGTGATTGTGGGGACTGAGGAAAATCTAGTTTAGCTGAAGGTGGGTGCCAGGTAAGTCTACCTTCCATGCTTGATGGGGACAGGTGCTTTAGTTTAGGTGATTGTGAGGGCCCAGGAAACACTACCTAAGGTGATTGTGGGCTCAAAACACTTAGCTGTAGGGGATTTGGGGCTCAGAAGACTCAACCTTAGGTATTTGTGGGTCCAGGAAACTCGAGGGAGTCCAGAAGACTCTACCTTAGATGACTGTGGGGAACCAGGAGACTCTACATTAGGAAATCATTGGTGGATAGGAAATTCTACCTTATGTACTTGTGGAGACTCAGGAAACTCGACCATAGGTGATTGTGGGGTCTTAGGAAATAATAACTTAGATAATTGTGGGGGTCCATGAAACCCTATAATAGCTGATTGTGGGCTCAGCAAACTCTATCATAGCTGATTGTGGGCTCAGGAAATTCTACATTAGGTGATTGTGGGGATGCCAGAAACTCTACATTAGGTGATTATGGGGCCCAGGCAACAAACTTAGGCAATTGTTGGGACACACAAAACTTGATCCTAAGTGATTGTGGGTCTGGGAAACTCTACCTTAGATGATTATGGGCCTAAGGAAGTCTACCTCAGGTTATTGTGGGCCCATGAAAGTCTATCTTAGGTGATTGTGAGCCCAGAAAACTCTACCTAAGCTGGTTTCTTGCCCACTAGGTGATTATGGGGGCAAGAAATATGTACCTTACGTGATTACTGAGGGCCAGTGTATTTGACCTTAGGTGATTGTGGGGGCCCAGGAATGTCGACCTTAGGTGATAGTGGACGCTCTAAAGTCTATCTTAGGTAATTGTGGGCCCAGAAATCTCTACATTGGTGATTTTAGGGTGACTAGGAAACTCTGCCTTTGTTGATTGTGGTTCTCAAGAAACTCTACCTAAGGTGATTGTGGATCCAGGAAACTCGACCTCAGGTGAGGTGGGAGCCTAGGAACTTGAGCTCAGGTGATTGTGGGGTCTTGGAAACTCAACTTTAGGTGATAAAGGCCAAGAATTTCTACTTTGGTGATTGTGGGGGGACAATAAACTCAACCCTAGTTGATTTTGGTAGCCCAGAATCCTCAACCTCTGGTGATTATATGCCAGGGAAACTTGGTCTTAGGTGAATGTGGGGGGCAAGGAGGATCTACCTAGGTGATTATGGTGGGCCAGGAACTGTACTGTAGGTATTTTTGGGGGGCCCAGGAAACTCTGCCTTATATGAATGTCAGGTCCCATGAACTTGACCTTAGGTGATTGTTGTTTCTTCTGAAACTCTACCTTATGTGATTGTGGGGTTCCAAGAAACTCCACTTTAGATAGTTGTTGGGAACCATGAATCTCAACTCTAGGAGATTGTAGAGCCTAGAAACTCTACTTTTGGTGATTGCGGGGTGGGTAATATCTACTTTAGGTGATTGTGGGGGGTCAGGAGACTTGACCTTAGGTGATTATGGGGACCCAGGAATGTGGACCTCTTGTGATTGTGGAGGCCAGGATAATCTACCTTAGTTGATTGTAGAGGCCAAGAAATTCTACTTTAGATCCTGTAGGAGTATATAGGTATCCCTGTTTTGGAAAGTTTGCTTGCATCACTTTAGTTTTTTTTTAATTTTATTATTTTATATTAGTTTCAGGTGTACAAAAAAACCCATAATAATTAGATAGTTACCTCCCTCACAAAGTGATAACCACCTCCCCCAAGTCTACTACCCCTCTGACGTCGTACATAGCTATCACAATACCATTGATTATATTCCCTATGTTGTACTTTACATCCCGACATCAATTTGTTTTTATGAAAGACCTACATTAGTGCCTGTTTTTGCTAACTGAAAGAAATCTGAAAAGGATTTTGCTTTTACAAAAACAAAAAGGCAAAAAGTGATAATAGCATTCAGTGTTTGTTTTGCAGTGAGCTGTTGTAGAGGCAGGCACCCTGAGCAGTGAGAGTGGCACCACACGCTCCTTCTCCAGGAACTACACTCAGCATGATGCAGCCAGGGCTTTGAACTGTGTCTGGAAGCCTCTGCTTTATCTCCATTTACTTTGTGCATCTGCTTAGTAAGATGTGTCCTAAGGTAATTGCTTTTTGGCTTTATGTCATTTTGGCTTATGAAAGGTTTCAAAGGAAGGCTCTATTTTCAAATAGTAGTGGAAACCTGTGTTGGAAAACTTGTCATTTTTTCCTTCCTAAAACCTAGTTCTTCCCTACTATGTCTTCCTAACCTGTGTGTCTCCTTTACTTCTCACACAGCACATTTCACTTCTGACTTTCCTGGTCTCCAAATGTGTGGAGGTTTTCTCCATACCAAGAACTTCTGTACAACATCAGTTTGGTGTCCTATAATTTAATTCAATTCTGACACTGTCTAGCCAGAAATGTGTCAGGTCTCTCAGATTAATGGCTCAGTCCCACAAGACTGTGACACCCACCCTCTACTTCAGATGCCAATTGCAAGCCCAGGTTATCACCTATACTGCTGACAACCAGCTATAGATCACAGTTCTAATAACCCCCTTCTCGGGTTTGATTAATTTCCTAGAACACCTCACAGAACTCAAAAAACCCTGTTCACTTGCTAGATGATTGATTTATTACAAAGAATATTAAAGGATACAAATAAACAGCCAAATGAAGAAATGCATAGGGAGAGGTCACGAATGAAGGAGCTCCTATCCTTGTGGAGCTCGGGGCCAGCATGATGGCACATGGAAGCTTTCTGGGTCCCCAAGGCGGAAGCTCTCTGTAAAAAGGCCAATGAGCTGTCCTTTTGGGTTTTTATGGCGGCTTCGTTACTTAGTCATAAATTGTTCGCCATTAGTGATTGATTCTGCCTCGCCTCCCTGGAAATCAAGGGGCGGGACTGAAAGTTCCAATCCTCTAACCACATGGTTGGCTCCTACTGACAACCAGCCCCTGGCCTTAGGTGCTTTCCAAAAGTCACTTCACTGACTTAACAAAAGACACCTCCATCACTTTCAACACTTAGGAAATTCCAAGGGTTTAGGGAGCTCTGTGCCAGAATTGGGGATGAAGACCGAATATATATATTTATTATAAATTAAAATATCACAAAGACCAAATATTAGAATAAAAGGTGCTCGTAGAGCTCTTATCATATAGAAAATTACAGTGATTCCCAAACTCTGCCAGGAGCAGGAGGCCGAGACCAATGTATATTTTCTGTTATCTCACAGCCTACCCCCTGGTCTCTGGCCACAGACCCCTTATAGCAAAATCATACACAAGTCAAAACATACTGGCACAGGGCCGGCCGAGTGGCGCATTGGTTAAGCGCTGGTTTTGGGATGCCAGCGGCCCCGGTTCGGATCCCACATGAGGGCCAGTGACACTGCCCTCTACAGCTAACAACAGCTCCACCTGGAGCTGGGCTGTGCAAGCCCCGGTGATGGTGTGGGCTGCAGCCCCTGCTGCAGTGGGCTGCCATAGGCTGCAGTGAGTGGCCCGCAGCCAGCGTGAGCGGCTGGCAGCCAAGCGTGAGCTGCCAATAGCCGCGGTGAGCGACATCCAGAGGCCAGCGACCGATCTGCCTCATCCGGGAAGAGCGCAATGACGATACCAACAGTGAAGCAACATCCTCCGCAACTAAACTGAAGAACAAAAAGACAGCAACTTGTCTGTTCCCCTTCCCCGATTCCCCAATGCTGTTCCCCTCCACCAATTCCCCAATAAAATCTTAAAAAAAACAAAAACAAAAAAAAAACATACTGGCACATTACTAGAACCCCATGCAGTCATTATGAAAAATATCTCCCAGGGAGAGGCCATTCAAGTTTGTAGGCTTCTATTCAATCTTGTCAGATTCCCAATGTAGGAGTGGTCTCAGCAAACCCTTTCAGGCATCTGGTGTTAATGTAATATTGGATTTCCCTTATGACAGAATCCATTTTCTTTTACCCATAACTACTGTTTTTCCTTCTTTCCACTTATCCCCACACTTTTTCACCTTTGGAAGTGACATTTCACATTTGGAAGTTTGGCCGCTGTGCTGGTCTAGATTGCAGACATCAATACTAGTCTAGCAAGTACCTCCCCCTAAGTCCACTTCCATTCAGAAAGGTAAGAGAGTACACAGGTGAAGAGCTAGGGGGCCATCTTTGCCACCAGGCAGAATAGCTGCATTTACTGTTAACACCACTTTCTGGTGAAGCCACATCCTGCTCCATCAGGCCCTTAGAGATTCTGACATAATGTTTAAAAACAGTTGCAATTTCTTGCTTAGGAATCATCCCTATTGCCAGCCCTAGACACATGACCATGGCATTAGATAAACAAAAATGTTAAGGTGACATGGGGAAGAAAGGGAAAAAATAAGTATACTTATAATACCAATATCCTCCTCCCTTGGCAAGAAGACAGTCATATCAGAGATCCACACCAAAACTAGAGGAATCTATCCAGTGGGGACACTCCTTTAGTCCTACGCGTGTTGAGTGTGAACACATACTCATGAAGGTAAGCCAGACCTTCATGCCTTTATTTCCCTCCATTTCAGACAACCAATATTTCAACTGCCTATTCCAATTCTCTATCAAACGAGTACTCTAAGGAGAATAGCTCCCTGCTCTTTGTTGAACAATATGGGCTGTAAAGTGTGTTCCTTGGTTTGAAGAAATGGTTTGCTGTCCAAATTGGTGCAATATCTTCTGTTTCAATTCTTTTATAGTATTTTGAACATTTGCTTCTACCACTGGTTAAGCAAAGCCCAGTCCAGAGTCAGTGTCTATTCTACTTAGGATCCACTTGTAGCCCCATGGGGCTACCAGCATCAGCCTCACTTGCCAGCTATGATCAGGGCCTCCCCACTAGGGTTCTGCCAGATACCCATCTGTAGTCTCTATCTTCTTTGAGGGCAGACAGAGCAGTTCTTATTGGCATTTTGTGCCTCAGAGGGTGCAAGAGGACTATGTCTAGATTCAGCCCATCTTTGCACCACTGCAGTGCCCCCATGCCCACTCATTGCATGGACCCAGGTGGCCACCTTACGCAAGCACACTGGGATAGCTGCTTGTCAATTCCAATCACCTCCTGAACCTGGAAGGGGGTTCTTCTGATAGGCATCCATATGTCCTACTTTAATGCCCCCCTCAAATTTCCATAGTGATTTCCACAAGGTTTGGCCCCCATGTGGGCATCCCTGTAACAGGCCAGGTTTCCATTGCCTGGCCTTCTACCTGACCATCTGGCCAAGCCATTGGCCACTGCCCAGAGAGTCTGTAAAAACCCAGAGTGGTTTTTCCGCTCTTCAAATCTCCCATCACTGCTAGGAAAACAGCATGCAAATCAGCCTACAGAGTGGATTTGTTTTTACCTTCTTCAGTCAGTGTCTATCCTACGGAGTGGATTTGTTTTTACCTTCTTCAGTCAGTGTTCTAATGCAGCAGCTTTCCAAACAGGAGGTTGTCTATTCACTATGGAACTGCCACCCACAGACCAAGCAGCTCTTTCTTGGTCAGCTGAGAGCTGTTTATAGTGCATTGTCCAAGAGCCAATAGAACCCAGCAGCTCCTCACCCAGTTCAGGAGTCCATCCTAGGGGAAAAGAGACTTCTTGTGAGTATCTCCTCCTTGCATTCCCCAGGCAGCAAGATCCTGTATAACTCATTTCCATTTTATTACGGAACTCTTCTGGGCACTGCCATCCCCATTAGTGCATTTCTCTGACATTATCCTAGACAGTACGGGTATTTCAGGTCTTAAGATCACTTTATGTCCTTTAGTCATCAGGGTAGTTCCAATTAATGACCGATAGACAGCAAGGTAGTAGATGCCTCTCAAGAGGAAATTCTCTAGACCCAGTAGTCATCTCTGGGAGGCACATGGGCTTTTGCCAGAAGCCCCAGTCTAGGCTCCACATAGGGAATTTGTCCCTCCACTGTTTCAGCTTCTATTTTACACTGCACGGGCATGGACAATCTTACTGGTTCCTGTTTAGCATGTCCAATTAATGGTGCTAGAGGGGCAATTTACATGCCTTCTGTTTTACAGTGTTAGGTGGGGAAACATTCCCCAGTGAGATACAGTGTACATCTCCATAACACAATCAGGTAAAAGACGTGCAAACATTTCACATAAAGCCTGTTTAAGTATACCAATTCTCCTACAAATTTTTATCATAATTCCATCAACTCTTGGTTTTCTAACTATAGCCTCTATTAGGGTTTCATCAACAGGTTTTGGTTTTACAATACCAAGAAGGGGAAGTGTTCTGAAGCCAGACATAATACCCATTCCTGTAAAACACTCAGGTAAAGGCTTGGTCTTTCTTGTGGCCAGACCCCATCCGGGAGCCCATGGAGAGCACTTCATTAGAATAAAAGGCACTCCTATCATCCAGGAAATTACAAGGGTTTCAGGAGCCCTGGGTCAGGAACTGGGGTCAAAGACCAAATATTAGAACAAAAGATGCTCCTAAGTGCTCTTATCACTGAAGTAATTACAAGGGTTTCAGGAGCTCTGTGTCAGGAACTGGGGGCAGAGACCAATATAAACTTTTAAATATCTCACAGGGGGCTCAGGAAATTCTACCTTATGTGATGTGGCGTACCAGGAAATTTTATTTTATTTTTTTTAAATTCTTTTATTGTGAAATAAACATTTCTTTTTAAAAAATTAGTTTCAGGTGTAAAACATAGTGCAGAGTTATACTTTTTTTTTTTTTTTACCCCTCAAGTACCAGGAAATTTTACCGAGGTGATTGTGGGGGTCCATGACTCTACCTTTAGATGATTGTAGGCCCTGGAAAACACCTTGAGGTAATCGTGGGAGATCAGGAACCTCAAACTTAGATTGTGGGGACCCAGGATAGTTGACCTTAGTTATTTGTGGGGGGCAGTAGAGTTTTACCTTAGGCAATTATGAGCCCAGGATATTCTACCTTACTTGATTGTGGGATCTCAAGAAACTCAACCTCAGTTGACTACGTAGGGCCAGGATAATTTACCTTAGGTGATTGTGAGGGTCTAGGAAACTGACCCTCGGTGATTGTGGGGCCTAGGTAATTCGACTATAGTTAATTGTGGACCCAGAAAACTCTACCTTAGGTCATCAGAATGATCCCAAAACACTTTCTTAGATGATTGTGGGGCCTGTAAACACTAACTTACAATTGTGAGGGCCAAGGAAATTTGCACTTAGGTGATTGTGGAACCCAGGAATGTCTATCTTAGCTGATTATGGTGGGTCAGGAATTTCTTCCTTATGTGATTATGGGGGGCCAGTTAGCTTGACCTTAGTTGATGGGAGGGACCTAGAACAGACTAGTGGATTGTGGGGGGCCTTAGATGATTGTAGAGGCATAGTTATGCCTACTTTAGGTGATTGTGGGGGCTCAGGAATCTTGATCTGAGGTGATCGGGGGTTCTCGGAAACTATACCTTACATGATGGTAGGGGGCCAGGAATCTCTACCTTAGATGATTGTGAGTACTTAGGAAACTCAACCTCAATGACCGAGGGGGCCTAGGAAAATCAATCTTAGGTGATTGAGGGGGCACAGAAAAATCTACATTGGGTGATGGGGGGGCGTGGCGGCAGAAAACTGGTGATTTTGTAGGGCCAGGGAATTCTGCATGAGGTTATTATAGGGAGCCAAGAAATGCTTCCTAGGTGATTGTTGGGCCAGGAAATTGAACTCAGGTGATTATGGGGGTCAAGGAAACTTGACCTATTCAATAATGAGGAACCATGAAACTCGCCCTTCAGAGATTGAGGAGCCCTAGGTCACTCAACATTAGATAATTGTGGGGTCCATGGTAGCTTACTTTAGTTGATTGTGGGGGGCCAAAAAATTCTACCTTAGGTTGTTTTGGGGGCACTGAAAACTCTACCTTAGGTTGTGGTTTCTCTACCTTAGCTGATTGTTGGGCCCAGAAAACTCATGCTGACTTTTCTGGAAACTCTACCTTAGGTGATTTTCCAGGGAAGATATCCAGGGAACTCTTCATAAGGTTACTGCTGGCCAGGAAACTCTACCCTAGCTGATTTTGGTGCCCATGAATCTTGACCTTAGATGATTGTTGGGGACCATAAATCAACCCTTAGGTGAGTATGGGAGGGGGGCAGGTACTCACCCTTAGGTCCCAGGTTTCTTGACTTTAGTTGATTGAGGGAGGCCAGGATAGTCTACCTTAGTTAATTGTGGGGCCCAGCAGAGTCTATCTTTTATGATTTTGGGGGTACAGGAAACTCAGGTGATTTTGGTCCTGGAAAACTCTACCTTATGTCATTGTGTACCCTGGGATCTCTACCTTAGGTGGTTTGGGGACCCAGGAAACTGAAATTTAGGTTATTGTTGGGGCCTATGGAACTCTATCTTAGGTGACTGGGGTGGTCATGGAAGCTCTATGTTAGGTGATTGTGTGGGGCAAGAAGACTCAACCTTCGGTGTTTGGGCCCAGGGGATTAGAAGTTAGGTGAATGTGGGAGCCAAGATAGTCCTCCTTAGGTGACTGTGGGGCTCTGGAAATTCTACCCTAGGTGATTGTTGGGGATCAGGAAACTCTAGCTTCTGTGATTGTATGGAGCTAGAAAATTCTACATTAGGTGATAGTGTGGGCCCAGAAACTCAGCCATAGGTGATTGTGGATCAGGACACTTGACCATAGGTGATTGTGGGAGCCTAGGAAAGATCTAAGGTGATTGCTGTACATGGACTCTCAACTTTGGTAATTGTGAGGTCCATAACTCTCGACAGTAAGTAATTGGGGAAACCTTAGAGACTTGACCTTAGATGATTGTGAGGGGCCCAAAAATATCTGTTATATGGTTTTGGTTACCCAGGAGCCTCAATGTTAGGGCATTGTAGGGGCCCATAACACTTAACTTTAGGTAATTGAGAGGACCCCAGAAACTCAACTTAAGGTGATTTTTTGCAGGTAAACTACACCTTAGGTCATTAAGTAATTATAAGGGTCCAGGTTTCTCCACTGAGGTGATTATAAGGGCCTAGGAAACGCTACTTTAGGTAATTGCATGGGGCCAGGGATCTCTATATTAGGTGACTGTGGGAGCCCAGGAATCTTGATCTAAAGTGATTGTAGGGGGCAGAGAGAGCCTAACTTAATTGATTATGGGAGTCCAGGAAACTCTCCCTTAGGTAATCATGGGGGACCAGGAAACTTAACCTTAGTTGATTGTAGGGGGTTAGGATTGTCTAACTTAGTTGGTTGAGGGGCCCAGGAACTACCTGATGTGATTGTGTTCCCAGAAACCTCTGCCTTAGCTGATGTGGGGGCCCAGTAAACTCAACAAGCAGTGATTGTGGGCACCAAGAAGACCCGATCTTAGGTGATTATGGTCCAGGGAAAGTCTACCTTTGTTGATTATAGGCCTTGGAAACTCTGCCACAGATGAATATGATTCTACCTTAAGTGATTGTGGGACCCAGAGAAATTGACCTGAGGTAATTGTGGGCTTGGGAAATTCAACCTTAGGTGATGGTGGGGACCTATGAATCTAAATCTTAGGTGATTGTAGAGGCCCCAGGAACTCTCCTTATGTGATTTTGGGAGGTTAGGATGGTCTATTTTAGGTGATGGAGGGTCCAGGAAACTCTGCTTTAGGATTTGGGGTCCAAGGAAATGCAACCTTGGGTGACTGTGGGAGCCTCAGGATATCACACCTTAGTTGAGGATGGGGTTCCATGAATCTTAACATTAGGTGATTGAGGGTGGGGGACATGAAACTCAAACACAGGTAATTCTGGGGCCCCAGAAAACTTGACTTAGTTGATTGTGGGGGCCCAGGAAATATACCTCAGATGATTCTGTGGGCCAAGGACTCTTGACCATCGATGATTGTCAGCCCAGGAAACTCTACCTGAGGTGACTGTGTGGGGCAAGGAAACTAGAACTTAGGTGCTTGTGGGGCCCATGAATCTTGACCTTAGGTGCTTCTGGGGGGCCAGTAAACTTAACCTCAGGTGATTATGGGCCCAGGAACTTTACCTTCAGTGATTGTGGGGCCCCAGGAAACTACCTAAGGTGATTGTGAGCCCTTAGGTGAAATGCTACCTTAAGTGATTTGGGGCCTAGGATATCTGACCCTTAGTTGTTTGTGGGGGCTCATGAATCTCGACCTTAGGTGATTGTGCGGGCTTAGAAACTTCATTTTAAGTGATGGTGGAGGTGAGGCAGTCAGGAAACTCAACATTAGCTGATTTGGGGGCTGGGAAATTCGGGTGTTGTAGGGACCAGCAAACTCCTTCTAAGGTGATGTGGAGTCAAGGGAACTCTTAGGTGAATTTGGGGCCCGGAAGACACTATCTCATGTGATTGATGGCCCAATAAACTATACTTTAGATGACTGTTGGGGCTCAGGAAACTTGACCTTAGGTAATTAACACATTGAGCATTTAAATATATAAATAAATGCAAATCTGCATCACTGGTTCACAATGTGTTAAGGGGGCCAGGAATCTCTACCTTAGGTGATTGTTAGGGGCAAGGATAGCCTACCTTAATGATTCTGGGGGCCAGGAACCTGACCTTAGTTGATTGTTAGGGGTGAGGATAGTTTACCTTTTTGATTGTGGGGTCCAGGAAAATCTACCATGGGTGATTGTGGGGGATTAGGAAACTCTGTCTAGGGCCGGCCGAGTGGCGCGGTGGTTAAGCGCTGGCTTGGGAAGCCAGCGGCCCCGGTTCGGGTCCCACATATGAAGGCCAGTGACACTGCCCTCAAAAAAAAAAAGAAAGAAAGGAAACTCTGTCTATAGTGATTGTAAGGGCTCATGATCTTGATCTTAGATGATTGTGGGGGTGGGGGGGGGACACTCATCCTTAAGTGATTATGGGGGGTGGTGGTGGCTAGAATTTCTACCTTAGGCATTTTAAGGGGCCAGGAAACTTGACTCCAGGTGATAGTGGGGGGGGCAGGATGCAGAAAAGCACATAGGTGAGGGACCAATCTGTGCATGGGGGTTCCTGGGGGCTCCTACAGTGTTGTGATTTCCAGCCCTGAGTCTTCAAGTCTCACTCTGGAGGCACCTTTACCAGGCTGTCATTTCAGGAAGCTGTAATTGTGACTAATCCACTGGGAAGCAAGTGCAAGCCAGGTATTTGGAGGTGGGAAACTGTCCCAGTGCTTCACTTTCTTTAATGCTCCCTCCTTTGCTGTGTTTATTGCTTTTGACCTTGGCATTATTCCAGTTTTATGAGAGAAAAACTTCACTTTTTTTGAAGATGCTTTTTATTGCCTGAAGTGGGCTCAAGGTCCCTCAGTTCTGCTGCGTTCTACTTTCAATTTGTTCCCATTGACATTAAATCTGAGAATTCCACACTGCTGATGGCACCCTCCCAAACTTTCTAATGCTACTATTGATTATTGAACTGTAATCTGTCTTTTCAATACTGTTTGGGAAGGAAGGGAACACTATTTATGCTTGAAACTAAAGCTTCAAAATGCATATTACATTATATGCTAATATATTTTAAAAACCTTGAATAGCTGATTTCCTATTTTCAACATTTCAAGTAATTTTTGTGATAAAAATGATAGAACACCAAAGCATAAAAAGCTATCTCATCCTATTAAACCTAGTCTTGCTAACAAAATAAAAAATTTAAACGTCTGATGAATACAGATGTAAAAACTTCAAATGTGATTCAGCGTGTTAGTACCATCTGCTGAAAGGAGCCAGGTCACCTTGGAGAAATGGCTTTCTCTTCTTCACTTGGTTGTTTATTTATATCAGCATGGACTCATGGTTTTCTAACTTTATTCAATAGGTTCCAATCCTTTACTATCATTATTGGATGCTCCAATTTTCACAAACTTGGCCAGTGGGGCCCTCTTACAGAAAAGAGAACAAATAAAGATGCAGATAACAGAACCATGAAATTGGAATTTCAACTAAGTAGCTTTACAACTGTACTGGGTAAGAGCACTGCCTTTAAGCATTTTGCCCTCAATATTTAGAAGTCTAAATGAAGTATCCAAGAAATAAAACATATAAAGAAAAAAACAGACAGTTGGGTTTTTTTTTTTTTTTAACTGTTAATAACCATGTTGCCCAATCCATTGTTAGGTCACACTTGATACTTGAGTGAAGGAGAACCATTTTCTTAGGGAGTTTGGGTGTGTTTGTAGAAATGGTCAACAATTGTTTTCCCAAATATCTTATAAAACACAATCCATTGTCTTCCCATCTTGAATACTAATGACAGCTGGTAACTTTCATATATGAGTTCATGTTAACTTCACAATTAACCTGTGAGGAAACTGAGGCCCAGAGAATTTGGGCATTAAAGGTCAAAGACCTGGGGAAGTGGTTCAGGGAATGGATGAACACCATTGGTTCTCTGTACATTTTCCCCAAAGGAAAAAAAATATTTTATGCTTTTGACTTAAAATATAAAAGTAACTTTCAGACCTGCGGAAGTGAAATAGACTTCCTCTCAAAGTATAAAATCTGAGCACTTATTTTTGTATTTAAAATTTTTTTTACTAAAGTATAGTTAGCATACAATATTATATTAACTTCAGGTGTACAACATAGTGATTCAACGTTTATATACCTTATGATGTGATCACCACACCAAGTCTAGTAATCATCTGTCACCGTGCAAAGTTATCACAATATTGTTGACTATATTCATTGTGCTGTATACTACATCCCCATGCCTTATTTATTTTACAACTGGAAGTTTGTACTCTTTATTCCCCTTTACCTTTTCCACTTATCCCCCCACATCCTTCCCTTCTGGCAACCATCAGTTTGTTCTCTGTTTGAGTCTGTTTTTGTTTTGTTTGTCTTGTTCATTTTTAGATTCCACATACAAGTGAAATTATTTGTCTTCGTCTGACTTATTTCATTTAGCACAATACCCGCTAGGTTCATCCATGTTGTTGTAAATGGCAGGATTTCATTCTTTTTTATTGCTAAGTAATATTCCATTATATATGTAGCACTTCTTCTTTATCCACTTGTCTAGTAATGGACATTTAGGTTGCTCCCATATCTTGGCTATTGTAAATAATGCTGCAATGAATATAGGGGTGCATATAGCCTTTCAAATTAGTGTTTTCAATTTTTTTTGGATACACAGAAAAAATATTGTGTCATATGATAGTTCTATTTTTAAATTTTTGAGGAATCTCTATTTTCCATAATGGCTCTACCAATTTACATTCCCACCTCCAGTGCACAAGGGTTCCCTTTTCTCCACATCCTTGCAAAAACTTGTTATTTGCTGACTTTTTGGTACTAGCCATTCTGAAAGGTATAAGGTGGTATCTCATTGTGGTTTTGAAGTACATTTCTGATGATTAGCAATGTTGAACATCTCTTCATATGTCTTTGGTCATCTGTATGTCAACTTTAGAGAAATGTTTATTCGTGTCCTCTTCCCATTTTTTTTTTTTTTAAAGATTTTATTGGGGAATTGGCAGAGGGGAACAGCGTTGGGGAATTGGGGAAGGGGAACAGACAAGTTGCTTTCTTTTTGTTCTTCAGTTTAGTTGCAGAGGATGTTGCTTCACTGTTGGTATCGTCATTGCGCTCTTCCCGGATGAGGCAGATCGGTCACTGGCCTCTGGATGTCGCTCACCGCGGCTATAGGCAGCTCACGCTTGGCTGCCAGCTGCTCACGCTGGCTGCGGGCCACTCACTGTAGCCTGTGGCAGCCCACTGCAGCAGGGGCTGCAGCCCACACCATCACCGGGGCTCGCACAGCCAAGCTCCAGGTGGAGCTGTTGTTAGCTGTAGAGGGCAGTGTCACTGGCCCTCATGTGGGATCCGAACCAGGGCCGCTGGCATCCCAAAACCAGCGCTTAACCAATGCGCCACTCGGCCGGCCCCTCTTCCCATTTTTTAATCAAATTTTTTTTTGATGTTGAGTTTTATGAGTTCTATATATATTTTGGATATTAACCCCTTACTGGATATATCATTTGCAAATATCTTCTCATTCAGTATGTTTTTTTCATTTTGATGATTTCCTTCAATGTACAGAAGCCTTTTCTTTTGATATAATCACATATCTTTATTTTTGCTTTTGTTTTCCTTGCTCAAGGAGATCTATCCAAAACATATTGCTAAGACTGATGTCAAAGAGTTTACTGCCTATGTTTTCTTCCAGAAGTTTTATGGTTTCAGGTCTTACTTTTAAGTTTTTAATTCAATTTTGAGTTTATTTTTGTATATGGTATAAGAGTGTTCCAGTTTTAATCTTTTGCATGTGGCTGTCCAGTTTTCCCAACACCATTTATTGAAAAGACTGTTCTTTCCCCATTATATAGTCTTGGCTACTTTGTTATGAATTAATTGATCATAAATATGTAGGTTTATTTCTGGGCTTCCTATTCTGTTGATTTATATGTCCATTGATCTATATGTCTGTTTTTGTGCCAGTACTATACTATTTTGATTTTTATAGCTTTGTAGTTTGAAATTAGAGAGCATGACACCTCCAACTTTGTTCTTTCTCAAGATTGCTTTGGCTATTTGGGGTTTTTGTGATTCCATATAAACTTCAGGGTTATTCTAGTTCTGAGAAGAATGCCATTGGTATTTTCATAGGGATTGCATTGAATCTGTAGATTGCTTTAGGCAGTATGGACATTTTATCAGTATTAATCCTTGAATATGATAAATCCTGCCAATTATTTGGGTTTTCTTTAATTTCTTACACAGTTTACAGAGTACAGGTCTTTCACCTCCTTGGATAAATTTATTCCTAGGTATTTTATTCTTTTTGATGCAATCCTAAATGAAGTTGTTTAATTTCTCCTACTTATTTGTTATTGGTGTATAGAAACAACAAATTTAACTATATTTTATATTCTGCAACTTCATTGAATTCATTTATTAGTTCTAATAGTTTTTTTTTTTTGAGGGCAGTGTCACTGGCCCTCATATGTGGGACCCGAACTGGGACCACTGGCTTCCCAAACCAGTGCTTAACCACTGTGCCACTCGGCCGGGCCTTCTAATAGTTTTTTGGTGGAGTCTTTAGGGTTTCCTATATATAGTATGATGTCCTCTGCAAATAGTGACAGTTTTACTTCTTTCCAATTTGGATGCCTTTTATTTTTCTTGATTGATTCTGTGGCTAGGGCAACATGGTTATTGAATAACATTGTGTTCACGAGAGAGGGTGAGTACCTCCTATGCTGCCGTCTTGGACCAGCCTCCAAATACCTGAGCTCTGTACCTCCTCTATGCTGTGCAGCTGTGCATGCACACTAGGCCTTCTCTCCTTTTACCATGGGTGAGCTCTCTGAGCCCACCTAAGGTCCATTCCTTTACATGGGCACTATCTTCCCTCCATCATCAAATGTTCTATCTCTTGAATCATTCCCATCAGCATATAAATATTTCTTCTTTAAAAAAACCTCTTTTCAATTGGAAAAAGTTAAACACAGATGAGTTATTAAATTATATTTATATTAGGCATGATTTTTAATATAAGACATGATTTTTAATACTGCTATGTGATTTTTTTTTTCTCCCATTCTAGCTTGAATTTACTTCATTCAGGCTTTCCCTCCTACCATTCCAGCAACATTGCTTTTCTTAAGATCACTAATGACTTGTACCTTGTTAAATCCAATGGTCATTTCTCAGTTTTCATCTTACATGGCCCATTAGCAAGATTCAACAGCTAATCACTCCCCTTCCTCCTCGGAACACTTTCTCCACCTGACTTCTAGGAATTTGCAGCTGTCGATAGTACTGGTCTTTTTCTTACCTCATTAACTCCACTGAGTATTACTTCCGAAACCCAGACCATGGATTTGATTCACACCTGGTATTAGTTTTAGACTGAGAAAGGATGTATTCCAAGGCAGAATACAAATGTTGGCAGTTGGTCACAAGGGTGAGATTGGGAGTGACGTCAGCATCATTGCAGCATGAGATGCAAATTCCTGCAAGTCAGGTGGAGAAAGTATTTCAAGGAGGAAACTATTTCAAGGGATAGTGCCATAAAGGGAAGAAAAGCATGTAACAGCTGGAGATGAAGTGGAATTAAAATAGAGGGAAGAATAAAATGGACTCACAAGACTCGTTACCCAATTCCAACAGCTATTGAGATTTTGATAATCTTGTAGATAATCTTGTTTCATCTATAACCACATCCTTTTTTCAACTGGAATATTTTAAAGAATCATTTCCCCTTTGATTATTTTAGTACCATTTACTGATGATCATGATACTATAATCACAATAGCAGTATTAAAAATAGTGCCCTCACATAATTTAATAATTCATCTGTGTTTAACTTGTGCGATAGCACCACTTTCTGGAAAACAAAAGAAAGGCCTCTCATTGCCAACTAGTTGAACCGTTAGAATGATGGGGGTGATTTTTTGGACATGATGCTAAAAGCACAAACAAATGCAAAAATCAACACATGGGACAACACATTCAAAAACTCCTGGCAAAAGAAACTATTAACAAAATGAAAAGGCAACTTATAGAATGGGAGAAAATATTTGCAGGCCATATATTAGATAAGGGTTAATATCCAAACTATATAAAAGCACTCATACAACTTAACAAAAACCAAACAGCCCAATTTAAAAAGGCACAGAACTAAATAGACATGTTTCCAAAGAGGACATCAAAATGGCCAACAGGCATGAAAAGATGTTCAGCATAACTAATCATCAGGGAAATGTAAATTGAAACCACAAAGGACCGGCCGAGTGGCGCGGTGGTTAAGTGCTGGCTTGGGAAGCCAGCGGCCCTGGTTCGGATCCCACATACGAGGGCCAGTGACACTGACCTCAAAAAAAAAAAAAAGAAAAAAAGGAATGTTTAATGGGATATCATCAAGAAGACAGGAGAGTGGCGGAGTGGCGTATTGGTTAAGCGCTGGTTTTGGGATGCCAGTGGCCCCGGTTCGGATCCCACATGAGGGCCAGTGACACTGCCCTCTACAGCTAACAACAGCTCCACCTGGAGCTGGGCTGTGCGAGCCCTGGTGATGGTGTGGGCTGCAGCCCCTGCTGCAGTGGGCTGCCATAGGCTACAGTGAGTGGCCCGCAACCAGCGTGAGCGGCTGGCAGCCAAGAGTGAGCTGCCAATAGCCGCGGTGAGCGACACCCAGAGGCCGGCGACCGATCTGCCTCATCTGGGAAGAGCGCAATGACGATACCAACAGTGAAGCAACATCCTCCGCAACTAAACTGAAGAACAAAAAGACAGCAACTTGTCTGTTCCCCTTCCCCGATTCCCCAACGCTGTTCCCCTCCGCCAATTCCCCAATAAAATCTTTAAAAAAAAAAAAAAAGAAGACAGGAGACAAAAGGTGTTGGTAAGAATGTTGTGAAAGGGAACCTTTGTACACTATTGGTGAGAATGTAAATTGGTCCAACTACTATGAAAAAAATATGGAGGTCCCTCAAAAAATTAAAAATAGATCTATAGCACAATACAGCAATTTCACTTCTGGGTATATACCCAAAGGAAATGAAAATAGGATTTTGAAGAGATATATGCATTCTCATGTTTATCGCAGTATTGTTCACAATAGCCAAGATATGGAAACAACCTAAATGCCCATCAATGGATGAATGGATAAAAAAGACATGGTATATATTTGCAATAGATTATTTAGCCATGACAAAGTTATCCTTCAACTATGAAGGAGAAATAAAGGCTCTCAAACAAGAGCTGGGAGAATTTATCATCACTAGACTAGGCTTACAAGAAATGTTTAAAGGAACTCTTCAAGCTGAAATGAAAAGATGAAATTCCATAAAATTCTGATTAATGTGATAGTCAGAATTAGAAAACTAACTATATTTTGTAATAGTATTTTCAATAATTATAGTACAAAGGTTAAAGAAAAAGGGCATTAAAAATTACTATAATTTGGTAATAAAATCATAGCATAGAGATAATTTTTGACATCAAAAATAAAAAAGGAGAGAAGTAAAAGGATGGAAATTTTATAGGCAAATGAAGATAAATTGCTATTAGCAGAAAAAGGACAACAGTATTTTTATCTATGAGATGTTCTATGTAAACATCATGGTAACCACAAAGCAAAAATCTAGAGCAGAGATATGAAACAAAAAAAGAGGGAGAAGAAGAAAATCACCACCGAACACTACCAACTTAGAAAGGTAGACACAAAGAGAAGGAAAAAGAAACAACAGACAAAATAACCAGAAGGCAATAGATAAAATGCCAGTAGTGAGTCCTTACATATCAATAATCACCTTAAATGTAAATGGGATATTCTGCTGCTTTGGGGTGAAATAGCCTTAAGGTAGCAATTAAGTCCATCTTGTCTAATGTGTCATTTAAGGCCACTGTTTCCTTGTTTATTTTCTGTCTGTGTGATCTATTCATTGATGTCAATGGGGTGTTCAACTCCCCTACTATGATATATAAGTGATATCATATACAGTATTTGTCTTTCTCTGTCTGACTCATCTCAATTAACAAAATGTGCTCAAGATTGATCTATGTTGTTGTAAATGGCAGGGTATCTTCCTTTTTTCTCAAGTGCACATGGAATAAGAAATCACAGGTTTTGTGGGAATGTAAATTGATGCAGCCACTATGGAAAGCAGTATGAAGGTTCCTAAAAAAATTAAAAATAGCTTTACCATATAACTCAGCAATTCCACTTCTAGGTATTTATTCAAAAAAAAAGGAAACACTAACTTGAAAATACATATGTAACCCTGTGTTCATTGCAGAATTATTTACAATAGCTGAGATATGGAAACATCCAAGTGTCCATCAATAGTTGAATGGATAAAGAAAATGTGGGGTGTACACACACACACACACACACACACACACACACACACACACACACACAATTATTCAGCCATAAGAAAGAATGAAGTCTTATCATTTGTGACAACATGGATGGAACTTGAGGGTAAGTTTAGTAAGATAACTCAGAGAAAAACCAATACCATATGATCTCACATATGTTAAATCTAAAAAACCAGAAACAAGTTTATAGATACAGGGAACAGGTTGGTGGTTACCAGAGGCAGGGGTTGCAAGGATGGTTCAATATCTGCAAATCAATTAATGTGATATACCTTATAAACAAAATGAAGGATAAAAATCATATGATATCAATAGATGCAGAAAAAGCATTTGACAAAATCCAACATCCATTTACGATAAAAAATTCTCAGCAAAATGGGGACAGAGGGAATATACCTCAACAGAGTAAAGGTCTTATATGACAAACCGACAGCTAACATCATATTCAATGGTAAAAGCTGAAAGCTTTCTTTTTTAATATCAGGAACAAGACAGGGATGTCTACTTTCACCACTTTTCTTCAGCATAGTATTAGAAGTCCTGGCCAGAGAAATCAGTCAAGAAATAAAAGGCATCTGAATTGGAAAGGAAGAAGTAAAACTGTCACTATTTGCAGATTACTATATATAGACAACCCTAAAGAATTCATCAAAAGCTATTAGAACTGATAATTCAGTAAAGTAGCAGGATACAAAATTTATATTCAGAAATTGGTTGCATTTTTATTCACCAACAACAAACTACAAGATAGAGAAAATAAAACAACCCCATTTATAACTGCATCAAAAAGAATAAAATACCTAGGAATAAATTTAATCAAGGAGGTAAAAGACGTGTACTTTGAAAATTATAAGACATCAAAGAAAGAAATTGAAGAAGACACAAATAAATGGAAAGACATACTGTGCTCATGGGTAGGAAGAATTAACATCATTGAAATGTCCATACTACACAAAGCAATCTACAGATTCAATGAAATCCCTATAAAAATATCGATGGTATTTTTCATAAAACTAGAACAAATAATCCTGAAGTTTATAGGGAACCACAAAAGCTACTAAATAGCCACAGCAATCTTGAGAAAGAAGAACGAAGTCGGAAGCATCACACTACCTGATATAAAACTGTACTACAAAGCTATATAGTAATCAAAACAGCATGGTATTGGCACAAAAACACATAGATCGATGGATCAGAATAGAGAACACAGAAATAAACCTACACCTGTATGGTCAATTAATCTATGACAATGGAGGCAAGAATTTATACTGGGGTAAAGACAGTCTCTTCAACAAATGGTGTTGGGAAAACTAGACAAGACTCATGCACAAGAATGAAACCAGATCACTTTCTTATACCACATACAGGAATAAACTCAAAATGGATTAAAGACTGAAATGTAAGATCCGGAACCATAAAACTCCTAGAAAAAAACATAGGCAGTAAACTCTGACTTTGCTCTTAGTAAAATTATTTTTGGATATGTCTCTTCAGGAAAGGGAAACAAGAAAAATAAAATGGGACAACATCAAACTAGAGTTTTTGCACAATGAAGGGAACCATCAACAAAAAGCCTATGGATTGGGAGAAGATATTTACCAATAATACATCCAACAAGGGCATAATATCCAAAATATACAACAAGCTTATACAACTTAACACCAAAAAGCCAAACAATCCAATTAAAAAATGGGCTGAAAAACATCGTACTCAATGGGGAAAGTGTGCCCTTAAGACACTTTCACCACTTCTATTTAACATAGTTCTGGAAGTTCTAGCCACAGCAATCAGACAAAAAAAAAAAATGAAATAAAAGGCATCCAAATTGGAAAATAGGAAGTAAAATTGTCATTATATACAGAGGACATGATACTATATAGAGAGAATCCCAGACTCCACCAAAAAAGTGCTAGAACTGATAAATTTGGTAAGGTAGCAGGATACAAAATTAATATTCAGAAATCATTTATATACACCAATAATAAACTATCAGAAGAAGAAATCAGGAAATCAATCCCTTTTACAATTGCTTCTAAAACAATAAAATATCTAGGAATCAATTTAACTAGAGAAATAAAAGACCTGTACTCAGAAAATCATGAGAAACTGAAGAGAGAAATCAAAGAAGATACAAATAAATGGAAATACATACCATGCTCATAGATAGGAGGAGTTAATATAGTTAAAATGTCAATATATAGATTCAATGCAATTCCAATCAAACTACCAAGGACATTTTTCTCAGAAATAGAACATAGAATCCTAAAATTTATTGGGATTTGGAATCACAAAAGAGCCCGAATAGCCACGGCAATCTTGAGAAATAAGAACAAAGTGGGAGGCATCACACTACCTGACATCAAAACACACTACAAGGCTACAGTAATCAAAACAGTATGGTATTGGCATAAAAACAGACACAATGGAACAGAATAGACAGCCCAGGAATAAACCCATCCATATATAGGCATTTAATCTATGACAATGGAAGCAAGAATTTACATTGGAGTAAAGATAGTCTATTTAATAAATGGTGCTGGGAAAATTGGACTGACACGTGAAAAGAAATGAAAATGGACCACCTACTTATACCATATACGAGAACAAACTCAAAATGGATTAAAGACTTAAATGTAATACCTGAAACCATAGAACTCCTATAAGAAAACATAGGGAGTAAGTTTGCAGACATTACCCTTTGTAATATTTTTACTGATACATCCCCTCGGGCAAGGGCAATAAGAGAAAAAATGAACATATGGGATTATATAAAACTTAAAAGTTTTTTCACAGCAAAGGAAATCATCAATAAAACAAAAAGGCATCCTACTAAATGGGAGAAGATATTTGCCAATGATATATCTGATAAGGGATTAATATCCAAAATTTGCAAAACATTCATGAAACTCAACACCTAAAAAACAAACAACCCAATTAAAAAATGGGCAGAGGATATGAAGAGGCATTTCTCTAAAGAGGACATACAGTTGGCCAACAGGCATATGAAAAAATGTTCAACCTCATTAATCATCAGAGAAATGCAAATAAAAACCACAATGAGATATCACCTCACTCCAGTCAGAATGGTTAGTATCAAAAGCCAACAAATAATAAGATGTGGAGAAAAGGGAACCCTTATGCACTGTTGGTGGGATTGCACATTTGCACAGCCACTATGGAAAATGTTCTGGAGGTGTCCTCAAAAAAAATTAAAACTGGAACTACCAAATGACCCATAAATTCCACTCCTGGGTATTTATCCAAAGAAATCCAAAATACTAATTAAAAGATATATGCACCCCTATATTCATCGCAGCATTTATAATAGCAAAGATATGAAGGCAACCTAAGTGTTCATTGATAGATGATGGATAAAGATGTGCTACAATGGAATATTACTCAGCCATAAAGAAGAATGAAATCTTGCCATTTGCGAGTACAAGGATTGACCTGGAGGGTATTATGCTAAGTGAAATAAATCAGACAGGGAAAGACAAATGCCATGTGATTTCACTTGTATGTGGAATCTAAAAACAAAATAAATGAACAAACAAAACAAACTCAGGTTCTGAGAACATATTGATGGTTGCCATGTGGGAGGGGATTTGGGGGGATGGGTGAAAAAAGGAGGTAGGGATTATGATGTACAAAATACCAGATATAAAAATAGTCATGGAGGGCCGGCCGAGTGGCGCGGTGGTTAAGCGCTGGCCTAGGAAGCCAGTGGCCCCGGTTCGGTCCCACATATGAGGGCCAGTGATACTGCCCTCTACAGCTAACAACAGCTCCACCTGGAGCTGGGCTGTGCGAGCCCCAGTGATGGTGTGGGCTGCAGCCCCTGCTGCAGTGGGCTGCCATAGGCTACAGTGAGTGGCCCGCAGCCAGCGTGAGCGGCTGGCAGCCAAGCGTGAGCTGCCAATAGCTGCGGTGAGCGACATCCAGAGGCCAGAGGCCAGCGACCGATCTGCCTCATCCGGGAAGAGCGCAATGACGATACCAACAGTGAAGCAACATCCTCCGCAACTAAACTGAAGAACAAAAAGACAGCAACTTATCTGTTCCCCTTCCCCGATTCCCCAACGCTGTTCCCCTCCGCCAATTCCCCAATAAAATCTTTAAAAAAAAAAAAATAGTCATGGGATATAAAATACAGTGTAGGGAATATAGTCAATAATATTGTAATAAGTATGTATGGTGTCAGGTGGGTACTAGACTTATTGGGGTGATCACTTTGTAAGGTATATAAATGTCTAAACACTATGTTTGTTGTACACCTGAAACTAATATAATATTGTATGTCAACTATAATTGAAAAATAAAAAATAAAAAGATTTTTGAAGAAGGATGTCGCTCTGAGAAGTTATGTCACTAGTTACTCCAGGTAGCAGAGTTGCAGATGGATTTGGTGTAAGGATGAAAAGTGGTCAAAGAGAGATGGAAGGAGGTTTTAAGGTCATAAAGGAATATGGGGCAAGGAAGGACTTCTAGAGGAAGAATGGAGAACATTCTGATTAATAGAGGAAAATACATCGGAAATGATAGCGGTGTGGGCTAGAAGAAAAGCACAGAGTGGGGAGTGAGGGGATGTTCAAAGGGACTCCAAGTTTACAGGGAAAGTACAACTGGAAAAAAATTCATGAATTTGAAGTAAACAGCATTTATCTGGACTGCCCAGCTAGAAGCTAAAAAAGCAAGAAAAACTTGCGATAATATAATAAGATATCAGTCTTAGTGTACAAGGGATAGGTTATGAGGCAAAAATCGGAGGAAGCCAATGCTTTACAGGCTGATGGGTAAGGATACCACTAGAAAATGTACTTCAATCCAGCACCCCAAGAATGCCTGGAACATTAAATGTACCACATCATGCTAATCACCTTCCTCTTATGTGCCCAGAATACTCAGCCTGTGGAACGAGCATCCATCCACATGCAAAAAACAATGACAAGGTTACCACACGGGAAAAATATTTCTTCCTCTCATGGGTAGATATTTGATTCAAAAACATTCCCCCAAACTGGAAAGCCTCATCACTCAGCACTGTCAGGGCTGCTCTCCTTTAGAATATATTTTGCCACAGAGGATTAACATAGGTGTGCCTCATCCTTAGTTTACTCAAAGATCCTGAGAGAACCTAGGTTAAATTGTGGCCAGAGCAAACAACTCCTCCCTCCTAAAATGCTAAAGTGAAAAAAGTGTTGGAAGAAAAGAAGGGCATCAACAGACTAGAAATCAAGGAAATTCCAGGTAGATCAAAAACAACTATCACTACCATTCATTAACCTATACAATTAACCAAGAAAAAGAAACTGAGATACAAATGCTGGGAAAGAAACATTAGTTAGAACTAATGAGAGTTCAAAAATAGCCAGATTTAAGGGCTGGCCAAGTGGCTCAGTTGGTTAACAGTGCAAGCTGAGCTCTGAGCAACAGTGGTTCAATGCCAGCTTGAGCTGAGTTGCTGTTGAGCTGCCAATAGGTGGCAGGATGGCTCAGCTAAAAAAAAGAAAAAAAGAAGTCACCCAAAATAGCCAGATTTAGAATCTACATTAAATTTCTTTTTATGGCAGCCATAAACAAATAATAAATATAACAGGGAAAAATTGATTCTTTGACTCACGAATGAATTGAGTTTCACTTGCAAAAAAAAAAAAATGAGATTAAGTAGAAAAGGAAATTTGAGTCCCAAGTAGCTTTACGCACAGCCAACGGCGAGGCTTCAGTAAGGTCACCAGAACTGTTTCTCCACACTCCATCCCACCCCAAATCTCTGACCACCATTCTTCTGTGAAGTCTTATCTTCCAGGCAGGCTCTTTCCAGTGGTGCAAGATTCTCATCCGATAGTGTCCACAGAGATCCTGGAATTGAGTCCTGTTAACTTCACCTAGGAATAAGCTGTGTTAGGCCAGGTCTTGGAGTGGGGTCAGTGGGGGGAGTCAACCCTACCAGGAGGTGTCAGGGAAAATGGCTTCTGGGAAGGCAAAACATCCTTTCCAAATTCCGTTCCCAATAGCAACAGAACCCATAGAGAATACACTTGACAAGAACATAGGACCTATGTGATGAAAACCATAAGAGACTAAATGGAGCAAGAGTTCATGTTCTTAGAAGGGAAGACATAATATTGTAAAACTACTAATTTCCAAATTGGTTTATAATCCAATCTCATTCTAATCAAACCCCTAAAGCAATGTCATTTTTTAAAATTCTTTTATTGTGAAATAAACATTTTTTAAAAAATTAGGTGTACAACACAGTGCAATAGTTACACTTTTTACCCCTCAAAGTGACAACCCCCCTCCTCCAATTCGCTGCCCCAGCCCCCCCAACATATTGTACATATCTATTACAATTCCCTTCACTCCACTCCACACTATATTTCACATCCCATAACTATATATATATATCGAATTACAGCTGGCATACAATATTATACATCAGCTTCAGGTGTACAGTGCAGTGATCAAGCTTCTACTCCATCCATGAAGTGGTCTCCCTAACAAGACATGTGTAAAGCAGTGTCTTAATGGATTCCTTATAAGCTGGTTTTGAGAATT
Source organism: Aselliscus stoliczkanus (assembly GCA_033961575.1). Lineage (NCBI taxonomy): Eukaryota > Metazoa > Chordata > Mammalia > Chiroptera > Hipposideridae > Aselliscus > Aselliscus stoliczkanus. The sequence continues at coordinate 104,401,850 of CM066732.1, forward strand.
CACTTTAAATAGTTCACAAAAATAGGCAAGAATTTTTTTTTTTAAAGAGCAATGGTGGAGGAGAAGATTAGACTTATACCAACAGATATTCAAAGATACCATAAACATATAGTAATTGAGACCAAGTGCTATTAGTAGAGGGTAGGATAAGTAAACAAAATAGAGACTTTATTCAGATAGGAAGGGAAAAAAATGGGCTGTCTATAAAGAATGCGGAAGTATCTCCCACAACTCTTGTTTCAGAAGAAGTGAGTTCTACTTCACACTACCCTAAAAGAATTCCAGAATGGATCAATGTCTGAGAACATAGAATACCTTCTTTTTAATTTTGGGATAAGGATGACATTCCTAAGGAAGACCCAAAAGTCATAAAGGCAAAAATTTAGGATGATTTAAGGCAAAAATTTAGGATGATTTAACACTGGCAAGAGTGTGAAGAGCTAATCATGCACTACCCTGGGGTAAGTTGGGATTGACAGAACCTATTCTGAATAATAATTTGGTAGCACCTACATTTTTTTTTTAAATTTTTTTTGGGGGAATTGGGGGAGGGGAACAGCTTTGGGGAATTGGGAAAGGGGAACAGACAAGTTGCTGTCTTTTTTTTTTTGTTCTTCAGTCTAGTTGTGGAGGACGTTGCTTCACTGGCCCATGTTAATATCATCATTGTGCTCTTCCCGGATGAGGCAGATAGGTCGCCGGCCTCTGGATGGTTGCTCACCACGGTTCTTGGCAGCTCATGCTGGCTGCCAGCTGCTCGCGCTGACTGCCGGCCACTCACTGTAGCCTAGGGCAGCCCACTGCAGCAGGGGCTGCTGCCTACACCATCGCCGGGGCTCGCACAGCCCAGCTCCAGGTGGAGCTGTTGTTAGCTGTAGAGGGCAGTGTCACTGGCCCTCACATGTGGGATCCGAACCAGGGCCGCTGGAATCCCAAAACCAGCTCTTAACCAATGTGCCACTCAGCTGGCCCACACCTACATTTTAATATATAGAAACTGTGACTCAGAATCGCTAGGATTCCCCCCTACAGACATAATCATGCATGTGTGCAAGGCTATGCACAAAAAAGATTCCATGCAACTTGTTTCCAATAACCTGTAAGAGGAGAAACGTCCTAAAATACACAGCAGTGGAAGGTTAAATCAGTTTATCCTGCCATGATGCAGAATGCACTGATAGCCAAAACAGTGAGGCAAAACTGCATGTTCCTGAGAGGATGGGCACCTGAGACGAGTCAAAAGAGCAGATCTGGATGTTTTATAAAATGCAAATGTAATAATGGCCAGCAAGGCCTTCAGGGACACCCCAGTTTTTTGAAACCAGATATTTACTATTTTCACTAAATTGTCTTCATACACTTCAAGCAAATGCCAAATGGAAGATTGAGCCCAGGAATTCAGAGGAAGCAACCTTCCAGACAGCAGTGTTACCCAGATTACTGAGTATTTATTACATCAATTTGCTGATGTTTGTTCCAGACAGATTTCATTGCTCGAATGAGTTCACTGACTGAAATCAACAAGGACTAGACAACCAGTTTCTCCAAAAGGTTAGAAATACCACCCTTTGGGACATTAGTGCCCATAGTTTTTCTTCTTGGGCACCCTGGTTTCTCAGTACTGTTACTGACGAAATGGGATTCAGGCCAGCAGTTCCAGCTAGTGTAGATGGAATGGCGTCCATTACACCTGTAGAACACAAATGCAGTAGGATCCTATACCACTCAATGTTCATGAATATCCACTTAACACAGGGCCAACTCTATTTCTGGAGCACCACCTCCTGCAATGAGAGCACTCTGCTTCACTAAACAGTGAATAACACATAGTGCATCATGAATAGAGAGCTCAACTTCTTTCATCACCAATTTATTCGAACCATGAACAACTGTTAACTGCTTTTCCAGGACTTGCACAGCCTGTAATCTTGAGTAGTTTGCCAGAAACATTTAAATTGACCCCCTCAGCTAACTCAGCCAAACCCAGCACATCAGCAGTGAACTGGTCAATGGAGTCACTTACGTCAGGGACAAAACAGAGAAGGTCAATGCAGGCTCATAAAAGAAGCTTAACCTAACCTTACCAGGACTATAGCTCTTCTTAGAAATCAGTCAAGAACACCAGCCAACCCCCAAATGCCAACTCTGTTCATGCCATCTCTGGACTTCCTTGTTTCCCTGACTTAGCTACCCTGATCCAAATCCGGAAGACAACCACTAGAAAACCAATCATCTGAAAAAGCCAAATAACTTCCACATTTGCCCCCATAAAAACCCCTTATTCTGTGAGCAACTTGAAAGTCATTACTTGAGTTTCCCAGCTTGCAGGTTGAAAGCTTTGCAATAAACTCATCTTTCTCCTTTATTTTATTCAGTATGCACAGTTTGGTTTTTGACAGTTCCAATTGTCTTACAAATGACTCCAATGTCTTCTCTTTCAATATCCTTAACCACCATAATCTTCATTTTGTTCAGGAAATGTAATGCCAGGTCATCAAAAGCATCTCTTAAGAACAGACTTCTGAATAGGGACATTATATATTGTTTTTAAATTTTACTTCACTAAATTTAGAATATAGGCTCTCCCCTCCTGCAGCACTTGGTCCATCTGGGCATAGTCAAAAGCTATTATTTGATTATCCATCTATTTTGGGAGCAGATAAGCAAAACTGAATAAACCCAACCTTCACCTTTTTAACTCCAACTATGCCAAAAATTTGCTACCTTTTGGGTGGGAACCAGCCCTTCCACTATGGAAAACAATATGGAGTTCCTCAAAAATTAAAAAATAGAACAACCATATGACTCAGCAATCCCGCTTCTGGGTATTTATATGGAGAAATCCAAAACACCAAATCAAAAAGATATATGCACCCCTATGTTCACTGCATCATTATTTACAATAGCCAAGATATGGAAGTAACCTAAATGTCCATCAATAGACAAATAGATAATGATGTGGTACTTATAGGGCCGGCGGAGTGGCACATTGGTTAAGAGTTGGCTTGAGATGCTAGCTCTAAGCAGCAGGGCCCGGTTTGGATCCCACATTAGGGCCTGTGAAGCTGCACCCTCTACAGCTAAAATGGTGAACAACAGTTCGACCTGGAGCTGGGCTGCATAGGCTGCAGCCCCTGCTGCAGTGGGCTGCCATAAGCTACCATGAGCGGCCGGCAGCTATCCTGAGCTGCCAAGAACTGCCGTGAGCGGCCGTCCAGTGGCCGGCGACCGATCTGCCTTACCTGGGAAGAGCGCAATGATGATACCAACATGGGCCAGTGAAGTGACATCCTCCACAACTAGACTGAAGAACAAAAGGACAGCAACTTATCTGTTACCCTTCCCTGATTCCCCAATGCTGTTCCCCTCCCCAATTCCCCAATAAAATCTTAAAAAAAAAAAAAAGATGTGGTACTTATATACATACGAAAAGAATGAAAAAAGAATGAAATCTTGCCATTTGTGACAACAGGGGTGGACCTAGAGGGTATTATGCTAAATGACATAAGTGACACAGAGAAAGACACTTATATGTGGAATCTAAAAAATAAAATAAATGAACAAACAAAATAGAAAGAACCTTGTAGATACAGAGAACAAATTGATAGTTGCCAGATGAGAGGGAGCTTGGGGGATAGGTGAAAATGGGGAAGGGATTAAGAAGTATAAATTGCGGGCCGGCCAAATGGCGCAGTGGTTAAGCGCTGGCTTGGGAAGCCAGCGGCCCCGGTTCAGTCCCACATGTGAGGGCCAGTAACACTGCCCTCACAAAAAAAAAAAAAAAAAAAAAAAAAAAAAAGAAGTACAAATTGCCAGTTATACAAATAGTCATGGGAGTATTAAGTACGTATACAGAATATAGTCAATAATATTGTGATAGCAGTATGGTGTCAGATGGGCACTAGATTTTTTGGGGTGAACACTTTGTAAATTATATAAATGTCTAATCACTATGTGATTACACCTGAAACTAATATAATATTGCATATTAACTGTAATGGAAAAAAATCAGAATTGTACATGTTGTATTTAAAGAGACAAAAAAGGATACTGTCATCAATTCAAGTTACTACTAAAAATAAAGGCTTATTGAGTCTCAAGGAAAACCAACTAAGGCTTTTTTTTTTTTAAAGATGCATACGTTTATTAAGACTTTGAACACATTTAACAATTTATTAAAGTCAGAAAAATAAATTCTTAATATTAACTCTAGAAACTGAGAGGTCCCAGGGATTCAATTTCAAAGAATTTAGAAAGAATTCCTTATAAAAGGTGCTAATGTTACATTCTTTGTTTGACTGGTACTTGGAGCACGTTAGGTATCATTTCACCCCTGACCCATTGCCTTGATAAATTTATTGGCAGTTGCACATGAAGTTGTAGATAGGTGACTCATTCAAATTTATCTAAACAGCAAAAACACTGCTATAAGACATTGAAGAAGATACAAATAAATGGAAAGGTATACTATGCTCATGGAAAGGAAGAATTAACATCATTGAAATGTCCATACTACCCAAAGCAATCTACAGATTCAATGAAATCCCTATAAAAATATCAATGGCATTTTTCATAGAACTAAAACAAATAATCCTAAAGTTTATAGGGAGCCACAAAAGACCCTGAATAGCCAAAGCAATCTTGAGAAAGAAGAATGAAGTTGGAGGCATCACACTACCTGATATCAAACTATACTACAAGGCTAAAGTAATCAAAATAGCATGGTATTGGCATAAAAACACATAGATCAATGGAACAGAACAGAGAACACAGAAATAAACCCATAACTATGTGGTCAATTAATCTATGACAAAGGAGGCAAGAATTTACACTGGGGTAAATAGCAAATAGCACCATGTTTCCCATGTAATGAAATGCAGTTTCAAATTTTACAATTCTTTGGAGCAATGAGCGTTTAGACTCCCATTTCACCAACTCTGAGAAGAGCCACTTATGCCTTTGTCCTAAAACCTTTGTCAGGAGTTAAAACACTGGCTGAATCATCACCACAGGACTCCTAATATGAATGCCAGTGAAAGTGTCTCAGATGGTACTTTGTTTTATTCTTTTACATCTCAAATTCACTTGGCTGGTCACAGTTAAGCAGGAAGAAATGGGTTAAGAATTTGGGAACTCACAAAAATTTTGTCCACAAATAGGTTAAGATCTTTGCTGTAAAGCATGGCAGAAGGACCTGGACCAGCAGTCTTCTCCAAGAAGATATCCATGCAGGCGTGAAGAAGCAACAAAAGCCACCCTATGAGGAAGGAGGAGAAGAGATTTAGATTGCTTCAGAATGCTCAAAATACACGAGTTTCAAGATGAAACCGTGAGATAACTCCAGGATTTAAAAAGTAAAAAAAAAAAAGAAATACTGACCAATAATTAGGAACCTGTAATTTATGAACCTTTGATGAGTTAGGATTTGTAAGAAGTAGTCCAACATGGTGGATAGAAGGACATAGGGACACTTCACTTTGTCACTTAGAGCAGGAATACTCATCTTTTGACACTTCTTTCAAAATCCAAGAGGAAGAAAGACTACTGCAGACATATCGTTTTATTGCACTTTGCTTTGTTGCTCTTCACAAGTATTGTTTTCTTTTTTTCTTTTTACACAAATTGAAGGCAAGACCCTCCACCAGCAAAAAGATTATGACTCTCTTTATTGTGGTGGTCTGGAACAGAACCTGCCAGATCTCTGAGTGTGCCTGTATATCATATTCTTTCCTGAGCAAAGGAGAGGAGATACCATTTGGGAAACTGTCAAATCACTAGGTTGAAAATGATCACCTGAGATAAAGCAAGCACCTCCATTCAGAAAAATGGAGAGGAAGGGACTTTCAATCCAGACCCTGGCATTTTAACTGCATCTGGGAGAGCAGTAGGCTTGGGCTTGTCCTGTTTACTCAATTATAGCATGTCAGTTTCTTGATGTTAAAAGATTATTTTTTAGCCAAGACTGATGAACTAAAAGATGAGAACAGAAACAATGACCCCTCCCTTCCCAACCCCAATCAATTTCTCTTTAAGGGCAGGAAGCCCCTAGGGGCCAAATGCCTTAAGATAAATAGCTCAAGTGGGGTTCTTAAAGAGTTCACAGGCCTACTTAAAAGTTTTTTCACAACAAAGGAAACCATTAATAAAACAAAAAGGAAGCCTACTGAATGGGAGAATATATTTGCCAACGATATATCTGATAAGGGGTTAATATCCAAAATTTATAAAACACTCATGAAACTCAACACCAAAAAAACAAACAACCCAATTAAAAAATGGGCAGAAGATATGAAGAGACATTTCTCTAAAGAGGACATACAGATGGCCAACAGGCATATGAAAAAAAGTTCAACCTCACTGGTCATTAGGGAAATGCAAATAAAAACCACCATGAGATACCACCTCACTCCAGTCAGAATGGCTATCATCAACAAATCAACAAACAACAAGTGCTGGCGGGGCTGTGGGGAAAAGGGGACCCTGCTGCACTGTTGGTGGGACTGCAGATTGGTGCAGCCACTATGGAAGTCAGTATGGAGGTATCTCAAAGAACTGGAAATAGAGCTACCTTTTGACCCAGCAATTCCACTCCTAGGTATTTATCCTGAAAAAACCAAGACACTTATTCAAAAAAGTTATGCACCCCGATGTTCATAGCAGCACAATTTACAATAGCTAAGACTTGGAAACAACCAAAATGCCCGTCAGTAGATGACTGGATTAAGAAACTGTGGTATATTTATACAATGGAGTATTACTCCGCTATAAAGAAGAATGAAATCGTGCCATTTGCAATGATATGGATGGACCTAGAGACTATAATGTTGAGTGAAATAAGTCAGTCAGAGAAGGACAAATACCATATGATCTCACTTATATGTGGAATATGAAAAACTGTATGAATGAGCAAAGTAAACAGAAACTGTCTCATAGATATAGAGGAAAAATCAGGGTTGCTAATTTGGAGAGGAATGGGGATGAGGGAGAAGGGGAAGGGATTAGACAGCAAAAATAGGCAACTACAATATTGCTACTGGGATAGGAAAAACAGTTTGGGGAATATAATTAATAATGTTGTAAATATTCTGTGGAATGTCAGATGATCATAAGTCTTGTTAGGGAGACCATTTCATGGATGGGGTAGAGGTTTGATCACTGCACTGTATTACTAAAGTGGAGGTGGTATACCTACTGTAATTGAATATATATAGATAGTCATGGGATGTGGATTATACTGTGGAAGAGAGTCAGAGGAAGAGTAATAGATATATATGATGGGGGGGGTGTGGGGTGGTGTATTGGGGGTGGGGGGTTTGTCACTTTGAGGGGTAAAATGTATAACTATTGCACTGTGTTGTACACCTGAAACTATTGGGGGTGGGGGGGTTGTCACTTTGAGGGGTAAAATGTATAACTATTGCACTGTGTTGTATACCTGAAACTAATTAAAAATAAAATAAAATTTAAAAAAAAAAAAAAAAAAAAAGAGTTCACAGGCCTAGATGGCTGAAGACCAATACACACACCACAAAGAATGCCAGAGTTAATGCTAACACTTCAAGCTGTTCACACAAGGTTCTGATTCAGATACTACCTCTCCTCCACAAATGGAACCCGATTCATTATCTCAGGTCTAACAGGAATTTGCCAACAGGATGCTAAATTTCCTGCAGTGTCTCCCCTAGTTCCTTGGATTTTTTTTTTTTTAAATGACTAGTTGTAATAGTTTGGCTGTATTTATTCTACAATCTGGGCCACTGCAGTCGTTGATTCAACTCCAGTAAGGAAGAGAGAAAAGAAACAGGGGTCTAGCTCAGAACCCTCCTACTGTAGGGTGGTGGGCTTTCCTTGACCAATAGATCGGTTTATGAGCTGCAAGCTAAGGGCCTGCCCCTTTAACCTAAACCACAGAAATCAATGACCTACAGCTGAAAGCCAGGGCGCCCAGCTATCTTCCAGTTGAGGGCTGGGAGCAGTGGATTAGAAGGAACCTTGAGTCAGCACCACCGCTGGTTGCCCATGCACACTCCCTAACACCTGTGTCCGGCTCTTCCTGAGCGGTGTGGGTGTGTGTGTGTGTGTGTGGGGCAGGATAAAGGGGTGACTTTTAATTCTAACGTTTTTGGCTGGTGCTCTCTCGCCTGCAGAGCTATGGGGTCAGTGAGTCTGAATCTCTCCAAAGGCGCATTTAAGAGGCAGAGGAGAAAGAATCCACCTGGCCCGGACCACCCTATTGCTGACTTTATCAGCTTGAGGATCTCTACATGAGCCAAGCATCCAGACCTAAGGAAGGCGCATCCTAAAGCCCAAGGGCGGGCAAGTGGAAAGCCAAAGTGTGCAAACCCAAGTCATGCGCAGGCTCTTTAGAAGGGGTTAACAACAGAGCCGTCTAGAAAGGCAGGTTTCTGCCAGCCTGACTCCACCAAAAGAGGAGAAAGCTGGAATTCACACTCAACGGCTCAGTGCTGCTGAAAGGAACTCCCCCACGGGCTGGCGCCACTGGGTCCGCCGGGTGCCCGTCGGGGATGCCCGCACCACCCGTCCCTCCCGGGATCCCGTGCCCTGCACCCAACCGCCTTGTGCCTCCAGCCAAGAGCGGTGCTGTCCCTTGAGCCAAACGCACAGCAAGGCCACCAGGCTTTGGCAGTCCGGTCAACGTCGGCCTCCCATTCCTTCAGTGCCAGCCTGTGGCCTAGCGGCGGTCTCTCCAGCAGCGTCCCCGCGAAACTAATCAGCGCCACCATGCGGTTCCAGCTGGGAACGCGGTGGTCGTGGAGGATCTTCTGCGCCACCTGTTCCACTAGCTCGACATCCGCGGTAGCAGGACCCGATGAGCTGGTAATAGCTCTGTACCTGGGCGGCCACGGAGCGCAGCACGGAGGGGCCTCCGGCGTGGACGGTGGCAGCGCGGCAGTGCCGGACCCTGGGCGCAGCACTCCAGGTAGTCGGTCCGCAGCCGCGCAGTGGGCAACCTCGGCGCATCCGTCACGACCAAGCCTCTGACGGCGGGTCCAGGCCCCGGCCTGCTTTCTGGGCCCAGCCGAGCCTCCGCCCGAGGAGGGCTTATTTGGTCCCGCCCTGCGCGCACCGTTTTTCTAGATCCGGGGTGGGGCCTTTGATGGGAATCCCACCTGCACCTATGCGAGTTCCGAAAATGAGGCCCAGCAGTGGGAATCTGAGGCAGAGTGAGATTCTTTGGGGTTAACTCTCAGCCTGGGGACTAAGAACCTGGAGGAGACAGTCTGAGAAGTTGGGTTAGACAGTTCCCTTCTCTTAAGTAGAGGTTGACAGGGCCGGCCGAGTGGCGCGTTGGTTAAGCGCTGGCTTGGGAAGCCAGCGGCCCGGTTCGGGTCCCACATATGAGGGCCAGTGACACTGCCCTCAAAAAAAAAAGAGTCTACACTTAAGTAGAGGTTGACAAAGGCTACACACAAGCCTCCATTGACAGCTTCATTGCGACAATGATCAGCATCTCAATTGGAGGGAAGCATCCAGGGGTGTGTGTGTGTGTGTGTGTGTGTGTGTGTGTGTGTGTGTGTGTGATACTTTTCTTTGGGTCTGGCATATGTATAATAACAGGAAACTGGATAATTCTCCTTTGGGCTGCTAGAGTGCCAATATTGGCTGCATTCATTCATTCAATCCTATGTAGTCAGAGCCTTTGGGGGTGCTAGGCCTCCCCCTCTTAGCACTGGAGATATAATGGAGAACAAGACGTGGTCCCTGCTTTTAAGGACCCTACAGTCTTGTGATGGGACAAAGAAACAGGGCATTGCAGTAGAGTTTAATTATTACTATAATAGGAGAAGCTCAGCTTTAGGTTAGTGGCTGCTTCTTATAGCTACCATTCTATTTTGCTTAGAGTTCTGTTTACTTTCTATTGGCCAATCCCATCACTCCAATCCCGTTATTGTTAATACTTCTTATATTAATCTTTCTCTTTCTCCTTATGGCTTCTTTCTCCTAATTGGACACAGGCTGATACAAAATTGGTACTAGCAGTGAAATTTTGGAGGGGTCCAGTGGTCTGGAGCTTGTTGAAATATCCAACCCAGGGTAAAAAATGAGGTGTTGTATCTTGTATCACCTACAAGAAAAAAAGAGGCACAATGCTTGGTAGGTCACTTTGGATTTTGGAGGCAACATACACCACATTTGAGTGGGCAACTTCAATCCATCTACAGGCTGGTGGGCTGGGGAGCAGAGCAAAGAAGGCTCTGCAGAGCATTCAGGCTACAGTACAAGCTGCTCTACCATTTGAGTCTTATGATCCAACAGATCCAATAATACTTGAAGTATCAAGTAGGGATGCTGTATGGAGCCTCTGGCAAATACCAATAGGAGAATTACAATGAAGACCTCCAGGATTTAGAAGCAAATCTATGGCCTCTTCTACAGATTACTGTTCTCCTTTTGAAAAGTAGGTTCTTGCTCCTGGGCCTTGGGAGAGGCTGAATGTCTAACCAATGGGACATCAGGTGACCATAAAGCTTGAGCTGCCATCATGATATGGATGTTGTCTGACCTATCTAGTCATAAGGTTGGGTGTGCTCAGCAGCAATTTGTCAAGTGGATGGCATACGAGACTGAACTCAGGCAGGTCCATTAGGTACAATTGCGTGAGCAGATGGCTCCAACTCCTGCAACACCATCTCCTGTGCTTAGCCTCCTCCCTCATTCCATGCCTATGGCCTCCAGGGGCTTGCTTATGACTGAGGGAGAAAACCTCAAGCCTGGATTACAGATGGGTCTGTATGATATGCTGGTACATGAAAATGGCTATAGCATTACTGCCTCACTCAGGGGTGATGGTGAAGACAGTGTTGAAGAAAAATCCTCCCAGTGAGCAGATATTCAAGCCAGATATGTAACTGTCCACTATGTCTAGAGTGAGCTATAGCCAAGATCCTCATTGATTTATGGATAGTTGCTGATGGTTTGGCTGGATGGTGAGGGCCTTGAAAGGAACAGGCTTGGAAGATTGGTAACAAGTAAATCTTGGAAAGAGGTATATGGCTGGACCCTCTGACTGGGCACAGACTGAACATGTTTGTGTCCCACGGGAATGCCCCCAAAGGGAAACCACTGCAGAGGAGACTCTTAATAAGTAAGTAGACAGGTTTGTGTGTTCTGTGGATGTCAGACAGCCTCTTTACCTAACCACTACAGTGCTTGCTCTATGGGCCTGTGAACAAAGAGACCATGGCAGCAGGTAACAACAGAATTCTCTCTGAGCTCACCAACCATACTTCTGAGTGCCTCATCTGTCAATGTCAGTGATTCCTTTATAGTGAGCTAAATGAATTTTGTCAGAAGGGAATATAAATCTCTGTGCATCAAATTCCCGTTTGAACTGGTTTTGACTTCCATGTGTTTCCTCAATAATTGAGTTAATTAAACATTTTGATATATGTTCATGTTTTATTTGCAAGAGGGTCATGATTTTACCTTTTTAAACATTATATGTTAACAGCAGGCATACAGCTTTTTCTTAGATTCGGAGTAGCTTAGGAGTGAGTGATAAATCTTCTGGCCCTGCCATTGACAACTATTAATAATTATCAGTTGAACTAAACAACAGATGAATAAATTAACCTCCACATGAAAGTTCCAATCCACATAATGCAAAGCAGCAGTCTGCAGTGAGACTTGGTTAAAATCCTGGCTCTGCCACTTAGAAGCTGTGCAACCATAAGCAACTTAATCAAATCTCCTAGACTCAGTTTCCCCACTTAATAAATGGAGGTTAAGAAACTGCATCAGAGGGCCATTACAAGGATTACATGAGTTGTACGTGAAGTGCTCAGCACAGTGCCTGGCACTCAGTAAAAGGTCTCCACAGAGAAACTTTTATTGTTAGTAAGAACTAACCAGGGTTACCATGCTCACTTGTCCTTTTAACCAAAACCCCAAATGTGACACTTTGATGATAGATCTATAGATTAGATATATATATCTGAAAATAGCTAGAGACTGACTGCCTACTATTTTTTATATTGGATTTATATAAAATATATATTACCATATATTTTAACCGCTTTATTATAATTCACATACCATAAAATTCACCCTTTTAAAGTATATAATTCAGTGGCTTTTAGTATATTCACAGAGTTGTTTGACAATCACCAGTATCTAAATCCATTACCTCAAAGATAACCTTCTATCCATTAGCAGTCACTCCCTATTCATCCCATCCCTAGCCACCAATCTGCTTTCTGTCTCTATGGATTTGCCTATTCCGGACATTTGATATAAATGGTATCATACAATATGCAGCCCTTTGTGACTGGCTTCTTTCACTCAGCATAATGTTTTCAAGGTTCATCTATGTTGTAGCATGAAACAGTACTTCATTCCTTTTTATTGCTAAATAATATTCCACTGTATGGATAGACCATGTTTTGTTCATCCATTCATCAGTCGTTGAACATTTGAGTTGTTCCATCTTTGGCTGCTAAGAACATTTGTATTCAAGTTTCTGTGTAGAGATGTTTTCATATTTCTTGGGTATAGACCTAAGAGTGGGAGGCTGCCTATTATTGAGGAGCACAATTGGAAACAGTGACCTCTGCTTCATGGTTCCTAGTTTATGACAAAGTTGAATGTTCATCATTGGTGTGTTGGTGAGATAATCTTGGATTCAAAGAAAGGCATTTCCTGTGTCATAGTCTTCACACAAATGCTCATACCATACTTACATTTTGTTGTTCATATTTATTTACATGGTTATATAATCCAGACCATCATTCCTGATCCCGTCTCCTCACTACAAGGTCTGCATCCTTTTCACAATGACACCAACATTTTAACATCATTTCTTCCACCAGAAATGGCCGTGAGTCAGCCCACTGTGGAAATTAATGAGTCCCAAAGGCCAGTTTAGCTCCAGTAAAGTCCTGTCTAGAGAATGGGGGGGGGGGCATGGTATGCCTTGAAAATGGATCCAATTCTCTCCTATCACAACTGAGAGGGTGAGCGGTTCAGCCTCACGTTCTCACAAAAGATTGAGAGACAAGATTCACAGAGAGCTTTCCTCAAGTTGCCTCATCTGAATTCCTGGTCTACCTCAGTCCTGCCCAGTCCAGGGCTTCAGAGGAGGGGCATTAAGGATCTGTATTTTTAACCTGCTGTTGACCCAGCAGGCAAGTTTGGGAAATGCAAATCTACCAATTCCTGCTCAGTCAGCTCTCCTGGGTTTGGGGAGAAGCCAGTTAACAGCAATGTGGCCCCAATCCCAGTTAATTTTCTTTTTTTTTTTTTTTTTTTGAGAGCAGTGTCACTGGCCCTCATATGTGGGACCGAACCGGGGCCGCTGGCTTCCCAGGCCAGCGCTTAATCACCGCGCCACTCGGCCGGCCCTCCAGTTAATTTTCTAACCTATCAGCTTGGCTGACCCTAGGTTCCCAAGAGTCCTTTGAAAAGATTTTCAGTGGTTCACAGGCTTCAGGTGGTCTCTAGTTTGTCCCACTGTTTCTCTGTGCCCCTCAATGGTCACCCAAAAGCATCCTCTGAAGACCTCTCCTTGAGCCCCTCCTCCCCCCACCCCAATTACCCTCATCTTTTCCCCCGCTCAGTGGCCTCAGAGGGGTCTCACACAGAGGTGTTTGAAAAGGGCTCACTAACCCAGATCAGCTGTTTTCAAAGTATGGTCTTCACCCTGAGGGTCCCTGAGACCCTTTCAAGGGGTCCTCCAAGGTCAAAACTATTTTCATAATACTTTTTTTCCCTTTGTGTGTGTGTGTGTGTGTGTGTGTGTGTGTGTGTGTGTGTGTGACTTTAAACTCATTCTCTCAGTTTTCTAGAGGCTACTGATGTGACAGTATCACCTGTGGAAGGTGTGCTTCTGTACTCTTGTGTTTTACAATTTTTCTAGTTTTAATTTCTAATACGATAATATTGATAGATATAATCCACAGAAACAGAAAACTTTTTGGGATTCACAACAAATTTTGAGAGTACTAGAGGGATGTTAAGACCAAAAACTTTGAGAACCATTGGCCAATTATCTAATTGAAGATAATTACTAATTTGGTGATAAATGGGGACTGCTTATGGAGGAGGAAAAAAGCGGAAGAGAGAAAAGAGCAAGAGGAAGGGGAATAGGGAAGAAGGGAGATGAAGGGAAGGGAGAAGGGAGGAAAAGGAGGGAGAAAAGGAGGAGGAGGTGGAAGAAAGTAGAAAAGGAGAAAGGTGGAACAAGAGAAGAGGGAGGAGGTGGGGGAGGGTGGAGAGAAAGAGAGAAGGGAATAGGAAAGGGAGCAGGGGAAGGGGGTGGGTGGGTGGACAGACAGAGGGAAGAACCAGGGAACAAATCTTGGGTGAAGATATGCCAAAGGCCTCATCTCATAGATGAGGAAGCTGAGGCTGAAATTTGGATATTATCCCATATCCTGTAAAAGTGGGACAGCTGGGTCTGAACCTAGGTGCACATCTTTGTCCCTATGCTGTCCCCCTCTAACTTACAGATGAGTCCTAGTGTCAGTGGTGCCACCTTCCAGCCAGCTGCCAAACACTATGAGAGCCCAGGATGCAAAGGCCTTTATAATCTTGTGCTGCCACTAAGCCACTTATAGTCTAGGGCAGGGGTTGGCAAACTTTTGAGTCGGAAGATCCAATCCTGTCCCTCACAACAATTTAAAAATTATTTGAGAACCATAAAACAAATGAAATCACCATTATGTGAATAATATCCTTTAAAATTTTTATAAATGAAAACTATGATAGTTTTATTTTCATTTTCAATTTTACTTCAGAGCCACAGGTGGCTCGCAAGCCGGTTTGCTGATCCCTGGTCTATGGAAGGGTGTGGAGGAGGTCAAGGGGTGGGAAGAGGAAAGTGGCTATGCAGTGCCTGCCTCTGGCTCATTCCAGACAGAGCCACGCTGGGCCCACCTCTGAGAGGCTAGCTGCCCTCCCCAAAGCAGCTGCCTTAATTTCAGTTCACAGGTATTTCCCATAAATACCCATCTCTGCCCACCTCCTTACCTGACTCCCTTCCTGCCTAACCCTTCTCTTCTCTGGCTGGGGAGGGGGTGTCCAAGGCTACGCGCACCTGGGCACACATCCATTTGGCCCCTACACCACAATCGGTTTGGTAGGTTTGCCCCCAAGTCCCCTAAAAAAAGGAAAATGGATTGAAAGAAAAACTCTACTCAGCATTATTTTCAATATGCAAAATACAGTTTATTACTTGGAGTGTACCTTTGAGTCTCCACATGGTGTAGTATGTTCCCAACCAAGTATTTCATCAATGAATACTAAACCACACCCACTGTGAGGGGAAATACTTACAGGGCAGTGGCCTACTGCCCCTGGGGTGAGTGAGTGTTCCAGGGAATACTTTCATAGGGCCCTTCAAGTCGCTTACCTGACTGGAAAGTTCTGAGCTATTTTACACACATACTGGCTCCCCATCTCCCCAAACGTATAAGCCTGACTTTGCTTCCCCTCAGTCTAGGTGACTTCTTCTTAGTCCTGTCTCCCTTCCCTTCTGGGAGGCCTGGGTCAAAGTGCAGAGACATGGCAAGGTTTGTGGGACAGAGGGAAGGGGATGCCACAACTAGAAGACCAGGAGCAAATTCTGGAATGTTCTGGGAGCAGAGCTCGGGAATTCCATGAGACACACTGTGTCCCCTTCAGCCGCTGGCAGGAGCTGGGGAGACCGTGTGCCCATTTCCCTGAGCCCCTGGCCAGATGAATCCACTGGGGGAAGGGGGAGAAGGTGACTGAAAAATGGTCCCTTTGGACCCTTGTTTCCTCTGGGCTCTTTGGAGGCAGGGTCCTTTTCTATTTCTCTCTCTAAGCCAGGGCCTGCTGTGTAGTGAAACCCTCAGTAAATGTTTGTTTGGCAAATGACTGAATATAACCAACCACTCTGTTTATTTAAAAAGAATTGATGGAAAAGCTGGCTTGGCTGATTTTTGACTGACTGGTCCATTACGACACCTGACCAAGTGGTTTTGAGGGTGGTCCTGGTATACCCCGTTAGACTGATAGGAGCACCAGGTCCAGGCCTGTCTGATGGCTGTGCTGGCTCCAGCTCGGCAGGGCATCTCTGAGCAGCAGGGCCTGGGGCTGGGGCTGCAAAGCCAGAACTCTCACTAGAAGGGCCAGGCTGGAGCAGGGCTAAGCGAGGAGACCCGATGACTCAGGGGACTCAGCATACACAGTCCACCCTCAGGCACCACAGGACCTGGCCTGTCAGACCCCAGGCCACCCGCAGGGCAAACCTCACCCAGGAATGACTTTTAGTGTCTGAGGCGACTTTATATTTCCCTAAGTAATGCATGCCTTTTTTATGAATGAGGAATTTTCTAAACAAAGAATAAGCCTCTACATCTTTACAAACAAACAGAGGAAAGAAAAAAAAAAGGAAAAGGGGTCCTGTAACAAAAACACTTAGTATTTTCCAGAAGGAATTGAAGAATTTCAAAGAAAGATAAGACATCTTTTATGATATTTTTTCTCAGTATAGGAGAAACAAAGACATTATCATTTGAGACATAGCAATTAATTTGTATATGTAATTATATTCGTAGTGCAATAAATATGAGTATAATGGATATGGATAAAATCCACTTTAGGCTGAGTGGATACAACTAACCCTAATGTGTCTAATACTAGTCATAGATTTTTTTATATAAGTTTACTGTCCTGTGTTCCCACACAGAAAGGTTTGGGTTGTTCTGAGAAACATTTGTGTCACAGCATGTAGCTTTTCCCTCAGAAGAAAATGTTCTGTCCAAGTGATATTGGTGATACATCACATTATCACATAATTTGTAAATCAAACATCCTATCCATTTTATGCATATCTCTGCTTCATTTATAACAGTTCACATGGATGAAAATTTTTATCTGGAAAAAAACAATAGGATGCAAGACTGAAAAAGAGTTTTACAATAAAAATGCATTAGAAAAAGTGATTTTGTCCAATTACATTTGGAATTGGAACTTTCTTCTATCAGAGATCAATTAACACAGTCCGTCTCAAACAATCCACTAAAATTAGCACTTCTAGAAAGTTCCAACAGTCACAGTGCACACTGAGAAAAATCAGATTTTAAAGTGCTCTGAAAACAAATTTGATTCAAGGAAATAATATAGAATATATTAAATGCTGAATTCTGTTGGTAATAGAAAGAATTGAGACTAATATAATTAAGAATCACCTTAAAAAACAAATACATTTTTAAAAGTTTTCAAAATGAGAAAGACTGTACTTGAAGATGTTCTCCTAGAGCTGAAGGCTCACAGTAGTATTTTTCCAGGGGTGATAGTTTTAACAGTAATATTGGAGATGCCTGGTGAACTTTCAGCCATGGAGTTGCTCCCATAAGCTAAGGTGCAATAAATTCTCAGATTCTCCAGAAGTAAGATCTATTAATATTTACATTGATGATTTAAAATTCTGTCCTCAGATATCTATGTGTGCATTTCAAGAAGACGATTAAGCCCAGATCTGCAAAGAGACAGATAATTGTTAGTCCCTTGGTAGTTTACGACTTGCAAAATCTGAGTTTAAAGAGACAAAATCAGTCTCTTATACACATACACATATACATATACATATACATACATATACACACACTCCATCCACAATAGAGCATTCCCATGTCTTGGAAAAATAACACCTTACTCTCAGCAACTCAAAGTGCTTCTTTGGACCTGACTGCCCCTCCCCCTTAGTTAATAGTCTGAAGGGCATCTGTGGCCTCCTTACTAGGGACTTGTTACTCTTAGGTGGACCACCGAAACCCACACAGCTCACTGGGTACATTAACACAACTATACTAATTTAGAAAACTCTTGCCCAGGAAGATGAAGTCACAAATAACTTTATTGTCTGTTGCAGTAACTTTGCAAAAATCCTTGTATCTGTTTACCCTAAGACTAGACTACTCAATCAAGTACCCTCTTTAGAAGAGACACTCACTTCTCAGAACAATACAGAGCATCAAAGGACTGACTGGTCACTTTTTAAGACCGTCTTTGAAACCCCCTCCCACCTCCCAGCCTGTGCCCAGCAATCTTAAACTATTATGCCACAAATTTATCCAATCCTGATTAAGTTCTTCCATCAAAAGACCTGCCTTAAACCCCTAAAACCTCATACATATCTGCCTTTGTTCTCCCTTCTGAGCTGCTACTAAGATTGTCAAGTTTGTGATCTTCCACACCGAGGTAAGCTTTGCTTTATGAACAGGCTATTTTGGTGGTATTTCTGGGGAGCCACCATCTGACAAAGTCATGGAGCTCTTTGAGAATTTAATAAAAGCCATGAGGACACTTCTTGGAAAAATGCACACACACACAAAATTTGGCATTTAATTTCAGGAACTTCATGTTCCTTCCAAAGCCTCTTGTGGGTTTCGCAGGAGTCTGTGAGCACAGGAGAACCCTGCACTCCTGGGAGGCGAGACTGGCCATCTAGTGTGTCAAAGGCTAGAGTCTAGACTAAGAATCAGACTTTTAGGGTCAAAAGGAACTTTTCAGATCACCTAGCCCAACTATTCCCTCAACTACGTGCTGATATGTGGGTTATTTAATCTATGCTTGAATCCCTGCATTGATGGAGAACTCACTACTTCTACCGGCCACTCGTTCCTTCTATGGCTATGAACAGAGCTGAAATTAGAGCTCTACTTGGCTGCCTGGGCCTATCCTAGCTTACTCTGACCTCTGTTTGCTCAGGAAGGTCATTCACTCCTCCTCTCACACACCGAGCAAAATAGAAAAACTTCTCTCTTACTCTTAGGGTATGATCCCAAGATCCTGAGCAAAAAGCAGTCCCATCAGGGGAAACTCGTAGAGTACTAACGCGGTTTTCATGTCCAAACAGGATGGAGACTCGGGATCCCTTGAGAACATCCCAGACATTGATGGTATAATCGTTGTAGCCAGCAAACAGTAGGCGGCCTGGAAGCAGGAGGATATGATGGTTATTAAATTGGTTCCTTCCTGTTTTTCTTTTCAGGATTTTCACTCACTTGTTCGTTCGTTCGTTCGTTCGTTCATTCGTTCATTCATTCATTCATTCATTCATTCATTCATTCATTCATTCATTCATTCAACAGTGATTTAGTGCCCACTATGTAACAGGCACTGTGCTTTGCCCTGGGGACTCAAAGAGGAGAAAGCGCAGCTGCTGTCCCCTGTGGAGGGTGGTGGTGGGCAGCGGACACAAACCACTGCAGCACCATGCAGTAAGGGCTATAATGGAAGTGGTCAGGTATGTGTAACGTGCTATGCGATCATAAAGGAAGGGGGATCGAGGAGGGCACTGCAGAGGAAGCAACATTTGAGTTGGCTCTTGAGGGTTGAATAGGAATTTGCTGTGCAGAGAAGGGAGAGGAAAGGTGTTTCAGGCAGCAGTAGCAGCATGTAGATGTAGAATAGGGGGGTGTTTGGGGAGACCAAATGGTCTGCCTTAACGTTCACTAGCAGCCTCCCCAGCTGTGAGGGCAAAGGTGCCATGAGCTTCAGAGCACTGAGAAAGGGAGTCTTGCTTCATCCCCTCCACTGCTGAAAAAAGTTCCTTTCCGAGTATGAAGAGGAGAATGGAAGGCTGGTGAGGAAAGGCCTAAGGCATGGCACTTAGGTAAGAGTGTTGCTCCATCATTGTCTTCAAGGACAGTATGAGGTAGGCACAGCCTTCATTTCCCCTGAAGTGAAAGGGGCTAGGGGAAGTCGCTGAGCGCAGGGTGAAGTGGGTGATCGAGAAGCACCGTGGAGGAAAACTGACACAAAAGTAGACTATTTAGCCATTGGCCCACAGGGAGTTCAGAAGAGGGACTGCTTGATAGAAAGCTGGGTCTCATTTAGGTCCTGTTTTGCAGTCCTGGGAAAAGTTTCTGAAATAAAATCTTACCACTGAGGGAGAAGTCCACGCTGGATGCTCCAAATATGATACTTTCTTTGGAATAGATGGCGACTTCCCTGTCTGCACGGAGGTCGTAGAGGCGACACTGCAGTGCAAACAGACAAGGAAGCACTTAGTCCTGGCTCCAGTTGGTGAAGCGATGCCCACAGGGCTACCAGCAGGTGCCAGGAGCTTGTGTCGTTTGAGGGATAATGAAATACCTCTTTCATTTTCTCTCCTAGTATTTTCTCCCTCAAGCCTGTTTCCTATTAATATCTAAGAATCCCTGGAGATTTAAAGAAACAGTAAATATAGAAGGTTTCTTTGGGTACAAAATCAAAAATGAAATCTTTCTTTTTTTCTGATAAAGGATACATATTCACTGTAGAAAATTCAGAAAAACTCAGAAATGCATAAAGTAGGAAATAAAAGTCACTCTAAATCCTAGTGGTATTTATTAGCGTTTAGGCTATTTCCTTCAGTCTTATTTCTATTTTATGTGTGTATTAAAATGGGATGGATGTTTATTACTTTTATGAGCATAATGTTATGAGCATTTTCTATCATTAAATAATCTTCAAAAAAAAAAACCCCACTTATATTTCTTTTTTTCTTTTTTTTTTTTTTTTTTACGATTTTATTGGGGAATTGGCGGAGGGGAACAGAGTTGGGGAATCGGGGAAGGGGAACAGACAAGTTGCTGTCTTTTTGTTCTTCAGTTTAGTTGCAGAGGATGTTGCTTCACTGTTGGTATCGTCATTGCGCTCTTCCCGGATGAGGCAGATCGGTCGCTGGCCTCTGGATGTCGCTCACCGCGGCTATTGGCAGCTCACACTTGGCTGCCAGCCGCTCACGCTGGCTGCGGGCCACTCACTGTAGCCTATGGCAGCCCACTGCAGCAGGGGCTGCAGCCCACACCATCACCGGGGCTCGCACAGCCCAGCTCCAGGTAGAGCTGTTGTTAGCTGTAGAGGGCAGTGTCACTGGCCCTCATGTGGGATCCGAACCGGGGCTTCTGGCATCCCAAAACCAGCGCTTAACCAATGCGCCACTCGGCCGGCCCCCCACTTATATTTCATTATATATTTTCTGACTACAGAAGTTTTAAATTTTCATTATCATCAAAACTCTCAATCTATTCCTTTGTAATTTCTTTCACACTAGTAAATCAGAATGAAACCCATTATTTATTAAGTTACTTGATATTTTCAGGGCACAAGAAGGTATTTTTTTCCTCTTGAAAAATTGGTCAACATATTTTTTCAATTAGAATCAAAAGCCTTAAAACTAGGCCTATTTTTAGCTCAGTAAACTCATGTCTGAGAATTAATTCTAAAGAAATAATAAGTTCTAAAAATATTTAATTATAGCAGTGTTTTTAACAGAAAAAAACCCAAAAACCTTTAAAAAAGCCTAAATGTCCAAAAATTGAATACTGGTTAAGCAAATGATGGCATGTCCACAACATGAAAAACTATTCAATTATTAAGAAAATATAATGTAGAAAAATGTTTATTGGCATGGGAAAATGTTCACAATTTATTGCTAAGTGAAAAAGGCAAATTAGAAGGCATTAAGTTTAAAAAGAAAAGAGACATTTAGGAATTCACCCAATGGTGATTTTTCTTGGGTAGGGAGATTAAGGTAATTTAATTTTTCTCTGTGTTTTCTTCATTGAATACATACTAGTTTTGTAATCAGAAGAAAGTTATTTTATTTTTTAATTTTTCAATTACAATTGACATTCAATATTATATTAATTTTAGGTGTACAGCATAGTGGCTGGGCATTTACATAACTTATGAAGTGATTGCCTGATAAGTCTAGCACTCGCCTGGCACAATACATAGTTATTACCATGTTACTGACTATATTCCCTACACTGTACTTTACATCCCCATGACTGTTTTGTAACTGCCCATTTGTACTTCTTAATCCCTTCACCTTTTCCACCCAGCCCATCACCCCTCCTACTTCGCATCTCTGTATCTATGAATCTGTTTCTGTTTTATTTGTTCTTTTATTTTGTTTTTTAGATTCCACATATAAGTGAAATTACATAGTAAGAAAGTTACTTAAAAAAAAAAAAATGGTAGGCATATCCCTCTTTCAAATAGGAAAAGCTCTCAATAACTTAGAAACATACCGTAGCATCATCTGATCCTGAGGCAAAGGCATCTCCACTAGGGTAGTATCTGCAGAGAAGAAGTTTGGGGAGAAAAAAACACTTCATTTAGAGTAGTGATTTCCACTCCTGGATGCCCATCAGGACCACCTGGGAAGGCTGTCCTAGGCTGGGCCTTTGGGCCAGAATCTCCACTTCTAGGGACATAAAGACCACTCATTACAGAGGCCAGAAAGGGAGGCTCATCTGGCAGACCTGTTGGCCGCTAGTTTTTTTCCCTGTAAACGGGGCAGTGACACTGGTCTTGCAGTGTTGGTGAGGAGTTAATGAGATACTATGTGTATCTACTCCAGGCACTGAACACAGAGCAGGTCCCCATAGGCATAGTTTCCCCTCGATCAACTCATTCCCAAGACGTGACTCAGAGCTCGGGGATGAGAAAGTGGTTGGAATCGGATACACAGACATTGGAATCGGATACACTGAGCCACATGTAGATCTCAGCAGACCACTGGCTACATGGGATACTTTTGGCAAGTGACTTCATCTTGCCCAGCCTCCATTTCCTCATCAAAAACGTTAGGATGATAATGCACATTCCCTGTTGTAAAGATGGAGTAAGACAGTAGATGCAAAGAATGTGGCATGGTGCCAAATGAAAAGCACTCACTAAACGATGATTATTTCTGTTAGTCATTCTCTTCTCCATAATCAGGCTTCCTGGAGAGAGGGAAGCCTACATTGAGACCTGCTAGAATGCTGGTCATTAGAGGAAGAGGGTACAGGGGAAGCATGGGTGAGAGAATGTGCATTTTTAAGCTGTATTTCAGAATATAAAGGGGTTTATTTTTGTGGCTTTATATTCTATCCTTATATTCTATTGATCTATTCTATCTTAGCAGCTTCATTTACTTATATTAATTTCTGGATTGATTTCCTTTGAGTTTTCTAGGTCATTGCTGCACATGTGATAGTCTTTTTCCTTTTTGCTTATCCCATATTTGAGAGCAGGGAGCTGGACATTTCTAACATTTGTGCTACTGAAGTAAATACACCTTCTTATTTTGTTCTTGCTTTTAAGGTTGAACAACTCTAGTGTTTCCCACTAAGCATAATGAAGATCCTTGGGTGATTATACTTTATAGGCTATCTTGAAAGTGCTACCTTCCAAATTTATATGTCAAGTCCTGACTTCCCTCTTGGGATCCAGTTCATAAACCCTGCTACCTACTTGACGTCTCCACTTGGTTGTATAATAGGCATCTCAAACTTAACTTGCCAAAACAGAGCTCCAGAATCCATGTGCAATAACCACCTCCTACCTCCTACCTGCACTGCCTCGTCTTTCTTGTCTTAGTAAATGGATCACTGCTTATGGTCTGTTGTAAAGATTTGGGTTTCTTAAGCTCATGATTCTTCTCCTATAATACAACCCCTTGCATGTGAAGGTGTCACCTAGCTCTTTTCATGTCACCCTGTGGAACTGGAGCTCAGGTAACCAGCACAAAAATGCTGATACTCTGGATACTGCCATTGCTCTGAGTAATAAACTGTCCTTCATCTCTAACCCAGGAGTCTTGTGTCTTCTACCAGCATCCATAAAATTGCGGCAGCCTAACTGGAGAGCTTGGCAGGTCAGGTAAAATTTCAGAACCTTCCCAATTCCAGACATTTGTCTCTGTGTTTTCTTTAGTTCCAGCCACCATCATTTTTTTCTTGAACTCACACAACAACAACCTTCTAACTGGCCTTCACACTTCCATTCTTGCTCCATACAGTAGCCAGAGTGATTGTTTAAAGGCTAAATACAGATCATGCTAGCTCCCCCAACCCCCAACTCAATTCTCTGGCCTTTTGTTAGGTCCCTTAATATCTCATCTTTGCCCAGCTCTTTGCAAACAAGGCTCTTACATCATCCTGGATTCAATTTAAATGTGACCTTCTCTGAGAAGCATTTCCTGACCATTCTAAGAAATAACCCATCCCATCCCCCTTGTTTTACTTTTTTCATAGCACTTCTCAGTATCATAAATTAAATTGTACATTTGTTTATTTGTGCTTTGTCCTATCTCCTTGTCTGTCTTGTTCACAACTGTATTTCTAGTTCCTGGAATAATTTCTAGCAAATAAGTACTCAATAAATACTTGTTGAATGAAAGAATGAGAAATACTGACTAGATTTACAAAGGATAACATCAACTGCCCCGTAGTACAATTAAATTAAAATTCTCCAAGAGATCTGGACTGCTGTTCAGGCCCACCACCAATCAGCCATTCCTGCTGAGAAGGCCTCTCAACCTGGAGGCCGTTTCTGGGCATTAACCCAAGTCAGGGAGCAATGGAGAACAGAAAGGTAATGCAGACAATCTATTCACTGACCGCACACTGTTGATGTCAGATTCGTGTGTTTCAAAGGCCTGCACACATTGGCCAGAGCGCATATCCCACACCATGGCTTTCTTGTCACATCCCTACAAATGTAAAATTACCCAGAGTTATGACCATTGCAAGGACTGTCTACAGACAGGCATGAAATGCAGTTATGTAACAGTCACCATTTATTGGGTTGTCAGAAAAGTCATGACGCATTTTTGCAATGAAAAACAGAAAAATACATCATGACTTTTCTGACAACCCAATACTTCCCATTAGTAATTGTTTGACAACATGCTTTTCTGAGATTAGCCTTACTTATGGTAGCTTTCCTCAACTAAGCCCTTAGAAGGCCAGAACTAGGTCTTGGCGAGAGGTGGTGGGGAATAAGGACCCAGCTTCTTCCTGTAGCATGTTTTCTTTTTTCACACCTTTCTGAGTTGTGCACTCTCCAGACCCTATTTCTCACCTTCCCCCTAGACAGTTCCCTTTCTTTTCATTCCCACCCCCCACTTCCTCCCTCCTCTTTATCTGTCTCTCTAAGCCCAGAGGGGAGAGCAGGCAGACAATGGGTGCATGGTGGGATCTCCCAGCCTTTCTCAGGTGTGTGGGGCAGCCCTTGAACACAACACAGGTGGAGAGCCAGGTGCTCCTGGGCCATCTGCACCCCAACAGCATGCTGGGCTGGGAATCAGCAAACTAGGAGCCCAGGCATGGCCCATCCAGCAGTTAGCTGGTGGCCTGAGTCATCTCTCTGGGCTTGTGCCTCAACAGCTATAAAGGAAACACTCTCTCTCTGAGTTGCCAACATGACCCAGAGAACCATAAACATGAGGCTCTCACATTATGCTACCATGGTTCTAGGAGAATTTTGATAAATTCCTGCAGAGAGGTCCTGTTGCCAAGCTTGGGTAGTGTGATGTAGACTCTCAATAATCAGATAGAAGAAGGAATAGCTTAAAATCAGTGTCCAAGTTGTTGGTTTCAACTCAGGGGAAAGGGTGGGATGAGGTACCATAACTGATTCTCAGAAAGACCTGCTGTGGGGTCCCGCACTCCAAGTATCTTTACTGAGAATGTGGAAAAATTGTTTTTTGTTCTTCAGTCTAGTTGTGGAGGACATTGCTTCACTGGCCCATGTTGCTATCATCATTGCGCTCTTCCCGGGTAAGGCAGATTGGTCGCTGGCTTCTGGATGGCCGCTCTTGGTGGCTCTTGGCAGCTCACACTGGCTGCCAGCCACTCACACTGGCTGCTGGCCACATACTGTAGCCTATGGCAGCCCACTGCAGCAGGGGCTGCAGCCCACACCGTCGCCGGCAACTCACAGCAGCCCAGCTTCAGGTGGAACTGTTGTTCACCACCTTAGCAATAGAGGGCAGTGTCACTGATCCTCATATGTGGGATCTGAACCGGAGCCCCACTGCTCAGAGCTAGCGTCCCAAGCTAGCTCCTAACCAACGTGCTACTCGGCACAGGAATGACATTTTTATTTTAAATTTTTTTTTTAGCTGAGCCATCCTGCCACCTGTTGGCAGCTCAGTGGCAGCTCAGCTTGGGCTGGGCATCGAACTGCTGTTGCTCAGAGCTCAGCTCGCACTTCTGAGTGAACTCTTAACCAACTGAGCCACTCAGCCGACTCAGGAATAATGTTTTTAAATGTGGCAGATATGTGCCTTGAGTTGCAGCATTTATACCAGGGGACTATTCCAGATCTCTCTGTAGACTGCTGAATGTCAGTGGTGGAATGGGAGACCCTCACATCCAGCACTGTAACTGCCCAAGTGCCACCCTTGCTGTGGGAGCTGGGGGTGCAGTGGGGAGCTGCGGCCCCTTTCAGGGACCTGTCCAGTCTATATCCCAGAATTGATAAGAACTGCCACCACAAGCCCCCCTAGAGACCCCTAGGGATTTTCCTTGGGCCCTTACCCCAGACACGAAGGTGTTTCCTGTCTCTGAGGGGGCCAGGTCCAGGCACAGCACGTCAGCCCCATGTCCATGGAAGCTCTGCAGCAGCTGCCCACTCTCCACGTCCCACAGGGCACATGTCCCATCACCGCTTGCCGTCAGGATCTGCCCGAAGAAAAGGACAGGAAGGGCGCTACTGTCATCACTACTGCTATCGGGGGAAGAGTCCATCAGATGCTTAATGTTCCACAGGGAAAAGGAGGCTCCTTAAACATGTAGACACACCTCGCTAAACCTGGATTCAAGGGCAGAAGTGTTTCTCCCATACTGAGAAAGAAAAAGTCCACTTGCAGTGCCTTCACTGACCTTGAGGTATGTTTATTTTTTAAATTTATTTTTTATTCGGGAACAATGTGTTTTTCCAGGACCACAGCTCCAAGTAGAGTAGTTGTTTCAACCTTGGTGTTGTGAATCCCACGCTCCAACCAACCGAGCTAACTGGCCGCCCCACCTTGAGCTGTGTTTATGTGCCTGCCCCCTCTAGAGTCCGAAATCCAGAAGGCCTCCCTGCTGTACCTGCAGGGCCCTATGCCTTCCTGGTGTGTAAGACGTGCTCTATGAATATCTGAATGGCCACACCCACCACTGTGCAGGCCAGACACATAAAAGTGCTTCTCAAACATTAATGAGCACCCCAGTCTCAGTCTGCTTGCTAATACAGAGTCTGGCGTGGGACCTGAGATTCTGTAGTTCTTACAAACTCCCAAGTGATGCTGATGCTGATCACCAGACCCTACCTGGAGCAGCAAGGGTTGAGGCAGCATGTTGTTAGACACATTGTCCTATTGTTGCTTCTACCCAGAGCAGGGTGCTGCCCCAGAAGCTCCTCAGGGCCACTGAGAGGTACTGACAGGCACGCACAGGGCCAACAAGTGTCTGCTGTGCGACCACATCCAGGCGCTCTGCTAGGCATTAGGGTTTGTCGAAAGACTGGATCTTGGTCTCTGCTCTCCTGGAGCTCGGTTTAACAGGATTGGGGGTTACATCCAAAACCCACCTAATTCCCTGTCGCCATGTTAAGCAATTCCAGGACCAGGCACACTTTCTTGAGACCAAGTAAAAATCACCTAGCTGCTTGCTCCAGAAAACACCTGGTCCTGCAACTAAACAACTTACCAAGACTAAGCGCTTGTTCATCAGGACTCACTTTGAGACCCTTACCTCATTGGGCTCACCCATCCCAAGCTGTCATGTCATCAACCAGTTTCCTGACCTGAACGACATGCCTTAAAATCACCCAGGCAGGATCCTGAAACCCTCCACATACCCTTCCCCAGTTTCTCCACTTTGAGACACTGTATGCTGTCAACTGGGGGTTCTCCCTTACTGCAGTGGGTCTAAGAAGCTTAGAGATGCTGGATGGCAAGTTTTTCTGGCCGTCTCAGTAGACAACACAATGATCACTAATAACAGAATGTGAGAAGTGCTGAGATGCAGATAGGCCGCTGAGAGAGGCACCAAACAGGCTCTGGCAATACCTGAGCTGCTCTTGATGGATGAGTGAGAGCTGGCCCGGTGGAGGGGAGGGGACAGGAGGGCATTGCAGGTGACAGTGTACCTCTGCACTGAATGAAAGGTGTGCCTGTACAGAGAATGAGGACTTTAGCCTGTAGGCAAGAAGATGCTATGGAAAGCTTCCAAGCCCAATGATGAGATCAAGGATATATTTTTGGAGCCTCTGTCAGGTCAGATCAGCTATCCATCAGCAGCCTCTGTATGGCTTATAAGTACAAAGGCTGGTCCACGCTGGGGTGCCTGGGGAAAGGCATGGGGGCAGAGCTAGGGCTCTAATTTTTGTTATTGCCAAATTTTGCATGAGGCTTGGGCTCTGGCTGGGCATACCTTTGTGGAGTTGGGAGAAAGGTGGTGGGACCCAGGGCTCACGGGCTCACATACCTAGCTGACTGCATTGCAGTACCCTTGAGCCAGTTTGGTCCTGAGAAACCATGTGGGGAACTACAAGGGTTAAAGCCCTGGGTAGCAGAGCCTCCCTATGCCCCAGCTTCCGGCTGCTCAGGGCCTGGGTGAGGCCCGGTGACAGTGCAGGAAGTGGCCATTACAGTGCAAGTGCCCACAACAGGGGGCCCTCTGGGGGTGGTAATTACTGATAGCTGAGGGAAGAAAACAGGAACCAGGCCTTAAGGCATTCTAATTTCTATGCTGGTGGTTTTCACCCCGCCTTTCCCTCGCCCTCCTTCATGCTCTCTCCCCTTCTCTCTTGCATGGTAGGCCTAGAACTTATAAAGAGTCTCCTTCTGCAGGGAGGGGACACATTGTAAGGAGGAGAATCTGCCCCCACCCTGGCCTTGTGCCCGCAGGCTGCACTCTCTGGGCATGGCCTTCCTGCCGCAGTCTGGGAGGCCTAGCATATCTTTGCAGCCAGGATACGCCACTCTGGAGCATCTCCCTGGAGCAAGAGCTGGGTGTATTCCGGAGCACTCTGGCTTCTCAGGCCTTCCTCAAAACCCAACTCGGGGGATAGCTCTCAAATTTGCGGAATGTTCACGGCTGCAAAGCCCCTGCAGCTGTCCACAAGAGTCCCCCAAGCCTCAACCTCCCTCAAGTGTACATCCAACAAGATGAGCAAGACTGTAAAACTAGCTCATGAACACACAAGACTTGGACCGTGTCTTAATTTGCGGACTTGTATTTTGTAATATGCTACAATTTTCTCCCATCTTTCCTGGCCCACACCCACTGATGCTCCACCCCATTCCTGTTCTAACATTTGCAAAGGGTTAATAATCTCCACTCTTTTTTGGGACACCAGGTCCAAACAATCTGCTTTAAATGATTACCACAGTCTAGCTCTTTAATATGGGAATTTTCCATACCACACTACTCAATCAAAGAAATGAATGGTTTTTGAAAGTTAAAAGTGAATTCTTAATATTTAAACATTTTATTTTATTTATTTATATTTTTTTAAGGGCAGTGTCACTGGCCCTCATATGTGGGACCCAAACCGGGGCTGCTGGCTTCTCAAGCCAGTGCTTAACCACCATGCCACTTGGCTGGCTCAATATTTAAACATTTTAAATATATTTTTGTGATCTTTGTTACAATGGAAGTATAAATAAAAATTAAAAACCAGCCGGCCGAGTGGCGCGGTGGTTAAGCGCTGGCTCGGAAAGCCAGCGGCTCTGGTTCGGGTCCCACATACGAGGGCCAGTGACACTGCCCTCAAAAATAAATAAATAAAAAATAAAATAAAAAACCAAACATTCATTATGATAAATGCACTAAACAAAACCTCTAACTTGCTGTCACTCATTTATTCTGGAATGTAAAGAATCTGCAAGTTTGATACCACAGTCTTAAAACCAGCCACGTGAGGTTTTCTTTTTCATCCTAGATCCCAGAGAGGGAAAGAAGCTTAAGGTTCCTTGGTTCCCTGGTACCGAAGTCAGGCCGTGAGTCTGAATCACCCACAAAGCTTTGTGTTACTATTAATAATAATAAAACAGGAAGAGCTAACACACTGATATTTACCAGGGACTGCACTATTTTACACAAATCATCTCATCTAATCCTGAGAAAGCCTTATGAGGGAGGAATTTACTACCATCTTCACTTTTAGGTGAGACAAACAAAACACAGAGAATAAAACCCTGAATAGGACTGACCAGCTAGCACACAGTGGGGCCGGGATTAGGGCCCAGCTGTCTGACCCCGAGCCAAGACCTGCACCTGCGGAGGTAGCCAGCAAAGCCGGGCGGACTTCCCCTCTATTCCTCTTATCTCCGGGAGCTGCCTGTTAGGAAGAAAGCACTTTCTACCTCACAGGTGTGCCCTTTGATCCCCATGTCCAGCACTGTGGCAACACAGAGTGAGGGTGATGGGTCTCCATCAGAGACACTTTAGATGCCTGACAACTCGCTGTTCTCGCATCCCTCGGGAGTCTTCCTTCATCCAGACTTAGCATCCTCTCTGGCTGCTCCTCAGGCTCCAGGGCATCTGGCTCTGGCCACTGCAGCCAGCTGGGGCCACAGCACCCCTTACTGTACAGTCTGCAAAGCTCCTGGTCACCAACAACAGGCATACACGCTGTACTCCAAGTCTAAACACCCCTCTTGTAAGCAGTTAAACAATGACCCAGTTACCTGGTCTCCCAGTCACCAGCCTCCCCTCCCCTGCTGACATTAGTCAGCTGAAGCCAGAGTGGGTCACGGAGGGCTTTAATCTTTTGCTGTGATGTTTGGATATGTTTTCCTGTGGCTTGCATTATCAACAACAAAGATGTTTTGTATGCCACATTGCATAACATTTTGTAATATATTTTTTATGTCATCAATGCCATTAGATTCTGATTTATCTGTACTTAAATCTAATTGATGCCACTTATTATCTTTTGAGTATATTTTGCTAAAATTCAATATAATGGTAAATTTATTACCATATAACAAAGGTTTAAAATAAAAATAATGTCATTTATATACAAAGCAGCTCAAAATATCATTAATTGCATAAAATAGTTAAAATATCAACTTTTAATCATTTGTGGGTTATTGACACATTTGGAAAAAAAAAACCTGGAATGAATTAATGCAGTAGAAGAGTTAACCCCAAAACTGCCCCAGACTCTGCAATGGCTCCCCTCCATCAATAGAGTCAGCCTAGGCAGTCAGCACTCCTGTGACCTGGCCCTGCCCACTTCTCAGGCCGCCTGCTTCCCACTGCGCTCCCCTCACACCTCAGTGGCAATGCCCTTGCCCTCCAAGGCTGGCCCGGGTGCCCCTGCAGCAAGTTTGTGACCACCCCTCCTGCTCTGAGTTCCCAGCTTTCCCCCCTGTTCGGTCACGATGGCTTCACTGAAGGTCCCTAAGGGCAGAGACGAAGTGTTCTAAGTCAGATACTAAGCCAGGCAGTATCTGGCACGGGGTGATGGGCACCTAGAAAGGTTTGCTGAATACAGGTGAATAAATAAACTGCTGTATGCGTTTACAACTTGTTAAGAAAACAGTCAAAATGTAAAAGTTGTATTGTTTTTACTTTATGGTTTATTCAAAGTAGGGCAGATTTACTCTCTGAAGCTATTTCTTTTTGCATTCGTTAAAACAAGTATAAAACAGGTTCAGTGAGGTGTGTAAAGTGCTAACTCTGAAGCTCAGAAGCTCAGTGAAGCTTTATACAGGTAAGAACCTTGGGACCACCCCTCAGACAGGGAGACAGGAATTCCCACCACCCCAGTAAGTTCCTGGATCCATTCCCACCTCCCCCATGTTAATTAGAGGAGGGTGTCCCATATAGGATGTAGTTTATCTCCACTCTTTCAACAACCAATAGCTCTGACTTTCCTCATTTCTGATTTTTTTTTTTTTTTTTTCTTTTGAGGGCAGTGTCACTGGCCCTCATATGTGGGACCTGAACCGGGGCTGCTGGCTTCCCAAGCCAGCGCTCACCCACCGCGCCACTCAGCCGGCCCTCCTCATTTCTGATTTTATTACAAATAATAATACCCAGTGAAGAACAAAAGGAGCTTCCTGTTGAGCCAAGTGCTGGAGCACACCCCTCCTGTTAAGAGGGACAAGGGAAAAGCTTTCTGTCTTTCTGCAACTTCTCTACCCCTTACCCTCTCCCCAGCGGACTGATCCATCACGCGGGCCCCTTACTTACCTGCATGTCAGAGTTGGTGAAGCTGCAGGCTGACAGGTAATTGGTATGCATAGCAACAGACTTCTTTTTGGCAGCCATGTTTTCATTTTTGTCAAACGTCAGTGGATACACAGAACACTTATTATCCAAACCACTAGCATGGAAAGAAAGAAGTGTCAAAAGTTGATAGAAGGCAACAGAATATGTGTATATTTTCTCATGCACACAAACTTCTCAACGTTTTTCTCATTACCAATATCATGTACTGTAAACCTTTTCCCCAACTTTTACTGTGAAGATTTTCAAATAAATTGAAAGAAAAATAGTACAATGAACACCCAGATCCCTTCACCTAGATTCGCTAACTTAACATTTTGTCATATTTGTGGGAGCAAATTCTGAACCATTTGAATGCAAATTGCAGACATGACATGTTATGTCTAAATACTTCAATTTGTAAATTTACATCTCCTAAAAATAAGAACATTCTCCTCTATCACAACTAAATCATTATCACATCGGAGAGAACTAGCAAAAGTTCCATAACACATGTAATAAGCCATCCAGATTCAATCTCCCCAATTGTCCCCGGGATCCAGAGCCCAATCAAGGTTCACGCTGCAGTTGGTTTTTATATCTTTTTAATATCACTCAATCTAGAACAAGCCCTCCATCTAATTTTTAGTGTGCATAACAAGAGCTCTTAGGTCAGTTGTATTATAGGATGTCACACATTCTGGATTTATCACACTGTTTCTTAATGGTTAGATACAAGTTTAACATTTTGGGCAACAATAGTATATCGTATTCTTATTGTAATAGTATATAGTATTCTTATTGCTTCATTTCAGGAGGCTTGTGATCCTTGTTATACCAAAGCTGGTGATGCCAACTTTGATTACTTGGTTAAAGGGGGTACAATCAGGCCCCTCCATGGTAAAGGTGATTTGTTTGTCATTAGTAATAATCTGTGGTGTGATACTTGGAGACCATGAGAATATCCTGTTTCCCAACAACATTTCGCACGATGCCTTCAGCATGATTACCCTTGTTTGATCCAATATTACTTTAGGAGTATCAAATAGTGATCTTCTAATTTGATAATTCCTTCTGCACTTATTAGCTGACACTTTTCTGCAAAGAACCCCCCTTTTCACCAGTATCATTGTACACCCATGGATTCACTTTTCTCAACTGTGTTATGATCTATTTACTATTATTCTTCCATGTGATGCTCAAATTGTCCTAAAATTCGACAGTGGGGGCCCCTTCAAGCAGCTCGGGTTTCCCTTTGATATAACTCTATTGGTTCTTGAACGTTTCCTTGCTTTCTGCAACAAGAAAATATCTTAGGCTTGTTTTATTCTTGTCCTGCCTCAGACCTACAATCTACCTTACTCCAAGAAGCCCTGCTTCCTTTTAATGGGGACCAATATTCAGGAAGGAGCACCCTCTTCTGGGGATCCCTTTGCCTTTCCAACTGCCTGGGGCTGCAGCTATAGACTGGGGTAGTCTATTATCAGTAATTAGCTTTGGCAAGCTGGTATACAGATCATGTGGGTGAGAATGATTTGCACTTGGCTGTGGTAATGAACCAGCATGCTGTGGACTAGGGGCATCCCTGACCCGTGCAGTGATCCATGCTGAAGCTTCAGAGTAATTTCTGTAGCTCTGTCGAGATACTCATTGCTTAGGGTTACTTGCATAGCATGAGAAGCAGAGCTCTGCAGTGTGATGCATCTAGTGTGGAATCTCTGCTTTAGTATTAACTCATTTTGTGATCTTAGTTATATTTTTTAGGTTCTCTGAGCCTCAGTTTCCTCAACTACAAAATGGTGAGTTCCACCCACCTATCACAAAGGGCTGTTGTAAAGATTATATAAATAGTTCAAACTAGCCCTTGACACATGATAGATGCTCAGTAAATGGTCATTATCATTATTTGTATATTCTTCTTGCTTCCAGGCAAGCAATATGTTTTATTCAACACTGAGTTCTCCTAGGGCACCCAGTCCGCTGCCTTGCACACAGTTGCTCAGAGCAAGTGTACAACACCTGGATGAAGGCTTCTCGGGGGATGTGGCTCTCAAATAAAAAACGTGTGCGTGTATGTGTGTGTGTATAATCAATTAGCCCCCCCCCCCTTTTTTTTTTTTAAGAAGAAGATTGCGTCAATACTGTTGGGAGCTTTAGCTTTCTGATTTGGGACCAACTGAGAGATAGACCTGGTATCAGGCAGATGGAAATAAAATGTCCCCATTATTACCTACAAAGACATTGAGAGAATGTGGCGGAGGTGTGGGTCTGTGTGATAATGGAGTTACAGGGGTCTCACAAAGCCATGGCTGAGAAACACT
The DNA here is from genome assembly GCA_033961575.1 of Aselliscus stoliczkanus. Classification (NCBI taxonomy): domain Eukaryota; kingdom Metazoa; phylum Chordata; class Mammalia; order Chiroptera; family Hipposideridae; genus Aselliscus; species Aselliscus stoliczkanus. Next base: position 104,436,132 of record CM066732.1, read on the forward strand.
ATTTTAGATTATCACTAGAAACTCAAATTAATAACAGTTGCTCTTAACAGTTCTAGGGAAAGGCCGGAGTAAGGGAAATGGTGCTTTTATCTAAGAGGAGGATTCGGGCTTACTCAGTTTAGTTTCTGATGCTCTCTCCTCATCTACTGGACCCCATATTTTTACTTTCACAAATACTCACACCTTGAACTTCCTCTGCTTTGGTTTTCATAACAACCTGTGAGACGGCCACCATGTGTCAGGGCTCAGGTAAACAGAGAGGACTAAGCTGAAGACACCAGCCCTCCCTCCACTCTGAACTTTCTCTGTACCAGGTTGTAACCAGAAAGCGATCTACCTGGGCCGTGTAAAATTGTTTTCATCCCAGACTACCCCCGCTGCTCTCATGGACCCTCCACTGGGTTCCATATAATGAGGGTGAAAATAAATAGCCTAGAACATCATTTTCTAAACTGCTGCTGAAGACACTGTTCACTGTATTATTATATTCATTGTGTACTGCAGAAGGATCCTCCAATATATTCTTTTTGTAATTTAGAACCAGACAGCTGATATCTCAACATTAAATACTGGGAAATTATGTAATCCATCCAACTCTATGCATCTGGTAAAATGAATACCCAGGTAGAAACACATTATCCTAATTTTTTTTTTTTTTAATGTAGAGCATTTATTTTTCCTACTGAGTGGTGAAGAACTGACCTTACCTAATGAGAAGTCTGGCCTTTGGCTCTGATTATTGGAAGATGCTCTCTGATCCCTTGGGATGTCTTGCCTGATGGGAAAGTTGGGCCGGCTGAGTGGCTCAGTTGCTTAAGAGCTCACTCAAGACTGCAAGCTGAGCTCTGAGCAACAGCAGTTCGATGCCCAGCCCGAGCTGAGCTGCCGCTGAGCTGCCAACAGGTGGCAGGATGGCTCAGCTGGAAAAAAAAAAAAAAGGAACATGCTGATGGGAGTGTCTTTGTTGTCTGGGGCTCTGGCCAGCAGACAGCCTAACAGTGTGATTTGTGATGGAGGCTTTGGGACATGTCCTATCAGTTCCAACCTCTGGAGAAACTAGAAACTAAAGGTATTAGCCTGAAGGAGAGACTAAAGAGTAAAGGTCAGCTGTGTGGGCAGCATGGCACCGAGCCCTTATAAAAACTCTGGAGACCAAAGGCTCAGGAGAGTATCCCCAGGTGGCAACCCCCTGGGCATACAGTCACACTAGCTGGGAGGTGGTAATGCCGGACCCCTCCTGGACTCTGCCCTGTGTGTCTCTTCCTGGTTCTCACTGTATCCTTTCATTGTGATAAAACTGTGAGCCTAAGCACTTTGCTGAGTTCATCAGTCGTTCTAGTAAATTATTGAGCCTGAGGGTGGGGACCCCTGAATTTAAAGTTGGTATCTGAGGGGAGGGAAGTGTTGTGGGGACTATGCCTTCGGACTGTACAGTTGGCTAAACTCCTTTGCACCTACTTTGTAATTGTGGTATATACGTGTAAATGTGTTACATATGTGGCATACACATGAATATATATGTTCATATGGTATATATACCACTTTGAGCACCTCTTATAATTGCAGAAGTCAAACGTGATTTGTATTCATCTTTTGTTATTGGTATATATTGAGTATTACAATTAATACAGTTTTTTCCTTTCTTAAAATGTGTATGCATTTTTTTTGGCACTGTGTGTGTGTGTGTGTGTATCTGTGTCTTTCACTGTGGTCACCTCATATCCTTTCAGGAAGTAGATGGGGATGAATTTTATATAAATATTGCCATCTAGTTATAAAATGGAGAAACAATCTACTTTTGAGTTATTTAAGAAATTAAAAAATATGAAATACATGCATGTGAACATGGGTTTCAAAGGTACACTGGGTCTTGGCAAGTGGAGAGAGACAGAGTGGGAAGGTGCCCCCAAAGCAGCCACCCAAAGGAAGGGACACTGGAGATGATGACTTGGGTAACACTGGCTGGAGGAGGTTCAAAGCTTTTGCGTGGAGGCCCAGAGCTTTCATATTTGAAATAAAACTCTGTTCTCCTGCTTATAAAAATAACACATGCTCATTTAGAGAAATAAAGAAAGGTACAAAGAAGAGAAAAATACCCATAGCTGTGTCATCCAGAAAGAATTACTAGTGCATTTTCGGTATAATTCATTACAGCCTTTATACTAATGCCTCTTTTCTAAACATGGCTGAGATTCTACAGTGGAAATATTTCGAATGGTCTCAAAATTATTTAACATGCGGACAGGGCGAATCATGTTGGTTGCAGTTCTCATTGCCAGCCCTGTTAAACTGAGTTCCAGGAGAATGGAGGATAAGGCACCATCTTCCTAGTAACCTGCATGCTCTTAGCGTAACTAAAAAGTTTCCTTTTAATGATGGTATAACATTCCACTCAATTCATGTACCACAATTCACTTAATTTCCTGTGATGGGCATACTGTTTCCCCCTTTTTGGCTTTTATTTTAAATAATGCTAAAATAAATGTTATTATTCATGTTTTTCCCTATATTTTGGATCCTTCCTTTCAAACAAGTTCTTAGATGTAAAATCACTACATCAAAGGTTACCCATTTTTCGAGGCTTCTGATAACACATTACCAACACGCTTTCCAGAATGTCGGCACCAATTGATAGTTCCCACCAACAGCATTTGAGAGGAGAGGGGATAAGTTTAAAATTTATACTACTGTCAGTCTGTAATGAAAATTAATTATGAAAGGGGTTTTTGTATGTGTCTTTTTTTTCTTTGATAAAGTCCAGGGAGGAATTGAACATATTGTTGGCGTGTTTTTGCCCATATGACAGTCCTTTATGGCTAACTAGGAAACCGGAGGAGCTGCTGGCAACCCTACTTACCCGCATGCAATAGCACATCCCGACGGGGCGTACGCACACGCCATCACCCACGTGCAGGGCATGGTGACTGCATGCTCCTGAAACACAGTGTGCACCGTTCACAGAATAAACGAGGGCAGAGTCTACACAAATGTCTTCACTTTTAGTTTTTACCAAAATAAATAAATAAATAAATAAATAAATTGATAAGTAAAAATCACTGGTATTCCTATTGAATTACAAGTTCAAATGACAGTTTCAAAGGGCCGTGGAGTGGGAGTAACAATTAGCTTGAGACTGACAAGGAGACTCAGCCCCCTACAATCAATCAGACTTCATGTCATATAGCCTAATAGTTAAAATCTCAACTAGCAAAAAATATATCCTTAATGTTTAACTTCTTTTTTAATGTTATACTCCCCTTGTTCTTCTGAATGAACACTGGGGCTTCTTTTCTTTAAAAGGTCCATCCGAATTTCATTTGATATATACTTCACCATATTTACAGATTCCCCCTATTTTTAAAATATGTGCTTGAATGACTTTTTACATGTATAAGTCTGTTGACTTGTGAGTATGTAAGAGCCTGCTATAATGCAGAATATGGACACTGTTTGATTTGAGACAGATATAGGTCTCCTTTTTTAATAGAGTGAAAAGGAAGACTTTCTAAGTAAATATTGGAATCCATATTTAATACACAATACTTGTGATTGTAAATGCCACTACGATGTAGGCATGCACACACCTACACATAGATTTCTGTCTCTCTCTTTAGTTAAGAGTCTAAATTCAGGTCTAATATGGGTGCTCAGGCCAGAGTTGCAAGGGGCTCACACTCCACTGCATCCCTGGATAGAGCAGTTCACGCCCCTGCAGCCTGGGCTTCCCCACCCATCATCTGCTCAGTACTATGGAGCCTGGCCACAGACCGGGAGGGGAGAGAAAGCTGAGGATCTGAGTGCCTTCTACCATCACTCAGAAGAAGACATGCAGCTGCATGTGGGAATGTGGCCAGTTTTCCAGGCCATGCCCTGCCCCTCTTTTTTTGTACCCTCTGTGGTGACTGTGCTTGCTCTTCTCTGGGTGAGGGGTTTCAGCTCGAGAGAGAAATGAATGCTACAGTGGGCTGTGGAGCTGTCCGAACATAGATGGGCTTTCCGTTCCCAGACAGGTTCCCCAAGAGGCAGGGAATGAGGACAGGGCTGGAGAGCTGGGGTTCTGAGGCGCCTCAATGCACTGGGGACACCGCTGTACCTTGTTAGTTGTGAAGGAATCCCACACGATCACCTTCCCATCCTGGAAGGAAAAGAGTGAACAGCTCAGTTGTTGTCAATAAGTCCACTTTCATTGTAACCACTGCCGCAACCTACACTGGGGGTGTGGGGAGTGACTAAGAAGTCATCTACTTGTAATACAACCCCACCGGATATAAATCCACATGAGCCCTCATCCTTGCAACACAGTTACCTGCCCAGATGTGGTGTGCAGGTTCTGGGCCCCCAGGCTCTGGCCGAGGGAGGAAGAAGATGGCTGAGCTGATTCCTTCAGCTCATGGCGCCCCCAGGGACCCTCAGAGATAGTGAATCTGCTGCCCCTATGGCAGGTTTGCTTTTTTAAATCACTCAAGCATTTGGAGCCAAATATGGTGAAGGAGGCGGTGGGGGTGGGGAATCTGAGTGCCATGTGGGGAAATGTGGGGAGCCATTATCTGTGTCACCAGATAATCTGTGTCATTCCGATTATCTGAAGTGACACAGATGCTTGCTTCACATGATTGGATGGCAGATTTCCATATTCATGCTGTGTGTGGCTAAGCGGTCCTGAAATAAGGTCAGAGTTGGCACTTTTGGGCCTTTCAAGATTCCTAAGTACATTGGTTCTTCTGGTCTAATTTCTCTGACTAAACACCCAAACATGACGTATGGGGTAGATTAGGTAACACAGCAGAGAACAGAGCAAGGGGTGCAGGCCTCTCTTGGGGTCTTCCACGCCTGGAGTTCCTGCTTGCTGGGCTGGGGTGCTGACTCAGTGCATGGCCCACGTCAGCATTCACTTTGGTGGTTCCCTCCCCTGCTCTGCCTGCCTGTTCCCACTGTCCACCCACTGTGCACTCTGGAGAGAAAAAGGCACCCAAGAGGCCAAAATCAATCTCATAAAACTAAATGGAGTCCTCTCCGTGAGCACAGATTTTTACACCAGGGGCCTGCGTACCTGGAGAGACTGTGCCTCCATCCCAATCCTGGCCCACACAGTCAGGTTGATCAGCCTCCTGCCTTTTAACGGAGAAGGGCTGCTCTGAGTCACTCAAAGTCTGTTCCAGAGGCTTCCTGCAGTTTCCAGCTTCCTCCCACACCCCACCCCACTTGTCTTCTCTCTGCAGCAGAAGTGGATGGATGGAGCGTGTCAGCCCTTCTCGCCTCCCTCCCTCCCTCTCTAATCAGGGTAGTACATGAGTGACAGAAAATCCAACACCTATTATACTTTTAAGGATTAAAAAAGCTTAAAAGGCTAGGTAGCAAAAGGTACATCTCAGTAACCACTTTGTAAAAATGACTATTCAAAAAAAAAATGTCTAAAAATAAATGCTCTAAAAGACAAATATATGGTTGTGACAGGGTGGTGGAAGCCTTTCCGGTGTTCTCTTTACCAGTGTTTCTTCAATGTGGTAAATACAAAAGTGATACATTTTTTTATGAGCACAAAAAGAGCAAGTGCAATGCAACATACTCGATTTATCTGTGACACATAGGAGATTAATAACCCCTGTCCTATCAAACACAACACTGACATAGATGTGAGAGCTTGTGGATTATTTAGAATATGCACTGTTTTTATACTTAAAAGGGTTAGTAAAAAAAACCCAAAAACCCACACTGTCCTTTGAAAAAGCTGGGCTGACGGCAGAGGTGCGGGAAGCCCAAATTGGCCTTAAAGATATATGACTTCAGCTTCTCGTTCTATGTTCAATGCATATAACATCGAAACAAACATAAAAAGTACTAAGCAGTGGTAGCCAGCCTCCTGCTACTCTCACCCTTGTGTAGGGCCCTCCATCCTTACATCAGAATTGGTCTATATGACCAATGGAATACAGCAGAAGGAATGGAATGTCACTTCTGAGGCCAGGTCATAGAAGAGCTGGTCACAGAAGCATGGCTTTGGCCTCTGTCTCCCTCTCTTGAATCACTTGCTTTGGGGAGCCCAATTACCATGGTCCTGAGCAGCCTATGGGAAGGTCCATATGGTACGGAACTAAGACCTCCAGCCAAAGGCTATGTGAGTGAGCCGTTTTGGAAATGAGTCTCTGCCTTAGTCAAGCTGTCAGATGACTGCAGCCCTGCCCAACATACTGACTGCATCCTCATGGCGGTCCTGAGCCACCCAGCTCAGTCACTACGGACTCCTGACTCTCGGAAGCCATGTAGAAGAAATATTTGTTGTTTTAAGTTACTAAAATGTGGGATACTAAGTTATCCAGCAATAGATAACTAATATGTAAGATGTAAAAATAAACTGTTTAACTATATAAAATGAATGAAAAATTATACTTCGCAAAATCTATACCTTATATTTGTTCTTTAAAGGCATAAAAATCGCTAAACTTATGCCCTCAATTGGGGGGGGGGGCAAAAAATGCTACTATTTTAGAAGTGCTTTCACTCACAAATAAGATTATGAAACATGCTTAGGAAGAAATAGAGTTTACACTGTTTCAATTATTACCAATTTCACATCTTTCAAATGAGTGAAAGTCTGCAGTATAAAAGAGAATGCTGAACCCTGCTACACTCCCGTCTTTTGGAGAATAAGCAGAATCATGAGGATCAGAAAGGGTGTTCTGGAAAGGACGGCTCTTGTCCCCCTTAGCTACAAAATCAGAACCCTGCTCCCCATCACACAACAGGTGCAACATACCTGTGATGAGCTCACGATTCTCCTCTTATCTTTGCACCAGTCCATGCACAGCACTTTGTTCCCGTGGCCTTTGAGGGTCCTTCGGGTCTTCATGACAAACTGCCCCAGGGCCTCCACCCGCTCTGCCACCTGGTGCACTGGAAGGACAAGGCCATGGTCAATTCCGTTACCAAGGACCAGGCTCTGAGCTACACCCGGAGCCGGGAAAACTTGGTCTTCTCTGTGGCCACGGCTGGAGCCTCCTGTTCTTTACTACCATGCCCTCACAGGGGCCTCTTTTAACCTCAGTAGAGGGCAGAGACAGCACTGTCATTCTCTCTTTGTGTTTAAGGCCCTGTAGTTTTCAAAGTATTTTCATCTATGCATGTTGAGGGACGAAGGACAAAGATCATCTCGTGTTTGTGCAGCACTGTATAGAATTCTCCAGTGGAAGGTCTACAGCTCTGCGAGGCGGGCAGGGCAGCAGCAGACTGAGGCTGCTATTTAACAGATGAGGAGACTTGGCTAATAATACAAGTTCATGAAACTAACTGGCAGCAAAGCTAGGACTTGGGGTTGTTTTACCTACCACTTTCCAGTCACAAGGAAAAGTGGCTTTACAAAAATTGTCCTGGCAGGTGCCATCATGTGCACTCATACTGCTAGATGGCAGGCACTGAGACTCTGAACTGACCCTCCCATGCCTAGCACAGGCCTGGGACACGGTAGGAGACCCATTCACGTGCTGCAGGAAAGAATGAAAGAGCAAACCACCAAATGGTACACCCGTGGGTTTAATGAAAACTTACAGTATGGGTAGAGATCAATGCACTATCCTAACAGTCTAAACCTATGATCTACAGAAGGTGCCTATACCAGGAAGGAGTTCCAAAACTCAGCCTCTCAGGGCTGGGGCCACAGTTTCTTTCCTGAGGCTAAGGAAGAACCTTTGAGGGGCTTGTAGAGAGGCTGTCACTGAGGAGTCTCAGTGAGACAAGGTCCCACGAAGTAGTGGAAAGGGCCGCAGAGACTGTCTCGTCCAAGCCTGTCATCGCGCAGGTGAGGAAACCCAGGCAGGGGATCACATGGCTTCTCCCCCTTGTGGGGTGCCACTCCCTTTCTGGTGGAGGCTGTGTTCATGCCTCCTTCCTCTAAACCTCTCAGCTGGGCCTTTCTTTAGTGGGGAGCTGCTGACACTTACTGGGGGGGGGGTGTCCACCTCCCTTACTTCAGGAATCTGGGAAGGGAGGGGCTGGCTCCGAAGCCCAGTGACAACAGCGCTCCAGCTAGGGAAACCCTTCCTTCCTTCTTTCCTGTCCTGCTCCATCCCTTCCTCTCTCCCTCTTTCTTGTAAACACTTCAGTGTATATTTCCTAAAACCAAGGAAACCCTCTTATATAACCAAGTATAATTACCACAGTCAGAAAATTAACACTGAAACAATAATCCATGGGGGAATCCTGAGGTTTAACTGGGAAAGCAAAGAATGTGTCATTATTAAAGGACCTAGCAGGTTATCTGCCAGGACAGGAATCAAAAATGTAGACTTGCAGTACTAGGGGCTGGGGGCTAGAAAGTCAGACAACATAACCCCGGGGAGAGAGCGCTTCTGAAATGGAAGGGCCGGAAGGGCCATGGAAACTAGAGATAGTGTTTAGGATAGGAGAGAAGCGGAGAACGAAAAGAGGTTATGGAGAGGGATGTTTCCTGATTTATTTTAATAAAATTATAGACATGCATACCCACTGAAAATGATCAGAAAATAGAAACGTAGGATCACTTCTAATTCTGCTTAGCGCAACCATTCTTTTTTTTTTAATTTTATTTTAATTAGCTTCAGGTGTACAACACAGCGCAATAGTCATATTTTTTTACCCCTCAAAGTGACAAACCCCCTCCCCCAATTCTCCCCCCGACTCCTCCCCCCCATATCATACTATCTATTACAATTCCTTTGACTCCCTTCCATCATATAATCCACATTCCGTGATTATCTATATATTCAATTACAGAGCCCAAACATTCTTTTTTTTTTTTTTTTTTTTTTTTTAAAGATTTTATTGGGGAATCGGTGGAGGGGAACAGCGTTGGGGAATCGGGGAAGGGGAACAGACAAGTTGCCGTCTTCTTGTTCTTCAGTTTAGTTGCGGAGGATGTTGCTTCACTGTTGGTATCGTCATTGCGCTCTCCCGGATGAGGCAGATCGGTCGCCGGCCTCTGGATGTCGCTCATCGCGGCCATTGGCAGCTCACTCCGGCTGCCAGCCGCTCACGCTGGCTGCCGGCCACTCACTGTAGCCCATGGCAGCCCACTGCAGCAGGGGCTGCAGCCCACACCATCACCGGGGCTCGCACAGCCCAGCTCCAGGTGGAGCTGCTGTTAGCTGTAGAGGGCAGTGTCACTGGCCCTCATGTGGGATCCGAACCGGGGCCGCTGGCATCCCAAAACCAGCGCTTAACCAATGCGCCACTCGGCCGGCCAAGCCCAAACATTCTTAACATTCAGTGTATATCCTTGCAGACCTTTCCTCTGCATATATGCACACATGTATATGTGTGTAAGCAGATTACAAACCACATACAATTTTGGGGACCAGCTTTTTCTGCTGATATACAGAGGGTGCCAAACAAATGTATACATATTTTGAGAAAGGAAAACTGTATTAAAATTGTAATACTCAATATATACCAATAACAAAAGATGAATACAACTCACGTTTGACTTCTGCAATTACAAGAGGTGCTCAAGGGGTTACGATGAGTGTCCAGATACTCCTAATTACGGTGAACTACTGCTTGAGCAACATTGACACCAAAGTGTCCACTTTTTTTTGGCACCCATGGTATTTGTGGGTGTCTTTCCATGTCAAATGTCATTATCTATCATTTTGAATGACTGCGTAACATTCCACTGTATGGATGGACCATGATCCAGAATCTGCCCACTGGGGGACACTTTGTTTCCGGGCTGCCTGATGCCTTGTGCTGCTTTAGTCCTTAGATAAATTCCAGTGTGTGGCATGGCTGAGTCAAAGGGAAAGCACATTTTTATTTATTTTTTATTTTTTATTTTTTAAAAGAAATCTCCTTCACATTTATTTATTTATTTATTTATTTTGAGGGCAGTGTCACTGGCCCTCATATGTGGGACCGAACTGGGGCAGCTGGCGTCCCAAGCCAGCGCTTAACCACCGCGCCACTCAGCCGGCCCGGGAAAGCACATTTTTAAAGGCTTTCCACGCATGTTGCCATTACCCACCATTTACTGCATGTCTCCTGGGTGACAGGTGCTGGGCTGAGAGCTTTACACATAGCCTGAGGATACAGGCTTTATCCCCATTTCTACAGAAAAGGAAGCTAAAGCTCCAAGAGGCTAAGGACCTTATGCACACACACTCGGATCCAAGAACAGATAAACACCTCCCAGAGGGAGGTAAGCTCTGGGCAGGTGGCTGAAATTCTTTAGAAAATCAAGGACTAAGGGATGCAGTGATAATGGCTTCTCAGCCCAGAAGACAACCCAACCTTGGACCCGCCATACTTCCTGATAGAGTCTGAGCAATAGGGCAGACAGGGACTCTAGGCCAGGAGTTAAGAAACCCGCCCTGGTCCTGGCTGGGAAAGTGGTGGAAAGCTAGAGCCAGAAGAGACCTTAGCAACTCAACAAGTAGGGCTGAGCACCGCACCTGGGAGACAGGGCACCAGGGCTGAACCATCCGGCCTGGAGCCTGAGGTCTGGCAGTCCACTGGAGTTGTAGAAGTCCCTTTCTCCCTGCCCTTCTCCACTTCCTCTTAGAGAGAAAATCTTACTAGAATTCCATTATAGAAAATAGGGCAGAGCCAAGCTGGTAAATAGAGAGCGGAAGACGCCGGGCTCAGAGGTACATCTATCTGCTCAGCATGCCTCTCACCCCTGGCCCCCGAGGTCCAAACAGCAAGTGTGCAAGCCAGTGAGCTGCAGCCGCCCTGTCACTTCTCAGTAAAGGAAAATGAGGCCCGAGGGGAGGACACACTTACAAGTTAGTGGTAAACAAATGTCTCCTCTGAGCCTGTGTCTCCTCCGTAAAACAGGGTGAGAAAAGTTTATCTAGATGGAGGCTTCGAAATCATCTAGAATCCTTGTTTTAGCAAGGATTAACTTTTCATCAAGATGGGGCTTCCTCTCAACTTTCAGGGAATAGTTTTGCTATTTATTTTATAATCTGTGCACATTAACTTAAAATATATAGTGTGCAGGTCACTACTCAAGAATTCAAGTCATGGAACTTCATAAAGTGAAAATATGCAACAGGGCCCTTCTTGTCCATGGAAAAAAATGTCCTGAGCATAGATAGGTTCTAAAAACTCCCTGAAAATAAACATTGTGAAGTTATTGTAAATACCAAAGACAAGATCAAAGACAAGGGAGATGTCTTAAATAGGAAAGTAGAAGTATTTTAAAAATGATCTTGCATCACTTTCTATATTTTGCACCAATATACAGTCTTTTGATGGCCACTGTTTGGTAGATCAAAGGAATAAAGGAGGAAAAATTACCCAAAGCTAATTTTAAAAAACTCATTCTGATTCTACCTCAAGGTAGAATGGGGTGGGATGTATACACACCCTCCAACACCTGGATGGAAGGAAAACATCTAAAGCATATTACCTCACTTGAATTTGTCAGAGATTTTGAATTGCCTTAAAACCATGTATTAACCACACACAGAAAGTCCTACCCTGAGTTCCCTAATGAAAATTTAGAAGGGTTAATACACTATGGTACAGCATTTAAAATGGAATCCTATGAGAAATACCATGTAATAATTTTTAAACGGTGACATTAAAAAGAACGATGGGGAGCTCTTCAATCCATGTGTTAAATTAAAACTAGGCTCTGGGCCGTCCGAATGCCGCGGTGGTTAAGAGCTGGCTTAGGATGCCAGCGGACCTGGTTCGGATCCCACATATGAGGGCCAGTGACACTGCCCTCTACAGCTAACAACAGCTCCACCTGAAGCTGGGCTGCTGTGAGTCCCCAGGGACGGCATAGCTGCAGCCCCTGCTGCAGTGGGCTGCCATAGGCTACAGTGAGTGGCCAGCAGCCAGCGTGAGCTGCCAACAGCCACTGTGAGCGGCCATCCAGAGGCCGGCGACTGATCTGCCTCATCCGGGAAGAGCACAATGATGATACCAACATGGGCCGGTGAGGCGACGTCCTCCACAACTAGACTGAGGAACAAAAGGACAGCAACTTCTCTGTTCCCTTTCCCCAATTCCCCAACGCTATTCCCCTCCCCCAATTCCCCAATAAAATCTTAAAAATAAATAAATAAATAAATAAAATAAAACTAGGCTCCAAATCTATACCTACTACAGTATTAAGTATGCATATAGATACATACACAAACATAAAAACATAAGCTATGAAAAATACATCAAAATATTAAAAGTGGCTACCTCTGGGGTGTGTGGTTATGGAGGACTTATTTTCTTCTATATTTCAAAATTTGCTACAGACAGCATTAGTTTATTATGACGTTATTCTAGAAACATTTGCATTGGCTAGCTCATATGCATTATGAATGCAGAGGAAAAGTATGGGGGGAAGAAATGAAAGGCAGGCTTGCTTTCTGCTCCCTCTGGTGGCTGCAGGCAGCATATGCAAGGGCAGCCGGAGAGGGGATAATTGCAGGGAAACTCACTTCTATACGAAACAGTACAGGCAGTGTGAATCAACACATTCGCTTCAGACTAATCCAGAAATTTGGTTTTACTAGATTTCTCCCTACACCACAATATCAGAATCGTCCAGGGCTCCAGCCATAAAACCTGCCCAAAACAACAACAGAAAAATTGAGCTACTTTAAAATGGACCTGGAGGGCCGGCAGAGTGTCTCAGTTGGTTAAGAGTTAGCTTAAGAGCGCAAGCTCTGAGCAACAGGGTCTCCAGTTCGATTCCCACATGGGCCAGTGACGCTGCGCCCGAGCTGAGCTGCTGCTGAGCTGCCAACATGTGGCAGGGTGGCTCGGCTGGTGAGAGCACGTGCTCCTAACAACAAGACTGCCTGTTTGATGGTGGGTTATGCCCACCTGCAATTAAGATTGAACACAGCACCTTGAGCTTAGAGACCACAAGCTGCTGATAGGCATCCAGATGGTGACTGGCGCCCTCCACAACGAAGATTGGAGAACAACAACTTGGCCGGTCCTCCTCCCCAATTCCCCAACACTGTTCCCCTCCCTCAATTCCCCAATAAAAACAAAACAAACAAAAAAAAATAAAATGGACCTGGATCTGTTATGCCAGAGGAACTGCCTTGCACATCTTATGCCTAAAACCACTGGAATGTTAAAACAGGGCAAAATAACCTTTGGACTGGGGCTAACGCAACACTGTGCCCCAAAGAACTGTTTGCAAAGATAAGAAGAAAGCAGTTATTATGACTACTGGACTGATGACCAGGAGACTGAAAATTATAAACATTGTTTAGCATTACCATCACTATGCTATATTATCTGCACCAATGGAAATGTCTTCCTTCTATTGATGTATTTGTTCCCCTTTCCTGTTTCATAAATACCCATTACCTTTGTCTCCTAATTGGGACATTACCTGGGCTTCTGCCTGAATCAATGCTTCCCGAATAGCTATTCTTATTGATCTCAAATAAAGGTTTGTTGCCTCACTTTGAAAGACCTTTTTATTTTTAGGTTAACAAGTCTATACACTGTCCAGAATTTTGCTTCCCCCCCACCACAAAATATTGACACCTTTTCATTTACACACATAGATTTACTTTTTTTTCCTTTTTAGCAAATCTCAACTTTCTGCGAGATGGCCTGGCATGGTGAGGAGAGCTGTATTAGGAGCCTGAACCCTGGCCCCTCAGAGCAGCTGCATTACATTAGGGAAATCCCCTAACCCTTCCCTGGATCTCAGCTGCTTCCTCATCAGTAAGGAAAGGGGGTGGGGTGGTTGGGAGAAGAAAACTTTTGTGCCTGAAGACTGAGGATGAAGCAGGTGACCCCTCTAGATTTAAGGACTGTAGGATAGGCCCTCCACATCCTATCCCCCAAACCTGTGAATATGGGACCTTATGGGGCAAAAGGGAGCTTGCAGATGTGATTAAGGATCTTGCGATGGAAAGATTTTGGATTATATAGGTGGGCCCAGTGGATTCACAGGGTCCTTATAAGAGGGGGGATCAGGGTCAAAGAAGGAGATATGATGACAGAAACCAGGTTGGAGTGACGTGGGGCCACAAGTCCAGGAATGCAGATGGCCTTTAGAAGCTGGAAAGGCAAGTAATGGACTCTCCCCTAGTGCTCCCAGGAGGAACGCAGCCCTGCCAGCCCATTTTAGACTTCTGACCTCCAGAACTGTAACAGAATAAATTTATGTTGCTTTAAGCCACCATGTTTGTGGAAATGTCTACAACAGCAATAGGAAACTAGTACAAGATGTAACCTCATGATTCTAAAATGCCTTAGACTCAAGCAAGGAAGCACTTGCAAATGGTAGAAGGCAAGTGAAAGGGATAAGGAGAAACATCCAGGGCAGGAAGCTCTGGGGAAATAAGGGAAAGGCAGGGACAGGCTCGTGGGGCCTCAGGCTGCGGAGTCTGATGTAGGCTGGCTTCCACTAGGGCCACCCACATAAGCCACTTCCTGTATGGATGCTGTCTGGGGGTCAAAGGGACTGAAGGTGAAGAAATGAGGGTCTGGAATTGGGGCAAGTTCACTTTTCCTCCATGTTTATGTTCTACAATTTTGTTGTGTTGATTTTTTTTTAAGTCGAGAATTTGGGCAAATCAGAGCTAACAGAAGGCTGACCAACTGTCCTGGTTTGCCCAGGGCTGAAGAATGCGGGAATTTCTGTTATATTACTGAGCCCCAGGCAAACTGGGATAACTTGGTCACTTTAAGCTTATGGCCTGAAGAGGTTTCTCCAACTGGGGTAGGGGTCACAGGGCCACCTGTATAACACCACCAAAATGTAAAAATGTAAGAAAGAGGCTGAGAGACTGGAAGAGCGAAAGCCCAATGATCCTAGACCATGGGGATCTCCATCGGGAGAGACTGTGGTCAGAGACGAAGGAGTTCTGAGGGCTAACAAGATCCCAGGGGGCAAGGGGCCTGTGTGCTAGGAGGGTCACCCCTGTGAACGCTGAAGACACTGGGAATGGGTCAGGGCTTAGGGTCAAAAGGAGAGTTCAAGCCATGTGCCCAAGTCCATAAGAAATGAGGGAGCCTGGCTGGGAGGTCAGATGACAGCCCTGTGGGGGAGGAGGAGAGGGAGGGCAGTCAAATGACAGGCGCCTCAGAGGAGCCAGGATTTTCTACAGGAGTGGGGAGTGCTCTGGAAGCTTCAGGGGGCATAAACAGGAACACAACCACATGACTTCTGGTCTTTTCAACTCAAAAATTCTGACTTACAGGCAGGTGAGGATAGATCCTTCTACTGTGGATCCAAATATGGCCCTGGCCTTTGAGGGCATTGTGTCCTTGGCAGGACGGGGGCTCCTTGTTGAAAAGCTGCATCTTGACTATCTCTCTGCCTTAAGGCGATTTATAAATTCATAGAAAAGGCTGAAAAATATCCCAGTGGGCACTACTAAGAGTTTCTGGAGAGCCCCTCTGAACCAAGCATAAAGCTGAAGTGAGGCTGTCTGCGCTGGAATCCTGATCCCACCACTTACTAACTGGGTTCTTTCTGAAAGTCCTGTGACCTCTCTGTGCCTCAGTTTCCTCATCTGTAAAATGGAGAAATCAGACCTACCTCAGAGGCACTAAAAAGCACACTCATTGCATCATCATCACCATCTGCAGAGTGTAGGAGTTTGCAAAGCGAAATGGGGAAGACTCTGTTCTATGCCTCCCCATCTCCATTCCTTGCTTCTCCCCTATAACAGAAACTCAGCTCCGTCTGGGGATGACAATGTGCCCAGCTCACTTCTCCCTTTCCCAGCCTTCCCTTGCAGTAGCCATGTGACCTAGTCCTGGTCAATGAAGGTGTAAACAAAAATCTGTTGGGGAGAAAAAAGGTTTAGGGGAACACTTCTGCTTTCCTGATAAAAAGGAGAAAGAAAGGCTGGTAACAACATTCCACCTTCTTTCTGCGCTGGATACAGGGATGATGTTTGGAGCTGTGGCAGTGATATTATAATCATGGGGCAAATGTCATTGCTCACAGGGTGGTGGAGAAGAAAGACAGAAGTGTGGGTCCCTGCTGGCAGCTGAACCGAAGCTGGTGACTGCCTTCCCTTGTTCTTGTTAGGTAAGAAAAATAACTCCCAATTGGCTTCACTGTTTTAGTAGGGGCTTATGGTTATTTGTAGCTGGACATGTTTCTAAATGACACAGGGGCTGAGGGTGCTTCCTATTTAAAGGAGGCCCCTTCCAAAAGCACAGCATACTCCAGAATCAGGTCACCTGCTTCTATCAAGGAATTTTCAAAGAAAGGAATCAGGTGCTAAAGGACCTAACATGAACCCCATTTTTCTTTACTAAATAGAATTTAAAGGGGGTGGTACCAAATAGGGGTGGCAGGAGCACAATGTAATGGTGTGCCTGAGTTGCTCAGCAAAGGGGAGCTGCCACTCTTAGAGCTGAAAAGCAGATCAGGCCTCATCCCCAAGCTTGGCCCCCAGCCCGAGCTCTGCTGAGGATGAACCACTGGGAGCAGTAAGGGCAAGCTGATCCAAGAGTTATTTCACCTGGCTGTTTAATTGCTCACTCATAAAAAAAAAATCACAAAGCCTGTTCTGAATTATGGTAGTGGTCAATAACGAAGTTTGTTTAAGACTGTTATTTGCTCTTTGATGTTAACCACACCGCATTCATCCAAAAGCTTTTTAAACAGCCTTTTAAATGAACTACATGGCTGGATTTGGTAAGTTCCTCTGCTTCCCTTTCCCCATCCGGCTCTCCACCTCCAAGGGAGGGGACAGATTGGAAAAACAAGCTTTCAAACCAGTGTCTGGTTCCGTGTAGTAAAAGCAAAGCTGAAAAAAAGACACAACAGTGACGGAGAAAGCCCAATCCTTAAAAAACCAGTTTCCCCTAGGCCGCGCCCACAAGGGCTCGCGGCGCTTGCCATCACTGACAGCCCCCTCCAGCCCGCTCCGCCTGGGAATGGCAGGGATGCGATCGGGTTGCATCTTCCAGGCAGGTGATGTCCGTAGCTGGTCCCACGATCCTTCCTAGGGCGGCCAGCAGCCAGGGGCTCCTACCACCAGACGTCCCGGCCCATAGGCGGCCGGGAGCCTGCGCCCCCCCGGCGCGCCTGGGTGCTCGCGGACACGCCCTGTGCCTCCCCGGGCGCCGGGACCCCCGAGGCCCGCATCCCGCCCGCCGGGGCCCAGGCCGCCTGCCCCGCCGAGCCCCGGAGCCCCGTCTCCTTTCCTCCGCCCGCCTCCCCGCGCGCACTCACGCTCCACGTCGTGCAGCTTGGCCCGCTCCTCCTCCAGTTTGCCCTTGAGGCTCTCGGCCTCGCTCTTCAGCGACGCCAGCGTCTCGTTCTCGTGCAGCCCGTCCGTGGCCATCTCCGCGCGGGGAAGCGGCAGGGAGGGAAGCGGAGAGCGGGGATGCGGCTGAGTTGCGGGAGGAGGCCCGAGCAGCCACGGGCGCAGCTCCCGCCGCAGTCTCCTGGGCCCCGCCCTCCGGCGCTGACGCGAGCCGCTGCGAACCGAGCTGCGGCGGCCGGCCCCGCCTCCCCGCCGGCCCCGCCTCCCCCCCCGCTTCCCCGCCGGCCCCGCCCCGCCGGCCCCGCCTCCCCGCCCGCCCCGCCTCCCCGCCCGCCCCTCCTCCCCGCCTCCCGCCGGCGGCGCCCCCGCCGCACCCCGCGCTCGGCACGCACCCATCGAGGAATAGAACTCGGATTTGAACCCAGGAAGTCAGAGATCGGAGTTGACACCCTAACCCGCTACACTATACTGCCTCACCCGGCCCAGCTGGGCTGAAACTGTTGCTGTAAACTGTTTCTATAGCAACTTCTCTGTCACAGGACCCTCCCATTAGATATTTTAAGACAGGTTAATCACTTAAATTTTTAAAACGTGGCACTTACAATTTCTGCACAGATTGAGCAGTAGCTGAGCTGTTGAGATTTCTTGAAAACTGGTCTCAGAGCCCTTTGTTTGAAACATTTGTCACAGGAGCCAAATACGTTAACTAGAAAGGTCTGATCACACATCTTTGACCCAAGATGAAGCTGAAAAAGAGAAAGAAAGGGAGGTAAGTGTGTGAAAAAAAGCCGACAGAAACAGCTTTTTAAAAAAAGGTCATCTTCCTTTTATCATGGTAGTTGCTAAGACCTCTACGTGGGATAAAGTATATGCAGTTAATTTGTAAACTTTGATTTATTACAACATGCTGGGTCAACACCAACTCATTTCATCAGTAAGAAAGCATCAGATAATAGGTTTCTGACCATAGGTTTAACCAGTTGTTTGGCAGTTTGCAGACAAAGACACATGGATTTTTGCAGCACAATATTAATCTTGTGGGGTTTCAAAATAGAAAGCATCATTGTAATGAATAGTATAATTTCAAACTTAAGAAAACCCTCCTCCCTTCAGGATGAACTTTTGTAGTAAAGACAAGAGTCAGAAAATGGTGGAATCTGACCCCAACCTATGCCACGAGGCTGAGGAAATGTGTTGGTTCCCTGCGAGGAATGCAGCATCCCACTTACTTGTTAAACATTTGACAGTCACAGACCCAGGGTTCCTGCCTGTCACCCAGAAGTTGACAAGCCCATGTCACTGAAGGGAGGAAAATCAACGAAGCAAAATCATCTAATGGCTGAAGGTGCTGCCTCTGTCTGGCCGGATCCTGGCCCCACTGTTTAGGCAAGTTACTCAACCTCTCTGAACCTTTGTTTCTTAATCTATCAAGTGAGAATCTTAAAATCCACCTCATAGGGTTGTCAGGAAAATTCTAAGAGACAGTGCATTGAAGCACTTAGCTCAAGGCTGGAATATAGTGAGTGCCCTGTAATGCTATGTTATGTTGCCCTGTGAGTGGCTGTAGTAGCAGCAGCAGCCGGAAGGAGGGGAGGGGTAAGGCTGGAGATGTGGAAACAGCAGAGAGAAGCCCATGGCCACAGTCCAGGGAAGAAGCGATGAAGGCCTGAACTAAAGTCATGCTGTTAAGAAGAAGGAGGAGCTGGACTTGGAGACATGTGGAGACAAGAGGAGGATTTGTATGATGTCTTCTAGGTTTCTATTTGGGAGGCTGAGGGGTCTTGGTGCCATTATTGGAAATGGAAGACAAGGAGGTAAAGGTGGGAGGGAGCAGCCATTGTAGCTGTGCCAATTTAATAGGTGTTCCAAAGAGTGGGCCACGTCAAAGTTCAAAGAAATGACTTCCGGAGTATCAGATCTGTACATTTCAACAGAACCAAATTTTCAAGGGATGTATTTGCAAGGCAGGTGGCAGTGGGGATGCCTCTGAGAGGAATGTCTGTTATGCAGAGGCCACAATGGGGCTGCAGAGAGAATGTGGAGATCATGAATTGGGTTGAACTCCTACAGCAAAGGGGCAGCTGGCATAGTTCTTGAGATCACTAGATAACAAAGGAGTAGAGGACAGTCCCTTAAGGATGAGAGATCAGAAGGGAACCAGTTAGTGACCACCAAAGAGTGCTCGGCTCTGATCTCTCACAGCCACCCTGAGAGGGAGGCAGGACATCTGTGTTACAGCTGAGGAAATGCTGGCTGAAGGATTAAACAAGTTCAAGGTCAACAGTGGAGTCTGAATCTTTCTGCAGTGGGACTCCACAACCCTTACTGTGGAGCTAGCACCACCAAGCTGCTCTGCTTTGTCACAAGTGACACAAAAGAGCTGGCCCACCAGAGCCTGGCCCAAGGTATAGGTCCACTAATGTTGCCCCCCACTGCTCAAGCCTGCCAAAGAGGCCACGCGGTTGTGCTGAGGGCTCCAAGTAATAGCATTAGGAAGGTAAGCCATGGGTTTTTCAAAACGGAGCAACGTCATTCAAGTGGATTATTCCAGCATTTGTGCTTCCAGAAGTAGGTCAGAGACAGAATGTACAGCAGAAAGATCAGCTAAGTTAAGAGATTATTATCACATTCTGGGGACAATGAGCTCTGGATACAGTAGCAGCTGCAGGAATAGAAGGCAAGAGAAACTGAAGGAACACGTGGGGAAGGAACAGAAGGATGGCTAGGAGTTGTGGGAGATCAAGAGAAAGAGAAGTTGAAAAAAATTGCCAATATTCCAAATCTGGATAGGGACAATGTTTTTCTTCCCAGACTGTATTTAATTTTTTTTTCCAAATTATAAGAGCTTACATCTTTTCATTATAAATAATTGGAAACAGAAAGACATGAAAAAGAAAAGCCAATCACTTACTTGCCCTATACTAACAAATAATTGCCCTCTGTTAGCATTTTATGTTTTCTTCTAGTATTTTCATAAGCGTCTATATATATACTTTTTTATAAATTGGAATTATATGCCATATACAATTTTGAACTTTTGTTTTTTGCTTAATAGTGTTTTCATCTTCACATGTCATTGCATATTCTTGGAAAATGCCTTTTTTAAATAGAGACCACAAGTTTTGAGTCATGTCATTTCAACCTTAAATCTTATCACATTTTAGATCTGGTTGGTTAAACATGGGCAAGCTACAAACCAAATTTAAAAGACTATAATATTTTAAAACCATAAATGTTATACATGGTCATTGTCTACACAAATGAAAAAGGTATAAGGAAGAAAAGAATCGCCTATAATCCCACTGCCCACAAAGACCCCTTTACACATTTTGGCATATGCAAGATTTTTAGGACGATTGGCATCATACTGTTCATGTATACTCTTTATATCTTTTTATCCTGATATTTTTCATTTAGCAATTATATCATGAGCTGAATTTAATTTTAGAACATTCTATTGTACTTATTGTCAATAATCCTTTTTATGACGAGGGAATGTTTTACAGAGCAAATGCTTTAATGAGTATTTTTACAACAAAAAGATAAAAATGCCTCATTTTAACAAGTTTTTACATGAAGTTGCCCTACAAAAGTTCATAGAACTTCTCAAACCTTCTGCTAATCCTACACAAAACACAAAATTTCTTTGAAGTGTTTCACCTAAATATATGGTTTAAAAATTACCAAAAAACCCACCATTGCATATTTATTTTTAAAAGAGTCAATGACAAAGATAGGAAGTCAAAAGGGAAAAGTCACCATTACCTGTCCCACATCTACTCCCTTATTTAGTTTGGTTCATGTTCTTCCAGACTTTTCTACTATCATAGATAAAGTTTTGTTAATTATATAAATGGGGCTGTTAGCTATTTGCTTTTTTCACCTAACTTATTCTGTTAGTACTTACAAATCTATTTTTTGTTTGTTTGTTTTGTTTTGTTTTGGTAATAACTTTAGTAACATTCTATACTATGGTGTATCATAATTTATTAAATAAATCTCCTATTTTGGGATATATAGGGTACCTCCAGTTTTTACTTTTAAAATAATGCTTCATTGACCCAATTAAAAATGGGCCAAAGAACCCTAATATTTTGCTGGCAGGAATGATGTAAAAATGGTGCAGCCGCTGTGGAAAACAATTTGGCATTTAAACAAAAGTTGTTGCCATAGGACCCAGGAAATCCACTCCTAGGTATTTATCCAAGATTAAACTTATACACAGATGTTTGTAGCAGCATTTAAGCCAAAAACTGAAAACAACTCAAATGTCCATCAACTGATGAGGGGATAAAAAAAATGTGGTACATCCAAACAGTAGAATGTTATTTGGCAATAAAGAAGAATGAAGTTCTAATATGTGCTACAATATGGACAATCCCTGAAAACAGTATGTTAAGTGAAATAAGCCAGACACAAAAGGCCACAAGTTATGTTTCCATTTATATGAAATGTCCGGGATAGGCAAATCTACGACACAGAAAGTAGATTAGAGTTTGTAGGGGGTGGGGGTGGAAATGGGTGTGTGTGGGGGGATGGGACCAACTGCTTAATGAGTATGGGGTTTCTTTTTTGGGGTGATGGGAATGCTCTGAAATTAGATAATGCACACCCTTGTGAATATACTAAAAACCACTGAAATGTAAGCTTTAAAATGGTGAGTTTAATGCTGTGTGCATTATATCTCAATAAAAATTATTTTTAAATGGGTAAAAGACGTGAAGAGACACTTCACAAATACAGATATTCTTATAGTCAATAAACATATAAAAAGGTGCTCAACATTATTAGTCATCAAAGAAAAGCAAATTAAAATCATACTGTGATATCACTACTTACCCACCCGTATACCTAAAATGAAAAAGACTGACAATCTGAAGTGTGGGTGAGGATGTGGAGAGCTGGATCTTGTTCCTTGCTGGTGGGGATATAAATTGGTACCAAAAAAACCCACACAACAACAAAAAATAAGAATGTCATAGCAGCTTTATTTATAATAGCTCCAAACTGGAAAAACCCAAATGTTTATCAATAGCAGACTAGATAAATAAATTGGGATATGTTTGTGCAATAAAAAAGAATGAACTATTGATACACATGACAGTGTGGCTTTATTTCCCAAACTTATTATGATTATATAATGTTTATGTCAAAAACCTCTTTCAAGTCCATAAACTGCACTCTGAGGCTGATGTTCACATGTAAAGTGTTACCTGGATCAATTTTTAAAACTGATTAAATGATTTGAAGGATGCTTAACTTTGTCCCTGATGCCAGTACTAAATATATTTTATAAACAAAACACCTTCTTATTTCAGAAGAAATGCATGTAAATTGTAGAAAAAATAGATTAACAACCATCACTACCCCTCACCTGTGTTTCCACCACCAAGACCACTGTCAATGCCTTGCTGTGTACACATCTGAACACTTACCTGAGCATTTAAGAAAGCCTATTAATTTAATGCTAACACATACATACCTTCCACAGAGTCAACACTTGGAACTGATCAGCAGAAAGGCGAGAAGTTGGAGCTGCAGCTCAGGGTGAAGGTGCGAAGAAAACGACTGACTGCATCCCATCTAATCTCCTTATCTGGGCATTACAGCTCAGCTGCTTCATTCCTGCCCCCCCTGCAGCAGCTCCGTGGTCACTGCTGGGGCACTCACTGCCATTTGCATCACTTACCCCTGGAACCTCCTGCCCATCTGTGCTGCCAGGTGCCCTCAGAAGCCCCATGGGCCAGTTTCTCAAGCTCAGTTCTCTGCCCTCAGTGGGAGGCCGAGTTCATAGCTTTGACCCTGTGAATCCAAGCCCTGCTCCACCGAGCAACTCTGACATTCACCTGTGACCGGATGTTATCCGTACCTCCCACCTCCTCACAGTCCTCATCCCACCAGCATCTCATTCATTTCTGCCACTCCGCTACCTTCAGCTTTGCAGAACTGATCAAGACTGTGGGGTGAGTGAACCCCTTCTCCATGCATAAATTTCTCAGCTTTTGCAGATCCCCTTGTCTTGTCCTCCAATGAGATATACTCCTTTCCAAGGCTGACCAACACCCCCCTCCCCGCTCCCCTCCCCAATCCTGCCACCTCAATAGGACCTGGCTCCTGCAGTTCTCTCCACCTCCCAGCGTCGAGATGAGGAAGATATGGACCTGCTCTCCAGGACCTCACAGGCCAGTGGGGGAAATGGGCAACAGTACTGACTTACAGCCCAGAGGAAGTGCTGTAAAACAGGCACGAACCCGGAGTTATGGGAGCCGAAAAGTAAGGCTGATAGGCTCCTCAGAGCACAGGGAAAGTCTGGAAGGAGCACAGTGAGGGCTATGGTGCAGATCAGAAACCCAGTCAACTCTCTGCCAACTAGCCCCTCATCCCGGCAGCCTAGGAGCCCCACAGAGACACGGCCTGTTTACTCCTCTAAAAAAATTTTGAGATATTATCACTCTATAAAGATTCCAGCATCTCTAAGTAGGACCCTTAAAGAAAGGCATAAACTTGTACACTTAAGAAAAATATAATCTCCCAGCAATTAAAAGAATCTGACCCAATTCATATGGGAATTCATTTTATTGATTAAAATAGTACAAAGTTCTACTTTTCATTTCTTCATATGCAGTGTATCTAAAGGCACTAAATTCAATCATTTATAATATGAAAAGACATTATTACATATTACTAGGGTGATCATATATTATTTTCACTGCTGAGAGAAATGTCTATGTCACAGAATCTATTGCCTATGACTTTCAGAAACACAAATGCCAGTTGGGATTCATGGGGTGCTGCAGAAGGGTTCTGGGGCCACAGGTCACGGGCGAGGAGGGTTGATGAAATGACTTTTTATGCTCTGACAGGAAGGAATGAGAGGGTGTGGGGGGACGAGGAACAGTTAGTTCCCATAAAACCTGGGAAACCCTGACTTCTCAGAAAGAGGAACCTGACACATTTCTTCAGGTATTCTTATGAGACAAATTTAAAACATATTTGAATGCTGATAAGATACAGAAAATCATTTAGGTTGCTTTTTTAAGCTTTGTTTTTTAAAAAGTTATTATATAAAAGACAATAAACAATGACAAATATGGCAAATATGTTGGCAGATAAGATTTAAAGAAATGTTCTTTCTGAGAAGATGATAAATGTAGTGGCAATTAAGCTTTAATATGTTAGCTTTAAATAGATATATACATAAAAATACTTTATATGATTCTTTTCAAATTGAGTATTCTCTTAAAAATTAGAGGAGTCTGAGATAATAAATACTTTTTTATGCAGGAGCATTTTTAGTAAAAAGAGAGTGAAATTCAGCCCACAATTAGGCATAGAGTGAGAGGCTCTTTGGTAGGCCATCATGGCCAAATGGACTCAGCCCTGGACCTCACTGTGGCTTCATAAATGTACCTGGACTTCACATGAACCTTAGAAAACTTGGGAAACAGTGTCCCCCTGGATCTTATGTCCTCTGGGTGGAGCCCTGTACAAGGCAGATCTATCTAAACCAAGAGACACCAGAAAGAAAACATGAGCCTTCCAAGAATTCCAGTAAAAGCTAGCTGAGGTTCTAAGGCTAGACATGGTCACAGCTGGGGTGTGTTAAGTTTTACAAAGTGACAGCGGCTACAGCATCATAGTGAGTGACAGAAGATATGGCCCATTTGGGGGAATTCTTATTTTCTTCCTTTAATCACATCCTAGAGCATTTCTAATTCTAATTAACAAACCACATCCCCATACTTGAACTTTGAGGGAAAAGTGCATTTACTCTTTCTTCTCCTGCTATAATCTATTGAGAAAGCCTAGCTTGAAACTGCTGGGGATCTCGATCATTTCCAGAGCATGGGGAGAGGGGGTAAAAGGAAATGTGACTTGAAAGAGATATTTGGTATCCAACATCAGCTGTGATGAGTCCTCTCGACTATTTAGGAGAGCCTGAAATTGGAACAAGGGGAAACATCAATCAAGAAACCAGTGCATTCCGCTTTATTGCTACCTGAAAGTCAAGAATAAGGAAACACAACTCTATCTCCAGTGAAACACTTCTTTCAAAATCATGTGCGATAACACATGAAAGAGCTTTATAATAGTACAATTCCAAGGTGAAATGGTCTATCCAGCACTTTCAGATCAGCTCTCATGAATACTTCCTGCTCTGTTTCACTTCATAAGTTAATGTCCCACATGATGGATTGACTGTAAATTGATGTTTTCTTATCTATTCTCGTGGCATAATTCTAAGCCCAAACATGAGTAGATTTCAAGTATTGATTTTTTATCGCACTCATCTTTCTTTTTAGTTCAGTGGTTTGGAAACTTTTTGGTCTCAGGACCCCTTTATACTCTTAAAAATTATGGAGGACTCCAATAGGAGTGTATAGGTCTAGCTATTGATATTTTATCATATTAGTTATTATTTATCATATTAGTAATTAAAACAATAACTTAAAATATTTAATAATTCATTAAAATAACAAGAACAAACCCAACACATAGTCACCTATGTTTTTGGAAAAATAACTATATTTTTGGGAAAAAAAAACAAGACCTGCTGAAGGAACACAGACTCTGAGTCACGGCTCCAGTGTTTTCATTCCCTTCCCATGGGCCTAAAATGGGCTCTGAACACCGGGGAATCTGATGGAAAATTCCCGCGGCTTTCGCTGGGTGCCTTTTGAATGCGTGTTTGGTAAATGTACTTTAACCTTGGATTTCCATAATGTCAACTAAATATCAACTTAACTAAAAATTAAAAGGCACATTCTTAAGGATCTCACCTGTACTTTGCGAACAAAGGACGGAGTCACTCTTTTTTCAAAGTCATCTATAGGTGTGTATGAATTAAGGATCTTTATGATCTGCAAACAGTACAGGAAATGGTGTTAGACCAGGAAAAAAGACAATTCTATCCATGAAATAATGGTTCTGGTGGTTTGGGGACTGTTGGGAACCACACTGCTAGTTCTTTTATACTGTAATTTGGCTCCAGGAACCATGTATTATTTCTTTCCAAGAAAAGAAACAAGGTGAAAAGAGCATGGAAGGGAGCAAAGACAAACCACATAATTAGGTGACAGTAAGACAATTCCCTACTTCTAGTCTCCTTCCCTCCATTCACCCACTCCCCCACGCTCCCATGTACATCTGTGAGTTTACTGGGCAGGGAATGTATCATATGCACTTTTGTGTTCTTATGGTCTAGTTAGTATTTAATAAATGCTTATTAGAGAAGAGGGTGGGCCATGGGAGATACTATGCTCCCCAAAAAGCAGATCAGGTGCACACCCCATGGCTGGCTATGCCAGGAAAGGTGACACCAACTGCATGATCTGTCGATACAGATCAGGGAGAAATTTAGCAAGCCTGGTCACCTGCACAGCAGACAGTGAAGTACAGCGTTCGTAGATCTCCTTGGCATCGCTGTCTGTGGTCTTCTTAACCTGAAGCAACCAGGCTGCCTGGGAGAGAGGCTCCAAAGTTTCCTTGGCCAAGCTGTTCTGCAAATTCTTATCTTTCAGCCATTCTTCTAAATAGCTGATGTTGCACCTGGTATAAAAGCCAGAGGAGCAGAGAACAGTGGATATTCCATACACACTTGGGGAGGGTGGTGAATCCCCCAGTGTGTCCCAAGAGTTTCACTGACAGCCCCAGGACCACAGTCCTGCAGTTTTGTTTGTAACGCAAGGAGGTTGGACCAGGTGATCAGCTCTCATGATTCATGGTTCTAAGGATCATGATGGTCTAGGATGAGGGGCTGTAACAGGACAAACTTTGAGGAAAAACCAAGCAAAGCACAGTGTAATAATTTATAAAGTAGAATAATCTATTAAAATACTTAATAATAGATTTGAAAGTCTATTAAAGGAAAAATATCATAGTGGTATTTGAAGAGAAGACTTACAATGATATAAAAAATTGTTTAATTTCTTTTCCTAAATTGGCAGAAATTTTTCAGTTGGTAGAAGGCTGTCTTTCAGTGTACAGGGGTTTTAATTCTTGTTTCTGTCACTAATTATCATCAGTTTATGAGTTAAGAGGCATGGGTTTTAGTCTCACCAATCCACTGTGTGAGCTTGGAAAGTTACTCAACCTCTCTGGGTGAATGAGAATGTTGAGAACACTCACATGTTGCTAGTAGGAATGCAAAATGGCATAGCTGCTAAGGAAAACAGTTTGGCAGTTCCTCAAAATGTTAAACATAAAACTACCATATGACCCAGCAATTCAACTTCTAGATATGTACTCAAGAGAACTGAAAACACGTTCATGCAACAAATTGTACACCAATGTTCATAGCATTCCATTTAGCTAAAAATCAAAAACAACATAAATGTCCACCAACTAATGAATAAAGAAACCGTGGTCTATTCATACAATGGGGTGTTATTCAGCAATAAACAGGAATGAGGTAGTGACACCTGCTGTCACATGGAGGAACTGTGAAAGCATTATGCTAAGTGAAAGAAGCCAGTCACAAAAGAAAACACATTTTATGATTCCACTTATTTAAAAAAATGTCCAAAATAGGCAAATCTATAAAAAAAGAAAATATATTCATGGTTGCTTAGGCTCAGAGCAAGAGGACCAAAATGTGGGATGTTGGTAGGGGATAAGAGTGGCTGCTAATGGGTATAAGGCTTCTTTTTGGAGTGATGAAAATGCTCTAAAACTTCATTATGATGATGGCTGCACAACTCTGTAACTATACCAAAAACCACTGAACGACACACTTTAAACAGGTGAACTTCATGGCATCTAAACTATATATATCAATGAAGCTGCGATCTCTAACGTCAGTTCCAGCTCTGATCTTCCAGATTAGCTTGCCCCATGGGGCTCTTCCCTTGGTTATAACACTAGGACAAGAATGCTTAATTAGTATATTCCATAGTGAGGTAATGAGTGTGAGATAACATCTCCTGTTAGTTTGAGTTCTTATTACAACAGATTCCTAATAGGCTTCCCATCTCATCCCTTCTAATTCATCCTACTCAATCCTGCCACAGTGCTTTCTAAATCTGAATTTTCAGTACATGATTTCTCCTGCTCAAAAACCTGGGGTGGAGTTCTGGTTCTTGGTAAGATGGAGTAAGCACACTCCACTTTGTTTCTCCCACTAGATGCAGCTATAGAGCCTGGATGGAATCCTTGGAGCAACTATTTGAGGACTCTGAAAAGTAAATGGTAACAGGTGGATTGGGGAAGAAGACCAGACTTTGAAGTATCTCCAAATTGATAGTGAGTTTAACAGTTTTTTCCCCTCTGCTATTCATTGGCCTGAACTCAAAGCAGCTTGAAACTCAGCAGTGGGCACTGAGGCCAAGACAGAGCTTGGGGAGGGGCGTTCTAGTTCTGTCTCAAGGGGATGAAAAAGGGTGTCCTAATGCTCTATAAGAGGGTGGAAATCTCCGGATTCTCTTTTTTCTCTGTTTTCTTTCTTTTTCTTCATTCTGTCATGTTCAAGCCCCAAACAATCCCATGGTGGTGGCAGTGGTGGCAATGGGGTCCAGTAGAAACCTAAAACTCTGAGAGAGGGGAACTTGCTTCAATTGGAGGAGCTGTGGCTCAAGATCCCCCAGTGCTCTATCCTCCCACCACCTGGCCCCAGATGGGGACATTTCTAGGAAGTGTACCACACAGCAAGTTAAGTAAAACCTCAGTTTTTTTTCACTGGGGAACCAAAAAGGAGAATGCCCAGGGATCTGGAAAGTACCAAGGGGGTTATGGAGAGGCAGGAGCTTGGGAAAGTGACCCCTTAAAGTTGTTTATGAACTCCTGGGCACACACCTGAGCCCATGCATGGATCTGACCCTCAATAGCACACATAGATTTGAGGACAATACTATGGGATAGAATAACACCAAAGTTTCAGATGGCCATTGTGTGTTACACATGAGACAAAATCAAATAGCATTACAAAGACTTTGAAAACTAAACTGACACGGGAACCACAACCCTCAGAATATGAGTATGGTTAGAACTTGCAGCTTGAATCCAAGTGGGTTGATTATATGATAAAAATATCAACATTCCCCATATTAAAAACCCAAGAGTCTCATAATATAATATTAAAGTGTCTAGGAAACAATTCAAAGCTACAGGTGGCCCCTGGCTTACAATGACTTGACTTACAATTTTATGATGATATGAAGTGATACTCATAATAAATTACATGAGATAGTCAACACTAGTATGAAATAGGCTTTGTGTTAGATGATTTTTACCCAATTATAGGCTAATGTAAGTATTCTGAGCACATTTAAGGTAGCCTAGGGTAAACTGCATATGATGTTTGGCAGGTTAAGTGTATTAAATGCATTTCCAACTTAACATATTTTCAACTTACAAAGGGTTTATCAAGATGTAACCCCATGCTAAATTGAGGAGCATTTGTTATAGGCATATAAAGAAACAGGAAAATCTCAACACACATTTAAACAAGACATCAACAGATGTGAACTCTGAGATGACAAAGATGTTGGAATTATCTGACAAAGACTTTAAAGAAGCTATAATAAAAATGTTCCAAAAATTAAAGACAAACTATCTTAAATAAATGAAAAGATAGAAAGTCTCAGAAAAGAAATAGAAGATATTTATAAAGATGTATATTTTAGATATGAAAAATACAATAACTCACTGAATGAACTCAATAGCAGAATAGAGATAGCAGAGGAAGGAGTCAGTGAATATGAAGGGATCAAAAGAGATTATCTAATCTGAAGAGCAAAGAGAAAGAAAAAACCTGAAAAGAATGAATAAAACTTTAGGGACCCATGGGACAATAATGAAAGGTCTAACATTTAAGTCATCAGAATTCCAGAAGGAAAAGAGAAAGCATGATGCAGACAAAATATCTGAAGAAAAAGCGGCTGAAAATGTCCCAAATTTGGTGAAATGCACAGACCTACAGGTTCAAGCAGCTAAGGGAATCTCAAAGAGGCAAAACCCACTTCTAGACATATCATAGTCAAACTACAAAAAAACAAAAGACAAAGGAAAAAAATCTTGTAAGCAATCAGAGAAAAACGATGCATTACTTGTAGGGAAACAATAATTCAAATGACTGTGCATTTCTCATCAGAAACCATGAAAGCCACAAAAAAGTGAAAATTTTTAAAGGGATGAAATAAAAGGACCACCAATATGCAAAACTATACTTCAGGAATGAAGGGGAAATGAAGGCATTTTTAGATGAAAGAAAACTAAGAGCATTTATTGCCAGTGAACCTGCTCTAAAAAGACTACTAAAAGAATTTCCTCAGGCAGAAAGGAAATGATATCAAAATGAGATGTGGGGAGAAAATGAGACTTTAAACTCAGGAATGAAGAAGGAATAACATAAATGGCAAATATCTAGGTACATATAATAGACTATTTTTCTTCTATTGAGTTCTTTAAAATATGTCAGATAGTTTAAAACAAAAATTACAACATTTTCTGATAGAGTTTTTGATGTATGTAGATATAATACATAAAGCAACTACACTACAAAATGGAGATGGTTAAGGGGCCTATGTAATGGTAAGGTTTCTACATTCTGCTAATGTGGTAAAATGGATTCTAAATAGACTGAGAAAGTTGTATATGTATATTGTAATTCCTAGAGCAACCACTGAAAAAGATACAAAGAAATATAGTAAAAACACAATAGGTAAATTAAAACAGGGTACAAAAAATGTTCAAAGAACCCAAAAAGGTGTCAGAAAAAGGGTATCAGAGAAATAAAAACCAGAAGGAACAAAAGAAAATGACAAAATGATAGACTTACATCTAAATATATCAATAATTACATTAGATTAAAATGGTCTAAACACCCCAATTAAGAAGCATAGATGGTCAGGCTAGATTGAAAAAAAGACCCAAATATATGATGCCTACAAGAGACTTGCTTCAAATCTGATATAGGCAGGTTAAAAGTAAAAGGATGAAAAATGATATAGTATAAAAACACTAATTAAAAGAAAAAGTAGACTTTCAGGAAAAGTAGATTTCAGAGAAGAGAAAATTACTAGGAGAGCAATAAAGAAGGACTTACATAATGATAAGAGCATCAATTCTCCAAGAAGACATAACAATTCTTAATGTGTGTGTACCTAGCAATAGAACTTTAAAATACATGAAGCAAAAACTGACAGATTGAAAAGAAGAGATCAACAGATCCATAATTATAATTGGAAACTTCTCCACTCCTCTCAGTCATCAATAAAACTAAAAGAGAAAATCAGCAAGGATATACAAGATGTGAAAAACACCATCAACAAACTGAGTCTAATTGACATGTATAGAACATTCCACCCAACTGCTGCAGAATATACATTCTTATCAACTGCAGGTGGAACATTGACAAAAATAAATTATATTGTGGATCATAAAGGCAAATCTTAGCAAATTTAAAAAGAATCAAAATCATACAAAGTTTATCATTTTTTTTATGTAAAATATTTAGGAATTTTTATTTTAAAAATAAACCTGGGAAAGTTTTGGGCAAAACCATTCTACCTTCTGTTTCTAAGAGTCTGACTGAACAAGTATGTTATTTGACTAATAGGATTAAATTAAAAATCAATAACAGAAAGGTAGTAGGAAAGTCTCTAAACACTTGGAAATTAAATAACATAATTTTAAATAATCCATAGGTCAAAGAGTAAGACTCAGGGGAAATTAGAAAATATTTTGAACTGAACAGAAATGAAAATACAACATAACAAAGTTTGTGGCATATAGTTAAAGTAGTACTTAGAGAAAATTTATAGCATTAAATGCTTATGTTAGAAAAGAAAGTTCTCAAAGTCAATAACCAAAGCTTCTACCTTAGGAACTAGGGGGAAAGAGCAAAGTAGATCCAAAGTAAACAGAAAGAATGAAATAATAAAGACAATAACAGGAATCAATTAAATTTTAAAAAGAAAAAGATCAATGAAACCAAAAACTGCTTCTTTGAAAAGATCAGTAAAGTTGATTAAACTTTAGCAAGACTGACCAAGGAAAACAATGAAGACACACATTACCCATATAGGACCTTAAGAGGGGATATCAGTGCAGATTCTGCAGAAATCAAAAGAATAGGGAAATATTATGAACAGTTCTACACACATAAATTCAATAACTTAGATGAGGTGGACCAGTTCCTTGAAAACCAAAAACTACCCAAACTCATTTAAGGTGAAATATATAACCTGAATAGTCCTACAACTATTAAAGGAATTGAATCATAGTTTAAAGCGTTCTAATAAAGAAAAAAAAATCTATGGTGGCTGCCACTGCTAGGGACTAAAGCATGCATTCCTCACTCTGGCATTCCACTTTCTCTTTCTAAGCAATCTTTCTAGGTTCTCCCATCACTATTGGTGCTTCTTTCAGACCCTGCCATCAAATTTTCTTCATTGAAGCCTGTGCTCTTTCCTTTAACTTATGATCGGCTGACCTCCAAGACCCAATTCAATGCCTTTAATATTTCTCCCAGAGTCCCTCAGCCAGCAAGCAATGTGTGTATTTGGGCCTCATTATTCTGGTTCCTAACAGAACTGTCTCCATGAACCCTATCCAGGCTATTCTCAAAGACCACTGGACAAAGCAGCCACAATAAAACATGCTGTAAAAAAGCAGTTGTGGAGATTGTGAGACAAAGTTCCACTTGATACAGTATTTTTATAATCCATGAGTAGGAACAAAGAAGACTTAGGTACTAGGAAAATGTGTAGATCACCCCAGGGACTGGTCTGTCTCCCGATGCCCAATGAGACCAGAAAGCTGATGATGTTTTGCTTTTTGTACCTCGTGATGTTTTGCTTTTCGTCCCAGCAGCTAGAAAGCAAAGAGCCAGTTTTCAAGCTACTCTGTCCACTGTTTAAATTTTTCTTTTCTTTGGTCTTGATTTTGTACTTGTGTTTACATTTTTTATTATTGCATCGCTTGTATTTTCCCTGTAAAGCCACCACAAATCCTGGTGGGCCTTGCTTAGGCAGAAGCTTAATGAATACATGAATGAATGAACATCTCTAAAATGCATGTGCTGGGGCTGGCCGAGTGGCTCAGTTGGTTAAGAGTGCGAGCTGAGCTCTGAGCAACAGCAGTTCGATGCCCAGCCTGAGCTGCCGCTGAGCTGCCAACAGGTGGCAGGTTGGCTCAGCTAAAAAAATAAAACAATAAAAAAAATAAATAAATAAAATGCATATGCTGCTCAGGGCAATGCACTGTAATGGCATTCCGTCTCTGATGGCCACTTCCAAGTGGTGAAAGAAAGAAGTACGGAGCACCTGAGGGAACAGATGTTGCTTATCTTCAAAGCAGTTGTTACAGGACCTAGAGTTGTGTCCCATATTCACTCATCTTGGGGGACCTACTGATGGAATGAGAGCTCTGCGGCAAAGGGTCTGGTGACACCTTAAAGATTATGGCTTTACTTTAAATAGGGTTGAAAACTACCCCCAGAGAGCTACAGAGCATCTGCTTGGAGTCTGTGAAATAAACAAAACTCTTTCCTTTCTTAATGAAGAGAAAACGGTCCACAAAGCCCAGGCTTTTTGAATGCCCCCTCCTATCTGAAAACCACAACCTGGTGTCACGGGAAGTTGCCAGTCTGGTGTGTGGAAATGTCCACGTTTCACTCATGCTCAAAAGGTGCAATGGATGTCTCATGTTTAATTCTTTGTTTAACATACTTCCTTTGTCAATGTCCCTTACATCATTGCCATCATCACCACCCCAGGTTCTCATATCACGTACGGGTATCAAATTCCTGTACATGTTATAAAAATCTTAAATATCTTCCCCATATGATGCATTTTCTAATCACTTGACAGCATTCCAACAATAGCTCAGGGTCCATGCTTCCTCAATTTAGAGATAAAAAGAAGTTGACACACTTCACAACGAGATACCATGACTTCAGGATGAATTCCAGATGCCTTACTTAGCCTGGCATCCTAGACGCTCCCAACCTGGATCCAACCTCCTGCTCCACCTCAGTCCTCCTGCTCCCCACACAAACCTCTGCCTCATCTGGACAGAGCTGACCGCTGCTGCGTGGAGTGTCCTTACTCAGCTCCATCACTATGTCTTTGCTCACCTCATTGCCCTTCCTGGAAATGTGCTTCTCCCTTTTTAAAATCACTCAACACACAGCTCTCAGGGCTTCTTTAACTTTTCTGTCCATCATACTATCGCTTTTCTGAAGCACTGCCGGTACCACATGTTCCTGACTTAATGATGATTGCCTCACATTATTTAGTTATTTTGCACTTCTCAAGGGCAGGGATCATCAAATCGCGCTTTCTTTTTTCCTGTGTCCTCTACCAGGCAGTGCTCTTCACGGAGGTGGTGTCCGGAGGTGGTGTCCGTAAGTACTGGCTGAGTGTATGATAATCACAGACTGCCAGACGTTCAAATCTACAATGACCAGTTATAGCCTGACTGTGGAGTTAGGGTGGTGTAAGGTGATGGGAGGAGGGGTTGAGCAACAGCCATCTCCAAGGTTCCAACAATCATCTTGTACACACACCCCGTGCTCCCACCTCAGCACTGCAGCTCTTGTGAAGGGAGAGACAGGAGAGTGTGGCCACAGACCTGATGAGTATTCTCTCAGGCGTAAGTAGTGGTTTACGGTTTTACCTGATCTGCATCCCTTTTCTGCAGGAGCACATGTCCTTGCGCAGGAAAAGGCTGTTCAGGGTGACCGCCCCGACCAAGAAGAAGAGTTGCTTTACAGCCTGCCTCGCGAGCTCGGGGTCCAGGCCACACTGGCACATAGTGCTGTAGAAATAGCTCAGCTGCTGCAGGACCGAGGTCATGGTGTAGGCATCGGTGTCATCTATGCTGGATGACCGCTTCCGGAAGCCTGTGGGCTTCAGGCCGGAGATGCCCTGCAGACTCTCATACTCCAGCATGCCTGGCACTGCCGAGAAAAATGGAAGCTTTTCTTGCGTACACAATGGGGACAACCACAGGGCATTTCTCACTGCTCTTATGAGCCTGTTTCAAGAAGTGGGTTATTTTCTACAAGAGTTAGCAGTGGATATAAGTTGGGACAGAGAAAGCAAGAGAATCAAGGATTGGGAAGCACCAGGCTCTAAGAGGTGGATGGGAATGGGTGGCTGTTTACAACAGGGCAGCAGCCCCTCTTCTAGGCTTGGAGCACCGCTGCTTTCAATATCGTAGGAAAGAGAACAGGTTAGCATGATAACCTGTGGTCTAGAACCATTTAAATTTCAGAAAATTGGAGAAGATATACAAGAATTTGAGAGGGACTTTAGGATTTCAAAAATACTTGACTAAGACCCAGGATTAGCCATATAAGTGGCAGCAATTCTCCCAAGCTTTTCTCTTCAGGATGACTTACCCTTGCATGAAGAAAACTATGAACCATGTACTTTTACATATGTATTCCTTTCAGGCAACCAAAGAATTAAAAATGGGATGTATACACAACTACATTTTCTTGGTTTTAAAATTATATTCTTTGTAACCACACATTCCATATACCTGATTTATTTTTTAAGGTTTCAATGTTACTATAAATATATTTTGGTCAATTCTTTTCTTACCTATTATTGGTTGAATGCTATTTTCCATCACGGTAATGAACTGATGATATATTCGTATAGCTACATCACTAAGAATCTGTCTGTATTCTGACAGGTCAAAATTGTTCAAGCAATTCTTATTCTGATGTGGACTGTTATGCTTCATGAATTCCTGAAAAGTAATTTTGAGCATATAAATATTAAAATAATATAGACATGTAGGAAATTAAAATACTATCTCTACTAATGATATTATAATCAGCTTCTGCTATAACTCCTATACCTTAAACATAATGTCTGATTTATATCAAATGAGTTCTTGATGTTTGAGGAAGCATTTGTTTTCTATAACTTACTGTCACTGTACTGCCTTCTCCCCCACAAATATGTGCCCCCAGTGCCTATAGACTATAAGTGGAAAACAATTTCCATGGAAGCTCAGAGAAAAAAATTGCAAAGCACCCAAGGAAACAAACTGCTATCAGAAGTCAGTAGATCCAATACATGAGACTCATAACGTAATAATTACAGAGTATAGACCAACTGAAATATTTTTAAATGTTTGTTATGGGCTGAATGTCTGTGTCTCCCCCTGTTCCCCAATTCATGTTAAAGCCCTTACCTCCCGTGTGTCTATATTTGGAGATTCGGTTTCTAAGAAAGTAAGTAAGGTCAAATGAGGTCATAAGGGTGGGGCCATCACTTATTAGAATTAGTGTCCTTACAATAAGAGACATTAAAGAGCTCAATCTTTCTCCACCCCCATGCATTGAGGAAAGGCTATGTAAGGACATAGCAAGAAGGTGGCTGTCTGCAAGCCAGGAAGGTCTTATCAGAAACCAACCCTGCTGGCACCTTGATCTTAGACTTCAAGCCTCCAGAACTATGAGAAAATAAATTTCTGTTTTTTAAGTCACCCAGTCTGTGGTATTTTGTATATAGCCTCTCAAGCAGACTAGTACAATATGTTTAATATGTTCAAAGAGAAAGAATAAAAAGAAAACATTAAGACTAGGACACTATGATAAAAGGCAGAGGTGAAAAAGAACCATTGAAATTTTAGAAATAAAAATATACACCTGAAACTCATATAAAAAAACACTGAGTGTCGACTTAATTTAAATATATATATATATGGTCATGAGATGTAGAGTATAGCATAGGAATATAGCTAATAGTATTATAATACCTATGTAAGGTGTCAGATGGGTAGTAGACTTTGCGAGGTGTGTAAATGTCTAATCATTATGTTGTTTTATACACCTGAAACTAATAATAATAAAAAAATATATAGTAATTGAAAAACACTGAGACAGGTAAAAGAATATTGTATACATGGCTGCAGGGGGGCAAAGACAGGATCAAAAAACAAATGCTGCCGAATAATATCCTCTTCCATTAATGTCTCATAGATGCCAGTTTGCCTCAAATGGACTGGTCTGTGCCCCCTCCCTGCTTTGGTTTTTTTTTTTTTTAGTCAGATCTGGGATTTTCTTCACTTATTTCTCCTTTTGTTCTATAGTACTAGTAGGATTATTTTTATAGTTTATTTCACTTTGATATATAATTTTACTTTCTCTCCATTGAGACAATTGGCTATCCATGTGGAAGAAGATAATGAAATCATTACTTCACAAGTCAACTTGGGATAGATAAATAATCACACCAGTTTTGGATATATAAGAGCATAATTCTGAACTCTAAATTTGAATTATAGGAGTTTAGAAAAAAATAAGAATTATCTTCATGATCTCAGGACAGGAAAGAATTTCTTGAAACACATGTCATAAAAGAACAGGATAGATTTAAGTACATGAAAATTCAAAAATTCTATATCACAAAGGACTTCATAAAGGAAATTAGAAGACAAACCACAATCTAGTCATAATACGTAAAGATCTCATACAAATCAATAAGAAAAAAACTCACCCCTAAAAAAAAAATAGATTTGGCAATTTAAAAGGAAACCCAAATGACTTATAAGCACATGAAATAATGCTTAACATCACTAGTGATGAAGTAATTGCAATTTAAATAAACAAGGTATCATTTTATACCCATAAGATTGATAAATAAGATGTCTGTCAATACGAAGTGTTGGTGAATGTATGAGACACTGGAAACTTCATACACTACTGATGGGTCTATAAAATGGTGCAGAGAGTAGTGAAAACCCTAAAAGCCATTTTGTTATTTTAGGTCACTGAAATTTTGCCCTGTGAGTATTTGAAGGTGAGAATTCTTTTATGATGTCAGCCCCTTGGAAGCAGAGTTGGAATGGCAAGGGATTTAGACTATGGAGGAACAACCAGATTGGTATAGATAGAACAACTCTGAAGCAACAGGCATGTTGAACTAAAGGCTATAGTTTAGAGCAGGGGTCGGCTCTGCGGCTCATGAGACACATGCGGCTCTTTGGGTACATACATGTGGCTCTGAAGTAAAATTGAAAATGAAAATAAAACTATCATAGTTTCATTTATGAAAGTTTTAAAGGGTATTATTCACATAATGGTGATTTCATTTGTTTTATGGCTCTCGAATAAGTTTTAAATTGTTGTGAGGGACAGGATTGGCTCTTCCATCTCAAAAGTTTGCCGACCCCTGGTTTAGAGTCATAATATTAAAAACTTGAGAATCTCATAACCAGAAAGAAACTTAAAACTCAACTATCTAATCCACCTCATTCATGCAAGACTCAAGGGAACTGAGGCCTAGTACCACGCCCAAGGTCTAAGACTCTTTCTAGAAGTCTTCTGCCTGTGGCTTCTGTTTGACTGGTGAGATGAAGTTGGCCTCCTGGGTGAGGAGAAAGCAGAAAGCCAGCTGGGGCAGAGACTGTCCCTGGAGCTGGTGTCCCAATTCCTAAGCCCTATAGTGAGACCTGACTCGAGGAGGTTACAGACTGGCTGCCAGCACAGAACACAGCAGGCAAGTGTCCCTACCTCTTCTCCACTGTACTGCTTCAGGCAATTGAGGAAATGACAAGTATTGGAAAGCCAAAAGGACAGCATCTCAAAGTCTTCTAAATGTTCCTAAAAGCAAAACAAGAAAAGACAAAGGTAGATTTGGTGATTACTGGTGCCCCTGAGCCAAAGACAGACATATCTTACCTGCTTGGTTAGTTGGTGGCTTTTAACCAAAATGAATTCTTCTTGTATTCACTAAAGCCTTTCTTAAATTTCTTTTATGACAACAAGCTCTTATATTTACTTAGCAGGTTAAGGTTTGTAAAGTATTGCGGTATAGGTTATGTCACTTGCTATGAAGCTTGAAGCAGGCACTGGGGCAATGCCTGGGAAACGTCAGTCTCGGTCCTTGCTCTCCAAAGTTCACACTCTGACTGCGGAGACAGACATAACACATATAGGGCACAGTAATTAGGTGGCCCATTGCCAGCATGATGGGCACAGACTGTGCCACAAAAACTCAGAGGATGGAGAGATGATGGTGAACCAGGGCAGCTGAGCAAACCTCATGAGAGAGGCAGGAGGATGTCCTCCTTGAAAGGGGTGGAGAGACAAGAGCTTGGGATCGAGGGCTCTGTTGGGGAGAACACCTCCATCTGATGTGGCAGGAAGAAGAGGAACAAGCAAAGAGGGCAGAGATTCGATATCAGAGAGGTAAAAGGAAAAACTGGAAAGTCCTGGGGTTTGAAAGACAAGGTACCAGGGTGTCAAAGAGATGTTATTACTGCTTCAGTCCATTTAAGGAGAATAAAAATTAAGGACATACCATGGGATTTAGCAAAAGGAATTACTGGTGATCTTTTTTTGGAGTGGCGGGTAGAAGCCAGATTGCAAGGGGTAAAGAAGAGAACTGGTGGAGAGCACTAGTTTAAGAGCTTTTGGTAGTGGAGGGGGCTGCTGGTGGTGGAGGAAAAGGCATGATGGCTGAAGGGCTGTGTGGGCCAGGTGAGCGTTGCTCTAACGTACTGTGCATTGGAGCCCGAGGGGCAGGTCCTGGACACCAACAAAAGCAGAGGACAGGGGGCTGTGGGGAAGCTGTGGGGGGAGGGTGGGGGGAAGATGCTGGTGAGAAAGAGTTTATGCTCCTCATGCCATGCATCTTTTGATTTCTAAATATTTAAACATTCCAGAGCAGCAAGACAGGGCAAATACTGTGTGCCTATGTCCTGGGACACAGTGCAAGTGTGTGCAAAGGAAACCTCATTTATGGAAATATGGACAGGGAAACATTCATTTATGGGAGCCCCTTCCAAGAACATTCTGGTGGCTACTATGAAGAGAGTGACTACAAAGCACCCAGAACCAAGCAAATTTTCTCCTCCTAATTCCTAGCGAATAATGAATTCTTGGTAGAAAATTTGGAGGGGAGAGGGAGAGGAGACTACTCTGACCTCTCATGCATGCACTGTTTTTATTCTTCTCTTTTCCTAGAGTATTTTAAAAAGGATTTCATTACTCATGACTCTATTAAAACATACATTTTACTAAAAGTGAGATAGGACCAACTAAAAATTCAAACGTATGCCAACATCAACCCTGCTTCTCATTTGGGAAGGGGATGAAAATATTGGATCTATGCTTTACTATTTCCTCACTAACATGCAGCTTTGTAAAGACAAAGGGGCTGGGAATCAAGGTGCATAATGTGGTTTTAGAAGGGAGGATTACAGATGAGGCATTTTTCAGTTCTCCCTATTCCCCACCGTTTACACTTGTTACATCAATAGACATGTACTCGCTGGAGCCGGGACTCCATATCCTGTTGGGGTAAGAAGGGGTGGGGATGATGATGACCAGGTTGTAATCTCGCAGGTAAGGATTCGAGGTCTATTGGAGATCCCCATCCCGGGGATCCCCACGACCTAACTTGTCTTTCCCTAACAGCTTGGCTTCTTTCACGTGACCTCAGACTGGTCTGAGGAATCACGTGGTTCGCCAAAGCCGGAAGGTGAAGAATGGCTGCAGGAAGGGCGCCTGGTCATTCCCACAGGTGTTCCTAAAGTATCTGTAATACCACGGGCCAATGTCAAAGGTGCTTCCTACCTTAACCACCTGCTTGATGCCATTAATGATGCTGTTCATGAGGGACTTGAGCACGCTGGCGTCGTTGAGAGAGTCTGCGTAGCGCACACACATGAACAGGATGTGAGCCGGCAGCCCGGGAATCATGTTCACCACCACACCGCGGGGCTTCAGGTCTGCAGCAGAGAGACCCCGAGGAGCATTAGAGCAGGTGGCCAGCTCTCCCCCTGGGCAACCTCTGGCTTTTCTGTCTTGGGGGCAGCACCTGAATGCACAGGGGTGCCTTTTCTCTTTGAGGAATTCAACCTGGCTCTTTTCTTAGCAAAAATATACAGGGGCCACCTGCTCTTTTTCTCATTTGCAAAGTTCTTTCCCCCTTGTGTGGACACCCCGGATTTCACATCTCCAGTGTAAGAGAGGAACCCCAGTTCCAAACACCCTGAACCCAGCCTCTATGATAAGGATACAATACTATCTCAGGAATCACAGGCACCTGCCTTGAATCTGGGAGATAGGTGCATGACAGTCTGGCAGAGGAGGCCTTGCTGGCCTTGGGGAGAAGGGAGGTGGGGAGTCAGACTAGTTCTAAGACCACAAGCCCTTGTGCATGCACAATGGGATATTCCTGTAACTGCAGTGTGGCTGGGAAGGCCCTATCATACTGCCTGCACATACATTTCTTAGCAGAAATCAAGTGGAGCCCAGGAGCCACGATCACTTCCACCATGGCGCCTATGCTGAGACACAAAGATGCAGAGATGTGCCTTCTATTCAGACCCTATGATTAGACTTGGGAAGAGGTTAGGCCAGTGCTTCTCAGCTGAGGACAATGTGCCCTGACGGGCATTTGGCAATGTCTGGAGACACTTTCATTGTCGTGACTAGGGGTTGCCACTGGCTCCTACATGTAGAAGCCAAGGTTGCTGCTCAATATCCTAAAATGCACAGAATTATGTGGTCAACAGTGCTGAGGCTGATAAACTGTAGGCTAGGGGAAGAAACAGTGAAGGAAAGAAGGGACTGCCCCCTCCCAGAACTGTGGCAATGACTGACATTCAAGTTCTCAAAGATAAAGCAAAAATTTGGAGTTTCAGGTTTCACTACCAAGAATGAGGTTTTGAATGAGCTTGGCCTCATCTTCTCTCTTGTATTCCAGCATTCCAAGGTACTCCTTGGGTCCTGAGGACAAGTGCACATCATTGGCTGTAGACAGATGTAAACCATCAGTTACACACACAGAAACAACTTCCACGGGCTTCATAACAGTTCTGCTCTGTCTCCTTCCACCCATTCTGACTGGTTTGCACAGGAACTCCCGTGGCTTTCAGGTAAATGAGAACTTGCTTGAATCCTAAAGAATTTCTCCTGGTAGTGATTCTTATCTGTGAGTATCTCCATGAGTGTAGCTGCTGCTGAAAAGGCTGAGTTACCCTTGAAGGAATCTTTATGAGTGTCTGCTGTGTATCCAGCACAGTGGGGATATGAAAGTGATCCAAGATGCAGCTCCTGTCTTCAAGATGCTGATGTTACAGACAAGGAAGCAAGAGTCGTGGAACATTT
This sequence comes from Aselliscus stoliczkanus, assembly GCA_033961575.1. Taxonomy (NCBI): domain Eukaryota; kingdom Metazoa; phylum Chordata; class Mammalia; order Chiroptera; family Hipposideridae; genus Aselliscus; species Aselliscus stoliczkanus. The sequence continues at coordinate 104,478,390 of CM066732.1, forward strand.
GGTGTGCAAAGTACCAAACTGCACAATCCTGAAGGGACTATACTGGTGTCCTATGTGCTACAACAAATTAGCACAAACTTAGCAGCTTAAAACAACACAGTTTTTAAACTTGCAGTTCTGGAAGTCAGAAGACCGAAATGGATTTTATGGGGCTAAAATCAAAGTGACGGCAGAACTGTGTTTCTTCCAGAGGCTTCTTGCCTTTTCCAGCTTCTAGAGGCCACCCACATTCCTTGGTTTGTGGCTACGCCAGTCTGACCTCTGCTTCTATTACCATATCCCCTTCTTGACCTCTGCTTCCATTGTCACATCACCTATTCTCTTACATTCCTGTCTTTCTCTTATGATTACATTGGGTCCACCTGGGGAATCCAGGATAATCTCCCCATCTCAAGATCTTTAACTTAAATCATGTCTGCAAAATCCCTTTTGCCACATAAGGTAACATATTTATAGGCTCCAGGGATTGGGATAGGAACATCTTTTGGGTGGGCCACAATCTGCCCTCTAGTCCCCAAAGATTCATGTCCATTCTGAGAGAAGGAGATGTGATAACAGAAGCAGAGGTTAGAGAGTCAAAAAGATTTAGGAGATGCTATGCTGCTGTATCTGAAGATGGAGGGAGGGGTCTACAAGCCAAGGAAGGCAGGTAGCCTCTAGAAGCTGGAAGGCAAGAGAGTGGCTCCAAAAGGAATGCAGCCTAGCATGGTGAGAACCATCTGGAACTTCTAACCTCCAAAACTGTAAGATAAAAAATTTGTGTTCTAGTAAGCCACTCATTTTATTATCATTTGTTTTAGTAGCCATAGGAAATTAATACAGAGGCCATAAAAATTCATGCAGAGGGGGGTTGGAGCTGTTGAAAAATGCGTCTTGAAGGATACAGCACTCCAGTTGGGCCAAGAAAAGTGAGTAACCTCTGGTGGATGAAAAAGAAGGTGGTGTAGGTAAAGAGTTAACAAAATACCCTTACCACTGCATGAGAATTTCTGTTAATTTACTAGCTTTGTTCCCTCAGAGACTGATACAGGTAGAATGTCAACTGTTTTACTAATCAATACTGTTTATTATAAAAGTGACCTCTGATTGGAAAATTGTATCTGGACTGGGAAGAATAATAAATGAGGCAGAAAGACCTGATAAGGACATACATTGGGTATCCTAGACTGGTATCTAGGCATGTTTTTTTGCAGGGTCCCTGGAAGCTAATGCCATCTATGAAGTATGTTCAAGAGACACTGGCTTCCTGCCACAGCCATGGGAATGGGCTTGGATGCAGATCTGCCAGCTGCAGCTAAGCCTTCAGATGAATGCATCCCTGCTGATGACTTGACTGCAGTTCAGAGCCAGAAGCACTGAACCAAGCCTCCCCTGGATTCTTGACCCTCAGAAACTGTGTAATGACACAGAGAACTTGTTGTTTGGAGTTGCTAAATATGGGGTAATTTGTTATACAGTAGATAACTAATACACACGGGGAAGCTGATGCAATCCACTTTAAACACGTTGAGTTGGAGGTGATAACAGAAAGGCAAAGAAGGTAGTCTTAGAGTCAAAAAGGTAGTCTTATGTCCAGAAAAGAGGTGAGGAGTGGGAGGTAGATTTTATGTAGAGATGGCAGTTCATTCGTTTATTGCAACAATGGGGACACAATATGGGTCAAGAAGGACCGATATGGTCCCTGCCCTCATGGGACAGAATGACATTTATCATTTATTATTGAGGGGCAAGATCACTTTGGTTTTGAACACTTTAATTTGTGTTAAGAGTTGAATAAATAACAATAAAGGAGCTCTCCAAAGAAATGAATATAGAAAAAGTACAGAGAGCTCAAGATACAGCCTTAGGGATTAAGATTTGGAGGAAGAAGAAACATGGAACAAAAGATGAAGAATGTTAGAAGAGCACAGATTCAGAAAAGTTCAGTGACACAGACGCAGATGAAGGAAAGAAAGGCGCAGGGTCCTTTTCCCACAGGTGCTCATGAGGACATTCAAAGTGTGTGGGTCAGTCCAAGCTCAGGACTCCAGTCTGGCTTCTCAGGTTCTCTACTTTTTCTTCTCATAGGAATTGGGATACCGATCCTATCTAATTGGGAGAGGAAGTGAATTTCAAAACCGTTCAATTTGAAACTTGTTCACAGTTTCATTTTTAAAAAGGGAGAGCTAACAGAGGAAGAGGTTGAAAGTGTTCGTTATAAGGGTGTCCCTTACAATGGCGTCAACATAGCTGGTGTTATCTAAGGGGTGGTGAACTCTCTGTTTGCTTTGAAGGATCTTTCCATCAGCTCATCACTGAACCCCAAATCCTGCCAGCTAAGAATCATTCCGTTGGGTTTCAAAGACTTTGGGCCATATCAGGAAACAAACATTTCACTGCATGTTGACCTTGGCTGAAATTTCAAAAAACAGGAAAGTGAATGTTATCTTTCCTACCTTTTTCAATCGTCTTGGTTAGAGTCTTGACTTGATCTTGTAGCTTTTTAATCACTCGGTCTTTCATGTCTAACTCTTCTTCAAGATCCTATAGAGATCACAAGAAACAAGGACATTAGCTTAGAAGCATCTAAATTTATGTTTTTGGTAATAGTTTTATGGACTATACCCTGTTAATAGAGCTATACCCTGTTTCCCCAAAAATAAGACTTAACAAAAAATAAGCCATAGAATTATTTTAGGTGCTGAAATATGGCACCTTGGCATACTGAATATTTTAAGATGAAGGAATTTATGGAAAAGGCACCCCTCTTCCTGAAACAGGTGATAAAACCCTCATGTGAGGGGTACATGCCCTCCATATTCTGGAAGACTTATGCTATGGCTTACTCTCTGACTAGGTCTTATTTTTGGGGAAACATGGTGGTTCACATACCATCCCAGTCACACAACCATATAAAGTTTACTATACAACTCAGTGGTTTTATGTAGCCTGTTATGCAACCATCACCATTCTCTAATTCAAGAATATTTTTATTTCACCAAAAAGAAACCTGTAGGGGCCGGCCAAGTGGCGCATTGTTTAAGCGCTGGTTTTGGGATGCCAGCGGCCCCGGTTCGGATCCCACATGAGGGCCAGTGACACTGCCCTCTACAGCTAACAACACCTCCACCTGGAGCTGGGCTGTGCGAGTCCCGGTGATGGTGTGGGCTGCAGCCCCTGCTGCAGTGGGCTGCCATAGGCTACAGTAAGAGGCCCGCAGCCAGCGTGAGCGGCTGTCAGCCAAGCGTGAGCTGCCAATAGCCGCGATGAGCGACATCCAGAGGCCAGCGACCGATCTGCCTCATCCGGGAAGAGCGCAATGACAATACCAACAGTGAAGCAACATCCTCCGCAACTAAACTGAAGAACAAGAAGACAGCAACTTGTCTGTTCCCCTTCCCCGATTCCCCAACGCTGTTCCCCTCCGCCAATTCCCCAATAAAAATCTTTAAAAAAAAAAAAAAAAAAAAAAGGAACCTGTAACTTCTAGCTGTCATGCCCTATTCTCCATTCATTTCTAGCTCCTGGAAGCCACAAGCCTACTTTTTGTTTCTATATAATTGCCTATTCTGGACATATAGTATAAATGGAATCATACAACATGTGGCCTTTTATGTCTGGCTTCTTTCACTTAGCATAATGTTTTCAAGGTTTATCCATACTGTAATATGTATTAGCACTTCATTCATTTTTGTGGCTGAATAATACCCTATTGTGAGGATATACCACATTTACCTTGATCTATTTTTCCCTTAGGAAAGAAATGCCCACTGCACAGAATTAAAAAATATGAATGTGTGAAAATGGGCTCTCTGGATATCAGAAGCTGGAGGCAGAGAAACTCTTCAGAGATTGGAGTCCTGGCTTTGCTGTTCCTCCCTGAAAAGGGGTGGCCTTGCCCAGGCTGATTTCGGCTCAAGAACTGGGAGCGTCCTGGATGCCTATAAATATTTCCTATAAAGGGCACAGAGTGTTCAGGTTCTTCCTGAATTCCAAGGGCTTTGACACAGAAAGGATTCAGTCCAGCAATTCCTCCATGCAGAGTCACTGCAGCACTGTGCCCTGCGGGGCTTCTTAGGGCTAAGGCAAATTGTGCTGTTTCTACTCTGTGGCTACCTCTCCCCTTCTGTGGTTCTATACCCCTGGCTAAACACCTCAGAAACCTTATCTGACCTTTTAAGTGGGGATATGGTACAGTTTCTTCCCTCCAATTCCAGTCCATTCTATTATACATCTAATAATTAAAAAGTCACCCACCAATCCATAACCTGGAGGAAACCACCGTTTACTTTTTATTTCATGCCTTTCTCTTTCTCTAATATGGCACATACACATGTTATAAAATTGGGATCATGCTGCATGTCAAGTTTTATATCCTATATTTTCTCTAATTATATTACAGACATTTTCCCATTGATAATATACCCAAACCATCATTTTAAAGGCTAAGTCATACGATATACAACAATTTAACCTATCTAATCTTATTTGACATCCATTTTATTTCCCTTTTCTTTTATTTTGCTATGATTAATAACACTATTATGAACACTCTGAACAAAAATCTTTGTCCACATATTTATTTACTTACTAGGGATAGAATCTTAGAGATTGAATTATTGAGTCAAAGGGAATGCACTGCCAAGGGTTCATGATATTTGCCTGCAAATCACCCCTGAAAAAGTTTGCACCAATTTATATTCCCAGAAACCACATACGATAGGGCCCACTTCAAGGTGGTCTCACCAGCACCATAAGATCTCTATTATTTGAGAGGCAAAAATAATATCTAATTTTAATTTTGAATGTCTTTGATAAATACTGACATAATCATTAATTTTTTTTATTATTTCTTTTTTAATAAGGGTTTTCTTTGACTCAGAGGATAATTAGTGGGTTATATAGTATTCCCTCAAAATTCATGTCCACTCAGAACCTCAGAATGTGATCTTATTTGAAAATAGGGTCTTTGCAGTTATAATTAAGCTAAGGATCAATATGAGATCACAGTGGATTAGGGTAGGTTCTAAATCCAAAAAGACTGTCCTTAGAACAGATAGTAAAGGACACCCACAGGCACACAGATGCAAGGCCATATGAAGATACAGGAAGAGATCGGGGTTATGCTGTCACAAGCCAAGGAATCCTGGAGGCCACCAGAAGCTGAAAGGGACAAGAAAGCCTTCTACCCTAGAGACTTTGAAGGAGTGTGGCTCTGCCAATACCTTGAATTTGGACTTCTGGCTTTGAAAGAACAAATTTATGTTGTTTTAACTCACCCAGTTTGTGATAATTTGTTATGGCAGCTCTAGAAAACGAATACAGTTAAGTCTCATTGGTGGATCAAATCCACCACTTACTAATATATGGGAATTGTATTCTTTTGTGGCATATTCGTTAGTTAACACTGAGGCTACTCATTGGTTCAGAAATAGTTTGTTGGAACGAACATGTAGACATAACTGTTCCCCAGCTCAGTGACTGTGGAAGCACCAGGGCTGGTCTGACCCTGCCTGAAAACAGAGCCACACCCTGTGGAGGGGCGCTCCTGAGGAGGGGCGCTGAGTGGGACATCACTGTTCTGGAGTGTCAGAAACAAACTCACACCAATGCCACACAATTCAGGGCCTGCCTGACACATACCCAGAGCCACATGTTTACAGCTAGACAATGACAGTTCACATGGATAAGACGTGCAACATACACGACACCCCCCCCTTCCCCCACCCATATCCTCTCCCTTAGCATTGGCCCCAGTGGAGACCCCAGGGACACACATGCCACACACATGCAGAAGGCAGGATGGTCTCTCACACACGTTCAGCACACAGTTGCTCATTTGGTGTGATGTGCAGTCTATTCTCTAAGGAAGTTGTATTCCCCTGAGAAAAGATGGCTGTCATCTAGGTGCCCCTGACTGGAATTTGTTATTTCCTAGTAAATGTTAAATTCCCTGGAGTGCTCTTTTTAGATATAATTACTCTTAAAGGTTAAATCCTGACACTGTAAAATATAATTTTCCTCGTTTTCCTATGAGATAGAAAATGGAGGGCCCTGACAATGGGGAGCAGGGCCTGTGGGGATGTCCAGGCTGCCCCTGGTCGTGGTACGAGAGGCTGCCAAGCCAGGACAGGATCTGAGAGTGCCCAACTCCCAGGAAGGTGCCCCATCTGCTACTTTGGTGCTTCTCAATCTTGTGGGTTTCACATACCAATAAAATCTCAAAAGAATTGCTGGGGATTGACATAGCATTGCTGAATTTCTTTCTTTATTTTTTCTTTAACAGATATTATCTATTAATTTTTTTTTCAATTACAGTTGCCATTCAATATTACTTTATATTAGTTTCAGGTGTACAGCACTTTCCAAGTGGTCCCCTCAATTATTCTAATACCCACCTGGCACAATATATAGTACGTTGCGAATTTCATTTTGACAAGGGCATTTACAATTTCACACAGACCTTAACAATTTAAAAAGTCTGTTGTCTACTACCATGATCATTTCATAGAAGAACACTTTGACTCTAAAATTTGTAGGAAGGACATGTCCCCAGAAGAAAGTATGGGCATCGTCATCTAAAATGAGTACCATCCGTGGCACAGGACCACTGAGCTGCCTCATCTCTCCTCGCTACCTCCCTTTACCTTACAAGCACCTGGTGTGGCCCATTAAGTCCCCAAGCTCCCTTGCTGTGGGCTCAACCTCAGAGACTACCAGTGTTTGGAGGTAAGGAAACAGACCATTGTGATGGAAGGTGGCTTTTGGTCTACAGCTGTCCATCATATGCATTAGGTGGCATGACCCCCTTTCTGTGACATCCACATGCAGGCAGCTATTTATCTACAAGTTAGAAAACTTCTCACCCTGTTTTCCATAGAGAGATGAGATGCTTCCTGCCGGAAACTACTCTCGACTTCACTTTCAGTTTCAAATTGTTTCTTCAAATGCTCGCTGGTCTTCATTTCATGGCTCTTACCGATCAGCCTCTCTTTCTCTGTGGTGGGTAATTCATTGTGACCTTCTGTGGTCCTGAGAAAAGGAGAGAGGAAATTTGGGTAGCAGTTGGACTGTCATTGAGAAGTCACTCATTGTCATAACAAGCACTGATATTTCCAAAGATGGAAAAAGACTTTGGCCAAGCTGTGTGTAAAGCAAATAGTATCTGAATAGAGAAGTCATTGAAGAGGGTAGAAAGAGACCAGGGATGGCTGAGGTATAAAATTGTCCATGGCCTGTCCCAATCTCCTTAACCTGATAAGACATATTCACCTCTACCCCATATAAACCCTGTTGACTGTTCCCAGGGTGTGACCCACACCCACTCACACCCTTATGACCAAAAGCCTAATGATTATCTCCTTTGTAAACAGCCTGGGGACCAGACACTCAAAAAACCCAGGAATCAGAGAGGAGTAGGGGGAGCCCATCAAAAGAGTTTCAAAATGGTCATGGGGATGTAAAGTACAGCATAAGGAATATAGTCAATAATATTGTAATAACTATGCATGGCGTCAGGTGGGTACCAGACCTAATGGGGGATCACTTTGTAAGTTATACAAATGTCTCATCACTATGTTGTACACCTGAAACTAATATAATATTGTTTCTCAAGTGTAATGGAAAATAAATTAATTATAAAAGAAGAGTTTGGGGGTTTGGGAGCAGTGGATGGGGGAGGAGGGTTGTCACTTTGTAAGGGGTGAAAAAGATAACCATTGCATTGTTTTGTACATCTGAAACTAATAATAATAATAATAATAATAATAATAATGATAAAGAAGAGTTATATATAAAATGATGTCTCATCACTCTCCTACTGTTTTGGCCCTCATTTCATCCCAGTCCTACCAATCAAGTCACATGACTAAAAATGCTCTCTGTGACATTGGGGGTCTACTTATTGTCCTTGAAATTAAGTATCTCAGCAAGCTGGCAGCAAAACAGAACATTTGCCTCAAGAGGCTCCACCAGGGCAGAGGGCTCTCTGCTGGCCAATATATAAATCTGGGGAGATTATCAATGGAGGTTCTCCATCAACATGGATTTTAAGCCTTATTCTAAATGGTGTGGTAAGAGAAAATCTGTTCTCTCTCACATAATCTTTTTTTTTTAATCATTTTTTTTGAACAGATAAATCTATGTGCATGTGGTATAGCATTCTATGGGTTTAAAAGGATTTACAGTGAAAAGTAAGTCTCCTCCCCTCCCCTGTGCATCAGCCATGCAGCTACCCTCCTTGGAGGCAACAATGCTTTGTTTGCATTGTTTCTTGTACATTCTCCCATACAGCTGTGTGTGTGTGTACACACATGTATTTTTCTTTATATTTGAATGCTAATATATTACACACCTTAATTAGCATCTTGCTTTCTGAACTTAGTAACATATCTTGATGTCTCCCACAATTTCAGTAAAGAAAAGCATCACATGAAAGTGAACTGGAGATAATACACGTTAACACTTACTTTCTTTGCATTCCTTCCTCTTCTTGATTTCGATTCCACTGATTAGACAATTCTTCTGATTTTCCTACAGTGAGAACAACTATCAGTAATTTGGGAGCCATCCCACTGCATTCTGATTTGGCCTTGGTCCTATTTATAGTTATGGGTGGGTAGGAGGGTCCTAAGCTGTATCCAGCCGGAGATTAGCTTTTGTTTGGTATGAACAATGTTTAAAAAATTTTTAAGCCATTATTTAAAGGTTCGGATATTTCAGATCAAAATCTGGATTGCTGGCTTTTCTTTAAAAATAGAAATGCCAAACAACACTGGGGCCTGCATTCCTACTTGGCAACAATCCAGAGCTTGAAGGCAGCTGCCCCCTTATATGTCCATGCACTCAGCCCACCTCTCACATTTATGTCACCTGCCTGGCCCCACAGATAATCAGAGTGTGAGACCCTTGGGTACGATGACTCTTCTGTTATTTCCTGGATACAGGAAACTGTTTTTGAAAAGCAGGTGCGGGCCGGCCGAGTGGCGCATTGATTAAGAGCTGGTTTTGGGATGCCAGTGGCCCCGGTTCAGATCCCACATATGAGGGCCAGTGACACTGCCCTCTATAGCTAACAACAGTTCCACTTGGAGCTGGGCTGCAAGCCCCGGCGACGGTGTAGGCTGCAGCCCCTGCTGCAGTGGGCGGCCATAGGCTACAGTGAGTGGCCGGCAGCCAGCGTGAGTGGCCGGCAGCCAGCGTGAGCTGCCAATAGCCGTGGTGAGCTACCATCCAGAGGCCAGCGACCGTTGTGCCTCATCCGGGAAGAATGCAATGACGATACCAACATGGGCCAGTGAAGCAACGTCCTCCACAACTAGACTGAAGAACAAAAAGACAGCAACTTATCTGTTCCCCTCCCCCAATTCCCCAATAAAATCTTAAAAAAAAAAAAAGAAAAAAGAAAAGCAGGTGCATGATGGTTCCAGTTACCTTTCATGTTTTTGGTTTGTTCTTTCAGGCGGATTTCAAGAGCTTCCTTCTGTTTCTCCAGTTCTGAAATTTGCTGTTTAAAGTCTGGGATCATCTTTAGTGAAGAATTAGAAATATTAGAATATAAACTTTAATCTATGAACTTCCAAATCTTAGAGCTACTCAGAAACAAATTAAACTGTACAGGTATTTAGCTCTATGAAACAAATGTTAGTTAGTGGTGTCAGAGGGACAGCCAAGACATTAGATTGGGTTGGTGTTATGATTTTTCACCCCAAGACCTGTATAATCACAAGAAATACCAGCATGCTCAGAGGGAGCGGTTCTTACTCAGCCTTAACCCCCACATAACTGAGGCCAGGGGGGAAGGAAGTGTAGTGTCTGGGAATTCTATGCTGAGTTGAGGGACGGAAGATGTAAAGAATTGGCAGCCAGCCTCTATGCTCCAGGCCCAGGGACATTAACTCCTCATCTAGAGACAGGAAACTCATCTCAAAGGTGTCCCACTGCATCCTTTGAATTCCAGGCTGTGCTTTGTTTGCGGAGGTCTAGAATCATGTAGAATGTTTCACAATCCTTTGTCCTTGTCTACCTATATGATTCTTTAAATATCCATCACCTCCATTCTTAGGGAGGTAAAAACAGTGTTTCTGTGGTCCAAGTTTATAAAAACACTCATGCCTCTGAAGTTCAAATGAAGAATATGGGTTTGATTGTGCAGTTGGGTCTCACTGATGCATAGTCCTCATTGACATTTCACCCAGGGAATAAACAAAAGTGTGAAGGTCCTTAACTACCATTCCTCTTGTCCACTCTGCCCAGGGTCACATCTCTGCATCTATTGACACAGCCCTGATTTCCTAAATTCCCAGGTTAGGCAGATGGGAAGGAGACAGTACAGAAGCTGAGAAAGGGCAGCCAACAGGTAGGATGAGAAACCTAGGAGAGCCGTGGTGTCCTGGAAGCCACCAAGACAAAACAGAAGGAGAGGGAGTGATTACTGTCATCCAGTCCTGCTGAGGCTAAGATGAGGGTGAAAAGGAGCCCTTTGTGCTCCGCCTGGTGTAAGATTCAGTTAGTGGTAGGGACATATGGCAGAAGGGGGTGGCCTAGTAGAGTACATGAGAGGTGAGTGGAGACATCACAGCTGGATGGCCATTGAAAAATCCGGCTAACTGCACCCTCCTCCCAAATTGGGTGGTGGCCGCAGGGATGTTTGGTCAATAAAGGGAGTGTTTTCAATGGCTCACTTTACAAGAGCTACTCTCTTGTACTCGCCTTGCCAGCTCCTACCAAAAGGGCTTTGCTCAGGGCTGTTAGCTTAGATTCCACTTCAGATGGCATCTGAAGTGTCACTGCTTCAGAGACACTTGGTTTTTTTCTCTGCCCTCCCTAACTACTGTAGATCAAATCAGAACCTCACAGAACTGGTGGGGATTATTTTAGGTAAACATTTATCAAAGGGTATACCTTTAATATGTGCAGTTTACTGTATGTCAATTATACCTCAATAAAACTGTTTTTAAAAATAGAGGAGGAAAAGAAATGGATGTGTTTTAAGTGAGGAGATACCTAAAACATTTCTCCATGCCAGTAGGCATGAGTTAGAAGAAAGGATGAGACATATGCAATGGGAAAGATACGCATCATGTAAGAAGAAGGTCTTTGAAAAGGTAAGATGAGGAGCATGAGTAGAGATTCTGACCTGAAACACATGACCCTCTCAAGAGTTACTCTCTACCTTAATGTTTCTCTGTCTTTCCAAGAGTTTGGGCTAGATTTAAGATACATAGATTTAAACACATACACACACACACAAACACACACACACGCACACGCACACACACACACACGGAATTTGGATCCACCCTATCGTAAATAAATACTCTCAAATGCAAGTGCTCTCCAGCCTGAAGTAATTTTATAGTTTTTTTCTGACCCAGTTATTTCACTCCTAAAAAATGTAATTCTGATACAGTCTCTTACTGCCAAGAAACTGAATTTTACTTCACTAATGGGTAACATCTCTAGAATAATGGCTACGACGAGGGCCCACGGCTGAGACCATACCATGTTTTCTGATGTCAGCCTGGTAACTTCATGACGAATACTTTCATTGATGTCATTCTCTTCTCTAAATAATTTCTGCAGGTGGTTGATTTCTTGACTTAGATGAACCACTTTGAAGTTCAAAGCTTCAATCTCCTTTTCGTAGCAATCCTTCTGGGACTGGAAATGGCTCTCCAAAACGCTGTTAGGAGAGGGACCAGGAAGTTAACCGCGTGGTCTTGACTCTGCTGTGCTGGTGACTATGAGCATGTGCACGTGTGGCAGTCATGAACACCACAGTTAGAGCCCGTCCTAAGTATAGAGTTTTCTTATGTGCACATTCTGACAGGCTATGGAATTAGGAACCTAGAATTAGGAAATCCTTCTAGTTTAGTTAGGAAGCCTTGTGTGATGTTAACATGCAGTTAATGATAAGAAGTTTTATTTTAGACATTATTAAAATTACATTTTTTACTCCAATAGTTTAAAAAAAATATGTTCTATATGAGGCAACAGTGGTAAAGATACATGTCATCATACATTTGTCAAACCCCACAGAACGTATAACATCATGAGAAACCCAATGTAAATTGTAATAGATATGTATGATATTGGGAGTGGGGGTGGGGTGGCGGATTGGGGGAGGGGGTTGTCACTTTGAGGGGTAAAAAGTATAACTATTGCACTGTGTTGTACACCTGCAACTAACTTAAAAAATAAATTTAAAAAAAAAAAAAAGAAAAAGAAAAAGAAACAGAACCCTAATGTAAACCGTGCTGATTATGATGTGTCAGTATAGGTTCATCAGCTGTAACAAATGTACCCTCTGGTGAGGGATGTTGGTAATGGCTATGCAGGTGTGGGGGCAGGAGGTATATGAGAAACCTCTGTACTTCTGCATAATTTTGCTGTGAACCTAAAACTGTTTAAAAAATAAAGTTTATTAATGTAAAAAGATGCAGCAAACTCCTGTAATTTAAACATAGGTAATACATCTATAGCAACCCTGGCTAATTTATTTGATATAATCGGCTTTCACTATACAGGTTACGGGGTTTATCACTCAGCAGTTTAGCCCATGAAGAGATTGTTCTTCGTTACTAAACTAATTACTTAATTCTTGAAGAAATATTTCCAGTGATTATTAGATCATTCTACTATAAGAAATTTACTTTGTGTATCAAATCAAATCTATGTACATAAACATCTGACTTTCCAATAGTCTGTTATCACTGAGGAATCAAAAAGAACCCCGAGGGGGATTTCTTACCGTGTTGCCTTCTTGAGTCCTTCATAAGCAAACCAAAGCTCGCCATCCTCATTTAAATGTTCCAAGTCTTCCACAGAGAGCCTAGAAAATAAGGAGGGTAAGAAAATCTATCATCTCTCTAATGTGTTATATGTTTCTAAACATTTGATAATACAAAAATGATTACCTGCTTCTGACATCTTTAATGTCATAGCTTTCAAGAAGTTGTTTGGCAATCTCTGACATCTTTTCTGAAAGGAAAAGACAGAGCTGGTATCAATTACATTTTTGCATGATTTTCCTTCTCCCATTCTCTTTCTAGGGCCCAGTTTTCCAACTTCACAAGAAGCTTCAGTGAACCATCCCATCAGCTAACTAATTGACCAGCTATTCAACCAACCAGCTAACCAAACAACTGACTAACCAACCTGCCAGGTGTGAAGGCAGCCAGTTATTTGGCCTATTGCATATCCAGTCAGTGGACACATTTCCTTAGCAGTGACACTTAAGATAAACTCCATCTGCACCCCATGGGCTCAGTGACTCATTTTTTGTTACCTCTCATTTCCCGTTTCTGTGACTGCACATGTTTCTCCATGTCTATCTTCTGTGTCTGAAGCAGCTCTATCTCCTTTTCAAACTCAGAGATTGTCTGAATCACAGCAATGACCATACCAGGTGAAGAAAAAAATAGCTATTATGATTTATACAGACAAAGGAAATATCTTTACAGTACTGTGTGTCTATGCAAGGCGTCCTCACTGCAGCGTCTTAGTTAAAATCTTGTTAGAACATCACGCCCATACAGTCTGGTCTTGAAACATGTTTAACTGCTTAAAGTATTGTCACTTATTCCCAGATCTATATATATCAATAGAATTAGTTTTCCTACTTAAAGGGAAACAACAGCCACTTACTATAAGCTTGAGTGGGGTGGGGTAGGGAAGAAGGGGAGCGAGAGACGTAAACTCTAAACTCTTTCACTGTGTGATGAAATGTGGGATGCAAGGATGTGGGCAAGGCTGCCACCTCCAGAATGGTGGGCTTGGGCTCCAGCTAGGTTGAGAAGCAGCACAACAGCAGAGCCAGGTTGCACCCTGAGCTGGGAGCTGGCCGTGAGGGTGTACTGATGGGCAGCTCTTGTGTGGGAACAGGCTGTATCCTGCCTTTATTCACCTTGTGAGCTCAGCTTGAGTAAGGTTTGTGTTTTTGTAGATATAAGAGACTTGCAGAGGTGAATAATCCCTCCTTGACATTTTCTCAGTCTATGTGTTTAAGGGCTATAGCGCCTGTTTCTACAGGGCCTGAGACGAGAGATCAAATTGACATTTACTGATCACTTTACATACACAACCTCATCCTTAGAACAGGCCCATGAGGTAAGGAGAGTGATCTTTTGTAGATTAGAAAACTGAAGCTGCAGAAAGAGTAAATGACAAGTGCAGGATCATACAGCAAGCCGATGGGGGACTATCCAACCAGATGGGGGCCCCAGGACCATCCAACCCGAAAGCCCTGCTCTTTGTCATGTTTCAGTAGATGTTCCAAGTCATATGTGCATTTACTTGTAGACGGATTATGACAGGTATAACTTGATGATGGCGGGTTTGTTTTCTTTGAAAATCAGATGAATATTCTTAATGTACCACATTGGAGAGTTAAGACTGAAGTTTTAGTTACCAAAGAGGAAGTAAGTGACAAATATTGGCTCCCCACTCCATGTGCCCCCGACATGATTTCCTAAGATACAGGCTGTAGCAGATGACACGACCGCCACAGATTGACATCAGGCTTATGTGACTGCTAAGAATGAAGCAGTCAGGGGAACATGTGATCCTTCGTGATCCCACAGTTCAATCTCTTACTTTTAAGCAATAGGAAACCGGGGCCCAGAGAATATGGACAGCTCTGCTCTGAAGTTCAGGGGCGACCCAGATGCGATTCCTAACACTCCTCCAAGCTGCACATGGCTATTCTGTAACAGTTATGGAGAATATTTGCATAACCTTAACTAATACGCTACTAACATGTGTGGAAGCTTAAAAGCTTTCCAACCTTACGCTGAAATGTTTTGCATTTAAGAACATAGGGACACTTAGGTTTGTGTTTTCTGGTAGAGGAGGAATGTAATTAAGCCTGATTATTCAAGCATGGATCATTGCTTTTGTGAGATTTTTCTGATAACAGTTTAAAATGTAAGATTCTGATAATAAGGTAACTGAATTTTAATACGGGTATGTATAGATATATAACAACATGATGGGTTGTATAATACAGGTTCATGTCAATTTATAATTATTTAATTTGGGCATATCTTCCAGGTCAACATATTTGGGTAACTTCATATAAATGTAATTTCAGATTATTGTAGAAAGCTGACCTTTAAAATATGAAAAAAGACTACTGCTAGGTGAAAGGCGGCTTGGGGTTTACACTTGAAGAACTGAACAGCCAGGGCTCTTTTGCCTTTGGCCTTCACACAGATGCTTTTAGCCAGGTGATCCTATAGGAATGTGAAACTGCTCCCTTCCTGCAGGTAAAGGAACTCAGCCAAAGAGCTCATCCATAAGTGAGAACGGCTTCTACCTTTGCCT
Source organism: Aselliscus stoliczkanus (assembly GCA_033961575.1). Lineage (NCBI taxonomy): Eukaryota > Metazoa > Chordata > Mammalia > Chiroptera > Hipposideridae > Aselliscus > Aselliscus stoliczkanus. Next base: position 104,493,693 of record CM066732.1, read on the forward strand.
GCTTGCTCAATCGGGCCACCTCCCCCTTCAAGCCATCAGAGGTGACACGTTCTTCTTCCACCTGATGCTGCAGTTGCATTTTCTCATCCTTCAGAGCTTTACTTTCTTCTTTCAAAGACCCGATCTGCTTCTCATAGTCCTGTATTTTTAGTTCAAAGCTTTTTTCAAGGAGCCTGGGGCAGCACAAGGAAAAACTAATTAATTTACAATTGTCTCTAAAGTCTTTACCCTGAATTAGAACGATACATCATTTTGAAAATAATAAAAGGAGACTTGGAAAGGAGGAGACAAGCTCATTAGGCTCTATTGTGACAGTTACAATAGACACTGGCCTTATTTTTAGCTGACTGTTTCCTGTTAAGGGGACCTCTCACTCCTTCTGACCTGAGGAGTGTGGCTCTACAATGGTCATCCACAGGAAACACAGGACAGGGAGGCTGAAATTAAAGACTCAGTGCTGGCTGGGGTACTGTGTTCCCCAAGCTACCCTGGTTCCATGTGGTCTCCCGGAGGGGCAACTTCCCTTAACAAAGACCTTGGCACATTGTGTCAAGTCCCAGCACCTGCCAAGTTCCAGGGGTCCTGGAGGGGTTTGGCTTGGTCCAAAACAACTGAATACAGCTATTTAATATGTCAAAGGGTTCAGCCCTTTCAATATTCTAAAATAAATAGCAGCACATCCAGGTGCCCCAAAGTCCATGAAAACCCAATTCCTTGTGAAACACTCATTCAATTAAATATGGGAAGACTGATCAAGAAAATAATCAAAGAAAGATACATGACCTAGACCACCAGCCCAATACCGCCCTCAGGGGCCCAGTCAGAATTGAAGCAATCCTATGGGCTCTATGAGTTTATTAGTCATCGTTCTACTTGCTAGGCTGACATCTCAGTTTATTTGATGACTTACTTTTATAGCACAAAGGGAAGAACCCCAAGGAAGAGAGGCACATTCCCACTAGGCTGTGTCACTTCCTTTTATAGATACTAACAAACTTTTAAACTTTGTTTTCAGGTTTTAAAAAACCTGCAGTGTTCCTAAGAGGCCAGTGAAATGCCTTCGAAGAAGTAGGCTGCAACCAGGAGTCTCATGTAAAACGAATCTCAGATTTGCAGCCTAAACTGGTAGGTGCGCCCCCCCCCCCACAGGCTGTGGGCATCTTTGCCCCTCTTGAGGGTTGTGATAGGGGCCAAGACTTCCCCAGTCAGCTGACCGGGCACCAGCTGAGCTAAAGGTGAGTGCACTCAGACTGGCTCTCCAAGCCCCCTGCTGAAATGATCACTCCCAAGTGGCCCCAATACACAGTGAGATGCCAAGAATGGCACTCCTCTTCTAGAGTTAAGAGGTCATTGAGAGAGATTTTTCAAGGTAGAAGGTCAAATATCTCTATTTTAAAACTGATGTAGGACCATGAAACATCGTATGTATTTTTCAGTTCTTAGAGCTCTCAGTGACACTCCTGCCCCTAGGTTTTTGGCACCCTGGCCCCTTACCCAGGCTCAGCCTCTCCTGCTAACTAACTACATGGGGAAGTTGTATATCCTACCACCCCAAGCAGCCCTGAGCTTTTTATGTCCCCAACAGGGACATGCCAAGAATGTTCCCTGTCTCCCCAACACCCTGCCATGCATCCCAACTTTGAGATCTAACGCCTTTCAGTGAACTTCTTAAGAGAGGGAGCATGGATTGGAGTCTTTGGAGATTAACAAAGGGTTTGATACTGACATAGTAAAGGTGGGACTGGTACAGTACAGTCATGTGGAGCTGCCTTAATTTTTGTGAGGGGGTTTCTATCCCTTATTGTCTGGGGCAAGAGTCAAGTTAACAGATATAACAGGTGGGGGAAGAGAGGGAGGTTTATTTTCTAGGCAATAATCTCACTTCTTGGACTTGATGGAAGTTAAAAGGATAACGGTCTCTTCACTTCTCACAGTCTTAGCAATAAAGGGAAAGCAAGAAATTCCTAGGGGTCCACTACCCACAATGGCAAACCTGTGTCTGAAAGGTACACACTGTGGGACTTAGCTCTCACAAATCTTGAAGTCTCTCACTTCCCATAAATATTCACACCCCACTCTCCTGTATCTGTGATCTGCTATCTGCAAGCCGAGAAGCAAAATATAAAGCAGCAGAGAAAGAAAGAAGCAGTAGTTTTAAGGCAAAGTAGATTTCATACATCCTTTGTTGTTGTTCTTTTTGTACATCATCAAAGAGCTGCTTGGTGAGGTCGTCCATTTTTCCTGTGAAAAGAGAATGCTTTTTGAAATATGTTTGCAAACCAATGCCTTGATGGATTCACGTCATGTTTAAGAAAGTGAGAATAAGGGCCGGCCGAGTGGCGCGGTGGTTAAGCACTGGCTTGGGAAGCCAGTGGCCCTGGTTCGGTCCCACATATGAGGGCCAGTGACACTGCCCTCAAGAAAAAAAAGAAAGTGAGAATATAAGAACACTCATAGGGCATTTGTGACTAATAAGACTTAGGATGAGAATGAGAATGTAACTTCCACTTCTATAAATTAGAAATATGGGTAAGGATGGATTAAAAATAATTATTCTCACAAGTTTGTCAGTGTTGGAATCTATGAATAGTTTCATTTATAGTACTTTATTGGTCTGAATATCATTTGTTTGATTAAAATAGGCATATCGGCTTTGAGATAATAAATATTATTATTAAAAGCAAACAGGAATCCTTTGGGAAAAAAGTGATCAATTTATGATAGGGTTTCACAATGTCAACACTATTGACATTTCAGGCTGGATAATTCTTAATTGGGAGAGGGGGCTGTCCTGTGCATTGCAGGATGTTGAGCAGCATCCCCGATTTCCCCTCACTAGAAGCCAGTTGCACCTCTGTTCCAGCTGTGACAACCAAAAATGTCTCCAGGCATTGCCAAATGTCCCCTAGGAGGCAGAGGTGAACAAAAGTGCCTTGGTTGAGAACCATTCATTCATGGTAATCAAGAAAATAATAAACTGTCTTTCTCTTGGGAATAGGAAATATAAAAAGATGCTGCTGCATTTAAATATAAGAATCTCTAACACAAAGTGCAGGTTAAAGGGGCCCTGGATAACTGGGAAACAGTCACCGGGGCTCTGGACATTCTCTGGCTATGAGAACCCCACATTCCCAACATGTCCACATACAACAGGGGCCCTTCAAAATGGAAGCAGGACGATAGATGCAGCCCATCAAAGCCCGATATCCCTATTTGTACTTAGCTGACACCTCATTCTTGAATTCTGCCTCATTTCTGAGTCCTGCCCCAGAGGGAAGCCCCGGGGTGAGGTGATGATAGCAATCTTCCAAATTACTTGGTTAAAAAAAAAAAAAAAAGCCAACAGTTTAATAGTTGGTCTAAGGCACAGTCACATGTCCCTGAATCAAATCGATTGCTTTAGAATGTCACGAGTCAGCCAGAAAATAGGAGACAAGATGCTTAAGCTTTAATTTGGAAGCCAGCATATTTGATATAATTTCAATTTTTAATTCACGCGCAGCATTAGCTTCATTTCAGTTCTGGTGCTCACCATCTTGGGCCATTTGCAAAGGGGCGAAAAGGGCTGCTCAAATGTGACTTTCTTCCCACATGCAACGGATGGTTCCAAGTTGGAATCTCAGAAAGGGGAAACGACTTTGATAACATCCCTTATTCACAGGTCACAGAGTAAAGTGAAGGCTGGTGCTTTTCACAAAATATTGTTTGGCATGTGTAGGGAGACCCTCAGGACAAGCAGTTTATAAACACTGGGTTTGAAAGTTTTCACGCACTTTTTAGAAGAAGGTATCAAATTATCCACCCAAACATGTCAACGCTGTCAGATACGTAGTTTTCAGAACACACTGGTGGGAATTTAAATTTTCTTGTGGGAAATTCCACTTAAAGTTAGAAAAAAGAACTAACACCCAAGAGGAGTTGTATTATAATAAAAAAGGTGGCGGTGGGTAAGCCCTTCCCTAATTCAGGTTCAAGGTTTACTCACAGACCTCCGATCTCCTGTTCATCACCACCCACATCATCAGTCCTCAGAGAAAGGGTGGAGGGCACTTTGTATCTGGAGCAGGAGGGCACGCCCATCCGTGGCATGGTCCCAGTGGCCTTTCCTGCTCAGCTGGCCGGGCTCAGGTGTTTATTCCTATGGACATGTGCCTCTCCTGCTCTCTGACCCGAACCCCAAGGGCTCCTGTCCTCCTCTGGATCCCAGTGTATCCAGCTCCTGCTGGGCCTGGGGTGTGTGCCAGATCCCCAGGCCCGAACCCTCATGCCTTGTGCCCCACATTGGAGCCTACAGAAAAGATCCCTGGGCAAGACAGGTAATCAAGTGTGCTCATTTAAACTATCTGGTCAGGAACCACAGACTCATGTTCCTGTTGGAATTTAGCAAGGGCTTGTGATTAGAATTCGAGTTGGAAAGCTATGAATGGATAGAGCTAGGCTAAGTGTGGCTGTTCCACACCCCTAAATAAAAATGATACCACCACTGGTTCCAAGGGTCTGCGTCTGATAGCCTGCAGGGGGTGCTAGTGCTAAGCGGGACCCTTCTCTTAAGGCCAGGGCAGTGACAGGAATGGGAGTACCACATAGTCCAAGTAACTTGGACAGATCTGAAATTGGACTGCAAGTCCCTGGCAAGCGATAAACATTACTCCAACATTGCCGTGACTGTGCATCAGGATTACCACAAAGTTTACAAAAAAAATACAGACGTCTGAACCACCCCTGCCACCACCACCCACAGGCGTGTGCACCCACACCCCTCCTTCTCTCCCCTCCACACAAACCCCCTCTCATCTCCTGATGGAAAAGCTCCAGGCTTATGGCCCAACTATCTGTACTTTGCAAATGGCCCAGGAGGGGCTGAGACAGGGATTGCTGTGCTGTCTGACAAAAGATAGAAATAAAAACAGATGAATCTGTAGGGTAGAGTTACCACAATTTAAATACAGTTATTTTCTGTGGAGCAAAAATTTTCTCATCTCACTAAGTATACACCAGAGATTCTTGATTCTGCCTAAAACTTGGTTCACACCCAAAAGTTATTTCCAGAACAACTGGACAAGTGAACTCACAGATGTGCAGATCAGGTCACCTTGGGCTTTACCTTTCAGCTCTTCAGTTTGTTCCTGTAGCTTCCGCTGGATTTGCTCTTTTTGTGTTTCCAGTTCTGAATTATGCTTCTGAAGCTTTGCCAATTTCTAGCGAAGGGAAGGAAAAAAAAAAACTTTGAAAACCTAATTTCAAGTTTTGTTACCATTGCCTTTCTTGATAAAAAGTTGTATATTTTTACACACACACACACACACACACACACACACGCACATTTTCTTGGCCTCGGCTCCTATCCATGGATAATAAGCCACCGCATTACACTGCATTCACTTTCACATGCAAGGGCCCCACGTGACTTCAAGCAGGCGCTAGTTTCCAACCTGGCCCAGCAATGGCTGAAATCAAGGAGAAAGAATGAAACGAAGGTCTCCTCAAAGCCAAGGAAACTCCTCTATCCTTTTTGTGAGCTTCTCAATAACCAGGGTATTTATATATTTAATATGAATTACTTAACATATAACACAGATTCACACTTCGAGAGTGTTATGACTCAAGAAGGAGGTGTGATCACGACAGAATTTCTATTATTTTAGCTTCTCTTGGTTAAGTGTCTGCTGGGCAGGCAGCTGGGGCCCCTTGGTGCTGATTGATGGTTGGTGCCCAGCAGTGTGGGTGATGCCAGCAGCTGTGTTGGTGCAGCCGGGCGTGGATCCACAGGGAGGACAGAGGAATGCCCTGGGACTCCATGTTGTCACAACCCTGGGTGCTGTAAGACTTTGGAAAGTGCAGGAGAATGGACAATAATAAAAATCACCTTCTTAGAAAATATTAGCTCATGCCTGTGCAAGGTTCTATAATAGGCATTTGGCTAAATTATTTTATCTGACAATTTCATCCTCACAACAACTCTGTCAAGTCCCTTTTTGTTATTCCTACTTTATATATGAGGGAATGAAAGTTCAGAGAGGGTAAGGAACTTGCCTAAGGTCACCCAGCCAGACAACAGCAAAGACAAGCCTGAACCTGGGGCATTGGACTTTTATGGCTCCTGTTCCTTTTACTACACCAAAGAGATGAAAACCTGCTCTGGGCTTTGCGCTGCTGTTCCAGGGAAGATGCTTCAGGGGACACACCAGATGGGCAAGCAAAAGGGGACCAAGGTCACCCTGGAAGACAGGGAAGCATACGGCTAGGGTTCCCTCTTGGCCTTTCTCACTTTAGGAAAGTTGAAAGGAAGAGGAAACCTTGTGTTGTGTTTCTTAAGGCCTGAACCTCCTCTTCCTCCCCCAGACTCTAGGGCTCTGCCCGCCCCTCAAAGGAGGCTCCCTTTTGGTCATGGAAGCCAAAAGCAAAATCTGCTCGGCTTTGCAGAACGCTGCTTCGTGGGGAAATGCTGAGCTGTGGCCTCTTCCATGGGAAGACTCCCAGGTACTGCCAGAGTCCCAGCCAGCACAGACCTCTTCCACAGTGGCCTTGTATCTCTTCCCCTTCTCCTCATAATTGTTTCTGTGGGCAGTGGCTCTGTCCAGCTCCGATTCCAGTTTCTGAATCTTCTCCATGTCACCAGCCCGAACGGCAGCCAGGCTGGTCAGCTTCTCCACCAGCCCGTGGTTCTCTTTGTTCTAGAGAAAAGTAACAGCAGGTGCTGAGGGGGTTATCCCAAATAGAAAAACAGTTCATTTGCTTCTTACAACCTTTAAGGTGGCATCGAAAGCTTTCCAAAGTTTAGTTACACAGGTGACATTTATCATTATGATGGCATGAGCATCTGCATCCCAATGACACCAGCGAGGCACATCTTGTTAGGCAAATGTGTTCCTGAGCTGGTGGCTCTACTAGTGTGGGCACCGTCCAGTCCTGGAGCTCCAGGACCACCCTAGTGTTGTGGGCTGAATTGTGTCTCCCACTGACCCCAGAATTCACATGGTGAAGTCCTAATACCAGCACTTTGGAAAGTGATTGTATTTGGAGATATTTGGATAATATTTGGAATTACATCTTTAAAGATATAATTAAGGTAAAATGAGGTCATGTGGGTGGGTCCCAATTCAGTATGACTGGTATCTTTATACGAAGAGGAGATTAGGACACAGGCACACACAGAAGGAAGGCGATGTGAAGACACAGTGGGGAAATCAGCATCTGTACACCAAGGAAGAGACAACTCAGTAGAAACCAGTTCTGCCAATACCCTGATCTTGGACTTTCAGCCCCCAGAACTGAGAAACTAAATGTCTGTTGCTTAAGCCCCCCAATCTGTGGTAGTTTGTTATGGCAGCCCTAGCACACTAATACGCCTAGAATGGAACCCGGGCAGTGTCGCGACTTCCACAGGCCCTGTCCCCAGGTGGCCACCGCTGTTTTTCAGTGCGGTTCTTCCTCACAAGCCATAGAACACACGGCCTGTTACACAGCAGCACAATGAAGGGAAACTGCATCAAACCCTCACATTTATTTGTATAGATCTAGATGCTGCATTTTCTGCAGCCCTCTCCTACAGGCTGACCACATGTGGATTTTTTTCCTATTAGTGGGAACGGCATGGGGAGTCTTCCCAAATTAGGGAGGGCTGCAGCTAGATCATATGGACCTTTGGGCAAATTAGAAAACGGCAGCTCCTGGTGAGCCAACGCAGCACTGAGGGAGCATGGTTTGGCCTCTAGATAGCAGCTTTGTGCAAATTTTAAAAAGGCACTCGTGTCTCAAGGCAGCCCAGCTTTGTGCCAGGACACGTGGGTTGGCAAACAGAGCCAAGCTGGATTTCAGCCCCACTTGCCCTCCTGGGCAGCTGCCCTTGTGCAGTGTGCAATGTACACCACTGTATGGGCAGCCCTTTACAGCATGCTTCTGTTTTCTAGCTCAGGTGGTCCAAGTAAACTGTTTGAATCTCCTGACATTGGTATAATATATCTTAACTGTATTGCTAAGAAACTGGCCCAGACAAAAATATATCTGTTAGAAAGAATAAACATAAAAGATGTGTTATGAACACCTACCTGATCTTCTAGCTTTTTCTGCAAACGCTGGACCCTGTAAGTAAGCTGAATATTCAGCACAAATCGCCGGATACTCTGGAATCTGCGTCTGGCCAGCCATGCCCGAGCATATTTCTGAAGGATCACAGCCTTGTGTTCCTCTAGCATCTTTAAAACAAGATTTTGTGAAATGCAAACTGGATCTCCACTCTTTGTCTTATCAACTCCTCTAAATTTGGGAGATGCAACTACCAAAATATTCCCACTATGTAATACATGAATTCTTGTAGTCAAACCACAGAGACCTATAATAGACTTCTGAAATAAAAACTAAATTCCACCTGTAGCAGATGTGTATGAATAGACATTCACATATCATAACTCCCTGCTCTTCATGAAGAAGAACTATCTCAGTACAGGCACACCTCAGAGATACTGTGGGTTCAGTGACTATTGCAATAAAACCAGTCACACAAACTTTGGTTTCCCAGTGCATATAAAAGTTATGTTTACACTGTACTGTAGCCTATTAAGTGTGCAGTGGCATTATGTCTAAAAAAACCACATACTTTAATTTAAAAAATACTTTATTGTGAAAACATGCTAACTACCACCTGAACCTGTTGGAAAAATGGTTCTAATACATTTGCTCAACACAGAGTTGCCACAAACCTTCAATTTGTAAAACACAAAACAAAATAAAACACAGTATCTGTGAAACACAATAAAATGAGGTATGCCTGTACTGGTGGTGAGAAATAACATGCGTGCTGGGAAACCTGTGTCCCAAAAAAAATATGTGGTCTCGCCCGCACCTTTCGATACCTCCTCCTTGCCAGGAATCCGCGGGTGTAGGCCTGGATGGTGATGGTGGCCATGCGAATCAGTTGGTACAAATTGAGAACAAGATATCCACGACAGTACTTCTGAATGATGATGGCGGCCCATGCCTGTTTCAAGGCCGATGCAGTAATAGCTCTCCTGGGTTAAGAAGAATGTGGAGTCCATCCATTATTCACAGAGCACTGACTTTTACTACAGCATGACATGCTTGGGCAGCTCTTTTCTACTGAGGAATAGTCAAATGTTTTGCCAATCTATCCACTAAACTCTGTAAGTGACACGAGATCAGTGGTCATTACCTCCCCTTTCACCCCTAACTAAATGGGGGTATGCTCCAGGCATGAGGAATCACATGGGAACATTCACACTCTTCCTATCCAGGCAAATCCATCCACTCATGGGCCCACAGAGACTACAGAGATTGTGACAATAAATCCGTGCTTTGGCATTGTACTTGCCCATTCATCTATTCCTTCATTCTTGTGGGAAATCCTGCCGGAGGCTCTGGACCAGGGCTGGCATATGATGGCCGGGGGCCAGACCTGCAGCCTCCTACCTGTTAACTATTAGTGGATCAGAACACAGCCACGCCTATTACGTACATACTGGCCATGGCTGGTTTCATGCTGTAACGGCAGAGGCAAGTGGTTGTGGGAGAAACTGCAGGGCCCCCAAAGCCCAAGGCATTTAGCTTTTCCAGAGCAAGTTTGTCAACTCCAACCCAAATAATTGGAGGAGAAGACAATGTTCTTATCTTGAGAGTTTACAGCCTCTGGGAGTAGACAGACTTATAAATGGCCAAGTGGGATATTAGAAAAATAAAATAACTATTAAAAATCTGTAAGAAAGCTCTTACAGAACTACCATGCTGCTTGGGAAAGGCTGACGTGTGAGCCAGCCTTTGATATAAAAGGATTTCTGAAGACAGTGAAGATTGGAAAAGGTGCTATAAGCTGAGGGACAAGCAAAGAAGGCATGGAGGTCTAGCAGTGTCTGAAATGTTCAGAAAAAGAGAATCTGTAATTGCTAGAACATAAGATACATGGAGAAAAGTTGTAGTCAATGAGGCCAGAAAAATAGATGGAGACTTAAAAAAAAAATATATATATATATATGACAGGCACTGTGCTAGGTCCTAGGTATGAATGTCATGGGAACCAGGCAAGTATGGTCCCTATCTTCATGGAGCTTCTATTCTTATGAATGCATCTAGGCCACAGGGGATTTGAGTGCCATGTCAAAGACTGAATGCTATTCTGTAGGAAACAGGGGCCACTGGAGACATTAAAAGCAGCTGCAGGGCAGTGGCTCGATCAGGCCCTACTTTAGGAAGACAGGCGAGGATGGCGGCAGGTGGAGAGCTGGGCTGTATGAGGGTAAGGCAAGCGACGATGAAGGCCTCGTCCAGCACAGGTGAGTGGGAATGGAATGAATGAAACAGACCCAAGAGGTGAGCACCAAAGAAGGGGTAGAATTATCAGGTCTTGGTGATTCCCCAAAGGAGTGGGAGCTTGGGTTTGGTGAGGCAGATGACTCTAGGGTTTCCTACCCAGGAGACTGCTGTTATTAATTGAACGTGGAAGCAGGGGAGGGGAAGCCTGGCTGTGCGTATATATGGATGGTTGCCTGGGGGAGTGAGGGGTGGAATGGCATGCACAACTTGGGGCATGCTGAAGTGAAAGATGAGGTGCCAACCACGTGGAGAAGCCCAGGTGCTGCTGGAGGTGAGGCCTCAAGCTCAGGAAGTAACACAGCTTGACCCTTAAACACTTGCCTTCTCAACAATCCTAACAGCATGCCAAGGAAGGAGACAGGACAGACACACAGAAGCACACGATGCTATCTGGGAAGGACAGCAGTCTCACTGGCCAGCTCAGCATGGCCTCTTGGGAGCACTCAAGGAGGGGTGGGATGGTAAAGCTGGTGGAACTGCTCTCCACTCAGCCATGCCCTTGGGGCACTGCAGCAGCCTTGCCCAGGGGTTCTGCTTTGCCATGGATCCCCTCAGGCATGGTCTGCCCCCTGCCCCCATCTGCAGGTAGGCTGGTCAGTGGCTATTCACGGCATCTTCGCTCAGGGGCTTCACTAGGTCCCTGGTCATCTTAGGCATTTTCAGTTCCCACAGACAAGGGGCCCAGTCCTGCTACCTGGTCTCACCCAGAGACACCTCTGACCCTTGTCAGAGACACCCTGATGGGGCTTCCTCTCTCCAGGTTCTTGGTTGATGCCTCTCCCACATGGGGCAGCAGGCAGTCAGCACTACCTGTGCACGAGAGACACACCTTTCTCACCTTGAGGCTCATGGCCACCTCAGGGAGATGCACCCTGGCTCTCAGGAGAAAGGCCCTTTGTCTCGGACAGCACCCTCACCAGAGGTGACCAGCAGAGATAGCTGTGCAATTTCACACATTTTCCTTGGTTCCAACATACCTCACGGTTTGCTGACCCCGGAAGTACCGCTGGATTATCAGGGCAGCTTGTCTCTCTCGAAGGAATTTTTTTCTCTGGAGCCAGCCACGGATGTGCTTTTGTATCACAACACAACCCTGCCTCAGTTTATCTAATCGGAGTTTCTCTAAATAAGCCACTTGCCCTGCTCTGAAGAAAATTTTGGTTTTACCAAACTGGTACTGATTAGAATCCTGGAAGAGAAAAATGTTATCATCAGAAACAAAATCTTTTCAGATTTTGTACACAGTATTTGGAAAAAGATGTTTAGAGATTCAAAAATACCAAAAACATTGTATTTTGACATATCTATTCTTTGACATAAAGCAGAAAAAACTCTCATCATGATCTAGAAATTGATGTTTTGACTTGCTTGTGGAAAGCCACATTAGGGGAAGAAATGGACCTGAGGTGGAGGTGTCCATCTGTGGGGTGTGAGGGGGTGTGTGCATTCTCAGTGATTCTCAGTTGGGCTGTTGGGGAGCTTCAACCTCACATATGTGGTTCCCACAAAAGGGCGGAGGTGCCTGAAAAGGCTTGGTTTCTGTCTTCATTTTGGCTTCTCTTCACCACTCCTTTTCCTGCCATCATAACTCCTCTGACTCTCCTCCATCATAGCTCATCACTTCAGCAATCATCTAAATCCACACTGAGTGCCATGCCTGGAAGTCCCCTGGCTTAATGACCATCTAGTTGGCCAGGTAAGACTGTGGGAAAACAAAGCAGGGTAGGCAGACCCTGGGGGAGGCCAAGGTTCGAATCTGGATCACTGCTGTCAGGAGCTGAGGCTTCACGAGTGCATCTGCTTTGAACCCCTTGGCATGCAAATGCTTGGGGCACGTGTTCCTTCTCCTTAGCTATTCACGAAATGATGGTCCAGAGACGCAGGCAAAGATAAGGAAACGCACTTGGGAGACGTGCTTCTCAGTAAGAGCTCATGACTCCGAGTGAGCAAGACTGACCTGGATGAGCCTGTGTAAAACCACTTTGCACACCTCCTTTTTATCGCTGAACGAAAGCTCCTGCTTGGTCATGAGGACACCGTAACGACTGTAGAATTCGATGTATGTCCACCTGGAAAGTCAAAGCAGGATCTAAGGAGGCAGGCCAGAGAGGGAGCGTGTCGTATCTGTGCTCCCTGTGGCCTTACTTGTCTCTGCAGGTGGGATAGAAGTGGGATGGAGTCTGTTCTGAGGATGATGGCACTGACCTCTGACCCACCTGACCCTCACACTGAGCACAGCTGTCTGCAACCTGGACTGTTTATATTAACGTTTTACTCCAACAATTCTCTTCCAGTGCCCCCTCCCACCCCCACCCTAGCTCCCTTTCCCAGGAGCACTGGGGCACAGCGGGTGGCCCTCACTAGCAGTGGAGATGGGTGATGGATGGTGATGATGGCAGTCCTCACACTACCTGTGGGTCACCCTCTTCTTGCCTTCTCACAGCACAATGGGACAAATTCTGGGAGCATCTTATGAGAGTATATGACAAAAAACATGGCAACTGCTCCCTTGGTTTTCAGCACAGGTGTGAAATTGGGCACTTCCCGCCCCCTCAAAAAAACCTGACAATGTACCTGGAAGGGTAGCTCTGAGCACTGATGCGAATCGTTTCTAAAACACCGCAGGCTCGCAGCTGCTGAACAATTCTTTTGGAGTCAAACCTTAAAGAAGACAATTTTATAAAGCATTAAGCTACCATTATAATTGCTAATAGCACCTCTGTAAGACAGTTCAGAAAGCTGAGGATACGGAGAAAGGAGGATCTGATTCTGACACAGAAAGAGGCCTTATGGAGGGAAATGGCCTTTGGGTTGGGCTTCAAATGACAAAAGAGTGGAACCTCGACCAAGTGCCCATCTGATACTTTACAAGACACCCAACAGGTGGCCCTCTGGCTGAGGTGTGCCCTCTGGTGACCCACAGACACATTCGTCACCTCCATGGACAGCTCTGCCCCCTGAGACACCTCTTAGCTCGAGTCAACTGAAAGGGCCTCCAGGGCTCCCACTCATGGTCCTGGAGCCTTGTCCTTGAGGCCCCAGAGAACAAGTCTAATGCTTCCTGCCACATTCGAGGGCAACATTTCTGACGCTTCTAAAGCCTTCCTCCTACAAACACACACATCTTCTTTCATAATCAAGGAACAGGTTCTGGCTCTTGCAGTTGCGTAAACTTCAGGAATAGATTACTCTTCCAAATCTAGCCACCTTGTTTAATCCTGGAGAGGATGTGGCTTTGCCAGAGAGGTTGTGTTAACATTACATGTAAAGGGTAGGATTGTTTTGAATCAATTGAAAAGCCAGAAACAGCATATAGTTCAAGACAATTGTAAACACATTCTCCAACATCATGACAGACACGCTGGATCGCTCAGTGCTTCCCCTGTCTGTCTCATAAGAACACTTACTCGAAGGGTAATTTCTCATCGTTGGGTTTGATGCAGCGTACGTAGTGGGGCGTGGTTGCGTTGAGGGTCTCCATGAGTAAGGACAGAGAGCTGCGGAACTAGGAGACAAGTCAGGCAACAAACATCAGGCTGAAATGTGATGCTTACATTGAGGTGGGAAAAAAAGACCCCACCTTGATCAGAACAGGAAAGGCCAACTTCATGCATAAACATCTATTACGAAAGGCTTCCATCCATGACTGTGATTATGAGTGTCCCACTGTTCTGGACAGAACACCGCTCCGTCCAACATTCCCACATAGCACAGAACGTAATAAATCATGTTATTGTGCAAATCTGCTCTTTGATCAGTGGTGTGCGGCCTTGGAGGTTGAAATGATGACAAACTACTGCTTTTCTTTGCATTTGTATTTACACTAGATTTGAAGAAGCTTGGTGCCCACGTCCAGGCCTGGAATGTGGATCCTCCCAATGCCTGGCTCCCAGGGGGTCTGGCCTATGCCTATGACCCCCACCCCTTCCCTTTCTCTGTACCTTGCTCCCCACTGTGGTCCGGAACTGCTTGTTGTTGGGCTTGATGACTTGCTTTGCAGATTTAATCGTGATTGCTGAACCGAAAGGGGAAGGAGGAACTGGATTTTCTTGGAAAAATTCGGCACAGAGATGAAACTGGAAGGAGCAGAGAGGATTTCAATATCTGAAAGTACTTTCCCGCAGGCCTCAGCTGGCACAGCCAAATTAGTGGTCACAACAAGTCTATCTAATTCAGTGGAAGGTCAAGTGATAACCTCGGCCCATCTCTACAGCAAATCTCAATTCCACACAGTGGACTGTCCTCGCTTGGGATGACGGTGGCTTCTTTCCCAGGAATGAGGGCGGGGAACATCTATATGTGGGTATCACTCGAAGTGTTAGGAAGGTGGAAACGTTACAATTCCTACCTCTGTGACTTGGCTCACATTGTTTCTGCACCTGGAATCTTCTCCCTCCTACCAGACATTCTCATGCCCACAGATCCAAACTCAACCCATTAATCAAGGTTCTGTTAAAATAGTTTCCAGTCCCACCCCATCACAATACCTTCCCTTATGCCCCAGCAAGAATGAATCCCAAATTCCTCTAAACTATCTTAATCTCTTATTTGTACTTCTCTTAAGGCTTGTTACTTTCTTTTTTTTTTTTTTTTTTTTTTTAAGATTTTATTGGGGAATTGGCGGAGGGGAACAGCATTGGGGAATCGGGGAAGGGGAACAGACAAGTTGCTGTCTTTTTGTTCTTCAGTTTAGTTGCGGAGGATGTTGCTTCACTGTTGGTATCGTCATTGCGTTCTTCCTGGATGAGGCAGATCGGTCGCTGGCCTCTGGATGTCGCTCACCACGGCTATTGGCAGCTCACGCTTGGCTGCCAGCCGCTCACTGTAGCCCACGGCAGCCCACTGCAGCAGGGGCTGCAGCCCACACCATCACCAGGGCTCGCACAGCCCAGCTCCAGGTGGAGCTGTTAGCTGTAGAGGGCAGTGTCACTGGCCCTCATGTGGGATCCGAACCGGGGCCGCTGGCATCCCAAAACCAGCACTTAACCAATGCGCCACTCGGCCGGCCCAGGCTTGTTACTTTCACCCTTGCATCACTTCTTTCTTTAAATGTCGCATCTTCTCTCTTAGAGTGAACCTCATATTTTTTTCTTTTATTTATTTTTTATTATTTATTTATTTATTTTTAAAGATTTTATTGGGGAATTGGGGGAGGGGAACAGACAAGATACTGTCCTTTTGTTCTTCAGTCTAGCTGCTGAGGACGTCGCATCACTGGCCCATGTTGGTATTATCATTGCGCTTTTCCTGGGTGAGGCAGATCAGTTGCTGGACTCTGGATGGCTGCTCATGGTGGCTCACAGCAGCTCAGGCCGGCTGCCGGCCGCTCACGCTCACTGCCAGTCACTCACCGTAGCTCATGGCAGTCCACTGCAGCAGGGGCTGCAGCCTACACCAATGCCGGCGACTCACGGTAGCCCAGCTCCAGGTGGAGCTGTTGTTCACCATCTTAGCTATAGAGGGCGCAGCATCATTGGCCCTTATGTGGGATCCGAACCAGGGTCCTGCTGCTCAGAGCTGGTGCTCCCAAGCCAACTCTTAACCAACACGCCACTCGGCCGGCCCATATTTTTTCTTTTAAATCAGACACTGAGAACCTCCTTCAGGGCAGATCTCCTGCCTGGTGCATCCTTGTGTGCCCCCATTCAGGGAGGGGATCTGAAATTCCGATGCCTCTGAGAGCCTGTGTGCTTAATGGGAAGACCTCCCTGTACTTCTACATGATTTGCGCCATCTTCCAGACTGGACCCCGGGGTAAGCTTGGGGGTGAGTAAAGATTTGGAGAATTAAATTAACTAATTTTGTATACAAGGTGCAGGCCACTTCCATGTTGAATTCTCTACCATAAACCAGTTTAAATAACCTCAGGGGTCCTGGCCTATGATTTATTTATGATCATTAGTGGAATTGCTCATGCTCACTTGGGAAACGGTCAAAATACGTGAACATTAACAGAGGACCAGGATCTTTTAAAAGAAGAAAAATAAATATAATGACCAAATATTCACAAAAATGAAGGCTTATGTATGAGATACCCTTATTCTCAAATTTTAATGAAGAAATGTTCAGAGAGGAAATGAAAACGCCAGAAGTCATCCTTCTGGTAACAACACTATTCATCACACACACCCGAGGATTCGAGGAGCTTACACATCTGAAGCAGGAGCCCCCCTCCCTGTGTTGTCCTGTCTTGTCTTGCTTTGGTTTCCCTCACGCACTTAGCACTGCCTACTGTTGCTTTATTCCATGTTTAAGGCATGTCACTCCCTCTAGGATGTAACCTCCACCAGGGCAAGAACCTAGCTGCCTTGTTCGCTACTGTGTCTCCAGGATCTAGGACAGCACTTGGCACATGGTAGGTGCAGTATCAATATTTGAGACTGAATGAATAAAATGTGAGCTGTGTCTCTTTAAATGGTTATATCAGCGATCCTCTCTTTCTCTCACCTGTACATTTGATTTCTGATTTTGCAAATAGCGGATATTTGCATGCTTTTGGAAGCTAGGAACATATGTTAGTCCCAATTCTAAAATAGTTCTTTTTGTATGTATGAGCTATAATTTGCCCGTACAAGACAGTTCTCTCTCTCCCTCCCTCCCCCACCCCCTTACTCTTTCCTGATAGGCATCTAGATCCCTGTCAAGTACATAATACATAACATCAATTACCCCTTAAAACTTGACAAACCTTGCTTGTTCTCAGGATTTCAATCAACATGTCGTAGACAGTGTCTCTGTTCTTTTCAAGGAAACCTTCGCATTTATATTCAACCTATGCAGAGAAAGGAATTAGTTATTTCCAAAGAGGCAAAGCAGACAGCATCTATCTAAGTACCACAAGTTTCTTTTCTTTTTAATGAAAGATTGATGATGGGTCTATAAAGGCAATCTCTAAAAAAGAGATTGCATTTCTGTTTATCGCAGCTACCCCTTCATGTAAAGCTTAGAAAGCTGGGACTACACCACCTGATGGAAAGAGTCAGGCCTCCCACTGCCTGGGTTTCTCACTGTCTTGATGGTAACAATTTCATAGAGAACAATAAACTGATAAGAGGTTAAGGAATTCACAATTAATCTAAAATCAGACATGAGGTCCGCTAGAAATACGTTGATCTTTAAATCAGTACAATCAAAACTCATGTATTTTGTGATAAAAAGAAATTAAGACTTGCTAACCACACACATACATCTCTCTCACGTGTACCCTACATGCTAAGTGTAACTGGAATTGGACCTGAGAAGTCCCTGGACTGCCCGCACTGTCTGGGAGGCAGCTTTGGCTCAGGGGCAGACAGCTTCATTCCAGACTCTCACCTTATCAGCAAAGTGCTGGATGATAAAGGATGTGTTGGACATTCTGGGTTTTTCAAACAAAGAGTTCTTGTTGACGAAATTATTGTACAGCTTTTGAAGCCAGTTTTCATCAGTTCCATGTGGTAACTGGAAGAGAAAAGCAAACCCAATAGCAAGTAAGAAAACTAGAGATGGAAGATGGGGCGAGGAAAAGTGCCAATTCTGAGAAACCAAGATAACCTGGCACCTTAAAGTGAGCTGTTATAGACCCGTGGCTCCTTGTTTAAAGGCAACTCTTGGCATAAATCTGTCCTTGACCTCAATAATCTTTACAGTGATATTTAAGTGGATATATCAATGCCCTTTTAGAAGAACAAAATGTAAATTAAAAGGAAATGGTCATATCATGACTTAAGAATGAAGAATTTTACTTCTGCAAAATTTTCAGTATTTCCGTATTTTTCCCCAAAAAAAGTCCAAAGCTTCAGGAAAAAGTAGTGCAGATTCCATTATGTGAATGTGACTTTTATTCTTTTTTTTTTTTTTTTAAGGAGGGCACAACTCACAGTGGCCCACGCGGGGATCAAACTGGCAACCTTGGAGTTATCAGCACCATGCTCTAACCAACTGAGCTAACTAACCACCCTGTGACTTTTATTCGTAGTTGTTGAAGGGGGAAAAGACTGGTACCTAAATGTAGTCTTCCCACCCACCCCTAGGAAATTAGTTTTTCCTTTGCTTTACTGTCTAATGAATAACTACCTCCTTGCACCGAGATCTTACATCCTCAAACTAAGCTCATTGCAAAACTCCTTCTTGATAACTAGGGATTTTAAAGCTATCAAGTAGGGCCGGCCGAATGGCTCAGTTGGTTAAGAGCTCGCTCAAGAGTGCAAACTGAGCTCTGAGCAACAGCGGTTCGAGGCCAGCCCGAGCTGAGTTGCCGTTGAGCTGTTGCAGGATGGCTCAGCTAAAAAAATAAAAAAAATAAATAAATAAATTTATCAAGTATATTCAGCCCAAACTCTGTGAATCTGATACCCCACCATGTTCAAACGAGTCCTACATACTTCTTTGTGACACCGCTCACCTAGGGAATGTCTGTGTGGAGTGGTTACAAGTATTTCGTAGTGGCTACCTTGGCCTCTGCACCCTGCCCCCAGTAGGTCATTGCAGAGTGTTGGCCCTGATGCCAGCCCTTTAACCTTCTCTCACTTACAGGCCCTGAAGCACATGTGGCACCGGAAAGCATAATCTGTGAGAAGAACCATGCACTTGAGAATTCTAGGCAGAAAATGCCAGTAAGTCTTCCACATTATAATTGTGGGGTTTCTTTTTGTACAAATAAATCTCTGGAAAAGAAACAGAACCTATGTTTAAACATCAAAATACAACCTTTAGGGCCGGCTGAGTGGCTCAGTTAGTTAAGAGCTCGCTCAAGAGTGCGAGCTGAGCTCTGAGCAACAGCAGTTCGATGCCCAGCCTGAGCTGAACTGCCGCTGAACTGCCACTAAGCTGCCAAGAGGTAGCAGGATGGCTCAGCTAAAAAAAAAAAAAAAAGAAAAAAAAATACAACCTTTAAACCAAAAATACTGTCCTGAGGATTCCTTGTTCCAATGGCCCTATGAAGGACACTGCTACACTGACTCACTGTAAAGCTGCCCCTCACAGAGGGAAATAATAAAGGAAAACTCTGAGAGATTGCTTCACTTGAATTGTATGGTGGTGATTTTTCTGCTACACCCCCTGATGGACGACTCATAGAATCAGGAAGTAAAAGAAAACTCCATTCTTGTTAGTCATTAACAATTGGTATGGGGTCACTTGCTGTTTCATGTCCACTGTACGTTCACCTAGAGATGGCCTCAAAGGGCCTCCTTGCTGGACATGACCTCAGAGGTCATGCTCATTAGCATGCCTCCTTGATCTTCCAGGGTTACAACTAAGGTTGCAGCGTTAATATTCTACCAATTGGATAACATGTCAGGAATTTACATGTACATTTAAAAACCATCCACTTTGCAATATGCTCACCTGTTACTACTCAGAAGTTGAAAAAAGCCAATTTTTAAAAAATTAATTCAAATCATGAGCCACTTGAGAAAAGGGCTGTACCCTGCTCATCTCCAGGTCTAGGAGACAATGTGTGGAGGCCCTGTCAGTACCTGGAGCAGCACCCAACACCCTAAGCACTCAAATATTTAAATAAAAGTGTTAATAAAAAAAAATACATCATTAAAAAAATTATGCCTAAAAGTCTAAGCTACTTTATTACAGATTCCAAAATAAGTATTATGTATGATATACACTGAAATACTAAGTTAATACCACACAGCTGCATAAAACCAATAATTTTTAAAAGTTACCAAGCATTCTTCATCCAGTAACTCCAAAATGCCCATTTTTGCTTCAATCAGGTCAATAACTGGTTGGTTGTCATAAAAATCTATCAGAGTCCAAGGGATATCTTCCTTCATATATTCTTCTTGTTCAAGTTTAAAGACATGCTGTAAATCCAGAAGTTAATACAGAAAATAAAACAGAATATTAGAGTGGGCTTCTGAAGAACAGGATGTAAGCATTTGGAAAATGTAGATTCGTGACTGATCTGCAATGTTTATAGAAGGCCCTGAGGTGCGGGCAACCCCTTCTGCTTATTATCAATGCAGCTGAGGTCCTAATATGGGTTTAGACGTCATCCTCCTGCCTGATCTGAGTGGGTGCCCGCCCACATCCTGGTACATCCAGCACCACAGGTACTCAGGATGGTCCTGGAGCCCTTCCCTGCTCACAGCCACTGCTGCCACCCAGGACAGAGCCAGCCTCTTTGGCTGGGTGGAGGCCAGCCTGCCTGAGAATGCTGGCTGCGGGGCCAGTGTGAGAAGCCAACAATTTGGAGAGCTTTGTTCACTACTTATTCAGGTCATAAGGGTTTCGGGGAGGCTTCCCAGAGGGCTGGCTCAGGCTCCTCCTGGCTGCAGGTGGCAGGAAGGGAGGGGCATCAAGGAGAAAGCCTCCTGCAGAAAAACCCAGTGGGAGCAGCATGGAAGCACAACAGGTGGTTGAGAACCAAACAGCACTTGTACAGACCGGGCAGAGAACACAGTGATGGGGATAGTGGGAAGCGCAGTAAGATGGCAGAGGGGACATCATGCAAGACCCTTATGTGCCCTAGAGCATTCTGGCCCTGTGGCTTTCCCTAAGGGTAGTGAGGACCCACAGAGGGTACGAGGGAGGGAGGATCATGATGACACCTGGGAAGATAGCTCGGCTTGGGTAAGGGATGGCTTTGAAGAGGACAGGACTGGAGGCAGAGGCCAGTCAAGGCTCAGCCCAGTGTTCTGTGGTGGCTGGACACTGTGAGAGGAGTCACAGAGGACACTGTGGGGGTCATGGAGGACAGTGGGGTAGGAGTCATGGAGGATACTGGGGGAGGAGTCATGGAGGATACTGGGGGAGGAGTCACAGAGGATACTGAGGGAGGAGTCACGGAGGACACTGGGGGAGGAGTCACAGAGGACACTGTGGGAGGAGTCACGGAGGACACTGTGGGAGGAGTCAGAGTACACTGTGGGAGGAGTCACAGAGGACACTGGGGGAGGAGTCACAGAGGACATTGGGGGAGGAGTCACGGAGGACACTGGGGGAGGAGTCACAGGACACTGGGGGAGGAGTCACGGAAGACACTGGGGGAGGAGTCACGGAGGACACTGGGGGAGCAGTCATAGAGGACACTGGGGGAGGAGTCACAGAGAACACTGTGGGAGGAGTCACAGAAGACACTGTGGGAGGAGTCACAGAGGACACTGGGGGAGGAGTCACGGAGGACACTGGGGGAGGAGTCACGGAGGACACTGGGGGAGGAGTCATAGAGGACACTGGGGAGGAACGTGAGCAAGAGTGATGAGTTTGGATGAGTGTTAGGCCAGAACACCGGGTTAGTGCTGGTGGTTTAGCCATAAAAAGGAGAATGGAGAATAAGGATGCCAAGAGAGAAAGGTGGAGGGTTCCCTTTATCACTGTTGAACTCCCAGAGGCCACCAGGCACAGGAGGCCAGCAGCTGCCAGGTTTATGGAACAGCAGCTAGGAGACAGTCCTCACTAGCGCTTTTGTGCTGACATTTTAAGGTATTACCTCTTTCCAGAAGGATCTGCACATTGATAGATGACTTGAAAAAAAGGAGAAGAAAAAGAGAAAAAAGGAGGAGGAGGAAGTGGAAGAGGAGGGAGAGCAGGAGGAAAGTGGAACTGCAGCCTCTGCTATGCTATTTTCAGGGGTGTCTCATATAAGCTATTATGAGGTTGAAATGAATGTGTGTGTTGGGGACAATTTGGCTCTGAAGTTCTAGGAGTGGGCAGAATCTGCAAAAAAATAGTTTACTTACGCTGCGTATCTACTTGGAATAAACCTTTGTTGTGGTTATTAAATGCTAAGTGGCCAGGGAATCCTTGAGAATGCTAACAAACTAGAAATTTGCAATAGGATGAAATTTAATGCTTATATATGGGTTAATTCTGGGGCAATGAAAAGGAAAGAAAATAAACATACTGGGCATGATTCAATGTTAGGTCTTTTCTTTACAACAATATTGAGCAGACACTATTGGCCCATTTTTAAAGTGAGAAAAACTGAGGCTCAAAGAGCCCAAGGTCTCAGGGGTAGGAGGTGGTAGAGCTGAGATTCACATCCAGTTCAGTTTGGGCAAAAACGCATGCTCTCCTTGAAGTAATGCTATCTTTTCCTAGGGGTTGTATGGGAGAAGCTGAATTTCAAAAGACAAGCAGGAGTTCACCAGGTGAAGATGAAGGGTTGGGGAAAAGACAGGAGTAGGTGGGTTATGGCAGAGAGTGCAGCAGATGCAAGGATGTGGAGGCTTCAGGAAACTAACTCAATCATTTTGTCCAGTTGTATAGGGGATCTGTATCCAAGATTGGCAGAGGAGGACACCAAAAAGTTGGCAGGCGGCTCCGAGATGAAATAGAAGGGGATGGTGCAATTTCAAGGTCCAGCCACCAGGTGGTGCAGTGACACAGCGTGCAGTTCCATGACTGTTCATAATTTGGAGAGAGAAGCCTGATTGTGCCTCTTCCCATGTTCGCAGAAACACAGGGCTGAGAGAACCAGTTTCAAGAAGGCAGAAAAGTCACCTACCAGGTTAAACTGCTGTTGCAGTTTTTCATTAGCATAATTGATGCAAAACTGTTCAAAGCTGTTCACATCAAAGGTTTCAAAACTGAAATACAAGTTAAAATATAACTTGGAGGACACATACATTCATTTAAAGGTCAGTATTTTTTGAAAAACTTCATAGTTAGCAAGTTTGCTATGTTTTCTGAAAGTTTTAATATCCTGGCAGTCGGTTTATAAATCAGCTTTACCCAGGTTGCCTCAGAAGGAATCTAGTATGTACCAAACACCTACCCTGAGGCAGGCATTAACACAGGCCCGTCACAGTATCATGTATTGTTTCATTCACACTGACAGAATTATCATCCTCACTTTATAGATGAGGAGATAGACTCTGAGAGGTTAAGAAACTTGCCTGAGGTCACACAGCTAGTGCCAGACTCAGCCATGAGTCTGCCTGACTGCAAGGCCTATGCTTTCAATGAAAAAGCAACGTTCTTTCCTATTCCCCAACTCTTGGCCTGTTGAAGGGAAAGGCAGCACAGTTTTCTCTCCCAGGGGTGCTTTCATTGTTCTCAGAAGAAAAGGGCAAGGCCATTTAGTACTTATAGCCCAGGAGACCCACCAGGTCTGAGACAGACACGGCCCCGCCTCCATTTTCAGACTAGCAGTGGTGTCTCTGGAGCTGCGCTGGAGAGGAGAGGAGACAGTCAGGTGACAGAAACAGGAAGCAGGCTGGAGAGGGCACACAGAGAGCTGTGCAGGGCCCTGGCAAGCGGGACTGTCCAAAGGGGCAGCTGCTACTCAGCCCAGCCAGCTGTGGCCATGGACTAACGCACGTCAGGATGTTCGATCGCCTGATTCTCAAGAGAAGCCGGAAATCAGGACTTTTTTGTGTGAATTATCCTACTCTGTAAAACATGTTGTGGGCTGAACAAAACTCAGACACTAAATGCGTCCCCTGGCCAAGTGAGTGCTCCTGCCAGGAGGAATGTCCCCCCAGTGCTTTAGGTATTATATTATAGAATCGAAGCACATCACCTCACTCAACCCTAATACTGCCCTAGGTGGAGGGCTACAGTGACCCCCGTGTTACACATGATGGTCAGAGGAGATGGTTACCATCGCAGAGAACAGCAGCCAGCAAATTGTGCCAAATACACAATTTGATCCCAGCTCTTACCGCCTCCAAAGCTTTGGTTCTTAATCACTTGAATCCTGAGGGGTTACTGCCAGTGCCAACCATGGGTCCCTTGAGAGTCTTACTCGCCTGAGCCAATTTGGCTCAGTTTAAACTTCCTGGGCAGGATAAGGGCCTGGACTTTCCTTTAAACAGCTTCACGGTGACTCAGAGCAGGGGCTGAACCTACACAGCTCTGACAGCCCCATTCCACATGCACTCTGGGGGTCCGGAAACTGGACACTGCAGGCAGGCCAGGGCTGGGCTTGGGAGAGAGTTAAAAGGGCCTCACTGAGTTCCACAGCCCACAGCCCAGGCCAAAGGCAGGGCTTTCTAGAGCACGGGTGGAATGTCAAACATCAGGGATTACTTTTCTGCCCCTTTTTCCCCCT
Source organism: Aselliscus stoliczkanus (assembly GCA_033961575.1). NCBI lineage: Eukaryota > Metazoa > Chordata > Mammalia > Chiroptera > Hipposideridae > Aselliscus > Aselliscus stoliczkanus. The sequence goes on from CM066732.1 coordinate 104,518,009, forward strand.
GTCCTCAAAGAAAGAGCACTGGGAGCTAAAGATCAAAACTCTGAGACCTAAATCTATGACTCAAAATGCCAGAAGCACATTAACTCTGACAACCCTTAACATCTGAACAGTGTTTATGGTCCTTAAGTTGTCTTTATCATTTCTTCCATTTGATCTTCATAATAACCCTGCAAGAGAGGCCCTGTGTTACAGATACAGAAACTGAGGTTCAGAGAGGCTCTGTAACTTTCTCAGGGCCATACAACTTGCATGAAGCAGTGTCCATTCCTCAGCCCCAGGCCTTTCCAACTCGGAGCCCAGAGAACACGAACACCTAACTGGCTGGGGAAAAACCTCAAAGCCTACAGCTCCAGCTTTAAACGCTTTCAGAGAGGAGAACTCTTTCTTGGAAGCTGCCTGATTTCCGGGCCAAACTGAGCGCAGTTCTCTCAAAAGTTGCAGGACGCACATGGGTGAGGGCGAATCTAGACCTGAGCATACTGGAGAAGGGCATCAAAGGATTCACCCCAGGGAGTAGCACTGATACTTACAGAGGGGTGCTTAGGTTTTTGGAGGGCGTACCATTAATTCATGGGTGGCAGCAAGCATGTTACTTCCATAATTTTGGAAGAGGAATTTAATTTTTAAATTAAGATTTAGCATGTAGGCTAACAAGTTCTTGTGAATTTACAATGACGCCTGTCTCAGGTTTGCACCCTTAGCCCAAACAATTCAAATTCTTTATTCCAGTGTTCTAAGGGCCCCTTGGATCTGAGTCCTGCTTGCCCGCCATTCTCCTCACTCACCACTCCTTGTACTCAATCTCGCTTCCTGTCCCCCATTAACCTCCAGCACATTCCTTTATTCCATTCACAGGAATCATTCCCATCTGCCTCCTCCACTAAATTTCAGTCCCAGGGGCCATGTGTCTATGCCGTTCACCGATCACACCCAATACGGTGCCTGGCACACAGATACTTGTTGGATGAATGAAATAATATATTCTTAAAATAGAGGGCTATTTTTTTTTCTATTTATTTATTTATTTTTTTTGAGGGCAGTGCCACTGGCCCTCATAAGTGGGACCCGAACCGGGGCCGCTGGCGTCTCAAGCCAGCGCTTAACCGCGGCGCCACTCGGCCGGCCCAAAGGGCTATTTTTTTAAAGGCATTTGAAAAACACAGAAAAAAACAGAGAATAATAGAGAATAATATAACAATCACCTATTTCTAGCACAAAGAGACTATTATTAAGCGGGACTATTTGTTTTTATAAGTCTGCTTAAATTATTACTGGCTGCTCACGTGCTTTTTTAGGACAAGAAAAGGTAAATAATTTACTAGATGATCCCAGCAATTCATTGGTATTTTATAACTGTTGACATATACTATTAATTGGGAGTCACATGTATTACCTTAGGATCTAAATTAAACAAAGTAACTCCCTTGAGGCATTGTCTTACTAAACTCTTTACCTGGGCTCACTGTGGCGCCTCTGCCTCTCCCGCCCACCCTCCCCCACAGGGAACAGCAGGCCTCAGGCCCAAGAGGAGGGGATTGAGCTGCTTTTCACAGGGTGTGGGGCACTGCTTCCCAATCCGGGTAGAATATTCCATAATACCTTTCATGGGACAATCTGCCCCTTTTCCCACAATAAAAACCAGGGTTGGTCCTGGGAAGTGGGAGGAGTTGAGCTTGGGAAGCCAGGTACTATCAAACAAAAGGCTGAGTGCTAACAGCCCCCTCAGAGTCCGCCTCCAGGCCTCCCTGCTGCCTGGCCTTCCACACTCCCGCTGGCTATTCTATAAGCATCTTTAGCACAAGTCTGATCCAGCATTTAGAAAAGCAAGACAGGACAAAGAAGGAGGAAGAACAATACTCCAATGGGGGAACTCCATCTCCCCAAAGTATTAAAATTCCTGGGGAGGGGCTGAGGCAAATATGTCACCCTCATTATGCAAGAAAGGATGAGGATTTAGGTGTGAGAAGGCAGGTAGGGAAAAGGTCTGAGTCCCTCTGTGGCCTGTGAGCCTGGGCCAGGTGCAGGACCTCTGGGACTGTCATTCTGCTTGAAGCAGGAAAGGGATGTGAAGGCCCACACCTCCTGGGGCCTCTGTAGGAGACGGAGGTGGGCCAGGGCCCCACACAGCGCTGGGTCTTCCCACCACAGAGCAACTGCGAACCAGTCACTGAGCCTTTCCAAGCCTTGGTTGCTTCATCTCTAAAATGGGGATAATGATAAGGTTGCTTGAGGAGTAAGTGAAAAAGTACACGGAAACCACCTAGCATGGTAGCTGCCATATGGAAAGCGCTTGCTAAAGGCCGCCATTTGTTTAACGTTTATTTAATATACTAAATAAAAGACACTGTAGCCCAGGAGACTGTATGTAACATCCATACATGGGAAAACAGAAAACACCATCTTTCTGATCATGTAAAACACGAAGGAGAAACCCAAACGAAATGATTTTAAAATAACGGGCATTCGACATTTAAAAGAGGAAAGACAGGCTCAAGGAAGAGAATCTTACCCATAAATGTCCAAAACACCAATAAAAGTGTGCTGCTTGCCTGAAAACTGCAATGCTTGGTTAATTCTCTCCACGATGAAGTCGAACAGGTGAGCATAGATCTTTTTGGCCAGCGCATCCCTGGCGTTAACCGCCTGGGGCCTGGTCATGGGCTTTACCACCGTCTCGGAGCTTGTGATGATTTTGCGATTGCACAGCCACTGGGCCACTTTGCCACTCTCCATGCCCAGGAGCTCACAGAACAACTTCAGGTGACTGTCACCCTCCTTCAAAATCAAACACAAGCCCCGTCAGGGCCACCCAGCCACCTAATTCAGCACCCGCCCACCCAGCCAGGGCCCTTTCGCCTCCACACGGGCTGGTGGGAAATGAGGACAAGCTGGCATGAGAATGACGAGGGCTCGCCAGGCAGAGTCAGGCCTGGGAGTGAAGCAGGAGGGGCCACAGTGGCACTGAGCCTGCACCTGGCCCTTGGCACAGCCCCGCTGCCATTCCATTTCACAGAGACATTTACTGTGTTATTTTCTTCTTTATGTGGATATTGAGGAGAACAGCTAAACGTATACCCCCTACCAAGAATCACTACTCAATATGTGTCACAGAGAGACACACACATGAACTTACCTTGTGTCCATTAAATAAAGAAATCGGTCACAAAACTTACATGGGACTGCATTTCCAGAGAGGAAGCCAGCACCACTGGTGTTTGACTCAGGTGAGTGTTGGGGGTAGGAGGTGTCCTTTCTGCTTACAGCTGTTCAGTGACCTTAAGGCCCGGTATAACCTGCATCTCCCCTGCTTCCCTTCTGGCCTTATCTACCACCCCTCCTTTCATTCACTCCTCTTTGTATATACAGATCTGCTATTTCTGAAACTACATCTCCTGCCTGAGGGCCTTTACAGTTGCCTTTCCCCCTACTTTAATCTTCTTCCCCCGGATATAGGCACAATTCACTTCCTTGTCTTCAGGGCTCTGCCCACTGCCACCTATCAGAATGGCTCTGAATGCCCTACAAAAGGCATGGCTCTTCTCCATCTTCTACTCTGCTTTATTTCCCTTTTCAACAGCTATCACCAGCTGTCAGAGCCTATAATTATTTACTATGTCTCCTCCCCTCTTCCCTCTTCCCCTAGATCAAAAGCTCCACAAGGGGCTTCTTGTTTTGTTTTGTTCACTGCTGTTTCTCCTGAGCCCACAACAGTGCCTGGCACAGAGTAGGTGCTCAGTAAAAATGTGATGAATAAAAGAAAAACACACAGAAAATACATTTTCCCTCTCTTCTACTGTTGTGAGGAGAAACACCTTTACTCTTAGAAGGTGAGCCATGGAAACCCTTGCTTCCTTGTTCCTATTAGACTGGTCTCCTAAGTTGGCCCAATTTGCTTGATGTTAAAATGCAAAAGCAGGGGAACCATGAGACGTCCTGCTGATGACCCTTTAAACACAGGAAGGGTGAGATAAACCAGTATCTTACACTGACTGTAGATCTCTCACTGCCCACCGCTGTGATCTGCACATTGCCCAGATGTAGGATGGCTGCCAGGATCTTAAAAACATCCATCTGAAAATCCTCCTTGAAACCTGAAAACAAAAATTTTCCCAAATTAGGAATACTGCCTTTCTTCTCTTACTTAATCCCTTGTAAGATAACACCTGAATTCTTTCAAGACACTCTAGTACCACTCTAGTCCCAAGAGCTGAGACAGGGAACATGAAGTGGACCCCAGGAGAATCTGGCTTACTATTCTTTGTAGTTTGACCTATGCAGACACACAACGTGAACTCTAGGTTTCCCCTTTTGCTATGGCTGCTAGGAAGTTCAACACAAAAATTCATATTCAAGTAACCATTTCACGTCAAGTACCTGGGAGAATCAGCTCTCATTTATTCTGTGGTGTTTGCTGCACCTTTAATGTGTGTTTCGTTTCACTGCTCACAAGCTCCCTGAATTCTTTGTATGGTGGAGTGCTGGGTGGGTTCCTCTTGCCCCTCCGGCTCTGCACCCCGCTCTCTGCCCTAAGGGGCTGATCTGACTGGACCAAGGCAATGGGCTCTCATGTCCTCTGGCCTCTGGTTGGGCTTACCAAGTGGGAACCCTGGTAGGTCAGAGGGTGGGAGGACAGAGGCTGGCACGTTATCCTGTCTCTTTTCCTGCAAATTAGCCTCAGCATGGCTGTGTGGCTGACTAACGTAAGGTCAGCGCTCCTGGTCTGGAACTGACTTTCCCCAACGCAACTTTCGGTCTCCGGTGACACCCTGTGCCCAAACGGGAAGGAGCAGCGAACAGCTCTGCAGCATCCAGGGTCCCTACGGCTCTTGTAGCTCCCTAGCCCCACCCACATTGTTATAGTTGCTCCCTCCATAAGCAAACCCTCCTCCTTTTATCCTAATTGGAGTGTGCCCCATGTTTCCCACTGCTACTCTAAGATGAGCACAATAGAAATGATGAAAATGATGAACATATTTGGACATCATAAGGGGATTAGCACATTTCCTAGAGAGCCAAAAAGAAAACCCGAACCATTTCCTAGGAAGGACTTGACATCTGACTCCTGGAAATCACCATGGAGAGCCTGCCAGTTGTGAACAGGGCTTTGCACAGGATCCCAGTGCAGGAGTGAGGTGGAAGCGGGGTGAGTACCAGGTAGGTGGTGGTAATGACACTGCAGTGAGTCATGGAGCTTGGTGGAGATGTACTCCGGCAGGTGGGGCAGGCTCATTCAGATCCGTACCCACGCTCTTTGGTCTGTGCTGCAGTGGAAACTGGAATGGAGACTCACAACTCCCTCCTTCCCCACTCCCTCCAAGCCTAAAGGCCACAGACCCCAAATGCTGAGTGAGAGCCACCGTGGCCACCCACTGCTTCTACATAAGGACACCTGGAATATTTGAATAGCAGCTAGGTCATTTTCTTAAATGATTTCAAAACCTAGAGAGTGTTCTCTACTTCAAAGATTAAACAAAATCAATGTCAAAAGATATCAGACCAAAAATATACGGATGGCTCCAGCTCCGTCTGGGTCTATGCATTTGCTGCCTTTCCATTTGAAGCTAACGCCTCCACCTGAAGGACAGGTACTCCCAAATGCTAACAGAAATAAGCTCCCAGACCGCCACCATGAGAAATGACAGGTAAGTGATGAGGAAAAGCAACTAAAAATGCGAAGTTTGGTCATCTTTGTCCTGCCACTCCACTCTGCGTGATTCATAGCTAAATCACTTAAGTACTCCGTGTCTTCCAGAATCAACAAAAGTGAAATAACTCCAAAGCAATGGTGTGAAAGGAAGACCTGAAGACCTTAGTTAAGTAACTATCTTTAGTGAGAAAAAGTCATGCAAAAGCATGGCTGGCCTGAGTTATATTTCAACAAGAAACAGTGGTCAAGTTCTTGGAGCCTGAGTCTTGACCAGGTCAATGTCCAGGGTATTCTTTCTGTCAGAGACTGAAACCACCAGGCAAAGATCAAAGGATGAATTCAATGAGAGTCAATCGGAGAACAAAGGAAGCGGGTTTTGAATTCAATGAGAGTCAACGGGAGAACAAAGGAAGTGGGCTTTTGGTCAAAATGTATCCCCTTCTGCTTCCTCACAGGGTAACGTTGAAGTTGGCCAAGGTACCTCAGGAGCAGGATGGGAAGGGAAAGGGAATGGAACTCTGAATCAGGCCCTGTCCCCAGTACTTTCTTTCTTTTCTTTCTTTTTTTGAGGGCAGTGTCACTGGCCCTCTTATGTGAGACCGAACCAGGGCTGCTGGCTTCCCAAGCCAGCGCTTAACCACTGCGCCACTCGGCCGGCCCCCCAGTACTTTCCATGTGTCCTTTCTATAAGGCTTACAGCAACTATATGAAGTAAGTACTAGTATTATTGACATTGTACAAAGGGGAAACTAAGGAATGGAAGGGTTAGGGAACTGCCCAAGGTCACACTGCATATCTAAGCAGAATGTGAGAAGACCTGTGGAGTTCATGAAACCATCTTAGCTTCACCCAGTGTGTCTAACATGGAAATCCTCTGAAGACCCCATGCCAGGCACAGAAGTTTGAGCAGCCTCCAGAGGTCCATTTATTGGGTGTGTTGTGAAGTGGAGTTGTGTGTTGAACTAATGACCTCGCTGCTAACTGTGCCCCTTTCTCTATACTGTTTTCATAACAAAACATAGGAGTGGACAAATCAACCAACAAGTGATAATTCAGCAATCACCTTTGTAAAAAGGGTGATCTGCCCAAGTGTAAGCCTATAGAAGATTCAAGTTAGACAGTCTGCCCTTGAGGAGGTCTCCATCTAAGATAGATAAGAGACACAAACAAAAGGACAGCCAACAGGACAAGCAGTATGAACAAGGTATTCATGTTGTTAGGAGATGCACTGTTGAATAGAACTTTCTGAGATGATAGAAATGTTCTATATCTGTGCTGTACAATACAGAAGCCATTACCCACATGTGGTTACGGGCACTTAAAACATGCCTAGTGCAACTGGGAACTGAGCTTTTAATTTTATTTCATTTTAATTAAAGTGAAATGTAAACAGTCACTTGTGGGCGGTGGCCACTGTGTTGGATGGCACAGGTTTAGAGACCACGAAATCAAGTCACAGCATGAGGTCATTGGTTGTAGGGGGTCACAGGATGACGGCAATCTCAAAGTTACAGTGAGGTCAGCCTGTTCCAGGCATGAATCCACTCCACAACAGGAAATGGACCTCTGGAGCCTCCTCAAACTTCTTTTCCTGGCACGGGGTCATCAAGGGACTTCCATGTTTAGACGCACTGGGGTAAAGCTAACACAGCTTCGTGAACTCCACTGGTCTTCACATATTGCAAGAAAACTCTAAGAAACTCATTGACTATTCTCATTCTATCATCTAGGACAAAGGTCAGCAAACATTTTCTTATTAGGCTTTGCAGGCCATGTAGTTGATGTCACAATTACTCAACTCTGCGTGAAAACAGCCATAGACCATACTTACACAGATGAGTGTACATATGTTCCAATAAAATGTTATTTACAAATATAGGCTGCAATCTGCTAACCTCTGGTCTAGAACATTTTTTGGTGATTCATGCAGTGAGGTCATGCTTTCATTAAATGGGTACTGATGTCTGATATAGCATGTCACAGTTGATAAACCATTTTAGACATTATCTCTTAATCCTCACAACATCCCTAACAGTTACTGCGGTGGCTACTCCAAAGATGGTCCCAGACCACAACACTCACAGCACTCATGCCCTGCGTAGCTCCCTCCCATGATTCATGAGTCTGAACTGGCCCTTTGATTTGCTTTTGATTAGTAGTAGCACATGGCAGTAGCGAGGCTGCATTATTTCTGAGGTTGGTTCATAAAAAGGCCTGCAGAGCCCACCTGAGCCTGTTGGAACTGAGGCCAGCACGCTGTGAGGAAGTCCCCAGGAAGAGACAGAGAAATGCCCACCCAGCCCCCAGTAATTCTAGCCATCCCAGCCCATGTGAGAGAAGAAGCCTTCGGGGGATCCTGCCCCTGCCACCATTATATGAAAGTCCCCAAGCAAGGAGTACCCAGCTAAACCAACACAACCTAGACTCACAAGAGATAATAATAATCATTTTAAGACACTAACATTTGGAGAACAGCAATAGATAAGTGGAACAACTAAATATTTTCTGTATTATGTACGGATGGGAAAACATTACGGATGCCCAGAAATAATAATTGACCTGTACAAGGCCAAAGACCTATCTCATTACACATGAAATAATTGGAGCAAATACATAGCAACAGATAAGTAAGTACTTAATTGTGAGGTTTAATGGCCAATGCACAGTCAGCCAGAGGAGAGAGAAGTCATCGGGCTAGCATTTTTGAATAACAGGGTTGGTGGAAAGTAAGTGTGCAGAGCCCACCGTATCCCCGGTATTCTGCCAGCCATGCCCACTCAGGTCTCTGAACTAGATCTCAGGTCTCACATTGACCGGAAGCTTTGACTGGCAGTTATGTGTGGATGCCTAGACTAATACAAAATGGGAAAGACAATGACTATTTTTATAAATCATTTGGTAGACAGTCTTTCCAAACATGAGCTCTGTGTGGGAAAAGCAAGGTAAAGCAAGACTGGGAAAAATATCTGGTTCAACTGGGTCAGCCTCCTAGCAAACGAAAAATTTGGTTTGCCATATAAAAATGAGATGTTTAAGACCCTGAATGCAAATGTCACTTCCCCTCTGTACTAGTCATGTGACCTTGAGTAAATCTCTTACCATCTCTGTACCTCAGTTTCTGTTATAAAATGCAAGAAATGTCAGTGTCTATCTCATAGGGTGAATGTATGGTTTAAACAAAGTACTTAGGACGGTGCCTGGCACATAGTAAACTCCAAGTAAGTGTATGCTATTTTGTCATTATCAAGATAGCCATGAAGGTCATGTGGCGTCAACACGATGCTTCTGAACTGAGTCGGACCTTAGCTTTCACCAGGCTTCTTTTTAGTCAGCTCAGAAGAGCTCATATGCACCCATAGGATGTACAACCCAGGCCTCTCCCAGCACTCCAATGAGCCTGAGAGCAAAAGTACTGACTTCCAGACCTTTTCAGGGAAAGGCACAGTCTTGACCACTTGGCCTCTAAATATGTCCTGATTGGCTCATCCTAAAATTAGGACTTATTATGAATCTTCAGAATACATACATATGGGACACCCCTGTCTTTTGAAGAATTTTTATTTTTTTAGGAAAAGCAAATGGCCGTGCCTTGGGGAGGGCATTTTCACTTACCCAGCAGTGTGAAGGTTTTCTGAGTCTCCACCATGGCGGCCCTGTCATTCACACCCTCAATGGCAGTGCTGCCTCCCATTCTTGTATAATTAAATTCTTCTGCACTTCCTGAAATGAAAAATAAGATTTCAATGTCTGTAACACAATAAATTGGAATACATGTTTATCAAGAGAAGGGAAGTTCACACTTAAGCTTATATTAAGCATTTTAAACACATTATGCCATTCATTCCTTAGAATATTACATTACAGACTCAGAAGTTGAGGCTCGGAAGAGTGAAGTGTCTTGTTTAAGGTCCCATAGCTGATGGCAGGGCAAGAATTTACACACAGGCCGGACTCCACCTAACAATTTAATACAGCTTCCTGTGTCAAATGTCTGTACAAATGTCTGTCTCACAGACCCTTTTACTGAGGTTTATTAAATGTACGCTAAACTACACACATATAAGGTGTACAATTTGATGAGTTTTGACATACATATACCCTTATAAAGCCATCGCCCCAACCAAGATGATGACCTTATGCGCATCTAATACTTGACTCTTCAGAAAGCTCCTCCATGTTTGCTATTCACATTCTGTTTAGCAGACAAAGCATGGATATTACCTTCATGTGACTTCATTATGTCTACAAATAAGAGTGACCTTGAGTCACTGAGGAAGTTCAAATTATGATAGAGGTACTCTGTCTCAGAAGACAGGGAAATACGTCACACATGTTAGAAAAACGACCATCCAAGGAGTTCAGATAAAAAGAAAAGTTTGGGGATTTAGAGCACAATCACCATGAGCATTGAAAAGAGCCCTGGGGTTTGGAGGGCTCCTCCCTCCCTGGACCCACCCTTCCTACCAGCCCTATTCTGTCCCTTTAATTAGAGGCATCAATTCTACCCCAAAACCCAAGGATCTTATGTCTTTGGACAGAATATTTTTTAAGTGATATTACTATAACAAGAAGAAATTAATCTAGAATTTAAAATCTTATGTAAAACAGAGATACTCCCATGCACCATCCATCACATACCCAATTTAAGATGTTTAAATTCCGCCTGCTGTGAGGATGCACAAAGCTGATAGAAAATGTGGTAATTTCGTTCATTTTCCGACTGTAAAAGAGAAAAGTCCCAAAGTTATGCCAACCTTTTATAAATGAAAATGTGAAGTGTTTCTTTTTTTCTTTTGAACATTTTAGATCATTTCAAGCCAAATTCAACTTTGGAAATGTGCAAGCTAATTTAATCTAGGACTTATGCATATGTAAATATTGAAACAGATTTTTGACATATACAAAACTAGGATTTTACCTACTATGGATGATAAAATTGCTATTAAATCCAAGGACTTATAAGAAACCAATAAGCCATGATATTTGACAAAAATAGTAAATTTAATTAGCCATATACTATAAAATAAGAATACTAATCAAATTAGTTTTGATGTTTCAATCAAACATCAAAATGAACTAAAATACTTTCAAATAGAACTCTAATATGTCACAGCAATAACAGGATTAGAAAAGAGCCTGTTCAATGAAGGGTTAGGCGCTGCTAGGGTTTCTTATGGCATTCAGGAGGAGGATAGATACGTGCTAGATTATAAATGTGAACTTTTTAACTGGAAGGTCTTAGATGGCTAACTTGGATCGGCAATTCTGCTCTCAGGGACCCTGACACCTACATATGTGTTTTGCTGTGGTCAATAAGGCTATGACCCGGCCTGTTCCCCTCTGCTGGCTCACAGCAGGTCCTTCCTCTCACAGAGGGAGAAATGGAGGCCCAAGATTGGCCTCCAAATAATGACCCCAGGGAGGATGTTATTAAAGGAAAATATTCTATGAAATGGGAATAATGTAATTGATACTCATTGACATTTTTAAGAAACTCTTCACAATACAAGGCTTACTGTTACTCTCCTCCTGGGCCAAAACTATGAGAATTTTCTCCATTTTACTGATAAAAGAGCCTCTCTTAAACTCCCCCTCAGTAGTTCTAATCCCATTCTCTTCCTGATAGGAAAGCCAGTCTAACTGATTTGTCTGTTTCAAACAGTTTCTGTGTCCTATAAAGATAAACTTGATTTTTAAACTCTAATGGTTTTTTTAAGTGCCTCAAATTAAAAGTCATAATCTTTTCTCTAGGCCATACAACTCCATTGATATTGTGCCTATCCGTGAATTTTGTTTTGTTTAGTATGGAGCTTCCTCAAAAAAATTAAGAATAGAGCTACCATATGACCCAGCAACCCCTCTTCTATCTACCCCCAAATTTTGAAAATACTTATTGATAAAAGTGTGTGTGTACCTCTATGTTTATTGCAGTCTTATTCTCAATAGCCAAGAAATGGAAACAACCTGTTCTTCGACAGATGAGTGGGTAAATAAGATGTGGTACATGCATACAACAGAATACGACTCAGCCATAAAAAGGAAAGATGAAATATTGCCATTTGTGACAACATGGATGGATCTTGAGAATACCATGTTAAGTGAAATAAGTCAGATGGAAAAGGACAAGAACCACATGATTTTACTCATATGTGGGATATAAAGCAAAAAGCAATAAATAAACAAATAAAACAAATATGCAAATAAACAAAAAAAAAAGACTCATAACAGAATGACGGTTACCAGAAGGGAGAGGGAGTGGGGATAGGATGAAAAGTGGTAAAGGGGGCGTCAAATATAAGATGATGAAAGGAGACTAGACTTCAGATGTGAACATATACTATACAGATGCCACATGAAAAAGTTGTACCACTGAAATTTATATAATGTTAAACAATGTTACCCCAATAATTTTAATAAAAAGTAAAAAAAGAAGTTTTTAAAAAACAGAAAAGAAACAAATTGCAAATGAAAGATAGGAAAACTCTTCAAGTCACAGAACAATGTAGGTTGTCCAATGAGTATGTAAATGGAAACAATACTTTAAAAGTTGGGAAAAAGGAAATTTAACTAATATTTTTATCCTTACTTGGAAGACAACTCTAGATTTCTCCAGCAGGTAAGTTCTCATGTTGGCTCCTATAATTTGATTTCGCTCATCAAAACTGATTTCCGTGTATTTCCCGAACCGACTACTGTTGTCATTGCGGGTGGTCTTGGCATTTCCAACAGCCTACAAAACATAGGACTTTCTTGAAATAACATTAAAAAGATCGTTGCATCACCATTATCGGAGCAGTTTTAGTAAAATCCAGTTCTGTAATGTGGCAAGGTCTGATGAGGGACTGAGATCAGAGGGCAAAGCAGCCCAAGGCTTACAGGGAACACAGAACACCCTCGGCTTGCCATCATGGTCCTCAATCTTGTTGGGAGACACGGAGCTGGACCAGAAAGAGCACAGGCTCTGGTGTTTCATGGCCCTATTTTACTATCTGTGTGATGTTAGAAAGGGTATGTCATCTTTCCAAGTCTTAGTGTCTTAGTGTCTCTGTAATATGGGATCTTGCTGAATTGGGAGGATTCAGTGAGAGAATATACAGTGCCTCAACTCATCCATGCCTGGAAGATGCTCAATTAGAAGTCTACATCCTTCATCTAACCTTTATTTCTATCCTTCGCCTTTACAACTTCCCCACTCAAACTTTCCACTCAACCAAAAATCTCCCTTCTCTCATCCCTCCCACATTCTGAACATGATTTTTGCTTTTTATTTTTATTCCTGAATTCCATCTCTTCCATCTCTTAGGCCTATCCTCTCCCCTTCCTAAGCATCCTCAGGAAGCACCCTTCTTTTTTTTTTTTTTTTAAGCTGAGCCATCCTGCCACCTGTTGGCAGCTCAGCAGCAGCTCAGCTCGGGCTGGGCATCGAACTGCTGTTGCTCAGAGCTCAGCTCGCACTCTTGAGCGAGCTCTTAACCAACTGAGCCACTCGGCCAGCCCCAGGAAGTACTCTTCTATGTACACACACTATACTTCCTGCCCCGGTCATCATACTTTATTACAACATATATTTACTGAGCATCTGCTATGGGCCACATGCTCAGCAGGCAAAAGTGCACCAAGCAGACGCGGTCCTGCCTTTGTGGAACTTACAGTCGAGTGTGCAAGACCAACTCTAAGCAAATCATCACACAAAATTATCCACTGGGCATTTAACCAGGCAGTGCCTTACGGCAACTTTTCTGCTGCTAACTTGGATTGTGATTTATGTCCCTGTTTAACTTTAAACTATGCCTATGTTAGAGGAGTTTTAAAACTTGGGGACTGGGTCTTATTTTTTTTCATTACTTCCCATATTATCTGACACAGTAGCTAAAACAAAATAGGTGGTCTGATAAATATTCATTGAGGGTTTTGATTTGAGAAAAGGGGCCCAGGAGGCCTAGGAATTTAATGTTCTTAGTTGCTATACTTCAAACTAAATCTAAGTCAATCGTCTTCTCATTCTGCGAGGCAGCCAGAGCTGGCCTTTGGCCTCCTTCTCCTCCCTTGAGCCTTTCAGATGCTCTTTTTTACTTAAGGATTGTCTTCTTACCCCTGGGTGCCTTCATGGCTGGCCTTGTCCACACCTCTGATCATCAGTGCTATGCTGAATCAGCTGGAGGGGAGGGGAGGGAGAAGAACCTCCATATGTGGCATTTGCCACTTTGTAAGGTATAAATAGTCCCACCATGACTGATTTCAAACTACCAGAGGTTTAATAATAGAACGTAAAAAATGTTCCTGAATATTTAACCAACAGCTCAGGAACGTTGGTACCCGCTGGCTGGAGAACTCCACTGGTCTCAGTGCACCAGCAGTGTCTGTGGTAGAGGAAATTTCCCCTGGTATATAAACGTAAACAGGGGGCTCCTGAAATCTGGTGGGAGAAGTTCTAGCCCAGCAGATGGAGGAGGAGAGCCGTGGAAGCAGCCACCTCTGCCCCAACCATCTTTCAAATTCCAGAAGAACAGAATTCCAGGCTCTGCCACTTTCACTTCTTTGGTCCTCAAAGGGCGGGAACTACAGTTAGTTAGGACAACACAGAGACAACCTACCCACCTGTTCCTCCATCACCTCTGCCTCTGCCTCCAAACCCGTGCCCCACCCCACCACAGGGTACACACCTCAGTTATGGGGTTTGACGCCAGAACCTTCTCCTCCACTCGGGAATTACTGCTCGACTTGCTGACGGTGGCAAAGTACCTCATGGCATAGCGAGCAGACACTGTCTTTCCAGCACCCGACTCCCCGCTTACAATTATTGACTGATTTTTATTGTTTCTAGAGCAAACAAATGAAAGGGTTTAAAAAAATGCTCATTTCTTCCTACTAAAAAGGCAATATGAACTCATTAAGAAAAATGCAGGCAAGGTGGAAGGGAAACTTGGCTTCATCACTCTAAAGCAACTGTTCTCAGCATTCCAGTGAATTTCCTTCTAGCCTTTCTTCCTCTGTGATCACGCTGAACACACGTTTTTGTTTCCTGCTATATCTCCTGTGTGGAGAGTCCCCAAGAGCAATTCAATGATCCACCAGGAGGACTCACAGAACTCAGCATATGGTTGTACTTATGGCTAAGACTTATTACACCATTACACCAAAAGGATACAAAGCAAATCAGCAAAGGGATAAGGCACATGGGGTCAAGTCCAGAGGAAGCCAGGCATAAATTTCTAGTCCTCTCCCAGTGGGGTCATACAGGATGCACTTAATTCCTCCAGCAATGAAAGGTGACAACACACGGGAAATGATGTCTACCAGGGAAGCTCATTAGAGATTCAGTGCTCAGGGTTTTTATTGGGGGCTGGTCATGTAGGCCTCCTCTGTCTAGAAGATACCAACATTCTAGATGCCTAGAGGAAAGCAGGTGTTAGGCACAAATCACATTGTTTACATAAACAGTTTAAGCTTAGGTAGAGTGAGCCACTCTTATCAGTTAGGAAACGGTGGGAACCTCCCTGAAACCCAAATTCCCAGAGGACAGTCATGTGCCAGCCTTGCAAACAAGCCTCTAAGGAAAAGCAGTCGCAGGTCTATGTGAACTGCTTTCTGCGTATTCCCACTTACATATTAAAACATGTTAAAGACAGTATTTGGAGAGAAGTTATTCAAATGATGCTTGAGAACATGTGTACTATAAGCCAAAAATACTGTTATATGATTTAGAGATCTTAAAAAATGCATCAAACTTTTCATGTCATAAGATTGACAGTAGAACTGTATTATAATGCCATCCTATGTATCTAGCACCACTTATGTGCCAGGGTTTTCTTAATACTTTATAGGGATTCTCATTGAATCCCCCAAATCCTATGCCATCTATAGCCATTTTACAGATGAGTAAGAGTGACTCAGAGAAGCAAAGCGACTTGATCCTGTGCATAGAGCACAGAGCCTCCTTTGTGAACACGGAAGAGGACCAGAGAGACAGAGCTCCGGCCCTAAAGGACGAGGCTAAGACTCTGAGGCGAGCACTATGCCCAGTGTCCTTCAGCCAGGCTGGGTTATTAACCCCAGGCTCTCCTGGTCCCAGTCTACCATCAACAAGCCCAGCCTGTCTTAGGTTTGTTCTGCTATTACAGTTAGACAGGCAGACCTCCGTAGAAGACTGGCTCTTCAAGCCTGAACATGGCTCAGGCCTGCAGCTCCAATGAGCTCATACTGCTGATGCTCAGGAACAGCCCTGCCCTTCAGGCTCTGAGCCAGGGATTCTAACCAAGCAGATGCCCTGGAGATCTGCAGGGAGCCCAGGCAAATCCCAGAACCACAGGGGTTCGAAGGAAACTTGCTACAGCAGAAACCAAGGTAACTGGATATTAACTGGTAAGTCTCTATCCAACATGCATCCTCCCCTTCCTTCCTAGGGAACTATGCCCAATTTTTAGTGGGCACATTGCTGCGCACTTAAAAGACTAAATATCCCAGCCTCCCTTGTGGCCATACGAGTAGATCCTAGTCAAGAAGCTATGAGCAGAAGTGCTCTGTGGGGCTTCTGGGTAGTCTCCTCAACCAGGAGGGACATGACCTTCCCCTGGATTACTCTGTCATCTAGAATATGGAGGAGGTGGCCAAGTACCAGCTGGGCCCTGAGGATGAGAGTCTCGCCCCAGGGGCAGGGGAGCTGGAAGGCACCTGGTCGCTGATGACTTGGTAGAGATGCCACGCCAGCCCCGGGCTGCCCATCACACTTCTCTGCAGGAGAGAACCACACAGTTCTACCTTGTTGAAGCCACATAATTTTTCCCTGCTTATAAGCAGCGGAGCCTGGAATGGGTACTCTCTGAGCTTGTAGATGAGGACACTGACGCTGAAGGAGATCAGGTGCTGTGCCCTGGGTTATGTGGTAAATAATGAGCAGGTCCAGGTCCCTGGCTTCAGGTTTCCATCTGTGAAATGAGGGCAGTGATGACAGCTCATTCAGCTTTACCAGGGTGTTACAAGACCCAAAGGAGACCACTGTCTGTGAAAGATTTTTGGCAAACTGTAAAAGGATCTACAGAGATGGTATTTTTATTCTTCATACTTTACAGATGAGGGATTGAAGCCAAAAGAGGATAGTTATGGGAAAAAGAAATTACATGTGGAGTCAAAACATCTGAGCACAAATCCCAGATCTGCCTTTTACTTGCTGGGTGGCCTTGGGCAGATGACTCTCGAATCTCAGTTTTCTGTCCAGGCATCTTCATCATGAGCTATTCTGAGGGCGTCCAAGATGATGTACAGAAATGTGCACATGGTTCTTGATCCATAGGAGGCTTTTAACAAATATTTGCTAGCAAAACAACTCCACAAGGCAACACAAACAGCAAGTGGCAAAACTAAGATAAAACCCCAAATCTCTCACAGCTATAATCTACCATTCGAACCTGCTGTTTTGGATGGGTAAAAAAGCATAAACTTCTCACAGTGGAGAATAAACCAGTATTCCTTCACTCTAACATGCTGTAAGAGAAGCATGTGGTGTTCCTAGATTGATAGGACTGACTTTTGACTACCTAGAAGGAACAAACCCAGGAAACTTGAGTCAGACAGTTCAGTTACATAGAACAGTCACTTGCTACTCGGTACAGGTAGTCTGCTCTACCAAGCACCCTCTCTGGTCTGATGGTCACTTTTAATCACATCAAACCAGATAGATAGATGTCTCCAGTCCACAGTGAAGACCCAGCAAATGCGGGAGCACTGGGAGAGCAAGAGGAGGCCCCGCCTGGCAGGAGTCTACCTGGCCATCTGCTTGTATGCCTCTTCTGCCACGGCAAATATGTGCGGGTCCATATCGCCCATGTTCTGCCCGCTGTAGGCATGGATGATGGCATCTCCATATATCGGCAACTGCTTGTAAGGATTCATGGCCACCAAAATGATTCCTGAGGAAAGATGTCAGATGCAGTGATGGGATGCTTACCGTCACCCATTTCTCCAGGTTCTCTTGATAAACACCAATTCTGCCACTCATTAAACCTTCTGTGTGACTTTGGGCAGGTCACACAGTGCTTTGAATCTCAGGACCGTGCCAATGCCACCTACATATTTGGGCTATTCTGAGGATTAGATGAGATGACAACTCGGATTGCCCTAAAACTGAGATATTTTTGCAATTCTCATAAATATCATGATAATATCATTGTCCAAAATAAATAACAAAGTTATCAAATCCACTGACAAACTCAAACACAAGCTTGATCCACATACGCAGGTATTTTGCTTGGTAGTCCAATCTTAGTTCTTGTTGAAAATTCGCCCCACCTAGATACTTCCTTTTATATATATAAACTCTAAGATTAAATGTCTATACTTTTTAGACAGAAATGGAGCAAATGTTTCTGCATGATTACACATTCTGACAGGTGCCAACATTGATACTATAAATGTAACATAACATGCAATCTGGATGCTCTAGACAGTAAGCATGAGGTGTCAGCGCCCTTCCTGCTCTCCTGGGATCACTCTCCTTACCACTGTAGGTGTAAATGAGTTTGGACTCTGCAAAGCGGATCCTGAGATTGTGGAGCACTGCAGGCTCGTGGAGATAGCTGAGGGCCGTGAGGTCATTCTCACCCACGAGGATGTCAGGATTCCGGAGTGGAGGCAGAGACTCTGGATCAATGGAGTAATCCAGCTCCTGTAGACAAAGACGACATTAAAGTTCTGGAGGTAAAAGATTTTTGATCTCTCTGCTGAACCACTGTCTTCTGTCCTATTCACACCCCTTTGGAGTGATCCCTGGCACTCTGAAAAGCAAACTGATGTGTAGCGATGAGAAAATAATCTTTGTGGCTGACTTCAAAAGTGGGCACCAGGGACCAGGGTATTGGCTGTGTGCCCTAGGACAAGTCATTCACTCCCTTTGGGCCTCTCTTCTCTCATCTGTGAAAAGACTGGCTAGATCAGATCAGGGGTCCTCGAGGGATAACAGGGAAGGCATGTGGCACGGACCTGGGTGTCCCCTCCCCAATCCTACCACAGAGGCTCCACTTATACTTATATGGTTTAGATATTGGGTGCAATGGAAGTTTTGGTTTGAAAACAGACTGCTGCTGCTAAAACGACATGATGACCTAAGGTCTCCTTGTCGCTCTAGGATTGCCGAATCTCTGAAGAAAGCTGACACGTTTCCTGATGAGAAGTGTCTGAAGAGGTCTATGCTGGTGGTGGTCTCTCTGAGAGAGGCTACCAGTGCAGTGACTCCTGTCTGCACTTGTCCAGGCGCCCGAGGGTTCTGGCTCCCCCTGCAGGGCTGCCTGCTCCCATCATCCTCAGTGGGGGCTGAGTAACTTGCCCAGGCTGGCCTCTCCTCTGCCAGATTTTATATAGTATTCCTAAGGTAGCTGCTTGAGCAGAATGAAGGCCAGGCTAGCATGCCTTGTGGTGTCCATACCCCAGATGACTGGGCCTTCCAAATGTCAGAGCATCAGGGGACCTTACAACAACCACCTGTTCTAACTTCCTTCACTTTCATTTCACAGCTTGGAGCAGTGACTTGAGTAGGTTACCTGGCAAGCTTGCTTGCCTCCCACCTTGCCAGGCAGCCTTCCTTTGATATCTTTGGCCAGCTCCACAAGGTGATTCAGCTGCCCCTTAGCAAGTGCCCACTGTGCGGACCTTATGCTAACGCTCAGCATTGGTTGTTTCAGTTAATCCTCAAAGTTTTTCATTTAATCCTCAAAGGCTCAAGAAGGACATGAATACTCTAATTAGCAGTTAAGGAGACAGGTTCAGAAAGGTTAAACTCCTCGTCCAAGGCCACACAGTTAACATGGGTCTGACGGCTCTGAGCCTACATTGTGATGCCCCCTATCAACACTGACAGGGGTTTGGTGTGTGGGTTTCTTGGTTGCTTGGTCTGTTTTGTAAAAGGAGAGCAGCTCAGGGCAATCCAGGATAACTGGGCCTGAATCCTTGTAGCAGCTGCCTGCTTATTATTATGTTGGGTTGTCAGAAAAGTCTTGATGCATTGTTGCAATGGAAAACATAGAAAAATACGTCATGACTTTTCTGACAAGCCAATATTTGTGGGCCTGCCCAAAGCAAAATATTCTTCATCCACACACTTTTGTTTTGAGAATAAAATCAAGAAAAATGCTGTGTACACATAATTTTTACATTCCCTGAGTTTTTCTGTTATCTATTTTAAAAGAACAGCCCCCTTTTCCAGTTCAGCCATTGTGTGTGTGTTTGTGTGTGTGTGTGTCTGTGTGTGTGATTATATTAACTTTGTGTGAAAGAAACAGAGAGGGAGAGAGAGAAAAGACAAACAGAACTGAAAATATGGGGGAGAGGGAGGAAATGGGAAGGACATCAGATTGACAGTCAGAGGCAGAGGTGCCATTTTCCTACACAAAGCAGGCTCTGTCCTTCATGGTATACACAGCAGGTTAAGTTACAGAGCAGTCTGGCTGCCTGCCATCTTACCTGCCTCTCTCCTCCTCCTCTGGGCAGCTGGTTCAGGGCCAGGAGTGTTGTCACCTGAAGCCCTGCTGATATTACTAAAGCACAAACCACCACTGCAGCTGCTGCCTTGAGATTTTTCTCCCAAGGCCATCTGATGCCTAATCAGAACCTTGACTGTACCCAGGAGGTACTGAACAAATGCTGCAAGGAGTTACGGATGGGAAAGGAAAGGCTGGGTGGATGCCAGCACTCTCTCACTATGTCTGTCTTGCATTTGTACACACATACCTGGATCACCTCTCTGGATCTTCAGCAGCCCTTCCTGTGATGCTGTGCTGTTACTAACCCCATTTTACCTATGGTGAACCTGAGAGGTCACTGTTACAGACTTAACAAGTGGCTGTGGCAGGATTTTAATCCAGATGGTCTGGTTCTAGAGGATGTGCCCTTAACTTCTATGTTCATCTCCCTTCCCAGTATCCCAGGAGATGATTCCCAAATTCAGGATAGTCTTATTGGAAATACTGCGTCATGTCTCTACAGAGGCCATTTACATGCCTTGGACATCCTGGCATTTTAACTCATATGATATTCCCCAGACCAACTCTGCGGCTGGGACGGATCATGAATCCCGTGTTCAGCTCTGCATCTAGATACTTGATTCTGAGAAGATAAGACCACCCTAACTATGGATCCAGTGGGATGTCATTAGTATTATGCAGGGGAAGGAAAGCCCATGATGGGTCCTTAAAGCAAAGACAAAATCTACAGCAGCTGGTAATCAAGACACACCCAGCCTTTGAGGGGGCCTCCTTGCCAGCACATGCCACCGCCACTGGGGGAACAACTGCTGATCCTTCTTTTCATCCTTTGTCTCTCCCTTGCCACACCAGCACTGACAGGTCCCGTATAATGTCACACAAAGCTGGGCATTCCTGTCCTCTTGTCCCATCTCCTGTCCCTTCCCTAATCGCCCTGCCACACTCCTTCCTGGAGGCCCCAATTCTTACACGTTTCTGTCCATCCATAGCCTGACTCTCTCTCTCTCACACCTCCATCTCCCTTCCCATTTTGTATCTCCCTGCTCTATGTCTCTTTCTCTTCCCATCCTGATGGTTTTCTCCGTCATTTTACGCCTCGGGCTCAAACTACTTCCCCCCCAGTTTCTTGTCTTTAACCAGTCTCTGTGCTGAGGCCATGAAACCAAAATGGCTGATCACCTTTCAGAGTTGTCCCAACACTGCTGAATCCCTGGAAATGTAGCACAGGGCACAGACCTGTCTACTGCATCTCATTGCAGAGAGGGGCCCTGCTGAGGAAGGGCACTTTTCGCCTTCATTAGGCGCATGGGGTGGGGTTGAGTGGGGAGAGAAAGGACAGTGGTACAAACACATGAATGGATTTATTCAGGTGCCCTCTCATGTACCCTCCCCCGGGCTGCTCCCACAGGGACCATCTGGCCCGCCCCACACTCTCCAGGTACCCTGTCCTACATCAGGGCAGCTATGGCCACCAGGAGCCTCACCGTTCCATCCTCCAGGAGGAGTCGCAGGACTTTATCACCGACTCTGTAGTCCTTCGCTATTTCAGCAGACTTCCAAACTTCTTCAGAATCAGGAATCCAAACCCTGTTGTACTGACCAATACAATAAAACAGGCTTAATTTTAGCACTTTAAAAATAAATGATTAAAATCAGGATGATTTCTTTCTGTCCACCAGGTCAGTTCCTTCATTAGGACTATGTTTACCTAATTTTTGCTTGTGAGGTGATCATTAGTGTATCCACAAGGTACCAGGCCCAGCAGTGTCCTTTTATAGGCAACAGAATTCCCAAAGTCTCCTGAATACACCTTGAAACCTGAAAGCCTGAGAATGTCAAGGAAATCCACGAGTATGTTCAAAGGTAAGATTTGAATGCTGTCTACAGTTGGCACAGAGGATTTGGTTTACCACTGAGGGACTAATGGGGCTCTGGACCAGACACTTAATTAACTTCTTGTACCTCATTTTTCTCATCCATAAAACAGGGTTCAACAATACCTACCTCATAGGTTTGCTGGGAGATTAAATTACACTGAGCACTTGAAAGCACTTTGCAAAATGCTATGGAAGTATTGTTATAACAGCACTATTACAGTCTTATCACACTGTCCAGTAGCCAAGGATTCCCACTGTGGGAAATGTGCAAGTTCAGGTGTAGCTGCCACGCTCAGTTCCCAACAAGCACTTGGTACACCTGGCTCCATGCTGATGGGCAAGTCCTTAGGCAGAACCAAGCTGCTACGTACCAAATTGTGTCCCCTCCAAAACTCATATGTTGAAGCCTTCATTCCCAGTGTGACTCTATTTGGAGATAGGGTCTTTAAGAGGTAGAGAAGGTTAAATGAGATCCTAAGGCCCTGCTCTGATAGGATTAGTGTCCTTAGAAGAAGAGATACCAGAGAGCTCACACACACACTCTCCATCTGCGTGCACTGCAGATAGGCCATGTGAGCACACGTGAGAAGGCAGCCATCTGCACCCAGGGGAAGTCATCACCAGATATCAGCCTGTGAGAAACTAAATGGCTCATGTTTGAGCACCCCATCTGTGGCACATAGTTACGGTAGACTAAGACACATGTCTAATAAATCACACACTCGGAAGGGGGCCGTCTCACTTCAGGATTTACCAGTGGTACCTGAATGCTACTCAAGATAAAGACAAGGTGACTGCCAGATGCTTATACTGCAGCTGTCATCATAGGGTCCCTCGATTTGTTCCTGTCTCTCCTCCGGGCATGGTGTCTGCATCATGCCCTGACTACGTTCCCTGTTCCACACAGACCCCATATCTAAGTCTCCTATAACAATCTGTTCATTCATTTGTCTGTCTGCTGATTCATTCATTCATTCATTCATTCAATAAACACTTGCTACACATCTGTTGTGTATATGTCTGGCATAGTGCTGGGTTACCAAAAAGGAAAGGCAGCTTCTCTCAGTTATCATGGTCTTCCTACTAACCCAGCCAACCCCTGACCTGAACTGCATGTGCATATGTATATATTTGCAACTCTCTGCTCATGTATCAGTGATAAGTTTCTATCAACAGGGCACTCCTACAAAATACCCTGATGTCCTGGGACATAACCAGGCCAACAGGAATTGGGAAGGACTCACTGAAGACATAAAGCAGCACCTAGGAAAGCTTTTGCATCCAAAGCCTCCATAGTCCAGGATCCCACACACGGATGAAGCCTGAGAGGCCATCAGCTTCCCAGGGAAAACTGGCCCCAGGCCTTGAAGTTCTCCAGGAGAAGGGCCGAGATGAGTGCCACAGTTTCCATAATGATCCCAAACTGGAAACAGACTAGATATCCACTAATAACAGAATAAAATTTTAAAAAGATAAAGAAATACAACTGTGGTACACGCACACAATGAAGTGCTATTCCCCAATAAAAAGAGTTCAGCTACTGACCCAAGCAAGAACTGGAGTGAATCTCTAAAACACTAGGCTTAATCAAAGAAGCTTTACACAAATGATATGTTTTGTGTGAGTCCCTTTAAATGAAGTGCTAGAACAGGTAAGACTACTGTACAGTGGTGATCAACCAGAACAGTAGTTCCCTGGGGGTAGGTAGCGCCCAGGAGTGACTAGGAAGGTGCATAGAGGAGTGTTCTGGGGTGATGGCAACATTGTACATTGTGTTGGGTTTGGGTACACAGGTGTTATGCGCTTTTCAAACCTCAGAAAATGTATTATAGACTTAAGATTTGTGCATTTCATTGTCTGGAAATTTTACACAAAAAAACTAAACAGGCCGGCCAAGTGATGCGTTGGTTAGAAGTTGGCTTGGGACGCCAGCTCTGAGGAGCAGGGCCTTGGTTTGGATCCCACGAGGGCCAGTGACGCTGTACCCTCCACCGCTAAAATGATGAACAATAGCTCAACCTGGAGCTGGGCTGCCATGAGTTGCCAGCGTCGGTGTAGGTTGCAGTGGGGCTGGCTGGCAGCTGGCGTGCGCTCTCATGAGCTGCCCTGAGCCGCCGTGAGCAGTCATCCAATGGCCGACCAGTGACTGCCTCACCTGGGAAGAGCACAATGATAAATACCAACACGGGCCAGTGAGGCGATGTCCTCCACAACTAGACTGAAGAACAAAAGGACAGCAACTTGTGTGTTCCCCTCCCCCAATTCCCCAATAAAATCTTTTAAAAAAAAAACCCAAAACTAAACAAACATGTAACTCAACAATATCATACTAAAATGTTTAGAAGGACATGTATTGATGTATGCAATCTACTCTAGAATGCTTCAAAATAGAAGATGGATTGAGGGTAGAAATGTCCTGAAAGATGGCTAGACATGTGATACAACAAATATGGTAAAATGTTCACGCTAGAATCTATGTGGCGAGACAGGTGCTCACTGTAAAGCTCTTTCAACTGTACTGTACACACAAAATTTTCCTAAAAAGATGTCGGAGGAAATAAAAAATAAGTATAAAACACACATTTCAGGGTTTCAGTACTAGACTAGGGAAAAGTTGAGTGAGGAGCATATCTATCAATCTATTAGTTAATATAAATTACCTCATTATATATATGTGTGTGTGTGTGTGTGTGTGTATATATATATATATATATATATATATATATATATATAGTTGGTTGGATATCAATCTCATAGCCCTCTATGTCATTTGGGTTGCTTTAATTCTTGACAGCTACGAGCAGAAGCTTGCTAAAATGTGGCATGGGATGGGTAGGATTTGAGAAAGAAAGAATGAAAGAATGACTAGCAGGCAATGACACACACTTAGTTACACATGCCCCTGCAAATAGGTGGACAGAAGCCTCATACACACACAGACACACCACCTCTCAGACACACACACCCACACACCACACATACTGTTGCCATGGATTACCATTTCTTATCTCAGGTCTGCTCTTGAAAATATTTACTGCTAACCTCATAAAGCTAAAATCATCAGCAGAATCTCCCAATTTACCAAGAACTGGCCACGATAAGATTTTAGAGCTGCAAGGGTCCTTCTTGATTGTCTACTCCAAACTGTTTGTCAAAGTTTCTTTTCACAGCTGCAGAAAGCTACTTCAAATGAAACAGTGGCAGCTCACTTGAGACACAGGTAAAAGTGGAAGTGTTCTGGTGAGAGCCCAGCTGGGGGCTACAGCTGCGGTCCTCCCGACCCTTCTATAGACGCCTGGGGCCTGAGAAGTAATAATGTTCAAGTCCTAAGCCAATCCAGCTCTTTTGCTTTACTGATCATCAAAGTTAAGCCCAGAGAGTCAATAACCCACCAAACACCACACAGAGAGTCTCAAAGGCCAGGACTCCGGTGGAGCCAAGGCCTACGACTCACTCCTACTTGAACCACTTGTTGATTAAATGAGTCTGGCCCTGGAAATAATCCTGAACTCTTTGCCGCAACCATCTGCTTGAGGGTGCACAGGCTCTCCCAGCACTCGTTCTGAATTTGTTTCATTTGTTAGTTTCAGCTAAAAGTAATATTAAATGGTATGCAGTATTAGGACATATGGAACCAAATGTCTGCCTCTCTCCTGGAATGAACAATGGCCTCCTTGGTCCCTGAGGCCCCAGGCCACCCACACCCCACTGGGCTTGGCGCCTCTACCAGCAATGCTGCCAGTCACTTAGGGCCCTGCAGCTGAAACCCAGCCTGGTAAGTAAACACAGGAACGTTTACCCAGTTCCACGTAAGTTACACTCACCCGGTCCCTCCCTTCTTCCTCACATTCCTCTACCCACAAGCCAACGCTTCAAACCCGAGGCGGGGCTAACTTCGCAGCATTTAGGCAAACAAATTCACTCCGTGCGAACAATGTGACTAGCCCTCATGTGACCGCCCAGTGTGGTCACTTCTCACAGGGCAGGGGCCTCCCAACTCAGACCACCTTCTGGGCGCAGGCCGCAGGCCCGCTTCCCACACCTTTCCTGGGAGTTCTCTCCTGGGGAGGGAAATTGTGGTGTCCCTAAGCCATGGGAGGCTTGGGAAGGAAGCCTCAGGTACATACCCAATTGGCCCATCCCACATGCCCAGGTGAGAGGGAGGAGCATGTGCTCAGGTGGCCGCCAATTTGAGGGGGTCTACTGGCATCAGCCACAGAAATGCAGAACTTACACGGAATAAGGGATGACGCGAGTGTTCTTCCTAGCTGCCTTCTGGACTGGAAGGGCCTCTCCACATTCTGGATCAGCCAGGCCAGAGTGGGGACCCTGTGCCTCCTCTTCCCTGATTCCTCAGGGCCCTCCCTGGGCCCTCCGGCCTCCTCCTGTATCTCCCAATGTCTCTCCTGGCCTCTTCTCATGACGGGGTCTTTCCGGAGAGTTTTATCTGTTCCTACGGTTTCCACAAGTGCCCTGGCACCTGTGCACCATGGAGTCCTCCAGCCCACATCTCTCAATGGGTCTGAACTACAATTCCCAATTGCCTCCCAGGTGTCAGCCCCTAAATGTCCTCAGACACTCACAAATCCCAAGCTCAAGCGGTCTCTATGCCTACCCCAAGCCCGCTCTTCCTCCTCAGTTCTCTTGCCCCTAAAGACGGAAACCTGGGACAATGCTGGGCTCCCCCTCCCTCCCTCTACCCCGAGTAACCCCATGGTTGCTGGGTGCTGGAAAGCCTACATCTTAAACAGGTCTCATCTACTGCCCCAGCCCCGCTGTCACAGCCATCAGTCAGCTCCCCCTGTCCTGCCCCACAGCCTGCTGAGTGTTTCCTCAACAAGGCTGAGCACCAGGTGTCTGTGGACATACAGGTTCCTTCTCTCCCATCAGGATTTCCATGGGGGAGGGCCCAAGAAGATGAAAACTTGTAAGTTCCCCGCTATATGTTTTGATGAACAGCCTGGCCTGGGAGCCACCATCTTAACTGATTTTCCTAGTCAGGTCTGGCCCACTTGTCAATCCACCCTCTGTCTGCTGCCACCCCAACCACTAGCAGTTTCTAGAACATGCCAAGCTCTTCCTTGGCTCTGCACTGGGCACTTCTGTTCCTTCTACCCCCCGTGCCAGCCGTCCTCTCCCTGCCAGCGAGCAAACTGCTCTGAGCAGTCAAGAGTCAGCTCAATACTCCCCTCCTCTGTGCCCCCTTCCCTTCCCCCCACCACAGGCAGGGTGGGATGCTTCCTCTTTAGAGCTCTCTCTGCCACTTCACTGGGTTTCTGGGTCACTTCCATCTCCCGCGCTGACATTTGAACTTCAACAGTCTTGCTTTTGTGCCCTGGAACCCAACACAATGACTCCCCCAAGAGCTAACCCTCTATAAACATCTACTGAACAAAAATTTATATTCCTAGGAGTTGGTGTTTTAGTATTTATGTCCCTTTTGTTAACTCTTTTGAACTACCCATACCCAATACAATGGAGAAATCTAACTTTCTAGATTTGTTAATGATACGTAGAGGTCTAAACGCTGCCTATAATATGGGGGGGGGGCATGAGGGAGAAGGGGAAGTGACAAGGCAACACAAACTGGTAACTACAATACTACTGCAGAGACAGAAGAGACAGTTTAGGGAATATAATCAATAAGGTTGTAAATATTTTTTTAGGGGACCAGATGGACTCATGTCTTGTCAGGGAGACCACCTCATCAACGGTGTAGTGGCCTGATTACTGCACCGTACATCTGAAGCTGCCGCTGATTCATACTAGATGTTGACTATAATTTAACACATATATAGTCATGGGATGTAGAATATAGTGTGGGGATGGAGTCAATGGAATTGTAATAGATATGTATGATATCAGAGGTGGGGGCCAGGGGAGGGGGGAGTCACTTTATAAGGGGTGAAAAAGATAACTATTGCATAGTTTTGTACATCTGTAACTATTAATAATAATAAAAATAATATATGGGCCGGCCGAGTGGCACGGTGGTTAAGTGCTGGCTTGGGAAGCCAGCGGCCCCGGTTCAGGTCCCACATATGAGGTCCAGTGACACTGCCCTCAAAAAAAAAAATTTAAAAATAAAATAAATAAATAAATAAAAATAATACAAATAAAAGCTGCCTAGAATAGCCAAATACAAAGTCATTAAACTGAACTTGACTTTATTTTAGCCAGAGACCCTGGACTGCTAGTCAAGACACTTCTCTTGACCTTGCACAGCTGAGTTTTGGCAAAAGTTCTGTGAATATGTCTTGTGAGTTTCTTATGCACAAGTAAGAGAAATAGATGGCTGAAATATAATCTGTGAATCTGTGGCTAAAACCAGTGATAACCTGAGTCCTGATTAATGAGCAAGAACAATTTAAGAAAGGTTTCTAGAACCATGCCGTAGAGATCTATTGCCTCAGCCTCCATTCATCACTTTCACCAGTATCTTAGGTAAAAACGAAACCAAACCATGCATATCAAATATACAAATGAAATAATTAATTAGCTAAAGACGATCAAGATGTAAAGTCCAATATTTAGGTACCAAAAATCAACTGTATTCTAATAGCATCAATATTTTTTAAAAGCTTTTATTAAGCATTATGTGTCAGGTATTGTGCTAAGGATTTTACACAGATAATTTAATCCTTACAATGACTGTTAAGACTTAAATCCAGGGGCCGGCCGAGTGGCGCATTGGTTAAGCGCTGGTTTTGGGATGCCAGCGGCCCCGGTTCGGATCCCACATGAGGGCCAGTGACACTGCCCTCTACAGCTAACAACAGCTTCACCTGGAGCTGGGCTGTGCGAGCCCCGGTGATAGTGTGGGCTGCAGCCCCTGCTGCAGTGGGCTGCCATAGGCTACAGTGAGTGGCCCGCAGCCAGCGTGAGTGGCTGGCAGCCAAGCATGAGCTGCCAATAGCCGCGGTGAGCGACATCCAGAGGCCAGCGACGGATCTGCCTCATCCGGGAAGAGTGCAATGAGGATACCAACAGTGAAGCAACATCCTCCGCAACTAAAACTGAAGAACAAAAAGACAGCAACTTGTCTGTTCCCCTTCCCCGATTCCACAACGCTGTTCCCCTCCGCCAATTCCCCAATAAAATCTTTAAAAAAAAAAAAAAAAAGACTTAAATCCATTTTAAGGTGTGGAAACTCAGAGAGGTTAAGTAACTTGTTCAGTGTCACCGATTTAGGGGCAGGACCAAGGCTTAACACCAGCCACCATGCACAGTGCATTCCAGAGCCAGCCTGGAGCAGCTCTGCTTAAAACAAGAACACTAATTTAATGCTAGCCTGCACTGAGGGCAACTCGCAGGAGGGTGCAGGCCCATGATTCCATGGAACTCGTGACCACGCAGACCAGATCTAGAGAATAGTACCACTAAGATGGGCACCAAGGTACTGAAATTCACCCAGAGATGGTAGCCTGGGAGGTGGTCTGGGACGATGCTGTAAGAGAAACGGTTGGTGGTATTGTCACTCTGTTCAAGCTCTCAGTCCTGCCCATGCAGCTTTCTCGGCAGCTGTGAAGTCCTTTGGGCTTCCTCCAGTCTAAATGTCACCATGTCTTCAATTCCTGCCATCAGGTTCCCACTCCTTTCTGAGGTTACACCATGCCTGGTACCTGTCTTACAGCTTCAGATTCTAGTCCTCCACTGGTTCCCTCCCTTTAGCCCATGATCATGCTCAGGCGTCCCCTTTCTCCCTACAATTCTACTGAAAGAAGCAATGCCCAGGGCCTCCTAAATGGCCAGATTGAATGACGCTTCCTCAGCCTTCATCTCCTTGACTTCTCTGCAGCCACAGAACAATGGACTGCCCAGTCTTCAGTTGCCGATATATCCATATCGGCATATGGATACATGCCGATATGGATATATCCATAGTTCATGTTTATGATCACACAGCATATTCAATTTTTGTGCCCTCATTTTTCATGTAACATAAGCATTTCACATGTGTTATGAACTCTTCACTAAGTGGCATTTTTAATGACTTCTTACTATTCTACCCTGGGAGTCTTCAATAATTCATCTAATTCTACCCCTTTTGCTGGACATTAGGTTTGGTTCCATTTGTTATTACAAGGAATAATCTGACAAACAACCAGGTGTTGGGGAAGCAGTTATAAAGCTGATGGACTTCCCCACCAGTCCGCGGTCGGGGGCAAAGGTCAGATCTCCTGAAGAGGAGGAAGATGACACAGGCAGCGGAACCAGGCTGGTGGTAGTGGGAGGTATTATGAGTAAGAACATAGGCTTTTAAACTGAAAGCAACAAAGGAACAAGACAAATAAAGAAACAAAAACTCGAAGACACAGGCAATAGTTTAGGGGTTACCAGAGGGGGTGAGGTGAGGGAGCATAGTAGAAGAGGGTAAAAGGGGTCAAATATATGGTGATGGAAGGAGAACTGACTCTGGGTGGTGAGCACACAATGTGATATATAGACGATGTATTACAAAATTGCACATTTGAAACCTATATAATTTTACTAACCATTGTCACCCAATAAATTTAATTAAAAGAAAAAAAAGAACATAGGCTTTTAAATCTAGCTCCATCACTTTTATGTAGCCTTAGGCAACTTAACCAAGGCCATTTGTAAAACTGGGATAACAGAACATTGATTTTTCTGATTAAGTAAAAGGAAGCACATAAGGAGTACTCAGTGACTGTGAGATAAAAGTAACCATCATGAATGTCATTGTCTTCATATCCATAGCTTTCCCTAAAAGCAGAAAACCTCCTTCATTCATATATGCACACATCAAACACTTACTGAGCCCCCACTGCTCCCTGTTCCCTAGAAACTCTTGGTCAGCAGGGGGACAGAGTTAATGAGCTGTTACAAGTCAGTGTCAAAGGTGCCCTGTTGGATTTGCTGCAAAGATTTCTCAGAAGAGAAACTGCCCAAATTGAATTTGAAAGGTGTGGGTGAGCAAGGCAGAGACAGACAGACAGTTCAGGCAGAGGAGTCTTGTGTGCCAAGGCATAGGAGTGCACTGAGGGACAGCAAGGAGTTTGGTGGAACAAGAGCCAAGGTAAGACTGGGCAGGCAGGGGGCAGGCAGCGGGCAGGCAGGGGGCAGGCAGGGGGCTGGGAGATTGTGCAGATTGGTGGAACCTCGGGGCTGGTCAGTCAGTTTGAAAATGGCTCCAGAGGGCTCGGGTAGAGACTGGCCTGACTGACTTTTCTCAGAGAGATTTCAAAGACTGGAACTGCTGGGTCAAGTGCTCTGAACATTTCTGGCATATTGACAAATACCTTTTGAAAAGAGATGGGTCATTTTTATTTCCACTTGCAGCAACTGCTACCCTCACCATACTTCCTCCCAGGAATCCCCTCTTTCTCAGGAGCTCTCTTCCTGTGGTCCCTGATGCCAGCTCTGCTATCTCCTCCTCCCTGCAATGGCTCTGTCTCAGGCACCCCCACCCCCCACCCCGCTTCCTCTCCCTCCTTGATCCCTAGCACCCTGCCTTGGCCCTCTTTTCTCCCTTGGTGAAACCCTCACTGCCTGAGCTTCAACTCCACCTCTGGGCAGAAGACTCCTGGCCCATCCTCTACACAAACCTGCAACCACCCAGACACTGCCCCCAGAAACCCACCATCACCTCAACCTCTGCAAGTATTTGCCTCATGACTTTCCTAAGAAATATCTCCTCCTCCTGATGTGCCTAATTGTGTCCACGGTGCCACCCTGCTCTCAATCATCCAGATGCTAACCTCATATCATCCTTGGTTCATCTTCTCCCCCACACTCCCCTGTCCAGTCCTGAATTCTCACTACCTCCACATGCTTTCCAGATTGTGCCTCCACTCTCCATTTCCAGTACTGCAGCCCTAATTCTTTCCCCAGATACTGAGGGTGACCTGAGAATTCAGCTACCTGACTCCAGCCTCTCTCTCACGGGTACAGAGTCCCATGGGCACTGTTGGCATAGCCAACTTCCTAAAATACCACCCTTGATCCTGTCATCCCCACTTAAAACCTTCACTGGAGTATAAAGCCTTGATCTGTGGCTTCCAAGACCCCTCTCCCCCGACACTCCCGCTTCGCTCTATCACCCAGCAGGCTCCTCCATGCCTTCTACTCCTCAGCAGACTGAATTACTTGACATTTCTCATTTTTCACGAACCAGAGAACTCCTTGAGAGGCAAAATGCTCACTTAAAACCTTTCTAACTTCCCCCAAGCATAATGTTTTATGTACAGGAAGTGCTAAGTAAGTGTTTTATGGGCGATAATTGCCTGTCTTCAAGGTATATGCCGGAAGGGAGATTAGACTGGGGACAGGCAGGTAACAGCAGTGTAAAGTGGGTGACTGGGGCAGCCTAGAGATCATGGCGTAGGTGTGGCTGTCACACAGGAACTGGCTGTCAGGCATGGATCCCTGAATGGACAGCCCACCCACCATCCTACTGCACAGTGACTATTTGTCTGGGTGCAGAAATGGGTCTCAGGTTGTTTCAAAACATTGTGGGGTAAGATTGTACAATGTGGGTTAAATGTGGCCAAGGGCCCCAATCACAAACTTTGATGTAGGCCAATTCTGTGTGCTAGCATTCCAAAACAATTGGTTAGATCTTTGGACTCAGGAGGGTTGAGGGGACATTGAGGGTTGGTAGGGAAGCAATGGAGAGGGTTTAGATTAAGAAAGAATTCTTTAGGGCTGGTCGAGTAGCTCAGTTTGTTCAGTGCGTGAGCTCTGAGCAACAGGGTGGCCAGTTCGATTCCCACTTGGGCCAGTGAACTGTGCTGGAGCTGATCTGCCGCTGAGCTGCCAACAGGTGGCAGGATTGCTCAGTGGATAGAGCATGTGCTCTTAGCAACAAGATTATTGGTTGGACTCCTGCCTGGGATGATGGGCTAAGCCCACCCACAACTAAGATTGAACATAGCACCTTGAGCTGAGCTGCCCTGAGCTGCTGACAGGGGTCGGATTGGAGCTGAGCTAGCTGCATCCCCCATAACTAAGATTCAAGGACAACAACTTGGCTGTTTCCCTTCCCCAATTCCCCAACACCGTCCCCCTTCCCCAATTCCCCAATAAAATCTTAAAAGAAAAGAAAAAGAAAGAACTCTTTGACAAATTAAATTCTCTAAAACTGAAACAGGCGGCTACACAAATGGGGGAGCATCCCACCTCTGGAACTGACAAAGTGGAGGGCTGACTGACCACCTGGAAGGGAGGTGGCAGCCTAGGGACACTGCACACAAAGTCGGTAGGGATCCCTCCTTCTGGCTCTGGGATTCTCAGGTTTTCTGTCCATTCAAGCTTGTCTCTAAAAACCTCTTCCATATCAGTTTCCCTACATTGTGCCTGATACCTAGTTAGTATTTAATAAATATTTGTGGCATGAGGCACTTGATGATAGGGGTGCTCACACCTGTGTAAGTTTGCTTGGGGTGGGAATTGTTACTTAAAATAGTTACTCAACAGTGTTCTCTGTCCTCCAAAGTATCTTTCAAGAATAGTTTTGTTCAAGAAATTTCTTTTACCTCCAGTAAGTTGAAGACCAAAGAAGCTCTGTTGGATATCTGATGGCTCACATTTTCACTGGTAAAACTATTCTAGAACAGAGGCAATTCAAGCACTGTCCATGTAGAACTTTAGTTAATGAAAATGCATTAGAGGGGAAAATACCATTTGGTTTGTTTGTAATTTTACTGTTACTAATTAAACAAAGTAGAAGAAAAAAGTTTGCTTAAGCCATTGCAACACTTATTTACAATTGTTTAAAAATCTACAGCAAAAGTGTCTTTTTCAATATAAAGGGAGGGCATGTGTCAGGGTACCTGGATGGATTCTAGTCTCATCCATCTGAATATTGGGAATTGTGGACTTCCCCCATTACAATGTAGGAGGATCGGCTTTATGGTTACTCAAATGGATATTTTTCAAAAGGACCAACACTTTCACAGAAGATTCTGGACACCCTGTGGGAATGCGCCCTTCCTAGATAAGGGGTAAAGCACTTGGCCCCCATGGAAGATGAGGTTTCAGAGGAATGCTCTAGAGTGACCCCTGGAGTCAGGTTGTGTGTGAAAGGTGCTTTATAAACTATGAAACAGCGCCAAATAAACGGTAGGTGAAGAGCCTGCAGTTGCACGTCAGGACCCCTGGGTTCCCAGAAGCTCGCAACTTTTACTGCAGGTGAGGCCTGGGCCACACGTCCAGCGGCAGATGAACTAAAAAGCACGTGCAGGTATTTTGAAGAATCAAGAATTCTAGACATCATCCTGAATAGTGCCATCCTAACCTTCTCGGCTAAATTGTTCAAGACGCTCCCAGGAGAATCGGGAAGATTATGGATACTGTTGTTCGCCCGTGTCTGAGATTTCTACGTCCCGGCCAGCAATTCTGATTCCACTTGTGGCTCAGGAGGAGGGGGCCACGGGGCGCGGGAGATCGGGTTAACGCGCGACCCCGCGGGCACCCGGAGCTCGGGAGCCCCTCTCCCTCGGTCTTGCCATCACGAGGGGACCCAAGTTCTCTAAACTCTCGGGGCTCCTTTCCCGTGGACACGGCCCTGAGCCCTCGGAAGGGGGGGGGGCGACGCTCCCCATGCCCCATCCCCGGTCCCTCCGCGGCCCCTGCCCGCGGCGAGCGCGCCAGATGCACAGGTGTGGCCCGGGCACCAGGTACCGCCAGCATTAGCGCCGGGCCGGCTTCCCTCCCTCTTGCCCTCCCTTACGTCGGGCCACCCGGCCTACCTGCGTGTACAGCTCGGCCACCGCCATGGGAGAGAGAGCCTGGGCAGTTCAAGGACCACTACGGGTCAAGGCTCCGGGCTGGGGCTGCGACTCAGGCCCCGGGGCAGGTAGCTGCAAGCGGGCGCCGCATCGATCAGCGCTGGGCCACCTGGCAGAGAAGTTCGTCAGCGACCCACAAACTTTCCCGAGGGCTGCAGGCCGGGAGCAGAGAAGGCGCCGATTGGTCTCTCCCTGGCGAGTCCTCGCCGCGATTGGCTGGGGCTGGGTCGGGGCAGGGCGCGACCCTCCCCCCGGCAAGTGCTGGGCGGTAAAGTGGGTCCACCTGGCGGGGACCGAACGCTCCGCCAAGAACCATCCCCAGCGGGATGGGCTGGCTCTCGCGGGCAGGAAACGAGTAGTGGTTTGAGGCGGTTGCAGCCCAAGATTCAGCTCTCTTAGGCGGCAGGGTGTTTACTGGAAAGAGAAGAAGGATATGACGATTTCCATAGAAACCCCAAGAGAATGAACAAAAGATTAGAACTTGTAAGAAAGTTCAGCCAGGTGACCATATTCAAAATCAAATATAAAAAAGCGTCACTTGCCTTTATATCAGCAATAAACTAAACTTAGAAAAAACAGTAGAAAGTGAAATCGAAAAATAAGATATTTACAATAGCAACTAAAATATAAAGTGTCCAGAAATGACACTGATAAAAATGCACTTGGCCTTTGAGGATAAATATTTAAATTTCTCTTCAAGGACATAAAAGAAGGCCTAATAAATGAAGAGACATGCCATATTCATGGATGGGAATATTTAATATTGTACAGGTGTCAATTCTACCCCAAGTTAATAATATATAAGCCTAGGGCCGGCCGAGTGGTGCGGTGGTTGAGCGCAGGCTTGGGACGCCAGCGGCCCGGGTTCGGATCCCACATATGAGGGCCAGTGACACTGCCCTCTAAAAATAATAATAATAATATATAAGCCTAACATAATTGGAATAAAAATCCTAGCAGGGCTTTTGGGAAATTGTGCAATGACCTGATATTGTATATGGAATGAAAGTCCCATCCTGGCAAAATGCCAGACCTCTGGAAAGTTTGTGGACCCCTGGAAAGCTTCTCCCGCAAGATGGCTCAGCAATGTTTTGTACTTTCTTCTTTCTTTTTTTTTTTTTTTTGTACTTTTCAGTGTACAAATTTTGCACTTCTTTTATTGATTGATTCCCAGGCTATTATTCTTTTTGATATTATGAATGTTTTCTTAATTTCATTTTCCAATTGTTTATTGCTAGTATATAGAATATAATTGATTTTTATATATTGATCTTACATCTTGTGATGTTTTCTGAATCCATTTATTAGTTCTAGTAAATTTTTTTGTTGTAGATTCTTTAAATTTTCCACATAAAAGATTATGTTATCTGCAAACAAATACTTTTTTTTTAAATTCTTTCTTTTCAATCTAGGTGCCTTTATTATTATTATTGTTATTATTGTTGTTGTTGCTGTTATTTTGGTGCCTAATTGCATTGGCTAGAACTGCCAGCACAATGTCAAATAACAGTGATAATAACAGATAAGGGCCGGCCGAGTGTCGCGGTGGTTAAGTACTGGCTTGGGAAGCCAGCGGCCCTGGTTCGGTCCCACATGTGAGGGCCAGTGACACTGCCCTCAAAAAAAAAACAACCCCAAAACAAACAGATATACTTGCCTTGTTACCAATTTTAGGGGGAAAGCATTCAGGGTTTTTGTTTTTGTTTGTTTCCTTTTCCCATTAATTATGAGATTAGCCATAGGTTTTTCCATAGATGCCCTTTGTCAGGCTGAGGAAGCTCCTCCTAGTTCTAGTTTGTTATGATTTTTTTTTCAATCTTGAATGGGATTGGTATATCTTTTCTCACCTTTTTTCCCCACCTATATGTGTTTTTAAATCTTAAGTGTGTCTCTTACAGACAGAATATAGTTGGGTCTTGGTTTTTATCCAATCTGACAATCTCTGCCTTCTGGTAGAAGTATTTAATCCATTCACATTGAACGTAATCACTAATATGGTTGGATTTATGACTGTCATTGTGTTACTTTCCATATAGCTCATGTCTTTTTTGTTCCTCTGTTTCTCCTTTACTGACATTTTTGATGGTAGATTTTTTTTTTTAAGTGGACCCTCTTAATTCCTACCTTAAAAAAAAAAGAATTTTTCTTGAGTTAATTTTTTTAGTGGTTCCTCTAGAAATTAAAGTATGGATCTTAACTCATCACAGATACTTCAGTTTAATACTGTATTACTTTCCTACAGCTGCTCTAACAAAGTGACACAAACTGAATGGCTTAACACAGCAGAAATGTATTCTCTCACAGTTCTGAGACCAGTACTGTTAATTGCTAAGTGTGGGGTTTCACTGCACTCCACTCCAATAAAGTGAGGCCATCCAAAGGCAAAACTGCTGTTGTTCACAGCTCACCTGACTGGTGGAGCTACCAGGTTCTCGGAGCTGGGTGAGTGGGGGATGATGGGAGTAGCCCCAGGCAACAATGTCAGACTCCCACTGCTCTTACTCAGAGTTCAATGGTTTTTCATGGATATGCTGTTGGTCAACTTACGAAGCCCTAAAATTGTTGTTTTCAAGACTTTTGTCCAGTGTTGTGCTTGTTTTTTTGAGTAGAGAATTTGCTGAGCTCCTTCCTCAGTCTGCCATACCAGAAGTCAAAAGTCTACTTAAAAAATCAAAACTTATTGCAATATAATTCTCATACCATACACTTCCTATTAAATTATACAACTCAGTGGTTTTTAGTATATTCACAGATATGGTAAGCTATCGCTACAGTCCATTTTAAAACATTGTCATCATCTCAAGGGAGCCATACCTTGTCATTCATCATCAATAAAGTTCACGGTACCCAGAAAAAAAGAAACACCAATGGCCTTTAAATATCACTCCCTATCTTGTTACCCCTCCTCCTCTCAGCCCTAAGCAGCTACTTATCTACTTGTATATCATCACTCTTTTTTTCTTAGTCTGGCTAGAGGCTTATTAGCTTTTTACTTATTTTTTCACAGCACCAGCTTTTGGTTTCATTGATTTTCTCCATCGAAAATCAATGTCCTCAATTTCATTGATTTCTGCTCTAATTTTTATTTCTTTTCTTCTGCTTACTTTGCATTTAATTCTCTCTCTCCCTTTTTTAGTTTTCTAAAGTATAAAGTTACATGATTGATTTTAGGGCTTCTTTTTTTTTCTAATATATGCATTCAATGCTATATATTTTCCCTCTAAGTACTGCTTCCACTGCATCCCACAAATGTTGATAGTTGTATTTTCATTTAGTTAAAAATATTTTTAAATTTCGAGATTTTTCTTTGACCCATGTGTTATTTAGATGTGTGTTGTTTAATCTCCAAGTATTTTGGGATTTTCCAGTTATTTTTCTGTCATTGGTTTCTAGTTTAATTCTGTTGTCATCTGAGAGCATATATTACAGGATTTCTACTCTTTAAATTTTGAAGGTGTGGGGCCGACCGAGTAGCACGTTGGTTAAGAGCTGGCTTGGGACGCCAGCGGTCCTGGTTCAAATCCCACATATGAGGGCCGGTGACACTGCCCTCTACAGCTAAGATGGTGAACAACAGCTCCTCCTACAACTGGGCTGCTGTGATTCCCCGGGACGGCATAGCTGCAGCGCCTGCTGCAGTGGGCTGCCATAGGCTACAGTGAGTGGCCGGCAGCCAGCGTGAGCAGCTGGCAGCCGGTGTGAGCTGCCAAGAGCTGCGGTGAGTGACAATCCAGAGGCTGGCGATCAATCTGCCTCATCCGGGAAGAACGCAATGACAATACTAACATGGGCCAGTGAAGCGATGTCCTCCACAACTAGACTGAAGAACAAAAAGACAGCAACTTGTCTGTTCCCCTTCCCCAATTCCCCAAACGCTGTTCCCCTCGCCCAATTCCCCAATTAAATCTTAAAAAGAAAAAAAAATTTTGAAGGTGTGTTTTATAGTCCAGAATGTGGTCTATGTCGGTGTATGCTCCATGTCCCATGTGTGGTGGGTTTATTTATAAGATACCAACAAAAAATCCGTTATATCCACATCTTTATTTCAACAATTTTCTATAATAGCTAGGAGAGTACACCATTAATGACACACATTTACTAAGTACAACATTAGACAACTACAAATTTAGAGCATAAATGTCAATCTGATATTGTTTTGGTTTTCTTCTTAGCACTAGGTTGTATCTAGTGAAAACCCATGTTTCAAAGGCTTTTGTTGATATGAGGTGAACTAGTAACTTATTTTTAAAAACCATGTGAGATATGCTGGGATGTGTTCAGTTTAAAACTAGAGTTGGTTGATAATGCCTTCATTTCTCAATACTTCTGCTTCCTTTTTAATGGATGAACACTTTTCCTAAGAACTTTCCGAGGATTAAAAAACTATATGGGCCGGCCGAGTGGCGCGGTGGTTAAGTGCTTATGAGGGCCAGTGACACTGCCCTCAAAAATAAAAACAAAAAACAAAAACCTATATCATGTTTTTCTGTGTAGATTAAAATAGAATTTCTTTCCAGATCCAACAAAGAAAAATTTTTGGAAAATTGCAATGTTCTATTTCATTTTAGTTAAAAGGCATATCCATTTTACAGTAAATTAGCAATTAAAGTTAATAATTAAAATACAGTATTTAAATGTCATGAACTCATTCTGTGCAACATTATTAGAGCAATTTAAATTTTCCAAGGATACAAAAAAAATCAATGTTACTCCAGGATTCCACAAAAATAACATAACCAGGAATCATAAATTACAACATACATATCCACATTTAAAGGAATATTTCACCATATGTTGGAAAAAAACTAAATGGCTCAAGAGATTTAGAGAGCCTGAAATGTAAGCTAAAATCTTACAGCATATGGTAACAATAAGATATTTGAAACTATTGACTCTGAAAAATGCATGAAACTGTACTGACCTACCAAACATTGAATTATACATACCAGTTTCAACTCAAAAACCACTTTTCTTTCAAATATTTCAGGCAACATACAATACTAAGGAAATGTTAGTCATTTTCAGATATTTATGACTCTGGTAACACCTGTTAAGTTAAGCTCATGAACATTGTAGCCAGAACAAATTATAAAATAAAAAAATGTATAAAATTCATGTTGGCAGATATTTTACATAGTACTTTTCAGTTCCTGATCTACTGAGAAATCCACTGTAACTCTAGGTTGCTTTCATTTAGGGTAATGCAGTTGATTGGAATTCATAGCACTCTTTCTTGTTTTCAGTCAATCTTTTATAGGGTTCTTAAAATATATTTTTGAAGAATGTCCATAAAAGATTTTATAGTTGTACTCTTTATCTTTATTAAAAAAGGGCCAGTGGAAAACAAGCCATGTGTTACCAAGAATCTAACTCATCTCTATATTTCTTCCACATGTTCATTTGCTTACTTATGACACAGAACCCCCAAAACTCAGGAACACTCCCTAAGCCCACATCTCACTGGCTCTGAGATCGTTGCTGCCTCAGAGTTCTAATACCTATTTGGAAATAACAGGGAAATAAAAAAAAGGGAGAAGTAACAGGTGGGGAGGGTCATGCAGAAAGGGAAGAAAGGAATTAGTGGTTGGAGCCCACGCCCAACCAAAACCCTCACAAAACCTTGAGAAACAGGGCTTGATATCCTCTCCAGGCAAGATATCCCCTTACAGGGGAAAAGTTCCAGAGAATTTAAGGCAGCTCCAGGAGGGAAGGGAGCAGGGGGTAAGGCGGCCCTCACAGCACAGCCTGAGAAGAGATTCCAATGCACTTATCCATGAACAGAGGCCACAGCATACAGAGCATGGCATGCACACCAACATGCATGTACACAGCACACCTCCTAACTCCAAAGTAAACACCGCAGCATGCACACGCTACAAAGTTCAAACACACCCTAATTTGTATATGGCCTGCCCCAGGACAGCCCTAGGAAGGCACGCAGGGGTTAGGCCTGCAGCTGCCGGGTCTCCACAGGCAGCACAGCTCACCTGGCGGATCTGACAGCGACTCTGAGGAGTGTGTGTTGAGTGACCTTCCTCTTCACTTTTGGGAGGCTTTCCCTGCTTTCCATTGTATTGAGACAGCCTGCTACTATTTAATGACCTAAACACAGAGTACTGCACCCTCCAAGTTTGATTCATTACTGAAGTCAAACCTAGTTACAACAGGTCACTGACAAAAAGAACCACCAGGCTCCAGGCGGTTTATCTCGTTAGCACGAAGAACTTGGTACTCAGCATTGCTCTGTTCCCATATGCCAGCTGCCAACTCTGATAAGAAAAAAGAGCACCTCTTGCTAACATGGGGCATCCCTACAGGTACCAGGAGGAACAGATCAGTAACCTCAGAGCACTTTGAAGTCTCCTGCCTGGCATCTGCCTGCACTGCCACTGCCGCAGCTGGGCTGGAGAGCTGCGCACCCTCAGGCAAGTCGCTGGCCTTCCCTCTCTCTCAAATGGCCATCAAATGATTGAAGTAACTACGCTTTCTACCTTCCAGTGCTGCTGTGAGGATGCAGTGAGGTAACAGAGAAAGTGCGCTGAAGGAAAGCATAGCCAGACTCAAGGGACTGTTCTGCAAAGCTTTAGCAGAATTTAAGGGTCAAACACTAATTTTTGCTTTCTGTGTTATCCAAAATAGTTGAAGTTACCCAGAAGGTCCTTGATTATGCCTCCTGGGGAACTTTATGAACTGGTGACTCTGGTGTGTGTGTGTGTGTGTGTGTGTGTGAGAGAGAGAGAGAGAGAGAGAGAGAGAGAGAGAGAGAGAGAGAGAAAGAGAGAGAGAGAGAGAGAGAAACATAGAATATTATGTGAGAACTTCTCAGCATGGTGACAGGTGCCCCTTTATCTAGGGTTACCAGGAAAATAATTTCTCAAAACAACCATTGTACTGAAATTCTAATGAAATAAAGAATTTTCATAGCTGTTCCCACTGTTATTAAAAGATTTGATCTATATGACACAAAATTACTCACCTAGAAAGAGCCAATTCTCAATTATTCACTGAAATAAAGCAAATCACACAAACCGACCCAAATCCCCAAATCTCCTTTCAGTTGGCTTTGGAATATGTATTTTTGTACTTTTGCTCTTGACGAAAGTATTGTCAGGTATATGGGGAGTTTTCTAAAACTTCCAAAGGAATCATGAAGCTACATTTGTGGATTTTGGGCCATATTCATCTTCCCATCTTTATGGTTACTCTCAGGCAGACCAACGCCTTAACCCAAGAAAAACTATAAGAAGGGAAACTGCTTCTAGTTTTTCAGCTTCGCATTCCAAGGTATGAGCTGAATCTGT
Source organism: Aselliscus stoliczkanus (assembly GCA_033961575.1). NCBI lineage: Eukaryota > Metazoa > Chordata > Mammalia > Chiroptera > Hipposideridae > Aselliscus > Aselliscus stoliczkanus. The sequence goes on from CM066732.1 coordinate 104,560,057, forward strand.
ATGGAAGGTGAGGAGGGAGAAGAGTAACGAGAAGGGGCTGTTAAGACAATCATCTGTTGTACTTTCAAAATCTTTTTTTGATTCCTATTGTGTGTGATAGAGGAATTATGGAAAAGCAAATATGGAAAAGCGAATATGGAAAAGTGATAATGTTAAAGGATATATTGTAGAGAAGTGAGGACAACAAGAACTTGTGCAAAGACTGGCCTGAAGGTAAGCCACCAGGCAGGCCAGCAGGGGCGGCTGAGGGCTGACTCCATCCACTGTAGTCCCATAGGCAAGTGATGGGATACATGGTTGACCTGAGGGAAGGTGAAGAACAGGCAGAAGGCTGCTGGAGGTGTGTTTGAAGCTGCATGAGAAAGTGCGGATGGACAGAAAAAAGGGTGTGAATCCTCCGAGTGGCTACAGGATACCCAGAGTCAGCAGAATACTGTTGTGTCCTCAAGAAAGTAGTACACAGAGTCATTACCAGGTCTTGGGGCTCTTGGTTGTAAAGTACTCTTGTTAGGACTAAAGATCTTTAGGATGCTAAGATAAATTAATTCAGATCCCCCTCTGGGGTTCTGGGTAGGCCTTGGAGGAAGCCAGAGCCCTGGAATAGCAGAATCTTTGTGTCGCAGACCCTGGCCCACGCATGGAACAGAGGCTGCAGCACTTTCCAGCAGAAAGACAGGAGACAGGAGAAAGAGAAAGGCCCAGACTAGAGATGCTTTGGGACGCAAGCTGTATGGGGGTAAGATAGAAGGCTGAGATGGCAGTGGGAGCTAAGACATGATGAGAGAGGGTGTGCGTGGGACATGCTCCAAAGAACTAAGCCGGGGTGGACCAGGGAGAATCTGCAGGTCTCAGGTGGACAGCCTACAACACGTGGCACCTCCCCTGCTCAAGGCCCATCTATCTCTTAGACTCTGACACATTCAGTAGTAACCAAATGGTTATGAGTTCATTGCTCATTGAAAGTCATGTTGACAAACCAGGCAAAACTGAGAGAATGTGACTGACTTAGTAGTGTTTTTGGTTGGTTTTACAAATAAATGAATGTGTCCAAACTGAATACAGCAGTATGTGCTTCAATAAAAATTACCTAAACTAATTAACTTTCTAAAAGCACAGATATAAATCATGTGCATTTAAGAAAGGTTATAGCTGTGATACAACATTTTATTAATCTCTCAGAATTAACAGGCATCAAATGCTGGTCTTTCCATCAGAGGGTGAACTTACTGAGTAACTGCAGCTCGTTTCTCTAGGATCCAAGTGCTGAGAGGAGAGAATGTTAGACATGGAAGGGACCTAAAGAATCAGTTGTCCAACCCTCTTATTGTATAAACGAGGACTTTGGGGCCCAAATAAGTTGACAGTACTTATCTTTTAATAACAATCTTTATCGTTGATTTGAAACTGTTTGATTTCCATTAATAATATTGCACATATCTTAATAAGATGTCATTTTTTAAATAAATCATCTAAGAGTTAAATTATATAAATCTATGATGGTAATGCAGAACCAGAGTTTCTAATGAAAGCTAAGAATTTGCTTTTGCACAGCCTGAAAGATTAATCATATAAGATTTCTAAGAAAAAAATGGAGACTAGGTTTAATTAGAATTTCAGAGTGAAAACAGAATCTGGGTCATACTGAGCCAAATCCTCTGTAAATTCAGCAATCTTCTTATATTTCTTATATAAGTCAAAGTATTTCTAGTAGGATGCTCTTTAAAGTATGTAGTGGTACTGAGAACATTTATACAAGTTGCAAAGCCAAAAAAAATGGAATCGTAATTATTTATTATACAACTTCTTTTGCATAATTTATAGGATAATCAAGGTTTCAAGACCTGAATCATGAATATTCTGACAATGCTCTCTAGACGATAACTGAGATTAATTCTTAATAAATTAAGAAGAAAGAAAACCTGTCAAGGTTGAATATATACGCATTGCAGGAATCAGAATTGGGAACTAAAAATAAGTCACTTCACAGAACACTGTACCCTGATGTGACACCCACCCAGGGAAAATTAATGAGCAGGTCAATGTAACATGTCCTCAATAAATAATGACATCAACAATAGCCATTCTGTCTAATCCTAGCCCTAAAAAATGTCAAACATTTTGTCACATTACTACATGATTTCCCAGTGTCTGCTACTTCTGCGAGTGCATCTGTGGATATTCGCACATAATCCAGTTAAAACTGTGATCTACCGAATTGTAAACAGAGTTGATAGAAGAGAAGCTTATTGTTGTAGTGCCTAATAAGAATATCGTTTACATCTTAAAGAACACAGTATGTAGCAGCAATTTAAAATGCTCAGGAAACTACAGTACAAATGGACTTCTATGCTATACGGCAAACCGACATTCTCTTAATATCTCTACATTATAGTGACACATACAAGGAAGGTACTTGACCAACTACTATACATATTGCCAGTTTATTTATTTGATGCAGCTCAACAACATCCACATAATTGATTCCTAAACTGATATGGACTCAACAGCGATTTTTCTTCTGGTTAGTACAGAGGCGGTTCTTCTCTGTTGGTACCTTTCTAACAACAGCTCATATCTGGAATTTATGTTTTTTATACCATTTAGATGCAGTGATAAGGATGTAAAATAAATGCTAGCAGCTGAAGACACATTTTTTTCCTTCCCTCCATCATTCGCCTGCACGTAAACTTGGGATACCTAACTGATTGGGGTGAGTATTGCTCTAAAGGTAACACAGCAGAAAAGAGCCTAACTTCCTTTCTTTCCAAGGCGGTGAAAATATTCTAGGGAGATTTCCAGTTAATAACCTCTTGTTAGAAAGATAATCACTACATTCTCTTTAAAAATGTGTTTTCAGTAGCTCACTGGGAATAATGGGTTCTTATTTCGGGCATGAAATGTACTGTCACTGTTTGTCTTGACATCACTTTCAGACCCGGGATATGAATCCCAGGCCCAGACTGGCTGGAATCTGGATGGTTTCTAGTGCGAGGGAGGATGGGTTAAAAGGAAAGGTGACAGGGAAGATGTGTTTAGCATCCATGAGCAGCTGAGGAGAGTCTTTCCTGTCTCGTAAACGCATCTGAGAAAATGGAAAAAAAAAGAAAAAGTATCAATTCTTTGAATCTATAAAGGTTTTTCTTTTGCCAAAAATCCTACCCGAAACTCCTCAACTAATGAAAAATGTTTATAGTTATTTTAAATTCACTTAATTTTCCCAATAAGCTGTTATCAAAACAACTTCATGTACTGTAAAAATAAGATAATAAATTAAAAACCACATTACCCTTCAATAAATCATACAATTTCCATTCAAAAGTTTGTGTTGGTGAACCACAGAAAAAGAAAGCTGCGAGATCTTACCTGTATAGTACGGATAAATGACACAGAGACTCTTTCTTCGAACTCATTAACTGGCGTATACAAATTCAACACTTTGACGATCTGTGAAGAGTGAAATGATCAAAGTTTTCAGCATATTATGAAAATACACACCGGGTGCTCACAATCTGGGAAGCTAAAAGGATCTGTGCATACAGTTTTGTAGTCTACTCAGGGCTGGGTTGGAACAAGAGGGGCGATGGAGAGAATCTGAAGCACATTTACTTTTATTATTTGAATTTTTACAACAAAAATGTATTAATCTTTGTGCATTTTAAGAAGCAATATAGATTTGGAAAAACATTCAAACTGTACAAAAGAACACAACGTGAAAAGTAAAAGTGTCCCTACTCGCATCCTCCCAAGTCTCCCAAAGTGGCAATTTGGACAGTGTCCTTAGCATCCACCTAGGCACTTTCTGTGCATGTTCTCTGTGTGGTTTATGTAAGAGTTCCATGTTCTGAGATGTGTGACGAACATGAAGAAAGTCCACGAGTTAGCACAGAAATAACTGGGCAAAGAAAGTGGGCGTGTTTAAGCCTATGCCTTGCCCCATGCATTTGCCATTGTCCTCAACATCCTTCCTTCCCCTCTTCTCACTCCTTAAATTCAACACCCAGTTTGATTGGGACTTCTCTAAACACAAGCAGTTATCACCCCCAGCATGTTCTTTAGCTATACTACCACTGAACTTGCCAGAATCTCTTATAGAAGAATCAGCTGGGTACATCTGTCTTCCCTATTGAACTTGAAGTTCCTTTTAAGCATGAATTGTTCCTAATTTATTGAGGTATCTCCCCCAGAAACAAGTATGGTGCCTTGAGATAGGAACTCAACTCACATTTAGTGAATTGAAGGAATAAGAATTTTTTGTCTTAAAATTGAGAAGTCCAAAGAATCATTCAATTATAAAATAATAGGGAAAATTATTTTTTGGAATACAAGCTCCACAGAATGCATAGAATGTATACCCCATGAGAGCAGGAAATTGGTTTTGTTCATGATTGTGTCTTGGTGCCTGGGGCATTACACAAAATACTATAGACACTCAGTAAATGGTTACTAAATGTTGAATGTAGATGACTGTGACTAGTGCTGAAATGTACTTGTGTTACTTTCTGGTAAAATTTCCTTTCTTCAAGATCTGTATAGATATAGTATCACCTCTAACACAGACAAGTCAGCTCATAGACAAGAGCAATAGCTAGAAGACTTCTTTATTTGCCTAACAATCGCCCTTGATGAGTGTTAAATTATTTCATCACAGGGAAAGCTGCTTTACCTGGGCAGTGGTTAAAGCATTGCACATGGAACAAATGGCTTCTGCGTCGTCATCTGCTTTCTTTTTCACTTGCAAAAGCTGAGCAGCCTGAATGAGAGGTTCCAGAGTTTCTTTAGCCCCACTGTTCATCAGATTCTTGTCACGTAGCCATTCTTCCAGTTGACTGACATTGTACCTGAGAGGAGAGAGAGAGAGAGAGAAAGAATGCAAATTTACTGAATGTTGTCATAAATGTCTTAATTTTTTGTATGTGGCTTCGTCAGAAATTTCAGTTAAAATGACAGGCAGTATTTTTGTTCGCTTTTCTTAAATCTTATCAGCTGTGTTTAAAAATTATCGTTATAAATAGTCATGAAGTTCATAATCATAATTATATAAAAGACTACAGAATATAATTACCTTTAATGGAAGACAGAGAACTAGCCAAAGTTATGATATCAGACTTGCTAAAAGACAAAATAGAATACCTTCTATGGCTGTGTCCTTATTAAACAGCCCAGAAAACACTTTCTAGTTTCTCTTACAACTTCAGAGGTGAGAATTAATAATCCTTTATGTCCTCATTCTTCCTTAGGTCAAACTCCAATTTAGTTAACTGAATAACAAGATTGCCTCTCACAGACTTCGTGCTGCAGCCCTCTTTAGGAAAGAGCCCTGGCAACAGAGCTACTGGCCTGAGAAAGCTTAGGGATGGGAGGACAGAAAGGCAAGTGGGGGTCATTGGAAGAGACAAAGACCCCGAAATATGGAGAGAGACAAAGAAGCTACACAGATGCTGAGGTATCAAGAGGTGGCCAACCAAGTCATGGTGGTTCTCAAATGAGGTAAATGGACACACAATCAGAACTTAGTAAACAGGCAAATAGGAGGAATTATGATATAACTATAGGTGCTTCACATGCATAAACAAAGCTTATAGAGAAATAAACTCAACTGACTGAGGGGAAGGCATATCTGCTTAATGTCGACTACAATGGATGTGGGTCAGAATGAAAAATTTGAAAAGAATGCTGAGAGTGGGTCACTAAAGACTTTTGTAGAAGAACTCCTTTTTTCCCCTCTTGGTGAATATTCCAGCTATTTTAAAATAAATTATTTGCAAAATAAACCAGTTTTATTATGGTAATAAGGTAATGCAGCAGAGTAGTCAGGCATAAAATTGAGTGCAGCTCTTCTTAAAATATAGAGTAAAAGATCTATCAGTAAATGATCAATTTGATGTTTTCTTGTTGCCTTAGGTACAAAAAGGTATTTTGTTAAATTTCTAAGAGCAATCAAACACAGAAATGTTCATTTGATATTTTGTTATTGCACAATTAAAATACACACAAAAGGAGCGGAAGCAGCTATCTCGTCTTTATATATTTTTCATCATCTCTCTACTCCCTCAAAGGAGTTAGCTTCACAGTGGAGCAGGGTTCCTAACAAGCAGGGAGTAGAACCTGCTGGAAGGTACAGTCAGGAGCAAAAATGGCTGACAGTAGACAAGTCCAGTGAGGCAAGAGGAAGTGGCTCTGTGCCAGATCTTCCCTTACTGCTTGGCCGGTGACAGCACTGCCCGAAACAAGCCATTAGCTCTCCACACCCTCACAGGCAGTTGGGCAGCGAGAGGAGAGCCAAGTGGCAGGTGGTGGTGTCTGCTCACCTGATCTGCATGCCTTTACTCCACGAGCACATGTCCTTCCGCAGGAGGAGGTTGTTCAGGGTGACGGCCCCCACGATGTAGAACATCTGCTTCACCACCTGCTTGATGAGTTCAGGGTCCATGCCGTGCTGACACATGACTGAGTGGAAGGAGCTGAGCTGCCGGAGGATGGAGTCCAGTGTGTAGGTGCCCTCGTCGGCGATGCTGGAGGTGCGCTTTCTCAGCCCTGTGGGCTTCACGCCGGATACGCCCTGAATGGTCTCATGCTCCAGCATGCCCGACACTGCGGGAGGAGGAGTTCAAGTGTTAAAAGAGAAGATCTGGAAAGAAACCCGTTTCAGGTGCATACACACAGTCTCACACATTTGGTTTACGAAAAGGATTAGAGCATCGAAATAGAGGGAGAGAGAACTTCACAAAAAAAGGGCTTCTGGATTTTCAACTTCAATGAAGAATAATTCTTCAGTGCAAAAATTTACCATGAAATGAAGAAATCTTAATGGTGTATTTTCTAAAGTATGAAGCAGCAGCCTTGTAATAGCACGAGTGTGTGGTACCTTGGAAGGGTTTCTGAGAGGCATGTAGCCATTAGGGAGAAGGTGGGCATTCTCCAGAGCTATGTGAGCCCCAGTGGAAAACACATCAAGTAGCGAGAAAGGCAGGAGACTGCGCAGTGGTCTTGGAGAAGACTTGGGAGGGGCCGGTGGTGCAGGGCTGGAGAGCTGGGCCCTTCCCTGTCCTGAGCTTCCCACGATGGCAGGGAGACCTGGGGTCAGCCTCTGCCTCTCAGGACTCAGTCTTCTCATCTGGAGCACTGCTGTTCCCTCTCCTGCGCACTCATAGCATTTGGCTTATGTCTCCTCTAGGATGGTTTTGTGATGCCCACTCGTGTACAGAGAGCCCCTTGAGAGCAGGGGCCAAGCCTGGTTCATTTCTGTGTCTCCTAGTGCTACATTCAGCTTCCGCAGAGCCTGTGGAGCCAAAATGTTTGTTGATAAATCACTGGGAGATGGGGGTAGTGGGTGAAAGTGGAACGTCTTAGAGGTGAACTCCTTGTTTAGCCAATAAAAACAGGCAAGAATAGGAAAAAGGCTGGCTGCAGCTGACCTCGCATCTGTCACCTCTTGCATTTGAGCTGACCTGGATTGCTTTACATTCGTGACTTTTTAGAGGACATCTGACGAAATCAGCCATTTCACATGGTTTAATTAGCCTTTTGTTTCCAGTTGTTTAACGGTGGGCATATGATAGAAAATGGAATACTATGAGCCTACAGAAGGGACATGAAGAAGTTGTCAAAATGTGGAAAGCACATGGGTAGGGCACGAAAGGGTGGCTGGGAGTAGCCTTCAGAAGCTGCTGGTAATTTGCCTGAAGATAACAGAGTTTGGTAACTTAAAAATAATTTCTTTAATTCAATGCATTCAAAATTAGCAGCCTGCAATTTGTACATGCTTCCTAATTCCTACTTCACACATGCTACACATTCCAAAGGAATATAGGTAGCATGATACATAAACACCCAGAATGAGTGTATGCATATGAAGAGAGGGACATGGAATCACACATTTAGCTGAATACACACACACACACACACACACACACACACTCACACACACACACTCAAACACACACATACTCACATTCACACTCACACACACATTCACACACACACACAGTCACACATACAGGCTCACCCAATAAGAAACTGCTGCTTTAAACCCAATTGCCTTTAACAATTCCAGAGGGGCCTTGAGATAGATGTACGCCTCAGCACGGGGTGCCTAAGACCCATTCTTTTGTCAGGGTACTGTCACCCCTTTTACTGTAGCCTACTGTGCAAAGTGCAAGCCCTCACCAGCTTCTTTAGTTTTAGGTGGAGTAGTGGAGTAGTGTCCTAGACCAAAGTTTAAAGTGTTTTTGAAACTGGACAAGGAATGAGGTCTATTTCCGGATATAATGCATAATCCCATCTTAGGAGAGAGGCATTCCACAGTGGGAAGGGAAACTAGATATAGCTGACTTGATCATGTGGAAGCAGTGATTTTCATGTATCCCAGTCAGTCATGGCTAATACCCCATGCTCTGATATTTCTCGGCTAATGTTAGGACTGAGTCTTACTACTTTATGTCCATATGAATATACGCCCGGAAACGTGTGCCACTGGTGGTCATCTACCGGTGGGCGCGTGAGGGAGACAGAGCTCGATGTCAGCACTGCCCTGGCCTTACCGATCATCGGCTGAAGGATGTTTTCTAACACCCGCACGAGCTGCTGGTAGATCTGAATGGCCAAATCACTTAGCACCTGCCGGTACTCAGCCAGGTCAAAATTGGTGAGGCAGTGTTCATTCTGGCGAGATGTGTTGTGTTTCATAAAGCCCTAAAGCCAGAACGCAGAGTTAATGGCTTACACGAAGTAACCCTCTCACTGGATCGGCATCCCCCTGCTCTTCTCTCTCCGAAGAGTTCCCATCCATCCCACACATAAATGCCAGGATAATCCTTCTCAACACTGTGTATTTGTTTCCAACATAAAAGCTCCACTTCTTACCAGCTTTTAAATAATATCTAAACTTGGCAACCTAGAATTTAAGCCTTTCTAATAGCAATGTCAATGAAGCAAGATGGGGTAATTCAATTCAAAAATAAATTAATGAGTGTTTTCACTTATGACACAGGAGGTTTACTGCCAAACACTGAATTATCTAAAGTACCAAACTCTTAAACTTTAGTTTGTTAAATATAGTCCCATTTTGGGCAGGCCGAGTGGCGTGTTGGTTAAGAGCTGGCTTGGGATGCCAGTGGCCCCAGTTCGGATCCCACATGAGGGCCCATGACACTGCCCTCTACAGCTAAGATGGTGAACAAGAGCTCGACCTGCAGCTGGGGTGCTGTGAATACCCGGGACAGCATAGCTGCAGCCCCTGCTGCAGTGGGCTGCCATAGGCTACAGTGAGTGGCCGGCAGCCAGCGTGAGCAGCTGGCAGCCAGTGTGAGCTGCCAAGAGCCGCTGTGAGTGGCTGTCCAGAGGCCAGCAACCAATCTGCCTCACCTGGCAAGAGCATAATGATCATAATACCAACATGGGCCAGTGAAGCAATGTTATCCACAACTAGACTGAGAACAAAAGGACTGCAACTTGTCTGTTCCCCTTCCCTGGTTCCCCAATGCTGTTCCTCTCCCCCAATTCCCTAATAAAATCTTAAATAAAATAAAATAAAATAAAATAATAAAATAAAATAAAATAAAATAAAATATAGTCCCATTTATAAATACTGCACCCAAAGGGGTGCATAGTCTTCTTAAAATTGACCAATTTCTACAGAGACTGGTGGATAAATAAAAAATTTCCTTTTCATGGAATCCACACAAGATTTGCATTCTGAGCTTAGAACGGCATCCTTTGGTGGTATTTGTGAAACTGGAAAGCCAACTGTACAAGCAGGTACTTCTGCCAGACACTGCCTGACAAAGTTAAGCCTGCTGGGTGGATTCCACCCACAGTCAAGCACCTACCTCCCTTCAACCTACTTCACAACATGGTTTAGAGGTGGGGAAGAAGAACAGTTAGTTAACGGGCCCTCTTGGGGGACTCTGCTCTGTCAGTCCCACCTTCTCAGGGGCCACATCTTGCTCATATTTGTATTTCCCATCATTTGCCAGGAAAGCCCTCTACCCCTCGCCCCTGTCTGGGTGCTGAGAAAGGTGCTACTGCTCATCTGCTCAGTCTACCCTCTGAGCAAAGGATGGGGTGGCGCAGGGCAGCGGTCAGGGGCGCAGGCTCTCAGAGGTGGGCAGACCCGGGATCCCAGTGCGGCTCCTTACGCTGAGAGGACTTGGCTAAGCTAATGAACCTCACTGAGCCTCAGTTTCCTGGACTATAATTCCTTCCTCACAGAAATGTTCTAAGAATTAAATAACATAATGTATAGTGCATGCTGTCTGCAGCCCTTAATAAACAGTAATTATTAATATATTATAGTTCTAAAATATGATGTGTGTCAAACAACTGATGAACGTATCACTACAAACAAAAGCAAAACAGATTTTTGGACAAATCTAAAGAGACATGTCTGAATTTATCACCTTTAATGTATTATAGTAAACTGAAATTAATTTTTTTTTTTTCGAGGGCAGTGTCACTGGCCCTCACATGTGGAACCTGAACCAGGGCAGCTGGCTTCCCAAGCCAGTGCTCAACCACCTCGCCACTCGGCTGGCTTGAGCTGAAATTAATTTTAAAAAATAGTTCAATATTCCTGTATCTGCCCTTGAAAAGCCCACTTCCACATATTGGCAAAAATTTTCATTGTTACATCTATTTATTGACCAATGCTCATTTTATTTCTTCTGTGTTTTCTCATAATACAATCTCTCAGAGGGAAGAAACTATGTTATTCCCCAAAGTCACAATTCTGTAAGTAATGACCATCAAAACTATGAACTTCCAAGCCACCTCTGGATTCAGGTTTCTAAATTAACAAATGGTTAAACATTTTGTTGTGCTTTTAAATTTTCCTTTAAAATGTCAGAGAAAGTATAGCATGCTGGTTTTGTAATCAAGGTTTTCTCACCTCTTCTCCACTGTACTGCTTCAAACAGTGCAAAAATCGGCATGTGTTGGAAAGCCAGAAGGAGACAGTTTCAAAATCATCACCTCTTTTCTGAAAGAGAGAATTAAGTTCTAAATTTATTTTTTCCTTAGGGAAATAACCTGAAAATAACCGAACAGATACCAGAAGGCCCATTTCTTGCAGTTACCATTATAAACAATTATAAAAAGAAATCATGTTGCAATTATAAAGTTTTACATCATTGCTAGAGAATTTTAACCCCTGGGTTCATTGGTTGGTTGTTACTTTACTCTGCATCCATTTTCTTGCCCTTAGAAAATTATTCTCAGTTATTCAGTTGATGGGGGCTTAGCAGTCAGTCCCTTTATGCAGAAAAAAATTCACCAAGCGACAGCTTACCCAAACTCACTTCCCTTGGGATGACTGAGAGAATCAACGGACTAAAAGCACAAAAGGGAATCACAAAGACTGTGAAGCACTGAACCCCAGATTAGGTTAAAAGTCTTGTCAAGATACAATTTCTGAGCAGTGAATCGGAAAATGGGAGGGAGAAAGGCCAATGCAGAGCAGTACAGACAGGAGAAGCTGCGTGGCTCCTTATCAGAACTGGGGCACATGTCAAAAAACCCATTGCTAAATCAAAACAGGGACCAAAGACAAATCACTTCAATTCAAAACAAGGATGTGAGACAAATGCACATCAATTTTAAATGGTGTCAAATGGTGTTTTAGTACCCATACCTTTTTAATCTATAAACAGTTTGGTACAAAATTAGTTAAATTAGATAAATGTCTGCTTGCCATTAAGATGAGAGGGAGAAAAATTTATGATTTGGTTTTGTTGTCTTTGTAAGAGTTGATATAAGAAGCAATAAAACTTGTACTCTATTTAAGCTCAATAGAGCATCAATATACCCCAAACTAAATGAGTTACATTCTGAAGACATTCATCAATTTTTAAATGTTAAGTTCATAACCAGAGGTTGGGGCAGAATGTGTTTAATGGGTACAGAGTTTCAATTGGGGAATGTGAAAAAGTTCTGACGATGGATGGTAGTGATGGCTGCACAATAATATGAATGTACTTAATGCCACTGAATTGTGCACTGAAAAATGGTTACATTGTATAAATATTTTGTTATGTATATTTTACCACAATTAAAAAAATAGCTCATGAAAGACATCTTAGACTTGAGAGAGGCCACTGGGCATGTTAATTATCCACTTATCTCCATCCTAAAAGTTCTCCTTACATTAGATAATCAGAAAACAACATACTTAGAGCACATCCTCTTAGCTCCTTACAGAAATACTTGAGAGCTAAAACTAGGAATAATGTTTTTTTTTTTAGAGTCAACAGGATTATGTAACATGACTCAGTGATTACTGAATTATGTAGAGCTTTCTCCTCCATTATATAATTTTGCTGCCTTTTCCAAATCTTTTCTCTCTGATTAGTATCTCTGTGTTGCTTCTCACAAGGAATCAGGCATTTCAGATAACAGGAAAATTATGGATGAATTGGAGAAAAATGGGAAGAAAAGTTAGAAGGAAAATTTTAATGTTTTATCAAACATTTTTTATATGAGTGAGTCATGTATTATTGAACTTATTTAATACCTATTTTAAGTAAAGCATCATATTCCCTATATACTTGTATTCAGACTCCACTGCATGTTTTCAATTTAGTTCTAAGTAAGACCTTAAAGCAGACTCTTTCTGTCTACAAAGAAACAATTTACTCCACAATTAAATGCAATTACATCAAATTAATTGTGATTACTGTTCAACCTGAGCCCCGTTTTGAAAGGAGGCAAACAAACAATTTGCAAGAAAGAATGTTTCCTACAGTGGAAGGTAGCAGTTACCACTGGGAAGTGTTCTTAACTGATAACTCAGCTCGAGGCTAAGGAAGGAAAAGTACCCTTTTGTAGACTCTGTCATAACTTCATAGCTAATACTCTTTGTGAAAATTTTGTTGAACATGAACTGACCTTTAAGACTTTTTTGATGCTGTTAATTGTTGACGTTAGCAATGACCTTACTTTCTGGTCGTCATTCAGGTAGTCAGCGTGTCGAACACACATAAACAGGATATATGCTGGCAACCCTGGAATCAAATTGACTGCTACACCACGTGGCTTCAGTTCTGAGAAAAGGAAAGAGGAAAAAGAATCTTACATAACATTGGAAGTCTTCATGAGACTTCGTGAAATCCTGAAAGCACAGTTCTCATGTAAAAGTTCATTCAGGGTAAATGGGTCATATAAAGAGCATATTTTAATAGCTCATTAAGAGGACAAATTCTTGAGGGTACAGACATGTGAACTGTAGCTGTCTCTACAATGACAACTCCCAAATTTCTATCTCCTGCCCTGACTTTTCCCTTGAATTCCAGTCTTGTGTATCAACTGCCTTCTTAACAACTCTGCTCAGGTACTTCAAGCTGAGCCCATCCCAACCAAACTCTTGGTTCCCTATGGTACCTGCTCTTCCTAGAGTTGTCCCCATCTCAGTAAATGGCAGTTCCCATCTTCTAGTTTCTCAGGTTATAAATCTTGTCATCATCTCTGACTCCTTTCTTTTTCTCACACCACACATTTAATCCATCAACAAATCTTGTTGGCTCTACCTACAAATCCATCAACAAATCTTGTTGGCTCTACATCCAGAATCCAAGTATTTCTCCATGAGCTGCCCTCGTCTATGTCCCATCATCTTCTCCCAGATTGTAGTGAGAGCTTCCAAACCCGCCTCCCTCATTCATCCCTTGTCCCCCAGTAGTACATTTTTACACAACAACCAGAGTAATTCTATAAGAAAATGTAGGTCAGATTATGTCACTCTTGTTCTGAAAATCTCCCAAGTGGCTTCTCATCACATCATTTACAAAATGTGAAATCCTCACCATGGTCTGTGACCGGGCCCCGTTCCCCTTCCCCAGGTCACCGTGCTCCAGTAAAATGGGTCTCCTTGCTGTTGGTTGAACATACCAGGCATGCTCCCACCCCAGGGCCTCTGTACTAACTATTAGGTTGTCAGAAAAGTCATGACACATTTTTGCAATGAAAAACAAAGAAAAAAATACGTCATGACTTTTCGGACAACCCAATACTTTCTGCCTGGAATGTCCTTTCTTCAGATATCAGCATGACTTGCTTCCTTGTTTTCTTGGTCTCTGTTCAAAGACTACCTCGATCAAAGAGCCCTTTCCTAATAACTTTATATAAAGTAGTACGCCTGCCTTTACTCTTTATCCTTTTTACCCCATAATATATTTCTTTATTTTTTTTCTCTATTTTCCTTCCCACTGGAATGTAAGTTCTATGAGAATAGGAACTTGATTTTGTTTGTTACCCAGTACCTAGAAAATGCCTGGCACATGGTAGGAATGTACTGAATGTTTATTGAACCGATGAATCTTTGCTTAAACTCTATGCTTAAAAACCAGTAGCTCCATAACATTTTAGCTAAATGAATATCATGTTGAAACTTAGGTGCCTCTGCACCTATATATAGCACTAAGTTGAATGTCAGGCATCTTAGGAAAGTTAAAGCGAGTGTAACTGCCAGTCACGTTGCTGTCACCCTGACACCTAGGGGAGGAATGCTAAGCAGAGGCTGAAAGGAGAGGTTTTCAGCTTTTTAAGTTCACAACTCTCAGCCTGTATATACTTCCTCCTCATTTCCTACCTCCCCTAAAAAGTCTCCTTATAGAGCCAGTGGGCTCACCCCCAATCTTAAAGGTCGTATGCTGCTCTGACGTGCTTCTTCCATGCTCGTTGTATTTATCTGGTCCTCTCCTTCCATTGTTGGAATGTTTTTCTGAATTCTTTTGTTATTTTCCTATCACTGCACTGTTGCTCTTGATGTATTCTGCCATACACTTTCTAGGGAAGTAAAGAAAACAGAAATTCAGGAACTTAAGTGGCCTAGAGCCGTGATGTTCAGCTGTGGCTGCACTTCAGAAACCCCCAAAAGATTTTTTAAAATACCAGACATGGTATATTCACTCTAGAGATTCTGATGTAATGAGTCTGTGGTGGGGACCATACATGGGTACTTTTCAAAAGCTTCCCAGGTTATTCTAACATGCAGCCAGAGCTGAGAAGGCCTGGCTTCAAGGGGTCCTCACAGATGGGTCCCTGCAGTTTGACTGATAACACACAGTGTGGTCAGGCCACCTCCGCAGTACTGTGATGCACAGCATCTAATGATAACCAAAGACAATGGTGTTGAATATTTCAAAAGTTACTGGTCAGCCTCTCCCCCGACTGATGCATGTACCAGAAAGACCTATTATCCCATGCAGGAAACACTTGCCCAGAATCAGGTTCTTAACAAGTTTTTGCTCATCCTCCTTCTTGTATTCCAGCATTCCTTGGAAATCCTTTTCTTTCCTGGGAATGTTGACTGGACGAATGGGTTCATCAATGATCTGTCCTGGGGATATGTTTTCCATCTGGCCCACTTCGTGAGAAACACAAAGGAGAAGAAAATATTTTCCAGGTAGAAAAGATGAGAAGGTTCCATGTTCCTATCATTTTAAATGAACTCTATAATTGCAGAAATGTGCTATATTTGCCACTTCATTGTCCCCTCTTTAAATATTTTTTTCTGCTAAAATTGGGTGGATAGATGGCAAAATTATATGGTAATGTCACTCTGACAGACACTAGTGCTTGGCTACTATCAACATCAGATAACCTTACTTCATTCAAAAACATTTTTTTGGTCATAAAATTTACTCTGTAATAAGATTAAATGTCCCCAAAGTAAGTGGCTTAACTTCTGGGTTAATGAATTGTTATGAATCATAAATGGTTAAAGACATTTAGACTTTAAATCACAGAAGGAAAAAACAATATTCTACAAAGAGGCAGCAAGAGTGTAGAAGATTCTTGCTCACCTTTCACTCTATGAATCTAGTCATAAAGAAAAAGAACATTTCCTTTAAATGTATCATTGCAAACAGTTCAAACCACATCAAGAGAGCTGGCAGGATAGTGTTTCTTCATACCAGTTGATGTGAAATGTATTATTTTTCACAGAAGCTTCCTAAGGCAAAGATCTTTCTCCCATCACCCCTCGTTCCCAAAGAAAGCAGATAAAACAGCCTCTATTTATGTGATTTCCAAAATACTATTCAGTTTTTTGCTTGTTTTTAGTAAAGTGCTAAAAATCACACCATGAAGTTGCAGCCATTAAAGTACAACCACTAGTTAATGATGCTTTCAGATGCTGAAAATGGTCACTACTGCCAACAGCAGCTGCTGGAGAAGAATTATGATTAAGGATTAAAAAACGTCTCCAATTTCATCTCAAAATTGAGAATTGAATGGGAAATTCAAGAGAAGGTGAGGGAACACAGGAGTTAGAGTTATGGTGGCATATTTGGAGACAATATGCTAGCAGGCAGGTTTTTAAAAAATTCTTTTATCACAAGAAGGGGGACAGTGAATAAATCTATTTAGGTGTAGATTAAGTTTGCGTTCAGAGATTTGTTCCAACAAAATGCAGATCAGATGCATTAGAAAGTTTAATGTAGCTGACTCCACAAGGTGTCAGCAGTGCTTCTCTGTCACTCTGGGCCATTCCCTGTTAGTTGTGGGAAGCCAGTTGCACAGGAAGAGGTTCTCACAGAGAACACAAATGCCTGCCAGGGCTCTGGCTTGTGTGGCAGACAGCCTGGTGACACCCCGTCCCCCTTATGCTGCAGCATCACCCACCAGGACCAGCAGTGCTGAAAAGCACCACTGTCCATCAACACCATGGTATCTAAAGTGTGATCATATTGTGATTGGACTAAGTGGGCTGTGGAATCAAGTGTTTCATATGCATGATGCAGTCTGGAAGCCACTGGACTAATTGTAAAATACATGCCTCTATATAAGAGATAGGAGATGCAAATTATTCAGTTTCACATATATTATTTCTGGAGTCAGTTTAAACACACCATCACCAGGATCTTAAAATTGATACACACTGGCCTTCACAGCTCATGTACACGCTGCATGTAAAATACAAAATAATAAAATCTCTGCCATCTAGGTTACTACTCGCTTTCAGCCACAGAAACAATTCAAAGAGGGGAAACTGGGAGGAAACAAATTCAACATATTAATTTTAACAACAAGTGTACATATTTGGACTCCATATGATGTGAAGAGAAGCTTTGAACCTATTGATTTCATCATATCTAAGGTGAAATATCATTTTATATAACACTAAAGAAGGAAAAACACTGCCAATTAAACTATAACCCACCAACATTTGTCAGACACATCCTAATTCCAGAAGGTGTTAAAATGTCAAAAATTATGCATCTCAGAATTTATGAAATCTGGTGAATGTTTTTACTAAGACATTTCATGGTTTAAAAGAAAGCTTCGTTTTTCTTTTGCAAAATCTGTAACCAAGATATTTTTGGTTCTGTATAAAATGTCAGACAAAATTTGCTGTACTTTAATTAAAATTTTTCTCTCTGCCTTTGAATTTTCCACAGAGATTCGAGTCTTTACAAAAACTCACCAATGAAATATAGATGTCAGCTCAACATAACCTTGAGTTATTTAGCAAATCATCTACTAACCAAAATAAAATTTCAAGCCTTATAGTCAGGAAAATGTAAAGCCTGAAAGAGAGAAATCAGTACACCATCCTAATTTTCAAAGACTCATAGATCTTATCTAATTCTTCTAGAAAGACCTGAAGCAATCCCTATTTGCATCTTCTCGATTTTTACACTTGAGGAAAGATATTCTTGAACCTTTTTGTCCTGGAAAAGGAAAGGAAACTGAAAATTTGTAAATTTATTTTTTCCCCCACTTTGGTACCAGGAAGATTTTGATCTCAGGTTTGAGACAGTCAGATAAATTCCTATAAGTGGAGAGGTTCTATTGGAAAACATGACACAAACGAGAGAAACGAGTGGTGCTCAGAAGGCATGGACTCTAGTCCTAGTCTGACCACTAACTGGCTGAGACCTTGGAGGTCACTTATGATTTCTGGGCCTAAGGTTTTTTTTCTCCTAAGAAACAATTAACTGATCTCTAAAATTCTTTTAGGTCTAAATTCCTTGACTCCATGAAAATCGAAATGGAACACCCACTCCTAAATTAAAATACAGTACAAAGCAGATCAAATTTTGAAACACTCTAATTTAGCGATATAATTTCTGCCAAAAAGTATATATGTTGGTGTTTAAAAAATGTTTTCACTGGCTTCTTAAAAAGTCTCCTTAATTAAGTGTAGACCATAGTAGGAGGCAAGAGTCTTGCTATTTTAAACCAGAAGAATTTAAAGAAATATATCAGAAAACTTGTAGATATTAGAAGGTGCTTTGTGGTACAAGGTTGCCGGTATTGTCTATGTAATGGGGGATAAGAGAAAGCGTTGGGAGTCTGTCAGCTTTATTCTCTAATTTCAGAGAGGAGCAGGAGCAAGTGCCCAGACCACAGATAATCGATTGCATTTTATTCTTTAGTCATGTATCCTTTCATTCCACTTTTCTTAAGAACATTATACTATCCTTTTTGTTTAATCTATGAATGCCTTCTCAAATGCTACTTAGAGGTTTAAGAACATAGCTGGCAGGATAGTTTAAGTGATGAGGTTGATTTCTGATTGATAATTGCTTAAAATTGCTAATGTCTTAAAATTTCCTAACCTACCTGTTCAATTAAAAATGTATATATGAAAGAAAGCTGAGTAAAAAGTTAAAATAACAAGTGGAACCATTAGAAGTTAAAAAAAAATAATCTCACAAATTCATATCCTTGAAATCAGTTTCTTTCAAGCAAACACTCTGCTATCTAATCATCATCTCATGCTATAATTGGTGCAGAATTAAGTGCAGACAAGTTCTCTGAAGAAAGATTTTTAAAGATCTGTCAATAGACATTAAAGCCCATGTGTGTGGTTTGGAGGTTCAAAACATTAATGTAATTGCTGAATCGTGAAATGCTAAAGGATTATATATAAAATACAACAGCAAAGCAATCTGTCTGATTTCTAAATAAATATTTCAGCATGTGTATATCGAAGGGCATGTTATCCTCTTCAATGTACACATCCATGTTGCCATTCTAAATATTTCAGGAACTTACTTATCCATTCAACAAACATTTCAGGGATGATTATGACAGGTCAGACACTATGCTGGGTGCTGTGAAAAGAAGGGTAAATAAGAGGTGGTGCCCATGCTCTGGAAGTTCACAGTCCATAGAGGAAGCCAGTAATTAACTCAAATAAAAAAATTCCTAAAAATCTAACAGTGAAAATCATAAAATATATGAGTAAAATTGTGATACACAGAGGGTGCAGCCATAAGGTCTGTTTGGGTGATCGGGAAGGACGCTTGTGAGGATGTGACACATGACTGTGGTCTCAAAGGATGAGCAGGACTTTACCAAAAGCAGCAGGAAGACCAAGTAGAAGGAATGGTTATGACGGGCCTGGCATGTTGGAGAATGAAAACCACACAAAGTCATGGCAGGATCTTGTGAACATTCCCAGTGATGGGGACTCTTCAGCCTTTGAGCCGAGCAAAAATTATGAAGAGTGACATTGAGAGGATAGAGAGGTAGTCAGACTGCACAGCATAATTTTTGCTCAAAATGATGAGTTTTCATAGATTTGCAGGCAATTCCCAAGGGGGCCTACAAACCTCTTGAGTTGCAAAGTTAGAATAAGCTTAGAATTTGTCTTTAGCACTACTCACTGCTGCATCTCTGGCCTCTAGATAAATACTTATGATGAATGAACAAACACACTAATCCACATTTGTATATAGTAATAATAACTTTTGATTATTTCTTTAGGTATTTTACCAGCATCATCATCATATATAAATCATGTTTTAAAAAATCTTCTTTATAATCATAATTCACTTTTTTCTTATTTACTTCTCTTTTTATCTCCATTAGATGTAAGTTCTTTGAGTACACAGACTGTCTTACTCATCTTCACAGTCCTAATACTAACAGTAATCGTAATAACTAAGTTGTATGTAGCATTAATTATGTGTCAGGAACTATACTAAATAGATTACACATATTAATGCATTTAATACTTACAAACTGTGTCATGTACACCATTATCATTCCCATTTAACAGGTGGGAACACTGAGGCATAGAGAAGTTCAGCAACCTGCCCATTATCAGGTGATTAATAATAGAAGGCAGGGGTTGGAGCCCAAGAAACTTGGCTCCAGAATCCATGCTCTTAACCTCTACACTCTACTGTCTAGCACAGTGCCTGACATATAGATTATAGTCATTGATATCTGAATGAATTCTCTTGCTTTGTAAATTATTACTACAACAAAAAGAACATTGTCCCCCACAGACACTACTAGGTTTGCTGAACGTAATTTTTGTTATTATTATAATTTTGTTATTATACCTGATATAATACCTGATATTCACATGCAAACCTATTAGGCCACTAGTTATAGTAATACAAAGTCAAGATTCAGCAATTGTCATAAAAAACATGTTCAAATACCTTCGAGTTCACCAATTTTTTTGGCAAATACTTTCAGTTGTTTTTTCAGTTTCCGGACAGTCTTATCTTGTTTTTCAAGTTGTTCCATCAAATCCTAAAGATTAAAATGAGAAATGTAACAGAAAGATCAAAACAGGCCTTCTAAAATGCACAGAAGGGAAGCAGACACATCACAGAAACAGCACTGTTAGTTTTACAGAAAAGCTCGTCGGTGGAGCCACCACCTGGCGAAAACTAGCAGGCGTGGGAAATGCAGCTACAATAAAAGCCAAACGTTCAAATATTCAATGCAGTAAAATCCTTTACAGCGTGATGGATAGCAGGCTCACTGGGGAGTCATTTCCAGTAGACTGCTTGTGGGTAAAACAATTAAATGCTCATAAAATGTACTGCTAGTCCAGTGGAATGTTTTCTTTTAAAAGGGAAATAGGCAAAATAAATTTTGATGAATGCACACAAAGTTTATGAGGAGTTTTTTAGGATGGCTGAACTTCAGTGGGGCTTTTGACATTATTTCCATCACACTGCAAGACTAGTGTTAATAACAAACCAAATATGACAATGGACACAGGACACTGATAGAGGTGACACCACTGGCTAAAAGATAGCTGTAGGGAGAAACAGGTTTTGTGAAAGTTTTTGAAGAGATTTCCTGGCGAGGGGCAGGCAGCAGTGTGCTCTTCAGGTATAGAGGGCTAGAAGTAGCGAGGAAGACAACAGAAAAGCACTCTGAGTTTACATACAATCATCCGTTTGTAAAGTGAAATCCGGTATGATTGATACTTCTTAGGGTCATCTGCATATAATTCCTCAAAATACTGAAAAAACAGGCACAATGGATATTTGTTTTTTTCTGTGTCTTTGAGGGGAATGCTACGTCTCAGCAAAATCAATCTTAAAATATTTTAAGACACAAATAAACTGTATATACTCAAAAGTCTCTAATTTGTCACCTGCCATTGCCCTCTAGTCTTTCTAGTATCGATGATTCCAATTATATATATTTTTTTCCATATGCTCAGAGGAAACAGGGTATGGCCAGGACACCATCATCCAGCAAGTAAATAGAGCGGTGGTCCATATTCCCCAGAAAAAGCTGTTATTTCACTCCTCAGACCTGTTCACAAGTTGTTGTACTCTTTTTTTGCTGCCAGCAGCATAGGCAACAAGAGTGGGGAAGGCAAATAAAACGAAGTGAGAATATTGGCAACGTTGGCGCTCCTATCGGAAGGTGAAAAGCTGGTGAGAACTGTGTCTTTCTTCCCAAAAGGCAGCATGGAGGAGGCCTGTGAAGCATGCTCCCTAGAGGAGGGGGAAAAACTATTTCTGGGTTTATGTGGAGAGGCAGGTGGGTAGGCGGGTTACACAGGGTAGAGTTTCCAAGAACTAAGCCTAGACCCACGGCTGCTTTCACGGTCTGCACAAGTGTATCCCAAAGAAATGCACAATTAAGATCGAGACACTATAATGATTTTGAAAAAGTGCAATTAATTCCGGTACTTAAATTTGAATCCATTCTCCTGAATTAGCTGTCAGTGAGGCAGGAAAACCAGCTGACCTACAAATGGTTTTTCTAAAACTCAGACAAACTCATTAACTAGACTCTACCAGCTTAGAATCTGGAGACTTGGTTTATTTTTGTATTAACTATGGGAAATGGCAAAGCAAATTAAACCTGTAAACAAAGTTGCAAGGGAAATGCTTAATTTAGTGAGAAATCTCTGGGAAACTGCCACCCAGAAGCATCTTTATTTCATGATTTCACCTTGGATTTTAAGACAATCATTTATAAGCACAGAATTTATATGTTGATCAATCGTTATTATATTATTTAGTTTATTTATTGATTTTTAGGCATTAAAGCATCGTTAGTTTAACTTCAGCAACAATGTACTTGAGAGTAATAAAGTGACATTGCAAAAATAGTCCATAATTCAGGAGATTCCCCCCACAATTCAGTGATATTTCAGTTACTCTAGAAAGAGTCCAGATGCTGCCCGTAGCCACCTCCCCCATTCCCACGATGGAGCTTCTCACAGAACGTTGTCCTCCTGTCCTTGGAGAGACAGACAGGCTGTGAAAGAATACCTGTGGGCTTTACCTCTAATTAATATAAAAGATGGTTGAATAGATGACACTAGAAAACTATTTGTAATGTAAATGACCACTAATGGAGTAATAGAGAAATAATTCAGGTTGTTAAATTTATTATAGGTCATTAAAACCCTGAACATAAAAAAAAAAAAAAGAAAAGAAAGACAAATCACTACCAGTCCTAAACAGTTTCTCTCAAAACCAGCTGTCACTAGGGCTGGCCGAGTGGCATGGTGGTTAAGCGCTGGCTTGGGAAGCCAGCGGCCCCAGTTCGGGTCCCACATGTGAGGGCCAGTGACACTGCCCTCCAAAAAAAAAAAAACCAGCTGTCACTAAAATATAGGCTTTACATGGAAATGAGGAATTAAAACTTTTCAGTGACTTTTAAACCTATTTTTCATTATAATTAACATACAGCATTATATTAGCTTCAGGTGTACAACTTAGTGATTCAACAACATTGATATGCCTTACAACTTTTCAATGGATTTTAATTTAATAAATATATTTATCAAACTTGAGAAGGTTAAAAAAAAGTCTGTAAACCTGTAATAAAAGTTATTTTGTGACTGAGAAGGAAATATTCTAGAAAATATTTTCTTTGAAAGAAAGCCAAAAAGAAAAAGAAAAAAACCTGGACTGTGTGCCAGAGCTCAGAATCTGGCAAGGGAAATAGACTCTCCTTATTCATTGCACAAGTTCTGTTTAAAAGAATTAAAAAACGTATAAAACTGAGTCCTGCCGTCCCTCCTCCCTGACCTGGGAGCTCCATCCAACACCAACCAGAGTGCCTGCTTGGTTCTGCAAACCGCCTTCCCTGACTATAGGCCTAACCCCTGCTTGTCTGCTAGCAGTGGAGGCTGGGATGGCCTGGAGACCAAAGGTGAATGAAGCTTGGCCCCAGTCTCTGCTGTGACAAAAGCATAACCAGCCTTGTCCAATGGCAGAGAACCTTCAGTGGAAGTGAAGGAAGCGACCATCTGAGCTCTTGAGGATATCTAAAGCTGGACATACAGTCAGGTGATGCCTTCCAAACCCTTCGAGTTAGGTCTGAGAGAGCCTTCTGAATAACACAACCTGCTCACATGCCTTTTTCATCTCTACTGACATGGTCATATGCTCTTCACTGTCTCTGCCAGAGTGAGAGGGTAACAAGTGTGGCGTAGTAAGTTTTCCCAGCCAGGAAAGGTGTTTGATCAACAAGAAACGAAGGCCATCCTGCGGGGCTGGGCCCTGCCTGCCGAGGAGTGAGTGGGCCCTGGGGCCTGTGCTCACCAGGTTCTCGTTGGTCAGCCGGGTGATCTCGTGCTGCAGGCTGGCCTCGATGCGGGCCTCCGGGGGCAGCTGCAGGTTCTGGGCCAGCAGCTGCTGCTGCCGGTTGTTCTCCTCCTTCAGGCTCTGGATCTCCCCGCGGAGGGCCTCGGCCTCATTCTCATGGCTCCTCTTCTGCGACTGGAGCTGGGATTCCAGGAGCCTGTGGAGAAGCCACACAGGAAGGACAGGGAGATGAGGCCAGAGCCCGTGCCGAGCGCTGTGGGTGCCAGGCTTGTGCTCATTTGCAAGGGCGGGCAAAGCGGGGACTCTTTAGCACCCATGGAACTTCTAAGTTGATAAAGGCAAGAAACTCAAACAAGGGCCAGAAATGGAAATGAATGCTCTCTCATTTGTCTATTTCTGAATTGTGGACCCTGCTACAAATACAAAGTTCTCAAAGGCTCTGAAGAACAGGAAGAGGTTTGAAAGGTTCATAGGAATGATCACTAAATCAAAAGTTACAGCTTTAACCTGGCTTACTACGTTTACAAACCAGCATTTAGGTTGGCAAAGCCAGTCACTTTGCCATAAAATCACTGCACTATAGAAGGACAAGATGACAAACTCCAGATCTAATTAAATATGCCTTTAAGAATTTCAGCGTTACTAATTTCAGGCAGAGGGTGCAACCAGGGTCCCTTTTTTACTTTCTACTTTTATCTCTGAAGGACAGAAAGGCTAGAGTACTTCTCTGAAATTGTATACAGACTTACCGAAATCCAAACAGGTAGTTCTGAAATTTCATATACATATATTTTAAATTAGTCATCTTCTCTTTCCCCATCAACTTCCCTATCAGTAACAGTATCCTAACAAGACATGGCTTTAGCACATAAATATTCATAGGACCAACAAAGTGGTTACTGCCTCTCTGAGCAAACAGACAAACCAGCTGTGCCCATAAGTAGACCCCGGCTTTGGCAATGAGAATAGCAGAGAAATAGCATCCCCCCTTTAGCATGCACCTTGCACCGCCACTTCTCCATTCACCCCTTTCTAAACACAAAACAAAGTTACAGTTAGAGATTAATTAACATGAAGAAAGAAAAGATGTTCTTTTATTCTAATCTCCTTGGTTACCAACCCCAGGGCAAAACCTTTTGCTGCCATTGCAAGCAAGCTATTAACAACAGACTAAAAACATTTGTGATTATGAAATTTCAAAAGGATTTGAACCAATAACACCACAAAGTTCATGACAATGGTTTAGGACTAGCACAAACAAAGCAGAATAAGCAGAAGCCCCTTGAACAAACAGCATAAGCATTTTTAAAATGTAACCACTACAATGGTATTTTTATGAGATTCTTAAGACACAAATAGCACTAGAGTAGATGAGTGTCTGTGTTAGAAAGGTGTTGCTGTTTCAATTTCACTTGTTTTCCCCTAAACATATTTAACATGTTGAGTTTGGGCAATTATTTTGAATTGTAGCAATGCAGGATACCTTCCTGATTTGCTGTTTCACAAATTTGAACTTCACACTAACCCCATAGAATGCCAAATCATATACTTAGTACTGCTATTAGGTAGCATGATAATAACATATAAGAAAGTAGCCACATTGCCACAGACACATATATCGTTTAGATTATTCCAAACAAGAAACCACTAAGCAATAGGTATTAATCTCTCCCACAGCAGTTTGAGCTCTAACTGAAAGGTTTTGGTTTTCTTCCAACTCCTAGTGAGATATTCACAAATTCCAGGGTCTGACGGGAACTCTAGATAGCATCTTTTACTTATGGGCAGCGACTCTTATATTCACCATCAATCCATTTCAGCGTTAATAGCATTCCTTACTAGAGAAAGTTTTTAGGAAGGCAGCTGAATGTGCTAAGTTTTACTGAAATTTACCTAGGAAGACAGTTATTGTAAAAGAAATACACATAAAGTCAGGAGGCTACTGTTAGTAAGAAAAACAACAAATTAATAACATTCCCTTCTGAGGAGACAAATATAACCTGTTGGCTTGTTTTAACCCTTCATAAACCAGCCACAGCTCTCCATCCTCATTCAACTCATGGCAATCCATAGCAGGTGATCTTCCATGCAAAAGGAACAGCAATGCAAAACACAAACGGATACAGGATGGGAATGAGATGATGATGGTTGAGAGCAGCACATGGTATTCCAATATTTTATTAAGTCAATACATTGTTTTTGTTAATGACTTTAAGACATTATCACAAAACATTATTTTTGGTTAATTTCTAAAAAAAAATGTGTAACATGTAACATCACACATAAATGAGTATAACTCAAAACAGAATAATCAAGGATCTATAGCTACCTTTCCTGCAGAATAAGAAATGACTCAAAAGGTGAGAAAGAAATTGTTTTTAACATTTTTTCAGCTAGTAGAGTGATCTTACATGTCACCTATTACATTAGAGACTAACCACAGTAGTCATACACATATATATAACGAAACGTTCAGATATTGTCTTTGTGTGACAATCTTCACAATCTATTTCAAAATGAAGTTTTACGTCTTCTGGGCAGGAACTTGTTTTAACTGAATAAAATCTGGTTTCCTAGTTTTAAATTTGCTTTTAAAATTCGTATAGGAGTAACTTAGAAATAAGGATATATCCAAAGGTCTCAGCTTTTATGGCACAACTTTTAAAAGATTTCTTTCATGCCCCAAATAATTTCAAGACCTAGGGAATCTGCTTTTATATTAAAGATGTGACACATTTTATTAAAAGTATGTATAATTGATAAATAATAATGACAAACTTTATTATAGGTTTTTGTTTCTACCAACGGTATAAAAATAGTATTTTTGAGTGCTTGCTAAGTGTCAGACACTGTTCTATGTCTTTCCACATGGATTATTTCATTTAGTTCTCCCAGTAACCCATTGCAGAGGAAGACCGGGCGGCTCAGAAGTAGACACTCGTGGAGGTTACACAGCTGGCAAAGCGGAGCTCAGGGCTACCTGTCTCCAGAGCCTATGCTCTTACTTCTCCTAGAGTTGTGTTGTTGATATGATGTTCATATAAAACAAATTCCAGACCATGTTCTGTTTTCCACCTACCATCTCTCCCTGGAGAGTTCATCTATTTGCATGGTCTCCATTGTATTACTATATCCTGATGACTTCAGCATTTATATTTCAGCCTACACTTCTCTCTGGTTCCAGATCTGTATTTCAACTGTCTAAGGGATTTGTCCTCTTAGTTCCTTAAATTCAATATCTCTAAATGTACTGATCATCTCCACCCTGCACTTCCCGACACCCCAGGCCCAGGAACACAAAATGGCATCCCCACATCCAACCAAGTACCCACAGCAGACACTTGATCCACCCTTCATGATTCCCTGTTTCTCACCACACAGCCAATAAACCACAAGGCTTACTGATCTCACCTTGCGTATCTTTCAAAGCATCCCATTTCTCTCAATCCCAACTACCACCAACCAAGTCAAAGTCAACCAAAATCAGTCATTTGATTACAGTAATATCCTCTTACCTGGTCTTTATGCTTTCAATCCTGTTCCACTACAATCTAGTCTCTAACAGAAAAGCCAGGCTTAGCTTTCTAATATCATTCTCTTACTTAACAGCTCCCACGTCACTGGAGTGAAGCCCAAATTCCCTTGGCTATCTCCCCAGCAGCCTATAACCCTGTACAAGTAAGGACTGCATTTGCCTTGCTGACTGCTGCCTTCCCGGTATGTGTCACAGGGCCCGGCACACAGTAGGCATGCAGCACAGATCTAGTGATTGAGTAGCTAACTGGGTGGATGAACAGTGTAATCTAGCTCTTTCTATACTTACACATTCTTAGATACAAGATGTGTGTTATTTACAACTGACATTCATAAATTAAAATTCAAGTTTAACCAAATACTTTTATAAACATTCTCCACCCTTGTCCACAGAAGAAGATAAGCAGTGTGCATTTTGGATGGTGATATTCTTTAGTGTGTGAAGTTTTTCTATACACCACCCCTGACACTATGCATCAAGGGCCTAGGCTGCACACCGATAATAAAAATTTCCAGAACTGTCCTTCTCTGTGAGCATCACTGGCCATGTTCTTTTAAGCATGTAGTCTTTTAAATTCAGATTTCAATAGCACTGAGGCTCTGTAGGGAAGGGGGTGGCAGGAAGGCTGAGGGCATTCCAGAGATGAACCTTTATTTGTGATCATCTCAGCTATAGAAAACCTTTGGGAAAGTTCAGTCATTTAGGGACTGTGCAAATCCTGCTGTCTCAGTCAGCCCACCCATATGTATTGTGACTGAGCTAAGTGGCATATGCAGCTTCATTCATATTTAGAGTAAATGAGATAAAACCAGAGTTAGGATCTTCTCAGAACACCTTAGGGAAACACGACGAAAACTTGGTCTCGATTACCAGGGTCCCATCGTAGAGGTCACGATATCCTTTTAGAATCATATGGCCAACACTGATGTAATTTCAGATACTTCATCAGTGCTCTTCACGTTAAGTTCTGATTATTAAAAGCTGCAGTTGCCTCTACAAATCTTCACAAATAACCAGCCTGAATAACAAATGAAAGTGACTCCCCAAGGCAGTCCAACAGTAAGCAACTGGTTTTCTACTCAAGGCAGCCTCTTAAGGCTAGGGCCTTCAATACACAGACACATATTCCCTTGATGTAAAGAACATTTTCCTTGACACCTCTCATCAATACTGTTGCCTTACATTATAAATGAGATTTTACCCAGGGGTATATGGAAAAGCTTGGATTCCCTTGCAAGGTCAGTTGATGTCTACTAAAGCAATGCATAAATACTCTGACTTACTGTACAAGTGGCTTGAAGACAAAAGGTCAATAAGATTAAACCAAATGAATAAAAAAGCATCAACGTACCTGTTTGTTTCTTTCAAACCAATGTATGCTTGTGCTATTTCACCTTTATCTTTCATTTTTTGTACATCTTCCAAAAGTATTGTGGAATCTGTCATTGTATTCTGAAGGGGGAAATGACACATTTCCACAGTCATTAAGAATCAACTCAAAAGCTTTGGACCACACACAACATATTTCTTTCCTCCAGAACAGGGAGCTTTCTGTGCTCCACCACAACTTGGCCCCCCCCCCCCCCAGAGCATCAGCTGCAGCCCCACAGAAATGTAAGAGGACAGTGGTCACAGGCAGCTAAGGGAAAGAGGTCCCTTTCTTGAGAATCCTTAATGCTCTATTAAAAAGGTAGTGAGATTCTAGAGTACTAGTGCCCTGTAAATAAAATAACTGAGGGGCTATGTGTGTTTTACATTATGTGTGTGGGGGTGGAGAGAATCTATCTATCTATCTATCTATCTATCTATCTATCTATCTATCTATCTATATCCCATTAAGCATTTCTTCTGTGTTCTTGCCTGTTTATTATTCTAATGCTGTATATCCTATATACTTTACACACATATACATATATAATGGGTTTCATATACTTCAAATATATATATATATAGTATAAATATATATACTTTAAAGTACATATACAGCATTAGAACAATAATCACACAAGATCACTAAGTAACTATTTAGTGAAATGGACAAAGCTGTTCTTTCTACTACTTTCTGATCAGTTAAAATAAAACAAACAACCTAATAAAACACTAAACGTTTGCCATAAACCTCATGTCTCCATTAAAAACTCAGTACAGATAAGATGGCATTCATAAGATATGCTTCAGCAAAATGAAAAGTTTTTTCCCTTACATGTTTAGATATATATAAATGGGAAGGATTTAGCTTCTTGTAAACACCTATCATCTGCTGTTATTCTTTTCCCCTCTATTACAGTATAGCATGAAGTTTTTGAGACAAACATGTGACAGGTCAGAATTACTAAAGATTTTGTATAAAAAGGACTATTCTGCTAACATTTCTACTTCGCTTTTTTGTGTAATCTGTCTGACAACCAATGCAATTTCAAAATCTTGCTTCTATTCAGCTTCTCTCTCTCTCTCTCTCTCTCTCTCTCTCTCTCTCTCTCTCTTTTTCTCTCTCTCTCTCCTGAACCAGAGCAAGAACAGACAGTAAGAGCCACTGCTCTATACTCTCTAATGAAAAGTACACGTTAGAACACAAGGGCCCACACTATTTGTCTAAATAGTATATGTCTGATCCTTTGGTCAACATTTGCTCTATAACCTGGCCTCACAATGAAGGGGTGTTAATAAGATACACTTCAAATACCATGACGTTAGAGACTAGTTTCAAGATAACTTTAATGCCAGGTAGAACCAACAAATACTTGCTTTTGAATTTCAGTGTTTATAAGAAACATCCTTTTTAACAAAATTCCCACTTTTCTCCTAATGCTGACCTTTTATGAGTTTATAAATGCATCCTTAGAGAAGACCAAATATAATCTGATAAAAGCTATTAACAAAAGCATATTTCATTGAATTTTAAATATCTTTCCCATAAACACCACAGATAGCATTTGTTTAGCTGTGTTTTTATAAATATTTTAGTACAAATTTCATAGAAAATTTCTTTTTTCTTTTTTTCCAAAAGGCAGAAAATCTTTCTATTCTATAAAGGGTCACACTCATATTTTTAAATTTTAAGTAAGAACTCTCAAGGGCCCAGGTTCTATAATGCTACATGGATTCTCTGATATGAGGACCTACCTACCAGATGTGGTTTTGAACTTTTAGTACATTAGCTAACCTATCTAATTAACTAATCCATAGGAAAGACAGGCTTCTTAGTGTGTTGCTGTTCTGGCAGCAAATGGTCAGTCAGTCCTTCTCTCATCTGGCCTATCTTAGCTAAGAATAGGTGGTTGGGGGTGGCCGGTAAGCTCAGTTGGTTAGAGGGCAGTGCTCATAACATCAAGATTGCCGGTTCGATCCCAGCATGAGTCACTAAGCTGTGCCCTCCACAACTAGACTGAAACAACTACTTGACTTGGAGCTGATGATGGGTCCTAGAAAAACACACTGTTCCCCAATTAAAAAAAAAAGAAAAAAGGAATAGCTGGTTGGTGCATGAGATCAGACTTAGACCTCCAGTGTTAGGAAGTTCTGACTCACTGTTTGTCTGCCCCAATCCAGGGGGCAGAAGTTTGGAAAGGGCTGCACCATGGAGGAAAGTCCCACCCTCCCCAGGAAGGGTGTGCTCAGCAACTCAGGCTCCTTTTCACCCTTGGCCAATAAACCCACCGCCGACAGAAATGAGGGCATGGGAGAGGCTGTGCTTTTGAGCGAGCTCCAGGCTAAGGGCCTCCCTCCCCCATCTACTACTGTGAGCCACAGGGCTGACTATGAATTAGGAGTCACGGAGCCCTCTCTGTGAGCCAGACTGGAGCCTAGCACATCCATATTTTCCCATTGGCTGCCCAAATAAGAAGGGGTTAAAATAGGAAAATAATTTGTACATATAAAAATAGACTTAGTGGCCAGAGAGCATCAATTCATATATTAAGGGATATCTGTAAACTAAAATTAGGATTAAAGAGAAGTATTTACTGAACATTTTATAATTACCTTGTCATCCTGAAAATCACAAGTCAGCAAGCACAAAAAACAAAACAACAACAACAAAAAAACAAATGGAGAAAACAATAAACCCTTAGTTAGTTCCATAAATAAATTTTATCATTGAGTCCCCATCATAACAAATAAAAGCTAACTGTAAAAACAACCATAAGTTGTTTCTCCTAAAACCAACTCAATAAATAAATTAATATTCATGGAACAGACATGAAATGGACATTAATATATATTTATGTGATGGCAATGCTTAATTCTCAGGAACAAATGCTTGAAACTCTTTTTGAGGTTTTTTTTTTTTCCTAATCTTTAAGTATTTTTGAGTATGTGAGAAGATGAACCTCCTGTTAATGTACATGGGTGAAATTCTTATCCTCGGTCTGTGAGTTACAGCATGCCCTGATAGGATGCCATCTGTCCAAGTAAAGCCTCCCAGAACACTCGTGGAGGTGGAGCAGATAAACTAGACCTGCCTAGGCTGGGTTAGCCCTTGCTCACTGGGTGTCACTCACCACTGTTCTGCAAGGGAGTTGTAAAATGATGAGTCTATGACTAGAAACTGAGTGGGACGAATAGCCCTGGGGTATCTGAAAGGTCTCAATCAGCACAATAGGCATTTTCCCTAGGAAGGACAAGCTGCTGCTAGGTTTAGGCTCGGAGCTTGGAAAGCAGGGGCTTCAGTGAGACAGAGCCAGCTGGGGCTGGCAGCAGTTGTCGTCACATGGAGTACGTGAGCTGGGGAGGTGAGCGTGTGTGATCCCAGAAGTATATGTTCTGGTGGCTGGATTGCTTTTGTGTCTCTTGGTTTATTTTTCTTTTCCTTTACCTTAACTTTTACTAAAGTTTCTTGTGAGAATACCAGTTTGTCACAAGGAAATCAGAGAAAGGAATTCTGATTGCAGACTCTGCTCCAGCTAGCATGCACAGGGAGCCTTGTTTCTTGAGGCCCAACCACAGCGGTCGTCATGGGAACCAAACTGAGACAGGAAAGATGTACAGGGCCAAGCAAAGGACAGGGTCACCTTCTCTACCTTCTTATTTCAGAATTAAGAGGTACGTGATTTGTTTTAATATAAGGAAGCCATTTCTTTATATAACTCCACTTATTATTAATACTAGAACTTTCCCCCCTAAAATTATTCAATCACACACCTCATTTTCATAATTTGATACTTTTCGGATCAGTGTTAATCCTAGGTGAGAGTTGCCATTAGCAATTCCAAACTTATGTGCCAGGTGCAGTATCTTAACCACATACAGAACTACCATTTCTAAGAGAACATTCTCAGGCCTTTCAGGCATCCAGTTCATCATATATCATAGTCATATGTTATATAGAATGTCATACAGTTGGGATAGTTGACTGCCTGAAGTCTTGGTAACAGTTTGCTGCACGAACATGGGCAGGGATACAGGTCAGGCTTTAAGGTGATTACTCAGACCATTTTTGTCTGATGGCAAATGACAAAGAGGCCCATTTCTGATCAGCGCATGGCAGGAATAGGTCTCCAATAACGTGAGGGCAGGGAAGGACTTCAAAGGGCCATCTCTATTCTCCAGTGTGGGTCCTTTCTGTTGAGTCACTAAACACAGCCCCTCCCCACTGGGACAGGTCTCCCTATTAAACAGAACCCCCTAAAGTGAGCAGAAATCATCTCTATGTAACTTCCATTCACTGATTTCATTTCTAACGTTTTCATATGTTACCTTTCCAGTTAAACAGGCTATTTTCAACAAATAATTTTAATTTGTTTTTTTTTAATTTTTTTTTTTTTTTGAGGGCAGTGTCACTGGCCCTCATATGTGGGACCGAAACCAGGGCCGCTGGCTTCCCAAGTCAGCGCTTAACCACCGTGCCACTCGGCCGGCTCTCAACAAATAATTTTAAAGCTGTATTTTATACCTTCCCAGAGCAAGACAATTTATGGATTTTTGTATTAAATAGAATCTTATTATTATTGGCCGCTCAGCGGCAGCTCAGCTTGGACTGGGCAACGAACTGCTGTTGCTCAGAGCTCAGCTCACAATCTTGAGCGAGCTCTTAACCAGCTGAGAATCTTATTTTTGATCAAAATTCACTGTGGCCACATTACTACAAAAAGATTAATTTTAAAAGCCCCTTGCTCCTGAGTGAGAGATGAAACTTTGAAGACCATTTGGGATTTCATTTGATTTTTGCTCCCTTTAACTGACACAACAGTTTTAAAACAATACTGAGGATTTTTTGTTTTAAAATGATGATATCCTCAATGAGATTAAAAATACTCTTCAGTGTTTGCTTCGTTTTAAATGGGAGGGAAAGGACAGGAGGAAATAGGGGCCAGTCCCCAAACGCCCTCTCTGGCTGCCTGCTTGCTCTATTTTTTTTTTTTTTTTTTTTTTTTTTTGAGGGCAGTGTCACTGGCCCTCATATGTGGGACCCAAACCAGGGTCGCTGGCCTCCCAAACCAGCGCCTAACCACCGCACCACTCGGCTGGCCCTGCCTGCTCGCTCTTACCTTGGGTTGGATGGCCTCTTTCTGGCTCACCAGCTGGGACCTCAGGATGAGCACTTCCTCTTTGCGGACGTCCAGCTCCTCACTCACAGAGGTCAGCTGCTCCATGAGGACGCGGTAGGCCGGTGCGCCGGGAGCAGTCACCTGGGGGGCGCTTTTCTCACTAAGGGCCTTACGCAACTCATTTAACTCATTTTTCAGTTTTTTGTTTTCTGATTCTAGTTCTTGACGCTGTATGTGGAGACAAAGAATAGTTCATCACCATCATCCTCGGCTTTACATTGGAATGCTCATCTTCCCCCAAGGTTGTAGAAGGACTCTGCTGGAAAAGGCCGTCAGAGCCACCCTAGGGAATCTCTTCTGGGTTCTACTGAGAGATCTGCTCTGCATATTAGGAAGTCTGACATCCAGTGGAATTGGGCAAGGTGAATGGTAATTTGCTTCATCAAAACAAGTTCCAGAGTCAAATTTATTCCAGGCCTGCCCAGGGTGTGTTCATGGCCTACAGAGATTGCTGAGTTCCAAGGGATGAAGTTAGTCTAGTTCTAGAAGCACAGGTTTTTGTCTGTGTGTAAATATAAGGGCAACTACGAGGGTCCAGCTGGTCAGGTAAATATTTCAAATGACTAGATCCCTAAAAACTTCAGTAGCATCCTCTTACGTTCTTTGTAAAGCAGAATGGAAAGCCCACTGAAATCTTAAAATATTACCATATCATTTAAACTAATAAAATTCCCTTTAGTGTTTTGATGACAACAAATGATTTTTTTTTTCATATTTATTTCCTGTATGGCATGCTTGTGAAGTTGCTGGCAGAAGTCTTGAGAGGTGGGAGGGAGGATGGTCACCTCTTCCTTTAGCTGTCCTGATGGACAGACCCATCCTGTGCCCCCACCATACTTGCACACACTACCGGCTCTCCTTGTGCCGCCAGTTAGTGCTGTCCCTGTACATTCTGCTCAAACAACTGCAGTATGAACTCAGAATAGAGCTCTGATACTGAACTGTATTTGCTGACACTGAAGCACAAATGGCACAGGATACTGCTTGGCAAACACTGACTGTCATGTAAAAGCACCATGGTGCCTTATTTAGTCTGATAGCTCAAACCTCACAGGCCTCAAAAGGTTCTGATTCTGGAAAGCAGAGGATGGAGCCACGTGGGACACAACCTGCTCTGTATCAAGGAATGGGCCTTGCTTTTCTTTTTTAAACTTCAACTCTGTGTTACCCAAGATGCTTTGTATTCCAGGAACTACTGTTCCTAATATGGTGCCTTTTCCTGTGTCCAGCTTCTCTGGGACACACAGTGACAGCTTATCACTGTCTAGGTAGACATGGCCTTTAACTGTTAAGAAGACAAAATTCTTCACCTTCTTCCCCCCCCAACCGCCCCTCCTTCAACTGTTTCTTAAAAATAAGTTAAAATGTTTCTGCTCTGCAAACTAATACCTAGCTACCTTTGTCTACAACACATAGTTTCAGATGCTTTGGTGGTTAGAGCAGGGGATTGGGAGCCAGGGATCCCTATGTTCAAATCCTGTCCCTGACAATTTCTAGTGGGATTATTTTAAGGAAGTTATTTATATCTCTTAGCCTCAATTCCCTCATCCATAAAATGAGAACTCAAATACTGACTTGCAGGGTTGTTTTAAGAATTAAAGCTGATATGTAAAGTATCTGTATTTAAAAATGATGATATTGACAGCAGCCAGCATTTGTTGGGTACTTACTATGTGCTGGGCATTATTCTAAGCAGTTCCCATAGATTATTTCATATAATCCTCATGACAGTCCTATAAAATAAATATTATCATTATCCCCATTTTATAGATGAGAAAACTGAGGCACAGAAAGGATATATAACTTGCATGCAGCCAGATAGTGGAGGATCTAGCATTTGAACCCAAGCAGTCTGAGGCTTGAGTTCAAGTCTTTTACTACCTTTTATAGCTTTCAACAGCAGCTACTGGTCCTATTTTTGTTTAGACTGAATTCTAGCTTACATGGAATAGATTCTACAAAAGGAAAGAACACAAGGCTAGAAGTAATGCCTGAATAAGGCTAAAGCTAGGGCCTCAGGCACCCTTAAGGATGCTCTATGAGAAAAAGAGAGGCTCTGAGCAGGCCTCTTGCCAAAACAGGATATTCAAAGTCTTGTGGAGAAACTTCCCATTACCTTGAGTGACTCATATTCCAGTTCTGCACCTCTAATCGGTGGTCGTTCTTCTTCCTAGGGAAAAATATCAAATCAAAAACTTTACAGATAAGTAGTTATATTTTAACTGTTACATTTTAACTCTCAGAATATTTCCTTGCTCTGCAGACAACAGTGGGGAGAGATTAGCCGTTACTCCGTGAACCAAAGGCTGCTTGGTGAAGGTACTCCTGGGATGAGCTCCCATTAAAGAGGAGATAGCAGCACTGGAGCTCCAGGGCCCTGTTTACCTGCGGCCCCTGGGGTGGTGGTGGCAGGGTGGGGTATGGGGTGGGGCGCAGCTTCACGCACCTTTGCTCTGCTTCGAAGCACTTGCTCCTCCTTGCGGTCCAGCTCATCCTGCATCACCTGCTTCTCCTGCTCCAGTTCTGTGACTCGTTTCTGGAGCTTCAAGAACAATGACATGTCCAGAGGCACCTTTCTCTCGCTTGGCTCCTAAACCCCAGAAAAAAATAAGATGGTCAAAATGATCTAAAAGATGTACAGGCCAATGAGAAAATGATGAACGGCCTGACAGAAAAATAGGCTAACTGATGGAAGAAATATAAATGGCCAAAGAATATACAAATGACATGTCCAACCTAGCAAGTAAATGGAGACATGCAAGTTAAACAACAGTGAGGTTCTACTTTTTCCTTCTCACAGTATGATTAATAAAGCCATGTATCAGTAACAGTGTCTTATGTGATATGGGTGGAAGTATAAGTAGCTCTTTTAAAAGAGCAAGTTAACTATATTTATTAACATCTAAATATGTGATACCCTTCAATCTAGCAATCTATGTTTAAGGCTTAATCCTCCAGAAAATCTTATACAAGTACACAAAAATATATGAAAGAAGACATTCATTGCAGCATTTGTTTGTAACTGCAAAAATCTTGAAAGAACCCAAATGTTAGTGAATAGGAGAGTTGCTTAAATAAATTACGGTATAGCCCAACTACGACATACTTCATAGCTGTGAAAAAGAATGAAGTAGATCTACACAAGAGGATAAATGTGTCCTAGATAAAAATAATAACTGAAATACACAAGTTACAGAACAGTATCTATATTATAATCTTATATTTTGTTTAAAAAACAAATATACGTGACTTTTAAACGTATTTAGCACATGGCATACAAAAACCTAGAAGGCCATCAATGGTTACTTTGGAGAATGGGGGGTGCTATGGGAATTTCATTTTCTACTTTCCACATTCTGTGTTTGAATTCTTTTGTAATCAGGAAAAATGATTTTTGAAAAGGAAAGTGCCAGCATAAATACTGGAGATCAAACAAAAACTGAAAAACCAAAACATAGATAGCCCTTAATAAACTGAAAGATAATCCAGTAGCATTTTAAAAGTATGTCAGTTGGTTCCAAAACAGTGAAAACTATCAGGATAAATAAAGACACATTAATTAAAGCTAAGCAAAAGAAAAGAACTAACCACAATCATGGAAGGGCCAAGAGTGCCATAATTGTTTTACCTTGTATACTTTGGATTTGAATTTTTACTGAGGTAAGAAGACAAAGAACTGTATCCTTAGATTTAATGAGAAGGAGGAGTCTCTTTTGTTAGATAGAAAGAAACAGAACAGTAACAATAATGTTTATTAAATTAAATAGTCAAAGTATAATGCTTAACTGATCAGCAAATTTTATATTTCCAATTGTCAGCTTTTAAAAAGAATGTTTTTTTCCTGATATAAAAGCAAAATAAGTTTTTATAGAAAGTTTAGGAAACAAGAAAAGTACAAAGAAGAAAAATGTAGGCATAATCTCATATCCAGAGAAAACCCACAATTTTTGTCTGGTCTTTTTTCTATAGATTGATTTATAGAAATGGAATAATACTTTTGTTATAATTTTATATTGGCTTTCAAACTTAGCATCATATTACAATTGTTTTCCAAATTTACAATATGATATTTGAAGCCTTAACTTTTAATGGCCGTATTGGCATGTGTATCATCATTTGCTTAGCTATTACCTTGTTGATAGGGAGGTTACGCCTAAATTTCTGCTATTGAAATATATAAGATGAATATCTTAGTACATAAATACCTGAACTTTCACATTTTTAAGTTTGTTAATTTGGTTGGGCCAGTTTACACTTCCATCAGCAAATGCTACCTTGCCTGGAAGAGCAATGACTATTATTTTTTTAAAAATTGGCTCAGTTGATAGATCAAAAGTGATATTTTCTTGTTGTTTTAATTTATATTTCTTTGCATTTTGATAAGGTTGAATAATTTTATATTCATTAGCTATCTTTGGTTGTTTGTTAGTAGTGTCAAGTTCAATGTTACTGCAGTTCTAAAAAAATACCTAAGAAAAATCAACCGAGCTAAGAAGTGGGGCATTTGTAAGCTGTCAGGGTCAGTTATCTACAAACTAGTTAGACCTGGGCTTTTTCTTACTGTCCACATCTGTAATGCTCAACAGTAAGAGAAAGCTTAAGCTTATGATCTTTACCATAAAGTCTAACCTGACTTAGAACATAGATAACATCCTGCCTGAAAATGAAATTACTAGAAATTCATTCATAGAAAAACTCATTTCAGTACATCTCACAAATACTTACATTTTAGCTTTGTTACAATGCCAACATTCCATATTATGTATTTTAAATATTTATCTATTAATGATATACGTGTCCCTAAATTTAATGATTTAACATTTTTTACACTATAATACAAGAATTCATTCTATGAAAAAATATAATATTAAAATGTTATCATTGTACCTAAAATGTCGCCATTTGGGAATAATTTCTCTCAGCCTTGAATGGGCATTTTTGTTTCAAAGGAATCCCCTTATTAAAATAAGATGGGATATCTCTTAGATATCAGTTAACACTGCATAAAGAATTAGTTGATTGCTAGATAAGAGCAATAGTCTATAGACAGAAACATTAAAATAGATGGAAGAACACAAAAAATAACATTTAAGAACTGCAAAATTGCTTGAGGCATAGTGATTGGTAAGAGTGCTCTGGGTAGTGCCCATTTTGCTCCCTAAAGACTCATCTAACTAAAGAGATACCATTTGTCCTCCCTACACCACATGAGCAAGAAGGAAGACTGGGTGTCAGTTCCAGGGCAGAAAGTTATTGCAGTCTGTCCCGTGGTGAAGACCACACTCCTAATCAAAGCCAGCCACATTTCGGATCACGTATTTGTCACAGGGAACAAGCATGACTAGTCAGTGAAAAGTCTTCCCCATTACTGAGAGAAGGCTTGGGGGCATGACCTACTGCTGATGCCCAGTGTTTATGAAGGACAGTACACAATACTCCAAGATCTCTGTGATTTCTGGAGTACCAGTCATACTTAATTATTCAAAAGCTATGAGAAATACACTGAATCCCACTCTAACCGATCTCTTAACTTGAGAAAAGATTTGGTAAGAATCAGAAACAAAAGGGTTACCCCTCCTCTCAAATCTGTAAGAATTTTGAGAATACTTGAAAAGAGTAAAGACCTTGACAAGTACCATTACTAGTAAAAATTACATTAAGCATATAAGCGTTTTTGAGTTTAAAAACTGCTAACAAGAGGCCTCTTTGGCTTGAGTTTAATACAAATTAATTTGGAGCAAACATACCCTTTTTGCCATGGCTTTCCCCCTCCCATGCAGGAGCTGCTCATGGTGCTACAGTGAAGCCAGCAGTTTGTAAACCACTTCCCTGAGACCACTGGAAGGAGTACTCCCATTAAGACCAACAAGATGCAATACCAAACCTTTATATCCACTAGAGGCTCAGAAATTGTAATTTTGAAATCTTCAAAGTTTAACTTTGTAGGAGTCTCCAAAGATGGCCACCAACATTTCCTCCTAACACAAATAAATGCCTTTCCTCCCACCAACAGACAAAGTCTATTCCCTCCCCTTGAATTTGGGCTGGCCTTGTAATTTGTTTTGACCATAGAATGTAGCAGAACTGACACTGCCAGTACTGGGTCTGGCCCTAGGAGTCCTGGCCTCTTTTGCTTTCATACTCTTAGAATCCACTCACCACACTGCTAAAGAGAGAAGCCCCATGGAGAGGCCCAAGGAAGAGACCCTGGGCACCCCAGATGAATGCAGGGAGGTACTCCAACCAGCACGATGTGGGGCAGAACAGCCCAGTCAACACCCAAAGAATTTGAACAATAATAAATTGCTGTTGTGTGAAACCACTAAAGTTTGGGATGGTTTGTGGCACACCTGGAACAACCTCTAGCTGCTGCTGTATTGACAGTCTCCAGCCTAACATCAGCTATAGACAGAAATAGGACTGGAGAGCTACACAGTAGAATCCCTGGATGGGAGGAGGAGAGTACGAAGTTCTGAACAGACAAGCCCCAGGTGGGATACTGGCTCTGCCGCTTACAAGCTGGGAGCTTGGACAAGTAACTCAGCTTTCTTGTAAGTATGATTCCAACTATATGACATCCCAACTATATAACATTTTTCTTTGAAATGATCAGAATGAGAAGGCAGGAACTTTTCATTCTTAAGTAAAACTAAGACAAGAAAGGAAAGAATCAGCTGTTCTGCAAGAAGTCTATTTCTGACTTGGCCATTTTCTCAGAATGTGATATAAAAATAGAAGAGTTGTGCCTGAATTACCCATCACTGAAAGTAATAGCATAGTTGAAAAGATCTGAGAATTGGTTTGGGAACAATCTAACTTAAAGTCACTGTACTCTTGGAGTTACAGTAATATGTCATTTTGGTTTTGTACCACATAACAGAAAACACTCAGGCAGATTTATAAGCTGTTTCCCATGAATATTTGTGGAAGAAAATTACATTGGTAAAAATTGTCATCAAACAGAGGCAGCGTTTTGCTAAACTCTTGGGCACTGGTATTTGTAAGATTCAAGGGCAAAGGGCTTACTTTTTAAATAATTTGCCTCAACCTGAAATAAATAAATGACAAACTGTATTTTTGTACATAGAATAAGTTAAGTTGTAAAAGGGAATTACAAAACAGAACATCCTAGGGCCGGCTGAGTGGCGCGGTGGTTTAGCGCTGGCTTGGGAAGCCAGCGGCCCAGGTTCGGTCCCACATAAGAGGGCCAGTGACACTGCCCTCAAAAAAAAAAAAAAAAAACCCAAACAAAACAGAACATCTGGTCATCAAAATTACATTAAAAATTAAGATGTCAACTGACAAAAAAGATGTGCAACAATTATGTATGTACACAGCTAATTAAGCACCTATGAATCACTTATGAAGAATAAACAGTTCAAAACAAACATTCCATTTATGGGCCAATGGGGTCCTCTCTGCAGTGGAAATGTTCTGTTAATAACAGCATGACACTATCCAACTGTTAGTGATAGGTGTCTAAATGTACCTCTGTCCTCAAGGGGA
The DNA here is from genome assembly GCA_033961575.1 of Aselliscus stoliczkanus. Classification (NCBI taxonomy): domain Eukaryota; kingdom Metazoa; phylum Chordata; class Mammalia; order Chiroptera; family Hipposideridae; genus Aselliscus; species Aselliscus stoliczkanus. The sequence goes on from CM066732.1 coordinate 104,601,408, forward strand.
TGTCTTCGGTTTCTGCAATTTCAGAGCTAAAGGTGTACTCAGACTCATTGCTGCTGTGGGTGGAGTCTGTTCTCTTGTGTCCAGGCTTAGGCACATTCTGTAGGGCAAATAAACTGGATATAATTAGCACAACATTATTAAACCATGCATAGTTACCACGGCATTCGCTGTAATGTGGCTCTAATCCCCACTCACTGACTTGCTGTTCTCATGCTCAAATGATCTGTTCCATGTTGTCTTGACTGAACCCTTACAAAAGGGTCACCTTCTGAGCAGAAAGAAGAAAGAAAAAGATGCACGAGAAGGGCGTGACAAGAACCGCTGTAAAGCCAAATGCTCAAATGAACGTCATCTGTGATGATGAGTGGAGTCGTCTTAGGTGTTTAAGGTTTGTGTGGCCAGCCAGTCACACTGGGTGACGCATAGGTATGATGCCTCAGCACCCAAGCAGTGTTGCGATCAAGTATAACTTACCCAAAAGTTCACAAGGTATGCTTAAGGACAGTATAACCATTTTACTGCTCTGCATTTGGGTATACATAAGAAGGAAGGAAGGAAGGAAGGAAGGAAGGAAGGAAGGAAGGAAGGAAGGAAGGAAGGGAGGAAGAAAGTAGGGGAGGGGGGAAGGAAGGAGGGGGAGGAGGGAAGGAAGAAAGGTAGCAGGGAAGAGGAGGGGAAGGAGGGGGATATGGGGGAGGAGGAAGGGGTTCTACATAGGTGACTAATTTCTGTCACTTTTATGCATGAAGTTGACTCTGGAGCTAGCAGTGGGAAGGATGAGCAGTGCAGGAGAGACAAGAAAGCTGCTCAGAGAATCCTCTGAGGATCCTTGGGTTATTAATTCAGGGAGTCCAGGTGACAATTTGATGACATGCAGTACTTATGAAATTGCATTCAGAAAGCGTGTGGGGAATAGGAAAATTAGGCGACTGCCATCCTTTCCTTTCTGTAGGAGCTTGAAGGAAGAAGGAATAAAAAGGCTGGGTTTGTGCCCCTCACCCCTAGAGCGCCCTCAGCAGAAGAGGTGGCGAGGTTCAGTGGCCTAGATCTCACAGTGTTATTGATCCCGGAAGCTTCAGAAAGGCCTCTGAGAGCTTTCTGATCTGTCCAATTCCCTTTACTCCTTCTCCCCACTGCAGCAAGAACCTGAAGCCACAAAGAGCTTCCTCGCCTCTTTCTTTCTGAACGTCTAGGCTTACAGAGAGCCACCCCTCTGTGCAACCAAAGGGAAGCCGGCGGGCCGGTGAAAGTCTCCCAGGCCAACCTGACCTGTACTCCAGTGTGCAGGGAAGACCCGAGAACACCAGAACCTCTGAACCATCTAACAGCTGGAGTGCACACCAAAGGGTGAGTGCCACACACAGAGGCAAAGGCACTGAGGTTGACTCTGTTTATACACGCAGGCTCTCTTACTGCAACTGCCTATCCCAAGCCAACATTTGTACAGGATGGTGTTGATTTAATAAACTGGTTGGGTCATTGAGAGAAACAGGTAGGTCTATAAACCCTGGGACAAAGAATTTTAATAAGGTTACTAAAGATGAGTAACACCTCTATTTTTTCCTACATGTATGTATTATTAAACACATGCTAAAGTATGAATAGAAGCAATACTGTGTATTTGCTATGTACGCAACTTTTGGATACATGGTAATGGTTAAGCGCTCTGGGTCTAAAACAGGAGAGAGCTGGGTAGCAATCCCAGCTCTGCCACCTACCTATCTCTTACCCAACTTCTCCAGGCCTCATTTCCATCATATGGGAAAAGGGGACAATAATATTATCTGTCTCACAGGATTTATGTGAAGATTAAATAAGATAGTGCAAGTAAAGAGTTCAGCATAGCGCCTGGGATATAACAAGCATTCAATTAATGGTAACTGATGCTGCTATAATTGTTAGGACCCTGCAGTAATTCGACAACTGCCTTGATGGTGACCTTTCAGTTTTTCTTCAATATGCTATTCAGTTACAAGCACAACATCCTGCTCTCCTTCCAGATTGGCATGAGGCACCTCCTCTTTTCCTTCTCTGTCATTTCTCCCATAATTCTTTCTTTTCATGAATCTGTTTTACTTCCTTCACCAGGATTAATGACCCTGTTGGTGACATGCTGGGTTCCTTCCTTACTTGGAATTAATTTATCTTCAAACACTTCACAAGGCTGGATTCCCTTGCCTCATTATCCTTTCACTGTTGGCTTGAAACTCCTTAACCCTGGATCAGTCTTTTCTCATCGCCTCTGCCCTCCAACTGAATGATCCTGGAGAAAAATCCCGCAACAATTCTTAGTACCAGGGAAAACAAATGTAGGCCCTGGTACTCAGTGGCACTACCTTTGGCCCCTACATGGCACAGATTAAGGGAAGCCCTGAGGCAGTCTATCAATTCCCCTCCCTTAAGTTTCTCCACCACCCATTTGAGGAATCTATTTACTACAAAATGCTTTATTAGCATGGTGGCAGCGAGAGCTCTGTTTGCAGAACAGTGCCAGTGAAATATTAGGCAAGTACCCACCTGTTAGTTGTGAAGTTCTAACTGAACATTAAGAGATGTTGCTATTAATATTTTAATTAGTCCTAAATTCTAAAGGAAAGTTTTTATCTTCTGCAATTCTCAGTAAATATTTTCTGCAGTCTGTGATCTTGATTGCACCTGGGGCTAGGGAATGGGACCCAGTGAAGAGCAGAGTAGGAAGCCAGCGCCCTCTAAGCTGCCTTCCTCTGCTCTCTTCCTTTTCTCTGACCATTCTGTTACCCAAGAGGAGTGACAATGATTCACAGTCATACAGTACAGAGGCTTATAGGCTGAGAAATCGGAAATCAAGCAGTTGAATTACCCCTGGAGCTTGGGTACATCTTTCTTTTTCCACAGCGCTGCTGAGGACAAAATGGATAGCAGGCAGAGACTTGCTCAGTGGGAAGGACCAGTTAACCCTGTTATACTGCTGGACGATGGCCATTACTAGAGGGTCTTTTCTACAGATGATTCCCTCTCTGACTAAGGAGACTCGTTAACCTCACAGATGTCCCTGGAATGTGCTCAGAGAGTGATAGAAATGGCATATGCGTCTCTCATTTTATTTTCTGAGGTTTACAAGATACACACTATTTAGAAAGTCCAAAAAATTCTGTAGGAAAAAAAAATTGTTTATCTCTCTTTAAGCTGTGGTTGATCCCCACATTTATTTGACCTCACTCATTTCTTTTCCCAATGTGACTTCTTAAAATCCCATGTAAATAGTGGCCTCAGAAACACCCAGTGCAATACAAAACTCAGCTCTAGCCATAACTGAAGCATAGGTTAACCATAAATGTTGGTGCAGTTATCTAGTAAATAGGATAAAAAGACACTCAAGAATGGAACTCTGGGGAACATGATGTTGAAAGACAGTAAAAGGATGTGAGAGAAAGCTGAAAATGAGAAAATGTAAAAGAAGAAAGGTTTCAACACAACCAAGAGCAGCAGGGAGATTAAGGAAGAGAAGATTTAATGAGGGTCCTTCTGATTTGTCAATTGTAAGCATAATGGTGACCTACTTCTATTTCTAATTTCTCATTGTCACATATAAATCAGGGTAAAGTAGTGAGGTTTGAAGTAATGGTCCAACAGTGGGACTTAAATTAGCTTTTTAACCTCTTTGAGACTAGGTTTTTCTCATTTTCAAGGTGATACATTTATTTCATTGCTTTTGTGTTACATAATCTCTTTTGACTTTTTAAATGTCACATTTTAAAGAACTTTGTCAAAGTTCTTTAGAAGATAGAAGCAAAATTTGAAGGAAATACCCCATAGATACCAAATTATCTTGTTTTTTTTTATAAGATATTTCAGAGCATTTCTGGCCATTTGCACCATGAGGGTACCTTTAAGGCTGATACTTTCAGGGAACAGAGAGCTAAGGAATTCTTTGTTTCCTCATAGCAGGTAAGTATAACAGAGAGGGTGGGCAGACCTATTAAAAATATAAGAGATACACTGCCAGATGCAGAACAATCCTTAAAATAGATAATTTATTATAAATAGAGGCTGAATATTCTTTTTGTATGAATATGTCTTTGATATTATAATAAAAACCAGTGGAGAAACTACTCGATTATATAAATATTTGCTTTATATTCAAATATTACATTAAGCAATTCAATACATAGAGTCCAGCTATTACGACTTGATACTGTCTTATAGTCAGGTCTTCAAAGTGTTGGACTTTATTAAATATTTATGAATAATGTCATATGATTTCTGGGATTTGCTTTAAAACAATCTAATCCTTTGGATGGGGTGCAATAGAGGGGTACAATTGGGGACAGAAATGTGTTGACCATTTTGGAGTTGGGTGATGGGTACATGGAGTGCGTGGGGGTTCATTTGACTATTCTATCTACTTTTGTATATGTTTAAAATTTTTCCTTTGGAAAAAAAAAAAAGCATTAGACTCACCAGCATCAGAGTCATCTCTTCCTTGAGGTCATCATATCGTTCTTCTAAACGACTGAACTCATTCAGAAGGTTCTGATATCTCAGCCTTTCATCATTAAGATCGAGTTCCAGTTGTTTCGTTTCTTCTACTAACTTCTTCTCCATAGTCTCTGAAAGAAAGAAGAGGGAAAAGCACATGTAAAATGGCTCCACAGAATGCAACAATACAAACACGTACACTGACTTCCAGTGTCTCTGCAAGGGGCTTTACTTTTAGCGCCACTATGATCTATGAAGAGTATCATCATAAGGAATGTAGGAAAAGAGAAAATATCATGACCAAAAATTGAAATAACGTATTAATAAAAACAACAACCATCTACTGAGTTCTTCCATGTACTACAGACTCATGCCACCAGTTTACTTAGTGGTTATAGCATATCCTTGATAAATTTCCATTAGTCATTGTCTAGTAACAAAAGCACATATTTTTTATTCCATTAGTATTCTATTTCAGGCTATTCATAACATGCTTTTGTCCAAGTTAGTAAGCTCTGTTAAAAAGTCAGAGCTATTCCTCAGGTCTCTGAGGAAATGGTGGCTTCTCAGTGGGCCTAGCTATCCTATTCTACAGAATCTCTGTTCATCAGTCCTGGATTCTAGTTAACAACTTCCTGCACTGTAAACTCCCTTGCTGTCATATTACTCCCCTGTTTCTAACCAGATGAGATCCCCATGCCTGGTCATCTGTGCTGTTGCTTCTTCTGTGTGCAGCTGGGGAACAAGAACCTTCCATTTCCCCTCTCCACTCTGCCCTCTCTGTTGCCAGAGGCCTGCATTTGCTTAGGACAGCATCTGGGGACTGGAGATTAGCCCTGACTGCACTTAAAGCAAAGTGAAAAAGGCCTCAACTCTCAGCTATGCTTTAACTCAATGCACCAACCATCCATATTTATAAATATTAAGCTTTCTACCACTTTGGCCCATCTAACCCTCATATTTTTGTGGCTAAATCTTCATCTGCCCTGCTTGCTTCTACTGATTTACCATTTCTTTCTCTGTCAACTCCATGAGGACAAGGGCTGCAAGTGTCTTGTCAAAACTGTTTCTCTGGTGCAGAACTCAGTGCTTCCCGACCGTAGGACTTTAATAATTTGTAAACGAATGAATGAATTTCTTCTCCCTATAACATTCTATAAATCGCCTTTTATTCCCACCAGTTTGTAGAAGCCGCCCAAAGCTACGAACAAATTTTTCCTAGGCAAATCCATTATTATTTCTTTGTTCTTATCGTTCAGTTTTGAAGAACATTTTATATCTTCCCAGATGTCTTCTCATCAGTCTGAATCTTTCCATCACATTCTGCATCCTAGCAGCCCTCTTTCCATGTCTTCAGTGACTGTTTTTTCTCTTCTCTGAATTTTCTTTTCTGGCTTTTTATTTTTTATTTTTTAACCTAACCCCTTACTTATGGTTATCTTATAAGGCTTAATTCCAGATTTTCTTCTCTTTCCTTTATCTAATTCCCTTATATTAGGAGGGAGGGGGCAGTGTGGGGAAGGCACAAGGGGCTCTCTTATCACCATAGCTTTAGTGGGTACCTTAAGGCTCATTTCTTTCTCTCTCTAGTTTTTAGTCTCAATTTGCTTTCAGAGCATCTCTATCTGGAAGCCCTAGCTGACATCCAAAATTTAGCCCTCTAACCAACTGATCTCATTAATTTTCCTCAGGAAAAGGTAACTTTCCCCCCCTCTCCTCATTACTAATAACATACATCATGTCAAAACTTTAGATACTTTATTCCTTTTTTAAATACCATGTCAAAAATGCTAACATTCTATTGATTATTTTAATATAATATATCCTCATTCCGATCCATCTCTTCCTCGCCATTTCCACCATCAATTACTTTAGTTCAGATCTGTATCTTCTTATCCTGTTTATGTATATGTGGATTCCTTGTAAGTTATCATCACTCCAAACTCCCACAAAGAGCAAACAGAACAAATGTCCACATCTAGTAAGTTCTCTATTCAAAAAATTAATGGGTTTCTTGTTTGTTTGTTTTTTTGGTCTGGTGGCAAAGGGTGGTTGATCTTGGGAGAATAATATCCATTGGTTTGGCAATAAATAAATAAATAAATAAATAAATAAATAAATAAATAAAATATGCACAGACATATACACGCGTATATCCATTAGCTCAAGAATTCTTCCTAAGTCAACAGGACTCCTATAAGCCATAGCTGCTTAGTCATACATGAAGAACAATTAATTTTTAAAATTACACATGATATTGACTAAACATGAGTTCACATTTGTACATACAGAGACCAGATTTACAAGTTTGCCAAGTAATTCAACAAAAATATTTAGAACTTTATAAATTTACTGATGACAGTCTCAACTTTTAAAAATATTTAAACTCGAAGCAAAGCTGTAACTTATGAAACTTTGGTCTGGGGTTGGTTGGCACGCATGAGGTTGAGCCCACATGGGCCTTACCTGTCATCTCCTTTGCCTGCTCCACGATAAGGTGATTGAGGGCCTCTTTTTCCTGCTTCAGCAAAGTATTTTCTTCTTTTAGATTTGATACCAGCTATAAAATGAAACAATAAACTGAGGTGACGGCAATAGACAGGTGAAGCTTGGAACGAAGTATAAAGACCACATGCAGTCACTCCTTCCTTCCACATCTCTCTGCCTCATTTCTTTGCCTCGTTATATCTAGTTATCTTTCAAACTTGGCTTAAGCATTACCCCCTCTAGAAAACCTTCCTAAAAACTCCTTCCAAACAGATACTATACTATAGGGATACTATAGGACCCTGTCTATGCCTCTTTAGAGCCCTTATAAATGATTTACTTTCACTTCCCTGATAGAGTAGAGATTCCTGGAGGACAAAGATGATTGCTGTTGTTGTTCTACTTTGTACCTTAGCAATTGCCTGGCACCTCGTAAGAATTTGCTCTTAAAGCAATGATAGCACCTTTCACCTCAACAGCCTAATACAAGGCTTATGTGTGTACCCATGATTCAAGTAGAAAGACTGAAGAGGTTAAGAAAGACACGAAGGGTATTTGGGTTCTGGAAATTCACTGCAGAACTTTTGAAGCTCCCTGCTGTCTGTCTTAAAAAAGAGAGTTTCCCTTTAATCTCCTTTTAAGAGCTTTGCAAAGTTGCAAACTAGTCCTTTGCACAGTTAAGGACTGACCTTGCAATAGTGTGAATGTACTCAAGTCCACTAAACTGTACACTTAAGAGTGGTTAATATGGTACATTTTATATTATGTATATGTATATTTTACCACAATGGTTTTTTTTTTTTTTAGATTTTATTGGGGAATTGGGGGAGAGGAACAGCATTGGGGAACCAGGGAAGGGCAACAGACAAGTTGCTGTCCTTTTGCTCTTCAGTCTAGTTGTGGAGGATATTGCTTCACTGGCCCATGTTGGTATCATCATTGTGCTCTTCCCGGATGAGGCAGATGGGTCGCCAGCCTCTGTACGGCTGCTCACAGCAGTTCTTGGCAGCTCATGCCGGCTGCTGGCCGCTCACGCTGGCTGCTGACCACTCACTGTAGCCTATGGCAGCCCACTGCAGCAGGGGCTGCAGCTATGCCATCCTGGGGACTCACAGCAGCCCAGCTATAGGTGGAGCTGTTGTTCACCATCTTAGCTGTAAGGGCAGTGTCACTGGCCCTCATATGTGGGATCTGAACCCGGGCCGCTGGTGTCCCAAGCCAGCTCTTAACCAACGCGCCACTCGGCCAGCCCTTTTTTGTTTTTTTAAAGCAATGACTTTTCACTTTCTAGTTCCTGTTTGGATAACAATTCCCAGGAAGCAAAAATCAAAACCAAAGATAACTTTGCAAAGTTCATAATTTACTCAGTTCATCTTTGGAATAAACTGTGTGTTTGTGATGAGTGAAATCTGAATTCCTTTCTCTAAGCATAAGTTCAGGGAGCTCTAAAAGTAATAGCTTTAATAATAAAGAGACAGTGTCAGGAGGTCAGAGCTAGAGAAAGAGTACTCTGTGACTAAGGGATCCTGAAGAATGAGGAAGTGAGATAACACTGCGCCACAGCAGAAGTCGGTCCAGAGGTCCTGATGGTCCCGTCTCTTCCCTCCACACCAATATGCCCTCAACATCAGCCCTCAGTAGAAAGGCCCAAATTCTCCATGTACTCTTGAGAAAAGATGCACTTTGTCAGGGGTGTGCAACCAGTAACCTGAGGTGTTTTTTTCAAATACATGTGCCTAGCCCACAGTCCTAGGGCTTGGGCAGATATATTTTTATTTTTATTTTATTTATTTTTTATTTTTTTAGCTGAGCCATCCTGCCACCTGTTGGCAGCTCAGCAGCAGCTCAGCTCAGGCCAGGAGTCGAACAGGCAACCCTGTTGCTCAGAGCTCGCACTCTTAAGCAAGCTCTTAACCAACTGAGCCACTCGGCCGGCCCCTATTTTTCAAAACTCCCCAGCAGATTCTGATACACACTCCTGGTTAAGAACCAAAGTTTTGGTTTACCTCCTAGGTTCCTTGATCAGTCTGGCTGGGAATGTAGCTTTCCTGACCATAAAGCTGGCTGTCACAGTGAAGTGTTTTCATTTTTCCCCACTACTACACTCAAAAGAATTCACGATAGCAGCTATAGCTATCCCTGTGAAAAGCAGAAGATAATAAAATAAAAAGAAAGGAGTAATCTGAATCTGCTTGTGTGTAATAATCTATCAGGCTAGAAAGGTATGAACTTGACTTTGAAGAGGAAAAGAGAATATTTCTACCAAGCTTAAATACTCTATAGATTCAGAGAAATCTGAAAAGCTTCTCTGGACTCAGGAAATGAAAGAGAGAGACAGACAGACAAATATCTTCAACCTCAAGAGTATTTCTTTGAATAAATATTTGAATTTGACAGAACAAGCTTGCCATGTCAAAATAACATATATTAATGGCACTGCTATTTCCCTATACAGAGCACAGATCTACTAGAGATATAGGAGGAATTATTTTATTAGGATCCTGAATACCATGGGAGGATTAAAATTTTATTAGCTATACTATCCTACCTGAATTGCATCTAAGCTCCTTCCGAGCTTCTCACTCCATATGCTGTGGTTAACATTCAGAAGTCAGCACAAAATCAGCACATTGGAATTCTTGCCTGTAGTTACAACCAATAGACTCAACTGTTTTCATTTAAAGACAGTCATGCTAGTGGAATCTCTGAAAATTACTTTTTTCCAGTAAGCTTTATATATTGTGTTTAAACAATATACCTCATTACCTCTTGAGAACCTTAATGTTTTCTGTGTTTAGTAAAGTTTTGACATAAGTTAATATGAATTTGTAGTGTGGAAGCACTGATCAGTCTGTAAAGATTTTATTCTTTTTTTTTTTTTTTTTTTTGGTTCAATGTGCATAGCAGCTCTTGGCTACAATCAGTGTGTGAACATTTAGATTTCTCCTTCCTGGACCTCTTAACACAGGCTTAACACAGGTTTCCATAAAGGTCCTTGCATCAGCTATTGACAGTTCATTGTTTGACTTGCTTCTTAATCATGTTAACCCTACAGAAAAAAAAAAGGAGTTTACACTCCATACTGACCTATGCATTTAAAGAGGGACTCCGGCATTAATTATCCTCTTACAATCCTGCTTTTCCTCTGTTCTCATTAGAGTTAAAAAGTTCTACTCGAAGACCTACAGCTACTCATCCACAATGTGGAAGAAAGGCTTGGGAAACACTAATAATGAACAACCGAAATTTGTATTTCAGCTTTGACTGAAACTAACATTGAACTACAAGGATCAGTCAACATGCCAGTACATTTCTTCTGTGAAAGGAGTAGATGGGGGTATGACATTAGCTCCTTCCTACCTGCTCAGTTTCTTGTTTGTATCTATCTGCATGTTCCTCAATGGATTTTTTCTCTGACCGAGTTTGTTCCAGGTCTTTCCGGAGCTTGGCAATTTCTTCCTGCAGACTGAGGACCCGCCCTGTGGCAATCTTAGCTTCTTCCTCACTTAGCTGAAGGCGTTCTAAGTCACTTCTCAGTTTCTCAGTCTCAGAGTTGTATATTCCTTCCAGGTTGGTCAGTTTCTCCATTAGGCTTTTGTAGTCTTTGTTCTTGAAACACACACATAAGTAACAATAAGTAAATATACACATCATCAAATGTGTTTAGTGAGAAAACCATCCTTATTCATCATATTCATGCTGTATCATGATAGCATTGATATAGCATCTAACCAAAATTCTAACCACAACATTTACAATAACACAATCACTACCCTTTTGGTAATACAAAGAGTGAACAGGCACCATTATTTCTGTTTACAGCAACATAGATATGATTTTCTCATAGTCACAAGGTGAGGTATCATAGTAAATTCTTAATTTCCTGATACTTAATGCAGAAATAGGAAAATCTATACTTGCTTTTGAAAACAAATCAGTGTACTATTAAAAGCCATGTGCTCGCCAGGTGATGCATAAGAATGATAAAATGGCATCAAAATCACAAATTTCTTACCAATCTCTTTGTTTACTACCTCAAAATTCCTCTTCTCACTCAGAAGAAAACCTTTCTGATAAACTGTATTTCAATCTGGTTTTCTTTGCTCTCCTTAGTATTTATGCATTACTAAATAACCTTTATATCATTTGCATGTGCTAAAGTATTACTTAGTAACTATCTCTAAGAAATCAAACTTTTCTGTCTGCAAATAGACTGTAGATTCCTTGGAAGCATGGACATCTTCCTGTTTCTTTTGCCCTCTCAGCGCTAAACCACCTGCAAAAGGAACATTACAAATGAATGGTAATGATGAAAGATCTTTGTAAAGCATAAAGTACAATACGGCTCTTGGTAAAGGTTTGGAGCATTAATAAATCTGCCTGTGTTCTCAGAAATAATTTCCTGCCTTAGTCCTTGCAATTGTACTCTGACCTATGAGCTTCTCACTATTTCCACACTCATTACTGTCATGATTATTTCACTTTCTTGCCAAGACTGAAAGGTAAAGTCAGGGGAGAGGATGCTGCACATAATCCCAGGGGGTTTCTTGAGGCATGCTCCACTTTCAGGGCTCCTGCGTAAAAACACACCTGCTCGTCCACTTTGCGTTGCAACTGCATGATCTTGTTCTCCATGCCAACGTGCAGCTTCTTGTAGCGCTCCACGGAACGGGCCTCGATCTTCAGCTTCTTCAGCTCGCGCTTGGCCATCATCCGCCGGAAGCAGCACTGAAGGTAGATGATGGCATGCATGCTCCTCTTGTAGCGGGTGCGAGCCAGCCAGCCCCGGACCCACTTCTGAATGACAACTGCTTTGTGCTCACGGAGTATCTGCAGAGAAGGGTTAGTGCAAGTAATGTCAGGCTCTGGACTAGACTCAAGGTTCAGTTCCATCAACCTATGCCTGTCAGGCTGAGAATCTATACATCACCTAAAGGGAAAGACACAAAAGTTGAAGTACCAATGTATTACATGGATTGCACATATCACAAATATATGGAAGCACAAAATTATTTTTAAAAATGATTTAAAAAGCAGACTTTAAAAGGCAATTAGAGAAACATGGAGTATAAACATAGAAGCTGTCTAAATAAAAGGCACCAGATCACTAAAAGGAAAACAATCCCAGAAAGAAAAAAAAATACGCACTAGGTTTCGTACTGATATATGATATCTGTTAGCAACAGGTGACCCTCTATAAAATGAACAGAACTTGGCACCCAGTGAATTACATGCTACTAAAATAAAAGACTTATCCACCATCCTTACTGCTGATACCATCTCACTGTGCATTAGATCAATGCTTTAGGACATGGGGTATGGCTAGTAAGCTACTACAGACACTAACAGTTGGGGTACAGCAAAGTTTATTACTGATTTATTGATTTTCTTTTTTCAGAAACAAATAATAAAATGACACTCTTGGTTGCCCAATTTGAGGAATACCATTCTAGTGAGGATTTCCCATTGCTCTTTCAAATGTAGCAGGAATCCGCCTATGGAATTCAACAGTAGTAGGGATAAAGCTTTAAAGGAAGGCTACAAGTAAGATGAAGTGAAGTAAAGGAATCTTAATTTTGATTTAATATTTTCTAAAAAAATACTATCTTAAATTTATAAACAATTTATATGTATAAACAAAAAAGGTTGCTTTGCAAGATAAATTTGTCACTAACAACCATCAAGCAGAGATTGTGTAAATAGTTTCCGGGAATGATGGAGTAGAAATTCTTGAAAATAATAAGGGTTGAACTAGCAAAACCTTTAATGTCCTTCTAAGTCTATGATTTTATGAAGCAACTCTTGTATAATATAAATGATACTTAAATGTATGCACATGATTACAAATGGACACAATGTATCTCTTATGAAACTTCTTAAATTTAAAATCTCTGAAACCACCTATTCAAATAGATAGCAGTTTAATGAGATCATTAAAAGAACAGTTCCTAAGTGCTGGCGAGGGCGTGGAGAAAAGGGAACCCTGGTGCACTGTTGGTGGGACTGCAAATAGATGCAGCCATTATGGAAATCAGTATGGAGGTATCTCAGAAAACTGGAAATGGAACTACCGTATGACCCAGCAATTCCACTCTTGGGTATCTACCCAGAAGAATCCAAGACGCTAATTCAAAAACATATATGCACCCCTATGTTTATTGCAGCGCTATTTACAATAGTCAAGACTTGGAAATAACCGAAATGCCCATCGGTAGATGACTGGATTAAGAAACTGTGGTACATTTATACAACGGAGTATTACTCCACTATAAAGAAGAATGAAATCATACCATTTGCAACAATATGGATGGACCTAGAGACTATTATGTTAAGTGAAATAAGTCAGTCGGAGAAAGACAAATACCATATGATCTCACTTATATGTGGAATCTGAAAAACAGAATGAATGAGCAAAGGAAACAGAAACAGTCTCATAGATATAGAGGAAAAAACGATGGCTGCTAGTTGGGAGGGGGGTGGGGATGAGGGAGAAGGGGAACGGATTAGACAGCATAAATAGGTAATTACAATATTGCCACAGGGATATGAAAGACAGTTCAGGGAATATAATAATGTTGTAAATATTTTGTGGGGTATTAGATGGTCACATGTCTTGTTAGGGAGACCACTTCTTGGATGGAGTAGAGGCTTGATCACTGCACTGTATACCTGAAACTGATATTGTATAATATTGTATGCCAACTGTAATTGAATATATAGATAGTCAGGGGATGTAGATTATACTGTGGAAGGGAGTCAAAGGAATTGTAATACTTATGTATGATATGGTGGGGAGGAGTGGGGTGGCAAATTGGGGGAGGGGGATTGTCACTTTGAGGGGTAAAAAGTATAACTACTACACTGTGTTGTACACCTGAAGCTAATTAAAAAAAAGTTTATTTTACAATAAAAGAATAAAAATTAGATAAAGAAAATGAGGCAAAATGTTACAAGTTGGTGAATTTTGGTGAAGGAATACAGGAGTTCTTTGTAAAAAAAATAAAGAACAGTTCCTACTTTTAGATTATATATCTGATAAAAACAATGAAAAAACGTGCCATTGTAGAGGATACATTTAAGAAATAAATGGTTAAGTTTTACACGCTCAAATACAGGAGAATCATAAATGGAGACCTTAACAGTATCTTCAGCTAAGTCAAGGCTGCCCATTTTGGCTGTTTTCCGAAAGCTAAGGCCGCCTTCAGTTGCCACCCCACGTAGTTACTGCGCATCACGCTGCAAGGAGGCTGAGCTCTCCCTGAGCATCACATCCCCAGGGAGCCCCTTGCTTTACCCAGATGACTAAGTGACCAACGGGGCAACACTCAGTGATGGTAAAGTGGAGGCTTTCAGAGTTTAAAACTCAAGCGGCACACAGTGGCGAAGCTATTAATGCCCATTTTCCTACTCCACTTCCTTATCTCCATGTAACTTCAGACATTGGTGCAATCCTGTAATTTCAGTCAAATGGAAACAGTATATAATTAGAGCTTCCATTCTCATTTCACTTCCATCAGTGAGTCAGAGAAACTAAACAATACTCTTCTCCCTTTAAGACTCCCAAGCCCCATGAAGGGAAACTTGGATGGGAAACACAGCAGAAGGAGCACTAATGGGGTGCTTTAGGCCTATATGTGAGCTAGCCTCTAACCTACCACCCCCACTGTGTCACCACAGTGGGAGCTGAGCTGGCCAGAGACTGCTACTGTTAAACCAATGGCCTCAAAACCCAGTTCAGATGTTCCTGAGAAGAGTAGTGAGGAAAACGGAAGGGAAACCAGTTTGGCATATCTAAAAGGTCAAGTTTAATAAGGCTTTTCCCTCCCACAAAAGCTCATGCTTGTAGAGAAAGAACACCAGACTATAAAGCCAAGACGGACAGAAAGAAAGACCTACAGTAGCAGTCCACAAATTTTCTTCAAATCACAGCTATTAAACATGTTCATTCAGGCCTCATTAGCTTTCCATTTTTTCCTTGTTGTCTAAAATTACTTCAAAATACGAAAGTAAAATACATACATGAATAGAGCCTACGTCACGCCCACATACTGCCTATGGTTAGAGACATGTCCTTCAAAACACTCTATCAATGCTCCTTAGAGCGCTAAGATCCAGACTGGATTTCCTAAAGGACAGACTCAAAATCTTGCCAAAATAAGAGAGAAAAACCTTTCATCGACTAGGTCATATATTATCAGAGGTGATGATTCAGGTTAATCTGGTGATGCATTGTCTAAAGTCATGTTGATTATTGCTAGATATAAAGATTATTTGTCAAAAACTTTTAGAGCATCATATTGCAAGTCTATACAAGTTTAACCACATTAATGTTATTTCCTTTCACCATGCTAAAATTATTCCAAGGTTATTTCATTCTTGGAACAATCTTCTACCCATTTGTCATACATTCTACATAGTCAAAGCCCACGATAGCTGAATAAAGGTTCCCAAAGGTATTAGATTCTAATCTCTGGAATTTGCAAATGTTACATTATTTGAGCAAAGGGTCTCTACAGATGTGATTAAATTAAGAATCTTGAGATGAGGAGATTATACTGCATTATCCTGGTGGGCCCTGAATCCATCACAAACATTCACACAAGAGAAAGACAAAAGAAGCAGACAAAAGATGCAAAGTTACACACAAAGGGATGATGATGTGAAGATGGCAGCAGAGATTACAGTGATGTGGCCACAAACTCAAGAAATACTGGTAGCCACGACAAGCTGGAAGAGATAAAGAACGATTATCCCCTAGAACTTCTGGAGAGGGTACCACTCTGCTGACACCTTGATTTTGGCCCAGTGATACTGGTTTTGGGGTTTTGGCCTCCAGAACCTTGAGAAAATAAATTTCTGTTGTTTTAAGCAACCAAGTTGGTAGTATAATTTATTATAGCAACCACAGGAAACTAATACACTAACTTTTTTTCAAATTACATAGACAAGGGGACGAAAAGGAGGTAAATTTTCTTTTTGCGTTGTCTGGTTAATAAATATATGTATGTACTTATTTAATATTTAAAAATATACTTCAAATGTTCGTTGTCTCCATATGGCTCCCACGTCCAAAGGAGCCCTTGTGTTGACTTTGTATAGATGTGGAATTTGATTAATGTTAATAGAATGAGTAAACAAAGTTGAAAATAATGCCTCACCTTGTGATACCTATTTCTGGCCAAGTAGCCTCGCAAATAAGCCTGAAGAACAATAGTGGCAGTTCGGGTAATCTTGTACCTCCTCCGGGTTACATACATACGCCAGTACTTCTGAATGGTAGTTGCTGCCTTGGTTCTGCGCAGAAACTTTGCATAGCTGGCCAAAGAAAAGAGTCATGCACTTGTTAGTAATCAGAAAAACCCAAGAATGTATCTGGTAGAGATTTAAAGCACTAATATCTTTGACATTACAAGTAGTACCTCCATGGTATCATTATAATAATATACACGTTAAATCAATATTTATATTTCTTATATTTGTATAACAATTTATAGTTCCCTAAAATATGTTTGCATTCACTATCTCATATGAGCCTTCCCTAGCCCTGAAAACTAGGATGTTTCATATTACCTGATTTTACAATAAAGTAAAGCTCATAAAGGTTCATTCTTTCCAGAACAGTGCTCATTACCCAGCTATGTTCCCCTTTCATAGTAGACCAGCTGTACACAGTAATCCCATACTTAACTCATCACCAGCTGTCTTAGATCTATCCCTTGCTAATGTGCAATATCTTCCAAACTCTATCCATTTGGACATAAAATCTTTAGCATTAATTCATTTCTACTGATATTTCTAAATTAAAATAATTCTAATATGTAATCACACTGAAGTGTAGTTCTAGAAAGATCTTCTCAGGTAATGGCTCCTGAAAGCCCCTCAATGGAGTCATTATTAACTAGCTCATGTTTATGACTGTTTTAGTTTACAGATGATTTCTTCAAACCCACATAAAAGTATAAAAACAAAAAAAGTACTGAGGACATGAGTATGCAGTAATTTGTAACATTTTTTGGAGGATGAATCTGAATCATTCATAAGAGTGAATGGAATTTTATTTACTGTCTTATGAGTTAATTTGTTATTCCTTGAATCTAAGAAGAAGCCAGGTGTTGCCTTCTCAGGTAAGGTGACAGCTCAAAACTGTTCTAGGGTGGACAATGAATCAGATGAGCGCTCTAAGTAGTAGCCGGGAGCCGCAGCAGGAGACCTACCATCGGGCCTGGTAGCCTCGCACGTATCGCTGCACAGTGATGGCCGCCTTCCGCAAGCGCAGGTACTTCTTTCGGAGCAGCCACCCTCGGATTGTCTTCTGGATCCGGATGCAGGCAGCCCTCAGCTTGTCTGCCCTCAATTTTTCTAGATAGGCCACTTGACCGGCACGAAAAAAGATCTTTGTCTTACCAAACTGGTATTTGTCCTTGTCCTATTTTTGAAAGAAATTGTACACTCAGAAGTAGAAATAATGACAATATAAATGAAATTTTAAAAGACAAAACATATGTCTAAAAGCAGAATCAGTAAAGGGATGAATCTATAAGCTAAAACTTGGACTACATCACAGTTAACTAATGGAGCCATTTTTTTGATCCTATGCAAGTTGAGCAAATAGAAGGGATTTTAAGGAAAACTGCAGTGTAAGAGTTATTTTCCAGAATTATTCTACCTGGAATTATTATCTGAGGCCAAAACTTGGTTGTGGGTTATAGGCAGCTATTATTTGCTTGTTTGTATTTTAAATATCTCAGGGAAATGGAGATGCTGACACTCCCTCTGACTGACCCGGGCTGTAAGGGCTACATCGGGCTGTGTGCTCCGTGAGAAAGCTGAAGGGACAAAAAAAACCAGTATGAAGAATAAGGCAGGAAGTAAGGCACACAAACTAAAAATTAAAAAACAAAAAAACCCTTGCTTATTCATGTTAAGAGTTAAGTTTGTTGTTATAGCTTGGCTTTATCAACAGAATCTGAAAATAAACAAAACACTACAAGTGTGTTTAAAATCCTTGTACAAATTTCCAAACTCCTTTTACAAAAATATAATCACTTATATTGCTCATTTACTTTTGATTGTAAGCAGAATGGAACAGTAAACACCAATTTTTGGTTGATTACAGTCAGACCCACCTTATCTAGAAGCATGCAAGTTATTAACCATTTTCATATCAAAAGAAGAGTGGGATTTATTTATAATAATCACCACGGTGATCTGAAAATTTGTGTAAAACCAGAAAATTGCTTTTCACTGTAGGCAGATATCTCCTATCTTTTATATGAAACCAGAATCAGAAATCTCCACATACAGAGGGTGCAAAAAAAATGTACACACATTTTAAGAAAGGAAAAAAACTGTATTAAAATTGTAATACATTGAATGTCACTGGCATTCATTTGATTAACGCCATCTTTGGAGTGAATGTCATACTACACATTGCTACTGTAATTCAATTCAACTTCGAAAAGTAATACATAGATAACACCTCTTTAAATGTGTACATTTTTTGGGCATGCCCAGTATATCTACAACATCTAAAATTATTTCGATTTTAATGAAGGTTACATACAGAGCCTAACTGGAGATATAAAAAAGAGCTAGAAAGTTATTCCCTCTCCTACTTCCTGCCTGTCTCAGCTTTCCCCACTCTACCCCACACCAGCCCTGCCCCCTATCTTGTACCTTTGCTGTACCAAGTGGTCTGGGGGAGGATGCCAGATGTGGGACTGTCCTTACTTTTTTCTCTACATTCCCTTCTGAACCCAGGTTAGAAAGGAGTTGGGAGAAACTCAAAAAGCACCAGACTGTTTTACACATTATGAAGAAAGTGGTCTTAGCTCTTTCAAAGAAAAAAATATTGCTAAGAAGAGATATTTAGGTAACAGTAATTATGATTAATTACCTCAGAGTGAGGTAATCTATCCAAACTAGTGTCAAACAAGTGAAAAATGTATTTTTAAAAATTTTTCATGAATCTTACGTTCTCTATGACATAGATCAGGGGTTCTCAAAGTATAACCAGCATCAGCATCCCCTGGGAACTTGTTAGAAATGCAAGGTGTTGGGCCCATTCCAGACCTACTGAATCAGAAATTCTGGGGGTGAAGCCCAGCAATCTGTGTTTTGAAAAGCCCTCCAGGGGACTCCGAAGCATTCTAAAGTTTGAGAACTCCTTCTCTTGGAATGGAAGACTCCAAACACCAACCTATATTTCCTAAGCATTTTTCTACTGTCCCACATACACCAATCTTATGCTGCAAAGAAACTACTGTTTTCTGAGCAAATTCTATGCTTTCCTACCTTCTTCCCTATTAGGAGATTCCACCATGCTTCCTATTCAAGTATTTTCTTTTCACTTTTATACAATCTTACCCATTCTTCAGGGCCTGATTCTAAACGCACATCTTCCTTCCCACAACAGATGTGGTTTTGCGTTATTCTGATGTCTTGTCTCACTCAGTATTTGATAGGCACTAAGAAATACTATATTTATCTTTAAAATACATTGATTTCCAAGATAGATTATGTTACCTGAGGACAAGACTTATTTTTTGCTTAATCACACAGCATCTGGCCTGGTATCTTCCCTAAGTAAGTAGTAGGTAAAGTTTTATTGATAATGATCAAACTCTGAAAAGAATGTGTCTTGAGTCTGCATCCAGGCCTCACCACCCTGTTTCCAGAGAGTGGACCATCATCCTCACTAGTCAGTGCTGACATCCTAAATACAGTCAGCTGTGACCTCTAAGACAGCTTGCCCCTCCACCCTCCCTCCCCTGAGTAATCTGGATTCATGGTATTTGGTTGCTCCCAGGGCTTTCAAAGGTTACAATCACAAAGCCTTTGGCCATAAGCTGTTCAGATAAAGAAAAGTGAAAATCTTTCTTACCTGTATCAGTTTCTCTAATACATTCTTGCATGTTTGCTTTCTGTCACTCAGCACATCTTTTTGCTTCATTAGGACACGGTAGCGGCTGAAAAATTCTTGGTAAGTCCATCTATAAAAAGAAACTCACATCAGCATATTGAAAGAAGTAGAACCCCTCCTATTAGGACCCCTTATATTTGAGAAACGCCATGCTCACCGTGAGGGGAAACCCGCCGCACTGATTCGGATGGTTTCCAGGACACCGCATGCTCTCAGTTGCTGCACTGCCCTCTTCTCATCAAACCTACATGTAAAAATGAAAATCATTAATACACAAAGAAACCTGGCTATTGCCACAAACTACACTCCTCAGTCCAGAGATTAAATTCTTCTGTAAAGAGCCAAATGGATAAATTAGGAAAGAAAGTATTCAAAAGTTGGGACAGTGATCAAAATGGTAAACTCCATGTGAGAGTAAGGAGGACACAATTAGCAATAAAAAAAGCCCAAAACCATAAACGTTACCTGTCGTTCATACCACAAACTCATAAGAAATACCACTGAGCACATTTAAAAAAACCCAAATTCCTCTACACTTTGCCCATACTCATTACATGGGTTGGCCTCGCTAGACATTCTCATAATTCTTTAGTTCACCATACACAGCTCCCCTGGAATAAAGCTTGGCCAGCTCCGGAGATCTCTCTAAGAAGAAGGGCAAATTCAATATGCCCTATTCAGCGATTTTTAAAAAAAAGATATACTGGTGTTCTAAAAGCTATTCAACTCAGCATGTATACGCTAACCATTTATAGCGTCATCAATGAAAAATATTTTTTCTATTATATCTTACACTTTATGTTTATTTAACTCCAGACAAATGGAATCTTAACATTAAACTGATCCTAAAAGAGGCAGTGCTAAGGCCTGCCTCTTGCGGGATGATCGCTCTTCTTAGTCCCCCAGTTAAGAAGCTCTGAGCAACCTCTCCAACTCTCTGCTGTGCTCTCTTCTCAAGTGGTGCTGGAAGGTGGGCTTGGCCGATGGAAGACAACAGCTTCTAGGGCTGTCCAGGAGAATGGCCCAGGGGGTGGTAGCTTCCTCCTGCTTCCCACTTCCTACAGAAAGGGCTTCTTGGCAATGAGGAAGATACAATAGTCTTTTAGGACAGCCCTGCCAAAAAAGGCAAAATCTTCAGAGGGCAAGACTGGCAAGGGTGCAGGGAAACAAGCACTCAAACACTGTACAGTAGGAGTCAGAGTTATTACAACCTTGGTAAATGTGTTTAATCTTTGACCCATAAATTCCACTTCTAGGAATGCATTATCCTAAGGAGGTAATCAGGCAAATATGTAAGAAGGTTTGGCAAAAGATGTTTATCACAGCATTGCTGGAATAACATAAATGGCAGTCACTAGGGAATAATTTAAATAAATGATGGTATGCCTATACAATGGGATACTATGTAGCCATTAGAATGATGATGTGGCTTTTTATTTACTAACATAGAAAGCATCCACAATTTATTAAGATAAAAGCATATAAAAAACAGCAATTACAGCACGAGCCCCTCCCTTTTATTAGTCTCTCTCTCTCTGTCTCTCTTACACACACACACACACACACACACACACACACACACACACACAGAGCAGGAAGGAAGAAATGTTGGCCAGTTAATACCAGGTATCTCTCTGGGTATAATGAATGCTTTTTTTTTTTTTTTTTTTTTTTTTTTATTGAGGGCAGTGTCACTGGCCCTCACATGAGGGCCGCTGGCTTCCCAAGACCAGCGCTTAACCACGGCATCACTCGGCCAGCCCAATGAATGCTTTTTAATTTATTTTCATACTATTTTATATTTCATGAAAATTATTTTTATAGTGTGCATGCATTACTTTAAAAATATTTCCATTAAAAAAAACAACAACAACGTCCATTTCATACATGGTATTTGACGTAGTACAACATGTTTGGTAAAAGTAGACATTTTTCTGATAGTTTCAACAGTTGAAAAGTAGCAGGGATAACTCTGAGCCTTCACCAAAGGAGCCTTATCTCAACCAGCTCTGGTTTTAACTAATGCCCAAATTAACAAAAGGCCAGAAAGATCTTGAACTGAAGTAAATTTAAAACAAAAAACAGAACTAGGAATGCTTGGTTAACCTCAACTTTTTTTTTTTTTTTGAGGGCAGTGTCACTGGCCCTCATATGTGGGACCTGAACTGGGGCTGCTGGCTTATCAAGCCAGCTCTTAACCACTGTGCCACTCGGCCGGCCCAACCTCAACTTTTAAAATGTTCATGCCAACTGCTAATTTGTTCTCACATTTTCAAAGGGAACAAAAACTGAAAAAATGCAACCAAAGCAATCTTGAGCAAAAAGAACAAAACTGAAAAAATGCAACCAAAGCAATCTTGAGCAAAAAGAACAAAACTGAATGCTCCCTGATTTCCAACACTACTATAAAACAATAGTAATTAAAACAGTATGGCACTGGCATAAAAACAGACATACAGAACAATGGAACAGAATAGAGAGCCCAGACATAAACCCATGCATATATGGTCAATTAATTTATGATAATGGAGCCAAGAATATACAATGGGGAAAGGATAGTCTCTTTAATAAATGGTGTTGGGAAAACTGGACAGCCACATGCAAAAGAATGAAACTAGACCACTATTGTACACAACACTCAAAATTTAATTCAAAATGGGTTAAGACTTGATCGTAAGACCTAAACACATAAAATTCCTATTCCTATTATAGAAGAAAACATAGGTGGTAAGGTCCCTGACATAGGTCTTAGCAACGATTTTTAAATCTGTCACCAAAAGTAAAAGCAACAAAAGAAAAAATAAATAAGGGGGATTATATCAAACTTAGAAGCTTCTGCACAGCAAAGGAAACAATTAACAAAGTAAAAAGGCAACCTACTGAATGGGAGAAAATATTTGAAAGTTATATATCCAATAAGAGGTTAATATCCAAAATATATAAAGAACTCATACAACTGAATAGCAAAATAACAAACAATTTGATTTTTAAAATGGGCAGAAGATGTGAATATGTATTTTTACAAAGATGACAAACAGATGGCCAACAGGTATGTGAAAAGATGCTCAAAATCATTAATCATCAGGGAAATGCAAATCAAAACCACAGTGAGATCACTTCACACCAGTCAGGATAGCTATTATAAAACAGACAAGAAATAACCTGTATTGGCTAGGATGTGGAGCAAAGGGAGCCCTTGTGTACTGCTGGTGGGAATGTAAATTGGTTCAGCCACTATGAAAAACCGTACAGAGGTTATTTAAAAAATTAAAAATAAAAGACATGGAAACAACCAAAGTGTCTTTTGATAGATGATTGGATAAAGAAGATGTGATATATATATATATATATATAATGGAATACTATTCTGCCATAAGAAAAGATGAAATAGTACCATTTGCGGCAATATAGATGGATCTTGAGAATATTATGCTAAGTGAAATTAAGTCAGAAAAAGTTGAAAACCATATGATTTCACTGATATGTGGTATATAAAACTGAAAACAGCAAAAGAACAAGACAAACAAATGAAGAAACAAAAACTCATAGACACAGAGAATAGTTTAATGGTTACCAGAGGGTAAGGGGGGGTTGGTAGATGAAGGTAAAGGGGATCAAATATATGGTGATGGAAGGAAAGCTGACTTGGTGGTGAAACACAATGTGATATAGAGATGATATATTACAGAATTGTACACCTGAAACCTATGTAACTTTACTAACAATTGTCACGCCAATAAACTTTAATAAAAAAAAAATTTTAAATAGAACTACCATATGATCCAGTAATTCCCCTTGTGGTTATTAATCCAAAGAAAACAAAAACACTAACCCAAAAAGATAAAGGCACTCCCATGTTCAATGCAGTATTATTTACAATAGCCAAGATATAGAAACAGCCCAGTGTCCATTGATGGATGAGTAGATGAAGAAATTGTGGTATATATAATGAAATATTCTTTAGCCATAAAAAAAAGGCTGAAATCTTGCCATTTGCAACAACATGGATGGATGTGAGGGCATGATACTAAATAAGTCAAAGAAAGACAAATACCATATGACCTCTCTCACATGCTAAATGTAAAAACAACTCTCTCTCTCTCTCTCTGTGCCTCTCCCCAAGCTCTTACATACAGAGAACAGATTGGTGCTTGCCAGAGGCAGAGGGTGGGGAATGGGAGAAATGGGTAAAGGGGGTCAAATGTAAAAAGCAAAAATTCTATTAACTAGTACTTTCCCGCTATAAGACATGAAGATGTACCCAATATTTTTTCCTTCTATTGGTTCGGTAACCCTTATGAGACATGGATACTTTTAAACTGAGTAATTGAGAAACACTTACGTGAATGGGAACTTGAAGTCATTAGGCTTAATACAGCGTACATAGTGGGGGGTAGTGGCATTGAGGGTCTCCATAAGCAGGTGGAGGGAGTTTCGGAACTGCAAGAAGAAGAGCAGAAAGGGGCATCAAGGTTTTGTCAAAGGCAAAGATGATGTAAAACAACTAAAAATGTTTTTCCAGTGCTGGCCGAGTGGCTCAGTTCGTTAAGAGCTCCCTCAAGAGTGCAAGCTGAGCTCTAAGCAACAGCAGTTTGATGCCCAGCCCGAGCTGAGCTGCCGCTGAGCTGCCAACAGGTGGCAGGATGGCTCAGCTAAAAAAAAAATGTTTTTCCAATGACACCAGTAGAGATGACTTGGCTACCTGGGAACCTGACCCATCCTCAGAAAGGGAGCTGCCACCAAACAAGAATACTAGGGCTTTAGGTTATAATTTGCTTACACTCTACCACTTACATGTTTATTCTATAAATATACATTCACTCTCTCCCGCCTTTTTTCCTCACCCACCCCCTTTTTTATAGACTTCTTAGAGAAATTTTAGATTCACAGCAAAACTGAAGAGAAGATACAGGGATTTCCCATCCATCCCTTGTCCCCACTATCAACATCCCTCACCAGAGTGGGACATTTGTCACAACTGATGAACCTATGAGCACTGACACATAATCATCCAAAGTCCATTGTCTACATTAGAGTTCATTCTTCCCACCCTCTTCTTAACACAGATTTCTGCAGCCTTGTATTGTGAACTCAGAATTTTGACTAAAAATATAACCTTACTTTAAGACTATGAAGCCCACTTAATCATGTACAGTGGGAGTTTTGCTGTAAGATGCTGAAAAAAGTAGCAGATGGCTTAAAGAGTACAGAAAATAAGCGAAAGAATGGGAGGTTACAGCCAGGACAGCATTACCATTGGGAACATGAGATCGGGACCCCGGCTGTGGACCCATGTCAGGTCCTTCTTCCTGTCTGCAATGGGCACGGGGTCCCGTGCACAGGAAAGCATGCTGACTGGCTCCCAGCCTCCTGTCCAAAGTCCCCCACCATTGTTCAGGCATGAAGCATGTGTGGAACAGAGCATGAAACAGCAAAGAAAGGAGAGGGCGCAATTCCTGGGCTGGGGTAGCTGATAGATGCTCTGTAGAAATCCTGAGAGGAAACCACCGGAGAACAAAACACAGGCAGCAGTGGGCTGTGAGGGAGAATGTGTGGATGAACTAGGAGACGACATGGTTCCACGTTCTCACAGTGAAAGCTCTAGCCTCTCCTCACCTGAGGAGCCCACTTGGGACGCTGATGACAGAAGCCCTTAGGCTTCGGCTGAGCCTGAGGGGCTCCCTCAACTCACCTGGTGCCCCACCGTTTTCTTGTGCTCTTTGGCTGTCTGGGCTGATCGGCCTTTGGTGGGCTTTGAAGGAGTGCGGGTGAGGAGTGTGCGCCCTGAAGACATGGCTGAGGCTGGACTGATGGCCTTCTCATCATCCTGAAATAATTCTGGTAGCATCTTAAACTGAGTCCAAAACAATGAAAAGAAATTACACTCTAAACCCAAACTCAAATGTAAACCTTGAGAGAAACATTATGAAGATTTGCAATCCATAGTGACTCCCTTCCTTAAGTAAACGCTGTCAGAGTCACATTTCAGAAACAGTCAATCTCTGTGCTGGGAGCCAAAAATATGAGGGGAACATGACATAAATGCTACAAAAATATAGGTGGAAAAATGCAATAATTCTGCAACCATGTTTGGTGGAAACAAAATCAAAACTACTCCACCAAGATCTGAAATCCTAATCCACAGGAATTGGCCACAATAAACATATTACTGGGTTTGAACTACAATAATTTTATGAACAAAATACTAATTGAAAATCCTATCTTATTTACCTCAGTTCCACAAAATGTTTTATCACCATGCTTCATTCACCAATTTAGCACCAGCTAAAAAATATCACTGAAAATCTAAGCAGGAAGAGTATCATGCTCTAGCTTTACAGTATTATAAAATTAAAAAATAATTATGAATTAATAATTTTTAGAAAATAATTTGGATTACAGAAAAAAGCAAAAAAACCCAAAAACCGTTCTTATCTTGTAAGCTTTTCTATTTGTTTTTCAAGGGATTTATAATTTGACTGCATAATTCCTGTAATCAATTTTGTGTTATCAGGTTAGCAATATGAAAGTCTATTAAAAGATCTGGTACTTAGTAAGTGGATGGGTGGTATTAGTCAATATGACTGGGAGAAATTTTATGGAACAAAATGGACTTCAAATTAATTCACAAGAACATTTGATATAAGTCCATAGCTTCATAACAGTGCCATATTCCATATAAATAAAATAAATCTCCTTCTTATAAGTGAAATTATAATTATAATTACCAATTATTTGTCTAATAATCTCAGAATGTCTCCAGAAGAAATAATTTTCTAGAAGGGTTTTTTTTCATTAAAAAAAAACATCAAATAATTTCATTTGCCATTAATGTGTATATCAATCATAAGGATAATTTATAAAATAATTCATGATGTATATAACAAATTGTTATACGTAACATACCAATAATGGTTGCTTGCTACACAAATGAAAGTATCTCTTACTTTACAGATAAATAATATATTTTAGCTTGGTTGGCTACAAAGAGGAAAACTATGTTTTATCATTATCTTATATTACAATGTTAAAACTGTGTTCCAAAGGGGAAAAATAAGAGTTCCTAATAGATTTGATTTAAAAACTCAGCATGGCGTTAAGATGCTAGGCTATTCAATGATAGGCCAAGTACTTAAGAATCTTATCTATGCTATTCTATTATTTCCAAATAAATTGCTCACTCTACATTAGCATTGCCTACATAAACTTTGTTTTCCTCTCTTCGGTGTGAAATAGTTAACAGAGCTGGGCTCTAATATCATATTCACCACTAGGTGCTACAATTTAACTTAATATCTACTAGAAAATTGCTTAGTGGTCAGAGTCCAGAATATGCACACATATATACGCATATACATACATATGTGTGGCTTCCTCTTCAAAGGAAACATAAATTTAAAATTCTCTACATTGAGTTTTCTCAAAAAAAAAAAAAAGAGAGTACATTTTACATTGTGGTACTAGAAACTGCCCTATAATTTCTTCTTTAGGCAGTTGTTCTTGCATCATCATGCGCCATTTTTCTTAGCTATCTTTCTTGGATCTTCCTCAGGCCAGCCTCTAAAAGCTGGAAAGCCTATAGACTCTGGCCTTACTCTCTACTTTTTTTTTTTTTTTTTAGCTGAGCCATCCTGCCTCTCTACTATTTTTTATCTACTTGTTCTCCCTAAGCAATCTCAGCCAGTTCCATTGCTTTAAATACCATCTAGTTCTAAAGACTACCAAACTGATATCACCTACTCTGACTTTCCCCACAAACTGCTGACTTTCATTTCCAACTTCCTACATGACATGTCCACCTGGATTATCTAATTGCCATCTCAGGCAAAACACGTCCAAGGCAGAATTCTGGATTCGTTCTCCCAAAGCCTGATTTTTTATAAGTGTTCACCTCAGTAAATGGTACCATCATCCATCCAGTATCTCAGGCTAAAAACACAGAAGTCATCCTCAATTTCTCCTACTCTTTCACTTTCCATACTCAATCCATCAAGAAGGCCTGTCAACTCTATTCACAAGTTATATGCCCTCTCCACTGCTACAGTGTGGGTACCTCAGTCTACCTCCCCACTACATCACTACTGCCCCATCTCCACTCACACCAAATACATCTCCTCCCAGCAGCATATCAATCCCCATATGAAAACCTTCCAGATTTTCCACAGCAACAGGAATAAAATCCACATTCTTTACCATAGTTCCTTCCAGAAAGTGGCACTGGTCTATCCATCCTACACATCCTATTCACGTACCATGCTCCAGCCACACTGGCCTTCTTTTTGGACCTCAAACACAACCAGCTTATACAGTCTCAGTGTTATCCACTTGCTCTTCTATCTGCCTTGAAGTGTCTGTCTCCCATTTTTCAGGGTACAGCCTAAATGTCACTTCCTCAGAGAGGTCTTCCCTGACCACCCCAATTACTGTAGACTTAGTTACTCTCTAGCTTGATACCTTATTTTACTTTCTTTATAGCACTTACCACTTTATGGTATGATATTATCTAAATGTTTGATGAAGTGGTTATTACCTAGCTCCCCACAAAAGCGGGGACCTTTGCCTATCTCATTTATCTTGTTTACCTAGCTAAATTTCCAATTTTTTTAAATCACTTATTGAAGAATTTATACATTTTCCACTGACCGAGGAGGCCAGCTTTATTTAAAGAGAGAGAGATGGATATACAGATATATAAGTAAATAGATATACCTGGACATTCCACCTTGTTTCATCTATCTATCTATCTATCTATCTATCTATCTATCTATCTATCTATCTATCCATCCATCTATCTATCTATCTATCTCTTAGAGAATTGCTTAATACTTAAGACTGAACTTACGTGTCTAGGAAATAGTGTTAGAGAAAACAGAAGAATCCTAATAAGAGCTTCATGAAGATGTGGGAAATCATTTCAGTAATAATAACATTATTCACTAAGAGCTTTTGGTATATAAAGCCCTGCTGTAAGAGCTTAACAAAACTTATTTAATAAATAAATTTTAATAAACAAAAGCTAAATAAAACTTAATCCTCATTAACAACCCCTTAAAGAAGATACAATCATGATTCTATTTTATAGATGAGAGATCTAAGGCATAAATTCGGTAGATGAACTGTGCTTCCCCTCATCAATTAGCACATGAAAAATAGGGCTTTTAACTCTTTTTAGTGGTATTTGGTAGAGTTGCAATTTAGTAGTATTTAGTGGAGTTGCAATTTATGCATGGGCTCCTTGATATTATGTGTGGTAACATAGGATTTCTCTATGGTGAAAAAATATAAATTAAGACACTTTCTGTTAAGTTCCTAACACCTTAATTCCTTTTCAAGTTGTTGCTTTGGCTGGAGGCTACAAAATTAAAGAAAAAAAAGACAAAACACACACACATGTAAAACTCCACACTGCATTATTACCACAAAACGAATTCTATTCAAAACACTTAAACAAGTATTACCCTTGTAAAATTAGTACTACCAAGATAACAAATTAATACTATATTACACTTGCTTCCTATCAGGTGCAAAGAAATTAAAATATAAAGTTCCCACCCTTAGGTTGGGTTTCTGCTGACAGGGGAGGCCTTTAAGCTATGTAAATCACACACTGTTCCCATTCCAACTGCCACAATGTTACCTAGGCTGGCAGTTGCTCCAAATGATGCCTCAGGATGCATAGCTACATTCTGATAATTAGGCCTATAACTATTCAGTCAGAAAAGCTGAGTCAGAATAGAGACACAACTGATCATGGGTGCTTGGGAATGAGAACCTGAGGATATTCTATTTAACCTAAATGACTTAGGCAGAACAGTAACCCTAGAATTTCATGGTTTTCATCTCTACTGTTTCATCAAAATTATTTATAATCTTTAACTTAATAATACTCAAGTGTTGGCAATGACAGAGGATTTTCTCTTATACCTCAGTCCTATAAGCTATAAAGCACTAATGCCCAGTGCCAAGTAGGATACATAAAAGCCTTACTTTTTCTACAGACACCTAGGCTTATTATTTTCTGAGTGTTAAAACTGGAATTTGGTCTTTATATGACCTTTCTAGTATCAAAATAACTCAAAGTAAAAATTTTTATTCCCAAAGCAAGAGTCAAAATGTTCATATAATATTCCATTGCAGTTAAAAGGATTGTTTTAGAATAAACCAGAGAAACAAAAAGTGCTAGTCAATAATCTAGAAGAATCTGCATGAATATTTTTAGTTTCTTACTGATTATTTAAATATTTATTTTGCTAACCTGAGTAACTGGTTTCCTGGTTTGCTCCCTATAGAATAGAAGTGAGCTGTGTCTCCCTCCCCATCTTTCCCTGAGAGTCAGAGTGAAGGCTGGGATCAACATAATAATCAATCTAGTGCAACCATCGTAGTTCTTTGTTATCTGGATAATTCTTTTCCCACTAGCCTAGGAAAAATAATTTCAAAGTGCTCTGGGCCACATGTGAAGCTGCACTCAATGACCTAGAAATCAACCTCCATCTGGATGGGGTGCGTAGGGCCATGTTTCTAGTGCAGCGCTTCAAAATGACACAGAAAACTACAGTTTTCTCTCACTCTCTCACAAAGGCATAAGGGTCTACAATTGCCAGGAGGCAATGACTTCACATAAAACTGAAAGACAATACTGCATTGTGGTTCAGAGCACAGACTCTGAGCCAGAAGCCTAGGTTTTAATTTGGCTTGAAAACTCATTAGCTATAAAGACTCTGTGCCTCACGTGCCTCTTCTGTAAAATGGACAGAATAATGATAATATCTCCTTATAAGGATTAGATGAGTTAACATTTGTAAGGCATTTAAAACAGGACTTAACACACAGTAAGTGTTAAGTATCTGATAAGCTATAAACTAACAATAAAACTGATTTTGTTAGAAAAACCATTATTATTGCTAAAAAGCTAATGCTTAAGTAATTAACATTTTGTTGAATATATCTTGATTGGAGAAAACCATATACATGGTTACCTTGCTTGATTTAAGAACTTTAATTTGTTCTTCAAAAACGGTGTCTTTATTCTTTTCCAGAAAGCCTTCACACTGGTATTCAACCTGAAAACACATGGAAAAATCTCCTTAACTAGTAAAACTTTTGAATAGATATTATAATCATCAACAACAAAAGGAACGTATTAGGCTCAGGCTATGTGACCAGCTCTCAGCAACGTGGTTACCATTGGCTTTATTCTAAGAAACTAGAAACTTGGTAACAAGCATGTTAACTCCAGAGTAAAACTCCCCAAATATTGTTTTTCCTAGGGAACAGTGGCAGTACTGACTAACTGTGGTCTAAAAGATCCTCCCAAGTCATGGGTAAGCAGGCCCATATGAAGTTGATTCTCGTCTCCTGTGTTGGCAGCTCATCCAAGGCTGACCCAGTGTATCTCCTTCTAACCTAGTTCACCATCCAGCAGTGGTAAATCTCCTCTTGGGAGAGAAGAGATTACAAAGAGAGGGGATCAGGAGGAACAAATGGCTGTCTGACAGAAAGTACAAGAGCTGATGATGGATGGAGGTGGAGGCTGGTAAATACTGTATGACTTGATAAGTGGGACTACTCTAGAATGGACTGTTCCTGCTTCCCAAACTCCAGCAACTTCAGCATCTACCACTCACAGGGCTCCCAGCCTGTGTCACAAAGCCCTTAGGTGGCCCTAAATCATTCTAAGGTTTCCAGCCAGGATTATGGTGGACTCAGAAGGCCTTCAAACCCTGAAGGAGAGAGACCCTCGGAAGTGTACCCTAAAGCCTACCTCACAACCTCCTTGAAATATAAATTAGTCTCATGGCTCCTGATTCTCACAGGAGACTACAGAACTTCTGGAGCAGCAAGTTGGCCTGTCTTGTTAGTAGGGATCCAGTGAACCAATCACAGAGGGTGGCACAAGTCCCCAATTTGTATCCTGAAACCCTTGGGGTCAGCTATGCTTTGGAAGTCAGAATTTTTCAGCAAAGTCTGAAGCAGCAATCTGTGACCAAACACATTAACATTTCTATATTGAAATATGTAAATATCCAGCCTAACTGGGATAAATAAAGATTATAAATAACCTCATGTTAGTTCTGGTCAGAGATCAGATTTAGCCACCAAAAGAATTATAAAAAAGACTCCTTGTTTTCAGAGTTTTTTAGATTTCAAAATTATAGATAGAGGATTATAGACCCATATTTACTTCATATTATAATTCCATTTAAGTTAAAGGAAGAGAAAAACTATAAGGTAACAATGAAGATTATTTTTCCTATAAGGCCTTAAAGAATGCAAACTTCAGCAAAGAAAAAAATGATACCTTTTGCCTATTGATTTTTTTCCTCTTTGAACTTAAGTATTTAAAAAGCAAAAACATAATACAGTTTCCTTACTTTATCAGCAAAATGTTGGATGATGAAAGCTTTGTTTGATAGACGGGGCTTTTCAAAGAGTGCACATTTGTTCAAATGTGTGTTGTACAATTTTTGGGCCCAAGTGTCATCTGTACCTTTTGGCATCTACAGTGAATGAAATAAAAAAGAAAGAAAGAAAACAAGATGAATATTGTTATGAGACTCTTCCAACGAATCAAGCAGGAGACCATTTTTTGGCTTCACCTAACAATTTTGATGTTCAATTTAGGAACTCATTCTTTTCACATTTCTCTCTTAGAGGCCAAAAAACAATTACTAAAGAAGAACAATGAATGAGACATTCCCATGAGAGAATCAGCCCAATCTTTGGGCAACTCAATCGCCTGTACCAGGAATCATCAAATAAATATTCAATTTGCTTTTAAAGTAAAGTCCCCCCAAATAAAAGATGATATATCATGACATCATGTATTTTCTCAAAACTTGTTAAATAATGGTAACATTTGCACATAGCGAAATGTTCTCTAATTCAGAAAGGTATAAAGTAGAGAACAGTTTTCTAGATGCTCAGGAAGATCAATCTATGTTTAAGTTGTAACTTATGGCATATAAACTAAAGAGAAATTAAGAGAAAGGATAGGTTATTTGTCTAAAATCACTTAGCAGTAAAGCTGGGGATCTCATATTTTTCTAACTTGCTGCACCTTCAAATATTAAAGCTAAAACTCCCTCCCCACGATACATATCAGTATTGAAGGACAAATAGTCAAATTTTAAATTATGGATATTTAGAACTATTATTCTAAATATCTTTTGTACAATTTCTTGCATTTCTTTAATTATATCATACCACTGGACAAAAAGTACCAAATATTGATCAACAAAAGTGGCTAAAATTGGTAGTAGTTGTATCTACTATCAATTTTTCACATAATGTAGAATCAGCTGAAAAGAGAAGAGAAATTCTCCTAGTTCCATTTGTATTTAAAGTTCTTTGGGTGCAGTGACCCTTCAGAATGCAAGTTAGAGTGACCCCCACAATGGCAACTCATGGTGTACTATGAATCTCTGCTTAAACCCACTTACCTTCTGACATTGATATATCTGTTTTGATAGACTAAGTACATCAGAAAATCATGCTTACCTTGCATTCCTCATCCAGCAAATCTAGAATACCCAGTTTAGATTCTATAAGATTAATGCAAGGTTGATTATCATAAAAATCTATGAGAGTCCATGGAATTTGTTCCTTCATATATTCCTCTTGTTCTAATTTGAAGACATGCTAAAAGAAAAAAGAAAAAAAAGTGGCATTACTGAATCATTATCATAAATAATGTTAATCAAGAAACAACATTTATGGGCCAGCCGAGTGGCACGGTGGTTAAGCGCTAGCTTGGGAAGCCAGCGACCCCGGTTTGGGTCCCACACATGAGCGCCAGTGACACTGCCTTCAAAAAAAAAAAGAAAGAAACAACATTTATGTAAAACACTCTAAGAGGATACCAACATAATTCGAGATAGTCCATGGCTTCCAGCAACAACAATCTTGAAGGAGAAACATCATTTACACACAGAGAACAACAAAAGACAGCAAAGAAAAACCACAGGCAGTAAAACCTCAGCTATATACAATCCCAGCACACATCATAATTAAAATGCCAAAGGTTAAAGACAAAGAGAGAATCTTAAAAGTATCAAGAGAAAAGCAGTCAGTTACCTACAAGGGAGCGCCCATAAGACTGGCAGCTGATTTCTCAATAAAACTTTACAGGCCAGCGGGATTGGCAGGAATTATTCAAAGTGATGAAAAGCAAGGACCTACAACCAAGATTCCTCTACTCGCAAGGCTATCATTTAGAATGGAAGGACAGATAAAGACCTCCCCAGACAAAAAAAAAACTAAAGGAGTTCATTACCATCAAACCAGTATTACAAGGAATCTTAGAGGGCCTTCTTTAAGATGAAAAAAATAAATAAATATAAAACATGAATAATAAAATGCCAATAACTTCATATCTATCAACAATTACTTTAATGTACATGGAAGTACAATAATGCACGTGCTCCAGTCAAAAGACAGGGGAGCTAAATGGGTAAGAAAACAAGGCCCTTATGTATGCTACCTACAAAAGACTCACTTCAGACTGAAAGACACACATAGACTGAAAGTAAGAAAATGGAAAAGGATATTTCATGAAAATGGACACAAACAAAAAAGCTGGGGTAGCAATATTTACACCAGATAAAATAAACTTTAAAACCAAGACTATAACAAGAGATAAAGCAAGACCTAGTAATCCAACTTCTGGGTATTTATCCAAAGAAACCCAAAATGCAATTTTGAGGGGATGTGTGCATCCATATGTTCATTGCACCATTATTTACAACAGCCAAGATATGAAGGCTACCTGTGTGTCCCTGAATGGAAAAACGGATAAAGAAGAGGTGGTACATACATACAATGGAATATTACTCTGTTGTAAAAAAGAATGAAATCTTGCCATGTGACAACATGGGTGGACCTAGAGGGTATTGTGCTGAGTGTAGTAAGTCAGACAGTTAAATCCAAATGTCATATGATGTCACTTAAAAGTGGAATCTAAAGAACAAACTAAAGAAACAAACTTATACAGAGAACATTCTGATGGTTGCCAGATGGGAGGGGGTTTGTGGGTGGGTGAAAAAGATGAAGGGTCTAAGAAGTCCAAATTGGTTGTTACACAGTAGTCATGGGAATGCAGGGTATAGCATACGGAATATAGTCAACAATAGTGTAATAACTATGTATGGTGACAGATGGGAAGGGGTTTGGAGACAGGGTGAAAAAGGTGAAGAGATAAAGAAATACAAATTGGTCATTATAAAACAGTCATGAGGATGTAAAGTAAAGCTTCGGGAATATAATTAATAATATGGTAATAACTATGTACAGTGCCATGTAGATACTCAACTAGACAGGAGGATCACTTTGTAAAGTATATAAATGTGTAACCACTAAGTTGTATACCTGAAATTAATATAAAATAATATTAATGTCAACTGTAATTGAAAAATTAAAGAAGGTGGGAAAGATAAAGAGGAATAAGAAGTTCGAAGTTCCAGGTATAAAACAAATGACTTGGGGATGTAATGTACAACATAGAGAATGGAGTCAATAATATTGGGATTGAGTGGTACAGTATCAGATGGTGGGTGGACTTATGGTGATCACTTCTGTAGCATAGGGAATATAATCAATAATATGGTAATAAGTATATATAATGTAAGGTGGGTACTGTTGAATAACTATGACGTACACCTGAAACTAATATAATATCATATGTTAACTATATTTTCACAAAAATCTTTTAAAAAAATCCTTAGCTATGTAGGGTTCTTGGTAAACAAGTAAATCTAGGTATGTGACTGTTTTAAAAAGCTGATAAATGTAACCGTCCTTTCAATTTTTTGATATGCATACATCCCAAACTGCACTACATACTTTTTATCCTCTTAAATTATTGCACATGCTATTAAAACAAGGACACAGAAATATCCTTAGCTGGCCTTGAACAACTATGCAGAGCGGATGCCCTCCAGACTACTGAACCATGCTGGGAGATGCTTACGGCCTAACAAAGTAATCCTCTTAAAGGCCTGTAGTGTTGAAGTTCATGTGCTTCAGAACTGGATAACAGTCTTTTGTGTCTGCCTTGATTATTCTCCACAGTCAGGGAATCTATAGCTCATTTCTCTGGATTCTACATCCAATCCTGTAAGCAGCTGCAGCCACTACTAATTCAGCGCTATTTCTGCTAAATGCCCCACCATTGCTTCTGATCTCCATTTACTTGTTTAAGCGAAAAGATGTATTGACTGTCTATTATGTGCCAGTCACTAAACACCACTAACAAAAGAGACGTGGGCTCTGGCCCTCATGGAGTTTGGAGACTAGTGGGAGAAACAGACAGAAGTCAAATAATCACAAGGAATATAATTCAAACTGTAATAATGTTAGAGAAAGACAATACCAGCTATGAGAACAGGAGTCCTCATCTAGTTTGGATACAGGGTAGCGAGAGAAGGCTTCCCAGAGGAAGGGCGTGTGACCTGAGTTCTGCAGGTGAACAGGAGTTGAGTTAATCCTGGTGAGAAGGGCAAGCCAACCTCTGCAGCAGCCCCTGCTTCAGGACCCAGTCAATGCAGCCCACCCACAACTACTAGTCTCAGATGCTAGTGACCTCTACTTGTCAGTGCTTGGAGGTTTCTGCTTTCCTTTACTTGCCTTTTGTCTTCCACAGCTCTCTCACACATCTTGCTACTTTTCTGCGATGATGAGCCCTCTGTGGCTATGACCAGATAATATACGTAGGAGCCAAAACCCCATGAAACTCAGGTGTCACCAAGATTTCTGATACATAACTCTCCTCAGGCACCTGGAACCTTCCCACTTTATTCTATACTTATAATGCCATTCTTGGCTCATTTGCAGCATTTATAGTCTAACCAGCTGCAATAAACTTTAGTTAAAAAAAAACACAAAAGCCCATGGTCAACTTTATAAATATTTATGTCATGCTAATTAAAAAGCAAATGTCTTCTGTTCTTTTGATTAATGAGAAGACCCATAGGGCACCATGTGTCCACAGGACGCCTTGACTGGTGGAACCAATATTGTTCAAAACAATGAGCTCTGCTTTTTAAAATTAATTTATATGCAGTCTCCACATTGACAACAAAAACGCTGCTCCAGACTTTAAATAGGGCTTGTTTCCCACACACTCTCTATGTCTACATTTGGAAAAGTCTTTGGGGCCTCAAAAATTTTGGATGCTCAATTGTCAGAAGGACAATCTGGGCATTAGGGTCAATACGACAAGAGATCCTTGGTCAATATGGTAATGACTGCAAGCACTAAACATGCCAGTCACTGTGTTTCTCATGCCCCTTGCCCAGCCACAGCTCCTGCTGAGGGTGCAGCCTTCATGTTCCTAGTCACAGCCAACTAGACCGAGTGTGGGGTACCTGAGGGCACGCTATTGCCAGAGACCTCTGATGAAAAAAAATGAACTGGGTTAATCAGATTCTCTTAGGTATAAAAATTGGGAAACAGGCAAGTAACAGTGGAAGCTGATACTGAAAGAAGAATGGAAGCTAAGCAACTTAAGAGAATAGGAGGAGCATGCTAACCACTGCTGGGTACACAGGAGGTTTGAAATGACTGAGGAAGCAGAAACTTGGAGGACGAAGAAACCTTGAGGTAAAGAAAATATGTACAGAATAGGAGAGAATATGCCATTTGATCATAAGAGGGCAGTTGTGCAGAGAGAAGCTAAGATGCAGCACGGTATGTATATGGGGAGAGAGAAAGAGAGAGAGAGAGAAACAGATTAATTTAAACAGAAAGAGGGAAAGAGAAAGAGAAAAAAGAGAATCAGAAACATATTCAGAGATGCAAGGCCTTTGAGAAACAGACAAGCCAACCAGTCCCTAATGAGGTTGACACTGGTTCCTTATACTTCTAGTCACCTTGTGCCAAAATACACTGGGAAAGAACAGAAGGCTATGGCACTGAATAAAGTGTTAAGAGACTCTGAAAAACATTAAGAAAAGATCGTGCTCAATGTAGCCTCTGATGGGATTTTATTAATTAATGTTCCTTATGCAGAGATGAAAATACACCCATCACACTCTTATGGAAATAGTCATAAGCTTAAGGTTTTAAGCTGACCTCTACATTATTGTGCTAAGTAGCTTAATTTGCTAAATAAAGATGGTCTAAATTTTTATCAAAGTATATGCAATATTTTAAAAAAATCAAATGGTCTAAAGATTTTATGATGACAAGCAACAATCCCTTGTCCTATCCCTCCCCAGCCTCCCATTTTGAACTCCCTTAGTTATTTCTTCTGATATTTATCTTTAAAGAATATGTGTATCTGCTATTTTTTTATTTATTCATTTGAAACATTATCTATTGATTTCTTGATAAGATAGATAAGTCTAAATTCACATACACCATCTCTTCATTGCTCCTTCCCTATCCTCCCAATATTACCACTTTTATATCCTTTTGTTTTTTTATTAATTTTGTAACTTAAAGCAATAGATATATTTAAACTTCTATTTTTTTCTTTATCACCAATAGACTATACCACTGGATCTCCCTCTTTGTAAGATGAGGATATTTATTAAGGATTCTTTTCCTATCCTTCAGCCCTCTTCTCTTCCATGTGGCTTCCAATTCCTATGGGCGACTCATTATTAATATCCTCTTTCATCAATAATAGTATTAACCACCTCTAACTTGCACATAGAACTGTGCAGGCACATGCCAAGCACTTTACATATCCTAACTCATTTAATCCATACTAAATGCAGCAGGTACTATTATTATCCCCATGATACAGATGAGGAGACAAAGCCCAGGAAGGTCAATTCACTTGCCAGGTACCCTGGATGTTCAATGTAGAGTAGGATACTAATCCAAGCCATTGATCTCAGGGGTCTGTCTCTTCAATACAATCTGGTACCCCTCATTTTTTAAGTGTCTCCAAATCCCCCAACACCATGCTAATGCTCTAAGATATTTCATATTACTACTTCATAAGAGCTACTCTCAAAATATTCCCATTACCATTGAGTGCCTCAAACTGTTGGTGAATGCCTCAAACTACATAAAAAATATGTATAAAAGAGACTTTGCTCTAATTTTTTGTTCTGACATCTTGCTGATACAACAAATTGGAGTTAACTCCACACATAATTAGCCTCAGGGACAACAAACTGAAGGATATTCTTGGGCTTAAAGCTTCATACTCTCAATGTTACTACCTAACACGCTTCCTGTTTCACTCATTCAATTTCTGTGAACCAAATTTTCACTATTATCAGAAAGCAATCCAAGAAGGACCTTGAATCCTATCTGGACCATAAGCGTTTTTCTAATACTGCATCATTTATTAATTATAAGTTCCAGTTTCGCTGTTCTAAACCCCAGATAATAATTGTAATTCACAACCTCATTTCAGGAACCAGACTTTAAACACAGACTAGGAATTCAAGAGAATAATTTATAGCAGAATATTATTCAAGGAAGAAAATTCTTACCATATTGAATTGTTGCTGTAGTTTTTCATTTGCGTAATTTATGCAAAACTGTTCAAAACTATTTATCTCAAATGTTTCAAATCTGTAAAACCAAAAATAATATGGGAAGAGAAGAGAACAAATAGCTTTTTAACAATTTTCAAAATGTTCACATTAGAAAGAAAAAAATTGGGAATTCTCCAACACTGTGAAACTTTCCACATCAGTAAAGATAAGGATTGTAAGTCAGTAACATGGGATGCGTACTCAACAGACAGACATCAGTCAAGGGGCTAGAGATTTTTTAAAAAGGCTCCAGCATGCACAGTTGTTCAACAACTTGAGTTTTTGAGGGCTAATTCATCCCCAAATGGGAAACACACAGAATTATGAAAAAGCCATTGCTTCTGTCACAGAAGGGAACTGGGAATAGAGATCTCATAGGTTCTTTTGAAAAATTGAAGCAGATAATGAAAAATTAGGCATACAAAAGCACAAATGTACAGGAAGTGTTTTAACAGTTAAGAATACGCAGAGAAGGCAAACTAGCAAATAAATTTAGATTTTTTAGAAATTTTCTTCTAATTTTCCTTTCTCTTCACCAGTAGGAGACAGAATCAAATACCCACTAGAAAAATCGCTAGAAAGAAATTCTCTCTGGCAGACCACTTACCCGTAAATGTCCAGCACCCCAATAAAAGAGTGCTGTTTGACAGCAGAATGGAGAGCCTTATTGACGTGATCTACAATCCAGTTGAAGAGCTTGGCATAGATGTGCTTCGCCAGAGCATCGCGGGCATTTGTGGCCTGCAATTTGGAGATGGGCTTGATGTATGTCTCCGACGCAGTAGCCAGCTTCCGGTGGCAGAGCCAGTGACACATCTCCTCATAGTCTACGCCCATGAGGTCACAGAAGATGCTGAGAGGTTCATGCTTGGGCTGCCGGAAGACAATGGGTTATTTCCTATGACCAGATCAACCAAATAAGAATTTACTGAAAAATACTAACCAAGTGGTAACAAATCTAGCCTAGCAATTTCTTTGTTATAACACACACCAAGACCGCTGAAAGCTGATCAGTGATACTAATCACAACCATCCATCAAACCAGCATCAAGGCAGCATTTTACAATCTCTTCTAGGGTTCATTTCAAAAATGACCTCTTCCTGTCTCTTCATAGTATTTGCCTGTATCTCTCTTCAGGCACATTCGGTGAGTCAATCAGAAAACCAGTCAGCCTGTCAACAAATATTTACTGAGTGCCTTTTACATGCCAGGAAACAAAAACAGACACGGCCCCTGTCCTCCTAGAATTTATAGTCCTAGGGGAAATGGATATTAATCAAATGATTACTCCCTAAAATGTAAAATTACTCCAAAGGAGAAAGACACTAAGATTCCAAGTGCAATGAGTGTGCCCTATTCAGGGAGGCAGAAGACAGTTGTCTTGAGACATGGAGTTCAGATTTGAAGGATGAAGTGTTAATTCGGTGAAAGGCGGAGGAAATAGTATGAAAATCCTATGATTATCAGCAATATGAGGGACTGAAGCTCAGTGAGGGAGAAAAGATGTATGAGGTGAAGCCAGAGAGACATTCTATTTGAACAGTGTTACCATATTGTCCTATTAGATCAAGGTTGTTAACTGTTTGGTTCAAATTTTCCATAACTTTACTAATTTTTGAACTTCTTCACCTACCAATAATCAAGAGAAATCAATAATCTCCCACTATGATAGATTTGTCCATTTCCTCTTGTGGTTTCTGTTGATTTTTGCTTTATATACTTTGAGGCTACGTTATTAAGTATGTGCAAGCTTAGAATTGTTACATCTTCCTGGTGAATAAAATCACTATCAGTACATATTGACTCCATCTCTAGTACTGCTTTTGGCCTCAAAGCCTATTTTGACCAGTATCATTATAGCTCTGCCAGATTATTTTGTTTTTTGTTTTTTCTAACTATTATGAAGTGTCTTTTCTAAACTTTTTTATATTCAAACTTTCTGTACCTTTATGTTTAGGGATGCTCCTTTCAAAAGTATATACCTGAATTCTTAAACCATTCTGACAATCCATTGTAACTGAAACATTAGTCCATTTGTAATTTTTTTTTTTTTTCTTAGAGGGCAGTGTCACCGGCCCTCATATGTGGGATCCATACCGGGGCCGCTGGCATCCCAAGCCAGCCCTTAACCACTGCACCACTAGGCCGGCCCTATTTGTAATTATTTTATGTCTTTATTTGTTCCACTTAGAAAAGAGAGAATTCTAAGTTTTTCTGTCCCTTTTCTTGATATATTTGGATTATGTTTTTCAGTCCATTTTCCTCTCTGCTAATTTAACAAGCCCTCCAGACAATTTTTTTATTTTTTATTTTTGAGGGCAGTGTCACTGGCCCTCATATGTGGGACCGAACTGGGGGTCCCTGGCTTCCTAAGCCAGCTCTTAACCACCACGCCACTCGGCCGGCCCACTCTCTGCTAATTTAAAAGACTTACTTTCTGTTTCTATTTTTATAAAAGAAGCATTAACTTGTATTAGTTAGCTGAATGTAATTTAATAACACTAACTCCAATACCCTCATCCCAATCTGTGTTATCCAGGACTTTAGTTCTATCTTTTTGGGGGGAGGCGGGGCTGGTGATTCACTTTGTTTTTATTTTTTTTAACTTTTATTTTTAAATAATTTTAGAGTAACAGAAAAGTTGCAAGAATAGTACAAAACATTCCCTTCACCCAGATTCCTTAAATACAGCATTAACATTTTACCACATTTGCTTGTATCATAGTTTTTCTCTCTCACTCTTTCACATACATATCCACATACATTATTTTTTCAACACCTTTTGAGAGTAAGTTGCAAACATAATAGGCTTTTAGTCCTAAATATTTCAGCATGCATTTTCTAAAAACCAAAGACATTATCTTACATAACTATGGTATAATGAACAAAATTAGAAAATTAGCAATGGTACAACGCTATTTTCTAACCTGCAGATCTAATTCAACTTTGTTGATTGACTTATTAATGTCTTCTGTGGACACACACACACACACACACACACACACATTTCTATGGTCCAGGATCCAATCTAGGTTTATGTACTGTATTTAGTTACCATGATTCATTAGTCTCTTTTTTTTTTTTTTTTTAAGGCAGTGTCACTAGCCCTCACATGTGGGACCCGAAACGGGGCCGCTGGCCTCCCAAGCCAGCGCTTAACCACAGCGCCACTCGGCCGGCCCTCATTAGTCTCTTTTAATCTGAACGCTTCTTCACTTTTTTTGTCTTTTGTGACCTTGTCAACTTTTGAAATCTCCCTCAATTTGAGTCTGTATTATATTGCTTCATAATTAGATCTGGGTCATGCCTTTTAGCAGGGATACCAGAGAAGTGATGTTGCACTGTCCTCAGTGCGCCATTTCAGAAGTTATGTGATGTTGACTGGTCCCACTGCTGGTCATGTCAATTGTGGTCACTTGGTTAAGGGAATGTCCACCAGATTTCTCCATGGGAAACATACTTTTCCCTTTGTAACTCATAAGTATTTTGTGAGGAGTTACATCTTTTGCAGCCCAGTACATTATTTATTGTAATTATTGTTTTAATCAACTTTTATCTTTAATTATATAACTATACTTCAGTAGTTTATTGACTCATCATTTCTTCTCACATCTTAAATCTTTGATCTGGGATCACT
Organism: Aselliscus stoliczkanus; assembly: GCA_033961575.1. Taxonomy (NCBI): domain Eukaryota; kingdom Metazoa; phylum Chordata; class Mammalia; order Chiroptera; family Hipposideridae; genus Aselliscus; species Aselliscus stoliczkanus. The sequence goes on from CM066732.1 coordinate 104,644,406, forward strand.
TTCCTTTTGCCTAAAAAATGTACTATTGGTGACAATGGCCTATTGATCACAAATTCTCACAAGCTTCTATTTGTCTGAAAACACTTCTATTTTTCCCTCATTGTAGAAAGATATTTTTACTGGAAATACAATTTTAAGTTAACAGTTATTTACTCTAGAATACTGAAGATAGTAGTCCACTGTTTTCTGGTTCATATTGTTAAAGTGTGGAAGTGAGCTATCAGTTTAATTGCTATTTCTTCAAGGGTAATAATGAGGGTGCCAAAAAAATGTATACACATTTTAAGAAAGGAAAAAAGTGTATTAAAATTGTAATACTTGGGACGGCCGAGTGGCGCGGTGGTTAAGCGCTGGTTTGGGACACAGCAGCCCCGGTTCGGTCCCACATATGAGGGCCAGTGACACTGCCCTCAAAAAAAAAAAAAAAATTTTGTAACACTCAATATATACCAACAACAAAAGATAAATACAAGTCATGCGTATACATTCTTTTGGCATGCCTGGTATATGTTATCTCTCCGCCTTAAGATTTTTCTCTTTGTATTTGGTATTATTATGGTGTGCCTCGGGTGGATTTCTTTTTATTTATTCTAAATGGAATTTTTTTTGAACTTTCCAAATCTGTGGTTGAGTGTGATTTCACAAGTTTTGAAATTTGTCAGTAATTATTTCTTCAAACATTATGTCTGCCTGATCCTCCTTTTTTTCTCTGTTAGGAATTCTCATTAGATGAAAATTATTTGAATTAAAATCTATTGTTTTAAGTGCTCCATCTCTGGGTCCTACCTCGCATTTTGGATAATTTCTTCACATCTATCTTCTAGCTCATCAGTTCTCTCCTCAGTTGTGTCAAATGTGGGTCAAAATTAATTCCTTTTGGCATCCTTAGTAGGTTTGATTCTGCTATTCTTTTGTTTTACCTAGCTCCTTCTTTTTTGTTTCATCATGAGATTTGTATTTTTTCTACTGTAAGACAATATTTCTTGTAGCTTTTATCATGGGATTCTGTTGAGGCCTGGATTGAAGGTGGAGCCTCCAAAGTAAAATTGCATTAGCTTCTGTCGGGCATCTAGGGCCCTACCAATCAGGACCAATTTAAGCTAAGTTTTCTGTATGTAGCTCCAGGAACTCTGGAATCAGGCTGGGAGTATGTGTGAGGGTCAGTTCACTGTTATAAATTTTTAGGGAACTGTTTTTTCCTCCTTTACTTAGCATTAACGCTTTATCTGAATCAACTTTCCTTTGTACTCTTGGAATGGGTGGTGGGAAAATTTATTACTAGTTCCTCATTTAGGGTCTCAGCTTTAGGCGGGGGTTCCCCTATTTGTTACCCATTTATGTAAATTCTAAGGCTTTGCCTTTTGCCTTTTGCACTCCACTTAGCTATGAAAAACAAAACTCAAGGTCACTGAGTTCAGCAATGTCCTCAAAGTGAGTCCCAGCTTCAGGGTTCTGCCTTGTTCTCTGGGTTCCTATTTTCACCTAGTTTTTGGCCTCTGAGTAGTTCTTGTGTATTTATTTAAAAAGTACTTTTAAGCACAACTTATTCAGCATGAAGGTCAACCAGAGCTCCTAGTCCAAAATTCTGAAGGTCAATTAGAGCACCAAGAGAATTTCATTTTACAGATAAGGAAACTAAGGTTCAGAGAAGCTAAGCAACTCACCCAGAAACATAAAGCGAGTAAATGATAGCGTTGGGATTGAACCTAGATAGAAATACTGAAACATATATTTCAAAACAAAAGTCAAATTTATCCAAATTTAAGTCACACGTGTTAATTTATATTTAGATTTGCTAATCTCAACTCAGGTGTCTGAAGAGGAAAACATAAATCTCAAGATTGTCTTCTATTACAATCTTTGAGGAAGCAGGATGGAAAAAGAATTCATTATATTAAAACTCCCTCCATTTTAATAAAGTTAAAAGATACCTTGTGTGTGTGTGTGTGTGTGTGTGTGTGTGTGTGTGTGTGTGTGTATGATCTTTGATGGAGTAATCAGCAAACACTGCAAATCACAAATGTCCAATGAGGACAATTCGGACTGTCAGGTTTGTTACAGTTCATACAAATGTCTCCACATATGGAATTGGGTTTTAATTCTCAGTATGCAGTTATCACTAGGTGTAAATCAAAGTGAAGACACCCCATCCCACAGTCCTCTAGTCCCTCTTCCCAGCAGTAACCACTGCTAATAGTTTCTTTAATAGCTTTTAAACCATATTACATCTCCACAGCTGGAGACACAAATAAAGTTATCAGTTCTTGGTACTTGTGCCCAACTAGCCCTTTTCTCCAGACTCACCAATTCAACTTTCACATCTAAGTAATACACACGTGTGCGCGCGCACACACACACACACACACACACACAGACACACAAAATCACTGTGCACCAAGGATTAGAATCCATATTTCTTTATTTTCAGTTCAAGATTTTACTTTGGATAATACATCTCTCTGATAATTATCCCTTTGATAATGTTAATAGAGAGACTTCAAATATATTTTTTTCATGAAGCAATCAACCAAACTAAAACACAAATCAACTGCCATCATACTAAGCATGTTCTGAACTTACAGGTATCGTGCAGCTGTCTGAATCTCGAGACGTAAATGCAACATTGCCTAAGTGAAGGATGCCAGCAAGTATTCGGAAAATTCCCATCTGATAAGATTCACTAATTCCTGAAACAACAGAGTAAATGAACAAGTGATTAATTTTGAAACAGGAACTAAACAATTATAGCAGACAATTTTAAGCCTATTTTTAACTGTTGAATATTGCCAGATGTTGAGCACATTATAATGTGTCATAGTTGACAACACTTAACCGGGCTGGGAGCATGGGGTGTGGAGTGAGACAGACTCGGGCCCAAGGCCTGGCTCTGCTCCCAACCTGTCATCTCACGTGGGCAGGTAACTTCACTCTCCTGTGCTTCTGCTTTCTCATTTGAGATAGGGAATAATTGTGACTACCTCAAAGGCTGCTTGTGAATATTAAATGAGAAAGTGCATGGAGTATACGTCATACACTATATGATACATGGGAAGTGCTAAACAAATCATCATCGTTGTCACACACTAGATTTAAATATTTTATTACTATGATTAGCTTTTCTATTTATCTCCACTCCAAATGCAAGTTGCAGCCCAATGAGGCTGTTTTAAGACAGATTACTTAATTACTTCTTTTAACTACAGACCAAGTACAAGTAAAAGGGACCCTAAGATTAGAAGTGTGCAGGCTGGTGTTGTAACCCACGCTGATGAGTGAGTGCCCAACTGCAGCAGTAAGCAGGGCCTGAAGGCTGAGTCAGGATAAGGAGGCTGGACAGCTCTTGGCTTTTTATTAGCTCTGGCTTCATTTTTTTTTTTTTTGAGGGCAGTGTCACTGGTCCTCATATGTGGGACCGAACCAGGGCCGCTGGCTTCCTAAGCCAGCGCTTAACCACCTCGCCACTCGGCCGGCCCTTGGCTTCATTTTTAAATAAGGTAGAAATTTCCAGAATATTAGATACACTTGTATGCAAGTAAAAATAGTAAAGTTATTTCCAAATATGTAATCATATACAGTGTAATTGAGCACTGATCTTTCTTTTACTTTTTCTTTTATTTTCTTTTATATTAGTTTCAGGTTTACAAAACAACGTGATTAGACATTTACACCCCTCACAAAGTGATAACCCCCGCCCCCCCCCTCCGGCTACTACCCCTGACATCATAGATAGCTGTTACTATACTATTCTCTATGAGTACTGATCTTATAATGAGTGTTTCTGCCATCTCCTGCATGATGGCTTTTTCAAATTTCTAATTTTCTGTTTACAGACAGATTTTGGCCTAGAAGTAAAACAGTGTTTTTCAAAATTTAATATGCATATGAATCACCAATGGATCTTGTTCAAATGTAGACTCTGATTGAGTAGATCTGGTGGGTCTGAGGTTATGAATTCTTGCAAGCTGTACAGTGGCCCTGGACCATACTCTGGTGAGCAATGCTTTTAAATTAAACTAACTCACTTCAGGGTGATCCTGAAAATATGATTTTAGGTTTATTCATATTTTGAGGTTTTCAAATAAATAATTCACCAGTGAAAATGTATACTGCAGATCTAAAGATTAATTTATTCACATGTAGACCCAATATTTTTAAATACCAGAAATAAGACAGTGACATCTGAGCCACTTCAAAAACAGAATAAACTACATTAATACATTGTATTATCACCCAGCCTGCTCAGTCATATAAAAATACCCAAATCAAACAAACAAAAAAACCCCACAAAATGTGAGTTTGCACAGGAACCCATTTCATTTAACTGTAGGTTTCAGATTTTGAAAAAAATTAAGCAAAATTAATTAGTCCTAAACTCCCTGATGCCTTGAATATATGTTTTATTTTATTTTTTTATTATTATTTTTTAATTTATTTATTTTTGGGCCGGCCGAATGGCTCAGTTGGTTAAGAGCTCGCTCAAGAGTGCAAGCTGAGCTCTGAGCAACAGCGGTTCGAGGCCAGCCCGAGCTGAGTTGCCGTTGAGCTGCCAACAGGTGGCAGGATGGCTCAGCTAAAAAAAAAAAAAAAAATAGTCATAAATTTATTTATTTTTAATTAGTTTCAGGTGTACAACACAGTGCAATAGTTATACTTTTTACCCCTCAAAGTGACAACCCCTCTCCCCCAATTCGCCACCCCACTCTTAAATATATGTTTTAAATAATTTTATTGAGGGATAATTTGCATACCTTAAAATTCACCTGTTTTAAATATGCAATTCAATGATTTTTACTAAATTTACAAAGTTGTGCAACCATCACCACAATCTAATTTTAGAATAGTTCCCATCACCCCAAAAAGGAACCTCGTTTTATGAGGAAAGTGACATCTCTCAACAGTACTCACCACTTAACACTTTGTAAGCGGGCATTTGAGCTATTTGACGAGTTTACTCGTTTCCCGCAAAAAATGTGTTAATACCAAGCTAAGCAACTATTCCAATCAAAGATTGCTAGAGTCAAAAAGCTATTGCTCATAAAAGTTCAAGAACAAAATTACATTACCTAGCAGAGTGCAGGCCTGCCTGGTTTGTACCATCTCCTTGGCATCATCGATGCCTTCAATCACAGGGCTGCCACCTTGCTTTGTATAATGGAAGTTATTTGCATTTCCTGCAATTAAGAAAAATAAAAAATTTGTAGTCTGTGAAAAAGACTTGGCTTCTACTCTACTGTCTACTCTGAATTAGGGGCAGTGACAGGACAGTTAAGTGCATAGGGTCTGGAGTTCCATTGCCTGTGTTTTCAGTTATATTTTAATACAAAACTCAAAATTAAGTAATGAAGTGAAATTTTGAAGTTTACTTATCTTAATTGATAAGATGGCTAGTCCTTTCCTAAATAGGTTTTATTCCAATCTACACGCTTCAAATACTTTACTACCCTCATTAGAAACCTCACTGGCCTCTATCACATAAATGCCTTTAAATTTTTTCTCTTTTAATCATGGCAAATTTCAAACATATACAAAAGTAGAGACACTAGAAAAATGATCTCCTATGTACTCATTATTCACTGTAAACAAGTATCAACTCAAGACCAATCCTGTTCCATTTATACAGCTACCAACTTCTTCCCCAACCCATGGGTTATCTTGAAGTCAACTGCAGGCCTCTTAAGTCATCCATAAGTATCAGTATGAGATAATCTCCTTTTCAACAAGTAAGCTTATGAACTCAGAAATTACCAGAAAACAATACCAGTGCAATAAATCTAATGCCATATTCATACCTAATCGCAGCATTTTAAATTCAGGTAACTTTGCTGAGGCACAAAGCTGATAGAAGATATGATAGTTTCTCTCTTCTTCTGCCTTTGAAATAAGAAGAGTTTTCAATTACAGCATTTCCTTCTAAAATTCAGAATATTCAATTATAAAATAAAATTTTAATATTTTATTATCTCAGTGCAATAAATTGTCCTTTCTCAAATTTCCTAATATATATTTATGATTACTCATCCTAACAATTGATTAGTCATGTACATACGTGTGTGTATCTGTCGATCACTTTCAACATAAAATATCTGACAGCAATGCTTTTTGAATAGTGAACAGCTTGATATGTGGCATTGTCATAAGAGATCATTGCCTTTGGGGGAAGCTAAAACCATTTTTTTGGAATACTCAATATTTTCTCACAGTACCTCTTAGATTCACAGTCTTCTTAACACTCTGAATAAAAAAGAATACCCTGTTTTTGCCATATTTTGGGCTGGACCATTTACTATGGTTGTTTTAAGAAAGCCACAAATGCACTATGTCTTCTATATCATTTTAGTTAATACCAATAAAAATATCTTATAAAATAAAAAATAAATCACGTACAATTCTAAGATCATTTCTTATTATTTCCTGACAGTCTTTTCCGACATATATACTTTAAAAATACAGTTGTAAGAATATTGTAATAATATTCACACAAAACTGAATTGTTATACTCTATTTATCATATCCTTGAATTCTGCAGTGCATTCTGTTGACTAAACAATACTTCAAGTAACTCCAAGCTCAGGTTTGACACTCAGGGAGCTGATGTCTGGTAAAGAAAACCTATTACAGGAACAAAAGATACTGAACAAATTAACAATGTACCAATGATCATAGGCATGGTTGGGCAAGAGATCAAGTAGTTCAGCTCACAGACAACTGGAATACCAGGAGGATCTACAGAAATGCTTTGTCATCTTTGTACATGGACAATATCAATAATATTCTGACTCATTTTGACATACCAAACTCCTCAATATTATATAGCCCTGGGGATTGGGAAAGAGCTAGAATTGCTTCAATATCTCTAGATAAGACAGGATTAGGTCTTAATATTTTTTTTTTTTTTTTTTTTTTTTTTTTTTTAAAGATTTTTTTATTGGGGAATTGGCAGAGGGGAACAGCGTTGGGGAATCGGGGAAGGGGAACAGACAAGTTGCTGTCTTTTTGTTCTTCAGTTTAGTTGCGGGGGATGTTGCTTCACTGTTGGTATCGTTATTGTGCTCTTCCCGGATGAGGCAGAGGATGAGGCAGATCGGTCGCCGGCCTCTGGATGTCGCTCATCGCGGCTACTGGCAGCTCACGCTTGGCTGCCAGCCGCTCACGCTGGCTGCGGGCCACTCACTGCAGCCTATGGCAGCCCACTGCAGCAGGGGCTGCAGCCCACACCATCACCGGGGCTCGCACAGCCCAGCTCCAGGTGGAGCTGTTGTTAGCTGTAGAGGGCAGTGTCACTGGCCCTCATGTGGGATCCGAACCGGGGCCGCTGGCATCCCAAAACCAGCGCTTAACCAGTGCGCCACTCGGCCGGCCCAGGTCTTAATATTTTGTCTTAAGCACTACTAACCTCTGGCCACTATACTCACTGAACCTGTCATTGTTCACCTATCAATCAAATCTGTATACCATTTAAACTCAGTCTTCTCTTAGATCTACCTATTTCTCCCATTCTTTCTTTTGGCTACTAAACATTTTTTTTAAAAAAATCCTATACAAGTATATATGTGTACATATTAACATTGCTCTGTGTGTACCTACACATTATTTTTTAAAAAATTTTTTTATTTTTTTTAATTACAGTTGACATACAATATTATATGAGTTTTAGGTGTACAACATAGTGATTAGACATTTCTATAACTTACCAACTTATCACCCCAATAAATCTAGTACCCATCTGACACTATACATAATTATTATCATATTATTGACTATATTCCTTATGCTATATTTAATGTTCCCATGACTATTTTGTAACCACCACCAATTTTACTTCTTAACCCCTTCCCGTTTTTCACCCATATTAGAACAATGCAGGAGGGTGACTATTACTTTATTATACATATCAAGTATTATATGTTAGGTGGCCACAAATCAGGCACATCTACAAAGTCAAAGCCAGGGCAGTTGCAGGCTGCTGAAACTCACAGCTCTCAGTATGTCCCAGACAGTTTCAAAGTCATAACAGGCTTGTGCAATGGAAATTGCAGACTCTGCCACAGGGCAGAGCCAGGGGAATCTGAACTGCAGCGCAGTGGGTATCCAGGAAGGGGCTACAGAAACCCTGATCTCACCACATGCAGTGGGTCACCTGGAGTCCTATACTGGGAGTTTTCCAATGATAAGAAGACATTTCCTTAGTATACTTGTAAATATGTAAATCTATAGTATTTCCCACTTACAAATAAAAAAGGACCAAGAGCAGATGTGTGACTGAAATCCTGCACATAGATTTGAGTGTTTTTTTGGCAGTAGTTTACAACTGAGTTCTGAAGATTTTTTTAACCCTAATTATTCTATTTAAACAATATAATAATGTCATTTTCTAAGAGAGGTGAAGAAGGAAGAAAAGAGAATGGGATAATTTCATTTATCTTGAACTAAGTTTAAACTAACTCATTGAAGGCCTAAACCAATGTCTTTCCTATCAACTGGGAAATATGAGAGACAAGACTAAACTAATAGCACCACTTCTTACCTAAGCTTTACTTATAAGCATCTGCAGGAAAAAGTCAAAACCATTAAACCTAAATCAGGGCTCAGCCCCAAAGACTATTAGGCTAATAGGTGTTCCCCCATTTCTAACAGGCATCATTTTACATTTTTCAGTCCATATGTGGTTTGTAGTAATATTGTCATAATACGCTCAAAAGTATCCAGAAATAAAATACATACCAGCAAGCATGAGCTCTGGAATCACATGGCAATCTAACACATGTATAGATGTGTGCATGCCCAGCTTACCTGGAACACCACTCGGGATTTCTCTAAAAGGTAAGTTCTCATGTTGGCACCAATGATTCGATATCTCTTATCAAAACCAATCTCAATATACTTCCCAAAACGGCTACTATTATCATTCCTGGTTGTCTTAGCATTTCCGATTGACTAAGAGGCAAAGGAAAAAAAAAAAAGATTTTAGAAGTGCAATTCATGACATATTGCTTACAGAACTGGTTCACAGAGAGAAAGGATGGTATAGAGCACAATCTTTTAAAATGGATTCTTTCAAAAATAATACCAATGTTGCCTCTGCAGACACAAGTGTATGTTTTGCTCACTGCACAACCATGCAAATATATATTAATAGTTCATATCTGCCTTATTATTCTCACAGAAATTATTTTCAAAGGTAGTAAACCTGAACCAGCAGCTACGAGGTTTCATACGCCATTTGGGGTACCTGAACACACTCATGCATGCCAGCAAAGAAAGAATGGACAGGACTAGGAGCTGCCAAGGCACAAGCCCTCTTAGTTAAACATCAAGGTTTTGGTTTCTTTAAAAACTTAGTCTGTTTTACATAAATAAGCTGGTTAAGACACATTAATATTCTCTTGAAAACATTGCTGTGGTGTTCAAGATCTCTTTAGCCAGAAGTTTCTATGATCTTATCCTGTGACAACAAAGGTCCAGATGGACTGCTTATTTGTGAAGTATTAGTAATTATCCACTCAATTCAAAGCCATTTTCCAAAACCAGAGACAATTAATTTGGCTTTGGATTTTGATAGCTAGTATCTAATTTGTAAAGCATCTGTTACAGAACGCAGAGAATGTAACTCAGCTAAATGTTTTATAGAATCTTAAAATGGTATATGTACTGCTTTCTGACTTAAATAAATGCTTCTGTACATTTTCCTTTCAAGGCAAAGCAAAAAACATGGTGTAGTTAGAAAAGCAAGTGTTCACATAATGTATGTATTAAATGTTAAATATGATAATTTCGTAAGATTAATATCTTCCACTTGTGCAAAGTCTGTGACTACCAGGATTAGTATATTGAAACCATGGTAGAGAGAAAGATGTAAAAATACTCTGGAGTGTTACAAAAGCAATACAATAAAAGTGACGAAAAGAGTAACATAGGCACAAACATCAACAAGTTAGGTTCTCTGATCCACCAAATAAAATGTATTTTCACTCTTGGAAATCCTATTTTGTTTTGGCAATGAGAACACTGCTATATTTCAGATCAACACTTTCAATGGAAAGAATGACTGAAAGCTATCTTCCCAGAAAAATAACAGCGTGATCTAATGTGGCCTAAGGTAATTTAACAATACAGATATTTACTCAGATATTCCCCTTCTTGATATTACAAAAAGCACAACAGTCTCAACATATTCCCATTGTTTTTATTTTGGAAATTAATGATAAATATAGAATTTTCTTTCAACACAACATATTCTGTCAAAGAGCAGATGAAGGGTTACATGCAATAGCACTGGAAGCAGCAGTAATAGCTACTGAGAGCTTACCAGCCACTGTCCTAAGCACTTTCAGCAACTACGCAAGTTGGGGGGAAGGGTGAGCCACAGCTTCTCCTCCTCCCTGACTCTTATCCCACTTTCCTTATGTCATCTCTCCCCCATCTATTCAGAGTGGGAGTCACAGTGGCCAACCTGCCAAAGCAATACTACACTCTGTGAGAAGAGGCAGTGAGTAGGCAAAGGTTGAAACAGACCCCATTGTCTTTGAGTAAAAGGTATTTAAATAGAGCAAAGAATGGTAGAAGAAGCAAGTGAAATAGAAATCTGAAGGGTATCAAACCAGGCCCTCTTACCAACTTGCCATCATTTAATCCTCTGAGGAGCCTTAGTCCCCAAGTGTAAACTGACTAGGATAAATGAGCTCTAGGGTCCTTTTCAAGAATAACATGATAGGATTCTAAGCCTTGAACTTGATATGGAAAGAAATTTCTATATAGAAAGTTATATAAACAGTACCTTTTTCATTCCCCCTAATTGCTTCATCTGCCTTATAAGTCCTATATTTACAACAGCCTCCCTTAATGCTATTTTCATTTAAACCAGCAAGAAATTGCTAAAGAAAAGAAGTTTTGTGGTTTTTAATTTTACTATTGATTTCAGTGAAATGTGTAAATGGAGATGAAAATCTTCAACTACGGTTACTGAAGATGAAAATGAACAATTAAGACCCAGTGTGCCCCAAGAGCCCTCCCAGTCCCCATCTTAGGATAAAAATTTCCAGGAGAAAAGGGGGAAAAAGAAGACAAGGTAAAAGAGAGCAAAAAGAATCACTTCTCTGGACATCATTTGTATTTTGCAAAAGCAGCCCATGCCAAGGACGATGAGTTTGCTTTTTAAAGGAAAATGTGCAAACCCCATTAAGCACGGAGCAGTGATGTTAACTGGGCACGATGCTCCAATGAGGAGTGACCCCTCAGGAGTTTCAGCAGATCAATGGAGACCCAGACTTGCCTTTCTTGACATAACAGTAAAGGGCTCCCATACAGAGGCATAGTCCTGAGGCAGGCTTAACGCTAAAAATTTTCTGGGCCACATATTCAGTACTTTACCTACATTTTTTCCTGTAGCTGTAAACCCTGTGTCACCATTCTTTAGCCACATGTTCCATTTTAATCTTTCAAATCTTCCATTCGTAGTTGTTGAAAATTAGTTCTCTCTTTACCAAATTTCCTTACTTCAAATTCTTATAAAGAAACTAACAATAATATAGAAGTAGGTATCTAGGCATAGCTGATGACTTTATCTTCTTTTGTTCATCCTAGCAAATGGGAAATTCCTTACAACTACATATTGAAAAGTAGTATCTGTGACCATTCCCAATTTTTAATATCATTCTTAACTAACACAACTCAAACCTGTGTTGTAGACAACCCAATGTACCTATTTGTTGAAAGAGAATATGCAAGGTTATAAAGTAGGCCCTTCAACTTGACATAGTCTAGAAGGTCCATTTCAGACTTGCATTACTGTATGATCCAGGCCTAGCAAAGATGCGGTTCCCTGAGGCCATCACAATCAAGACTTTGGGATATTCTAACATGAGGGACTATGAATGGCCTAACCTATTGCCAAATATCAAGAATTTGTTATCATGATCAAAATACTGGTAGGAAGCAAATCACTGTTGTTTTCTAATGCAGAACCTAAAACTGGCTCTCCAGATTCTATTTCCTCAATATTAACACCAGTGGCATCAATTACTATATCTGCAGCTTAAATTCTTCAAAATCTTAATAGTTGCTTAAAATCTTTACTACTCTCTTTTGGCACAGATTTCTGTTTCCTCCTGTCCGTGTGCTATTTCAGTAAGCTTTTCCAGTTCTCTTTCCATAGTGCACCCCACCCAGGAGGCCTCTAACTTCCCCAGCGTATCTTATCCTCTCAACCCCAAGAACAGCAGTCCTGCTACTCTGCAGGCAAGGGTCACAGCATTCTGTTCTGAAGTGTCACACACAGCACTGCAAACCAGGCACAATTACCTCTGGGCTGCTTATTCAAAAACCACTTGTACCACAGGTGCATCAGGCCAATTTTAAACTCCATCTGTGTTTGGGTGACAAATAAGGCTTGACAAGGGAAAAAAAACAGGAATAAAAAAATGCTGATTTGAATTTTTAATAAGAAAGGTTTGTTTCTGCATGTCCAAACTCATTTCTCTCCATGTAGTGAGACTTACTTTTCTCATTTAATGGGACTGCTTACAAAAATGTAACTTTCCTAAAATCATATTAGACGAATAATACTCTAGTTATGCATCCTAAAATACTCAAATGTTCCATACTCAAATAGGTCCATTTTCTTTGGCATAAGCATTTCTACTTTGTATACATATTCCGCTTTTGAAACAGCCTTCCATAGTTCTTCCTTTCTCAAGAATTTATGGTTATTGAATTTCTTTTTCTAACCTAAAACTGTGTGACATGCTTGACAGAAATAAGAAGAAAATGTTTACAAGATCATAATTTAAGTTTATAGTTCAAATCTGGGGGAAAAAATGAAAACTTTATAGCTAAACAGGTCAGACTAAGTCCAGAAAATGAAATGTGGATAAAGGAATAATGAGCCTCATTCACGTGTAACATAGTGAATCCTGTGTGTGGAGAGAGCTTGCATAAGAATTCAGGATTGGGGAAAATGATTAACTTACACTTCTAGTACAAGGAGCAATAGATATGAGTCAATTAACTAGAAGAAAGAAACTTCAGAAAGTGAAGTACCACTACCAGTTACTTAGAGGCAAAAATTCAATGGTAGGTTTAAAATGCACGATTAGGAAATGAAGTAGATTCTTTTATAGCTGAGCTTTACTCCAAATGTCTACCATGGTGAATTTTCACTTTTCCTAGGTCTCTTACTAACACATGGAAAAGTGTTTTCCTACTTTGAGTGCATGGGAGATCCCAGACATCCTGACATGAGCTGCATCAATCAATTTTTTTACATGTTTCTTAATCAGAGAATACAGTACGGAGCCCAGGGCTGCTGCTGTCTTACCTCCATGATGGGGTTGGAGGCCAAGACCTTTTCCTCAACATTGGCTTCGCTGGCAGAACCACTCACAGTTGCAAAGTATCGCATGGCATACTTAGCTGAGACTGTCTTTCCTGCCCCAGACTCTCCACTTACAATGATAGACTGATTTCGTTCATCTCTGTAAAACAAAGAAGAGTCACTGACAGCACTGCCCACTTCTCAACGTGATTAACAAGATTTCTGCTGTGTTCTCCTCAATGAGCCATGGTGAAGTTCTGCTGGTTCATACAGGCAACAATGTGGGAGGGAACTTGAGAATGATATTTCCTAAACAAAATAGCCGCTTATACACTAACAATGAACAGAGAGGGAGAAGAAGATATCAACCATTAACTTAGAAAGCAGTACATCTACAGATAAATCTATAATACAGGGTCTCTGAATGTTTTGTGCATTCAATCTCAAACATATTATTTGATTCCTAGAAATTTACTTTGGCATATTACAGTACTCTTAATCACCTCAGAAAAGAAAGGAGCCACAGCAAAGGAATTTGAAAGAAAATTCTATTTAATTAAAATTACAAATTGTCTACTAGCTAACAGTCCATAAAATAATGTTTCCCACAAGCTCTGTCTTCTACGAAAGTATCCTCACTGCCAGAGAAGGAATGGTTCATTCGTTGGCTGATTTGTTCAAATATGTCAGAGCTCAACGACTATCACTATTATATCTAGTTCATTCTCACAATGACTCAAAACTCTAAATGATGAATTTGCTCATAAGACCGTCATTGACCTTTGAGGATAAGGACCTATGTCATCTTTAATATCCAACAACTAGTCCAGAGCCTGACACATGTGTATTGACTATAAGGAAATAGAACTTCAATGAGCAACGTAGCCTAGGAAATCAATCTCTCTGCTTTGGCTATGATTTCTACTAGGACATAAGCAGGACATGTCCACTTCCAGAGATGAATCCAGCAGTTAGCTTTAATTCATCAAAATAACTGAACAAGTACATAATGGTGGTACCATTTGTGCCCTTCATTTACAAAGAGACAAGATGATTTCAAAAGTTTTTAATGGAATTATCCTATAAGGCCACAAGATGGGGAGGTCATTCCACTACAAAAGATGATCTGTTAAACTTTTAAAAGAGATTTACTTACCCAATATATACACATGCCAAATATTGTGTTAAATACTAGAGATACAAGTTACGTAAACTATTATTTGCATCCTCAAGTAGCTGATGGTCTAATAAGAAAGACAGACTCATATTTCAAGGTTATAATATACGTGGTGGGGTACTGAGAGGAGGAAGAGATGATCAGGGAAGACGCCCTGGGGATGTGCAAGGTCTAAAAAAAGGAGCAGGAAAAAGCAAGCAAGGGATGAGAAAGTTAGGAGGGAACATCCAGAGAACAGAGATAACATAAATGAAGGCTCAGATACATGAGAAGTTAGGAAAATGCAGATAATTCAGTTTGACTGGAACATGGAGTAATGACAGATAAGGTTGCAGAAGTCAGCATCAGCAAGAACTGAATCATAAAGTCTTATGTGAGATGTTAAGGAATTTGAAGTTTGCCTAAAGATCACTGAGTGTCATAGCCAGGTTTTAAACAGGAAATAACACAACCCAATTAGTAAAATCACTGTGACAGCGATGTGGAGTATGGTTATCAGGGAGTCCAGATGAAAAATTATGGCAGTCTGAACAGAAGTTGTGGTGGTCAGATGGGTTTAAGAGGTACAAAAGTGGCAGGAATCAACAGAACTTGGTAATAAATTTCCAATTTAGGACTTTTCTAAGGAAAAGGTTCTGTTTTCTTTGAGAAAATGAGGCTCACTGCCTTATTTCCCAGACTTTGAAAAACACAGTGGGAGTACTCAGTGCGGGCCTGATACATACATTCACATCCATCCCTCTGACGGGGCCATGTAACAGCCTGTTCCTGGCACTCTGACTTGCAAACTGTGGGGGAAATCAGGAGGACTTTGGGGATACACTAAGTCTAATTCTTATAGTATAATATAAGCTTGCACATAATCCCATTTTCAGGAAATTTCCTTGAACTTCATACTCACCATCTCATTTTCTTTTCATTTGAATTTCTAATTCCCATTGCCTCTTTTGTTAATGGATGATTTGAAGATAAATCAATGAGAACTCAGTTCTCATTGTGGTGCCAATGTCCTTTTTTTCAGTCATTTAAAATGTCCTAAGAATTTATCTTTTTTGATACATTAATCAAGGGATAGTATCAGCAGTCTTCAGATATTTCTCTACAATATGATCAGAAAATGATCTCCTCCTACTTTCTATATGATTGGTTCTGTCACTACACTCTGTGTGACAGCTAATTTGACAAAAGTCTCCCAGCACTTCTAATAATAGCAAACTATGTGAGGAGGCTGCCACTAATGTGATGAAAAGAAAATATTAATAGGAACTTCTATCCTAAACTGCACTGCCTTTGAAAAGCTATTTCAAGTCTTAATGACAAAATTTTGCAACAAAAAATATAAAAATTCGGGGTGACTGGTTAGCTCAGTTGGTTAGAGCATAGTGCTTATAACACTAAGGTGGCCAGTTGGCTCCCTGCATGGGCCACTGGGAGCTGTGTCCTCCCTAAAAGAGTCAACTATGCCATTGCAGCATGAAAGCAATATGTAACCAATGACCATGGGCTGTTTCCCCAGTAAAATTAAAAAAAAAATCTAAAAATTCATATGTAAAAGTCCTTTCCTATTGGGTCTTGGAAAAGTCATGACATATTTTGGCTTGTTTTTCAAAGGTCATTTTTTTATACAAAGAACAAAGATCAATCAATGATATATTGCCCACTTTGTTTGATAACCTTTTGCCATCTTTCAGTGAGCTTCATAATTCCTCGTTCATAGAAGGACCTGTCTTTATTTGCGAAAAACTGAACAAGGTGCTGATTTATAGCGTCATCTGAATTGAACGTTATACCATGCAAGGAGTTTTGCAGAGAGTGAAACAAGTGGAAGTCTGACAGCGCAAGATCAGGCAAGTATGGTGGGTGTGGCAACACATCCCATCCAAGCTCCAATAATTTTTGACGGGTGATCGAACTTGTGCATGGTTTTGCATTGTTGCAATGGAACACAACTCCTTTACAATTAACAAGCTCTGGACGTTTCTGGATGATGGAGTCATTCAAACTGTCTAACTGCCAACAGTACACATTTCAATTGATTGTTTGGTTCCTTAGTAGGAGCTCGAAAAACACAACACCTCTAAAATCCCACCACACTGACAGCATAACCTTCCTCTGATGAATGCCTACTGTCAATGTCATTTGAGGCGAATCATCACGTCGAGACCAAGACGGTTGTGCACCACATTGTTGTACATAATTCACTTCTCATCACCAGTTATCAGTCGCTTCAAAAAAAGGATCCTTTTCCACACTTTTAATGAGATTATTGCAGATATTTATACGCGCCGTCAAATGAATTTCTTTGAGTTCATGTGGAACCCAAATATCAAGCTTGCTTACATATTCCAGCTTCTTCAGGTGGTTGTGAATGCTTGAATGATGGATATTCAATGTTTCTGCAATCTCTCGTGTCATGTAACGTGGGTTTGACTTGATCGATGCCTTTATTTTGTCATCATCAACCTCGGTGGGCCTCCCTGACCTAGGAGTGTTGTAGAGATCAAAATCACCAGCACGGAATTTCGTGAACCATCGTTGGCACTGACGTTCTTGTAGAGCATTGTCACCATAAACTTTATGCAACTTTTCATAAGCCTGATGCACGTTCTTCCTTTTATGGAAGTAAAACAGTAAAATATGGCAAAAATGCAGTTGGTCTTCCATCTTCAACTTGTTGTAAAATTTCCAAAATTCAACCAAATTGCTCAATTTTTTTTTAGAAAGAAGCTAGAACTGTCAGCTGTCAAATGACATAACAATAACATAGATGCGAATGACTCTAGGACTTCCAAAAAATGAACTAGTAGCATCTGTTGCAAACATGCATCATGACTTTTCTGACAATCCAATATAATACAGGGAAGAATAAAAATATTAAAGGCAATAAGATCAAGACTGTTCAAATGAATAACAGAGATTTGTACAAATACCTACAGATACACGCTGATGTCAAGCACATGCCAGATACATTGTCTTTTCCACAATTTAGGATCCTGCATCCATATAACCAAAAGTTTTAAAATGTTTTTAAGGGACTTTATTGTTTCTTATATTTTCCTGACTTTTGGCAAAGAGAATTCCCTTTTTTCCCAAGCCTAGTAGAGCATTCCAATATATAAATAAGTACCACTCTTTCATTATATAAACTCTGAATTCAAGTTCCAGTCCTAGCTGTGTCATTTACCAGCTTCATGGCTCTGAGTAATTGCATAGCCTCTTTGGGTCACAATTTTCTCATCTTTCAGATTAAATGGCATCTAAAATCCTCCTCAAAAGCTAAAGTACTATGATCTCAAAGTCAAAATAAGTCTACGGTTGATTTTTCAGATATTGGATTGGCTTAGCCCACATTTTAAGGGTAAAGTCAGGACAACTGGAACTGGCCAGGCCTATAGATACTTAGGTGGACTCAAATGGCTATATGTGAGATGGAGGGTTTCTTCTCTGGAGAATCCTTGAATCAAAGGTGACCAAAACCAAAACAGGGCTACAAAGAGAAAACTGTAAAATAATCCCCTGCCCTGCCTTTAAATTAAGAACAGGAATCATAAATCTTTATAATAAGTACAATAACATCTTTAAAATGTCTTTCAGTTCTATGTGGCCATAGGAAGAAATGCCAAAAAGACAGGACAAAAGCAGAGATAGACAAAGTAAGGAGCCAAGTAGAGACACAGAAGGGAGAAAGGTAATACATAATGAAGACATACAAAAGGAAAAACAAGAAGAGTATGATAGAGATGGGGAGAAAACAGACAAACACATCAGGAATAAAAATTTATGGTTTCAAGGTGAATATCAGAGTCCACCCTCTTCTATTCATTTGAGCTGTGGCTTTTAGATTGTTGTATACATGTAAATAATAATTTATTATTCTTTGAAATTTTGACTGGCTGATCAGCCACTGTTCATAATACTTTGGGTGTTCTTGTCCTCACACCACAAGAACCTTCTTTGTACTTTTGGAATATAGATAATACTTCAAGGGGCTGATAAAACCAAGTCAAGTAACAGAGATTCTCCATTCCTCATCATGGACAGATAAATCTGGAAAATCTTAGTGATGCATAAACCAAAGATTTATGATTTAGGCCTGGCCAGTCCTCAAGGGCCTCCATAGTGATCCTAAGCTGCCTGGGTGCTGGATGTCCTGGAGTAGAGGTGAGCTCTTCTGACCCATCTCAGTCAGTAGTTGCCTCAGAGGCTCCTATGAGAGCTAAAACCCCATCTAAAACTACTGCTTTGTTCATTCCTTCATTCAACAAACGTAATGAGTAGCCAAAATATGCCAAGCACTTTATGAAGATAAAGACTTTAGGGTCATAGCCTATTGAGGGAAAGTGAAAAGTACACAGTTGAAATACAGTGGAGTTATTTATTAAAAAAAAAAAAAAAAGAGCTATCCAGGACACTATGAAAGCATGGAGGAAGTGTATGGAATTAATTGGGGGATGTGAGGTGGATATGTCAGGAAATGTTTCCTAGACAAATGATGCGTAAATTGACTCTTGTGTGGTGATTAGGAGAAACCAGATTGTGTGGGAAAAGGGAAATGAGAATTAAATATGTAGAAGCATTGGAAACCCCAGGAAAAATTATTTAAGGATAGACTATCCACTCTGGGATGATGAAAGAGATTTTATATTTTATTCTATTTCCCTTCTATGGCCCTCAGTATCTATATCTATTTAGTACAAAAATCTGAAAACATTAATCCATAAAGATATATGTGCTCCAATGTTCACTGCAGTATTATTTATGGTGGCCAAGACATGGAAACAACCAAAGTGTCCTTCGATCAATGATTGGATAAAGAAGATGTGGTACATACGCACAATGGAATACTATTCTGCCATAAGAAAAGATGAAATAGTGTCATTTGAGACAAAATAGATGGATCTTGAGATTATTATGCTAAGTGAAATAAGCCAGAAAAAGTTGAGAACTACATGATTTCACTGATATGTGGTATATAAAACTGAAAACAACAAAGGAACCAGACAAACAAATGAAGGAACAAAAACTCATAGACACAGACAATAGTTCAGTGGTACCAGAGGGTAACGGGGTAGGGGGTGGTAGATGAGGGTAAATGGGATCAAATATGTGGTGATGGAAGGGGAACTTACTATTCTCCTTCTATTAATATATGTATTAACATATATATTAATAGATGATGCATTACAGAATTGTACACCTGAAACCTATGTAACTTTACTAACCATTGTCACTCAATAGACTTTAATTGTTTTAAAAAAATCTCTATTTGGTCTGTCCAACCTTACCCTATATTATGTCAATTAAGTTTTTATTTTGTATCAGGTGTATTATTTTATAGATTTTCCTTCTAAACTTTACTCTTTAAAAAGTGTAATCTCTCTAGTTGATCGTCACATTGAATACTATTCATATCTTCCAATACCATCGCTCGTCCTCTGCAAATTTAATGATCATACTTTCCATTCACATCCAGGTCATTAATGAGGAAACTAAGAAGTGCTGGCCTCAGGGCTGACTCATGCGGAACACAATGGAATGCGCCCATCCATGTTGATGCTGGCTCTCCAATAACCTCCCACTGGTAAAGTGTAAAGCACCTAGGTCTAACTTTTAGCTTATAAGCGATCATGTTCACGGGAAACAAAACCTAGAGTTTTGCTATTTTTGCAGGCAATCAATCTAATTATTTCTCCCTTTATTTGGTCCCGTTTAAAAAAAAACACACAAAAAACATTAAGTTAATGTAATATAATGCTTTTTTCCGAAACTGTTTTTACTGTGGTGACTTAAAGATATGCCTTTATTTGAGACTCTAATCCCTATTTCTGTTAAGTTTTTCTACATTATTATCACTTGTCAAAATCAGGCTACTCTGCTGTGTGTCTCTGACTACCTCTTTTGATCAATTCCAAGAAGAAAAGGTTTAAACTTTAAAAGATTTACACTATATAATGAGTTCACAAGGACAATATTATTTTTGAGGTGTAAATGTTTATTATAAGAATGTGCCGGCACTGGTGAAAGCTGTGCTTTAGAGAGGCAGAGGATACTCAGGAAATGAAAATAAGCGTCCCCGGAGATGCGTGCTGAGGCCATCAGTTTCTGACGAGAAGCCTGTCACGTGGTTACCGGACCCTCTCAACGCCAGTCTGACTTTTCTGCTCAATCAGTATGAGCCTCCGAGAGTCATATGGAGACTCCATAAAGAAACAGCTGAATTATATTTGTTTACAACTTTTATAGACTCTTAGTTACTGTGTTTTATTCCTACTGCAACCTTATGGGTTAGAGAGTACTCCGCAAGTCCCAAATTCACAGAATAAAGGGCTCTGAATAGGAGTCGTTTACTGGGAGCTGAGGTGCTCTAAAAGTAAAATTTGAGAGGGATCATGAAGAATAAATAGAAATCAGGCAGATATAGGAGCATAGAGAAGGGCATTCTAGGTTGGATAAAAAAGGTGAAGAAATAGAAATATGCAATGTAATTTAAGGGAATAGACATGTTAGAGTAAGGCCACATAGCTGAAAGTTAAAAAATTAAATGACAGGGGCCAGCCAAGTGGCACATTGGTTAAGAGTTGGCTTGGGATGCCAGCGACCCAGGTTTGGATCCCACATATGAGGGCCAGTGACACTGCCCTCGACAGCTAAGAGGGTGAACAACAGCTCCACCTGGAGCTGGGCTGCTGTGAGTCCCCAGGGACGGCATAGCTGCAGCCCCTGCTGCAGTGGGCTGCCATAGGCTACAGTGAGTGGGCAGCAGCCAGCGTGAGAGGCTGGTAGCCGCTGTGAGCTGCCAAGAGCCGCTGTGAGCAGCTGTCCAGAAGCTGGCGACCCATCTGCCTCACCTGAGAAGAGCTCAATGATGATACCAACATGGGCCAGTGAAGCAATGTCCCCACAACCAGACTGAAGAACAAAAAGGAGAGCAACTTGTTGATTCCCGTGCCCTGATTCCCCAACGCTGTTCCCTTGCCCCAATTTCACAATAAAATCTTAAAAAAAAAAAAAAATTAAATGACAAAGAAGAAAAGGTTTAGAGTCTCAGAGCTGGATTCAAGTCTCAGCTCCCAGATACTATTTGTTAGCATGATAGACCGAACAAGTTCCTTTCCTCAGTTTCCTCACCCGTAAAGCACAGGTGATATCTGTTCCCAGGGATGTAAGGAAGATTAGAGGTAACATGCGTGGCACATAGCAGGCATCTAAACATCGTAGCTATTTTTTAATGTAAGTTAATCTACCTTTCCATACTATACATAAATCTCTCCTTATCCAGTAGCATGCACCACTTCAAGCCTATTTGCACAAATAGGATACTTGGTACCACAGGGCAGCTGAGTCACAGGTGATGAGAAGTGTACTATTTTTCCAGCCTCTTTGTAAATCTAAAATCTGGTTGTCAGGTTTAGAAAAGCAAAGCTAGCTTGACAATGAGGCTTTCCCTGAGCCTAGTGCCTACACCCTCGGGTGCCCCAGTGCTCCCTACCTCCTTTTCTGACTTTACTTTTTCACAACACCATGGAGTAACATGTGACAGTCTGTGTCTCTTATTTATTTTCCTTATTTATCAAGCCTCACTTCATGAGGGTAGTTGTTTTGTCTAGCTTGTTCACTGCTGTGTCCTCTGGACCCCAAACAGTGCTTGCGTGGTGCTCAGTAAAGGTCTAGTGAACAGGCAATGACTTGGACCTTCCCTGAAGATGGGAGGGGCCTTGAGGAGCCCTGTTCATGAGCAATGCCAGGATTCACATCTACTAAAGATGGCACATCTTCATTTGGTAAGAAAAAGAATGCAAGAAATGATCCTATAACATCACTTCCCAATTATAAATCTAAGCGGACATGGTCAATTTAGGTGTTGTGGCACGTTTTATGGGTGTACATTTATTCATAATATCATAACTGATTGAAGCATACTTTAAAACAAAACGGAGCAAAGAGAAAACCATCCAACAAGCCTGCAGCCAAGAGATCACATTGAGTGGCTGAGCCCAGAAAAAAAAGAGGGGGGTCGAAATGTTGTAAAACCAAAGTAAACCTAAGGGTAAAAAGGCAGAAATATTCATATAAATCCAACACTACTTGTGGATTACATCTCACAAAGATGGTACGAGCCAAGCTTTCATATTGAAGGAGAGTCCTTTCAAAGCAGTCATGTGGTTCTCTGTGAGCAGTGCAGCATTTTTCAGAGGCTGTTTTTAGGCTCTAGCCCGCCATGCAATTCCCTCTCAGCTTAGCAGTTCTCAGGTCATCCTGAGTAGTGCTAACTGCACTGGAAGGCTCCCGGACTATTCAGACCAAATACTGCTGGGCTTTTCTAGCTTTAGGGAAAAAATTATATTGACAGATGGAATTTGCTGTTTTAAGCTTAAACAAATAAAGTTTCTTAAACTTGGGATACTTGTTTCTATTTTACAGTATAACCTGGTATAGTATGTCACATTACATAGTATAAAACTCATTTTATATTTAATATGTTAATATTTCATTGTGTCAGGCTAACAGATTTTGAAACCTAGTCTTCCTAATTATGTGGCCTTGGGAAAGTTACATAACTTCTCAGTGCTTCAGTTATCTCATTTGTAAAATAAAGATTAAGAACAATAACCTCAGAAGGCTCTGTGAGGATAAAATTAGTTAATAAATGGAAGGCAAATAAAAAGTCTCTTGCACAGAGAGAGTACCGAATAACTGTTTGTTGCTATTAGATTAATAATATTTTATGAATAAAACGGCACAGTGACTTCTATGGACTCTGTCATCGAAATAATTCTAAAATTCTGCCTCATGCTGATCTAATTATGTATAAATAAACCCTGGTTAGAAAACAAAAATCTCTGCAGTATTAGCTTTCTCCCCACTCCATAAATTGCTTGACGGTTTCCCATATCATATTTATAACATGCCAAGCTCCTATCTGTAAGCTGGAGAAATGGGTTAAATATATACTATTATTCTTCAACACATCCATAGTTTTGCGTTACATTACATTATATTACTAAGAGTATAATCTAGTCTTGAAAGCAGCTTTTTTCTCCCATTCTCTGCTCTCAAAATGTTAGGGTTCCATGGTTAATATCAAAGACATTTTGCTGATGCTGTTCAGGATCACCGATGGCCTAGCACATAATACTAACATTGAAATTCACACTTTCCTTCAGATATAATTCTCTAAGATATAGGCAGATTTCTTCCACCTCTTAGGCCTTGTAGTTCTGCTCTGCCACTCATTACCTGAATGACACCAGGCAAGTCATGGAATACCACCACACCTTGATCCACTCATATGTAAACGTTAACACCTGTCTTTGCATAATCACAGGATCACACTGAGATTCCAAAGGCAGTTTTTCAAAGCTATATATTGTGTTATAGGTTATTTTATAGGTTATTCTAATAATAATGCAGGCCATCTGAAACAAACTAGTGAAGGCTGTTTATTTAATAATAATTCATAACTTGCTATTCATTTGAAAATATCTGTGACTCAGCAAAGAAGGAATTATCACATCTAGTAAGAGGCATGAAATAATAAATAGAGCTTCCACCAACCTGGCCATTTGCTTATAAGCTTCTTCAGCTACGGCAAAGATATGTGGATCCATATCACCCATGTTCTGACCACTGTATGCATTAATGATATCTTCTCCATAAATAGGCAGCTGTTCGTAAGGATTTATAGCTACTAGGACTATACCTGGGGAAATGGGTGAAAAAGCAGAAGTCGTCAGTGATATCATAAGGGGCATACCAAATTTGTTAAAGTGAGGATCACAGTTAACACAAATTTCAAGGTCAGTTGATACTGAACTAACAAATTGTTAAGGATCAAAATATGTTATCGCCTTTGCCTCTGAATCCATTATACCTCATCCTAACCACAACACCATTTAAAAACTGAACTAGGTTATTTAAACTAATGAAAATTGTGGCACTATTAAAAGAACTTTAAATTTTTTCATAATATTTTAAAATTCCACTCTAGAAACGTATGCAAATGAAATAATATGGAAAGGGTTTTATTTTTAAATAAAGATATTTATCACAATGCTATTCATAACAGTGAAAAGTAAAAACAAATAAAAAATATATAATAAGGAGTGCTTAAATACATTTTGTTACATCCAGATGACAGGCTATTTTAGTACCACCACAAATCACATTTGTAAAGAATATTAAATGTCATAGGAAAACATGACACACAATTATATAGAGGCTGACTCCAATTTTATACCTATTTATACTCTCTCACATATATACACATATAGGATGTAAGTCAACATGATATTGGTTATTTTTCAGTGGGGAATTACATGTAATTACTTGTCATTCTTTTCCTTTTTATACTTTTTGGTATTTCCTTAAATTTTACAGTAGGTATATATTAACTTATTGAAGTCATTCATTCAACAAATATTTTTTCTTTTTCAACTACATTTCAAGTGCTGGGTTTATACAACAGTAAACAAAAAAAGACAAATCTTAATCCTCATAGACCTTATTATAGTATAGTAGGAAATTCAAACAATTAATAAGTAAGAAAAAAAATATATGATAGGTTAAATAGTAGCAAAGAAAAAGGAGCAAAATGAAACAGAGAAGGGAGATAGATATTAAGGAAAGGACAGGGGTTTATGATTTATAGATGGGAGGGTCGGGCAAGGGAGGCAGGGAGGCTTTATCAAGAAGTTAATATACATATGTGCAAGAAAAAATAAGAAAAATGAAAGTTGAGAAACAGAAGTATTTAGATAGGGAAGAAAAATATTTAATATCAAGGATATAAAAAGATATAAATTCTTTTAAGAAGAAAAGATATCTGCCCCTGTCCAAAACAGGAGAGTAACAAAGAAATGATAGCACTGAGTTGGGTATACTAAGCAAATAAACTCAGAAGGAAATGAATGGAAATCTTGAATCTGAGTTTCAAAGAAGAATGATGAGTGAACAAAAGACAAGAAGTTGGTAAAACAAAGAGCCAAGGATGAGAGAGAAAATAAAGGATAAGAAGAAAATGGAGAAAGAGAGAAAAAAGGAAAGAGGGAAAGGAACTCATATGTAAGCACATGTGCATGCTTTATCTTCTAAGAGAGAGAAAAAGAATCCTGAGCTGGGTCCCTGGCAGCTAATACTGCAACAAGCAGGGGCCCAGACAGGCAGATCAGACTAGAGTAGTTACTACGAGTCAAGTCAGTCCTGAATTTCTAAGCAATTGAGAAAAAGAGAACACTAAATTTCTCGAACCATAAGTCTTTGGACATTTACTCTTCGTGTAGTAGTTTTTGTAAGAAATTTTAAAAAAATAACTGGGAATTGGCATTGAATTTGGCATGACTTCTGTGGGGGGGAAATATCCAAAAGATAGGACCCAGTTCTTTTTATTTTGAGAAAATTATGTTAAGTTCACGAAAGAGCTTATTCAGCATAAAATGGAACTAGCTAGTGAACACTGGTAAATCTTTTTGATAACTCTGAAGTGAATTTGTTTCTAAGAGGAAATCCAACCACAGTCTTCTTTCTCCATGCACAATATTTCCAAGGCTACATCCATTAGAGGAAAGAGTCCACAATCCACTCAGATAGCAGGGCACACTTACCACAATATGTATAAATAAGTTTGGAATCAATAAAGCGGACTCTGAGATTATGGAGCACAGCAGGCTCATGAAGATAGCTGAGGGCTGTGAGGTCATTTTCACCCACAAGGATGTCAGGGTTTCTTAAGTGGGGCAGTTCCTTGGTCTTTGGATCTAGACGATATTCCAAATCCTGAAAATGCACAAGACACAGCATATGGATAACTCATGGCAATAAACATGAAACAGGCCCATGCATTTTGCTTATTTCCTTTTTCTGATTTGCTTCTCAGTTATTAAACACATTCTTTTCCTCGCATCTTCCAAAACCAAGTAAATTGATGGAAATGGCAAAAAATAAGGATAGTCTCTTTTTAACTATATGGATTTACTCATATTAGCAATTTTTGCCAATATAGTTTGAGAAGTCATAGCCTAGACTTTTTTTACCCGGTTGCTGGACCAAATGTTTTTAATCTTTATTTAAGCTTTTTTTCTTTTTTTTTTTTCTCTTTACCTTTGATACGGAAAAGGCAGTAAAAACAGAGTGCCCAAGACCTTGGCTCTTGAGTCAGATCTACCTGGGTTCAAATCCTAAAACCGGTCATTACTTCTTTTGCGGTCTTAGGTATGTTATTTAACCTATATCTTTCATTTGTAAAAAGGGAATAACAGAAACAGCTCACAGGGGTATGGTAAAAATTAAATGAGGCAATGTCTGGCACATGGTAAATATTTGGGAACCCCTAAGCCCCAAGAGGTCCAAGAATACCCTGACATTAAGTATATGTGTATATTTGTCAATATATACACATATGTGTCCTTTTTTTGAAAGACAGTCCACAGTGTTCATTTGATTTTTAGTGAAATGCTTGGCCTCAAAAGTTAAAAAGTACTACTGACTTTAAAGCCAAGGGAACATGGCTTTATAGCAAAGCCAAGCAAGGAAGTGCCAAAGAGCTATGTATTAAAGGCAAATAACATACAAGTGAAAAGAAAAAAAATGCAATTTAATTGTGGGGAGGGATAAGCTTGTTTTCTAAAAAACACTTTTGTTGATACTGAAGAGATATACAGAGCGCAAATATTCAAATCTGGTCCAAATCAACTATGCTAAATGGAAGAAATTTTATAATCTGCCTCTCTACCTCTCTCTGCCTGTTTATTAGGATAAAATGTCCTTCCCTAAAGCTGACTGGTCCTTGCATTGGCCCCTGCAAGACACAAAAGCCACTTCTGGTTGTGCGATCTCAGGCAGAACTAAATGTCTCTGAGCCTTGGTGTCCTTATTTGGAAAATAGTTCCAATATCACTTACAAACCCAAAGGGTTACTGTGAGAATTAACCTAAGAAAATATAGGCCAAAGTGCCTAACGTGTACCTAACACGTTAGTAGATGATCGATACGTGTTGAATAAATTAATTTTCTAGTTTGCCATTCAGGGCCCTCCTGATCTTGCCTAATTTTTTCCTACCTTCTTCCCAACTAATCTCCTTGTCTCTGTTGCTGCCCTGAAACTCATCCTCCATGAGGCCACCAATGAGTCCTTTCTAAAACACATACCTGGTGCCCTTCCCAGGTTTATAAACACTACAATCACTCCCTGTAGCATACCAGTTGAAGTGCAAGAGTTTTAGCATGAATACGAGGCCCTCCGTGGTCTGGTTCCCACCCCAACCTCTTGCCAGTCCTGTACTTACCATTTTACATCCCAATAACATGGAACTTGTATAGTTCTCCAGATACACAAGACTGTGCCTGCCTCTGCTTTTGCCCAGGCTTTTCTGGATCCCGGAAACATACTCCCCCCAGTCTACTCATTTTTCAGACAATGCCGCCCTGACCCTGACCCCTCACCTTTGCCAGCCCCCTGACCACCCACCGCTCTGTTCTTCTTTTGTTTCTTGTTTATATTTGTTATATCATGGGTCACAATTTTCATAAATATATCTATTTTTCTTACCTGACTCTGATGTCAGAGAGCATACCTTTTGCCACCTCTTAATGTGGAATACAGCAGGCACCTTAATATGCAAGCCTTGAACTAGACCACAGACCTTTCTAAATCTCTGCTCCAGTCAACTTGTTATATTCGTGATTCTCCTAAACACAACCCTCTCAGGTTCTGCCTCCTGTCTCTTCTTCAATCCAAATTCTATCTACCTTTGAAGACCCAGTCAAAATCCTTCCTCCTCCTTGATGAGTTCCCTGACAAGGCAGCCCACAATGAATTTCCCTCTAAAAGCAATTACAGCAAATAAAGCACTTAGAATCACACCTGGCACACAGTAAGTGTTCAATACATGTGAACTGTCAGGATAGTAAAACTCATCTGGTAGTTATTCAGAAACTTACCTTTGAAACCTCAGTAGTGTTAAACTACTCTTTAAAACCTATGTTTTATTTAACTTTCCATGTATTTATATCTAGTTTCCTTAGCTAGACTATAAGTTGTTTAAAGGAAATCAATGTCACAAAGGTTTATAAGAAAAAAGTGTGACATGCCCTGTCAAATGCAGTGGAGAGACTAAAATCGGTGGAGCTAAGACGAGTCCACTCATGCAATGAATAGAGACAGGAAAGTATAGAGACACAAGTGGTTGTAAGTTTCTCTGGTCATTAGCCAAATGCTTATATATGAGAATTTCTCAGTAAATATTTCTCAAGTGATTCATTCCAGCAAATATCAACTCTCAGAATGGCTTCTTCAATGTTTTCTTAGTTAATAGGAAAACAATCTTCTTAGCCTAAACAAAATACACATACACAGGCATAGTTGGGAGGATAAGATGTGAATCTAAACCTACTCATAATAAATTCATGGACTAAAATAACTTTTTAAAATGTCTGTTATTTTCACAAACCCATTTGGAATACAAAATTATTTGCCATTTTTATCAGTCAGTAAGTAAAAATATTAACCTCCAACTGAAGTCAAGTACGTTCGTCACAGCAAAGTTACAATTTTGAATTCCCTTCGCTTTATGCTGATAACAAATAAAAGCAAAATGTTTACCTTTCCTTCCTCAAGGTGAAGCAGGAGGACTTTATCTCCTGGCTTATAATCTTTGAGCAGCTCTGCTGACTTCCAAACTTCTTCGGGATCAGGTATCCACACTCTGGCAAACTAGAAGATAGGAAGAAAAAGAAATTTAAACTAGCAAACCAATGATTTTATAATGATATATAAACCATATCATGGATTTATTTGTAATTAAGTAGTTTATGAAAAATAAACCTTGGCCAATATGAAATTAAATTTTTAAATTAGTAGGTAAAAAATTTTAGCCCAGTAGTAGCACCATCGAGCCCACATTATATTAAAAATATGCTCTGTGTTGTGTAATAATTTCACAATATATGCAAGTCAAATCACTATGCATGATTTTACTTTAAGCTCTTTTTTTTTTTTTTTTTTTTTTTGAGGGCAGTGTCACTGCCCTCGTATGTGGGACCGAACCGGGGCCGCTGGCTTCCCAAGCCAGCGCTCAACCACCACGCCACTAGGCCGGCCCTGCATGATTTTACTTTAAACTTATACAGTGTTGTGTGTCAACTATACCTCAATAAAACTGGGAAAAGCTATGATGAAGAAATAGCTACAGTGAAAGAATGACTTTGCTTTGTACAGTAAATGCTACCTGAAAATGTACTTGAGGTTAAAATGTGGATATGAATCCATTTTTTCACTAACTATGGGATTTCAAAACATGATTTTGAGTCACTGATGTGGTAGCCCTGCCAGTTTCAGCAGCACAGCTATCTTTTTATGGAGGGATTTACAACTTGAATTTTTATTGTGGTTTTCATTCTGTGCTCAGTGATTTCTGAGGTATTCCTTAGGGGCCAGTATGGCGTGGAGAAGAGGAGAGTAAGCCTGTGGCTTCACAGCTGTTTTACATATTAGACATCTGGAATTTTCTTTAAGCATAGTTCTGCTACTAATAAAAGAAAATTGAGAACTTATTGTTGTCTAGTATTTTGCCTCATTATTTTATGAAGATGAGCAAAAATGTAAAAATGGTATATTTTGGTTGGCAATAAGTTTGGCTCTCATAACCTTAATACCATGAAAGAAGTATAGTAATAACAAGGGGTTCCTGAAGCAGCAAATCCTTAGCCTCAACTAAACACTCTGGTCTTAAGTCAATTTTGGACTTCTGGTCAATGTTGAAGAAAAAGAACAAAATACATTAACATGAATGAATCCTCAAAACACCATGTTGAAGAGATGTTTTATGATTTCTTGGATTCCTCAGGAACAAGTCTCCCTTTAAAGCACACATACACTGGGCCGGCTGAGCGGCGCATTGGTTAAGCGCTGGCTTGGGAAGCCAGCGGCCCCAGTTCGGGTCCTACATATGAGGGCCAGTGACACTGTCCTCAAAAAAAAAACAAAAAAACACATGTACACTAAACCTTGATGCCCCTTTTCAGGACTATGTCACATAAGAAAACACCACCACCACCAGGTTTTCTCAACTTTCTTCAGAGCTCTTATTACTTCCTGAACTTATTTACTGCTATGCTATTGCTTGTTTACTTATTATGTCTCTTCCTTCATTAGAACATAAGCTCCATGTCTGTCTTGATCAACACAGCATACAGGGCCTGAGCACTTGGTATTTGTTAAAAGACTCTCAGAATAAAAGGCACCTCTTTAAATTGAGTTAAGTAGTATGGGAAAATAAACTCACCCATGGCTGTATGTTTCTCTTATTATCACAGACTCGTATAACCTTTTTGTCCCAGCAGTTGGCAGAGGAAAGAGTACTGAACTAGGTCATGGGTTCTAATCCCAGGACTACCACACTGGCCATTTAGCCTCTATTTCAGGCACCTATAAAATGAGGATGACAGCAGTACTCGTCTAATTTATCTCAAGGGCTTATACACAGAGAAACCCCATGAAAAGCATAACGAATATGTAAGTATAATTGTTACTAAGTATTTTTTTCATAAGAAGTGATTACTAATGTTATGTCAAATAAGTTACTGACATTTGTCTTATAACTTTTTCACAGTTACATAGTCCATAAACTCAGTGATATCTGTACACATTACTAAAATCTTACTCGTTCAATAAACATTTCTGTGTATCAACTGCTCCCACTCTGAAGCTCACTTCAGAAAACCAGTATTTCTGTAACTTGCTCTGGAAGGATTTACTGGCTCTAGAAAAGACATGCAATACATGAGATTCAGAATCATGAAATGATCTACTATCCTGACTGATGAAAGCACAAAAATGCGAAATGGATCCAAGTGAGAGTGTAGCCTGGCCTGCTCTAAACACGAAGAGATTTTACCTAAATCTAGAAAGAAGCACCTTTGTGTTCTTTGATCACAGCTCAGATTTTCACAAATAGAAACAGGAATGAGCAGATACTTTGCCAAAGGCTAGATTTCCAAAGGCTGGTTGTTAACGCCAGATAGTAGAGTGGTGGTGAAGGCCCTGACACTCCACAGAGACAAGATACTTAAATACCAAACATCACCCTGATAACCAACTTCCCCTTTATTCTAACTTTATTTCTTCATAAAGTATCCAAGGAGAAATAGGTCACAAATCAGCCTGTTATTACCATTGTCTTTTTATGACTCTTCTCCATCTTTAACAGTGACTGCAGAAACAACTGTACCAGAACTGGGTCCATTGGGAGGTATATATACCTTAGTTGCTGAAACCCAGCAGAATCTCAACCTGAGAACACCCCTTCCTATTGCCTCTGTCACTTGCAACCCTACCTGGCACTCTTCCCCTAGGCTCCCTATGAAAACATACATGGCAGCCCTGGGAATAGGATTAAACTTGTCCAGCTGCATCCAGTGCAAAGACTGTGGGGAAGAAGACAAGGCCCTAAGATCACATGGGGAAAAAGGGGACATGGCAGCAAGAGTCAGACAGGAATCAGGAACAAGGGTGGCCACATACTCGTAAGTCTGCTTAGAGGCTTCCTGGTTAAACAGAAGCAGTTTGCAAATAATAGTCTGAAGGTCTGAGGTCATGTAGCTCACTCTTAGCTAGTAGAGGGCGGACTTTCCTGCAATGCTCCTCATTCCATTTCTTTTCCATTCACACTGCTCCAGCTTTGTCCCTCGTTATCTTGTTGAGTTCCTCAAATATCTCACTCCTGATAACTCAGACCTTGTTTTAGTTATTTATGGGTCTATGGACCTCCCACACCAGACTGTATATCCTTAACCCACCTGAAACCTCTCTAGGGTTGGTCAAGTTCCTTGCCCACATTTGGTGGGCAGCACATTTGTGTTGATTTTATTTAAAAAAGAGGTAGGGCAAGGGAAGGGGGAAAATGGGAGAACTGGGATGAATGAAGCAAAAGAAACTTCACTGGCCTACCCTCAGGATTTTCCTGAAGCCATAAAGCACAGTTGAGAAGTGGGCGGAGTCAGAGACTTAGAGAAGAGAGATTCCTGAAGCATTGGGCAAAGGAAGAGTAAACATTGATGTAGGAACGGGTAGGAGAAGGGAAAACAAAGATTTGGGGTATGAGGTATTGTCACTATAGTCAAAAAAAAAAAAAAAAAGGAAACGAGAAGGAAAACTGTAGGAGATGAAGAAAAGAGGAAAAAGGCTTAAAGTGGATAACATTAAACTGTAAACACATATCAAAGATTTATGACAATGTAAAGGAAGACCTGATTGGAAAGAGAGTAGGGGGAAAATGGAGATGGGCTTAATTTTATAAGTTAAAACCTGAGAAAATAATGCTTGCCCAGTTTTAAGTTACATAATAGCTTGCAAGGAAAATAAAAACCATCTATCCTTCTGCAATACAATGTAATGACGTCTGCCTGGCAGAGATCTAACCGAAGAGCTCTGGAAAGGCAGGTTCACAGTATATACTTGCACTAGCACTTGCCGGAAGGGGCACTAAACAGGGCCAGCTCAGGCTAGCATGGCCCTCAGGCCTCCTCAGGGGGTTCACCCATCTCTGCGCCTTAAAGGAGAAACCAGTTATCTTTTTTTTTTGCATCCTACCACAATGACAACACTCAAGAGGTCCTTGATTGTACTGATGACTCACTGGAGGCTTTGCTAGCTTTGATTTTGTCAGTCCAGATGCCCTGAGATGTGGGCACCAAGAAAGAGCTGCTGCTTCTGATGCCTCAGACACCTCGGCCAGAAGACTGACAACACTAACCATAAATGAGCAGTCCCCAAATCCCAAACCATGTGACCCATGTGATTCTCTCTTCTTCCCCAAGATCCCACGTATGCGATCCGCTTTTCATACTGCTCATATGTATACCTTTCCTAGCTCCCCCATTAAATCACAAGCAGCTTGGCAGCATGGAGTCACCCTTGGTTTGTTTTTGATATCCCATTGTGAATACTGGCCAAAATGAATGTTTTATGTGACAAGTCAAACAAGCCTATAATAAAAACTAAGTATCCCTCTAGGCTACAAACTGAAGCAGGAGAGAAATCCTGAATCATCAATCCCCCCTCCTCTGAGTCCTGATATTAACACTGATGCTCCGTATGGTTACTAAGTAACTCATACAACCCTTCTGGCATGTTTTTGCTGTAAAAAATTCATAAAGTATTACTCTAAAGCATAAAATGGGCTTTCCAGAATTTTTATACATACATACATATGTACATACATACTTACAAACACATGACGTGTTTGTTAAATGAAACAATGATATAATGAACTCCCATAAATCCACCATTTAGGTTCAGAAATAGAACATTACTAATGTTAAAACTCCTCAGTGGAATATGTTCTTAAACATTTAATTTTTCCAACCATTTTTACTCACCACTACTATTCTCCAGTCATGCCAAACTATGGGTTTGCTATACCCTGGAAAAGCCCTGCTGCCTCACGCTTCTGTGCCTTTGGTTTAGCTACTTCCTCCATCTGGAATGCAATCCCTCCTTTCTTTCAGCCAGCAGACTCCTATCAATCCTTCATATCTGTGTTAAAGTGCCGCCTCCTCTAGGAAGCCTTTCCTGACTTCTCATCATCATTTGGCACTCCATTCTCAATGTCCCCATTACCTCATGTAATCGTCCACTAGAATCCTTATCCCACTGAATGATGACTTTGTATACCTGTCTGCCCCTAGAGACTATGAGAGGAGGGGCGCATCTGCTTCATCTTTGTCTCTTCAGCACTTAACACAGGGCCTGCCTATAATAATTTCTTAATCAAGTTTTGTGATATGAATATTCTTGGCCTCAGATATTACACTCTAAGAAGTCAGACTAAAGGAAATGGTGGAAAGAGGCTCGCAGAATCTTCTGAAAGCGTCTATAATTTCTAGAAATAAAGAAAGACGTAAGCAACATTAGACCGCTGAGTTATATAGGAAAATCTTGGTGTGACAGAAAGAAAAAGAGCCAGGAATTTAGTGGGTAGAGGAAGTAACCAAACATCCTTTCCTCTCCCCCGCACACAATCCCATACCGCAATCCCTTCATAGTTCATGTGTTCAGAGCAGAAGTTACCTACCCCTCACTTCCAGGACCCAGAGCCCCACTCCCAACCCTATCAAAACTCCTCACTTCAAAGGCAAAAGTGCTATGACCAGCATTTCCACCAGTCACCCACTGGAGCAGCAAAGCGGGCAGCAGATGGAAAGGAAGGTAAGCCAGACGTTAGAGCAGGGAGAGGGGGCACACTAAAATGGAAGGAAAGAGAAAAGAAGGGATGGGGGTGACCACACGGTGAATTCTGGGTAGGGATGGTGAAGAGGGAAGTGTCTCATGCTCCTGCTGTATGCTACAGCTGAGCAAAACGACCGGCCTCATGATACTTGACAAAGGTTATGAGCAATGAGAGCTAACATTTACTGAGCACTTTCTCTGTGTCAGTAGAGGCCTAGGTATTATACATATATAGTTCCATTCCCTTATCACCATAACCCTATCACTAACCCATTTTAACAGATATTGAGGCTTAGACCTTAAAAGTGGTAGAACTGGAGGTTTAATCTATGGCTACTCTAAAAGCCAAATGCTCTCTCCACTCTACCAACTTCCTCTTTATTAAAAAAAACAGTAGACTTCATGAAACAGAAACTCCCTCCTTCATTCCAAAAATGTTCCTCTTGGTATCATAATAAAAACAGCTATTTCACTGGTTCGTGGCATCAGGTGAGAGTTAAAAATGTCTCATCTAAGACCATGTATCAAAACCACGGCAATCAGCCTGGGTTCCATCCTGCAATATTCTAGTTGGCTCTGACCACAGAAATGAGTTTAGGGAATAACAGCAAAAAATCTAATGATGCCAAGAACTAAAATTGTAATAAATGAATGATTTATTACTCCTATAAACAAACAAAGTGATAGGGTTAATTTAAGACTTTTAATTTCTTTGTAACTCTTGAAGTTATCCTGCGTGCACATGGTTTAAAAGTAAACCAAGTTAAGTCAGCTCCCAGCAGGCACTGAAATTATTTTAAATTTATGAAGAAAAGAAGAACTTTATGTTTTGTCACCATCAAAGAACAAAAATTAAATAACCTTATTTCTCTGGAATTGTATGTGAGATGGCAGAGCTTTGGAATGAATATTTTTAGATACTGCAGTTCTGTAATATTCCTATGGATTATTTTTAGAACTAGGTCTCACTTTATAAGCACAGTCTCAATATACACATCAAGAAAAACTACTATTTTCATCTACAATTAGCTATTGAGTACTTAAGGATAAATTACAGAATTCTAAGTGAAATAATCTAAAGTAAAACAGAATCACCAACAAAGAAAGGAATCATGTTGATCATTTTTATCACAATGCTTTTTGTTTGATTGGGATGAAGAAAGCTCTTAACTTTCCTTTACTTAACTCTTGCAATATTCTTTACAATTGTTATTACTAAGGTAGTCCCTCACTCAACAAACAATATCTAAGACAGGTTAAATAACTGGCCCCAAAGCCACTTAGCTAATAAATGACAGAGGCAGGATTCAAACCCAAGACAATCTCTGACTTCAAAATGCTTAGGATGTACCGTATTAGGAAGAATAAAAGAAATAATCCTAAAGATTCACTTTCTCCTGATTACAACCCAAGTTGCCCAATTAAGCAGAACTCACACTTTCCTACCATTTTCAACACTTGCTCCTAATTTAGAGAGAAGTATAAAAAAGGGTCATGTTAAATAGGTACAGGCTTCTGCTATAGATATTTTCTTCCTGTGCTGAATATCTATCACTCTGATAAATGACTTGGTGTTAAAAAAATCATGGATAATTTTTAAACCTTAAATAAAATGTTTCAACATGGTAAATTTTAAAGAAATCAGACAACATATACATTGTATGAGACAACATAGGTAAGCAGGCACCAAGATGTAGGTCCTCTCTGTAACAGGTGACTCCCTTTGTTTTGCTCCCAACTTTGGGGACAGAGCTCTGGCTGAGATCAGGGTCTGGCACACATAACAGTTCTCTCATGACTGGCCCCTGCCAATTTCTCCATTCTCATCTCTCACCATTCGTGGCTTGCACATGAACCTCTAACATCTGCAAACAACTGGTTCCCTTTTATCTCCTTGTTTTACTCGCATTCTCCCCAAGCCTGGCAAACCCTTTCCCATCCTCATCACCCATTTAGTGTTTAGTTGTCCTTTAAGAGCCCATCTTTCGGCAACATTTGATCACTGATCTTAACAACCTACCTGGAACACTCTGCTTGGCTTCTGAGACACTCCATCCTCATGGTTCCCTCTTACCCCTCAAATCACTCCTTCTCCGTTTCTTGGGCCAGGTACACCTTCTCTGTCTGACCTCTAAATGTAGAAATTGCCCAGAACTCAGATGAGCCTCTTCTCTCTTCTAATATAACATTAAGAGTCTGGGCTATGCTGTTTCCCTGCTCTGTGGATTTCCTGTGCCTCATCTACAATGAGAGTAATAATGATGCCTACAACACTGAGTTCACATGAGGATTAAATCAGTTAATATATGTATTCAGAGCAGTGCTTGGCACATAGAAAGCAGTCAGTACATATTAGTCATCCTCATTCATATTAACATTATGATTGTGATTAGAGATCACTATTGTTATTTTCATATTAACATTATATCCCACCCTCATGAGTTCAAATACGAATTTTTCTCAAATTTCTATCTCTAGCCCAGAACTTTCTATTGAACTCCAGACCCAAAGACTCACATAACTATCTAAGATGTCTATTTAGGTGTCTCATACACATCTTAAATTTAAGTCCAAAACAGAACTCTTCTCCCATCGCCTTTTAAACCTGTCCTTCCAGCAGTATCCCCATGTCAGTAACAGGCATACTCTACCCAGCTCTTGGGAGGACACTGGTCATTAGCACCACCCTCTCCTGGACTCCTATATCAAACCCAACACTAAGTCCTACCTCCAATATATGGTACCTTTGGTCCACCTCTCTCAACCTCCATGGCCATCCCCCAAATCACAGCACCATCATATCTCACCTTGATGCTTCAAATAGCTCTATATCAAGTTTTCCCTTCCTTACTCTATTCAGCTGTCAGAATGTTCTTTTTGAAATGGAAAAGAATCTGATGATGTTTTCCCCTTGCTTAAAACCCTTAGTGACTTGGAATAAAACATTCACATAACCTCCTAAAGCCTTGCCTTACTTGGCATCTGCTTCCATCAAGTCCGGCAGAACCAGGCTCATCTCATGACATGGCGCACTACCCCTACTGCTTAGCTCTCTCTCCACCCCACCAAGGGCCATCTGCACTGGTTTCCTTCAACTACTTAAACAATCTGTGCAGCCTCAAGCCTCGAGACCTTCTCTCATACTTTCTCTTGGCCTAGAATCCTTAGCCTCACTGTTAGTGTTACTGATTCCTGCTTATCTTTCATATCTCAGCTTTGAATGTCTGTTATTTGGAGAGATCCTCCCTGACCTATCCATGTAAATAAAGCCCCTCTGTTATGATTTCTCAGATAATCCTGTACTTTTCTTACTATAAAGGCCATGAGGACAGGAACTATGTGTCTCTTGCTCAAAATTGATGCCTAGGGCTAAACATAGGGTATGATCTACAATAGGTGCCCTATAACTATCTACTGAATAAACAAATGTCCTATTTCATCAAATCTAAGATACCATCAATGGTAAAAGTTGCATTCGTAATGAGAAAAAAAACAATGTGCATGTCAGAATTGAATAAATACAGCAGGTCATTATTGTACACATTGTTTTTAGCCATATCTCTGACTCTATTTTGTCTCTGCATTTTTTCCCTTCTTTTCTTTTACTTTTTAAACTTTTGTCTAAAAGAGACGTATAGCCTTTCTTGAAGAAAGCAGAATTAAAAAAATACAACAGCTTATTTTAAAAACTCAGTTTAGTGTTAAAACTTCCAGAAAGCCTTCCTTGACAACCATGTTTAGGTAGGGGCTCCTGTTTGGATCTTCCATAACACCTGGCTTGTCTCTCTATTCACTTGCCACATTCCATTAATATTATCTTCTCACAGGTGTAGCTCTGTAACTAAACTGCGACCTCCTTGAGGACAAGATCTATGATTGATAAATTGGCATAACCCCCACACCTGGCTAGTGCTTAGCAGAGTGGATTTTCAAGAGATGTATGCTGAATGAGTGAACTATTCAGTGGGTTAGTCTTTAGGAGCCTCTGGACTTGAAATGTGAAGGAAAGCGATGCTAAAACAGAAAGCCAGTCAAGGCAGAAGCCATAGAAGAGAACTGAACATAATTTAATTAGCTACCTAACGCAAGCATGAGTGAAAAGCAGTAATCCAGTCATCCACACTTAAAAATACAAGCCTGGAATGCCCAAAAGAAACAGAATTTCCTAACAGGAGGTTCTTTTAAGGATGATGAACAGAACATGCATAAACATGAAGAGCCTTGAGGTTAGTAAAACATATTCATATTTATTTTTAAATCTGATGTGCTACCTATTTCTCTGATCATGGCTTGGGTAGACTTTTGATCAACAGAATCCTTATAAAAAACCCACAATTTCTACTTTGTAGCATTAGTATTTTTAAGTTCATATATAACAGGTTAAGTTAATAACATAAGGCTGCAGTGTTCATTTGATAAACTGAAAGCACGACTAGATGCACGCTGAGTACCAGAGGCAGGTGACCCCAGAGTTACCCTAAAGGAAGAGGAGAACAACAGAAGTGGTGTTGGACCCAAGCTCTGTTGGCCACGCTTGCACCTTGATCATGGTAAGACAATGACTAGAGAACCAAGAAGCAGAAATAGTTAGATATTATGGAGATTATGGAACTCGGACTCAGCATTGCTGAACTTCTAGAAAGACCAAGAGTATACTCTTCTTTCCTTAATTGTGACAGCCCTAGATGCTAAATGGTATTACTGAATTGATAAAGATCATCTGAATTGGTTGGCTGGGAGTTCTCAATAGGAGTGAGAGGAATTGACAGGACAATGGGGAGGGGGAATAAGAGAAAGATCAAAATCAACTGTCACTATTTTAGGTTGTAAAAATCTCATAGTTCACGAAATAAAAGATATTTGTTCTTGAGCAAGAGTTACTTCAATTGTATATGCTGAGAGAATATTTTGAAAAACAAATGCAGCACAAAGAAGCAGAGGCTCTGAGAGAACATGTGCCTCAGCCTTTTCCTTAGATATCAAGCTAGTGTCCCGACACTGACTTTACAACATCCTTTTCTAGAAGCCCAAAATGGATTTTTCTGGAAATAAAGAGTTTCATTTTGTCTGTGATGACTGAGGAAAATATTATTATTTCCTTCTATCCTTCTATAGCGGCTTCTCACATAAAAAAAAAAAAGAATCCGTGAATTTATGTATTTTTTCTTATACATAAAAAAACCCAAAATTTTTAAACATTGCAAAATTATCACACCTAAAATTGCTATCATTTTTTAATTATTATACATAGAGTTCGTTTCCTCTTACTCATTTTCCCCCTAATTTTCTTAGGTATTTAAGCTTCCATTATAGGCAATTTCATTGGTATATTAGTGTGCTTCATACAAAACAGGTTCTGTTTTGCTAGCTCACTCTATAGCCTTCATAAAAGCTTCTCTAAATTTATTTTATTTTCAATCTGTATGTGGGGTAATCGGCTTCTTCTATTTACTACCCACTGTCTAAAAGCATTTCCTTTTATTTGACATGTAATTACTTCTTTGAAGCTTCAAGAGATGCTTCTTACTCATATGGCAAATAAGGCCACGTTGCTCTTCATGTGCTTCCTAGCTTTCTGAGATTCCACCAAATAAAAAGTTCATTCTTTATCCTCCCAGATCGAAGAGTCAGGTTTTTTGAATAGTGCTTCACATCCTCTTACTCATTCTGGCTTATTTTTAATCTCTCTGAATTTCAATTTTCTCAGTTACAAAATAAAGCAAATCGTATAGAATCAAGAGTCAAAGTCCAGAGTATGTGCTCTGGAGTCAGACAGATCCAGTGGTTCCAATACTTTCCAATTGAATGACCTTGAGCAAACTACCCAACTTCTTTCCTCAAGGTCCTCAATCATAAAACTGGTTATTGGGCCGGCTCAGTGGTGCAGTGGTTAAGTGCTGGTTTGGGAAGCCAGCGGCCCCAGTTCGGGTCCCACATATGAGGGCCAGTTACCACACTGCCCTCTAAATAAATAAATAAATTTTTTAAATAAATAAATAAAATAAAACTGGTTATTAATAATACCTATGTCAGAAAGCTGTTATGCAGATAAATGAGATAGAGTTTAAAGACCATTATGTTATACTGTCATCACCCCTACCCACTACAACCACAGATTTAAGAATGCCATTGTGCTCAATCTGAAATCCTTGACTATATTCTACAATGCACTGTGCGATTGCGCCCCTGCCCTCGGGTTTAAAATCACCTGACTGGGTATTGGCCCTTCCCCTGAGCGCTGGCTGTGCCGGCCTCTGTTGTTCTTAGGATACCCCAAACTCTTTCTGACTTCAAGACTGTTACTGTGCCCTCTGCCTAGAGTACCCTCCACTCATCCTCGGTGCCTTCTTCATATCTCAGTTCAGATGTCTCCTCAGAAACATCCTCCCTAGCCACCCTATAAATTGCTTTGTTTACTTGGGATTATCTGTCTCCCCAATTAGCCTGAAAGCCATGTTAGAGCACAGATCTAGACCACTAGTTCCAGAACCTAGAACAATGCCTGGCAAGTAGAAGGTACTCAATAAATATGTGTGGAATCAAAAAGCTTAGCATGGTGTTTAGCCAGCTGAAAAAACAGGT
This sequence comes from Aselliscus stoliczkanus, assembly GCA_033961575.1. NCBI lineage: Eukaryota > Metazoa > Chordata > Mammalia > Chiroptera > Hipposideridae > Aselliscus > Aselliscus stoliczkanus. The sequence goes on from CM066732.1 coordinate 104,685,695, forward strand.
TAGGACCAGATATGAAGGCCCTCACATGCCATGTTATGCAGTTTGGCCTTTATACTGCAGATAGGGATTCCTCAAAGGCTTTTCAGTGGGGTAATGACTGACCAGATGTCTCTAATAGCCTACTTCTCATCGGCGGTTCTTGCATCATAATCAGAAGTGGATCGTGTACAACCTCTGCTTGTATCTAGGAAATTTTGATTAGTTGTTCTCCCCCCAGCCATGTGTATACTGTGTCACAGTCTGTAGATAGGATTTACCTAATACCCACATAATTGCTTCCAAAATGCCATTCATATTAGGCAAATAAGACTTGCATTGGAGTGATGGGAGTCAGTTTCACCAAAGGGCAGGAGCTGGGAGGGCAGTTCAGCTGCTATTGCCTCATGAATGGTGGAACAGGGGAGATGTCTTGGCCTGGAAACAAGAGCCGTGGCTGTAGGGTCGGGTGTGGGGGCAAAGGAGAGAGCCTGTAATGACCTAGGTTTCAGAGGGCAGATGAGCAGGACAGCTTGCAGGCTGGTTCAGTCACCTGAGGAAAAGATCCCAGATGGAAGCATTGACCCCTGTGCTAAAGGCTGCTTCCTTATCTCATCCACTGCTCCTCTGTAGCTGAATTTTAGCTGGGAAAAGCAGCTATGAAAGTTGACTTAGACCCTATTTTTGGAAAAAAGCCTGGCTCAGAAAATTAAAAACTCTGGGTGGGAAAATACATCATAAATAAAGTCAAAACACAAATTGGTGACAAAAAAAATAATGTATAAAGAGCTCCTACAAATTAATAAGAAAAAGATAAACAACCCAGTAGCAAAATAGGTAAAAGAAAATAACAGGCAACTCAGAGAAACAGCACTAATAAAAAAAAAAAATTAAACATAAAAAAAGATGTTCAATCTCACTAATAATTAAGGAAATGTACATTTAATATTTGGTATATTGGTATAGTGATAGAAGGAGAACTGACTCAGGGTGGTGAACACACAATGCAATATATAAATGATGTATCATAGAAAGGTACACTTGAAATCTGTGTAATTTTACTAACCAATGTCACCCCAATAAATGTAATAAAAAAGATTTGCATATTGGATTTAAAAACATTTAAAGGGTTGATAATAACATGTACTGGGAAGAAAGTGGAAAATCAGGCATTTTCATGTCTGGGAGATCGGATAAACAAACACAAACTTTTTAGATTGTAATTTGATCATTTCTTTTACAATGCAAAATGTATATTTCAGGGACGCATGCATACCAAGCTGGCAGGAGGGCAGACTTGATTTTGTACTTTATGTATTCTTATATTTTAAATTTTTGGTAAGTATTGTTTTATAATAAAACCAAAAGTTTTTAAAATATGCATATCCTTGACTCAGAAAGTCTATATCTAGGAATTTTCCCCATGGATACCAAAAACACAAATAATTACAGTTGAACTTGAACAATATAAGTTTGAACTGTGCAGGGGTCAAATATATTTCCAAAATACTATGCCCCATTGTTTGTAAAAGTAAAACTTTAGAAAGGACACAAAGGTTTTAGATAGATAGATAGATCTATATATAGATATAGATATAGATATAACTATGGTAAGATATAGTTAACAGATTATGGTACAGCTATACAAAAGAATATTTAAAAAAATAAGGTAGGGGGCTGGCCGAGTGGCACAGTGGTTAAGAGCTGGCTTGGGATGCCAGCAGCCCCGGTTCAGATCCCACATGAGGGCCAGTGACACTGCCCTCTAAAAAAATAAAATAAAATAAGGTAGGTCTATATGTATTGACATAGAAAGATACTGTTAATTGAAAAAGGGCAACAGTATCATCTTATGATTTTATTTTTGTTCAATATATATTTTTTGATCCAGATAATAGATCCAGTGGCTTGACAGTCAATGATTTTCATTAATGAGTTCCACTCTGTGAAAAACACTGAAAGTCTGTGGCATCTGAACATTTATCCTTTGCCCAGTCATGAATGAGTGACACTCTATGAGGACCTCTCTGGGGAAGGGAGACCAGAGCTGGACAGTGGGCCTGGCCCTGCCCTGGACTCCCGATCTTTGCTCTTCTCCATTAGTCTGTGTGCACACTCCTGAAGAGTATAAATAAATAAATAAATAAATAAATAAATAAATAAATCTTCCTTTATAGGTGAGAGCTCTGAAAGAAAGCCCCCGGTTTCCACCTGGAATGAAAGTGAAAATGATGTAAAGAGGTCCCAGAAAGTTACTGTTCTAACCATACACTGTCTCCTCTACCCCAACCCCCACATCCTAGCCCAGCCTTGGCCTACAAAGTCGCTGGCCCCTCCCTTTCAGCTTCATCTCTCATCACATTGCCCCCTTGATTTTGTTGTACTCCAACCCCACTGGCCTTCTTTCAGCTCCTCAAAGGTGCCAGACTCTCCCCACCACAGGACTTCTTGCAATCCATGCCCTTTACTAGCAACTCTACTCTCCTCCCCTCATTAATAATTAGGCTTCTTTCAAACCTCAGCTTGGCCTATACCCTTTCAGAGAGGCACCCCTGATGGATCAGCTCCTGCTGCTCTGGGTGCCTTCACAGCACTATGAATCTCCCCTTGTTGGTACTTAGCACAGCTATGACATGACATTTGTCACTCTCCTCCCAGTAAGCTCCATCACATCTATTTTTCTCACTGTTGCATCTCTACTACCTAGAGCAGTGCCTGGCACAGGAATGAACAGTATGTGTATATATATGCATGATTATGGATAACATAGTATATGAAAAATTACCACCAGCAATGAACAAGTGAAATTTGAAATTAAAAACAATACCATTTACATTAGCATCCCCCCAAAATGAAATAGTTAGGTATAAATCTAACAAAATAAGCACAAGATTTATGAGTATATGAGGAAACTACAAAATTCTGATGAATGAAATCAAGTAAGAACTAAATAAGTAGAGAGATATTCCATGTTCATGATTAGGCAGTCTTAGTGTTGTCAAGATATCAGTTCTTCCCAACTTGACCTATAGATTCATTGTAATCCCAATCAAAATCCCAGCAAGTTATTTTATAGCTATCTACAAACTGATTCCAAAACTTATATGGAGAGGCAAAAGACCCAGAATAGCCAGCACAATATTGGAGAACAAAGTTGGAGGACTGACTCCATCTGACTTTAAGACCTACGATAAAGCTACAGTAATCAAGACAGTGTGGTATTGGTGAAAGAAGGAACAGAATAGAGAGACCAAAAATAGATCTACATAGGGCCGGCCAAGTGGTGCGGTGATTAAGCGCTGGTTTGGGAGGCCAGCGGCCCCGGTTCGGGTCCCCCATGTGAGGGCCAGTGACACTGCCCTCAAAAAAAAAAAAATAGATCTACATATAGTCAACTGATCTTTGACAAAGGAGCAAAGGTAATACAATGGAGGAAAGATAGTCTTTCCAATAAATGGTGCTGGAGTAACAAGACATCCACATGCAAAAAGAAAAAAAAAAAAGACATGCATCCAAATACAGACCTTATATACCCTTCAGAAAAATTAACTCAATGGACCATAGGCCTAAAATGTAAAATGCAATTCCTAGAAGATAACATAGGAGAAGACTAGATGACTTTGGGTATGGCGTTGCCTTTTTTAGATAAGACACAGAAGTTATGATTCATGAAAGAAATAATTGATAAGCTGAACGTCACTAAATCAAAAACCTCTGCTCTGGGGCCGGCCGAGTGGCGCATTGGTTAAGCGCTGGTTTTGGGATGCCAGCGGCCCCGGTTCGGATCCCACATGAGGGCCAGTGCCACTGCCCTCTACAGCTAACAACAGCTCCACCTGGAGCTGGGCTGTGCGAGCCCCGGTGATGGTGTGGGCTGCAGCCCCTGCTGCAGTGGGCTGCCATGGGCTGCAGTGAGTGGCCCGCAGCCAAGCGTGAGCGGCCAATAGCCGCGGTGAGCGACATCCAGGGGCCAGCGACCGATCTGCCTCATCCGGGAAGAACGCAATGACGATACCAACAATGAAGCAACATCCTCCGCAACTAGACTGAAGAACAAAAAGACAGCAACTTGTCTGTTCCCCTTCCCCGATTCCCCAATGCTGTTCCCCTCTGCCAATTCCCCAATAAAATCTTTAAAAAAAAAAAAAAAAAAAAAAAACCTCTGCTCTGTAAAAGACAATGTCAAGAGAAAGAAAAGACAAGTCACAGACTGGGAGAAAATATTTGTGAAGACATATCTGATACAGGGCTATTTTCCAAAATAGACAAAAAACTCTTAAAACTCAACAATAAGAAAACAACCAACCTAATTTTTAAAATGGGCCAGACACCTCACCAAAGGAGATAAACAAATGGCAAACAAATATATGAAAAGATTACTCCACATTATATATCGTCAGGGAAATGCAAATTAAGGCTTCAATGAGACACCACTATATACCTATCAACATGGCCAAAATCTGGAACACTGACACCAAATGCTGGCGAGGATGTGGAGCAACAGAAACTCTCATTCATTGCTGGTGGGAATGTGAAATAGCACAGCCACTTTGAAAGATAGTCTGATAGTTTCTTACAAAACTAAACATACTCTTACTATATAATCCAACAATCGCACTCCTTGGTATGATTCAACCCAAAGGAGTTGGAAACTTCTGTCCACACAAAAACCTGCACACAGATGTTCACAGAAGCTTTACTCATCATTGCCGAAACTTGGAAGCAACCAAGATGTCCTCCAGTAGGTGAATGGATAAATAAACTGTGGGACATCTAGACATTCAATGCTAAAAAGAAATGAGTTATCAAGCTGTGAAAAGATATGTGGGAGCCTACAACGGTTAGATACTGTATAATTCCAACTATATGACATTTTGGAAAAGGCAAAACTATAGAGACAATGGAAAGATCAGTGGTTTCCAGGGATGAAGACAGGGGAGAGAGATGAAATAGGCAGAGCACAGAGGATTTTTAGGGCAGTGAAGAAATTCTGTATGATACCATAATGATGGCTACATGTGTATACATTTGTCCAAACCCATAAAATGTATAACACCAAGAATGGACTTCGGATGAGTATGAAGTGTCAGTGTAGGTTCTTCAATTCTAACAAACATAACACTCTGGTGGGGAGATGCTGATAATGAGGGGGTTGTGCTTGTGTGGGGCAGGAGGTATGTGAGAAATTGAGAAATCTCTGTACCTTCCCCTCAGTTGTGCTGTGAACACTACACTGCTCTTTAAAAAACAAGTCTTAAAAAAAAAAAAAAGTTATCCACTTTGTTCAAATTTGTAATTTTATATAAATGAGGCCTGTCTTTTTACATCAACTATAGTGTTAGCTCTAGTGATTATGACTGGAAAAAAATTGGTCCTTCTAATTTTTTACAGCATCTTTTTTATTTTCCATGTGTGAATGAAGAAATAAGAACTAAATACTAATCACCATAGAAATGTGATTGTCACATAACTACAGTCTTTAGCTAAAACTCAAAGAACCTCAATCACGTCATCTATAATTTGATCTATTTATATGCAGTGTTTAACCCATCCAGGAAACACCTGCAGAATTTAGGAAAACCCCTAACTCTTTCAAACTCCATTGAGAGTGTGAAACTTCAGAATCAGAAGAGAGCTTAAAGATGATCTGGTCCAAACATGTCATTCACAAGGAAACGTAACGCTCCAAGAGCAATACATCTAGACTGCAAAGCAAGCTCAGACCAGACAGCACCAAACACAGTACGCCCTGAGGCCCCTGCAGTCCTGAGGCCCTTTCTGGATCCCTCTGACTGACTGGCGCTTCTCTGTCTCTCTCTCTCTCTCTCTCTCTCTCTCTCTCTCTCTCTCTCTCTCTCTCTAACAGATCTGTAAGAAATTGTACAGCTGCACAGATGGCAAGAAGAAAGCAAAATCAAGAGTCAACTAAAATTTCACGTCATCATCGCACAGCTTGGTTTCCCCCACTTTTTCTCTAACAGAGAAATCTTCGTCCTTAGCATCATCTCCTAGCTTCAACCTTCAGCTGTGCCTCCAGCAGAAGCAAAATCTATAGCGCTACAATGTGCAAACCATAGATTCTTTCACATACAATTAAATCCACTTATCCAAATGTATGCATTCGTGCAACAAGTATTTCCTGACTGTATCAGGTGCAGGTCTGGGTCCTGGGATGCAGCATCTACACTGGCAGAAGGCTTATGCGTGGGTTCCTTTATAGACCTCCACTTAGGGTACTGGAGGGTCTGTGAGAGCCACGGCATTTGATGGTGTGCTGGACCACACCGTACATACTCACTGCATTAAGAGTCTTCATAATCATGTCCACTGACTAAATTCAGAGGTCAGGACTGGCACTAGAGTCAAGCACATTTATCCCCACTGCCAAAATCCCAGTCAGCCCTTCTACAGTAAAAACCAGATGGCGTGTCTCTAAGTCATGATTGATGTTGTTGCAACAGATGCTAGGTAGGAATGCCCTTGCTGGAGATTTGGGTAAACGACCTCTAGCAATGAAAAATGATGCTTAATACAACCATGGATTGGCTGGAGATTCTGTAAGATTTTCTATTTGACATTACACCATGACTGATTTTGTTTGGTTCCGCAAGTGTTTATTTATGTGTATATTCTATTATATGCACTGTTCTAAGAACTGCTGAAACAAAAATGAGTAAGAGATTGTCCCTCTCCAGAAGGGTCTGCTGTTGAGATGGAGAGATTTGGCAAGTCACTATGATGTGGTAAGTGTGGTGGTGGAGATGTGCACAAGGTGCCAGGGAGCCCAGGAAGCAAACCTCACTCAGCTTGGGCAATGCAATGGAGCACACGGTAGCTTCCCCAAGGAGGGAGTACCTGAATAGGGGGCTAGAAGGATTAATGGGAGTTAGCCAGGCAAATGGGGAAAGACTTTCTAGACAGAGACAACACAAATAAAGTCATAAAGATGTGAAACACAATGAAATATGTGTGAGGAATACTGAGCAGTTTAGAATCGCTATAACATGAAATGAGAGGCAGCCACAGAGACACCCGGAGCTCTGACCAGGAAGGACCTGGCACATAGTAGGTGTTCAATAAATACTTGTTTGAGAAAAGGATTGGCTAGCGCTTTCATCAAGGAAAAGGTATGAGCCTATGGTTATGCATGTGGGGCATATATTGTTAGTAGAAACAAAATGTAATACATCAGTAGAATTATAAGAGCATGACGCAGTCAGCAAGAACATGGCTCACTCAGCATGATACTTGGAGATGCAGGCATAATAAAGAGGAAGTGGCTCAGCGGATTTGATATCCTTGTGACCACAAGAGAGGAAAGAGCTGGGGTGGGGTCTGCACAGAAGACACAGGCTGGAATCACATGGAAAAAGATCAAAAGGGATGCTCAGGCTCTCTGATAACTTCCTGGATATAGCAGCCATCTCTTTTTTCTTCAACCTGTCTAGACACAACCAATATAAATAAACCAGGTATTTGTGACTCCACCTGTCTTTCCTCATGGCCTCACATGGAGGAAAATCTGAACTGGGAAGCGAACTCTTTATCCTGGTGGTTGTTTTCTGTAAGTGGACTTGAGTTTTTCACTGCTGCTGAAGAGGGAAGAGGATACCCAGAGCTGGGAGAAAAGGACCCATACTCTAACAACCGCCCATTGAAACACACAGGAACTCCTGCCCAGAGTAGATTTTCAATAAGTATAAGGCGCGATGAGGTTAATAATGGAGGCGGACCCCATAACTACTGCTCATAAATTCTAAAAGCTTTTCATCACATTCACACCAAAAACAACTCAACAAGGTGAAATTTATCCTTTTGATATCTCTAACACTGGTGTTCTGTTCATAATGTATCTTTCTTTTTAAAGTGAGGCTGTGAATGTACGGGGGCAGGGGTATATGAAAACTCTCTGTACTTTCTGCTCAATTTTGCTGTGAACCTAAAACTGCTCTAAAGTATGAAGTCTGTTTAAAAAAAGAAAAAAAAAGTGAAGCTTGTCCATTAGTATAGAAGTCGAAGCGGCTCAAGGCTCGGAGCCTGACGTCCATGTTCCTGGCCTGGAATTGGTACTCTGACCCTGACACCCCTGGACCACCCACCTGCTTTTATTCCTCCAGCCATCTAAGGGTCTGTGATTGGGTTCCTATGATTACAAGGGGCTAACACTCAATTAAGCTTCTCCGGGTGAAAGATGCTAAGAGCACAGTTGAGAATACAGGAGGAAACTAAAGGATAAGGAACCAAAGGAGGACTGAATCTCACAGAGGCCAACAATTCAGCATGGTGTTGATTCCAAGGCAGGCCCAGGAAGCTCAGCAAGCAGGGATCTGTGGCCTTTCCGATGGACCACTGCTAATGGGGTCTTTATCATCCATGTCTTTACACCACTCTTCTCTGGTTTATCTTTTCTATACTCCTTGATTGAAGTTCCCAAAACAGAACACCCGAATGGCCAGGTGAAAAACTGCGGCCTCAGTTTAGACTGACCTTTTGAGATTCAGTCTCAAACATCACCGGCCCGCGCCAGCCTGTGAGTGAGCTATCACTGGGTCAGGGGCCCCCTAGCGTAGTCATTTTGGCCAGAGTGGCTATGTCATGTGGTTCCTCGGCACGAGCCCTGTGGGTAGGGACAGTCTACCTGAGAAGGGGCTGTAGGTATGGCGAACACTTAAGTTCATTTCTGATACACTGATGGCAGCAATGCCCCGGCAGGAGTCTCAGGAGTAAGATGGAAAAAGTGACATCTGGGTGGTACCAGAGACATAGCAATGTAAAAAGCATGTGTGCACCGTCTTTAGCAGCCAAGACACACCTCAGCTTTCCTGAAATATCCATTCCTTCCCCACCCACTCCAATTACATACTTTAGAAAAATATCTGCCCCTACTCTCCAATATCCTGCATTCTAAAGACATTTTAATTGAGCAAATGAGATCTTGAAAGACACAGTGGCAAGGATTTGAAGGTCCATTCCCAAACTAGATGAACCTTTTCCTTAGCTTATGTCTATGTTCACATTCTTATCATAGCCCGAACTGCGGTTCTTCAATTTTTATCATTATAACACAGGGGTTTGGAAGAACAGTCCGGTCTATACAGCTAATGCTACATCGTACAATGACTAGTTCGGAGGAAAAGCCCTGCTTCTGGCAGTGCTAATCCCTTCTTGGAGCTGCAGGCAGACCTCTCCCAATCAGAAAGCATCCAGTGTAGCTAGAGCTCTGGAAGCCCCCCTAGGAAGTCAGTCAGAACTAGGGACTGTTTTCTTTATCTCTCTTTAAAGATTTGTTAGTATACATTGGAATTGCTGACCTCTGAAACACAAACAAGTAGACCACAGTGGAAAGGTTGCTAATCTTTGCAGCCCCATTTTAAGAAAAATTAAAGTGACTAAATTTATTCACTAAATGACTATATAAGCAGAATCAAAAGTATTCTATGACAATTATAGGAAGTTGAACATTTTATAGGTGTGCCTTGCTTTTACACAATACACTTTCCTCAAAAATAAAGTCAAATTAGAATGCAAAGAACTGGCTCATAAGAGACCCTAGCTAATTTGGTAGCTACAGTAGAGAAAACACTAACACACACATACACACACTCCTTTTTTAAAAATAAGAATGTGGACCTGTTCCAGTATCTGGGAAGGGAGATGAATATTCATGGTGAAAACATTGTACTCTCCTAATTCTTTTTATGACCAGGAAAAGAGAGGGCAGGACATGACTTGAACCCTGACCACTGCTTCAGTTTTCACAGGCTGTCACAGATCTAAATATTTCAGTGATCATTCCATGAGATGCCATTAGAATACAGAGTGCATGTTTATGTTCCTCAACTGATAACTTTGTAGACACAGCCAAAAATTATAGATATTTCCTTATTCCTTCAAATATTTTCTGATTTAATAGTCTTTTTCCTTTGTTTTTTTTTTGAGGGTAGTGTCACTGGCCCTCATATGTGGGAGCCGAACCGGGGCCGCTGGCTTCCCAAGCCAGCTCTTAACCACCGCGCCACTCGGCCGGCCCCTTTAATAGTATTTTTTTAACTGAATTAACTGTTCTTTTGAATGATCATAATAAAAAAAGAGACTGAGTTGAGTAATTACAGAATCTTTCATAGCTAAAAAGTAACTAAGTGGGCCGGCCGAGTGGCGCATTGGTTAAGCGCTGGTTTTGGGATGCCAGCGGCCCCGGTTCGGATCCCACATGAGGGCCAGTGACACTGCCCTCTACAGCTAACAACAGCTCCACCTGGAGCTGGGCTGTGCGAGCCCAGGTGACGGTGTGGGCTGCAGCCCCTGCTGCAGTGGGCTGCCATAGGCTACAGTGAGTGGCCCACAGCCAGCGTGAGTGGCTGGCAGCCAAGCGTGAGCTGCCAATAGCCGCGGTGAGCGACATCCAGAGGCCAGCAACCAATCTGCCTCATCCGGGAAGAGCGCAATGACGATACCAACAGTGAAGCAACATCCTCCGCAACTAAACTGAAGAACAAAAAGACAGCAACTTGTCTGTGCCCCTTCCCCGATTCCCCAACGCTGTTCCCCTCCACCAATTCCCCAATAAAATCTTTAAAAAATAAAAAATAAAAATAAAATAAAATAAAAAGTAACTAAGTCACTAAAAATGATCTCCATTTCTAGTTGGTCTTCAACTGACAGAGAAGTTCCTAATACTTTAAATTACTCCTCTACTAATGACTTGTGAATGATAGAACACTGATCTTTAAAAGAGAATAAAAGATTTTGCTATGTAAAAAAATATTGTCAGGTGATGAATCATTTTGATGTTAACAAATATTTTGGGTATTGAATTTAAACAAAGTAGAGAACATTCACAAACACCATTGGACTTAAGGGGAACTCCTAGACAGTTCAAGTTTTCTGTCACATGAGTTAAGTAGCCTGTTTAAAAGAAGTCAGTTGATCTCTACATGAAACCTCTGATGAGATCATGAGATACTGAATATCTCGAATAACAAGGTCTCTTTCTAGAAATCTTGCCCTAGGTAGTACTGATCAATGTTACTGAAAGGAAATAAAAAGAAAAATATAAATCAGCATAATCTTTAAACGGTTTCTTTTTTTTTTAGATTTATTAAGATACTAACTATACCCATTTCTACTACACAAATGTAATTTTACTCACCACAGCCAGGAAGTGAAGTGGGTGGATGATTAAAAACAAACCAACTACTTTTGGTAAAAAAAGTCCCACAACTCTGAGGAGATAAGAATAAAGATTGTTGCTCTTGTTTTTAGCATTATGGTAATGCTAAATCATTAAATTTCTTAAATTTTTTTCTACAACAACAAGCAAACCTATTTGTTAGCTCTGAGTGTTCTTTTAAAAATACAATGGCAAATCATTTAGGCTGGACCTTAGAAGTGATTTCAACAGCCTGGGATTAAGCAACTATATAAAATTCTTTAAGTTGCTAATTATCACCATTAACAAGCAGTCAGGAGGATATGGTTCAAGCAGCACTTCCATGGTGCACTGTTTTTCATTTCTATTGTTTAAATCACATTCTTATTCTGTGAGGGTGGGAGTAGAGCCAGGAGGGCCCCAGGACAGTTTGTCCTCTGCTTGCCAGGTCCAGGCCTCTCTGCCTGTTCAAATGGCAAAAAAAAGGTCCAAGAACCATGGTGCATTTTAACCGGAACAGCCCTATCATTCAGCATTCTCATGTGTTTTACAGATGGAAAAACTGAGGCTGGGTGAGGTAAGGTAGCATGGCCAAGATGATGGTCTGTCTAGTCTATCTAGTTCAACGGCGGAGCCAGGATTTAACCCAGGAATGTCTAGCCCCAATTTTCTCTCTCCATGACACTGTGCTATAATTTTCTTATTCAAAACTCAGCTCAAATTTCACCTTCTTAGAGAGGCCATCCTTTTAAATTAGTAGTTTTATTTTCTTCACATTTTGAAAGGTATTGGACCCATTAATAAATCATGAAAGGCTTTTCCAGTGGAAAACAAACAAAGCCTTTTTCCAAAAAAAAATTTTTTTTCAAATGACACACAAGCAGAGAAAAATAAGGATGATGTTAAAAACAAAAAACAGAATTACACTCTCTCTCTTCTCACTTCCCTGAGAGGCTAAAGGGAGTAGGAGCCAGTTCTAAAGGCCAAGTGTGCAAACCTGACCACCGTCCCGCCCCCTGGGGTAATCACATGCTCACAGTCAAGGCTCTGTGGTAGATTCCCCACAAAGATGCACCCCTTTAGGCACATGGGTGTAACACACATTTTGGGTTTGAAATGTCAGCTTGTGAATGTGTGGGCTTTCATAACAAAATAATGAATTAGCAGTGGTGTCATGTATGAATGCTTCTTGAATACCTTTTCAGAAGATTTTGTAATAGTTTTTACTTTGATATTAAAAATTTAGGGGCTCTCAAAGAGGAAAAATAGGTTATAGGACACAAACTATTTATCTGAGGCATGTATAGAACAGTATGTTAAAATGGGTTTTACACTACGGCTTTTCCTGGTTTCAATTTTGCATTCTCCTTGACCACCATTCTTGGGTTTCCAGGCCCTATATATAGCTTTAATTCTTCCCTGATTAAAGAAACTAACTTATTTGTATAGGAACAGTTCTCCACACCTCTGGCTCCCTCACGCCCCACCCCCACAACTACCAAGCGGTCCTACTTCAAACAGCTTGCTGAGATAACCTACATGGACCCCCACCTGTGGGTTCCAGTAGCACTGGATAATCAGGTAATACGAAGACTAAGAAGAAAACCACTGGAACCTTGGATGAGGCCTCCAATTATCTCTCAATTCCATGGTCATGTGTTTCTGGATTCTTAACCTCCATGTAGTGCTTCTACAGCAAAAAGTTTCCCACTTCATTGAACTTCATTAAGTTTTCCAGTTAAAAAAAAGTAGGAGGTTGAAAGAATAGTGGATCAGGTGCTTGGCCCAGTTACATAATATCCACGAGGACACAAAACACCAAGGGAGAAAGTAAAAAAAAAAAAAAGAATGTTTTGTGATCTTTCCTAAGAGTTCTCATTATAGCAGTTTATTTATGCAGCTAAATATATGTAATGTAGCTGATACCTGTAAATAATGAGTTCTTAGAAACCACATTCTAACATATTTTCCCAAAAAGCAATGTTGTAACTGAGGTTTCAGTTCCTGAGGCTTAGGCAGCATAGTAGTTGTATATATAATCAAGGAAATGACATAAAGCAAATGTGCAAAATTATAAAATTTTAAAGCAATTTCAAATATTAAAATTATGCTGCTGGGCCTAGTCCTAGGGTTTAGAAACAATAAAAACTGAATATACAAGTATTCTACTGTGAAATACATAGAAAAGCACACTCTGATATACTACATATTTGATCAGAAATCTGTATGTTTACATTAAACATATAAACATAAACAAAATGATAAAATGACTGGAATTTGCCTTAAAAAATTCCAGAAGGAAAAAAAGTTGGGAAAGGGACTAGATGAAGCAAGATGTGCAAAACGCTGGTATTTGTTGAAGCTGTGTGCTTGGGGTTTTATTTTATTATTCTCATTACTTTTTGAATATTTGGAAACTTTTCATTAAAAGAAGTTTAAGAATCTAAGCTAAAAGGTATAAGCAATTACTAATTAATAATTATTTAACAATTTCTCTTACATTCTTAAAACTTACAAAGACTCTTTGGGGACAATGGGCTAGATCAGCACAACCACACAAGGGAAGAGGTGTAAACACCATTTTCCCATAGCAGTAGTTGTTAACAGTACAAGTGACGTGAGAGGCTTCCCCCACCTTCAGATGGTGTGCCTGCATCATTAACCCAAAGTGTAAAAGTGTAAAACTGCAGAGAATGAGGCTAGATTCTAACCTTACACCACATATAAAAATTAACTCAAAATGGATCAAAGATCTAAATGTAAGAGCTAAAACTTTAAAACTCTTGGAAGAAAACATGTATCCTTTTGTTGTGATAAATCTTAGCCTGGAATATGGTATATACTGTGAACTCTCCTAAGAAATCTGAACGTGGGAAGGGTCTTGGGGATCCCCGACACAATATATTTAAAACAGTATCTTTTTCTTGGAGAAAAACAGTATCGTTTTCTTGGATAAAGCTTCCTGACATTGGACTTGGCAATAATTTCTTGACTATGACACCGAAAGCACAGGCAACAAAAGAAAAGAAAAAAAAAAGATAAACTGAACTATATCAAAATTTAAAATTTCTGTGCATCAAAGTACACAATCAACAGAATAAAAAGGCAACCCAGAAAATGGGAGAAAATATTTGCAAATCATATGTTTGATATGGGATTAATACACAGAATATATAAAGAACTCCTACAATTCAACAACAAAAATGAATAAACTGATTTAAAAATGGGCAACGGACTAGAATAGACATTTCTCTAAAGAAGATAATGTACATGGCCAACAAGCATATGAGAAAATGCTCAATATCATTAATCATTAGGGAAATGCAAATCAAAACCACAATGAGATACTACTCATTAGGATGCCTACTATCAAAAAAATAAGTGTTGAAGAGGATGTGGAGAAATTGAAACCCATGGGCACCGTTAGTGGGAATGTGAAATGATGCAGCTGCTATGGAACACAGTATGGCAGTTCTTTAAAAAGTTGAACATAGAATTACCATCTAATCCAGCAATGCCACTTCTTGGTATGTGCCCAAAAGAACTGAAAGAAAGGCCTCTCTAAGAAATATTTGTACACTTCTGTTCACAGCAGCATTATTCATGATATCCTAGAGATGAAAGCAATCCAAGTATCCATCAACAGATAAATGGATAAACAAAATACGATAGAATATTAGTCGGCCTTGAAAAGGAAATTCTGACACAGGCTACTCAAGGATGAACCTTGAGGATTTATGCTAAGTGAAATAAGCCAGTCATAAGAAGACACCTACTATGTGAATCCACTTATATGAGGTACCTAGAGTAGCCAAATTCATAGACAGAAAGTAGAAAAGTGAGTGTCACGGGTAAGGGGAAATGAGGAGTTGTGGTTTAATGGCTGTAGAATTTTAGTTCTGCAAAATGAAAAGTGTTCTGGAGATTGGTTGCACAATATGAATGTCCTTAACACCACTGAACTGTGTACTTAAAAATGGTTAAGAAGGGAAATTTTATGTGTTTTAGTAAAAATTAAAATTTTTAAAAAGCATACATCTGTATTCTAAATGTTTATTAGAAGCCCAAACACATAGTCAGTTCAAAAAGGCACATTTCCAAGGATGGCCTATGATAACTATTTACATTGGGCCCTCATTGTCAGATTATTCCTATACAGTTGAAGTAAGAGGAATTTAGTAACTCATTAATTTCTTAGTTACTGAGATACTGAAGAGTTCTGTCGCATAGCAAATTAATGCATGTTAGGCTTTACAGATTCTAGTAGGGCTCTGATGTTTTCCATCTTAAGTTTTAGGGCCTTAAAAAATAGTAACACAGACTTAAAAAAAAAAAAAACAACTACATTTCCACCTACATCATAACATCTGGTCATCAGGCACTGTACCAGCCCTAGATAATTAAAGCCAACTTGAGCTCAGAGAACTCGGCCAGAGTGAATACCTGAAAGGCAGGTAGGTAATAAACACTAAGCCATGTACTTTTGATTGGATTCTCTAAAGTGCAATGAGTCAGATTCCAAGTGTCAGAAGATCTAGTCTCATGCTAATGAAAACAAAGATATTTTCTGTTAGAGCTCCTTTTATCCAAATACCTCAAAGTGCTTGGCAAACATTAATCACATGGAAATTAAGGCATAGCCTCAGGACACATGAAGACATTGGGCTTTCAAAAACTCTTACAAAGAGCCTCTAGATACAACTACCAATTTGCAGAGAAACATGTTAAGCTATAATATGGCAATAAAATCAGCAAAAACAAGACTGGGAAATTCTACAGGACAAATGACCCAGTTAAGAGCTGGCTTGGGACGCCAGCAGCCCTGGTTCGAATCCCACATCTGAGGGCCAGTGACACTGCCCTCTACAGCTAACAACAGCTCCACCTGGAGCTGGGCTGCGAGCCCCAGAGATGGTGTAGGCTGCAGCCCCTGCTGCAGTGGGCTTCCATAGGCTACAGTGAGTGGCTGGCAGCCAGCATGAGCTGCCAATAGCTGCGGTGAGCGACCATCCAGAGGCCAGTGACGGATCTGCCTCATCCGGGAAGAGCACAATGATGATGCCAACATGGGCCAGTGAAGCAACGTCCTCCACAACTAGACTGAAGAACAAAAAAGGACCACAACTTGTCTGTTCTCCTTCCCCGATTCCCCAACGCTGTTCCCCTCCCCCAATTCCCCAATAAAATCTTTTAAAAAAAGAGAAACAGAGGAGAGGGAACCTATAGATTAAAAGAGACTTAAAGGGCCGGCCGAGTGGCGCATTGGTTAAGCGCTGGTTTTGGGATGCCAGCGGCCCCGGTTCGGATCCCACATGAGGGCCAGTGACACTGCCCTCTACAGCTAACAACAGCTCCACCTGGAGCTGGGCTGTGCGAGCCCCGGTGATGGTGTGGGCTGCAGCCCCTGCTGCAGTGGGCTGCCATAGGCTGCAGTGAGTGGCCCACAGCCAGCGTGAGCGGCTGGCAGCCAGCGTGAGCTGCCAATAGCCGCGATGAGCGACATCCAGAGGCCAGCGACCGATCTGCCTCATCCGGGAAGAGCAATGACGATACCAACAGTGAAGCAACATCCTCCGCAACTAAAACTGAAGAACAAGAAGACGGCAACTTGTCTGTTCCCCTTCCCCGATTCCCCAACGCTGTTCCCCTCCACCAATTCCCCAATAAAATCTTTAAAAAAAAAAAAAAAAAAAAAAAGAGACTTAAAGACATACCAACCATTGCAATATCTGAAACTTGATTCAAAGAAACTATAAAAAAGATTATGACATTTATGACATAATTGGAATTGCAAACACTTGATATCTGATGATATTAAGGAATTACTATGAACATTTGTAAGCATAGTAATGGTATTGTGGATATAGGTAATAATGATATTATGGAGAGATATATAGTTTTTTAAGTGCTTGTTTTACAGATACTGTGTCGGGGACTCCCCAAGACTATTCCCAGGTTTGGTGATTTTCTAGAAGAGTTCACAGGACTCAGCATATACCATATTCAAGGCTAAGATTTATTACAGCAAAGGGATACAGAGCAAAATCAGCAAAGGGAAAAGGTACATGGGGTGAAGTCCACAGTAAACCAGGTGCAAGCTTCCAAGAGTCTTCCCAGTGGAGCCACAGGATGTGCCTAATTCCCCCAGCAACAAGTTGTGACAAGACTGTCTATAGGAGAAACTCATTACAGACTCATTGCCCAGGGTTTTATTGGGGCTGGTTACACTGGCTTGCTCTAGCCAGCATGCACCGAGATTTCAGACTCCCAGTAGGAAAGAAGGCATAAACCATATTGTTTGTACACAAAGTTTAGGCACAGTGAGCCACTATAAATTAAGGTGATAAGACCCCTCCCAAAATCCAAGTTCCCAGATGCCAGTCAAGGGCAAAACTTGTTCTTTCTTTCTTTTTTTTTTTTTTTTTTTTGGAGGGCAGTGTCACTGACCCTCATATGTGGGACCCGAACCGGGGCCGCTGGCTTCCCAAGCCAACGCTTAACCACCGCGCCACTCGGCTGGCCCCAAGGGCAAAACTTGTAAACAAGCCTTCCAAAAAAATAATAGTCCGGTCTCATATGATAACTCTTCCCTGCAAAGATACACATTGAAATATGTGAGATGAGCCAGCCGAGTGGCACGGTGGTTAAGCGCTGGCTTGGGAAGCCGGCGGCCCCGGTTCGGTCCCACATATGAGGGCCAGTGACACTGCCCTCAAAAACAAACAAACAAACAAAAAAGAAATATGTGATATGAAATGACAGTGTGTCTCGAGATTTGCTTCCAAATCATACGGGAGGGCAGATGTGGGTACAGTGAGAAGGTGAGCCATGTGTTATTATTATTGAAGCTGGGGGACAAATAGATGGGAAATAATTGTACTGGGTTTTTTTTCCCCACTTTAGTATATGTTTTAGATTTTCCCATAATAAAATAAAAAGGTTTATTTGTTTGTTTTTAGTCACAGAGAAAACCCAGAACTGGTGCTTAGGCTGTGAATCCTCAGGGCTATGGGGCGGTAGGAATGAGAACCAGAGCTTGTAGGAAGAACCCTTGGGCTGCTACCATGGTCTGAGGGAAGAGAGGGTGACCCAGGCCATGTGTGAACAGGTGTTGAACCTTGACACTGAAGAGTCAGTGAACGTGTTCTGGGAGACAGGGACAAAAAGGGGAGCCTCTTATGCAAGGCAAACTATACCTTAGAGCCAAAAGTTTGAGAGTGATTTAATTGTAGCCACAGATGAAACGGCTGGCAAATGATCTTGATCTATAAAGTTTTACAGATCAGATTTATTATACTTTGAGTCATTAATTGCTGAACCATAAAATAAATATGTAGCTACTCTTTCCCATAGCACATTAATAAAGAATGGAGAACGTATCTTCCATTTCAAAAATGTGTTCTTTAACCCTGAAACATGCTATTCACATATTATACAATGGAAGACATTAGCCTCAGAGTGACTAACGCCTTGGCAACAAGCTCCAAACACAAGAACTACTGAGTATTCTGACTCACAGCTACACAGCCTCCACAGCCGCCATTCAGTTTTGCTTTCCTTAGAAGAGGGACACAGGAGAATTGAAGGAGGTAGGGGGAAATATGGGTAAAAGTATGCCCTTTCCTCTGAAACAAATTATCTGTATTTAATAATAAATTATTTGTAGCATAAGTACAATGAACCCATGTTTTAGCTTGTATTATAAAAGGGTGGAAAAAACAACTAGAAGCCTACAGGTTTACTACAAGCAAAACAAGCTTCACCACCTGGCCCTTCGTTTCGACACCCCATAATATGACAGCTCAACCTGTCATAGACAGAAAAGAATGAGGCAAGGAGGATCCGCCCAAATCAGCAATACAGACGTCCAAATCTCCCCTCTTTTATGTTAAGAAAAAATATGCATTCATCATTGAGTGGTGCCATCCCTGGTCTCCAAACCCAAAGCATTTTAACTCATCATTAACGACTCATCATCAGTAACAGCATCCCCTATTAGTGAGGATGGCTTTCGCTATTCCATGTACACTCGCATCCAATTTGCCAATATGACCGAAACCATGGGATGAAATCTCTGAGCTGGGGACCAGAACAAAGCCTAGAGATGTACAAGGTGCCTAGCGTCTCCTTGATTCTGTACTAAAACCCACAGATTTCTCCTACCAGTGGAAAAGCATAGCAACTGCATAAGGCACATCATCGTCACTTAGCAGTGTGTTAAGATATAGTACAATATTTACTCACAGAGTGTTCAAGATAACTGTTATCAAGATAAAAGTTATTCTGATTATGTAAAAGGTAGAATGTTATTTCTTGCTTGCTGTTATCTAGGTGCCAAGCTCCAGGCAAATACTAATGATTCTGCTGAATCAGGTATATATAACTGAGCACTGAAATCTGTGTGAAATATATATACGTACTAAAAAAAATTCAATTAACTTACAAAATGGCAAAAATTCAACTACCCAGAACTAAACTAAATAAAAGGCAAAAAATAGCCTCTGAGGGTCACAGGAGAAAACATGAAGCCTTTGCATGCCCTAGAGTTTTACTTGGAAGAGAATCCTTCAAGTTTTCATTCACAAACTCTGCCTCTAGTCTTACTTTACAATTTGATCTGTTCCAAGTTTATGTCAATGTAGAGACAGAAAAGTAGTGCTGTCCTAAGTAACAAGCTAACTTCAGTTAACCTAGGCAGGTAAGCAGGATTTTAAAGATATGGGCTCTTAAAGCCTAAGCACAGGAAGCTGGCTTCAGGCAGAACTGGAAGCAGGGCTTACAAAGCTCATCAGTCCCTCTCAGTTTCTCATCTTTGTTCCTTTGTGCATATCTACAACCTCTACTTTCTGGGCCCCATGGCTGATGAAAACTGCCCACTGCACAGCTCCGGAGTGTCAGGTCTACAGGTGTAACCGCAGGGAGTGAGCTCCGCTCCCCTGGGAAAGTCCCAGGAAATGGACATGAATGGCCAGCATAGGCCAGGGTGCCACCACTCATCTAGCCTCATGTGGCTGAGGTGAGACGATGTCAAGTTATACTGAAGGGCTGGGGATTATACAGGGGGTTCATCACAATCCAGGGGCTTTTTAAGCCCTACAAAGTGCATCCATTACACATGAAGACAAGCTGCAAAAATCATGGGAAATAGAGAGTTACAGAAAAGTAAGATTTTATGGCCACATGATGAAGAATGCAGGCCCTGTAAAAATTTTGACCTGAAGTAATTTAGTACATGGGCAAATATTCCATAACACTTTAGTAGACTATGTGAGCTTCTCTGTACTATTGCACTACTAGTCACATTTATTTTGATGACCCATCATCACAAAAGTCTAAATTGTATTGAACATCTTCTCTAGAAAGGAGAGATAATGCGCTCATGCGACACTTGGTGAAGGGCAGTAACGTGTCGCTGAGGGAAATATAAACTGGTACTCTCTGGAAAGCAACTTAGCATTACACACCAAGTACTTTAAAAATACTCAGTAACTCTATCTTTAGGAATCGATTCTATGAAAATAGTCCAAAACACATGCAAAAATGTGTTTTACAAATATTCATAACAGTGTTATTAATAATAGCCAAACTGTGGGAATAAATATCCAGCAATAGAGCAAAGGTTATCCATATGATAATCTGAAAAATACATAATTTTAGGCAACAAGGAAAAGTGTTCATGTCATAAATAGGGAAAAGAGCTGCATAGACATATACACACACACACACACACACACACACACACACACACATATTTGACTATATAAAAAATAATAAATGAATAAGGCTAAAAAGGGACTGTCACAGCCCAAGTTCCCCAGAAAGCACACTCTGAGGTGGAGATCAGCAGTTTATTAGAGAGAGCTCTTGTGATCCACAGCTATGAGCGGAAGGGGAGGAAGCACGACTGGGCAGAGCGAGAAGCTGAACTGCAGTGTAGGCCTAAAAAAACCTTAGTCAGCCCCACACAGAGCTGTGAATGGCCCTCCCTCTGAGTTGCCACGAGAAGGATGGGCTTTCAAGGCCCTGCATCACTGGTTATTGGCTGTACTCTGCCCTAGAAACGAGGGCAACCTTGGGCTAAATGGCTTTTATAAACTGAGATAATACCCAACCACCTTGCAGCATCTAGGAAGAGAGAGCTGGGGAGTCCTGAAAGGTAGATCTGGACTGTGTGGTACAGTGACTACAATAAAAACTATATCCAAAAATTAGCATCGGTTGTCTTCGGAGGGTAGTTTTTAGTTTTGTTTGGTGTTCTCATACTTCACCAGGGCCTTCTGTATTTTCAAATAAAAAAATACACCCTATTTTTAATAATAGATTTTAGAAAGATTTATATCCAATATACTTATAACAGAAAAATAAATTTGCTTAATAGGAGTAACTATTAGTATATAGAAAAATTAGTTATTGAATAATGTATAATATGTATAGCTAAGGTTGGGTTATTTTTTAAATGTAAACATATTGAAATTTATCTCTAAGAAACATCATTTTGAAAAATGCAGAAACATCTTTTTCTTAAACAGATCATAACTTGAATACTAGTCACAACTGGGTGTTCACTTTGTATACCACACAACCAACAAATATGTGAAAATTCCAAAAATATTTGGAAAAAGTAGTCTGTCTTTAAAAGTAGAAAACTATTTTAGGGCTTACTTCACACCCACACATGTGCATATGCTGGGTTATACATCTTTGGCATGACTGATAATGTATCTAAAATGAAATTTTCATAAACTGCTACTTTACCTACCAGAAAAATTTTATATTAAATCACCTAAATAATTCCTGCATCTACATAAAAAAAATGCTTATTACATATCCTTAAAAATAGCTCAACGAAGGGCCGGCCGAGTGGCGCAGTGGTTAAGCGCTGGCTTGGGAAGCCAGCGGCCCTGGTTCGGTCCCACATATGAGGGCCAGTGACAATGCCCTCAAAAAAAAATAATAATAATAATAGCTCAATGAAAGACTCCTGGTTCTAGATATGATGAAATAACTTGTGTCAGACTTTTACTGAGAACTAAGAAAGGTAGGTAAAATGCAAAACCCACCAGCAGATTGCAGGTATTGGATAGCAACCAAAGAATCATGATTTGTGGGACAAAGATCCCCAAGAAAGGGGAAATGCATTTAGGTGAGCCCTACATTTGCTACTACTTTTTTCCTCAGGTCATTTCCCAATTCACTTTATGGGGTGTGGAGGCTGACTCAGAACTTGTGGCAGTCTCACTGGTCTAAGAAGACAAAAACTTCCTGTACCACTAGCCTTGAACTCCAAGATTGGAGGGGGCCAGGATCCTGGAGAAAAAGAGGTGGTCCCAGTTGCTCCCAATTTCCCCTTAGAGCATTTTGTCAGCTTCCAAACTGTAAATATGCAGACAAGGTGGCTGAGACACCAAACAGAAAGCAGTCATTAAGAAGCTAAACAGCTAAGCAAAAATTTTGGCAACTCAAGTGATGAGGAAGCAAAAATCAGAGTTCAGGGCAAGGAAGAAAAAAGGTCTAGTGAATATGTCTTCACTTTCAGTTGAGATCCTTAAAACATTATATGCCAAAACTAAGGCCAAACTGGAAATTGACTGTCTTTACAAAGCCTGTAATGCATTGAAACATCTCCGTTCCTAACTGGACAAGTTTATGAGTCTGGCTGCCAGAAGAAAATTAAATCAATTCTGAAAAAGGATATTATCCAGAGCCTCATATTTTTCATATAGCATGTGCTCCATTCAATAAAATTTTAGTAAGCATGACAGGAAAAAAGACTAAATCACCAAAAACCAAGCAAATCAATAGCCAATAGAAAAGGAATGACGGGTGATCCAGATATTGGAGTGTTCAAACACAGACGATAAAATAACTATGATTAATGCATTTAAAAATATGCAAATAGTTGATAATTTTACCAGAGAACTTGAATATTTTTAAAAAGCAAGTAGAACCTTTACAACTGAAAAATACAGCAACTAAAATTAAGAATTCAGTAGATGGGCCAGCCGAGTGGCACGTTGGTTAAGAGCTGGCTTGGGATGCCAGCGGCTCTGGTTCAGATCCCACATAGGAGGGCCAGTGACAATGCCCTCAAAAAAAAAAAAAATAGAATTCAGTAGAAAGGATTTGTGAAGTGAAAGATAGCTCAGTAGAAAATCATATTGAACCAAAAATAGAAAAAATAAAGTAACAGAGAAAAGGGGTTCAGAGACAAATGGAATAAGGTGATATAGTCTAACTTATATGTAATTGAATCCCACAAGGACACAGAGAATAAGGCAGAATATTTGAAGAGATATTAGCCAAATGTTTCCCAAAACTGATGAAAAACATTAAGTCATAGTAAGAAGCTCTAAAGGCCCATAATAGAATAAATGAAAAGAAAACCATATACCGATACAACACAGTGAAACTGCTAGAAACTATAAACGAAGAGAAAAATCTTAAAAAGTAGCTGGGGGCAGGTGGAATGCAGGGCAGGGGTTGTTGAGATGGCAAGAAACAGATAACAGAGTAACTTCATTGTCCACAGTGGAATTATGCTACAAATCAACATCAGTGAGAGAACTAGGAAACTGCAAATTTTTGTAAATGAAGCAATATATTTCTAAATACCTATGAGTCAAGGAGGAATTTTCAAGGGAAATAATATATTTTGAAACTGAATGACAATAAAAATTCAACATAAAAACCAGAGGAATATAGACGAAGTTCTGCTTTGAGGATTTATGTCCTTAAATCATATAAGAGAAGGAAAACTGAAAATCAATGTCTAAGCATCTATCATAAAAGCTAGAAAAATAAAAGCAAATTAAACTCAAAGAAAATGAAAAGAAAAAAAAACACACACAACAAAGACAAACACAAAAATAATCAACAAACTAGAGGACAGTTGTAAAGAAAAATCAAGAGCCAAAAGTTAATTATTTGAAAATACTAATAAATGAAAATACTAGCTTTGTACAGACATAATCTATGAAACAAGTCCCTATTGTTGGACATCTACACTGTCTCCAGTTAGATACACCACCACTCCACAGCCCTGAAATTGCCATCCTTGTATTATAGTATTCATTCCTACTTATTTCCTTAAAACAAATTCTTATAAACATATTAATGTTGGCTTAAAGACTGCAAAAAATTCTAAGGCTTTTGATGCATATATTGCTAAACTGCCTTAGAGAAAGACAGAGCCAATGTTACTCGCACTAGCAGTTTATGATAGTGTTCATGTCTCTAAATAACAAGTATCGTTTTTAAAAATATTTATCAATTTGATTGATAAACAATAGTATCTCATCATCTTAATTTGCATTTCTTAGGTTACTAATGAAGTTGAATACCCCCAATATTTGTGGGCTATTTAAATTTCATCTTTTGTGAATTGCCTATTAATGTTATCTACTTTTCTACTAGGGTGTTAGTCTTTCTTATAGATTTTATTACTTTTGTTATGAATTAACAAAGAACTGAAAATATTTTCCTGTTCTATCAATTTGCCTATTAATGTCATTTAGAGCATTTTGTTTTGTTGTTGTGGAGAAGTTTAAATTGTTTAAATTCTTTTCAATTTTTTTTTTCCTTTATAGTTTGTCTTTCATGTAATGTCTGCAAATACCAGTCCTACACCAAAGTTACTATGTAAATAATCACTTGTATTAACCCTAATTGAAAAGCATGGGCAAAAATGTAATGAATCTCTACAAATATCTTGCTGGCCCAGGAATGTAGTCTGAAACTCTGTAAAGCATATCAAAGGTAAAATATCATCTAAGATTCTTAAAAACCCTGGATTCTAGGCTTTGTGGGGCTGAGCCAGGGTAAGGCAAAACTGTGATATAACTGAAATTGTTTTAGATGGCCCAAAGTTAGCTTTTGCTTTTTTAATGATATGGACATCTATCCATATCAATATGAAATACAGTTAATTATCTTTTTAAAATAGCAGACAATAAAATATTTATATATGTAATTAAATTGAATTTTTTAAAAATTCATAAAACACAAGATAAAAATGAATACTAATATGATCAAAAGCACCTGGAGTCTAACATTGAACAAGAAGGTGAAGAAGAAATGGAAAGTGGAGCCTGTGATTACTCTGTATCACTTGTACATGAGATCTAAATATAACAGAGCTGCAGTTGCAGCCTTCTCATATCTACCTACAGTGCTTTTACTAATTCTTTCTCCCTCTGTACCAGAAATAGTATCTCCTCTGACCATGCCTCATCCACAGAAATATGTGATCAGGAAAGCCAGCCATTTCCAAAACAGAGAGGCTATCAAGCTTGATGATCAATGCAAAAGATAGATGAACATATATAGGAGTTTGTGCGTCAGCCTCCATTTCAAGTATAATTCTCTCACTGTGTCATTGCTAAACAACATTTTGGTTTATTTCTTCAGTTACAGAAAGAATTAGTGTTTTTCTTTAAAAAGGATGCAAAAGAGGCACTGTTTTTGGAGTGTCGACAAATGATAAAATTTAAGTAAGAATAATTCCTCAATGGAAAGTGTTATCATCATGGTCATCTCATGATGTCAAGTTTTCTTAAATTTCTACCTATTTTTTCCATAAACATTCTCTGTATTTTCTCACTTGTATTCCTCTCCTTGCCTACTATTTAAAATTTTCACACCAAATGGACAAATCTACCAAACACTTTAACAACATTAGATAATCTAAAATGTAACAGGATTGGGTTAAACATATGGTTGGCATGGCTTCACCACAAATATCACATAAGAGCTGAGAGTCCAAATGGAAATGAACTTCAAAGTTGAAGGGACTTTTTTTAATGCTTGCAAGGAATTTTTCTAGGCCTTCAATGACTGCTGCTGCTGCTACTTCTCCTTCTTCTTGGTCTTTTTAATATCTCATTCTCTTCTTTCCCCATTGAAATTCAAAAACATTGAGTTTCAGGATATCGTAGCAACAAGGATGCCTGGAAGGCTGGTATGGTCTCTATACACTCATCTTTCAGTTGATGTCTCACTCATACCCAGCTTTTTCCTTACTATTGAAACCTTGGTCCTTGCCTCTGTCATGTTCAGGTTTTTAAGCCTGAGGAAAACAAGACTAAAAATTCATGGATAGCATGGGAAAGGGCTCAGGAGGTAGCCAGAGAGCTTAGAAATTATGACTAGGCCTGGATTATTAGATATTACTGCCCATATTCTGCAATGTCAAAAGCATGACTAGAATTCATTTTTCACCTCTTGAATTGTCATATTCCCAAGCTACCTGTATTTATTTTGTGCATAAATAACTCTGTACAAATTAGACAAATCTCCCAAATTTATATTAACTTTATTCACATTAAAGCTGCTACATCTTGTTAAGTTAGGAATGCTTTCAGCTACAAGGACCAGAGAAGTCTGACTAGCGTATACTATAAGGACTTTAATAATGTATAACATGAGAAGTCCAGAGAAGAAGGTCTCAGGGTTGATCTGCCAGCTCAGTAATATTAAGAATCCACACTCTGTCTGCTCTACCACCTTAGCTTGTTAACTTCATTCTCAGGCTCGTTGCAGAATGATTGCAGCTTTGCTGTCACAAATCCATATCTTATTCCACACTGAAGAATGGAAGAAGGGATGTGCATCCAAACTGTTCTATTGCTTCTGTTCCTCTTCAGAGGAGCAATTTTTTTTTTCCCTCCAGAAGACTTCTGGTTCTGTCACATTAGCCCAAACTGAATCATACAGCCATCTCTAACTGCAACGGAAGTTAGAAGAAGGACTATTTGTCTTTCAAACATCCATACTGGCAAGAGAAACAGGGTTGGGACTGGCTTTTGAGATTCAACCAATAGTTTATGGCACATGTCTATATAATCCATAAAATGCTAGTTATGCTAGTTAATTACAACTGGGTGCAGGGCCATTAAAAGCACTGGTTTAGAATAAGTTCTCTTTTCTGGCAGAAAAAAAGGTTGAGAACACTGATGAAGGAGACAGATTTTAAAAAAAGGGATGAAAGCTACAGCTATGTGAGACAATGCTGACAATTTAAAGTAGAAGTAGGTGCTAACAACGTTGAGTTGCAGATAGATTATAACTGAAAGAGTCCCTCTAATCAAACCCTGTCTAGAAGGAAGGGGAAACTGTATTACTGTGCATAACTCATGTCCTGAAACCTTCCAGAAGTTTAAGAATATGGTAAAGAGAGATCTCTCTAGGGATATGAATTTTTTTAAGGAAACAAATTTTTACAAATCAATTAAAATAGATAAGCCAATAATACCAGCTACGAGTTAACATAATGAACTTTATTATAATATGCAAAGTACTGAGCTAAGTGGTATATATATAGTACATTTACTAATTTGCCTATATCAGGATGAAACTCAACTTACCACTGGAGATCATGCTTTCAACAGTATCACATTAAGTTTGTTACTTTATTTGTTCTCAGTATTTACCATTTGTTTTGTGTATTTGTTACTGAATCACTCATAGTATTAAAGTTTAACTCTTATTTATATATTATAAATCATCTTTTCTCTACTTTCTTTTCATAGTATATCTGGTTCTCACAAATCCTAAAGTGGCAAAGCTGTTTCAATCATATCTTAGAAAAACCTAGAGTCAGGTAATCCAAATAGATTTCTAACTAGTTTTTGAAAGCTTAGGGGAAAAAAAATTACAACAAACTTGAAAAAACAACCAACCAACAACAACAACAAAAATCACAACACAAAGACAATGTACAAACAACAAAAACAAAGACAATGTAGAAACATAATTATACATCTATATTAGTCCTATTTGTGCCAATTCCTCCTGTTTCATCTACTCTGAGTTTGCTATCTCTACAGCACAGTGGCAAATATTATTTATAGACAAGTCACTGGTCCTCTGAGGTATCGTGCTATTTCCCTTCCCAAGACATAACTCTGTTTGACCCACACATAACACACATTTGGGTAATCATACTCAAATCTCCCCATGATTCCTCAGCGCTTTTATTTTTCCCATTTTTATGTGCTTTTGTACTTACTTTTTTTTTTTTTTTTTTTTTTTAAGATTTTATTGGGGGAATTGGCGGAGGGGAACAGCGTTGGGAAATCGGGGAAGGGGAACAGACAAGTTGCTGTCTTTTTGTTCTTCAGTTTAGTTGCGGAGGATGTTGCTTCACTGTTGGTATCGTCATTGCGCTCTTCCCGGATGAGGCAGATCGGTGGCTGGCCTCTGGATGTTGCTCACCGCGGCTATTGGCAGCTCACTCTTGGCTGCCAGCCGCTCACGCTGGCTGCGGGCCACTCACTATAGCCTATGGCAGCCCACACCATCACCGGGGCTCGCACAGCCCAGCTCCAGGTGGAGCTGTTGTTAGCTGTAGAGGGCAGTGTCACTGGCCCTCATGTGGGATCCGAACCGGGGCCGCTGGCATCCCAAAACCAGCGCTTAACCAATGCGCCACTCGGCCGGCCCCTGTACTTACTTTTTTTTGCTTTCTTTTTCATTACATCTTTATTATTAAACTCCCCCAAATTTAGCTCCTGAATACACATAAGATCCTGAGCATATTTTCAACACAATGAAATCCATATCTTTTTATCTGTCAAAAACCTACAAACCATATGCTATATGATAATTTCCTTTTATTGTCTTTCATCTACTATTAAAATAAGAAATAGATTAAACTTTCTAGTTTTCTCGAAGGTAGTGTCCTCAAAGGTTAGGTCCCAAGATGGGAGCTTCTACTGATTACAAGAACCAAGTTGGAAAACCAAGTTAATCATATATGGGAAAGGGTCTTCTTACTTATCTCCTTAGGCTTTCCCTAAGTCTGGCTATCTCTCTCCAATAATCCCTGTCTTAACTGTTTGGAAGACCAAAAAGTGAACCTCATAGTAACAAGATCAGCTGATAATGTGATCAGCTGAAGAATACAGCGATGGGAACATAGTAAGCCTCTTACTTCCCTCCAATAACCCAGCAGGCAACCTGACCTGGTATTTGCCACTCTGCTTGTACACACACTAATGTTTGCTTGCTAGGTTAACTGAATTTAAACTAAAATATGACAGCTATAAATAAAACAATGAAATAGAGGCCATTTTTAGATTCTGACAAAGCCAAAGTTCATGGACTGCTCTCTTGAAAACTATCACTTAAGGCAAACAGAAAGCCTCAAGAGAAAATCACTACATGGCCTGAAGGATTCCTGTTGAAATCACAACCATCAGACGAGGACTGTAAGATGGATCAATAGCTTCAGATGGTCTCCAGTGAACCATCTGTGCCATTCTCCTTCTCTAGTCCATAGGAAAAAAAAAAAAAAGAGCAGGAAAAAAAATGTCTAAGGTCTCTTAATGAGGCAGTTACTCCATTAATTTTTGAGGCAGTTTTTTGTTTCACTGGAATTAATTAACATGACCCTTCTTCTTTAAGCTCCAGCTGCATGTGACATCACTGTGCTATGGCAGTGAAGAATAAAATCCAAAGGACAACTGGCTACTTAAGGAATTAAGTTGACTGGAGTAAAAAGCATGCACAGAAGCAGCTCCAGTGCTCTGGCTGAGACACTCTGTCTATATATTGATTGCTTTCTGAATAAACTCTATGTAATTTCAGACTTACAAAACCTTCACTGCTGCTGCCCAACAGAAGCAATTTTTACGCTGGAATCATGTACTCTGATAGTGGCACTACTCCATCCATTTTGCCCACATATATTTTAAAATAATTTGGCCTCCACCCATATAGATTTATTAAATTTCAATGTAGTGTGATAGTTATTAGAAAATCCTGAAATATAACCAATAGACAAGCAAGGCAAATCAGAATACAGGAGATGTTTAACCGTAAAGACAAAATTATTTTAAGAATCTAGGTTTAATGTACAGAATGGCACAGATTACAACTGAGTCTCACAGATTTGTTAAATTGGTACTGAGTTTCAAATGTCCCCATCACTTAGTTTTTCATAAACTCAGATGAGACATCCCAATCCTTACTCTAACCAGTTAAGTGGCACTCTACATGTTTGGTCCAAATCCTTGCTAAACACACCACAGTGGAGGCCCAGCTGCAAAAGACAAGCTGGACCTCTATGGCTCCAGGGACGGGAACCAAGGATATAACTTCACACGGTCCACAGGTTCTTCTAACTTTCCTGAGACTGAGGCTCAGCTACTGACACAGACCGATAAAACTCTCAGACCCAAGGAGGTACCTACCATCTCTGCCCCAAGGGAATGGGACATCTTCTGAAGAACCGGGACCCTAAGGATCCATGGCCAGTTTCCCAGACATACTTCAGTTGTAAACTTGTTATAAGAAACATTTAATTA
The DNA here is from genome assembly GCA_033961575.1 of Aselliscus stoliczkanus. Classification (NCBI taxonomy): domain Eukaryota; kingdom Metazoa; phylum Chordata; class Mammalia; order Chiroptera; family Hipposideridae; genus Aselliscus; species Aselliscus stoliczkanus. The sequence goes on from CM066732.1 coordinate 104,716,124, forward strand.
CAGTATATGTAAAATGGGGGGGAGGGAGGATTTTTGAAATATATTAATACAAAGACTGTTTTTCAGACCTTTTAACATGTCTTATGCCACAGAGATTATTTCCCACATTACTTCTCTTGATTTAGTAAATGTGTTTTTTCTTGAATAACCGCCTCTGCTATCTTCCTTCTTCCTTTTGCCTAAATCAACCTTTCATTTTATAGCCAACAGTTTCTGAATAACCAGGCTATCTTGTCATTCACTATGGATGCTGGGACTCGGCATATCCCAAGTGGCTTTTGTTAGTCAGGGGTGGTCTTTTTAACTAACAAGAAAAGGCAGGTATATTAATGTGTAGGTTACAATATAAGTCATCGTACCAAATGGCTTCCAAAATACTAGGGTAGGGAGCCGGCCGAGTGGCATGGTGGTTAAGCACTGGCTTGGGAAGCCAGCTGCCCCGGTTCGGGTCCCACATATGAGAACCAGTGACACTGCCCTCAAAAAAAAAAAAAAAGAGTGCAAGCTGAGCTCTGAGCAACAGCAGTTCAATGTCCAGTGACCACTGAGCTGCCAACTGGTCGCAGGATGGCTCAGCTGAAGAAACAAAACAAAACAAAACAGAAACCAAAATACTGGGGTAGGAAGGGATCCACTGTCCTTGGAGCTCACCTACACTTTGATTCACTTGGCCCACTGATCAATAATCTCAATCTACCTCTGTAGCCCTTTCTGGTAGCTGATGTGGCTGACACACTCTGAGATCCCAAATACGTAATTATATTTAAGGGTTATTCCTGATTGCTTTGATATTCTGTGGAGTTGTTTTGTTTTGTTTTGTTTGCCCTAAGCTGTAACTAAATTAATCTTCTTAACATTGATACGATAATCATCAACTTTATGCACACTACTGTTATGTAGAAAAATGGGATGTTTTGTAATTATAGTCAAATTCATTAACAATTACAAAGGGGGCCGGCCGAGTGGCGCATTGGTTAAGCGCTGGTTTTGGGATGCCAGCGGCCCCGGTTCGGATCCCACATGAGGGCCAGTGACACTGCCCTCTACAGCTAACAACAGCTCCACCTGGAGCTGGGCTGTGCGAGCCCCGGTGATGGTGTGGGCTGCAGCCCCTGCTGCAGTGGGCTGCCATAAGCTACAGTGAGTGGCCCGCAGCCAGTGTGAGCGGCTGGCAGCCAAGCGTGAGCTGCCAATAGCTGCGATGAGCGACATCCAGAGGCCAGCGACCGATCTGCCTCATCCGGGAAGAGCGCAATGATGATACCAACAGTGAAGCAACATCCTCCGCAACTAAAAACTGAAGAACAAGAAGACGGCAACTTGTCTGTTCCCCTTCCCCGATTCCCCAACGCTGCTCCCCTCCACCAATTCCCCAATAAAATCTTTAAAAAAAAAAAAAAAAAAAAAAAAAAAAAAAAAAAAAAAAACAATTACAAAGGATTTCTTTTTAAAGGGACACACAAAGGCTTTTGATTCTCTTCATTTTTTTAAAAATGTAAACTGTCAAAAAATTGGAAGTACATATCATAGGGTACTGGCTGAGTAACATGTCTTAATTCATGCAATAGTATTCTGAAGCCATTAAAAAACATATAGAAGAGTATGTTTGCTTGCTAAATCGGCATGAGAAAATGTTCACAATCTACTACTTAGAGAAAAAAATCTTGTTACAAAATGGTATGCCCCTACACACACAAAAAAAACAATTTTGCTAAAGAAAATATACATAGGATTAAGCGCTGGCCTGGGAAGACAGCGGCCCCGGTTCAGGTCCCACATATGAGGGCCAGTGACACTGCCCTAAAAAAAAAAAAAAAAAAAAGAAAATATACATAGAAAAAAAAGCTAGAAGGACATCATACATCAAAATATTTAGAGTATCTGAGGACAGTGGCTTTATATGCAATTTTTTCTTTTGCATTTCTGAATTTCCCAAGGTTCTGCACTAAACATTTATAGTTATTTTTTTTAAAAGAAAAATAGCTCTCAAAGTAATTTTGCAAGTTATTTCTTATACTATTTCACAACTATTATTAGTAAAGGTTATGAAATATCTTTCACCATAGAAGATTCTAAATTAAGTTTTTATATAAGGGAGGCAGTTTTTCCAGTTGCCTTTAAAAATAGCAGAAAGATTTACTGGGTCACTACCATGTGCCAGGTATTCTCACATATTCTATTAAAAGTGAAACATTAAGGATAGCCAGGGAAAAAGGGTGGCTGACAATATGTGTACAGTAATATCATCTCACAATTTTAAAAAGACTCACCACCACCACTCAACAAATAGTTTGATTCAGCTAACTTTTATTGGGCATTGCTAAGTGGGGGATTCTGGCAAGAGGGAAGTATGGTGAGAGGGAAGTCCAAAGTCAAGCAAAGCTGGAACCCAGGCTCAAGCAGGAAGATGGCATCGATGTCTCAGAGTGTGGGGATCCACAGGCCACCTGCATCATAACACCTAATGGTGTTGGTTAAAAATGCAGATTCCTGGGGCTTCCAAATCTACTGGCTCAGGATCTCTGGAAGCAAGACCCAGGAATCTACATTTTAAAAAGCATTCCAGATGATTGCTACATATATGGTGTGAGAAACCCCTGTGTTGTGAAAGATCAAGCCAAGTGAGTAAGGTTAGAAAAAGATCACAAGTCTTGAATGTCAGGCTGAGGAATGAGTTAATTCTGTAGTAGATAATTAGGGCAGGGAGAGAAGGGGATGGGGGACTGACTAGGCAGGGGTTTCAGCTGGAGAGCAGCATGTTAAGATCTGTGCTTTGGGTCAGTACTACTCATTCCACCATAGGTTGAAAAAGAGAACGGGAAGCACTAGAGAACTGAGGAAAGTGGTCTATAATAATGCATTCCAAGTGACCAAGAGAAGAATAAAGTGGTTCCTATCCCTGGTGCCAAAAAGAAGGGTGGGAGGAGGAAGCTCATGAGGAGCTACTGATGAATATATAAGATGATTTGAATGCTGAAATGTTAAACCCCAAAAGTACAGACATGGACAGAAAGATCTGGAGAAAACTTTACAATGGTACTTCAATGTCATTCAATTCATTCAGTCATTCAATCATGGACTTGTTACTTACTATGTACCAAACCCTGGTCTAGATGCTCGCTCAAAAAAATTGATAAAAACCACTGAACGATACAGTTTACGTCAACAAACTATATGGTATGTGAATTACACATCAATAAAGTTGTTACTAAAACAAAACAAATGAGATATTTCTCCATTTAAGAGGCTCAGAGAAGCACTGGAGACAGACAACTGCAATGCATGTGACGTCAGGACGGAGGTAAACAGAGTGCTCTGTATGAACACGCAGAAGGAGCATCTTAGTCAGGCTGGGGTCCAGAAGGGCTCATTCATGAACCAAGAGTAGAGAAAGCCAGGCAAGGCGAATGCTGCAAAGCAGGAAAAAGGCAACCTGGAGAACTCTTGATTTTCAAGTGAAGAACTGATTGGCAGGAGAAAACGAGAGATGAGGCAGGCCGAGGGTGAAGGGAGGCCAGAAGGGCCATGCCTCATGGTGTGGTCCTCAATCCAGCAGCACTGACATCACCTGGGAGCTGTTAGAAATGCAGTCTTGGGCCCCATTACAGACCTACATCAGAATCTCCATTTTACCAAGATTCCTAGGTGATGCAAATGGAAACCAAACATTGGGAAGCATTACACTAACAAATTTAGTCTCAGAACAAAACTATGGGGAATCACTGAGGAGTTTCCAGCCAGAGACTGGCACCATCAGATAAGTGAATTATATACAGAAGGTCACTCTGGTAGCAGAACAAAATATGGATTAGAGGAGCTAAAACCAACAATAGCTTAGGAAGCTGTTTCAGGATCTGGGAAAGAAATATTAAGGGCTCAAACAGAATAAGGATGGTACCAGAAAATGGTATCTGATTAGTTTCGGGGGGTGGGGAGGTACTTTCCATGAACTCTCTCATTTAATCATCTTAACAACCCTATGAAGTAGGTACTATTATTATTGCATCCCATGGATGAGGAAACTAAAACACAGAGATTAAGTAGGGTAGAATGGCATGAAGAGGGACGGAGGAGATGCAAGTTCAATTTTGAATACATGAAGTTCGAGGTAACGATGTCCATAAGATAAGTTGTTTGTAGGAATCTAGGTTTATAAGGAGAGCAAGTAGATTAGAAGCAGACTCTTCAGGAGCAGATCAGGCCACAGTGGGAGGGAGTGTAGGTCAAGGACAGAGCCAAGGAACATCAATATCTAACGGGCAATAGAGGTAGGTTAGGTTGCAAAGACAAAGCAGCCAGAGAGAACAAAAAATGATACCTATAACTACAACAGCAACAATAACAGCTAACACGTACATGTACTATGTATCGGTTACTAGTCTAAGCATTTTTTATATAATTAAGTAATTTAGTCATTATTCAAACCACATGAGGTATTATTATCCCCATTATAAAAATGAAGAAATTGAGGCACAGAAAGGTTAAGTAGGTTGGTCAAGGTGACACAGAAAGTAAACAGTAAATCCAGGATTCAAACCAGAATTCAAGCTCTAAGTGCAGATGGAGACTCTGTCCCAGGCATTATTCTTCCCTTCAGGCACTGGGAGAGGTGGAAGCCAAGGGAAGAAACAGTTGTAACAAAGCCCCAAGAACAGTATCTGGTCCATAGCAAGGCCTCAGTAAATGTTAATCACTAGTATTTGATACTGATACTGCCATGGAGTCATGCATTTATGCAAGCCACAGTTTTAGAAGAAAACAAATGACAACTAAATATGGTAAAAATCAATGTTTTAGTGGAGGAAGAAAAACAAAGAAACTTCCAGGGATTCTAAGGCTTCGACTCAGTTTTTTTAGGCCTTTAATATCCAAGTTTCCACACAATCAACCTTCATCCACATTGGGGTACCAGTCCTCAAGAAGGCTGGAGTACACAGCAGTGACCTGCAGGCACTGCCTTCTGAGCACCATAAAGATTCTGTTGCATGGCGCTATCTTTAGCACTGGGTACATTTTGCTCCATTCTAACTGTTTAAAAGCAGGTATTGATACTGAAGGTCTCTCAAATTCTTCACAGCCCACTGAAAGCAAACTCATCTTGACCATTTCAGACAAGTGTTAATTTGTTCAAACTAGAAGGACATGCCATCCACAATGAAATGGTAACATATTTTCAGGTAATTTTAAAGTGAAAATTACATTGTTTGTACTCTTAAGGTGGTAACTGCATGGCTTTTCTCTCTTTTTAAAATTCTAATTTAGTCTCCCCCCCCAATAAGATAAGATCTCCCAAGATCAAGGAGAAACAGTGAATATGAGCAACAATGATGAAAATGCTTAGAAAAAAATTGTTTAGATTTCCAAATGGCTAAATTTCTGAAATAAATTGATATATTTCTACTTTAAGAGGATTTCTCAAAACAGAGTAAAGGTCCTAGGTGTCAGAAAGCATCTCACAAAAGTAGAATATCTGGTCAGCCCACCCCTGATACAATGTACATATAAAGTGCTATTTTTAAAATGAAACAAATGTGACTACCTACCCTGCATAAACGTAAATGCCAACCATTGCCAAGGAAACTTGGAATCTAAAATTGACTAAAACTGACTAATTCAAGGAAAGATTTATGTACAAAAATGCTCATCATAGTATATTTCTTATAACTGAAAATGTCCAACAGAAAATTATGGTATATCCAGATGATAGAATATTATGCAGCCATTAAAAACATTCTTATTTTATATGAATATTTAATCATATAAAAATTCTCACAATTCATGTTGAGTTTTAGAAATTATAAAAATTACCATTATGGGGCCGGCCGAGTGGCGCATTGGTTAAAGCTGGCTTGGGATGCCAGCGGCCCCGGTTCGGATCCCACATATGAGGGCCAGTGACACTGCCCTCTATAGCTAACAACTGCTCCATCTGGAGCAGGGCTGCGAGCCCCGGCAATGGTGTAGGCTGCAGTCCCTGCTGCAGTGGGCTGCCATAGGCTACAGTGAGTGGGCGGCAGCCAGCGTGAGCTGCCAATAGCCGTGGTGAGTGACACCCAGAGGCTGGCGACCAATCTGCCTCATCCGGGAAGAGTGCAATGATGACACCAACATGGGCCAGTGAAGGAACGTCCTCCGCAACTAGACTGAAGAACAAAAAGACAGCAACTTGTCTGTTCCCCTTCCCTGATTCCCCAACGCTGTTCCCTCCCAAAATTCCTCAATAAAATCTTAAAAAAAAAAATTACCATTATGAATATAGATAAAAGACTTAAGGAAGTAAATGAATAGTTTACAATGATTATCTCTGGGTGGTATAATTAGTTTATTTGTAATTTCCTTTCTTTATATGTTTCTGTATTTTCCAGATTTTCTACAATATATCATTTCTCTAAGCAGAATAATTTACTAAAAAGTCAATTATATTTTTTAAGTTTTTCCAATTAATCTCTGTTTCTGTTTTTAACTCTTTCCTACTTTTTCTTATCCAAGTCTAAGCCTTAATTAAGGTCTAGACCAAAGGTTCTCAAGGAGAGAGGGGAAAAGGGGGCTTTGGCCCCCCAGTGGACATTTGGCAATGTCTGTGGATAATATGGTTGTCACAACTGGGAGTGGGGGAATCTTGCAGATAAAGGTTGGGGATTTGGCTAAACATCTTACAATGCACAAATCAAGTCCCCAGAAAAAAAAGAATTATCTAGTTTACCATGTCAATAGTGCAGAGGTTAAGAAATCTTGATCTAGGATGGAAAAAAAAAAAGAGTATAAACAGGAAGAGTGGGTTAAAATACAATATTAGCTTAATGGGTTTAACTTTTCACTTCTAAAATAAGATTGTAAAAATATATATATAAATTGGGTTAATGAAAGTTTAAGTCAGGTTTTGACCCAAATTCCTTATTAAGATACACATTTCCTGATTTATGGACATTTCCAGGAGTTCTGCTCCCAACCTGAGCATGATGTTTGTAGAACTAGAAGTAAAATTTTTCTCATATTGAATATATACTCATAGAGATCAATCCTATACAAATAAGTTTTTTAAGTACTGCCACAAAAATGTTCTAAAGAGATCATATATTTTTTTTTTTTTTAGCAGGCAGTGTCACTGGCTCTCATATGTGGGATCCGAACCGGGGCCGCTGGCGTCCCAAGCCAGCTCTTAACCACCGCACCACTCGGCTGGCCCAAGAGATCATATCTTTAAAGTAATAACTGGTCAACTTATTGTATGTACTCCAGTACGGTAGCTGAATAAGTTCTAACTAGTCTAGTCTAACTAGTCTAAAAACTAGTCTAACACAAGTGTTTAATTGTTTAAAACACCTGCACACTCACACACAGAGAAAATGATTTATGTAAACTCATGCAAAATTACTTCCTATTGTGATGTCAGATTTAGGGAGTGGTAACAAAGCAAAAGTACATAGATTTGAGGAAATAAAGTATCCTCTTCAATCTAAGTTAGTAAGCAACAAGTGTTTGATTATAACAAAGTACAATAGAGCATTAAGGTGGCTGGATGAAACAAAGGGGGATCAAGAAGTAGATGACGGCGTGCAAGGCAAAGGAACAGAAAAAGGTATTACAACAAAGATGAATAAGTGGTGATTCATAAAGTCAAAAAGGGGTAATAAGAAATTTTGCAAATTTCTGGGTGAAAATGAGGGAAGAGCATTAATTTATACGAGCTAGAATTAATTTATGCAAGCTAAAATAAGAGGAAATAAAATGTTAAGAAAGTATGGCATAAAGAGATCAGAAGGAAAGGCGACATAGCATTCAAAGTCCCCGAATTAATTAAGACTAAATGAAAAATACTTTCCAAATCTTCAATCTCTGATATGCTTTCAGTAACATTGCTTGTATGAATTCTCCGTGGCTTTTTTTTTTTAATTCAAAATAATTCCCTAAGGGAAAGACATCCAATGTCCTCCTGTTCATGCAAAACTCTCCCAATGTTCTGCTCAAAGGTCACTGTCATTTTTGGTGATTTATTCATAGTGGACATTGATTAACAGTAGTTGTTTTGTTGTCTACAAGCACTATACCTTCTGATAGAGGACAGCTCTCAGCCACCCCACCAGGATGGAGTGGACTATCAATCACAATGCCCTGTCCTCCCTCTGGCCTCCGGGGTGAGCATGACTAGACCCCTCAGGGTATTCCTCCCCCACTGCCTACACAGCACAGTGAAAGGAGGGCGGCACATGACTCTAAGTAATTGTACCCAGAATTCCTCGACCAGGCTCTCTTCCTCCAGGTCTAGAGCTAGGGGATCATGTGGTCTGCAGGTGCCATTGACCACCTTTTTCACACCGAAAAGAGCTGTCTTGAGATGAAACCAATGTCAGGCAGCTGACATGACAGCCAGTGACAGACAGCCCCAGAGACCATATCTGAACTTTACTTAAATGCAGCCATGCCTGGGCTTTCAGATCACATAACAAATAAAATCCATTTTGGCTTTGAGCTGGGTTTATTTCCAACTAAAATAGCTCTGGCTGGTAAACTGTTCAACACTATCAAAGAGAGGTTTGGTAAGTCGGTGTGTTAGAACTATCATCCATGAATTATCCAGACCCTTCTCTTTATGCACTACATTTATCACTGATATCATAACTTGAGGTAATGAGTTTCATAAATGCAAAACCAAGTGTTTAAGATAGAAATTTATTTTCAATAACATATACTTATTTATTTCAAGATCTAACAAGAATCCCTATTGAACTGAGATTTGATGTTAGAAATTTCTACTATTCTTGCTGTTAAATACTTCACCATTTGCCCAGCTCGCCTTCATCTTTTTAAAGAGTTCTATCCTTTTATCCATCTAGCCTCTTCACTGCCCGGATGACTTTATTTCTCCTGCTCTGAAAATCCTCCAGTTTCAGTGTGTATTTACCAAGAAGTAGAAACCCCAACCATACACACAGGATTCCTAGCCAGGATAATGCATGTTTTTCTATGAATGACCAAAGAAACTTGTCTTTTTTGTGTCCAGTCTCCCTCCAGTCTAGCATTTTGCTCACATTTCTGGTCACAGCAGCACATCAGGCCAAAGGAGATACACAGAGGGTCACCTTGGACACTTAGGGGTGGAAAACACATTTCTCCCTTGATTTCAATGAAGTTTGGAGTCGTTATTTTGAAATCAAAACATAATTGCATCATCCTTAAATTCTACAATTGGCTCAGTTATACGAGATGTTTAATGCTAATGGCAGCTGATTAAAGAGACTTCCAACCAAGGAAGGCTTGGCAGAGAAATGCAAGATGCCGAAAGCAGGAAGAAGCCAGGGACAAGTTTCTGTAAAGTTCAAAAATCTGTATCAGCATACACCCAGACTGCCATTACAGCCCAGGCAGATGGGAGAGAAGTGTTAAAGGGCAAAATTGACCAAAGGGCATTTTAGCACACTGAGGACTGAGGAAACAAGACATCAAAGGGAGACACCATTTAAAAGATTAAAGGGGTAGGCATGTGAAGGAAAGGTTAAATCAAGCACCCAAACTTCTTTTCCATCTGCTCCCACCTCCCACTGGCAATGAAACTCCACAGGAGTGACTCCCAAGGTCAGGTCTCAGGATTCAGTATCTTTATTGGTTGGGCTCAGGTAGAACCATAACATACATTTTTAAAAACAAAAAACAACAACCAAAAACAAATTCTTCCCTGTGCCCTGGTGGGGAAGCACACTCAAGTAAACTCTTTGAGTAAGCTGGGGAAGAAAAGAAGTTTATCACAAGGGGACTTTTGAGGGTGACAGAAATGTTCTATATCTGGTTTGTGGTGGTGGTTACATGACAGAATATATCTGTCAAAACGTATCCAAGTGTACACTTGAAATTACATACAAATTATACCTCAATGAAGTTGATGAGAGAGAGAGAGAGAAAGAGAGAGGCGCACTGGAGGAAAAGCGGGGACAAACTCCCCAGGTAGACAAATGGAAAAAGCATGGAAAGATCACTGTGGAACAGACAACATGCCCATCTGGGTGGAGTGGGAAGAGCGGGATCGCCCAAACTATATTTTACTGAGGCCCAGACCTTATTCTATAGATCATCCAGGAGTCTACGCTTCCAATAGTATCTTATACTTCATATGTTAGGAACTGCCCAAAGTGGAGACAAATCAATCCAAGTCTATCTTCCAGTGGGCCATGTGTCCCTAGATTGTCCCAGAGGAGCTAAAATCCATCATAAAATGAAAAGCAGAGTAGCTAGCTAACTTACCTTCTGAAATAAGAGGGCAGGGGGTTCATCTCTCCTCTCCCACACTCTCCAGTAGGAAAGTGAGCCCCGTCCCACCCTCCAACCTTTTGAAGGTTGTAGCTAAATCCCTGGAACCCCATTCACAGACCTTCCTCCAGTGTTCCTCTACTTTAAAAAGCTAAAAGCACCAGGGAGATTTAAACTGTTTATCTGACAGTAGCAATTCTCATTAGAATTAGAACGCCTTTGTCATCTTTTAGCCACTGGGAAATACACTGAACTTTCACACTTCAAGAGACAGTAGCAAATTTCATGAGTGTTCTGCGTTGCTCCACGGTCTAAAGAAGTAATTTTGAGCGGCCTCCAAGGTCCACAGAGTCAGCAAAGATTCATGATGCAATGGGAATTAACTTCCAGTTTCCAAAGCTAGAGCTATTGGCATTAATTTATACTACCCCTTTCCTCCCCACCCTCTACCTAACCCATCACAGAGGCCTGTGTCTCAGATTTGCCCCCTTCTGCCTGCACCCCAGTCTATCAGACCTTCATTACTTCACGTTTCGTCTCCTGCTACAGTTTCCTTGGCCTCCCAGCTGTCCTCTCTATTGCTCACCTGTCCAATGTGCCTGAAAACATGCATACTTATTTAAGCACTTCTGTATGCCCTGCTTCATGCCTACAAGTGGACTCATCACCCCAAACCATTATTTTTAGTCTCTCTTTCTTCTGTTTAAGTATACCTTCATTCATCCAATAAATACGTAGTCAGCACCAACTGTGTGTAAGACACTGTTGCTAGGCTTTACAGGAGGAGAACAAAACTCTGATGGGCATCTCAGGAGGCTTCCAGTACTGTGGGAATGGCAGACATACACAAGTAACTAATACGATAGCAATGCGTACAGGCCACTGAGAGAACTGTCAGCTAGATGTCAAATAAAACTTGGATTGGGAAAGAAGTAGAATGTAACGAGACCAGGGAAAGGCTGCTGAGGTTTCCAACCTGAGGGGCTAGGAGCATCGCAGTGCCTTTAACAGGCCTGCGGACATCAGGGGGAAATAGGGATGGAAGAGGCATGACAGGAGACTTTGAGGAAAGTGAATGTACTTGCCAAACCCCAAATCAGGGCACGTGATCAGAGATGAGATTGCTTTATGATATTGAAAGCAGTCTGAGAAAAGTAATTTTGACACCAAAACATCAGAATTTCTAGGATTGATGGGTTAAAGGGACAACAGTGTAGAATATAAAACTGAAACTATCACAGATAATATCGAGGCCATGTGGTTTCAGTAGGTGAGAAAGGGAGGTTACAGATATACAATCTACTGGCTAAAGGGACTGTTTTCATCTAAGGAAGTTTACATGGCTCCCAAGCAGAGGGTTTTAAATCTGCTTGCAGTTACAAAACTCAGCATCCTGACACACCATGGATATTCCTAATGAAACAACTTCAGGTAATCTTGGCCATTCTACAGCATTTACAGTGCTATCCATGGTGTCTGGGAACCTCACATGAGGAGGACTAACATGCCATTTTATTGCTGCTGGTGATCTTCCTAGGTCTAATTAATAAACTCTGCTCCATAAGTGCTGAATCTTTTGAAGTTGCTGAAAGCATCTATGGGTAATGTTATGATTCAGATATCCACTCGCAAGTTGAGACTAGCAAATATTTTCAAAATCAGACGCAATGGGATATCATGGCCATCTTCAGTTCTTTTGGAAACAAGCTAAGTGGGTCTAAAAACAAATCAACACACAACCCTATGAATATACTAAAACCATTGTACACTAAATTGGCGATTTGTATGGTATGTGAATTATATCTCGATAGAGCTATTGTTTTTGTTTGTTTGTTTGTTTGTTTGTTTTTTGAGGGCAGTGTTACTGGCCCTCATATGTGGGACCGAACCGGGGCCGCTGGCTTCCCAGGCCAGCGCTTAACCACCGCGCCACTCGGCCGGCCCTAAAGCTATTGTTTTAATAACTAACATGTTTTAACCAAAATGTTAGTTTCCAGAAATGTTATATCCTAGGAACCTAGCTATTGCCCTTAAAATGTTTATGCTGCTAGAATAACTTTCAAAATGGGAGCCCCACTAAAGTGCTGTGACAAAATAATTATCATTTTAGCTAAACAGAATAAGCTGAATGGTCTCTTGCCTTTCACTGTAATAAAAGCTGATCTGTATCACACATCAAAATCGGCCTTTCAGCTCCCAAATGACATTTTTTAAAAGGGCACTTCTCAGATATAACCATTATATTGAATACCATAATTATGGCATGTCACTAATACATCTTTCCTAGTTATCTACCCCAGAACTTCCTTTCCTATCATCCTCTGCAAGGGAAAAATCCTTGTATTTAGCCATTGATATTACTTCTAAGGATTTCTCTCTTCCTCTAATAATCACTACCCACGCATTTAACTCTAGATTCATTCCAGCATTCCCCATGTCCAAGCCCGTTCCCTAACTTCCACTAATACTGTTGAGTAACAGCAGGCTATTTATGTCCTTGGAGATTCAAAATGGGTCAAGAATATAAGAAGCGGACTGTGAGCACTTTGAGGGAAAGGCATGTGTCTTGTTTATTGTTAGAACCTCTGAACACCCAGGAGGTGCTCAATAAATATTCTTGCCCACCATTAAGCTAAAGCCCATTCACACACACACACACACACACACACACACACACACACACACACAAATTAGCCAGCAATAGTCAAGTGTTCTTAGGCATAACTGTATTTAGGAGAAAACAGCTGACGCTCAACTTCAGTATCGAAGTCCAAATCAGTCTGTCTTCACAACGACTACAAGGTGACTTTTAAAACAGAAGCTGCTACCAAAACCCAAAACCTTAACATTTAAAAATCACCGTATCTTTTTTTTCTCACAAATCATCTTGGTGGAAAAAAAGCATATTTAAAACCCAAGAGCAATTTATTATCCCAGTCAGTCTCTAGCATACCCGCCTACAATTAATTAGTCAGGCAGCTCAAGGATGGACTCTTCATCACAGTGAAAAGGAGAGGAGGGGCTATACAAAGTAACTGGGAATGTTTACAGATCTTTATCTCTCCATGTGACAATGACTCTGACATTTCTTAAGGACCTTATTCATACTTTAGAGATCTACAATGCTTAAAGAAAATTACCAGGTTTAGAGATATTCCAGTTGTGCAGTCTTTAAATCTGGGGCTGGAAAAAAAGGGGTCCCAGAAATTGTTTCATGCAAACTCCTCATTTCATGGTTGAAGAAATTAATCACATGCCTCATATTTGTAGAGAAAGTCACAGGTTACAAAAAGCTTTCCTATTAATTGTTAAGTTTAATCCTCACAACAGCCGTGTAAAAGATGCAGGACAGATATAATTAACCCACTTACAGATGAGGAAACTGAAGCATAGAGAGGTTAAAGACTTGCCACAAGGTCATACAGTAAGTAAAAAAGACCTGGGGCTGGAATCCAGTTCTCTTGTAGTGGGGTCCTGACCTCTTTTCTCTGTAACGTGCTGCAACTTGGGCTTACTTGGGTCACATTTGGAAGTAATGATTCTAGAACCCTAAATGGGGATTCTGCTGCAAATGTGAATTTGAAAAGTTAAGGCAATTCTGTTAATTCTAATTAGGGGTAATTAATAGCTGGCAGAACAGCTACCTATCCATGAGTTACAGTACAAAATGCCATGATTACACATATTCACAAAGGGCACCACATACTGCCCAAGACAAATTTTCAGAACAGTCTTCAAAGGGACAGTTCTCTAAAACATGCCATTCAGAGATTTCCAGAGAATACTGGTGTCAGTATTACAAAGAAAACGATGCCACTTCCCTTACATTAAACCCAGAAGGAAAGGGCTCGTCCCAGCGAATGGTGAAGACGTGGAGCCTAACAAGGCTCGAAGGGAATCACACGCAGGTGGCAAACTCCCAGCGACAAATGGACCATCCCAGCCTGTGAATCCGCTCGCCTTTATCCGGCTGCACCATCCCCAGGGGGCAGCAATCTGAAACCGGGCAACTAAAGGTGACAAACGGCTGGCGACCGTTCGCAGAATTCCAAATCATGTCACAGAAAGGTTGGCTGGGGATAGAAGTGGCGCCGCATACCGACACAAGACGTTATTTTAAGCGCGCGTTCCCAAGGGAGGGACCATCTGATGCACCCGAGACGCGTCTCCCACCAGCCAGGATTTTTCCTCAAGCGAGCCGGAGGGCTGGCCATTCCTGACCCAGGCCCCCCCTACGACAGCCACACGGGATCCCCCTCCCCGTTTCCCGGACACACAGCCCAGGAAGCCTGGCCGGGGCCACAGAGCCCCCCCCCGGAGCCGGCCCCCCGCCGCCGCCTTCATCACCATCACCACCAGCGCGCAAAAGAGGAAGGCGCCTGTGCGGGCGACCGGCGGGCAGGGCCGGGGGGTTGGAAACGCTCGGTAAGGGGGTGGTGCCGGCTGCCGGCCCTGCGCCCCCCGCCCCCCGGCTGACAGCCCGCGGCGCGGCCCCCGCCCCCGGCCGGCGGGGCGCCCTACCTTTGTGTAGAGCTCGGAAGCGGCCATGGCGGGTGCGTGGCGCCCCCCGCCCGTGCGGAGGCCGCACCTCGCCTGGGCTGCCGCCCGCGCCGACTAGGAAGCGCCCAGGCTGCCGCGGGCGGGGAGCAGGGCAGGACCGGGCGCGGCGCGGCGGGCGCGGCGGGGCGGGGCGGTCAGGCTCGGGCGGCCCGCGGGGGCCTCGCCATCACTCCCGGGCTCGCCGCGCGCAGCCGCGAGCGCCCCGCGTGCCGGGGATCCTAGGAGTCGCCGCCGCCGCAGCCCCCTCGGCGGCCGGTGATGCTGCTGCCGCCGCCGCCCTGTGCATTGTGGGAGCGGGCGGAGGCTGCCTCCAGCGCGGTCACCGCGGCTGCTCCGGGCACTCTCGGGCTCACGCTGCCTCCCATGGGCTGCGGGCTCGGAGCGTCGGCTGCCTGCCAGCTCGGGCTGCCCCAGGGCACACCTGCCCCGGGGGGGGGGGCGCGTTGCCCCCCCCCGGACGCCCCCTCCCCTCAGCGAGCCCTGGACTTTGCAGAATAGCCCAGCCCTCCAGAGGGGCGTGATAGCTGGTGCCACTGAGGGTGTCCAGGTGAACGATTCGGAGTCCCCAGTCTGCTTCTCCTGTCCTAACAAGAATTTCTAGGGAAAGGATTAGGGGGAGAAGAGGCGGGGGGAGCCTTGTTGGAAGGCCACAGAATAACCTAGGATTCCAGAAAATCCTTGTGAGCAGCAGAGGTCTGGGAGTGAGGACCAGGAATCTGAGACGGACGATCACCAAATTCACCTGAACACACCTCAGCATCTGCAGCAGGGTTGTTCCGTGATGCCAGAGCATAGCGGCCGGGTGGAAGCCACAGAAACTTCAGCGAGCCTTGAAACAAGATGCTTTCTAGGGGCGGCCCAAAAGCCTACCTTGTTCCTAGGCCTGTGGTTTGTAGAGGTGCCACTTCGCTCCCGCCCAGCCCTCTTTCTCGTCCTGTTCCCCCCAGTGATTATCCACACCACATAGAATCATGCTGAAGTTGATTCCGATGCCACCTGACGTCTGTATCTGCAATGTAGCTCTGTATCAAAAGGTCGCAGAAACCTCAGCAGCAGCACTCTACTCACTGTTATCCTTGCACATCAAGCATACGAATGTCTTTGCACACCCACCCCATGCTCTCTTCACCCTCCTTCCCACTCCCACTTTCACTCCTGGTTGATTATTCTCCATGTTTTTTCATCCCAGCTTCTTTTCAGTGTGCTCCTCTTTCTTCTTTTCAATCGAAGTGGTGCCCATGGGCCTGTCATGGGAATCTGGGATGGTTTCTATCAAGAGCATCTCTCAAGGTTGGAGCCCTTGGTTGTGTGTGTCTTGCATGTACATTTGAAGGAAGACCACTGACCCGGGGGATACTTGGGGCCAGTCCTCGCTCCCTGGAATTCAGGCCTTTCCTGCCCTTGCTTGCTGCCCACAGTCTCCTCTGAGATGCCAGAGGTAAAAAGGCTACAGAGTACAAAATCCTGCAGAATTCTCTGTGTTCTTTCCAATTCTAAAACCAAACCTCTTTCATGCTTTGGGGGCCCACACTTAATTGCCCAGACACAAAAAGAGAGCATATGTGCCATTATGACCAGTACAACAAAAGGGCACAAGATTGAGATTTTTAAAGGCCTGAATTCTACCCCTTGCAGTTCCTGCATGCCTTTTGTAAGGTGCTACCCAGTCTACTTTCTCACCTTTGAGAGAATACCCAGAAATGCCAAGTGTACTAAGGAGTTCAGGGCATGTCGCTCCAGGGTATACTGCTTTGGCAGATTGTCTGTTTCAAAGGGTACTGGAAAAAGTGCAAATACAAGAAAAACACTCTGGCCTTCCTTTTTTTTCTTAAAAGCAAATGAAATTCCTATATGAGAGATGTCCTCCCTGTACCAGAAGGAAAGTAATGTTCTTATCAAGGACGAGAAGTTGAATGAAACCAAGAGAAGTCTACACAAACAGACCTTGTGAGAATAACTATCTTCGTTTAGCCCTCCCCACACAGCTTAGTCTCGTTTCCACAATTGCTTCTCTTTGTTCAACCAAATATAAAAGCAAGTAGGTTTTGGCATTTCTTTGGATCTTCATTTCCTTATGAAGACTCACAGGTCACATAAAACTTAAATTTGTATCTTTCTTTTGTTAATTTGTATTTGTCCATTTAATTTCCAGACCCTGCCAGGGAACCTAAGAGAGCTGAGGAAAACTTTCTCCCCCTACACTGAGAAAGCACTAAAACATTGAAATGGCCTTATAAATTTGAGTGTTTTTGTTTTTAAAATCACAGGGAGAAAAAGAAATGAGAAATTTAGGTATTTCTTTTTTTTTTTTTTTTGAGGGCAGTGTCACTGTCCCTCACATGTGGGACCGAACCGGGGCCGTTGGCTTCCCAAGCCAGCGCTTAACCACTGCGCCACTCGGCCGGCCTGTAGGTATTTCTTTTTAATTCCGGAATACATGCATTCAACACTCCAATATCTGAGGCCCTAGTTGGAGGAAGGTAGTGGGGATAAGGAAGAGAAGGGCTTTCTACCCTTGACCTTACCTTACATCTTTCAGAAGAGTAGATTTACAAGCCAGAAGCAACAAGGCGGCTTCATGGCTGGCCTCCCCTACTTTACCCATGTATAGTCACAGTCCCAAGCACTTTGTCATTAAGTCAACCAGCAATAGTCACAACTTCTGAGGGCTTTGGATTCTCCCTCCCAAAGAGTAGCCAGAGGACATTGTAGATTTTATTTTAAATTGATAAAGTTCTCCATTATTGCTTTAAAATTGGGAACATTTTCATGTAGGTTATTTCTAAATAAAAACAATGTCGAAGTTAATATGAAAAATCCCTCTCCTCCAAAACATTTGTGGATATGACTTTCGTGAACATATTGAGGCCTACGATGTACCCCAGGCTGTTCTACATGCGAAGAACTCCTGAGTGAACAAAAGATAGAATGCCTGACCTCGGGGAGCTTACATTCTAGCCAGGGAGACAATTAGAAAGGTAGATGGTAAAGGTGATCAGTGTATTACAAGTTTGCTAGGACGGCCGAATAAAGTACCACAGATTGGGTGGCATAAAGTTAATATACTGTATGAGCTGGAAGCTAGAAGCCCCAGACCAAGCCGCTGGCAGGGTTGGTGCCTTCTGGGAGCCTCTCCTACGTCCCAGTGATTTGCTAGCTATCTTTGGCATTCATTGGCTTCTACTTCATCACCCCAATTTGTCTTCATATTCACATGGTGTTCTCCCTGTGTGCGTGCATGTCTCCGAATCCACATTTACCCTTTTTATAAGGACACAGTCATATTGGATTAGGGCCCACCCTAATGACCCCATCTTAACTAAATAGATCTGCAAAGACCGTATTTCCAAATAAGGTCTCATTCACAGGTACTGGGAGTTAGGACTTCAACATCTTTGGGAGGGGAGGAGGGGATGGGACACAATTTAACCTAGAACAGTGTGCAATATGAAACTGAGACAAATGTGGGGGGATCAGCAATCGTAGTAGGGTGGTCGGTCAATGCTGTATTAAATTTAAAAATTTATTGAAGGCCTATTATGTACCAGCAGTTTGACTTTTGTAAGTACAAGAGGTGCTCAAAGTGGTTACTATCAGTGTCCAGACACTTCTGATTACGGTGAACTACTGCTTGAGCAACGCTGACCAGTGTTCATTTGTGTGCATCTTTTTGGCACCCCCGGTATATTATATTTATTTCTCAGAATGTAAGCTTCTTGTTTCATCCATCTTTCTATTTCTGATAGTACTATATTAATGTCTTATCATGTCATGGGGAAGACTTATACAATCTGCAAATGTATAATGTTATGGTAATCACAAAGCCTTTACAAATATAAAAGTTAACTGCTAGGATCTCATTAATGCACATTAAAACAAAACTGAAGACTACACAAGTCAAATTCCTCCTGCATATAGTAGAAGCCGAAATCAGAAGGGATCAACTTCAGAAAATATTCTGAAAAACATTCAAATAAAAAAACTGCAAATTAAATCAATACAAATTAAGTAGATCAATTTATTTTTCTGTATATTTCACAAGTATAATTCTGGAAGGGCTATTTGACAAATTTCAGCATTAACTGCTAACTATATAGACATGTTCAACAAAAAAGGCATTTACTCTTGGCCCTTTTAATACAGGCTAAGTGTCCTACTGCATCACAAATGATATGTATGTGGTAACAGATTTGAGGGCATATTAAAGAAATTAGATGTTTTCTTTCAAATGCTATTTAGTTGAGAAACAACATAATACAAACACACATTAATGGTTGTCATGACCACCAGTGCTCTGCAGAATAAAACCCACAGGCCTACCTAGTTACAAGGCTGAAACAAGCAAAACAGTATTAAAATCAGTGTTTTTATTCTTAGAGTAACAATTCCAGAAAATGATTTCTTTTATCTCAACTTTACAAGGTGTGGTGGGGGAAGACTGGCAGTGTATGCTGAGTTGCAGAGTTGGGACAGTGGCTTAAATTAGTCATTATCCAGATTAGGATAGTGTTTTCAACAATGAAAAATGTGTCCTTAAATTATAACTTATTGGGAAGGATATTAAGGATAGATAATTCATCAGTCCTATTCAGTAATGAATGTCATTGGGAGCTTAAATAAGCCAGGACTGGGGAATGAATAATCCTTTTTTTTTGTAATGTCTTTGTCTGGTTTTGGAATTAGCATGATGAATAAAGAACATTAAGAGTGAAAATGTGTTTGAATGTTGGGGAATGTGAAAAGGCCACCAGAAAAACTGCTTTAGTTGCCACTAAGATGTGCTCTTTCTATAGGCTACCTGCCCCAGTATCATCACCCAACACCAAGTTTAGACCACAATTTAAATGGAGATTACATTTCAGCTTTGATAAAACTTTACTAATTTGGATTGAGCAAGAATACATGTCTGATTTAGTAAAAAGGATCCATAAATATTTAGAGGTATAATCCTGTTACATCAAGTAAAAACGGCAACTAATTCCAACTGTTGTAGAAGTGGAAGCCTTACTAGGCCTACCTTGATGAATAGTTAAGACCTATTTTTAAGTCAGCAGCACAAGAGGATTGAATAATTTGTAAATAGACTGCAAACATGCTCCTTCCAGTGTACCAAAACAATCCAAGAATCCTTACTTTCCCAACATGCCAAGAACTATAACTATTTTAGTCAGCTGTAGCTTTCAAAAATGAAATGTTTCTCTCAACTGTACTACCGAGTAGGAGCTATTAGACATGACACAGGTTGTTTCAGACGTTAACCAATTTTCATAAAATATTTGTTATATCCAACTTCGGTTTACTTCAGCATTCATTTATAACAAACAGGACAATGACTGAAATTAGTCATTTCTCTAACTACAGCTCTGAAATGAATGATTATGATTAAGCCACCTAGCCCAAATCATCATTTCAGCAATGGTCAAACAGCCTGCAAATGTGACTTCAATAAACTGAGCTTTGAGGCAGAACAAAAAATAGAAAAATTTAAAGCCTCTCTATCCCAAGCACCAATAATGGAGGCTAAGCAATTACACCTACAAATCCTTAATGACAGGTCTTTCCTAATGGAAAAATCCTGAGATTTTAAGCACTGTAACTTTATAGAAGGCAGATTGGTTTAATGAGGAAATTTCTTTTAATAAAAAGACAATCAACAATATTCTATTTTGGGCACTTACTCAGTATTTCACAGATCCTCAACAAGTTTTGAGGTAGGTTAAATATTAGCATTGTATATCACAAACTAAAACTCAGGTGGAGGTTACATCACTTGATGCAAACCACAGCAGGAGTCCTTTCGTGGTCAATAACATGGTTTCTCTTTCAAATTCATCTTCTCGGATGTGTAGATTTAATGATGATCGCTTGCAAATATTCATTACAAAAGACTAGATATTACAGAAAATACTACTTTGGGGTATTTTGTAATTCTCAAATCGAGCCTATAATGATTATACATATTGTGGAATAACCTACTTGCTCCTATCACAACTATATATAACAGATTCTCAAAATTACAAATTAGCACATTACTGATATGGTTGCTTTTCTGCTTTTAGGGGCAGGTGGAGCAGAAAGATAACCAGCAAGCTTTCCTCAGAGCGTCAGGCAGTCTTTAAGTGCAGGTGCTATGTTCAAGGCACCATCTATGATGATTTGGGTCACAGGAAAGCAGGTATACAAATAGAGCCAAGATCAGAAAAGATGCTTGGATCCAAAAGAAGGGAGGCCCTGTGCAAGTCAAAGATGAAGAGAAAAACAGTATCATCTCAGATTACTGATCCTCATTATCATGCTACAGCATCACAACATTTTAGGGGAAGAACTCCTAAAAGAGCAGTAAATTTGTCCCAATAAAGCATTTTAAAGTTCTTACTATTAAAGTAAAATTAAATTGCTATTTTATTAAAGTGACATCGTTAGAAGCGAAATACCTAAATTTTAATATATGTTCCACTTATGTAAATTATTCTAATTGTCACAAGCCTAATTCACTTAGCTCATAATTACTTAAACCTATTTACCAGAATTTAGCTCATCCTGACATGGTTCCTGGGCCAGTCTTCTCAAGTATTTGTTTCATTATAAAGTTCCTTTTATTTAAATAATTGCAAAATATTAGTAATACATGATTAAGAATGGTTAATAACTGATAAATTATAAGGAAAACAACCTTAGTATGTTAGAAAACACAGCACTCAGCACAGCAAATTTCAGGAGTAAGAAAGGACACAGACACCTATGCTTCCGAATAGACTGAACAGCACAGCCCAACGTGACTGGGGTCAAAGCAGCAAGAAAATAAGGAGGGAGGGGCCACAGGAGGCAGAGTATTGAATATTGAAGCCTTTTATTCTAGTGTCCCCAAAACTGACTGTGGAAGTAAAAAGTTTCTACATTTAAAAAGTTTATATAAATTACATGAATTGCAATTTTCATAGAGTCAAAATGAAACGTTCTGCATAGGACAAAAGATATGCCTAAGCAACATATCATATTTGCACAAGGCCACTGAATGTCATGGATATTAGGAACAAATGAAAAAGCTGAAGTCTACGGCAGACTGAGCAAAGATTTCAGTTTGGTATTCCATACGCCCAAGACTGTAAACTACTCTTACTATACAAAAGCTCTAATGACATACAGAGTTTTGTGTATGAATGTTTGTGCTTCTGGTTGGCACATCATCTACTTTTTAATATGTGAAATTAATACAGACATTTGTGAGAGGTTGTGCAAAACTATTGTATTTACAAAAATGGCACAAAAGTGAATTCGACAGTTGATGCACATGCATACTTCATTCACATCTTTAACAACAAAAGGTATTGTAACTATAGAACTGAATAAGAATGTTAGCGTCAAGGGCAGCTGTTAAGCAACAGGGTCACATAAGTTACACCAGAACGGGCAAATATTGCCCAAGTAAACTTCTATTGTTAAAGCTGAAACAGGTTTAAGGCCATTCAAGTTCAAGCACAGAAATACAAATCTTTTGGAGCCCAATCTATTTGTGTTTGAAGTATGTGACCTTTCTTCCAACTTGTGGTCTTAAACTTCTGTTTTATAAAATCCAAAAGGAAAACACAGAAGAAATCAATATAGTAGAGGTTATATTAAATAAGAGTAACACACAAAGCTATAATTAAGATGAATTAAAGCCAAAACATTAAAATTGTAAAACTTGCTTGGTAGTTGTTAGGACCAGTCCTACACTAAGGAGTTAGGTAATATATACAATGATTTTCAAGTAGATTATGTTGCTCTAACATGTTTTCATCAGTGCACTGTAAAACTAATCAAAAACTCTACACATATATCTTCCCTTACAATAGCAGCACACACTACAGCTACCTGCAAAGCTGTCACTCTCAAATGACTTAGTGAATGAAAGGAAATAAAAAGCGGGGAAGTAACATATTAAGGAAAAATAATGGGAATTAGAAGATTCATGCAGTTCAGCTCTTTTAATCAGCCAGCCAGCTTGCTAGCAACAAGGGACGGTTTCCGTTGAGGAAGGTCCTGTGGAGTGGGAATGTGGTCACCAGTGACCTCTGTCTTATCCGGGGCTGCAGTAGGAAGTTGCTTGTTCTTCATTTTTGCTTTAGCCATGTTGTAATCCCCAGAATCAAAATATTTTTGCTACAAGGAAAAAAAAAAGGCATTCAGATGAGAATTTAAAGGCTTTCATATGCAATTACAATGACTTAAGATGTAGATGTGAGCCTATATTGTCAGTACAATATAAGTGAGTCTAACAAAATGTAAACAAAAATATTAATTAGATGAAAATAGCTCGGTCTCTGTAGTGAGTTCCAACATAAGTCAACACTGAGAAGTCAGGCAAGAACCCCCTCCTCTTCAGGCTCGCTTGTATCATTCTGGCTTCAGTATGGAGCCCTTAAGATTGACATCAGCTTCCTCATCAATCCATCTGAGAATGAACAGTCCTGGACTTAAAGAGTGAAATGCTAAACTTGCATTTACTATCAGAAAAAGCAGGCTGATCTTCTTTCTTTTTAAAAGATTTTTATTGGGGAATTGGGGGAGGGGAACAGCGTTGGGGAACCGGGGAAGGGGAACAGACAAGTTGCTGTCCTTTTGTTCTTCAGTCTAGTTGCGGAGGACGTCGCCTCACTGGCCCATGTTGGTATCATCACTGCGCTCTTCCCGGGTGAGGCAGATCAGTTGCTGGCTTCTGGATGTCGCTCACAGCGGCTGTTGGCAGCTCACTCTGGCTGCTGGCCGCTCACTGTAGCCTATGGCAGCCCACTGCAGCAGGGGCTGCAGCCTACATTGTCGCTAGGACTCGTGGAGCTGTTGAGGGCAGTGTCACTGGCCCTCATATGTGGGATCCGAACCAGGGCCGCTGGTGTCCCAAGCCAGCTCTTAACCAATGAGCCACTCAGCCGGCCCCAGGCTGATATTCTTGCTTAAATGATTTTGAAAATAAAAATACATAACTCACCAACCTGCATTTATAATGTGCCACCTGCTTTCAATCAACCTTATAGTTATTAAAACTATTCTTTACACTTGCTGGTACTGTCATCTAGGACAAGCATTTCTGTGAGGATTTAAATCCTTTACTTGAACCAGAGCAGTTTACTAAAATCAAAATTAAGGTTAAAATATAAATGCTAAGGTAACGGAAGAAATAAACTCACTAGAAATTAATCACCACTTAAAACGCACAACTCTATCTTACACCTTCATTCTTCACTTAAGACCCTGAAAAAGTACAATTATTGCTCTTTTTAGTTTGAGGGATGAATAAAGGTAACAATGATCACTAAAACAGAAATTGTGATGAAAGCTAAAGATCAACCTTAATATGGTAATCTACATGAGTTATCTGTTCCAGAGTGAAAACAGATGAACTTGCCTGGGTTCCGAATTCACCTATCAGGCTTAGTTTCCCTTTATTGAGTGCCTGCTATAATGAAGCACTGTATGAGTATGGGGGAGAGATGGACAATAGTCAAGTAAATCAACTATTATACTGTTTAATTACAAGGGGTATGGGTGCTCTAAGGAAGGGAACCTAACCTCAGTCTAGGGTAGGCATAGATATGAGATGAGGCCTGGATAAAGGGTGAGGAGAAAAATATATTAATATCCTCTTTGAGACTTTAGGGGTACCTCCTGTGGTAAATGAAGTAAATGGGAACTCACAGCTTAGTATAAGGTTGTTGAGTGGCCTGGGAAAAGGTCTCACTGGCTGCCTCTTTGATAAGCCAGATTTGCTTTTAAGGGAAAGGGTCTAAAGTAAGAAATCACTTTTCATGTGTCACCGTACATGTAACACACTGAGCAGTAACAAGGGAACATAGACCAGGCCCTGCTAAGGCTTACTGCAGCTTCATTTCTGCACATTTTAAAATGAGTGTAGTGAAAAAATATCTCAGAGCTTCTTACAAACTATTTTACAACAGAGAGCAACTTCTGAAGTTTAGTAAACTCCAGAGGCGAACAAAGCAGCCTGCCAAATTTTTTACAAAAAGCACAAAATGAGATATTCAACACACAGTGCAAAATTAGGCAGATTGTCCCAACATAATAAAGTCAGTTTGTAATGATACTTATTTTATAGTAGGCAAAAGTTCATCATAAGGACTTGTCACTCAACTGTACATTAGGCTACTCTGCTTGGGGAAAAGAAATTAAATTTATTTTGTGTGGCTACAGACAACACTAAAATCAATGCTTAACAATTTTAACTGCCCTAGGTAGAAGAGTGAACTAGATCAATGTTTCTCATACTGGGACAGATACAGTCTAAGATGGCAATATTAGTTTGTTTTCAGCAATTTTTAAATTTTGTGTTAAGTGAAAATCTTTACAATTAACAAAACTATCTGGATCATCTGGATGACAATCTTAAAAAAGCCTCCTCTCAACCAAATTCAGGGGCTACACTTACATCAGTATTTATCATTGCACTGACACTAAGTGATCAGATTAATTAACAATGTTTAACTTTTAAGACCATGATTCTTAAAACTGGATCCTCAGTTTTCCTGGGACTTCACAAACTCCACAAATATAAAAAAACAACCCAACAACAAAACATGGGCTACAACACTGCTTCTTGATATTGCTGCCCGCTGACAGTCTACACAGTCACTGTGTACACGCCATATTTAAAAACTTAAAATAGAAATCAATCCTTGACATCTCATAATAACATTAACAAGTACAGTGAAACAGAATGAGACCAAATATAAATATCTAACCAATCCTCTCAAATGAAAACTACTTTAAGATACAGTGCAATGTGTCAGCTTATGACACAGGAAAACTAAAACTCAGGATCCTGTGATTCAAGCTACTCAAAAAAGAAAAACAAACAAAACACACACACACACACACACAAAACTTTTATCAGAGAGGAAATGATATGGTTGAATATTATGACTTCAATTCCATAATATAAAATGCTTATTCATTAACATTCTAGTATAATATACAGTAATTCAAGATATGCCTTCTCAAATTCTGTCTATCTATTTCTTTATTCCATGACTTTTTTTTTAAATTAATTTGAAGTTTTATTTATGTTTGGTGGGAAAAATGTATCATATATTTGGCACAACCTTGTGGAATACACAAGGCGAAAATGGGGAAGATGCATCTCTCTTCTCCTAGGCCATTTCTGACGACTAGCTCATGAACTGCCCGCTGTAATGAGAGGGTTCCTGCAATAGCACCAAGGTTAGCATTTATTAATTTTCTCCTTTCAGTACAGGCAGCAATTCACCATTTTCTTTTAGTTCCTTAACAATATCCAGTCCTCTGACAAGCTCCCCTTTCAAATATAGCTGAGGGTACGTTGGCCAGTTGGAGTATGTTTTTAGTCCTTGCCGAACTTCTTCATCCTCCAGTACATCAAATGTCTCATATTCAACACCAGTACTATTTAGTATTTCCAAAATATGTTTGCTGAATCCACACTTAGCTTCCTGTTTGTTTCCTTTCATAAAGAGCATCACAGAGGCTTTCTTTGTCAGTACTTTGAGACTTTCCTCTAATTCGGGAGCTTTGGGGCAAATCGTATCTAGTTCTTCAGATGCCTCAAGCTCCTTCATTACATCAAGTCCTCCTCTGAGCTCTCCGGAGACGTAGAGCTGGGGGCAGGTGGGCCAGCTGGAATACGTTTTGAGGCCCTGATGAACTTCTTCATTTGAGAAGATGTCACAACTGCTAAACTGAAGATTGTGTTTGTTAAGAATCTCCCCCATCCGCTTGCTGAAACCACAGCGAGGCTCCTGTGGAGACCCCTTCATGAAGAGCTTGCAGGGGCCGCGTGCGTCAGCTTCTTCAGGCGAAGGCTGAGGTCTTCTTTAGGGGGCTCCCTGCCGCTGGGTGGGAAGGAGCCCACGGAGGCGTGCACTGAACTTTTTTGGTCAACTCCGGAGCATGTGCACCATCTAATCGGTCAATTTTCTGTGAATTCTTGAAAAACAGAAAGGTGGGAACAGAACTAACTTCATATTTTTCAGATACTTCAGGAACAGCTTCTGCTTCCAACTTCACAAATGAAACTTGGGGGTGTCCTTTGGCTAACTCCGCCATGACATCGTTCATCTGCATACACTGTGGGGCCCATGGTGCCCAGAAATGGACGACAACGAGGGATTTGGTTCTGGGGCGCAGGAGCTCCTCAAACTGCTGGGCTGAGCCGACCTCCACCGCCCCCGCCGCCGTGCTACCGCCCCGTGGCATTTTCTTATTTGCAACTATTTACACGTATAACACCAATACCAGGACACCATTTGTTGACTATCACAATTTAACTATTTCTCTGCTGTTGAATAATGGTGCTTCTAATTATAGTTAAACTTACAAAGAATATCTTCAAATTTAAAAGACATTTTCCTTATATTGAATTATACCCTTAGATCAATTCACAAGAATAAGAACAATTTTATGAATCTTGGCCAAAACCCCTTTCTAAAGCAATAGCAATAATTTTAAATGCTACACAGAGCA
The DNA here is from genome assembly GCA_033961575.1 of Aselliscus stoliczkanus. Lineage (NCBI taxonomy): Eukaryota > Metazoa > Chordata > Mammalia > Chiroptera > Hipposideridae > Aselliscus > Aselliscus stoliczkanus. The sequence goes on from CM066732.1 coordinate 104,743,418, forward strand.
AAGAGTGTATTAGCAACATTCAACTGCAATCTCACCAATGGGTATTTAAATATTTTCTAATTTTGTTGGGTGTCTACTATAGCATGATTGGTCTTATTTACATTTCATTGATTTCTATCATGGATACATATTTTCCTTTGTGTTTAATATTGTCTGTTAAAGTCCTTTACGGGGGAGGGAGGGGTCCTTAATGTTTTTCTTGTATATTTGAAAGATCCCTTTGTGTATTATAGATATTTGTGTATTACAGATATTAACTATCATTTTTGCAATAACTTCCTCAGTAAATTACTCCTCATGTAAACAGAGATTTTATATTTTTATATATTGGGTATAACTCGTCCTTGTCATCCTAATATTTCATCCTATTATTTCTTATTCTTGGTAAGAAAAATATCATTCTATATTTTGCCACTTTAAAAAATAATTTGTTAAAATATTCGTTTGACAGAAAGAAAAATTAGTATATGATTTCACTTATATGTGGAATCTAAAAGCATCAAACTCATAGAAACAGAGTAGAATTGTGGATGCCAGGGGCTATGGGGTGTGGAAAATGTAGAAATGCTGGTCAAAGGGTACGCTGAATTCTAAGTTCCAGGAATCTAATATGCAGCAATGTGGCTCCAGTTAACAATACTGGACTGTACCCTTGAAGGCTGCTACTAAGGATAGGGCTTGAATGTTCTCACCATAACAACAAAATGGTAACTACGTGAGGTAAAGGGTGTGTTAACTAACCTTACTGTGGTAATCATTTCACAATATGTACAGGTATCAAATCATCTCATTGTACACCTTAAACTTACACAATATTATATGACAATAGTGCTGGAAAAAATATCCTTTTGGAATTTGGTTTGAGAAAATAATCCATATATAACTACAGTTAATATAAACACACATACACACAGACATGTTCTTGTAAGCAAGCTGCAGCTACCAGTACATTTAAGGTATTCATTTAAGTAAAAACATGATTTGGCCTCTGATTCAATCAACAATTCTCCTCCATAAACAGTATTTCATCCTTCGCTGCTCCCTGTGTGGTAAATAATTTAAATGTGCTTAAACTGAAGATGGAGCCCTTAACTATTTTTATAAATAAAGGAAGGGGGTACAAAAGAAAAACCTAAAGAACATAACATTATCTCAATTCAGATCTCATTATTGAAAAATAATGGTTTGCACCTCACAAAGTATGGTAAGATTTCGAAAATGTTTTCAGTGAACTACTAAAATTACATTGTATAAATTGTATCAGAGTAACTCTGTGAAATGTATTATGTAATAATAAACTATTATTATGAGATAATAAACTATGCTTTTATAAGTGGTTATTTAGTCCAAATAAAAAGTTATTTTAAACCTTTGGATACTGTATGGAAATCACCTTTAAAAGAGCTAAAAGTTAAAAAATATATATGCAGGTATATATCTATATCCTAAACCTAAATAAACCTAAATAAAAAACCTAAAGAAAAATGTAGGTTTCAATTACATCTAATTTTATTTCTGACAAAGATAAAACTTAAGTAAATATGGCAAAATATTTACACATATTAAAAATCTGGGTGGTGGGCACATGGCTTCTGTTATATTATTATCTGCACCTTTCTACATGCTTGAAATACTTTGCAGTTAAAAGTGATTAATTGATTGTTATACATATTTATAGAATAAAGAGTCAAATTTCTGGAAAAAAACATTCTATACATATCTGTTAAGGTACAGAGCTACATACGCAGATACCCATTTTCACTATTTCTCTTGGCACACTGAGTTCCTAGAGCTTAAGGATTTGAAGATTACAAGTAAGAACTTACCCCTTTCTGCAACCGTTTCCTTAAGAAATCGGAACCTCCAGGCTTTTGTCCCAGATGCGGATACCTTGCTTTGAATTTTGCTTCTTCAGCTTTCTCTGGACTAGTCACTTTATCTTCCATTTCCTGAAACAATTTTAAATAAATTACTCCTCTATTACAATTCAGTTATTTAAAATAATTTACCTTTTAATATCTGGATTCTGGCTTGTCAAATGCCATATAATGGAGCATCTAAGAAATTGCGCACAGGAGCTTTTAACACATCTCTATCTTGTTTTTCCAGTGATCCATGTGATGGTTCTATTATAGCTGTGATGCATGTGTAACACCCCACACACTGGATAAAAATATCAAGATAGCTCAGCTCTCAAGTCTTGCTTGCCATTACTTTCTAGTCATGTATAATACATTTATAGTTAGTCACCTTCTATGGAACTCATCAGCTCTTTGTCTATATTTAGAGAATCATCTTAATACTGTTAAAATACAAAAGGTCTTTTTGATTACCTATTTATCCAAAATCATGCATAACTGGAAGCTCGAGATTCTTTTTTTTTTTTTTTTGAGGGCAGTGTCACTGGCCCTCATATGTGGGACCCGAACCGGGGCGGCTGGCTTCCCGAGCCAGTGCTTAACCACCGCGCCACTCGGCCAGTCCAGAAGCTCGAGATTCTTTAAGAGAAATTAACAGCAGCTTACTTACCAGCACATTTTCCCTGAATAACTGAATACAGAAGACCTTGCTATTTGTAAAGGAGAAAAACACCATCAATCTTCACATCTGTGTGTATTATTGTCTAATTATCCCCTATATTTAACGATGCTTTTCATGCTCAAGATTCCATCTTTAATGTACCAAAAATGTTTTCTAACCAAGGGCTGTCAATATCTTACGGCTATTCACTTTTAACACAACAGCCTTGATGCATTCTACTTTCTTCCCAAAAGCCAAATTTTACAGGGAAGCTGCATTTATCGCTTTATGGCAAGTACTGCAGAAGAAAGGCTGAATCAAGAAAAACAGAGTCGCCCTGATAGGGGAGGCCGGGCAATGGCGAGGTGCACTTTCTAGCTAATGAACTCTCAGAAAAATGATACACCTCTGCATATCTCAATTCTCCCAGGTCATTTATGAAGTCAAAAAGCACGAATGTTAAATACATAAATGCCAAGCCTAATGTTCTTGTATAGCAAATAAATCATTTATCAATCTAGGAAATGAAGAAGCAACTTGATACAAGTTTTGCACATACATATTTTCCTCAATATTATACTCACACACGTTTTATAATCAGCTTTATTCACTATAGTCAATATCTCCTTCATCCTGAACAGTTTCTTCATGTGTTGTTAACACATCTCATTTTTAGTCTTAAAAGGGTTTTGAGAATAAAGCTGCTACTGTCAAATAGGCTTGCTCTATGGGGCTTCTTTTATGTGTATGGTCTCTTCTGCTTCAAGTATTCTACTACTTTGCTCCTTTTATGCTGCAGTTTATGTACCTATTTTGATTTTCTGTCTCTTCACAGTGGGCACATCATTCATAAGAAATTCGACCATGTGTGCTCAGTCAGAGACAGAGACTCTAGCTTTAGAACATTTCCATCACCCCACCTCCCAATTTTTGTGTGCCCATGTACTGTTTTTTTGTTGTTGTTGTTGTTTTTATTTTTATTTTTAAATTAGTTTCAGGTGTACAACACAGTGTAATAGTTATACTTTGCACCCCTCAAAGTGACAACCCCCCCACCCCCAAAACGCCGCACCACTCCCCCCTCCATATCGTACATATCTATTACAATTCCATTGACTCCACTCCCACACTATACTCCACATCCCGTGATTATATATATTCAATTATAGTTGGCATACATTATTATACAATGTCAGCTTCAGGTGTATAGTGCAGTGATAAAGCTTCTACTCCATCCATGAAGTGGTTCCCCCTAACAAGACATGTGACCATCTGACACCCTACAAAATATTTAAAATATTATTATATTTCCTGAACTGTCTTTCCTATCCCTGTGGCAATACTGAAGTTACTAATTTGTGTTGTCTCGTCCCTTCTCCTTCTCCCTCATCCCCAACCCCCTCCCAACTAGCAACCATCAGTTTTTCCTCTGTGTCTGAGACTATTTGTTTACTTTGCTCATTCATTCAGTTTTTTAGATTCCACATATAAGTGAGATTAATGGTATTTGTCTTTCTCTGACTGATTTATTTCACTTAACATAATGTTCTCTAGGTCCATCCATATAGTTGCTAATGGTAAAATTTCATTCTTTATAGTGGAGTAATACTCAATTGTATAAATGTACCAGTGTGGTTTTTTTTGTTGTTTTTTTTGAGGGCAGTGTCACTGGCCCTCATATGTGGGACCCGAACTGGGGCCGCTGGCTTCCCAAGCCGGCGCTTAACCACCGCGCCACTCGGTCGGCCCCAGCTTCTTAATCCAGTCGTCTACCGACGGGCCTTTCAGTTATTTCCAAGTCTTGGCTATTGTAAATAGCGTTGCAATAAATACAGGGGTGCATAAATTTTTCTGAATTAGTGTCGTGGGTTTCTCTGGATAGATACCCAAGAGTGGAACTGCTGGGTCATAAGTTAGTTCCATTTCCAGCTTTTTTAGATACCTCCATACTGACTTCCATAGTGGCTGCACCAATCTGCATATCCCACCAACAGTGCACCAGGGTTCCCTTTTCTCCATAACCTCCCCAGCACTTGTTGTTTGTTGGTTTATTGATGATAAAAAGCTACATTTTTTTAAACATAGTAAATACCATCAAGATCAAGGACCATAAGAAAACATTCTTAACCTCTGCAGATGTAAGTTCTAGGCCTTTCTGATAAGCAAGTTCAAATGCTGGGCATTCATCAATGTTTCGACACAGCTACAGATTTGCTTGTGGAGTGAAGTATAAATAAAACGTCAGGTGGCAGACTGTGTCCACTGGCATTCAGTCTAGTTACCCTTCTCTAAACAATCCCCTGAATCACTACAATTATAAGTCTGAAGCTACATTGCCCAGGATGAATTCTTATCAGGTTATGCCAATGGTACCTCCACCAGATTAACAGACATGGGAGGAAGAATGCATTCTGTTTCTGGTGATGCCACCAACACTGTGCAGACAGCAGGAGGCCCTGTGAGCTCCTGTGGTGGGGCATAGAGCAGATAATCTGGGGAGACTACAACAGCTACATGAGAGTGGGGGTGAAGGACACTGGGTTCAGAGTAGTGCTCTCTTGCAGGGTCAACAGCTTTCTGCAATCCCTCCCTTCTGGAAACATCATGTTCCCCCTTTGCTCTTCTAACCCTTCAAATACTTTGTAACCTAATTCCCTAAATCACAGCCCTTTCTGTTTGAAATAACGCATTATAGTTTCTGTTCTCCAGGCAGGACACTGATAAACTCAGGTAAAATAAACAATCCAGCCCTACAGTCATGTTTAAAAATGCAAAAGGGGGGCCGGCAGAGTGGCAAGGTGGTTAAGAGCTGGCTTGGGATGCCAGTGGCCCCGGGCGGTTGGGGTCCCACATATGAGGGCCAGTGACACCGCCCTCAAAAAAAAAAAAATTTTTTTTTCAAAAGAAAATGCAAAAGGGGACACAGAATTTGGTGTGATTGCTTATTTCTGAACATCCCTTTAAAGGAATCCTAAGCATTTATTTCAGCTAGAATGAAATAAATTTCAGTTTTGGTGAGATACAATTGACACATTCACTTTTAATATTAATGTCTTAATATGTGAGGTTAAAAACAAACAGAACAAAAATACTATATAACAGTACAGTATTTTTAGAGTTTAAATGTTCTACAGTTCTGTATCATTTAGAAAAGAGCTTATGGTATTAATTTTACATTTTAAGTTAAGGGTTCATGATAAAATTTCAAGGGGAGCTAATTAAATAACAGAAACAAAGTACAAAACTTCCAAATTTATAGTGGACAGATGGGAGAAGTAAAACCCACTATGTCAATAACCACAATAAACATAAACAGATTGATACAATATCCACTTAAGTCTAGCAGGTGAATTTAAAATAAAATCTGGCCACTTGCTGAGTCCAAAAAGAAAAAAATCTAAACATATACGGACACAGTTGAAACTACACATATAGAAAAACAAAACAATATACCAGGCAAATACTACCCAAAGTAGAGCTGGTGCTCCTATACTAATATCAGATAACACAGACTTTGAGACAAAAAAGCATTATTAGGGAACCAGATGATCTAAATATTCATGCTTCTAAATAAAAGGTCTCAAAATATATAAAGCAAAAATCAACAGAAATACATACAGGGAGCAACAAGTCTATCAGCATAGATTTCAACACACCCTCCTCAATTATTGACAGGTAAAAGACAAAGTAGTTGAGATACTTGATTTTAATTCTCCACCCAACAATTAGGAAATGGATATTCTTCTCATGCAAAAATGGAAAAATTGACTAAATATTAGGTCACAAAGCAAGCTGTAGTCATTTTCATCCAGACCACCATGTATGACTAACTCATTAGGTTAAAAGTCAATAATAAAAAAAGTTACATACCCCTGCCATTTGAAAATTAGAATCCATCACTAAATAATTCACAGTTAAAACAGGAATCACATGAATGAAAAAAAAAATATTTGGGAACTCAATGATAATAAAAATCCTACAAATACCATACTTGTAGGATACAAGTCTTAAGGGCTTATATTAGATGGGAAGAAACCCTAAAACTTAATGAGCTATGTATCTAATTTAAGAAATTAGACAAAGAACGGAACCCAAAGAGATTAAGAGAAAATACAAAAGCAGAAATTAATGAAACAGAAAACAAAGATACAATAGAGAGGCTCAACAAAGGAGGGAAATGACAAGTTCTGCCAAGAAGTATGTTCTAAAATTCAAACATGGTTTTGAAATGTTTCTCCAACAAGCCTTTGTGTTATACAGCAATTCACTACATTTTAGAAATAGATGCTAGAGTGGATTCATTTAGCTGATAATACCTTGGGGGGAGGGGATGAGCAGAAGAAGAATCGTTAGAATTCTGGAACTTTTGACTAGACTAGAAAGTGAGAAAGCAGCAACCCAGGACATTGTAACAGATATATATGCTTACGATATATATAAATAAAAAAACCTTTAAACTATATATATATTTTTTTATTATTTTTAATTAGTTTCAGGTGTACAACACAGTGCAATAGTTATACATTTTACCCCTCAAAGTGACAACCCCCCACCCCCAATTCACCACCCCACTCCCCGCCATATCATCTATATCTATTACTCTTCCTCTGACTCTCTTCCACAGTATAATCCACATCCCGTGACTATCTATATATATTCAATTACATTAGGTATACCACCTCCGCTTTAGTTAAACTATATTTTAAATCATACTTATCCTCTTAACAAGTACCCATGCCCCAAAATAATCTTTGTTGTATGCTCTGTACTTAGCCCAAGGGCCTACCGTTTATGTTAGGCAGCTTGCATTTTTGTGAACTATTCTATTGAAATACAGTAGCTATCCTTTCTGTAAATAGGTGGGTTATAAGGCATACATACACACATATAAAAAGGACATTTTATCACATGATTAAGGATTTTGTAGTCTGTCATGGACTGATATTAAGTATGAATGACCGATACCACTTCAGCAGAGAAGTTACATAGCAATACCAGCATTTGAAACCTAACCACGCTAAGCAAATTCTCCTCTATCTGCTAAGCAATATGTTCACTGATGCAATGGTTGATGAATAAATAGAAAAGATTAATGAAAGCCAACAAATCCTTTAGGATATTGCCAGGAAGGTACCAATACTCAGCCACTATGGAAATATAGTGTAGTCCTTTTAAATCCTTGCTTCTTGCCCAGTGCCTAGCACTTCAACTGGTGATCAATAAGTCTACTGAATGAATAAATACAATGTACTCTGTTTCAATAAGGACCTTTATGAACACCTGATAGTTTTACCATTAGCTTACCTTTGAAATATTTGGACCTTACAGGTTCAAGAACAGAAGTTGGTATTGAAGTCCTGCACAACCAACAGAGACAAGCCTAACTGCTAAGGTAGCAAGGAAAAAGATTTTAAAACTTCTAAGTTTACTTCTAGATTGCAAAGAATGAATGGCTGCATACAAACCCAAGTAGCACGTTGTGCTCTGAACCAAAAGCACTATTTAGCCTTTTGGTTATCAAAGGTAGTGTCAAAACAGCCCCAGAAAATGCCAGTATTAATTGCACTTTTTTTTAAATTGGGAAAATAGAAAATCAATTTATGTCCACCCTTTACTGATGATGCATGGAAGCAATTTAAATAATTCTCTTCCATCGCTCAAAAAAAAGCACCATGCATCTTTTTAAAAGATTTTATTAGGGAATTGGGGAAGGGGAACAGACAAGTTGCTGTCTTTTTTTGTTCTTCAGTCTAGCTGCAGAGGACGTTGCTTCACTGGCCCATGTTGGTATCCTCACTGCACTCACCCGGGTGAGGCAGATCAGTCGCCGGCCTTTGGATGTCGCTCACCGTGGCTCTTGGCAGCTGACGCTGGCTGCCGGCCACTCACTGTAGCCCATGGCAGCCCACTGCAGCAGGGGCTGCAGCCTACACCATCACCGGGGCTCGCAGCCCAGCAACAGGTGGAGCTGTTGTTAGCTGTAGAGGGCAGTGTCACTGGCCCTCATATGTGGGATCCGAACCGGGGCTGCTGGCGTCCCAAGCCAGCTCTTAACCACTGCTCCACTCGGCTGGCCCACCATGCACCTTTTTAACTGACAGAAATATCTGAGAGCTGTACTTGAGTTAGCCTCCGCCAAGACAGCATCTTACTAACTTAATTTGATGACTCTTGTAATAAAATCTTTAGAAAACCTGCTATTGAGACCTTTTAAATTTAAAAGCCACAATATACTGCAGGTGTCAAAAATATATATACCTAAGTGGACACTGTGGTCAACGTTGCTCAAGCAGTAGTTCGCCGTAATCAGAAGCGTCCGGACACTTATGTTAACCACTCTGAGCACCTCTTGTAATTGCAGAAGTCAAAGGTGACTTGTATTCATCTTTAATTATCAGTAATATATTGAGTATTACTATTTTAATAGTTTTCCTTTCTTAAAATGTGCATACATTTTTTTGGCACCTTCTGTATATACACATCCCTCTACTTTTTAAAAATTTATTTTTAATTGTAGTCAACACACAGTATTTTATTAGTTTCAAGAGCACAACATACTGATTCAACTTTTGTATACCTTACAAAGTGATCACAATAAGTCTAGTAACCGTGTCACTGTAAAGTTATTACAATACTGACTATATTCCCTATGCTGTACATTACATCCCCATGACTCATTTTATAACTTATTTTATATACTTCTTAATCCCCTCCCCTTTTCATTCCTCTTTCATTCAGACTTCGTAAGTGGGTCTAAGCTAAGGTTTTTGTATCACCATGGTCTATCCCTCTCTCTTTTTTAAACTGTAGTACTAGGGCCGGCCGAGTGGCGCGGTGATTGGGTGCTGGCTTGGGAGGCCAGCGGCCCTGGTTCGGGTCCCGCATGTGAGGGTCAATGACACTGCCCTAAAAAAAAAACCACACTCTGTAAACTGCAGTACTAGCGTTGCCTTTGTATTGGAATAGTACTCTGGCAATAGTTTCAACTGAAAAGTTCTTAGAAAATTCATTCAACCATCATTTCCTGAATAATGCCAGGTACTATGAGAGAAAAGATAAATAAAGAAGGGTCCCTGGAGAACCATATGATTTCACTGACATGTGGGATATAAAACTGAAAGCAACAAAGAAACAACACAAATAAAGAAACAAAAACTCATATCACAGACAATAGTTTAGCTGTTACCAGAGGGTAAGGGGGAAGCGGGTTGTAGAAGGTGGTAAATGAGGTCAAATATATGGTGATAGAAGAATTGACTCTGGGTGATAAACACACAATGTGATATACAGAGGATGTATTACAGAATTGTACATTTTGAACCTATGTGATTTTACTAACCATTGTCACCCCAATAAATTAATTTAAAAAGAAGGGTCCCTGAACTTAAGATGCTCACAATGAAAATAGAATTATGTATTTTAAATCTCTGCAAGCCTCCTCTCACCCCCAGAACCAAAGTGCATGCCTATCTTAACTTAGTGATATTCAAAGTGGAATTCACAGATGATAGATTCATGAGGCCTTTGCTAAAAGTTTTGTAATGTTTTGTTTCAACTTCAGTGATAATCTAAAAGAAAAATACAAACATATGCTAGGGCATCTGAATTGTCATCTCATATCTAAATAGAGCTATGTAACTTCCTTGTCAAAGCTTTCATTTATGATGTCAGACTCGGCAGTATTATTCCCATAGTCCAGGATGAGAAAAGAACAGACCTGAATTACAATTTAAATGATGTACTAGGTGAGACAATTAAGTTCAAGAATTTGTTGCAATGATGTTGCTAACCTTTTTTGATGTCAGAGGGATTATTCATTATGAATTCGTACCAACTGCACAAACAGTTAACCAAGTTTACTATTTGGAAGTGTTGAAAAGGCTGCGTGAAAAAGTTAGATGACCTAAACTTTTCACCAACAATTCATGGCTCTTGCATCACGACAATGCACCAGCTCACATGGAACTGTCTGTGAGGGAATTTTTAGCCAGTAAACAAATAACTTATTGGAACACCCTCTCTACTCACCTGATCTGGCCCCCAATGATTTCTTTCTTTACCCCAAAATAAAGGAAATACTGCAAGGAAGACAGTTTGATGACATTCAGGACATCAAGGGTTACACATCAACAGCTCTGATGGCCATTCCAGAAAAGGAGTTCCAAAATTGCTGGCGTTGGTGCATAGCTTCCCAAGGGGTGAATTTTGAGGGTGACAGTAGTGATATTCAGCAGTGAGGTATGTAGCAGTTTTTCTAAGATGAGTTCATGAACTTAACTGTCATACCTCGTTATCTATGGCTCTACAGTCAAATGAACATACAGCTTACTTGTAAAAAGAACTGAATCATCATATGGTCTTGGGGAGTATTAACTTGCCATATTAAAAAAGCTCCTGCTCTTTACCAATTGCTACCATATTCTTAATACACTGGAAATTTTCACCAAAATGCCATGTTACTCTGAATTAATAATTTAGACTCATTTTGTCTGTATCTGACTTGTTTTAATTTTAGAGTCTATAAAAATAGTTTATACTTCTCTTTAAGTTTATATATATTCGATTAATATCCCAATAAAAAATAGTGTCTATACAGTTTTTCTCTTAACAAGGGTGCACACATTACTCAGGTAGAGCAATAGTGATCTAGCACTTACTCTATGCAAAACTCATCTCTTTACCTTAATTTTTCAGAGGCACAACGCTAACGTATCATGAAACTATAAAGATATTTTAGCTAAATATAAATACTTTAATTGAAAGGTAAACTGGGTACAAAGACAATAATCCAGTATTTTAGGTCATCTCACCATTCTTCCAAATAGAAGAAACAGATGATTTGGCCGATAGGAACACAGAAATGACTCTGCACATTTTCCTCATGTTTAGGGATGGTATCCATGGCTACAGGAACTCAACATCTACAGCCAATCTTTAATTCAAGAAGGGACGTTACTAACACTCTTTGGTATTAATGACAGCAGCATCTCAAACCAAAGGACCTGAAAAATTTTTTTAATGTAGACACTCAACAAGAGAAAATATTCAAGATAGCCTTAATATTGTTGAGACATATTAGGTTGTTCCAAGTGTTTATACTGTAGAAATCAACACTAAACTTGGCAACATATTAACAAATCTCATTGGAAAAATTACATAGCTATTGTACATCGTTAAGTCAAAAATGAGGTTGATTTTAGTGTTTAGGACAAGACAGCATAGACATGAGTTGGTTTCTCTGGACTCTTACATCCCAAGCAATAATGAATATCACGATAAATATTTTACAATAAATAAATATTTAATATTACTATAAAGATTCTAATCCTGAAAACTATATTTTTTGCCCCCCAACGTTCATTATTTTACAAAGTGTCAAAAATATCCAACATTGTTTTCATTGGAATATTCCCAAATGATGCGGCAACTTGGCCTATTATTTACACTATTGCTGTTTTCTTGTTTTTCTCCAGTTACTTTACAAGTAATATTACAATAGAACCATTCAACCCAGGAAACGTTAACATCATTAAGAACATATGGAATGGGTTTAGAACACTAATCAAATTTCCAACCTGATGAAGGGCATGGGTGCAACACTAAGCAGGAACTCTAACAAAGTACAGGCATTAGACCAAATACTATTTATGATATGTAGTCTGGTTTTTTTAAAGGACGTGTTGGTCAATGTCCATAAACAATTTAGGAAATAAAGACATCATGGACCTTTGTGGGCCAGCCCCAAGTACCCAGGAGGGGAGGGCAACGGGAACAATTATGGTGGAAGGGGTCAGCACTAGCCTAGATAAAAATATAAAGCCTTTATATTTGTAATTTGAATCGTACTGATTCGTGGCAGATTAACCTACATCACGAAGATATTTAAAGTGCGTTACAAAATATTCCTGTTTCCACGAAAAACCTGATCAACTAAGTTGGTAAAAAAAATTTAAATTCCAACCCTCAGATTTTTTGACAATTACTGTATGCAAATCCCACTGGCTCTGCTTTTGGGACACACACCGCGCTACATGCTGTCAATTACCCACTCCATAAGCCTCATAACCACCATATGAAGTAAGTAGTATTATTCTTATTTTACAGATTCAGGAGACTGAAGCCTAAAGAGTTTAGTAACGGACCAGGATTACACGGCTCACAGGAACTGGAACTGCAATTCCAACCCCGGTCCGCCCCAACACTAGAGACCGCCTTTGGAGTGGACAGTAACGCAGACAATAGGCGAGTTAGTTTTTCAAGGGCAACATACCATTTCCTAAGCAAAGTGAAGCCACGCAAACACTTAGGATTCACGCGTAAGGACCCAGCCCTGGGCTCTTATGCATATTTAAATGATTAAGGAACACACGCGACACGCCGAGGCGTTAGACGAGGCACGTTCCAGGAAAGGCGTGGAGAAGATGCCAACTCTCACCACGCTGGCTCTCATTACCCGAGTTCCCGGGGGCAGCCGATCCCGGCGGGTTCTGCCTTCACAGCCGAGGCCCTTGGGCACAACGCACTCCGCCCCGGGCGCCAACGGGCGGGCCCCGGGCGCGCCCCAACGCTCGCGGCGGGAGCAGGCCGCCCGCCAGGCCCGGTCCCCGGTGGGAGCGGCCCGGGGGCGCCGGGGCCCGCTCCGCGCGCACACTCACCTTCTGCTCCTCTGCGGAGGCTGCCTCGGGGACTTCCGCGGACATACTGCTCCCTCTGCAGACGAGACACCGGGCAAAGATGTGATTCCCGGGGGGCCGAGGCCGCCCGGCCGCCCGAGCCCTCCCTTCCCCGCTCTCCGAGCACCCGCCAGGGCCGCCTCTGCGCGCGAAAATGGCTGCCACCTTAGGACGACGCGGAGCCCCGCGGCACTCTGCGATCCCGGCCCGCCGGCGGCCCGGCCACCCCTCCCGCGCCGCGTCCCTGCCTACCTTGCCCCGCTTCGCCGGCTCTGCGACGCCCAAGCACTTCCCTTCTTCCTTCAAAGGTCGCGGCTCGCGCGCCACCTCACATCCGCCCGCCGGGTGCTTTCTGGGAGTTGTAGTTTATGGGCGGAGCCGCGTCTCCCCGCCTTTTCCGGTCTCTTCTGGCTCCCTTCTGTTCCAGGAGCTTTCCTGCTGTTTGCATATCGTTACTCTCGCCTAGTCCCGCCTCCTCCTCGTCCTCTGCGCTGCAGCCAGGCAGGTTTTCTTCTGGACGCTCCCAAGTTCTGTACCACTTCCCTCCACTAGTCTTTCGCCCTCAGCATCACCGACGGAGCCCTGTTCATCTTTCACATCCCCATCCCTGCATCACGGCGTCGGGAAAACTCGTCCTGAGCCCCTACGCGAGGTCAAATCCACCTCTGAAACCCTATCACATCTCTGTATACTTCCTCAACAACACACACTGTATCATTAGACAGCAATTGTTGTGATTACTGTATTAATGTCCCCTTTCCTGCTCAGATAAAGCCCCAGCAGGGCAGGGACCTCGTCCGTATTTGCTTCTATTTCACTCCCAGAACCCAGCATTTCCTAGATAGTCAATAAATACGTGACGAAGGAATTGAAGTGCCGTTCATCTGTCTACGGCTGGGGATCTACTCCCACAACTTGATTGAAACTGCTGGCGCCAAACTCCTCCAGGGACTTCCTTAATTGCTCAATTCGTTGGCTTTACATTTAAATCCTCACGCTACTTGCTATCTGAATAGCTACTGGCAATACTTGGTGGTTCCAACGAAGGAGATCTCAGAAATCTGCAAAAAAAAGATTCCCCTCTAAGAGTTGAACTAGTGAAAAAAAAAACCACCATATTAATTGAAATTCTCTGGGAATTTGGAAACCATCAAAAGTCAACCAGGGTGTCCTGATAGAATCTCAGACAGGAAGACTTGTACTGAGATTGCAGCTTAAAAAACAAGGGTTACACTACACTCCTTTTGGAGAAAGGAAGGGGTTTGTCTGGCCATGAAGTATTTAAGATACAAGGGTTCCAGGGGCCAACTCTTTGACAAGAATATTCTTTGAGCTGGGTCAGCTAAGAAACTGTAAGCTCAACTAAATTTGTTTTCATTCCATGCTCACAAAATAACCTACTAAACATTGGCCTTCCTTTTATGCAGAACTACAAGGAGAGAGGAGACTGCACTAGTTAGGCTAACTGGAGCATCTAACAATTATATTTTTATTAATAAACTAGCATTCTGGTATACCGGGGGTGCCAAAAAAAATGTATACAAGTGGACACTTTGGTCAATGTTGCTCAAGCAGTAGTTCACCGTAATCAGAAGTGTCTGGATGCTGATGGTAACCATTTTGAGCACCTCTTGTAGTTGCAAAAGTCAAACGTGACTTGTATTCATCTTTTGTTATCAGCATATATTTAGTATTACAATTTTAATACAGTTTTCCTTTCTTAAAATGTGTATACATCCCCTTCCGATTCCCCAAAGCTGTTCCCTCCCCCAACTCCCCAATTAAAAAAAAAATCTAAATAAATAAATAAATAAATAAATAAATAAATAGAGGATGATAAAATAAAAAACAAGATAGGTTCAAAAAATGTGTATACATTTTTTTTGGCACCCTCTGTATCTCCTATATCAATGTTAGCTTGGGTTGGGTTAAAATCTGATAGTTACACTCACACACAAAAAATTTAGTATATGTGGCCTTATATAAAGAGAATTTGTTCCTGAAAGATAATGACACGCACATGAGGGCAAGGCTAAATTTCTGGGAGGCTGACTTTAGTCACTGGAGAATTCACAAAGGCCAATGTCCCAGTGTGGGGGCTGACTGGGAAGTCATCATCGCCCAATTAACACCCCTCTGCATCATGACCCATGAACCTTAATGTTTAAAATTGCACACTGATCACCAACACTCTTTTCCTGAAAACTTTCATCTCGTAGTCACTAGTATACCACTGTCTTATTCTCTCCTATTTCTCTAGCCAGTCCTTAATCTCCTTTGTTGAGTCTTTATCTGCCTCCTAATGGGAGAATTGTAGCAATTCTGTCCTTTGTAGCAATGGCTGTCCTTCTCTTCTAGTCCTACATTCTCCAGGTGATCATTTCCACCCTCATAGCTTCAACTACTGTCTATATATTCTAGATCAGTGCTGTCCAATAGAACTTTCTGTGATTTTTGGAAGTATTCTATCTGTGCTAAGATAGTAGTCACAGCCATGTATGACTATTGAGCATTTTAAATGTAACTGAGGAACTGAATTTTCAATTTTATTTAAATTTAATTAACTGAATTAGCTGCAGGGATTAGAGTCAAAGAAACCCTGTTAAGATTCTTATTAAGTATGAAACAAGGTCCAAAAATTTATGTTTAACCAAAGCGCCCCCTGGCGATTCTGATGCACAGTGCACTAAAGATTTTGGGGGCTTAGAACTTGGTAGGTGTATAACAGCTTTTAAAAAGGTCAAGGGTCTTTTTTTTTTTTTTTTAAAGATTTTATTGGGGAATTAGTGGAGGGGAACAGCGTTGGGGAATCAGGGAAGGGGAACAGACAAGTTGCCGTCTTCTTGTTCTTCAGTTTAGTTGCGGAGGATGTTGCTTCACTGTTGGTATCGTCATTGCGCTCTTCCCGGATGAGGCAGATCGGTCGCTGGCCTCTGGATGTCGCTCATCGCGGCTATTGGCAGCTCACGCTTGGCTGCCAGCCACTCACGCTGGCTGCGGGCCACTCACTGTAGCCTATGGCAGCCCACTGCAGCAGGGGCTGCAGCCCACACCATCACCGGGGCTCGCACAGCCCAGCTCCAGGTGGAGCTGTTGTTAGCTGTAGAGGGCGGTGTCACTGGCCCTCATGTGGGATCCGAACCGGGGCCGCTGGCATCCCAAAACCAGCGCTTAACCAATGCGCCACTCGGCCGGCCCTCAAGGGTCTTTTTGAAGTTTAGATGTCCTAGCTCAAGAGTTTGTAGGAGTGAGAAAAGTAGATGAGATAATGTTCTGCCACATCCATTCCGCAAACATCTGAGAAAGGGAGTCCACCTCTATCATTGCTAATATTGTAGCAAATATCGAGAACAGAATACATTTTTAATAAAAGGAAGAGACTGGGAGATCAACTAAGGGAAACCAAGTGAGATACAGAGTGCCCAAAACCCTGAGGATAGATGGTGACTTCTGTGAACAAAGCCTAGGAAAATTTACCTAAATAAGCAGGCCAGATAACTATAAAGACGGCAGTTTCCACAACTTGAGTGTTGGAAGTAGAACCTAGAAACTGGAGGATATCACTTCTCTAGGGATTTAGTGAGATGAGAGACCTTTACATGAACTGGGAAGGCTGAAACAGAAAACTGTTGAACAAATTAAGAAGAACGCTGAACAGTGGGGACTGGAAGACTTTAGAAACTTTAAACCTTTAAAATCTCATAAAATATTTGCCATAATGTTTCTAAAACTTTCCTCAACTATATTTCCATGTCTCCTGACAGTATAAGAGGTTGAATGGTGTCTGAGTTGCTTTAGGATATTCCTTTCTAAAGTCTATTGTTTTAATCAGTCTTTTTTTTTTTTTTTTGGTCCGAGGCATTGCCTTATTATATAACTCACTTAACACACAGCAAATTACAAACTTTATTGCCAAGAATATTGATGAAAAGTATATTTTAATGCCAGGCCACAATTACTAATGGAAAAACAAAGAATGAAAAAAGAAGCAAAATGCCAGTGTAGTAGAATGGAAAAATCGTAAGCTTTAACTTAGATTTGAATCCTGGCTCTTCTACTTACTGTGTGACCTTGGGCAAGGTCACAGAAAGACCTTCAAGCTGCCCTTTCTTTCACTGTAGAATATATTCATACCCACTCTGAAGTATGGCTTTAAATGTTAAATAAATATAAATTGCTTACAGTGCCTGGCACATAGTAGGCATTCATATTATGTTCCTCCTCCCACAGTGTCCAAGTTCAATACATATATCTCTCACAGATAATCCAGGATGAAGTAGAATGGGCTGATTCCAACAAGGACTGAGTGAATTCCTACCATGATGAAAAGCTCACTTCCTGTCTAGACTGATACTGTGTTCCTAAGTCTAGTAGACCATACGAGTGTCACATACCAAAATTTTAACAGTGACCATCTCTGTAAAGTGATAGCCAGCAGAGCAGACAGAGGGAGGGATTTTCACATTTAGTTTATATAATTATATATTCGATCTTCAGAAAAGTCATGACGCATGTTTGCAACAGATCGCACTAGTTCATTTTTGGAAGTACTAGAGTCATTCGCATCTATGTTATTGCTGTCTAGCTTCATTCTAAAAAAAAACTTGAGCGATTTGGTTGAGTTTTAGAGATTTTAAACAAGTTGAAGAAAAAGACCAAACTACATTTTTGCCATATTTTACTGTTTTATTTCCATAAACCTTGTGAAAAGTTGCATGAAGTCTACAGTGACAGTGCTCTATAAGAGCATCAGTGCCAACGATGGTTCACGAAATTCCGTGCTGGTGATTTTGATCTCAATGACGCTCCTCGGTCTGGGAGGCCCACCAAGATTGATGACGACAAAATAAAGGCATGGATCGAGTCAAACCCACGTTACATGACACGAGAGATTGCAGAAACATAGAACATTCATCATTCAAGTGTTCATGACCACCTGAAGAAGCTGGGATACGTAAGCAAGTCAATATTTCGGTACAAAGAAGTTCATTTGACAGCGTGTATAAACATCTGCAATATGCTCATTAAATGAGAGGAAAACGATCCTTTTTTGAAGCTACTGATAACTGGTGATGAGAAGTGGATTGTTTTTTTAAGATTTTTTATTGGGGAATTGGGAGAGGGGAACAGCGTTGGGGAATCGGGGAAGGGGAACAGACAAGTTGCTGTCTTTTTGTTCTTCAGTCTAGTTGCGGAGGATGTTGCTTCACTGGCCCATGTTGGTATCATCATTGCGCTCTTCCCGGATGAGACAGATCGATCGCTGGCCTCTGGATGTCACTCACCATGGCTATTGGCAGCTCACGCTGGCTGCCAGCCGCTCACGCTGTCTGCGGGCCACTCACTGTAGCCTGTGGCAGCCCACTGCAGCAGGGGCTGCAGCCCACACCATCACCGGGGCTCGCACAGCCCAGCTCCAGGTGGAGCTGTTGTTAGCTGTAGAGGGCAGTGTCACTGGCCCTCATATGTGGGATCCGAACTGGGGCAGCTGGCATCCCCAAACCAGCTCTTAACCAATGTGCCACTCGGCCGGCCCCGAGAAGTGGATTGTTTACAATGTGGTGCGCAAACGGTCTTGGTCCCGACATGATGATTCACCTCAAATGACATCAAAAGCAAACATTCATCAGAGGAAGGTTACGCTCTCAGTGTGGTGGGATTTTAAAGGTGTCGTGTTTTTCGAGCTCTTACCAAGGAACCAAACAATCTATTCGAATGTGTACTGTTGGCAACTGGACAGTTTGAACAAATCCATCATCCAGAAACATCCAGAGCTTGTTAATTGTAAAGGAATTGTGTTCCATCGTGACAATGCAAGATCACACACAAGTTTGATCACCCGTCAAAAATTATTGGAGCTTGGATGGGATGTGTTGCCACACCCACCATACTCGCCTGCTCTTGCGCCGTCAGATTTCCATTTCTTTCGCTCTCTTCAAAACTCCTTGCATGGTATAACGTTCAATTCAGATGAGGCTGTAAATCAGCACTTGTTCAGTTTTTCACAAATAGACAGGTCCTTCTATGAACAAGGAATTATGAAGTTCACCGAACAATGGCAAAAGGTTATCGAACAAAATGGGCAATATATCATTGATTGATCTTTGTTCTTTATATAAATAAAGGACCTTTGAGCCGGCCGAGTGGCACGTTGGTTAGGAGCTGGCTTGGGCTGCCAGCAGCCCCAGTTCAGATCCCACATATGAGGGCCAGTGACACTGCTCTCTACAGCTAAGATGGTGAACAACAGCTCCATCTGGAGCTGGGCTGCTGTAAGGCCCTGGGGAAGCCATAGCTGCAGCCCCTGCGGCAGTGGGCTGCCATAGGCTACAGTGAGTGGCCGGCAGCCAGCATGAGCTGCTGGCAGCCGGTGTGAGCTGCCAAAAGCCGATGTGAGCGGCCATCCAGAGGCCGGGGACTGATCTGCCTCACCCGAGAAGAGCGCAATGATGATACCAACATGGGCCAGTGAAGCAATGTCCTCCACAACTACACTGAAGAACAAAAAGGACAGCAACTTGTCTGTTCCCCTTCCCCAATTCCCCAATAAATAAAAAAAATCTTAAAAAATAAATACATAAATAAATGACCTTTGAAAAACATAGACAAAATATGTCATGACTTTTCCGAAGATCCAATAGTATGAAAATTTTTTTATAATAAACATTGTATAATTAAAAAATTAAATTTAAAAGGAATCACTGCTTCATTCACAAAACAAATTAGGGAAGAATGGGGATCCCAAGGATGAACTTTTTGAAGGAGAAATTTTTTCCTTTCTTTAACCCTCTGGGAATGACAGACACCTGGTAGGGAAAATGGCAAGAGGGGAGAACCTTCTGCTGGGTGCCTTCCAGTGGGTCCCCATTTCATAACTTATTAATATTTTTCATTCTCACCTGATAACAAACTTTCCAAAGACTTTCTGCAGGTTATTTGTGACCTAGAGTTCCTTTTTAAAGGTAGTTATCAGTTATGACTCATTTTGTTAGTCTGTAAAACTGCCAGGTGAACCTGCAGTAAGTGAGGCAATCTGTATTATCTACCATAGGTAGTAGCACTGTTGATTGTCTGCTGGTATCTACCTGCATGCCAACACTCAATCTAGAGATATAATCTGTGAATACAAAGAGGAGCCATGTAGGAGGTGTGGTCAAGTTTCAGTCTATGACAAGAGAAGGGTGGAAAAAGAATCATTACGATATAGGACCAAGGCAAGTGAGAGCAGACAGGTGCTGGGTGATCCTATCTCACTGGGAAAAACAACATAGCGGGGAAAAAAGGCTCCAGGAGGTAGACGGACAAAATGTTTCCCTTGCACAAGCTTGCCAGGAAGAGCACAAGATGCATCTGGCTGCTTCAATCATCTTGAAATTTTCTAAAAAATGCCCAGAGAGGTAGAAATCATGTACTAGAAAGAATTCTGGGAAGATTACAATGTGGTAGAAAGACGCTTACATACAATACACATTACTAATTTTTGGGTTACTGGAAAGGTCAAAGAAGCAATAACTTTAAAAAAAAATTAAAAAGCACAAGTGTTTTAACTACTTGGTGTTTTCCATGTTTTATATGAAATTATCCATATGGACTTTTGTCAAGTGTGTAAGTCTAGAAACGTGTATTGAAATCCTTATTCCAGGAATTTGATGACAGAATTTTAAAAGAAAAGGCCCATTAACAATACTATCACCCCATTTTCTTAATCACACAGACCCAGAAAGGTCAGAGGATTCTTGGGGTCAGTCCCATCAGATACCATTAGAGCTAGGACTACAATCCAAAGCTTTTGGGTCCCAATCCATGTTGTTTTCACACAGCCTGAAGATTGAGAACAATCTTCATAAATTTGTGCCAACTGAAACTTTTTAGTTTTACAAAATATAAATAGCCTTTTCTCTTTTAGCTGGTATTTTAAAATAACTTTGTAAGAGGCTTCTTGTTGGCTACCCCACAGCTTATAGCCCCACAACTCATCACCTGTCCAGATTCTCTTGAATAGTCTATCCATTAGCCAGACCCCCAAATAAAGACCTTCCCATCCCCCAAATTCCACACTGCTCATCTGGTTCCAGACTCTCAGATCTCCTGGGTCCAGACTACCTGAGTGGTACATATTTTCTAACCAGCCCTTGCAGCTTTGTTCCAGCATTCCCAGTATTTGTGCTTTGTTGTCTGATCTGCTGTTGCCCACGGTCCCTGTACAAACATCTAACACCATTCTTCTTTCTAAGAGGGATGGAGGGAAGGCTTTTGAGGCACTCAGTCAAGCTCCCTTGCTTGGTGTTTTCTCAGGTGCCAAATGCCTTCCACTGTGACCAGAATAAGAAAGAAATTGGGACAAGGCTCAAGACATCTCCCCTTCTCTCTTCCTCCTGTCAGTCATAAAGCTAGAGTGGAAGCTGTCTGATGGCTGCCAGAAATTTACGCAATCACATAAATGTTTCATTTAAAAATAAAAGCCAGATACAAGTGTCTTTTGTTTTTTGCATATATTTACAATATAAATACTAATTTGTTTCCAAAGTACATATTCTTTTAACAAGTTGCAAAAGTTATCTAGCATGAGACAGCAATTGAATGTAAAGCCTCTGTGGTAATTAAGGAAAAAATAGAACTGTTTGGAGCATGAGGGATTCTAGGAGAAATGCGAATGGGCATGATGATCCGAACTTGCAAAGGGAATGGGGAGCAGCTGAGTCGGCACTGCACTGCTAATATAGGATGTGAAAGGACTACTGCGTGAGCCAGCGACCTAGAAGGGGAGTTGTAAAAATTAAACTTGGGGAGGTTTAATAAAAAGGACACATGCTTGCATAGTGCGTTAATCTTAAAGAAGCTCAACATTTCATTCTCATTTTCAATAACTTAAAATGTATAGTACTTAAAACACATCACACAAAATTAAAGACTTGTGCATATATTTCAGATTTCAACAATTAATGTCAAAAATACATAGTATGATTTTACATAGGATTTGTGCTACATTAGAACACTAGAGACAAACATCACTTGAGTATTAAGGAAAACATTAAATATTAAATAACTGAGAAATAAAATGTGTAAACACTAATCTAACCGGGTGGCGGGGAGGGGAGATTTGCTATTGCAACATGTCCAATGAAGTGGTTTCAACAGTACAAAAAGGCTTAGGACATGAGTGTTTCCAATCTCCTTGGAATATGTGGATCTCATTCCAGGCATCCTTGAATAAAGACTGGTCCAGGATAATGGGAGAGGATCCACTCTCCTGGTGGTTAATTTGGTACACTCCGTTCTACACTAATTTTTACTTTCAAACTTGGGTACTGAGCGAATACTTTACAATGCCACTCCTTATCAACGTCTTGGTGAAAACTGAGGGTTTGTTGGCGATTCAGTGTAAGATTTGAGTTCGTATGCAGCACCGCTATCAACTTCCATTGACTTTCTAGAGAACAGGAGTCGTACATCTCTATGGAGGTAGATCTTTCCAGATTTAGAACTCTGGAACCTAAACAAACAAATAAACAAAAAGATGCATCACTTCAGGGAATGAGTCTTTAAAACAACAACAGAAACACCCCATGAATAATTAAATTTTTAAAGTAGGAAGAATTGGTCTTGCCACAATGTGAAGTTAATGGTAATTTTTTAAATAAGATATTTAAAGTCTTATATTGCCAAAGCACATGCAGCTATGTAAGTGTCTCTCCGTTGCTATTCTCTAAACACTTCATACTTCCTTTTCCCTCTCCCAAGGCCAGACATGTTTCCTTCTGTAAGCATGGGTTTCACATACAATCCTCCTTTTTGTCCCTGACACCACAGCACATGCATCTCTCCTCATCTGCAGTGCCAAGTTTCAGTTCACATCAGCCAATTATACTGTATTTGGACCTTGCAAGCCTAGCATCTTCTAGCCACGCAGATTGATCCCTTTTCACACAACTCACCCTTCCACAGTTTGAGTACATTAAAGTCGATTCCACACTTGAAAAGTCACCACAGAAAATAATCAAGTTTTGAGAACAATCACAGGAAGAGAAAGGACTGCTATCATCAGTAGTGGCTAGCTAAACAAAGCCTAATCATCATTAAAAATAAGGAGAAAAGTTGGCAATAAAATAAAATGCTTATCAAAATTGTATATGGAACACTTTCTATCCCCTGCTAATATCTATAGCATAATAGAGGGGGCTGGAATCCTTAATCATATAAATTTATCTGGCAGATAGTGAAACATACCCTTTAGCACTAATTTCTCTGGTGTTCCCTTTGCATAGCAGAAGTCCTCTCTGGGTTGGTGGATTTTATTCCTAAATTGGCTGGAAACTTTGGCTGTCAATTGTGTATATTAAAGCAGACCTCTCTGACTGTCTCACTCTTTTCTTCTTTATGAAGTTTTTCACCATCTCAATCTGAAGGAGAACATGGTGAACTCTGAAAATTATGCCATACTTGGCAAAGAAGTTTCTTTAGAGCATTTAAAGTATCTAATCATTGGGTGGGGGTTATAAAAGCTGGGGTAGTGGATTTTTACTTTGGTAAATGTTGGTTATGTATAGCTAAGGTTGTTAAACTTGGAGAGGGATGGTATCGAGCGGAAGTTTAGAGCGAGTTGAATCTTTTTCTGGATTGGGCTGGGAGCTATTCTTACAGTTTGCTATTTTCTACCATTTCTCTTTTAAAAAGTTTTTCAACTCTGTTTTGGTAGATTTGTCATTCCCACAATCTGTATAACATTTGTAAAGCTGGATTTAAATACATTATGCTGGTTCAACATGTCCTTAGGGTGCAGAGCACCAGGCAGAGACCTCAAGGTAAGATTACTGATTAAGCAGTGCGATGGGGGGAACTGAGTTTAACAGAGTTTTTCAAGTGTGGAACTTGAGTGTACAACTCACTCCTTCGTCACTCCATATCACCGCAAGGCATATCTACTGAAAGATCAGGAACGGATTAGAGAAGCCCTCTGCCTGGGCCCCAAATGAAAGGTGCCTCCTCCTGAAGAATAGTGCTCCTTGGGGTAAAGAGTTAGGATGAGATGAATTACTCTCACTGACATGATGAGGGATTTACTATGAATGGCGTCAGAAAATTATTAGGAAGAGTTACAGGCGAAAGGCTAGCGAGCTCTGTCTTAGCCAACAGACTGGCTGACTGGTCATGAGCACTATACTTGGATTTCAGATTGGAAAGCCTGACCTTAGAACGCTGGCAATTTGGACCTCAAGGGCAAACAAATGGTTTCTCACAACATAGAGCTATGAGGTAGGCAGTAAAAGTTAGAGGAAAAGCTGTTTCTGAACACAGTGCCTCAGACTGCTTCTAGAAAAAGATATTTCTAATGGAATCACTAGAATATAAGCTCTGTGAGAACAGAGGTTTTTGTCACAGCTGTTTCCTAGTGTTTAGAAGCATGCCTGACACATTAAGTATTTGTGGAATGAAGGAATGAAATTTAAGAACTTCCCTGTCTAATACAGCAGTCACTAGCCACAAAAGACTATGGACACTTGAATGTAGCTAGTTCAAGTTGAATTGTGCTGTTAGTAAAACATACATACTTGATGTATTTTTTGGTACAAGTATTTAGTACAACAAAAGATGTAAAATATCATTCATAACTTTTATATTGATTATATATTCAAATTATAACATTTGGATAGATTGGGTTAAATAAAATAGATTAATTGTTCCTGTTTGTTACAAGTTTTTTAATGTGGCTACTAAAAAACATAAAACTACATATATGGCTCATAATATAATTCTATTGACTGCACTGGTTTAGAAAATGTGATTTAGTGCCCCAGATTTATCAGCATTTATTTGTACATACAATAATTTACATTACACAGCTATAAATGAAAACCCCTCTAATTCAACAAGTAATGATGACTGTACGAAGATACACTATGTGTTTTCTGCATCTTGGCATATGATCAGGAGTTTCCAAGTTAAGCAAATTCCAAGGGGCAGTGGTCTAGCTAGGGTGACAATTTTTAAAATAAACTAAATGTTTTAGAGTTGCTCTTCTAAAGTAACATTTTTCATATATGTACCTCAGATGTATGAGGTAGCGTAATAACCGTTCTTCTGTATGCCGGATGTTCTCTTTATGAACACTTCTCTTCATTTCTTGTTTAACTGGTACAGAAAAAGTTCGTTGTCGTAGGAATGTCTGATGATTGGCTGGCATATCTCGTAAGTCATATATCACAACAAACATCTTCACCACAGTCTTATTAGGATTAAATAAGGTCTATAGAAACAATATAGAAATTATTCTTTAAAAGTGGTGATCTGTTGATTTGACTCAAAATGATTATGCCAATAACAAAATAGATTTTTTTAATAAATTAATCCCAGCATATATAATTCAGTTTTAGAGACTAAAGTTAATGAAATTTCAGAAGCTTATGAGATAATATTTAATATTTTAAAAAATGGTTCAATTCATTTTTATTTCGCGATAATGTAAAATCCTGTAACAAATCAAAACCTTTAGTCACAAATTTCATATTAATAACAGACAATACATAACTTTTACTCCTTCAGATGTTAAGAAATGGTTCCACTAGATTAAGCAAATATATACCCTCACTGGATTAAAACATTCCAGTTCATTTATTCAAACACAGCTTCATTAAAGTGTACCAACTGTAAATTTGTCAAAACAGAATTTTAATTTTCCTCACATTTTAATAGTGAGTAAATAGAATTTTTTAAAAAACAATCTTGGTAAAACGAGACTTTTTGGTGAGCTAGGGTACATATGGTTATTACAAAATTTAAACTGTATTCTCAAAAGGGAGACTTTTCCTATTTGGAAATGTATCTAAGTTTAAAAAATAAAGTCCATTATTGTTAGTTACAAAGTAGGCTAAATAATACTTCATGTTCTCACAGTTGGATTGATTTCAAAAGCTGCAGCAACAGTTTTTTTATCATCATCAATATCATAATATACGAAAACATGTATCCTTAGTGAAGGCTGAATTAAATTCAATTGACACTTGGCTATTAATAATCAAAGAAATATACTCTTAAAAATATTGATTTATCAACAAAACCCCAAGCTGCTGATCTGACTTTAACCAAATTACCAACACATCAATAGGTAACTTGGTGCCCATGCTCTCAGAAGCCCATCCGTGGCACTGGACATCACTCACTGAATCAAAATGAGAAATATATCAATATCATGATCCAATTTTTTAAAATCTTGTGAGTCTTAAGGCTAACACATTCAACAACCACACAACTAGCAAGCCAGGAGTTCAAACCATGTTTATATATAATTAAACAATATAAGGGACAAAATACCTAAATTTCAGATTTAAAATTAACCATTCAAGTTGGCAGTCCTCAAACAAGAGATGACAGTGCTGCCTTTCGGTGTACGTGTGTATGCCTCATTATCAAGACAACTGATAGCTGAGCTTTCCAGTGGCTCAAACTTTCACCTGAGCTCCGCAGCCAGAGGCAAGGGAACAGATTATCATTCTTTTAGTTCAAGAGATCCATTCAACATAAAAATCTTACTTTAATATGCATAGCTTCTTCTTCAGTAAAATGTATATACTCTGCATATATTACAATACGCACACACATACACATTGCATAGTACTGTGTTTCATTCCTGTGTGATATGAAATAAGCAAATGTCTGGACTCCTTTGCTCTACTGGAACAAAGGTGATGAGTAAAAGTGGTCTGGTGAAGCACTTGTTGAATTATACCACATCCTGAGTAAGAGGAACTAAGCTTGACTTTTTTTTTTTTTTAATTTCAGCTTTACTGAGGTATAATTGACAGATATCAGCTAGACAATTTTCAGTCTGCAAGAGCCAACCCTGTAATAGACTTCTGGACTTTCAAGATTATCCTTGGTCTGACGTGGAGATGAACTCAGTTGTAAAGGGGCCTCGATCTCAAATTACTCTTCTGAGAACCGGAGACCAAGGATGCTGAAGAATTGCTCTGGGCTAGAAGACTTCTCCTGAACCCAAGTTAGATCAACACCTAGACCAAAAGAAAAAATTGCTGCTCTGCCCTGACATCTGTCAGGCTACATTTTTGCTTTGTGTAACCATTTCATTAGATCAATTTAGAAATTATTACACTCGGGATAATATAATTTTGTTTCCCAAGTTTTCCTGCTAAAGCAATACTAATAGTTGGGGTCTCCTTTTATTTTATTTATTTATTTATTTATTTATTTATTTATTTATTTATTTATTTATTTTAAGGAGTGCGCAGCTCACAGTGGCCCATGTGGGGATTGAACCAGCAACCATGGTGTTATCAGCACCATACTCTACCCAACTGAGCTAACCTGCCACTCCCTGGGGTCTTCCTTTAAATAGGTCAATCTCAATCTGGCAGTAGAACGCACTGGTAATGCTCGGTTCAAATTATATTGAAAAATTGCTCCATTTAAGCCATGTAAACTGTCATATACTACGTTTCTAAAGCATTCACCTTGATTAGCTTATTAAGGCTTTCCTTTTACGGAGGTCCCCAAATGGTCATTCCTGGGGCAGAGCAGGGAAACTCCAAACAAAGCTGCAGCCCCACTGTTACTTACCAAAGTTGTTGCAGCAGCAGGAGCAGGAGAAAGGGCTAAGTTCTATATGTATGTGAGAGAATGATTATTGCAATTGTAGCTATAAAACACATACCACTTGTATTGTTCCTGAAGGAGGTACTCGATAACCCCTTTTACCAAGGGACTCTAAAGTTATCACACCCTTGAAATAAAAGAAGACAAATTGATTACAAACTGATGCATATGTATACAAAAGACTAAAATAATATTCATCATGTAATTACTAAAATTTCAGAACCTACTTGTATGGAAAAACATTCACATTGAATTCATAGAGATATATTCTATTAGTATGAAATAGTGAGGGTCCCATTGGTATGGAAACAATTAATATACTGCTTTTCCTAGAGATGTTGCAATAAATAATATATAACATCAAATATATAATAAATAACAAATATAGCAAATAAATAACAAATATATAACAACCATACTGCTTGAAATTTCTATTAAGATATAAGGTATAGATACAAGAAGTTCCTTAACTAAAAAGGATAAAGGGAGATGACAGGATTAGACCCTTGTGTCATGTGGGAAGACGGAAATTAAGAAGCAAAACAATCTAATGGTCTTTGGACATATAAGCAATCAAGAATGTGGAAGGGTCTAAGTCTTGGCCAAAAATGAAGTCAATTCTCCAGTCAGTGAATTATGTCATATACATGAATTTCTGAAGAGAGACAGACAGACCAGCATTATCAGTATCACCTGTGAACTTGCTAGAAATGCAGAATTTCTGGTTTCTCCCCAGACCTACCAAATCAAATCTGCATTTTAACAAGATTCCCCATATGATATCACACATACATTAAAGTTTGAGAAGCACTGCTGTACAGTAGTTTTCTGAGGAGGATGTTCTAATCACTGCAGAAGTCCAAACAATGGGAAATAAGTATATATTAAAACAAGGGAACCTAAGATTGAACGTGTGAAAATTTCTAGATAACCAGGATGACAAAATGACTACAGGCAGTGATTGTGATACTTAATTCTTACACAGCTTTGAGAAATGAATGCTGATTCATTTGTTTTAATGAGCTAATAGTTTTCTTTTGAGTAGTTAATGTAGGTAAGTAGAATAATCGCACACTCTACATTTCATATCCCATCATTCTATGTTGTACATGCCAAAACATGTCAGCCTTAAGTAAAAGTAAATACAAAACAAGATTGTTCCATCAGGCAACATCTCTGTGGGGTTTGAAAGATAGGCCAGGTTTGGAGGGTAAAAAGGAGTGGACAGAGGTAAAAGGGAAGACCAGATTCCAATATGTAAATACCTCAACTCCAAGTGAACAGCACAAGAATCAGGCTATTACATTACCATGTTAACATGGGGAAATGTTCAGAGAAATGGGCAATGAGAAGACATATATGGTTCTTGACAAATAATTTATCACATGGTCATTGAGAGTATGAAAAGAGCATATCAACAAATTGCATCCCTAACAAAAACTGCAATGAAGTTTTAAACAATTTCTCTCTTATAATCTGCTCTAAATGAAAAATGCTATGGTATGTAATGCTCCTCTTTTTCCTAGCTCCAGAAAGAAAAAGTAAAATATGTCTAAATAATAGAGACCTTTATAATCACATTGCTACAGGCAATACATTATTGTTCTTCCTTGCTACCCTTCCCTAAATAAATAAAGAAAAACTGGTGAGGCAAAAGCTACAATCAAGCCTATGCATATTTCCTTTAGTACATACAATTCTAATAGTTTTTAGAACAAGATAATAGTAACTAAATCAATTTATAAAGAAAGAGTAAAGATATTTTTAAATCTTAAAGATTAAGGCAACACTTTACAACCACTTCTAAGCAACGTAAAACCAGTGATGGCATTGGCAAATTAGGAATTTTAGAAAGGAACTGAGAAGTTATTTGGAATTTTATTAATATTATTAACTTTGTTATTTACTATTCTAACAGGTTAGCATATTAATATTTACACCTAGAAAAAGTTACTGTAGTTAACATAAAGAAGAAAAATACACTTTCTTCTGGCATTTTAGGATGGCATAGAAAGGTTAAGATAAACTAAATTGGGTCAAATCTTAAACATAAGTTCATTCTCAAATTATTATGGAATAGAGAATCTACAAAGCTAAGTAAAACTGAAAAGAAGTTTATCTTAATTTGGTTAATTACAAATAGAAGAAAATAATATATGGCCCTGCTAATATGATGATAATACAAGTCATGCCATGAATTTGCCACTGACAGACTTGCTTTAGACCTTTCTGCCTGGTTCCACAATGTAATAGTTTTTGAACTACGAAATGTTATAATACTTAGAAAACATTTTCACCACTGACAGCCAATTGGAGTGAGATATCATATAGCTTTGAGTAAATCTTTAAGGAATTATTTAATGAAAAGTCCTGTACCACTTCTATACCATTAAGACAGAATTTTCTGTGCTAAAATTTTACCTTTGTGAGTCATCTGTATAATTTGTGATGAGAGGTCCCAAGGTTATTATTAGAGTAACAAATAGGAGTTTGGTGTCTCAGCTCTGCTGGTCTATGATATGTATTATCTTATCAAAACATGATCAGTCCTTTGAAAACAGACTAAACTATCAATATATAAATAAGATTTCCTGAAGAACGTTAATTTTATTAATTTACAGTAGGAAAGATCTGTAGTCTATGATTTGGACAGAGTCATTTGCAAAGGGAACCTATTCCTGAGTAAAACTGACTTAGAAAAAAATTACACAATGGAAAGTTTATTGAAAAATACTATCAGAGAAAAGTAAATCAGGGATTCTTAAAGGACAAACTAACTCAACTCAATAACCTAGTTTAAATTATTTCCAATATTTATTCAGAATCTGTAATCATTTGTGTGTACTTTCTGGAGACAGAGTGATAAAATTCTTTTCTCTCTCTTAATTCTTTATTTTTCACATGTCAACCAAGGTCAAGGTTTAACGCTGTTTTGCTTTTTTTAAAGCATAGTTCAAATGGCCTCTTGCTCATGACTTTCGCCAAAGATATTTATTTGAGCTGATTTTCAGCCAATTCACTCTTTCATCTTGTGTCTAAGCCATCCTAATGGTCATCAGAACTCTCACTAATGATAAGTGACAGTATTTTAGACCTTATCTTTCAATTCTCAATCACTATGTGCCAGTAGAATATATGAAACTTGATGAGACTTCTTAATGCCCTGGTAAAGCAAAATGGGCATCTTTTCAGTTATATTGTAATATTGGAAGCATTCCAACATGATACATTTCTACTCTGATATTGAACCTATATCAGTGGTACTTTCCATTTTATTGTCCAGCAGTCAACTTTTTCAAAATTATACTGGATAAGTGGATCCATCGTTCTATGGCAAATGAATAACAGACGGCGTATGTGATAACTGGACAGGTTTGTGAAGGAGTAGGCCTCTGGTTTTTATAATAACCAGTGTTGTGCATCCCTATGATTTTTTATTTTATTTTATTTTATTTTATTTTATTTTATTTTATTATTATTAGTTACAGATGTACAAAACAATGAAATAGTTATTTTTGCATCTCTATGATTATGATCCACAAGTGTAAACATTATTGGAAAAAGAAAACTTTGAATAAATGAGCAGACACCAGGATGCTTTTTCTATCCAAGTATGAGACACTGATCAAGCTCTTGACCAAAATTTTCACCCTTAGAATGGAATAAGGCTTCCTTGAGCAAACTGTGCCAACAATGAGTAGGTTATATTTAGATCCCTAAAAAAGTGTAACTTACCTTACTCTGTTTCTCGGTTATGTAAAATTCCCTTTTCATGTTTTTCATTAATAACAAAAAACGCTGTTACTAATGTCCTTGAAAATACAGAAGATAAGGGCAAGGAAGCAATTGGGCCAGGTGGTAGCTGGGACATTCAAGTAGCAAGACCAGTGCTGGATACTTCTATCCTTATAGCTATATGTATTTCTTGAAGTAGGACCTAACATGAAAACCCAGATCTGACTCCATATTTGACACCATCACTGTAACTTTTTACAGACTTGCACTGCTACCCACTGCTTCCTCGTTGTCTTTTGCAAAAGGGCTGACACTAATCATAGTCCAGGACTTGGTAACATTTTCGTTGTTGAAGGCTTATTTTATCCTCACTCTATTGGAATAAAAAAAAATGGCAAATATGAAATCATAGGATCATAAGGCTCAAAACTGTGCCCTAATTCCCCTTAGCTATTTCACTCTCCACTGAAACATTAGAATGGAGTCAGAAATACCTAATATTCTAAAGAACCATAGGATTAAAACAGAATGGTCCAAAGACAAACCAAACAGGAGAAAGGGGGAAAGAGGGCTCACAAAAGCCTTAGGTTACCAACCAAATCTTTACCTAATATTTACTGAGATGACGATCACATGTGAAGTCAACCTTTGTGGGACCAGAGTGCACAGCAGGCACTTTAGAATTTGTATGAACTCAGCAAGATATGGAATTATAGTGTCACTAACCAAATGTTTATCATTTTTTCAAATCACATCGAATAAATTTTCAGCACCATCATCAAATGCAAAAGAGGATATCTATTGTTAGCTAGCTGAGGAAGAAGTTGTAGAGTAATATTTTGGCATATTAGTCTCTATTGAGCTGTCAATTTTCTCTTAGGAAATGCTTTATATTTTCAAGCACTGCACCAAAACAATCCTCAATCTTTTTAATCTTAAAGATATTCGTCATTAAGTTGGCTGATTTTGGCAGAAAAAGACAGTTTTAAAAATACTTGCCATATAAGGAGAGGGAGCATTATCATCTGAAACACTGTAGAATGACACTTCAACTGGAAGAATCAAATGTGTGGGGCAGAAAACACCACTTGCCCCTACCTCGGCAGTAAAACCATCGACAATGCCGAGAGGGTCTAAACGATAGTTCAAGACAGATTCCTGGAAAACAAAATAATTTTAAGAAATAAATTTAAAAAGTTAACACACTCATTTTGTTTTCTACTTAAAAAAATAAATTACTATGTCTCTGGCACCAGAAAAGTGGTTGCTACCATTGCCATGCCCTCATTTCAGATGTTATCTGACCTGAAATCAAACCCTCCCCCATCAATCTTCTACCATCCTGTAAAGTTTGGCCTCCTGTCACTATTCCAACCCAAGTTGAACTATCCTTGAACTTCAACATTAGATCTAATTGTTTCATATGTTATTCTTATCTCTGTAAATAAAAATATGCTCTACCGGGCCGGCCGAATGGCTCAGTTGGTTAAGAGCTCGCTCAAGAGTGCAAGCTGAGCTCTGAGCAACAGCGGTTCGAGGCCAGCCTGAGCTGAGTTGCCGTTGAGCTGCCAATAGGTGGCAGGATGGCTCAGCTAAAAAAAAAAAAAAATATGCTCTACCAGAGCAGGTATAATATCAGAAATTTTCTTATCCCTTGCATGGTGCTAGCAACAGAGAAGCACCTGATAACTTGTTAGCAGATCATGTAAGAAGTTTCATCAAAAGGGAAAACCAAGTACTTATAACTTTAACCGAGAAATAAGTGCTTTACAGAAAACCTGTTGTATGGAACATATGTTTTATTGTCTAACTTAAAAAACAGTAAATGCTCATTAGAAAAAAACCTTAAAAGTACAGAAATACAAACAAAAGTGAAGATCCTTATCCATCTTTCCCAAGCTCACTTCCTGAGATAACCACTTTTAACAATTTAGTGTTTAGCTTTCCAGGTATGGTAATAGTGCTAAGGCTGAGAAGCCTTGGGTTAGGCAAAAACTTTTTAGATACAACATCAAAGTCAAGATCCAGAAAGAAAAATAATAAATTGGACAAGAACAAAATTAAAATCTTTTGCTCTTCAAAGACTGTTACAAAGATGTAAATCTAAGGCTTAGACTTGGAGAAACTATTTGGAAAATGTGCTTATTTGGGAAAGCAAAGCTAAATGATAAAGCATTCTAACAGTATTAGTCATAAGGAAATACAAATTAAAACCACAGTACGTTGGTGGGACTGCAGATTGGTGCAGCCACTATGGAAGTCAGTATGGAGGTATCTCAAAGAACTGGAAATAGAGCTACCGTTTGACCCAGCAATTCCACTCCTAGGTATTTATCCTGAAAAAACCAAGACACTTATTCAAAAAAAGTTATGCACCCCTATGTTCATAGCAGCACAATTTACAATAGCTAAGACTTGGAAACAACCAAAATGCCCATCAGTAGATGACTGGATTAAGAAACTGTGGTATATTTATACAATGGAGTATTACTCCGCTATAAAGAAGAATGAAATCGTGCCATTTGCAATGATATGGATGGACCTAGAGACTATAATGTTGAGTGAAATAAGTCAGTCAGAGAAGGACAAATACCATATGATCTCACTCATATGTGGAATCTGAAAAACTGTATGAATGAGCAAAGTAAACAGAAACTGTCTCATAGATATAGAGGAAAAATCAGGGTTGCTAATTGGGAGAGGAATGGGGATGAGGGAGAAGGGGAAGGGATTAGACAGCAAAAATAGGCAACTACAATATTGCTACTGGGATAGGAAAAACAGTTTGGGGTATATAATTAATAATGTTGTAAATATTCTGTGGAATGTCAGATGATCATAGGTCTTGTTAGGGAGACCATTTCATGGATGGAGTAGAAGTTTGATCACTGCACTGTATTACTAAAGCGGAGGTGGTATACCTACTGTAATTGAATATATATAGATAGTCACGGGATGTGGATTATACTGTGGAAGAGAGTCAGAGGAAGAGTAATAGCTATATATGATATGGGGGGGAGTGGGGTGGTGAATTGGGGGTCGGGGGTTGTCACTTTGAGGGGTAAAATGTATAACTATTGCACTGTGTTGTACACCTGAAACTAATTAAAAAAATAAA
This sequence comes from Aselliscus stoliczkanus, assembly GCA_033961575.1. NCBI lineage: Eukaryota > Metazoa > Chordata > Mammalia > Chiroptera > Hipposideridae > Aselliscus > Aselliscus stoliczkanus. The sequence continues at coordinate 104,778,071 of CM066732.1, forward strand.
TAAATAAATAAATAAAAAATAAAAAATAAATAAAACCACAGTACGATAGCACTACACACCCACTAGAATGACTAAAATTAAAAAGACTGACCATTGCAAACACTGGCAAGGACGTGGAGGAACTAGAACGCTAATACACTGTTAGTGGGAATTTAAAATGGTATGACTACTTTGGAAAATACACCTACCATACTAATTAATATCCAACATGGATGGTAGGCCGTACCCAGACACTCCATTTCTAGGTAGTTACTTAACCCAAATGAAAATTTATGTCCACACTAAAACTCACACATGAATATTCATAGGACCTTTATTTGTAATAGCCCCACACTGGAAACGATCCAAATGTCTAGAATTAGGTGAATTAATAAACTTTTATTGCCATATAATGGCAATAAAAAGGAATGAACTCTTGATACACAGGACACCACAGATAACCTCAAAATAATAATGGTGGATGAAAGAAGCCCCTGACTCCAAAAAAGAGTAAATACTGAATGAGTTCACTTGTACAAAATTTTAGAAAATACAAGCTATTTTACAGTAACAGAAATTAATGGGATTCCCTCATATAGGAAAAATAACCCACTTCTGATGGTTGTCTGTATTGTGCTGGACTGAACTGATGGAAGAAGACAATCACAGGACAGATGAGTGGAATGAATGAGAAAAAGGTTTTTCGAGTAGAAAACTCTAATCGGATTTTTTTGTTTTTTGTATTGAGTTGTATGAGTTGTTTATATATTTTGGATATTAACCCTTATCAGAGGGAAAACTCTAAATGGTATCAAGAAAAAGTTAATAACTAGTCTCAGAAATCAGACAGACAGCCTTTGACCTGGGTGTTACTGTGGGTCAGTGTGTATCCAGACTTCACTTAACGCCCCACAAATAATGTCAAAACATCCTGATTCCCCTCAACAAATCTGCAGGGTATAGCTTTGCCATTTCATGAAACAAGACCAAAGTGTCAGTTTAGTAATTCAAGTTTATCCCCTCCCCATTTTTAAATTGCCATAGAGAGTCATATTCACAAAGCAGAATAAATATCTTCTGTGATTTACCGGAGAGAGCATCAAATTCATTATAAATTAAAGAGGACGGTCTCAGAACTTCTCCATTTTTCTACTTAAGACACATGGCAATATATGTATATCTGCACAAATGTGAAAAGGACAGCACACTGATCACTTTATTTTTTTCTTAGTTTCAGGTGTACAAAGCAACGTAACAGACATTTAAACCCCTCATAAAGTGATAACCCCCCCCTTCTACTACCCCTTTTTATCATCGAATATAGCTGTTACAGCACCATTGACTATCTTCCCTATGCTGTTCTCCACATCCCAAGACTATATATACCTACATACTTAGTTATAGTTGTAAAGATCATGTAAAGTGCCAGGTTGGCACTGGACTTATCAGGGGGATCATGTCATAGATTGTGTAGATGCCTGACCAATGTGCTATACACCTGAAGCTGAAGTAGACTAGTATACTGATCTGTTAACTGTCTTCCCTTTCTTAAGGTTTTTACATATCAAAGCTCTTTCCCCCACTTATAGATGTTCATTTTATAATACAAAGGTTGCAGAGGACCTGACCCTCATAAGGGCCTTATATAATTTTAAATCAATGACAAAGAATAGAGAGTTCAACATCTCTGAACTGACAGCTTCACAGTGACATAGAAAAAAGATCAACTTGCCATAAAATATATACTTTTTAATTTCCACTAAAACTTAGAGAGATAGCCTCAATGTTAGTTAAAATATTGCCTTAAATAAAGCATACTGTCAATATATCAAACCTCCACAACTCTGATAAAGCTACTTAAGTTAAAAATACAAATTTCAAGTTATTTTCCCATAAATCACCAATTAAAATCACTGCTAAATGTCATCAACAGGTTCATGTTTAAGATTGTTTTCTAATTAACGACAACTAAACCCACAATAACACAGTTGGTCTCAAGCAGAAATATTCATATTAAATAAAGCAGCACATGTATCAAACACCTTCAACCATTTGGTTTTTTAAAAAGAATTACGTTCTTATTTTAGAACACATTTAGTATTACAGAGAAATTATAAATATACTACAAAGAAACATTTGATTTTTAAAATCAACCTCCTTGATCACGAAGGGGCTGTTATCAGCACACCATCATCCTTCCTGGGTGCCAGAGCCAATTTCAGGTAAGAAGGTAAGTCATGTATATCCTCTGGCTAGAGTAACAGATACCTTGATCCGACTTGATTTCCTCTAAGTCCTCTGTCTCCTCTACAAGCTACCCAATTCTAAGATGTCACCACCAACAATTCTCCTAACTTCTCTTCTCACGAAAGGGAAAGGAAGAGGGAAAAGGAAAAGGAAACAAAGAAGGTGATTTTAAGGCTTTGGAAAAAATACAATCCACTTATTTATTTCCCTTTCATAAATAAATGGCATAAATTACAGTCCAGATCTAACTTAAGAAACTTCAACTCTTAAAACCAGTTTCAAAGAAAACATTACCTCAAAATTTCCTAGGAGACTAAGACTTGTTATAGGTGGAGCACTAGAACTCAGAAATGGTTTTTCATGAATATCTGGATCATCTTCAATGTTTAAACATGGCTGAGGACTAATTTAAAAAAACAATCAGTAAATGGACATAGTAACCACAACATTTGCTAATTTACTTTTGTACTAAATTAAGATAATCTTATCAATTTTACTTAAACTACCACAATAAAAAATTAACTAAATTTTAAGACCTGAAATATCTAGTTTAAAATTTCTGTTATAACATTTTATATTACTTGTTATAAAATTTGATAAAGAATATATATAACATCCTAGAAAGTTTCAAGGGGGGAATTTATAACATATCACATAGTGGCATCTACTGGAAACATATAATAATGCAGTCTTTTATATCTTCATGTTAGTTAAAAATGAGAATACAAAGGCAAAATTATATGACTAAAAAATATGAAACTATGTCAACATGGAAAAAATTGTCATGGCTTTTTTGCAAAGGAGTATAAGGCAAAAGAGCACATGAATGACCAGAAATATACAAACCTGCTTAAATGTTAAAATAAATGTGTTTATTATGATGACCAATATATAGAATCTACTCTTCTTCATTTCTCTCTAACTCATCCTTAATAAATTATGCATGCGTGTGTAATCACAATGAAAATGGTAACCAACTGGAAAATAAGATTCCTGTTACATTTTTTATTTTCTGAGCCAACGTTATTTATTGTGAAAGGTCAGAATTTTGTATAATACTGTTTCAAATACACAGATGAACTTTAAGATAAATACCTTCTAGATGCTAAGCTTTTCAGATGCAGTAACGAAGAATCCAGATCAAAGCAACCAGATTGTGTCTTTCTTTGAGGAACCTAAGGTCAAAATAAACATTTGTGATATTAATAAAGACTATAATTTTTTCTTGAATTGATAGAACACTTTTCAAACGAAAGCTAAGCATATCTTAAAAATAATAAACTTTTGCCATAACAGCTTCCTTAAAATCGTGCTCTTTATTGCATATTGTTGTTATGCTCTTATTTTATTAACTGGAAAAAACAGATGATTAATGGAAGCACTTCTACTAGCTTTTGGTGGGTTTTTTAAAGAAGCAAAACCAGTTTTTGTTCTAAAACCAAATCCTACATGGAATCCCAACATATCATATAATCAGGCTTTTTTACTTACTATACTTCTGTATTTTGGGGGGCGGGTATGGGGAAGAAAAGATTTCTAGCTTTAAAATAAAAAGGAAAAAAAAAAAAAGAATTAAATGGTGATGGCGCCTGGTGATGGGTCCTGCCAGCTGTGTTGTTCCTTTGCTCATCCCACCACCCAGGATTTCCAAGAACCTTGGGGCTTCAAAGACAACAGGCTTGAAAAATACTACAGTCTGGAGTTTGAAGCATCACTGTAAACCAGATTACATTTAAGACAAACCATTGTTTAGCTCAAAATCTCCTGAAAATGGAAGACCCATGTGTAAATTAAAGGTAAAATCATATACAGCATGCAAGTTAGACAGTTTTATTTCTAAAATATTAAATATGTATAAGTATCTGAGTGATTAGTCTAATTGGTGATTAAGAAAAAACAGATAATACTGAAAGCCCAAACAACCTCAATGTTTTTTGAGAGCAATACAAGTGCACCATGCAATTTTTTTGTAGTTAGCACTTAATGTGAAATTTTCAATCTAAACTCTCATTCTTCAATTTTGGAAAGTTCTCTACCTTCATTTCTTCTAATATTGCATTTTCATTATTCCATCTAGTCCTCCTTTTGGAATTTCTATTAGACTTATACTGAGCATCATATTTTACCATCTCTCTTCCTCTCTGTGCTTCATTCTAGGTGCTTTCTTGATGTCTGTCTAATCCATTCATAATCTTTATTCAGCTGATTCTAGTCCACTGTTGAATCCACCTATGTGTATGTACACATGTGTGTACACTTCAATTATAATATTTTCCATACAAAGAATTTCTATTTAGTTCTTTTTCAAATCTGTATGTTCTTTCATCTCAATCCCCAGTCTTTATCTTCATTTATCTCTTAGAATATTTTAAATAGAACTGTTTTTTACTCTCTTTCAGGTTGCCCTGATAACAGGATTCCTAAATATGAATTCTTCCACTTCTTGCTCCTGCTGATTCTTTTAAGGTGCTTTGCAATTTTTTTATTTCTCCCTCTGAGATCATCTTTAGCAAGAGTTATTTTCCATGAAAATAAATCCTTGGTTACAGATGTGGGATAGTTTCATGTTTCCTCTGCTGGGATTCCATGGGTTTCACTGGTTCTAATTTAGTTTTATGGTTATTTCATAGCTAGATGTTTCTGAACCTCATAGATTGCACAAAACCATAAGGGGCTTAAGTCTAGGTCAAAATTCTTTTGGAGGCATCTTTTCCCGTTCACTATACACCTAGTGTTGTATAGTGAATTAAGGGTTGGACCCTTAATTAAACAGGTGAATGTTTTTCCTCTTCTCCCATCTCTAGTAGGGAAGTCCACCCTGTTTCTAGTTTTATGAAGAGTTTGGTTTTAGGTCCCAAGATGGGTGCAGACTTGCAGCCATGACTCTTGTCCCAGCAGGGGCATTAAACCCTAGCACTATCTTAGGGTCAGAGAGCCTAGAGGGCCATAATTTGCCCAAGCTAATATTAATAGATTTATCTTTCTTGCTCCTACACTATATTATGTACTTACAAGTTGTGTTATATTTTATCTAGGGTTTCTGTGTTTGGGAAGGAGGAGGGGCCTTCCTGTACCAACTAAGTCCACCATATTGAATAGAAGTCTAGTGCTTGTATACCAGAATAATACTGATAAATGATTTGCAAACATTATAGATATTTTGAATTCTAAACATGAGATCAGAGAAAAATACTTACAGGACTTGAAAGAAGAGGCAATCCAGTTCGAGGATGAAAGGCTCTGGTTAAGGTTCCATCCAGGGAATGAAAACTATGTTTCCGCCAAACACTTGAAGGTATAGTCTTCTGCTAAGAAAATAATTAGGTTTTAATGGTGATATTTTTTGGTCTTAGACTTTTTTCTAATATGTACTGAGGTATTATATTCTTGGTGGTGAAGCTAATGATCTATTTATCTATATCTCTCTATGTGAGTGCATGCTCGCATGCGCGCGCGCGCACACACACACACACTAAGCAGAAAACAATATCTAAGCTTTTTTTCTAAGATGCTGAATAAACTTAATATTCTAAAGAAAGTATGTTCAAATTACTTTATCAACGTATGATCATATTTATAAATACTCTGAGTCTTGCATCTAGTAAGCTAATATTTGATTTTTTTATTTTGTTGAAAAAACAACTACTCGGGGTCAGCCGAGTGGCGCAGTGGTTAAGCGCTGGCTTGGGAAGCCAGCGGCCCTGGTTCAGTGCCCCATATGAGGGCCAGTGACATTGCCCTCAAAGAAAAAAAAACACAAAAAAACCAACTACTCACAGGTAGAAAAAATGAGCACAATATTCTAAAATATAAAACTATCAATATCAAGATGCATTCTCAGAGGACATAATTTGGTGGCGTATGATACAGAAATATAATAAACATGAATTTAAAAATATATCTAATGCAGTCACAGGTTTTTGTTTTTTTTGGCAGTCACAGTTTTTGAAGTGATACAGGAAATAGGTTAATTCTTAAGAGTTTAGACAAGTTTATACCCAAAGATCAGAAATTCATAAAAACACATGAATAAAAATCAGAAAAGACTAATGTGGGTTCTGGCTCTAGCACTTCTAACTTTGTGTCCTTGGGCAAGTTTCTTAGACTCTCGTCATAGGATCCTCATTTGTAAAAACCGGAGTTAATAACAGAACCTAATACCCACAGTGTAGTAAGGGATTAAGTAAGCCAACATGCATAAAATATTCAGAAGAGTGCCTGGGCATATAGTAAGTGATGTATGATTAAATTTATAACAAGTGGACAAAAAAACTGAATCGTAGTGGCTTGAAGAGACCATGGCCAAACTAAGCCTCCCTATTATTAAGTACCAGAAAGAATGGTGAAAAGCTGATATTCTTAAGGTCAGGGTAGGTTTTTGTGACAATTATAGTTTTAAGAAATTAGAAACCACTGTTTGATTAAACTCATATGTTAAAGAGATGAGATTTTTTCTGTTACAAAATATAAACTGGAAACAAAGCACAATTTTGAAACTCTCATGTCCAGCAAAACTAATCTGAGTGATAAAGATAAACCAAGGTCATTCAAATTTGAATCAAGGCAGGTAAGAAGTAGTTTACCATATATTTGAGATATAAATGTGTAATACTACTTAGAGATATAAAGAAAATTTGAGCCTAATAATTTTCTAAGTTAAAAAGTGATTTAGGGTAGCTGGGTGGCTCAGTTGGTTAATAGAGCGCATGCTCTTGACAACAAGGTTGCCAGTTCGACTCCCGTATGGGATGGTGGGCTATGCCCACCTGCAACTAAGATTGAACATGGCACCTTGAGCTGAGCTACCAATGGGCACCCCCCAAAAAAAAGTGGTTTAGTAGAAAGTTAAATAAAATGGAAATAACTTCAGATATCTTTTATTTATATAGCGCATTAATGGTTTACAAAATATTTTAAAACACTGAGATAGACAAAAGAGATTGATCACTTTTATTTTAAAATTGAGGAGACCGAGGTTTTTAGAAATTATGTGACTTATTCCATGATTTCTGTCACCCAAGGACCAAATGGTGAAGTCAGTACTGGTATTGTGGCCAACAGCTTAGTGATATCACTATAGATATTACTAAAATCCTTAGCTGAGCAGGGGCATAAAACAATGGGCACGCTGCTGCCATTGTGTGGCACACGGCCAGAGCAACTAATAAACAATACATGACGTTAAAATGAGTTTTATTTCTGACTCCTATTTACTCTCCAGCAATTGTTCATACTATTGAAATAAATGAAAAAAAGCCAACAGGAAGAATTTATCTAGCATTTGCTCTTAAGTGGATGAGTTCTTTGCAAGGATGTCAATACTGGTTCCATAGCAGGTTTATTATATCAGGCTGTGTGTTGTCTAGATAATGGGCACTGTGGGCCTTTCGAACTAAATCTCCTCTAAACAAAATTCAAACCATAACAGATGTTTAAGAATTATATTTGAAATATTATATATGACTTACCAATACCTCTGTATTTTCCAGTCGTTCACACATAGACAAACAGTCTGTTATACTCTTTCTTGGAGAACAATTTTGAGATTCTTCATCAGTTGGTTCTTCTTTGTTATCCTGCTCATTTTTTAATTGGTCTGGGTTTTTGCATTTGAAGGCTTCATTATCTTTATTGAGATAATTTTCTATACTATTAAGTTGCATATTTTGCTTATATGTTGTAGGTCTTTTTGAGTCTGTATTTGAGCACTTCTTTTCAAGTTTGTTCAAATATCCAGACATTTCCAACATAGTAACTTTTATTTTCGAGTCATTTTTTTTTGAGTTATCAAATTGGTGACTGTTAAATGATTCTGGATTACAATTTTCATTTTTTATAATTTTTTCCTTATACTTCATTGTGCAAATCTGTTTGTCAATGTAATTTGAACACTGTTTATCAACTCCATTGCTAATTTCTTGCTCCTTACATTGACATTCAGAAAGTGTATTTTCCAATCTGATAGCCAAATCTAAATTATTTTCTTTGCAATGAGACATATTTGAGGGAGCCAATAAACTAGTGGCTTTGTCCCGTGTCCCTTGAAATGTACTGTGGATGACTTCACTAGAATTGCCCTGATATAGATGCTTTCCTACTGGAGGTTTCAAAGAGGACTTGACTTCACTATTGCATTTAAAAGAACTAAACGATTTAGTAGGTATTAAATTTTCCCCTTCACTGAAGTCTTCTAACAAGGAAAATTTTGTATTAGAAATGGAAACAGAGGCATCATTCTTGTTTTTCTTCAACAAATTTTTGTCCTCATATGAACTCCTAAACACTTTAGAAGGAACCGAACTGGGGTCGTGCACATTGAATGACTGCCGGGGTACATGTGATGCCGTTGGATCAATATGCTCCAAGTGCTGAGCAATCCTTGCAATAACATCTTGCCGCTCCTGGAGTAAGGAGCCTATTAAAGGATTGGTCTCACCAACAGACTGACGAGAATAAAGACCATTGGAAGGGCAAGTTTCACTTTGAAGAGTTTCTAGTTTTACTTGAATTTTCCCCTCACCGCTGTCTTCTAAAGAGGTAAACTCTGGACTCCCCAAAGAAATGGAGAAAGTTTCTTTACCTTTTCTCACATTTTCATTTTCTTGTGAAACCCGGAAAAGTTTTGAATTAAGTGAACTAGATTCTTGCGTATTTAATGCATGTCCAGAAACATGTGAACTGCTCGGATTACAATGAATCAAATGCTGAGCAATCCTTGCAATAACATCTTGTCGCTCCTGAATTAAAGAGCCTATTAAAGGATTAGTCTCACCAGCTGACTGCCAGGAACTCTGGTGGCTTGAGACACCGGAATCAATCATGGAAAATGATTTTAGAGTTCTCACTGACATTTCATGTGACTTTTTATTTCCTGGACCATGGAAGCCCAGAATATTGGCTTGACATGTTCCACAATCAGACTTTTTGCCAGTGCCTGGATAGAGTTTGCCATTTTTGACAGCTGCAGTATATTCTGGAGTTGTGCCACTCTTTGCATAGAATCCGCTCTCAGGTGCCATGGTCCAAGTTTGTTTGCTACACAGACGCTGTGAACTGTTTGTACTACATTGTTCTACTTCACTAGAAGTGTGGTGCTGATGGGCTTTCAGCTCGTGTTCTTGAATTCTTTTCTCATAAAGGCCAATATTCGTGTGAATACTACAGGTCAGAACTGGGTAATTAGATTGTCTGGGCAAGGACTGAACGCTGACTTTCAAGGCCACGCTGTGAGACACATTAGGAACAGGAAACACATGTTCGCTTGGAGTCTGTGAAAAATTCCACTGTAGGTCTACGTCAGCAGCACTGATTCTAGAATCACACAGAAAAATATGGAATCAATGGTTTAATAAACGACATACCATGACTGTATATTATTTAAATTTTTTTATACAGTCATCCAACTGCCTTTGTTTGCATTCACTACTACTTTTAGCTACTTTACTATGAATGTCATTCTGATAAAACCAATAAGGAGTGTGGCAGATTATTCTTGGAGCAGAGATGATCTTTTTAAGAACACCAAACCACTCAATCATTAAAGCTCAAGAATATTATAATTTAAAACTTTATTTGTCAAACCAGAAGAAAAGGACTTTGTATTTACCACTAAATAGATGGATTCACTAACTCTATTGTGCAAGGTGTTAAGTGATACTATCTCATGGCCACCTGCCTAAAGAGACAACCAGACAGTTGTTACGCAGCCTGTCTGTTTACAGTTTTCAAAATACCAAAAATTAAGTAAGTCTACCATTAGGGAAATTCAGCAGCCTAGAAAGTTCTATTTTATTTATAATGGCAGCACTAAGTCCAGTGTTAGTTTTATAAAGTAAGCTTAAAAGCTCTCTGAAAACTCCTCTAAACCAAATTTAACCCAAGAAACAAAATTCATACTGATTCATATCTACATTTCTAAACTTGTTTTGAGAAAAACGTTAGTAAATTTTGTCCACTTATATTTAGAAATGAAGGAAATAACTGAATAATATTTTACCTTTTAAATAGCTACCTGATGTAGCTGGATACACACTGTATCTTTTTTTAGCCCTATACATACCTATAAAGAATATTTCGTGGAATAGCACCATGAGAAACACTCAGCCAAGCACTTAATTGAGAAAAAAACACAAATGAGCGGACAGCCAATAGAAGAGTCTTCTCTTCAATAAATCGATCGCCACTCCTAAGGGAAGTTAAAAAAAACATCATCTAAATGTCAGCAAGTACAAAATGACTGAATTTTAGAAAAACAGAAGATGCAATAAACATTACTCAGGATGCATGCTTTCAAGAGGACAGGAGTGGATTTACCGGTGTCACCTGAAGTCACAAAAGTACCAAATATCTAAATTTTACTACATAAATAGAAGGATTCAAAGATAGCATATATTATTCACATAACTTATAGAAAGTAGTGGGAAAACCTGATTTACCAAGAACAACTTCAAACTCAGTTCTACAACTTACTGTCGAGGAACTGGTTCCAATATCCATCTTTCTAATAATAATGCATCTTGCTTAATTGCAGGATCATTTAGATCAATTCCTTCTGTGGTGGGCCCATCATCGCTATAGCAGCAGTCTGGCAGCAGCATCACTTCCACCATGATTGGAAGGTTGTTCTTCCACAACAATGCGACCTCAGATCTGGTTCGTCTGGCTTGGCGACACTTAGAGAAAATGAATATAAGCAAAATGTCTCAGTAACCCACACAGTTTTATATTAAATTTGAAAATTATAATTGTAAAGTTTACATCTGTATGAGCAATGAGCTATCAATTGTAGAGCTTGCTTAGACTTGTCTATTGAGGTTTTCTCATTAAATAATGCATTAACACTAGAGAGCTCTAGAGTGCCAGGATTAGTACTGAGCAACATTTATAAAGCAAATTTTCTTGGGCGGAATATCTTTGCTCTATCATGTAGGAAAGAACTACCATACACAATGCCTGACAGGTTTCGAGGTGACCCAGCCTTGCCTAGCTTATTAATTACATCAGCCTTACAGAGGAAAGATTCATTCTAAGTGTAAACCAAAATATTAAAAACTCATTTTCATTAAATGCTCAAAATATACAAGATTGTAAAAGTTTAAAATTTTGGACTACATTTAAGAAACTAACTGGGAGGAAATCCTTACAGCAAATAATACACTACTTACCAAAATAAATATTTTTAACAGTATTTTACAAAAGCATTAATATGATAGTAAAAGGTATCCTCCCATTAAAAAAAAAAAGGCATATAACAGGAAAATTCGTTAATGTGGGAAATAACTATTAACATCAATCTACTAAATAAACAAGAATATAAAGTCCATATTCTTTAGGGCTGATGCTCTAAAAAAAAAAGCTGAATCACAGTAGCAAACAGAATTTTAAATCTGGTGTGTGAGAAGGCAGGTATAAAACTGGCTGCCCACCTGCCTCCTGATCAGCAAAGTACCTATTGTGCGTTCAAGAGCCTTGAGAGCCACGGTTACTGGCTATGGTCCAGGATTAGGATGTTTTTCTTTACGGTTGTGGCCAACTTTATATGTAAACGTGAACATTATAATTGTGATGTAACAAAGGTGATGACAGAATTTATATAGTTTATATAGGTTATATAAACAATAAAAATAAAAAGCATTCAACACACAGTTCTTACCTGAGCCAGCTTGTCACTACACTCATGTTTGGTGGTCACTGGGTAACAGGACTGTGCCGGAGGGCAATGGAAACTTTCGGAGCGGCCTTTTACAGAACATTCAGGGGTTCGTCCTTCTGTTATTAACAAGGCCAAAGAGACCAGGAACTCCTCTGCATCATATTCAAAATATTCATCTAGAGTATCTGGTATTAAAAAAAGAAAGAAAGAAAAGCCCTTGCTTTAATGTACTCTTCATAAGAACTCATCTTTTATGACTATAATAGCTACTGTCATATCCCATAGCCAACAAAATTTTTTAAAAAGAAACAAAAAACACAAACATTCCATATTCAAGTATATTCACTAACAAACAGTGAAAAGAGAATAAAAATGAGGCAATTAAAATATAGTAAACTCTTGGACAGGCTAAGTGGCATGTTGGTTAAGAGTTGGCTTGGGACGCCAGCTCCGAGCAGCAGCGCTGCTGGTTTGGATCCCACATATGAGGGCCAGTGACACTGCGCCCTCTACAGCTAAGATGTTGAACAACAGCTCAACCTGGAGCTGGGCTGCCATGAGTCACCAGCAACGGGGTAGGCTGCAGTAGAACTGCAGTGAGCTGCTGTGAGCTACTGTGAGTGACCAGCAGTCAGTGTGAGCAGCCGGCAGCCAGCATGAGCTGTGTGAGCCGCCATCCAATGGCCAGCAACCAATCTGCCTCAGCTGGGAAGAGCATAATGATAATACCAACTGGACGAGTGAAGCGACGTCCTCCACAACTAGACTGAAGAATAAAAGGAAAGCCATTTGTCTGTTCCCCTTCCCCGATTCCCCAACGCTGTTCCCCTCCCCCAACAAAATCTTTAAAAAACAATTATATATATATATATATAACTCTTGATTCACAAGACACAGAATCAGGAGATGGTGGATAATTCAACATTCCAGTTAAGACAAGACTGGTTAAAATTATGGCATTAAACTGTTTTTATGTAAACTTCAGTTAAAATACCTAAGCTTTAGGGGTATCTTTTTAATCCTACAGATAATTATGTTCTTGGATGTCAAGTACAATAGTTTTCACACACAAAATTTCACCAATAGCCAAAGGTTAAAATGTTTCACGTCATATATTTTTAGCTAAGATGTTTTATTACTATTATTATTAGAAAAAAATAAAGATCCAAATGCATATTTCTCCCCTTTTCTCCCTTCTCCCTTCCATAACTTGTTCCTTGTTCTCACAGCCTTAAATCTGTGATATGGACATTCGTAACCACAGAGTCCTTCTGTGCTTTCCTACACAGTAACAGTACCTTCAGAGGGAGACATAGTTACCCAATAGAAGATGCAGCCCCAAATTGCAATATATGAAGTATGATATTTTTTGGTCACCACACAGTTTCAAACAATCAAACATGCAGATATATTCACTTATTTGTAATAATTTTGAAATGTCTCACGAGTGCTCTAATGTTTTTAAATAAGTTTTAATCTTCAAAATTGTCAACCAGCTACACTGGTTGAACTTGCATGAACATGTACACACACATTTACACACACAAAATTCAATCTGCTGTGCAGTCCCACTAAGCAAGGGAGGTGTTTGGTTTTTTTTTAAGTTTGTGCCTTATCCTGCACAACTTTTTTTTTTTTGAGGGCAGTGTCACTGGCCCTCATATGTGGGATCCGAACTGGGGCCGCTGGCGTCCCAAGCCAGCTCTTAACCACCGCACCACTCGGCCGGCCCCATAAGGGATGTGTTTTAAGTCCCTACTACACTGTATTAGGTCACAGGGGGACACAGTGTTACACTGCCCATAGCTCTTAGTCTCAAAGGGTTTATGATAGTAAAAACAAACAGAAGACTACAGCATTTAACAAATTCCAAGGTAAAATTCTGCAAAAAAGAGGTAGGTGTTGAGTAGAACCACGACAGAGAACATGCAATTTGAATGGGCATTTTCTCTAGAGCAAATGTGGAAAAGGAGGGACTGGAGCTAGACTGTGAACAGCCTTGAAAAGTATGATGAAGAATACCTATTTCTAGCTTCAAGAAGGCTTGTCTGGGAAAGAAGGAGTCTTGAAAGCCAACTTTATTGAGCTGGTGTTTTTAAGACCATTCAGAAAAGTTCCCTAAAATGACCATTTGTAACACATAAAATAAGAGCCAACACTGTGTAACATGGTCAATGCCATTGCCAGTTTTAAGTATTTTCTATACATTAACTCATTCAATCTTCAGAACAGCTCTGGAAGGTGGGGACTAATACCCCATTTTACAGATAACTGCAGCACAGAGGAGGTTAAGTAACCTGGGCAACATCACCCAGCTAATTAGCAAAGTTGGAATTTGAACCTAGAGTCTAGCTCCAGAATCTGGGTTCTTAACCACCCCATACGTGCTTTCTTTCATCATGGCTATAAATTTTGCCTTTACATACTTTAATATATGTTCATAAAAATGTAAATGAAAAGGACATGTATGTCACATATATTTTAATAATATATTTTGGAATATTTATGGTACAGAATTAGTTTCCAGGAATAGGACCCTAATTTATAATCATGTGCCAACTGGAAACAGAGAAGTCTCAACTTTCAACTAACGCTTCAGCAGGAACCAATGAGGTCATAAATCAAAGGTCTCCTGGGACTCAGTGAGTTAAATCATGATGTCCTTTGGAGGCAAGCAAAAGATGTAAAAAGGATTCCATTCAGTCTTTCTCTGGTGGCACTGCAGGTTTTCAAGCCTAGCTCGGGCTTGTCATGGGCTGCGTGGCATAATTTTAGCTCCCAGGATATTTCTCTGAGCTCATCTGGTTTCCTCCCTCAGTTTGTGAGGTAACCCTGGAGAGCTAAGAATTGTGGCAGGATGCTGAGGGATGCAAAGGTGTCAGCTACTCCATGTGAGTACCAAGGATGGCCCACAGTCTAAGTAATGTTTCATATTTATGTGTTTCTACTTTTAAAAAAGATCTATAGTATTTCCACTGCTAAGAGAAAACTACCAGATTCAATTAGGAAAGGGGGAAGAGCATGAGGAGGTGGAAGTTTGTTTTTCTTTTGGGCTCCCAGGACTCCATGACTTGTTATCCTTATGCCCACAAAACTATAATTCATCTCCAAAGCCTTAGCAGGAAACGGTTTACTTATGCACTAAGAATCATCAAGTTTAATGTGATAAAAACTGAACTGTTATGAAAAAGTACTTTTGAATAATACAACATTTGACTAAAATTTGGGTGCTTTGGTCTTTATCTCTTTCTTTTAGTAAACTAAAAGAAAAATTCCAAAACCATGATCTGCAATCCTTTGGATGACTTATTGAACTTAGCCAGAATAGTGACTATTTAAATGAAAAATTTGGAACAAAAATTAGAGATGATGGCAGTTGTCTATGTAACTATTACATAAGCATTGCAAGGAATAGTATGAATTATACAAGGATATTATGAAACACATAAAATAAAGTGCATGTGACTACGTGATGACAACCTTTAGGAATTTGTCAGGAAAAATTTTTATGGGTAATCTGAATTTTAATATATGAGAATACGAAATCCCAGTAGACATTAGAAAAGCTGCAGTTAAATTTTTGATGATGTCACTCTCTAAAACAACAAAGAGCAGAGTTTACTGCCATAAAGAATATGAATAGTAACTATGAACTATCACGTCATTCTAAAGAAAATTCAATAGTTATAACTTGATATTTTGATATACAGCTTACTCCAGAAATACGTTATGATTTTAGGGCCTCTACAAACAATTTACCTTTACAAAAATAAGTTTCAAATCTAGACAAATGTGGACTGCTAGGTTTACCGACTAGTTACATGTTTTAGAAGAGAAATTGATGTAAAACATAACACTGAAGAAAACAGGGAGGACATTACAGATCACAGGCTGTGAAGGGCAGATCATCGGAGATTGGGAATTAATCGATCAAAACGCAGTTCTAGTGTCCCTCTCCCCTCGAACCCTCAGTGAGGACTGTGCTTACATCACAGTCTGACTGGCAGCCATGGCTGGACTGGCTGCTTCTGTAGTGGCGGATCTTCTGGCTCGGGAGTTTAACCATTTTCTTAAAGTTACCCCATCTATTCTGCCTAACGAAAGAGGTGAACAACTTAGCCACTGGGAAAACTTTGAACAATCAGAGTGATCCACAGACGAAAAGGACTAACTTGGGAAGCAAATTCTTCATCACCAGGGGTGTTCAAGGACAGACTGATAAACACTTGGCAGGAGTGTCCTTGAAGGGATTTAGACATCCAGTGGCAGCTGGATTAGACTTGTGAGGAGGGTTCTTTCAACCGTCAGAGTCTATGAATCTCTGCTCTTCAGCAGTAGCTCAGAAGAAAAACACAGAGGCAGAGGCCAGAACCACTAACCTCCCTCTTGGGAGGCCCTAACCAGGAGCCCCTCTAAACCAGCTCACTTACTGATTTAGAACAAAACCCAGGATAAGGCAGTTACTTCAAATCTCTGTCTAAAGGGAATGGAATAAGAACGTCTTGCCCATCACTGGGCTGCTGTATGTGCTATTCAGTTTACTTCTAGAGCCTGCCGAAATGGTAAAAGATTCCACGCCCCTCATGACATGGAATAAAATGGCAAGGCAAACATGAGAACAGCCTTGGGGAATTGCTAATAAGAAAGTTTCTCTAAAAATAATGTCCTTTTGGAGGATAATCTAGAATATGAATCAAAATTCTCCTTCTATGAATTTATCTCAAGGAAATAGGAGAACAAGCACACCAAGCTGAATGTTCAAAGATATTTATTAAAATGTTTATACTGGTTAAAAAAATTGGAATAGGGCCGGCCGAGTGGCGCATTGGTTAAGCGCTGGTTTGGGGATGCCAGCGGCCCCGGTTCGGATCCACATGAGGGCCAGTGACACTGCCCTCTACAGCTAACAACAGCTCCACCTGGAGCTGGGCTGTGCAAGCCCCGGTGATGGTGTGGGCTGCCATAGGCTACAGTGAGTGGCCCGCAGCCAGCGTGAGCGGCTGGCAGCCAAGCGTGAGCTGCCAATAGCCGCGGTGAGCGACATCCAGAGGCCAGCGACCGATCTGCCTCATCCGGGAAGAGCGCAATGACGAAACCAACAGTGAAGCAACATCCTCCGCAACTAGACTGAAGAACAAAAAGACAGCAACTTGTCTGTTCCCCTTCCCTGATTCCCCAACGCTGTTCCCCTCCACCAATTCCCCAATAAAATCTTTAAAAAAAAAAAAAAAAAATTGGAATAAACCTAACAATATGGGACTGGCCAAATAAATTGTGGTACAATTATACCTAAAATAATGATATAGGTCTACTTCTAACAAGTAAAGGTATTTACAATGTAAGTGAAAACACAATGTTTCAAAAGAAAGATGTTATGATCATGTGCTTGTGGTATCGCATGGACAAAAATGTGTAAAAAGGTATACGTACAACAAGATATTATCAGTCTTAGAAAAGCAAATACACAAACACAAACTAAATTTTAAATAAATTACTGTTCCCTGACTGGTATAGATAAATGATAAGGCCTATTAACTAGAAAATAACATGTAAATAAAAGCATTACCTTGTGTCAAATATTTTAATTAATTAAAGTTATTGTTTTGTAGAACCCCTAGTAGGCATGTCATAGTTTGGTTATGTAATATAGGAATTTGTGAAGCCATACATAAATAACAGCATATTGACTGGTTCTAGTGTTTTTCTTTCCTTTTTTCCTCCCTCCCTCCCCTTCCTTTTTTCCTCCCTTACTCCTTTCCTTTTTAAAACTAAACTTTTTTTAAAAAATTAGGTAAAAACTAGAATCTCATACTGATGAAAAACATGTATGGATGGATCTGAGAATGGGTGTCAAGATCAGCAGAAGAGGTTACACAAAAAAATTGGACTCTCAGTTGAGGTAACCAGTATGTAGGTATTAGAACTTCATTTATTCAACAAATATTTACTATACACCTACTGTATGCCAGGCTCTTTCCTAGACACTGAGACTTGGAGTTTATACTCTAGTTGTGGCAGAGAAAAACAAAAACAAATTAATAAGAAAGATATCTGATGGTTCTAAGTGCTATGCCATAATTGTAAAAAGGGTGATGTGAGTTATTATATGAATGCTTTATACCAAGTATTCAGGGAAGGTTCTTCTGGGCAGGTAACATTTAAACTGAGATCTGAGGAACCAGCCATTCAGAAATTAGGGGAAATAGCATTCTGAGCAGAGGCTCTAAAGTGAGAATGAATGGGTAAAGTCCCTAAAACTAAAAGAATTGGTAAGCAAGGCTTAAAGGCAGTGGGAGAGAGGGAAAGTGGTAGGAGATAAAGCTTAGAATGGGGATCAGGGACTAGATTATGAAAGATTTTGAAACAGTGTGAGGACTTTAACTTTTATCCTAAATGCAATGGGAAACCATTGGAGGGTTTTAACTAGAGATCTGACATACTGTAATTTACATGTTAAAATGATCACCCTGGCTGCTATGTTGATAGCAGAACAGGAAAAAGAATCAAAGTAGGTATAGTTAGGAGGTTATTACAGTTGTGCAGGGTTGGGGATACAGTTTTGGGAATCACTGGCATTTGGAGAGTATTTAGAGCCAAGAGTTACCTAGAGGGACATGTAGGAAACTCATGACAGAGCTCTAGGGCACTCCAACAAGTAGCAATCTGGTAGAAGATGATGAACCAGTAAAGGGAGCTGTCATGTATGGTATCATGGAAGCCACAAAGGAAAAAAAAAATGTTCAAGGAGGGCATGGTTAATGGTCTCAAACACTGGTGAGGTTTAATAAAATATAAACAAAGAAGTGACCACTGGATTTGATAATAAGAAGTCACTGGTGACCTTGACAATGGCCATATCAGTAGATGGTGATGATGGAAGATTGGACAGATACGACATACACTGTCAATTACTCTGAAGCATATAGATGATAAACACAAAAGCGTACTTTCCTAGTCCTCTCTTAACACAAAAACCATTCATGTTTCACAGTAGCCCTTTGTATAAAAGCAAGATAAGTATTAAATGTGCAATGTCATCACTCATACAAAACTGTCCCCAAATCCCCAAAACAAGAAGGTCCTTCCCTTCTAAGTCTATGGGACAGGGGCAGGAGATCTTCCGTCTTTATGGTCCTCAAATCCAGTCAATAAATCTTACTAATTTGCTATTTTAAATTTGTCTTGCAATTAAACACTTCCTTTTTAACCTCAAGAAAATTACCTAAAATTGAAAAAAAAAGGGGGACATTCTCTAGTTAGGATCTTATTACTTCACACCTGAATAACTACAACTGTCTCCTAGCTACTGAATCCAGTGTAAACTCTCAGGCCTATCTTAGGGCCAGGGACACTACACAGAGCATGGCCAGAGTCTGATGTGAATGCTGCCTCTCTGGGACCTATACACGGAGGTGACCCTGCTTTGGGCTCCACCTTCGAAGTCTTAACTGTCTCTATCTGTGCTTCTTCATCTCATCTTTTATTAATCCCTACATGGCCTCTCTCTGTTCCAGCCAAACTGTTCTCTACACCATGCCCTACTTATTTCCCACCTTGTGCCACTGCTTCTTCTTTTTTGGCTAATAAACATCATTCCTTCTCTCCTTTCCACCAATCCCGGGCTTTTTGAAGAGCTTTCCCGAATCCCTATTTCTTTCACAAAAGAGTTCTTTCCTAACTCATTTCCACATTTGCTATGTACTCTTCCCCAGAACTTAGTAAGCCATCTTAGGCTGTGAATGGTTACTTCCTGGTTCTGGCACACAATCTTAAAAGCATGAATTGCGCCTCCACATGGGTTAAGTTTCACTCTGTTCCATGGACAGATTGTACTCCTAACTTCAGCCAACCTTCTCCCACACTTGGGGCACTGATCACAAATGTCACCATGAAAAGGAAAGGGCAGATCAGTGCAAATCAACCGTCCTTTTAGGAAAAACTCAGCTCTATTTTACCAGCTCCATAGTTACAGCAGCCCATCCATTTCTTTATAATAATATTCTTAATATTTCATGGATGTATATCTCCTAATGGGTTAAATTCTACATACATTGAAATATTCTAGGTTTCTAATCTATGTTCCAGTCTCAAAGGTATGTGTTGTGTTTGTGTTTTGAGTGAGAAAAGGATCTTAGAAATCATGTAGCCTAATCTATCTTACTTCTATTGTAGATGAAGAAAATAAGGTACAAAGACTGCACTTTCTGCTTAATGTGGTATACTGCTGCAAACTAGAATCCAGTTTTCTGCATTTCTAGTGCAACTTGATTTATACACACAATGAGAAATCTTTAAGCAGAGAATGAAAGGCAAAGTTGATGTTAGTGACAAATATTTAAAAAATAGTGGCTATGCTACTGAATGGGAGAATATATTTGCCAACGATATATCTGATAAGGGGTTAATATCCAAAATTTATAAAACACTCATGAAACTCAACACCAAAAAAACAAACAACCCAATTAAAAAATGGGCAGAAGATATGAAGAGACATTTCTCTAAAGAGGACATACAGATGGCCAACAGGCATATGAAAAAAAGTTCAACCTCACTGGTCATTAGGGAAATGCAAATAAAAACCACCATGAGATACCACCTCACTCCAGTCAGAATGGCTATCATCAACAAATCAACAAACAACAAGTGCTGGCGGGGCTGTGGGGAAGAGGGGACCCTGCTGCACTGTTGGTGGGACTGCAGATTGGTGCAGCCACTATGGAAGTCAGTATGGAGGTATCTCAAAGAACTGGAAATAGAGCTACCTTTTGACCCAGCAATTCCACTCCTAGGTATTTATCCTGAAAAAACCAAGACACTTATTCAAAAAAAGTTATGCACCCCGATGTTCATAGCAGCACAATTTACAATAGCTAAGACTTGGAAACAACCAAAATGCCCGTCAGTAGATGACTGGATTAAGAAACTGTGGTATATTTATACAATGGAGTATTACTCCGCTATAAAGAAGAATGAAATCGTGCCATTTGCAATGATATGGATGGACCTAGAGACTATAATGTTGAGTGAAATAAGTCAGTCAGAGAAGGACAAATACCATATGATCTCACTTATATGTGGAATATAAAAACTGTATGAATGAGCAAAGTAAACAGAAACTGTCTCATAGATATAGAGGAAAAATCAGGGTTTCTAATTTGGAGAGGAATGGGAATGAGGAGAAGGGGAAGGGATTAGACAGCAAAAATAGGCAACTACAATATTGCTACTGGGATAGGAAAAACAGTTTGGGGAATATAATTAATAATGTTGTAAATATTCTGTGGAATGTCAGATGATCATAGGTCTTGTTAGGGAGACCATTTCATGGATGGAGTAGAGGTTTGATCACTGCACTGTATTACTAAAGTGGACGTGGTATACCTACTGTAATTGAATATATATGGATAGTCACGGGATATGGATTATACTGTGGAAGAGAGTCATAGGAAGAGTAATAGATATATATGATATGGGGGGGGGTGGGGGGGTGTATTGGGGTGGGGGTTTGTCACTTTGAGGGGTAAAATGTATAACTATTGCACTGTGTTGTACACCTGAAACTATTGGGGGTGGGGGGGTTGTCACTTTGAGGGGTAAAATGTCTAACTATTGCACTGTGTTGTACACCTGAAACTAATTAAAAATAAAATAAAATTTAAAAAAAAAAAAAAAAAAAAAAAAATAGTGGCTATGGTTGTAAACAAAGAGCAATTTTATATGTGCACTATACTATTTTATGGATATTAGTTACACAAAAATATTTTTGCTTACAGAAGAGTATCTCAAATACAAAAATATTCTTTTTTTTTTTTTTTTTTTTTGAGGGCAGTGTCACTGGCCCTCATATGTGGGACCGAACCGAGGCCGCTGGCTTCCAAGGCCAGCGCTTAACCACCGCGCCACTCGGCCGGCCCAAAAATATTCTTTATTTTAGTTGTTAAGCAACAATAAAACTTAAACTGAATTTATAAAGTCCTCTTAGCACCTATTATGAAAAAAAGCAAGTAATCTGTAAAAAACTTACTATGGACTGACTTTTACAAGCAATTTTCTTGACTTGCATGTGGTTTGTTGAATGCAACCAAATATATCTGCTGTACATTTACATGATACAATAACCACCGAAGCTAAAATTATGATGAAAGTTTTACAATATTCTAAGGTGCCATCTGAAAAACTAAGTTATATGTATGTTTTTGTAATAATCTTGCTCTTTGAAAATTGGCTATACATTTTAATTGTCATATAATCCAAACATTCAATCAAACCAAAGGTGATCACCATCATTTTAAATCGTGAAGTGTTTAATTAATTCTCATGATGTAACATAGAGTAATAGTTAAGAGCATGAACTCTGAGGTCAGGCAACCAGTTCTACTTGCTAGTTTTCTGGCTTTGTACAAGTTACCCAAACTCTCTTTGCCTTGGTTTTTCAATCTAGTAAATGGGAATAATAATAGTATCAGTCTTCAGAGGGTAGTTACAAGGATGGAGTTATTATTTGTAAAGTTTTTAGAATATTGCCTGACACTTGGTGAGCATCACATAAATGTTTGTTAAATTTAAAATAAAAATAAATGCAATGATGTAGTTCTTTCTCTCATTGTACAGATGAGAAACTAAATTTGTCAAATCATTTGCCCAAGGTCACACACATATTATCAGTAAATAGAGAACTATCTCTAAGGAATAGCTCTTAACAATTCTGTTACAGAAGTTCATACTATTTTTCATGAACTTCTAAGAGTCTACCCTACCAACTCAGGGCATAGATTCTAGAAAGCTCCTCAGACAGATATGTCTTCAAAGATTCTTGGTATTAAAAGAATTTGGACAGCTACTCCTTTCTTTCTTTATATCTCCTCTGTTTAAAGCTCTTCCAATTTACATATTATGGTAAAGGCCTAGATTATATGGTTCCAGAAAGAGCAAGAGGATATTTCACCTAGAAGCATATCCTTATAATACTTGGAAAAGCTGTATAATTATACTTGCTTAAAATAAAGTGTTTCAATGTTCTGTTTTGTGTATAAAAACATTTAAGAGTTAATTAAAATCAAGTCTGGTCCCTTCATCATCAAAGAAAAATAAGCAGCTTTTGTGAATAAAAACACAAAAAGACAAAAAGAACAAAAAAGGGTAAGACTAAAAAAAAAGAAAAGGCCAAGTCCTCGCTTTTATATAGAATTCATGAATTAAAGAACTCAATGGAACCTTCAAGAGCATGTATTTTATTAATTTATAGATGAGGAAATCGGACTTCAGAGAGCTAAAATATTCAGACATACACAGCAGTATAATGGTAACGTGAGGCCTAAACCAAGATGTCCTCTGTATGCAAAATGTTAGAAATTTGAGGACTTATTTCCAAATCTCATCCAGTCTGTCTAAATTCTATCCACCCCACTAAGTCCAATTCCAATTGTGATTCAGGGAAGAATCATGGATAGAGAATGAGCCGTGGGTATTTGCTGGCTTAGTGTCCAGGTCATTCTTGTTGTTCACTCTGTATCAGTTAACCAGCCTCTGAACATCAGTTCTGGTCCTTACTGTGAAACATCCTGGTGTTTAATTCCCAATCCCTGTGAATTCTAACTAGACTTTCCAGTTTACACGGCTACTAGTTTACCAGAATGTTGTCTCTCTGCCCATGCTATCACTCTGAGCCCTACTTTTTGCCTCTAACATATAAGGTGCTGACCTACCTAAGGTGTGTTTCCTCAATATCTATTATATCTAGTATGGATTTCTACATGACACGGGCAACCAAACTAAATATCGCACTTTGAAAGTTGCCAAAGAAGAGCTGTGAATGAGTTAGACAACACCAAATAGAGAAGGGAAGCACGAGTTAAAAGGCATTAAAGAGGACACTGTTATAAACTGCATATTTTCCAATGGAGGAATTGAAAATCCTCTTTCTAGTTCCCAATTTCAGTTAAATTTCAAGTCAGGTGGGAAGCAGATGCAAAAAGAAACCTTCTCATAAGCTTCAGTGTTCTCGCCGCAATTATCACAGGACTGTAATGGCTGTTAGTCTCTAATCAGAGTATAAACTCTAAACATGCAGGAGCCGGGTCTAACATATTCATCATTCTATTACCAGTGCCCAGGGCAGTGCCTGGCATACAGAAGGTGCTCAACGACTACATAAGCAAAATAAATGAATGCATATGTGTAGCTTATCTAGCTAAGTAAAAGATGTTGGCACTTGTAAGTCAACTTGAAAAATTCAGATATTATAAGACAAGTAAACTCAGATTACTAGCTCTACAACAAATGGCAGGTTAAAGGTTGTGAGGACATCAGGTAATGTACAAGTCTTTTTTTTTTTTTTTTGAGGGCAGTGTCACTGGCCCTCATATGTGGGACCTGAACCAGGGCCGCCAGATTCCCAAGCCAGCGCTTAACCACTGCGCCACTCGGCCGGCCCTACAATAAGTCTTTTTAACTTCTATTTTACTGTGTTTTTGAAAAAACACAGTAATTTAACTTATTCACGTTGATATTTTAATAAAGAGTTGTTAGCAAACACCCCCCCACTAAATTGATAATATTAGATATGTTCCTGGGCTTCAGTCATCAGTATCTCAAGAGAATGTATTTTGTTAATTCCAACTCGATAGCCAGTTCTGCTATCTTACAGTGCCTTCTCTAAAATGCGACAAGCTGGTGATTTTGAGAGGCAGGTCTCACAGATTTTATCACTTTAAATCTCACAGAAAACAAAGCTTTGGCCAATTCCTTAATCACTAATTCGCTACCCTTAATAATTAGCACAACTAGTATAACCAACAGAAGCGAATGGAAGAAAGGTGGGCTTAGTGATCTGACATGTGGGAATTATTGTAGGAATTTAAATTATTTTCCATGCTTTGAAATGTTTCTTAAATTTTTCTAATACTGCTGTTTATGTTTGAAGACATTCTGATTATCAGGTCCAGAACTAGTATTTTGAGTATTTTATATATATGCAAAAATGTAAGATGATTGTCAGCAAAATCAATACAAGATATTTGCTTGATCATTCTTAGATATTTGAAGATTAATAGTATTTTATAAAGTACTTTGAACATCTTGCAGCAAAGAATATAAATTCTAAAAGCCAAATATTTCTAGTCCTAAGATTGAAAACAGCCTAAGAGAATTCTGGAAGCATAGAAGGTGCTACTTTGATATGAGCCATGACAGGTCTTGTGTGCTCAGAACTCAGGCCACATTGAGTTCCTATGTACTCTAGGTCACTTACAGCCAAGTCATAATATAAGTACTAACCACCCTCTTTCCACCTTCACAATTACCCACCAATTTGGATTTGTTTATCATCACTATTTATTATAGTAATAAAAAAATACAACACTATATAGTTTAAAACACTATTGTAGATTATAGCAAACCTTTTTAAAAAAGGATATATTTTATGTCATTTAAACTGCTTGGGTGATTATATTATAGATTAAAGCTTGTATGACAAAGAAATATGGCATTTATGACTAGAATTTATATATCTTCCATTAAAATAATTTTAACTAAAAATGTTACAAAGGCATAACATAAAAGAAATAACTTATAGCAGGAAAACAACTGGTGAGTTCATAAAAATATTTCAATCTAATTAGCGTATTGTTAGACTTTTTTTCACCCAATTCATCCAACATTTTCTAGGTCACAAAAGAGCAGAAAGAGTTCATCAAAGGCTAAGGAAGGTAAAGCTTGCCCTTCTTATAACTCTGAAAGGCGACTCTCTTCCCCGAGGACTGTAATTGGCTGCCATAACAGACAGCTCCTTTTCCTCCCCCAACCGGACTCCCAATAACACAAAGCCTCTAATATATACATGCCATCCACATTACCCCAATGGCTCCTTCACAACTCAACCATAGTCATTTGTGTGGAGGTAAGGGTATTTTTAAAGAAAACAACCAGTTAAGATGAAAAGGATAAGTAACTAAGAATTGGAATCAAAGAGAGAAAACGGGAGAAAAGGGGCAGGGAGAAATAAACGAAGAGGAAAGAACAAACAGCAGGAAACTAAGAAAGGGGGAAATATAAAAGGAAGAAGAGAGAAAACAGAGTAAGAGTAGAGCTTGAAAAGTTGAACAGATGAGGGGGGAAAAGCTCTTATGAAAAGCCCTGTGTTTCCTAATTGTTCCTCAGACTCCTTTGCTAAACTGCTATCTTTCAAACATCCCCAAGTAGGCCTCTCTGTCTTCTGATACATGGTCTACAAGCACCTCTATAAAAGGAGCCCTAAACTTCTAAAAGGATTGTGTTCTAAAACTTTGTCCAAGCTGCTTATTGAGCATTCAGAACAGCTGTTTTTATTACAGTTCCCGTGGACTAACAAAGAGAAGCTACACCAAAGGCACCATAGAGACGGAAACAAACAAAAAACAAACAAACAGCAAGCCAAAACAGGGGAAAGTATTTGCAATCCAAATAACCAACAAAAGATGACTATCCAGAGTATATCACCTAAGAATCCAGAGAGGTTAAAGAACATAAGTTGCTGAACTCCTTTAATCATCACAAAATACAAATTAGAGCCGCCATGACATACCATTTCACAATGATGAGATTTGGGGTGGAAAAATTAGCCTGACCAAATAAGTGTTGGTAAATGTGTAGTTCAAAAAAAGTATTCATACCAGCTAGTAAAGCATATACTGGTACAACCAATTTGAAAAATAATCGGGCATTATCTAGCAAAGAATTGCATGTCCTACAACTCAATAATTACTCCCCTAGGTACATAACCCAGTGAAAATTTTGTGCATGTGTACTAGTAGTCCAATGTAAGAATATTCAAAGAAGCACTGTCTGCAAGAACAACAAAAATTGTGGAAACAATAACAAATGTCTATCATATAGAGAATGGATAAATTGTGGTGTATTCATATAATGGTATACAATACAACGGTGGATTTAAAAACAAGAATAAGTGATACCTGCATGCGGGTTATAGCAGACTATATAACTAGGATGATTCTGTTTATACAAAAGTTTACAAAACAAGCAAAATTAAACAACAGACTTGATGGTTACATACATATGTAGTAAAAGTGTTTTAAAAAGTATGAGGGGGGCCGGCCGAGTGGCACGGTGGTTAAGCGCTGGCCTGGGAAGCCAGCGGCCCCGGTTTGGTCCCACATATGAGGGCCAGTGACACTGCCCTCAAAAAAAAAAAAAAAAAAAAAGTAAGAGGGAATAATTAACCCAAAATTCAAAACGGTATAGTTCGCATGTGGCTGGCAGGGCTGTAATTGAGGTGAGGCATACAGCGTCAGTACACAAGGGACGGGTCATGTTCCTGGATAGCAGCTGCATGTGAGGTCATTTTATTATTACTCTAAACTGTCTTTAATGTACATATTCTTTGTATGTACAATGTGCTCCATAATTTAAAAAAAATAGCTTACTACTTTGTCTTACACATATGACAAAAATCAACTTTTTAAAATTTCAGCATGTACACGGAAAACTGACATCTGGGAATCCTGCACTAATAGAGAACAGTGAAAAATAAGCACTGCGCTGGGATTCCTGAGGTCTACACACACCACTAACCTTTTGTTCTAGGTTTCTTTGACACTTGTTAGACTACACTGCCTCTAAACAAATCCCTGCCAGTTTTAAGATTCTAGAAATTATTAAGGTGAAGGATCACTTTATAAAATAAAGGGGAAAAATATTCAATTTATGGTATTGTTTAACTTTCTACAGGATACAAAGCTGATAAATCCAAATAATGAGAAAAAACACCTATACCTACTTTGTCACATACATTATTTCTAGAATGAATGTTGCTTTTCTTTTTATGTAAAAATCAGGCTTTCTGGGTCGGCCGAGTGGTGTGGTGGTTAAGCGCTGGCTTGGGAAGCCAACGGCCCCGGTGCATGTCCCACATATGAGGGCCAGTGACACTGCCCTCAAAAAAAAAAAAAAAAGATGAAAAAAAAAATCAGGCTTTCAAGTAAGACTTACTTTGAACTGAACACCAAAACTGAAAACTACTATTAACAGAAAAGTTAGAAGATTTCCTTGTGGGCTGGACAGATAACTAAAATGTTCTAAAACATAATAACACTGACCCAAGTAATTGTAATGCTCAAAAAGTTTTCTTTTGAAATTCAATAGGCACTCCTTCGCTTTCACATTAGCACAATATTGGCTTTGGGGGTAAATAAATGTCACTAAATATACAATAGACCCAGTCTACAACAAAGTTGTGCCACTGCCACTTGTTCCCCTAGGGTGTTGTTTGCATCTTATAATGAAGTCTGCTAGAAGTCATGGACTCTTCTGTTTGTGGCAGAGCTTAAAGCACTTCCATTAGCCCAATCCTTACAAACTATATGACTTAGTTATTTATAGGGCTACTCCGTTTGCCCCCTATGAACCGTACAAGGGCAGGGATTTGGGTCAGTTCTGTTGACTGACATAGCCTCAACACCCAGCAACTATGACTGGCACATAATAGCACTCAAAAATAGCACTCAGAATTATTTATTTCTACATTGTGAAGGAGCTACTTATATAAACTAATACTACCCAGCCAAAATTGGTATCAGTATTTCAAAAATAACTTTCCCTTCATTATAAGAAATTAGCTGTATATCCTCTGAGCAAAAACATTTTAAAGTAGAAAAAAAACAATTCAATCTGAATTTTAGTTCGTGATACTATCCAAAAGGTACAGTGCTTCAATTTAATGAGCATAAATTATTGGCTGTAACTTAAGCAAGTTGCTCTCTTAATTATTTCTCTGGTATCTAAGAGATGATTTATTGTTTGATAACCATATTACTTATAATTTCTTCTGTTGGTTTTAAATAATCTTAATTTTGTTAACGGTTGAAAGATTTTAAAAATGTCAAATTATAACTCATATAAACCTGAAATTTAGAAATTTGACACTCTTATAGAACTGTGATGGTTCTATACTGTGGCCTGAGAGGGAAAAAAAGGCTTTATAATCAAATAAATGTCAATTCAAATGACAAGTGACTCTAGGCAAGTTAAAAAAATAATTCTTACCTCTGAGAAATTTCTGAGAAAAAAAAGACTACTCTTTGATTTTTGGCATATCTTGCTATGGTAGGAATTATCAAATTAGATTTCAGTTATTATTTAACCTTAAATAGTAAACCCATTGTAGTCAATGAGTATTTAAAAAACTCACAGGGCCGGCCGAGTGGCGCATTGGTTAAGAGCTGGTTTGGGGATGCCAGCGCGGGGGTGTTAGGATCCCACATATGAGGGCCAGTGACACTGCCCTCTACAGCTAAGATGGTGAACAACAGCTCCACCTGGAGCCGGGCTGCTGTGAGTCCCCGGGAGGTAATAGCTGCAGCCCCTGCTGCGGTGGGCTGCCATAGGCTACAGTGAGTGGCCAGCAGCCAGCGTGAGTGGCCAACAGCCAGCGTGAGCTGCCAATAGCCGCGGTGAGCGACTATCCAGAGGCCGGCGACCGATCTGCCTCATCCAGGATGAGCACAATGACGATGCCAACATGGGCCAGTGAAGCAACGTCCTCCACAACTAGACTAAAGAACGAAAGGACAGCAACTTGTCTGTTCTCCTTCCCCGCTTCCCCAACGCTGTTCCCCTCCCCCAATTCCCAAATAAAAGCTTTAAAAACCTCACAGCCAGAAGACATTCTTGGTGAAGCTTTCATACAAATGACCAGAATATAATTTAAGAAATTATTGATATCCTGGGGTATTTCCTTCATAATGCAATTTATTCAAGGGATGCCATGATGCATAACATCTTCCCATCTTCATGGGCCGGCCGAGTGGCGCGGTGGTTAAGCGCTGGCTTGGGAAGCCAGCGGCCCTGGTTCGGGAAGCCAGCGGCCCTGGTTCGGGTCCCACATATGAGGGCCAGTGACACTGCCCTCAAAAAAAAAAAAAAAAAAAAAAGCTTTAAACATCTTCCCATCTTCAGAAATGAAATGATATTATATACAACATAACTGATGGCCAAAGAAAATTAAAATTCACGTACAGATTTGAAAATAAAGTTGACCTTTAATAACTATTTCATAACTAAAATTAGAAAACATTCACTGTAGAATTCAATTTTACTATTTCACAACGATAGCAGTAAGACCCAGTATGTTCAATCCTGGGCAAGTTCAGGCATGTTATTTAATTTCCTCATGTATAAAGTGGTAATGATAAGTGTTAGAGGCGAAAGGAACTTCTTCCTTTTCCTCAGGTTGGGCTTCTGTACACAGGGAGAGCAGGACTTGACCACGAGCCTTATCTCTCCACCACAGCATATATTTAAGGTGAAACAGCTGATTTCTATATTCACTCCTTTTGTGAATTGTTCCACAAATCTGGTGGGATGGCTAACCTGACTGGTTTGATTTGGGTAGTCAGTGGGCTATTTCCTGTCATGATGGAGTAACAAGGACCTGATGTACCCACACACTATAAACCACACAAAATACACAAACAACTGTTTTCAGGTGCTGGACAACAGACGGTGCAGGGCAGTGATCTCTGCGAGGGAAATACACAAGCAAGCCCTACAACTGCCCAATCTTACTGCCTGGAGTAAGTTTCCAGGCTGAATGTAGGAAAAGGGAAGCCAGACAGAGACCAGCAGTCTCTGGGAATTGAGGACAAAAGAATGAGGGGAAAGGGAGGTCAAGGTGGCTAGAATTGCAGGACAGAGTACCAGACAGAAGAGAGCAGCACACAGAAAGAAAGTTCTAGAGAAATAGAGTAGAGAAGTAATGAAAGAAAGAAAAAAGCTCGTCAACCTAGAATTCCTTAAAAAGCTAAGCAGAATACTGTTTTAAACTCAGAACAGCAGAAAAAAAATTAATCACCAACAAACCTGCACTACCCAAGGATGTTAAATGAAGTCTTTCTATCATAAGGAAAATACCATTTAGAAATCTGGAGTTACACAAAGAGCACTGGAAATAATAAATGTGTAGGCAAACATAAAATAATTTATTCTTGGTTTTTAAATCACTTTTAAATAGAATTGACTAAAGGAAACATAATAGTTATGTACTGTGAGATTTATAACTGTAGAAGCAAAATCCACGGTAACAATAGCATAAAGGACAATGAGGGTATGAGGGTAAAAGAGAAGTATATCATTGTAAGGTTCTTGCATTATACACAAAGTGGTATAATATGCATGAAGGTAAACTGTGACAAGTTAAAGATTAATATAGCATACTTTAAAGTAATTAGTAAAAAACAAAAAACAAATCCAAAAAAAAATCCAACAAACCTAATTATAATTAATAAGTTAACAAAGGAAATACGAAGAAATATTTAAAAGTTCGATCTTAAAGATAGAAAAAGAATGAAAAAGGAACAAAGACCAGAAGGGACAAATAGAAAACAGTAAGATGGTAAATTTAATTGCATCCCTGTTAATAATAACCTTCAAAGTGAATGGTCTAATGAAAAAAGCAGAGATTATCAGATTGGATTAAAAAGCAAGACACAGCTATATAATACCTATAAGAAACCCACTTTGGAGGAGAAGTGACAACAGATACCACAGGAATACAGGAAATTCTAAGAAAATACTACGAGCAACTATATGCCAACAAATTTGACAATCTGGAAGAACTGGATAAATTTCTAGAAGCATACAATCTACCAGGTCTGAACCAAAAAAACCCAGAAAATCTGAACAGACTGATTACTGCCAAAGAAACTGAATCAATAATCAACAAGCTTCCAACAAACAAAAGTCCTGGACCAGATGGCTTCACAGGTGAATTTTACAAAACATTCAAAAAAGAATTAACACCTATTCTCCTCAAACTATTCCAAAAAATACAGAAGGAGGGAAGGCTCCCAAACTCTTTCTATGAAGCCACTATCACCCTGATGCCAAAATCAGACAAAGATATTACAAAAAAGGAAAACTATAGGCCGATATCCCTAATGAACATAGATGCAAAAATTCTCAAGAAAATACTAGCAAGGGGCCGGCCGAGTGGCACGGTGGTTAAGCGCTGGCCTGGGAAGCCAGCGGCCCCGGTTCGGTCCCACATATGAGGGCCAGTGACACTGCCCTCAAAAAAAAAAAGAAAATACTAGCAATCCGAATTCAGCATCACATTAAAAAGATCATACTCCATGATCAGGTGGGATTCATTCCTGGTATGCAAGGTTGGTTCAATATCTGCACAATATCTGCAAATCAATTAATGTAATGCATCACATTAACAAAATGAAAAATAAAAATCATATGATCCTATCAATAGCTGCAGAAAAAGCATTTGACAAAATCCAGCAGGCATTTATGATAAAAACTCTTAGCAAAGTGGGAATAGCGGGATCATAAAAAAATAAAAAAAATAAAAAAGAAACCCACTTTGAATATAAAGACATGAATCAGTTGAAAGTTATAGATTGGAAAGATATACCATGCTAACATTAATCAGAAGAAAGCTGGAGTGGCTATATTAATATCACATGAGATAGACTCCAGAACAAATAATATTGCAAGTGATAATGATAGCTATTTCATAGTGACAATGAGGCCAATCCATCAAGACAGCATAACAGCCCTAAACATTTAGGGTTAAATAAAATCTCTTCAAATGTATAAAGTAAAAACTGATAGAACTGTTAAGGAGAAACAGATGTATCCATGATTATATTTGGAATTTAATGCTCCTTTTTTCAATAATCGATAGAACAAGTAACAGAAAATCAGCAAGAATATAAAAACAGTGCTACTATCAACTTGAGCTAATTGGCATTTGTAGAACACTAAACAAAAGCAGAATACACATCTTTAAGTAGGTACACACAAAACATTAACCCAAATAGGCCATATTCTGGACCATAAAACAAGTCTCAATGAATTTGAAAGGATTTAAATCATACCAAGTGTGTTCTCCAACCACAAAGAATGAAGTTAGAAGTCAGTAAGAGAAAGATAACTGGAAAATCTCTAACTATTTGCAAACTAAATGACTGGTGTGATTTTAATAGTCATTAGAGCACCCCTTTACTCTGAAGTGAGGTTACGAAGTGCTATGGGCTGAATTGTGTCCCCCTAATATTCATATGTGGAAACACTAACCCCCAATGAGACTGTTATTTATATTTGGAGACAGGATTTGCAGGAAGTAATTAAGGTTAAATAAAGTCACTATGGTGGGGTCCTAATCAGATAGAATTGGTGGCCTTATAGGAAGAGGAAGAGAGAGAGTGCCCTCTGCAGGCACAGGCACCAAGGAAGGACCACGTCAGCCCACAGCAAGAAGGTGTCGGTCTGCAAGCCAAGAACAGAACATTTACTGGAAACCAAATCAACATGGCACATTTTGTTTATATTGTACGTTTTCTGAGTCATAAATACTTTTGCATAGTTTACCTCAGCTATTTTCACAAGTGCTCTCTGGTTACAGATTATAGAAATATCAGAAAAAGTCTAGACAGTTTATGTAACCTTCCCAAAATACACAGAAAATCTCTAGAATTAAGAAATCTTAGTCCCATTTCAGTACTTGGTTCCCTAGTCAACCCAGTCTCTGCTGAGTCAAATGCAGATATCATTACAAATGTTCTTGCTTTTTGTTTTTTAAAAACCTTTTTGAACAATTTGTTTTTAACAACTGAAACAGAGTTGGCCTAGATGAAGTCTCTGTGTCTTAAGGATTTAATCCTTAAGGTTTAACCCTAAATGTCATTATCATATTTGATTATAATTTGAATCCACTGAAAATATTTTACTCGGCATTTAAAAAGAAATATCTTCTTTTGCACAATTTTTCTACTTTTTAATAAAAATTTGTAATTGATTATACTCTTAAATGTGAAACTTTTAATATTGCTGATGTGAACTAATATGAAAAACTGCTAAGATATACCAAGTGAAAAAAAGTTGTAGAACACTGCATATAAAAATGCATAACACTTGTACAGTTATACAACTGATATCAATTTTTACATTAAAAAACCCAACAGAAATACATACCAAACTGCTTGTGATGGTTAACCCCGGGACTGTGGGATAGATATGATGGGGAATCATTCATTTTCTATGTTTATGGTTGCTCAATTTAGCAAATAATAATACAGGATGTCCAGCTAAAATTGAATTTTAGTATGGGATATACTTATCCTAAAAAATTACTCATTTATCTGGCATCTTGGATTTTATTAGAAAAATGGCCTGAACCTTCTCCTATAAGCAGCCAGAGGTGACCTCTGAAAATGGTTTGCTATTCGCTTGACCCAGAGAACCCCACAAAATCATGTAAATCGAGAGGTTCAAATTTATGTGTTCATTTTAAGAACAGTCGTGAAACTGCCCAGGCTATCAAGGGTATGCATATCCAAAAAGCCACCGAGTATCTAAAAAATGTCACCTTACAAAAGCGATCTGTGCCATTCCGTTGTTGCAATGGTGGAGTTGGGAGGTATGCCCAGACCAAGCAGTGGGGTTGGACGTGGGGTCGGTGGCCCAAAAGGAGTGCAGAATTTTTACTGCACATGCTTAAAAATGCAGAGAGTAATGCTGAACTTAAAGGTTTAGATGCAGACTCTCTGGTCACTGAGCACGTCCATGTGAACAAAGCTCCCAAGATGCAGTGCAGAACTTACAGAGCTCAGGGACGGATTAGCCCATACACGAGCTCCCCCTGCCTCAGGGAGATGGTCCTAACTGAAAAAAGAGCAGATTGCTCCTAAACCAGAAGAGGAGTTTGCACAGAAGAAAAAGATCTGCTGGAATAAAGTGAAGAAACAAAAAACATATGGCCTGAGAGCAAATTCAGCATCAAATAAATGCCAATAAAAGTAAAAACAAAAAAACCAAAACAAACAAAACCAAAAAGCTGAGCAAGCCTATGCTATACATGTCTAATGTCTGAATTTAGAGGTTTACACATGTTGCATACAAGTTTGTTATGTCTATATAACAACCAAAAACCCTCTGATAGAAATGATTAATATATTAAATCCCTATAATAAACAAATTGAATCATCAGAACTTTAAAAGATGAAGTTATGGATGACATATGGAGAATGATTCCATTTTAGTTTTATGAGGCCAGGGGAAAGAATGGAGATAGATACATGCACAAAACTGCAGACACTGCTTATTGCTGGGAAAGTAAGCACAGGATGGTAGGACAAATCAGCAATGTTCCCTATTTCTTTATACATTTTGTTTGTCTGTGTAAATTTTGTTTCAAACACCATGTACTACTTCTGTAATTTTTTAAAATCAAGTTTTTCAAAACTGGGAAGGTGGGAATCAAAGACACATGAAGGTACATGAGCCTTTAAAGCTTTCACAATCACAGATAAGCACAAAAACACTACAGGGGGATTACCAACTTTTTACTTTGCTAGATATTTTTTAAAAGACTACTGACATAAAACAACTCCCCAAATGATTGATTATATGTAAAACTTTAAGGCCTCTCTCTTATATAAGCTTCTTAAGACAGAACAGATTATCTATTAAGAGTTTGAGTATATGTAATGACTGGGGAGAAAATATTACGTACCTACCATATACCAAATGGCTCTCAAATTTTAATCTGTCTAAGTATTGTGAGAGGCAAAATAAGAGCCTCCCAGAGATGTCCATGTTCCAAAGTTCAAAAGGAACTTTGCTGATGTGACTAAGTTAAGGATCTTGAGATAGGTTTCTTTCCTAGGTTATCCTGGTGGGCCCACACAATCACAAATCTTTGTGAAAGAGAGGCAGGAGATCAGAGAGGAGAGAGGATGCCACATTGCTAACTCAGAAGATGAAGGAAGGAGCCACTGGCCAAGGAATACAGGAGGCCTCTAGAAGCTAAAAAAGTCAAGGAAACAGACTTTCCATGAGAGACTCCAGAAGAAACACAGCCCTTTGGACCCATTTTACTTCTGACCTTCAGAGCTGTGAGACCATAAATTTGTGTTGTATTAAGCCAAAGCTTGCGGTAATTTCTCACAGCAGCAATAGGATCCTAATTAATACAAGTATCATTTCAGAAGCTTGTAGAAAATATATATTCCCAGGTCCTGCTCCCAGAGATTCTGACTGAAGTGGTCTGTCTGCATGCTTAACAAGAAAACTCTATGCCTCTGATGTAGGTGATCTCTGTATCGCACTTTGAGAAATAAGCACTTTACATAGTACATCAAAATAAATACCTCGCAGGTAAAATAGTCACATCCAAAACATAATTTTAATGGAGAAAACTAGCAGAATATTCAATATGTATTTATTTGACCTGTGGAATAGTGATAAGTATCTCAGTTTGGAAATAACAGAAAAATGCAGACAAAGGAAATTATGGGCAGATTAAAATGTATAAAAATCTAAATATTCCTGAAAGATGAAAAAACAGAATGAGAAATAGTTCTATATGATTAACAAAGTGTTCCTAGGTCTATTATATTATTCTATATGTTATTTTAATTTAAATTATTGCTATTTCAAAAGTTAAATGAAAAGAGAATTTTTTTTTAAGGTTTTATCGGGAATCGGGGGAGGAGAACAGCGTCGGGGAACTGGGGAAAGGGAACAGACAAGTTGCTGTCTTTTTGTTCTTCAGTCTAGTTGTGGAGGACATTGCTTCACTGGCCCATATTGGTATCATCATTGCACTCTTCTCAGGTGAAGCAGATCGGTCACCAGCCTCTGGATGGCTGCTCACAGTGGCTCTTGGCAGCTCACAATGGCTGCCAGCCACTCACACTGGCTGCCGGCCACTCACTGTAGCCTATGGCAGCCGACTGCAGCAGGGGTTGCAGCTATGCCCACCCGGGGACTCACAGCAGCCCAGCTCCAGGTGGAGCTGTTGTTCACCCTCTTAGCTGTAGAGGGCAGTGTCACTGGTCCTCAAATGTGGGATTCGATCTGGGGCTGCTGGTGTCCCAAGCCAGCTCTTAACTAACGCGCCACTCGGCCGACCCAAAAGAGAAAGAATTTTTATTCAGTAAGGTGAAATAAAAAAGTAAACACATTGAGAAGAATGTTTAATTTCTCTGGAGAGTATGCTTAATCAAAAGCATAAAAATTAAAACCATATTGAAAATCCATGTTATATCTACTCTAATAGGAAAGTTAAAAAAAAATTTAACTACCTATGCAAAATGGTTTGAGTGATGTTATATCAACATGATAAAATATCCTAAAGCCATTAAAATAACTGAATTTTATTTGGAAAACATGCATGATAAAGTCCATTAAGTTAAATAACAACACAACTTTATATTTCTTATGATTTTTCAAATAATGCATAAATATATAAAGATGATGTGTATCAATGACAATATAAAACATTAAAATAAGTTTGTTAAAGTTTGCTTGCTAAAATAAGCTTTCTGAAGCTCTGTGTTGAGGAGCTTTACTACTAAAAAATTTTAATATTTCACTTCTTAAAAGCAAAATTAGAAGAAAAAATAAAGTACTATCTTTTACTTTCACCATCATTTCAACAAAGAAAAGGGATTTAATAACAAAAAATTGGAAGGCATGATCGCAGTAAAAGCACAGTCCCTCTTGAGGAGGGCTGCCATCTTTGCCATGGACAAAGGGAAAGCTGATGTTAGACTAGCACTGGTCTGAGGACTAGCCTTGGGGAACCGTCCCCAGAAGGCACTAAGCTGAAAGCTGTCTGACTTCGGCCTCTGTGTGACTCGTAACCGAGAGCCCAACTCCAGTTCTAAGGGGTCCTCCTCTCCCTCCCCACTGCACGCACCTCCATCAGCCTGAGAAGCTAATCTCGGGCTGATTGAGGGCTAGTCATTTAAAGAAGCAATGATAAGCAGGGTAGAGGCCATGTTCCACAAAGGTGGAACACTGCCAATTCTAAAAAAGGGGGCAATGGACCAGAAGTCTATGAGAATGATAGCTTGTCAAAAAGCAAATGAGATGATGTAATAGCACTGAGAAAGAATACCCACTGGCTCCTTCAGTGACTCAACCACTTGAAGAAGGAAGACAATGCCACCCTTGTAACCATTTGTTCAAGTGGATTCATTCATTAACCTCTGCACAAATGTGGGGAGATCAATTATTCAGAATGGAAAAATTACAGCTTAATTGTAAATGGCTATTGTAATGATATCACCTTGTTATAAGGTGGGTGAAAAGAGAAACAATACTTTTTTCTTTCTAATTTATTTCCCTCCAAGACAGTTTTATATTCCTCTATTTGCCTTTTAAAATGGTAACGCAATATTC
This sequence comes from Aselliscus stoliczkanus, assembly GCA_033961575.1. Classification (NCBI taxonomy): domain Eukaryota; kingdom Metazoa; phylum Chordata; class Mammalia; order Chiroptera; family Hipposideridae; genus Aselliscus; species Aselliscus stoliczkanus. Next base: position 104,816,139 of record CM066732.1, read on the forward strand.
CTTTCATACATAAAGATAATGATCAAGCAGTAGGATTTAATGCTAATGTAATACTTTTAATTAATGTTTTATTAGATGACTCCATGGTCATTATCATCAAATTCAGTCAGGCAAATATAGAATATTTCCTAGAATCAGATTAAACTGGTTTTAGTTCAGCCAATTCACACAACACAACTATACTTAATTGAGGATAGTTCTTATGATCAAGCAATTATATATTGTTGTATTATTCCAAAATCATCTGTTTAGAAAATAAATGTACTAATCTGCTTTCATAATAAACTAGCCTAAACTAGCCTCAAGACCTTGGGAAAGGTCAGTTAAACTCTGTGACCCTCAGCAAACTCACTTGTAAAATGAAGATGTGTGAAACTCGATGGCCTCTTCCAATTTAACTCTTATCTTGTGCCAATTTTAGGAGTCTTAAAATAATACCATCCCATTTATTGTTACTACCACTTTGGCCAAGCACAGACTGGTGCTGGTACATCTAGCCTAACACAAACTAAAAATAATCATGGGTGCTGATCACAGTATATAAGTTGTCCAAACCACAGCTATTTTTACTTTCTGTGACTCAAAATCTTAGAATCATCTATCTACCTCCTCCCCTTCTCTTGTCCCCAATTAGCCATCATTGGTGAAGTCTGGATGCTTCTATTAACAACTTCTCCCATACCCCGATCCCTAACCAGTTCCAGTTTGTCCGGAGGACTGGATACATAAAGAAGAGTAATGAGAGAAGCAGTGAAAAAAGGTAGATAGGGTCCTTTATGCATCCAAAGCTCTGGCTAAACTAATTCTACTCATTTTCTCTTAAAGCCACTTCAAGATGACCCACCCTCTGTATTCCACTGAATCACTAGAATTCCTCCTATTTTCAGCACTCCCCTCTTTCCAGGCCTCAGAGCCCCCTCAGTTGTTTTAATCCTTCTCTCCAACTATGTCACACCATGGAAAAGCTTTGTGGTAAGGAGGTGACTTAGCCTTTTGTGTATCAGGAGAGCACTCCAACTCTCTTAACCCTCTTACAGCTTTTCTGGTCTTCAGATACTCACTAATTTATCAATGATTCCCAAAAATTATAGCTAGTGAATCAAACATCACTTCAATTAATTTTTTAAAACCGGCATCTACAAGGTTCAAATCTCATCATTTATACAAACCTTTTAAAACATTCTTTGGCAGAATTTTAAAATTGTCTTTATAAAGGTCCTGAATATTTCTATTACATTCATTCAAAATTAGATTTGTTTGTTGCTCTTGTGCGTGGGAATCTTTTTTATTACATTTTCTACACAGAATTTCTACTTTTATAGAGTTAAAATTTTAACTTTACCACTTGATTAAAGTTCTACAGATTTAAAAAGTTAAGGTATGAAATAATGAGATGATTTCTATTTCAGCTTAAACACACATTTCTTCAATAAGTCTTATTCCATCTTATCTGGTCCCATTACACTCTTCTATGGTTTTTTACAGTTTTTAGAAGAGCTCATTGCAACTTACGTTGTTCCTTCCTAAAACTTAGCACAAACAAAATTAAGTCAGTATTTGCATATCTCCTCTATCTAACCCATTCAGCTCCATGAGCAAGTTGATCCTGTTGCCTAGCACAGGGCATGGCAGGAACAAGCACTTGAACACTTATTGAAATAATGAATGGTCAATATTCCATCATATGTTGTTTTCTTCCTATTTCAGGTTATTTCTGCTTAAAGTGATAAAAGCTTGCTGTTATCCTTTCCAGATAATTATTGTTTTATTCTTCTCTTGGATTTGATATTTTAATTGCCAATTGTTTTTATATATTTTTTTTCAAATTAAAAATATCAAAATTGGGAATAAAATTCTACAAATGTATCACTTAAAACAATGAAATAAACCTAATTAGAATTTCCTAACCTTTCTTAGCTTCTTAAAGCAGGTCTTAGTATAGTCCAAAGGAGTCTAGTTCTCTTTCACACTGAAATTGTTTTGTGAGTTGTTTTCAATGTCCTTTATCAATATAATTCTCTTAAATGGGACAAGAAAACATTTGTTCTTAAAAAAAATGAATCTGCATTAGGTAATCACCAAATCTGTATCACAGGGCAAAAACAGTTAAGTTGTCAAAAATAAAAGAGATAGAGAGCACTTTCTGAGTTCTAATTTTCAAATTGATTATTAGAATTTAAGGCTTCAGGGCCGGCTGAGTGGCGTGGTGGTTAAGCGCTGGTTTGGGGAAGCCAGCGGCCCCGGTTCGGATCCCACATATGAGGGCCAGTGACACTGCCCTCAAAAAAAAATAAAAAAATTTAAGGCTTCAACAGTCTTTTAAGGGATCATAGAGAAAATTCATCATAGCAACCTACTGCCTGCTTATGTGATGACTTGTGGGTAATACAAACTACAGAAAGAGAACTACATTTTCAGTGATTTTAAAGATTGGCTCAGGTTTTCTGTTTCTCCTACCAATGAAATTGAATCAGTAATCAAAAAACTCCCAACAAATGAAGGTTCTGGACCGGGTGGCTCTACAGGTGAATTTTACCAAATATTCAAAGAGGAATTAATATCTGTTCTTCTCAAACTATTCCAAAAAATTCAAGAGGAGGGTAAGCTCTCAAGCTCATTTTACGAGGCCACCATTACCCTGGTTCCAAAACCAGACAAAAACATTATAAAAAAATAAATAAAGAAATTATAGGCCGATATCCTTGATGAACATAAATGCACAAATCCTCAACAAAATATTAGCAAACTGAATTCAGCAATGCATTAGTAAGATCACACATCACGATCAAGTGGGAAACACTCCTGGGATGAAAGGTTGGTTCAATATCCGAAAATCAATTAACATGATACACCATATCAACAAAATCAAAGGTAAAAATCATATGATCATACAAAAGATGCAGAAAAAGCATTTGACAAAATCTAGCATACATTTATGATTTAACACCCTCAGCAAAGAGGGAACATACCTCAACATAATAAAGGCCATATATGACAAACCCACAGCTAACATCATACTCATTGGGTAAACACTAAAAGCATTCTCCTTAAGATCAGGACCAAGACAAGTATGCCCACCTTCACCATTTTTGTTCAGCAGGTATTAGAAGTCCTGGCCACAGCAATCAGACAGAAAAAGAAATAAAAGACAATCAAATTGAAAAGGAAGAAGAAAAACAGTTATTATTTGCAGATGACATGATATTATATATATTGGATTGTTGGAAAAGTCACGACATATTTTTTTTATGTTTTTTATTGCAAAAATGCTTCATGACTCTTTTGACAACCCAATAGAAAACCTGAAAAATCCCACCAAAATACTATTAAAACTGATGAATAAATTTAGTAAAGTAACAGGATATAAAATTAATATAGTTGCCTTTTTATACACCAATAATGAACTGTCAGAAAGAGAAATGAAGAAAACAATCCCATTTACAATTGCATTGAAAAAAAATATCTATGAATAAATTTAACCAAGGAGGTAAAAGACCTATACTTGGAAAACTATAAGACACTGAAGAAAGAAATTGAAAAAGATACAAATAAATGGAAGCATATACTGTGCTCATGGATAGGCAGAATTAACATTGTTAAAAATGTCCATACTACCCAAAGCAATCTATAGATTCAATGCAATCCCTACCAAAATACCAATGGCATTTTTCACAGACCTAGAAACAATAAATCCTAAAATTTATATTGAACCACAAAAGATCAAAAAGCCATGGCAATCTTGAGAAAGAAGAAGAAAGCTGGAGGTATCATTTTACCTGATACCAAACTATACTACAAGGACATAGTAATAAAAACAGCATGGTATTGGCATAAAAACAGACACAGAAATCAATGGAACAGAATAGAGAAACCAAAATAAATCCATGCCTATATGGTCACTTAATCTATGACAAAGGAAGCAAGATTATACATTGGGGTAAAGACAGTCTATTTGATAAATGGTACTGGAAAAATTGGACAGGCACATGCCAAAAAAAAAAAAAAAGAAAGAAAGTGGACCATCTTCTTACTCCATATACAAGAATAAACTCAAAATGGATTAAAGACTTAAATGTAATACCCAAAACCATAAAACTCCTAGAAGAAAACATAGGCAGTAAATTGTCAGACATTACCCTTAGTAATATTTTTACTGATATATCTATCTCCTCAGGCAACAGAAACAAAAGAAAAAATAAACAAATGGGACTACATCAAACTAAAAAGTTTTTGCACAGCAAAGGAAACTATCAACTAAACAAAAAGACATCCTACTGAAGGGGAGAAGATATTCGCCAATGATACATTTGATAAGGGGTTAATATGCAAAATTTATATAAAACTCATAAGCTCAAAAGCAAAAAACCAAACAACCCAATTAAAAAATAGGCAGAGAACCTGAATAGGTATTTCTCCAAAGAGGACATACAGATGGCCAATAGACATATGAAAAGATGCTCAACATCACTAATCATCAGAGAAATGCAAACAAAAACCACAATGAGATATCATCTCATACCTGTTAGTATGGCCATCATCAATAAATCAACAAACCATAAGTGTTGGCAAGGATGTAGAGAAAAGGGAACCCTTGTACAATGTTGGTGGGATTGCAAATTGGTGCAGCCACTCACCTCAAAAGATTAAAAACAGAGTTACCTTATGGTCCATCAATTCCACTCCTGGGTATTTATCCAAAGAAATCCAAAACACTAATATGAAACAATACATGCACCCCTATGTTTACTGCAGTGCTATTCACAATAGCCAACATATGGAAACAACTGGAATGCCCATCAATAGACAATTGGATAAAGAAATTGTGGTTGCTATACAATGGAGCATTACTCTGCCATTAAAAAAAGAGAGAGAAATATGGGGGCCAGCTGAGTGGCTCGCTGGTTAAGAGTTGGCTTGGGAGCACAAGCTCTGAGCAGCAGGGCCTCTGGTTCGGATCTCACATGGGCCAGTGATGCTGTGTCTTCTACAGCTAAAATGGTAAACAACAGCTCAACCTGGAGCTGGGCTGCTGTGAGTTTTCAATGATGGCGTAGGCTGCAGTGGGCTGCAGTAAGCTACCGTGAGTGGCTGGCAGCCGGCGTAAGCTGCCATGAGCCACCATGAGCGGCCATCCAGAGGCCAGCGACTGATCTGCCTCACCTGGGAAGAGCGCAATGAAGATAGCAATATGGGCCAGTGAAGCAATGTCCTCCACAACTAGACTGAAGAACAAAAGGACAGCAACTTGTCTGTTCTCCTTCCCCGATTCCCCAATGCTGTTCCCTCCCTCAAATCCCCAATAAAATATTTTTTTTTAAAAATGAAATATCACCATTTATGACAACATAGATGGACCTAGAGGGCATTATACTAAGTGAAATGTCAGACTGACAAAGACAAATACCATATGATCTCACTTATATGTGGAATCTGAAGAACAAAATAAACAAACAAACAAAACAGAAACAGACCCATAGATACAGAGAATAAACTAATGGGTACTAAGTGGGAGAGGGGTTGAGGGGCTGGGTGAGAAAAGTGAAGTGATTAAGACATACTCATTGATAGTTACAGGAGAGGCACGGGGAAGTAAAGTACAGTATGGGGAATATAATCAGTAGTATTGCAAACATTATGGTGTCAGATGGGTGGTAGACATATTGGAGGGATCACTTCATAAATTATATAGATGTCCGACCACTATGCTGTAAACCTGAAACTAACATAAAATAATTTTGAATGTCAACTATAATTTGAAAAAAATAAGTCACATGGATGAGTAGTGCAGCATGGGGAATATAGTCAATAATGTTCTAATAACTATGTACAGTGTCTGGTGGGGTTAGACTTGTTGGAGTTATCACTTTGTGAGTTATGTAAATGTCCGATCACTATGTTGTTCTGTATACCAGAAACTAAAAAAAAGAAAAAAGAAGTACAAATTGGTAGTTACAAAATATTCAGGGGATGTAAAGTACAACATAGAGAATATAGTCAGTAATGTTGCAACAACTCTGTACAGTGCCAGGTGGGTGCCAGACTAATCGAGGGGATAATGGCATAAAGTATATAAATGTCTACCACTAGGCTGTGCACCTAAAACTAATATAAAATAATATTGAATGTCAACTGTAACTGAATAAAGGAAAGAAGGTAAGGAAGGTAAGTAGGTAGATGGAAGGAAGGAAGCAAGGGAAGGGAAGGGAAGGGAAGGGAAGGGAAGGGAAGGGAAGGGAAGGAAAGGGAAGGGAAGGGAAGGGAAGGGAAGGAGGGAGGAAGGAAGGCAGGCTAAAACTGTCCATGAAGTTCAGCTCTTCTCCAGAAGGCAATGGGACAACAAGCTGCTGTGCTGCCTTCACGTTGAAGACAGTATCATGGAGAGGATACAGAGAAGTCTAACTCATGGTGATGTGATAAATGAAAACAGAAGAAGGTCAGGGTGCTATGAGAATGCTCAGGTGGGAACTCAGTCTTGGACATTAGAAAGCGCTCCCAGAGGCCTTGATATTTATAATGTAAGAATTAGACCTGGACAGTGTTATTGAGGAAATTTACTGATATCCATTTGTTTTGTCTCATTCAAGTTCAGGCTGCCAGAATTTGCTTTTTGCCATGCCATCATAAATTCATGAGCACAAGCTTAGAGCTACACAGATTTTATTCCTTTTTTCTCACCTCACTAACCCTATTTAATTTCATTTTTCTGAGCTCTACGTAAACCATAGACCTAATTCATCATGGTTTCGGGGCCTAAATATCCTCAAGTAGAATATATGGTCCTTTTCACTGTCCTTTGTGGGAATATTCCTGGTTATATGGTATTATCAGTCCACACTCCATGTAGAAACAACCATGGGACAAAAAGCTGAGAAGCCTTGTCACAGAAGAAAACAAAATCCTCTCTCTCAAAACCACAAATTGTAGATTTAGCTATACACTCAGGAGACAACCCTGTGCTATAAAAACCAACAATCCACCATTCTAGTGCTGTTTTGTTTTGTTCCAGCTTTACTAATCCCAGATAACTGGCACATAACTTTCCAAAATTATCCTCAAGCTTAACTTAATTTAGTCTTACATTTTTACCTCGTGGGAATATGGTTACAACATAGGCTGGTCCCCAAAAATACACTGTGTCCTTTCAATTTCCTTCCCTCTACCACATGCATGACCCCTACTTCTAAATACTCTTCAGCATTCATATTTTCCACTGAGTGTGTGTTTGTATTTGCGAAACCTAAGACTCCAACAAAGATAAAAAGTGGATGGAATAGAGTTGTTTTTAATTAAGAGTTGAGAAACTGGAGCACACATAGTAAGATTTGTTCTGCTCAGTTCTCTCAAAGATGAAGCTCAGAGACATCGATAGCAGTGGACATGTCATCTCTCATGCAGAGTGATTTTGGGAAAAGATTCCAGGTGATAGCCTAAGGCCAACAGAGTTCTAGGTCTCCTTTAATCTCAGTCTACATCTCGGAGATGGCCAGGAGATCCTGGGTACCCGAACACTACATTCCAGGCCTGTTTCTTTTGTGCTAGGCTCTCTATCAGAAGCCCATCGAGAGTACAGCGCCAACGCAGGAATATGGGGTACTGCCCAGGGCAAACCTATCTGCGAGAGTGGTAATGTAGGGAGTACCTCTTGGAACATTTTACTATCTCCCTAGAAGCTATAAAACAGGTCCCCATGTTCACCACTTAACACTTCTCTTGATACATACTCTTGAAGTCCTTATCCAGTCTGTTTCAAGCCTCAATTTTTAAGAAGTGCTTTTATTCTCTGATTGAAACCAAGTTATGTTTAACAAGATTTCTCAACCGAAGAGAATTTATGGGCCTCTGGGTATTTTTCACAAATTATGTGTGTGTGTATATATACTAGATGCATTTTTTTCCCCCATAGTAAGGGGGTTGATAGTTCAGCAGAGTCTCAAAAGAGTCAATACACTAAGCTAAGAAACACTAACATACTGGTAGTGACATCTGTTCTTTTGTGCGGATTTTTTGACTTAAGGTAAATATGCATTACCCAAAACAAAAACACCAATGCAATGCAATCAGGTAAAACCAGGATACGTATCTCTTAAAAGGTTCTCCTACTCTTTTTGTAGTTGCAAAATAGTCTCTGGACCCAATGCAGAAGCCACTTGGGCAGTACTACTGGATACACTGATAGTGATAAAAAATGGAGTATACTTCAAAGAGACAGTCTTTATTTTACATTTGTTCTCATTCTCAATAAGGTAAACTGTATCTTCAGCAAATTGGAGGGCTACATAATATAAATTTATGTAGGAATCACAAAATCTTAGCACTTGAAAATATGAAAACCAGGATGGGAGCCCAGATTAAACCTCTCTCCCAAAATAACATAAAATTACAGCTGCTCAAAGCAATGAAAATTCTGTGGTCAGTTGAAATTCTGTGTACTTATTAAAATGACAAGTAAAAGAGCATTTTCTGAACATTTGGCTTAGAAGTTTGAGTTTTCAAAATGTAGCCCTACACCACCAGATTTTCATTCTGGAAGTTCTTGTGTTTCAAGACAGTTACATTCATCATGTATGAGAGATTTAATTTTTGGCTCCCAGGCAGCTGGCTTGTCCCTTGACATTAATATGGGTGGCAAATGCAAGGTCAATCCTTAGCCCAATCCTCACTGAGGAATTCAAAAGAAAAGTCAGAAAGAAGTTACTTCCCAGTAAACAAATCCTCAATGGATTTAGCAACTCTAGTCAGTCGGCTCGGCATTTGTGAGCACTCAAGTGCGTGTGCACATGTGCACACACACACCCAAAATCACAATAAATCAAACAGCACACTTTTTTTGACCTTTTCTTCTTTATTTCTCTTCCCATTTCACTCATTATTTTCTTACCATTACTGACTCTCATCTTTCTTCAGAGATTTAGGCATGTACTTCCCTACAAACCGGGTCCTTTCTTCTGCCCAAATTCCTGTATTTCCATGCTGTTCAGATCATGAAGTACCTACCTTAGAAAACTGAGAAACTTGAAAGTATACTTGCATAATAAAGCTCACAAGGGAAGTCCAAAAACTATATTGAAAATTCTCCGAAATTTAAAATGTAGAATAATTTCAAAGAAAAGTGCATTGGGCCGGCCGAGTGGCGCATTGGTTAAGCGCTGGTTTTGGGATGCCAGCGGCCCCGGTTCGGATCCCACATGAGGGCCAGTGACACTGCCCTCTACAGCTAACAACAGCTCCACCTGGAGCTGGGCTGTGCGAGCCCAGGTGATGGTGTGGGCTGCAGCCCCTGCTGCAGTGGGCTGCCATAGGCTACAGTGAGTGGCCCGCAGCCAGCGTGAGCAGCTGGCAGCCAGCGTGAGCTGCCAATAGCCACGATGAGCGACATCCAGAGGCCAGCGACTGATCTGCCTCATCCGGGAAGAGCGCAATGACGATACCAACAGTGAAGCAACATCCTCCGCAACTAAACTGAAGAACAAGAAGACAGCAACTTGTCTGTTCCCCTTCCCCGATTCCCCAACGCTGTTCCCCTCCACCAAATCCCCAATAAAATCTTTAAAAAAAAAAAAAAAGTGCATTATAATAAAATCTCAGATAGTATTGAGTCTTAATGCTGTATCACTAATCTAAGTAGTTTTCATACATTCTTTCAATTTAAATTCCACAATTACCCTAAGGCCTCATTATTTTGATGGGGAAACTAGGGCTCAAAGAGGGGAAACCATGCCCACTATCATAGAGCTAAATAATAATAAATCATACAGGATAGATAAGACAAGCTACCCCAAATTCAAACCTAAAAAACCAAAAACCTCAAAATATGAAGAAAATAGAAACCAATTTAAATTTTAATGGTCAAATTTAGCATAAAACTATTAAAAAAATAAGACAGGGACACAGAGAACCGATTGGTAGAGTTTCCCTTTCATATTATGAATGACAAGAATCTCATAGCAAAATCTGAGGCCCAATTATGTATGAGTCGTTTTTCCTACCCTATCTTGACTGGTTACTGTAATTTACATTTTAATGTCCCTGGGTTTATCACAAACCTTATAATTCAAATCCTTTGATGTCCAGAAGTCTTTGAATGAATAAAATTGAGGAGACAAGAACAAGAAGATATTTCCAGTTTCTCAATTAATAGTCATCATGCTACCACTTTTATCTTGGCCTCATCACAAAGGATTATATAATCAGATTCAAGCAATATTGCAAACAGCTATATTTTTAAAACTCAGTCGGGTCTTTGACTTTAGATACAGTGCAATCTGAAAATAATAATAAACAAATGATTTACTACTATACACCTACAAAAACAATATAGTTTATGCAATGGCACCACTGCCACATGAAAATGCCTGACAAAAAGTTGTCACAACTAAATTTCCCTGCCCACTTGACTCTGGTAATCAAATCTTTTTTGGATTCAGAATATGAACAAGAAATGGAATTTCTGCAAGGAAGAATCAAAGCAACATGTCAAAGAAACATTGGGTCACACAGCACTTAAACCATATGTACAAGAATCCAACATTTGGGGATAATACTTGAAGTAGGAATGATTTTAAAAAGATTTCACAGATTTCTAGAGAAAAATAAAAACTCGGATTGCTACCCCTTCCCAACATGAGATTTTTTTTTTTTTTTTTTGAGGGCAGTGTCACTGGCTCTCATATGTGGGACCGAACCGGGGCCGCTGGCTTCCCAAACCAGCGCTTAACCACCATGCCACTCGGCTGGCCCCCTACCTGAGATTTTAAATTACACGGTTTTGTTAAGAACAGCAAATAAGATACTATTTACATAATATTGCCTGGTGATTTCCAAATAAACAAAAGTAATTTATTTTATTTAAAATAAAATCAGGGCCGGCTGAGTGGCGCGGTGGTTAAGCACTGGCTTGGGAAGCCAGCGGCCCCGGTTCGGGTCCCACATATGGGGGTCAGTGACACTGCCCTCAAAAGAAAAAAAAAAAGAGTGTAAAATAAAATCAGTTATAGCAATCACTGCATCTGATAAATATGAGCTTTTCTATTTGCTATTCTTTATCAAGTGGCCAAGACAAAAAAGATATTACTATTTTTGAGAACTAAAGTATTTCTCTACTTGTAAGTACAAAGCTATACCTAATTTAAAGATTTGACATAGACTAAATTAAATTCTACTGTCAAATAAAACATTCAAAGAGTTGAAATATTCTCGCAATTTTACTATATTTGACCACATTATAAACATAAGTTATTATCCTGAGGCTTTGATACTGAACAGGAATTTTCATACGTTTCAGTATGAAAAAAACATCTGTAGGTGCTGAGCCCAGAAATAAAATCTGGGATTCTGTCAAGACTATTCCTCCTGCAACACAATGGCAAAGCTTTTGTGTGACACAGCAACAGACCCAACTTTCCTTTATCTTTTGCAGCATATGAATGAAATCAGCTGCTCTTGTAAATCAATTAATTCTTAAGAAATCAAGGGGGAAAGAGGAGCAAGATAATTCAAGCAAAACTTTAGTTTTCATGGTTTTATCAATTAAAAAAAGAGAATTGATAAAAAAGTAACTGATGAGGGCCGGCCGAGTGGCGCGGTGGTTAAGAGCTGGCTTGGGACGCCAGCAGCCCTGGTTCAGATCCCACATGTGAGGGCCAGTAACACTGCCCTCAAAAAGAAAAAAAAAAAAAAGTAACTGATGAGAGTGATGGCTCAAAAAATGGAAATGACTAGATGGACCTCCATACAGTTAGTTATTATTTAATGAACTCGGGTCCTCTCAACATACCTTTATCTCCCATCTCTGCCCTCCTCATAGCTTCTCTTCTGCAAATGAGTGCTTTATATTGTCGAGAACAGTCGACAATATAAAATCCAAGAATAGAATAGCTTTCTTCATGTTGCTATAATTTCTGTAACACCTATGCAGTTCAAGTTTTGAGCTACGGCTAACAAACCAGGAAAACTGAGATATGCCAGAGTCTTTTAAAGTTCATCAGCATATAGATTCCTGTGAAACACTTTTTTCATGTTTCAGGACAATTTGTTTTGTAAATTTGCATCTACTATCTGAATTCTTTAACTTAATATATGTATTATACATATACGTATCATTAAAAATGATCAGTAATGGGCACAAAAGCAGGAGATACAGTTTGAGTTCTTTTCAAAGAAAAGAAATATTTTGCCTCACTTATCAAATAATCCTAACACTGACTGCTAAGCCTTCCTAATGACACTTCTTGAAAAGAATATCAAAACCAATCCCATTCCAAAATATATCACTTGCAGAGATAAGAAATAAAGTTTGAATATTAACTTTGAATTTATATTAACACTGATTTTATTCATCAGACATAAATCACTGAGTGAATTAAAAAGGAGCCACTTACGCAACCAGGTGAAACTGAACGAGCAAAAGAAAATTGTTCATAAATGGGCAATATGCTAATTAGCCTTCTGCTCTGCTTTAATTAATTTAAAAGAATCATTTGCTAAATCAACTATGTAAACTATAATTTCACAGTATTTGAGATCATGTAGAAGACTTTTATTTATCTAAGATATTTAAAAACTTTCCTATAATCAGTTGGATAAACTGGTTTTTGTAAATCCCATAAAAACAAACTGTAACTCATATTCTGTTCAATTATGATAAATATTGAATTAAGGAGGTTTAATTTAATAAGATTCTATTATATTGCAGTATTAACTAAGTCAGATATGGAATTATTACAGTTAAGAGGCCTACTTTAATTTTAAAATATGATCTTAACCATTTGTGGTATGTTGTCTTCAAAATCTTTTTTCAGTTTTCTCTATGGACATTTAATAAACACGACAGTGGCTCTGCGGTTGGATTACACTACTATCCTTTATCTGAACTGCACAGAACTAGTCAACTGATCAAATAATGAAGAGATTGTACAATTTAAGGTAGCATCTTCAGAAATCCTTCATAGAAAGATAGCACATCAATTCCTTAAACTACGTCAAAATTCTCAGTATGCTATATTCTGACAATCTCTTGTCAAATTCATAAACAATAAATTTCAGTTAAAAATACATAACTTACTTTAAATACATTCCCCTTAACAGCTTTAATTTTTAAAAACACCTCCTGCCTCTAAATACAGTTAAGGCTTCTGGCTAACCTATTTTCTTCCCAGTACTCTCATTTTTATCTTATTTCCCCCCATTAAAGTGAGCACATTGTATTTTGGTTTCTTTTCTTCCTATTCATTGTTCAGATCAGAATTTTAATAATCTTTAAAGCAATGCTGTTCAAAGAAAACAGGCTATATAAAGCTAGAGAAAATTCCCTAAGTTCAATGTTTTTTCAAAGTGAGATCCTTTTCCTAGACCAAATTATTAAAAATCCATGCAAAGCAAGCACCACAACTGGTAAACAGCCACAGAAAATTGGAAGCTTAAAAATAAAGCCGTTAAAAACACTTCATTACACACCTTCTCTGTGAAGCCCTTTGTTTCCACTGAAAACCATACTGGAATCTTTGTATAAAAGAAGTTGCCTTCTGGCTGTCAATTGCTCTACAGTCAGTAACTGAGGGATCCAGATGTCTGCAGTGGTTAAAACAAATGTTCAGTGGTGGGTGCTGATTCCACTTCCCTCTGTGGAAGGTTTTTCACAAAGGCAGCAGAGTAAGAGCGCACATAGCAACAGCACTCACAGCTGATTGGATGGAGTGTGCTCAGCCGCCCTGCTTGCTGGGTCCACTACAGCTTCCTGTCTACTTGGCAGCACTATTCTGTTGTTGTCTTTGCTCCTCTTACCAACTCAGCTGTGTTTAGGCAACTTGAAAGGAAAGAAAGGTAGAGCCACAGTGACGGGATTATTCTAGCATGAGCCCCTAGCATGTGTGTCTTTAGGTGCTTTTAAAAAAGAGAAATTCATAAGGCAAACATTTCAGTCAGTGTTTCTTCACATAAAACTGAGGACAAAGGGGGTAGTGGAGAGAATCAATTTATTATTTCGCATTTCAAGTAAATCAAGTACTGCCAAGTGAACCCCCCTGAAAACACAGAAATACAAATTTTACAACAGTTAGAATAAAGCACCAACATCCATCTATGTAGAACTATGAGTTACTTTACAATAAACTTCACAAATTCCTGCAAAAGTACAACCAGTTAATTAAAATGGGTGAGGGCCTAAAACAGTACCCCCTGCATATTTATGCAGTGTCCTTTAAGAGGGCAAGAAAAATTGAGGTTAACAGATTGATTAGAAAGATTTAAAAAGGAAAAATAATCAGCTACTTAGAAACCGACAAGGGTAAAAGATTTAACTAGGTATTTACATTCAGATGTCTTCTTACATAAAACTGCAGTGATATTTAGTCCTGAAATCATTTCCTTTCTCTATCATAAAATTACCTGAAGATACAAAGGCATAGGAGATTTTTTTTTCAGGTTTCAAGGGCTCCAATATACTCCTCAGCGCTATCCACAAGCTTTAAAAACAACAACAAAAATCCCTCCCTTACAAAGATGTTTGGGGTAGTCAATACAGGTAGTAGGAAATAAACAGATATGAAGGATCAAAAAAAAAAACAACCCTCATTTAGGAAATTCTTCCCCAGAAATTCACACAAACTAGGGTAGTATTTTTTTAAACTTTTCAAGCAATGGAACCATTTTCACTTGCATTTTTCCAATAAAATGCATTATTAGTGGTGGCTTTAGGATTTTTATACAGGGAGGCCTGTGGGAGCAGGCAGAGGCTACGGCAGCAGCACACTGTTTGTGACTCAGATCTCTGTTTATCTGGAGCGTCTTGCGGGTAGGCAGCAGAGGTGAAGGAAATGTTGGCTCTAGTAAAGCACCCCATGAGTACCAGGAGGCTATTTTTAAACGAAAGGCCACCAACAACATTGCAGTTCCTATCAGCCCCAGAATCCACAAGCTTCCTACCCCTGTACAGGCTCCTAGGATCCCTGGAGTTCTATAGTACACAAACAACAGTACACAGTCTACACCCTGTAAGACTTAAGTCTCATTATGCCTGAACGTAAAGTCTGATTGCTGGCTCCACCATTAGCGGGAGGGACAGACAGCTGCTAAGCCCTCTGAGAAGTAACATGAAAGAAGATGCGTTTGGGAACACAACAAGCCAGTGAGGTAAGAATGGCCTAGTAGACAGAATAAGGATTTTGGAGTTAGGCCAACCAGCCTGGATTCAAAACATGAACCTGCCATTTACAAACAATGAGAGCCTGTAAAAATTACTGAACCATTCTGAGCTTCAGTTTTCTTATCTATACGATAGTTAATTCACAGGGCTACTGTGAAGGCTACAGGGTGCGCTCTGCCAGCCACACTGGACTTTTGCTTACTAAGGACCCTTCAGCTTCCTCAAAACTTGGAGTCTTTGCAAATACGATTCCTCTTCCACTAGGAATGGTTTTCTACAACCCCTTTGATTGATGTCTCAGCTTAAATTTCTCTTCCCCAGGGCAGCTTTCCTTGACCCAAGATAGTCTCAGGCTCTCTGTACTTTTTTTTTTAGTACTTAGCTCATAGAATGTTAAATAATTATTTGCAAAATGACCAGTTTAATATTTCTTCCACCACACTGTAAGTGCTTTAAAGGGAGGTACTATGTTTGTCTACATTATTGCATACCTAGCACCATGCCTGGTTTACATATATCTAGTATTTGATTTCACAACCATGGGAGGTAAATAGAACAAGTATCATTATTTCCACTTGTTAAACAAGAAAATCAGCTCTAAAAGTCTGTTTACTCAAGTCATACAATTGTAAGTCAAAGGAAATAAATTTTTAAAAAATTTTTGGACGAATAACTTTAAAATTCAAAATTAACCTCTTCCTATATCTTTCAAAAAAGGAATAATATATAATCCCTAAATTGTTTGGGGGTATTTCCTTTCAGTTATAATTCTTAAACTTTTTAGTTAAAGCCTAATGATATCTTATATCTATAATCTAAAACTATTGGTTAACATCGTATACAAAGAGAACTTATAGAAAAAAATATTCAATTTAGTCAGAAACATGTAATTATAAGTGAATAAAATGCATTCCATGAGACGTGCTTCTACCTTCATAAAAGCAAAATCCAACCAAGAGATTTCTTTGGTCAAATGCTTCTTTTGTGCTGCCAGTTTGCCAATAAATTTCAAAAAGGCACTTTATATAATTCTGAAGAATGCTTGCTTTTCTCTGATTTGTTCATCTTGGCATACAAAGCTATCAATGAGTATGCTATAACATAATGGCACATGATCTACTTTGTAAATCTCAAGAATCTAAAAGTTAAGAATCTGAATAATATGAAATTCTATACTAAATGCTAGTCTCAGGTTCTCAAGGCTCAACTGCCAACCATGAAAACCCCCTATTCCCCTGCACCCTTCCTAGCATGGTCATAATTGGGTTCTCCAAATGGGCTAGTTCAAGAACTATAAATGATTTATATTATTATCCTAATGTAAGGAAAGCAGATCTTCCATAAGCTTTTTTTAAGTACATATTCTAAATATAAAATGGAATCATTTCAAATATCAATTGTTTCAGATCATTTATACTCTGTTAGCAGAAGTAATAGAGAACTATCTACTTTTAAGATACTTTAGAGATAATCATGCTAGCTTTAACATTTTTCTAAACAAAAAGAAATATTGCTAGTAGGAAAAAAAAAGTCAAAAGTAATGATTAAATAGCTACTATATATGTAAGGCCCATGGGCCAGACATGGTGCTAATCTCTTTACATACCCATCACCTCTGATCCTAGCCCCACAAATGAGGAAACTGGCTTGTTCCTGCCCAAGTGACCAGAACTAAGGGGCAAAGCCAGGATTCAAATTCAGGTCTTCCTAAGTCTCAGAACGTCACCACTATCATCCTTTCCTTAACAATTCCTTTTTTTTTTTTTTTTCAGGGCAGTGTCACTGGCCCTCACATGTGGGACCGAACCGGGGCCGCTGGCATCCCAAGCCAGTGCTTAACCACCTCGCCACTCGGTCGGCCCAACAATTCCTTTCTTATACACACTTCCACAAGGCAAATATGGAATGACATAAGAATAAAGTTTAAATACAGAAATCTCAAGTTAACACTTTCCATTTATTACTCATTTAATAACCACCATGACAGCCCCCATTCTGTCACTGATACACTACATATATAATACAGGCAAACAGGATTTGACTGCCAAAGAGGGATTCAGGCTGCAGCTACAGTATGATCGCTACGTGAGGACACAGTAAAAGACTCAGTCTGTAAAACTTCATTACTTCATGATCACAGATCACATACCTAAATCAAGAAAATAAAGGAAGCAGAAGAGGGTACTGAACCGAGAACCCCAGATCTGGGTTCTAGTCTAAACTCGACCTCTAATCAGCTTTGTGATTTTTAAGCACTTCTCTGAAATTGCTCATTTTTAAGTCAGGAATCCTCCTTTTTATTTTTGCCTGCAATGTTGATATGTTATAACGATCAAATAAGATACGATAAAGTTACTGCGAAAACAGCAACATGCTCTACTAATAGGATATTGTCATTCCCGGTGGTCTTCAAGGAGACAGCAGTGTAAACCTGTAGGGACAAAATCCAGCCTCATTCCTGGAAAGACCCCTTCAAGCAACACAGCATAATGGACAAGAGTCAGATAGTCTAGAGGCTCAAGTTCTTTCCATTGAACAAGCTGTGCTATCAAACTATTTAACCTTTCTGAATTTATTTCTTCATCTGTAAAGTGGGAATAACAATTTCTCTAAATAAGAGTTATAAACCATCTAGCTCAGCACTTGGCTCTTGAGCAATTTAGGTTTCCTCTTTTCTTCTGCAAACATCAGGACTACAGGATGTTAATAAAGGTTGAGTGTGCATACATACACACACCCACACAGACACACACACACCAACAAATAAAGGGCAATATATTGGCAGTATGCCATGTTAATAACGAAGGGAACGAAATTTAAACCTTGACTGGCAAAGAAAGATTTTATGACACTGATATTTTTTAAGTTTCTTAAAGATGTCACATTTAACAACACATTTCACAGCTCAATCACTAACTTGCAAGAAAGACTAAACAACAGCTAAAATTGAACATCATTACCAGTTTTGGAAATTTAGGGTTTTCCTCATTAAATAAGTTTTTAATCAAAAACAAAATGTTATGCTGTTAGGTCAGTACTGGGACAAATTAAGCCATAATAAATTACATTAATTTCCACTTGCATGGAGATTCCTAGCAATCATTATTGCTGAAATGATTACCCAGTGATTTGTATTCATTATGACATGATGCAAATAAGCCAAGTAGCCAAACAGCAATCCAAGAACGCTGTGCTTTTAAGAACTAAAATACTTCTTCATTTTAAAATATTAAAAAGTACCGAAGAATCTTAATTGGGGTTCTCATCTTTCAAAAGATTTTGGGTTATGGTGACCTAAATTAGTTCCAGGAGCAGAGCTTTGTTTACAAAATCAAAGATCTTGGAGAGAAGAAAATGTTCTAGCCTGTTTTTTTTTGGCATCATTTATACTACATTGTTTAAAATGAGCTAGAACAGGGGTTATTTATAATCTAAGCTACCGGACACACACTTTGTCTAATAATATCTTGTACACACACGTCAAATTTAATGAGTATCAAGCTCAGGCGTAAAAATTCACTTCTAATATCCTACATACTTAGTCTTTATAAATTAATAACACCCTTATTACATAAAATGTGTGCCAAGATGCACATGGGTTCCTCTTTACCTATACCCATGCTTCTTTAAAGACATGTTCTGGGATGTTGTTAATCTCCTGCTATTATTTTATAAAGAATGGTATGTTTGATTCACTCTTAAAAATCTGGAACCAGAAATGAATTTTTTATTCTGATAAAATGATGTTTTACTAAAAGTATTTCCATGGTGATAATGTATGTGACATTTACCTGTCCCTTTGACAACTATAACTTTGTAAATAAGAATATTTTATAGATGAAGAAATTGAATCATAGAGATGAAGGCAGCTGGTGGGTTATCTAGTTGAATCACCCAACCCAGGTTTAATTCCAAGTCCTGTGTTGTTTTTTTCCACCACTATCTATCACTGCTAGATGTCATTACCTCTAATAATTATGCCAATGGTTACACAAATGACAAATTCTGCATTTTAAATTTTGGAGAATGTTAGCTGAAATCTGATAAAGTAAACCAATTGTGTAGAATTAAGTAAACCTTGTGTAGCTTTAAGAAAGAATCAATTGTTAGGTCCCTAAAGTTTTAATACTATTTGTTTGCATGTTTTAAAATTTGCTCATTTCAGACTATTTCATATAGTCTTGTTTCTAAATGATGACTAAACTCTTCTGGCTACCTATAACACCTGAAACTCTGATGTATCTAAAACTGAATTAATTTTCCTCTGAAGAAGATTCACTATTATCATCACTCCCAATTCCCTAAGCTAACAAACTTTGGAGAGAATTAAAATAGCCATTGATTATGTGTTTATTAAGTGCCTGGCACAACCACTTTACTCAGGTTATGTCATTATATATTTAAAAAAAAAACCCTATAAAGTGAATACTGTTATTATCTCAGTTTTAACCAATGAGAAAACTGAAACCCAAAGAAGTTAGATAATTTGATCAAGATTATATAAAAAAGGGGCCGGCCGAGTGGTGCATTGGTTAAGAGCTGGCTTGGGACGCCAGCGGCCCCAGTTCGGATCCCACATATGAGCGCCAGTGACACTGCCCTCAAAAAACAGAAAATTATATAAAGCAGGTGACAAAACCAGAACTTGAGCCCAGGTCTTTCTAGTTTTTCTAAATGCTAAATAAAACAATCTGTAGGACTAAATGTGCTGTGCAATTAATTTAAGGTGTTGGGACTATCATTTTATTGTTAAATAAAATAGGTAAAAGAAAAGATCAGCCACCGTTTCATGAGCAGGATTGACTAAAGACTATTATTGTTTGGGAAGAGGGCTGTGTTGTTATGGGGCAGCAATATCCAGTGCCTTTGTAATTGTGGACAATCAAAAAAAAAATTAAAGCCGCTGCTCCATGTGATAGTCTCTCAATCACCACCATCCCTACAATGTCCCCAAATAGGAATGTGGTTCTACCGTATCAATTCAACATGGACTCCAGAAGCATATATTAAAGGTTGATATTTAGGTGTTTTGTTTTGTTTTTTTGTTTTTACTAAATAGAGTTTGAGAAATAAATACTTGCTAGAGATTTACCACCAGAATTCACACACCTCCCAGGCTGCCATAACTCAGTTCTACAAACCCTTCTTTACTAGAGGCAACAGTACACTACAAGAGACAGATGTGTCGAGATCCCAAAGGATGCAAAATGTACAAATTCTGTGACTTCTGAGTATACCTTTCTGTGTAGAGGGAGACAAGCGTTTTCTTTTTTCCTCACACAAATGCAACAAGTCAATTTGTCTGTGAAAGCTCTCCATTTTCAACACAATTTCAGTTTATACAATTATTTCACCCAGCAAGCCAGTGGAAAGTACTTACCATTTGAATACCTCAAATAGTTTCTAACCTTTTATGCCAGGAAGACTTCAGCTGTATTGCATTGAGGAAGTCAGTAAGGCCTCATGAACTGAGCACCTCATTTGGAGCCTGCATTTACTGAGAATCAATTTCCATTGCTCATTCTCAAAAAACAAAAGACATGCAACACACACACACACACACACACACACACACACACACACACACACCCCACTCAAACCAAAACTATTTGAGACCACCACAAGTAGAAAACAATAGTGGAATGTAGGAATTCAGTAAGTCTACTGGCCATCTGATACTCTTTTCTTCTTGGATTACTTTCCCAACTCCCACACTGTGCCTCCTCCAAAAGGGCACACGGTAACTGCCAGTCTGGACTTGTCTGTTGACTCAGGGAAAAGAGTCAGGAAAAACTACATTTGAGTACAAGTTCCAGAGGCCAGAGGCCATGTTAGTTCTTGTTCATCATTTGATTTCCAGCACATGTGTACCGGGCTCATAGCAGGTGCTCAATGAATATCTGTTTCAGAGAAGAGAGGGAAAAGGATCCAAATGTCTCAAGTTTTACCATATTTAACAGTAAATTCTAAAAATATTAAGTCATTTTACTTATACTATGTCATCACTGATTTAATATAATATTTATCGCAAAAGGTCCTGTTCACTAGAATTCAGTTGACTTTGAATAAAAGAACATTTTGTCAAAATATGTGCATTTTGGTAGAAACGTTTTAGAAATCAAGCATTTCTGAAACAAGTCCAAGTGTTTTGGAATCAAAGCAAGCAGTCCACGGTGTCAATCCTTTGATTTAGGACAGAGTCCACATCAATTGTAAAATATTAGATGCACTATCCTACAGAACATAGCTGGGGCAAACCGTCTACCTCAAACTGTACTTTAAAGCGATTGAAACACAGAACGAAATACAGTTGACCCTTGAACAACATGGGCTTGAACTGCATGGATCCACCTATACACACATTATTTTTTCAATAAATACACATAGTGCTGTAAATGTATTTTCTCTTCCTTACGATTTTCCTTAATAGCATTTTATTTTCTCTAGCTTACTTTATCATAAGAATACAGTATATAATACATGTAACACAAAAAATATGTTAATCAAATGTTTATGCTGTTCGTAAGGCTTCCAGTCAACAGTCACAATTTAGTAGTTAAGTTTTGGGGGAGACAAAAGTTACATGTGGTTCTCAAATGCATGTGGGGGGTCAGCACCCCTAATCCCCACATTGTTCAAGAGTTAACTGTACACGTTAATGGAAGGCAAGATTTGAGTGCATTAGCGGGGACATGTTTAGAATAAAAGGAGACAATTGTGAAATAGGATTGGACAGAGGACAACAAACATAAACCAGGACCATCCCAGATAGCATTTAATCCATCCCATTCTCCAAGAAAAACTGAACTTCATGGTACAGTTAAATATAGATATAAAACAGTTAACTCAAACTACTTTAATTTTTTTAATGATTTTGCTTCATGAAACTCACTGATGTGAGTCAAAATATAAAATTTGTGATATTTTCTATTTGAAATAGTTCATAACTGTGTGTCAGTTGTTGTTTTTTTCCAAATGTCCTTTCAAAAAAAGTTACCGTATGCAACTCACTGCATCTAGCTACTCTTGTCTGAAAGGCGGGGATAGATACAATCCTTACCCCTGAGGTACTGACAGTGATTAAGCACGCAACAGGCACTTAAATGTTTTTTCAAGCATCTAATAAATGTCAACTCCATGCCAGGCATCATGACAGATGTGAGGGATACAGCAGGGAAGAAGTCAGCCATCCCCGCCCTTGAAGAACAAATAACAAAAAAGAAAGGTGAAAGAGACAATCTCAAAAGAGCAAAGGAAGGATGCACAAATTGTGTTGTGTGTCTGGTTTTCTTCAGTTCCTAGATTATGCCAGGTTCTTTTTAAATTCAGGACCTTTGCACATACTACTCCCTTGGCCTGAAATGTTCCCCCCGTCACTCCTTACACAGCTGGCCCCTTCTTGTCTTCACCTCACTTTCTCAGAAGGCTTTACCTGATCATCCTAACCAAAGGGGGTTTACCTGCCCTCAGTCACCCTCATAGCTTCTGTATGTTTACTTCAGAGCACTTGGAAAGTGTACTTTACCTTACTCGTTGAAGAAACGTTAATATAATCACATGAATAGGTAACATTTATTGGATATTTCCTCAGAATCAAATGCAATTCTAAGCACTTTACATTGATTACCTCGTTTAATCATTATGTCAGTAATAGGTATTATTACTAGCCCTGTTTTTCACATGATAAAACTACAGACAAGATTTCTTCTAGATTTCTAAATAAGCTTACACTGTTATTTCTTGATTTTTAAATTTTAAATATTATCTCTAAATTCTAATTTCTTTATACTGTATTCCTCTCTTTTTTTAGCATCTTAGTGGCAAGGATGAACTATGTCTTTCATTATTGAGTCTATTACCAGTTGACTTTCTTAAAAAGGTACGTACAGGGCTGGCTGAGTGGCTCAGTTGGTTAAGAGCTCGCTCGAGTGCGAGCCCTGAGCAACAGGGTCGCCGGATCAATTCTTGGCCTGAGCTGAGCTGCCAATGACCTGCCAACAGGTGGCAGGATGGCTCGGGTTAAAAAAAAAAGGAAAAGGTATATATATATACACACACACACATACTGCAGAACAATGTTAAAATATAATCACCTAGTCATTGTTTCTTTCAGGTTCCTTGAGGAAGGCTGGAAGGCCATTATGTCACTTCTGGTGCCAGAACCTAGAAGCAATTGTGCTCCTGCTATATATAGGTAGTATAGTATAGAAAAGACTCAACTGGCTAGCAGGAAATTTGAGTTTTACTTTTGTACAATAGTTGGACAGATTACTTCTTTTTTTTTGTTTGTTTTTTTGTTTTTTGTTTTGTTTTGTTTTCTGAGGGCAGTGTCACTGGCCCTCATATGTGGGACCGAACCGGGGCCACTGCCTTCCCAAGCCAGTGCTTAATCACTGCGCCACTCAGCCAGCCCTGGACAGATTACTTCTTTTTCTCTGGACTTTGTTTTCCCTACTGTAAAAATGAAAGAGACATACACTCTCCAAAGGGAACACTAATCTCTCATATATTACAAAGAATGGGAAAAGGGAAAACAGAGAAGTAACCCTTCCAACTCACATGAGCCTCTGTGCTATCCCTTAAACATCTTAATTGTTCAGAACGACCTCTCTTCTCCTCCTCTCCCTCTCAATCTCTGTAAAGCTCCATCTTTCCAAACCATACCTGTCTTAAAGCTTGGGACAGCCGCTGTCTCTGCCAAAGGACAGCCTCTGCCTGGAAATTAATCACACCAGCTGAAATTAGTCACTCCCTATGAACTCTGATGGTAGATGTTACTGTTACCATGTATTCAGCTATTAAATGTCTTGCATTATATTTGTGTAGTTATCTCATTTGATCCCCCAATAACCTTGAGAAGTGGTCATGAGGATCCTCATTTAGAAACGAAAACTGACACTGGAAAATTGTCATAGAAAAAGAACACATAACATTCTTCAGTAATAGTAAGTTTTATGCTACGCCACAATGACACTAAAATGCATGCAAGCATTCGTTCAACAGCAAATATTTATTGAGCAGCTACTAAGTGCCAGGCACCAGTCCACATGTGGGGAAATGGCAGTAAATAAGTGTCACCAAATTCCTGACCTCATGAAGCTTACATTCTTATTGGACATAAAAACAAAACAAAAAACACACATAAATAACCATAGAGCCTCCGGTTAAGCAGTGATAAGCACTCTGAAGAAGAGTCAGGAGGAGTAAAGAGAGAATAAAAGAGCCGTACTCTTTTGGACAGGATGATCAGGGAAGTCTTCTTTGAGGAAGTGTCAGCCGAGCAGAAAGTCAAATGAAGTAAAGGACACGGTCATTGAGACTTGGATTCCAAAAGGGGACAGCAAACAAAAAAGCCCCCAGTGCCAGTGTGCTGGTGGTGACTGAAGAACAGCAAGATCCGTGTGCCCAAAGGGCAGGGAACCTTGGAAGAGTACTAAGAAAACGAGGTCACAGAAGTGGCCTGAAGCTTCAGATTAAAAACATAATTCTTCCCAATTCAAAAATAATTCTCTTTCAACTGAAAAAAATCTTGAAATTTCAATTTTTCTCTCTTAAATCCACTTTGTCTAAGTCATGTTTTTTTAAGCTAAATAAGGAAAAACTGCTAAAATCTTAACTACTGAATTTACATGATGTTTTTTTTTCCCCTAAAGCCAATGACTTTATTCACTTCTACTTTTACAAATTCTTATGGTGTACTCTAAAACCTTTCTAAATGTCCAGCATCAGATTCTAACTCCCTTTCTGTAACAGGAAGCACCTTACTTCCTTAAAAGGCAGTGTGTGATAATAAAGAAAATATTGGGAAGACTAGGGGAATGTGAATGTAAACTGCATACTGGATATTGGTATCATGTCAGTGTTAGATTTGAGTGTGATAAATGAATTGCAGATACGGAGGAGAAAGCTCTTATTTTTAGGAGATACATGCAGTGGTGTGATGATAAATGTTTAACAACTGGCTCTCAAGGGGAAAAAAGCTCTGTTTGCAGCAACTAACTTGAGGCAGACTTGGGAAGAAATGTACAAAATCAACTTTGACATGCTGATACCAGCCAGCTCCATGTACACAGGGTTGAAGTAGCATGATGTCTGCAATTTATTCTCAAATTATAAAAACAAAAAATAGGGCTGGCCGAGTGGCACAGTGGTTAAGCACTGGCTTAGAAAGCCAGCGGCCCTAGTACGGTCCCACATATGAGGGCCAGTGACACTGCCCTCAAAAAAAAACAAAAAATAAAAAACAAAAGAAACCCCTACGTATGTCTGTCTAATCTACCTATCCACCTACCTATCAAGTGAGAGATAAAAAGAAAAGAGGTGGACCGGCCCAGTGGCCTGTTGGTTAAGAGCTAGCTTGGGACGCCAGAAGCCCTGGTTCGGATCCCACTTATGAGGGCCAGTGAGTGACACTGCCCTCTACAGCTCAGATGGTGAACAACAGCTCAACCTGGAGCACAGCTGCAGCGCCTGCTGCAGTGGGCTGCCATAGGCTACAGGGAGTGGCCGGCAGCCAACCTGAGTAGCTGACAGACAGCGTGAGCTGCCAAAAGCCGCCATGAGAGGCCGTCCAGAGGCTGGCAACCAATCTGCCTCACCCAAGAAGAGTGCAATGATAATACCAACATGGGCCAGTGAAGCAACGTCCTCCGCAACTAGACTGAAGAACAAAAAAGGACCACAACTTGTCCGTTCCCCTTCCCCGATTCCCCAACCTTATTCCCCTCCCCCAATTCCCCAATAAAAATCTTAAAAAAAAAAAAAAAAAAGGCGAGCTGAGCTCTGAGCAACAGCAGTTCTATGCCCAGCCTGAGCTGAGCTGCCCCTGAGCTGCCAACAGGTGGCGGAATGGCTCAGCTAAAAAAAAAAAATCAGATGTAAATTAAAGTACAGAGCAAACAAAGTAGGGACGTTTAAATAAATCCTTATGGCTAATTCTTTTGTAAAATGAATAAATCAGAATTTCTTGTATATCAATATCCTTTCATCCAGGATACCAAATATGATATAGAGCTCTAACATAAAGTTAGTTTTGAGGCCAAACATCAGAAACAAAAAGCAATTTACCAATGAATGCTAAAGTTACACATTCTCTTACTATTATAAATTTAAGTAGAAATGAGCCAGTAGATAGTGTGACAAACCATGTTATCTCTTCATAAAAGAAAATTGGTGACTTGGTTAAAAAGTGTAAAAGAATTTTCTAAATGTTGGGATCAAGTTTTATAAATGGCCTGATTTCAGATATTGATACCAAATTTCAATTCCAATCAATAATATATAAACTTGGTAAGTGGGAAAACAAAAAAATGGAAACTTTATATCAATTTAAAATGTTAATCCCCAACTATAAATTGATTATGCTTTCAAAAGGGATAAATTTTTAAGTTGAAATAATGGTCATACTTGGAACAAATATTATTTATGAATAATGTAAGTTATGACTAGACTCCCAGGCTAGCCTACCAAAGTTTCTTAACCTAGAATGGGCACTCCTTGCAGCAGCATCACGGAACAAGTCTAAATTCTGAGTCACTGTAGCAGAAGGACCATGCTCCAAGCACTGAAACAATCCTAAGTAATATTCTAAAATAAAGAAAAAGGCAATTCGGGGCACTACCTCACCACTCTAAGATTTTCCATCAACTTCCCTCTAGTGTTCACCTGTACCCCAATCTCTTTGCCCTCGTGCTGCTGAGTGCTCGTCTGGCATGTTATCACCCCAAAATGATGTGCTCCGATTACCTCCTTTCCCTCTCCTGTTGCCTGTGCATTACAGATGTATAGTCCAATGCTGGTTTTGAGTTCCTCTGGTTGTGTATTGCAGAATACAAATTTCAGAGTGACACAGTAAAGGTCTGTTGATCTCTTATGCCTATTTTGACTAACATTCACAACAGAGCATTGAAACACTCATATTCTCAGTGCAGCTGATCCAAGTTTTGTATTCTTGGAAGTAAAACACTTACCAATCCCTACCCTGTGCCAGGCATATGCTAGGTGCTGAACCATGGGCTCTTGGTTCATCTCTCCCACAATCCCTAGGGTTGATGGTGTTAGAACAAAAAAACAAAGTTCAGACAGGCTATGTAATTTGCTCAAGGTAATTTGGCTGGTAAGTGCTAAAGTTAGAATTTCTAAGTTTGCCTGTAAAGCCTTAGAATCTTAACTCTTTCTGCATTACAGCAGGATGTTAAGAAGGGCCCTACTGAGTTAATTTTATACCAAAATATGGCCATCATTTCAATAGTCCTTAAAATGTATAACTAAATATACATTTATTAATCTAAATGAACTTCTAGTTGGTATAATGTCAAGACAACAAAGAGAAACTTTAAATGAAAAAAATAATAAAAAATCAGACACTGTGTGAACAGGTATTTTTAGGCGAGTGGCCCCAACTAAGATGCAGCTGGCTGTGCGTGGGAGTATCTGGCACTCTGCACACCTGTATAAACTACCTGCCCGGGGATAGTCAACATGCTATACTATATAGCACTTCACAGTTTACAAAGTTCTCTGATACATCATCTCACCTGAAGTTCAGAAGTAACACTTTGAGCCTGGGACATTTCACAGATGAGAAAACAGGTTTAGGACTTAAGGCAAGTCAGAACCTGTGACAATGGGTCACAAATCTAAACTTTAAATCCTTTGAGTCTTTTTCCTGTTAACCTCTCCTACCTGCTTGTACTCATAAACTTGAAGTTCTCCAACCACTTTAATCTCTCTCACTCAGAAATAGCAACAGGAGCAAATTCAGTGTGGTAGATGGAGGGAACAGAGCTTCCCGCAAATGTCAGATACATATAAACAGGAACCATGTATACCGAATAGCTTTTGCCTACTCCTTAGTTATCTTACAGTGTTTTATTTCAATTCAGTGAGAATTAATCAATTTAAAAATATCTTTCCTTGGGGCGGCCAGTTAGCTCAGGTGGTTTGAGAGCAGGCTCATGACACCAAGGTTGCCAGTTCGAGTCCCACATGGGCCAAGGAGCTGCGCCCTCCACAACTAGATTGAAACAACTACTTGACTTGGAGCTGATGGGTCCTAGAAAAACATACTGTTCCCCAAAAATCCTTAAAAAATATATAGATATAGATGCTATAGATATATCTTTCCTTTAAGTAAATTATAGGCAAGTATTTTTTTTAATGGGTATAAAGTTGTGATAATAGCCTAATAGTCAATAATTCAAACAAATCCCTTACCTGGCAGAATTTCAGTTGGTGTGAGTAAAATAATGATTGCTATTCATCTGCTCCTAATCCTATTTGATCCACAAACATTGAGACATACTAGTCATTCATTCTTTCCACAAATATATATTATATTTAACACCTCCTCTGCACCTACGATGCATCTCCCATATATAAGGAACAAGGTTTCTGGCCTCAGGGAACTTAAAAGGCTAGTTGTGGAGACAGGCAATAAGCAAAGGGGCGGGGAGGGAGGAGTACAAGATGCAGTAAATGGTATGAAAGAAACAAGACTGCTAAAACACAGAACAAAGGCCATCTAATTTAATAAATAATACTAGCTAACATTAATCGAGCACTTTAGATAGGGTACTCAGAGAAAGCACCTCTGAAAAGTGTCTTTTAAGCTAAGATCAGCAGAATGACAATGAGTTGCCAATGTGATGACTGGAGAGAAAGGCTTTTTGGCAGAAGGAATAGTGCATGTAAGGCCCTGAGTGGTAATCAAAAACCTAAAAGGTGGCCAATGGAGCTAGGCATGGTGAACAAGGGGAGGAGATGCAAAAGGTCTTACTATAGTTTTACTGGATGAGTCTCTTTTATATTGATAGGAAAATATGGGAAAATTCCACTCAGATTATCACTAGGTGTCTTTGGTATTACATGTGGACTACTGTCTAAAGATTTTTTACTGGCTACTGGCATTTTTACCCAATCCATCCTATTTCAGTTTAATAAGAAAGCCTGACATAATCAAAAAACTATTCTGGAGTGGCCAGGTTGCTCAGCTGGTTAGAGCCTCAGCTTTGAGCAACAGGGTCGCTGGTTCGATGCCCACATGGGCCAGTGAGCTGAGCTGCCGCTGAGCTGCCAAAAGGTGGCAGGATGGCTCAGCTGGTGAGAGCACATGCTCCCAATAACAAGGTTGCTGGTTCGATTCCTGCATGGGATGGTGGGCTTCGCCCCTTGAAACTAGAATGAAAATGGAGACTGGACTTGGAGCTGAGCTGCACCTTCCACAACTAAGGTTGAAGGAGAACAACTTGACTTGGAGCTGATGGGTCTTGGAAATACACAATGTTCCCCCCTTCCCCAACGTTGTTCCCTTCCCCAATTGCCCAATAAAATCTTAAAAAAAAAAAAAAAAAAACTATTCTGATTTTTCACCCATTTGAGAGAAGACAGAATTAACGACTGACAAATTGACTTCACTTTACCGACTTGGAAAAAAATATTGTTTCCAGGTAGTACAATTTTGATCTTTCATTACCAAAAAAAGTCAGTATTAAGTTATTCTTAGTATTCTCTCAGTTTTTAAAATCCTTAGCCTCAAATGGGGAGAAAACATTAGCATAATTAGATACAAAGTTGAGAAGGGCAAAAGACTAAATATAAATGTTCTTTGTTTAACAACTAACATTTTTTCTACATTTGTTCACAATGCAGAATGTTCATGCCTCACGGGTTTCTTCACTTTTTGAAAAGGAAATCAACTTTTAGGTCACTCTGACTATATATACATTTGTTGCTCAATTCTGCCTTTCAATTAATCTTTGTTTTCATCCTTCAAAGAAACAACAAGTGTTCCATCCACTGAATCATTTTGTTCATACTGGACGACAGGCGGGAACACAGACAGAGAACCTTTATGTCAATCCCTTTAGTATCTGAATCTCAGAGGTTGTATTGAGCTAGCAATTATTTAACAGCTACTGATGTGTCAAGATCATAAGTGTAAATGGATGAGAGACCAACAGTAGCCAGTTTTTGACTTGAGATTACAGTGAATATACAAAACATGTGCAGCTGAATTAGCCCCTTTCTTTTGTCCTCCCCAGCTTTCCCTAAATTATTGACTTAATTTAGAATACATCCAATAATAGCAGTTCACATTTGAATGTTTATTATGTGCCAGCCACTATTCCAAGCATATTACATACGTTAACTTATTTAACTTTCAGCATAACCCTAAGGCAAAGACTATTACTTCCTCCATTGTAAAGATGAAGAAGCTGTGACACAGAGAAGATAAGGAACTTTCCCAGATCATCATACTTACCAAATCTGTTTTGAGTTTTCCTCAAGCCTATTTTTAAATCAATTTGGTCCCAATATATTTTTTTATATTTTAACAAAATTTACTGCTACCAATCAGAGGGTGAAGAGAATGTAATTGAATTCATATCAAATCCAGGCTAGCCCTCTTATTAGCTGTGTAATAATGAGCAAGTTATCAAACTTCCCTCCATGACTCAGTTTCATTTATTTATAAAATGGAGATGACAATAGCCTCTACTTCCTTGAGCAACTGTGAGGATTAAATGAGTTATATATGTAAACTCCTTGGAACAGTGCGTAGCACAAAGTATGTACAAATATTAGCTGTTATTACTAATACTACCATCACCATCCCCCATCTGGGAATTTAGCAAAAGGCTGCTCTCTTTAGTCAACATTTCTTTTCTGCCAACACCTGTCAAATCTATTGTTTGATTTACATTGGCTAACAATGTACTGTTCTTAACAAGTAACCCACACAGCTAATTGTTCTTTTCTAGTCCTCCTATTTCAGTTGCCTAGGAAGGAATTGTTTGAGGTTAACAGGGTTGCATTAAACTATAGGTAAATTCTTAAGTCACTACAATACTAAGGCTAAAGCCTAAATTAGTAATATAATCAGAAAGGGGGTGTCTTAGTCCCCTTGGGCTGCTAAAACAAAACACCATAAACTAGGTGGCTTATAAACAACAGGAATTTACTTCTCACAGTTCTAGAGGCTGGAAAGTTCAAGGTCAAGGTGCCAGCAGATTCAGTGTCTAGCAAGAGCTGGCGTCCTCATAGATGGCTGTCTCTTCACTATAACCTCAGATGGTGGAAAGAGTGAGGGAGCTTTCTTGGGCCTTGTTTTATAAGGACACTAATGCAATTGATGAGGGCTTCACACTCATGACCTCATCACCCCCTAAAGCCTGCACCTCCTCCTACCATCACCTTGAGGGTTAGGATTTCAACATATAAAGTTTGGGGGAAAACAAGCATTCAGTCTTTACCAAAGGGAAGGACTAAGACAGCACTCCTTTCAATTTTAACCTCAAAAAATCAAATTGTTCAGTAATTTGCTTGTGGGACAGGTTTTGCATTAATACAATAGTTTTTACTTAAGAATCATAAATGGCCTGCAATGTGTTTAAATAGGAATTGAAACACAGTATGTTTAAATTATTAATTTATTGATGACTTAATAGATTTTATAGGCCTTAATCTTTCATAAGCTAATAAACTCAGATAACAGTCTTAGAAATACCGGATGAAAAAACTGTTCTAATCAAAGCATAAAGCATAGCAAATTGACATTTATCTTTTAAATTAAAAAGATTTTGATTTTACTCAGATGGCTATACACCATAAACTTAAGACTTTGAAAGTCTGTGAACTTTAAAATCAAAATATAAGATTATATTCCATTATTCTGAAATATGTTTTTATAGGGGGGAAAAAACACCACTCATTCAAAGATAAATAAAATTAGAAATACCATACATTTATAACATAATAATGTTTTAATTACTTCTACACGAAGATCATACTTTAGATTTCTCTTGAAACACTGGACAGTTAATACATACCTAGGGTGAGGTCCAAACTTGATCCTTGAGTACAAGGTGGAGAAATGTTACTTAACATTCCCAGCTGCCCAGCTCTACGCGGCAGTTAACATCATTTAAAAATCTATTCCCAAGAAACTTAGTTGATCTGTCACCCCTTACATAGAGGAATTAGGCTGTAATTGTAGTAACAAATGATTCAATAAAGACATAAATTAGACATACTTTTGTAGTTTTTATTTTTTTCTCAGATAACTATACTAAAAGCCAATTAAATCGGCTTGAGCCCTAGGAGGTCGAACACTATGAATATAAAATACTGTTAGGTTATTGCACATTTGAATATTTCCTTACCTTTGTTGAACATACTTTGTAACTAACCAACATATAAGCTTCTGTAATGTCTTGTTTACCATGATCAAAGTTATTTAGTTTATATCCACTATGTGGCAAACCTTGTCATATTTCATTCTAACAACTATGAAAAATTGGAATTATCCCCATTTAACAGACAAAGAGCCTGAGACTGTCAGGGATTAAGTCATTTCATGAAGGCAACACAGCTAGCCAGTATTGGAACAAGGATATGAATACAGGTCTGATTCCAAAGCCTGTGCTAATAACATCAAAAGCCATCTTTGGCAGCACTGTCCAAGTCAAGCTATGCAACTCCTTTAAAATTCAAAAAATAAAAAAGGATTACCCCACACAATGGTAAAATACTCGACAATTGTGAAATGGAGCCATCGCACTATGGAGTTAACATCTTGGTTCTCTGAAAGTACAGTACAAACTCTCCTGATATTCACTTAACCAACTAGCAAGGGTGACCAAATGCTTTCCATACCTTCCGTAAAAGCAAACTAACAGACACTAGCAGCTCACTGGGTATAGCAGGTCCTCAAATATCGTTTTGTTGTAACGTTGATGAGAAAACAAAACAAAACAAATTCGATTCCCAGACGGGGCCACTATCTGTGTGGAGTTCTTAGCACGTTCTCATGTCTTCTTGGATTTTTCTCCAGTTTCCTCCCACATCCCAAAGATGTGCACGAGAGGTGAATGGTGGCGTATCTGAATTATCCCAGTCTGAGTGGGTGTGAGTGTGTGATAAGCCCATTGATGGAGGGGCGTCCTGTCCAGGGTGGTTCCCTCGACTGTGTGCCCTGAGCTGCAGAAAGAGGCTCCAGCCACCTGAGACCCTGAACTGGAATAAGTGGGTTGAAAAACAATTATCTTCCTTGTTTTTATTAATCTTTGTTAAATGTATATACAGCTCACATTTATTTCAATGTTTTATATTAGAAGTGTTTGGCGTCTTTATTTAGAAGTTTGGTGATTTTTTCTTTTTGTGACCAGAAATATGCCATAGGAACTTAACTATTGCTTATATCAATTAGCCTATGGGAGAACTGGTTTCATCATACATTGCTTGGCTTGAAGTTGCAGTTTCCACAATGACATTAAGTGAGGACTGATTTACTTTCTTTTTTTTTGTTTTTTGGTTTTTTTTTTTGGTTTTTTTTTTGGTTGTTTTTTTTTTGAGGGCCATGTCAATGGCCCTCATATGTGGGACCGAACCGGGGCCGCTGGCTTCCCAGGCCAGCACTTAACCACCGCGCCACTCAGCCGGCTGATTTACTTTCTAGTTGCCTGCGTACTTGTACTTCTACTAGTTAAGTTGTATGCTTTACTAGTATCGGGTGTTTGTTTAGAAACCTGTTTATTCCACTAGATAATAACTAATTTATTTAAATATTATATAAACCAATGAAATGAGTGCAAAAAAAGTTATTTCTGTGAAAACTATGTTGAATGCTTTGGAAAGAGCCTATTTTGATTAACATAATTTTGATGAATATATATTCCTTTCCCCCCACAAACAAACTCCTGCAGATTATCACCTATAAAATTGTGTAAAATATTAATAAATAATTTAAAAAATGTTTTAAATGTAGGAGATTCCATGCTCAGATTGCTCTGCAAAGCCTTGCTCCACTTTAAAGAAATCAAAACTAGAAGTCTTAGGTATACATTACTGGTGTGGTTTACACAAAAAAGATCATATCTAACTCTGAAAAACAGACCCCATTTCACCCCCTAAAAAGGCCTTGATCCTACATCAAAAGATAAGTAAAATAATTAAGGCTGTTATTTTTTATAATTTCTTAGTTAAACTGACTTTTTCAACTAGCCAACCAACTATCACACCTAATCATGTAGGATCAGGAGTTCCTATTGTACTTACTTATAAACTCTGAAGCACAGCTGTATCTCACTAAGTAAATATCTCCAAGTTTCTACACCAGATTTCATACACTTTACTGAGATTCTGAAAGAGTATCTGAAAGGTTCTCCTATTTACTTTCATTTTATAGAGAACTTAGTGTTAAGCATGGTTATCTAGTTCTCTAGCCCAGAGATTAACAACGATAAAATTAAAAGAAGGCAAGAATAAGCAGATTAGCAACAAACATGTTGACAGCATGGAAATTTAAAAATCAAATCTAAAAAAAACCAAAAACCTGTCAACTGAAGTGGTTTAAACTAGAGGCAAAAAACCCCCAAATCTTATAAATTTTAATATCTCTGTAGGGCATTTGTAGATTATGACAGAGTACAAAATTTAAATTTATAACAATGTCCCTTTATCATTACATAAAGATTCAACTATATTGATTCTATAATATCTTGTTGTTGTTTTTTTAAAGATTTTATTGGGGGAATTGGGGGCGGGGAACAGCACTGGGGAACCGGGGAAGGAGAACAGACAAGTTGCTGTCCTTTTGTTCTTCAGTCTAGTTGTGGAGGACATTGCTTCACTGGCCCATGTTGGTATCATCATTGCGCTCTTCTTGGGTGAGGCAGATCGGTCGCTGGCCTCTGGATGGCCACTCACAGCGGCTCTTGGCAGCTCAGACCGGCTGCCAGCCACTCACGCTGGCTGCCGGCCACTCACTGTAGCCTATGGCAGCCCACTGCAGCAGGGGCTGCAGCTATGCCGTCCCAGGGGACTCACAGCAGCCCAGCTCCAGGTGGAGCGGTTGTTCACCATCTTAGCTGTAGAGGGCAATGTCACTGGTCCTCATACATGGGATCCAAACCAGGGCCGCTAGTGTCCTAAGCCAGCTCTTAACCAACGTGCCACTGGCTGGCCCAATATCTTGTTTTTTAAAGGGCAAGGAAGCATTACTATTTTAGAGGTCTGTCCATATACCATGATTACAATTGAAAATATTTTGGGCATTTAAAGGGTCAAATTTCAATTATCCAGAAAATTCACCCATAGAACAGTTTCTGAGACACCAATGTAGAAAAATGAAGTATTACTGTCATCTTGCCCATAACTGTGCAGGTCAAGAAATTAATTCAATGGGTTGTGACAGCAATTTTTAAAAATAGAAACAGAACAATAACTACAAGGCCACACTGCATATAGCAAGGGTAAGTTTGTTTTGTGAAAAGTTTATTTTAGTATTTCTATACTATTTTGCAAAGTAAAAGATATTACTTACTCTGGGTCCTGGTCAAAAGAAGCCATGGGCCTAAAAACTCATATGATTATTATTATGAAATATAATTACAATACTAACCTTGCAATCCTATCATTTTTACATCGTAATGCTAAAGAAAGATATAATTTTAAAGGGAAAAAAGTCACTTTTTTAGGAGTCTTAATGAATATACTTATTTTTCCTAATAATCTGTATTAGTATATAACTAGCACTTTTTTGAGTTTACTGCTAGTTTTGGCTAAAACAGAGATTGTGTGCAAATATTTTAAAACTGCTTAGGACCTTAAAACGACTTTTAACAACAAAAAAAACGCAAAACAAATGTCGACTTTGATTTTATTTGCTTGTTTATTCTGAGATGTAATAACTGACCTTGGTGCCACTTTTCCAAAGTCACTGATGTAATCTGAAAGTCTAACTAAACTTGGCATTCTACACAACCAACCTGCTTAGTAGCAATACACTTGCTAATACTTGGTGCATAAATACCTGATTTTAAGAAACAGCCAAGCACTTAAAACTAATTTAAGTTACCAAATTAAGTATGGCTTTCTCCACTTCTTTCTAGTGAATTTTAAAAGACACTAGTACCAAAGACATATTTTAACAAGGAAAAAAAAATTTCTCTTTCTAATCCACTTTGGAAAAAGCATATGGAAAATAAACAACCAGTTTAATATATATCTTTTTTAAAATGAGCATCTAATTCATATGAGGATAAATTAACATTTTCACTACTAACTATAGTCTCAGATTTGACAGGAACTTTGTCATCTAGTCCAACTCTCTACCAAATATAATAATCCTCTTCCAACAATCTTCCTTGGAATCAAATCTCTATCTGACTGAGAAACCTTTACTAGTGCTATATCAAAATCTTCTAATCGTGGTCCATGACCTTAATCAAAAGAAAACTGATTATAAAAGAGTTTTCAATTCCTTTGAAGTCCTTAAAAAACACAGGGCATGCAGTATTCTCAAAAGTCCTGAAAATACAGGTTTGGAAAGGAAACAACACACTTACTTATCACTAGGGATTTTAAGAGCCCTAACTGTCCATATATTGATATACTGAATAAGGCCCTGGAGTACTTTGCAAAGTTCTAGAGTTTGCCTAAAGTACAAAAATCAGCTAACGAAAGCAATACTAACAATAAAATAATATTTGTCAACTCAATCTTTTACAGTTTCTCAACTTATCAACTTCAAATTCTTAAGTTGAAAAAGCTTATGACCCTCTTTAAAACTGAAGTTAGATGGACTTTACCTAAAAATGAGTAATGCGACTCTAAAATGATTCCAAGTGCTGTGACAATATACAAATGCTGTTGTTCACAATTTCATTTTGAGTGACTGCTTCACAAACAAACAGTTTTGAAGAATATATCCCCTGCTCTAGATCCTAACTCTTTCGTGTCCCTTTGTCTACCTAACCAGCTGGAATCAGTAACAGAAACAAGTAATCGTAATACACAGAGTTGATCCTGCCGCGAAATTAGGTTAACGTTTCTGAAATGGGGCACAGGGGGGGAATGAATAAATAAATAAATAAATAAATAAATAAATAAATAAATAAATAAATAAATAAATAAATACTTAAATAAATCATTTACCTCGGTCGGGCTTCATTTTCACATCCAATTCCAACCCAGAGTGCTGTGAAATACACGTATGGGTTCTTTCAACAGGCTGGCCGCTGATTCTGTGGCTCCTGCTGTTTGCAAAAAATGCTAAAACAGACCAAAATAAAATTTATCAGGTCCTGCTCTCACACTCAGACCTTGCAAGAAGAAAACTACTGTTAACAGTGAGGCCTCCTCCTGGCACTAACTGCGGTGACAGCACCATCGGCAGGTTTGAGAAAAGCAAAACTCTTTTTTTTTTTTTTTTGCACCGCCTCCCCCATCTCCTCCGGACCCAACACCCCTCTTCCCCGCCCCTGCGCTTTCCAGGCCAAAGTGTCCTTCTTTGACACAGCGTCTCAGAACCAAAAGGAAGATCTATTTATAACCTGGAGGTACAGGCAAGGAAAAGCAAAAAAAAAAAAAAAAAAAAGATGCAAGCTAACTAACCCCTTTGTAAAACAACGTCGCTGAGAACAGTGGCACCTCCGCAGTGGCTGATACAGAAATTCTCCGATCTGGGGCCGGGACGCAGGAAACTCTTCAAGACCCCCCGGCGCCTCCCCAATGGCTCCGCCCGCCCTGCGGAGCCTCACCTGTGTAATTACCCTCTGGCTAGCCTTCTTGCAGCTACCGCGGCCAAGTGTACACAAGAAGAGGATCAGAAAGCAACGCGAGTCATCGCCTAGCGCCCAGCCCCCAGCCCCGAACGAACTCCGCGGGGCTGTCCCGGCTCGCCCCCTCCCGCCCCGGGCTCGGCGCGCCCAGGCCAGAGGTCCGCCCCAGGCAGAAGTTCACGGCCGAGCGGCGCAGCCGGCCCACCGCGGGCCCCTTGCGCCCCGCGCGGCCCGGGGCTTGCTTCAGCCCCGCCGCTCGGAGCCCTGCGCCTGCCCCTCGCCCCGCCGCAGAGCTGTTTTCATGGCTCCCTCGGCCGACCTCTGCCGCCCAACTCGCTCTCTTCTCGGGTCCCGATCCCTCCTCCTCTGGGCACTTCTCTCCGCCGCTCGCCCGGCGACTCACATCACACTCCCACCTCAGACCCGAGGCTCCGTGAGGCGCAGGGCGGGCAGAACCCAAGCGTGGCGCGCAGCGCCCCCCGAGGCTGCGTTAGGGGACCATGGGGGCCCGAGACCGCCAGCCCGACGCGGCTCCCCGGCGCCCCTGTGGCCATCCACCCCCGCCGCAGCTGCCGCCTCGCTCCGCTCCCAGCGCGCAGCCCCGAGCCCCGCCCGACTCACACCCAAGCCCCGCGGCCTGCGGCCGGCCCGCCTGCCCCGTGCCTCTGCCAGCTCCTCGCCCGCCCGCTGTCTCTAGCGCTGGCGCCTCAGCTCGGGGTCCCCCTCGCTTGCCCAGTTCTTTCTCTGCTGTTTGCCCTGTCAAAACACTGCCCGGATCACGTGTCCTAACAACAGCCAACCCACCGCTCGTCACTTCCTCCCTGGCGGCCTCCGCGGCGGGCGCCCCGTTGTTATGGCAACGCCCCGCGCGCCCCGGGGCGCTAGCTGGGGGGTCTGGGCTGCCGTGCAGGTGCCCGGCTGCTGCCCCGGCGCGGGGGATGCGAGCTGCGTGCGGCCCCGCGGAGCCCCGAAGGCCGGGGAAGCGCAGGGCGCTCGGGCAGCGCGCTCGGGCCAGCGCTCTGAGCCGCCTGCGGGGCGTCTGGGACCAGGAATCCGAGCTGCGCTATTAGAGCCCAGGGTAACTGGGGAGATGTCATCCGAGGGCCTGCCCCAGACGTGAAGGATAATTATAGTCTCCTCCTCCACACGGGATGCTGGCGCAGAGTCGTTACCGAGTCCCAAGTGGGTTGCAGCGCACGGTGGAACCGGGTCTAACGTAACCGTGGTCGGGACAGGCGACGGTGCAGCCGTGCGCGTCAGGGATTGCGGAGCTGAAGAACAAGCCCCCCCCCCACCTCACCCTAGATTGTCCCAAATCACTAGGGATTTTAGTAGGATTCGGAACTCAAGCGCCTGGGGCACTGGCTGTGCTAAAAATAACTTTTATAACATCTAAAACACTGACTCACGCCAGGAGGGCACTGTTGACACGGTGTTATTGTTGGGGAGCTGTAATTTTCTTGTTGTGCTGTAACAATGTGACATTACATTTCGTGTTGTGATCTTGTGTGTCATCCCTCAAACACAAACAGATGACAAGGATCTGCTGTAATTTAAAAAAGCAATCCTAACAAGCACTAAAGCTATTAGCTACTCAGTTTATAGGCAAAGTACCTACGGGGTTGTGAGCTCAAAACAGGGCCAAGGAGAAGTACTAAGTTTGCCATGCTCTTTGGTTTCATTTTAAAAAAAAGCTGTTTTTTTAGAAATCATTTTGCATACAAGAATCACAACAGGAAGGTATTAAGATAGGTCTAAAGGTTATTTACTTTGGTCTTTGTATTCTACTGTGGTGTCCAAGGTTTTACAGTATGGATTACTTTTACATCAGAAAAGGTTTTGTAAAGCACAAGATTGGAAATTGCATTTTTTTTTTTTGTCTCAGAGCCATCAATTACCTGAAATTTCTATTATGAAAAATTAGTAATATTTTCTAGATGTGTTGACATGTACTATAAAGTTACATTCCCAACTGCTTTAACATTAAGATTGTATCTAATCAAAAGATGGCAAAACATACAGGAAGGTAACATTTTATTTTCAAAGAAATGCTCTTGGTATTATTAAGATGAAACTTCTGACAAATGGCAAAAGTTTCTTAACCTATGTAATGACTACAAATGTTAACTCTCAGTAGATTTGACTTTGATATTGTTGAATACTGTATAATGTAGTTTCTTTTGTGAACTGATGGTTTACTTGTTTTACAATTGTTTAATTAACCTTGGTAATGGGAGACAGAACAGTTACAGATAATCCAAAATCCTAAATTTAGCACAACAGCTGGGACCAGATAACAGCTATTGTAAAAGGCTTACTGGGTGAACTAGGCAGCCAGATCTGTGGTTTAGTTCCTCTTCCTCTGCTTAATTTGCAAGAGGTACAAAGACCAGAAAAAAAAATGCTGAGACTAGAAGCTGAGAATAGTGCATAATTTGGAACACAAACTAAAGAATTCTCTTTTTTTTTTTTGAGGGCAGTGTCACTGGCCCTCTATGTGGGACCCGAACCAGGGCCGCTGGCTTCCCAAGCCAGCGCTTAACCACCGCGCCATTCGGCCAGCCCAAGAATTCTCTTTTAAATAATTAACAGCACATAGATAAACGATGCTATCTGAACATTTGTTAGACTGCCTTGAAGCTTTTCATTGAGAATCTTGTCTGTTTAAAAACTGGAGATCATTATGGCAGTGGAAAAAGTATTTAAAAGAGGAGTATTTTTAGCTATTTATATTATTGTTTCATTCACTCAGTACACATTTACTGAGCACTTTCGATCTGCTAGGTACCTGCTAGTCCCTGAGAATACAGAAGTGATCTAAAACAGGGTCACTATTCTCATGGGGCTTCCAGTACTACTATAGTTGCATGGCCTTGGTCAAGTCACACTCTTCAGCCTTCTTTCCCCTATAAAAATGAAGTGTTTGGACTCTGACAGTAATCTCTTTTCTTTCTAACTCTAAAATAATCCTGTAATTGCATAAAACATGTCCAGAGTGTTTGGAAATAAAAACCTACATACAATTACAACTCTAAGTGTTGGTGAGAAATGTGTTTGCACCTTGGGGAACCCAAGCAAAACAAACATCTCTGGTTCATATTTGGAAAGGAGCGAGGCTGGGTGAAGCAAGGAAGTCAAAAGAGCTGGTAGGACCATACCCTTCTTCCAGGGCATTTGTTCTCTGTTTTGTTTTCCCCTAGTAGTCCAAAGACTTATGAGTAATTAACTTCAAAAAAGTTAACTCATCTTCAGCAAGGAGGTAATCCCCTCAATGTTTATAGGCTTTGTTCAAATGGGCATTATATAACAAAACTGTGTATTTAATGGAGGTCTCTATAAGTTCTCTTCCGATTAAGGTCACTGGTTTGCTCACTTAGACAAGGCTGTTACCACAACCAAAGTCAGGGAACCAGGCCAGGCTATCAGAAGGAGCTCCACCAAAGTAGAGACTGGTGCCTTTTTCTTCTTGTATCTCTAGCACCAAGCCAAGGACCTGGCACATAGAGGGAACTCAATACTGGTAAAATTTCCTTGTACATGCCCACAAACTGTACCTCTAATACTGATTGGCATGTTTCTCTCCAGTGAGATAAAGCTCGAGACTTGGGAAATCATTGGGTGGCACCAACTTCATAAATGAAGGATACATTTTCATTACACTTTTGGTGTAGTCTCATAATAGTAGGAACGTGTTGTGGGTTGAATTGTGTCACCCAAAATGATACGTTGAAGTTCTAAGCCCTGTACCTGTGAATGTGAACTGATTTGGAAATAGGGCCTTTGCAGGTATAACAAAGTTAAGATGAAGTCATGCTGGGCTGGGATGAGCCCCAAATCCAATTACTAGTGGCCTTATAAAGTGAGAGAGATTTGAAGACAGAGGAGACACAGGGAAAATGGCCATGTGACAGAGCAACAGAGATTGGACTGAGATTGGAATGACGTGGCTGCAAGCCAAAGAACACAAAAGATTGCTGGGGGCCACTGGAATCAGTAAGAGGCAAGTGAGGGTTTTCCCCCAGAGACTTCAGAGGGACAGATGGCCCTGCTGATACCTTGATTTTGTTCGTTTTGCCCTCAGAACTGTGAGAGAATAAATTTCTGTTGTTTTCAGCCACTCAGCTTTGTTGTATTTTATTACTGTAGCCCTAGGAAACTAATATAGAACTCTAACAAAGAATATGGCCGTAATTTTTTCTTGGCCTTAAATTGGGTTGCTGATATTGCAAGTTTTCTAAAAGTTCCTAGTTCTGACTGGCCACCAAACCACGGAGATCTTTAATTCTGTAAAAAATTACAGTAAATCAGTTGCAAATGTGAAGAAAATCTCTCAAGTGTCACAAAGGAACAAGCTTATGACCTACAGCTAAGGAAATGATCATGAATAAGTGGTTGAAAATCATCAAAGGAAAATACACTATTTTAAATATGCTGATTGGTAGATCTGTTTCATCATAAACTATTGTGGAAATAAAGAATAGTACAATTAATTAAAATGTATAAATAAATCTAATCTTGCATAGTAAGCATAAAAATAAATCAAACTGTATGCTTTTAGTTCGAGATGAAAGGCAAGCTATCCTTTCTGTAGCTAAATTGTTTCCAGTGATTCACTTAAATTTATTGCAGTTCA
Organism: Aselliscus stoliczkanus; assembly: GCA_033961575.1. Taxonomy (NCBI): domain Eukaryota; kingdom Metazoa; phylum Chordata; class Mammalia; order Chiroptera; family Hipposideridae; genus Aselliscus; species Aselliscus stoliczkanus. The sequence continues at coordinate 104,858,473 of CM066732.1, forward strand.
AGTTTTTTCAAAGGGGGAAAGATTGGGGAGTCATTGCTAAGGTATTGGTTCATGTAAACAACCCTCTTACCTTCCTTTAAATTGGCTGGCTGGTTTGTCCTCTCCTGTTTGTCTACCTTCTATAACCACAGGTATACGGAAGTGAAAAGTGATTCTGGCTCCTGCCTGCAGAAGTGACTGTAGTACTTAGAAATACAAAAGCCTGTAAACTTCAAACCATGGAAATATTTAATCTGAAGGTTTGCTGAGCTACTGGAGTTCTCTGAACCATCAAGACTTAAGATCTTTTCAAAAATTAATAATAATTGCTCATTTTTGTGACAGTAATTGTGCCTAGCACTTCACGTATATTATATAATTGATCATACTATCACCCTCTCATCTTGTGGATTAGGAAACTGAGGCCCAGAGAGGTGAATAACTTTCCCAAGGCAGCAGTTAATAAGAGGAAGGAGGCTGCTTCCTAAATGGACCCCTTTTAATTTCCATTACATTATGAAGTAGGTTAAATTATTCCAGGATTTTCAAATGGGGACATCAAGGCTCAGAAACATTGAGAATGGTTGCACATTTAGAATATAAATTGGTTTATATAAACTTAGGCTCAATGCTTTGAGATACAAGTTCTAAACAGAATGGCTCTGGTTTATTTTATGTAAACTCCAAAGAGCAAATAGTCACACTTAGTTAATCACAGCAGCTCACATTTCTTGAGCACTTTAGTAAGCTCAATGCTGAGTGCTTCATAGGTATTAGTTCATTTAATCTTCACAACATCCCTATGATGTATTATTATCCCTATTTTATAACCAAAGAAACAGGAAAAGGGAAGTTAAATAACATGCCCACAGTCAAGCAATTAGGAAGTGGCAGAGCCAGGATTCATACCCAAGGATCATTACTGTGGAGCATAAACGCTTAACCACTACCTGATATGGGTCCCATTTAGTTTAGTCCTCCACCCAAACCCTGCACCTTCCTGCCATTAGGCCTTTGTCATCTCCCCCACATAATACCCCACCCCAATTCCTCTCGAATACCTTTTGGACTTTTAGGAACCCCTAGTCTTACTCCACAATGTCTTCTAGAGCCGACACTCACACACACGCCCATCTGTTTTTTTTCTCAGAACACATATTTTATTAATGATCTTAAAACCACATACTCACTTCATCTTGTTAAGGGCAGAGATGAACTGTGGTCTCAAGTTCCTTTGTGTTTTTTTTTTGTGTGTGTGTTGAGTGGCACTATCCTGGGCACAAAGACTCAAGTAATTATTGAAGACCTGAGGCCATCACTATTGTGTAGAACTACTCCAGCCAACCCAGGAGCCGACAGTCAGGCGTGGCTGCGGAGCACTTGACATGTAACTAATGAAACTGAGAGACTAAACTTTTCATTTTAATGAATTTAAATATAAATGTAATGACTGGTTCTTGGTTCCATTATTAGAAAACTAGGTATGCTTGGGACACTGGGATACATGAATCTATTTTTTCCAACTGCAACTTTTAGAAATTCTAAATATAAATCAATTATTTCTAATGAAAATGTAGCATCCAGTTTGAAATGTGCTGCAAGTGTAAAATATACACCAGATTTCAAAGATTTCATATGGTAAAAAAAGAATGTAAAATATCGCTATTCATATTTTTAAAATATTGATTACACTGGAAATGATCATGGGTTAGGTATATAGAGTTTCTTTTAAGATTTTTAATACACCAATTGGAAAATGTAAAGTTACATATGTAGCTCACCTAGTATTTCTATTATGCAGGACTGCTCTAGGACTTAGTAACTTAGCAGCAACAAGACAAAAGACATTTGAAAATCAGCCATGCTCCTTAGCCAAGTGATGTCTGCTAGCAGTGCAAATTCTGGGCTAAGGGAACTTGCTGCTCTTGCTTACTTTTCCTGTCAGGCGTTCCATGCATCCTAATGAGACCTGAATGTACCACAGCAGTGAATGACCCTTCCAAATACACACATTAAACACAGTAGAGTTTTCACAGGAGTTATTTTTATCTTCATGCCTGTTACAGAATCACACACCGAACTTACTACCTTAACTCCAAACACTGAGCTATTTTCAGAAGCAGTGAGGAGTGTACTTCACCAAACAGTTAAACTCCCCATGATCTGATAGAGATATTCAGTCTATTATAAATCAAGCTACTGATCCTTTCAATCTTTTCAGCAGAATATGTCAGCTCATTGCATTCTATTGAGAATTCTATGATAGCGCTTTACATGGTAAAAAAAAAAAATGAAGAAGAAAAAAAACAGAATCCATACCATTTGACTTGAAAAGTAGATATAAACAATAGCAATGATCTCTGTTTCAAAATATACATAATAAACTAAATGACCACATATTTCAGAAAAATAGTTTTTGTGTTTTAGTCTTCAAAATCCTGTGTAAGAAGAATCTTTCCTTAGGTTATTACATTACTATGTTAAGTTTTAGAAACTAAATTAAAGGTTTATAAAACTGCACAAAAATAATGCAGAAAATCCCCAGTTTCTTTTCACAAATGGGAATACTCATGATTGAAACTAAATTCTTCACATGTACCAGAGAGAGCATGATAAAGTAATCTGTAATTCTTTTCATAAATCAAATTTCTGCTGCTTCTATCAGAACCCAAAAGCTCAATGCAGCATAAAGAGAATTCTAGAACTGATTCCTTTATTTGCCTGCAGTACATATCTCAATAATTCCATACTGCCATGATTCAGAAAGAACGAACATCAGCTACCTTCTGATTCCAAATGGTACAGGCAAAATTCTGTACTTGCGACTCAATGTAAATGGTCTTTATTTCCAAAATGTTATTTCTGTCTAACATAAGTTTAATTCAATCCGGCATCCATTGAACTTTGTATGCCAGATAGTTTTCTGGGCGCTAGAGAGACAGAAACCAGAAAAGCAAGAATCTTCAAAAATTTTGTTAAATTTTAAAAAATTAAAAAGGATATAGCCATGTAACTAAAGAACTACAATTTAGTTTGATGAAGCAAAAAAAAAATCATGCATAAAGAAAATAAGCGACACAAAGAAGAAAAAGTTGCTCCTCTCTAAGAGAGAGTTGCTAAAAAAGGAAAAGAAAACATACTGGCTATGTGTTTTGAACGATGAAGAGGAGGCAGGCAAATGGGATGGTACCGAGATGGGGAAAGTTGTTCCTAAGAGATGAAACACCATGTCACTAAGGCATGATAGAACATATGTTGTTCAAGATACCAGATTAGAAGGTCAGATTCAAGGAAGTTAAAAGCAAGTAATAGGTACAATGTTAAGAGTTTTTTCCCTCCCCCATTGGCATCAGTTCTTTATCCGCCCCATATCTATGCATTTCCCACATAACTTGCAGTCCCTCCCAGTAATATGTCAGAATATATTTCCCAGCTCCAGTTTCAGCCCCATGACTTGCTTTAATGAACAGAATGAGGCTGAAGTGACAGTTTTGAGCTAGACCTTAAGAGGTCTGGGCTGTTTGCTCTATTGTGCCTCTGCCATTACCATGAAAAACAAATAGATGCCTCAGCTAACCTGCTAGTCCCTAGAAGATTAGCCACCTCAGCTGACCCACAGATAAGCCCAGCTTTGATTAGCAGAACCACCACAGCTAACACAGCTATGAATATAAATGGTAGTTTTAAGTCATTACATTTTGGAATGGTTTTTAAGCATCATATTGCAGCAATAGCAAACCCATTCAGCCATAGTACTGAATTGGGATTTTATCTTGTGGATGACAGAAAACTATAAAGGGTTTTAACAAATAAATAGATTATTTCACAAAGATGGCTTCAGCAGCAAAGTGGAAGTTAGAAACGGAAAGAGGATGATGGGAGAGGTGGTGGCACAGAAGCTATTCCAATGGTGAAATACAAGAGAAAGATCAGATAGGCCACTGAGGGCTTGGGTAGGGGTGGGGAACGGGAGTATAAAGTATTTAGTTCTAGACACATTAATTTTGAAAAACCTATAAGCACCCAAACAGACATTCTGAAGGGAGAGAAAGCTTCTGCTCTGGAGTTTGGAGATGAGGTCCATCCAGAAATATATTACTTAGAAACCATCAGCATACAAATGATTCTTACTCCATGGGAGTAGATAACAATATCATGGGATGCAAGAAGGACGGGTGCTCAGCAATGCTGGCTGCTGCAGAATAAGTCAAATGACGTAAGGACTGAGAAATATTCTTTTGATTTAGCAATTGTGTCACTCATAAGAGAGGGAACAATTTTGAAACTCTTCTACAAACGGACAGCGGTAGGCTGGGCCCAATTGAATTCATTGTGTATTCATAAAATAACTCACAATTGGGAAATTCACAGTATCATTGCTTTGAATCCAATCACTACTTCACACCAGATCAATGTGGCATAATTCTGAGAATAGTTGATAGATTTACCCTGTGCACATGTTTTACGAATTCAACATCATTTGTACTATACCCCAGCAAGACTATTGTCTATGATCTTAAGAAGTGTTCCAGCTAAATCCAACATGAAGAGATTTTGCAAAGATTGTTTTTCTTCGAATAATGTACTTCTGATTTATAGGAATGTCACATGTGAAAAAAAACCAAAAAACCCTCTCTAGCTTATATTCATAAGTGCCTGTGTATTGACTTTCTCTTCAGTGAGCTGGAATCACGACATTTTCCTCTCAATAAATCATGGTTCATTTCTGACTTTTCATCAGGATACACCAGGATGATTCTAGGAAACATGACTAGATAGTGATGGCTTGTCCAGGAAATTAAATCCATACAGCAAAACATTGAACATAAAATAAAATCACCATGGTTGTTTGGATTGTTAGATATTGATACAGGACAAACCTTCATTACTGCTTTTAAAAGTAAGGTAGTACTAGGCCATGCTAGGTACTTCAGGCTATCTGCCTCATTTGTAGCTCCCTTTTTGCCATGTGACCCTACTTCCTTGGCCACAAGTGATGGAACTTGGGATCCATACCTGACCTAAAGGTAACCCTTTATAGGTCGGCAAGCTCTGAAGCCAAGAACTGCAATTAGGAGGCTGGAGGTGTTGCCAGTCCCAAATGCTGGGAATGGAATGATGGTCCATTTTTTCTGTGACACTTGTCTGTACACCTATGGAGGATTTTTGTGTTCCTTTTAGGATTCTGTGAATCCTTCCTATAAACCCCTCTAACAAAGGCAACCTGAACATCTCTGATACTTGAAACTAGAAATCATCTAAAACAACTTTACACTGCATTAAATCACCAGTAAAAATGTTAAGATACATTATTGAATTAGATTTCCTATACATGTCAATTAATTATTCAGTCAACAATATGTACTGATTATCTATTATGTGGCAGACACGTACTACCATTAGGAATTTAGTAGTGACCAAGACTGACATGACACCTTCCTATATGGTGCTGAGGTCCAGCTTGGAATACTTAGATTACTTGGGTCTTAATATGCACTCTTTGGACAAAGCTAAACTTAATATGTCTCAGAAGCTTGTGATCTACCTTTGTTTGTTTTCTTTTGTTTAAAATATTCATGGTTTTCGAAATATATTACATTAGTAAGAGTACAGCATTAAAACGCATGTTTTAATACTTTAAGGACACTTACATTTATATCAAAATAAAGTTTAGTTCAGAGCTAAGTTTTACCACATCTGAAACAAAGCAACCAACAGGATTAACCAAACTATAAACTATAAACTAGAACATGGCCCTTGAGTAGAGTCAGAAGCAAAGTAACAAATGTAGCTTGTGGAAATCAATTGTAGAAAAGAATAAACTTGGACTTTTATATGCCAAGATTTTGCAATAATGGTAATGTGCCACCTATAAATGAAAGTAGTCCTGAAGTAAGAAAGCTGGACATTTTTCTTTATCCTAAGTAAAAGATAAACAGAAAATTAATGGCATGGTTTTTCCATGATAACAGGGCTGAAAATAAAGATACAGGTGATTCATTAAACTAGATTGAAGAAAAATGGAAAAGATGGAATCTGGTGCTTGGTGAAATTGAAATGTCAAGGTAATAACATTGATGCATCCTGCTGGTAACTCAATAGTCAAGCAAAAAATTTTAATGCTATATTTCTCAAACTGACTAAAATTAAGAGTGAATGTGCTTCTCAGTGGAGATAAGATGTTCCAGGGAGAGTAGAGAGTTGGGGGAACACATTGTTTTCAGGCTTTCCTTCCAAGATACCCAAATACCTAAACACCTGAGTTTCTAATTGCTGTCTGAGACTTAGTCTGGTTACTATAGTACTGCCATAGAAATTATCTCTGGTTGTCTTCAATTCAATAGGTTGCAATTTAAAAGTCTGCAGCTCTGTAAGCAGAGAACACGGACAACATTAGAAATTCGAGAGATGATGTAAATAGTGCTACGGAAGATAATTTTAATTACCACAAAATTTTATTTATATAATTTTATACAAACAAGTTTGAGAATTAATATGAAGTAGATAATCCTCTGGAAAATATAAACCTTAAAATGGAACCAAGTGTTGATAGAGAACCTGACTAGACCAACCATCATATAAGAAATAGAAAAGTTAAAGATCGATTCCTCAAAAAAGATACCAGGCACAGAAGAATTTATGAGAGAATTCTACCAATTAAAGAATAGATAATTCCTTTGCTACATAAGCTGTCCAGAGCAAAGAAAAGGATACAAAACTTTCCATTTCATTCTGAGAGAAACATAATCCTAATAACAAACCAAAATGGAAAGTACTTACCCTCCCATCCCCAATAAAACACAAGAAATAAATTCCAGGCCAGCCAAGTGGAGCGTTAGTTAAGAGTTGGCTTGGAAGCGTGAGCTCTGAGCAGCAGGGCCGCCAAGTTGGGATCCCACATGGGCCAGTAACACTGCACCCTCTACAGCTAAGATGGTGAACAACAGCTCAACCTGGAGCTGGGCTGCCGTGAGTTGCTGGAGATGACGTAGGCTGTAGTGGGGCTACAGTGGGCTTCCATGAGCAACTGTGAGTGGCTGGCAGCTAGCGTGAGTGGCTGGCAGCTGGCATGATCTGCCGTGAACCACCATGAGCAGCCATCCAATGCCTGCAACCGATCTGCCTCAGCTGGGAAGAGCGCAATGATCACAATACCAACATGGGCCAGTGAAGCAATGTCCTCCACTGCTAGACTAAGGAACAAAAGGACAGCAACTTGTCTGTTCCCCTCTCCCGATTCCCCAGCACTGTTCCCCTCCCCTAATTCCCCGATAAAAAAAAAAATCATTAGAAAGAAAGAAAGAAAAAAGAAAGAAAGAAAGAAAGAAAGAAAGAAAGAAAGAAAGAAAGAAAGAAAGAAAAATTCCATTTATGAACATAAAAGCAAAAATCCCCAATACAATAAGGATTAGCACAGAATCTGGTAGTTTATTAAAAGAATATTACATTATGATCAAGAGAGTTTATTCTAAGAACAATGGACTGCTTCAATGTTATGAAGTCTGTTAATACAAATCACCATACTATTTGAATAAAGGAAATAGGAACCATGCTGAAAAATACACTTGACAAAATTTAATACCATTCCTAGTAAAATGCCTTAGAGAGCTAAAAAGAGAAGAAAACTTCCTTATAGAGAATTTACCACAACCTTATAGCAAGCATCATACCTAATAGTGAAATATTAAAAACAAGTTTTCCCTTGAAAATCAAAAACAAGAATACTACTTCCACCATTACTATTCGTTATTATGTTTGAGGTTTTGTTTTGTTTTTTGGCTGGGTACAGTGAACTTTATGGATGGTGCATGACAAGGTAGGGCTCCCTCAGCCCCTCCCCTTCTTCAGGGGGTCTGGGATGGAAACGAAGTCAGGAGATTCTCAGTGTGTTGGGGGATCAATTTGGGAAAAGGACTGCCCAGTAGCTAGCTGAGGGCCTCTCTTTCTTCTTGCTGGGACTGGTGGTCCAGCGGGCTCTTACTCCTTGGAGGCCATGTGGACCATGAGGTCCACCACCCTGTTGCTGTAGCCAAATTCATTGTCATACCAGGAAATGAGCTTGACAAAGTGGTCATTAAGGGCAATGCCAGTCCCAGCATCAAAGGTGGAAGAGTGGGTATCACTGTTAAAGTTGCAGGAAACAACCTGGTCCTCAGTATAGCCCAGGATGCCCTTGAGAGGGCCCTCTGATGCCTGCTTCACCACTTTCTTGATGTCATCATATTTGGCAGCCTTCTCCAGGTGGCAGGTCAGATCCATAACTGACACATTGGGGGTAGGGACATGGAAGGCCATGCCAGGGAGCTTCCCATTCAGCTCAGGGATGACCTTGCCCACAGCCTTAGTAGCACCAGTAGAAGCAGGGATGATGTTCTGGGCAGCCTCTCGGCCGTCACGCCACAGCTTCCCAGAGGGACCATCCACAGTCTTCTGGGTAGCAGTGATGGCATGGACTGTGGTCATGAGTCCCTCCACAATGCCAAAGTTGCCATGGATGACCTTGGCCAGGGGAGCCAAGCAGTTGGTGGTACAGAAGGCATTACTGACAATCTTGAAGGATTTGTCATACTTCTCATGGTTCACACCCATCACAAACATGGGGCCATCCACAGAAGGGGCAGAGATGATGACCCTCTTGGCTCCACCCTTAAAGTGAGCCCCTGCCTTCTCCAAGGTAGTGCAGACACCAGGGACTCCACAACATACTCAGCACCAGCATCACCCCATTTGATGCTGGCGGGATCTTGCTCCTGGAAGATGGTAATGGTCTTTCCATTGATGACAAGCTTCCCATTCTCAGCCTTGACTGTGCCTTTGAATTTGCCGTGGGTGGAATCATACTGGAACATATAAACCATGTAGTTGAGGTCAATAAAGGGGTTATCGATGGCGATAATATCTACTTTGCCAGAGTTAAAAGCAGCCCTGGTGACCAGGCATCCAATACAGCCAAATCCACTTACTCTGACTTTCACCATCATGTCTCAGGGTCGTGCTGGTACTGCGCAGGAAGACGCGGCTCTCTGTCGAATGGGAGAAGCAGAGAGCCTACATTTGAGGTTTTAATCAACACACTACTACGCGAAAAGAGACATCAGATATGAGAAATAGAAAGGCTGAGACAAAACTTCAGAGATAATGGTTAAACTAGTAGAACTAATAAGAGAATTCAGTACCATGGTCAAGCATATGATAAACATTTGAAAAAGTAATAGTTTCTAGTCCTCCAACAATAACCAGTTGAAAAATGTTACGGAAAAGAGATTCACTCACAAGCAACAAAGCCATTACATCACTTTAAAACACATCTAATGAAAAAATGTTAAAGACTAAAGTGAAAAAAGCAATGACATAAAGGAAGTTTTAAATAACTGGAAAGCCAGACTATGTTCCTAGATAGGAAGACTCAGTGTTTTAAATATAAAGTTTCTCAATCTATAATTTCAATGCAACCTCAAACAAAATCTCCAAAGAAACTTTTAATGGAATTTGACAAGTTGATTACAAAAGTTTACATGAAACACTAGAATTACGCTTAACACAGTAAAGTGCTTACACTAAGAGAGTGTGTGAAAACTAATACCAGTTAATGGAATGGCTTCTTCAAGCCTTGCATCTCACGCTTGTATAGAAAAATATATTAATTGAGGGGGATGGCAGATACGAATGCCTATACTATTTAAATCCCTCTCTTCTCTCTCAAGCCTAGATCTGCTTTCTTGTGTTCAACCACTATGGGTGAGTTCTCTAAATTAAGTGCACTACATGATGGGAACACTTTGCACTTTGATATATTTCCTTCAAATATACAAGCCTAGAATTTTGCAACTTTTCACATCAGTCTTTTTTGCATTTCTTAATTATTTAAACCTCCGAGTACATTTTTAATATGCACATATGATTGCTTAGAATTAATGCAAATAATCACCATGTCTCCGTTGAGGCTCAAGAAGCCATAGATATTTGACCTGGTGCCTTTATGTTAGGTCAACGAAAAACACAAAATACAAATAAGGCTGAAACAAAACATTTGTAACACACACAAACCCTCACTATTTTACAACAGCCCTGTTGCCAAAATGAGAAGAACCCATTACACATGTTTTTCAAATGTAACTTAAAAATATACTTTAACTCACCAATTTCCCAGGATCACCATAATTTTCCACTTTTAAAATTAATAATTACTGTATGTTTTCTGAGAGCAAAAGAAATAAAGAACGGTGGAAAGAGTTATCACCTCCTTTCTGACTACTAACATTAGTTTTCCCCCAAATTTTTATTTTCTTCTTTCATGGTCCCCACATACTCTCTGAGCAAGCCCAAGCTTGGACTATCTCACACATGCTCATCAGCTTCCAAATCTACAGTTCTGTACCTGTCATTCTTTCTCATGATCTCCAGGCCACCCAGCTATCTCATCCCCCAGGATGACCCACAGATCCTGTATGTTAAATCAATAACTTTTTTTTTTTGAGCTCTATCACCAATATCTACTGAGTAGCTGCTATGTGCCAAACACTGTTCTAGGCTTGGAACTACAGTGACCAAAACAGATCCCTGTCCTCATGGGGCTTACATTTTAGTGAGAGAAGATAGAAAACAAAATAAGTGATATAGTATATAAAAAGGCAGGAAAAAATAGAGCAGAGTAAGTGGGACTTGAAGAGAGGCTATTTTACACAGGGTTGTCAAGGTTGGCCTCATTGTCGTGATTTCAAAGAGGTTAAGGGAACAGAGACTTGAAGAGTTTTGAGCAAAGATGACGGAATGAAGGGAGTTACCATGTGGCTAACTGAGGAAGACTCTTTCAGATCGAGGGGAGAGTCAGGGCAAAGGCAGGAGCATTCCATTGTATGTTTGAAAAGAGTACTATGGCTAGAACACAGTGAATGGGGTGGGTGGAGACAATAGGAGATGAGGTCAGAGAGAGGATGGAGGTCACAATCATATGGGGCATAAGGACTTTCGCCTCAAAGGGGCCAAATATTAGGGCTTTGGGCAGAGACATTATGTAATCTTGCTTATGTTTTAAAAATCCACTCTGATTGCTCTGTTGAAATTAGGCTATAGCAGGGCAAAGACAGACACTACTGTCCAGTTAGTAGGATATTATTGCAATCCAGGTGAGAGCTAGTGTGGCTTGGACTGCCTTCATCCCTCTTACCCAAGCTCAGTCTCAGTGAACTCCTCTAGTCACGCCTCTCTCCCACTTCCCCAGCCATTTCCCTACCTGTTCCCAACACACACACCTCGATTCTATTTTTAAATACCCATCCTCCATTCAGGTTTATCTGGACCATTGAAATGGCCTCCTAACTGGCTTCCCTGCTTCCAGTTTACCCTTTCTTCTAGTCTTTCCTGGTAATCAGCCAGGGTATCCTTCTAATCACAAGGAATCTTCATATGGGATGCACACATAGAATTCACGGGGCTTGTGACCTTGGTGAGAAAAGTGCATGTTCATCTTCTCTAACATCACACTGAAATTTAGTATTCCCTTTGATTAAGAATGTAACAAATCATGGTATTAGCAGAACCTATGACTGTCATCAACAGAAATTACAGATATCTTCATATCACATGACAGTTCAAACATATATCCCAAGACATCACTTATACTCATTATTGCTTTGAAATTATGATAATCATTAGGCCTACCACTAGATCTTTTTAAAATATGCTAAGAACAGCAAATATCATAATTAAGAAGTATTTTTAACATTATTAGGTTCCTTTTAATTCCTATGTATTTTAATTTATACACTTACAATGATTATTCTTAGGAATTCATAGGCTTTACCAGACTTCCAAAGGGATTCAAGGCCAGAAAAGATTAAAACTCCTTTTCTAATCATACCTAATATGTTCAGACCTGATCTTATTACTGCCAAACTTTCAAAATCCTCAGGTGGCTTGCTAGCACACAAGATAAAGTCCCGAATTTTAACAGTGCTGATGAGGTTCTCCACATCTACACTGGGCTAACTTTTTCTACTTTATTACAAGTCATTCCTCATCTCCCTCACTGCCTCTGACCACCCTTGTCCTCTGCTGGTCCTTGGAACTTGGCCCTTCCATTCCTCTGGACATTTGCTGCTTATGTTCCCTTTTCCTGCAGGGCTGACCCAACCATGGAAAACTCCTGCTCCATCTTCAAGACCCATTCTTTTCTAGCTCTCTCCTCTCAGGCCAAATTAGTTTCTCCTTCATTCATACTCCCACTGCACATCATACACACCTTTTTACATCCTATGGTGGTCTTGCTTGACTAGTTTGCCTCTTGCTCAACAGTAACACCTCATGGGAAGAGATTATATTACACACCTTGGAATCCCTAAAGGGCGTTAACAGATGCTCCACAAATGACTAGCTGAACTGAACTAAGTTAATACCTTTTTAGAAAATTGCTCTGATAATATGACTCACTTTTTTAACTCATAAGAACTCATGATGAAATATGCTTCAGAATTTTTCCCTCAGTCTTCTTATCTTTAGCTTAAGAACATGAAATTCTATTTGCTTGTAATAAATTTGCTAGCAAGTCATAGACTAGAAGAAGACATTTGCAATACACATATCTACAAAGGATTCAGAATCGCCATTTAAAAAGATTCTTACAAATCAATAAGAAAATGACAACCTCTCCAACAAAAGCTGGGCAAAAGACTTGAAACAGAACTTGGAAAAAGAGGATATTCAAATGGTCAATAAAATATGAAGTAAAGCTCACAAGGGCTTTATGATTCATCAGGGAAACACAACTTGAAACCACAATGAGAGACTACTATTCCCATCCCAGAAAGTCGAAAATTTAGGAGACTGACAATATCAAGCGTTTTCAAGGTTGTAGCTATCATAATTTTTTTTCGGGGGTGCAAAATGATACTATCTCTTTGGAAAACCATTGTTAGTTTCTATTAGAGTTAAATATGCAGTTACTTCATTATACAACAGTTTCATTCTTTATCTCCAAGAGAAATGAGTGCATACGTCCTCTCATATTTATAGCAGCTTTATTCATAAAATCCAAAAGATGAAACAACCCGTATGTTCATCAACAAACAGATAAATTGTGATACACTTATAGAATGGAACACTACCCATCAATTAAATAAAGGAGTAATTGGCTCTCACAACAAAATGGATAAATCCCACAGATACTATGTTACATGAAAGAAGCCATACACAAAAGAGTTCTAATATATGATTCCAATTACATAAAGCTTAAGAACAAGCAAAACTAAAACCTGTTTCTAGAAATCAAAAGAGATTAACACTTCAGGGAATAGAATGAAAAGTGCACAAGAGAATCTTACAGGGTCAGGAAGTATTCTAATTTTATCTTAATGGTGGTTTTCGGGATGCATACATAGGTAAAAATTCAAACGATACACTTAACATTAGTGTACTTTATGTACTTTACTATGCGTATGGTATTACTCACTAAGTAAAATAAATAAAGTTGGTGAAATCTGCAGAAGCCATAGTGTTTTGGAAACACAAACCATTTGGAAAATGGTTTTAATATAGTCCAAAACAAACCACCAAATGACCCAGTGGAAAGAATAAGAAAGTTATTCTTGGATGAGTAAAAAGGAGAACAAAAATAGAAATATTTTGAAGTAAAAACACAGCACACAAATGTACCATGTTCATAAAAGCATGCCCCAGCTGTGGACCCATAACAACCTGTGTTAAGTCAATGGCTCAGAAATCACTGAACACCGTGACAATATTGGCCTCCTAACCATTAATCAGTACATGTTTAACTTTTACAAATTATTTTTATTGAGATATAATTGATGTATAACACTGTGTAACTTTAAGGTGTACTATGTGTTGATATGATACATTTGTATATTGCAATATGATTACCAATGTAGGGTTAGGTAACGCCTCATGTCTATTTCCTACTTCCTCTCTTCTTTGTTGTCTGTCTCTCCACACCAGTAGCACTTGGGACTAAAAAACATATTATTCCTTTTGCAGTTCAGGCATCAGACAGCAAAATGAGGGAGACCGTTTGGCTAAGCAGAAAGGGTGTGATCTCTGCGGCCTGACACTCTCACATCCTTGTAAGTATACCCAGTCATCCTGGATGGGTCCTGCTAATGGCAACCCCTAAGTCTCGTCAGTCCTGCCTTGTGCCTTCCACAGCCTTTAATACAGTCTCCTAATTAGTCTTCTTTCCTCAGAGGTCCTCTCCACCCCCAATTCCAGTCTCCAACAACCACAATGATTTACCCAAAAAGGAGGTCCGCACTTAAGTAGTTCCCTTTGTCTCAAAATACAATCCAAACTGTATGGTGGCAAAGAAGGCCTTTTATGAACTGTCTACACATACTTCCCTCTCTGGTCTTATCTCCTTAGCAGGCATCCTGTCCCCAGGTGAGCCTTCAGAGGATCACCAGGAACCAGAGGTCTAGGGGTGTCTTACCTTGCTCCCTTCTGTAATATTTGGATTTAGTATATGTGAGACTCGGGAGAGTACTAGTGACATCAGCAGCAATTCTGTCATGTGCTTTCTTGTCTTTTTCTCCTAGAGCTCTAGAGTGAGATTTCCAAACCTGACGTAGATTAAAAAGTAGATATGGGGGTTTCCAGCACACAGCTCCCTCTTCCTTAACACTCAAAATATGTTTGAGTATGGCATCAAGTACTTTATTCTCAAGGTATAAATCCTTTGGAATCTAAACTTTAGGTTCTCAGTAAGGAATCAGATTAACTGTCTGTGGAGGAAGAAGGTAGATACTTATTCTCTTCCCTTGTCCTTTCACAGGGACAACACTGCCACCTTCTTGGTGGGGCTTTCCATGCCAAGTTAAAATTTGCTCAGAACCAAATTATGTGAAACTACAAATCCCTCAGAAGAAATACGGAAGCATGAATCATATGTATTAATGTCAATGGGTAAATGTCAATACCTGGATATTGCCTAATCAGTAGTGCAGGGGTTCAAAACTAGCATACAAGAATTGGCTTCAGGGAGCCTCTACCCTTTCTTCCCCTATGAAAAAATATTGTGAGGTAATGTATTTTGGGAAAAAAGGAGTCTATAGCTTTTGGATTCTCAAAGAAATCAAAGACTACTTCAAAATCAAAAAAGCATTAATGTGGCTAAGCTTATC
The DNA here is from genome assembly GCA_033961575.1 of Aselliscus stoliczkanus. Classification (NCBI taxonomy): domain Eukaryota; kingdom Metazoa; phylum Chordata; class Mammalia; order Chiroptera; family Hipposideridae; genus Aselliscus; species Aselliscus stoliczkanus. The sequence goes on from CM066732.1 coordinate 104,873,583, forward strand.
ATTTATACTTAAAAGCAGCTACCCATCATATTTACCCAAAGCACACTCAAAGAAGTGATATCTAGCAAACTTGAATACTGCAGACCAAACTGCTTCCAATTCCTGAAAACAATTAAAGATAATCAAGCAATATATTACTATTGTTTCCAAATTCCTGCTTTCCTTTATTGGAAAGAAAGCAAGATATGCTTCTTGTTTTTTTTACCTGTCTCATGGAAGTAATCTCTGGTTCAGTTTTTTAATATATTTACCTCAAACATATTTTTTTTTGACAAAAGAAAACTTTAACAAAAACAAAAGATATCCCTTGCTTATGGTTAGAACGTCTAATCGTCATCAAGTCATCAGTTTTCCCTAAGTTAACTTATAAATTTAACATGATCCCAATAAAATTACTTTTAAAGTTTTTCTCTTTTTCTGGAGTTAGACAGGTTGATAGTAAAAAGGCTCTATTCTTAAAACAATGGGGCAGTACCACATGAATTAGAATGAAATAGAATGGAAAATCCAGAATAATCCCAAGTACATATGGAAAAAAATACAAATAAAAACAAAAATGAAAAACAACAAGGACTTTGATATCTCAATACAATTGGAAAGTCATTTGGAACAACATAAATTATATCATTTCTTCACATTACACAGAAGAATAAACTTTAAATGGACAAAGAATCTGAATGTAAAAAGTGAAACCATGATAATACTAAACAAAAACATAGGTGACTTTCTCTATAATGTGGGTATAGGGAAAGGATTTCTAACTATGATTCAAAATCCAGATGCAATAAAGAAAAAAAATATATATTTGACTATACAAAATTTTAAATCTTGGGTCGGCCGAGTGGCGCAGTGGTTGGGTGCTTGCTTGGGAGGCCAGTGGCCCCAGTTCGGGTCCCGCATGTGAGGGCCAATGACACTGCCCTAAAAAAAAAAAAAACCATGCACAATAAACTATAGAACAACACTTTAAAAAAAAAAATTTTAAATCTTGCATTAAAATCCCTAAGAAAAATTAATATACAAATGATAAGTTGGGAGAGAATATCTGTAACATGTATAAAAGGAAGGTCTAATGTTCCTAATACATAAAGAATTTTAAAGATAGAGAAATAAGATCAAAATCTTATAGGAAAATGGGCAAAAGACTGAATAAACAATCATAAAAGATAGAAAAATGGCATTTAAGAGATACTTAATTTCACTCATAATAAGCCAATTTTCTTCCAGGTGTTCACTCAAGGGAAACAAAACATATATCCACACAAATATTTGTACACAAATGTTCATAGCAAATTTAATTGTGGTAGATCTAAACTGGAAAAATACAAATGTCTATTATCACATGAAGAGATAAACAGTTTTCCTTTTGTTATTTATTTCTAACTTCATCCCATTTATAGTCAGAGAAGATACTTTGATATCTAAATTTAAAAATCTACAATATTAAGACTTAAGTTGTGCCCTCACACATGGTCAGTCCTAATAAACATCCAATATGTACTTCAGAGGAATGAATATTCTGTTGTTGGGTAGAGTGTTCTGTATATGCCTACTAGATCTACTTGGTTTATTGTGTTAAGTTTTCTATTTCCTTAAGGAGGAGAGGGAAACATAATAGATGAAGAGTTAGAATGAGAGGAGCCAAAGAAGGAATATGACTGGAGGGGGAGGATGGATGGATGGAGCATAACTGGAGATACAGAGGAGTTGGAGAAAAGCAAGTAATCTCATGGCCTGTTATGATTAATTTTTTATTTGGTGTTGTTACTACTAATCACAACTATTAGTAATAGTAATATACGTAGCACAGGTATGGTCCATAGTAAAAACCTGACAAATATTGTTAGTTTTTTTCTTTTAAATTGATGTGATGACTTCTTTGCACAGTGAATGAGCTCATTCACTGGCTCATCCACTTGTGACACTGTGCTAGGTTATGCTAAGAACAGAGTGGTGACAGAGACAACCCAGGCCCCTCCCTCGTGGAGCTCACCACCCAGGTCTATGGGGAAACAGACCTGTCCCTGGACAGTGATAACCCAGAGTGTGCAGAGCTGGGATGGGGGAGCCCAGGAGCATGGAACAGCGAAACAAAAACAAGATACAAAAATAGAGAGAACAGCACAATGGACACTCATTTCCCTGTCAGTCAGATTCAAAACTTAGAAGACTTTGCCACCCTTGCTTCATCTCATGGGGAAGCACTTATCTCCCTTATCTAACACTGTATACAAAATTAATGTAAAATAGACCAAGGACCCAAATGTAACATCTAAAACAATGAAACTTGGGCCGGCCAAGTGGCGCGGTGGTTAAGCGCTCGCTTAGGAAGCCAGCGGCCCCGGTTCAGGTCCCACATATGAGGGTCAGTGACACTGCCCTCAAAATAAAATAAAATAAAATAAAATAAATAAATAAAACAATGAAACTCTTAGGAAAAAAATAGGACGAAAGCTTTGCAACGTTGGATTTGACAATGATTTCTTGGATATGACACCAAAGGCACAGGTCATGAAAAAATAGACAAATTAGACTTCACAAAAAATTTTTTAAATTGTGCATTAAAAGATATTATCCACAGAGTAAAAAGGCAACACAAAGAATGGGAGAAAATATTTGCAAAATCATATATGATAAGGGATTAGTATCCAAATATATAGAGAACTAAGACTCAACAACAACGAACAACCCAATTCAAAAATGGGCAAAGGACATGAATGGACATTTCTCCAAAGAAGATAGACAAGTGGTCAATAACCACATGAAAAGATGCTAAACATCACTCATTATTAGGAAAATGCAAATCAAAACTATAAGATATACTAACTCACACTCATTAGAATGGCTGCTATCAAAAAAAAGAGAGACTAACAAGTGTCAGTGACTATGTAGAGAAACTGGAACCCTTGTGCACTGTTGGTAAGAAAGTAAAAGAGTATATCTATTATGAAAACCAATACGATGTTCCCTCAAAAAATTAAAAATAGGATCATCATATCATCTAGCAATTCCACTTCTGGGTAGATACACAAAAGAATTGAAAGCAGGATCTGGAAGAGATACACTTACGTTCACAGCAGCATTGTTCAAAAGAGCTAAAACTTGGAAGCAACCCAAGTGTTCATCCATGGGTGAACGAGCAAGCAAAATGTGGTACATACATACAATGGACTATTATCCAGCCTTGAAAAGGAAAGAAATTCTGACACATGCTACAACATGGAGGAACCTTGAGGACATTATGATAAGTGAAATAGGCCAGTCACAAAAAGACAAACACTGCATGATTCCCCTGTACTTAGAGTCTTCAGAGACAGACAGCATAGTGGTGAATGCCGTGCTGGTGGGGGGCAGAATGGGGCATTATTGTCCAACAAGTAATAGAGCTTCAGTTTCACAAGATGAAAGAGTTATGGGGATGGATGGTGCCGATGGTTGCACAATGTGAATGGATTTAATACCACTGAACTGTACAGTTAAAAATGGTTCAGGTGCTAAGTTTTACATTTTGTATAATTTACCATAATAAAAAAAGAGAAAAATCACTGAAATGTATACTTTGAAAGGATGAATTAATGATATAGCATGTGAATCATGTCACTAAAGCTATAACCAAACAAAAAAAGGACATAGCAAGGAAGACCCTTCCTAACAACAGATGTCATTTGATAAATGTAGTGATGGTATAATCAGAGAATTACCACTTTGCAACCATCATGGGAAAGATTGCTTTGAACAAGAATGAGTGTTAAATCAAAGGGGAAATGTTTGATGAGGAGCAGGGTATCTGCATGGTTTCATTCTCTTTCCAAAGATAGTTTATTTGTTGTAAGTGTACAGTAATAAGTATGCATTGAAGAAATAGATAGTGACTAGGTGGTTAAAATTAACGTCACCCAATAGATAGACAGATATCATGTGTCTCCAGATATGCAAGTCTGGGAAAAACACAAAATTGCCTATGTAATAAGCCAGCCGGAGATGTATAATCTGAATCTAATTATGAGGAAACACCAGATAAACCAACTGAAGAACATATAAAATAATTGCCTACATTCTTCAAAAATGTCAAGGTCAGAAAAGACAAAGAAAGACTGAGGCACTGGTCTAGATTAAAGGAAGCTAAACTGGGAATATTAGTTGGACAATTGAAAAAAATTGGAATATAGACTGTAGATTAGATAAAATTATTTTATCAATATTAAATTTCTAAAATTTGTTAATTATATTGTGGTTATGTACATGAATAGCCTTGTTTTTAGGAAATATATACTGAAGGAGCACCAACTCTCAAATGATTCAGAAAAAAATGGTAAAATACTGGGTGGAGGGGTGAAGGAGGAAGAGAAGAAGAGAAAGAGGGAGAGAGACAAAATGATAAAGCAAATGTGGCAAATGTTGAAAAACTAGTGAATCTGGGTATACAGAAGCTTTGTACTATTCTTACAATGTTTCAGTAAATAAAAGTTTAATAGAAAAGTGTTTGCAAGAAATGCTCATTAAAGTCACAAAATGATATTGTTAAACTCATTTCCCTTTCATATGTGAGCCCCTGAGAGCAGTTTACTTATCCAAAGAGGATAAACCTGGAAAATCCTAGTCCCAACTCTACACTATATCACAGAAAACTTGTTACCAGAGAGTGGAACCACAGGAGGCCTAGGGATGTTTCCTGAGACTTCAAGAAAAAAACACAACACAAGTGACTATTAAATAAGAATAGCAGTAAATAGAACTGTTAAAGAACAAAATTCAACTGAGTACATTTACACATCTAATTGGCTTTTTTGAAGATCCATGAATCGAGCAGCAACCTACCCAGTAAAATAAGGAAGTGCTCTGGGAAGTTGTACAAAACAGAAGGTTTTTATAGCCAGAAACATGGTAGGACAAGAAAGTTAAAAAGAATGGATTATTTCAGGCAAGGACACCTTCCCCTAGGTGACAGCAGGGGGTTTTATCAGGCAGATCACTAGAACAGACCAGGAAATTCCAGACTGATGGGTTTAAAATTCCACTCCTGGGAGAGGTTGAAAACTGCAGTTAGGTTAGGTATTCAGTCTTAGTGGGTCTTGCCACAAGTGACTCCATTTTGGGTCTGTTGTGCCTTTTTCATGGGACAAAATGAAAAATGAACAAAATGAAGGGAAGGTCAATCCCTCTGAGAGAAGCTGGGGTCAATCCTGCTTTGAGCAACTTGGGGGGACTAGGACTCTACAACCATAACAGCCAACCTCTTCCAGAACCTCTTCTCTTCTCAAGTGCACTTTCTAGCCTTGAAAGAAAAGGCCGCTTCCTGATTCCCATTCCCTTCCACCAAAGTTAACTCCTCACAGGAGTCTTAATCCTTTAAACAGAGAGCAAAGCCTTTCATTTGTGATAATGTCTTCAAATGTAAATAATTGGTCAGAGTAACACACTGTGGAAGTTCACATTAAATTACAGTCCACAACTGTAAAGGACTAAGAAAAAACTAGGAATCGATTTTCCCATTTTAGAAAAGAGAGGCTTTGAGAAAAAAAAAAAGAAAGAAATTCCTGGGAAGTAAAGAAAGAGAAGAAAGAAAGAGGAGAGGAAGGGTCTTCACTACTTTTATAATTTGTTAGAAAGCTAATTGTAGGATTCCTGGTGAACCACTTAATGAAATAATTATTATTAAACTATAGAACACAAACTTTCCTGCTCACAAGATTTATGAAGTTTGCTTATCAGGCTGACTATATAACAGAGCTCAGACTCTGGAGGATTATTTGAATCAAGGTAAGATGTTAAATGAAGGCCCTTTTCTTTGCCTCAGTTTCTCAGTCTATAAAATGGGAATAGTTATATTTGTAAAATCTACCTCACAAAATTGTTGGGACTGAAGAGATCATTTCTGTTACATTGCTTTAGGAAAGATATAATACAGCTCCGAGTTAAAATGGTATAATTTTTTTTTTCTATTCCAGTTGGTCTGAACAAATTCTCCTTGAGCCTCTTACTTTTAACCCCTAGGTCACTCACCCCAGCATTACCCAATTGTTCAAAGATGGCTAATTGTTTCATCAACATATTACTGGACTCTTCTCCCTTCCTCCCTGGTAAAATAACCTGTCTTGGTTGACCAGCAGTCACAATCTCTAATCCCCCAGGGCCCAGCCAGGTAACAATTCCATGCTGTTGGCTGATGTGCGGTGAGCAGTAGAGAGTGGTGAAGACTGAGCCAATGGAGATAGCATGCTCTGCCAGAGAGCTTTCAAATACAAAACACATCCAGGCAAGTGGATCAGTTTTGCTCCTTCTAGATGAGAGGATGTCTAAATCCCCTTTTAGCTCCCAAATCCTGCAATTGATTATTTTGAAATTTCACATTAGGCATGTTAACTGGCCTGGAGCCATTTTCCCAGTATTTATTAACCTGCATGTCTCTTGCTGGTCACGTATCATTGCAAAATCACTGGCCTTTATTTGATAGAATGCTTACTATTGAAGGAGAAGATCACAAAATGTTGCACATACAGGTGACCCTTGAACAAGCAGGGAGTTAGGGGCACCATCCCCCACACTGTTGAAAATCCATGAATAACTTTTGACTCCCCAAAAGCTTAACTACTAATATCCTACTGTCCACTAGAAGCCTTACCAATAACACACGCTGTTGATTAACACACATTTTGCATGTTAACGTATTATATACTGTGTTCTTACAATAAAGTAAGCCAGACAAAATAAAATCACAAGGAAGAGAAAATACAGTACTATACTATTACAGTACTATACACATTTACTGAAGAAAACCTGTGTATAAGTGGCCCCATGCAGTTCAAACCTATGTTGTTCAAGGATCAATTATATTTGCAGAACTTTACCCCAAGCTTGAATTCTGCTGTCTCTCTTTCAGAACCAAGCTATGGTTACAAAACGGCAAGTTACAGATTATTTTTCACATGGACCTTTTCACATAAACTACATACAGGTCCCTTTCACCCCTCCCAAGATTGCACCCAATTTCCATTTCATCCCTCTTGAATGCTCTTACCTCATCCAATTACAAAGGTATCTGAGCCCCTCATTTTGCCTAGTCTTTTCGACCTCTTCACCCCGGGCCCACCACGTATCCCCAGACACCCCTTTGCCATCTCTTATCTCCTTACCCTCAACCCCCTTCGCTCTCCTCCCTTTCTCCAGACCCATACCTCCTAGGTCTCGTCCACAGGGGCCAGAAGTGTTCCCTGCCACAGAAGATAGAAGGAGGACCTGGGGTCTGAGAGGGCAGCAGCAGCCGTGGAGTTGGCTGCTTTAACTGTAAATAGATGAAGGCGGAGGGCGGAGTCTGTGGGAGGGGAAACCCCAAAGAAGCTCCTGAGAGAGAGAGGCTAGAAGCCCTGATTTGCTGGAGGAGGGGACCCCTGGATTGTCACAGCCTGGCTAACCCCGATTGTTGTTATAGCCTGGTTCCTGATATTGCAGTCTGATTCATTCAACCCGCAGTGAAGCAATTCGGGATTATTTTGGTATAATGATAATGATGTTGAACTGGGTTGACATCTGCCCCACAAGAACTCAGAATTTCTAGAACAAGTGAGCTGCTGACCAGTCCCTGGTGAGCTGTATTGCTGGCAGCTGATCCCAAAGTAAGGCAGCCATGAAGTCAGGTGTCCTGAAGTTCAGGGGCCTGGTGTAAGAGATAGCAGCACCTGGAGGATTGCAGCTGTAACCAGTGAAGTTTCTGTTCCTGTTGTATGTGTAGTTGTGTGTATTTTAGGTCCATGAGGGACAGGCCTGGGCCTACCAGCTTATTTGCTCTTGTTAAAACTTGTTGCTCTGTACCCCCTGGAATCAGTCTCTATTATGGTCTGCAAGGTCCTCCCTGCTCTGCCCCTGCCAATAGCTTAATTTTATCCCCTACTATGTGACCCTCTTCCAATATGCTCCAGCTACATTGTGTTCTCAATGTACCATATCCCTTAAATAAGCCAAACAAGTTCTGCCTCAGGACCCTTGCCCTAGCTATTTCTGCTACTGGAACATTCATCTCACGGTTACTGCTCTCCCCTTTACATGCTTGTAAACATCTGGCTGCCGTCATTCGTCAGCTCCAGTAACAGTCCTTCTAAGGGTTTCCCTCTGATGTTCTACTCAATCACAGGACACTGTTTTGTTTTCTTCACAGCTATTAGCACTACCTGAAATTATTCAGTTTATTTATTTACTTGGGTATTTCTCTAGGCCCTTCCTCTCATTAGATTTTAAGTGTCATGAGGACAGAGTTGGACCTGTATTACTTATAACATTATCCCCACCTCCAAGATCAATACCTGACACAAAAGCAGTGTCTAACCTATGTGTGTTGACTAAATGAATTTGATTAAGAATTATTGTGTATTTGGTGTGTGCGAAACACTGTGCTAAGTGCAGGAGATATAACAGCAAACAAGACAAGCAAAGGCTTCCAGTCCAGAAGGGAAGATAACCATGAATAATAATGAATTGAAGATGTGTCTTAAAAAGCGATAAACCAGTAAGAAATTGCTTATTTGTTCACAGACTGCTATGAATGTACATACCGGGGGTGTTGGTGGAGGAGGTAAGCTATCAGCCACAGAGCTCAGAATTCTCAGGACCCCAAGCCACATTGATGAATTAATAAAAGCCTTTTATTCTTGGGAACCTGATGGGATCCCATGGAACAAACGACCTGTTTCTACTTCTCAGGCTACGTTTCTGCTGAGAAGGCTATCAAGACCGCCCTGTGGCAGCAGCATATTCACCAGGTGCAGTGAGTTTGAGAATAACCTTTGAATCCATGTTTCAACACTCAAAGAATTCAGATTCTGGGGATGTCCCAGGGCTCTGCGTGTCCTTTGGAGCTTGGAAAAGAGATCTGGCATGAGGCAGAGATTGCAATAGGTCAACAGGGCTTCCTTTAAAGTTTCAGAAGAGAAGGTAGGACCGGGTCACTTTCCTCTAGGAGAAGTCACACACCAATAATTTTGTTGGAAGCTTCTAATTTTCCCCAAGTCCCTAAATCTCTATTTGACTCATTTCTTCTACCTGTCAGGCCCCTGAAGACATTCGATTCTGAGTCCTGCTTCTACACGTTGGGTTGGACATGCTGAGGGTTTGGTAGGATTCTGAAATCCCTGGAAAATTTCTGTTAAACAAATAAACTATAATTGGGGGAAATTCAAATGCTAAAATGCTGGTGATTTGGGTACCAAATCCCAAAATCTTGAATACAAAAATGTCCAAGAGAGTAGGATTATAAATCTCAAATCTTATAGATTCATAAAATGAAATGTTTTGGATTTTTTTTGGCACATTCTTTCAAATTTCCTCAGTGGGAACAAATTTTATCCTTTCATGGTTGTTGAGTTACTACTATTGCCAAACAAACCACCCTGAAGCTTAGGAACATACAATCATCATTTTACTATGCTCATGGATTCTGTGGGTTCAGAATTCTGACAGGGCAGAGAGAGGACAGTTTGCTCTGTGATGCTGGGTTTTCAGCTGGGAAGAAGGCTGGGGTGATTCCATGGCTGAACGTTGGAATCAAATGGAGACCTCGTCACCCACATGTCTGGCAGTTGATGTGGGCTGTTGACTGGCACATCTAGGCATGGTCTCTCAATGTGGTCTCTGCACAGAGCTGTTTGCACTTCCTCACAACATGGCACCTGGGTCCCAAGAATGAGTGTTCCATGAGAGCAAGGCAGAGGTGCATGACATTTTTATGACTCAGCTCAAGGTCTCATTGTAAGAAGATCATGTGGGATGGGTTATTGCAGGCATCTTTGGAAAATACAATCTGACACAGTGGTGGATTTGACGTTCAAAAATACCTAACACTCATTAGGAATTAAGTTTGATGAAACATGAAGATGAGTAAAGCTGCTTTGGGACTTGAAAAATGAGGAGTGTGTCCATTAAATAACGAGAACATTTCTTTGTGTGAATTACATCCAATCCAGAATTCAAATTCAAAAGACCACATCTGGCACTTTTAAAACAGCCAGCATCATTCCACCCATTTCCATCGTGGGTTTGATTGGGCATTGCATTAAGCATATCATGTTCTAGGGGGGAATTTGAAGAACTGTCATGTAGATAGGTAAATTCTTGCATTTGGGTTTGTTAGAAAACAAACAAATAGCTTCATAATCTTATAGCACATTTAGTACATACGGCTATCACCACGCACTACATTTCGCTTTGGGGATAAATTGAGGTGCTGGCAACAATCAGTAGATCCCAAATGTTTTCTAATGGTATTTGCCAAAACAAATGTTTTCTAATGGTATTCGCCAAAACTATGTTCTGAGCTCTAGTTTCTAGAGATGAGAAATCTTCCTCCTGGAGATTAATAATTGAAGGATCTCCACACACACACAAAAAAACACACACAAAAAAAACAAAACAAAATAAAAAAAACAACACAAAAAAACACACAAAAACAACAACCAAAAAAACCCCTATCTGTTTGATATTATTTAATCCAGTGACCAAAAAATTCCCTTTTCAAGGAGATCCTATTAATATCCCTTGGAACTGGCATGCTGTGAAAAATACTGCCCTGTGGTCTTGTCCCTAAAAAGCTTTGGAAATAGCAACAAAAAAAGTACTGTTGGTTTGCCATTTTGTCCCTAATGTTCATTTTTAACTTCTGATTAAACTGGTGCCAGTTGATCTGATTAAACTGAGGGGATGGAGGACACCTGGGGCCATTTGATAAAGACTCATTAATATAACACAACCGTGTTGCCTGCGTTTCAGGGCTACTTTCACAAATGTGAAAAGCAATCTGGGGTATAGACTGTAAAAGAGCCACAGAGCTGGAAGAAACCTTAGAGATTATCTACTTCAACTCCTTTATCTTAAAGATGGAAACTGAGGCCTAGCTCGTTGGATGACTTCCCCAAGAAACATCAGTCAGTGCCAAACCAGAACTGGAAGCCAAATGTACTTTCCTAGGGTAATTTTTCCAATATAAAAAGTGCACCTGTATGTCTTAGAGTAAGTCTGAGTCCTGTATCCCTTAGAAGCAAGAAGTTGGAGTCAGGCCTTGGGAAACTCTACCACTCATTAGCTGTTTAATTTTAGGCAACTCATTCACCTTCTCCAAGCCACTCTCTTCTCAGCTGTACCTGGGAATGAGACTGTACCCCAGCTGCCTTATGCCTTCGTTAGTTGTAGGGTCAAATGAGGTGAGCTATTGTATGGAATCCTATGTAAATGTAGGTGGTTGACTGAGCTGGTTGCTCTCAGCTAGTATGTAATTTTCTCAATTCATAGAAATATGACTCTGGACTCCTTAGTAATTTGATTGGTTTGAAACGGTGATGGACTTACCAATGCAGTTAGTCCTTTAAACAAGCTGCTTTCTTTTTTACCTCTTTGTAAATAACACAAAATGAATAATTGAGGACAAAAACCTCAAAGTACCTTTCTGAAGTCTTAGAGATAAAAACCTAAGTCACTACTGATGTCTCTGCCTTGTGCCTACTAATTCTTCTCTTGAAAAATCCTGGGTGTGGTTGAGGCCAGTTAGGCAGGCCTTCCATTAATGGTAGCAGGGCTCAGGCAAGAGCACCCAGGCCCACATGCCATATGTCTAAATATTTAAAGGTTGTAAGTAAAGCTGACCAATTGCTAAATAAAATATGTTTTATCCACCTACCTTCATAACAACCTGGAGAGCCAGGCTTGAATTTTAAATGATCAGAAACGCATATCAGGGTGAGCTGAACCTGGCTCCTGATCCCTGCCCTGGAGCCTACCGTTTTTCTGCCCCTGGCACTGTGAAGGCCACTCCCACATCCAAACTGCACATCTATACTCTTTCAAACAGCCACCCCTAGGCCACCTGTTGCACCCAGGGATCTAACATTCACCACTGGAAGGATGGGCCCAGGAAAAAGCCTGCACAGTCTCCGGAAACTGGCTCAGGACCATATGGACAAGAAATTCCAGGATCTGAATAATAGTATTCCAGTAGAGACCTAAAAGTGGGGGTTTGGATTCCAGTGGCGTATCCCTCAGCTCTGCAGTATCCTTGCTTTATGGAGAAGGGCTCAACCATATGAGGGCCAAGGCGGCACCCTTCGCCTGGGGCTAAGAACAGCACTGCAGTTAGAAGGCTCTGGCAAAAGTCCCAATGAAGGGTGGCAGTGCTGTAACCAAAGGAATGTAAAACAGACAGCAATTGGGAAGCTCACACAGGAAAGATTTGGTGGTACGTAGAAACTACCAAGACGTGGAGAAACAAAAAAGAAAGGAAGCAACAGAAGGTGCCAAATTTTCAAGCCTGGGTTATTGATGGGGTCAGGGGGAAGGTTATGACATAGAAAACCTCAGATTTCTGTAAGGATATATGATTTTTCATAATTGAGCAACATCGTTTCTTCAATACTTTCAAACAGAAGTGTTTCCCATTCATATATGTTTAGGATAATGCAGATATTTAAGCATTTGCTCCAACTATCAGATAGAAGAACACTTCTGCTTAGAAACGTTTATTAACAACACTATCTAATAGCAACATACTTTAGGAAAATGTGTGATTTCTATTTAAATATTGTGTTACTTCAAGTCATGCAAATGAACTTCATTTTTTGGCCTCTATAGCCAAGAATTTGATCAGCTGCAAAATGAGGCAATTGAAATTGCTTTACCACTAATTTTGAAAGACTACTTCTAGAGTGGAATGGGGTAAGGACTAAGCTTGAGTCCTCAAATGGCTGAGACCTGACTTTTCTTACTGCAGGTCAATCCAGCTGAATCGTAGGTGGAAAATGTGTAGATAGAATATAATTATTCTAATTGGAATATGGCCATGCCAGCCAGCCAGCCAGCCAACATTCCAGACATAAAAACAATGGCTAATTTTTTATTTCATTGCTTTTTATGAGACATTGCAATAATGATTTGTGCCAGATAACTCTGACAATGTAGCACTGTAATTGAATTCTAGAGTTATGAGAAACAAAAATGTGTCTTTCTTTAAAATACATCAAATGTTTGCTTGAAAGATAAAAAATTTTGAAAGGTCTCGTTGAGAAATAATAGATTATAGTAGTCCCACTGTATGTTTTCCTAAATAGTAAGGGGTTTTAATTTTTATTTATTTATTATTGTTTTTTAATAGTAAGGGTTTTTTTAAATGGTCCACCCTTTCCCTTAATATTGATAGCTGTGTAGGAAAACCACATACACTAAATTGTGTCTCAGGTTGAGGGTCCTTAGAGCATTCCAAGTGACTTAGCAATCCCACATATGTCCCAAATGAGAGCCTAAGGGATACTGAAAGGGGGTGGAACAGGATATAACTTGTGGTTAGTAGGTCCTCATGGAGAGCTTTAGTTGTTCTCCAGCCCATGGAATACATTGGACAAACCCTGGGTCTCAAACGAGAGTGGGGGAAGGGGAAGGCTAGGGGTAGAGGTGAGGGTAGGGAACAAGACCTTTAAGAAAATATATCGGAATAGACTTCTGTTTTTCAGAGGGCACTGAGAAGCAAGGGGGTAGAATTCTTTGCTAGGTTATTCTCCTCAAGTCATAGTTCACATCTTAGCAATGCCATTCCCTTCTGGTTCTGAATCAGTTGAGAAATAGGTACACAAATCTAGTGGAAATAAAACCACATGTTTATTAATGGTACAGCCGGACTAGAGGATACAGCTTACACCTGTGGCCCAGGTAGGCTCTTTGGTTCTACCTGTGGGTGGGGAGAGCTGTTCTGTGGGGAGAGCTTGACCTGCCTCTGCAGCAAAGGCAGTTTCTACCTTCACCCCCTATCTGATTCAGCGGGGAGATCTGCTCCAGAAGATAGGCCCTGAACCCCCACCCAGCTCTGCTTGCTTCGTGGGAATGTACAGACAGGTCTCAGCCAGAGAGAGTGAGCAAGCAGTGTGACTACCCCCACCTGCCCGGTCACATCAATCACTCCTCCCGCAAAGGGCAGAGCTGGGAGCAGCTTTCTTGCTTCCCTAAGAGGACAAAGTGTGGGCAGAAGTGACTATTTTAGGGGTCAACCATGGAATATGAGAAGAAGGAGAGAAGTGTTCCTTCAATTGTCAGATGACTCAGACTTACCCTCTCTGAATGTTCCAGAACAGCTGGGTCCTGGAAGTTATATATTTTTTAATGAGCCCATGTTTTAGTCAGGGTGGAGCTAGGTAACATTCACTCTCTGTTGCTCATGGTAAGTGAGTAGGGGGAAGTAGATGTAATTTGCAGTTCAAGCATTTGCAACTGAAACTCTGAGCTCAATCCTGAAGAAGTCAGGGACTCCCTCCTGAGAATCCCTCTGGACTTCTTTGGAGGGAAGAAGGTAATTTATATTTATTTTGATTTGAAGTTGCCCTGAGGAATGAAAGGTATCTCCTTTCTGAGCCTGTCATAGGGGGAGAAAAGCCCAGGGTGGGGTGAGAGGCCAAAGGGGGAGCCTAGATATGTGGGGACGGGCAAGGTCGAGTTTTGAAACAGTTTGAAAATTAGGTGCATCTCTGGTATCCTCATTCCGTTCTTCATTTCACCAAAGCCCTCCCGCATGTTTCCCTCATCTTGCAGATGACCTTTCCTTCTATCTCAACTTGTCAAAACAAGCATTTCTTCATTCCTTGAAGTGCAACTCATAGGTAGATGGCAGGAGAAAAATCAATTTATTAAAATAATTAACAATAGAGTGAAAACCTTAGCCCTCTTCAGCCACACCTTGGGTGCATTTGTGTTTTAAAAGATAACACTGGTTTACAGGTATAAATGTCTCAGTGGTTTACATTTCAGGCAGAATTCTGAAGCTATTTGCCTGGGAATCCGGGGTGGAATTGTTCCCAGCACCGAGTGGACAATACAGCCTTCTGTGAAAACATGGAATGAGTAAGGGCCAGGCACAGATTCAGCAGAGGTCAAGAAGGATGAAGACAAAGACATGACCATTGATTGGCATAAAATGAGGTCATTGGTAACTCAGAGGAATGGGAGAGCAACAGTAGCAGGGGTGATGGAGATAATACAGGTAATTATGGATTTAATTCAGACAGCAGTTTCGGGACACTTATTAGCAACTAAGCCCTGGGCTAGATACAACAAAAGCCACAAGAAAAGAATACATTCACTTGAAAGAATGGGGAAGTGCCATAGAATGAAATATTTTACAGTTGGCCCTTGAGCAATGCATGGGTTAGGGGCGTTGATCCCCTTGCAGTCCAAAATCCACGTATAACTTGTGACTCTACAGTTGGCCCTTCACATCCCTGGACTCAAACAACCATAGACCCAAAACTGTATTTTCCATCCATGGTTGGGAATGTGAAAATACTGCTTTCCATCCATCCATGTTTGATTGAACCGTGGATACAAAAATCCATGGATATGACGGGCCTACTGTCATAAATGGGCCCATGCAGTTCAAACATGCATTGTTCAAGGGTCGGATGTAATTCTCTGGACATCTGAACTGGGAAGTATACTTAGCTTTTTCTAAGCAAACCCCTAGTCTTGAACTCCTTCTTTCTTTCTAGTTGCAGGACTCATGCACGTGCATCACCTTGATGGTGGGGTTTGCCCGTCAGTCTCATTATCTATACAAATATGTGTTCTCTTTGTTCCCTTGGCAAGCCCTCTGCTCAGTCAAGAGCTCCCAACTTACACCTCATATTCTTTACACTTCTCTCTTTGCCTCTGCTCTGCTCTCCCTTGTCCCCCACCCCACCCCCTCCACGCCAAGCCTGGGCTGTTCCTACCCGTTCTGAATCCTGCACATCTTTCAAAGCTGGCTCACAGTTTTAGATACTTCCTTTTCAGGGCAGGCTTTCCTGAGTATCAGGATCCCTGGTATAATATTATTACATTAATAACCACGATGGCAATGATCACAGCCATAATAATAACACCTTGCATTTGAATAGTGATGAGAATTTTTCAAAGTGCTGACATATATTTGGTGCATCACAGGATTATTTAAAAGATAGTAAGGGGTTAATATTATTCCTACCTAAAAACAAAACAGAGCAAAAATCAACAAGAAAAGTGAGGTCCCAAAAGAGTAAATGCTTCTCAGAAGGCTACTTACTCCAGAATGCATTGTGTCTACCATTTTGGTCTAATTTAAGTTTTCTGATTAAATGTTATCTTGCACTTTTTTCACATTATCTCCTTTTGCTAGTCTTGGCTCTCTAATAAGATTTTACTTCTCTTTGGGCCAGGAAAAATCTCTTATGCACTTCAGTGTCAGCACCTCGAATTATACTGAAGACACAATTTTGGCTTGGAAAATGCTGCACTGATGATGTGGAGGGTCCCGTGTTCTTATTCCTGCACTGTGTGCGTATGGACATTGGAGTTGCTGGAAGTCACCACAGCCTGTGAGTCCATGTGATCTTATTTCGGGTGTTGGAGATCCTGGGGTACACGGAGACTGAAGAGTAGCTTTCTGAGGTGGTAACAACCATCGCTAATCTAAAAGGACTTCCGTGTTGCGTAAAGATGGGAAGGAATAAAATATCTCTATTTCATGAGTCACCTCCATAGCCCTACAATATTAGGTTTAATATGGAAACATCCACCCTGCCCTTTTGAGCCATCTGATTTGAAATTCCTCGCCTCCCTCTCTGGCATCTATAGTGGCATCTATACCAGGGTCAGTGGGGAAGTGGGGAAGCCCTGACTGAGCTGGGAGGGTGAGCAGCCACGCTGGCGGCTTTGGCCATCTGAGAGGGAAAATGAGGAGGCATGAGCTGGCTCTCCCTCTCCGGGCTTTGGAGGGGAAGGGTGGTCTGTGTTGCTGGCCTAGCTCAGTGGTTGACCCCTGAGGGAGGGGAAAGAAAGGAGACCTGCATAGGTTCCAAATCAAATTCCTCCAAGGCAAAGCTACTGAAGATCATGGAGGTGATCGGGTAAGAACAATTTGGGATTCAGTTCAGGTATAGGCTGACCCCATGTCCTAGGAGTGATGGAGCCACTAGTTGATATATCCACTGGCTTGTTGCCATATAGATCTATATTCCACAGTTAGGAAGTGCAACCTCAAAATACAATGACATCACGCAGATTTGCTTTAAGTTATATCTGTAAATACAGTGGAACATTGCAGTTTCAATGCTTGGGACAAATCTTATCAACTATTGATCATTTATAAAAATTAATTTAAACCAGTATTCAAATTCAAGTATGTAAACACAGCAGCAAGAGTAGTGTATCCTGATTTCTAAATCACTCTCATGGTTCACTTTTAATAAATATGTAACACCTACTTCATCTCTAAATGTAACATCAAATGTTCCAGAGAACTTGACCTCTAGGAGAATCAATCAAACTATGATAAAACAACACCTTGGAACAAACATAAGAACTGGGAAATAAAAAGAATATTTATTTTTGATAAGAATTATTTCGTGTTCCAGAATTTTGACCCTCTGCTTTATCAGACTGACAAGTCCAGATTTGGCTGTGAAATCAAAACAAAGAAGGTAGTTTAAAAATGCTGAGTCAGAAAATATTTGTTTTATACAGATTAAAGTATAAATTTTATTAAAGAGCCAAGACTAGCAACAGGAAATAATTTGAAAACAGTGAAAGATAACACTTAATTAGAAACCAAACTTAAATCAGAGAGACCAAAATGGTAGATATAATGTATGGATGCTGGTATACATTTGGAGTTTAATTCATGATTGAAAGTAAAATAGCATATACTCATGTAGTGTTAATTATATGCCAGGCACTAAGTGATTTAAATATATTAACTGATTTAATTCTCATAACAGCCCAGCAAGATAGGCATTATAATAATTTTACAGATGAGGAAACTGTGGCACAGATCAGTTAAGTAATTTGCCCAAGGTCACACAACCAGGTGCTGGGAATATGACCACAGGCAGTTTAGTTCCGAAGTCTGGGATCTTAACCACTTGGCATCTTATACTTCTCCTGTTACTGGTAGTAATAATAACTTTTTAATTATTATTTCCTATTTAATACCCAAAGAAAAGCTTCAGGTAGTAAGTGAAATACATGCATGCATGTCACTGGCTTTTGCTGTAAAATAAGCCACATCCAGAGGATCCCATCTTCCTATCTCCCAGACTACAATGGATCCACTCTTTGGGCAACCTCCTCATTACCTAGCTCACTTATTTAAAGCCTCAAGTTGTTTGTAGCCCCATAGCCCATTCTGAGAGTTCCTTGTGCATGGATTGCTCTAATTTGTGCCATGGAGACACTACCTGCCACCTCAGGCATACACACCTGCTCCAAAGGCAGCCATGTAAAGGCTGGCCAGTGAATGGATTGGCCTCACCTGGGACCTGTGGTGACTGGACCAGTCATACTTTCTCCCTTTGTGGCAGAGAGAGGATGTTGAATGAGCGCACTGGGGTTGAATTAGAGAGAAACACAGAGAAAGCAGCAAAGAAGAGGCATGAGGCAGTAGAAACCATGATTAAAAAGGAGCTGTGAGGCAGACAGGGAAAGTAGGGGAGTCAGTCGACTGTGGGGTAACAGGAAAAGAGCAGGATCTAAGGAAATGAGTCACAAAATCAGCCATTGATGGGGATTGCAGACTGGATTACCAGAGTCATGTGGTATCTTGAAATGGCATGAGTGACATTTTCATAAAGCCAGCAATGCCGTTACAGAAATGGTTCCTTGTCCTCTTTAGGTTTGCATGGATCCTTATAATACACTCCCATTCATAGATGTATTTTGATTATACTTTCTTGCAACTGGAAAAACTGACTAACCTGGGGACTTACAATCTTAGCTTTCTCCTTCTCCTTGATCCTTTCTCCTTCCATACGCCATTATCAAATTCTGCCATAGTTGTCTTCAGACCCCTTTTTTCTGCACCTACCTCTTGACTGGAGGTCTTAATCCTCTTATCCACATAGCTGCAGTGCCCTCCGAGCAGGGCCTGCTGGAAAACGCAGACATAATTTTGTAATTTGTTTGAAAGTTGTTCTGATGAAGAATTTCAATGAGGTTTGGACTCATTTGTTTAAAAAAAAACCACCCAAAAAACAAAACTGTAAAGCATCCCCTTCTGATTAGAATGCTATTACCACTGATTGAAATCAGAGAACAGAAATTTCCTAGCTGAATTTCAACAAAAATGCTTGCATAATGGGTATGTGGAATTGAAACAATAATAATTATTATAATTTATAAGCACAGTTCTTTCCTTGGATCTGCTTTACTTTGGTGAGGTATCTTTTATTGGCCATGACAGCCACTGAAACCCAATGTAAAAATATACCCATCTTCTGTAAATCAAGATTTCCAAAATAATGACTCAGAATCAAACTAATACCTAAATTATTACTATTGGTTTTAGGAAGAGCAAATATTTAAAAGCTTATTTAACTAATAGGCCTTACTTAAAAATTCTTTTTGTATGTTTCATAAGATACATATTAATAAAATTACACAAATATTACATATGGGAGTGCAAGCTCAAAACATTAATGAACAAGGTATGTGATTTAAAAAGTTGGGTTATGGGCCAGCTGAGTGGCACTTTGGTTAAGAGCTGGGTTGGGATGTCAGCGGCCCTGGTTCGGATCCCACATATGAGGGCCAGTGACACTGTCCTCTACAGCTAAGATGGTGAACAACAGCTCCATGTGCACGAGTCCCGGAGATGGTGTAGGCTGCAGCCCCTACTGCAGTGGGCTGCCATAGGCTACAGTGAGTGGCTGGCAACCAGTGTGAGTGGCAGGCTGTCGGAGTGAGCTGCCAATAGCCGCAGTGAGCGGCGATCCAAAGGCCAGCAACCAATCTTCCTCATCCGGGAAGAGCGCAATGATAATACCAACACGGGCCAATGAAGCAACATCCTCCGCAACTAGACAGAAGAACAAAAGGACAGCAACTTGTCTGTTCCCCTCCCCCAATTCCCCAATTTAAAAAAAAAAAAAAAAGGTGGGCTAAGAGTTCTCATCATAAGAACTTTTTTATTATTATTTTAGTTTCAGGTGTGCAACACAGTGCAATAATTATACTTTTCAACCCTCAAAGTGACATCCCCTCCCAATCCGCCGCCCCACTCCCCCCCCCCCGTATCATACATATCTATTACAATTCCATTGACTCCACTTCCACACTGTACTCCACATCCCATGACTATCTATATATTCGATTACAGCTGGCATACAATATTATACAACATCAGCTTCAGGTGTACAGTGCAGTGATCAAGCCTCTAACCCATCCATGAAGTGGTCTCCCTAACGAGACAGGTGACTATCTGACACTCTACAAAATATTTACAATATTATTAATTATATTCCCCGAACTGTCTTTCATATCCCTGTGGCAGTATTGTAGTTACCTATTTATACTGTCTAATCCCTTCCCCTTCTCCCTCATCCCCACTCCCCTCCCAACTAGCAACCATCACGTTTTCCTCTATATCTCTGAGGCTACTTCTATTTACTTTGCTCGTTCATTCAGTTATTTAGATTCCACATGTAAGTGAGATCATATGGTACTTGTCTTTCTTCGAGGAGAACTTCTTTGTTTTTTTATTTTTCTTGTATCTATATGTGATGATGGATGTTAACCAAACTGATTATGGCTATCGTTTTACAATATATGTAAGTCAAACCATCATGCTATACACCTGAAACTTATACAGTAATGTATGTCAATTATTTCTCAATAAAACTGGAAAAAAATTGGGGACCCCTGTTGTCTTCAAGGTTTTTCTTGAGTGTCCTCCCCTTGCCTTTCCCTTCAGCCATTCCCCACCACACCTGCTCCTCCCCAATAAAGCTTGCTGTTTCTGGAAGGTTAATGTTACTCCAAGCTCCCCTCCAAGCTTCTCTTCTCTTCCATCAAGTAACCTCAGGTGACATACCTTTGTCTGTCATACACCAATCCAAAAGGTCAATTTTATTCTTTTAAAAATAAATTTCTGATTCCTAACTTCTATTTTCTCCACTCTAACAGTGATGCAAACTCCAATTTAAAATATGCTAGTATCCAATATTTTAGTTATGTATTGTTTTGATTTGTGTTGGACTACAAAAATAGGGGTTACCATTATACTTTTACACTAACAATGTTTGTTTAGGTGTACCTACGTGGCTGCCAATTTATTGACTCATTAGTGCTCACAGCATACCAGGCTTTCCCCTTCCACGATCATTTTGCCGTTTTCCTGCAGTGCAGACATGGGTAGTAAGTGGACTTTGCCAGTGGCCTCCTGTATCCCCTCAACACTTACCATTTCCAGCCTCAGCCGGCCAACCTCCAATCCTCAGTACCTGCAACTCACCTGAGGTTGTGATGGCGGTCGAAGTTCCTCTGCTCCTGCCAGGTGCAAGCAAGAACTGTCAGGGGAGGAATGCCTCCTGGGAGCAGCCTCAGCCAAGCGCTGAAGGGAATTGGTGGATACCCGGCTCTCTTGTCCTTTGCACAGCAAGACTGAGACATCTTCTACACTGGGCCGAGAGCTCTTCAGTGGGTTGAAGCTCCAGACGCCCATATCGTGGTGGCTTGCTTGATAATGTGCCTTCTCTGGCTTCCTTTCTTTCCTCTCTCGATTCCCAACGGTTCCATCAGTTTCCTGAAATTAGTGCTCAAATAAACTACAGTTCATCCTTGAACGACTCAAGTTTGAATGGCAGGGAATCCACTCATATGTGGATTTCTTTTAGTAAATAAGTAAATACAGTCGGCCCATCCTATCTGCAGATTCTACAATCAGTGGATTAAAAACGGTATTTTCACATTCCCAGCCACAAGTTCCCAAACTTGGATTGAGTATACTGTTTTCGAACCTCAGATACAAAGGGCCAAATGTAGAGTAAAAAGCGCTCCTAACTCCTGCTTTGCCCAAGAGTCAATCAAGGTATACTTCTGAGGGAACCCAAAATGGAGACAAGATCCTTTAGAAGTTCCTTAGTGCAAGTTTATTGGAGGCTGATTCCGTTTTGTTTATCCGTATATATCTTCATTTCATTCCCATTCTTGGAAAATAGTTTTGCTAGATACACAGTCTATTTGTTTGATTTAAATCGATAGGACCCCTTGCTACCTGCCAAAGTCTGTGTGCTCAACGTTTCGAAAGGCCAAAACTCAAAACATCAGAGTTTGGAGTAAGAAAAGATCTATTGATCCAGAAGGTGCCAACAGAGAAGGTGGGAGCCCTAATCCTCAAGTTCATTTTATGAAAGTACAGAGTTCAGGCTTCTTTCTTGTCAAGGGAAGGGAAAATAGGAGGAACTGTCTTAGTAAAAACTTAAGCCCCAAGCAGAATTCCTCTAATGATGTGTAAAGCAAGAGCTGTATTATTAGCCTGAAGGCCAAGGGAACAAGCCGGTCCAAACAAGATGGAGTCAGAGAGACCTAGTGTTTCCCTCTGTTACAACCTCAGGGTCTCAACTGGGGTTGCTTTCTTTCAAAGGAAATTTTCATTTGCATCTGCGTATAGGGGGCACTACCTACTGGAAACTTTGGGCCACTTCCAGGGTCCTTGGCTTAATCTGGATTCTGAGATTCTGCTCCCTCATTTTGCTGCTGACCCAAGGTTTAGGCTCTGTTATGGGCTGAATTGTGTCCACCACCCCCCACCCCCACCCCCAATTCATATGTTGAAATCCTAATCCCAGTACCTCAGAATGCAATTTATTAGATGGTAAAGTCTTTAAAGAGATGATAAAGTTAAAAATGAGGTGGTTAAGGGCGGGGCCCTAATCCAATATGACTGGTATCCTTATAAAAGGAAGACACACCCAGGGAGGCACGAGCACAGGGATTACCATGTGAAGAGGTGACAAGAGGGTGACAATCTTTAGACTGAGGTTAGAGGCCTCAGAGGAACCCAACCCTATCAGCACCTTGATCTTGGACTTCTAGCCTCCAGAATTGTGAAAAAGTAAATTTCTGTCATTAAGCCACCCAATTTGTGGTATTTTGTTATGGCAGCCCTAGCAAACCCATATAAGCTTTATAGTGTGGTTCTTTCTGATTTACCCTCAGGCTAACTGCAGCTTTCCTCCCATGTGCTTTACTATTCACTACTCTGGTATCCCCCCTCACATTATAATCTTTGTCTCTGGGAAATTTCCTTTTCCACAAGCTCACTGATGCAAAGGAATGCATGTTTCACTGCAGATCTAGTTGTTTGGTTGGGGTGTTTATTCAGAGTATCTAGTGTGCCATGCTGCCGAAGTGCCTCAAATTCTATTGCTTTCTCTCTTTTTTTTCTCTGAAGGAATTTTATTTGGGAACAGTGTGGTTTTCTAGGATCCATCAGTTCCAAGTCAAGTAGTTGTCTTCTATGTAGTTGTGGAGGGCACAGCTCCTTGTCCCATGTGGGAATCGAACCGGCAACTTCAGTGTTATAAGCCTATACTCTAACCACCTGAGCTAACCGGCCACCCCTCTATCGCTTTCTTAACTATCCCATTCACTCTTCTTTCTTCTATGAATACCTTCCTGAGTAATCTCCCATGGTCACCTTTCCTTTCCTTAAACTCTTCACATTTATACATACAGTTTAGGCAACCTCAGAATTAGTACTGAAAACAGAGGACAAATCTTATACCCTCCTCTCTCACGCAGATAAGGCAATCCTCAACATGGTAGGCATGGATTTCATGTTTATGAAGTAAGTGAATATAAAATGAAAAACAAAGGACCAAAACTCTGTTAGCTGGCAACACTACACTGAACAGACTGCATGAACCTTAGAATGGGTTGTAGGTATGAAGTGGTTCAAGTGTTTTAACGACACAAAGATCATGTGTGAGGCCTGATTCACAGACATTCTTTGAGGAGTTAATGAAAAGGCCTCTGATTGGCCAATAACACCCCAAAAGGAAATGAAAACTGAAGTGAATCAGAGCAGTAAACCTAGTTTATTTTGCAAGACTTGCTCTTCCTGAGAAACAACAAAAATAATGAAACTAAATTTATCTTGCACTGCCTCACACCAGAAAGGAAAATACAGTCACCTGTTGTGACTCATGCAGTCTGTTTGGCAGTGGTTTCCAGATTCCTCTTCCAGTTAAGAAGGAAGACAGGAGAACCAAGATTGCTTATCTAAATCTGTGTGGCAATAGATATTAGACTGTAACTACACAAAGTCACTTACAATAGGGGGATTTGGTCTATAAGTGAATTCTGATTTTGAAAATTATGGAGATTTCAGGTTTCTTCTATCCGTGGTATCATTTCATAGTGCTGAAGAAATAAAAAGATATTAAGTGAGGGCCGGCCGAGTGGCGCGGTGGTTAAGCACTGGCTTGGGAAGTCGGCGGCCCTGGTTTGGGTCCCACATGTGAGGGCCAGTGACACTATCCTCAAAAAAAAAAAAAAAGTGTTGGGAAAACATTTCTAACACAAAAACAGAAGATATTAAGTGAAAAATAGAGATTTAATAGTTATAGAGTCACATGGTCAGAATTATTTTATTCTTTCAGAGTTTGATGTTTAAAAGCTAACAGATAAGACCCAGTCTGGAAGAAGAGGGAAGAGGAGTTGGGAAGGAGGAATGGAAGTATGAGATACAGAGATGCCACAGCTGAGGGGAGCTGGGTACCAAGGCTGCCTTTTTGAGGTGACTCAGAAAGCTGGAAGCGGCTGTCCTTTCCAGGCCTGAGGGGTTCCTTGAGAGGTTCCAAACAGGCATCTGGAATCTGGAACAAGACAGACAGCTATAGATTATATATTACCCCATCCTGACTTGCAACCGGGAGCATTCTATGTCAGTGATACAAGAGGACCCAGTTCTTAGTTTACCGTGATCTAAAAGACTACTAAGAGCAAGCTTATGCTTAGACCAGTGCGAATCCAAAAGACATGGAAAGAACTTAATATATATTCTTCAGTGGGCTTCATTTTCTGAAGGGCCATGGAATTAAACGATCACATAGTCTCATAATCAGAATTTTGATGGTCTCTAGAGACATATCTTCCTATTGTTTCTTTTTTGAAACAAACTCACTCACTCACTACCTGCTTAAGTTTACCTTCCAGTCTCTTACCAGAAGGGTCCAGATTTGTTACTTTTTCTAGCCCAGCACTTACATGGCAATATATAGTTACTTAAGTGATATGTCTGCTTCCCTCTTTTGTTAACAAATCTGTGAACCAGTATTCCTTCATTTTCAACTTTGGTGAGAAAAAAAAATCTACAATCCCCCCAATCTCCTAAGAATCTTTCTGTACACATATTTTAGCACACATACTTCAACTTCTGTTCTGGTCTCTCAGACAATGTGGTCAGTTTCCTGTTGACTTGATTTGTCTCATGCACGTGCCATGAGCTCTTATGACTAATGTACACCAGCTTCTGAAGAGGACCTAAGTAACCTACCTGTAATTCTAGTTCTTTTGTAATAGACTCACATCTGGTTTCTCTTCCTGGTCTAGTTGAGGCCGGTGACATGGAGGTCATTTTTCTATCCCCTTCCTCACCGGGATAGAGGGCTGTGTTAGCTGCCCAGCCTTGCACTGCACTTTTGTGTCAGAAACAAAAGAAAGGTGATATTCAAACGGTTTCTGGGGAAGCATAATAAATAGTTTTCACTTATTACAGCTTTTATAGTCCAATTCTCCAAGGTGCATAAAACCAGCACATTGAGGTAGGGCAAATGAGTCTAAGCGTCAGATCTCAGCTTTCTCATCTCAGAGTACACCCCGGAGAATACCTGAACCCCTGTGTAAGCCAACACCACGGTTAAAAATACCTCTCTGCTCTGGCTGAGGGAGAACAGGGCTCCACCCTGGAGAAGGGCTTTAAGGCCACAGACATACCTGCGTGGCCAGGGCATCCTGCTGCTGAAAAGCTGCCCAAATACCAGCGTAGCCCCCCACCCACTTCCCCAGAACCACGAAGGGGACAGCCTTGAGCTGTCATCGTAATTTCAGAGGAGTTGGGAAAGGCTTTCTTTCTTGATAACCAGCCACCTGAAATTCTATGTTGGCAACTGCCTTTAGTTGAAGATATGTGATCAATTGCAAGTCTTCCCCAAAAGAATAACATTGTAGATCAATGTATTAAACAAACAAAAAACTAACCTGTGGTTTTTGAAAAAGTCATTATTTGCACATGGAAAAAAAAATATTTAAATAGTACAAAAGGTTATATATTAAAATTTGTCTTCCTCCCTCCCCATACCCTCATTGCCCCCACCCATGCTGCCAGTAGTAATCTTGTCAGGCTCTTATACAATATATCCTCCCAGAGATATCCCATACATAGTCAGGCATATGTTGTGGCTCCTTGCTCCCCCTTCCCCCAAATTTTGTTTTTTCTTTCTTGCTGTTGTTTTGTATGGATTGATTTACACTGAGGGTAACTTAACACATAGCTCACCCTTTCCCAGCCTCTGCCCAGTGTTCCCTGATCATCATAACAGAGGGCAGAACTGACCGTTCAAGGATGGTCCAGAGGCTCCACATTTCCTTGAACAGAAGAAATGGCCGAGATCACTTAAGGTGGCTTGTTTGAGTAAGACCCATGCTCATAGAACAAATTATGGTATTCTATAAAACATGGTAAAATATTTAGAATTTGGGGTACATTAAAGTTTGAAACTAGAAGCTCTTATGAAATTTGAGAACAAGGTAGAATATCAAATGTTCAACCTTCTTCTGCCTGGATTTGTTGTTTCTACTCTTAATTTGTCACTCATTGGGGCAGGGCTGAGGTACACACCAGACAGATCAGGTGGGGAGTAAACAGTTTGGACTGGGACCAGAATCTCAGTGGGGTCAGGGTAAGCTGTCAGTCAACAAATGGAAAGAGACCCATTTCCCAAGAGAAAACAGGTGTATTTCCCATAGAAGGTTTAAATATTCTGATTTCTTGTATGTCAGTTTCTTCCAAGACCTATTGGACCACATGTTTGTGATGTATGAGATCCTAAAGATAGAATTATAAGGAGACTCCCATCCATATGATGAATAAGTGAGTAGGTTTTGTGTTTCATGAGATTAAGATATATGTGGTCCAATTGAGCAATACCAATTGATACATGTGTGATACTTTATGTAATGTATGTCATTGTCATTTATGTCATTCAGCTTTGAACACTTTATCCTTTTTATAAAATGTACTTACAATTCCGTCACGTTACAAATGTTTAACCTGAACCTAATTTTTAGCTCTGACTTCAAGGTGACAGGAAATTCAAGGGATAGAGAAACAAGCTAAACCACATCTGGAAGTAGCCATCAGACACACCCAAGTGGCAGGCATTCTATAGGTCACCTGACCCCGTGTCTCCAAGGAGTCAATAGCATGAAAAAAAGAGACTGTTGTAGAATAAAAGATGATAGGGACACACACACACAAAAGATGCAATGTATGGTCCTTTTATTGGACCCTAGCGTAGACAAACCAACTATAAAGAACATTTTAAAGGACAATTTGGGAAATTTGAATTTTAACTGGGAATGATACATTAAGAAATATAATTCTATAATTTAAATTGGTTAAATGTGAAATGTTATTTTGACTATTAAGAAAAAACAACACAAAATGTTCTTATTTTATTTTATTTTATTTTTTTAGGGCAGCGTCACTGGCCCTCACATGTGGGACCGAACCGGGGCCGCTGGCTTCTTAAGCCAGCGCTTAACTACTGCGCCACTCAGCCGGCCCTAAAATGTTCTTATTTTAAATAGACATACACTGAAGCCAAAAAACAAACAGTCCCCCCACCCCCATACCCCCTAACTCTGAGTTCTTAAAATGAAGGTTACCAGATCAGGGTAGGGTAATAGGGCTGTTACATTTTCATTTTCATTCTGGTTAAAAGAAAATGTCATCATGGACAACTGGGGGTGTGGTGTGGGGGGAGGAAATTACAGCAACTCAAAAGGTTCTCAGCAAGCCCTGGCTGTCCTTCTTTAGTTGTCTCTGTGGCTATTGAGTTCTTGTAATACATTGTGTACCCTCAGCCAAGCAGGCCATGTGTTATGTAAAGCAGTGGGTTCTTGCATCACAGTTCAAGCCCTCTTACCCACATCCTGTCACATTCAGCTGCAGATGTAGCAAGAAGCTCCAAAGCAGCACAAAAGGCCTGTCCCCAGGACTGCAACCTGTGCTCTGGGCGTAGGTATATTGTGGGTCAAAGTGAACTGCAAGCATTTGGATTGGGAGGGAAGGCAGGTGCCAGTCACGTGGGACTTCAGTGTCCCCTCAATCGTACAGAATCATGCCTATACCTGTACATTGAAAGGAGTCCTTTCTCAGGAGGACCATTGAGAAGAACCACCTATGATCTGTGCCCTTCAGGTGCCTGGGCTGGCTGGTTTGGACAAGACCTTAAGAATCCCTCAGAGGCCCCAAGCTGGGCCTGGACCAGAAACTCAAGAACAGCTCCTGTTGGAACTGACTCTTTAAACTCATCCCCTGTCAGTCTTAACATTTCTCAGATCTAGGCACCAGGGATCCCTGCTGCTTCTGGCTGATTGTGCAGCCATGTCCTTCCACACATCCGTCCAACCTGCTGCTTTGCTGAATGGGTGGGGTGGGGTGGGGGGGTTGGTTGTTTCAGGATGCCAGGCAGTGAGTGTTAACTGAGTATTTTAATACTGGTGGGGAGCTCTGTGAGCTGGCACCACAACGCCCATCTGTCCATTAGCAAAAGGCTATGGATTAGGAGTGGTAGAAAGGATATCTTTAAATAGATTTCTTTTTTTGTTTGTTTGGTTTCAGGCCTAGAGATTGAGGTCACTCTGGGAGAAGCCTCAGGAGTAGCAGGAAACTCTGGTCAGAAGCGTTGGGTTTTACGTTTCATGACCATGACCCTCACACGTCAACAGGAGAAAGAAAAGGCGAATCGGGTGAGGATGTGAGATGAGGAACGAAAGTTTTCAGTCTAGGAAAATCAGGATATGAAACATGATTAGAATACATGTTTTGTGTGTCTTAAGCATTGAGGGAACAGCTCGGCTTCACCAGGCAGGCCTGGGTGCTCACTGCTGGAAATCCACCCAGATCCCTGTCACCTTTGAGCCCACTCCTTCACAGATAAAAGGCAGGAGCTCAGAACGGGTGTAAGCTCTGTGGAAGGGGTTAAGGGCAGGTTGGACTCAGCCGAAGTTCGGCTTGAAGTCCTAGCTGTGGCCCTTGCTGGCTGTGGCATTTCAGACAAGTCTCCTCTGGGGCTCAGCGACTACTCAAGTTAGCGAGGGAACCAGGGGTTAGAGTTCGATGAGAGCTGTCCTGGGATGTGAGAGAGAAGACACAGAATTGAGTGGAGTTCCTTTCTTCCAGGCCCACAATTCTAAAACCACCCAAAAAATTGGGTAATAGTCTTATTTAAAACGTGTTACAATTTCTATACTATTCATGATTTATTGTTTCTTTGTCATTCATTCTTTGAAACTCTCTAAAAAAAATTGCAAGTTGCCTTTTGTGATTCTTTAACAGTGGCATTAACACCTCACGGAGGTGGTGCCTATGGCTCCTTCCAGACACCCCAAGCTGGGAGTCGGGCAGGGTGGGGATAGGGTGGAGTAGATAATTTTGCTTCCAAGCTTTATGTCACTGTTTACAAGTTCTTTCCTCCATGCCTCATCACCTAAGTGCCCATAAAAGTAGCATCACCTTGTAGTGACTGTACATGGAATAATGACATTGTCATCTTCAGTTCCTGTGTCACGGGAGTCTGTTTTACCTGTTACAGTGTTGAATCACAACTCGCTTTTATTTCAGGGTTTTTCTGATGAGAAACTGGTTAAGTGCTACCACCTACTGGTCAAAGTATATATAACTGAGAAGCCGTGGCACAGAAAAGACGAAACCAGATTTCCAAGACAACGTGCTATGTGTTATAGTCACTGGGTGGCTTCTTTTCATTTTATTCTGTGAGTAACCTATAAAGCAAAGAAGGGATCTAC
The DNA here is from genome assembly GCA_033961575.1 of Aselliscus stoliczkanus. Classification (NCBI taxonomy): domain Eukaryota; kingdom Metazoa; phylum Chordata; class Mammalia; order Chiroptera; family Hipposideridae; genus Aselliscus; species Aselliscus stoliczkanus. The sequence continues at coordinate 104,903,424 of CM066732.1, forward strand.
AACTGTACTTCAGAGAAAAACGAATCTGGACATCATTGTTTAAATCAAAGATTTTTAAACTTTTTATGTTGAAATAATTTTAGACTGAAAGAAAACTGTACAAATAATACAGGGAGTTCTGTTTACCCTTTACCCAGCCTCCCTAATAGTAACCCCTTATTTAACCATAGTGCAATTATTGAAACCACCAGGAATCTAACACTAATACAATACAATACAAAGCTTCTGGTTGGAGATTCCTCCTACTCTACAGACTTAATTTGAATTTTGACTATTTGCCAATAGTCCTTTTTCAAATATTCTTTTTTTAAAATCCACCTTTTTCTTATCTAGAATCCAACCCAGGAGCTCACATTGTCATGTCTCTCTAGTCTTCCAATGGTGACAGTTCCTCAGTCTTTCTTGACTCTTGAAGAGTACTGGTCAATTATTTTGCATAATGTCCTTCAGTGTGTCTGACACTTTTCCAGGATTACATTGAAGAATTACATTTTTGACAGTGTATCATATCAGGAAATACATGGTGTTGATATGTCTTATTTATAGACAGTGATGCTTCGATCTCTTCGTTAAGGAGGTATCTGTCAGGTGGCTCTGCTGTATGTGAAGTTGTATTCTCCCCTTTGTCATTAGTAAGTATCTTGTGGGGGGATACTTTGAGATTTTACCGTACTGATTTCTCATCATACTTTTAGCTACTGGGTGTAGCATTCATTCATCAGTGATTCTTGCCTGCAGCAATTATTATTGTGGTGTTTGCCAAGTGGTGATTACCTAAGTTGGAATTCTACTGTAAGAAAGAGTTATCCCTCTCCTCAGCCCCCATTTATTTATTTATTGATTCAGTTATATATTTATATTAGCATGAACTCATGAATATTTATTTTATTCTATGGGACAGGACCCATCAGCCCCAAGTCAAGTCGTTGTTTTCAGTCTAGTTGTGGAAGGTGCAGCTCACTGGCCCATGTGGGAATCGAACAGGCAACCTTGATGTTATGAGCCCATGCTCTAACCACGTGAGCCAACTGGCCGCTCCTCATTATTTATTTTGTTGTTCAAATTGCCCAAACTTAGGCCTTTGGGAGCTTTTGTAAGTCTGCTCCTGCACCCTTCAACATGTCTCATCATTTTTTCAAATAGCAGCCTTATTAAAATATAATTGACATACCATAAAATTCATTCCTTTAAAGTTTACAATTCAGTGTTTTTTGGTATTGTCACAAGATTGTATAACCAATACCACTGTCTAATTGTAGAACATTTTATATATATATATATATATATATATATTTTTTGAGGGCAGTGTCACTGGCCCTCATATGTGGGACCAAACCGGGGCCGCTGGCTTCCAAGGCCAGAGCTTAACCACCGCGCCACTCGGCCGGCCATTAATTGTAGAACATTTTAATCATGCCCCAAAGAAACCCCATACCCATTAGCAGTCACTCCCCATTTCTCCTTTCCCTCAGCCTCTAAAAAGCACGAATTTATTTTCTTTTTCCATGGACTTATTCTGGACATTTCATATGAACAGAATCATACAATATGTGTGTGCCCTTTTGTGTCTGGCTTCTTTTACTTGTAATTTTTTAAGGTTCATTCTTGTTGTAGCATGTATCAGTTCGTTGTATAGCTCACGAATAGTCCATTATATGGACATAGCACATTTATTCATCCATTTATCTAGTTCGTGAAAATTTGGTTTAGTTCCAGTTTTTGGCTATTATATAACCACTGTAGCTATGAACATTTGTGAACAGGTTTTGTGTGAACATAGGTTTTTTGGTTATATACCCACAAATAGGATTGCTGGATCTAACAGTAACTCCATGACTAAGTTTTTGAGGAACAGCCAGATTGTTTTCTAAAGCAGCTGCACCTTTTAACATTCCCACCAGCGATGTTTGAGGGTTCCAATTTCTCTACATCCTTGCCAATGCTTGTTATTGTCTGTTTTACTATAACCATCCCAGTGAGTATGAGTAGTATTTTCTTGTGGTTTTGATTTGCATTTCCCTAATGACTAATGATGCTGAGCAACTTTTCAAGTGCTTCTCTGCCATTTGTGTATTTTATGTTGATTTACTTAGATTGCTGATGTGTTGCAATTTTCAGTGTACAAGTCTTACACTTCTTTTGGTTAAATTTATTCCTAAGGATTTTATTCTTTTAGATGCTTATGTAAATGGAATTGTTTTCTTAATTTCATTTTCAGAATGTTCATTGCTAGTGTACAGAAATAGAATTGATTTTTGTATAATAATCTTGTGTCCTGAAACCTTGCTGAATTTATTGGTTTTTTTGCAGATCCTGTAGGATTTTCTATAAACAAGATGATGTCATCTGTGAATAGTGATAGTTTCACTTCTTCCTTTCCAGTTTGAATAACTGTTTTATTCCTTTCTCTTGCCTATTTGCCTTGGACAGAACCTCCAGGACAGTTTTGAATAGAAGTGGTGATCCTGGACTTATCCCTGATCTTAGCAGGAAAGCGTTTGGTCTTTGGCCATTAAGTATGATAGTAGCTGTGAATTTTTCACAGATGTGTTTAATCAAGTTGAGGAAGTTCTCTTCTATTTCTAGTTTGTTGAGAGTTTTTGTCAAACAAAAGCATTGAATTTTGTCAAATGCTTTTTCTCCATCTATTAAGATGATCATGTGCATTTTGTTCCCTATTGTATTAATATGGTATATTACATTAATTTATATTCAGTTGTTAAACCATTCTTTTTTTTTTTTTTTTTAGCTGAGCCATCCTGCCACCTGTTGGCAGCTCAATGGCAACTCAGCTCGGGCTGGCCTCGAACAGCTGTTGCTCAGAGCTCAGCTTGCACTCTTGAGTGAGCTCTTAACCAACTGAGCCACTCGGCCGGCCCTGTTAAACCATTCTTGCATTCTTAGGATAACAGTGGATTATTTCAGGCAAGGAAAACTTCCCTAAGGGAAAGGCAGTAGGCTTTATCAGGCAGATTACCTTACTAGGGCTGACCAGGAAATTTCAGAATGACTGGGTTTAAATTCCACTCCTAGAAAAGGCTAAAACTGCAGTTAGGTTAGGGATTAAGTCTTAGTGGGATTTAGCAAAAGTGACTCCATTTTGTCTGCTGTTTCTTTTGAACAGCACATACTCTGTGAGATTATTCCCACCAAATATTTGACTATCACCATGGTCTCCTCTTACTTAGATTTTATGATTGCACCATTGATTGTACATGGCTCCATCTAAGGTGAAACTGACCTAGGGACAGTTCCAGAGTGGAAATGTCTATGATATTTTCAATGCGTGAATTTAGAAAAGCGGATATGAAATCCTCCTCTCTGGTCACAATTCATTGTACCCCATCCAGGCCCTCAGGACCTTTCCATTTTCCCCTGTGGAGAAACGGACTTGGCATGACATGTTGAAGTTATGAGTTGAAAAAAAAGTCTATGAGTTCTAAAGATTGTTACCACAGCATGGTTGGCCGCCATGCTGAGAGGGCACCTGGACCTCTGCTATGTGCTTTCATCCTTAGGGCAGCGGGAATGGCAGAGTAAGGCTCTCCAAAAAACTACTCCTCCATAAAAGCCATGACAATACTGGCAAATCATCAAAACCAAGTTTTTCAGAACTCTGGAATTAACCAAAGACTTCCAACAATCTGAGGAACATTTATTTAAGAAGAATAGCTGAATCTTTGTAAGAACAACTAGCTTTGTGTTATTTTAACTTGTGCTATTCCCATCTGCTTCCCCTTCCTGGTTCTGCAGTAGCCTTGAAAACTAACAGTCCTCTAATCAGAATGAAAACCAATAACCCAGCAGTCACTGGAGGGGCAGTAGGATTGAAGCTCTCTCAAAACACCGTTCTCAGAGAATTATCATTATTTGACCTGTCTGGAAGTTCCCTGGAAATCGCCAGGAACAAGCCTTTTTTTTTTTTTTTTAATTTATTTATTTTTATTTGACCTAACTCCAGCTTGCTCAATTCCAAAAACCTTCTCCCTGGGGGATTTGTCAAAAACAATCAGGAACGATTGCTTAACACTTAGCTATGTGAGGCAGTGGCAACAGTGGGGCTAAAGAGTAAACTGACCAGGGCCTGCCAAGTGGTGCATTGGTTAAGATTTGGCTTGGGGGCCGGCTGAGTGGCACGTTGGTTAAGAACTGGCTTGGGACGCCAGGGGCTCCAGTTCGGATCCCACATATGAGGGACAGCGACTCTGCCCTCTAGAGCTAAGAAGGTGAACAACAGCTCCACTTGGAGCTGGGCTGCTGTGAGTCCCTGGGACGGCATAGCTGCAGCTCCTGCTGCAGTGGGTTGCCGTAGGCTACAGTGAGTGGCTGGCAGCCGGTGTGAGCTGTTGGCAGTCGGTGTGAGCTGCCAAGAGCCACTGTAAGCAGCCGTCCAGAGGTTGGCAACGAATCTGCCTCACCTGAGAAGAGCACAATGATGATACCAACATGGGCTTGAGCAGTGTCCTCCACAACTAGACTGAAGAACAAAAAGGACAGTAACGTGTCTGTTCCCCTTCCCCGGTTCCCCAACACTGTTCCCCTTTCCCAATTCCCCAATAAAATCTTAAAAAAAAAAAAAAAAAGTTGGCTTGGGACGCCAGCTCTGAGCAGCAGGGCCGCTGGTTCGGATCCCACATGGACCAGTGATGCTGGGCCTTCTACAGCTAAGATGGTGAACAACAGTTCAACCTGGAGCTGGGCTGCTGTGAGTAGCCAGCGACAGCGTAGGCTGCAGTGGGGCTGTTGTGAGCTACCATGAGTGGCTGGCAGCCAGCGTGAGTGTCCAGGAGCCGGCAAGAGCTTTATGAGCTGATGTGAGCGCCAGTGAGCAGCCATCCAATGGCGGGTGACCGAGCTGCCTTCGCTGGGAAGAGCGCAATGATAATACCAACATGGGCCAACGAAGCGACGTCCTCCACAACTAGACTGAAGAACAAAAGGACAGCAACCTGTCTGTTCCCCTCCCCCAATTCCCCAATAAAATCTTTAAAAAAAAAAAAAAAAGAATAAACTGACCAAAAATCTTAAAAAGAAAAAGAAAAGCTGGGGAATGAGCTAACCGTAAAGGACTTTGAAAAGCTCTGACATTTCTGGGAATTGAAACACCTTATCCACCTGTGTGGGATAATCTCCTTTACTTAGTGTCAACCATGAACAATAATCCCATCCACAAAATACCTCCACAACAACACGTAGATTAGTGTTTGATTGAATAACTGGGGACTAGAGACTAGCCAAGTTGACACATAAACCTGACCATCACAAGAGGGAACAGAACTCTACAGGAGCAAAGTTTTTATGTACTATAGAAATCAAGTTGGTATTAATCATCCTTGGGGAAGAGCTTGGTGTGCCTCCCACCATCCCACTGGTAGGCCCAAGATACACAGCTAGCAACCAGCTCAACAGGAATTTCAAAGCTAGTTTCCCTCTTCCCTAAACCAGGCCTCATGATCAATCACTACACTCTATTAAAATAGAAGAGGATACCAATTTCCCTGTCTTCCCCTGACTCCTGAGATAGACAGACAGACAGACATTCCCCCCCAACAACCCTGCTATACACACATTATTTTATTGGAGAGGACTTTTAAAGGTCATCTCTCTAATAATAATTTTATTACTTCTAAGAGTCAATAATGTTAATATAAATGGCTAACATCTACAAATAGAATGTTCTACTTCCATTTTAAAACATCCTCCTGTTCCACTAGAGAAGACCTCCTTCTTTCCTTCTTCCTCTTAGTTAATCTTTCTTTAAAACTTGGCCCTGGCTTTAGTTCTCAAGCATGTTTTCCTCTCAGCTTCACCCTTCCTCCAAAGAAAATCCACGAGCTAATCACTGAGGATCACAAAGAGAATAAAAACAAAAGAAGGCAAGTATTGTCTAAATTTAAAGTGCTGGAAAATCCAACATTTTATTTACTACATTTTGGTGACTACATAAATGCTGAAACATTTTAACACTGAAAAGCATGATGGCATCATCACTTGCTTTTTTTTCTTTTTTTCTTTTTTGCTTAGCAAACACAGCAGATGATATTGCACGGCATAAAGTGAGAACAGTAGCGAAGCTTAAAAAAAAAAGAAAGAAACCTTAATGCAGTACAGGAAATACTCATAAACGAACCAGAATAATGCCTAATGCATTACACTTTTTTGTCGCTACACACAAAAATACAAAAGAAGCATTGGACAGAGAGCAAGAGAGAGAGAGACAAAATATTAGCAAACAACCATAACTGTGTACAATAATCATTTCATCTGAAATGTAGATGCAACGTAGAAACTACCACTGCTTTCTAATTGACAAAGAAAATGACAGCAACATTTGTCTTTTTATCAAAAATCTTCTAAGCCCCTCATGGTTAGGTTTTTTAATGAATTATTTAATTATGTATTTAACTTTTTTTTTTTTCCCTTTGCTAAGGAAGAAGTCCCTTTGCTCTTGGAAGATTTTCTACTCTACTGATGTTTTTTTATTTTTTTTCATTTTATTTTTATTTATTTACTTTTTACCTGATGATTGTCTTAGGCACCCTCCTTACATAATAAACCATCAAGCTAACTTGAACAGGGAAACTGAGTCACACTCAAACAATAGCTAAGGTCAAAGGGGTACTGAGAATTGAAGAGGGGGAAGGGACAGGTCTTAAATGACAGATGGACTGACTTCAAAAGGGACAAAAACACAGGGAGATATGAAGACGACTACCGAAGCAAGTGGAAGACAATGTTTTAAAGTTTATTTTGTTAAAAAATACTTGTCACTTGGTTCAGACGGCACATCTAAAAGGAGCCCACAATGATTATGTAATAAATGCAGAACATACCACAAAAAAAAAAATTGAGACTAACACAGAAACAGAAAATATGACTTTGTGAATACAATTGTTCAGCATGTCACTGCTGATGGTCAGTCGTCTCCCTCCACCAATTTCCTGGGCTTTCTATCACTCACCGCACAGCATTTGTATTAAAAACAAATAATTAGTCACTGCGTACCAACAGAGCACTGAATGATCCTGCAACTCAGAGCAGATTTATTGCCCTATTAAAATACACAACAAGTACAAAAATGTTTCTAAGAAAATGTAACATTTGACCCAAAGTCTAAGCCCTCCCTTTCCTTCCCTACCCCAAACACCCCTGCAAAAGAAAATAAGGTAAGTGTCTTGTATTGAGAGAAAAGTATTTACATCTATGGATTTATGCCATATAGTTGAAGCAACTTATTTCAGCAAAATAGTGGGCACAGGGTCTTCTGAGGATGCCATGACTCAGCTGAGAATTTTGTGTGTGCTGATCTAAAGCAGGGCCAAGTATCTGAACAACCTTGATGAAGGGGGCTTGAGGCAGGGACCATCTCTAACATGTGGAGAAGAAAACTGGTGGGAAGACAAAGAGTGAAAAGACACCAACTCAGATAGGCCTGGGGTACATTCACCAGCGGACTCTAACATTTGAGAAGAATTCCTCCAATTATGGTGGTCAGGAGTATGGGCAGGGTGGGTGGAATTGTGGGGAGCAGATTCCAAGAAACAGATGTAGGGAGGAATATGTAACTGTGAAAATTTTTCCTTAAACTCGATTGATAAGTGGGGCTGAGCAATCATGTTTTGCTTCTTCCTTGGGTTGGCCAGATGGGCAGGTGCCTGGTCAGTCTTAACTTTCTCTGGAAAGGCATGAAGCCATTATACTCTCCTCTGGCTCTGCAAAAGGAACTGTGTCTCCATACCCTGCCTCCTACCTTGAAGCAATTCAAAAGCTTGGTGAAAATTCAGAGGTTTTCCAAATTCAAGTTAGCTAGTCTCTTTGAATTTTTACACTCTTTACTTCTCATACCTTGCGAATGGCAAAAAAAAAAAAAAAAAAAAAAAAAAAAAAGTAGCAAAGTATCTCACAAATGCCGGTGCTTTGGAACATTAAACAAGTCTTAAATTCTTTGGAATTTCAGGTCTAACCTGCAAAGTAATCCTTTCTTTAAAAAAAAAAAAAAAAAAGAGGAAGAAAGAAAAAAATTAATAAATTAAAGGAAGAACATGAATAATGCCTTTCTTCTTTCTAAGTGATAAAAGGGACTACTTTGAAACACTTATTTTGGCATGTACAAGTTTTTTTGAGGGGGGAACCTGGCAGTGTTCACAACACACATTGAAGTGCCTGCTAAGAAAAAGCTAAAAATACACCCTGCAGTTAAGAGAAGCTCTTGCCTTCAGCTAATCTTAGCATCAAGAACAAAAAGATTGTAACATAAAGCTTTGGCCATTTCGATTCTACTATATACATTTTAAAAACTACACATAAATTAAAGCAGTGATTAAATAAGCTCATATAAAATGTAATTAAATTAAAAAAATCACAGCACATTATAGAGAAAAATAGGAACCAGTTTCACAAGAAAGAGATTATGTATATATTTTTTACCCTGTGGAAACAAATTTACTACGAAACACAAAAACCTTGTAAGTAACCATCAAAATGAAAAGCATTTCTTATTCCACTCTTGCATTTTTACACAACCCTTAACCCACCTGGGGAACATTTCCAGAAATTAAGTCTTCCTTGAGCAACAGAGCAGTTCTGCCAAGAAAATAAACCCCAAACCTAAGGGGAGAGGGTGTGGACATCCCAAACATACAAACTACAAAATAAATAAGAATTATAAAGTTTCTTTTAAAAGTAACCTTAACAATTATCAAACTAGTAAGTTCTGCCTTATCACATAGACTCTCTATACAACATAATCCTAAAACTTTATTACTATGAGGTATTTGGAAGAATTGGTAAAAGTGATGCACGGCCTGCCTGGTAAAGGGACTCAGTGAAGTGGGGGGACCTTGTGAGGGAACAAGGAGGAGGAGCTTTGGTTTATCAGCAAGAAATTGGGAAAAAAAAGTCATCCTTTGGTATCAAAGAAAGTTTCATTGCATGGTTGCACGGAAAAAGCACCACGGTGAATAATTATTCCTTTTTTTTTTTTTCATTAGTGGCCTTTCTAAGAGGCTGAGGTATTCAAAGAGTATAAGGTGAGAGAGGTCAACAGCGGTTTAACACTTTGGTTCAAGCAAGGCACTCGTCCTAGGAGTTTACAAAGTTTGCAACATGTTTGCCTAGAGATTTACAAGTAGAACTAGCAGTAATAAGAGTAGTATTTCCTAATGTTGTTGTTGTATCATTATTATTAAGAATGAAGACAAGTTTACACACTGAGTGAAGAGTGAGGAGGGGCGAGGAGGTGGGAGAAGGGTTAGGACAGGGGAGGAGTTCCCTCTGCAGACGGAGGCCGTGCATGAAAATATCTTTGGTATTCTTTGGTATCATATCAATGTGATTAAAATCACCAATGGAAATCGAGTGAGGTAGCGTCTTTGGTTCACACTATAAATAGTAGATCTTTACATTTTTTTTTTTTTTTTTTTTTTTTTACACGTGGAAGTAGCTATTTCTTACCTTCTGCTTCTTTGTCCTTCCTATTTAGGAAATAGTTACCAAATGCACTGTAAAGCTAACCAAACCACAAGAGTAACCCAGAAGGCCAATGCATCTCAAAGTGGCCTCCGGTGTTTGAATGCACCCTAAACAACTAGATAGGAAAGGGAGAAGTGCTTTCTCTTTGTTTGCTAAATGCATAGTTTTCATCCTTTATGTACAAAGAAGAGAGGACTTTTTTTTTTTTTTTTTTTTTAGGAAAAATGCCTTTATAGCTCATGTGAAAATGTCCTAGGACTCTTTGGTATAGCAAAGTTTGCATTTAACCTGCAAAGATGGGTCATTTACCTGGGGTAGCAATGGTAGTGGCATGAGTCCAAAAGTAGCATAGTGCTTTTCATTTTTTTCCTGGAAAATTAATTATGCTTTTGGGGTGGGGGTGGAGGGGACAGACTGAATGACATGTTCAGTTAGAATTTCTGAATATCCCCACATATTTTCTTTGGTTTTTGGGGTCTATTTCAGTTGCATCCGGGGACTGGAGCACTCAGTTCCTGACATCCAGAATTCTTTTACCTGAACATTTACTGAAATCTGGGCTTTTGGGGTGTCCAGATGTCACACCTCCCACTCCCTCTCCTGGCCCCCCTTTCAGGAAAACTTCTGGTTGTGAGAGGACCAGAATGATTTATGGCCCAAAACAGTCTAACCTCTACTCTACAAAAAAAAAAAAAAAAAAAAAAAATCCCCCCAAAACAAAAAACCCAAAACGTTATTTGAAGTGCAGTTCTGGAATAAACAAACATGCAAATAAAACAGTGAATACCTTTTCAGGTGAATTTTTTGAAAGGATTGAGAAATGAATGGGTGAACAAATGGCACACGATCTGCTCGGTTTTGGTAGGTTAAGAAACTCGAGCCATAAATTAATGTTATAGTAAACAGAAATGGAAGCAGTTTTTCTCTACGTGCCAAGTCAGAAGCAAAACAGAATCACTCAAACAGGATGGAATAAATGTATTGCTTGTGAGAAGCAGAGTTTGTCCATTATGATTTCTAAGAAGCAGAGGTTGTGAGGATGCTTAAACAGTCAAGTAAAAAGAATTGCTCTTCAGGCTCTGATTTGTGCATCTGTTTATGAGAAAATATATCTCTAGGCCCTGAAATTGCATAATGGGTGCAAATTCAATGCTGGTATGAAAATTATCTTTGGTGTTAGCAAATAGAATCACTGGTTATTTTTCAAAAAACCATTATGGTGAGAATATTAAAAATGTAGTAATATTCTTTGAAACTGTGTCTACACAGCAACAAAATAATTGGTTGAAAATTTAAAATGCAATTAGATTAATTTGAGGGGTAATATAGTAAAAACGAAACAAAAAATTATGGTTGTCTGAATTTAACTTTTGTTTTTCCTGGGGTATTGAATTTGGTAAGATTGTGTGTAGACACAGCTTGATTCCCTGCATTTAAAATTCTCATGTTTTAAATAAATAAGGCTTTCCTCCCTCCTAAATTATAAATACATTATATAGCTGTAATCCTGGCGCTGTTTTATTCCTTGAGAGAGGGAAAAAGTTAATCAGTTTTTTCCTTTTAGTTTATGTCATTGACAAGGTTAAATTTTTAGTGAATCTTGGAGGGTGGCCATTTAAATAGTGTCTTTTAATAGCTGAATTATAATTGTGCCATATTATAAGGGAAAATTTTAAGCTGGAATTTGGGGTGAGATTAAACAAAAATAGGAAGACAAAATGTGTCAAGGCAAATAAATGCGCTCTTTCATTAAAAGGGAAGCACGTGTTGCTTTTCTCATTCTACAGCAGACATGAAGGAGACGCAGACGCGTGTTGGTTTTGCCCCGTCTCTCCAGGTGTCTGCCTCTTCTAAACCTAGATAAGATGGTGAGATTTGATTCTAAGGACTTAGGTTTTATGTCAAGATGGTCTAATTTTTTTTCTTTAGCATTTCAATGAATCTCAAGAAACAACATATTGTTGAGGTAACATTTAATTTTATATTTCTAGTTAGGTGTGCTAATTAACCAAGAGTACCCAGTTCTTTACCTATTAGTACAAAAGGCATCCACTTATATGAGTTACAATTCAATTAAATTAAGAGAAAATTGGGGGGGGAATCAAGTGATTCCCTTGGGTACTACTAGTACAACTGTATTATCTTTAAAAACAATTTTTTTTTTGCCTTGATTTCTATAGCCCTGGTTAAGTGATTTGGGAAAAGAGAAATTAAAATTTTTATATTTGGAGGTTCAGGTCTAGTGTTTATCTGTCCCTGTTAAGAGAGTGGAATCTATGTTATAAAATTTCCAGCTTAATGCAGTAGCAAGAAAGAATGTAGTACGCTTTGGAGGCTATGCTTAGTGAAATAACTAGCTTAAGACTACAGAACCCAAAGTCTTGCCTTTCACAAGAACTCGGGTTTTTTCTATGTTCCACCATTTCCTCATTGAGCCTGCCATTTTTATTGATGTCCAAGTCATAAAATATCTGAGATTAGCCATAAGATCAGTTTGACTATTTTAAATGATTAAAATATTGGATAGTTTACATTATAATAATAATGTTAGTCTGCTCACTTTATTTGTGTGTTTATAAAGTATTATTATAATAAAAAGGATTTGGTGTCAACTGCATTCAGCAAATTTGTCAAATTAATCTAAGTATAGAGTCCTTTATTCAGTGGTCTTTTACTAAAAAGCATGACTTTGAACAAATTTTCTAATTTTGTTACCTGACCTGTTAGACTTAGTTTTCTAGTTTACTAATTGGAATCCTACTTTGGAAGAATTCCCAGGTTTTCTCAGCTATGAAAAGATGCTGGAATCGCGTCTATATGTCTACTTACGTGACATTTATAGATTCCGAAAGGGAGTATGCCATCTGGGTGTATATGTATTTTGCATTGACCTCTCTGTTATGATATTAATTGCTTCCCTGAAGCTACATTCTTTCTTGCCAATTCTGAAAACTAATATTTCAAATGCTTCAAGAGTCATAAATAATAGTCATGATTCTATGTGGCATGTGTGTTACAGCTAGATCAGTTCATACGTATAACTTTACATAGTATCTTGTGTAAAAATAGCTTTGGTTATTAAAATCATTGCAATAAAATACCTGCACTATAATATTAAGTGTGTTCTTTGGTACCTAGGTGATTTTTTTTTTAATGGATGGACTCTTGTTTCATTTCTTAAAAAATATCTGAACATTCCTTAACAAACAAAGAGAATGCACTGGTTTAGGTGTCATTCAAATTTTCTTTGCTGGGTTTGAATCTGCATTTAGGTTACGGGCCTGGCAGGTTCAAACGCTAGGCTAGATGAGCGAAATCACACTCCTAATCCAATGAACTCAGACAACCCCACACTGTGTTGGTTGCACTCCGATAGCACAACCCTTCCTGAAGACCAGCCCTGCCTAAGTCCCTACCACTGGTGGTGTGTGTGTGTGTGTGTGTGTGTGTGTGTATGTGTGTACACACGCACCCACACACCCATACACAGTACTGAGACACCATACACCTTTGTGGAGCAGTGGAACAGATGAGAAAGTCCAATCTTAAAAGATGTCCACTCAGTGGCTCACGATGACTATGCTCCAAACCATGAAATAGCCAAGCACAGCGAGAATGACCATGGACGGAAGGTGTGAGATCCAGTGGTGGTTTCCTGCTCATAATTTTTCTTGCCAAGTCATCGCCCCGCTGAAGTATTATGTGTCTCCGAACAAAGTCAGAATGCAGGTGAGCTAAGTCTTTGGTTTCTTTGGACTATAAATAACACTTTTTTTTTCTTCAAATATTTCTAAGTATAAACCTGCTATCTTGAGGTCCTGGTCTTTTAAAAAACTTTTCTTTTTTTAATTTAAAGCTTTTCCACCGAGGTTTTAGTTCGTGGTTTATTCCTTCATGCTTTGGTACAAGTGCTTGATGAAGAAGATGAGTTGCCTGAATTGGAGCTGCCCTCGTCCTGCCACTTGTCCAGGCTCCTCCTTCTGGCGTTCATGAAGAAGTTGCTGACGGTGCTCAGCTCCAATCCCAGTTGCTGGGAAATGGTGATTTGCAATTCTTTGGATGGACGCTTATTTTCCTTGAATATTGCATGTAGAGTTCGACGCTGGACATCTGTGAAGACCAACCTGGGCTTTTTGGGTGTGTTGCCTCTATCCTTTCCGTGTTCTTGCTCTTTCCTTTTGCATGCTGCAAAGAAACATAGAGACTGTTAGAACCAACTGCCGGGGAGAATCAAGAGTGGAAAGGTAGAGCCGATAAAATTCGTGAACCATTCCTCACACCCGCTTTCTGTCTGCTGACTCTGATTGTAGCACCATGGTGGGCTGGGAGGGAACTGTAACAAAAGATGGAGAATCAGGAGGAGGCAGAGCTCTGTGAGTCCTCAGCATGAGTCGTAGCTTGGACAACTATCTGCATTTTGTCTGAGGCAAAGCAACTGTAAACCCCCCAGGGCCTCAGAGTCCTCATCTGCAGAATATAAGGTTCTGGCTAAACAAACTTATTGTCTGAATTTTTATATCACCATCTGCAAAATGGATAGAAGAATACCTACCTGACTGGGTTGTGGTAAGGATATATGGAATAGTATGTGTAAACGTTTATGTTAACTGAAGTGCAAAGTGGGATCCCCTAGAAGAGGTTGCAGTCCTCAACGGGTTACAGTCTGCTGCTGGTAGACACTAAGAGCCTAATCAAGAGTCCACAAACCAAATCAAATGAAATTGCATTGGTTTCCCTTCGGATATTCTTTGTTTTCTAGGAAACATTGTGTGTAAGAAAACTGTATGTAATGTCCTACCTTGCCCATCCAACAGCCTGCCACTGATTCTTTAGTGGACCCAGGACTTGTGCAGATGTGGATGTGAAGGCTGCTTCCTCACCATCAGGGCTAACCCTGTCATGTTAGGCATGTTCACCTTTGGGGTGTCTCTGTGCCTCCTTTTTCTCTTCGTGAAAGACTTGCTCATGGAGTTGCCCTCTGCCCTTACCCCATCTCTCACTGAGAAGGCCCCTTCCTTGCTCGTGCCTCTTGGCCCTGTATCATGAAGCTGTTTCTTGGTTGCTAAAGCTATTCTGCCGCATCATCCCAAAGCAGCCCGCCCTCAGGGTTTGGTGCTGGGTCAGAGTCTTTCCTTGTCTTAGATCCCATTCTTCTCTTTCTAGGATAATGGGTCTCACTAGCTTCCATCTGCCAAAGAGGCACTAAGGGCTACATTGCCGACAACATCCTCCCCCCACTCTCCATTTCCACCATCCATCAAGCCCTACAGCCATCCCCAAATAACCGTACAACCCAAGTAAAAACAGTGCTCTGGTTATGCTAATGCCATGTTAAGACCAGGCTGCTATGCCCTGATTCCAATCAGCTTGCTGCTGCCTCTCAGCCCCGCTACCTGGGCATCCTGGAGCAGCCACTGCTGTCTTCATATCTGGCTGGCTATTTTCTGACATGAGCTCCAATCACACTGAGGCAAATGGGGTGTGTTCCTGGGGGAGGTAGGGACAGTTGTTCTTTCTTATCTCCTCAAGCCTTCAGTAGGCTGCCCATCCCATTGCTGTCTCCTGCTGTACCTCCTGCCTCTTTGTATTCCAGGCTCTCAACTCCTTACAAGATGGTTCCCCAGAACTGGCTAGATGCAGCCTCTATGCTCTCCCCTGGTAGCCCCCTGCCTGACCCTACCTTTCATTCCTAACTGCTCCAGATCCTGGATTTCAGAGCTCTCCTAAGGCCCGAAGCGCCCATTAGCACAAATTAGCTCAGCAATCAGATCAGCTGAAGAGCTAATGGATGAAGGCTGAATAAGCCTGCAGTCTTTGGAGTCCACTCTAGGGGTCTCCAGGTTTTTTTTAAACCATGTGCTACTTAGTAAAAAATGTTTTGAGTGTACACTCTCTAATACTATTTATTTATAAATTACATACATGTATGACTATATTATGCACATTAAGAAGCATATGCAAAACAGAATTTTTTAAAGGGGTAAAATAAAAATAAATATACATGGAAATTCTGTTCTACAGATGCATCTTGCCCAGGCCCGAGAGTACATTCACCTCACTCAAGGAACCACTGGTTTAATCATTAGGAAATATAAGGGTAAAAATTTCAGAATGCTATGCTGTACACCTGAAATTAATATAAAATAATATTGAATGTCAACTGTAATTGAAAATTTAAAAGTGAGGGGAAGGTGAAGGGGACTAAAAGGGTGTAATTTCCAGGTACAAAGCAAATAAGTCATATGTGATGTACAGCATGGGGAATACGATCAATAATATTGTGATAGTATGGTATAGTGTCAGATGGTTGCTGGACTTATCATGGTGATCATTTCTTTAGGTATATCAATGTTGCATAACTATGGTGTACCCCTGAAGCTAATACTATTGTATGTTATCTATATTTCAATACAAATATTTAAAAAAGAATTTCAGAATGGACATGAGGGGAGACCTCAGTCATAAAAGAGATTTTTAGGCAAGTCAGGCCATACCTTTGATAACACATACTACAGGTCACTCACTGGCTACGTCCCTTGCCCAACGTGAGGGGGTGGCATCAACGTAATGAGAAGTATTTATTAAATGCCTAATTCCCTCAGAACATCGAGCTATATATACTAAACCAGCTGAGAGTCCCCAGATAGAATCCCTCCCCACAAGGACTTACAGCCCTCACTGGGTAAGTAGATTAAGTCCCTGAAAAAAGAGCTGACTAGACTGAAATCAACTCTAGTCAGTTTGAGTCAGCCCACGTAGACACAGCTTTATACAATATCAATACACATGGCCAACTGATTCATTCATTCCCATTCAAAAATGAATACAGCACAGACATAAGGAGGTCAGTAAGCAAATTACTGCAAGGGTATAAAAAATGTATAAAGACATTATCTCTGCTTGAGGAGCTTAAGGAAGTTACTGCAGAGAAGGGGATGCTTACACTGGGCCTTAAAGGATGAACGGGACTTTTCTAGTGACAGAAGTGGGACACACTTACATTCAGCAGGGGGAACAGCACTCATGAAAGGTTGGTATTTGTACATTGGTATCAGTGGGGTAAGAGTGCGTGCAAGGAAGAAAGCTGTGGGAGACAATATTTCAGAATTGAATGTTTTTGTAGACAAGAAGGAGTTATTGAAAGGTTCTGAGTAAGAGTGTAGTGTGTTTTTTTTTTTTTTGAGGGCAGTATCACTGGCCCTCATATGTGGGACCGAACCGGGGCCGCTGGCTTCCTAGGCCAGCGCTTAACCACCGCGCCACTCGGCCGGCCCTAGAGTGTAGTGTGATTAAACCCCTCTAGGTGTGTTGTGGGGGATGAATTGGAAAGCAGCAAGGTTACAGATAAGGATGTTGTGATCCCCTGATCCCCTCAGGACTAAGGCATTGAGAGCCTGCTGGCTCTCAGCTGAGGTCCATTCTGGGAACTGCCCTTGGCCAAAGGTTATACCACCCAGGTGTGGGGTGGGGGATACCCACAACCAGTGAGGGGTTGCGGGGAATAGGGGTTGGTATGGAGGGTGGAGGTTGAAAAGAGTGAAAATGTGTTGGTTTAAGATTCTCAAACCCCCAACCCCTTGCATCAAGTTGGGACAACTCCGAAGGGTCATCCAGTTCCAGGACACTTGGTAGGGTTGGCTGAGGCCATTCTTGCAATAACATTGAAGTTCAACGTCTCCCTCTGTTTGGTCTTACCTCCTCCACAGCCTCCATAGGGGTTACCCCCCCCCATAGCTTTCTCTAATAACCTTCCTGCATGCAAGTTGCAGAAACCCAGAGTCTGTGTCCCAGAAATCCTGACCTAAAATAGAAGCCATTAGAAAACCACTGTAGTGAGGACCCCAAACTAGACAATGGCAGTTGAGGATGGAAGAAAATGATGGCGGGGATGAAGGGAGGTGGAGTTCAAGAGCTTCTTGGAAGGTAGAATCGAGAGGACTTAATAACCACCTTAATAACAACATGGCTGGGAGGGTGGAACTTGGACCATCGTCCAGGCTTCTGGTTGGATGGGAACAATGGGGCCGTTAGAAATGCAGATGGAGAAATGACTTTTATGAGGGCAGTCAGCACTTCCATGTGAAACAAACTGCATTTGAAGTGCTTGCCGGACGTCCTGTTAAAGGTCCCCAGTATGTGGTCATCCAGCAGACCGCAGGATACACGGGGTCTGGGTTGGGAATACAGACTGGGAAGTCTTTAGGGCTCTATGGTCAATTACACAGAACGCATACCTATGGAATAGTAAATAACTGGGCACTGGGTACAGACTCAACTTACTTATCATTCAAAGGGCAGAGGAAAGAGAAATCACAAAAAGACATCCACTTTCTACCTAACCAGGAGGTATGTTTGAATGACCCCAGTCTGGTTCTCAGCATTTGGCAGGACTGAGTGGGCTGAAGCTACTCCTGAGCCAGCATTTCCCAAATGGCATCAGAGGAACGAATCTGTCTGAAACAGGAGTTCCTTGAAAAGATGGTTTGCAGGTCAAATGCATTTAGAAAAACCTACTATATAGAGCCTCTTCCTCAAAATTCATAATGTGTATTAGTGTCTGTAATTCTGTTTCCCAAATTTACCTAACCCCAGAACCCTGTTTTGGTGGGGATTGTCTATTAATGTCTCATACAATACTGATGCTGGGAAATGCAGTTTGGAAGCTCCTGCCCCGAGCTCTCAAGCATTGGTTCAATGTCACAATGTCAGAACCTGGCAAGTGAGATTCTCCCAGGCCAGAGGGCCTGGCAGACTTGTTCTATATTCCAGGGTGTACTGGCATAGTGCCTGGCTATAAGGGGAGATCGGTACTCATGTGGGTACCAGAGGGGGTGCCTGTGACTAAATGCATGTGCTATATCCGGAAAGAACTCTGTGCAGAAGTTGGAGTTGCTGAATAAGAAAGCAGAGATATCAGTAGAATTGAGAGTGGACTTAAGCTTGTTGAGGGTCACTGGGTGATCTCACCAAGGAAGCTAGGAGGAACAACCCACAGGAATAAAATCATACTTCTAGAAACTTGGACAGAACTAGAGTTGTCAGACTGTGAAGACAACACAAATGAGAGCAATGCTTTGGAATTGCCATGGAATTCATTTCAGGGTACAGATTACCTGTGATAAGGTGGGAAACCACCAATTGGGGGTTATGAGAGTCCACACAGTGTGTGAGGTAGAGAGAGAGAGAGTAAGGGCACGAGCAGGGCATGACAAGAGCTACTGCTGCTTAGGGAATAGCAATACATGTGTCTTATGTGAAAGTTATACTTTCTGTGTGGGTATACGGGTTCCATGAAAAATATCACAGAGCTGGATTCAAGGGAAGCGGATTTCTATTGCTTGTGACAGGTAGGGCTGACGAGGAAGATGACCCGCCACGAGTCACCTCCATGAACGTCGGCCAGCAGGTGTATTTGCAGGGTACAGTGGTAAAGTGGAGTGGAGGCTGCCTCATACAGGTGACAGTGGTCTTCTCCAGGGTGAGGTCACTCACAGCGAGTCCTATGTGGGGCGCAAAAGCAGCCATACAAGATGGTAAAAAGACCTTGTGCACCCCAAGAGTGAAAGATGATAAAGGGCTAAAAGAAAAAAGGTAACGCATGAGGACACAGGCAAAGGAAAGAGGCATTCCTGGGGCCTGTGCTTTGCCCATAGATGGCAAACCAGAGCCAAGGGTATTTCAAAAAATATGAATTCTACAGGATGTTGAAAGGTATTCTATAAGCAATGAGTTTTTGAAGTCAGTTTGGGCTGAGCTAATGAATGATTAAACAAGTTTCTTTAATGCAGGACTTCTCAGAGCCTTTACTATGCTAATGGGCACTGATACTTTCAAGCTTATGGAGCCTCCCAAACTTATTTGATTAAGAAACTCCTTATTTGGGCTGACTGAGTGGCATGGTGGTTAAGCACTGGGCTTGGGAAGCTAGTGGCCCCGGTTCGGGTCCCACATGTGAGGGCCATTTGACACTACCCTCAAAAAAAAATAAAAAATAAAAATAAAAATAATTAAAAATAAAAAAATTTAAAAAAAAAGAAACTCCTTATTCAGGGAATTTCTCTCAGGAATGGCATTGCTGAGAATACTGTTTATCAAAATATGATTGGCAGACCTGTGCTGGTTTCTGAACTGTCACTGACCTGTAGGAAGATCAGTAGAGAAAATTGAGAATAAGCAATTAGAAATTTTTATGGCAGTTCGACATTGTTATAACTTCATGTATGTGATTGTTTTTTCCAGTAATAATTTTTTTATTGTATTATCAAAATTATTGGTCCGGGACAGGTGAAAGTTGGAAACAAACAACTAGTTCTTCACTACATAGAGATTAAGAAGCCCTGTTTTAGAGCACACTTTATAAAACATGGTATACAGAAATGTCCTAGAATCAGCTATCAGCCAAGCATTCATGTACCAACTTACATCCATTTTCCTGATTTAATGACACAAAGGACATTATAACATCTAAAGTGCTGATCCAGCTATGCAAAGTTTGCCAAGACTTTGTCTGGGAATAGATGGATATAGACATATTGGCCTGGGGGACATTTATAAAGCCAGATAGATTTATAATACAATTTCTTAGATGGACCTGGACTCAGAGGACTCAAGTTCAAGTCCCAGCTCTGAGGCCACTGATGTGTGTTCTTAGGCAAGTCCCTCATGTTCTCTGAGCCTTAGTTTACCCAGCTGGTAAACAGAAGACAATGGCCTTCTTTCCTTACAGGACTATAAGAAGCATTAAGAGGATATATATATAAAACCCTTAAGGAGTATCCGATTTATTGTTTTTAGCTGAGCCCTCCTGCCACCTGTTGGCAGCTCAACCACAGCTCAGCTTGGGCTGGGCATCGAACTGCTGTTGCTCAGAGCTCAGCTCACACTCTTGAGCGAGCTCTTAACCAACTGAGCTACTCGGCCGGCCCTGAAGGAGTATTCTAGATGTCTGCAAGTATAAATATCTCTTTCGTCAAGATGCAAGTATAAATATTGAATTTACACAGAAGGCTGGAATGTTGTTGGGTTTTTTTTTTTAGATTTTTTTTTTTAATTGGGGAACAGTGTGTTTTTCCAGGACCCATCAGCTCAGGTCACGTATTGTTTCAATCTAGTTGTGGAAGGTGCAGCTCAGTGGCCCACGTGGGGATCTAACTGGCAGCCTTGGTGTTATGAACCTGCACTCTAACCAACTGAGCTAACCGGCCGTCCCTGGAATGTTTGCTCTGTCTTTAACTTGGACATATCACTTGATCTCTTTTTCTGCACCTTTTAAATGAACAGGCTGTGTTCTAAGGCCTCTGCAGGCTTGAAAGCCCTGTGAATCAATGAATGCACAGCTGCAGTGTACCCTGGTTTCCAAAGTCTACTAAAAATTTTCCGAGGAAACTGTACTCTGCCTTTTAGAACATATACCCACAATGTTGACTTTTCCACTGCAACTTCTCCATCTTTATGGATTCTCAAAAGCAGCAGGTACTGGCTCTGTAGGGACATCAGCCAGTCCTGCAAGTAATCCAGATCCATGTTCATCTGAATGAAGGTGATAAAACATAAACTCACATTCCTCACAGTTGCTTCAACTTTCTGAGCTTATGAGCTTTAGAGAGGAAAGCAGTTATAATCACCATCCCGCAGACTCTGCAAACAGGTAAGCATTTGCCCTCCTAGGACTCTGATTCATCAAACAATAGGTACTTTATATGTTTACCGAGTTTCTGCTTTTTCATTAAAATTGCAGGACAATTTGTTTAACTTGATTTTTGATGTTCTTAGTCTATTTGTCCCAGAGTTGGCTGCTTCTCATAGAATGGGATTGTGAATTCGAGTAAGGCTGACTCCTTGGGGGCAGTAGAGCTATTTATGTTTCAGTGTGTCCCTGCTGAAAGCACGCTGAGAGTCCAGGTATAATCAGGGCATGCCCCATATTCCTGGTCTACAAGTGACGAAGGCTCTGTAAAAAGCATTGTGCAGGTTGTCAGAAGTTTTGAGTTCTGGTTCTGACTGTCATTAATTAGCTGAATGACTGGATTCATTCCCTTAACCAAACTGAGTCCAGGTTCCTTAATTATATGACCAAGAGATTGGACTAAATAGCTCAGAGTCCCTTCTAGGTACTACTCTATGATTGGATGTGTGTAAACAGCTTTCAACATCTCACCAGAGGAAAAGGCAGGCAGTGCAGACCCTGCCCAGGACTATTGGTTTCTACAATGTAAATGGGCACCTGAAGAAGTATGTGAGGGCTGAACTATTCACGCTGAGGATAGCTGGGCCACTGATCCAGCTCATGTCCCCTCATTTGTCAGGTTATCCATTACCACTACCTCCACCCCATTGGAAGGTATTCTGCCAGGGCTGAGGGCTGGGGGGCGGGACTGGGGAGAGAAGGGCTTTGGGACAGGGCACCCTCAAATGAGGTAGGAAGGAGAACAATATTGTGCTTAGTAAACAATATTATCATGTCAGATCATAAAATTGGACTTTATAAATTGAGTTATTCTTAGACATAATTTTTAAAAGTCCTTTAGAAAATTCTAGTTTATGTTAATTACATGAAGAAGGAATATGGAGAAGTGTGTGTTTGTTTTTTGGGGGGTGGATAACCATACAGAGAAGTGACAATCAGGGCTTGGCATGCTTTAGGAAGCTGTGTTATCTGATAGAATAAGATGGAAATGGAGCCAAATGAATGGCAAACCCTGTGTCTGTCACGTTAGGATATTATTTGTGGCAACAGCTCTGTGAGGCATTGTATTTAGTAGGCTGAAGGAAATTTAGGAACTTAACCTGAGATGGAACAGTTTTAGAGAACCCCAGAGAGCCAGGGTGAAAAGACGGAGAAGCTGGAGAAAAACCAGGCGTGGGTGATTCCAATTAGATTTATCTGGCAGCCTGAATCTATCTAATGGACTGAGGACGGAGGCTGTATGCCTACAGCTTCCCATCCATATGGGGTTTGTACCCTGTGAGTCCCTATGCTCTGGCCAAGTGCTCCTCCCTCCAAACAACAGCTTGAGTGTGTGCTGTCCTAACAAGGTTGCAGGGGAGATGAGCAGAGAACAGTCAAGGCAGAGGGTGGAGATTTCCAGGGCACCGTTAAACATCCTTGGCAACTAATGACAGCACGGCACTTTAATAGGGGCTTGCTAACGACCCTATGTCTTTACTCTAAAGGCCAGTGCCAGTGCTGAAAACTGCAACCTGTAGGGCCAAGTATTCTTGAACAGGTAAGCCTGTGATGTCCCAAGTCACAAGAAGGGCCCGGCCTGGAGTTGGAAGAGGAAGGTCCAGGCAGCCGCTATGGCCCTCAGCTCCTTTGCTCAGTACCTCTGGAGGCAGCTGGGGTGCCCTGGTAAGGCAAAAGCACACCCTGAAATTCTATCCAGATTCCTGATGGGCTTGGCAGGGACACCTTGCTCAGGGGAGCTTGAGCTTTAGGGGTAGGAAAGAAGGATAAAAAAGCAGCTGGGCCAGAACAGGCAAACCCATGGGGACAGAAAGTAGGCTGGTAATTGCATATGACTGAGCGGGTGGGTGGGGCGAATGGGGGTGACTGCCAGTGGGTATAGGGTTCTGTTGGGGGGAGGTGATGAAAAAGTTCTAAAAATGACTGTAGTAATAGCTGCATGGCTCTGTGTACTAAAAAGCACTAAATTATACACTTTGAATGAATTGGATGGTATATAAATTATATCTCAATGAAACTGATTAAGAGAGAAGTAGCTGGGCCTTACCTGGGGTGAGCCCTCTGCACTGACCCTCCTGAGTTCCCTACCCCCATCGGCCACAGAGAGGGACCTTCTTCCAGGCTTTGGCAAGGACAAGGAGTCAGCTGCTCATGTGTACTGAGTCCCCGAAGACCCTCTCTTGACAGCTGAAGATGCTTTTCAAAGTAAACTCTACAGGGCAACATACATATATATGGAGGAGCAAACATGCAAATAAAACAGATTTCAAGTTAGATAGGTAGGGTTTGGGGGAAATATAAAGGCAGCACTACGCAGGTAAATGTGGCAGGTCTGATTCTGAGTCCATTTCACAGGCCAGTGCTCACATTGTGGAGATGAAAGAGCCGGAGGATGGGGCACGACAACTTCAGGATTAGAGTCTGGATGCCAGAAACTCCCGGGTCATTATATTATCTGCTCTGCCTGAGTCATTTTGCTGTACTGTACATATTTTTATACGCTGGGCTCCCAATTGTTTTTGGAATGAGGCAGCTATTAAGTGGTAAATTTGGAGGGCACAGCACAATGTACAATAGGAAAAGCAACTCCAGTGAGTTCTGACGTATTTGGCTCAGGGCAGCCTTTGTGCTGCGAACTCCTTCCTGCACAGAGTGTCTGGGAACTGTGATGCCCAGCAGAGAGGGGTGAACAGCCTGTTGGAGGCAGGCTGTATTTGCTTGTGTTGGTGAGTCTGTGGGCAGCCAGCATACCTATGGAAATTCTATTCAGTGTACCCATGAGAGGCCTAATAAAAACACGCAAAGAGCAGTTATTCCCAGTCAGGTACGATCACCATAACCCACCCCTGAATCTTGCCTTAGTGCTTAAAACACCTCTGTTAAACCTTCCCATGTGAACTCCACAAAACTCAGGTGAGGTAGAAATGGGTATCTCATTCTGTAGATGAAGAAACAATGCCACAGTGGGCAGGTAACTTGCCTATGGGCACACAGCTGTTTAGTGGGGGACCTCCAAATCCACTGTGCCCTAGAGGCAGATGTCAGCATGGTGGAGACATCTTGTAATCTTTCCCTAGGATGGGAAATGGGCAGGAGCAGCTGGTGAAGGGCAGCCCGGGGCCCTGCAGCTGCAGTGGGCAGGGCAGGAGCAGTTGGCTGGGCAGCAGGCCACTTGTCAGCCAGACCTGCCTTGCTGAGGCTGAAAGAACTGCAGTGGGCCCATCCAGGTAAGAGAGCTGAATGGAAGTAGAGATGGAGGGAGTTCCTGCAGCACAGGGGACAGCACACTCACGCTGGCTTGAGAGCGGGGCGGGAGTGAGTCTAGGTTTAGTAGGAGACAGCTGTCTCCATGTGCATATCAGCTTTGAGAGGAAGCTGAAGACAAATGACATGGCCCAATGGAAAAGGAAAGAAGGGAAGCAATGGGTTAAAGCCAGAGGAGGTCTGCCCCATCAAATTCTGGTTGGAAAAGTCACCCAAACCTCTCACCACCCCATCTATTTGCTTCTTTAACAGAGCTGTCCAGGACAGAGACCTGCTTTCCCATGCATCTGCTGCTGGGAGTCCATCTGGAGTCAGCATATGTAATATTTCCACCAACCTCTCTTTTGTTGCCCCAGAGAGGTGGGGCATTGGACTTTGTGATCAAAGGAGGGCAGGGGCTGTCTGGGCTTGGGTGGGGTAGGGGTGGAACAAGATCACCAGAAACAAATGGCTGCTTCCCCTGCACTAAGCCCCCCAAGTGTATCGTCTTAAAGAGTTTCACAACTATGGGAGGTCCATACTATTATTACCTCTAGTTTACGAACGAGTAGCCTGAGTCAGAGGTTAAGGGGCTGGCCGAAGGTCACCCAAACCGTATCGCATCGGTGGAGACCAAATATAGCCTGGGTAGTCCGCAGGCACAGCTGGGAGGAAAGCAGACACTCATATAAGTCCTCGTTTAATGTCCTCAATAGGTTCTGTAACTTTAAGCAAAATGACAGAATGAAACCAATTTTGGCATAGACCAATTGATATAAACAGGAGTTAAGTTCCTAGGCATCTTATCAACAGTATAATGAAACTGTTATTGCAGGGCCTGCTGTATCAGCTTTCACTTTCCATGGCTCCTCAACAGCCCTTTTCCTGTGATTCTAGACTATCGTAGTTCTCCCCACAAATGGCTGTCTTCTCTCTTCTGTTCTGTGTTCCCTCTAGACCTGAGATGAAACGTGAGCTGGGATCCTCAATGGATGAAGACATTTTCATACTCCTATTATACTTGCATCATGGTCTTGCTGGCCATTCATGCTCACATTTTCCTTAGCAGAGACTCAAGCTTTTGGATGCTCACAGGAAGAGACATCCACCACCTGATCCCTCCAGGAAGCTCTTTCCCTACCTTACAGTTTCAGAGGGACCAGTAGGAACAGAAACTGCTGCCTTGCACAGACTGGTCCAGTCAATAACAAGAGGGAATGTGGCTCTTTTCTGAAACATTGGCTCAGGAATTCTGATTCTTAAATTCCTAAACTTCCGTTAAAGCCCGATCCAGTGGAGCTTTATTAGATCAGTATCCTTCATCTTAAAAGACCCCTTAATAGTTTGGAAATATGTGATATTAATAATTGGAAGTATTTCATATTAATGCCCTAGTTATTATGTTGATTCCACAAGACAGTCAAAACAAATGGCACATCCAATGAATTACATGTCTATTGTGCATTATTATCACATATAAGCTTATTGTGAATTTTAAGTCTTAGTTTCACGATCCCATTTCTTTAATCAATAGCTGTATATAATACCTTATTAAATTCCCAGCAATTGAAAGTTTTAAAATGGAATTCCTTCAAAAATAACCTACAATTTTGACTTTTCACTAAATCACCAGACATTTTCTACAATTAATTTCAAATTAGTGGTTTGCATTTATGGAAAATCATCTGCAGAGTCCAATTGTAAATGATATTTTCCTAATGACATGTATTATACAATTAGCCTTACAAGGGTCTCTCAAAAGCCCGAGAGGAAAGCTCTTGGTGGCTGCTCTACTGTAATACTCGGGGATCTTGACACTGACCTCAACCACCTTTCCCATCTCACTTCTCCCTACGGCTTACCCACTACCTACAGTGAGACAGATTGCTCAGAAGTCAGTCCTAAATACATATGAATTTTCATCTTGTAATGAAATTACATTCTTTTGCTCAAACTGTTCTTTTGCTCAAACTGTTCCCTCCACCAACAGTGTCCTTCCTTCTCTTTCTTTTCCATACAAAAACTTTCCTATGTAGTCAAGACACAACTCAAGCATCTCATTGTCTGCTAAGCTTTCGCCACCTCCTCTCCCATCCATGGAGAACTGCTGTATCCGATGATCATGGGGCCCCCTAGATAATTAGTTTTTTACCTCCCCATCTCTCTCACTAGATCATCAGCTCCGTAAGGTAGACCATGGATTATTTCTTTGTCATACTCAGCATAGTTGTTGCATAAAGTTGCATGTGGCACCATAGAAAATGGAGACACCCAAGACACAAGTCTTTATCATTTGAAAATGTGTACATAGTACACAGTTCCATGAAATGTCCTTAATCCCTTTACTGGATAATTACTTTGAAGCACTTTAATGGCACTGCGGGGGATATTTCTGAATTGTCATTAAGAAATCAGTGAAAGGGGGCTCGGCCCCTGGTGAAGGAAGCTGGTATTGCCATCACTCCTATGATTGAGTCAGAAGTTGTTCAGACCCAGGGCAGAAGGAGGCTGGAGTAACAGCTGGAAGAGCAGAAGGTGTACGGGGGTGGGGATGGGGGCTGAATTTGGGCTGGGGTATTTAAATAAGCTGGGAATAGGGCAACCAGCCCTGTTCGGATGAGGTACCCAGGTGGGATCACTGTGTAACTAGAAGGCAGAGGGATGTTATCTGTGTCTGTCCTTGCTAACTCTGGTGGTGACTGGTCCATATATATATACCTTAGTCAAACACAGAGTCTATAGGGATCCAATTTATGGATAATATCAGCAAATATCCACACAGAGTCTATGCAGTGGAAACCATATAATAAATTAATGAGACGACTCCAGGAGAATAATCTTGGAGAAATTCAAGGGATGAAGGACTTAGATGAAGAATGCTTTATAAATAAGGTGAAATGCAATACCATTTTGTTTCTTTTTCTTCTGGCAACTGCCTAGTCATTGGGCTTTTGGAGTAGGACCTCTGGCTCTTGGTGCCCTGGATCCCTGGCTAAAAGTGTCATTCCTTCCCCGTGGACTTCAGGGTCAGCCTGAATTCTGCAGTGGAAGAGGCTGGAAGAGCCCTCAAAATTCTTAGCCTTGGCTATAAATAGGAATCACCTGAGATATTTGGAAGATTCCCAAGTGACTCTAACACTTGAGTGTATGAACTTGAACCATGTGGACATCTTATTATAATGAAGATCCTGACTCCGCAGGTCTGGGAGGGCCTGAGATTCTGCACATCTAACAAGCTCCAGGCGATGCCCAGCTGCTGGTCAGGACCATACTGAGTAACCAGGGTCTAGAGTGCTCAGAATGCACAGAACACCCTCCTCTATTCCTACTGTTCAGCTTCTCCAAGAGTGGGACTCATAAACATACATTTTAAAGAAGTCTTCCCAGGTAATTTAGATGCCTGATAAAGTTTGAGAGACACTTGCTCCTAGGGTAGCATTTCATAACTTGCAGAGATTAAAAGAATCATTTGCCAAAAATACAGATGGACTGAATCAGACTTTCAGAGTGGCCTGGGAATCTGTACTTTAAGAAGAGCACAAGGTAATTTGTTTGATTTCAGGTTTTGGAAAGCCTGTTTGGGGGGATCTTTTGGTGGGGTTGGGGAAGATGCAGATAACCCTCTTCCCTCTCTCCATGAGGCTGTCACTGTAAAATCCAGCTCCAGTGATTGTGACAGACAGTCTGAGAGGAAAAGAAATGGGTGTGTGTGTGTGTGTGTGTGTGTGTGTGTGTGTGTGTGTTGGGGGAGGGGTTAGAAGGTGGGAGGGGGTCCGGAGGTGGAACTGTCCAAGGTGTTCAATGCTGGAGGCAGAGGGTTTTGTTCTGTGATTCTGAGAACAGAGGAAGTTGGGTGAGAACTGGGGGAAAGTATCAGATTAATGCCTGTGAGCTTTTTAACACTAACAGAGCTTCCTCCATTTTGAATTTATTGCACGTGTCTAAAGTAGAGAGGTGAAGGGTGGAGGGGCAGCAGCCATGGAACTGGAGAGCACCCACTCCAGCAGGTAAGGGCACTTCACACCCACCTCCTCCCTCTTCCTCCTAATTGATTATCCACCCACCTGGCACCAGGAGGAGAATTGGAGATGAATTTCCTTTTAAATTTATACCTGCACACCTATGTTGTGACAAAGGGACCCCTATTAGTCTGCACTGGATCTGTTTTGTGGCTGTTACATTTTGAGTGTGTTGAAAGTATTATTTTATGTAATAACACATGGACACGTGGGCTCACACACATACCCATATCATAAACCCATGTTGCAGATTTCAGGCAGAGCTTCTCAAACTTCAGATGCATTAGAATCACATCAAGGTCTTGTTAAAACATAGATTATTGGGTTCTACCCCAGAGTTTCTGAATCCGTAGGAGTTAACAAAGTCCCAAGGGATGCTGGGACATATGTGTGTGGAGATATTGCAGATGAATCTTACCTAAAATTTTGTTTAGCAGACTTGTTTATTTTATGAGTATGGGCAAAGCAATTTTGCAAGTATTTTAGATGTATTAGAGGACTGAATAAATGAGTAAATGTGTGTGTGTGTGTGTGTGTGTGTGTGTAGAAAAAGACAGAGAGAGAGAGAGAGAGAGAGAGAGAGAGAGAGAGCTTATTGGGTACCTGGTTCTCACTGTAGAGGAAGGGACATACAAATACGGAATGGGAGAAGGCAAGAAAAAATTCTATGGGGATAGATCACACTGGAATGTGAAGGTATTGGTGTGAACTCATGATTTTAAAAATATGGATATAAGCATATTTATATACACATATGTATTACGTATGAATGAATGTGTGTATGTATATACATTTGTGTATATAAATATACATGCTGATTTTTCTTTGATGTCCTTGTTTTTGGCCAAAAAACAGTCACCCTCATAGCCATGAGTACTCCTAGCACCATTCCCCACCAAAATAAACCAGGGCTCATCAAAGAAGAGGCTGGTTCTAGGGCTGGGGCAAGATAGGTAACCGATGAGCTGGAAACATCTTATTATGATGCCAGAAAGTCAAAAAAAAAAAAAAAAAGAAAAGAAAGGAGAACACAGGAAGAAGCCAGATGAAAGGGACTCCCACTGGTCAAATCTGGGATAACTTGAGCACCAAAATAGTGAAGTACAGTAATGAATTATAAACTACTGGAAAAAAGGAATGTATGAATACTCCAATAATAAATGGATAACTAAATGAGAGGAAAGGGGACTCCTGCTCACAGTGGAAAGATGAGAGCTGACTGTGGAACATGGCAAGAGTGCTGGAAATGGAAAATCATTTTGAAACCATTGTGACAAAGACTAGATCAGGCACAAATCAATAAATGCTAACTCTATGGAAAATTGTGATGAGGCATAGGATATTTGCATGGTCTTCAAGTGTCACCCCACAGACTGCTTATTAACTGTAAGAAAGGAAAAATAAAACAGTGATTATACATTGGAGAAATTAGACAACACCTTGACTGGGTAATCAAAATGAACTCAACAGTTAAGTGAAGGGCAGGCAGACTTCATGGGCCTCCAGATGAAATCCCGGAAGAAGAAAACACCTCACCATGCAGCTTTCTGGGCAAGAAAGTATCACCTCAATCTACCATGAGGTAACATCAGATAAACACAAAATGAAAGGTGTCTTTTTTAAAAAGTAGGGAATGTATTCTTTAAACATGTCAGTGTCATAAAAGGTAAAAAAAAGGCTGTGGAAATGTTTCAGATTAAAGAAAAAGAAGATTGGGCCGGCCAAGTGGCGCATTGGTTAGGAGTTGGCTTGGAACGCCAGCTCTGAGCATCAGGGCTGGGGTTCGGATTCCACATGGGCCAGTGACGCTGCACCCTCTACAGCTAAGATGGTGAACAACAGCTGGACCTGGAGCTGGGCTGCTGTTGAGTAGCTGGCGACGGCTAGGTCTGCAGCGGGGGCTGGCTGACAGCTGGTGCGAGCTGCCAAGAGCTGCCATAAGCGACCATCCAATGGCCAGCGGGCGACTGCCTCACCCGGGAAGAGTGCAATGATGATACCAACATGCGCCAGTGTAGCGACGTCCTCCACAACTAGACTGAAGAACCAAAGGACAGCAACTTGTCTGTTTCCCTTCCCCGATTCCCTAATGCTGTTCCCCTCCCCCAATTTCCCAATAAAATCTTTTAAAAAAAGAAAAGAAAGGAAAAAGTTGATATATGACAACTCAATGTGACTGAATCCTGTACTGGAGGAGAACACCAAGGAGGACATTACTGGGTCCCCTGGCAAAAGCTAATTGTGTCTTTATAAGGGAATAGCCCTACTCTTGGAAATACTCTCAGGTATTTAGGGGTAAAGGGCCATGATATATATAATTTACCCTACAGTGTTTCAAAAAAAAAAATTCTATGCATGAAAGAGAAAGTGAGAGAGAGAACATGCACAAGCAAATGATAAAGCAAATAGGGCAAAAATATTAACAATTGGCCAATTGGTCATGTTAACAATTGGATAAAGAGTAGATGGATGTTCTTTGTACTACTTTATTTTTGTATCTTTAAAATTTTTGAAATAATTTCCAAATACAATTTTTTAAAAATCATGCTTTTGTTTTTTCTGCCATGTTGGGGCCTGTGGAGCTTGAGTGTAAATCTTGCTGCTGAACTTTGGGGACCTGCTGGGAACAGGACTTCTATACCAACAAATATGTCTGGAAGGCAGTGTTCCAAGGCCATTGTGCTGGCTAAAGCTGGGTCTCCGGAACCAGAGAGAGCACACAGCACTTCTTAAAACTGAAGGTGTTTATGCTCAAGATGAAACTAATTCTATCTAGACAAGAGACATGCTTATGTGTACAAGGCAAAGAACAACACCATGACTCCTGGTGGCAAACCAAACAAAACCAGAGTAACCTGGGGACAGGTAACTCGTGCTTATGGAAACAGTGGCGTGATTCATACCAAATTCCGAAGCAGGCTTCCTGCTAAGACCACAGGACACAGAGCCAGTGTAATGCTGTGCCCCTCAGATTTAAACTTACTGAAAAGTAAATAAAGTGGATTCGTTCTCTTGTTTAAAAAAATCATGCTTTTGAATATTTAATGACATTGAGATATGTTCAATTGAAAATTCTCTATGAGCTCAATTTTGTGAAAAATGAAAATTTTAAATGTATCTTATGTATGTAACTTTTAAACAGCTAGAAGAAAACAAATCAACATATAAACAGGCATCATCTCTGGGTTATGAAATGATAGATTATTTGATTCTGTTGTATAATGTTTTATATTTTCCCAAGTTCTACATTGTACATGCATTACTTTAATAATTAGAGAAAAATAATTTTTGAAAACTGAAACAGTCTTTCAGTAAAGTTTTGTGTATAATGTTGCTGAGTCCTGTGCCATTCATTAATGATAGCAAAAACAAAGCCAAACAAAAAAAACCTGGAATCATTGAAATGTCCAATGATAGGAAAGGTTTTTGAAGACATTATACGAATCATGATACTTTCAAAAAAATTATAAAGTCATAAAAATTTGTGTTTACCCAAGCAATTTATGGACCAACCCAAGTATTCAAAAATAGGGGATTGGGGGCCGGCCGAGTGGCGCGGTGGTTAAGTGCTGGCTTGGGAAGCCAGCGGCCCCGGTTCGGTCCCACATATGAGGGCCAGTGACACTGACCTCAAAAAAAAAAAAGAAATTCCACCAAGTACTTATTAATAGGATTTTTCATTTCAAAAGTTACAAAACAGTATGTATGTATCATCCCATTGAAAAAAGACTGGAAGGCTATTCACAAAAAAGAGGGAGTTATCTCTGTGTGGGGGTGTTATGAGTGACTCTTGTCTTCTTTTTTCTTAATTAGTATATAATACTTATACAATAAGAAGTTACTTTTTAAAGAGCATTGGAGTTAAGAAAGTAAATTATAAAAAATAAGATACAAGGTGTTGGCCATGGTAAACATGCAAAAATGGGTAAAAAAAATTTACTAGGGCTATGTCATGACAAAAGCAGGATCCAAAATTATACATACACAGTACAATAATTAACATGCTAGAAAAAATCTTCACCCTTGTGTTGAAGGCTCTAAAATGGCACAGTAGTTGTTTCTGGGTGTATTACTTTAAAGTAGGGTGTCTGGGTGGCAGATAGAATATATTTTCATAAGCTTAACTTGAGGACCACTTTCATACATTGAATTGCCTTTCATAAAAGAACTGGATTAAGGGGACCGCCATTGAAGCACTTTAAACCATTTTCAACATACCCAGAAGGATGGTCACCCTGTGCTACTCCTTTAATTTCACTGCTTAGATAATTGCACAGGGCGGCACCTTGTCAGTCATGTAAATATACCAGGGGTGCCAAAAATATATATACAAGTGGACACTTTGGTCAACATTGCTCAAGCAGTAGTTTGCCGTAATCAGAAGTGTCTGGACACTGATGGTAACCACTTTGGGCTCCTCTTGTAATTGCAGAAGTCAAACATGACTTGTATTCATTTTTTGTTATGAGTATATATTGAGTATTACAATTTCAATAGGTTTTTCCATTATTAAAATGTGTATACATTTTTTGGCACCCCCTGTATTTCTAGGAAGGACTGTCAGTTAAAAGAGCAGAATTTTGCAAGAGGAAGCAAGAACCTTTCACTATTTTCCCTAGCAAGTTATTGTGTGGGAGATGGAAGAGGCCCTTAATTGTTTTAAAAGATGGATACACACACACGCACATGCACATGCATATTCAGACACTTGAAAAACCATAGGCCATCCCTGAAATATACAGGAAACTGGTAACAGGGGTTGTTTCTAGGGGAAGTGGACTGGGAATAGGTTGGGAGGAAAACTTAGTTGCCTCTGTATTCCTTTTTTTGCTGTTTAACTTTTCAAAAATGATGTGCCCATAATATGTATTCAAAAATATTTATTAATTAAAAACAATTCTTTTTTTAAAATTTAGGGCTCACAGGCAACCATGAAAATAACTAGAGTAGAGAAACACAAAATTTTCTTTCGTATGAGAATATACTTGACTTAGTTCCTATCCCAAACTGATTTGAAAGTGACTGAAACCAAGACTTGCCAACACTTGTCTGCCCCTCCAATAGGTCTGAGTTTATATTGCCTTTCCTGTAGTTTTCACTTATAGACAGACGGCTCTGACCTACAGTTACTGGATATTACTTCTGTTTCTCTGCCACTGGAATGGATTGGGCCTAGTCCTTTACACTGGCCTCCATGGCTCCTGAGTGCCCAACAGCAGGCAGTTGGCTAGAACCAGAGTGCCCATCGCTGCCCACCGAAGCTGGGAAGTGAAAACCAGATTCAGAGGATGGAGCCCACAATCTTTATCTCATTAGCAGTAGGCTAATATCACGTTGTCCCCACTACCTGACATGTTCCAGAGAGGCAGAGACAATCTACCTGATTTTATACATCAAATCTGTACAGAGGCCCTAGATTGAGAGTGTTGGCTATTCTGAAATGTTATAACTTTATATTTACATGACCATAGCCACTCTATAACTAAAGATGTGCCCAAGCACCCAGCTTCTCAAGTTAGAATCACAAGGGTCAATTCCTCTTTCATTTTCGCTCTCCGCAATGTCCTCTCAATTTTGCATTAGAAATATCTCTCAAGTTTCGCCCACCCATTTTCTCTACCTCTGCTGACAATGACATACCATCAGACCCTCATTACCTATTGCCACCCCTCCTATCTAGTGCCCCGCTACTGCCTTTTCTCCTATCATCTCCCACTCACGCTTGTTTTCAAAAGCACCAATCCCACAATTTCACTCCCTTAGAGAAACAACTTCCTTTAGCTCCTGCTGTCATAGGCCCAAATCCCTAGGACCACACAGACATACTAGGTCCTTGGTCATTTCTTTTCAGTCTTCTTGCCGGTTTCCTTTCCTGTTTCACAGAACTTTATTCTGACCTAGATGGCAGCACTCATCAGAGGCATTGCAAATATTTATGGCCGGCACGCATTCTCCCTGAACCTTCCAGGATATGACACATCATGTCTCTTTTGAGTCCCAGCACTTAGCCCAGTGCCAGGCACATAGGAGGCACCCGATCGGCATTTTGGTGAATGAAAGAAAGCAGACCTTTTGGATGATGTGATATGACCCTCAGTGGTGTTTCTCAGGCTTGAATATGCACGTGGATGTCCTGAGGATCTGGTCAAGATGCAGATTCAGAGTCAGTAGGGCTGGTGTGGAACCTGAGACCTGTCTGCACTTCTCTGCAAGTCCCCAGTGAGGGCCAGTGCTGCTGGGCCTCGAACCACACTTCGAGTGGGAAGGACCCACAGAGCAGTAATAATTTTTTAGATGGAAATGACTATTTCTACAGGAATCTTGAATTTTGGAGTAAACTTTTGATTTCAAAAGAGATAAAAAGAAGTAAAATATTATATAATGATACATAACATATTATATATTATATAGAATATTACTATTATATGTATTAAGCTATGGAGATATAGGTTATTCCAGGAAAAGGGTAAAATAAATAGATGATCAAGGGGCAAAAAAAAAAGTCATTTTGCTTTTAAATTCTTAAGTAATATTCTAATTCTAAACTTGGAGTTATAGTAGATTCACCTGGGAGGCTTTTTATCAACATCTATTTCCCACCTCTCCTCCACCAATCTGATTTGTTCCCCTACAGGGATAAGAAGCCCTCTGCCACTCCTCGTCACCACTGAAACCCACAGCTTTGGAGAAGGCGTCTATTAGATGGGAAGGTGTTGTGTCATTTTGCAGTGCTAGGAAAGAAGCAGGCCTCCAGCTCTGTAATAATTCAGATTCAAAAAATCTCCTGCAAAGGGTTTCAACCAGGGCCTCCACTCGTGCTGTTTATTGTGCCTTCTGCCTGGAAGGCTCTTCCTCCACTTCTGACCCAAATCCTAGTCATCTTCCAGATCTTCAAAAATGTCACTTCATCACACCCTGAACCTCTTCTTGGCACAGAAAAACAACCACAAGGAAGGATATGAACGGTTATTCGTCTCTCTTCCTTGCTATACTGCGAGTTCCCAGGGACTCATCTGTTGTACACACCATCCCCAGGGCTGAGCATAGCACTGCTACAGCAGCTGCTCAGGTGAATGAAGAATGTCCCCTCTTTCCATATTTCATGCAATTTCCTCTTTCGCTTTCCTCTACAATTGGTTGAATATGATTCCTAAGAGGGCTGACATTTAATACAGGGCTAGGAACTGCATAAATGACAATAGAAATGTTCTGGGGTTTCTTTGGTCCAAATTGTTTGGGTTAGGGAACCAGATAAATACAATCCTTCTCCTTCTCAATATTAAAATTAAATAATATTTACCACCTGCATCACAATATGGATCCCATATTTCAGGTAGGCAGCATAGCAACAACATGAATACCTGTGAAAGCTACAAGGGTATTCTCTCCTGCTATTACCTGGCTTTCCCCGCCAGAGGTAACCACTTGCCCGAATTTGGATTCATTATTCATTTGTTTTTAAAAACAATACTTATGTACTTCCCAACAGTAGGTTATTCAGCATTACTTGCTTTTGAGTTTTGTAAAAATGTTATTGTTCTGGTTTGATATTCTATATCTTGTCCTTAAAAGAAAAATGCAACATTTGTTCCTAAGACTCAACTAGCTGTTGTCTATAGCTGTGGCTCATTCATTTTCATCACAGTACACCACTGCATTATATAAAGACATCAAAATTTATTTATGCATTCCTGTCAGTGAACATTTTAGTTGTTTCTGGGTTTGTTTTGTTTTGTTTTTGTGTGTGTGCGCGCATGTGTTTTTCTTACGAACGATGCTGCTACAAACAGTTTTGCACACATCTGCAGGACCATCTGTGAGTTTATCTCGAGGATATATCAAAGAGTTGCAGGATAGGTGTATGTTCAGGTTTAGAAGATAATGCCAAATTATCTTTTAAAGCAACAGTGCCAATTTACATCGCCACCAGCAGTGTATGACTTCTTGATCTATATCCTTGCCAACAGCTTGTACTATTAAGATATAGGAATTGCAATCTCAAACTGCAGCCTTTTTTCTGTGCCAGAAGGCAGCATTCCTGACTGGACGGGCTGTTTCCTTCTGACCATCTGACAGGAAAGCCTGGCCTGAGACTCTGCCCAAGAGATGAGCCCCTGAGCCCAACACCTTGTTGAGTCTTGACTTTGGGACAGAGCACTCAATTGAGATAACAGACTTTGCTGTGGATACACAATCATCATAGAAGGCAATCGATCACAGAATGTGGAACCTGAAAGGACCTGAAGACCAAATTCTTCATTCTACATTTAAGAAGACTGAGGCCCAGAAAGGTTAAGTGACTTGACAAGTTTTCAGAGCTAATGAGTGCAAGGACTTGTGCCCAAGGCTCTTGATTCTTAGTCCAGCATTTAAAAAAAATTACTTGCTTGTTTTAGTAATTTAAGATGGCATAACATGATCTATTAAATTAATAATGACTGTAAATATTCAGATAATTGTCAATTTATTTTTAAAAGATAGTTGTTTGACTTAAGTAACTGACAAATTTGATAACTTTAGCTTCTTTGCTTATGAAGTAAACAGAGGTAATACTGAATTTCAATGACATAAGTAGGGGAAAGATAGAATCTCCACAATTATGGTTTTAAATATGCAAATTTAATAGTATTAAAAGACACCCATCTCCTGGGGAAGATGATCCCTAATTTTCTGACTGACCTTCCTTGTCCTTGGATCGTCCTCCCAGGCAAATGCTAGGCCCTGTCTGACGACGCCATTTTGTGAGGAATGCAAACTTCAAATTAGGTCAGTTTCAATTCATCCTACTCTTTTTTTTTTTTTTGAGGGCAGTGTCACTGGCCCTCCCATGTGGGACCTGAACCAGGGACGCTGGTGTCCCAAGCCAGCGCTTAACCAATGCGCCACTCGGCCGGCCCTCATCCTACTCTTAAAAGCACTCAAAATCAAGCTATCGCAAGAGGCTGGGAACTGTTTGTGAACATTATGGCAAAACAGCCTCAGTAACCTGATGGTTTATAATGTCAGATGGCCTTACATGTGAATGAAGAAAAACACTGAAGAGACCAATTTGCAGCTGAGGTACTTAGCGCTCTTCAGAGTGTGCCTAATAATTAAACACGGCATGATCCTGTGCAGAGGAATTTGTCTCCATGCATCAAAGGCAGTACACGTGGAACTGGGGAGGGAAGAAGGACTGCTTAATAAGGAAGAGTGTTTGTGTGCAGGCGTGTGGCTCCTTGCAGTGGAAATTTTCATTCTGGAGCTGTTTACTTCAGTCTCTCTGTCTCTCTTTCTCTCTCTCTCTCTCTCTCTCACACACACACACACACACACACACACACACACACACACACACACACATCTCTACCTCACCTCTATCCCAAGAATCTATTTACCATTTAAAAAATATCTTTTGGTTTAACAATGTCTGCAGGCCAGCAATGACAGCTTTCTGTGAGCCATCCTGCCTTTAATGTCAGGATAAAACTCAAGAGGTGTTTATTACTTTGGGGTGGGAAAGGACACCAAGTAATTTTGCTAGGAATGCTGAGCAAACGGTACTGAGGTGGTCCTGGTTCAGGTTTTCCTCCTAGCAGCCATTTTAATCAGCACTTCCCCCTATTTAATGAGCTTGTAGTGCCATTACATAATCACCCAGCGCACTGGATTAATGATGAAAAGAGGAACTGATTTTTCCAGTTGCATCATCTGAAGTAAATGTTAACTTTCTTTCTGAGTCCTTAGTTAACCGCATTAGTGTGACAAATATGTCTTTGTCTAGCATAAGTAATTAGAATTTAATCACTTTAACTGCATCTTAATTACCCCAAATGAATTGAAAGGACATTTAATAGCAAAGATTAAATTGCCTTAATGAACGATTTTTGTGACTCCATCAATACTTGAATCGCGTTAGCCACTCCTCTTACGCACTTCACCTGCAGTGAGCACGGGGGTCACTAGGTGGCGCGCTTTGCTCGTTTATTTATTTAATTTTCCCCATTGATCTGTTTTTAAGAAGACAACAGGAAAGAAAGCGAAAAGCGCATAGTTTATTGTGTTCCTCTGATAACCTCTCTTTGGGACTATGAGATCATCACCAGATGCGAAAACGAAAGCAGTGATTTCAGAAACTGTCGATTCTGAGTACCCTATGGCATATGCAAAGGAAGATGAGAAACACATGGATAACTGGAAACACGCGGTGTTTGATGGAAATTGGAAGTTGCCCTCTGGATGGTTGCCAACGTATATACAGAGTTTTAGTCAATTTATTATTTTTTAGTGCAGAGTCCTAAAATATGAATAATAGGCAAGCTTTGGAATAGCAAGACAGGCGCTGATGTGAAGCCAAGAAATGTAATAGCTGTGCAAGTGCAGATCAGAAAGACCAATGCCTGCAAGTATGGGAGGTTTGGGCCTTTGGGCCCTCCTCCAGGTATGGGTCCCAATGGGCCAGTCCTACCCACAGAACACATCTAATGAGATGGGTCTTGCCCATCAATAATTGTTTAAGTGAACAAGTGGATAGGGAGACTTGGACTCCACATCTAGCTCTGTTACTGCCTTAACATTCCCTCTGGCTGTTTCTTCAAAAGAGAGCAATAAAAAAAAATCTCTCTTGTAAGTCTTGAGTAAAAAGGGAGTAAGTTTCCATAAGTAACTCTCTTTGAGAGTCCCAGAGGGAAGACACACTCTCTAATTTCAAGGCTTTTATTATGCAGAAACTTTCTAGATTGGGTGTGTATGACAGACAATCAGACATTTCCGCCTTTGGGGTCTGCTAACCTGGCAGACCTGTACTAGCAATAGAGGCACAGGGTGGCAGAGAAGAGAGTTCTGGGCTTTGAGCTGAGAAAGCTGAGTTCAGGGCATCAGTGATTTCTAGCTGTATGACCACAGGCAAGTTATTTAGCCTCACTGTACAGAGAAACAGGGGAATTAATGGTAACCACCACATACACTAGTGGTTCCCAAACTTTGCTGCACATTAACATCACCCCAAGCTCTTAAAAACTCCAATGCCCAGATCATGTCCTAATCCAATTATAGCAGAATATCTAGGGTTGTAGCCAGGCATCATTTTTTTAAAATCCCTAAGTAATTCCAATGTGTAGCAAGATTTGGGATAGACTGGCATAGACAGTCAGTATTAAATGAAAACATCTATGTGCCTAGCACAGTACCGGACTAACAGAAAATGTACAGCAGATATAAGCTCCTTCCTGATCAATTGCTATGGCAAATCCGATGGGTTGTACTGCAGAGTCTGGCTCTGTTCAGCTGTTGTCTTACCAAATTGTCTCACCTAAAGAAGAACAATATTTCTAGAACCTAATTTGTTCCAACTTTATGATAATGTTACATCTTTTGGGAGGAACATAATGTAGGTGATTCTATAGCAAGACCCTGTGATAAAACATATAAATTTGTATGCTTGTATCAAAATAATCGGATTGTTTTGTGATTGGTCTAGTTATCTAACGCAATCCTATCATGTCAGGAGGAAATTAAGCTTCATTAGTATTAACATACTTGTGTTAAAATAAAAGCCTTGCATATCTACTGATAGAAGATGAGAATTTATGATTATGCACTAAATTTGTTAACATCACAAATAAGTCTTTTCTTTTTAGCAAACTCTATGAGTGACACCTTCCATGTGGAAATAACATGGTTTCTCCTCCTTATTCATCTTATTTAAATAGAGGCATAATGAAAATAGTTTTTAATGAATACCTGTTGAATGCTTTTATCCACAATTAGAAGAAATCTATCCTCTAACTACCATGACTTCAATAAGACTCTCCTTCTGTTGCTGCTGTATAGGACTATTCAATTTTACCAGGAGTGTGGAAATTCTGCTGTTTTAATGGGACTGAAATGAAACTAGTCACTCCTCATCCAATCAGTTCATCAAGGCTCCTTGATTGATTTAAAACAGTAAGTTGGGGTTTAACTATTCTGATATGTGCAGTTTACAAAGAGCGCTGAGCACAGTTCCTTGAAGGGCAAGTTTTCTACCTAGACTCTGAGGAGCGAGACACCGAGAAGCTCCTTTTTAAATTACTTACCTTCATTAGACTTGAGGGTTTTCTTTCTTACATGGAAATTAACAATACATTTTAGTGATATGCTCTGTAGGAACTATTTCTTTGGGTAGCAGTGTCTGTTTGATTAGCTGAATTCACCATGAATGTGGAAATGATGACATCAAAACAGCTCGTGTAACAACCTCCTTAAAGACTTGGTAGATTAAAGATGACTATAGATTTTCCCCAGCATGGATCAAAGGTACTGAATTGAACGTTTTAGCTTAATGATTCAACCCCTGTCACACCCATAGGGACTCAGATTCTGATTTTATAAGCAGGTGTGCACATGCACTCAGACGCACACAGGAAGCTGCCAGGGAGGGAGGGAAAAGATCGACCGCCCGATCCATGAGAATAGGTTTGATCTTTTCGATTACTTGACAGTGCCTGTGTATATTCTTGGCGGGGGCCTTATGATTTCTCATAAACTTCGGAATATTAACGGTTAGTTTTCGTTTTCTCACCCACAACTCTTCAAAGACATTCTTGCCAGCTTCCAGGGGAGAAGAGAACCTGGACCAGGCAACAAGCCCGCGGGGCCCTGTCCAGGGTCCTGACGCTGCATCAGGGCTCCAGGCTGCTTGGTCTCTGAACGCCCGGTCACCCACTGCACACAGGAGGAAACAAAGACCTCCAAGCTCAAGGCCTCAGAGCAGCCAGCCTCCTAACTCCTATCAGTTAGCTGAAAGGAGAAATAACAAAACAAAGGAACCGATAATCTGCCCTCCCGGTCCTACATCCCCCAGCCCCAGCCTCCAACTTTAGGCCTCGCAGGGCCACTTTCTCTGCTGTGATCCCCGCTTTTCTCAAATAAAAACATGCCATTACAAATATAATTCGGATAGGAAAACCAAACCTGCATCTTGTTTGGATAGATTAGAGTTGCGGTGTACTTGCCCCCCGCCCCCGCCATGGCAATTTTGTCTCACTACTGAGGTAATATCCAGGCATTGTTGGGGACCAAGACAGATCCGCTAGGTATCCTGTTCTTCCTTCTCCACACTCACTTCCTATCAAAGATAGCCATCGTTTTGAAATCACTGGGACAACGATGTTCTACCAAACAAAGCCGCAGCACGCATTCCTTTCCGCAGCGGGCTGAACCACGGAGGCTTGCTGGGCTCCAAGCCCCGAGGCCCACAGGGGGCGCGCGCAGCTATCGCGGCAGCACAGCCTGTCGGGCTACCCGGAGAAAGTGAGCCCAAATGGAGTGCAGGAGTCCAGCTCCCCGCGGGACGCTAAGGGCTGGAAGCTTGAAGATAAAGAAAGTTGCACGCTGGGCTTTGAGTCAATTTGCTGCTACAACACAACTTGCTATTGTTGGCACAGTCCATGTCCCAAGTGCCAGTTGCAAAACAGCAACTGAAGGCCTGGGTCTCTACTGACCACAGCAGCCCTGGGCTGGGCGGGTCGCTACAGCCTACCTGATGGCCCTTGGGGGACTTCCAAGGCGCTTAGGGCTGCAACCTCTGGCGGGCCAGCCAGCTACCTTCCAAACAGGCCTCGGCATTTATTTGTTGCCAAGGCCCTCTGCTCCATGCACTGACAACAGGGTAGCCACACAATAACTGTCAGGCCTCCTCAAGCCCCAGGAGCAGGTCTCTCCTCCTCACCCCTCCAGTCAAACCACCTGCACAGTCCTAACTCCATGAACTCCTTTCTCTCCTCGCTGAGGTTTGTGCTCCTTGGTGGGGATGACAAGAGGGAATTACAGTCTCACATCCTGGGGGGGTGGGGGGCGGTCAGACATAGGCTGTGAGAAAGCCCCCATCAGAGCCTTCCAGTGATTGTCTCCAAGAGAGAGGCCTTTTGGTTTCCTGTTCTGCTGGTGTGTGTGTGTGGGGGGGGGGCGGGCGGGCAGGGGGCCCCAGCGAACTCCCCAGGTATGCAGCCACCATTCCACCTGGGGTGAGGGGTGGAGCTCTGCCTGACAACTGGCCAGTTCCTCAGCCACGCCAGGAGGAGGCCACTCGAGGCCTTCGGAGAAGACTCCCCACGGGTTTCCAGGCTGCAGAGGTTGGCCGTGCCCCGCCGGCCTTTTGTTCTAGCCTCAGGCAGCTGGGAGCAGCTGCACTGCCTGAGGCCCCGTCAGGCCCAGACACAGGCCAAGGGAACCAGTCTTCTTGGCACCTTCTCCTCCTACTCTTGGGCCCAGGCACCCTTCCAGTTCCCGCGTCCCACACGCCCAGTCCTGGCTTTTCTCCCGGCCCGGTGTCTTCGAGGATTGGGAAAGTGGAGTTCCCAGAGCCCAGCATGGCACTCCTTCTGCTTGGCTCCCGTGGCCTGGGGAAGTGAGGGGACAGTTGAAATGTCACCCTCAGGGATAAATATTAACAAAAAGCAAATGAACTTGCGAGGGGTGCAGTTATCAATCAACCAGGCCCCAAGGCCACTTATGGCAAACACAGCCCAGGTTGGCCAGGGTTGAGACTTTCTCATGGCCACCTCCTGGTCTGATCCGAGCCCTCCTCCCCCTTCCCGGCCCCTGCCGTTTTCCCTGGGCTCAGGCCCTTGTTCAGGTCGCTCTGGAGCAAAACTGGGACAGGAAGGGGGCGCAGTCCTGACTTCAGACACTGGCGGCTCTGCGGCACCATTTGGAGGTTTCCAGGTACCAAGCGGTTCGAATGGCCCAGCACCCACCCCTGACCGAACCCAATGTCCTCGGTGCTGCGCCAGCTGGTGGGTGCCCGTTGCAGCCTCTTCCTGGGCTGGCAGCTCCCCTACTGTGACCGGCCTTCTGGAATCAGAATCTTTAATTGGAAACTAATCTCCTGGAGTCTTAATAGGCGCTTGCTCACGTGGAGGCGGGGCACCCACCTACCTGCACAGCTCAGCCCTCCCACCCCACCTGGGACAAGATGTGGCGCAAGCCTGGTTGCGCTACACTTTAATGCAGAAGCAAGTATTACATTGAGAGAACATATATTGATTTTTTAAAGGTAGTTAATTTGGTTAGAATTTCCTCCTGTCTCCGGTCTTCCACAAGCCGATGCAATTTCGTAATGAGAAGGCGCTGCCCCAAACACGCTGCCACGTGCGGAGGGCTTGACTTTCCACAGCACGCTGTGTGGAACCAGGGGTACTGGGAGGGGCGTGGAGAAGCCACTCTCCCACCAGGGTGCGACGG
This sequence comes from Aselliscus stoliczkanus, assembly GCA_033961575.1. Classification (NCBI taxonomy): domain Eukaryota; kingdom Metazoa; phylum Chordata; class Mammalia; order Chiroptera; family Hipposideridae; genus Aselliscus; species Aselliscus stoliczkanus. Next base: position 104,947,047 of record CM066732.1, read on the forward strand.
AACTGACCTTGGGGGTCCCAGCCTTACTTGGGGCAGGAACTGTTGGCCGGTCTTTGAACGCAACAGCGAGCAAAGCTGCAAGGAGTATCTCTGTGCCTGGGAAGTGGCGATGGGGATGAGAAGGCAGTGTCTCATAGCCACGGCCAACAAGGCCTGAGATCCGTTTTAAATCTCACGCAAAGCCCAGCAGAGATCGTTTGGAGGGTTCAGGAAACGGCCTCACTCTCATTTATTTTTCTAAAAGACAATGTTAACCAGACGGCTCCTTGTTCTTCAGTGACTTAAAAATAGGTCGTGGCTTTTGCAGCGTAATGGGATTGCTCCCAGTTAGCTCGGCATCCGCCCTCATCCTGGCCTTCCCCACCCCTTTAATTAAGCCAAAGAAAGGAAAATGAAAGAGATGACGCTCCATCCGGGTCTTAGGATGCGGAGTCCATTTAGGATTTGGCGCCAAATACATGTCCTACCAGACTCTCCGATTTTCCTTTTTTTCTCCTCGAGGAAAAGGCCACATACCTCGGGCAGAGAACGACACGTCACGGGCTGCCGGGTGCCAAGCAGGCGCCCCCTTCGATAGCCTCCTAGGTCCCATAAGCCTCAGCCAGCATGCTGCCCGTGTGCGGGTCGCAGTAGTCCGGGTCCCCTTCAACTGCACTGCGGTGCCCATGCATGGAGATCAGAGGACGCTGTTGCACTGCAGGGCACTAGGCCGTATTTCCAGGGCCTGGAGATGGGCTCCGAACAGAGCCTGTCAGTCTGTCCTTCCAGGGGGCGAAAGGAGGCAGTTGGGGAGGAGGGTTCCAAGTTAACGCTTTCACCTGGTGGATGGCAGGTGGAGAACAGGCTTCCTTGGGGGTGCCGGTCTATTTCCAACCCCCTCACCGGCCTGTGCGGGCCCTGCCTGGGTAAAAGGTACTGAAGCTGGGCTCCAGGCTGGCGCAGGCGTGTGAAAAGGCACTGACCATCTTGGGCGCAGGCAGAGGCAGAGCAGTCAGGGAGAGAGAGCAGCTGTTTCGCCCACCCCCTCGGGAATTTCAGGTGCCCTCGCGTTTCAGTCAGCCCATGGAGGTGGGGGAGGGGGTTATAGTGGCTGCACGCAGGGCTAGAAAGTGAGATCGCGGGAGCCCAGAGGGCAGCCGGTCAATCTCTCTCTTCCGGTGCCCCTACTCCTGGCTTCCCTGGGTAAAGACTTTGCTTGGAGGAAACGAGCGCTGGGCTGGGCTGGAAAAACCAGGAAGGGCAGAGGCTCAACCATTTCCGCGCCCGGCCTGAGCACCCAGACGGGAGGATTGCTTTGGGTCGCAGCCGGGATCGAGTCGCAGGCTCCCGCACGCAGCACCTGCTTCCCTCTAGCTTCTCATTGGCCCGCACGAGGTGGGGGAGGGGGCTCTGGCCTCTCGCTTTGATTTTAGACTGTGAAACCACTCAAAGCCCCTGGCTCTGAGCGGATTGACTGTCTCTCGTTCTCCGGGGACGAATTAATGGAGAACGATCAGTTAATTAACAAACGCTCACACCGACTTTTACCTTTCTCTTTGCCAGGACTCAGGACAGGGTGCCGGGCTGAGATTGGGAGTTTGGGCCCCCCTTCCCAAACTCCCAATCTCAGGTAGGGGTGGGGGAGAATGGACCCAGGAGTCAGTCAACTCAACCTAGGTCTCATCAAAACGAGTCCACCCTCGGCTGCCCCTGGCTGTACTTCCCCCTTGTGTCCTCCGCCCTCAAAGGTCGCTGAATCCGCGTGAAATCCTCCGTGCGGTTCAGGCTCAGCCTCCCCTCCGGTAGACGGCCCGGCAGAGCCTTGTCCACACCTCAGCCTAGAGAGACGGGGGGAGCTAGGCGCTGTCTATGCAGCGTCGCCAAGACCTTCTCAATCAACTCGGAAGTGCCCGGGCCTTGGGGTTTCGTGTTGGGAGACCTATGCTCCCAAACTTCAGGGTCATTTCCACATTCCCACCACCCTGCACAGGGCTTCAGACGAAATATCATGCAGAGGAATAAAACGAAATGCGAAGTCTTAAGCGACTTGGCAGCGCAGGCTGTCGCGGGGCTCGGCTGGCCGCTCCCTTGTTGCTCGGTCGCCCTCACCCAGACCTCGGCCAGGTCTGCCTCCCTCCCCTGTCTACAGCCGGTTACAAGCGCAGAGTGTGTGCTAAATCTTACACACAGTCCGCGCCATACACCCACCGTCCCGCGACTTCAGAATCTTTTGCCAGAATACTGGGCTCCCCCGACTCCCGCCCCGCGCCAATAAAGTGAGTGCGGGAGGGGGTCGCGGCAGCGAGTTCTGCCAAGCATCCGCAGACAGCTCCAGCCCAGCGCCCCGGTATATGCCAGGGGTACTGGACCGCAGCATCTGAGCGCAGTTTCACGCACGCGTTGCTTCCCTCTCCCCAAACCCCGAGTGCCCAACGGAGAAGGGGACGCACAGATGGTGTCCCGCCAGGTGAGGGGATTTTTCTCCACCTCGGGCCAGGCGAGCTTCCAGTGCTGTCTCCGAGCACACATGCGCCCCCGCAGTCGGCGAGGCCACTCAGTGCCCGAGCCTTCCACAGCCCAACGCACTAAGTCCTGGGGGAGTCGGTCTGCTTCCTGGAGCCGTGTGCTGGCTCTTTCAGGCTCAAGGACCCCTCTCTCGGAGAAAAGAGGACGGAGTGAAGCGGTACCAGCCCTCTCTCCTTCCCTCCCTCCGGTCCCTTGCTTCCCCATCCCTTATATCTCCGCGCGCCCAGCTCTTTGAACTGCTCACCTGCTAAGCGGAGCGCAGACATACGTTGGAACTCTGGCTCCTGCAGCCACTTCCACATCCTCCGGAAGGTCTCGCGGCCAGACTTGAGTTTGCTCCAAGGTTTGGGGTTGCGCAGCAGGTCCGAGAGGGTCCCTTGGGAGCGGCAGAGCACCCTCTGCGCGAAGATGGCCTGTGGGATGCTGTAGCGCTTGAGCTCGGTGGTGATACGCTGCGCCACCTCTTTGGTATTGATCTCTTCCATCTGCCCTGAATTACTTCCATTGCTGACCTGAGCGCCGGTCACGGAAGGGTTGGGCTCCCGGGCTGTGCCTAGGAGCTGCCCGTGGCCCTGTGCGTTCAGGTGGGCGTGGGGGTGGTGCGGAGGAAGGCCGTTGATGGGCACCATGCCGGCCGAGGTGGGCGTGAGGTGTTGATCCCCGTGACGGCCAAGCATGGCGGGGTGGTGGGCTTCGAAGCCATTGGGGGTAAGCATCTTGTCGGTGGGCATGGCGGCGCCCGGGTGGGCATAGTGGGGGAGCCCTTGCTGGGAGTTGTGGATGCTGCCCAGACCGGAGCCGGAGAGGGGCGAGAGGCTCTGGCCCATGCCAGCCACGTCCTTGTGGTAGGGGGTATAGAGGTTATTCATGGAGGCCAGTCCGCGCTCGTCCCGCATGAGCGTGAAGCTACCGCTTACATTGCCCGCCAGACGCTGGTGGTGGTGCGGGTGATGGTGGTGATGGTGGTGGTGATGATGGTGAGGGAACTTGTCCGAGACGGTGGAGATGGGCGGCAGCGGCTGCAGAGGGGTTAAGGTGGTGTAGGTCGTGGGCATGCTCATACCTGGGGGAGTCTCGCAGGCCATGGTCATCGTGGGGTGCAGGGGGCCGGCCAGGCTGTGCTCAGGGGCCCGGTGGTGGTGGTGGTAATCGCCGCCGCCGCCGCCACCGTCCAGCAGGGACGCCATGCCCATGGAGCGCGGGTGCGCGGGGGGCAGGTGGCTGCCGCGGTGAGCCACCGAGCTTCGCGCATGGGGGCTGCCGCCCAGCAGGTCGGCAGGGGCGGGCACCGGCTCATGGCTCACCCCGTGCAGCTCGCCGATCGCCTCCATGGTCAGCTGCGCATTCATCGTGATCCGGGCGAGCGGGCGGCGGACACAACATCGATGAGGCCGGACAGAGGCGGCAAAGGGCGCACGGAGTCCGGTCTTCACATCCGCTGCTGGCGACTGTTGCCTTCCTTCCTTCCTCTCACTGTGGGGCTCTGTCTCCCTCTGTGTGTCTAGCCTTCCCTCTTGCCCCCACCTTCCCCTCTGAGTCCTCGGCTTTTTTAAAAAAATATTAATTTCCAAAAAGGATCCGCGCCGTTGGGTGAGCGCGGTGTCCCCAGCCCCCTCGTTCCCGGTCCCCTCTCGCCCCTCTCCTTATTAGAATTGCGAGGCCCTCGGCTCTCCTGATGCAGCCCACGCGCCTTCCGCGGCTGGTGCCTGCCCGCGCCGCTGGCCAGCTCGAGCCATGGCTCGGTTACTGTTGCAGACTCTGTGGCCGCGGGTCCTCCGTCGCCGCCGCCGCCGCCGCCGCCGCCGTAGCTGCCGCGGCCCGCCCTCACGCCGGCTGGGCGCAGCGCGCAGGCGCGCGGCTCGACCCCGCCCCCTTGGCCCCCGCGCGCGCGGTCCGTGACGTCCCCTTACAAATGTAGGAGGGGGTCCCAGCGCCTGGCCTGCGGCGCGCGGTGGCCGGGTTTGCGGCGCGCACCTGGGAAGGCCCAGCGTAGAGAACGACCTGGGGCAGCCACCGCAACCCCAAGAGACTTGCGCCCTTGTCCGCTCCTTGGATTGGGTGGGCTCTCTTCCCGGTTCCGCGCAGCACTTGCCGGGCTTCCATCCTTGGTGGTGGGCTATGCCTGGGGAGCTGTCACCCCTCTCTCGAATTGCTGCTTCTCGGCGCTGGTTGCCCGGCATGCTGAGGACTGTGTCATCACCCCTTCCACCCTGGCCCACTAGGCTTTTTTTCCCGGAGGGCTTCTGGGACTCTGCGTTCTCCCCATCCTCAGGTGCTTGGCCTTTTTGTAAGGGGAGGGGAACAAAGATCTTAAAGGCCTTGGTCAGCTTGGTGGCTGTTGACCCAGCAACCTCAGTCCTCCCTGGTAATTCTCTGCCCACCCCTCCTCTTCCATGCTCTGCAGAGAGGAGCGCACAGTGCCAAGAGTCCCTGATCAGGCCATACCTCGCAGTGTTCCGCCGCCTGGGTCTTCTGGTTCAGCTGACAATTAAGGCGGCGCGCCGGCTTCGCCTATGACTTGTGTGTGTGTGTGTGTGTGTGTGTGTGTGTGTGTGTGTGTGTGTGTGTGTGTGTGTGTGTGTGTGTGTTGGGGGCGGGGAGTGCCCTCGTGGGTTCCCATGTTAACTTCTGGGTGCTGGTGGGGCTGACGAGTCTCTCTGCGCTCCTGCGGTTCCTCCGTGGCCCTCCTGGTAAAGCACCCAGAAGCCACTGCTTGCGGGAAGGACTGACGCCGGCAGGGTGGACCAGTCGCGCCGGTCTCCGCTTGGCCCATAGGGACGCCCTCTTCCCGGCGTCCCCGCGAGAAGCCTCCAGATTTGAAAATCAATTCAGCTTCGGGTGTAATTGTCCGCTTCTCACAATCAACGCTCCAATCCAGAATCAAACATGGTCCTTGAGCCTGGTGGGCCCGCCGTGTGGGACGTACACCCGGCCGCCACATGCCAGGGCTTTCTTTCATTTACAAAAGAAGAGAAAAAAAAATCTGTAACAAAAGGCAGAGCCGTGTCCGCTTAGGTGCTTTCATCCCTCAAAGAAAGGACAGATGTGCCCATTGTCAGTCCCTTGGCAGTTACGACCGGGTCAGCGCCAAGCCTGGGCCCCGGGCGGGTGGTGGTCACAATGGGACACTGCTTCTCAGAGGTTGGGTATCTAGGCCCAATATGAAACAAAGTGTGTGTGGCCTGCACTGGGCCAAACTCAGACTGTGCGTTCCTTTGCTGGGACACCAGGGAAGAGCTCACCAGTGGTGTATCTCCTGGAAATATTCCCAGACCCTAGGAGAGGCCAGAGCTGGGTGGTGCTAGTGGTGGTGGCTGGGTCCCCTTAGGCAAAAGCCTGGGCGGGCTCACCTTTGGAGGAAATTTCCCACCAGCTAAGGACTGAGCAGGCCCATCTTTCTGCCCAGGTCCCTGTCAGCACCAGGGCAACATCATGATCCAGGTAGATCATGGCCAGTGGGTACAGTCAACCTGACTTCTTTGAAAGTGGTCAAGTCCTGGGATTAGTTAATCTGGCTGGTTTCATCATCAAAAGGCCCTCTTATCTTGTCCAAACAATGCCTATGGAGGCCCTGGAAATGGGAATCCATCTCAGTGGACTTAGCATCTACTGGCACAGTGAACATTTAGGAATTTAAGGCTCTCGGAGAGGAAAAGATCTTTAGGGAAACATACACTAATATAAAGGAACTCAGAAAACAGTTACTCTATTTGAACTTTTATCTACATTTATCTATTCATACCTACACACAAGCACAAAACATTTTTAGCCTAGTGAATCATAATATGTTGGTGGGAAGCTGCATCCTTGTTTCTTTATTGTTCCTGTCCTCTTTTCTTACAGCATAGGGCACGTGGCTTTCCTATGAAACCAAACAATGGGTTAAAATGAAGTAGCAGGAAGCCTTTGAGCTAAACTGTCTCCCCCTCTCCGATATTTTAATCCCCCTGGAAATGATTGATTTGCCCTTATGACAACTCTCTTCCCAAAAGGCAGTTTGTTAAAGAAAGAAGTAGATACCACCAAGTACACAAATTGTTTATGGTTTTCTCTTTGTGTAACTAATTAGGTACTTGATCCTGGAAGCCCACCTTCACATGGGGCTTCTGCCTGAGCCCCTGGAGGCTACCTGCAGAGGGCTGGGATCAAATGAGTTCAACTCCCCTACCCCCTAAAGGAGAAGTCAAAGATAAGATCTGGATCTGTATTATATATGTTGGGCTAATAGGTGTGCATGACTTGCTTTAGTTTGCAAATCTCCCTAATCTTTCTTAGCTATTCATGCCTTTTATTTAACCATTGGCTTCCTGTAGTTGACTAAATTGCAGTGATTTCTCAGGAACATTTTATTCTTACTCAACTTCTTGGAAAATTTTCCTATACTAAGGATGTGTGATGGGTGGGCAGGATTCTCTTAGGCCTAGTTAAGGTGAATGGGCATGTGTATATGTGTGTGGGAGGGACATTAGACAGATTGTCAACTGCTAGAGGATGGGGTAGCTTTTTGTCATTTTGTCCCTCTCCTCCCTTCCCCCTTCTAGTGCCCAGCACAATTCCTGGCATCCATCAGATGCACTTTGGGGAAATGAAAGAATTAAAGCCCAAGAGGGGTCCCTTGAAACTACTTGGTTGGTCAAGTGTATTTACAGGATGCTGTGCAATTCTTTATAACAGCCAAGAAGTTTGAGGGGGGTGTGTGTGTCTCATTTTTGCCTGGTCATATTTTGAGGAGCTATAGGGACCTTAAAAAAAGTTTCATTCCCCACCCCAAAATTACATACATATGTATATATATATATATATATATATATATATATATATATATATATATATATTAAAAAGGTAAATAAGGCTATCGACTTGATGCTTATTGCTGGCAATATTTTCACTGTGGAAACAAGGATTTCAGAGTGTTCATTTTGTAGATATGGAAGTGGTGATGTTGGTCAGACAAGTACAATCTGTCCTATGCTGGGTGGGCTAGAGCTTGCCAGGTGACCCCCACTAAGCTTAGAAAACTACAAGAATAAGGCCATTCCTCCAAATGTTGGTCTGAAAACACAAGCTTTTTGGAGAACCTTCCTTCAGTTTCATAGTTACTGTTTTATTTCTCTTTGTGAGTGATGGAGAGGTAACATGGCCCAGTCCTAGTTGTCAGGACCATGCCAAAGAAATATTCCTAGCCCCTGGGAGACATCAAATGTTTCCTTCCCATTTGTTGACCACACAAACAGCAAGCCTGGATGTCAGGGCAGATCTTTGCACCCAGGGCTCCAGTGGGAAGCTGACTCCTTGGCCAGAGCCTCAAAAGATGACTCCCCAGTGTTTCTGAGTCCTGTAGCAAATCTAGAATTTAACTCCTGGTGAGGAACCATTTCTCTGGTGTCTAGCAATAGTATACTGGTCACAACTTGATAACTGTGGGGTAAAGGATTGGGTCCTAGGTGCTTTCTGCCAGGCTCTCCTGTCTTCCTCCCACTTCTGCAGAAATTTTATTCAGAAAATTGCTGTTGGCTTAGACTAGAACATCAGGAAATTCAGAAAGGGGTGGTCTGGTGATTCATTATGGAAAACCATTTTTAAAAATTAGCCAATAAATTCTCTCCACTCTCTGGAGGCCAAGGAAGTGGTAACCCATTAGTCTAGCCCTCTTTGTTGATCTTTGATCTTCCGTGTAGCATATAGTTTTTATCCATCTATTCTGTTATTTTTTTTTCCTTCTTCACCTAAATTATGGTTTTTCCCATGACAATATATGTATAGTTTTAACTCTGTATTTTTGCACTCTCCTGTGTTGCATCTCCTACCCACCACCTCCAAATCCCAAGAAGATGCTCTGGTGAAGGACTCTTGATAGCTGGTGCCAACCCCAGCTGACTCCGTTTTCTAGGAGATGCGGCAGTCGGCCAGAACGTCAGGCCTCTCTGAAAGCATCTCCCGTTACTTTTTCTCTTGGGCCAACTGATAAACCGGAGGCGGCTGTCTTGGATTTAAATCTGTTCCGAAATTAAATAATTTCGGCGAGGGCTTTTCAAGGCCTAAAGCCGAACGCGCTGAAAGTAGAAGTGGTGTGTTAATGCTGTGGTGCTGCGGGAGGGGGTCCAAGGCTGCCTGGTGACGCTCTGCCCGTAGAACCCTGGGCTGGATTCCTCAGCTAGTTCGATTCCGGGGGAGTTGGCCTTCTCTTGCCAACCTTTCCGTGGATTTTCTTTCTTGGATTTATCTTTTTATCGTTGAGTTATATTACACAGGAAACCTGTCCAGGCCGCGAGGGGCGATGAATGTTTCCAGATTTGGGGCGATGGTTAAGGCTCTCTTGTGCCTCCCATCTGGGGCTCTGCTCTGGGTCAGGCGCGCGCGGGTGTAGAATGCCAGGGCTGGGAACTGGGAGGACAGGGCAAGGCACAAGGGGCCCTCGCGCTGGTGGTGTTCTGAGGGACCCAAGATGGGGAAAGCTCAAGGCAAAGAGGGCGGGCAGATGCCAAAGTAGGCCCGCGACCGTCTCCAGGTTCACCATGAGGACTGGAAGGGTGGAAGTCGTGGGTCGCCGCGGCCCAGGGGGTAGCCTCAGGCCAGACGAGCATGGATCAGTCCTTCCCACCCCACCCCCGGGCGGATTGCGGGATCTGTGGCCGGGCGCCCGGCCCATTTGGCGAGCTCCTTCGCAGCTTCTCAGGATAACGCTGACCCGCGCCCGAGAGCAGCTGCACTTGGGAAAGAAAACTCTTTAAACAAATCATTTTGGTGTCTAATCAATTAGTGTTTGCGCCGTCAAGTGCCATAGATTTAACAGAATAATCGTTACCGCCCTTGTCTTTATTTGACCCGCAGACACCTAGAAGATTTAAAAATGAAACGCCGGTGTTCCGGGTTCCTCACCCCTTGCCTGCGCCTCGCTCCTGGCCTGCTCGGCCCCCGCCGGCCTTTAGTTTCCTCCAGGTCGTCCCTCCACTTTCTCTCCTTTCCTTCGTCTCTCCTTTCCACTTCACACTTTCCAACACTTGTCCTTTTCTTGTCCATACGGCCCTTGTCCGCCTTGCATGTCTCAGCCTCCTCATCCCTTCACCCCCGAGGCTAGCAGCCTCTGGGTGTGGGATCTCTCCGCCTTTGGGCGAGCGCGCCTGCTCTTTGGCCAGAGCACCATCCCGGCGCAGGTTATAGAGTCGTCCAGAGCCCAGAAGTCTTTTCCCAGGACCCTCGCCCTCTAACCCTGATGCTCACCCTCTCGCACCTGCTCGAACTGTGAAAGACCCAAGGGGTTTTGTGTGTGCCCTTTCGCTTAGGTAGAGCTCGAAAAAGATCTTCACCTGGGCGGCGGGGCTGCGTGCCTCGCGGGGTCTTGCCCTATAAATGCGGTGACCCAGGGCGCAGGACTAGTGTGAGAAGAAAAGCTGAGGGTGCGGCCTTGTTCCCCAAACTCCCAACGCAGGGCGAGGTGGCCATGCCTGCGGGGGGCGGTGTCCACGGGGGTTGACGTTTGGGAGACGTGTGTTGCCTCCGAGGCACACTTCTCTGGGCCGGACCAGAGACCAAGGTCTATGTATGGGTCGGGGTCGGGAGGGTCCCCAGGCGCTCGTGAGTAGCTGCACCAGTGTCTTTCTCCCCACCTCTTTCCCTTATTCAGAGCGTGGGTGGACGGGTGTGTGCATGTAGTTATGTAGGGGCACCGGCTCTGTGCCCCGCCTGGCCTCAGGTTACCAAGGCTGGGATGTGGGGGACCTCCCCTCCAATCCCTGGGTGGAGACCCAAGAGGGCTGTAGGGATGGTTATCAGGGCCAAGAGACCTGCAGGCGGGGCTCCGGAGCTGTGGGGCCCAGTAAGGGATTTTAGGGAACCCAGGTGGCCAAGAACACCATTACCTCTCAATTTTTCCAATCATCATTTAACCAAGAAGACAGGTCGCACCTGACACACCTAAGTAGTGTGGCTGTGATTCTAAATGGGGGAAGCAAGCGTGAGCTGGAGGTGAAGCAACTCGCTGTCCCCACACTGCCTGACCCTGGTGGCTGGGGCCGCCCCAACCTGGGGCTCCTGGAACTGCCTCACCATCCAGAGTCTCAGACACTCACCTGAGAAACTTCACTCTCAACAATAGATGATTATAATGTACTTGACTAATGCCTGTATTTTCCTGTTTAACACACATTAATCCAAAGTAACAAAAAAATCAATATTGCTAACAATATCGCAAACAAATCCTAGTGTCTCTCACACAAAAACCTCATCAGATTTTCAGTCACTCCTAACCTCTTCAGTTTTGCTGTTTCTCCTAGTCTACTGGTAGCTCCTGGATAGCCTGAGATCCATTCCTGGATTTGGATAGCCTGTCTCTAAAACGCATATACCCTTTGAGGACACCAAATTTACCTCAAACTCCTTCCCTTTCTGCACCAGCGATTGCCCACAGTCACTATTCAGTGACTTTGGATTTTGTTTTCCATCTCGAACAAAACCCCCTATATGGCAGCGCCTAGCCTCTCCCAGGGCTGGAGATTCCACATTCGGCTGTCCCAGTCATTCGGCCACATCTTGCCACTCAAAGCTAATCGCAGCCAGCTGTTGTCTTTTGGGAGTTTATTATGGTTCTGATTCTGATTATTTAAAAATTTTGGTGTTTTCCACCTGGAAAGAAGAAACCAGAGGGGCTGGCTAATGAAGGAACTTAGGTTTGCAAAACACTGTAAATAATTTAGCATTGTATTTCAAGGGAAAAAAATAGCTTTCTTAAATCATCCCCACAATATAAATTGCAGACTTACAGTATGGTCCTGGTAAGTCTAAATTTTTAAAGGAGCAATATTCAAAGAGACATAGATGTCTGTATTAATTATTTATTCGCTGGTGCCTTCCTTCGTTTCTAACTTATTATTAATTAGGCGCCTCTAGTCTTTTGCAGAGCGCTCCACCGAGCCGGTTGCAGCTTTAAATATGAATTAAAAGCAAATCCAAGCTACTGTAATGCGAAAATTATTCCGTGTCTTGCATGGCAGAGATGAATAGCTGCGTGGATCAATACCGTGAAACTCGGCTCCCAACGACAGGGTTATTGATAGCTTATATTAATGATGTTAATGATGGAAAAAGGAAAACAACGGCCCACCCGACTTAGAAACTTTTTAGCCGCTGAAACCCCGCAATAAAAACGGGAAGGGGGCAGGAATCGGGCTTAAGTGTAATAAGAAAATTATTTATGAAACCGGATAAATGACTTCAGAGCCTTGATGCATTTGAACCTAACGCTCTTGGCTCCTGGCGGCCCCGGCTCCAGCTGGGGAGACCACGAAAACCCCAAGCCGCTGGGAGCTGGGGGCGGGGGCAGGCACTTCCCCCGCCTCAGCCGCCTCCGGTTTGCCGCCGCCTTCCGTGCCCCCCCCCCCCGAAGAGCCCTCTGGGGCGATGGTCGCAGCACTTTTGGAAGTTATTGGAATGGGGCAGGTGCGAGGCTGGTCCCTGCTGTCCAGGCGTGGACAGTAAGGCCTTCAGTGGGGACAGTAAGGACGTCAACGTCCCGGCAGCCTGGACTTTGGCCCGATTTCTTCACTAGTTCCCTTGGCACCCGCTCCCGAAAAGGAGTCAAATGCTTCGGGCTCAAGGGGGCGGGGGGCACAGGTCTGGCTCCGCACTGTCGCCTTTGTCCCTCCGGCCCAGCCTAGGGGGGGTCCCCAAACTGCAAGCGGGTGGCTGGTTTCTGGAAGGCGGAAGCTTTGGATGGAGAGAAAGTGCTCTAAACAGGGCAGGGGAACTGGGAAAACGCCCACTGTCCTCTTCCTTGCGTCTGCGAGGCCCTTAAGCAGGCACCGGGTTAACTGGGCAAGTGCGGGATCCTCGAGACTCGGTTTCCTCGGCCTGCGGAGGGGAAGAGAGCGCTGGTTTGAGCCCCAACCACGCGCCATTCAGCCTCTGCGCCGCCCCTTTCCCCTGCTGGTCCCAAATATCGACCCGCATTTTCTTTCTCTCTAGCCGAGGGCCACGTAGTGGCGGGGGGTGGGGTGGCGAAAGGTTAAATACTGACCCTGGAGGACGGCGGGAAAGGTCACAGCCCCAGGGTCACTCGCAGGCCCAAGGTTCCTTCCCCATTTGCCGGGCTTTGAGGAGCCAGGTCCCCTCCCCCGAGGAGGCGCGAAGGAGTTAGGGGAGGGCGACCCCTGCCAGCCACGGAGGGGGGAGGGGGTGTCGGCGGATGCTAGGGTGGCGGGTAGGTCCCTGACTGACTTGGCGGTCAGGCGTCCTGAGTATAGTCTTTGGGATTGGAATAGGAAGTTAGGGAGCTTTCAATTTGTGCTCCGGACTGTCATTTGTTCTACGTTTGAGGAACCGCAGCCACCCGGAGCTGCAGGAAAAGGCCCAGGTAGTCCACCAGAACAATCACAGTTTCCCTCCGAAGGATGGATCATTTTGTATTTTTTCTTTATTAGGTCTTTTAAAATCCGTTTTTCCTCTTTCTTTTCATTCCTTCATCTCCTTCACCATCCTTTTCCCTGTCTTTTATTTCTTTCTCCCTTAGTTCCTTCCGTTTTTTTCTTTCTTCTCCACCACTTCTTTCTTATTTCGTGCTTCCTTGCCCTTCTTCTCTCCCCCTTTTTCTTTTTCTTTCCACTTCTTTCCTTCCCTGTAACTTTCTTCTTTCATTCTCTCATTCCCCTCCCCCCCCACCCTTTTAATAGGTAGATGGAGTCCTGGCCCATCCCTCTGTACCTCAAGACTACCCATGGAAAATGCCAACTCCATGTGACATTGACATCAAATAATCTTGTTTTTGAAAATGGAAAGAGGCGAGTGAGCACCAAAATGCGGAGGGAGCACCGGCCTCATTTGGCCCTTTCGCAGGTTAACTGGCTCCCCCTACGCTACTCAGCTGGGCCTCTGAAGCGTGAGTGTTGGGGCGGCTCAGGGTCCTGCCCCTTTCTCGAGTTTGGGGCTCAGTAAATCCGGAGAGTGCTCTACTCTTGCTAAAGTCCCCGACGGCGCCATCTGTGCCCCGACATCAGCAATATTTTTGAGTTGTTGTTTTGTTTTTATTTGATTTCATTTTGAAAAAAAAAAGGTTTAAACAAAGTGCATCTCTGAGGCCATAGTTACTAAAAGTGCCAGCTGAGCCTTAAATCTATTCTAGGGCACCAGAGGCGGTCAGTTGAAATCATTACCTAGATAACTAGACAAAAATCAAACTTCTGCCACCCAACAAGAGTCCCCTTTCAGCGATCTGGTTTCAAAGTCTACAATCAACTACAGTACAAGTTTCCGATTAGTGCAGCTGTAGACACAGCTTTATAACCACACAACATACCAGCAAAGGCCCTTCCTCGGAAAGAAACACAACAGACACTGCAAAAAATCACTTGATTCTGGAAAAAAAATCAATATCGAAATTAGGTTTATTGTCTGCTTATATGATTTAAAATGACAAAGTGTTGCCTTTTATTTTCATAAAAAGACAGAAGGCTGAACAAAATAATTTACTATCGAGTTCTGCTCGTTTCGTTTGCCTGGCAAAACCTGAGGAATCTAAGGGCGGTTGGGAAGAGCAGTGGCCGAGCCAGGGGCCCCCTGTGTAGGGGGGTGCTTTGCCATCGGAGATGTGTGCAGCTGTGTGTTCGAGAATACATTTCCTAATCTCCAGCCTGCAGCGATGTGGGTCCAGCTGGGTGGTGCTCAGTTCTGCCAGGTTCCAAAGAAAATGCTGATCGATATGTGTCCTCTTGCTCCTTCTTTAACTCAAACCCAGGTCCCAGGTCCTCAAAATAACTCAGGGTGCTGCTGCAGTAGTGGTTGCACGAATCCACCAGCGCCAGAGCCTTCCTGGCTCGCTGGCTCCTAGACCCCCACCCAGCCAGCTTGGATCTTGGATCCTACCAATACTGCCTCCTTTCCTCTGTGTGTGTGTGTGTGTGTGTGTGTGTGTGTGTGTGTGTGTGGTGGTGGTCGTGAGGCGTTGCTTGGCCCGGATCAGGATCAGGGTCCCTTCCCCCGAAAGCTCGCGGGGTTCCAGAATCTGGGCTGCAATCAGAAAAACGGGGTTCCGAAACCTTTGTGGCCTGGATTCTTCAATTGTGGCAGGCGGTGGGCGCATTCGAGGAATACGACTGCGTTGGGCGCCCGCGGGTTACACCAACGCTGGGGGTAATTTATCTATGTTAAAAACAAAAAGGAAAACCAAAAAAAGCTACCGTTTGAATTTCCTCTTAAACTCTCCTCCCCCATCCTTTCACCCCCGTCCCCCCAAGCCGAGTTAGGATCTACCCTCGTATCTCGCTGCTGCTCTTTGGTGAGAGCACAGCGTGCACAGAGCACGCTCCTATCCGTTCACTGCCTTGTTCTAGAACAAAGTGGCTCCGAAACGCGCGAGGACTCACGGAGCGCGGCCCGCGAGATAGTGCGAATATCTTCACGCACACTGAACGGCATCATTAGGAAAATAATTACCAAGTCGGGTCCTTCAGGGACCCTACAAGCGCCTTCTGATATAGAGCTGGCGCTGTCTCGCCGGTGCACACGCCGCGAACTCATTTGCTAAAGGCATTAATTGGTCCTCCTTTTATTCTGGAACCAAGAGGGCTTCTCTCCTGGTGGTACGGAAATGAAACCCAACCAAACCATCTCCTCCACGGAGTCCCTTGGGCATGGCTCTTGCAAGGTCGTCCTGGCCTCTTCCTGGGGCTGAGGGCTTAAGGAGAAGCGACGTCGATTCCTTATTACTTGAAAAGCTGACAGGCCACGACGCTGGGCTAGCAATGGTCCGGTCCCAGCAGCGTGGCCGCCGCTCGCTATCGGGCTTAACGCCTTTCTCTTCGTCCGTGTCGAGCGAGGCCAGCGCACCCTCGCGTCGGCGCACCTTTCCGGGAGACGGGAGACGCGGGCTGGGAGGCGGTGAGGGCGCATGGTTCCTGAAAGGCAGGCCCGGGGAGGCCCCCTTGCCGAGGGGGAAGACAGCCAGTGGACTGGGGAGTGGGGTGGCCCCTGCCAGGGGGTAGGGAGTGGGAAGGTGGGGACAGCTCCGAGGGCTCCTTTCTGCGTGAAGGCAGATGCAGCCACCAGCTTCCAGGGGAACAAACCCGTCCTCTGCTTCCCTCTCTAGTCCCACTCTCTAGCCTCTTTTCCCGACCGACCGGCTGCCTTCTCCTGTCTTGAGCGCCCGGGGAGCAGCCGGCTCGAGGGTCAAAGGTCAGGCCTTCACTAGGCCCAGGCCTCCACCCCGCGCAGTCAGTGGCGTGAGTGCGGGAGTCGCCCAGCCTGTCGTTCCAGGCTGGACGCCCATTGCCAATCGAAGAAAGAACAGATGTGTATCTCAGGGGTCCCTGCTCCCCTACTTAGCCGGCTCTGATGACGTGGGGTCTTGATGTGGGGGGGGGGAGGAGAGGGTAATTTAGGAATTATAACGAGACTATAAAGTCAATCATCTGGTTATTTGAGTAATTTTTTGGAGGGTGGGGTTTAATGATTTCTGTAAATATCCAAATTGGTGTGGTTTTGAGCACAGGATTAGCCACAGGAGCCAGCTTCCATTGTATCATTTCTGTTGCCCAAACCCTGGCCAGCGCTGGAAAGAAGTTGCCAGAAGGGATCTAGAGGAGACAAAACGAATGCCTAGCCCTCCATGTAGACAGATCTGTTCCAAAGGGGCCGACCTTTCGCATGAGTGGGGGCAAGGCCAGCAGAATAAAAAGCAGATTTCTATGCATGTGCACGTGGCCCAATGGAAAGAACACATCTCCATCAATTCCTGGAGGCAGTGGGCTCAATTTACTTTGGTTTTAGCAGGGGAACGCCCTCCGCCTCAGCTCTGACTGACTACAGAGCAGCCGAGTAGTTAGTCTCTCTCCAACGAAAGCGATGGTCAATAGAATTCTCGGTATCAAATGAGCAATAATTTGCTGTGGCTACATGCTGGATAATGAAAGATGTTAGTGGGATCAATAAAAAATGAAAACACTTTTACTTACATCTTGAGTTACTGTTTTAAGAGAGCAAGAGGGATGCAAGGAACCCAAAGCTAGGTTCAGAGCCTCCCCACATCCCCCTTATACCCGCAAAGCTCTGTCACCATTAGAGGCTTCTTGCCGCCAGGGCCTCTACATCCTTTTATGCTCACAGAAAAGTAGGTTATTTACATCAAATTAACCCCTTAGAAACCAGTAATAAATTAACTGTCAGGGTTTTAATTTTTTTTTCTTACAGCCTGAAATAAAATTTAAATTGTTTTCCTTCAGAGCTAAAGGCCACCTAACTAGTTATAGTTTACAGAAGAAGTAGGAAAGCATCCCAGAGCTGAACTGTCCTTTGAAATCCCTCGAAATGTGGACGTGACAGAGATACCCAGGAGGGCTGTGTTCTTTGGTTGTGAATACACAGGCAAAGGAATAGATTAATTCCTTTTGATTTGTTATGTGGTGCCATTAAATATGGAAAATTCAGACCATAAACCTGCTCTTTCCAGATTAGTTAATTCCCTTATCTAATTTTGTAATCATTTCAACTTGTTTTCAATTTGCATTGGGTTGATTTGTACCTTCCAGTCTGCTTTTCTCACTATTCAATGCCAACTGCTCCCTTATAGATCTGGTCCCTAGAAAAAGATCGGGAAAGCAATATATATATATATATATATATACCAAGATTTAAAAAATGAGAAAATACCCCGAGTGCTCTGCATAAAATAGGAGCAAGGAAATAGCTCACGGCTCTAGCTCACAGGTGCTTCCAGCACCCAAACAAAATAAGCAAAGAACATTGGAAATGTGTGTTTGGCTGCTACTGTAGGTTTAAGAAGCCTACATCTTCTCACCACTTAAAAAAAAAAAAGACACGAATTTAGCCGCCGCTTTATGCCCTCTTGACCAAGGGTGCTGGTTCTGCCACCAAGATAACGGTCATGCTGCAAGGACAGAGGACTGTGATCATCTTTAGCATCTTTAGGCTGGATTTGGAGAGACAGCTGAGCAACCCGGGAGATTTAGAAAGCAGGAACCAGCCTAGAGAAGTGTAGACAAGTTCCATTCTGGGATTTCCCCGGGTGAGTGAATCTGACTGGCTCCATTTCACTCGCACCAATGCAGGTGCGGCTCTGGCGCCGCACCCTGCTTTGCGGGAGAATCGCGCACAAACCGCGGACGCGCGCTCTGGTATCCACCACTACGTTGGGCACACCGGATATTTACACCCTGTTCCGGAGGCCTCCTCCCGCCCTCATTTTTTACTTTAAACTCGCCAAGAAGACCTGTTAGTGGCCATGGCTGGGGGTGGGGTGGGGGCGGGCGGCGCCCCAGCTCTGTTCCCCGGCAATGACGCGGCTGCTGCCCTCCGCCCTCGGCTCCCACCCTCTTTGCTTGGCCACAAGCTCGGCAGTGGACCAGTGTGGCCTGGCCCCTGGAGTCCTTGCCCGGGCCAACCACCCCCGCCCCCGCCGCATGCGCCTGCGAGACTGGCTTACCCCAGTGGGCGAGTCGCCGCGCATTAGCAGATTTCATGGCAAGTTGTTTCTGTGACTAGCGATCGGGTTCGCGTTTGAGGATTTGTCTCCTAGGAGGGGGGGAAAAGAGCGTCAATCTGCATAATTTCAAATGAGAAAGAAACCAGTAAACTGGGAGCCTGATTTCAAGCCCCCTGATTTCCCACCTTCCCCGGAACCTGTACACCTCCCTCCCCTCACCCCCGCCCAAGGCACAGTAAGAAAAACTAATCTGCACACGTCGCAGGTGATACCTTTCATTGCGCTCATTTAAAAGACAGGGCCCCTCCATGAAGCCTTTCTCCGGCCCGGCCCAGGGCAGGTGGGTCAGCCAGACCGTTCCTGGCCCCGCGGATTCCCCACGAGGTGAGGGGTGCGGGGAAGAAAGATCTCGGGCTCTGTGCCAAGCAGACCCCTTCGGCGCCCAGGGTCTGAGCGCGACGCATAAGCCCAAATCCCCTCCAGCTCCTTCGGCTCCATCTTTAAGTCCAAGCAAAGATCAATTCTCCCTCTCTCTCGCACACACACATTTGCAGCCATAAATAAACAGCTCCCAGCTAAATCAGGAACCAAAGAGAGAGAAGAAAGGAGAAAAGAGAAGGACGAGAAGTGGAGCACGGGTCTCGCTTCTCCCTGGCGCCGGGTGGCTCTTTTTGGTCAGGCCAGCCTCGCATTTGGGGTTGCAACTTGCATTTGAATAGCTGCCTTGGCTTGTTATGGACCCGGGAAAGCTCTGAAAGGGAATCACTATGCAAATTGTCCCAGTTACAATCGAAAGGTTCGATCTCTAGGAGCTGCCTGACGGAAGTTGATGTCAGCTATCTGTGCATTAGGGTTGCATTACCGCCTTCGCGGGCCTCCTCACCACCCCCGCTCCTGACTGCCGGGGAGGCTTTTCTTTCTATTATTATTATTATTATTATTATTATTATTATTATTATTACTTATGTGTATATTTTCCCTTAGTAATTATAAAAAGGAAAAAATAAAAGGTGAAGGTGGCGGCGTAAGGCTCGGGCCTGGGAGGCCCATGGGCGGTGGGGAGGAGGTGCAGCCACTTGGGCGGGGGGTGGTGGTCATTCTTTGCAGCAGGTGTTGATGGTGTGTCTGAAATCAAACATTTAGAAACGTTTTTTTTTTAGCGCTTTGCAGGACTAGGCGGTGGCAAAGGGAGGGGGCGGCGATGTCTGTCTGCCTCCGCCCTACTGCTTGATCCTACAATGCCGCTGCAGATCAATACCCGTTCACTGTGATCCCGGTAATTGTAGGGCTCCCAGCTTTTATTTTAAAGACATAGGACACTAGCGCGCGGACTGGCAGCCGAGGCAGCGGTGCCTCCGGGCGCCTTTTGGGGCGCCCAACTTGTACCCTAGAGCCGTGGAAACTCCCCGCAGTCGGGTGGTTTCGTGATCCCAGGGCGCTTGCATTAGCCGGGGTCCACCTGGGGGCCGCCGGCACAGCGAGGCTCGCGTGGCTTCCGGCCCGGAATGGCGCTGGGGCGAAGGCGCTCTTGGAGACTCAGGGCCTGAAGCCGCGTGCGGCGGGCGGGCTGGCAAGTTGGGCTCGGTCGCCAGCTTGCTGGCCTTGGGCCGCGTAGGCTTCAGGCCGCGACGCTCGGGCCCGCAGATGCCGGAACCTGGGCCTTTCGGCACCGAGGGCGAGACGTTTTCTCCCTGTGCGGCCGCCTTGCAGGGCCCGAGGTCAGGCCAGGCTCCTGGCTGCCCGGGCGGACGCCGTGCCACAGGCCTAGCGCTGGGCGCCCGACCTGGGAGGCTGGCAGAGGCGCTAGGATCCGGCCATGTATTGTCGGCACGGCCACTGGGGCCCTGGTTCCCTCTGGGAGATGCAGGGCCGCGCGTTTGGCCGAGGCCCACCGGGCCGGGCATGTCCCGAAGGCCGCCTGCTGCCTGGCCGCCCGCCCCTTGCTGGCAGCGCCGTGGCAGGACCGCTGGGGCCGGGGGCCGCAGCCCCCGCGCGGCTGGCGCCCCCGAAGATGACCATCTGTCATTCAATTAAGGTTTCAGGGCAGCTGATGGGGGAGCTAGGGTCAGCGACCCCAGGACAAAACGGCCTGCTGCCTCGGATAGGAGAAGTTCAAATGTTAAATGCAGAACATTGTGCCCTCTCCCAGTCCCGGGCCCCGCCCGGCCGCAGGTCCGGCGGGTGGACAGCAGTGGGGTGAAGGGCAGCGGTCATTAGCACTTAGATTTCAACTCTGGGCCGGGCTCCTTCTGTTGGGTCATTTTGACCAGAGAACCTTTAACCCTTTCATGCCAGCCTTCCCTTCTAGGCAAGGCCAGCTTGTCGAAGGAGGATAGAGAAAGGGAGATCAGATGTACCCATATAAAGCAAGAGGGGTCAAACTGTATTTCTGGCCACTTCTCTATAGGAGGAGAAAGCTTACAAGACAGAAGAAAAAGAGTTCACTATAGGCCAAACAAACTAAAAAGGTCTTTATAAAGTTTTATTTTTTAATTTTTAGTTTTGGGGAAGAAGTACATTTACTAAATATGTTTGCAGGGCCAGCCGAGTGGCACGGTGGTTAAGCGCTGGCCTGGGAAGCCAGCGGCCCCGGTTCAGTCCCACATGTGAGGGCCAGTGACACTGCCCTCAAAAGAAAAACACAAAAAAAACCCCAAAACTAAATATGATTGTAGAACTATTGGGCCACTGTGGAGAAACCAGGTTTGCCAAAAACTCCAGATTTTCCTCCCATTACTAAGTTTGTTTGCCCAAAAGGGTGTGACTGGCGATGAACTTCATCCAGCTACAGGCCACTCCATTTATTTAGAGTGTTGGTCTCCATTGCAGTCAGCCTCAGCTACAGCTGAAAATAGGTTGGACAGTTAGCTTTTCCCTTCTGGGATTTTCCCCTAATAAAATGAGGGGAAAAAATAATTTTAGTTAATGGAATTCATAAAATACATTAATCAAGCATCCACAGGCTGTGGGCATGTAGGTGTTAACATTCTTGGCTTCCCTGCACTAGACAGAGGGAGAAGCAGCCACATACTTAGCAGCTTTCAGTGGAAGATCCAACTATTCCTCTCAATTATTAACCATGAAGCCTGAAAACAACTCTATTAGCAAGATATCATTTCAAGGTTTGGAAAACCAGGTCCTTCAGCAGGCTAGTTAGTATTGTAATACAGGAAGGACCCAGGGCTTCTGGCTTCCAGCCCTAGTTCTCAACATAAAACCTGGTCCCTACTTTTTGGAAGTAACGATCAAGTCAATTAATCAATCAGACATTCAGCAATGAAGCACCTTAGCAAATTTTTCATTGGATAACATTGAATAATGCATGGCCTTGCAGTATATTGACTGTGGTAAATGATCTTTAAAGTAAGGTGCTGCAACAAGTACCTTTAAATAAAATCAAAATAAAAAGTTTACCACAATCATAATAAATTGTTCAGTCATCTTCCTATTGACTCACGCAGCATCTTTCTTCAGGGGCATTTGGAGTTTTTTTCCCCCTTACAAACAGACCAGAACAAATTGATGAATTGAGCTTTCACTATGCTAATTTAGACATATAAATATTTAATTAACATCCCTAATAGCCAGTCATAGAGGGCCCCCTCTCTACTTTACACTGTTCTTAATCTAAAGTAAATGCTTTTCCCATTAATAGCCTGATGCCATATTAGCAGCTTCCTGGGTAAAAGGGCCCCATTTAGTCCAAAAGGAGGGGGCATTGAGTAGTCTGCATTAGACAGGGGTTTAATTCCTGTTTGTACAGGATCATGGGAAAAGCATGAAGTCTCTGCAAATTCTACCTTCGCAGTTCTTACTTAAGTGAGGCTATCCTAAGAATAGGGGTGACCTCCCAGTTTTGTTTTTCTAAACAAGATAATCTTTTGAGGTTGTGCTAGAATAAAATGTATTTATTTTAGTAAGGCCAATATTAAAAGTGATTCATAGACAATGTGTGACAAATTTCCCACCGTGGGTAACAGAGTGGTGCAATGAGAAGAATTCTGAAGGAGGAGTCAAAGGACCTAAGTTCAAATTCTATGACACTCACTAGCAGTGGGACCCTTGGGCAAGGGAATTCACCCCCCTGGAACCTCAGTTTTTTCTTTGAATGTGGAGATAATTAATGTCTATGCCACAGGGTTACTTTAAAGACTAAATGGAAGAATACACGTGAAATTGTTTGGCATATATTCAGTTAATATTGGGTTAATTCCAAAATGACTGCCAAATATTTATTAACCCTTCTCTCCCCTTGTATTTATCCTTGTCATCTTCAAAATATCTTGTTTTCATCTAATAGTATATTTGCAAATGTTATTTGTCTCATCAACTCTTGGATCTAGTTTCTACATAACATGAAGTGGGGAGAACCTGGGAGGTGTAAACCCTGACCAAAAGGTGGTATAAGAACAGACCCTGGAATTTAGAATTTCAAAAGCTCTGAGTCATAAACTCTGATCAGTGAAATGTCCTAACACAACAGTCCTTGTGTGGTTTAGAAAGATTCCAGGAGCAGCATTATATTTCCCCGGGGGCAGGAATCAGGACAGAACTGAGAGTCCAAGAAATGAGAAACTCCCCAGGCTGATCTAACTCTGGGATTAGGATCTGCAGATACCGAATATTAGAGTAAATAGCTGAAGAAAGAGAAATGCGCTCAGACAATTTAAATTTAAAACGTTGGAAAGATAAGCCATCTTATTCTGAGAATGTTTTCAAAGAATTTGAAGAAAAAACTGAATTGACGTGTTGGGTGTTGCTGATTACAGAGACAATAGAAACCCCAAATTATTATTTTTATTTGTCCACACAAAATAAATACTACTTAATGTAATATAGGCATTAGTTGGACAAGATAGATATTTTTCTAGATACAGTAAATATCCTAGTAAAATCACATCATTTCAATTTTTTGGGGCAAACCCAATTTTCCTTTTTCTTTTTGGTTAACAGTGGAAAGGCCCAGATAAAAAGATCAATGGGAAAGGGGCAAAGGATTGGCTGGGAAGATTTCCCAAGTGGCAGGGAGTAGTAGGAGGTGTGGGCAGACAGGCGCAGAGTCTGGCATTGGATAGCTCTCTCTCTTCCTTGCTCTGCTCTTCTTTCATTCATTCATTCTCTCTCTCTCTACTCTGTCATGATCCATGAAATAGAAAAGAAAACATTTTTTGTGCCCCCTGCCCTCAACATTTTGTTTTGAGATATCCATGGGGAGCGTTTTTGACAAGTGCCTCCTTAGGGGTGTGTACCAGTGTTACCTCCTGAGGATACCGTTCATTCTAAGGGAATGCTTGGTGTGGCCTTAGAGAACTCTCATTTTCCACTTCATGGTTTCACTACGTGAGGGATTGTGGGCCTCTTGGAGTTAAGCTATGAGGAAGCACTTACAAACAGGGAAAGTAATTTGCAGCATGGAAAACTTCATGTTTGCTTAGCCATCCACTGTCCACTGTGTGCTAGGCACCTTGCTGGGCACTGGGGTTAATAGGAAATAAAAAATGGTTCCTGTTCCCAATCTGAGGGCAGTGACAAATATTTATTTATTTATAAAATATTTTATTGGGAAATGTGGGAGGGGAACAGCATTGGGGAATTGGGAAAGGGGAACAGACAAGTTGCTGTCCTTTTTTTTCTTCAGTCTAATTGTGGAGGACGTCGCTTCACTGGTCCATGTTGATATTGTGATCATTGCACTCTTCCTGGCTGAGGCAGTTGGTTGCCAGTCATTGGACCGTCTCTCACTGCGGCTCACTGCAGCTCACACCGGCTGCCAGCTACTCACGGTAACTTATGTCAACCCACTTCAGCAGGGGCTGCAGCCTATGCTGTTCCCAGTGACTCACTCGAGCCCAGCTCCAGGTCGAGCTGTTGTTCACCATCTTAGCTGTAGGGGGCACAGAGTCACTGGCCCTCATGTGGGATCAGAACTGGGGCCCTGCTGCTCAGATGCCTGCTGGCATCCTAAGCAAACTCCTAACCAATGCACCACTCATTGGGCCCAGTGACAGATATTTAAATGTGATTTCAGAGATCTGAGGGAAGCTGTGAGAGTAGAACGAATGTGGATAGCTTCCTGGGGCAGGGAGTTTGTCACTGAAGACTGCACCCAACAAGGCAACCCCTCAAACTCAGGAGAGATGGAGTTGGGCAGGTGAAGATGAGGATGCAGGAAGAACACTGAGGCAAAGAGAATTAATAATATGTACAAAGGCATAACAGTCTGAATGTTCAACCTGGCAGGTGTGTGGATGTACAGCTCAAGAACAAAGTCAGCTGGGGCCTGGGAAGGGCCTTGTTGCCAAATTGTCTTTGGATTTTACCATTTACTCAGCAGCAAAGCAACAGAAGTTTTTAAGTGGGCAAGTGAGATGATCGGATTTAGTGCTTAGGGAGATAATTGGTGGCAGAACGAGGGGACTGGGGACAGGAAGTCCAGTGAAAAAGGGAGGAAACCAGCAAACCAAAACAAAACTGGTATCCATGCTATTTGTGTATAGAAAGCCCTAATTCATTAAATGATTTTCCAAATCTCTATTTTTCTTATTTAATTACAGAGAAATCATAGTATCAAATTTATCTGAGGAGAATAAGTGTGAATTTTTTCTGTTCACTATTACTTTTGGTTAATTTTCCCATCTGTTACAATAAGTGCCCCACAGCAGTGCCTTTGAATCTTGTTGTTCTTTGTTGAACTTAATTTGCGTGTTTTGGGTGGACAACCATTGTCCCTGGACTGGAAGCTTATCTTCAGTGGCAGCAAGAGTTGATCATATTCATTTGAAACACAAAGCAACTCAGAAAGCCTTGAAGTGGATTTTCACTGTCTTCTTGAAAGCGTCTTAAAACCTGCACTTTCTTATACAACAATTTACACATTAAACTTCCTAAAGGTCACTTCTTTTTTTCCTTTTTATTTATTTATTTATTTATTTTTAATTAGTTTTAGGTGTACAACACAGTGCAATAGTTATACTTTTTACCCCTGAAAGTGACAACCTCCCCTCCCCCATTTAGCCACCCCACTCCCCCTCATATCATACATATCTATTACAATTCCTTTGACTCCCTTCCACATTATAATCCACATCCCGTGACTATTTATATATTTAATTACAGTTGATATACAATATTATACAACCTCAGCTTCAGGTGTACAGTGCAGTGATCAAGCCTCTACTCCATCCATGAAGTGGTCTCCCTAACAAGACATATGACCATCTGACACCCCACAAAATATTTACAACACTATTAATTATATTCCCCGAACTGTCTTTCATATCCCTGTGGCAATATTGTAGTTGCCTATTTTTGCTGTCATCCCTTCCCCTTCTCCCTCATCCCCACCCCCCTCCCAACTAGCAACCCTGTTTTTCCTTTATATCTATGAGACAGTTTCTGTTTACCCTAAAGGTCACTTTTTGACACCTCTTTATTCTTTCTCCCAAGTTTTTCCCCTTCTTCCTTAGTAATGACATTCTTATATTGTTGGTGTAGCTATATGCCCAGATATGCAACTGTAACTCTCAATGTCTCTTGCAGAGAAGGGTAGTGATCCAAGAGAGGTAAGCAGGTGTCTTGTGGTGAGATTCCAGAAAAGTACTTTAAAGGAGGCTGAATCAGCTGGGATGTGACCTTTCATCCTTGTCGTTTTATTCTTCCTGATCCCTGGATCACGGACTTAAAGGCTGGAGCTGCAGTGATCATCTTGAAACTATGGGGCAATTATGAGGATAAAAGATGGTACAGCAGAAAGACAGAAGGAGCCTAGCTCCTGATGATCATGGAGCCATCATTCCAGCCCTTTACTGTATTCCTCTGGATTTTTTTTCCCCTCACGGGAAAGAAACAGACCTTATCATATTTAAGTCCAGGTTATTTCCGATGTGTTACTAGCAGCTGAATGTATTTTTAAGTGCTATAACCTCCACAGACTTTGAAAGGAGATTCTAAAATCTGGTAATCCTGGCAGGGTGTATTGACATTATTAATATATCCAAAAAAATCATATTTTCTCATTTTCTTCACTTTGACAGTAACTTGTCATGGCATATAGGTTATTTCCCTATTTGTCTTATTGCATACAGGTACATTTTGATTTCTTGTTACTTATCCTAACACCAGTTTAAAAAAAAATTAGTTTCAGGTGTACAAAACAATGCAATAGTTAGACATTTACACCCCTCACGAAGTGATAACTCTCCTCCCCCAATTTACTACCATCATATTCCTAATACTAGTTTTTAGTCTATGTCCTCTCACTCATATGTCCTCTTTTATTTATCTCTGTTTCTCATATGAAATAGCTTTGAATTTTCTTGTATTTCTTTTCTTTTTTTTAAAAAGATTTTTTTTGGGGAATTGGGGGAGGGGAACAGCATTGGGGAATTGGGGAAGGGGAACAAACAAGTTGCTGTCTTTTTGTTCTTCAGTCTAGTTGCGGAGAATGTTGCTTCACTGGCCCATGTTGGTATCGTCATTGTGCTTTTCCCGGATGAGGCAGATCGGTCGCCAGCCTCTGGATGTCGCTAACCGCGGCTATTGGCAGCTCACGCTGGTGGCCAGCTGCTCACGCTGGCTGCTGGCCACTCACTGTAGCCTATGGCAGCCCACTGCAGCAGGGGCTGCAGCCGGGGCTCGCACAGCCCAGCTCCAGGTGGAGTTGTTAGCTGTAGAGGGCAGTGTCACTGGCCCTCATACGTGGGATCCGAACCGGGGCCGCTGGCATCCCAAAACCAGCTCTTAACTAATGCGCCACTTGGCCGGCCCTCTTGTATTTCTTTTTTTTTTTTTTTGAGGGCAGTGTCACTGGCCCTCATATGTGGGACCTGAACCGGGGCCGCTGGCTTCCCAAGCCAGCGCTTAACCGCCGCGCCACTCGGCTGACCCCCTCTTGTATTTCTTAATCCAAACTTATTCATTATTGATAGCTGAGAGCTTCCAATTACTTTATTAGGTCTTTAATGAGCTTATGTCTGAGCATTTACATTTTGAAATGTATATTCTTAAATTATAAACTGCTTTATTTCTATTTCTTCTTTACATCACTATAGGAGCCTTATGAAATGTGTGCATCAGTACATTACATTATCAATTAATTTTACTTTAGAATAGTAAAGGTGATATAACAAAATATTTTTTAATTTTTTTTAGTTTTTATTTTTTTTATTTTTTGAGGGTAGTGTCACTGGCCCTTATATGTGGGACCCGAACCGGGGCCACTGGCTTTCAGAGCCAGCGCTTAACCACTGCGCCACTCGGCCGGCCCCAACAAAATATGTTTTAATTAAGGGGGTATAGGGGCTGAAAAATGCTACACAAAATATTTGCTTACCCATATTGACATGGGCTGGTCCTTGAGGCAAACTTGCATCCAGGTGGGGCTTATAGTGATGGAGACTATTATATTTACATCTACAGAACAAAAATGAAACATTGGTTGGTGGGAGGTTGCCCTAAACAAGACATGCAATTAAGGGCTTGACTTGTGCTTGAGTTTGATATATCTATTCCTGTCACCTTTGAAACTTATAGTACTATTTATTGTTTCTGTTGTGATATACCCTCTTCGGTTCAGATTTATTGACATCCATAGCAAAATTTTCAAATCTGTAGAAATCTGTGTTCATATAACTTTTTCTGTTATTGTTTTTATTTCAGTACCGGAGCATTTGGCTTTAAATTACTGACTTTTATTGTTATCACTGAGCAACATACCCAGTTGCACATTATAACTGTCAGTGTCTTAGGCTCACTTGATCTAAAACTGCTAAAACAAAATACTGATGCATGAAAATGCTGAATCTATTCCTTGAAATATATTTTCATTTCCTTTAGTGTTTTAGAAATTCAAAACTCATAGTCATTGCAAATATTTTATCTGGAAAAAGAATAAAAACAATGAATCCTATAAGTAGACAGAGAGCGTAATAGATAATTTGAAATAGGGACAGAGTTAGAAATAATACTTTAAGTCAAAAACAAAATCAAGCTATGCTTTTTCTTAAATTTGTGTTATAAAATCAATAATTTTCAATAGGACCAAAAGTAAAACTTCAGCAATTTCTGTGGATTATAAAGCAGGAACCTTATAAACCCTATGTTCTTAGGAAAACTGGGGTGAACGGGTGGCTTCAAAAGCAGAGCTCTGGATTTTTATCCTCAAACCAGAGTAATTCTGCTTTCTAAAATATTTTCAGTATGAATTAGTTTGGGTAAAGAGTTTATCTCCAAAAACAATGGGAAGTCATTGTTTAGTAGTCTTTTTATTGATCTCAAGTAGGCATAAGTAATCAGCATTTTCAGTACTTCTGGGTGATTGGGTTCTCATTCTTAGGAAAATATGTGATTACTAACAAATAAGCAAATACAATGAAAAATTCTTTTAAAAAAATTAATTTTAGCATTTAAATAAAAATATATCTTAACTCATATTGATAAAAATATCCATTTATTTTTTTCTGAGTTTTTAGTTTTGTTTTGAAATGTCAAAGATTCCTAATTAGATTTTTGATATTAGAAAATTAATGGTAGTCCCTTATTAATATGGGTGGTTTATGTATTTGAAGATTTTCTTTTGCCATAATCACAATAAAAATGCAATTTTGCTCTACACAGATAATCTGAATTGGAATAATATCACAATGTTCAGAGATAGACAATGATGCAGATGTTTAAAACGTAATTTTTAATAATTAAATGTAAGAGATATAACATTATAGTTCTTAAGACTTTTTGTAATACAGGGCATATATTTTTGATGCTGACTTAATATTACTTTGCAGGATGAATTGTAGTCTGAAGTTCCATTAACATTTAACTTACATTTAAGTTGAGGTAGATATGGCTAGTTCATGTATTATGACTTCTCTTGCATGTTTCAGTTTCCCAGTTATCAAAGAAAAATGATATCTGCCTATTTGTTTCAAATTTTACTTAAGAGGTACAAGTAAGGCAATGCAAATGTTAGATTTTTTTAAAAAGGAGAGAGATAGAAGTATTACGATAATCATTTATTTTGTTTGGTGATATAGATGGTATGTTGTCTTCCTCCTGCTGATTCCAACGAAGTTGAATATATTTGCTCAAATCAATAAGTGTGTCTGTTAAGATGGACTAATTTGATAGTTAAAGAATAGTAGTTGAGTGCTACAGTGGCAGAAGACAAGATTGGAAACTTGGGCAGGGACTAGACCCCATAGGGCCTCTTGGGCCATGATAAAGATGTCTGCATTGTATTCCAAATGCAATGGGAAGTCATTAACGAATTTTATTTTTTGTTTTGTTTTTAGCTGAGCCATCCTGCCACCTGTTGGCAGCTTAGTGGCAGCTCAGCTCGGGCTGGGCATTGAACTGCTGTTGCTCAGAGCTCAGCTCACACTCTTGAGTGAGCTCTTAACCAACTGAGCCATTCGGCCAGCCCAAGAATTTTAAATAGGGGGACATGATCTAATTTGGGTTTCAAAAGATTTCTCTGACTGCTGTATAGTGAGTGAATGTAGAGGTTTAAGAGTGGAAGTGGTGGACTTTTAGGGGCATTTTGTAGTTTTAAGCGAGAGGATGATTTGTATTAAGGTGGTGGCTGTGGAGAGGGAGAAAGATGGACTTCTGAATGCCAATCCTTCTCAAACTCTTCCAAAAAATTGAAGAGGAGGGAACTCTTACAAGCTCATTGTATAAAGTCAACATTACCCTGATACCAAAACCCAACAAAGACACCAAAAGCAAAAACAAAACAAAACAAAAAAACCCTACAAGCTAATATCTCTCATGAATATTGTGATACTGTGAAATATATATTTGGTCATCATCCCAGCTTCTGGCACAGAGGTTCTAAAACCTTTGGAATTTCCTAACTGATGAGAGCTATAAAGGTATCTTTTGTTATGTTAATAAGGTGAATTTTGAACCCCACTTAAAGATGGGAGCTGTTTGCCAGGAGAATCAACCATGTGTGATTAGAATTTTCAGTCTTGTACACCTCTGGGGAGGCGAGAGGGGCTGGGGGTTGAATTGACATTAGCCAATGGCCAATGAGTTAATCATTCATGCCTATGTAATGAAGCCTACATAAAAACCCATGAGAATGAGGTTTTGGGGAGCTTCTGGGTTGGTGAACATGTGGAAATTCAGGGAGAGTGGCACACTTCGAGAGAGCTTGAGAATGTCACATCCTTTTCCCATACCTTGCCCCATGCATCTCTTTCATTTACCTGTTCCTGAATTATATCCTTTTATACTATACTGTTAGTCTAGTAAGTAATATGTTTCTCTGAGGTCTGTGAGCTACTCAGCAAATTTATTTTACCAAAGGATGGGGTAGAGAGAACCTTAGATTTATAGCCAGTTGGTTAGAGTGCAGGTAACAACCTCAGCTTATGACAGGCATCTGAAGTAATGAGGATGAAGTCTTGTAGGACCGAACCCTTAACATGAGGCCTGGTATTATCTCTGGGTAGACAGTATCAAAACTGAGTTGAAATATAGAACACCCAACTCATGTCAGAGAATTGCTTTTTGGATGTATTTGAGGACCCCTTGCACCATATATTGTAATTGGTGACAAGATATCTTTTAAATGTGATGCAAAACTCTTCAATAAAATACTAGCAATCCCAATTCAACAGTACATTAAAAGAATGATACACCAACCAAGTGAGATTTATCCTTGGGATGCAAGATGGTTCCACATAGAAAAATCAGTTAATGTGATATACTACATTAGCAGAATAAAGGATAAAAATCACATGATCCTCTCAACAGATGCAGAAAAACATCAATGACCATGGCTGTTCCCCAATTTAAAAAAAAGAAAGAAAGCAAAAAGAAAAAGCACTTAATAACATTCAACACCATTGTATGATAAAAACTCACAACAAACTAGGAGTAGAGGGAAATAACCTCAACATAGTAAAGGCCACATATGAAAAGCTTATAGCTATCATATTCAATGGTGAAAAATGGAAAGCTTTTCCATTAAGATCAGCAAGAGTTTGAGGAAGACAGGTATTAAATACTCTTTGAATGTTTGGTAGAATTCACTAATAAAGCCATCTGGTCCTGGACTTTTGCTTTTGGGAAGGTGTTATATGATTGTTTCAATTTCTTTACTGTTGATCGGTCTATTTAGATTTTTCCAGTTCTTTGTGATTCAGTCTAAGAAGGCTATATGTTTCTAAGAACTTGTCCATTTCCTGTAGGTCAGTGAATTTGGTGGCATATAGTCCTTCACAGTATTCCCGTGTGATCCTTTGTATTTCTGTGGCATCCTTGGTAGTTTCTCCTCTTTCATTTCTGATTTTGTTATTTGTGTCATTTCTGTTTTGACCTTGGTGAGTCTAGCCAAGGGTTTGTCAATTTTATTAATCTTTTCAAAGAACCAGCTCTTTGTTGCTTTAATTTTTTCCATTATCTTTTTGTTCTTTATTTCATTCAGTTCTGCTCTAATTTTTATTATTTCCTCCCTTCTGCTGAATTTGGGTTTCATTTGTTCTTCTTTTTCTAGTTCTTTCAGATGTAATGTTAGTTTGTTTATTTGGGATTTTTCTTGTTTCTTTTTTTTTTTTTTTTTTGAGGGTAGTGTCACTGGCCCTCATGTGTGGGACCCGAACTGGGGCTGCTGGCTTCCCAAGCCATGGTGCCACTCAGCCGGCCCTGCATCCCAATAATTTTGATAGGATGTATTTTCATTCTCATTTGTTTCAATGTATCTTTTGATCTCTCCTTCTATTTATTTTTTGACCCAGTCATTCTTAATAGCATATTGTTTAATATCATATAATTTATTTATTTATTTATTTATTTATTTATTTATTTATTTATTTATTTTTTGAGGGCAGTGTTACTGGCCCTCATATGTGGGACCTGAACTGAGGCCGCGGGCTTCCCAAGACCAGCGCTTAACCATTGCGCCACTCGGCCGGCTAATATCATATAATTTATAGTTTTTCCTATTTTTTTTTTCCATTTGATCTCCAATTTCAAAGCCTGTAGTCAGAGACCTAGCTTATATGATTTCAATCTTCTTAAATTTGCTGAGGTTAGTTTTATATCCAAACATATGGTCTATCCTTGAGAATGTTCCACAATGAGATACTACCTCACACTAGTTAGAATGGTTATCATCAACAAGACAAATAATAACAAGTGTTGGAGAGGTTGTGAAGAAAGAAGAACCCTCATACACTACTGGTGGGAATGTAAATTGGTACAGTCACTGTGGAAAACAGTATAGAGTTTCCTCAAAAAATTAAGAACAGAATTACCATATGACCCAGTAACCCCTCTTCTGGGTATCTACCCCAAAATTCTGAAAATCATTTATCCATAAAGATATATGTACCCCAATGTTCATTGCAACATTAGTTTTGATGGCCAAGACATGGAAACAACCGAAGTGTCCTTCACTAGATGACTGAATAAAGATGTGGTACATATACACATTGGAATAATACTCGGCCATAAGAAAAGATGAAATACTGCCATTTATGACAACATGGATAGATCTTGAGATTATTATGCTAAGCAAAATAAGTCAGACAGAAAAAGTCTAGAACCATATGACTTCACTTATATGTGAGATATAAAACTGAAAGCAACAGATGAATAAGACAAACAAACAAAGAAACAAAAACTCATAGACACAGACAACAGTTTAGTGGTTACCAGAGGGTGTGTGTGGGGTAAGAGGGTAATAGAAGAGGGAAAAGGGATTCAATACATGGTGATAGAAGGAGAATTGATTCTGGGTGGTGAACACACAATATAATATATAGGTGATGTATTATAGAAACCTATATAATTTTGCTAATCAATGTCACCCCAATACATTTAACAACAACAAAAAAAGATCAAGAATAAGACAAATATGCCCACTCTCACTGCTTCATTCAACATAATATTACAAGTTCTAGTTGGAACAATTAGACAAGAAAAAAAAACTAACAGGCATCAAAATCAGAATGGGAGAGGTAAAATTGTCCCTGTATGCAGATGACAGGATCTTATATCTAAAAAACACTAAAGACTCCACCAATAAAACCTGTTAAAACTAATAAACAAATTCAGTAAAGTTGTAGGATATGAAATCTACATAAAAATATTAGTTGTATTTCTATATGCTAATAACTAACTTAAAAACACTAGTGTTAATAAACAATCCCATTTACAACAGCAGCAAAAAGAATAAAATGGAATAAACTTAACTAAAAAAAGAAGCAATTGTATACTGAAAACTATAAAACATAGATGAAAGGGATTAAAGAAGACAAATGGAAAGACATCCATTATTCATGGATGGGAAGACTTAATATTCCTTTTTTTTAAAATTAAAACTTATTGGGGTGACAATGGTCAACAAAACTACACAGGTTTCAAGGGTACAATTCTATAATACATCATCTATATATTGCATTATATGTTCACCACCCAGAGTCAGTTCTTCTTCTGTCACCATATATTTGACCCCCTTTACCCTCTCCTTTAAATGTCCATATTTCTCAAAGCAATCTATAGAGTCAATGCAATTCCTATCAAAATCCCAATGGAATTTTTTGCAGAAAGAGAAAAAAGTGTTCATAGAATTCATATGGAACCATAAAAAACCTTGAATAGCCAAATAAATCCTGAAAAAAAAAATCAAAGCTGGAGGCATCACACTTCCTGATTTTATATATATTATGAAGCTACAGTAATTAAAGCAGTATAGTAACTAGCGTAAGGATAGATATATAGATCAATGGAACAGGACAGAGAACCCAGAAATAAATACACACAGATATGGTCAACTGATCTCTGACAAGGGTGACAAGAATACACAATGGATAAAGGATAGTCTCTTCAACAAACTGCTTGGCAAGCTGGATATCCACATGCAAAAGAATGAAATTGGACTCTCACCCCTTACACAAAAATCAACTCAAAATGGATTAAAGACTTAAACATAATACCTGAAAGTGTAAAACTCTTAGAAGAAAACATAAGGTAAAGCTTTATGACATTGGTCTTTGCAATAATGTAATGGATATGACACCAAAAGCACAGGCAACAAAAGCAAAAATAGACAAATGGGACTACATTACATTAAAGAGAGAAAAGTAGAAAGAAAAGGCAACCTATGAAATGGAAGAAAATATTTGCAAACCATATATCTGATAAAGGGTTAATAGCCAAAACATATAAGGAACCACTGCAACTCAATAGTAAAATAACTAATAACCCCATTAAAAATGGACTAATGACTTGAATAGATATTTCTTCAAAGAAGACATGCAGATGGCCAACAAGTATATGAAAAGATGCTCCACATCACTAATCATCAGGGAAATGTAAATCAAACACCATGAGTTCTCTCCTTATATCTGTTAGGATGGCTATTATAGAAGAAACAAAAGACAACAAGTGTTGGTGAACTTATGGAGAAATTGGAACCCTTGTACTCTGTTGGTGGGGATGCAAAATGGTGCAGCTACTATGGAAAACAGTGTGGCAGTTACTCAAAAAATTAAAAATAGAACCACCAACACCATATGATCCAGGAATCTCACTTATGGGTATTTACCCCAAAGAGTTGAAATCAGGATCCTGAAGAGATATTTGCACTTGTATGTTCATTGCAACATTGTTCACAATAGCCAGGAAGTGGAAAAGACATAAATGTCCATTGACGGATGAATAAAAAAATGTGGGGGGATAGATTACATATAGACTATAATAATAGTCATATTATTACATATACATAATATATTATTTATATCTACATCTATATCTATCTATATTATTCAGCCATAAAAAAGAAAAGAAATTCTGTCTTATGCAATAACACGAATGAACCTGTAAGGCATTACAGTAAGTGAAATAAGTCAGTCACAGAAGGACAAATACTACATGATTCTGCTTATATGAGATATCTAAAGTAGTTTAATTCATGGAAGCAAAGAATAGAATTGTGGTTGCCAAGGGCCGTGGGGAGGGGAAAACAGGGAGTTGCTAGTTGACAGTATAAAATTTTAGGGCCGGCTGAGTGGCGCAGTGGTTAAGCGCTGGTATGGGAAGCCAGCGGCCCCGGTTCGGGTCCCACTTATGAGGGCCATTGACACTGCCCTCAAAAAAAAAAAAATTTTAGCTATGCAAGATGAAGAAGTTTCAGAATTTGCTGTACAGCATTGTATCTATTGATAACAATACTCTATTGTACATTTAAAAATGTATTAAGAGGGTAAATCTCATGATAAGTGAGTGTTTTACCACAATAAAATTACTAAAAAACATAAACTAAAGTAAAATTAAAAACAAGAATAATGGAGACAATTGGAATATGATTCAGAAGTGGGGCTGATAGAAACTGAATTGGAATTGAAAAGTTGGTAGTGAGGGAAAAGAATTTTTAAGATGACTAATAGATGTTTGGCTTAAGCAAACAGACCGTACCGTTTACTGAGATGAGGAGTCTGGATGAAGGGCAGGATTTTCTTGGAGAAGATGGAGGGAGGAGGAAATAGAGAGTTCCCAGTTTACATCTGACATTTGAGGAACCTTTTATATACACCCTCCTTTCTTCGTATGAGAGATCACAAAGTGCAGTGAAGCCATCATGGGTCTCTTTAGGGCTATAAAGTTGGTGAAATTGATAAATTGAATTATGAAATCATTATATATTGTGTTGTATCTAATTTGTTTTCCTGATGACCCTACAGTTAAAATAATTTGTTTATTGTTTTTAAGGATTTTATTGAAGTGCTATAATGTATCAACTTGACTGTTACAAGGAGGAGAGTGGCCTGTGCTTTGAAAACAGGAGGATACTCATGAGAAGAAATTGTTGCTAGAACATTTTCAAGGATTTACTTTTCCTTCTATGACTCTGCAGGAGGAATAATGATGCACAGTGGCAAAGAAATGGTTGCACAAAATCCTTGGCTATTTGTTAAAGATCGTATATTATCAGGATAGACAATCTGCTATAACAAACTAACCTCAAAAATGTCGATGGTTTATCCTGATAAATGTTTATTTCTTGTTCAAGAAAAGTCCGGCATAGGTGTTCGTGGTTGTCAGGCAGCCTTCACTCAAGGATGCGGGCCTCTTCCAGATCGGCGGCCTCTGATGGAGCCTCTGCATTGGCTTGGGAGGTAGGGGAGAGTATGAAAGCCACCCATTGGAGGTCTTATGGGCCAGGTCCAGTAGTACCTATCACCTCTACCTATATTCCATTGATCAGCCACATCCAACTGCAAGGGATGATGAGGGATAGAGTTTAGCTTGGTGTCCAGGAGGAAAGGGAATAAGAGGGGCATTGCATACAGGTCCCTTGATTCTGATAGATCCCATTCTTGAGTTCACAGTTCATCCTTTGCCCTTTGCTGAAGCTCTTAATGGAAAGGAGGTAAAGAATACTCCCTCTCATTTGACAGAGTATCTCTCTAAGCCTGCCTTTTGAAAATTGGAAATGAAAATTTCAATTTTTCTGTTTAATAAAAATCAAGTCTTCCCTCCCAAATAAGCTCTCCTGCCTGTTTGCCATATCTTGCTTTTATAGAATTGCTATTTGCTGATTCTCTCCTTTGAAACGTTTTAAATTGGTGAAATTCAATAATTTTGATTTACAAAAATGACAATTTCATATTACTCAACCTGGTAGAAGGTTCAGGTATATCTTAAATATCTTCTCTTGCTTTTCCTTTGACCTTAATTTGTCTCCAAGTATGGGTTATTCTACTTCTGAAATAAATGAGCAAAGGACTACAATAGACATTTCTCTAAAGAAGATATACAAATGGCCAATAAGCACATGAAAAGATGCTCAACATTATTAGTCATTAAGGAAATGTAAATTCAAACCACAAAGAGATACCACTTCACCCACTAGGATATCTGTAATAAAAAGGATGATAATAACAAGTGTTGGAGAGGATGTAGAGAAATTGGAAGCCTTGTACATTGCTAGTGGGGACACAAAATGACACAGCTGCTATGGAGAACAGTTTAGCAGTTCCTCAAAAAGTCAAACATAGAGTTACCATGTGACCCAAAAATTCCCGTTCCAGGAGAACTGAAAACATATATCTACAGAAAAATCTGTACATGAATGTTTTCAGTAGCATTATTCATAATAGCAAAAAAGTGGAAACAATTCAAATGTCTATCAGCTTACAATGGATAAATAAAACATCCACACAATTGTTTATTATTCAGCAATAAAAAGGAATGAATTACAGATATAGGAAATGCATACAACATAGATGAATCTTGAAAATATTAAGTGAAAGAAGCCAGACACAAAAGGCCACAAATTGTATGGTTCCATTTATATGAAACACCCAGAATAGGCAAATCCATAGAGACAGAATGAGTGGTTGCCAGGGGCTAAGAGTAGGAAGGAATAGGAAGTGACTGCTAACGGATATGGAATTTTTTTTGGGGGGGTGATGAAAGTATTCTGGAATTAGTTGGGATGATTGTATAACTTCTCAACATTGTCAAAATTGCTAATTTGTACACTTTGTAAATATGAATATTATGGTACATGAATTCTATTTTTTTTTTAAAAGATTTTTATTGGGGAATTGGGGGAAGGGAACAGCGTTAGGGAATCTGGGAAGGGGAATAGATAAGTTGCTGTCCTTTTGTTCTTTAATCTAGTTGTGGAGGACATCGCCCCACCGGCCCATGTTGGCATCATCATTGTGTTCTTCTCTGGTGAGGCAGATCAGTCGCCGGCCTCTGGACGGCCACTCACAGCGGCTTTTGGCAGCTCACACCGGCTGCCGGCCGCTCACGCTGGCTGCCGGCCACTCACTGTAGCCTATGGCAGCCCACTGCAGCAGGGGCTGCAGCTATCTGTCCCGGGGAATCACAGCAGGCCAGCTCCAGGTGGAGCTGTTGTTCACCATATTAGCTGTAGAGGACAGTGTCACTGGCCTTAATATGTGGGATCTGAACCAGGGTCGCTGGTGTCCCAAGCCAGCTCTTAACCAATGCACCACTTGACCGGCCCCATGAATTCTATTTTAAAACAAAAATTTTAAAAAATGCATGATATATATTTTGCAGGTAGTTAAATATGCCAGAAATAGAAACATGAAAAAAAAATCAGTTGGGTATATTTGTTGGGGTCTATTTCTTTCTTTCTTTTTCTTTTTTTCTTTTTGGTTTGTATCTATTTCTGAGCTCTTTATTCTGTTTCATTGATCTCTGGGTCTATCTCTCAGTTAATGCCATATTGTTTTGATCACTATAGCCATATGATGAGCCTTAATATTAGGTAGAATAATTTCTCCCATGTATTCTTTGTCAAGACTGTTTTAGTTATTTTAGGGCCTGTGGTTTTGCATATAAATTTTAGAATAAGCTTATCTTTATCTACAAAATCTTGGTGGGATTTTGATAGGAACCGCATTAAACCTGTATATCAACTTGGGGAGAACTGACGTCTTTACTTTGTTGAGTCTCCCAATTCATGAACATGGCATCCTTTTTCAGCTTCAGTGAGGTATAACTGACAAAATTGGAAGATATTTAAAGCGTACATTGTGATGCTTTGATATATGTATATACATTGTGAAAGAATTCTTCCCATCTAGTTAGTTAATTGACACATCGATCACACCACACACACACACACACACACACACGCACGCACACGCATACTCACACCCTACACTTATTTTTTGGCGAGAACATTTAAGTTCTGCTCTCTTAGCAAATTTGGAATATACAACAGTGTTATCAACTATAGTCACGAGTTTATATCTTAGATCCTCAGACCTTATTTATCTAATAGCTGAAAGTTTGTACCCTTTTACTAATTTCTTCCTATTCTCTGCTCCCACCAGCCGCTGGCAACCACTTTTCTACTCTGTTTCTGTGAGTTTGACTTCCCTTTCTCTTTCTCTCTCTCTCTTTGAAGATTCAATATATAAGTAATACTATGTAGTATTTGTCTTTCTCTGGCTTATGTCACTTTGCATAAAGCCCTCAAAGTCATTCCAACTTGTTACAAAGAGCAGGATTTCCTTCTTTTTCATGACTGAATAATATTCCATTGTACATACATACTGCATCTTCTTTATCCATTCATCCATCATCAATGGACACTTAAGTTGTTTCCATATCTTGGCCATCATAAACAGTGTTGCAGTGAACAACATGCAGTGAACATATCTTTTCAATGTCTTCTTTTCATTTCCCTTGGATATATACCTGGAAGTGGGATTGCTGGATTATATGGCGGTTCTATTTTTAACTTTTTTTTGAGGAACCTCCATACTGATTTCCATAGTGGCTGCCCCAATTCACATTCCCACCAACAGTACACAGGGTTCCTTTCCTTCAAATCCTGGACAACACTTGTTATCTCTTGTTTTGTTGATAATACCCATTCTAATATGTGTGAGGTGGTATTTTAATGTGGTTTTGATTTGCATTTCCTTGATGATCGGTGATTTTTGAGCATCTTTTCATGTACCAGTGGCCATTTTTATGTCTTTTTTGGAAAAATATCTATTTAGGTCTTCTGCCTATTTTTACTTGGATTTTTTTTTTTTTTTGCTATTGAGTTGTGTGAGTTCTTCATGTATTTTGGATATTAACCGCTTATAAAATATATGATTTGAATATGTTTTCTCTGAACTTTGCAGCAGCTCAGCTCAAGGTGCTGAGTTCAGTCTTAGTTGTGGGTGGGCGTAGCCCACCATTGAACAGGCAATCTTGCTTTATCAGCTGAGCCATCCTGCCACCTGTTGGCAGCTCAGTGGCAGTTCAGCTAGGGCACAGCATTCACTGGCCCATGTGGGAATTGAACCTGTGGCCCTGTTGCTTAGAGCACGCGCTCTAAGCCAACTCTTAACCAACTGAACCACTCGGCTGGCCCCTAGTTTACATTTTTTTTTTTTGGAGGGCAGTGTCACTGACCCTCATATGTGGAACCCAAACCGGGGCCGCTGGCTTCCCAAGCCAACGCTTAACCACCTGTGCCACTCGGCTGTCCCATCCTAGTTTACATTTTTATGTAATCAAATTTATTTGTCTTTTTCTTTATGCCCTTTTGGATTTTATAGCAGTTCCAAAAAGATTTCCTTATTCCAGCTTTATAATTTTTTTCACATGTTATCAGGTCTTCTTAAGATTTGATTTCTTTTTAGACTTCTGTCAATACTTAATGAATTGGTCTTCCTAGACATAGATAAAATAGTTTTGACAAAATGCACTTTTATTTGGTGTGTCTTTATACTTTTCTGTCAGCATAAACACAATTGTACTCTGTTTTAATTTCTGTCATAAAGAAATTACTCTTATAATAAAAATGTGATTATC
Organism: Aselliscus stoliczkanus; assembly: GCA_033961575.1. NCBI lineage: Eukaryota > Metazoa > Chordata > Mammalia > Chiroptera > Hipposideridae > Aselliscus > Aselliscus stoliczkanus. The sequence goes on from CM066732.1 coordinate 104,987,287, forward strand.
TACAGTGAATGTAGATAATCATTTAGAAAAATATATTGCAAGCATTATGAGAGCTGCAGCATATTATGGTGAGACACAGATTTCCAGTAAAAAAACCTGGGTTCAAGTACTATACTCATGTACTATACTTTGGAATTGCGCGGCTTTAGAAAAGTTGATTAATTCCCCTGGACCTCAATTTTTCCTTTGTAAGACAAAAGAGTTGTACCAAATAATCTTTCTGTTTCTATTTTCTTCTGCACATCTTTGAATCTATGCAGATGTATATTGTTAAATCCTTAAGCTTGCAATTATAATGGTGTAGAAAATTTGAGCATATTTGCCTTTCTCCAATGCAGTATTTAATTTGCTGATGTAAAAAGTTGTAAACATGTTTTTAAACATTGTTAGCACATATTTTCCTGTTCTAAACACAATTATATTGCTAATGGTTTTGTTGTCTATTGTTCTTGCAAAATTTGACAATTCAATACAAAATCAGTAAAATCCAGTTTACATTTCAATGAAGTCAAATCATCTTATTTTCACTCTCTTAACCCCCTTTTCCCCCCAAGACTTGAGTAGAAATCGTTTATCTGAAATACCTGTGTATCTGTGCGTGGTACTTATATTGATGAGCTAATCTCTCAAAGCACACATGGGTTCATTGTGGTCTAAAGATCATTTAGGCATAAATCATCTTGTAGAATGTCTTTTATGAGAATGCACAATAAAATGCAAACAAGTAATATTTACTTTATTTGATCACATTGTTTAGAATATGGAAGTAAATTGGCAGAAGACATTATGTATGGAGCTTAAGTGGGTACAAGGGCTTCAGATGGGATAATCTTTATCTTTGGGAATAAAGGTCCACGAATCACTTTCTTTACTTCCCCTGAGAATTAATGTATTTGTTTCTGATGTAATCCTTACAGCAAGGGCACATATGGCTCATTCTTGGAGTCTGGCAAAAAAAATACAGTCCAGTAACCAAAAACCATTTCAGAATAGGTCCAATCCATTACCTGTAGTTCTCAAAAACGTGAAAGAGATTCACAAACATAGTCCACTGAAACACTTCTTAAAATCTTCTTTCCTTCCCCTACTCATTTCTTTCAAAATCCCCAGCTGCTGCAGGACATTTTGTTCCACAACTCACTTCAGATATCTTCCTTAGTTCGGCTTGCTGCTGCTCTTCCTTCCCACCTCACTTCCCAAATCTTTACTATGTAGACAAATCTGTCCTTTTTTTGGAATAGGGAGGAGGAGAAATTGGGCTGGAAAATATATATTTTCCTTGGCTGGGTGGGGTTAGAGAAAATGCTTCAAACATTCCTACATTAACAATTTTTGTTGCATAACAATGTAGCACAAACTAGATGCTCAGTAAATATTTGTTGAATAGGTGAATAAACCCTGATAATTCTCATATCCCAGAAATTGTCCTGCTTAGTAAACAGGATACAGTTAAATAGCTCTATCTTGTTATCAAGTTGGATGGAAATAGATCTTAAATTAACTTAACTGTAATCACCTTGACTGTCATCATAGAGAGTTTTCCTGTAGGTGTAGAGTATGCAGAATTTCACCAAACAATGCCATTTTGCTTTCAGGGACAGACTATGGAAGTGGCCTAAATACTGGCTGAGTTGAACTTATATTGTTTTTATTAAAAGTAACTAGAGCCTCCCCCCCACCCCAAATTTAATGCTTAGATATAAATCCAACAAAATATGGATAGAGAAACTATGGGAGAAAAGCTACAAAACTCTGATGAATAACATCAAAGAAAACCTAAATAAATGGAGACACTCCATGTTCATGTATAGAAAGACTCAATATTGTCAAGATGTCAGTTCTTCCCAACTTGATCTATAGATTCACCGCGTTCACAATCCAAATCCCAGAAAGTTATTTTGTGGATAATGGCAAACTGATTCTAAACTTTATATGGGGGAGTCAACACAGAATAGCCAACACACACAATATTGAAACAGAAGAACAACATTGGAGGAGTGACACTGCCCAAATTAAAGACCTACTACAGTGGAGACAATGTTGCATTGGTCGAGGGAACAGAATAGAGAGTCCAGAAATAGATTCCCTAAGTAGAGTCAATGATGTTTCGTGAAGGAGCCAAAGCAATACAATAGAACAAAGATAGTGGTTTCAACATATGGTACTGGAACAACTGGACATCCACATGTAAAAAAAATGAACCCAGACACACACTTTACACTGTTCACAAAAATGAACTCCAAATGGATCATAGACCTAGATGTAAACCACAAAACTATAAAACTCCTAGAGGATAGGGGCTGGCTGAGTGGTTCAGTTGTTTAGGAGTGTAAACTCTGAGCAACAGGGTCCCTGGTTTGATTCCCACAAGGGCCAGTGAGCTGCGCACAAGCTGAGCTGCTGATGGGCAGCCAGATGGCTCAGTTGGTTAGAGTGCATGCTCTTAATAACAAGGTTGCTGGTTCAACTCCTGCATGGGATGGTGGGCTGAGTCCCCCACAACTAGACTGAAAATGGCAACTGGACTTGGAACTGAGCTGTGCCCTCCACAACTAAGATTGAAGGACAACAACTTGACTTGGAGCTGATGGGTCCTGGAAAAACACAATGTTCCCTTCCCCAATTCCCAACACTGTTCCCTTCCCCAATTCCCCAATAAAATCTTAAAAAAAAAAAATGGGCTGAAGACCTTAACAGACACCTTACCAAAGAAGATACACAGATGGAATATAAGCATATGAAAATGTATTTCACATCATATGTCATCAGGGAAATGCAAATTAAAACAACAATGAAATACCACTACAATGAAATAAATATTGGAATGATAAAAATCTGGAACACTGACAAAACCAAATGCTGGTGAAGGTGTGAAGCAATGGGAACACTTATTCATTGCTGGTGGGAATGCAAAATGGTGCAGTCACTTTGGAAGACAGTTTGGCAGTTTCTGACAACTAAATGTACTCTTATCATATGATTCAGCAATTACACTTCTTGGTATTTACCCAAAAGAATTGAAAACCTACATTCACAGAAAAATCTGCACATAGATATTTACAGCAGCTTTATTCATAATGGCGAAAAACTTGGAAGCTACCAAGATGTCTTTCAGTAGGCAAATGGTTAAAAAAAATGTGGTATATTCATAAAGTGGAATATTATCCAATACTAAAAAGAAATGAGCTATCAAACCATGAAAAGGCATGGAGGAAACTTAGATGCATATTACCAAGTGATAGAAGCCAATCTGAAAAGGTTGCATATTGTATGATTCCAACTGTATGAAACTGGAAAAGGCAAAACTATGGAGAGTATAAAAAACCAGAAGTTTAGGGGGAGGGATGAAAAGGCAAAGCACAGAGTATTTTAGTTAAACTGCTACGTATGATACTGTCATGGTGGATCCACGTCATTATACATTTGTCAAAACCCATAAAATGTACACCAAGAGTGAACCTTCCTATAAACTACAGACTTTGGGTGATAATGATGCATTAGTGTAGGTTCTTCAGTTGTAGCAAGTGTACCCTCCTGGCTTGGGACGTTGATAATGGGGGAGGCTACGCTTGTGTGGGCACAGCTTATATATGGGAAATATCTGTGCCTTCCTCTCAATTTTGCTGTGACTCTAAAAGTGCTCTACAAAATAAAGTCTTAAAAAATAATGGGAGCCACTGCAATAATCTTAATTTTTTTGTAATGGTCCACAACATATTCAGAGACCTGTATGAAAGGGTATCTATATTCATTATCTATCTATCTATCTATCTATCTATCTATCTATCTATCTATCTATCCATCCATCCATCATCTTCTTTATTTATCTCTATGTTAGGGTGACCAATTTGTCCCACTTTGCCTGGAACTGTCCTGATTTTAACACTGAAAGTTCGGCATCCCAGGAATCCCCTTCGTCACAGGCAAATTGGAATGATTAGTTATTCCACTCTGTGTATATATTTGTGCCTAAGCATATGATCCCTATTTGAAGAGATCTTTAAAAATACATAGATAAGCATTTGCTTTTGTACACTTGCAGCTAAGAGTGCTTTTACTCCTCTGTGCAGGATATAGATTATCATTCTTATGGTGTATAATTTTGTCTCACATGTTTTCAGTACCTGATATCATCAAATAATTGCTATTTTTCAAGACCCTGGGAAATCTCTTGGAATATCTTACATCTTTATGATTTTACCTTTCCAAATCTAGTCTATTCAAACTCTGTCATATCTTAATGTCCTTCCTGCCAAATTTCAGTTACAAAGAAATACCCTTTCCCTTGTAATTACATTTCCTTCTCATAAATCTCCCCAACAGACACAGAAATGTTTTTGTGTCTAGCTTTTCTTTTCAGTTTTTCACTTTCTTGTTTAAATATTTTCTCTTCCTCCAATGACCACCCTCCCCCTTAGTCATCAGTTATTGTTTTGAATACTCATATTCTTCAAGAATCCTCCATAATAATAGGTATCTTGTGGGGCCACAAAGGAAACATTCTAAGATATGATTATTTTGAACTATTTATTTGAAATTTGTAATAGTTAGATTGGGCTTTATATTATCCACTAGAAACATTTTGTCATTCTAATTAAAAGTACACACAAAATGTATGGAGTTAGAAGGAAGGGAAGTAGAAAGAGTGTTTAAGAAATAGAATTATATTTTCAAGTTTTTAAAGTTAGTATCATTTAATGTTCACAACAAAGTGGTGTAATATTTGTATGTGTCTATTAATGCAGATCCAATGATGTCTGTTTTCAAATTTATATATAAAACATTAAAAATAAAATATATAATATATAAAAATAGCACAAATATATAAATAATACAAAAATATATTATGTAATATATAAAATGTATAATATATACATGCATATATACTATACATTTATGTAAATATACATATATACTCATATATGTGTATGCATATATACATATTACATGTAGCTATCCATGTATTTGAAAAATATAATTATAGCTACTTATTTCTAAACAGAGAAATTTATTTAAAATAAAAACAATATAGCTGAAGCTAATATACATATTAGAAATTTTTTATAACATATATTAAAATTTCAAACGAAATAGGGTATAAAATAAAAAATAAGACTCTCCATATATTCCTCACCAGTAGAAATCACTGTCAATAGTTTCTCATACAGTCTTTTGTACATTAAAACATTTTACAATTCCCCCATGTGTATGCAGTCATATTCTATTAAAACATTGACACAAATGGAGCATACTACACCTACTACTGTGAGTCTTTTTGTTTGTTTCTTTGATAATACATTTTAAACATGTTTTCATTCCTTTCAACAAGATCTACCTAGTTTTTTATCAGGGCTGTGTTGAAGTATTACATTGTATAGATATGCTATAAGTTATTTAATTATAATTAAATAGTGGATATTTAGTTTTTTTCTGATTTATTTTTTTGCTATTGCAAGCAACATTGAAACTCATAAGTTTGTGTGTGTGTGTGTGTGTGTGTGTGTGTGTGTGTGTGTATTCCTAGCAGTGGAATTTCAGGGTTAAAGTATGCACATAGAATTTTTTAAAAGAATAGATTTACCAAAGTGTGTTTACCCAAAATGTACTGATTTAACCTTTCAAACAGTATATGAGAACGCTTGTTTCCCCACCCACCGTAAAAAAAAACAACTGGTGCATATTCGGTAAAAGAACTTTTGCTATTTTGGCAAAAATTCAAAGGCAGGCGTTCTACTGTTATGTTGACTTCCAATTTTGAAAATTTTCTTCATTAAGCCCTTGCAGCTTCCAGCAAGAGTCCCTGCCTCCTCTGGGACTGGCTGGAGACCTCTGAACTGAGACCTGGTCTTCTTCCCCAACCTTCCCCCCAAATAAGCCAAGTGAACTGATTGGTGGAATGGTGGGTGCTGGGTTCTGGGAGGGTGAGTAAGTGGTGTTTGGCGAGGTAAGGAAGGCTTGTCATCTTTGGTTACTCCATACAAAGTAAATACAGATCATATTATTGGGTTTAGGTTGCCAAACTCTGGGCTGATAAAAAGCAGTGAGGCCCCAGTAGAACATAGAGACTTATTTCTATCAGCTATTGACAGAACATGGGTTTCTATTCCTATTCCCTACAAGTTTGTGTGCAGGGGGTGGCAGTCTAGTGCTGATAATCAGCCTGATTCTAGAGCCTGGTTGCTTAGGTTCGACTTCTGGTTCCACTACCTGCCAGCTATGTGATCCTGTGCCTCAGTTTCCTCATCCATAAAATGGGATATTAATCAAGCCCACCTCGCAGGATTGTTAGGAGGACTAACCATATTAATTTCTGTAACGTGCTAAGAACTGCACCTAACACATGGTAAGCACCATATAAATGTTTGTGCACTGAAGTAAATGAGCTAGTTGATTTTTTTCCCTTTAAGCAAGTTGGGAAGTACATACTTGTAATTTTTCCTTCTGTTCTTCAAACGCTTTTAGGCTATTTTTAGAGCTGTCTCTTTGTAAGCTCATAAGTGACAAGAAACAGTTGACTAGAATTGATGAAGTCTAAACATGACAATGGAGATGAACAGCTGGTGCCAGGGTAGACTGATATGAGATGGAGCATCTTTACATGTACTGCATCACTAGGTAGAGTCAAGTTTATCTTGATTCACTAGATTCTCTCTTGGGGCGGGGTGGGGGGTGGGGAGGGCAGCCTGATTAGTTTTGGAAGGCACCTGGGCAAGATTGGGAAGAACTGGGCCTTTAGCCACAGGGAAGAAAGAAGACAAGGCTTCTCTACTGTGCCACGGACATTGTAGGCCTGTATATGTTTAACCAGCTGACTGGAGCTCACTGGAGCTGTAGGAAATGACTGTGCTGTGCTGTCCAGGCCCAGGCAATTTGAGCTGACTGAGTACAGGGATTGCTGAGAGGAAAGGGAATCAACAGTTGAGATCCAGAAAAGATGCTCTTTCCTTGTCACTTTGGTCACACTCCCCCATATGCCCCCTGTCTCTATAGTTCCTGGCTCTGACACATGGCTCCTTATTTGTACCTTATTTATAGCAGGTTACACTTGCTTAGCAAACAGTGGAAAGGGACGAGAAGAAGAATCTTATCTCTATCCCATCATAGAGAGGTGGCCATTGTATTTTTTTGGATGTAGTTAATTCCCTTCTCTTTTGTGTCATGTATTTATTTATCATATATTTAAAAATTGGTATGAAATATTGAAGATATACCAAAGGTATAAGAAATAATCAAGCTGTCATCCAGGCACTCAAAACTCTGCTTAAGATATAAAGCATTCATCTGTACTATTGAAACTCCCTTTGTACCCTTTTTCTGTCATGTCTCTTTCCCTGTCCCTAAAAGATAACCATTGTACTGCATCTTTTCATATTCTTATATCTATATGCATCTATCATTAAGTAGTATGAAATGTTGCTTTACATGTTTTTAAGATTTATGTATTGTTATGCAATTTGTAATTGTTACTTAATATTAAGTTTGTGAGGGTGAGCCATGCTGATGTAGCTCTAGTTTCTCCATTTTCATTGCTGTATAGTATTTCTTTGTATGACTTGACTACCACTTATTCATCCATTCTCTTGTGAATAGAAATTAATCATTAATAAGTTGCTTTCATAGTTCACTTTTCCAAACAGTAAGCTTTTCTGTGGTTGTCTCTTTATGTACATATAAAAAATTTCCTTGGCTATATATCCAGGAAGAAATTCTTCAATTTTACTAGATATTGGCAGCTTATGGTACCATTTTCCATGGTTCCATAGCCTAACACTTGATATTGTCAGGCTTTAAATTCTGCTGATCTGATGGGTGAAATAGTATCTCATTGTGATTTTATTTGCATTTCTCCTAGTGAAATTAAGCCCCTTATTTTTATGCATAGATTTTTATATATTAAGATCATCCTATATGCACATAGTTTAGTATATTTTTTCACTTAGAATTAAACATAAGTATTCCCCCTTGTTACATGCTCTTCAGAAATAAATTTTAATGGCCATATAATGTTCCAACATGGGAGTAGAATAAAACATTCTGCTATCATTAGATATTCAGGTTCCATCCATATTTTCTGTGTTATAGATGAGGCTCTGAATGAGTTTGACTAGAAAGCCTTTTATGTATTTTGGATGGTTTCCTTGGGTTAGCTTTCCAGAGGTGAATTATTGGGCCAAATGATACGCATGATTGTAGAGCTCTTGCTATGTACCTTGCCAAATTGCTCTTCAAAAGTCTTGTACCAATATTCTTGCCAACCAGCAGCGTATAATTTGAACCTGGAATTTGAAGGGCATTGCTGATGTCTTATCCTGATTCTGGGGAGAGTGGCTCCAAACACTTCCTATAAGCAATTCAGTCTGTCTTGACACACACTGACACAGAGAAGAGATGGGCACTAAAGAGAAGGATCAGAGGCTTACATATAACAAGGCTTCTTGTCCAGAGGAGAGGACTGCTGCTCATGCTTTTCCAGAGAGGACTGCCTGCAGGAAGGGTAGGTGACTCGCAACTAACCTTGTACACCTGGCTGCTCAGAGGCCCCCATCTTCTCCTCCGTGCCTTTCTTCTGGTAGAGCCCATCTCTGACTTCTTTTATGTCTCCTTTCTTTTTTCTTTTTTAAAAGATTTTATTGGGGAATTGGGGGAGGGGAACAGCGTTGGGGAATCAGGGAAGGAGAACAGACAAGTTGTTGTCTTTTTGTTCCTCAGTCTAGTTGCGGAGGGTGTTGCTTCACTGTTGGTATCGTCATTGCGCTCTTCCCGGATGAGGCAGATTGGTCGCTGGCCTCTGGATGGCCACTCATCGCAGCTATTGGCAGCTCACGCTGGCTGCCGGTCACTCACTGTAGCCTATGGCAGCCCACTGCAGCAGGGGCTGCAGCCTACACCTTCACTGGGGCTCACACAGCCCAGCTCCAGGTGGAGCTGTTGTTAGCTGTAGAGGACAGTGTCACTGGCCCTCATATGTGGGATCCAAACCGGGGCCACTGGCATCCCCAAACCAGCTCTTAACCAATGTGCCACTCAGCCAGCCCTGTCTCCTTTCTTTTTAATTTTCAAGTAAAGGATGATATCTGCAGATCAAAACATATAGGACTCAGAAACAACTTTTCAAGAAGTCGAGTCATTTTTTTTTTTTGGGAAATAAAATAGCATATTGATATATATCATCTTGTATATATAACACTCAATCACATTCAACAAATATTAGACACCTGCCATATCCCAGACTAATCCTTGGGGATACAATGGTGAACAAAATATATTATGATAGTTTATTGTTGTTAGCACGAATACTATGGTAGTACATATTTAGTACATAATCTATAATAACCACACGGGTTGTAGAGAAAATTAACAGTCATTCTATTATTGGCAATAATAGTTAAGATTACTGTAGCGACCAGTAGTGCCTGAGAATTTGTTGTGATGAAAAAGTGTTTTACGGGGCACTGCTGGAAATGAGGTGTTAGAGTATAGGCAGATACTTTATCCTGAGTTTCTAGATCTTTCATAGATGAGCAGGTGTGCCCGATTGGTTGCTTATTAAAAGGGCATGGTGCCCTGCAGGGCTAATGTGTTAATAATCAGCAGTGCTTCTCTTGGGCACTGGCCCTGCCCCTTATTAGCATCCCCCAGGATCTGCCACTGCCATGTGGGTCTCCATTCTGCCCCCAATGTTCCATTGAGTGCCTCTGGGAGTGGGGTTTCAGTGCTGCTGATACATCACAGGTGGCTCTTTAAAAAGGGATCTTAGAGACGGCAGGATAATTTATCAGCCACATGTAACATTTGTAGCTCCAGAGACTAAGCTAATGATGAAAGCAATGAAACCCTGGGGTCCAGAGCAGCGTCTCTTCACTAGGTAGGGTGAAGGAGGCATCTGGCAGTCCACGCATGCTGTGGAAGGGGGTCTTTCAATTTTTGAATCTTTGAATGTTCATGTATTTGCTAATAGGTCATGAGGAAAGGAAGGATATAGAAGTAGCTACAGAGGGACCCAAGGTCTTTTGAGCTGGTATGACAGAGTGGGTGTTTCTACTGTCTGGAGGAAACTCGAAGAGAGGTGTCCTTCTCACAGACGTGTGCAAACCTGGCCACACAGCCCAGCCTGGGAACCTATTAACTACAAATACCGTGCTCCAGTTCTTCATGGGGAGGGCTTTCTTAAGCCATATCAGGCCTTGCACTAAGGACAGTTTTTATTGTTTCTATACACACATTTCCAGCAATGATTGACCAATATAATTTATGCAATTATAAGATTTAATGACATTTATTGCAATGTTTCAGCTTTTGCTATTTGGCAACATTTTCCAATAATACTGGGCAGAAAAAAAAAAATGACTGCTGAAAGCTCACATTGTTAGTGAACGGATTTTCTAAGCTGATAGAATTTAAACACTCTTGGATAAAATTTCTCAATATAAAAATTGTATCTGATATATTAATTTTATAAGCATATTAATTATTATTACTATTATTAAAACTAATGAATTCAACTTAGTATTGGATCGCCATATAATTAGAGAAATAAAACTTTCTCTCTGAATGCTGAATTCATTGGGAATGGGTAATTTGACTACTCCAGCCAGTTCTATTATTAATTTCAGGGTTGTTCAGTTAGCTTCAATTAAAATCAAACATTTATTTTATTACTTTCAATTTAATTGAATTATCTTTGAGGAGGTAATGTGGGTAATATATGCACAAGGTAATATATGCAATGGTAATAAAATTCAAACAGTATAAAATGGCACACAGAGAAAGTAAGGCTCTGTCCCACCACTGACCCTGTATGTCTGTGCCCTCTTTAATGGCAGCCATGGTTATCAGAGGTTTTGTGTGTGTGTGTGTGTGTGTGTGTGTGTGTGTGTGTCCTTTGAGAGATATAGCAGAGATCAATCTATTTTTACTGTTCCATCTTTCTATCAATATCTAATTTTATTTTATATAAATGGCACCATGGTTTAAACACTTCTCTGTCTTTGCTTTTTACATCATGATGTATCTTGTCCATAGTTTTGCATCTGTTTTGAATGGCTGCTTAGCATTTCACTGTGACACCAAAATGTACGGACAATCTACCAGGTGCTGGGCGTTGCCTGGGAAGCAAAGGTGACCATGACAAGCCTTTGTCTCCCAGGGCTCACGTTATGGTGGATGAGAAGGTGTGTACTTTGCTAATTATAAGAAATATATAGTCGGTAGGTGTGCTGTGAGGGAGATGTAAGCAGAGTTCAAAGAACGAGCCTAAAAGGAATAAGTTAATTCTATTTGGAAGACATGAGAAGTTTTCCTAGAAGTGGAAGATTTGAACAGGTATTGAATAATTGGTAGCTCTCTGACAGGTGCAGACGTGGGCTAAGGACATCCAGGCAGGGAGGAGTAGAAAAGGCCTGGTAATTGTGGGAGGAGGTTGGGACATCAATTTGGTGGTGGTAGTGGGGTGCTGGTGGAAGGATGGGAGTGGGGATAAAGCTGGAAAGATGATTTGATGCTTTGAATGTCAGAGTGAAGAGCAAAGCTGTGTGTGTGTGTGTGTGTGTGTGTGTGTGTGTGTGTGTGTGTGTGTTTGCATGCTCATGCATGGATGATGGGCCAGAGAAGTGGGTGGAGATGGAGAAAGGCAGGCTTTTCTGTAGGCCAGATGTGTAGGGAGGGCCTGAATTAGAGCAGGAATTGTGGAAGGAGAAATAAAGAGATGAATTCCTGAGACATCACAGAGCTAATTTTTCTCTCTTTTTTCTTTTTTTTGCTGTTTCTAGAATTAAGAAGTTATAGGGAAATTATTATCTACTAGAGATAGAAATAAGACATTTCCTAAGTCAGTTTGGATGAGAGTCTTTAGTTTAATCTATTAAACTCTCACCATCCATCACGTGTCAAGCATTAGCTATATGACATGAAAGATAAAGTGATTTATCAAATTTATTCATAATCCAGCAGTGTGAGAACATGAGGCAAGGATATGCCTGTGCACACAGTATGAGGTTCCCTGAGACACTCACGGTTCTCTTGAAGAGAGTAGGGAGATATGTTTACCTTAAGGACACTGGCTTACATTCCCACATGCCTGGGGAGAGGGCTACCGCCACTCTGCCAAGTAAGGAGTTATATGATCTCCACAGTGTGCATAACCCAATTCTCTTAAGGGTCTCCAATATTTTGGACGCATAGTGAGAAAAAATCATTCTTGGTATCATGGGGCTATTGACTAATGAAGGATGTCTATGGAGGAGAAGTACCTTTACACATTATCCATTTTTAAATCCTCTGGAAGCATATCGAAGAACTTCTCATTAACTCTACTCCGTGGTTATTGGATCTACTAATTTGGCATTTTTCCCATGGCCCTGTGATTGGATTTGGCGTCTGTGATTCATCTCCCTGAATCCTCCGGGCTCTGTCTTAGACTGCTGGAACATTTTGCTTCCACTTCTGTTGGAAGTGACCCGTTGATGTAGCCAGAGGCAGTTGCTCAGCATCACATTCAGTTCTCAGGTGGTTGTTTCAACTCTCAGTCATTTATAGCAAAATACTGGAACTCATCTCTTAGCTCCCTGGTGGCTGAAGAGGTGTTGGAAGTCATGTTGGTTATTGTCTGGTCTATTTCTTTAGCCAAATGAAATGGATTTAGCCTGAGAAATGGGTGATGAATATATGATGTGACTTGAGTTAGGTGATTAATTAGTAGAAGGACAACAGAACGTTGGTGTCAAGTTGCATTGGATTTGGTTGACAAGCCTGGGTATCTTCATCTTTCTTCTTGTGATGAAAAGACTTAAAGTGCCACCATGGCTATACTTCTGCAGTGTGAAGTGTGACAGCAAAACTAGCATGGATTTCTTTTTTCTTCTTCACAGTTTTGTAGACACAAGATTCATTCTTACCATAGAATATAATTTTTTTCTTTCCTTATTAAGTTGAGAATTTTCACCTTTTCACTTAAACGAAGAACTTTAAGGCTTCTCTTTGGTATATCTGAACTGCCAGCATCACTACTCTCACCCTTTGGGGCCACTGTGAAGTAAAATAAGGGTCACTGGAACACAAGCACTGCGATACCATGATGGTCCATCTGATAACCCAGATGGCTACTAACTGACTAACAGGCAGGGAGCATATACAGTGTGGAGACACTAGAGCTAATTTCTCTTATGAAGAAGGGTTAGCAGTTTTGTAACATCATTAACCATTCTAAATCTATGTCCAATGAACTTGGAGTTTTGAATTCCTAAAGAAAACAACCTGACAAACAACCCAGTTAGGATAATAAACCTTAATAGAAAAGCCAAACACACTTATTTTAGCGACACATGCAACACCATTAGCTCGCAGAAGAAAAATATCTGTGGGGTAGCATCCCTTGCCATGAAGCTATCATAGACACGGCTGATTGGAAAAGTCACTGAATAACTGTGTATGTGGAATTGTGAATGGAAACAGGGAGCACACTTTTGTGTTCAACTGTGCCACTATTTGTAAAGGTGACTTTTGTACAAGCAAAAGTGCTAGAAACCTTTAAAAGGCAAAAAATGCAGGAAAATAAAATGCTCCAGATAACCTTGAGAGCAAAGTATGAATGACACTTTGCAAGCCAACTTCATTAGCTTGTCTCCAGCATGAACGCCATAGTGACAAATGGACAATACTTGTTTTTCTTGTTTTTTTTTTAAAGATTTTATTGGGGATGGGAATTGGGGAGGGGAACAGCATTGGGGACTCGGGGAAGAGGAACAGACAAGTTGCTGTCTTTTTGTTCTTCAGTCTAGTTGTGGAGGACGTTGCTTCTCTGGCCCATGTTGGTATCGGTCATTGCGCTCTTCTCGGGTGAGGCAGATCGGTCGCGGGCCTCTGAACGGCCACTCACGGTGGCTATTGGCAGCTCATGCTGGCTGCCAGCCGCTCAGGCTGGCTGGCTGACACTCACTGTAGCCTATGGCAGCCCACTGCAGCAAGGGCTGCAGCTATGCCGTCCCAGGGACTCACAGCAGCCCAGCTCCAGGAGGAGCTATTGTTCACCATCTTAGCTGTAGAGGGCAGTGCCACTGGCCCGCATATGTGGGATCCAAACTGGGGCCACTGGCGTCCCAAGCCAGCTCTTAACCAACATGCCACTTGACCAGCCCCAATACTTGTTTTTCTTCATCATTTGGGATCTCTCACAATTCTAAGTGGTTCTCTATTAGGAAATGGGGATGCTAGACAATAAAAGCATGAATTTATCAAATTCAAATAGAGTAGATTCTTAAATCAGCATACTTAAAAAAATTATAGATTCCTCTTAGCCCACAATAGCTTTTTCTTTTTCTTAAAAAAAGCAAACTAGACTTCTCCTTGCCCTCCAGGGACAAATACATTTAGCACAGTAGTGAAATTAATATCCTTTTCTATGTGCCCCTAATAAATACTTTCTTGCCCTGAGCAAGTGGCTATATACAAGGCCTGTCAAATATTTCAAATTGCTGGCAGGAGAGATGCTCAGGTGAGTGATCCACTGTTTTTGTTTAGCACAAGCCTCTTTAAAAGTTCAAAGTTGGTGGTAGAAAGATTCCATGAGTCATCACCATACTTGGGGCGGGGGATTAGACATTCTGTAACATGGGAGTCACGACTATGTTGAGTGAGGACAAGGGGCTGGAACTCGGTAATGTTTATGTTCCCTGAGATCAGGGTGGCCAGGAGTGGTGACGGGATGGCATTGGAGGGCACAAGCTCTTGGCTGATGGGTCATTGCCCAGCCTCCAAACAATGCAGGAAGTCCCTCTGCGGCTTCCTTTATCCCCGACTTTCCCCAGAACACTCCCGGAGCCAGATATATCCAACTATTAGAAGGCTTTTGAAAGTTTGAGTTGATCTCTGCTTCCTTCTGACCCATTTGTCCTGGCACTACCCAGAGAGCAAAACTTTAGGATACATAAGAATCACCTGGGGGTGATTTTTCCTTTTCTCTTCTCTTAAATATTTTTATTATGGATTTTTTAAAACATGATACAATAGTAGAGAAAATTATATAAAAATATTATTTCTTTATTACCCACTTTCAACAGTTACAATATTTTGAAAACATTATATCATCTATCTCCCCTGCTTTTTTATTTATTTATTTATATTTTTTTGAGGACAGTATCACTGACCCTCATATGTGGGACCTGAACCAGGGCTGCTGGCTTCCCAAGCCAGCGCTTAACCACGCGCCACTTGGCCAGCCCTCCCCTGCTTTTATAATGGGTAATTTAAAGCAAATCTCAGTCATCGTATATTTTCATCTGTATATACTTCAATATGCCTTATGCCAAATGACATTTTTATGCATTCACACTGCCATAATCACACCTAACAAAATTAACAATAATTCCTTAATAATAGCTAGTACTCAATACATATTCATATTGTCATGACTGTTTCCAAAACGTCTTTTAAAGGTGGTTTCTACACAATTTACATTGCATCAAACTCTATATTTAAGTGTCTTTTAATCTGTGACAGTCCCCCATCCATCAAAAAAATACCACTTATTTCTTGAAAAACAAAATTATTCATCCTATAGAATATGCCACCTTCTGTATTGGTCTGATTGCATCTTTATAGTGAATTTTAATTAGTTTGCCACTAGTTCCCATTAAAAGGTAGCCACTTAGGTCTCAGACTTGTTTAGATTTAGTTCCATGTTTGGGATGAGAATACATGACAGGTGGTGGTGTGCACTTCCTACTGTGCCAAAGCAGGAGGAGTCCCATTTTTAGTGGAGCTGAGATTGATCCATGGGTTTTGGTGTTATGGTCCTAACAGCTGATTCATGCATTGGTCCAACCCAGACCTCTGAATAAGAATCTTTAAGAGAACAGCTCAGGTGACTCTGAGAGAGGTGACCCATGGACCACCAGTGTCTGAGAAACACTGTTCTAGGGAGGCATTCTGAGGTGGGAGAAGTTTTAGGAAACACTGTGTGTGATGATTAATTTTATATGTTTCCTTGACTGGGACATGGGATGCTCAGACATTTGGTCAAACAGTATTTCTGGGTGTTGTGTGTGAGGGTGTTTCTGGTGAGATTAACATTTGAACTGGTAGTCTGAGTAAAGCATATTACCCTTTCTAAGTTCATCTACTATGTGAAAAAGGGTAATAAGCCACAACAGTCATATAGACAAAAAAGTTAAAATACAAAGCATTCCATGCCATTGCAGATTTATATGCAAATAGATTTAGTTGCATAACGATAAGAGAAACTGACTTTGACCCAGGATTAGGAGAAATGTTTTACAAAAGAAATGAAATTTGGTGTGGGTTTTGAAGGATGTGTAGGAGTTCAACAACTCTGTAGTGGAGGGAAGAGGTATCTATGTGTGTGATAAGGCCAGTGTGTCTGGAGAACAGATGGAAGTCTGAAATGACAGAGAACATCAGGTTTTGAAGGAGTGACTAATGTAGGAAGGACAGGTCAAACCCAGGTTTTAAAGAGCTTTATAAGTGATAGTAAGGTGTTCAGAACTTTATTCTGGCCAAAAGCTTCCAATGACATTGCATACTTTCTAAACAGGGAATACACATAATGATTTCTGAATTTTATTTAAAGCTCAAAATTATATTATCAAAAGAGACAATAATGATAATAGACATAGCTGACATTTACTGTGCATTTATTGTGTAGAGACCCTATGTAAGCCACTTTATATTCGTCATTGCATTTGATTCTTACCATCACCTCACAATGGGAATGTTGTGGACTGAATTGTGTCCCCCCGCCAGATTCATTTGTTAAAGTCCTAACCCCCAGTATTTCAGAATGCAATTATACTTGGATATAAGGTCTTTAAAGAGGTAGTTAAGTTAAAATGAGATCATTGGGGAGGGCCCTAATTCAATCTGACTGGTGTCCTCATACGAAAAGGAAATTTGCGAACACAGAAAGGAGATCATGGGAGTTTACGGGGAGAGAGTGGCCTCCTGCAAGCCAAGGAATGAGGCGTCAGAATCGACTTTGTTAACACCTTGATCTTGGACTTATAAATTTCAGAAGTGTGAGGAAAAAAAATACCATTGTTTATGCCACCCCGTCTGTGGTATTTTGTTCTGTAGCTCTAGCAAACAAATACAGGAAGGCTATGTCCTCATTTTAGCTGTGGTGATCAAGACACAGACAGCCTTCTTCCCCATTATTGCACAGCAAACCCATGACAGACCTGGAATGAGCCTAAGTCCCTCCACCTTGAGGCCTTCTCAGAGTCTCACATGGCCCCAGAGACTGGGAGGAATGGAAGGCATTGGTCCACTTGGGTTTTTAAAGGTGATATAAAGGAGTGGCAGAAGGATGAGCTAGGGGGAACCAAGCGTAAGGCTGTTTCATAGACACTCCTTTCATTCAGAAAGATGACGTCTAACTTGTCTCTTTCGCCTGTTTTATATTAGTACAACACAAAGGATTTCTACAGTTTTTCTCCTGATCAAATGTGAGAATCTGGAAGCATATTTTAAAACTCAGTGTGCAGGTTACATTAAGAAGATCAACGACGATCTACGAGGCTGCCTTCCTTGCTGTGTAAATTGTGTACCTCATGTTAAAAATGATTACTGCCATCATTCACATGGCAGTTGCGGATGAGTGTCACCCCATGTCTGCAGTCTATCGGACCATCCAGCTGTCAGGCTGGCTTGGCAGAGTGCACAGTTTTGGTTTTCCAGGGCATAAGTTAGTGTTAGAAGAGTGAGTTTATGTGCTGCTTAAACACCTGCAGCTTATAGGTAGGAAAAACACTCTAAATGCAGTAATTATATTTTTAGAGTGCTGGGTTTGTGCTAGTAAATCAGAGAGGAAAGCCCCGCAGGACTGGGGATTCATGCTAAAGATAGTAACATCAAGAATCTGGCCCCTGGGCCGGCTGAGTGGAGTGGTGGTGAGCGGTGGTTAAGCTTGGGAAGCCAGTGGCCCTGGTTTAGTCCCACATATGAGAGCCAGTGACACTGCCCTCAAAAAAAAACACGAATCTGGCCCCCCACTTTCATGCTCAGCCCACTCAGATCCTAGCAAGGAGGGCTAGGGGTCTGTATGGGGCAGGGGGAGGCTAGTATTCAGCATTGGGATACACAATCACCTATGAATTCCATGTTTTCTTGTCCCTTTTCATGAAAACAAGGGCATTTACAAAAGCATTCTACTGATTATGTTGGGGGATCATTAGAAACATGACAAAGATTTATGCATGCATGTTCCTTTCTAGTTTCTCTTTTTCTGCCTCCTCCTCCACCTTCCTGATCCTTTCATTTCATTTCCATTTATTTTATGAAAATGAATGATAAAGAGATGGGAAAAGAGACTGTAATATTAGTAAAAAATATGCATGTGTAGTGAGGAGACCTGGGTTTTAGTTCTGAAGCTGCCACTAAATGGCTGTGTGACCTTGAGGAAGTCATTTGACCTCTCTGAGCCTCCATTTCGGACCATATAAAACAAAGGGGCTAGACCACGCAATTCTAATATCTGATGATCCCAAATTCTCTTAGCTCTGTGAAAGAAACTTGAAATGAAAAGGTTGGAGAATATCCACTAGCATGCCTTGTTTGGTGCTGGGGCCAGGCCTGAGAGAGTTGGAGATGTGCTTCTTTGTTTTGACTGCCCCTTTTCTTTCACTCTATTTCTCCATTTATTCCATTTTCTCTGGTTCCCACTGGTGGTGGTAAGGACCTTCCACGTGGGTGTCCCATGGGCCATGTGTCAGGCATTTCCCAGTCCTAACCTTGTGTAGCAAACCTTGCCAGGTCTGGGTCCTAGTCCCTCATAGCACCTTCAGGTGAAAGGCAGAAAATGGATAAATGATTTCATAATTAGGTGTAAATGATTTATTTTCCTCAGGCATCATTTTTTAGATGCCTATGGCCTTTTCAATCCAATGACCACTTATTGACCACCCACTATGTGCAAAGCATGCTGTTATTGACAGTAGGGATTTAGATAAATGAGATGTGGTCCCTGCTCTCCAGAGCTCACACTTCAGGGAGGGACACACCTTACTGACTGTGATATAAACTGGTCTGGTCCGGGGGGAGAGGGAGAAAGCCACTGTGTTGAGCTAGGTCTTGCTGGTTGACAGACTGGGTTTCAAAAGGCAGCAGTGGGTGGAAGGGAGGGCAGGTCAGTTGCAGGAAACCTTTAATATAAAGGCCCATGGCAGGGAGCATTCAGAATGTGTTTAGTGAAAGGCAGGTAGTCTAGGGGATAGGGAATGAGTTGGGGGTGAGGATAGGATTGGAGAAGATGAGCTGCAGGGGAAGCAGAGTGAGACCGGGGCTTTGAATGCCATGCTGAAGAATCTGGGCTGTGCTGTGTAGGTAGGTGGCTGGGAGCCATTGAAAGTGGGCTGAATCTTGGCGTGAGCTGAAGTTGTGCTTTTCCTTAGAATGTGGCATATTTGGACGATGAGGCTGGGAAGGCATGGTCTATTTGGATGAGGAATCCAGGGTCCTAGGTTCCAGGAGGCATACAGGTGCTGCTTTTGGTGTCAACTCTGAAGGGAGACACCTCCTATAATGCTGTATGTGTAATAGTGAGAGGGGACGTTGGTAGCCCAGAAACACCTAGGAAATGCCTCTGGGGATTCTTGAATGATTTGGGAGGTGCTGGAGCGGTCTGCACGTCCTGCAGAGTGGGTGGGGGTAGAGCTAGAGAAATGCTTTTGTGTGAATGTCACTGTCTCACTGGGAAGTTGTAGTTAAGAAAACAGGATGGGGGTTCAGAGGGCAATGAATGAGGGAGAAAAGAAGAAGATTGATGACCAAGACTTTATGGAACCACAGTGATGGAGACATCTTACGGCAGGGGTGGTGCACTCGTTTGGTCTCAGCAAAAGACTGATGCTAAGCAGTCTCGCCTTTATATTTCTCTGGAAGTGGGGGTGTGGGGCAAATACTGTGAGCTCTTTTCCACTTTCGACTTCAGCAGCAACACCCTAGGAGACACCATAAGTCTAGTAGCTTAAACATTTTTTTCTTATATCTTTGAATCTTTTAAAGCCTAGGCATTAGCCAGTGCGTTTCCTCATGTCACCGAAAGGACTAAGGAAGATTTGCAGGAAAAAGAGCTGGCCTGTCCATCTTCCTGCTGGGTTTCTTAGACAAACAGATCCTGGTAGCTTGCTTACCTTCCTTTGCCCCTGGAACCTGAAAGTTAGCACAGGGTAAATGGGAGGACCCATGAGTTCCAGGTAATAACTACACAGAGAGGTAGAGAATGGGTATCAAAAAGGCTGAGGCCTTAGGCTGGCCAAGTGGCGCGTTGGTTAAGAGCTGGCTTGGGACACCAGCAGCCCCGGTTCGGATCCCACGTATGAGGGCCAGTGACACTGCCCTCTACAGCTAAGATGGTGAACAACAGCTCCACCTGGAGCTGGGCTGCTGTGAGTCCCCGGGACAGTATAGCTGCAGCCCCTGCTGCAGTGGGCTGCCATAGGCTGCAGTGAGTGGCTGGCAGCCGGTGTGAGCTGCCATTAGCTGCTGTGAGCAGCCATTCAGATGCCGGTGACTGATCTGCCTCATCCAGGAAAAGTGCAATGATGATACCAACATGGGCCAGTGAAGCAATGTCCTCCACAACTAGACTGAAGAACAAAAGGACAGCAACTTGTCTGTTCCCCTTCCCCGGTTCCCCAACGCTGTTCCCCTCCCCCAATTCCCCAATAAAATCTAAAAAAAAAAAAAAAAAGGCTGAGGGCTTATTTCAGTTGAGGCAGAGTTGCCTTTCACATTTCAACGCCCCCTGATCTTGCATTCTCGCAGCAGCACCTGCTCAGATACACTCAACGCATCCATTTAAGTAACTTGATTACTCTCGCCAGCGCTTTTATATGGTGCACCTCCCATCAGGTGAGATGCTCAATCATTCAGTGCAGGACCCAGTGTCTCTCCTCTAATATAACTTTACACACAGCTAATGAACACGGATTCCCAACAAGTGACTGCACCAGTCAATAAAGAACGGCACAATCCTACCTGCGCCCGTGCTGCCATTGCTGCCTCTGGAGCCAATTAGCCTGCTCCTGCCCGGGTGCTGAGGGAATACATTTCCCAAAGTGGTTCTCCTGCTCACCCTGGGGTTATCTTTTTCTCATTCTCCTTCTTCGCAGAGGGCATGCAAAAAGGGGGGCTGTGGCAATTCCACTGACAGGCTAGACAGCTGAGTGCTGGGAACTGGGGACATGGTATAAATCCACTATCCAACTCCACTGCCTTGATCCAAGCAAAGGGGTGCAGGATGATTTGAGGTGTGGGGAGCCCCCCACCATTCCTGATGCTCCAAAAAGCAAGGAAGCTGCTGAAAGACTAGGCTGGTATGTATCTCAGCCCCCTCATGGTTTGAATGTTACCTGACAGGTACAGATCCAGGAAGAAATGAAAGCACACGTCTGATTTGCACTTGCCCTGTGTGCTGCTCATCCCTGTGGTGAAATGCCAGTGAGGTGTAAAGGAAGAGTCCAGGGCTGGGGGTCAGGATGCATGGACAATCTCTAGTTGGGTGACTTCAGTCAGGAAAACTCACCAAGATCTTAGTTTGCTCTCCCGTAGAATTTCTGCTCCGCTTCTCTTCCCAGGCTGTTGAGAGGACCAAATGATAAAATGTCTGTGAAAATACTTTGTAAAAGGAAAGCTCTGCACAGATATACAGTGTTGAGTGGATAATGTGGTGAAGTGGAAACATCAATGGCTAGAAGTCAGCAGATTAGAGCGTTGAATTATTTTCTGCTTGGCTCTGCCACTTACTAGCTCAGGGACCTTGGATACATCACCTCACCTATATGGGACTCAGTTTTCTGACTGACAGATTGAGGAAGAAAAAGCCTACATCATAAAATTGTTTGAAAATTAAAAGAGGTAATGGGTGTGAATGTTTAGAAAATTGTGGTGTATTATACAAATGGAAGGAATTATTTATTATTGCCTATGTTGATCTAATGATGGCCTTAATCCAACTCTTCCTGGCCCTCGGGTATTTTGTTTGCATTTTATTATTTTCCACTAGTTTTTATGCTGCTTTTTCTTTTGTTTGAAAAATGTCTCTCCTTTGTTTTAGGTCTTCTCATTGACACAATATGCTTCTCAGGCAAAGTCTACATGAGTCAGGTCTGCAGTGGGTTCTTCAGCCACAGCTGAAGGATTTGTATACAGTCAGTGCTTAATGAATGCTGCAGATCCACTGAAGTCATTTGAGCACTTAGGCCCACCTTCTGAATGTTGCCTCATTTTCAAGAAAGATGCTCATGGTCCAGCTCAAGGAAAGAAAAAAAGTAAGCCCAAAGAAATTCTTTGAAGATCTTCTTTTCTTGAAGTCCTTTTTCTTGGATTCAATGAATGAGTCTGATTCCCTAAGTCAATTGTGTAAACCAGTCACTCATTACAAGTTCTCTTCCAGCGAGGGAGTAAAGTCTTTACTGATGGAGCCTTGTAACTAATGGAATAAGACTAGAAGAGATATCTCTTGAGTTAAAGGTATAATCCCTGTTCCAGTCTATACACTATCTTTAACTGAAAGATACAATGGGATTAAAATACCTTTATTTCTTCAGATTGTCAATATCAATGCTTTTGAAACTTTAAGGCTACGCATCCATTGCATTTATATATATATATATATATATATATATATATATATATATATATATATATAGTAGTTTTGAACAGGATTGATTTCCATAGGTACTAGCAGTGGTGCATCATGTGAATTTTGTGTCTGGTGAGAGATTGCTAAAAGCAACTCTCTATTTCTATCTACTACTCACTTATTGAGTTTCTAGGAGGTGCAAAGCACTGTGCTGAGCTTTGTGGGAGACACAAAGAAGGGGGAGACATGGTCCTTGCACTTATGTTAACTCCTATCCTCTCAGGGTCTGCATTCCAGGGGAGTAGGAGGGCTGGAGATGTGTTACTTTGCAATTATTAATGAATGCTTTCTTTCGGTATCTGAGGGCCTAGAATCAACCCCCAAGACTTCAGGCCTCCATGACTTATTTCTGGGAGTCCAAACCTTAGTACAGAGAGTCATGCTTCTCTTTCTGTTTGTTCCACAATAACATTGGCCGCAATAATAGCTGTCATGTTTCTGACTTGTCAAAGGGATGGCTACAATGACTGACAGGTTGATGTTGAAAAACCAGGGACTAGAGAGATAACACCAGTAAAAGGAGGCAGGGGTGGTTAGGACCAGGAAGGGAGCAAATATGGTGAGATGGAGGTACATTGTTTTCAGATTGAAAGTAATTTATGTAGTCCTGATCATTTAAAAAAATTTCCCAAGGCCGTGTTGATTTCCCCTCCCCACCCTTCTCTCTTCCATCTCGAATCTATTTCACCAAGGCACTGGGTGGAGGCCTGTGAATGCCTTTGGATTCACTATTACAAGCTATTAGATAGAGATTCAAATGGTAAGCAGATTGAAGTCTAAAGTTATTTCAAATGTTCCCACAAAGGCACAATTTTTTAAATCATGAAAGACAAACTTACTCAAGTCCGTTGAGAGACTTAACAGGGGAAGAGTTGCAGCTCAAAGCCAAACCACACTCTAAATGCGTATTGCAGGCAAGTTTCCATTTGGATCCGAAGGTAGGTCTCCCTCCTTGTGATTAATATGCAAACAAACTGGGTTTCAGCACATCAATGATTCATGCTGTGTGTGTGTGTGTGTGTGTGTGTGTGTGTGTGTGTGTGTGTAGAGTAAGACACAACAACAAGGGAGGATGAGGATTGGTGATATGAGTGAGCTATTGATGAGCCCTAACATTATATCTGATTAATGTGAAGGGTATTGTGCATGGGATGCGTGTAAGGGTTAAAAAAAAATTAACAGAGGATTAGAGTCTGCAAAACACAGCACAGGACTATTTCATTGGAAAGTTTCCAGTTTGCTATTAAATGACATATGGATAAATACATATAACGCACAGTATGATTTCCTGCCCTGCCCCTTGCCTGGCATCTTCAGTGAGGAGAAGATTGGGGGGTGGGTTGTGAGTGAAAGACCCAGGAGAGTGGCACTGAACCAGGCCCAGGCTATCTCCCCCACTCCCAGAGCTGCTGGACTGGAAACAAAGGAGAGGTTGAACTTTCAGCCTGCTCAGCCTGGATTAGTATTTTTTTCTCTTAAACATTAAAAAAACCCCAGACATTTTCAAGTATAAACAAAGATAAGAGAGTAGCTTAATAAGCCCCCATGTACCCATGAACTGGCTTCAACAATTACCAATGTTTGACAATTTTATTTCATCCATGACTACCTTCCCTCATTTCTTTGGAGCATTTTTAAAGGAAATTTAAGATATGTTTTGTAACTTTTCAATACTTCAATATGCTTTCAAACTAGTAACAGAAAAAAGTTACATACACCTGATGTCATTATCACATCTAATAAAATTGCATAAATAATATTATTTAATACCTAGTTCACATTCAGTTTTGCTAATTGTCTTCAAAATGTCTTTTTCCAGTTGTTTTTTTTGAGTGAGAATTCAAACAAGTTCAACCAGTGCATTCAGTTGATTCTCTTAAATCTCTTTTAATCTATTCACTTTCCATGCCATTGATTTGTTGGATAAACTGGTATTTGTATCCCCAGTAGATAAAAATAGTCTTTGGTGGAAGAAAGTCCACTGGATAGGGGACCAGGTGACCCATGCTTAAGGCCTAGCTCTGCTGGTAATTATCAGTATGACCTGGGGATACATCTTTGACCTTGATGGGCCTAAGTTTTCTTATCTAAAAATTGAAAGAGTTCAACCACGTTGTGTATGAGACCCCTTTTTAAACAGCAGAGGAAACAGGGCAGAAAAGGGTGCTACACTCTGTATGTGCCAGATCCTCACATTCTCTGCCCTGACTACAAGGTAGGTGTTATTTCTATATCTGTGAAGAATAATCAACCAGCCAAATCCAGTCAGATTTGAAAGAAGGTGGACTTTCCTCTTTGAAATTAAAGGGAGGAAACCTGGAGGCCCAGGGAGGAGTTATAAGTTATGCGCTGTGTTATTTTCCTTATCTCAAACTTTCCTGCCTCCTTGGCCATAACAGTTTATGTCTCGCTCATGGCCAGGGCATGCAATGTCTGAAGTCCCTTCATTCTTGTATAATGCATTAGAATTTAAATGAGAAGATTCCAGGACCATGGAACATTAGAGTAGGAAAGGTACTGAGCGATAATTTACTCCAATTCCTTATAGGGTGAACAGATCACCAAAGCACTTAGCCCCGCTGTGGAGGCAACTCATGGCCTCCTGAGGCAGCCCCTTCCAATTCAGGAGAGCCACTAGAGAGGACTTCCTTACTGGAGGTTTTCCCTTCAGAAACTCCCACTGTTTGGGCCATGCTGTTATTATCATTATCATTATTATCATCATCATCATCATCATCATTATTATTATTATTGTTATTTAGAAACGGTTTATTTTCCATCGGTCATATTTCCATTTTCTGTTTAAGAGTGTGCGGAAGGTAACTTAAGACCACTCAGTGGCTGTTCTTACTCATTTGGTGGCCTGAACAGAGTGAGGTGCGGACCAGTCCTCAGTGGCAGGTTGGGGGCTCCAGGCTTCATCAGGGAACCACGGACGAGGCCCAGAGGGCACCTGCACCTCGGGTTGAGTAGTGGTGAATTCGGCAGCTGGAGCAGCCATTCAGTCTGATATTCCTCCTTGGTCACAGCCCCGGCAGCGGCCTGACTTTCCTTTTTACTCTCCTCAGGATCTCTGCAGAAGTAGAGGTCAGGCGGAACCTCCCGTGGGTGTTCGCGCGAGTTAGTGCCGCCCACACGCAGGACTTCCTGCGCAGCATCCAGCACCTCAGGCCCATTAAGTGAGCTCCGTCAAGTTGTTGCTCCGAATGGCAACGTCCACATATTGCAGGGGAGAGTCCGCCTCACCACAACGGTAGGCAGGCGGATGTAAGACGTCTCTGTGAGGGTCTGGTGGGCAGCCCTGGGTTCATGGCCACCGGAGGTAGCGGCTCCAAGTAGGCTGCCTGGGTCTGCTTCATGAAGCTTCCAGGAGCTGTGCGCCTTGCAATACAACGGGCACTAGCAGCAGCTGCAACTTCAGCACAGCTCGACGGCCAGCATTCCTGGAGGCTGTGACACTGATACATCAGTTGGGTTTTCAACAGTGACAATGGTACAAGCTGCCCACAGAAGTTTCTCCCAGGTTTTCTTCAGATTTATGATGTAGATGCCATCACTTTTTATAGATGAACTGTTCTACTTGGAAGCCAAGCTTGGTGCCACCTAAGTGGGTTCCTGCTGCAAGGAATTTGAGACTGCCCTCCTCCTTCATTTGCAGGATGCCAAGGTGTCTGAACGTTGTGAAAGTTTCCTTTTAAGTTATGACCAGAACCCAGGACAGTGCCATTTGGATGCCTCTATGGAGAGCACAGAAAGGCCTTGCTCTGTTTTTTGCAAACATTTCTTAGCTTTCACATGACAGCTCTCCAACTGATAGAAGACTGCACTGTACTTATTCTTATCTTCTTTGGCCAATGACCTTCAACGATACACAGTGGTATTGTGGACTCCTTACGGCCTCAGCTTCTTTCCTGTGGATGTACTTCATTGGTCAATACCCCTCATGAAATGTGACTCCCACAGTTGGACACGATATTCCAGTTGGGTGACCAGCGTGGAGCAGGGCCTCTCACTGACCTTGGTCTGTACATTGTATCCAGGTATGTAGCATGATATCCCTTAGACGATCTTTTTGAAACTTTTATAAAGATATCTATGGAAGGGAGATGGTTTCAGAAAGCAGAAATCAGGGACATAGGCTATAGCATATTAGTGATAGGATCCTTCAACTGGAGAAATTGTCATAGGAAAGTAAAACACCATAAGCACACTATAATTATAAATTTGAATTTCCAAAGACTTTTAGGTTGGAACGTCATCCTGAGGGTGTTCTTTTTAAATGTCCAGTTATCCCAGGCATTCCTTGTCTATACAGCATTCCTTGAACTAACTTATATATTTACCTCTTAGAAATTTCCCCAACTCTTCCAGCATGGACAGCCTGGGTTATGCTATTCTGATGGTTTTTGGATTGGTTAGCTCCATGGCATTAGGTGAAATTCTCCTGGAATATGCAGCTTTCTTTTATAA
Source organism: Aselliscus stoliczkanus (assembly GCA_033961575.1). Classification (NCBI taxonomy): domain Eukaryota; kingdom Metazoa; phylum Chordata; class Mammalia; order Chiroptera; family Hipposideridae; genus Aselliscus; species Aselliscus stoliczkanus. Next base: position 105,014,411 of record CM066732.1, read on the forward strand.
AGGAGAAGCATGTGGGTGGAAGTTGGAGGATTGGAAGAGCTCAGAACTGGAGGGTGGCCTTTGGGAGTGGCTTCAGGAAACCATGGAATGAATGAGGCTCAGATGAGGTAATGGGAGTAAAAAGACACAGACAAGTGTGAAATTCCATGAAAATATAAGGAGCCCAGTATTGTGAGCAGGCTCTTGTCCAATGTGAAAGGCTGAGAAGCATTGCAGTCTGCTCGGGTTCTTATAACAGAGTTCCTGCAGTATTTTCCTCTTTGCCCTTCTCTAATCCTAATTGGACAAGTTAATCAAGTTGCTTCAACTTTAAACCATGTTTTCCTGGTTGTCACAGAGATATTTTTACTAATAATGACTATAATATCCTTTCCATGTTTCTTCCAATACCTTCCCCACTCTCATAGACAGTTCTGGAAGGGTGTACCCTAGAAACTGGTAATCTTTATCACCTTCCTGTGGCTTCCATGATGTGAGGACTAGGACATCCATCTATGGCAGTGCTGTCTTGGGCAGAGTGGGAGGGGATATTTGTTATTAGCCTTTGACCAAGTTTCTTGAATCAATGTCAGGCCACTGTGGAACTCCCAGGGCCTTCCTGGTCTGCCCCCCATGCCTTCTCATACTGGCAAGCAGTGGCTAGGGGTAGGGGAGGGATATAGGGTATGGGCACTGTTTCTCTTTTCTCTGGAGAAAGGGTAATCAAGAAAGGTTGACGTTTTCTTGGGTACTCTGCCAAAGCCTGCCCTCCTCACAAGAATGGGGCCAGGAGAAGGGAATTAGACTCCTTGGGAGACACCCAGAGGTCAGATGGACCTACCGAGTCCTCCTTACTAAGTGTGATGGTTTTACTGGGACCAATGTAGGGAGAGTACTTCCGTGATGGCAGTGCACTCAGTAGCTTCTAAATTCAGCCAAGTCAAACCTTCAACATAAATCATCCTTTGCCCCAGACATTTGCTTTTTACCCAAAGTCATCAGATTCCTACCTGAAATTATGCAAGGGAAGTATTACAGGAGCCCTGTGAAACAAATTCCTTTTCTCCCATTTACCCTCTCCCCCCCCACCTCCCACACCCCACCCCTCTGCAGTCCCCATGGTGCAGCAAGGGATCACTGAGCAAACCAGGCAACCTCTCTTTCACTCAACAAAGAAATTTAGCAATCTCTGAGGCTATGTCACCTTGCCAGCAGAAACATTGAATGGCAATAGCACTGAGAGTCAACACTAATAGCCGACACCAAATTAAACTGCCAGCCTCGGTGTGATGTAGCTCTGTCACCTCTTGACACTTCTGATGTGAGTACAGGGGCTTCTGCAGGAAATTCATCAGCTGTAGTTCATGACGCATCATCTTTACATATCTGTCCATCTACATTTGTCAGCAACAGGCAAGCCTCAAATGACTTCAGTGATTGGTATATAGATTGCAGTACCTCCAGACATAGTAAACAGGGCTTTAACTCTTGGCGCTCCTTCAGCTCTGCTTTCCTCACTGACAAGGCCTGGTTACTGCTGTTGCCATTCTCCTTGTGTTTCAGGTGGTGATTGACAAAGGCTCATGAAGGTCTCCTTTTTCCCTACTAACCAGTATCTCAAATGCGCCCCTTCTTTCCAGGTTCGCCATTCTGCTGATACACATTCTCTCGGATGTGTATTTCTAGAATGTCATCTGAAAGTGTATATGTGCTCATTCGTGGCTTACCCATGGCTCCAATGGGGGAAGATTGGAAGTTTACTACAGGCTCATCTTGGTAAACAAACTTATTTGCTTTGTAGTAGAGAATGCTTTGATTTTTCCATGCCTTCCAGGCAGGTCATTTTAGTATGGCCATAGCTATTAACGTGCCAAGATCAGAGAGACTTGCTGATTTAATAAATATTTCCAGACCCTTAACATTTTCATTGGTCATTGCTATCTGAGATATTTATTTTGTACATTTGTCAGCACCCTCAAGCTCTATACACTCTGGGAGGAAGTTAAGTGGCTTTCCAGGGTGTTCAGATGTATGTTTTTTCTTGGATCCTTTCCTAATGTAATTTCAGAAAGAATAGTCTCAAATATATAAATAGTTGTTAGGACATGGGAATCTGCTTTAGGCATCCTATTACAAGCTCTATTTTAAATTTTTTGGAGGATGTTCATTGCCACTCTCCATGTGCATTTCTGTGGAATGAAGGCTATATTTGTTTACAAACCACATATGTGTGTGTATTTAGTTTTGTTGTTAAGGAAAGTTAGTTTTTCTGTAGGAAGGATGATATTTTCTTGTTTTTATTTCTTTGATAGTAGAACGACCAATGTTTTTCTTTAGTGACTTCTCTTATTTCACAAAACCACTGTTTTTGGTGTCAGACTTAAGCGCCACACCGCCTCAGGGAAGCCTGATATTTGATATACTTACCTAGAGTAATGTCTGTCACTCCAAGAAAAAAAGGTTTCTTCCTCCCCACCCTTTCACCCTGGAGTTCTCCTGACAATTGTGGCTGTGGAGAGGGGCTTGCTGCGAAGCGAGGCAGTGCTCACAGGACTGCATCCACATGAATCATGTTTTTGCACAGATATCATCCCATCTGAGTTTTATTCCCGTTCTTTAGAATGCTCTCTTGATTCAAAATGCAGGAAACCCATTACTTTTAATCAGGCTGGTCTATACGTCAAGACAGATAATGTCATGTTAAGGTTTATGGCATAACAGTAAGGTTACATACCTAACACTCCAAATTCCACATGCGTTTCATGAATTAACAAATATTAAGGAGAACGTGCTTAGGATGAATTCACAGAATAAAATCCTTGACTGATTACCGTGCAGGACTACAGTCTAATAAAGCCCAAAGCAGGAACAAATTCCTGCATCCTCAGAACCATTGTGGTGAGGTCAAGACCCAGTGTGTGGAGCCAGCATGAGAGCAAACAGTGAGAGAGATGGTGGAAGAAAATGCTTTGAATCTCTCTTGGAAACATTTGGAAAGAGAATACTTAGAGAGGAGATTTTTGTAAAAGGACAGACGTCTCAGTTAGGAGACAGCTCTGAGGGTCCCCTTTAATATGGGATGGTTCTGCTAGAATATACATTTCAAATGCATATGAAACATGGAGATGGTTAGAATAAGTCATGGGGTAAAAATGAATGGAGACTGGCCACACAAGGCCATGTTTCAGAGGCTGTGACTTGAAGTGACTGAGGTAAACACTTAGCTCACTCAACTGGGGATTATAATGGGAGTGCTGACAACCCTCACTAATTAGGATGCTCTCAGGCAGCTCTGTAATAGCTGTGGGGAGCTGCTGTCAGTAAACAGTGTTATATTCGGGGGGTCATTGCATCGGGCGTCTCTTTGCACCACAGAGACTTGGCTTGCCCTGCTCCTAGCAGTTATCTTGCTTCCAGCTCTTCCTCGAATACCCCAAGGATCTCAGTGCCCTTCTCCAAGAGACACAAAGGATTCTGAGCTCACCCGCTGCCTCCTCCTCAGGCAGAGGGTGAAAGATGACACCTGCAAACATACAAACTAATTATAACCCTATTTAGTTCCTGTGGGTGAATCTCCCCATCCATCCCCTTTGCCCTTTCCCACATTTAATTCCTATTTGGTGAGGAGGGAAGGATTATTTCTGGAAACCAGCCTTCCCCCTCCAGCTCTCTCTCAGCCGCCAACCGCCAAACACAGGCCAGTCATCCTGTGGTAATTAACAATCTCATCTTGAGGAGTACATTTTATGGTCCTCTTGGTCAGGTAAATTCTAAATTAGCTCAGTTAAAACGGGTCATAAGACACAGTGCTGCCATCCCTATTAGCTCCTGGACCTCTGCCAATGCACCACACTATTTCGGGAGCTGCGCTTCTGGCAAAAGGAATCATTACCCAGAGATTATGGACGGAAGTGATGTGGAGAACACGCAGTAATGGCGGCCTTCCCTCCTCCTGGCGTCACTCTCAAGTTCTGGGGTGATTAATAAAGGTTTAGAAAGTATTTATTGTGGGGAGGGCAGAATATTGGATGCTGAGGGAGCGCTCAGGGACCTGTCACTGAAGTCAGTGTTTCTGCTGTCACCCAGGAATGCTGGGGAAGGACTGATGCCAGGTTCACCCTTGGGATTCCCAATGTCCCCAAAGAGGATAGAAGGCTTTTCTATCTACAGCCAAGAGTGGCTTGATTGCCCCAGGCCATACATGTAGAGTAGAATCGAATGGACAGAGGCTGGGGGGGCTCCAGGTCCTTCTCAGGCAGAATATCGGGGTGACCTTGAACAAGTCACTTTCTCCTTTCTTGTCTTGTTTCTTCATCTACTGATTGAAGAGTTTGGGCCATATGACCCCTGAGGGTCTTTCTATCTCAAACATCTTGTGACTCTGGAGTTGTCTGCAAACCAGTGGAACCATTTGGATGTTTGCTTCACTCTCTGTAGATAGTTGTGGGCTCTGTGGGCCCAGGCTGGGTGCCCTCCTTAGGTTGGTGTTTAAGGCATGGTTACCTCTAGTACTGAAAATACATCTTTCTAAGATTTTTTGCAGGTCACTTTTGATGTTCTAAGCTCAGAGGGAGCAAGGAATTTAGCACAAAAAGACCCACTGTATCCTGAATGCAAGGCGAAGAACACAACTTTTAAAAGATATGCAAACAACCATTTTTTTAAAGGACCCACACTGTGCCAAAGCAATTTGTGTGTGTACTGTGGGGAAGGGTAGGGCATAGGTTACTGCCATGAATCTCTCTGTTCTTAGGTAGCTTGCAATCTAAGGGAGATCAATGTGGGCTCAAAGAATTCAAAGGAGTAAGTAGAAATCAAGAGGGACGGTTGAGTTGAGCTGAAGTATCCAGTGGAAAAATTTGAAATTGGCATGAGAGTGGAGGAACAACTTTTGAAAGAATAGTGGTATTGAGTCCCATCTAGATCTGGGGTGGGGGAGCATTTGGTGCCTCTTGACTTTGGGGCACTGGTATCATTAAGGATTACACAGGTTTACTTCCTCTGGGTATAATTTATTAAGTAAGGGGGTATGAGAAACATAATTTTAAGCCTCCTGGACTCTGATACACACTGGGGAATGGGATAATCACCATAGGAGGAGGATTGAAATAGTGTGTCAATGATAAAGAGCTTGAATTGGAGCCACAGAGCAATGACAGTCCACTTTGGTACATTAAAGTGTGGGCTGGTGTGTTCATCACGTCACTAGAAAAAAGAACTTTGGCAGCAGTCCGAAGGTATGGTGGAGGAGATGGTCATCAAGGCAAGAATTTAATAAAATGATGGCAAACAGCTCAGATCACAGAAAATGAGATATGAAAAACTGAAGTTTTGAAGCCAAGAGATAAAATAATCTCATCCACATTGAAATATGTGCAATATTTATTTGAAAATAATCATATACAGATGTAAAGATGCACAGTTAAATTAAGAAGAAAAAAAATAATCGCTACCATCTCCTGAATTTTTATTATATACCAGGCATGTCCTACTTACTTAATGTATTACCTCATTTAATCCTCACAACAGTCCTATGTGGTAGGAGTTGTGTCTTCATTGTACAGATGAAGAAACCAAGTCTAAGAGACATTAAATGACTTGCCCAAGGGTGCATAGTTAACAACTATGGAAGATCAGGTTATACCTAGGGGAGGGTCCTTCTTTGGAGTCCAGGTCTTATTCCTTATGCAGTATAACCTGACTTGTTCATGAAACATCATGCTTGTTATATTTATAACATTTTCTAATAATTTATAAGAAAAAATATAATTTTGAAGCATTTTAAGGTAAATGAGGAAAACATTTAATAGGTAAGATATTAATGCAATATAGTGCTGAGACCTGGTACCCCACAAATGATTTCTGAAAACCACTGACAGAAATGTAATTATCATTGTCATCATAGCTCTTGCTATTAAGTGCAAACATTAGAGGGCAGATGTCACTCAGGATCTGGCGGATGATGAATTTATGCCCTTGAAAGGGGACTGTCATTTTCTCAAGGGAAGGAAGGCATTCAGGTGGACTTCCTTTTGTTGACTTTTGAGATAGAGATATGCGGAAGTGTTCCTGACTTTCCCTTTGGCTTCAAAAGACCAGGAATGGAGGGGGAACTGGAAGTAAGCTCTTTTTTGAAAACAAGTGCTTTTCATGCCTATGTAACACGAAATGGTTTTCTTTTATATTAAATATAATATTAACATTTTTGTCTCAAATATTTGCCTGATTCACGTTGACCTGGAGAAAGTGAGGGTGATGATTCCCTAATGTTTGCCAGTTGGCAGCTCCATTTTAATTTAATAAAATTGAAACCATTAAACGCAAATTCAGTGAGAAAATCGGTGATTTAAGTACATTTTGTTTTAAATGACCCTGACTAGGTCTTGTATCTCCATGAGCAGGAAGGTAGACTTTTTGGCATTGGGTGTTGCTAGGTTCCTAGAATGATGTACGTCTTTAGGCTGCACAAAATTTTCTCTGTGGGGACTTGAAAACGAGTTCCTCATTTGAGATGGTTTATAGGTAACCCTCTTTATGAGGACTAGGGGAGAACAAATGGCCCCTTTGGGTTTCCTTATGCTTTTATAATATGATACACCATGTCATACTGTGTCCTTTACCATTTATTTTTTTTCTATCTGTATCAGTCACAGACATAGTCATGAAAAACAGTCCACTCTGATTAGTTTAAGCAAGAAAGAAATTAACATAAAGGATATGAAAGATAGGAGAGAAACACATTTGGGGGTCAAGCTTCTAGTAGCATCACTCACACCAAGCTGCAGAAACGGGCGTGATGGGAAAGAAAACCCTGAAGCTATTGAGCACCAGATGCCAGGAGATCAGTTACTGCACGTGCTCAAGACACCAGTCCTGCTGCCACATTTGTGCCAGAAATTATACCCTGAACTATGGCAAAACATGGGTGTTGCTGCCTCCACCACCAAAACTGCATGCCTCTGCCGCTCTTCACCCTAGGAACAAGGGACATCCCTCTCAGCCCATCTCCTACATTGCACACTTCCAAAACACAGTGTCACCTTCGTGTGTTGGGTTGGCACAACCTAAATCTCAGACCTGTGTCCTAGCTACAAGAGAGGCTGGGCATTTGTGTTCTACTCTGGGAAGCTTGAAGGGACAAGGGGGAGATTTCCCCAGAGAGAGGAAGTGAATTCAGAAGATCATGGGCCCTGATATGTGGCAGATGTCATGACTCTATCCCAGGCAATTTCTTGTCTCCAAGTATATGGAGGAGTGGCATGTGGGCAAGGAAAGACAAAGGAAACTTTTATTGGGAGGCTCCATAGCAGATGTTGTGGGGATGTCACCCATATCCATTAGAACTTACCATATTAAGGTGCTCCATCCCTTCTATCTGCCAGCTATGCATCTCTTTGCCCAGGGTGAAGTGCTGAGGGAATTAACACCACCCCAGCAGCTGTCAATCATTCATTGAGTTCAGCAATTTTGCCCCTTGGGCAGGATAACCCAGAGGCTATTGTTTTTCACCATGTTCCAGAATTCCTCCCTGGAGCTAAGCCTCAGTTGCCCATTGTGGTAGCTTTCTTGATATCCAATCCTTTATTACTTCCTTCCTTCTTTTCCAGGTCTCACTTCTTCACTTGCCTAATGGTGTTTCCCGTGCCTCTCAAATATATGACCTGCGCCTGTCTCAAGTCTGCCTCGGGGATCCCACAGTAAGATGACCTATTTGCCACAGTCACTCTCATGTTAATTATGAGCTAATTCTTTCAGTACTGTCACATGATCATATCTAATGAGGAAACAGGGCTCAGTTACCAGTATGGCTTTAATAGAGGGCTGCTTGCTCACTCACTCTGAAGTCTGTCATGGGGTGGGCTGCTCCCAGGCAGGGCGGTGCCTCCTGGTCTTCAGGCTTGGCCACAAAAGCCCTCACAGCTTAGCTTCTCTTTGCTGCTCCAAAGGATATCTCAGGTTATAGAAAATTGCTTATAGGAATGTCCTCCTGCCCACATTGCTGCTAAAATACTTTTAAAGTGTTCAGCTCACTCCTCTCAGAGCTCCTCTCGGCTCCTTTTGAGAAAAAAGGGAGAGGATGACACAGAACATTTTTAGGCCCTTCCAATGCCAAAAAAATATGGGCTGTTTGCCTTCTAAGATTAGATTCTTGCTCTGCAGAGGGAGGTAATTTTTACTTTGCGTTATAAGAAGAAATAAAGCAATCACCACTCTGTTAGTTTTCCAGCTTGGATTTGTTTCAGGGGATTATATATCCAGCAGTGCTGCTGTTGACAGAGCCTTAGCTGGGCTGAGCTACCTGCAGACCTTCCCAAAGTACCTCCATAGGAGACCTGGTGGGAACTCTTCTGAGAGAGCCGGCATACTCTGTGAAGACCACAAAATTCTGTACATAGTTGTTAAACATGGGACAGAAAAGTTTCAGGACTATTCAAAGCTTGCTCTTATAAGAGTGGCTTGAACACAGGGAGGTAGAAGTCCTGTTTTAAAAGACGCTGTTTTCCCACAGGCCTCACTCTCCACTGGCTCCTGCTCCTGACCAGCCCTTCCACCTGTCAATGTTTATAAGGGCTGCCCACACTCTTGCCCCTTTGCTTTTTCCAGATATAAAAGCCAAACACTCCTATTGCAGTACCTTTTCTCTGAAAACACTTGACCCACGAGTTCCACAAACACTCTGGTTTCAAGTTGTGGAAAATGGAGGCACAGAAGGCAGAAGTGATGTCTTAAGAGTTACTGATGGCGTGGAGGGAAGGAGAGCTGCCTCAGAAAATGCTCCCTTAAGAATTAGACAGACAGGCTTTTTTTTTTTATAGCACTTAGTGCTTGAAAGGAACCACTAGAAGGGGCCAGAGTGGAGGACGCTTGAGGATGAATTCAACAAATATTGTAGACTAGAAGGTTTTGTTTTTTTTCCATTTCTCCGAATTAGCCTTTGTAAAATGAGTTGCCTTGTAGCCAGCTGGTCAATACCAAATTTTTGTTACATGCCTACTGTGTGCTAGGCAATGACCTAGACCAGAGGTCAGCAAACATTTTCTGTAAAGGGACAAACTATAAGTATTTTTAGGCTTTCCAAGCCTTACAGCCTCTGAACAGTTCAACGCTGCCATTACAGACCAAAAGCAGCCATAGGCAGTCTGCAAATGAATAGGCACAGGTATTCTATTCATTTAATTTATGAAAACTTTATTCACAAATCTGCCCTCCCTCTCGCCCTCCCCCAAACGGCTGTATTTGCTGGTCTTTGCTCTAGCTCCTGGAGATACAGTAGTTAACAAAACAACATCCTACATTAGGATGAAAGTGCTACTTTAAAATCTGAATCCTTACCAATGGGTACTTGTGGCTTGGGAAAACCAGCATTATACATGAATTCAAAACAGGTCTAGATGGAAGTGAAGATTTGTCCTGGAAATTTGTGTGAAGTGACCACAAAAGTGGCTCTAAAAAGACACTGACGTCAAACATGCTTGTGATGAGTTTGAGTAAAATTACTCCATGTAATGTGAGATTAACAAGGAAGAGACATTTATAAACGCATAGTTTTAGATTGATTGTGTAGGTGTAATTTAAATATGTATGTAAATAAAATTAAAATACTAGTGTTCTAAGTAGAAATTTGAATATTTAATTCACATTTTGGAAATCATATATTCAAGTTGGCAAAAATACTTTTTCGGAAACTTCTCTTTGGGAAAATGGGAGAGCACCTTCTATTTCATCCCCCAAAGCTATCGTCATTCCCTCACTGCTTTCATTCCCTTGCTTTCTCCCTGCTTCTGCTCTTACGCTCCAAACCCTATGGACCACTCTCTACAAACCTGTCAGAGTGATTAATTTAAAAGTGGAAATCAGGTCACCTGGCTCTCCTGCTTAGGACCCTGCAATGACATCCTGCTTATTTGGAATACGATCCAAAGTCCTTTCTGTGGGCCCACAGAGGCCACCACAACCTCGCCATTACCCCCTTCTCTAGGCCTGCTTCCTCCTACCTTTTTTCCTCCCTCACTCTGATTTAGCCTCATGTATCTCCTAGCTGGTCTTTGACTTAGGGCCTTGCATTTTGCCCCTTTTTGCATGGTACTCTCTTAGATATCCATGTGCCTGGCTCCCCCATTTCTTTCCTGTGTCTGCTTGAATGCCACTTCCTCAGAGAGACCACCCCAATTGTCCTATCCAAAGAAACCCTTAGTCACTCTCCATCTCTTTAATTTGCTTCTTTTTATTCATAGCACTTGTTACTCTCTGCCTTTGTTATGTGTATATGCATCTTTGACAGTCTCCCTCATTGGACAGTAAGCTCCACAAGGGCTTTGTCTTTTTAATGCTAAATTCTCAGTGTCTAGAACAGTGCCTGACATATATTTATAGCTCATAAATATTGGATAAATGAATAAATAAGTGAATGGCTATATGCTGTGTATTGAGTACCAATTATGGGCCTGATATCGTTTCTACTTCTTCATGTGTATTATATATGTAACTTCTTTATTATATGTTAGTCCATGTGTGATACAAAATGAGTAGATCACACTTTCGTGCACAGATTACAAATATTATCTGAGAGTATAAAATCAATTAAAAGAAAAAGGAACTTTTATTAGCCTTGTGAGTCTCTGTGTAGTGGTGGTACGGCCTTTTTTTTAACCTTTGGTTAAGTCCAGTCTTTCTCAGTATCCCAGGACGGGTCCTCCTCCCTCTCTTTTACCCTGAGGATAATAAGAAAATGTATGACTTCTCCCTTTGCTTCCTGTCTTCCATTTGCAGAACTTGTTTTCAGCCCTGTCTGGAGAATTGGAATCCCCTTAATATACTTTTCAGGGATGTTCCATTGGTTTGGGTGCCCAGGAAAGGGCAATTCCATAGTGATCAAGCCCAAACCCTAGTATGAACCCTCTACTGATCTAGAAAACCCTTTGGATTGCCAGGCTGTTTCCTAAGCCAATGTTTTCCTGAATGTTTGCTACTCCTTTTTGGTGTAAGACACAGACATGTAGCCTGAATCCACTGATTTATTTTATTTCAAAATTTCTTTTGGTGTCTGTATTGAAGTGTGTTAATCTAGAGCACCCAATCAAAAGCTAGGGCTATACTAAGCATTATCACAGTTACAGAGCTCAAAACTGGCAGGTAACTTCTTCTCTATCCTGAAGAATCATTAGCCAGGTGGCTGAGACCCTTCATGAAGAAGGTAGCACATGGTATGGTAACCTCTTCATTTAATATTCTTTTTCCTCTGTGCCTGTGCTCACTTCATCCTGCATCCAGCTTGTCCCACTGGCAGCTTGTTCCATCTCACCATTGACCTTTGCCTTCTCCATGTGTTCACTTTGAATGATCACATGGCCCCTCCATTGTCTCCTTGTTTCCAGGCATTGTTTTGTCACCTTTTAGACTCATTCAGGTATTTCATGTTGAAGTTTCCATCTTCCAAACGATGTCTCGTGCTCTCCATGTGAGTTGGCATTAATCTTGATGGTGATTTCCAAGTCCGTGAAGGATTTCTTTTACTCCATGGTCCAGGCCACATTCTAACTCTGTGGCCTCCCTTTTCATGTCTCTTTGAAAGCTTTCTTTCTGAGAAGTGTATCATTTTGAACCTTTCATTCCTCCTTCGTGTGAGCTTCAATTGTTTGGAATCTCCAGTCCAAGTTCTTTGCCAGGTACTCTAGCCTGCAGATGAGGTTACTTGGTCTTTGCCCATAGATACCACTTTTTCTTGATTTAGCTTTTAGAAGATGTGTTTCCTGGATGAAACGAAACCCTGCATGCTATCCTGCTTGTCTTTGGCTCCTGCTAAGATTTTCCAAAGGAATATTATGCCTCTATGCCCTCATCAAGATAAGGCTGCCTGGGCCTAGACCAGAGAGTTACAGTTCTTTGGATTTTAACGTTGACTTGGTCATTGCCACTCGCTGCAGTTTTTGATAGGTAATGCTTTTGGGGATGAATTAGTTTCTTAGTAAATGTGCCATTAGAAAAGGCTAAGTTTGCTAAATGAAGATTCTTTCCTTTTAATTTAACTGTTACCCAGGATGTTCCTTAGAGGTTTTTTTAAAGATTTTTTTATTGGGAAATTGGGGGAGGGGAACAGCATTGGGGAACCAGGGAAGGGGAACAGACAAGTTGCTGTCCTTTGGTTCTTTAGTCTAGTTGTGGAGGACATTGCTTCACTGGCCCATATTGGTATCATCATTGCTCTCTTCTTGGGTGAGGCAAATTGGTCTCCGACCTCTGGACGGCCTCTCACAGCGGCTCTTGGCAGCTCACACTGGCTGCCAGCTGCTCACGCTGGCTGCCGGCCACTCACTGTAGCCTATGGCAGCCCACTGTAGCAGGGGCTGTAGGCTACAGCGTCCCCAGGGTCTCACAGCAGCCCAGCTCCAGGTGGAGCTGTTGTTCACCATCTTAGCTATAGAGGGCAGTGTTACTGGCCCTCATATGTGGGATCTGAACCGGGGCCACTGGTGTCCCAAGCCAGCTCTTAACCAACGCACCACTCGGCCGGCCCTCCTTAGAGTTTGTTTTAAGAGTTATGAATATTGTAGCAATGCTTTTCATTAGATATATCATGAGATGGTAAATGCTCCTTGCAAGAAATTTGGGACATGCAGAAATATATAAAGAAGCAGCAATAAAAACAACAACAACAACAACAACAATTTATCCATAATCTCACCATCAAGAGGTGGGTACTTTTAATATTTTGGCATTTTTTTCTTTCATGTTTTTTCTAATCCAATGATATGGTTCTGTACAACCTTTTCTAGCAAAAGTTAGCAACCCACAAAGTGATATAAGACTACAGCAAAAACCTTGAAAGATTTGCCATCACCTATCATTTTAAATACCCTTTTTAATTCAAATCACTGCTCTTACAGAAGTAGATATCAGCACTGGAAGCTATCTTATTTACCTTCCAGTTTAGCCACTTCTAATTGATGCATGAATCTCCCACGATTTTCCTAGAAAGTGCCATAAACTTTCCATTTGATGGGCTCAGAGCTTTGCTCTGTGGTTCTTTCCCTAGAATGAGTTCCATCCTTCTCTGTAGTTTAAGTGATCCTTCTCTCAAGCCCCTTTCCTAATGACTTACTTATTGCCTTCATATGAATATTTTTGGTTTACTCTTTCATCCATTTATTTATTCATTTCAGCAGGGCAATACTCTGAGCTTAGAATACAATGTCCATGAAAGCTTGATTGTTAGTGAAATTTTTATTTCAAAGATAATGGCAGTTTTCTGTTTTCCAGAGGTAGCGATTTTATATTATGGAGGACAGGGGAACTGTTCTCCATCTTTTTATTTTGGTTTGGGGACTCTGAAATTTTACTGTGCTTTTGGTAATCTAAAGGTAAAGTGCAGATCCTGCTTGGAAAGGACAGTTTGGGACCATGAGGAAGGAGTCAAACTCAAAACGATGTACAGCGTTATTTATTGTGACAGAGTTGCATCTCTGCAGAGGTTGTTTTGATACTGACTGAGAGAAGGAGAAAGTTTCTCCTCCAGCTGGAGTGAAGAGGGTGTCAGGCGTTGGTTTCTAGGTCGGAAGCTTTGGTCCAGGGAAGTAGTAGGTTGGCCTGGAAACATGGTGGCATGTGTACTGGGGGACTAAGGAGAGATGCCTTCAGAAGCATGACTCCATGGTCTCCGGGAGCAGGGATCACTCACACCAAGCTTTGTGGGTCTTCCCTGTGTTAACACGCTCCTATAGTGCTTCCAAGCCTTCAATAAAGGTGTGCCAAATACCACAGCCTGCCTAAGACTCTGTGTTGGAAAATGAAGTCTGAGTCAGTGTCTTCACTTGGGAAGAGTTGGTACTGACAATTCTCAGGGGACCTGGAGGAGGTGGCTATGCCCAACAGTGAACCACAGAGAAGCTCAGAGTAGCATTCCAGATCTGCAATGACATGTAGCAGCCAAGACGACCCCTGGGATGTAAATGTATCCTCAGATACCCCAGAGATACCTGGGGAGGGAAGCCAGGGTAAAGACTGGACTTTGCAGGAAGCAAGATAAGACGAAACAATGAGCCCACACCATTGTCTTGGAGAAAATGGAAACAAAAGGAAAGGGCTTTCCCAGGGCTAGAGAATGGAAGACTGCTTGGTTGTACATGTCTTCAGTAAATATTTGTTTTGAGCACCTACTCTGTGCTGGCACTGTATTAGGCATCAGGATACAAAGATGTCTATGACACAGTCCCTATACTGATAAAACTCACAGTAACATGCACTGAATTATCTTGATGGTAACATGGAAATAAAACATAACAGGGCAAATGTATTGGGTTGTTGGAAAAGTCATGAAGTATTTTTCTATGTTTTTCGTTGCAAAAATGCATCATGGTTTTTTTGACAACCCAGTAGTAATAGAGGTATACACACAACACCCCTTAACTATGAATGATGGGGTACTTGACTCTCCTAAGAGGGTGAGAAGGCTCAGAAAAAGTTCAAGGGGGAGGTGATGTTTAAGCTGAGTCTTAAAGGATGAACGGGAGCTTAGACAAGATGGTGAAGTGAATTTCAGGATGCACATGAGCTTATATAGAGGTGTGAGAAAGCATGGCTCTTGGGGGAAGTGGACTAGTTTAGCAGAGGGGAAAGGTAAATGGCCTGGTTGGAGTGGGCAACTTGAACAGGGGACAGGTAGGAGAAGTGCCTGGAGAAATAGGTAAAGCTTATATGATACACGAAGGTCTTTGGATTATTACTTAGTGGTGTATAAATTTTAAAAATATACGGAGTTACATGACCAACTATGCCTTTAAAAATGAATTATTCTGTGCTATTATGAAGGATGTCTCAGGTCGAATTCCCTAGAAGCAGAGCCTGAGATGGCGATTCTTATGTAAGTGACTTATTGAAGTGGTTCTCTCAGAGGAAAAAAAAAATACTTTGAGAGAGTGAGAGAAATGGAACAGGGCAAGGGAAGAAGCTGGGCACAGATGTGGTTTCAGGGACAATCTAGCTTCAGCTTGAGCTGAGGAGGGGCTCTAGAGCTGGACTACACCTTGGAGGCTGTCCTACTGCCTCCAGAGGGACAGCACCCTAGGTAAAATGGCTCCATCAGCTGTGGACAGTATTCCAGAAAAGGGTGTAAGCGTGAGCTTTCAGCAGCCCAAACCTGCAGCATCTGGGGGATGAGTGCATCAGTTCGTAAAGGGAACCTGGGTGGGACTGCAACAACATAAATGATAGAGGATGAATCAGAATCATCCTACTGGAAGCAGAGGAACAACTAGGAGATGTCAGGAAAAGTGTGGTATGTGGCAATAGAGAGAGAGAGAAGGAGTGGCTTTAAGAGATATCTGTGAGATAAAATTGGTGGAATTTGGTGACCAGTTGGGTATGATGGTGGTTGAGAAGGAGAGGTTTCCAGGTGCCCTCTCAGTTTGGGACTTGCGTGGCTGTGTGCTAATCTCTGATTTAGGGGTTCAGGTGAGGGGTGAGAATTGCGTGTAATGATGCTGAGTTTGGACTTGCTCTCATGTGGACTTGCTCTCATGTGGACTTGCTCTCACTGAATTAAGGTTTCTCAACAAACAACCAGGCAGTGATGGTCAGTGGACAGGTGGAAACCCATGCTGTAGCTCTGGGGAGGTAGCTGAGCTGAAGAGTTTTAGACATCAGAAAATGTTGAATTGCTTATTAAATGAGGTGCTCATACCCGGTCCTAGACGCAATTTCCCATCAGATCTCATCAACCAAGAATTAATAGACTGAAAGTGGCAATTGTTGTTCTTGAAATTGTGACTTGGAGGTTTGTTGAGTGAGCGACATCAGTAGACTGTTGGTTTCCTTTTTCTACTCCCAGCCTGAGGTTTCAACCAGAGGTCCGAAGGCCAAGCCTCAGAACTGAGACTTTACCTATCCCTTCCTCTCAGGACTGGATGTATGGGGTTTCCAAAGGGGTATGCAGGTATCTCCATGGACCTCCTCTCTCCAGGCCCTTCTGGATATGTCTGAGAGGGGCCACCCAAGCAGACCTTTAAACAGAGTGAATCAATACTTTTATCCACACATCTCTAAGACACCTTACCCCTGGGGATAACAGGGTAAGAGAAATTTCTTCTACTGTCACCAGCCTTTGTAGTCTCCAACCTAATGGATTCCCAGAGGATTTTGGGGTGCCACCAGGCTTTCTCCTGGTAAATCAAATGGGTAAGGCAAAAACATTTGGGCCTCACGTGTTTGATTTGCCAAGTAAATATGGAAATGGTGTTAGGATAAGGCCCTGGCAAAATCACATGTTTGGACCAAGGAACAAGAATTCCATATTGACTCAAAACTCTTGCCTTCTGTTCCTAGTGTACCAGCCTACCCTTCTGACTGTCCACACAGGGAGTGCTATTGCCTTTAACCTCTCATGGTTAGCTGGTGCTCCGGGAGGAGGTGATAGAGGGCCATACACTCTGCGCTTGCTCAGTGTTACCCGTCCCCACCTCAGGCAGTTGTCAGATGGTGATTTATGCTATGAAATATTGACATATTCTGATGAAGTACCCTGTTATTGAGACACTTTGGCAGACCTAATATTTCCATCTCTGCATTACAGAATCATTTTCACTGACATTCTTAAGTTATGCTATTCTATTGTGGAAACAATAGCAATTTTCAGCTCAATTGAGGTATAATTTACATAGAATAAAATTTGATAATGCTGTGTGATGACTCTCTACCACATCGAGACACAGAGCGGGTCCAGTACCCTAAAAACTGTCCTCCTGTCACTTTGCAGTCAATCCTTTCCCCTTGACCCCATCCCACGCACTCAGGATGTGCTCCTGTCAATGTAGTTTCGCCTTTTCTAGAATTTAGAAATGGCAATATAGAAAAGGAGACATTATCTGCTGTTAAGTGCTGGTGCTTGGCCATTCGAATGGTGCCTGGACATGCAGGTTTTAAGGCTGCCCTTACTCTCAGCGACACGCAAGTCCAGGGTTGGCACCTGCATGACCCAGAGAATTTCTTCCTTCCTTAAATTTTGAGCTCTAGATGGCTTCCTTGCCTTCCTCTAGTCCCAGCCTTGCTGGGAATTTGTAAATCACAGAAATGACCCTCAGAAAAGGCCCACATTTCATTAGGACAGGGAGAGAGCCCACAGCACGTTACCCCTTTGACAAAGTGGGCCTGTTTCTGTTGTCGCTGGAATAGAAAATAAACTGTAATCATCCGTCTCAGGTCCGACGTGGACATATTAGTTTTCCTGAGGGACATGTCAGCAGGTACAACCCACATGCCAGGGACTGGCGAGATAGCAGCAACAATGCTAATTTGAAAATACTTCTGTGGCACTCAGCAGGGTGTGATTTTAATTCATTTTTGGTCCCTTGATAATCATAAAGTGCTTTCAGCCTGTGAATATCCACTTTTGACCAGCATGCTCATACTTCATCTGGGGACCACATTTAATGGCCATAGTGGTGATGGGGTTCACGGGGGAATTGTGGAAGGTACAGATCTGTGCTTTCTGGAGAGAACCATGCCACTGATACTAATTTACATGGCTGTTCTGTGCAAGGAGGTGCAGAGCTGAATACTAGCCTGTACGCCAGTAGTGTTTGTACACACACGCACACACAGAGCTAATATTGGCATAGTGCTTTGGTCCATCCACAGTGTTATTATCATTGTTTAATTTAATCCTTGAAATAATTCTGTGAAATTTACTGAAGCTGTTTAGTATGAAAAAGCATAACCTGTGCTGGATTGTTGGAATTCTGTCTTTGCCGCTGAACTAGCTGTGCGACCTTGGACAATTACTTAATCTCTGAGCCTCAGTTTCCTCCAATGTAAGAGGGGCATAATCATGCCTCTGTTGCAGATTGGCACAGTACCCGGTAGGTAGTGGGAACTCAGTAGATGTTGTTTCTTTCCACCCTGTGTCCTAGACTAGGGCCAGGGCTCTAGTCATTAACTCTGTCTTGACAATCGCTCTGAGTTTTGAGCAGCTGATTATATGAATTCTTCTCCCTCAAGCCCAAGTGTGGCAGGACTATCCCTCTCAGCTGGAAATCTGCTAGGTTTGCAAGTAACCCAGGGTAAAGGGTATTATCTGAGATATTTTGATCGAGGTCCAGAGGGCTGGAAAGGGGATATGGGCCAGGCCAGGGCACACCCTAAATTTGTACCCCTGGGCAGCCTCCCTCTCTCCTTCCCTCTCTCCAGCCAGTATCGGGCTTACCCCAAGGAGAAGCAAATTGGTTGTTTCCTGTAGCCACCAGTCTGAATGGACAGTCTCTATTTTTCTTTCCTTTTCTTTCGCCTCTTCACCTCCATCCTCCCTGCTCATTACCTGATGCCAGGGACCTTCCACCTGCTCCTCGAGAGTTCTGACTTCCCCCTGGCAGCCCTCTACCCAACCAGGATGAGCGGGAATGAGGAGCTGGTTGTGTGTTCCTCTTGCCTTGTTGCCTCACTCAGGGCTGGAAGACGCTGTCTGGTTTGCTAAGTTCAGAGAAGACACTGGAGTTTCTATTCTTTAACCCAACGGGTGTCAAAGAGTGAGAATACCTAGCATCATCTTAGGTCAATTAGGGATTTATTGTTTAAGATTGAAAGAGCTTTCCACACCCCTCAAGCAGACCTGGCTCTGGGACAGTTAGACTTGGAATCCAGGGATCAAGGTGTCTTTCATGGCTTTCCCATTCACTAGCTTGGAGCAGCCATTCAGCCTGTCTGAGTCTCAGTTTTCCACATATGTTACATGTAAGGGATAATAACAACCCAACAGGTTTTTCATTCTATTATGGGCCACTGCAAGCTCCCTCACTTGTTCTCATGCCAAGGGGGTGAGTTTCAGTCACACTTCTGGCCCACATTCTCTTGGATGCCCACCTCCTTTCCTCCCTACAGGAGTTCTGAGGGGAGTCATAGCATCACAAACCTTCTGTGTTTAGTAGGAATGGGAACATCTGACCACAAACCCTACCTTTGCTGGTTGCTGTCTGAGCTGAGGCTCATGCAGGGGCCGCTGGCCCTGGGAGCCTGTCCTGGGGATTCCAACATGACATTCTTCTGGGCTTGCAGGGATTCTGTTGTGGGGGCTGCAGGATGTGGGGCTACAAGTTCAAGGGGAGACTACTGGTTGAATGAGTTGAGAGACGTGAGGGCAGCAGTGACAACGTCATTGTGAGTCTGGATTCAGTCTCTCCTATTCCAGAAGCCCACATCCACCACTGGGGAATTACCAGGTGGGATTCTTTTTTCTTTTTCTTTTTTTTTTTTTGGGGGGGGGCAGTGTCACTGGCCCTCTTATGTGGGACCGAACTGGGGCCTCTGGCTTCCCAAACCAGCGCTTAACCGCCACGCCACTCGGCCGGCCCCCCAGGTGGGATTCTTAAAGGCTCTTTTAATGAATTTTCTCAGTGACTAAAAAGCTCCAAGTCACGCTGTTCAGAGTGTGTTGTTTGAAACAGGTAAAAGCCTAGCTGTTACGGGCAGAGAATTCAGTGAGATCTCTCTTTTCTTCCTTGACATCACCTCACACTTTCCTTCCTGTGTTTTCCACTCATGTCATCTTTCTCCCAAACTGTCTTCTCTCTCTTGAATGATCGGAACTTCTTATGACACCTCTAGGAAGATCCTAGGGAGTAGCCTCCCCTGCTGCCAAATCCAACCTCCGGGTCATTTATTACTTCAGAAGATACCTTGCTATTAAAGCATCAAGGTTCATGTTTCCCCATTTCCTTAAGGAACAAATTCCATCTTAGTCAAGGCCACACAATTAGCTGTACAGGAGTCAACAAATGCCTGATAAGACAGACCCTCATTTAGTGAGGGTTCTGACAGATGCCAGTGACTGCTTCTTGAAGCAGCAGCC
This sequence comes from Aselliscus stoliczkanus, assembly GCA_033961575.1. Classification (NCBI taxonomy): domain Eukaryota; kingdom Metazoa; phylum Chordata; class Mammalia; order Chiroptera; family Hipposideridae; genus Aselliscus; species Aselliscus stoliczkanus. The sequence continues at coordinate 105,034,221 of CM066732.1, forward strand.
AGTACAGGGTTGGATTCCTTCCTTCCTTCCTTCCTTCCTTCCTTCCTTCCTTCCTTCCTTCCTTCCTTCCTTCCTCCCTTCCTTCCTTCCTTCCTTCCCCACTTCCTCCTTCCTCCCTCCCTTCCTCCTTCTCTCTCCTTCCTCCCTTGCTCCTCTTTCTCTCTTTTCCTTCCTTCTTCCCTTTTTTATTCCCTCCCTCCCTCTTTTCTTCCTTCCCTCCCTTCTTTTTGTCCTTTTCTCCCCCACCCCTTTTTTTCCTGCCAGCAGACATTTCTCTTAAACATTGGAGACAGAAAATTTCTGGAAAAATGTGAAGAGCAAGAGGGGATATCCTCCCCTGTAAGCATAAAATAACTTAAATAAGGGTCTCTGTGAATGATGAAATGTTAAGATAAGGCAAGGTCATTCATTATATTACATTGTAGATAGCATTCAATTAAAAGTACTAGAATATTTGGAGGCAATCACCCTTTTCCTTCATAGTATTACATACATCTTCAAAACACAACAGTTATTAGTCATACTTTTTTCATTTATTCTTCAAAATTATTAGAATTATTTCTATCACTGGGCACAGAGCTCACTAGCATGGCCACAGCAGCAAAGAAATCCCTGGTGTACTCCCGCAGGAGGTTGTTTTCAGACCTGACCTTGACCTCTGTGAGTTGTCTGTGGCTGCTCTGTGCCCTTAATGACTGGTCATCCAGGGATGGGTCAATCAAGTCTCATGCTGTTGTGGGGGTAAAAGAGCCAGATGGGAAACCATTTGTATCATTTTACAGAGAACAGGGTTAAAGATGGCAAAGCACGAGGGCTTCTGAAAGACAGCTCGAGGAACATCATGGCCAGTATGTACCTGCGCTAGTTATGCCTGGAGACCTCGCTGGGTACCATCTCTCCTCCTACGACAAAGCCCTGTTCTGCTAACCAACCCTTTTAAAGTAATTATCGTGGGCCTTGTATTTTCCATCCACCCTTGCTCTATGTGTCACCCTATTCCCTCATTTATGCAGCTCCTGACCTTTTCTTAGCTTTCTTCTGCATTTCTAGGATCTGTCGATGGTTGGGGCCTCCCTGGTTTTGACCTTTGGCGCTGCTAGCACTGGCTTGTCCTCCAGGCTGGCCTCAGGCCTGTGGTTCTGATCACAACTGGATCCAAGACTTTCTTAGCATTGGTCCAGCCTGCCCTGGGTCTCCCTGATGGACAGACCAAATGGCGGTGCTTTTAGTGTTAACCATTGCATTTTTTTTTTTTCTGTAGTGACTGGAAATCTGCTCTTCGTAGCACCCATGAGAGATTTCAACAGTGAGCAATATTGGGCCTGGTGACTGCTCGTCCATTTTCCAGGTTGCCTTCTACTCCTGCTGTGTTTATATCATATAAACCCATGAAATTTGGGAATTTCTGATGCCTAACTCTCCCAGCATCTTTTTGCCTGGCAAATGGCTTCCAGGTCAGATCTCACTGCTAAGACCTCAGTCAGACTCACAAAGTCATAATCTCCCCAAATCTTGTGCGTTTCTCCTACAGTTTTTGCAAGGGGTTCTTAATAAGCGACGTGTTTGGAAAGCAGATTTTTCTCATTGCCAATGTGACAAGCCATCATTCCTAATAACAGAGCTACCTTTCCCCACTTGTCTCAGCCTGGAATGGAGGGGCCCTGCTATGACCTATTACCTCGCTGAAAAACCTTTGATAAGTGGCCACCAAATGGCTCCTCCTTACTCAAAACTCTTCCAATTCCTTACACTAAAGTCTCCCCCAAACCTCACACAAGCCACTTGTGTTCTGGGGAAAATGAATCAGAGACCTTTCTTGCTAAGCTATTTTGGCATAAAAAAAAATATATCATAAATGAGAGAGGAGAAAATCTTGTTTGCTAACGGGCTGCTGGGTGAACTGCCTCTTGGCCTTTTGATAGCATCTTTGAGATGGAAATGGCCAGCTGCCTGACCTTCTGTTCAGTGACCCTTTTTGTACAAAGTCAAATTGCAGCCGCCTCACAGCAGCAATTCACCTATGGACACAAACAGGATTTCCATTTCTTTCTAACCTTTTTTTTTTTTTTCCTGGTGCATTTGTTACCATGAACATTTCTTTTACTATCCACATAAAAGATATCATGGTTTTAAAAAGAAACCCCTTGCATCAAAAGGTTTGTAGCCCAAAATGATTTCAAAATACTGGGGAAGTATTTGTCTTTAATTCTACTGTCTGTCTGAGTCTTTACGTACATTGTAATGCGAAACGGCCAGTGAAAAGACTATATTCCGGAACAGTTTGGGGTTGATAATAATGTTCCCACTCTTGTCTCGCATTTGAAGGGAAAAAAATAGTCTTGGTCATATTAAAAAGAGGGAAATTATCCCCCCACCTCATGGGGCGAACAAAAGGAGAAAAGGAAAGGCCAGCTCTGTTTATGCAGTGATGGAGGATCTAAGAAAATAAATACCTTTATGTGCTTTCTGTGGAGCAGTGCTGAATTGGAATAAGGAGTCTGTTTGAAAAAGGGACCAGAAACTGGCTGCGCTGTCCCTTCGGATTGTGTTCAAACCTGTGGCTGAAGAGGCAAGGGTGGAGAGAAAGACACCCCCCTAACTCTCCCAGTGCTCCCTCTTCCTTTGGACCTGTATCGTAGGGAAACTGCGGGTGTCCGGGTGCTGCCCTGACTCAGACACCCGCACGGACAAGACTCCTGGCTGCCTTCCTGCCCCAGTGGAGAGAGGCCTGCCTCCCACCCACTGGAGACACATTGGGTGCCTGTTCTTCATGGATGGGCAGGCAGAGTCTCACTCAGTGGCAAGGGGAAATCTCTCTTCCCTGGGTTGGTCAAGGGAGCTAAAGAAAGTAGAGCAGGGGATTGGAGGGTTTTGATGGTGATAGGGAGGTTCTGATTCGACAAATATGTATAGGTTGCTCTGTGAGCCTACCCCATTAGCAAATGTAGTCCCAGAACAACCCTGGGAGGTCGCATGCAGAAAGTGAAAGGAGAAGATGCCGGTGGCAGACAGTCCTCAGTTTGGATCCTGGCTTGGCCACTTACGAACTGTGTGACTATGAACATATTATTGAATGCCTTGAAGCCTCAATGTAAACTGAAGCCTAATGCTTATCTCATGGGGTTGGTGTGAAGATTAGATGAAATGATGTTTAACATTTGCCAAATCCAGAGCTTGGTACATAGAAAGTGCTCAGCAAATGCTCCTTTCTTCTTTTTCCCACTTAACAGGTGAGGAAAAGAAGAAAATAGCCAGACTGGGATTTGAATCCAGATTATTTCTTAATTCCACAGAGTTGTTTATTTGTGATACATTTTTTTATTTTTAAGATTTTTATTAAAAATATAGCTAACAACTAATATTATATGAGTTTCAGGAGTACATTATGGTTGTTCAACATTTATATACCTAAAGAAGTGATCACCATGATAAATTCAGCAACCACCTGACACCTTACTATGCTATTATGATATTATTGACTATATTCCCCATGCTGTATATTACATCCCCATGACTTATTTGTTTTATACCTGGAAATTTGAACCTCTTATTCCTCTTTACTTTCCCCGCTTTTTACATTTTTGATTACAGTTAACATTCAATATTGTATTAATTTCAGGGGTACAGCATAGTGGTTAACATTTGTATAATTTAAGAAGTGATCCCCGACTAGTCTAGTACCCACCTGGCACTATACACGGCTATTACTATATTATTTTTTTATTTTTATTTTTTTTAGCTAAGCCATCCTGCCACCTGTTGGCAGCTCAGTGGCAGCTCAGCTCGGGCTGGGCATCGAGCTGCTGTTGCTCAGAGCTCAGCTCGCACTCTTGAGTGAGCTCTTAACCAACCGAGCCACTTGCTGGCCCAACTATTACTATATTTTTTTTTTTTTTTTTTTTTTTTAAAGATTTTATTGGGGAATTGGTGGAGGGGAACAGCGTTGGGGAATCAGGGAAGGGGAACAGACAAGTTGCCGTCTTCTTGTTTCAGTTTTAGTTGCAGAGGATGTTGCTTCACTGTTGGTATCGTCATTGCGCTCTTCCCGGATGAGGCAGATCGGTCTCTGGCCTCTGGATGTCGCTCATCGCTGCTATTGGCAGCTCACGCTTGGCTGTCAGCCGCTCACACTGGCTGCGGGCCACTCACTGTAGCCTATGGCAGCCCACTGCAGCAGGGGCTGCAGCCCACACCATCACAGGGGCTCGCACAGCCCAGCTCTAGGTGGAGCTGTTGTTAGCTGTAGAGGGCAGTGTCACTGGCCCTCATGTGGGATCCGAACCGGGGCCGCTGGCATCCCAAAACCAGCGCTTAACCAATGCGCCACTCGGCCAGCCCTATTACTATATTTTTGACTTTATTCCTTATACCCTACATCCCCATGACTACTTTGTAACAACCAATTTGTACTTCTTAATCCCGCCCCCTTTTTCACCCACACTGCCAACCCCTCTTCCATCTGATAACCATCAAAATGTTCTCTGTATCTATAAGTTTGTTTCTGATTTGTTTCTGATTTTGCTCTTTAATTCCACATATAAGCGAAATCACATTGCATCTGTCTTTCTCTGTCTGACACTCCATTCAGCACAACACCCTCCAGGTCCATCCATGCTGCTGCAGATGGCAAGAACCCATTCCCTTTCATGGATGAGCAATATTCCATTGTATATATGTACCATTTCCTCTTTATCCATTCTTCCATTGACAGACTCCCAGGTTGCCTCCCCATCTTGGCCACTGTAAACAACACTGCAATGAACATATGGATGCACAGATCCCCTTGAAGTAGCGTTTTGGGTTTCTTCAGATAAATACCCAGAAGTGGGATTACTGGGTCCTTCTTTGTCTCTTGTTATAGCCTTTAATTTAAAGGCCTATTTTGTCTAGTATAAGTCTGGTTACTTCAGCTTTTTGTTTGTTTGTTTCCATTTTCATGAAATATCTTTTTCCATCTCTTTACCTTCCATGTGTGTGTGTGTGTGTGTGTGTGTGTGTGTGTGTCTTTTAATCTTAAGTGATTCTCTTGTAGGCAGCGTGTGTAAGAATTTTGCTTTCTTATCCATTCAGTCCTCCTGTGTCTTTTGATTGGAACATTTAATCCACTTACATTGAAATTAATTGTTGATAAATATATAGCTATTGCCATTTTATTATTCATAATTTTGATAAATTTTTTTTTTATGTCTTAAAGAAGTCCCTCTAAAATTCATTGTAATACTGGTTTGGTGGTAATGAACTCCTTTAGCTTTTTCTTGTCTGGGAAGCACTTTATCAGCCTTTCAATTTAAAATGATAGACTTGCTGGGTAGATTACCCTTGGTTGTATGTCCTTGCTCTTCATCACATTGAATATTTTGTGCAATCCCTTCTGGCCTGCAAAGTTTCTGTTGAGAAATCAGCTGACTGTCTTATGGAAGCTTTCTTCTAAGTTACTAGTTGCCTTTCCCTTGCTGCTTTAAGGATTCTCTCTTTGTCTTTAACCTTTGCCATTTTAATTATAATGTGTCTTGGTGTGGGCCTGTTTGGATTCATCTTGTTTGGGACTCTCTGTGCTTCCTGGGCTTGTATGTCTATTTTTTTTTGCCAGATGTTTTCAATCATTATTTCTTCAACTAGGTTCTGAGTCCCTTGCTTTTTCTCTTCTCCTTCGGGTACCCCTATGATATGAGCGTTGTTATGCTTGATGTTGTCCCAGAGGTCTCTTAAACTTGTCTCTTTTTTATTTTATTTTATTCTTTTTTCCTTTTGCTATTCTGAATGGGTGAATATGATTGGATTCCTGCTACCTTGTCCTCTAAATCACTGCTTGCTTCCATTTCATTTAGTTATTTTTCTGGAGTTTTCTCCTGCTTTTTTTTTTTTTTTACTTGGGACATATTTCTTCGTTTCCTAATTTCGATGCCTCCCTGTGTTTGTTTCTATGTATTAGATAGATCTGCTATATCTCCTAATTTTGGCCAGGTGGCCTTCTGTAGTAGATGCCCTGTGGGGCCCTGGCACAGTCTCCCTGGTCACCTGTGCTGGGTATTCTCGGAGTGTCCCTTGTATGGGTTGTGTGTGTCCTCCTGTTATAGTTGAGCCTTGATTGCTATTGGCACATCAGTGGGTGGGATTGACCCTCATCCTGACTGGCTATGGGGTTTGGCCACATCCACAGCTTATGAGCTGTTGTGTGGGGTGCTTACCCCACTGAGTGGGATTTGCCCCAGCAGGCTCTGGTGCCTGTTGAGACAGCCCTTTGTGTGTGCCGCTTGTGGAGGTAATTGGGTGATGCTCTGCTGTGGTCTGAAGCCAACCTCCAGGTATGTCAATTCTGAGGCCTCTTGGGAGGGGCTCTGGTGCAGACCCAGGTCACTCACTGCCTGTGACCAGCTAGGGGCTACCTGGTAGGAGCTACAAATGATCTGTGTTTTTTTGCTGCTTGTGCTAAACCTGGAGGCATGTGTGAGAGGCCACACTGTGAACTGAGGATGGCTGCCACAAGTACTGGGCTTGGGGTAGCTCCAAAAAAAGCCAGGACACCCCAAATCCTGCTGCCACTTGCTGGCACTCTTAAAGTTCAGCTGCTGATAAAATCTTATGAGGTATGAAAATTGAATGAGGCCGGGTCTCAGGGAGTCACTACTGTGGGAAGAGTTGTAGTAACCAGGTTAAGGAAGACTGGTTTGGTGACAGGGCTGGGCCTGGAGCTACTAAACAAAAGTCTCAGAGCACACCGAGGCAAGTCACTGCCTGCCTGGGGCCAGTGGACTCTGATAGCTTTCCAAGGAAAGAGCAATGTGCCTGGGTTGGCTGCTCACATTGAAAGTGCCTCTGGCATTAGGGGAGTTGGGTGGGGCAGAATCCCAGTGAGTCAGCAGGATGGAGCAGCAGAGCTCACTAGACCAATCAGATTCAGATTTGGTCCTAAGCGTAGTGGGAAGGCTCAACACAGTAAAGATGGCAGCCACCTGCCAGCTGCGTGGGAGCAAGACCCCTCACAGGGAAAATGCGACTGTCCTCCAGCCCTGGCCTTGAAGCCACACATCTCGGCCTGCTCCCCATATGCTCCTGATGCTCTCTGAATCACCATCTCTCCCCTGGAGCCCAAGGTGAGTGCCTGCAAAAATGAGTGAATGTGTACAGGCCCTTTAAGAGGATGCTTGGGTTTCCTGCAGCCTTCCGTCCCACCTGGATGATTGGAATCCCCACTGTTTTTCAGAGCCAGATGTTGTGGCAGTTCCTTTTCCCTATACCAGTAGGGAAGCCTGGGGAGCCTGGAGTGGGGCTGGGGTTCTTTGCTCCTCTGGTGGGAACCTCTGCGGCCAAGGTATCCCTCCCAATTTTCATCCACTGCATGGAGGTTTGGGACCAGCCCTTTTCATGTCGCTGCCTCTTCTAACAGTGTCGACTTGGCTTCTTTTGCATATCCTTAGTTATAAAACTTCTGTTTAGCCAGACTTCAGATGGTTCTCCAGGTTGATACTTCTATAATTTAGTTGTAATTTTAATGTGTTCACAGAAGGAAGCAGGCAGTGTTTATCTTCTCTGCTACCTTGGGTCTTCTCTTGACAGATTCTTTTGTGTATGTGAACCCAAGGATGTTAGCTACTCCATGTGAAATTTTCATCAAGACCTAAGTTTCAAATAAGTGTCTTCTGCTTTGTTACTAGCTGAAATTATACAAACAATGATTATAAGCACACAGACAAAGGGAAAAAGTGAGAGTATACTGCTTTATCACCTGCTTCCTGTAGGGACTATTTCACTATACCATATTGGGTTCACATCCTGTCAAAAGATAATTTGAAAAACCCCTCAAACAAACCACACTATGTAAAACTAAAAAATATTCCTTTTGCTCTACTAATCCTTAATTCTTTCATCTTAATACAACACTTTATAAACAGCAACATGCCATTTATATATCTAGCCTTGAATGAAAACCTGTTTTTGCAAGTCACAATCAAAGTATATGTGACAGTTTGCATTCTTTTATTAATATTATATCATGAGCATTTTCAGGTTGCTGTACAAGTCCTCATAGTTTTAATTTTTATGATTGCAATATGTCCCAATCATTTTACATGATCAAATTTGTCTATTTAGTTCCCAAATTTGTGTAGGCAATCCATGTATAGCAAGAAGGTTAAAAACACCTGTAAGTTGTGACTGAATCATGGTAAATAAATAATCCAATATCCCACGTAAAGGGTGAAAGGAACAAGGAGTTTGAAGTTTGTGCAAAACACAAACTACAATGGCCAGTTTAAGGTTTGGGAAGCTCCACTTAATCTGTTCCTTTGCTCTTCTCTTTTATTCATCTTTTTAAAGCTGACTCCAGGCAGAATTGCAATAAAGACCCCTTGCCTACTGTGGTTCGTCAGCGGTATCTAGTGCCAGAAGTCCTGTTTTCATACCGATAACCGGTATCAAAGCGGCTCAAATTCGTCAGGCCGTTTCTGATAGAGATCTGAATTTGCAGAGGCTTCACTGAACTAAATCTATGACCCTCAGGAGACAGGGCCATTGTTACTTCTGGAACACAATCTTTCTGATCCCACACGAAGAATCATGTTGCTTGCAAAAAGCAGGTAGTCATCATACCTTTTGTGTGCTCTTGCCCTGTGTAAAAATCAAATCCCTGTGGCTGCTTGAGCTTTTGTACTCTTGACTTCCTGATGGTAAATCATTTGATGAAGGTGAATACCTGTGTGGAGCTTTGGACCACCTTTAGAAAGCTGGGAAATGTTTAATTTCCACAAATATGACTGAATTTTCAAAACTTTGTATTTCAGCTGTATAGTCAGGCCCTTTGCCCAGCCCTTGGATTAATTAAGACCTAAGTTTACACCTACCCTTCTCTCTTTGGCTCTGTGTCTGACACTTAGTAGGTTCTCAGTGCATATTTGTTGAATGAATGAGTGAAACTAGAAATCTGGATAGAGGTTAAGTTCATGGATTTGCTAATATACTAATTATGATTACCATAACTGTGGATTTAAAAACTTTTGAAAAATAGGAAACGCTGATAAGTTTTGGGAGTATGTAGATTTAGGTTCTTGCCCTGCCACTAATTTATAACCTTGGACAAGCAGTTTCACTTTGATGAGCCTCAGTTTTCTAACCTGGAAAACGTGGTCAGCAGAGTGTTAATGATCAAGGCAACTGTTCAGGCGTCCTTTCTCTGAGGCCAGCACCCTCCCCATCCAGCTGGCTCATCCCAACACATTTTCCCATGGCCATTTCATGATACTGGATGATCTGTACATCTCTTCTAGAGCTAACCTTCTATGATTCCAGAATCTAGTTACTCAGCATCCAGACTCTGGGAAGAAGCAGCAAGGACAAGTATTCTCATTGTAGGCAGGCATTTGGGCAGATGCCATTGCTGTGGGTGGTGTATGTCCAGGCTGGGATGGGAGAATCAGCTGGTTCTCTCTTCAACTGGTGATCTTCTGGAGGGGAATTCTGGGACTATGTGAGAGTTCATGCATTGACTGAATATGCCAACAAGACTGATTTTATGTATCCATCTGCCTGTTTAATGCTTTTACTTGGATCTACAAATCTTTTCCCACAAAAATACAAAATAAAACCCCCAAAACATCTGGTCATCTTTGATGTTCACTGTCTTACTAAATGCCACCACCATCCATCTGGAAGGCTAGGCCAAAACCCCTGGTGTTATCCTTGATCTCTCCCTAAATTTATCACCGAGTCTCAATTTAACTTTTTATAGATCTCTGAGTTTTCTTCATTCTCCCAGTCTTCAAAGCTACCTCCTTGGTTTGAGTAACCATAACTTTCTTTAAAAAATACATGTTTTATTTTTCAATTACAGTTGATATAGAATATTATATTAGTTTCAAGTGTACCATACAGTGATTAGGCATTTCTTTAACTTACAAAATTATCACCCTGATTAATCTAGTACCCATCTAACACCATACATAGTTATTACAATACTGGTTATATTCCCCATGACTGTTCTGTAGCTACCAATTTGTATCTCTTAATCCCCTCCCCCTTCACTCATCCCCCTACTTACCCCCCATCCAGCAACCATCAAAATGCTCTCTGTATCTATAAGCTTGTTTCTATTTTGTTTGCTTATCCTGTTCTCTAGATTCTACATATAAGCGAAATCATATGACATTTGTCTTTCTCTGTCTGATTTACTGCACTCAGCACAATACTCTTTAGGTTCATCCATGTTGATGCATATGGCAAGATTCTATTCTTTTTTATGGCTGATATTCCATTGTATATACTAGTATGTACCACCTCTTTTTTATCCATTCATCCATTGATGGACACTTGGGTTGCCTCCACATCTTGGCTATTGTAAATAATACTGCAATGAATATATGGATGCACATGTCCCTTTAAAGTAGTGTTTTGGGTTTCTTTGGATAAATACCCAGAAGGGGGATTACTGGATCCTTCGTTGTCTCTTGTTATAGCCTTTATTTTTAAGTCCATTTTGTCTGGCATAAGTATCGCTACCGCAGCTGCGCAGCTGGTGTTTTTTTTTTTTTTTTTTGTCCATTTCTATTTTCATGAAATATCTTTTTCCATCCTTTTACTTTCAATTTATGTGTGTCTTTCAATCCGAAGTGTCTCTTGTAAGCAACATATGTTTTCTTATCCATTCAGCCACCCTATATCTTTTGATTGGAACATTTAATCCATTTACATGTAAAGTAATTGTTGATAGATATATAGTTATTACCATTTTATTCATATTTTTGATCTCTTTTCCCCCTTCTTCTTAAGAAGTCCCTTTAACTTTTTTTTTTTTTTTTTTTTTTTTTTTTTTAATACTGGTTTGGTGGCGATGAACTCCTTTAGCTTTTTCTTGTCTGGGAAGCTCTTTAACTATCTTTCAATTCTAAATGAGAACTTTGATGGGTAGAGTAATCTTGGTTGTAGGTCCTTGCATTTCATCACTTTGAATATTTTGTGCCAGTCCCTTCTGGCCTGCAAAGTTTCTGTTGAAAAATCAGCTGACAGTCTTATGGGGGCTCCTTTGTAGGTAACGAACTGCTTTTCTCTTGATGCTTTTAAGATTTTCTCTTTGTCTTTAACTTTTGGCATTTTAATTGTGATGTGTCTCAGTGTGGGCCTCTTTGGGTTCATCTTGTTTGGGACTCTGTGTTTCCTGAGCTTGTGTGTCTATTTCCTTTGGCAGATTAGGGAAGTTTTCCATCATTATTTCTTCAAATAGGTTTTCAATTCCTTGCCATCTTCTCCTGTTACCTCTATGATGTGCATGTTGGTAAGACTGATGTTGTCCCAGAGGTTCCTCAAACTATCATGATTTATTAGGATATTTTTGCTGTTTTGATTTGGTTGTTTTCTGCTACATTGTCTTCTAAATCACTGATTTGATCCTCTGCTTCATCTAATCTACTGTTGATTCTCTCAAATGTATTCTTCATTTCACTTATTGTATTCTTCACTTCTGACTTGTCCTTTTTTATATTTCCCATCTCCAGTTTTATGTTTCTTTTCTCTTTGTTAAAGTTCTCACTGAGATTATTGAGCATCCTTTTAACCGGTGTTTTGAACTTTGCATCTGATGGATTGCTTGTCTCCATTTTGTTTATTTCTTTTTCTGGAGCTTTGTTCTGTTCTTTTCTTTGGGATATGTTTCTTTGTTCCCCAATTTTGGCTGCCTCCCTGTGTTTGTTGCTATGTATTAGGTAGAGCTGCTATGTCTCCTGGTCTTAATGGTGTGGCCTTATGTAGTAGGTGTGCTGTGGGGCCCAGTGGCGCAGTCTCACTGTTCACCTGATCTAGGTGCTTCATGTGTGACCCTTGTGTGGGTTGTGTGTGAGCCTTCCTGTTGTAGTTGAGCCTTGATTGCTGTTAATATGTCAGTGCGAAGAAGGGATTGGCCCTCAGGCTGATGGTTTGTGAGAACTGGCCATGACTACAGTAGAAGAGTTGTTGTGCAGGGGCTGACTCGGTGGAGGACTCACTTTGGTGGGCCTCTGGTTCCTGCCCAGTTTGCCCTGTGGGTTTGTTTTTTGTGGTGGTGGTTGGGTGGTGCTCTGGTGTGATCTGAAGCTGGCCACCAAATATGTTGGTTCTGGGGCCTCTTAGGTGAGCTCTCTCTCTTATAGGCCAAGGCTAGCAGCTTGTTGTGCCCGCCCAGGGCTACTTGGTATGGGTTACAAAATGATCTGTAGATGGTTGCTACTTGTGCGGGGCTTGGAGGTGTCCGGGAGAGGCTGATTTGTAAACTGAGGTTGGCTGTCACTAGTGCCAGGCTTGGGGCTGCCTAGCAGGAGGTATGGAGCCTGCTGAGGCCAGATGCTGATTGTTTGGGGTTTGTGAACCTTTGAGAGGTTTTGGGAAAGTCTGCAGCATGAGCCAAGACAGGCACGGGCCACTTGTATGAAAAAGCCACTGGAAGCACGTTGGGTGGGCCCGCAAGTTGTGGGGTGGGGTTTCAGGGAATCACCAGGGTGGGCGAATGGTGTTAGCTGCATCTGAACTGGTATTGGCATTTCAAGCCTTGTCTCCCTCTGATATGTTTTCACTAAAGGAGAGACAATAGAAATACTTCCCAGATTGGAAATTGATCATGCCCCTGCTTAATCCATTGTATGGTCAACTGTGACATTTTAGATAATGACCAAAATTCTTAATGTTCTAAAAGCCTTATGTAGTCTGGCCCATGCCTGATGATCCCTTGATCTTTGTCCTCTGTCCTCATGGACCTTCTCTTATGCAGTATGCTCCTCCCCTGTGGTGAGAGTGCTTCCACCCTCTCCCATATCTCAGCCCAAGTGCTCCCTCTTTAAAAGCCTTGCTTGTCTCCTCTCAATCCAAGTATGTCCCCTCATCCTAAGCTCTCATAGAAAGATGGGCTTTTTCTCTGACGATCAGGGGCTTAGAGAGATTTAGTTAATGTGTCCTTAGTTAAACAGCTAATGTATCCAAAGTTAAGCTGGGATCTAGTGTCTCAAGGCCAAAAATAGAACTGGGATTCTGAACTGTGTTCAATTCTAAACCCTCTGTGGCTAACTACTCTGCCAGAGATGGGAAATAGGTTTCACCTCACATGGTAATTTTGATTAATAATGCTGCCTGAAGTACTGTGATAAAAAGGTTTCTGAGGTTGCATCCTGATGCATTGAGGTATATCATGATTGATTAGTGATGGATTGGAAGGATTGGAGAGGGAAGGTACACAAGACAAGTATTTGCCCCATGCAAATGCTATAAAGCATAATATAAAATTACTAATTTTACTTTAAAGAAAATCAACAGCAGAACCTTTTTTATGTTGGAAGAGTCAGGAGCAGGACCCAAGTCCCCTTAAGGAAAGGTAGAGAGACTCAGACCACAGGGCTCTTGAAGGGTGATAATCAAGCAGTTATGAAAATCACTCCTATTTCTTACTGAGATTGTCTCTTTACAATCTTCTTTATCCTCTCTGCTGTCAAGACCGCTTTGATTGGCATGCTACTGTACACTCTTGTAGCTGGAGACCAAGATTGTCAGAAGCAGGTAGTAAAGATCAGGGCCTGCTCCAGGACTTTCTCAGGCACACACCTCCAAGATGCCTTTTAACGTAGCACAATAGAAAATCCCAACTTACTTTTCATAATGGGGTTCCAGGAAGGTGAGGGTGGAGAGTGATGTAGGGTGAGGCTACTCCCATATTTCAGGATTAGGTGTCCAGCTTTAGCCACTTTGTCCTCAAGCCCAGTTGATTGGCATGTCATTGAAGATGTGGGTTTTGTCTTATGTATCTATGCAGCTGCCCTGTGGTACCCAACACAGGGCTTGCTGCACAGCATTTCATGATAATTAGATCTGTATTACTTGTGGAAGTTACCAACATTCCCAAGCAAAAGGCATTGCCTTATTCTCTGCCTAATGAGTCCTTTCCCTTGCCCTTGTCTGCTACGTATGGTCTGGCTCAAGGTATAGGCAACTTTCTTAAAAGATTTTTATTAAAGTGTAGCCAACATACAATATTACATTTGTTTCAGGTAGTTATTCATTTATATACCTAAAGAAGTGATCATCATGATAAGTCTAGCAACCATCTGACACTGTACTATACTATCACAATATAATTGATTATATTCCCTATGCTGCACATTACATCCCCATGACTTATTTGTTTTTTTTGTTTTGTTTTTTTTTTTCAAGATTTTATTGGGGAATTGGTGGAGGGGAACAGCGTTGGGGAATCGGGGAAGGGGAACAGACAAGTTGCCGTCTTCTTGTTCTTCAGTTTAGTTGCGGAGGATGTTGCTTCACTGTTGGTATCGTCATTGCGCTCTTCCCGGATGAGGCAGATCTGTCGCTGGCCTCTGGATGTCGCTCATCGCGGCTATTGGCAGCTCATGCTTGGCTGCCAGCCACTCACGCTGGCTGCGGGCCACTCACTGCAGCCTATGGCAGCCCACTGCAGCAGGGGCTGCAGCCCACACCATCTCCGGGGCTCGCACAGCCCAGCTCCAGGTGGAGCTGTTGTTAGCTGTAGAGGGCAGTGTCACTGGCCCTCATGTGGGATCCGAACCGGGGCCGCTGGCATCCCAAAACCAGCGCTTAACCAATGCACCACTCGGCCGGCCCACTTATTTGTTTTATATCTGGAAATTTACACCTCTTATTCCCCTTCCTCTTTCCCCCCTTTTTAAAAATTTCAATTAGAATTGTCATTCAATAGTGTTTTATATTCGTTTCAGGTGTACAGCCTAGTGGTTTAGGATGTGATCCTCCTGACTAGTACCCTGCTGGTACTGTACATAGTCATTACCACATTATTGAGTACATTCCGTGTGCTTTACTTTACATGCTTATGACTATTTAAAAACTTCCAATTTGTATTTCTTTCTTTTCTTTTTCCAATTTGTATTTCTTAATCCCTTCATCTTTTTCACCCCGCCTCACATCACCCATCCCTCTGGCAACCATCAGCTTGAGGTTTAGGCAACTTTCTTGCTGTTGTAATTAAGAGCTAGCTTTCTTTCACCTTGGATAGGAGGGTGCACTAAGGGCATACAAGCACAATCAGCTTGCCTCAACCCTGAGAAGGCATATGCGAGTGGACCTGTGCCCTGTCCTGATACTCACAAGAAAGGAATAGAGACTGTAACACTTCAGTATTCTAGTTCAGGATTTTGGCTGGTGAGGATCTGAGTTCTTATCTATCTCTTTAAATACCTTCTGTTTTCCATGTTGGAAATATTTTCTAGTTAATATTTTGTTATTGGACTCTAAATGTAGGTGTACTCCTGGGAAGGGTATTCAGTTCACTTCTCTTTGCCTTACTATCTACTCTCCCTGGTCACCTTATCTAGTCTCATGGCTTTCAATGCCATCATAAGCTGGTGATTCCCAATTTTATATCTTTAGCCCCAAGAGTGCCTCTGAATCTTACATATTTACCTTCAACTGTTGCTCAACATTTCCACCCCGATATTCAACACAGCGTTTAAGACTTAAAATGTCCAGAGCAGAGACTTTTGCTTTACTCCAAATCTGTTTCTTCCTCAGTCTTCTGTTTTCAGCATCATTAGGTCAAAGATCTCTTTTTCCTTCACATTTCACATCCAGTGCATCAACAAGCCTGTCAGTTCTACCTTCAAAATATACTCAAATTCTGACCTGTCTCACCACCTCTCCACTTCCAGCTTAGTGCTTGCTCCCTTCATCTCTTGTCTAGACTAGCAGTAGCTTCCTCACTGATTCCCCGACTTCTACCATCATTGATTTCTATTTTATTTTCCGTAACAGTTGCCAGAAATCATCTTTAAAAATAGACCTTTTTAGAGCAGTTTTAGGTTCACAGCAAAATTGAGGGGAAAATACAGAGATTTCCCTTATACCCTTATACCCTGCCCTCACATATGCACAGGCTTTCCCATTATCCACGTGCTTCACCAGAGGAGTACACTTGTTACAACTGATGAACCTGCACTGACACATCATTATCACCCAAAGTCCATAGTTTACACTATGGTTCATTCATGGTGGTGTACATTCTGTGGGTTTGGACAAATGTATAATGACATGTATCCACCATTGTAGTATTATACAGAGTAGTTTCACAGCCCTAAAAATCCTGTGTGCTCTGCTTGTTTATCCCTCTTTGTTTCTAACTCCTGACTTTTTTACTGTCTGCCTAGTTTTGCCTTTTCCAGAATGTCATACAGTTGGAATCATACAGTATGTAGTCTTTTCAGATTGGCTTCTTTCTGTTGGTAATATTCCTTTAAGTTTCCTCCATGTCTTCATCTTGTGATAGCTCATTTTTTTTTTTTTTAGCTGAGCCATCCTGCCACCTGTTGGCAGCTCAACGGCAACTCAGCTCAGGCTGGCATTGAACCACCGTTGCTCAGAGCTCAGCTCGCACTCTTGAGCGAGCTCTTAACCAACTGGATGTACCACATTTTATTTATCCATTCACCCACTGAAGGATATCTTGGTTGCTTCTAAGTCTGGCCATTATGAATGAGGCTGTTACAAACATCCGTGTGTAGGTTTTTGTGTGGACGTGTTTTCAGTTTCTTTGGGTAAATACCGAGGAGCATGATTACTGGATCATATGATAAGAGTAGGTTAAGTTTTATAAGAAGCTACCAAATTGTCTTCCAAAGTGGCTGTACCATTTTGCATCTCCACCAGCCGTGAATAAGTATTCCTATTGCTCCACATAGAATGACCTTTTTAAAGTGTTATAAAATCATGCCACTTCTGTACTAAATTCTACAAACGGATTCTTTTTTTTTTTTTAAGATTTTATTGGGGAATTGGCGGAGGGGAACAGCGTTGGGGAATCGGGGAAGGGGAACAGACAAGTTGCCGTCTTCTTGTTCTTCAGTTTAGTTGTGGAGGATGTTGCTTCACTGTTGGTATCGTCATTGCGCTCTTCCCGGATGAGGCAGATCGGTCGCTGGCCTCTGGATGTCGCTCATCGCGGCTATTGGCAGCTCACGCTTGGCTGCCAGCCGCTCACGCTGGCTGCGGGCCACTCACTGTAGCCTATGGCAGCCCACTGCAGCAGGGGCTGCAGCCCACACCATCACCGGGGCTCGCACAGCCCAGCTCCAGGTGGAGCTTACAAACGGATTCTTATCATACTTACTCATAGAGTGAAACCCAAGTCTATCATAGTTTACCAGCCCTAAAAACATGGTCCTTTTCTACTTCTTTAAATTCTGTTGCTCCTCATTCACCATGCTTAAATAACACCAGTCTTCTTTCAGTCCCTTACACACACTAAGTTCATTCTTGCCTCAGGATCTTTGCACTTGCTGCTCCCTTTTCCTGACATTATCTAAAGTAAAATGCCACTCCTACCATCTCTTTACTCCATTTTTCCTTCATGACACTCATTTTTACTTGAAATTATAGCATATATTCATTTGTTTAATTGATTATTGTCTTTCTCTCCCATTACAATGTGAATCCATGAGGGTAGAAACTTTGTCAATTTCCTTAAGGCCTAGAATAGTGCTGGCATGCAATAGATATTTATAAAATAAATAAGTGAATGGGTTTGCAATCCTCAGATCATTTTATCCATCTGGATGGCAATTTGCTCATCTGGAATACAGGGGTTGGATTAGATGACTTCTGAGGACCTGTTCACTTCTAAACACACCAGGAGTACATAAGAAATTAGCAATTTGATAATTAGTAAAAAGAGCCTATCTTCATTATGAGAATAGGAAGGACATTTTAAGAATAATTCCCCCTTTCCCTGTTTGAATTTTATTATTTTAATCAAAATGTCTTTAGGGTCCAATTGTGTGCCCAACATGGGCTGAGAAAAACTCTGAGACCTAAAACGCATTTTAAGTACTGGTGTTGAAGTCATTCAGAGTTAAGGAATGATAGCTTTGAACTAGAGACTTTTATAAAGGAGGAAGGACATGCCTTGGACTAGAAGGTAGGTAGGTGTATATTTGACCTGAGAATAGGTAGGCAGCCTTTAACTATTTTTTTGTTTTTAAATTTTTATTAAATATATTGGGGTGACCTTGGTTGGTAAAATTATATAGGTTTCAAGTGTACAATTCTATAACACATCATCTCTACATATTGCATTTTGTGTTTACCTCCCAGAGTCACATCTCCTTTCATCACCATATATTGGACCCCCTTTACCCTCTTCTATGCCCCCCTTTCCCTCCTTAACCTCTCTGGTAACCACTAAATGGTTGTCTGTGTCTATGAGTTTTTGTTTGTTTGTCTTGTTTATTTGTTGCTTTCAGTTTTATATCCCATGTAAGAGTGAAATCATCTGATTCTTGACTTTTTCTCTTTACCTTATTTTACTTGTCCTGATAATCTCAAGATCCATCCCTGTTATTGGAAATGGCACTATTTCATAGCCTTTAAATATTTGTAAGAAGGGAATGGCATGCTACAAGTGTACTATCTGGGAAATTATCTGTAGACTGTCTACCAGAATTGAGCTCCCTGGGCAGGTTTTGAGCTATTTTGAGAGTAGAGGTGTGCTTTTACTACTTTGTGTTGAAGCACAGTTTCTAGCATATGCTAGATGCTAGAAGATTATTAATTAGATGAAATTGGGAGTGGAAGTTGAGCCTTGAGGTTTAAGAGGTGGACGTGCAGTGAGAATTTCCTGTTGTACTGGCTTCTACACATGGTCTAGTGAGGTGGTCAGCTTTAGCATCCTCACTGGTTGGGGAAGAAACTGAAGGTAAGATAGGTTCATATCTTAAATCACGTAGCTGAAGCTGCAAGTTGAATCCAGTGTATCCTGCATTCTATGAGGGCTTGATGTGAGAGGACCTGGTCTTGTAGTCAACACACATGCTCAGGATACAGATGTACTTCTATGCCAGCCCCCTTCCTGAGTTCATAATTACAACATAATTCAATCTGAAGTTTTTTCCCACAAGGAATTACTATTCTATTCAGTAGCCACCCATATTCCAAACAGTGAAAGCTCACCATCAAGAGCTTGATTGAATGACCCACCTGGAATTGTTTATACTTCATTAATGCTTTTCATAAATCATGAGTTTGACAGGTTACTGGCATGGACTTTCCAAATCTCATAATTGTGTTTTGTTTTTCCCTTGCTTCATCAGTTTCCTTTCACAGGCTGACAGCTTAGCGAATGTTACTAAAACTACCAGCTACTGCAGTGACCACTTCTGGTGTGAGCACCTACTATATGCCCAAAGCTCTGAAGACTTGGACTGTATGCAACCTGGGTTCTGCCATGTATTAGCTGAATGACCTTGGCAAATCTCTGCTGTCATCTCTGTGAAAAAAAGATAATAGGTGGGCCGGCTGAGTTGCTCGGTGGTTAAGCACTAGTTTGGGAAGCCAGTGGCCCCAGTTTGGTACCACATATGAGGGCCAGTGACACTGCCCTCAAAAAAAAAAAAGATAATATGTGATGGTAACTATTTCATAAAGCTGTGATGAGGATGACATGAGATAACTTGGGAAAAGAATTTGGTGCAGTGTCTGACACTAAGTGGTGCATAAATGCTAGCGATTGGGGTTCTGCTATTAGTCAGCCCCAAGAAGACTTGAGCATCCAGAGGCTGGAGAGACCTCAGGCAGCCAGCCCCTAGCTTGTAGAGAGCTATCACCCTATGTCTATCCATAATAGGTGAGTTTGGGGGAAGACAAAGAACTTGAATTGATCCAGGTCGTTATTTGAATTTTTTATCTTGTTTGGTTGGGAAGCCAAGCTGAGATTATGGCCTTTAATGAAGGTGTGCAGAGGAGTGATACTTCCTACAACTAGGTTATAACCTCTATGAAGGCTGATTTTTGTATTCTCAGAACCTACTACAGTGACGCTCAGCAGTTCAACAAGCTTTTAATAACTGTCTGTTAAATGGATAGAAAAATGAAGCGAAGTGGAAGATAACTTCATTTTTTACATCATACTTTACTACATATATATTTATGTATGTATATATTTGCTGATTAGAAAAGTAATATATACTTGTAAAAAATTAATTCAAAATATATAAAGAAAAAGAATATCCTGAAATTCTACCTTCCAGAGATAACTATTATTAAGGATTTGGTATCTATTTTCCCTGATTAAAAAAATGCATACACTTGACAAGATGGTCAATGTCACTGATCCTCAGAGAAAATGCAAATTAAATCCACAATGAGATGTTATCTCACACCTGTCAGAATAGCCATAATCAATAAATCAGCAAACAACAAGTGTTGGAGAGGATGTGGAGAAAATGGAACCCTCATGCACTGTTGGTGGGATTGGAAATTGGTGTAGCCAATATGGAAAAAGTATGGAGGTTCTTCAAAAATTAAAAATAGAATTACCTTATGATCCAACAATTCCACTTCTACATATTCAGTCAAAGAAATATGAAACACCAATTTGAAAAGATATATACATCCTTATGTTCATTGCAGCATTATTTACAATATCCAAGATATGAAAGCAACCAAAATGCCCATCAATAGATGATTGGATAAAGAAGTGGTACATGTGTATGATGGACTGTTGCTAGGCCATAAAAAAGAATGAAAACTTCCTATTTGCAACAACATGGATTTACCTAGAGGGTATTATGCTAAGTGAAATAAGAGATACAGACAAAGGCAAATACAAAGGCAAATTCCACTTATCTGTGGAATCTAAAGAACAAAATAAACGAACAAACAAAACAGAAACAGACTCACAGATACAGAGAATGAACTAATAGTTGTCAGATCGGAGGAGGTTTGGGGAGTTGGGTGAAAAAGTTGAAGGGATTAAGAAGAACAAATTGGTAGTTATGTAGAGTAAAGCATAGGGAATATAGTCAATAATATTGTAATAACTATGCACAATGCCAGGTGGGTACTAGACTAATCGGGGGTCATTTCATAAATTATATAAACGTCTAACCATTATGCTGTATACCTGAAATGAATATAATATTGAATGTCAATTGTAATGGAAAAATAAAAATTTAAAAATTGATATACTGACATATATGCATTTTCTAAAAATGGGTTCATACTATTCAATCTGTTCCACAATTCATTTTTTAAATTTAGCTGTATCTTAGGAAAAATTTTTCTAAATCAGTTCATATAAGTATACATTTATTTTTAAGGGTTGCACAATTTCTATCACATGTTACATCACACATTATTTATCGATTCTTCTCTTGATGGAAATTAATTGGTTATAATTTTCTCATTCTACTATACAATATTTTAAGAAACTTTCACATACACATCTTTTGCCTTATTGGAAAAAGTGTTCTATTGGGAAAAACCCTAATAGTGGAGTTGCTAGATGGAAGGATGTATACATTTTGAAATTTTGATGCCATGCAGTATGCTTTTATAACTTCCTTTGAATTGGGAAATGTGGTCTCTGCCAGCCTTCCTTTTTCCCTACCTGGAATAACAGGATGAGCTCCTTATTCTAGTGCTCTTTCTTTTATACAATAATAAAGGATGCTGAAGGTGGGTTCATAGGATATTTGTAGGTTATAGCTGAAGAAGAGTCTTTTATCTGGGCAGCTGATTCTCTCAAGTAGCTTTACGGCGCAGCTGCATATAGAGGGGTAAGGAAGGAAGGAGTTGCCCACTAAGGAGTCAAAATAAATAAACAAGATGATGAATGAAAGAGCAAATATATTCCATAAGCTAAGTCAGCCTGGTGTGGTGCTGCATTGCCATAATGTGTCAACATCAGAGTTGGGGAATGAAAAAAGTATTCCCCATATGTGGAGCAAAATAGTTATGACCTGAGTTACACCCCCCTCAGCATCCTTTTCCTATCTGCCCCTAACCCCAGCCCAAGTTGTGAAGTTTTATGTCTGGAAGGATGAATGCTTCTGTAAGATCTTTACAAAACTGAACAATGGAGACTTCCTTATTGCGGTGAAAATGGAGGGGGAGAGGAGGAAGGGCTGGAGACGGGATGGCTTTGCAGTGCTGGCAGGGATTTTCAGGGTGATTTAGTGTGGATTGATTTGCAGTTTATTCTGCAGCCATTGTTTGTAATGTGCTTTGCCAGCTCATGTACCCTGAACCTTAATTGTTCTAAATTAAACTATAGGGACCAGGCAGCACACATTTCAATCAGAAGGACAAAATATTGCACCAAATCCCACAGGGATGCAAAAGCCCCAGCCAGGAGAGGCTTGTACACAAGGGAAGAGGAGAAGGAGCTCTCAGGAAGATGTTTGTTTGGAGTTGAACAGACTCTGTTCTGTTTGGATACAAGGTAAAATCCAGTGTGCCACCCCAACTTGAATGGATCTGAATTTGAGTCATCAAAGACAGTAACTGTTGTTTGCAATTGGGCCATTTACCTAAATATTAAGAAAATGTATCCCTGACCTATATTTCCTTGTATTTTGTCCATTAGTGTTGATTAAAAAAAACGAGTTGAGGTGATAGATAGGCTGGGGAGAGCTCTGGTTAGTCTAGAAAAGCTGCAAGGAATTCTCAGGGCTTATTCACATGCACAGTAGCTGAGTTTCTTCTGGAAAGAGGCTGCTCACTTTCCTCTTATTACTCCTTGTTGGGATGTGATGTTTTGAGTCAGCGTGGAGCCTAGGAAATGACCCGGAGTGTGGATGAACAGCCAAGGCTGCAGTCTGTGTTATTGACTGCATGGTTTGTTGGTTATATGATTTTTTTCACCTTATCCTCTTCTCAAAATGTAAAAGCAGTCATAACTGTTACGATAGCTAAATATCACAACCTACCTCAAATCAGTCATTTTTTTTGACATTTACAAATACAGAAAAATAAAGATAATATAGCACACACATAAATTCAAGTTATATCAATAGGCATAAATGAACAGTAAAAGCTAATCTACTCCCCTGACACCTTTCCACACCCAAAGATGATACTTGATTTTTTAGTGTTTTTTTTCAGCATGCATACATTTTATAGAAATGCAATAATATTTACTCATACTGTCTTATTCCCTTTTTTAAAGAGCATATTTTCCCAACTTAACACATTGTGTAAGCTCTTTTCTAGGAGTAACTCTAAGTTATGCTTTTTAATGGCCATCTAATATTTCATTCAATGAATACTTGATAATTAATATAGTCCTTTATCGCTGAGAATTTAGGTTGCTTACAGCTTTTACCACTTGAGTTGTTTTGTGATTTTATAAATATATTTATTCACAAGACAAATTTTAGTAGTGTTATTTGATGGATTGAAAGATACTCACAATGATCATTGTGCTAGGTGCTGTCAAGTCAGGTTACATCACTTCACATGCCTGCTTAGAAGACCTGAGAGTGTATGTTTACTCACAAATCACACGATTGGAAAAATAGGAATGCGATTAGGGCGAATTATACTTTTAGGACCGTTTTCTTAATTTACCAAGAATGGGGTCCTCCAAGGTGTTGGGCTCAGCTAGTCTTCCTTTGTAAGTGACCCAGAAGTGGCCTGGAGTCATTTTCATGTTCTCCCCAGATTTTACGCAATCTCTTTTCTCCTAAATTCTTCTTCTTTTTTTTTATTTTAATTATTTAGTTTTCAGTTACAATTGACGTTCAATATTATTTTATATTAGTTTCAGGTGTACAGCATAGTGGTTAGACATTTATATAATTTGTGCAATGACCCTCAATTAGTCTGGTACCCACCTGGCACTGTACCTAGTTGTTGCTACATTATCGACTATATTCCCTATGCTGCACTTTACATCCTGGGACTCTTTTGTAACTGCCAATTTGTACTTCTTAATCCTTTCACCTTTCTCACCTATCCCCCAACCTCCCTACCCTCTGCCAGCCATCACTTTGTTCTCTGTATCTATGAGTCTGTTTCTGTTTTGTTTGTTCGTTTATTTTGTTCTCTAGATTCCACATATAAGTGAGATCATATGGTATCTGTCTTTCTCAGTCTGACTTATTTCACTTAGCATAATATCCTCTAGGTCCATCCATGTTGTCACAGATGGTAAGATCTCCTAACTTCTTGATTTGGACCCTCTACTGGGCTATGTACTGTGTCCTGGGTGGGATCTGTGCCATCTTCTGGAGTTTACATGGCCATTTTCATAAATTCCGATCCAATCTACGGCCTTCTTTTGTCAGTTAATTTTTATTCAGCAAGTGCTGATTAAGAACCTACTATGTGTAGGCATAGGATCCCCACCCTCGGGAGACCATGGATCATTTGGGGAGACAGACATGCAAACAGAGAGTTATAACCGGTAGTGAGTGCAGGACAAGATAGAGCTGTTTGCAAGGTCTTTTGGGACTAGAGAAGGGAAAGCACTTAACTCTGTTCCCCCATACTAGGATGGCCTCTTGAAAGAGGTGATAACTGAATGGAGGCTTAAAAGATCAACAATCAGTGATTCCACTTTAGTTATATTCTAAAGAAAGTCTTGAACATGCACACAGTAAGACAAGCACAGGCTGTTCATGATAGCATTGTTTGTATGAGTGAAAAACTAGAAGCAAAGGAAATGTTCACAATAGGAAAATGAATAAATGTGGTATAGTCAGGTAATGAAGCAATATTTAGCTCTTAAAATAAGTGAACCAGATATATAAGTATCATTATGGATAGATCTTTAAAACATCATGTTGAGTGAAAAAAGCAAGCTACAGAAGGGTAAAAGGATGAATACACTATATACCATTACAAAAACATAGAAAATGAAGCCATGGGTTTGGGGATATATGCATGTAGAAAAAAAGAAGGAAGTTATTGATAGCAAGAGTAAACACCAGCCTGAGGAGAGTGGATATCTGGCATGGGCGAGGCAGAAGGAGAATGGGCTTGGGGAGGAGAAAAAAGGAGGTTTCAACTGCTTCTATAATGTTTCATTTATTTACAAATGATGTAATCAATTATGATAAAATGTTCACATCCATTGCATATAAGTGGTGGGTACATTGGTGTTCATATTATTACTCTGTATGTTTGAAGAATTTAAGGAAGAATGAATAGGGTTTCTGTTGATGGGTCAGCTGGAGCCCTGTGTATTTCTTTGAGGAGGCAGTATTTTAAGGATATTTGCCATTCTGGGTTAATCTGAGCCACACTGTTGAAAATGTTTTACAAAAGGGAGAGAGGGAACATCTTTTTGGGATGACTTCTAGTGTTTTTTTTTGTTTGTGTTAGTTTGGGATACAACCTTTATTGAGCTTATCCATGGGAGTGGAAATAATGTCTGTACAAAACCAAATGTTTGTTACTATGACTTCTGCATCACAATTAAAATCCAAACAGTTTTTTAAAAACAGTCAACTGAGTCAAAACCCACTACTTCAGAATCAACAGCTTCTTTGAAGCCACAGTAACACTTAAATATGGTTAAGACTTGAATGCAGAAATTTGGTTGGTTGGAAAGCTAGTGAAACTTCCAAGTTGCTCAAATAGAATTACAAAAAGGCAACATTGTGTTTTTCACAGAGATATAGTCCACTGGAATGACCAACCCTGGACAGCCAGCTGTTAAGAGTATTTAGAGTCCTGAGATGATAAGAAATCCAGGCATCCTTTAGACAGTCTTCTGGTGCCCTTCCCAGAGATTCGTACATGTGTGGAATGACACCGCCACCAGCAATTGTAGCCTTGATGAGAGAGTCCAATTCTTCATCTCCACAAATAGCAAGTTGCAAATTATGAGGAGGCTAATACGCTTTAACTTTAAGTCTTTTGATGCATTTCCTGCCAATTCAAGTACTTCTGCTTGAGGTACTCCAGGATGGCTGCGCTGTACTCAGCAGCCATTGCGCCCACACGTCCATGGCCCGTCGTCCTAGATTTCAGGGGTCAATGAATATGGCCAGCCCACTGGAAACTGCAAGCCCTGTCTTTGCCAGCGGGAAACCGCCTTTGTCTTGGCCTTTCCAGAGTCCTATCCAGCCTTATGGCCAGCCATTTCAAGTTCTGCTGAAGCTCAAACAAGCAAGGCAGAGAAGGGACTAGTCAGGCACCAAGCAAGATCCCCACCACCTACCTCTTCGTTGCACTGCAATTCCAACTGCCGACTTTTAGTGGTTATAACCTTTGCTTTAATAAATAACCCCTTGAACTACTGCTAGGGTGGGCGGAGGGCGTTTACCAGGTGGGGCTCAGGGGCTCCCACTCTTGCCCAGCAAAAGGAGACTCACTTATGTTTACTGTATTTGTTTGCATGCCATAGTCATGTAAGACAGGCTTTGAACAAAGGCTCTGAGCCTGAAAAAAAAAAAGAGTTTGGAAACACCTAACTTGGGCAGTCCTTTGCCTGAGGTGGTTGTTCTCTGTCTCTCTCTTTTTTTTTTTTCCTGGTATAAAATAAGTGTTTAATAATTTACTTCCATTTATTTATTTATTTATTTATTTATTTATTTAAATTAATTTGTTTTCAATTTCAGTTGGTATACAATATTAGCTTCAGGTGTACAACACAGTAATTAGACATTTATATAACTTATGAAGTGATAACCTGGTAGGTCTAAATGGGGTGGTTATTTTCATCTTTCTTTTTTTTTTTATGTTTTACTTTACTTTTTACTCCACCAAGTTTGCCATGGATAAGCTTTCACTACAGGGAATGGATGTCTCTCTGTCTTCCCCTCTGATCTTTTTTCCAGCTCTGCTTTTTCTGCGTGTTCTTTGATCTCTGAGGTCTCGTCTCATGAGCGTCTTCAGTGTCTCTGTGACTTTCATGATTGTGGGGTTCCTTTAGTCTGTGACCTGGATTTAGCTTGTTTTCTTTTATAGCAAAACATGCAAATTTCCTGGGAATCAACCTCTACTTTTCTTTAAAGAGCAATATTTTATTCTTAATGTATAAGTTGCTCTTTCTCTAGGTTTATTGTGATATAGTTGGTATACAAAAAATTGCACACGTTTATTGTATACACCTTGATGAGTTTTTGGACATAAGCATACACCTGCGATACTATTCCCACAACCAAGGTACTAAACATATTCATCACCTCCAAAAATTTCCATGTGTGTGTATGTGTGTGTGTTTATGTGTGTATGTTGGTAAGAACACTTAACATTAGGTCTGTTCTCTTAACATGCTTTAAAGTGCACAGTACACTGTTTTTAACTATAGGTGCTTTGTTGTACAGCAGATTTCTACACCTCCACTTCTCACCATCCTCTACTCCATCTGCTCTTTCTTTAGAGCTCTGCCTTCATCCATTCTGTCTCATCTGCAGACTGATCTCCTTGCCTCTGCCTCTGCCCTTTATAGTTTATCAGACACTCTTGCAAAGTAATTTTCCTCTGGCACCATCTTACTCACATGATGGTGATCAAGACTATTAACTTGATCCAAAACTATTAACAATTTCTCATTTTCAAAATAAAATTTCTTTTAAATAAACACCTTCACTAGACAGGCTTGTCTATGTAATTTGTCCTTCTCCCCTTGATCTCTCAGTTCATTCCCCTCTCAGCTACCTTGCTGCCTCCTCTATCTAATACCCGATCATCTGGTCCACTCAACAGGCAGATGCTTGCACAGTGTTGACAAAACCTTCTGAACCTATCGAGGCTGCTAAACTATCCTCCAGTATGTGTCCCATAATAGCCCTACATGCAGAAGATATTGAATGAGTGATTTAATTACTATTTGCAGTTGTCCATTGTACCACTGTGTGGTGTTTGCACATGTAAATGCAGCCTGTTGAGATTGTAATCTCTCTAGTGCAGGAATAGTGCCTGAGCTGCTTCACAGGGCCATTTGCTCGTGGGGCCTTAATAAACAGTCCCAAGTCCTGGGACTGTGTGTTGCGTGTGACATTTGTAAACCAGCAAAGTTTTACTACTCTCGGTGAACCCTGAGAAACAGCTCACTTTAGGACGGATTTTTTTACAGTGGAAATTATGACTATAAGGCCTCCTTGGCACGGGAGCTATTTGTTGTCCTCATCTCCAATTGATGAAGCAAGTAAATGTGACTTTGGCTTCTTTTAAAGTTTGCTAAGCTTTCAGGGTTCCCCATTTAGAACCACTTAGGTTACGAATAGTGCGTTATGTATATTTTCATGTTTATTGACCTTGCCACATGGTGCCCTGGCTGCTAGAATACATATCTTATTGACATGATGGTTTATTCAGATTAGCAAATTTAACAATTACTAAAACTAACATGGATTTTTACCAGGTATGATGTTGGACAAATTTTAAGAGCAATATGAATTTCTTAGATGCATTAACGGCCAAAAATTTGTCTACATGCATGTTACACCATTTATGTACCCTCCCTCCCTTCCTCCCTCTTTCTGTTCCTACTAGGCAGGGAGGCAGAGTTGGATATGTCTACTCATCAATTTTTCATACAAGTTTGAGGAGCTGCCTGGCTTAGTGTGTCCTCAAAAAGAAGCTTGATGTGGGTATAAAGACTTTGATTATAAATTCATTATTGATAGATGTGGGAACTGTCTATGCACATAGTTCTATTCCATCTAACATATGGCAACAGAAAATGTTGTAGGAATTTCAAATCTATGATCACATGTGTACATTCTTCCAGCTCATTTTTTTTTAAAAAGAATTAAGGTATAATTTACAAACAATAAAATTCACCCTTTTAGAAAAATGTATAGTTCTACAAGTTTTGATTAATGCATAAGTCATGTTATCACCACCACAATCAATATATAAAACATTCTGTTCTGACATTCCAAAAAATTCTCTTACATTGTTTTATAGTCAAACCTCTTCCTACCCTCAGGCTCTTGTAATCACTAATCTGTTCTGTGATCCTGTGGTTCTGCATTTTTGTGACTTTCATATAAATGGAATCATGCAATGTGTAGCCTTCTTTCATTTAGTGCATTGCATTTGGAATTCACTCATGTTGCTGAGTGTATCAGTTGTTATCTCCTTTTTGTCGCTGTGTAGTATTCCACGGTATGAATAACAGTTAGTCTATCAATTCAGTAGTTGAACTTCCAGTTTGTAGAGATTATGAATAATGCTGCTCTAACCATTCAGGTGCAGGTTTTTGTGTGAACATATGTTTTCATGAGTAAACAAAAGGAGTGGGATTGCTGTATTGTAGGGTAAAGTATATTTAATTTTATAAGAAACTACAAAACTGTTTTCCAAAGTGGTTGTACCATTTTGCATTTGCATCAGCAAGGTATAAGTGTTGCAGTTATTCTGAATCCTTACCAGCATTTGGCATTATCAATTAAAATTTTAAAAAAGTGTATTGGGGGGTGACATTGGTAAGTAGAATTATATAGGTTTCAAGTGTACATTTCTGTAATACACCATCTATATATTGCATTGTGTGTTCACCACCCAGAATCAATCCTCGTTCCATCACCATATATTTGGCCCCCTTTTTTTTCTTTTGTTTTTATAGTTGTCAGTGTGAGATTTTATTGTTATTATTAATATTAGGCAGATTTTACACATAGAAAAAACATTTAAGGTTGATTTTTAAAAATGTATAATATAAAATTATTTAAAAATCCATTTTTCCTTAGGTCTTTGAATTCAACTTGCAAATCTCCACAAACATGCAAACATAGACTATCTTATTTAAAAAAATTAGTTTCAGGTATACAAAACAATGCACTAGTTTTCCTTTTCACCCCTTACAAGTGACAACCCCCCTCCCCCATCCACTGCCCCCACCCCTGAGATCATACATATCTATTACAATTCCATTGACTCCATTCCCACACTATACTCCACATCCCATGACTATATATGTATTAAATTATAGTTGACATATACTATTGTTCAACGGCAGCTTCAGATATACGGTGCAGAGGCCAGGCCTCCATATCATGACCCCCTTTTCTACTACCTCACTCCTCCCCCCACCCAGCCCCTTACCCTTTGGTATCCACTAAACTGTTGTTTGTGTCCATGAGTTTTTGTTTCTTTGTTTGTTTGTTTTTTTTTTGTTTGTTGCTTTCTGTTTTATATGTCACATATGAGCGAAGTCATATGGTTCTTGACTTTTTTATTTTGCTCAGCATAATAATCTCAAGATCCATCCATGTTGTTGCAAGTGGCAGTATTTTTTTCTTATGGTTGAGTAATATTCCAATGTATATGTACCACATCTTCCTTATCCAATTATCTATTGAAGGACACTTTGGTTGTTTCTATGTCTTGGCCATTGTGAATAATGCTGCAATGAACATAGGGGTACATATATCTTTAAGGATAAATGTTTTCAGATCTTTTGGGTAGATATCAAGTAGAGGAATTTCTAGGTTGTATGGTAATTCTATTCATAATATTTTGAGGAATCTCCATACTGTTTTCCATAGTGGCTGTACCAATTTACATTCCCATCAGCAGTGTTTGAGAGTTCCTTTTTCTCTACAATCTCTCCAACATTTATTATTACTTGTCTTGTTGATAATAGCCATTCTAACAAGTGTGAGATGGTATCTCATTGTGTTTTTTTTTTTTTAAAAGATTTTATTGGGGAATTGGAGGAGAGGAACAACATTGGGGAACCAGGGAAGGGGAACAGACAAGTTGCTGTCTTTTTGTTCTTTGGTCTAGTTGCAGAGGACATTGCTTCACTGGCCCACGTTGGTATTATCATTGTGCTCTTCTCAGGTGAGGCAGATCGGTCGCCGACCTCTGGATGGCCACTCACAGCGGCTCTTGGCAGCTCACACCAGCTGCCAGCCACTCACGCTGGCTGCCGGCCACTTACTGTAGCCTATGGCAGCCCACTGCAGCAGGGGCTGCAGCTATGCCGCCCGGGGATTCACAGCAGCCCAGCTCCAGGTGGAACTGTTGTTCATCATCCTAGCTGTAGAGGGCAGTGTCACTGGCCCTTATATGTGGGATCCGAACCAGGGTCGCTGGTGTCCCAAGCCAGCTCTTAACCAACGCGCCACTCGGCCGGCCCTCTCATTGTGGTTTTGATTTGCATTTCCCTAACAGTGCAGAGGCCAGGCCTCTATATCGTGACCCCCTTTTCTACTACCTCACTCCTCCCCCGCCGAGCCCCTTACCCTCTGGTAACCACTAAACTGTTGTTTGTGTCCATGAGTTTTTGTTTCTTTGTTTGTCTTGTTTGTCTGATTTATTTTGCTCAGCATAATAATCTCAAGATCCATCTATGTTGTTGCACATGGCTGTTGTTGCAAATTATAGTTGCTGTTGTACCTGAGATCTTTGCCTAATCCCATATCACAAAAATCTTCTCCCTTGTTTCCTTATGGAAGTTCTGTCGTTCTAGGTTTCACATTTATGTCTGATTCATTTTGAGTTAATTTTTATTTGTGGTAAGAGTGGGAATGAAGTTTATGTTTTTGCTTATGGGTAGCCAAAGGATCCAGTACCATTTATCAAAAAGCCTCTGTTTATGATTGATTGACCATATATATGTAGATTCTGTCTTCTATCCCACTGATCTATATGTTTATCCTTCTGCCAGCACCCCATTCTCTGAATACCTATAACTTGATAGTTTATCAGGTGGTGTGTATGTTCCAACATGATGTTGTTTCCCCCCAAATTATTTTAGTTCCTTTGCCTTTCTATTTGAATTTTAGAATCCTTTCCCAATGTTAGGGATCTCTAATGGTTTGGGCCTGTCATGTTTCGTGTCTCTCCCTTAGAGATAGAGGTTTCTTCCCCTTTTTTTCTCCCAGCTGCCGTGGGTCTTCACCTGTGTTCTGAGGGTGACTGAACTTGTGGCTCTTTCCTTAACAGCCTAAAATTTCTATTTTTGGGGGGAAGATTGTGGGCAGGGATTTGTGCTTTTCCTGTGGTGGCAACTGCTTCCCTTTTCCAGGCGGTACAGCTGAGGGTGGCTTTCTCTTGTCTCCCACTCTATCTCTAGTCTTCCTTGTGAGCACCCAGTGAGGTCTGTGAATGGGTGTGGATTTCTCTGTGACTGTGGCTTCCAGAGGTTCTATTATCTCATGCTGGGTCACTCTCAGCCTTTAGCAATTGCTAAAAAATTTCACTAAATTTTTCTTAACTGCTTGTCTGGTGGTCATTGTCTCTTCCAGGTAAATGAGCGCTTGTGTCCTCTTGTTTTGGGAGAAATTTGTTTTTCCTTAGATTTAAGGCTACTTATTTGCTCTGCAACCTCAGCTTTTGTGTGGGTTCAAAAAATTTATGATTTTGAATATTATCTGGATTTTCCCTCATTGTAAGAGTGGGGACAATGTTCTTTCCAGCTTTCTACATCTTAAGTGAAAACTGGAATTTAGCATGTATTAACTTCAAGCCCTCTCCTCTATGGCCCCACCTAATGCTGGTTAAATATATTTATTATAAAATGGTTTTTAAGAATTTTATGGCCACCTTGTTAAGAAGGCCTAAATTCAACAAATCAACAAATGTGAATTAAGAACAAGTCTCTTTCTATTAAGGTATTAAGTAGTAGATTTTAACCTGAGAGCCATATCCACTGGACTGGTAGTAGTTGCCTGAATGTCATGTTGAAAGGATTGTGATACAAGTTTTAATTTTGTGTCTAATTGATGATGTCTGCCTTGAGCACAGGATGGCCAAGGAGGAGCTCTGATGGCATGTATCTGCTTTCCTTGATGAAGCCCTAAGGAAATGGGGAGAATGGGGATGAGGGGAGTGAGAAGTTTCTCTAGAGAAGCAATGGATATAGTTTTTAGCTAAAGAAACTTGCAGTGTAGTTGGAATGATGTGAGATGGTGAACAGTTGTAGACAGTATAGTAAAAGTTTAAACTGTGCAGGTATAGGAAGATGATAGATTTAGGTAAAGGGAATGGATTTTGTAGGCTTCAGTGATCTTGGAAGGGATGCTTACCCATGAAATGGACCATGGCCAAGAGAGTGAGGTCAGTCTGAGACTGCTGAGTCTGAGTGATAGAGCATTTTAGAAGTAGAAATGTCCTATGCAGAAGAAATACCATGGAAGAGAGGCTGGGATGGCATCATAATCATCATCAAAAAATTGATAATTAAAAACAATGATTGAAGATGAGCTGACCAAGGGAGCAAGAATATATGGAGTATATATGGAAAAGAATGAAGAGCTGAGGACAGACTTGGGGTTGGGGTAGAGAAGAGAGAGATACCCTTAGCAAGGCAGAAGATGGGTTGCTGGTGAAGGAGACAGCATTGTGATGGCTGCACAGCAGCTGATATTTCAGAATCCTCTTCGTGCCTCAAGGAGAATCCCTCCTGTGTGGCTTTCCTGATCTTCTTTGGGTAGACTTAGTTGTTCTCCCATTGCTTCCCAAACCCTTGGTTAATACTCTGTGTAGTGCTTATTACATTACATTATAGTTAATGCGGTGTGTGTGTGTGTGTTGTGTGTGTGTGTGTGTTGGCCTTTTGTTTTGTAAATGACTTGAAGTATTAGGCTGTCTTATTCACCGCCTCTCACCATTGACTCATATAGATTTTTGCCCACCATCTGTGCTTGAGTAATGCTTGTAGAGTTTAATTTAAAAGTGACATATCTTGCAAGGCATCAAGATAAAAAGACTAGGATTTGACAAGAAATAAGTGAATAGTGACTTTCAAGGGGGCAATTTTCAGGACAGTGACAGAGACTATTCTGAAGTTCTGGTTTTGCTCTGGTTCAAGGGTTTTAAAAACCACAGAGATGTGGTTACTGTTTTGCATCATCTCACTGCAATCTTTCTACTTAAGCAAAAAATGGTCACATCTCTTTGGAAAGTGCAGCAATCTGGAGGGAAAAAAGACACTATTCACAAATTTAGTGTGGATGGTAGAAGCGTACATAAGGAAATAAATAGAATTTGCATTTGGCTAAGTGATAGAGTAAAGCTAAAAGGAAAAGTGAAAGCTGTTTGCTTGCAGTGTTTTCCAAAAACTGGCTATGTTCTCTGGGCATTGAAGAAGCATCATTTTGTATTTTTGAGGACCAGAAGTGTTGCTGCTAGGGCTAAGTTCTCAGGAGAGGGCTCCCCAGCCAGAATATTAGAAACATGAGTAGATCTTGGGGCTCAAACTAGCAGGGCTCCAAATTTGTAGTTTCCACTACATTGCCTCTTTGAGATTTGCTGAGATTTTCTGCAGGGAGCAAGACTTACCTTTCGCTTTTCCATGTCTATTAGAAATTTTACCCCAAATAACTTCTCTCCTTCTTCCTGCCCAAGTGAAATTGGACCCTGGGCACAAAGCAGTTGACTTCTTTTGCTAAATGTTTCTTGAACTATAATAAGCTATTGTGCATAGCTGTGTAGGTTGCACATTGAACATGTCCAAGAGGGCTGAACAACTCTATAGTCTAACTACCTAGACCATGGTGGTTATGGTTCCCCTGGAGTTATGCAACATGGTGGACTTGCGAAAGGTATGAAATGGAAATACAAATGGAGGATAAGCTTCTTAGGGCCAGGCTAGTGAATGTAACTGTTAAACAAAGTTCAGACCATGGTAACTGCCTAAAAGCTTTGATTTCCATGGAGAGAGGTTTCAAGGACCCATAATCAACTTGATTGGGTATTCCTTATTAACTCAAATAAGGAAGATGGAAAATTACCCTTAAAGTTTGACCTTGAATGGGCTACGAGGTGTCATGGCCTTTGTTACTTATTTAGTGATCATGTGCTATGTGCCAGATACTGTGGTAAGCACCGTTAGATTTCTCACGAGGTGTCACTACACTCAATCTATAACAAGATTGATTGCTTCATGGATTTGGAAAGCCATAATAGAAGAATGATCAGAAAAAATATCATAATTGTATTGAAATAGAAGAATTGAATGTGAAAAAGGTTTAATTTATATATATGATAATTAATTTCTTAAGGAGCATGATTTCTACTTATCTTTTCAACATGCACTAAAGAAGATATTTAGTTGCAGTGTAATGCTTTTTTATTTTTTCAGAATATGCCAAGTTGCTAAGTGAAGTAAAGTGGGCTTCTGTCCCTCTGGATATGGAGGGATGGCTCTGTGACCTCTGGAAGTCCCTTTGGTTAAGCTCTGTGGTTTAATGATTCTTTGGCTCAGGACCAAACTCACATAATGTTCCAACATCAGTTTTAAATTTAGCCCAGACTTATGGAGTCATTATCATCCCTTCCTTGGATCCTTAAAGTGTGGACCATCTTTCTATCTGAGTTACAAGCTGTAAGCCCATGAAGCTAACAGGAACACAATTTAATATTTAAAAAAAATAAGACCACCAATTTTTGTGATGTGTTAAATGATTTGTTTATCGGGCAGTTATCTTTCATTGGGAAAATTAGTTTAACAATTAAACTAAGTTTTGAAGTATTTTTTTTTCCTTTGTTCTTTAGTCTAGACTTCAAATCTGGAGAAAACCGAGTTTGTTTCCTGACTCCACTGCTCACTAGCTATGTGATAATACTAATGGCTAACATTTTGAGAGAGCTTACTATGTGCCAGGCACTGGGTGTTTCACATATTAGTTCATTTGTTCCTCACAATAACTTTATGAGGTGGGCACTTCTATTATCCCCATTTTACAGATGAGAAAAAGAAGGCTTGGAGCCTACACATACCCCCTGTGCTGTATTGATTCCTGGTCAAAGCAACCCTGCCTCAGTACTCCTGGGTGAGGAACAACTTAAAGCCACATAGCAGGGTGGTTAAGAACTCAGACTTGGGAGCCAGATGCCTGGATTGAAGTCTTGTCTAAACTGCTTACTAGTTGGGAAAGTTACTTACACTTTTTGTGCTTCAGTTTCCTTATTTGTAAAGTGGGGCTGATAAAAACAGTAATTTTGCCTCTTAAGGTAATAAAGAGGTTTGACTGAATGAGCAGTTGTGAAGTGTCAAGAGCCTAGTGCATGAGACATGTCCAATACATGCTAGCTACCGTCCAAGTCACACACTAGCAGGCAGAAGACAGCTTCTGGGATTGGCCACCCGCAGTTCCAGTTGGACCTGGAAATTTATTTATAGTAAGCTGTGGATGATTGATAGGGGATCAGTTTTTGAGTTGATGTGGACCGAGTGAGAGTACACTATGCACCTGGAGTAGGAATGAAAGAGGGGATCTGTATTTTGCCTACTTTTTGGTACTGCTGTCCCTCTTGTCCAGGACCCCGTTTGCCTATTTAGTTGTTCTCTCCCTAGGCTAGTTCCATAGGCCCCTTGCTCCTAGAAGCTGGGGCTCATAGAGAATGGCCACGGGAATATATGAGGGCATAGGCACAGCCAACCCGGAACGATCGCTTTCCAGAGCAGTGTGATACGGCTGTGAGGGCAGAGGGAGAAGTGAGAGTCATGCGCTGTGTCTTCACCAATGGATCCATAGCCTGGGTTGGTAAAGGCAGGGCCTAAATGACAGTGTCTTCTACTCTTCAGGACTTGACGTTGTTTTACCAAAGTTTAGAGGGAAACCAGAATGCATTCTCCCCAGGGCCAGGTAAGGCCTGTGAGTGTGAGAGAACACGTTTCCCCTGGAGAGAGACTGGGCTGCCCCTCGTCAGTCTCTGTCTCCTCTGCTGAGATTCCCCTCTCCCTTCCCCTCATCAGGCATTGAAGACGCTCCACTTAGTCCTCTGGCTACTTTTTTGGAAACAAAAGAGGCTGATGTGTGCCACCTTTCATGTCCCTGGAGATGGGGCAGAGGACAAGGAGAATTGAATCTGAAGGTAAAAATGACACTATTCACAGATATCAGGACATTTCCTAAGGATGGCCTGGGGCCTTCTTCTTGTGCATTGGTGAGGAATCCTAAGGTCCCTTAGAGGTGGCTGCTCGAATGTCAGGAGTAGAGCAGGGCTTCTCAACCTTGGCATTATTGCCACTTGGGGCAGGATGATTCTTTGTTGTTGGAGAGGGCAGGGTGTCTTATCCATGTAGGCTATTTAGCAGCAGCTCTGGCCTCTACCCACTAGATGCCAGTAGCACCTCCTATGGTTGTGACAACCAAAAGTCTCCAGACGTTACCAAATGGCAGAGAGAGAGCAGCAGTCCTTGATTACTTTCTCTGAGGTTACAATGGTTTAGCATGAAATGAGTTGACTTCTTCAGTCTGAATCTGAGAACTCACCCAATGAGCTCATTCATTTAATAGTATTCATTCAGAGATTCTGCTTTCTGCACAAAGAAGTTGGTCTCAGTCTAAGCATGTGTGTATGCGAGTGTGTGTGTGTGTGTGTGTGTGTGTGTGTGTGTGTGTAACACATGGCGTTCTGGAGAGTGTCTCACATTCTAAGGGGTAACAAAGGACCACGACTAGATTTGTCCTACCCACCTCATAGAGCTCTGGATCAAATGTAGAAATATTCTTGATGGAACTTTGTAGATAAAAGAACCCACACATAGGTGTTACCCACTCAACTCTGGGCTTCATCATGGATGCATTCTCTTCAGTGCTAGGCACCGAGTGGTCAGGGCTGGTGCCAAGTCCGACCATTTCCACCGAATGCTGACTATGGTGACTTTGTAAAGGAAAACAGGACCGTGGTCTTCCTGTAAGTTACAAGGCTCCTGACCTATGCTTTCAAAGCATTCAGGGGCAGCCCCTTTTCTTTGAGGAGCCAGAGAACCTGCCTTCAGGGAACCTTGATCCCTTGGAGCAAAAACTGGGGTGTAGAGGCTCCCTCCGACTGGCTGGCACTCACAGTGGTCCAGGGAGTGGGGTTGCCAATTAGGACTGAGCCCGAGGGTATAAGCTGGAGGTCTGCCTGTGGCTGGCACTCCCCGCTGTGGAGAACTAGATTCGACTTGAGAAGCATGAGTCAAGGGGGCTGCTGCCTCAATTAGATCTAGGAGGAATGTAATTCCAGGAAGCAGGGTGGCACCTAGATGTGGAGGGAGCCAGAAGATAAGTACGAAACTACTTGGGGTAATCCTGGAGCTGTGGCATCAAACAGGCCATTCTTTCTGGGGCCTGGGGCCTGGGGCAGCTCTCACAATATTATTCTAATGTCAGAGATAGGGAAGGTGGAGGAGCAAGCAACTCCTGGACAATGTTAGTGAACTGGGACAGAAGCCCAAAGCGCCCTCCTGCTGGGTGCTAGTGCCCGAGTGTAGGTGTGACAGTTGGTCTAGGGGCCTAGATGGGACAGGTAGATTGGAATAGGAACAGGAACTGGGGGAGATTTTCTGCTATGACTTTTTGATGGCAATACTTAGGAAGAAGGCCCTCACATAGTCATTCCATCAACTAGTCATTCAACAAACATCAGGTGTCTACTATATATATAAAGTATAGAGCCAGAAACAACAGAGGCTCCAAAGAAGGAAAGAGCTAGATTGAGTAACTGGAAGTCTGGCATGGAAGGTGTGGCATCCACACAAATCATGATCATAGGAAATAGAAAGTGTTGGGAATATTTGGAGGAGGGAGAAGATATTAAAGAAGTATGTAAGTGACTCACAATAGCATTAGTAATTGTTTAAAATACTTATTGCCCATTAAAAGCCCAGGAAGATGGACAGTAGGTGAACGTAGCTTGGTTAAACTTACTGAAGCTTGGATCTTGTTCTGATTTTACTTCCTAATCTAGATGGAAGTTCATGGTTGGTCCCAATTTCTTATGGCTTTGGTTGTTTTTGTTTGGGATTCTCCAGTAGGAGGTGGCTTCCAACAGCTGGTGATGGCCTGTTGTACTTCTTTTTCAAAGGTTACTTTCTTCCCAGTGGAAGCTTTTCCTATGGGTATCCCATTCACGAAATCCCCTAAAATGCAGAACTTGTGGACAGGCAGGTTTTCACATGGAGACCCACCTATATGTGTTTGAAAGTTCCGTCCTGGCCTACCCAGTGACGTGCTTGCTTTCCACACGGGCTGCCAAAGAGTTGGCCCTCATTCTTAATAGCATTCATCTAGACTTTTCCTGCCATCTTACCACAGAATAACGACAATATTGACCAAAATAATGGAAAAGATGGCAGTTACGCTGCTCTCTACCCTCCCTGCCTTAGGTTGTCACCACAGCAGATAAAACCTATTTTATGGGAAATCAACCTTTCGCCACAATTCCTAAAGTTTATTTGCACAGAAAAATAAAGGCAACTTTTTATTTGTACCTTGCTGAGAAAAAATATGGTTCCTGTCCCCTTGCTTCCTATTAGCCTTCCTTTTTCCTGCATGTTTTCATCCCGTGGTGTCTGATCATTTTATGGAAAGGAGGATTTCTGCTTTTGACCTTACCTCTTTTTGCCATAACATTCCAATTTTCAAGCCAGTTACCATTTGCCATTTTCTTATTTATTTATTTATTTTTTGCGGGGGTGCATGTTCTGAAGCTGAAGCATACAAGACTCTGGCCCCTTTTTTGAAAAGCTGGCTAGGTTTCCCCTGTGACAGTGGCTCTTTGGGAAAGCTATTCTTTCATGCAGCAGCAGTCCGGCATTGATCAGTGGGAAAGTTCAAGGCGGCAACTTATCAAGCACGGCTTCAATACCCAATTCCAGACAAGGTCTGCAATAAATAAGAGCAGTAACAAAGAATCCTATTTCCTTCTCACACAGAAAACCAGCCATGACATAGTTCCGAATTTCAGGGTCCAGGCATGGTGTCTTCCCCTTTGCACTGCAAGTTGAAAGCAGGATGGCTTTCCCCTCTGAGAAGTTACAGGAACGTGCATTTTAGTTCCTTTCCTTAATGTAATTTTCAATTTTGCAGGTTGATTGGGGATTTTTTAGCCTTTGCACTGATTATTTTTCAGATTGTTCAAATAGAACTGGTATTGTTGTCAAAAATGTGTGTTTAGATTTCCTCATATTGGTTTTAATT
Organism: Aselliscus stoliczkanus; assembly: GCA_033961575.1. Classification (NCBI taxonomy): domain Eukaryota; kingdom Metazoa; phylum Chordata; class Mammalia; order Chiroptera; family Hipposideridae; genus Aselliscus; species Aselliscus stoliczkanus. The sequence continues at coordinate 105,073,811 of CM066732.1, forward strand.
GACTCATCTCCCTTTCCCGCCTCACCCCTCCACCCCTAATAATAATGTCAGGATTTCCATGTGAGCCCACGAAAAGAAGATTCTTTTGCTCTAAGTAGATAGGGATTTTTTTTTTCTTTAAATGGCAGTGTGATAAAAAAATATATATATACACCCTATGAGTCCCTCACGGATTATTGCTATTGATTTCTTTCCTTGAAACGTGGAAATGTTACCAGATAGGGTGTTAGGAATAGGTGTGTGGGTGCAAATGCAGTTTATTGCTTGTTGACTAAAAATCAGTGAAAACCTTCACCATTTGTGTGCTTGTGTTGCATGTAAAGGTGAATTTTAATCCCAAACCAGTCCTTTGAGAAAAGCTTTGTGTGATGCAATAAGCGATATTTTTAGGGGAAATTTCTATTTGAAGGAAATAAGCTTTATGGCAGACACACCACACATAAAGATTTCAAGCATTTGTTCTCTCTGGCTTATTGAAACACTATGTTTTATGCGATCAATGAAATTTACTTATTGCAATTAGATTTCTATTGTGTCTGTTTTCATCTCCACACTCTCCCCAGGCTGCTCCTTTGAGCCTCTGCTGGGTCCCCTGCTCAGGGAAGTGTGAATCGAATTGCTTCAGGTTTCTAGAAGCTAGGTGTCTGTGTGCAGCACACAGCCACTGAGCCCGACCCTAGGGGACGTACCCATTAGGAAAAGAAGGCTGACCTTCTGTCACTTTCCTTATCCTCCCTTTTAATGATTCCTTTTCTATCCTTTGGAGAAGATCTTTCCAGCCCTTTGACCCCTGTTAGAAGAGGAAGGCTTAAACAGCTAAAAGTACCCTCAATCTCAAGGCCTGCCCAGGAAAGCTCAAGAGGCCTTTTAGGAAATGCCAAAAGACAGGAGCGTCCGTTCTCTGTGCATTTAGCAGGCAGATCCCACCCCGGCACTATTTCCATCCTCATTTATTTTATAAAAGTAACCAGTTTGTGTGGGAGGAGGCCCCCTGCCTCCCATCCTCACTTGTCAGTGCCACCAGAATCGACACATTTGGAGAGTGGCTGACTTTTAATGATAGCCCTTGGACTGTGGGAGAGCCTTGTGCAGTTTGAAAAAGAGCAGGAAAAATGCGTGTCTGAGGTGGTCACTAGTTTGCTACTTTGTGGGCTTTAGTTTTCACGGAAAAACAAACACTGCTGTGTAGATTGCTGCCCCATCCTATAAGGGTGAGATACGAAGTGCAGGATTTCTGAAAGGGGGACAATTGTGGGTCTCCAGTGCTTGCTTGTGTTTTCTGATGTGACTTTGTTTCATACAATTAAAATGGCAGCTAACATGATGAGAGTGGTCTCCAGTGGTAGGCATTGTTCCATGTAATACGGTATGGTATGTATATTCAAAAATTAAATTTAAACTACATCTCTGGAGTTAGGAACTGGGAAGCCGAGGCAAAGGGAAGCTAAATACAGTTTCACCATGATAAGAAAAATTGTATTGGAAGCCAGCTCTGCCATTTGTTAGCTCTTTGACTTGGGTGAATCACTTCATCTTTCTGAGCTGAAGTGTTCTCACCTGGGATTGTTAAGCCCACCCTCAGTGTTATCATGAGAATTAAATGGGATACAATGGAGTTTCAGGACCAAGGACCTCCACCTCCTTTCCACTTTCTCATATTACCCTGGACTCTTCTCCAGGTGCCCATCTTTCAGAAATGCTGGTGGAGAACAGCAAGAACATGGTGAATTTTAGGCACCATGCCCAGGGAAAGGGGTGAGTTTCAAAGGGGTGGCTTACTTTCCTCCTTCTGGGTGAAGCTATAGATAATCTTTTGTCCATCACGGAAAGGCATCCAAACCTAGTTGCTTCAGTCAATTACAGATGAGTTGGGAGTGGCTAAAAGAATTAGGTATTTGATCTCATGTTCTAAGGTACTTGCTGCCATCTCTCCTCTAGGAAAGGGAGGAATAAAAGTAGAATTTAAAGGTTCATGTTCTTACTCAGGTCAACCCCTTTTCCTGTTCTCTTTATGTTCAATATGCATGTACATGCCTGCGGGCATGTCTTCCCACACAGGATACACTCATGTGTTTTCAACAATCAGAATATTTTTAGAAGTAATTGTATCTAAAGAGCTTTCAAAATATTTTCCCCCTGATTATACAAATAATGCATGTTTATTGTATAGACTTCGAAAATATAGAAAAATATAAAGAAGATATTTATTTCCTCACCCAGGACACAGAGATAACCATTATATGCACCATATTTGGCTGTTCCAAGTTTTTTCTGTGTGTATACACACACACACACACACACACACACACACACACACACACACACAACACCACATACTCATACACACACATTTAGCCTATAGACCACTTTTTCATTTAATATTATATTTTGAGCATTTCTCTTTATCATTAATGTATTAGTTACTTATTGATTCATAATAAACTTTCCCAAAAACTAATGGCATGAAACAACAGGATAATTGTATTCTTCATGGCTCTAGGCGTTCACTGGGCTCAGCTAAGTAGTTCTTGCTCAGGATCTTTCATGCAGTTGTTGTCAGGTGGTAGCTTGAGCTATTTATCTATCTGAGTTTTGCCTATTCACATGCCTGGCTCATGGGCTGGTAAGCCTCAAACAGTTGGAAGCTGGAGCAGTTGGGTTTCTTGGACATTTACTTTAATCTCTAATATGGCCTTTCTGGCATGGTGGCTTCAGCATAGCCATGCTCCTTACATGGCAGCTCAGGAATCCATAAGCACGTGCCCAGAGAGCTAGGCTAGGCTGATGCCAACTCACTTTGTGTGACCTCGTCTCGGAAGTCACATAGCCTTCCTTCTGCCACATGCTGTTTACCAGGACAGTCACAAAAGCCCACCTCAAGCCCACAAAAGCTCTCCTCTTGACACATAGACCTATTGAATGGTTTGTATTTCTTATCACCGATGTCACACATTCAAAACAACACACATTTATGACCTTATAGTTTTGGAGGTCAGAAGTCCGACATGGGTTTCACTGGGCCAAAATCAAGTTGTTGGCAGGGCTCCACTCCTAAGAGTCTCTAGGGGACAATCCATGTCCTCGATTTTTCCCCGCTTCAAGAGCCTGCCTTCATTCCTTGGCTGATGACCCCTTCCTTCTTCATCTTTAAGGACGGCAGCCTAGCATCTTCAAGTCTCTCTCTGACTGTGACCCTCTGCTCCTGTTGTGACATTTTTTTCTTCTGACCCTGATCCTTCTGCCTCGCTCTTATAAGGACCCTTGTGATTACATTGGTTTACTTGTATAATCTAGGATAATCTCATCCCCAGATCCTTAGCTTAATCACATTGTGAAGTTCCTTTTACTATGTAGGTAACATATTCAAATGTACCAGGGATTAGGGCATAGACATCTTTGGGGGGCCATTATTCAGCTTACCACAGTGGGAAATGACAAGGCCCTGGAAAAACACTTGTGACCAGAAATATTGTTGCAGTCATTTTTGGGAAGTACAATCTGCCACAAATAAATTCAGTGGTTGCACAGTATTTTCTGTATGATTGTCACCATTTACTTAGCCTTTCTTTATGTTAAGCATTTGGGATGTTTCCAATATAAAAAACTCTATAGAGAACAAACATCACTATAAATAAATGTGATTATTTCTTTAGGATAAATTACTAAGGATGAAATTATTATATAAAAAATAAGAATATATTGGGCTGGCCGAGTGGCACAGTGGTTAAGCCCTGGCTTGGGAAGCCAGCGGCCCCGGTTCGGTCCCACATGTGAGGGCCAGTGACACTGCCCTCAAAAAAAAAAAAAAAGAATATATATAAATTGCCAAACTGCCTTCCAGAAAGGTAACACCAGTTTCCCAGCAACAGTATATAGATGTGCTTATTTTTCTACATCCTCATCAATATTGGGTATAATGATTAACAAAAACTTTGCAAATTTAGTAGGCAGAAAAACATCATCTGTGTTTTATATATAGTTTCTTGATCATTGGTGAGGTTAGATTTTTTTTCATATGTTTATTCATGATTTTTTAATTATTGTTTTTTGGTCATCGGCTGTTCATAATTTCACTTATTCCACAGGATGTTCATATTTTATTGATTTGCAGGCACTCTTTATATATAAGAACTGTTAAACCTCTTTTTAATCATTGATGCAAATAATAGTTACAATTTGATGTTTTATAAAGTAAAATATTTTTCTTTTGTTCATTCTTCCTTCCTTTTCTTCCTTCCTTTCTTCCTTGCTTCCTTCCTTCCTTCCTTCCTTCCTTCCTTCCTTCCTTCCTTCCTTTTTTCTTTTTATGATTAAATATTCCTTCCCTTATGTAGATTATATAAGTTTCCATATTCACTCATATTTTCTTCTTGTTGCTTTATTGTTTAATTTTATACTTCTGGCTGTTTAAATGGTATATTTACATATCTATGAAAATCATATTTTATCATAACTAACAGTATAAAGGATGGAGGAATGAGAGGAGTATAAACAGTTGGTTTGATTTTATTAGAAATAAATTGCCAGCCTATTTACTGTCCATCTGATTCAGTCAATTCCCAATTATCTATGGTAAATGGGAGCTAGGAAGAACAAGGATAAAATATACATTCACTGATAATCCCCCAACCACATTTCCGGACATGTCTATGCTCAGAAACCTTCTAATGGCATTACATTTTGAGGGCAGAGCACTTTAGGTGTCACTCCATGATCACATCACAGAGAGAAGTGATCCTACTGTTTATTTGGGTGACCTTCTTTCCAGAGGAACTATGGCTGATGGTGTTCAGGTGTATGTCTTGGCTTACAGTCTCTAATCTCTATGTCTTGGTTTACAGTCTCTAATCTCTAACCATTAGAGTTTTATTCCCATGGGACATGTCGTTGTCTCTAGGGGATGTCCTTTAAGAATAACCCTAGACAACACTGCATTGCACTGTGGGGAATCCTGGGACCAGTAGACTTAGTGTATCAGATGGAACAAAAGGATTACTTCTCCCTGACTGGGTGAGACCAAACATGTTCAGATCATTGGGGAGAATGTGGGGAAATGAGGGAATGGAGAATGTTTATAGGATGGCCCAGGGGAGGGTAGAGGGCAGATGCCTGTACAGGTGGGAGGATTTGGGGGGCTGAGTCAGACCAATCTACAGTGGCAGAGTGAGAAAAGGAAAAGATGTTACATACTGAGTATTGATAGCTCCCATCCCCACCTTTTATCCTCCTCATTGCCCTCATTTTGCCAGTTTATTATGAAGAATAAGAATAATGGGTGAATACATATTTTTGAAGGCCCACTCTGTAGGACAATGTTTCTTTATGTTTTTCCTTCTGTTACCTGGAAGGTAGCAGTTGAGTGACAAGAATGTGAAAGGTGGAAAAATATAGTCATGCATTTAAATCCTAATTCTGCATTTGGGCAAGTGATCTCAGTTTTCTTATCTGTAAAATCTGAATAACATCCCTGTGGTTAATTAGATGATAATTAAGCAAATATTCACGTTCCTCTTTTTCCCACATCTCCCATGGGAGGAGTATACTTTCCCACCCCACTGATGTTGGGCTTGGCCATATAACTGGTTTTGGCTTCATGGTGGGTGGGGTGTACGCCCCTGCCTTTGATTTGGGGACTGGTTATATGATTTGCTTTGACCAAGGCTTCAAGAAAAGGCTTCAGATGCCCTTTGGAGTTGTGCTTGCCTTCGTGTGCTTCTGACTTCTGTTATAACAGTAACAGGTCTGCGTAGCTACTGGTTCAAGGAGGATGAGGGGCAGGTGGAGCAGGTGAACCCAACCTGTAGTAGAGTCTAGCTTAGATCAGCCCAACTGCAGCTGACCCACTGATTCCTGAGTGAGAAATAAACATTTATTGTTGACTGCCACTGGGCTTTAGAATGGTCTGTTACACAGCATTGTTGGATATAATGGACTGATGCAATGCGATTTTCTTTTAGGTTACTCAGCGTCAGAAATCCTGTAACATGGCTACTTAATCCTAACTAAAGCATTCCTGTCTGCTTCCAAGTTAACCCAAGGAAAGATTCCAATTTCCTTTCTAGAACTACAGATCAACTTGGAAAGTTGGATTCTTGCCCTCTAATGTGCTTACAACTGAGGAAGGGAAAATAGTTACATGTGTTACCTGCCTGGACACCAAGAATATAGAGCTCCAGGAGATTTGGTGTTGCAAATTCAGAAAGCCTTATCAACATTTTTACTTTGCTTTAAAGCTTCCCTCTTCTCCAGATCAAACCCTTATTGGAAAACAATGACTTTCCTTTTTTGTCTTTAGGCAAGGAGGTTGTATCTAGTAAGTAGATGGCTGCCGGCTCTTTCTGATAGAAACCATTCAAAAATTCTTTCAGGAAGCGCCCGTATCTCCTGCTTGGAACACATAATTGCAGAATATGGTGAAGATAACTTAAAAACACAGTTTTAGAACAGACATCTAAAATTATCATCATTTTCCGGCAGTAATGCAGTGATGCTTTTGCAAGTTAGCCTTCCTATCCAGGCTATTTTTTTACTCAAATCACTGTCACCTCCACTTCCTAACCACCGAGCTGGAGGCACCAGTTGTGCAGTTACTACCTTTGCAATACTCATAGACACCCCCATTAAACACTTCTTATGCACGTGCATAAGGTTTCTGCACATATAATCCTGTAGATATGTGTTTTTCATATCTATATTAGTTGATTTGGGTGGCCCTAACACAAGAGTGAGTGGCTTAAACAGCAGAAATTTGTTTTCTCACAGTTCTGGAAGCTTGAAGTTCAAGATCAAGGAGCCTCTCTTTTTGGCTTGCAGTTGACTGCTTTCTCAGTATCCTCACATGGCCTTTCCTCTGTGAGAGACGAAGAGGGAGAGGGAGGGAGAGGGAAGAAGAGAGAGGGAGAGGAAGAGAGAGTGAGCGCAAGAGCTCTCTCTCTCTTTCTGATGTCTCTTCCTTTTTTTATAAGGACATCAGTCCTATTAGATTAAGGCCCTACCTTTGTGATGTCATTTAACTGTAATTATCTCCCTAAAGGCCCTATCTCCAAATACAGTCACTTTGGGAGTTAAGGTTTTATCGTATGATTTTGGTGGGTGGGTGGTGCACAATTCAGCCCATAGCAATATCCAAGTACAGAAAAATAGTAAAAGGAAATGGAAAGAGAGGATCTAGAAAAAAGGGGATGTGGAATTTTTTGTGGCTTAATGTGCAGAGGGGTATGTCTGGCTCAGTGTGAAGAGGTATACAAGGGGAGAGGAAAGGAAAGAGGGATGGACAGTGTACCAACTGCCGGACTGGCTCTGATTTAAAATATGACTTGGAAGAAAATCATTAGGCATGTCAGTCAGGCTACCTCTGACCTGGCAAAGATTACACACATACAGGTCTCCAAATTGTTAATGAGTTAGATCAGGTAAGTGCTGAACTAAAGTTCAGCTAGTCTTCATTATATTAGCATGCCATTTGCTAATAAAGCAAGGGAAACCAAACAGGAAGGAGCCTAAAGGATGGAGGCAAGAACGGAAAATTCCCTCAGTTTCCTAATGTTTTGCCGTGTGCTTGCTATTAACTCATGCTTCAAATCTCCGTTTAAGTGTCTCACCCTTAAAGAAGCTTTCCTTAACGCCTTGCGATTGGTCAAATCCCCCTGTGATACAGCATCCTCACACCTGGCCTTCACTTGTGGTAGTGAGATGATGTATCATGACATGCTGTTTCACAGCCATCTCATCTGCACAAATGTGAGCTCCATGAGGCAGACCCATGTGTATCTCATTCACTGTTGTGTCATCAGTGCATGGCGTAATGTTGACCTGAAGAGGTCATGAGGAACATGCATGCTCAGTCATACATGTTCAATGACTGAACAAATGAATGAATGACGAGGAAGCTCCCAGGATCTGTTGACTGAATGAAGAGGAATGAAGGGAAGCCTGCCCCCTTCTCTAACATGTTCTTTGTAATTTGTTGGACAGAATAGCTTGTTGAGCCTTATTCTGTAGAAGTTGTACCTCTACGCTCCCTCGTAGCAGCATTCTAGTTCCAAAAGTCAACCATTGCTGTGAGGTCCTGACATGTGCTTGGCCTGCCCCTCATGGGGATAGCTGATCTCTGCCATGGTAGAGTGGAAAGAGCAGGGACAGTTGAACCAGAAGACCTCTGTTTGGATCTTATGTTTGCCACTTGTCTCTATGAACTTGGACAAGTCAAATAGTCTGTTTCCTTACCTGAACATGGGGTTGCTAGGAAGATAAATACAGTAGTTTAATGGGTAGTGCTTTGTGAGTTGTAAAGTCTTTAGAAATGTTCATTATTTTAAGTGGAAGAGGTAATGAGTGCCTCCCCTGATTGACTAGAGCAGGCTTGGGAAGCTCTCATACCAACACCATTATATACTCTTTTACATGGTTTTATTGTGTCAGCTAAAGGGCTGCTAATCTACAAATCTGATGAAACTACCTAATTTGGCTCCATTTTCAATGACAATACTGAAACCTCCTGAATAATGTGGAAAGGACATCAATGAGGAATCACACAGAGGCACTGAAGCTATTAACTCAATTAAGGTGGGCTGGCTGTGAGAATGTGGTACCAATAGCAGTCTAAATAGATGTATTAATGGCAAGATAAAGGGTCTCTACATCAGAATTCTACTCAGATTTCTTGGTTCTCTGAATATATGATGATTTTATTTATTTGGGGGTGGTTGGAAGATTTGATTCTCCCTTCTATAGTGGAATACCTGCTTTGGGAGTTTTGTGCAATGGAACATTTGCTAAGTCTGAATGAATCATTAACTGTGTAATCTCCCTGAGCCTCATTTCTCCCTTCTGTTAAAGCAGAGAATGATTCTTATCTTTTGGGGGTTGTGTGAAGACGAGATGACACATGTAAGCATACCCTAACCCAGAGCTCAGTGAATGATAATTTTCCTCCTCTCCTCCTTTCCTTGTTTCTTCAGGAAGTGCTAAGTGAGTTGTAAAATATTTCTTGAGATCTCCCAAGTGTATTGTGAATTTAGTGTATTTAGGACTGAAGTGTGAATCTCTTCTAGCTCATCTCTGTTGTCAATGAATAATAATAATAATAATAATAATAATAATAATGATGATGATAATGGCTTTCTAAAGAATGCTGGTTTTAGTTCTGGACTTAGACAATGAGATATTTCCACTTTCTCAGGGAAGAGGGGAGTCAGAAGGCTAATATGTGGACATAAGTGCCCCATGAATGATTCTTATCATTTAGACCAATTAGCGTTCTATGATTACTGTGAAACAGGCAGAACAGAGCACTCAAAAATCAGTAGACAGATTAGAGAAGCACAGGCATGAACAGGACAGAGAGGGGTTAGTGAGAGTTCATGGATGAATACCAAGTAGATGTAGTTAATGCACTTACATGCCCAAATTCAACAGTACATGCTGCAAACATTCTTCTTTCTAAAAGTAAAACATTTAGTCAAAGTGGGGAATATGGCCCTTGGACCTTTAATGAGCTTTGATTCCTGTAGATTTAACTATTATCCTTGAGCAGATCTAAGGAAGTAGACATCTAAAGTTGCTATTGAGTTTCATCTGTTGACGGGGTTGAATTAGAATTCCGAGGGATCCAATGGAAATTACGTGCACACATTATGGCCATTTGTTATCATTATAAAACATGATAATGTCATTGCTGACTTACCAAGATGATGACCTGAAAGGCCATGACATTATGACATTACATTTTATCAATAATGAAAAATTGCTGCCTTTGCATGGTGGTTGGTGAGCTCAGCGACCATGGAAGGGGGCTGCAGGCCCTTTATGTTTATGCCAGGCTGAGAACAAACAAATCAGCAGTTAGAGATTCATTAGGTAGCCAGGGGGAAAAAAAATGGCATCTTTTTTTACTTTATCTGCCAGGGAAGCAGGGAAAGGACCTCACTGACCCAAGAGATTTAATATTCATTAGTGAGAGGTTTGCTTCCAAGCCGCTTAAATGGGGCTGTAGGTGCCTTAATAACAAGTTTAAGGACTGAGAGAAAATGCATTACCTAAAGAAGCTATGATGTACTGGCATTCACAGAAAATGTGCCTTTTTGGGGAAGGAATGCTGGAACCTAGCACATAAGCTTTCATTCCAGGAATTGGGAACAACTGATGTTAAGACATCAATTAGCTTACTAGCTTGTTCTTCTTAAATGGGGACTAGGAAATAGGTTTTATGGTTGATAAAACAGTTTATGCCAATTTATTCAAACTTTAGAGGACATAATGGGGGAGAAAGAGTGAATCCAGATCATTCAAAACTTCACATGGAATAGCTATTTTTTTTCTGACCATGAGGGGTGATAAATCTGGTACCTGCACATGAGCTGGGAAAAACTTGAGCCCATATGGCATGGCTGAACGGTCTGCAAAAGCTTTCACTCCTAAAGCCTTCCTACTAAATCATGCAGAGTTTGAGGCTTTTGTGAGTCTTAGAAAAGATAACTTTCACAAAATATGAGGAAGGGGCAATGTGGTAACTCATCTGGCATGTTTTTTCCTCTCGCATTTATTCTTTCAGAGAGCTATAAAGAGTGGGCTACACATATAAAACACCAAGTCCAGGCCCTAATGCGAAAACTTGAATGGAGTGTAAAACCTTTAGATTTGAGGTATAAAATAGATTTTCCTCCCATTTCTCTTTTATGCAGGTGTTTCATGGCAGACACATAAAATACCTATTTATTTGTAGCGATTTTTTTTTCCCTTTTCACTCTATGCTTCTGTTTAGGTTGGGAGAGATCATATTAATATCAGTATCTTTGGAGGGAAGTAAACTGACCACCTTGGGTCTGGGATTACCCAAAGGGCTCATTTTCATCTATGTCCTCTGTTTTGCGCAGATTCTGAGGTGTGTGTGTGTGTGTGTGTGTGTGTGTGTGTGTATGCATGCTCACGTGTGCCTGTGTGTACTGACCCCTCCACCCAGTCTTGAGTGCCCTAGTGGAGGCCATGTGTCTAAGCAGTAGAGTTCTTTCCTTGTCCTGATGCTGATCTGACTGTCCATATCACTGGAGGTCTTCAGCTCAGTCTCCCTGGTGAAGCTTGCCCAGTCTGACTCTGCAGTGTCATACCCGGTCACCCTTTCCTGGTGGGAAGCTCTTCTCAAGGCCACTTGGCTAGACTAACTCCCATTCATCCTACAGATCTCAGCTCCACCCTCACCTGCTTATCTCCTGAGCATGATGCACCGATGTCTCTCTCTCTCACTGTGTTTACCTCAATGCCTAGCACAGTGTTTGGCATATTAAAAAAGTTCAGTACATATTTGATGCTGGGTGCGACTCTGGGAATCTCTGCTAGATCTAAATCTCTGTTAGCTCCCTCATTCATCCCCACACACCTAGGGAAGCACAACACGTTCTTCCTCTGCAAGAAGCATTGGTTCTCCAAGTGTCCCTGGGCCAGCAGCATCAGCATTACTTGGGAACTTGTTAGACATGCAGAATCAGAAACACTGATTTTGGGCCCAGCAATCTGTGTTTTAGCAATCCCTCCAGGTCCTTCTGATGCAGGCTCAAGTTTGAAAGGGGTAGTTCAGATGTTTTCTTGTCAGCACAGCATTAATGGAGCAATTCCCAAGTATCACCTATGTATGAAAAAGAAATAATTATGTTTCATTTTCTAACTGTTTAGTTAAGATTTTTATGTCCTTTCCTTGAAAAACCTGGAAGTGGGGTACAGCAGTGTCAAGTCTGGCCTGCCTGTCTTGTTTTACTTTGGCTAGATAAGGCCTTGTATATACGAGGTCAGACAATTAAGTTTGTGAACCTGTTGCAACACTGTTGCTAACCTTTTCTGATATCAGAGGGATTATTCATTATGAATTTGAACCAACTGGACAGTTAACCAAATTTACTATTTGGAGGTGCTGAAAAGGCCTCATGAAAAAGATAGATGAAAACGACTTGAAATTTTCATCAACAATTCATGGCTCTTGCATCACGACAATGCCCCAGCTCACACAGTACTGTCTGTGAGGGAGTTTTTAGCCAGTAAACAAATAACTGTATTGGAACACCCTCCCTCTTCACCTGATCTGGCCCCCAATGACTTGTCTTTTTACCTGAAATTAAAGGAAATATTGAAAGGAAGACATTCTGATGCCATTCAGGACATCAAGGGTAATATGATGACTGCTCTGATGGCCATTCCAGAAAAAGTTCCAAAATTTCTTTGAAGGGTGGACTAGGTGCTGGCATTGGTGCATAGCTTCCCAAGGGAAGTACTCCGAAGGTGACCCTAGTGATATTCAGCAATGAGGTATGTAGCACTTTTTCTAGGATCAGTTTGTGAACTTAATTGTCAGACCTCATAGATGGAGAAATGGTTATTTGGTATAGCATAATTTGAAAGGATACAAAAACATCTCTCTTGCTTTTTGTTTTTTTTCCAGAAAGGTGATGCCTAACGTTCAATCTTTAACTATTAATTCCTCTGGTTTAACATATTATTAAATGACAAATATCCCTGAAATGGATAATACATTACTTGCTAATGAAGTATATTCTATTAAAAGTAGGTTATTGGGAGAACCCTGGTGTTCCAGCATTTACCATTCTAAGCTTCAATGATTTACAAATGTTTTTGAAGATTTAAGACACTGAGTAACTGTACATTTTCCAGTGGGAGCTAGTTATATCCCTTTCTGGTAGGTGAGCCTCACAGATTACTCAGAATCTTTATCTTAAGGTAGCTTAAAAAACTTTGCCATTTTTGTTGTTTTCTATATATAAAAAAAGGAGACGGGATAAGATGGCATAAGTCTAGTGGGATTGTTATCATGATTAAGCAAGTTAATTCATGCCATTTAGAATAAGGCCAGGTAAATACTTAACACATGTGAGATATTATGAGCATTGTTTCCTTGTTCCTTTAGCATTAACTCTTCTTAGAGTTCACTACTGTTTATTTGAAGAAATTACTTCTATAGGTTTTGCAGATTGGCTACTGGATTTATACATTTGAAGGATTCAGATTTTGAGGTAGACCAAGGTCTTTTTTTTTTTTTTTGAGGGCAGTGTCACTGGCCCTCATATGTGGGACCAAACCAGGGCTGCTGGCTTCCCAGGCCAGTGCTTAACCACCGCGCCACTCAGCCAGCCCTGACCAAGGTCTTTTCAATGTACATTCTGATCCGTTGGGCAGACAGGGCAGTCTGGGTACCTGGGGAGTAGGGGTGGGGGAGGGATGTTACCTGAAAGGTGAGGTAGACACATGGGAAGTGAAATGGAAGAGGTGTTTGTACTGAGGATAAATTTTGCCTGAGTGAGACAGTATTCCCACCTTTTCAGGAAGAGCTTAAGTGGTCATTTTCTGTTATTGGAAATATAATTTTGTCAGAAGGAAGCTTCAGACGAGATGTATGTAGAAAACCAAGCACAGAGTCTAGGATTTTAGGCTAAGATACTTAGAGTGGGGACTCAAACAGCAGCCAGTTTTTGTATAGTTAAATACCAAGACTGCACAGATGTCCTTTTACATGACCAGAATTCCTTGAGTGAGCTTAGGGTAGCTTGCTTCCTGGTGGGAGTAGAATCCCAGGACCTCGGCCAAGATGTATTACTTAATGTTCTCTGTTTCTCAAAGGTTCAGTAAGCAAAAGGGGGTTATTCTGAGCAAGCTGCTGGGATGATGACAGGAACAAACACCTCGATGTATAAATGTGAGACCTTTAACCTCTCAGCTGTCAAATTTCAATATTTCTGGTCACAATGTTAAATGAACTCTAGTATCCATTTCAGAGAGCTCTGATGGAAAAATCAAAGTTTGCTTTTTTGATTTACACACTGTTAGTAAGTTGTTAAAAGAAGAATAAAGCAAGGTGACTGCTAGCCATATTTTGTATTCACGGCTTTACAGCTTCAGCTAATAAACCAGGACCACCATTTTCTCTATAACTTATAATGCATGCTTCAAATGACTTAGTGTTATTGCCAGCTCCCTATTCCCTACCTTTTAAGAATGATAAACACGGCATGTTGAAGGTAAAGTCAAAACCAGGACCATGAAGGTGCAGGGAAATATGGGCTAAAACATGACTTTATGACCTTTTCATTTAAAATCAAATGTGTGGGCATACGTGAGGGACACAGCACGTGTCTGTGCAGTTTCTCTCTCATCCCTTCGTACCGTCGTGTGTATAATAACCTAGGGCATGACACTGGGAGGGTGAACAGGGATTCATACAGTGTTATGTGCATGCGCAATTGCCTTTTGGTAGTGGTGCTGTTTTTTTTTTTTTTTGTGCTGTGCAAGCCTGTAGACACGTCTTCCATCATAATGACCTTTCTGACAGCAGATGGGTAGGGAAAAATGGTCTGAGGAAACCATTTTCCTTTCCTGCAGTAAGTAATAATTACTTGAAGTACGTGACAACGATGGAGTGGGCAGATTTACCCAAGGACCCATAGTGGAAACTTCCTTTGATCGCCTCATTTTATTCCTTGTCAATATACTTAGGCAGAATGAAATGCTTAAATGTTATGATTTCAGAAATTTGTGAAGCTTGGGAGCTATTCATTTCCACAGATATTTTCAGGTATCTTTCTGGGACTAAACTGGGTTGACTTGGGCCCAGGCAGTTTCCATGTATGTCCATTTTACACGTATCTCTGCCCTACTGGGCACTGCACCATAGTGCCATGGAAAGGGCTCCAGTAGGCCACTGCAGAGAGAGTGGACAGTGACAGAGGAAGCTGTGCTCCCTGTCAGGGCACGCATCACAGGATTTGAGGACTCAGTAACGACCATGTACCTCTCAGGCCCAGGGAATTGCGTATTTTCCATCCACACATATCAGAACACTTGCCTATTGACAGAAAAGTTCAGTTTCTTTATGTAAGTCCATTTCAAATATTGGTAAACTAAACTTTTAAAAATCAATGTGGGAAATGTGTCCAAATTTGTGGCAGTAGAAATTATCCATCACACATCATGCCACTTGTAGAGAAGTCACAGTGGTGGGGACAGTGAGACAGAATACTGTTTTTTTAGTACAGTTGTTTACTTCTAGATGTCAACAGTAATTTCTTACAAGGTTAGTATGTGATCAAAGCGCATCTTCTCTTTTCTGATCTTTTAAATACTTTTCAGTCAATGCTGCCATTTGCTTCACGTGTAACTTCCACGCACGAGTGCCTTGCCATTCACATTAGTACATATCTTCTCTCCTTATGTTAATATTTCATGTGGATACAGTGTCTTTGATAAGACTGTTCACTTCTTGATGACCCAGCCTGTGGTGACTGGAGCAGTGCCCCAGACTCCTCTGTTTATCCCAAGGGATTTCTGTTTCCGTTTGCTGCAAATTCCTGTGCTGTGTGACTCTACCCCTGTCCCGTGTTTCATATCCTGAAGCTTCTGTTTTGTGTCGCGTCCACGTTGCTGTAAGCAGGGAATGGAAGCCCTGTGCCCAAAGCCCTGCCTGCGTAGACTTGGATGTAAGGCTTCAGGGCATTTGAGGAGTGGTACATCATACACAGGTGAGTAAAGAGGTTAAATGACTGTGGTCCACATAAGGACCTGAAGTTTTCAGGTCTTCTTCATCCTGAGAACCTCTCCTTCGCCATATTTTCTTTCATTCCCTGATGGCTGTTAGATAACTTTTCTCTTTAGGCCACACATCTCCTCACCTCTTTCCCAGGGCCCCCAGCCCTCCTGTCTCTTAGGATGCTCTAGGAAATTACACAAGAAAAACTTGGTTACTTCATTAGGTAGAGCAAATTAGCCCTGTCTTTGTCTTAACATTAAGCCTCAGTCAATAAATGTGGATATAAGTGATTTCAGTACTTGTGGAGTGATATTTTGAGTAGGAGAGCATTGTGGGCTGTCCCATTTCATTTAGCTGAAAGCGGGCACTGCCACTGTCCCTTCAATAAGCTGTTCTCATTGCATTTCTTACCTTACTATTCTATTTAGTCAAATATTTAGGAGTTACAGCAAGGCGACACTGGAATATCCTATGGCCTTTTCCTCTGTATGCATGAAGTTCAGCTGAGAAGGGAAAGAGAAGGCATTCTTTCTCAGCTGAAGGCATAAGGGGTGGAGCACTCAAACAGAACACTTCTGTTATATGCATACATGCACATGCATCCAACCTCCACTTAACTGGCTTCCCTAATCCCTCTGGAAAAAGTACTGACTGAGCCCAAGACACATTGAACTCCTACAGCCAGTAGTTTGGCACTCAAGACACTCCTACCAGGTGAGATAATGCTAACCAGCTGTGTTTGCCCCAAACCTGTTTATGCCACTTCTACTTAGTATTATAATTACATAATTTAAATATTTCATAAATCTTACATAATCCATGAAGTGTGAATATAAAAATGAATGAGAGTTGTTTATACTAAAACTAATCTGAGCACTTTGGAAAAGCTTGATAAAAATCAAATCTCTAAAACTTTTGCTGTTGTATAAGTTGTGGATGAGGTGACTGTAAATAATTGTAATAAATTAGAAAAATCTACAAATCTGATGCTTTGTAAGTGCTTTTAGGTTATCATTCTAGTTTAAAGAAATGGCAACTGGAAGCTGTAGTCGAGGCATTATGAGTATAGTGTATATAAGCAAAACTTTATAGAACCCCGAGCAGAGGACTCACACTCAAGCCTTGGTCCTACTTCAAAAGATTAACAAGTGGATATATACGTATGTTTTAAGGTTAAATAACAAAGTTTAAGGTATGAATTCATCACTATTTTTACTTCCTTCCTAACCAATTCTTTCAATTAGCTCATCAACTGTAGGGTTCTTGTAATGGTGAGAAGACTTCTACTCTATGTGCACATACATGGAACACTAAATACCAAATACCGATGGAACCTCCTCCGTGTATTTTGGTGTTAATTGTCCCACCATCTCCCCAGGGTTCTGGTGGAGTTTTTAGACAGGACTATCCAGGGAATTGCTATTTAGTCTAGTTTTTGTTTTTGTTTTGTTTATGTATCTTAATGTCTCAGGCTGATCCTGGCCTTGTCCTGATCCAGATGACGTTGGCCACACCGTGGTCTTGCTTGTTGGACTGGTCACTTCCTGTATACGAACTAGCATACCAATGATGGAGAATACTCAGTATCTACGTTGGTAATTACTCCAAGTTTAGTCTCTAAGGGACAGACTTGGATTTTGCTACAAAGGCTTATAACTCCATTCTTAGTCTACGAGCTATTTATGTGCTTAATTGCTACCTGTAATTATAATATGTAATGTGTGTAATATGTAATATGCTAAATGTAAATGTGACAGGTGTGACTTTCCCTCAGTGTTAAACAGTGGTTGTTGGTGACTCTCTTCAAGGACTAGGGATGATGGGTTTTATAGATTTTCTTGACTTTAAGAGGGAAAAGAAGTGTTGCATGGTGTAGTTTCTCAGTTAGTTATTTAGGAGTTTTTTGCTGGTGGATTCCTGTTTAACCTCTGCAAGCCCATATTAAGTGGGTTATACAAGCTTTTTAGCAAAGTTCCATTAAGATTTATTTATTCATTTATTTTACAGTACTTATCACTCTCTGACATCATACTATTCTCCACCTATCAATCTAGTTAAGCATTATTTATAAAAGTATCATAACTTAGAATAGTGCCTGGCTCATAATTGACATTCAATACACATTTGTTAAAAGAAAAAGGATATGTAAAGTGATTTCAAATACTTGAGACTAGATTGTACCCAGTTATTAGTTAACCTTTAAGAATTTCCATGTATTCTCTTCTGTCATAGTTTTCAAATAACATTGGTCAGGGTGACATCTGCCTGCTCTTATGGAATTTCTTTATTTGCATAATTCTTTTTTTTAAAGATTTTATTAGGGAATTGGGGGAGGGGAACAGCGTTGGGGAATCAGGGAAAGGGAACAGACAAGTTGTGTCCTTTTGTTCTTCAGTCTAGTTGTGGAGGACTTTGCTTCACTGGCCCATGTTGGTATCATCATTGCGCTCTTCCTAGATGAGGCAGATCGGTCGCCGGCCTCTGGACGGCTGCTCATTGCAGCTATTGGCAGCTCACGCTGGCTGCAGGCCACTCACTGTAGCCTATGGCAGCCCACTGCAGCAGGGGCTGCAGCCTACACTGTCGCCGGGGCTCATGCAGCCCAGCTCTAGGTGGAGCTGCTGTTAGCTGTAGTGTCACTGGCCCTCACATGTGGGATCCGAACAGGGGCCACTGGCATCCCAAGCTAGCCCTTAACCAAGGCACCACTCGGCTGGCCCTGCATAATTCTTTATGTAACAAAAAAGGAGACCATTTTATTAACCAGCATTCTTAGGGAAGGTACCATATTTGCTTGAAGGAAATGTTTATGGAAGCTTGAGGTAATATAGAGACCTCTGAGAGGGTCAGGTCTGTTCTGCATCAGAAGAGAGGAATATCCTGTCTGGTGCTCTGGGGAAAGAGTGGAGGAAGAGAAAGAGAGGAGAGCAGTATGGAAGTCAGGAGAGGCTGGCTGGCAGGTGGTAAATTCTCTGATGTCATCTCTCCCTCTGAGTACTCCAAAAGCTTCAGTAAGATTAATTCACCAAATGCTTGGATTTGAATCAATGTGTGTGTGTGTGTGTGTGTGTGTGTGTGTGTGTGTGTGTGTGTAAATTGGCTTTGCAAAAAGTTATTTGTGGGCTAAGAGTTGCATTAGAATCAGTGGGAACTGAGGCAGCACGTGCTGTTGCTGGTGCACAGAGACAGAGTGATGCTTGGGCCTTGAGTCCTGGCTGCTCCCTGAAGCCACAGGGAGTGCTTACTTAGGGTGTCAGGAGGGCAGGGACTGAGGTTGGGTCAAAGTTAGCTAGCTTTCCGAGAGACAGGGGGACTTTTACATACCTGACGTACAGATGAGCATATACTGACTGCTACAGACATTCTTTGAGAGTGGATATTTGGGTGAATGAAAAATGATGTGT
The DNA here is from genome assembly GCA_033961575.1 of Aselliscus stoliczkanus. NCBI lineage: Eukaryota > Metazoa > Chordata > Mammalia > Chiroptera > Hipposideridae > Aselliscus > Aselliscus stoliczkanus. The sequence continues at coordinate 105,092,738 of CM066732.1, forward strand.
GGGTCATAGCACATCTGTGCTTCACTTTGGGCCTATCATCAATCAGGGAGCTAGAGAATGAAGTTGTCATGATGTGGTTCCAGGAACTGGTGACAAGTCAGGTGAAGGGACTACTGGTGCCAACCACCTTCTCTGTCCTACTACCCCAAGGGGCTGCTGTCTCCTTGGGTGGTGCTAAGCCAAGGTCCACATGGCTCGAGGGAAGCCACTTTGAGGCACTTTACCAACTTTTAGATGATAATTTTTCAGATGTATATTTTTAAATTGGGATGAGTGCTATTTTTTCTAAACTTAGCAGAAAGGGTGTGATTTTCTCTATGACTCTTTCCTTTTGGCTGCCGTGAGTAAAGAGAGAATTTTATTGAAGAACTGACTTCAGTGAGCTAACGTTGGAATCTTACAATATAGGGGCAGGCTTTCCTAAGGCCATTGAGTGGTAGACTTTCCAGAGTAGATCAGAGGTCATAGAATACTAGAGCTACAAAGATACTTAGGCATGACTTTCTCTTTTGCTCTCTCCAGGGCTTTTGCTCTCATCTCTACTATTGTAACCATCACATCATGCTATTAAATTATCAGAACCATCTCTGCCAATTTATTGCAAATTCCTTGAGAACAGGAACCAAATCTTAGTTATCTTTTTATTTTCAGAACTCTGGACAGGGGCCTGGACTAGGAATCATGCTCTTACATGTGGAATAAATGGATGGATGAGCCTAATCTTCTTATTTTCACATGAGGACACTAAGACTTTCTCGAAGACACAGAGTGAGCTGGTGGCAGAATTAGGACCAGAAATAACTTTTCCGATTTAAGGATTCTTTCTTACTTTCCCCTTTCAAGAAATTCACTTGCAGTGGGGTCTACACCCTACACATGCACAGAGTAGCACTTAGTGTAATCCAGGCTATATCCAAAAAGGTGGGGACACTTATTGTCTAGGTAACTGGAGAAAAATAGGAAGGTGGGGGACTTGTCTGTTGGCAGCACTCGCTTCGTCTAAGTATCTGAATTGTGGCTTGTCTCACTCATCCCTGAATAATAACTTCAAGGGATAAGTGCATTAAGTGAACAAATGCTTCTCTGAAGCTGTATAGTGAATATTTTAGGACTATTTTATGGACTCAAGAGAACAATGCCACTGGGATGAGACTGAGAGAGTCAAGAGGCTCCCTGGCTTTTGCCTGCTCCACCGGGAGACTGAGAGACAATTACTGCTGAAGCTGGTTGTCCCCCTTACATGCTGCTTTTTACACAGCAGCCAGAGTGATCCTTTCAAAACACAAGTCCAGCGAGGCTACATTTCTGCTCAAAACCCTGCAATGGACTCTTCAGAATAAAAGCTGGGGTTTGACAAGACCCTGCATGAGGTAGGGGCAACCCTCCCTCACATCCTACCTCTTCTGCTTTCTCTGTTACCGCTCCTCCCTTGCATGCTGTGTTTCAGCAGCAATGGACCCTTGCTGTTTGTGGCGCATCCCACGCAAACCGTTCCTGTCTTTGCGCTGAAAATCTCCTCTTTCTGTTGTGCTGTTCCCCTAGGTATCTTCATGGCTTGCTGCTCCCTTCATTTAGGGCGTGGCTCAAATATTTCCTTATCAGAGCCTCTCTTGATGGTCTTATTTGAAATCCCATGACCCTGTTATTTTCTATCCTATTTGATTTTTCTTCATTTAATTTGTGACCACCTTCCCTCCCTTCTTTGCTTTATTGTGTAGCCTCCTCCACTAGAGTAACATTTTATAAGAACAAGACTTTTTCTTTCTTGTGAGCTGTCATATCCCAAGCATCTAGAACAGTCACCCAGCAGTACTTAATAAGTATTTGTTGAATTAATTGAATGACTTTGACTATATGGGTTCAAAGAATACAAAATAATTCAATAGAGCCTAAGTTTAACATCAATAGAAAGGTTCATCTGTTGCACAGAATTTGGCTTTAGAAAGTTTGAATTCAGACACTGCCGGTGTGCTCTCTGCCTGGCTTTTGGCCTGAGTTCCCCTCTGAATCTGGGTAAGTGGCATTGAGCAGACTGTTGCAGAATTATTTTTGGGTTAAGCCCTCTGCAAAGTTAATTTTAGGGGTGGAGGTCACAGAAAGTAAAGCTGAATGTCAGATTAGCCTTAGTCTTCATACACCAGCAGCATCTACAGAAGATGAATGATTTACCTTTTTTATTGTAAATGGTTTTTTTGTGCCTTAAAAAAAATCATTCTGGTAGAAAATGTCAAGTAGCAAATACCACTCCTGACAATTTTCCTTATGCCTCGCACACTAAAGTGGGTTGTTGATGGAGAGTAATTGGAACCCCAGGGAAAGCGTGGAGGGAATGGAGACAAATAAAAGCAGGATGGAAAGCAGGTGTGTAAGAAGAAAGTTCCTCTGTCTCTCTGCCGTTCGTACCCCAGTGAGCTCCCGAGAAGAAGGGCTTGCCCCAGTTCTGTCTTCCTTTTCCATTCTCTGCTTGGTTCTAGTACCTCATCCCCCAGTTTTTAGCTGGTGGCTTCCATAGCTGCCAGGCCACATGGCTGACTGAGCTGCTCTAAAGCTGTTGAGGAAGCCTTTGTGGGGTGAGAAGCTGCAGTGTACCCCACCTCTCCGCCCACCCAGACAGACTGAACTGGGGTTTGGGGCATCAGACACGGGGAAGCTTTCCCAGCCTCATTGGGCTGAGTGGTGAGTAGGGGCTGTCATTCTTATTCTCCCTTTGCTGCCATCCATAAATCCGACAAGGGCTTGATCTCATGGTTTACTCGAGTCTAGTTTCTAGTGCTTTGTTGGGCTCATGCTGTCACTCACCAGTTACATTTTGTCTTCAAATATAATAACCAGAGGATATTATTTAAAGATAGTTATCAATCACTTTTTACCATATACATAAGTAGTCAAAAGTTCCATCATCCAAATTTATTTTAACAAGCTATGAGTATTTCAGACTACAGAATTTGCATGCTATATCCCAGTTGCTAAGGTAATTAAATGAATTCATGAGTTTTTTAAAAAAATTTATGCGTAATATGTGTATTTATATATCTACTATATGTGAATAGCTCCATTTAGCAAAAGGGACTCAAAGGCCTCCTGAGACTTGGTGTATGCACCTCTGTTTTCCCCGCTGGCATTGGGTTAACCATGTCCCTTTTGTATACCTGAGAAAATACACGTACTCCCTTCTGTACCTTTATCTTACCATAGCTTTTTGCCTGGACTATCCTTTCGTTTTCTTTTCGTCTGGTCTCCAACATTTATACAAATAGTCATTAAAATTGTATTTAGTTTTTCAAGAGCTAGCTCAAAAGCCACCTCTTCTGGCCAAGCTTTTCCTGGTATTCCAGGTTGGTAATCTGATGAGGTGCTGGGGTCCCCCAGCCCCCATATCCTTTCCTAAGGACTGTGGGCAATTTGACAATGTGTCAAAGTTGTCCAGTCGGTCAGAATCCCCAACACTGTCTTGGGCAATGAACAAGACAGGTGTGACCTGCTAGGTGTAAGGATTGTCTAAGGTCAAGCAGTAGCTCGGCCCCTCAGGTAAGGTCTCTGGGACTCAAGGTAGGCTAAGGGGAGGGGGCATCAGGAGACTCCGTCAGACTAGCGAGAATGCAGCCCCTCTTGAGGGTCCCAGTCCTACATGAGACCCCAATCCTATGGTGTCCTAGCATTTTGTGCTTCAGTCATAATACATTTCAGCTTCAACTGAATCTCTTTCCCAGTGGATTGTCAATTCCTTCAGAAAAGGGACAGATTCTTAATGCTTTTCTTCTTCATAGTGTTTTATGCATAGTGGGCACTCAGTGTTTGTCAGAATGAATGTAAAACAAGACAGTCAGGATTCCAGAGGCTGCCGAGAGCCTTCCGGGGCCCCTGTTGGAGGGCTGGGCACATCTGTCCTGGGCTGGGAGCTCCGGACCTGTTGCAGTGTTGCTCCTCCATGTAGTGGTGAGGCCGGCGTACAAGGAATGGTTATGTCTTCATTTTTAGAAGCCCAGCTTCTGAAGTGGTATCTTTGAGTTTGAGATGAGGTTCTGAACAGGAACTGGGGCTCTGTCAAGAGTGAAAAAAAAATCAATAATCTAATCAAGCCTTAGAATAGACTGAGGACCATGAAATGAAGACTAGTTCCAAATATAACCTCCAGGCACTTTTAATGAAGTAGTCCTAATCTCTTGGACATATTTAAAGAGACCTTCCGTAATAGGTAGGACACGCTGCCCCATTTCTTTGATGACCCCGGACACCTGTCACTGAAGCTCCGATCTTCCGCGGCCCTGGCTGTTCTCAGGGCAGAATTCACCCCTGTCTCTCCTGCTCTCCCTTCCCCTTTGCAGCTCTGCTCCGAACCTGCTGCTGTCTCTACACCCTTCCCCCACCTCAGCATGGGTCGTAGTGCCTATAATTGTCCTACTCTATAAAGTCCTAGAAGAGCCCTCCATTCAACTTAATGATTTTGTGGGAAGAGATGACTTGTTTAAAGTCAGGAAACATGTGGGATCAGAACTCAGATATCTTAATCCTGATTCTAGTTTTCTTTATATGTTCTGTTATAGACTGAATGTCTGCATTTCTCCAAATACATATGTTGACCCCAATCCCCAATGTGATGGTATTTGGAGGTGGGACATTAGGAGGTGATTTGGTCAGGAGGGAGAACCCTCATGAATGGGAGTAGTGTTCTTATAAAACAGACCCCAGAGAGCTCCCTTCCCCCTTCCCCCGTGTAAAAGCACAGCAAAAAGGCAGCTGTCTGAGTCAGGAAGCAGGCTCTCACCAGACACTGAATCAGCTGGTGTCTTGGTCTCGGACTTCCCAGCCTGCAGAGCTGGGAGAAATACGTTTCTGTTATTTATAAGCCACCCAGCCTATGGTTGTTTTTTTTTTCTTTTCTTTTTTTTTTTTTTTAAATATTTTGTTTCATTTGTTAGCCCCGAAGGACTAAGACATCTTCTCATATGGACTTTGATGCTCTCATTGTGTGTGGGCTCTCCAGGCCTTAGGGCTGGAAGTCAGCCATCATGGTTCTTTGCCTTGTGGCTTTGGGTAAACTCCGATCCTGGAAGAGAAGCGATGGAGGAGAAATAGTGCCCCTCCTCCATGAGCATCACAAATGCCTGAAACAGAGAGGAAAATGACTGCAAAGTAGAAATCTAACTTTGTAAAAAATCTGGTGTATTTAATTAAAAATCAGGCATTGAATACTTTACAAATAAGAATTCACTCCATTAGAAGAACTCGATTTTTCAGTGCGGTAAAAGTGCATTGAAATAATATTACCTTCTTGTTTTTATTTGCACCCTGAATAAAATATGTCTTCTTGACTTGGGTAGGTCTTCCCCAGATTTTCAGGAAGGCCAGCCTTTTTGAAAAAGGGCTGTGTTTTGTGTATGGGCTTTGCCTTATAGATGAACATCTTGTGCCATGTAGTTAGCTTAAGAGCAGAATGCGTGTATTTCTTTTCTGAAGATAATCCTTGGACAGAATTGTTTCCTGAGCATATGCATTTAGCTGAAAAGATAAATGTGTGGTCAGCAGCCCTTGCCCACCTCTGGTTAAGAGTTTTTGTTAATGGTGTTCCAGGTAAGGGTCCTGTCCATTTCAATAGCTCTATCACCATTTAAAAATGAACAGCATTTGGGGTATTGTCCATATGGAAAATGCTGGCTTTTTGTGATGAGTGCATTTGGGACAAAGATACATCTTTATCACCTTCTTTCTTTCCCCTTCCTCCTTTAATAGCTCCTGGAGGGGTATTAGCCCAGCCCTTCAAGACCACCAATAAAGTCATTGTGGACTCTTCTCCCACCGTGGGCTTCTTTGAACCTTTCTGTGCTTTTCTCTGGGCTCCTATAATTGGATCAGGCACATTGCTAAGGCTCTTTGTCTTTTTTCCCCTAAAATGCAACCTAGCCTAACACTCACACACATATCTACATGTGTGTATCAAATAAGCAGTAAACTGGGAGTACAATGGACAGACCCTAGGGAACAAAGCTTGCTCCAGTAGCTAATTGGAACCACCAGGTAGAATATGTGGGCTCTTGAATGTTCTAAATATTCAGAACGTCGTCTTATCCTTTCTAACCCTCTTTGTATAGTTGAAATTATACCCAGAAGGGGAGATTATAATAAGAAAGCCTTTGGAGAAAAGCCCTCGAAACAATAATTCAGAAGTTTATAAGTAAGTTGTTTTGAATTCTAATTACTATGATAATAAAACCCTTATGAAATGCCTACTTGTTGCTAAATGTGCTAAATGTTATATGCAACACTTTCTTCTAGAAAGATTACCCTGATCCTTAGAATTTCAAACAGGCCATTACCTTCCTTTCTTTTTTCAGAGAATATGTTTATGCCGGCTGTAATACCATCTTCATTTATTCTCATGGGTATTGAAACTATTGAGGCTTGTTTGGTAGTTTGTGTATCTTGGATAGCTGTCTGATCTGGGTTATAAATTCCTCCAAAGTAAGTTTACTCCAGAACCTCAAGTCTCTGCTCTAGCAAGAGAATAGAATTAGCTCCCTTGGTTTGATTAGCTCCCTAGGGTATGTGAAAATTTTGATGGCAGAGTACTGAGCCATAAGAAAAGAGTTTCCTTAGGGTCCATCTAATTGCTTCTTTCCCTTGATACTTGTCCTAATTCTCTATACACACAATGAATTGGAGCCCTGTATGTAATAGCATGTTTCAGATACGTTATGGAACCGAATGGCTGTTAAGTGTCACAAACAAAAGTAGAAACTAAGCACGTACTCATCGGTGCAAACAAAGTCTAAGGACCATGCTTTTGTCTTCCTAGTTGTTGCACAGTAAAAATAATTGTTATTATGATAAAACATAAACTTCAAATGCTATTTATTAAATACTGTGAGTCAAGCACTGTGCTGTGTGCTCTCAATCCGCTAATGTCATTTATTCCTCACCACGTCTCCATGGTCTAGGTACTATGATTAGCCCTTTCAGGAGAAGGTAAAATGCGACTGATGAAGGTCAGATGCCTTGCCCAAAATCACCCAGGCCACGAGTGGTGGGGGTGGGATTGGAATCCTTCCTGGCTTCAGATCCCTTGCTCTTAACTGTTGGTCACCATAACTCTATTTTTACTGGCAGAATTGAAATGATATTATCTGTTCTACAGAAATAGAGCCATGGGTAGGTGGCTGGCAAGTTCTAGGTTGGACAGTATGGTACGACTGAAAAGTATGGCAGGTGGCTGGAAAGGGGCATTAGCTTCTCTTAGCAAAAGGCCCGGGCTCAGCCCAAGGGGGATGTTGCAGCTGTGCTGCTCAATGCTGGCTCCCCAGGAAAATTACCTGGGGAGCTCGGAACACTCCTGATGCCTGGCTGCACCTCAGTTTCTGCAAATCCGAATCTATAGGGATGGGACCGTGGCATCAGGAGGCCTTAAAACTCCCCAGGTGAATCCAATGTGCACTCAAAGCTGAGAACCATTTTTGGTGACTGAAAATGGTTGTCCCTCATGTACAATGAGCATTACATACCTGGGAAGTGCGGGAGTCAGAGAGGCTGATAGACAAAACGATACCATTTTCCTGGTACTCTGCATACACCGTCCTGGCATTTCTGGTGAGATAGTCTGAATCTCTTGGACAGGTCTTATAGCAGTGGCTCCACTTAGTGATGCTATGCTCAGGATAGAGAATTTGGATAAAAATACCTCAACTTTAGTCCAGTCCTACATTTCCAAGCTTGAACATATCACATGCCGTCTTGGAGCATCAGCGTCTTCAGCATGATGGGAGTAATGATGCCTGGGCTGCCTGAGCAAATATTAGTCAACTTTCTTGAGTACCTATCATTGGGGAGGCAATACTCCACCCTTCTGTTATCCACTGCCTGGATTCTACTCCAAGGGGAAGGAACTAATAGGACAATTGATCAGAGTCTAGGGTTTCCTTTGGGCCATGTTTTCCCTGGGGGAGGGGAGTGCTATAGGAGCAGAAACCTAATTTCACCTCTTCTGTAGCACTTCCTGTTCTCATGTGGGAAGTACTTATAGATAGACTGTTCAGCAGAGAGGGTGGGACCCACCTCCTGTCCTGACGATTCCTAATAGCTGGTAATTTAAGCAAGTTCTCAGCATAGTTTATGTCAACTTTAGAGTATTTTGTTTCCCACGTAGTTACTGTTCTTGTGTTACAGCTTCTCCTGGAGGGAACACTGAGGGAGGAGGGGTTAATGATAGGACTACCCTATTCCCATTTTGAACCTACAATACTGTACTATAAGGAGCTGTGTGTGTGTGTGTGTGTGTGTGTGTGTGTGTGTAGATATAAAGGGAACCTAGAGTTTACCAGGGCAGAAAAGGCATGCATAAGAATATTCATACTCTAAGGTATAGAGTGATGACAGGAACAGGGGCATTTAGAGCTTTCAGACTCCAAATTTTCCATGTTCCCCTGGCCCAGGCAATAGGCTGCATCACAGCTGCCCCCACCCTGCCCAGTCTCTCTTCCTCAGGCATGGTGGCCTGCAAGGCATCTATTCTGGGGGAATCTCACTGTTATTGGAGCCTGCATCTTTCTGTGGAGAGCAGGCTACTTGGGACGGTAGTCCGCACATGTAGCAGTGTTCCAATAAATGGTCCAATGAATAGGATCCTCAGACTAAAGATGTCTGCAGGGATCAGGCAAGGAGCAGACATGAGTGAAGTGGGCCAGGTGGGGACTGTGTTGGACTGGAGCCTGTGTGGCTCTCTGAATGGGCAGCCGCTGCGCAAGTTCATTGCTGTGCAAGAATGTAGAGACCAGTGTGCTAAGATGGTCTACTTTCTCAAGAGAAGCCAGAATTCAGTATTTCTGGGTGTTAGTCTTTATTTTTTAAATGCTTCAACAAATTCAAATTTTAAAATATAGACATAGTAATTGCTCAATTAAAGGTTTTCCATTCTAATGGCTTTTGAAAAAATTATACCACCTTTTGACCTCTTTTTTTTTTTGGTGTGTGTATAATAATTTTTTCACCTATATATACACTACATAAGTGCATTATAAGAAGTGATAGTTTTACATATGGTTTTAGGAAAAACATACCTACCATTGTATTTGATGCAGCAGTTTCAAGTCAGAGAGCATCTGATGGAGTGAATTTGAATTTCACACCATGTTTGGATGAACCCCAAGTGTTTTGCTTTGTGTGTGAATGCTGAGTGCCAGGGATGAAGCAGCACCTTGTCATGACTCTCCAGCAATTGTGTGTGTGTGTGTGTGTGTGTGTGTGTGTGCGCGCGTGTGTGTGTGTGTGCGTGTGTGTGTGTGTGTGTGCGTGTGTGCTATCTCCACATTTTGAAGTGCTCTCATTTAGCTTTTTTCTTTTGCCTGGAGGGTGCTTTTCTGTGTTATAACTTTATTTTCAAGTGCAATTTGAGTGCAAGATAACCATGAGTCCCCCAAAGGTTGAAAAATTGATGAAGAAATGATGCAGAAAGAAGGAAAAAAAATGAGTACAATAAACCTTCATCACATTCACACTATATTTTCTGTGCAAACTGTATTTCTTTACTTTCGAATTGTTGTTTATTACCTATATACTTGTTTTCATTGTTGAATTGCTATGCCTCCTCCCTTTTTTTTTAACCTGAGAAAATAGTTTGAGTATCTTGATTTGGGATGGAATACATCACAATTTTCCCCATTCTAATGAATGGAAAGGTTTTTTTTTTTATTTAATGGCTTTTCACTTTGCAGTCATTTTTTCAGGAATGAACGAAAGTCCCTAATAGAGATTGCTGTATCAGGCTGTTGGACAACACAAAGCTTGTCTGTGTGGACTAGATTTGGCCAGCAGGATGCTAGTTTGTGATATTTAGTGAAAGGATCGCTGCAGAAGTACAGTAAAAATGTTAAAGTGCTGAACAAGCGTGGAGATGACTCTTCTAGGACTTTTGCAGGCTGAGGGGCCATGCTTCCATTCCTTAGCGAAAACGTTTTTTCATCGTCACCCCTTTTCCCACAGATTTTTCTGGCCCTCTCTTTCATGAAGCACAGAATACATGGACTTGTTAGTTGTCTAGGGATTGTGTGGGGCAGTGGAGAGGGGCAGTGATTTGGGAGTTGGGAGGTTGGGGTGGGCTTTGGCTTGGCTGCAGTATCACTGTGTGAATTGAAGGAAGTCATCTAACTTAGCTGTATTCAGCAAATATTTATTATTATTATTATTATTATTAAGATTACTACTACTACTATCACTTCTGTTATCATCATTATCAGCATTTCCTAAGCCTCAAGCTAGATTAGATTAGTTAAGTTCTTTTCCAATTCTAACATTCTGTGGTTCTAGAAACATTCCTATAAACATGTGCATGTGTTTTCATAGAAGCAGCATCCTTCCAAGTGAGGCATGGTGTTCTCATTGCCAGTGCTTGTTCATTCATTTAACTTACAGGTAGTGAAGACCTGCAGAGTACCAGACAATGGTCTAAGCACCAAGGGTTGAGCAGTTAGCAAAACAGAAAATGCTTGCCCTCATTGAGTTCCCATTCTTGTTGCATCAGAGATAAGCTTTCCTCCATGTTTAATACCTGCTACTGCCTGAATAAATGAACTCAGATACTCCATAGGGGAGCCACTTAAGGATTAGGGAAAGAAGGCATTCTCAGTGGCATACAGAAATGAAAAGGGAGTATTTTGAAAGGTCAGCATGAATCTATTTAGGCTGGTGGGTGAGGTTGTTGTGGAGGTCTGAGACACAAGCTATGTGAATTGGTTTAGTTTTTGGTGGTGTTTATAAGATGCCGCCATTCACCGATGGACTGCTAGCATTTTCAGGGCTAAGCAGTATTTTCACATGAAACCATGTGATGGCAGACAAATGAGTCAGGCTGGGGGATAATATGGTCATGTAGATAACCAAATCTGTAAGCCGAAACTGGTCAAATCATGGAGAAATCAGTAGTGTTATAATTATGGCTGTAAGGTGACCTGATTTCCCTTGGGGACTTTGCCTTTGAAATACTTTGGGGATGTTGACTCCTTCTAGTCCATCTTCTTCTTCCCCCACTTCTATTTTCTTCCACGATCTCCTTTTCTTCTTTCTCCTCTCTTTTTTTTCTTTCCCTTTTTCTGTCTCCACCTTCCTCTCCTCCTTTCCAACTCCTCCTCCTCCTACTTCTACTTCAATTGAGTAGAAAATGACTACAAGGATGTGTGATAAATTAATGTCCCCACTGGAGATTTAAAAATAACTTTTTCCAAAGACCCCCCCCCCAAGAAACAAAGGTAAGACAGCCTTGACATAAAGGACCTGGGCATCACATCTGCTTTTCTAAATACAACAAAGACCACAGGTGCCTTGAAAAAGAGCTGATAAATATTCCTGTGTTGCTTTAATCCAGGTCAATCCCTGTTTTAATGGCCCATTGTCAAGTCATTAGAGAATGACTTGTGTTGCAAATAACAAAAAGTGACTCAGATTCATAGTCAGAAATTTGAGTATGAGCTATATAATCCAGAAATGAAAACTACTTAGTTAAGTTCTCTGAGGTGAGTCAACTGCATCGTGTCTTCTCTGTGATGTATCATTTCCCTGACAAGGTCTCTTTATGGTTATCGTGCATTTATTTTAGTGATGCCCTCTATCAGAAATGCCAGATTAAAGTCTTTCCTGCACTTATCTTAAGCAAGCTGCTAAGGACTTTGTGACTCTATCTTGCAGTGCCCACTATATGAAATCTCACGTGAAAAACTTGTTTTCTTCTTGCTGAGTGCTTAGAAAGACTTTTGTTTCTTTTAAATAGCTGTTTTTAGGCATTTTATGATTTTGGTCTATTTGGACAATAAGAACTAATCTTGTCTATTTTATCTGTGGTTTTCATGATGCTCAGAAGCCAAGTCTGATATTCAACCTATAACAACTATGTAGATCCTTACAGCTTGCGTGTTGATATCTCCTCCCCATCCTTGATCTTTTCCTACACTTATTTGTATTTTAATTTTGGTCTGGATTTTTTTGCCCCTCCCCTGCCATCCCCCATAACTTATTGCTATGTTTTCATAGGGGATAGCCTCAAATCCTTTGTGGAATCCCTGTCTTTCTATCCAAACTAGCCTTAGCTGGGCTCAGGTTCTCATATGTCTCAGGAGAGTTTCTGCAGCAGTCTCCCATTTGAGCTCAGAGCCTCCTGTATTGTCTCTACGCTATCCATTGTGCTGGAGTGCTCTCCTGAGAGCTCAGGGATAAGCATGATGCTCCCATGCTTAAAATCCTGCCCGGACTCCCCTCTCTGTGCAGGCAGACCAAGCTACCTATGATCTGCCCCTACTCAAGGCCCTATTCTTAATATAAGCTCCTCTTTATACATTCCACACTTCTGTACATTTTGTTGAATGAGTAACAATGTAATTATGATTTTCACTGCAGCAGTGATTTTTGTATCCAGTAGCATGAAAGCTTAACAAATTTCCCTATCAAAAAGTAGATGAGTACTATGTCCACCTACCTGAGATTAGTGAGAAAGGGAGTAGACAAGGGATTGAAGATTGTCAGAGAAGACTGTCAGTCTAATGAGGCTACATGGTACCAGTCTGGCAAGTTAGCCATGTCCAGAAGCTAATTTACTGTACTGCAAATTTGTCAACCTAAATATTCCCTAGGCTTTTCCCTCAAACTCTGTTATCTAAAAGAGGAAGGAACTGAGAACATAAGTAGCTTCCTACCAACCCCATTTCTTGATCTTGTCTTCCTCCCTAAACCTCTTTGTCACCTTTTTTTGGTTAGAAGCAGGTTAGTTTTACATATTATAGTTCAATTGGAGTTAACTTTTTTAAAAATATTCTCTGGATTAGCTACTGAGAAATTTGTGTGATCCTGAGAAATTTGTCTTAAACTTCTGGATAAAATGAGAGTGTTAGATTGGGTTGTCTCGTACCATCCTTCCAGTTCTCTGAATTTGAAGGCAATGTTCTTAAAAAGAATAAGCAAAGATACCAGATCTCCTTATGCATTCATTCATTAGCAAATATGTGTTGAGCACCTATGCCAAACACTGTGTAGTCTGTGGGATACAGAGAAGACACAGAGTTTAAGAAACAATTATTTTGCCATCACAGAGCTCGAAGTTTAATTAATTACATACATATGCATAGCACAAGGTAGAAATGCATTAAAGCCATGAGAAACACAGGGATCATAGAGCCCTAATGTTAGAGCAGGTAAACTCACATATCACCTGGTCCCTGCTTCATAAATGTCCATGGGCCAGCAGCTTCACATTCATCTGGGTAGAACCTCAAGCCCTACTTTACATCCACTGAACCGGAATCTGCATTTTAACTGGATCTGGTCCAAATCCATCATTTTACAGCTAAATACACAGGTCTGAAGGATGAAACAGCTTGGCTGGTTGAGTACGAACGTCAGCACTTTAACCCACAACCCCTGATTCTTGGTGGGGCATGTCTACAGTGTGTCACTCCTTGTTATGAGGTGCTGTGGGACTTCAGAGAAAGGTAATGATTGGAAACGATGTTCAGTTCAATTATGATGTCTATGACTGAATCTAAACTTTGCAACTCAAAGACAGATTGGAGGATTGAGCCTATTGTACATTCCATGGATCAGATTAACTATTGTTTCTCACTAATAAAATCAATGCCACGTCTCATCCTCACACTCTTTTTGAAATGCGTAAATGTTGCCAATCACCAAAAAGAAGAAATTTCTGGCTCCGGCAGAAGAAATTCCCAGGCTAGGTTACTACTTTGCCATGAAATCCATTGCCACCAATGGGAAAAAACTCCAAATGCCTCCAAGCACACACCCTACTGAGAGAGGGTCATGAGAGTCATCTGTCTACATGTGCAGCCTGTGGGATGGACTCTCTCAAACGGGCCCTGTAGGCTAGGTGGAAAGCATGAAAGTGAAATGAGATTCCAGCTTCTGAATGAGCTTTTCTATGTTTTCACGGGCAGAAACAGTTCTACCCAGCTTTGGTAGAGAATTCACAGGGTTAATGACTAAAGAATGGAGTTCTTGTAATCAATATAGTCCTCTGGCTTTATTGATTAGAATCACCTGCTTATTTTGCAGCTAAGATTTTTTTTTTATCCCATTCAAAACAAAGATACCCTAGGGGGCCATTAAGTAAATAGGCATTTAAGACTTTTTTCATTGCTAAGAAAGTAGTTAATTATTATTAGTGCCTAAAAGTCTCAATTCAGACAGAACACCTGAATGAACACGCCGCCACAATGGCAGTGACATGTCTGCTATGAATGGATGCCAATTTGCAGTTTATTGAAAAAATGCTGCTTCCTCCTTAGAGTTGTTGGGGAGGGGGTGTGACTCCACATTTAACTGCTGAAAAAAAAATGAGACTTGGCAGAGCTGTTCTTCAAAGGAGCTGGGGTGGAACAGTTGCCCCAAATATCGCATGTCTCTGATGGACACCACCGTTGTATGCACAAGCAGTTCACTCCAGAGCCTGTCTAAAGAAATAGATGGCCAGTGTGGAAACCTGTGAAAGACATCAGGTCAATTTTATTTTATTTCAAGAACATGTTCATTGTTCTGATCCAGGAGAACAAATCAAATGCAGACTCATGGTATTCACTGAGTAACTTGCTTCTGCATGTTGGGAACAATACTCAGGATGTAATGCCACTTAATGATCTATTTTTTCTCCTTGTTTGTTAACTACACAAATCATTCGGCACACAATCTTAATGGAAGGTCCATTGTATGTGTAAACGATGTGCATTGTGCTTTTGAAACCTAATGATAATACCTAGAGCTTATTAGTATTGTGTTTACAAAATACCTTGATATTTGGCCTTCATAACATCCTCTTGGAATTCATAGGTCAGCGGAATACTCTCTATGTTTTACAGATAAATGAACTTAACGAAGTTCTGTGAGGCATAGAGTTGTCATATGACCCAGTAATACCCTTCCCAGGGATATACCCAAGAGAATTGAAAATATGGTCACACAAAAACTGGTACATGCATGTCCATAGCAGCATTATACATAATAGCCTCAACATGGAAACCACCTAAATGACCATCAATGGGTGAATGGATAAACAAATGTGGTCTATCCATACAATGGAAAACTATTTAGCAATAAAAAGGAATGAATTACTGATACATGTTTCAACATGGATAAACTTTGAAAACATTTTTCTAAGTGAAAGAAATCAGACACAATAGGCCACACATGGTATAATTCCATTCACATGAAGTGTCCAGAAGAAGCAAATCCATAGAGACAGAAAGTAGGCAGATTAGTGATTGCCCCAGGCTAGCGGTGGGAGTAGGGAATTGGGAATGACTGCTAACAGGTATAGGGATTTTTTTTGGGGGGAAGTAATGAAATGTTCTGGAATTAGATAGTGGTGATGGTTGCATAGCCTTGTGAATACACTAAAAACTATTGAATTCTATACTTTAAAAGTGAATTGTGTGGTATGTAGTTATATCTCAATTAAAGATAAAAATGTTTTTTCTAGTGACTTACCCAATTGCAGAAACGTGACAGGTACTCATGCTTTTTAAGTGCCAGGCAAATGTTCAGATTCTATCATTATGACTAATAGACATTTCCTGAATTAAATGAAGATTTAATTGTCTTCAAGGACTTTGCATATATGAACATGAGAAGATAAAATACTTGGCAGGTCAGCATGAGTGGGAGGAATGAAGGGTTTTCAAAGTTGGCTCTCGAAGTGAGCTTTTTGGGATCCACTACTAGAAGTTCGGATTTGACTGATCTGTGATATATTCTTGGGACCCTGTATCTTTAAAAGGGACTTTAGGTATGGAAGATGCTCATCCATATCCTCTTTTGTTTTCCTTCTTGCCGCTTGGGAAGATTACACTGCCTAGCCCCTTCCGGTTCGGTGTCCAGCATGACTAATTCTGGTCAGTGGGTTGAGGGTGGATGTTAAATACAGTAAAACCTTAGATTGCAAGTAACTTCATTTGCTAGTGTTCCACAAGATGAGCAAACATTTCTAATACATTTTAACTTGGTAAATGAGCGATGTCTTGTACTATGTGTAGTTTGTTTCTGGAACGAATTATACTTGCAAACTAAGGTATTGCTGTATATCACTTCTTGGTTCAAGCATTTAATTTCCAGTCTTAGGACCTCCAGCATTCTCTTCCAGTGCTGTGCCAATCAAGGTGGCCATATATTCCAGATAGTTCAGGTATAGGATGGTGGAGTCTTCATTGGCCTGGATCTCTGATTCACTGTGTGGAACAGAATGGCACTAGAAAGTTACCCAGACCTGTAGTGGACTTTGCATCAGCAATAATTAGACCTTGGATGTGCTAAGCCATTGAGACGTTGGAGTGTTTGTTACAGCAGTATAATCTAATCTACCCTTAACCAGGGCATTCTGGTGAACAACCAGGTTTGGGAATCAGCAGTAGAGGAAATAAGTGCTAAAGAATGGGGGATTGAAAAGATCGTCAAAGGCTGGGGGTGATCAGGAAAGTCTTAATAGAAGAGTTTGAGCTGGGCCTTGAAAGATGGATAAGATTGAGATAAGGAGGAGTAAATAGGATATTCCAGATGGGGAGATGTCACAACTGGTAGGGGAGGAGTGACACCAAAATAATAGTTTATCCGATTTCTTTGTCCCTGAAAAATGAATCGACTTCTTTTTAAAAGTACTTGGAAGGCAGATACTGAAACTCTCTATTGCCAAATATTTATTTTCTAGTTGGACAAACTGAAATAACCCATATGCAGTCTTACTCAATGAATCCTTCAACAAGCGTTGAATTATTTCAGTGCCTCATTTGTTCTCACGGTCAACTGCCCTGACTCCTCCTTGTGGAGGGAATGTAAGTGCATCATTTTTAGTGAACTTAGGGAAGGTTAGCTGATGGAAGACTTGAATACCAGGCTGAAGTTTCCCTCCCTCCCACGTCGAGATAAAAACCCATAAGTTTTCCTTGGGTGATACCCAGGTGATTGTTTTCTTTCCATATGAAACAGCAATCTTTGCTGCCAGCAGGCTCTCCTTCCTTAGTTCTACCCAACTGTCCCTGTTCCCTTTTCTGCTTGTTCTCAGCTTCCCTTCTCCCATCCTTCAACCTTTCAGGACATGAGATCAGTGAGGAGGGGGGAAAAGGAACATGCTTGACATGTGTGATCTCTTCTAATCCCTGATGGCAGCCCTCTGAGAGGTGCTGTTTGCTCCATTTTTGTGGATGAGGATCCTGAGGCTGGTGATGAAGGACATTACCAAGAAATACACAATTAGAGAATGATGGAACCAGGACTCAAACCATGGCCCCTTTGATTCTGATATTTCCTATATGATACCACACTGCCTTCATTGAGCTGGAAGCTCTGCCCCTTACTACTCTGTCTTCCTTTGAACCAAATCACCTGAAGTCCTGAATTGGAAAGAAAGGGTGTAAATCTTTCCATCTCTCACAATGTACATGCAGCCTTACTCTATGTAGCAAGAACTTGCTAAAGAAGGGAGATACTAGTAAAGCTTGATTCCAATAAATTCTACATCTGCTTTTTCATTGAGAGTGAATAAATAGATGTGAGACATTAAACATGAACAAAAGTGCTCTTGCCCTGTTTTTAGCTCTTGGAGAATTTTGAGTAATTATGGCATTATTTCAAGTATATAGAAGATTATTGAGGTGGATCGTAAGTACTTTACATTAGGATGAAAACTGGGGCAGGAAAAGATTAGGCCAAACAACTTATTCCATACATAGGGACATTCATTTATTTGTTTATTTGACAGGTATATACTGCCCAACGTGTGGGGTACTATTTTAGGTACTGCAGGTATAGTAGGAAATGAGACAAAATCCTGGCTGCCATGGAGCTTATAGATTGTGGGAATTTGACAAGAAACAAGAAAAAATAAATTAATATCAAATACATTAGGCAGAATAATGCCCCCCCACCCCCCTCCCTGATGTCCACATCCTAAATCCTGGAAGCTGTGAACATGTTGCCTTACATTGCAAAAAGAGATTTTACAAATGTAATTAAGTTAAGGAATTTGAGATGGGAGTTTATGCTAGATTATCCTGGTGGATCCAGCCTAATCACAGAGGTTCTTAAAAGTGAAGAATGTGTTCTGGTGGTGGTCAGAGGATGATGTGTAAAGAATGGTCAGGGCTGGCCGAGTGGCACATTGGTTAGGCGCTGGTTTGGGGATGCCAGCGTCCCCGGTTCGGATCCCACATTTGAGGGCCAGTGACATTGCCCTCTACAGCTAACAACAGCGCCACCTGGAGCTGGGCTGTGTGAGCCCCGGTGACAGTGTAGGCTACAGCCCTTGCTGCAGTGGGCTGCCATAGGCTACAGTGAGTGGCCGGCAGTCAGCGTGAGCTGCCAATAGCTGCAGTGAGCGACCATCCAGAGGCCAGCGACCAATCTGCCTCACCCGGGAAGAGCACAACGATGATACCAACAGTGAAGCAACACCCTCCACAACTAGACTGAAGAACAAAAGGACAGCAACTTGTCTGTTTCCCCTTTCCCGATTCCCCAACGCTGTTCCCCTCCCCCTAATTCCCCAATAAAATCTTAAAAAAACAAAAATAAATAAAGAATGTTCAGAGAGGTGCATTGGAGGAGGGGGTGGACTCTAGAAGCTGAAAAAGGTGAGGAAAAAGGTCTCTAGAAAGGATACAGCCCTGCTGACACATTTTAGCCAGTGAGGCCCATGTCAGACTTTTGAACTATGGAACTGTAAGGTAATACATTTGTGTAGTTTTAAGACACTAAGACTGTTGTAATTTGTTACAGCAACCATATAAAACAAATACATCATAATAATGTATTTTATGAGAGTAATAATTACTCCCAAGGAGATAACATAGGAGAAAGAGATAGCAACTGCTAGAAGGATGGTATTTTCCCCCCCACTAATACTGTGGTCACGGAGGGCCACTCTTAGGAGATGATAATGGGCAGAAACCTAAACGGTGAGGAGCCCGCCAGGTGGAAATTTGGAGTGTTCTAGGCAGAGGAAGCATTAAATGGGTTTGGAGTGTGCTATCATGGTGATGTACGAGTTTATCAGAAACAAGGCTTTTGTTCATTCAGTCACTGATTCACTCACTCAGTAGTTCCGTTGTACCAGGCACAGTTCTGGGTGTTGGGGTACAGTGGTGAACACGTTGTTTCCACACTGGTCTGCCCCTCAAGGCCTGGTTTCACCTGCATGTGGAAATCTCCATTCTGGAGGAAGGCACCACACGCTCTTCCCGTAAATGGTCTCCGCAGATCCTAGGGAGAGGATGGAACCTGTTAACATTCATGTGAAATCCATCCAAACCTGCGTGTGTTTGCCCTTCTAGATGCTGGAGAGCATCTGGGCAGCTCTTACTGCTGAAGGTTTCTAAAAGGAGCCAGTACAAGAATGAGACCATACAATTAAAAAATGTACATCTGTCTTACTCCAAAATATTTATGTTGTAGTAATATCTATAACCCATGATTCACTTTCTTTTTTTTAAGCTGAGCCATTCTGCCACCTATTGGCAGCTCAGCAGCTGCTCAGCTTGGGCCGGGAATCCAACTGGCAACCCTGTTGCTCAGAGCATGCACTCTTGAGTGAGCTCTTAACCAACTGAGCCACTTGGCCAGCCCTTGATTCACATTTTGGCATCTAATATGCTTGGCATGATTCATTGTTTAGATGACTTAAAGTTTCCTGTTAGAAAATGTCATATCTGTGTGAATGGTCACACACACATACTCTGAGCATTTCAAACAACCCCTTTTGATCTACATGATTCCATCCCAATATTTTTCTTCATCAAATCCCTGAAGCTTTTTTTTTTTTTTTGGTTGTTGTTAAATTTACTAATTTAGTCAGTGAGAAAGATAAGCAAGAATGTATTGGCAAAGTCACCTATCTCTTCAAACAGCTGATGTTCCTGCAAATCAGAATTGATTTGAATTAAGGTGAATGATAAACGTACACTGTCAGATCGCCTCCTGGGAGTGAACTGGGTGAGTTTGTAGGGTGAGTTTTCTTTGTCCTCCTGGCCTCAGGCTGACTCTAGCTTTATCTTTCTCTCCTCACTGAAGTGGACTTTGTCCCCCTCTGCCTCATTCCACCTCCAGCCACTGAGGCAGAGGCTGAACTCGGCTGTGCCAGCCTCTAGCCTAGTTCACCCTGAATGGTCACTTGTGGGTCTAGTCCTTCCAGATACCTCACTTGGCCATGGTCTAAATGCAAAGAGCCTACTGAGCAAGGCTGCATCTGTGTGGAAAGCTTACAGGGGTTTAGAACCCTGAGATTCTGACCTGTGGGTGCATGGTCTCCCCATGTGCAAGTGTTGGAGGGAACTGCTCACAGAGTCATGCTGCACAGTGCTGGGGAGAAATCACAAGGTGTGTAGCTTTTTTTTGGTCACCTCCCACCCCACCTCTTCCTTGGTCTGGAAGGTTCCCCTTCCCAGCGCTGTAATGTTTTTGGATGTTCCTCTGAATAGCTCAAGGACAATCTAGGGAATGAACATAAGAGAATGTCTCTCTGGAAATTTAAGAACAAATTTCCTCGACTTCCAGAGGCCTTTGCATATGCTGCTCTCTTGGCTTTATCTTCCTTCTAATGCTTTCTTTAAAAATTCAGCCCAGAAATGCCTAGGAAACATTTTCTTTTCTTTTCTTAAAGATTTTATTGGGGAATTGGGGGGTAGGGGACAACATTTGGGAATCGAGGAAGGGGAACAGACAAGTTGCTGTCCTTTTGTTCTTCCCTCTAGTTGTGGAGAAAGTCGCTTCACTGGTTGTGTTGGTATCATCATTGCGCTCTTTCCGGCTGAGGCAGATCAGTTGCCGGCCGTTGGACGGCCGCTCACAGTGGCTCATGACAGCTCACACCCAGCTGCCTGCTGCTCATGCTGGCCATTGGATGGCCATTCATGGTAGCTTATGGCAGCCCACTGTAGCCCTACTGCAGCCTATGCCGTCGCTGGCAGCTCATGGGAGCTGAGGTCCAGGTTGAGCTATTGTTCACCATCTTAGCTGTATAGGGCACAGCATCACTGGCCCTCATGTGGGATCTGAACCAGGGCCCTGCTGCTCAGAGCTGGCTTCCCAAGCCAACTCTTAACCAATGTGCCACTCGACTGGCCCCTGGTAAGCATTTTCTGGCTCCTGCCTCTCACCTCAGATGCAAACCATCCTCTCACCCCTGCAGCTCTAGGCACACCCTCTATCATGGTCCCTGTTAGCTGACCCTTGACCCTTTGCTTGTGTTTGTCCCCCAAGGGTCTCCAGGTAGGTAGAGGCCCTGTCTCTGATATGTTCTGGATGTTTAGAAAGTGCTTGTTGAAGGCACATTCCTCAGGGCCAAAGGTAGGACTGAGTAGAGTATTTCTTGCCCCAAATAATTATAATACCCACTTTACATAAATTACCTCAGAATAGTAGACTCTGGAATTAAGAAAAATCTAAATTGACATATGTTCCTCATGTGCCTAATGGCTTTTACAAATTGACTAGATCCTTTTCTGAAAAACAGCATGAGTGCATTTTATATACATTAGCATTTTCTAAGTATTGCTGTTTAAGCTTATAATTCTGGCTCAGCCATTGGAATTATGTCATATGCCGAAAGTCAAACAGATCTTCAAAAGGGTGACTCATTGCTGCCCAAATGCAGAAAAATGGTAAGGGCTATTCAAAACCAGCTTAAATGTCAATAAACATTCAAAAAGATATTCTCTTGAGATTTAAAAATGAAGTCAAACAAAATGAGGAGGCCATCTTACCTACAGGGGAACTTAAAAGATGGAGGATCAGTGAGAAGCAAAGACGGAAACCTTTGCTTCCTTCTCCACTCCCAGCTGGTACAGGGAGAAGATACTAGGTCTTTCTGACTTGTGGAGAATTCTTCTCCCATGGGTTTCTGCTTTCATATCTTCCAAAGCTCAGGGAACCAAGGAGATTTTTTTCCTGGGTTCCAGGTAAGGAACTTTGAATTTCAAATTATAGATATCCTTGAGCACTGTAAAACAAAATGTGCCGTGACTACCTAGCTCTTAGCTATGGCCATTCACAAAGGAAAATATGCTTTTGCAGTTGGCTTATGGAAGGACCTGGGGCAGAGCTGACCACTTGACTGATTGCAGTGCTAATTGATTGGCTGACTGACATTCATTAAGCTCCTATTGTGTGCCTGGGATGAATGAGAAGTAGGAGAAGTTTTCTCCTCTCTAGAAATGTAAATGTCATAAAGGTAGAGAGATGTCTCATTTTTAAGATCAGCAGAAATCAAGGATGGCCTTGTACTACTTGGTATCTCCATATACCTATAACAAATCAAACCTATCGGCTGTACCTGCAATATGTTCAGATTTGGGGAGCTCAGATTTGATGTGTCAGAGAAAGAACAATGTGAATTATTTTTTGTGCATTCCAGGGGGCTTCAATTTGTTTTTAAAATGATACACTATTTCAAATTACATTTTGGAATTAGGCTGAATTTAAAACAAAGAAATATACCTATGAGTTTTGAATGGTCCCAAACTTGAACACAGAAAATGAACCATTTGGCAGACAGATCTGCTTAACTGCAAACCTCTACTGCATACTAATTATACACATAATCAGATATATATATACAAACATACACACAGATAG
Source organism: Aselliscus stoliczkanus (assembly GCA_033961575.1). Classification (NCBI taxonomy): domain Eukaryota; kingdom Metazoa; phylum Chordata; class Mammalia; order Chiroptera; family Hipposideridae; genus Aselliscus; species Aselliscus stoliczkanus. The sequence continues at coordinate 105,115,337 of CM066732.1, forward strand.
ATAGTTATTATTGATTATGGATTAAAGAGTCTGAGATCTGGAAAGGACATAAGTTCATACAGCCAAACTCTTCCTTTTCAAAACATTCTACTAGAGCTCATTGTAACACCCTAATGAAGCAGTTGTCTTGAGCACTTGCTCCTCCTGCAGTGCGCAGCAGGCTATGGGCTCCTCAAAGGCAGGAGCTAGCTGTCTGATGGCTGCTGTATCCTTGGTGCCTAACTCAGGGCCTCCACATAGCAGGTTGCACAAATGAGTGACATGTGCCAGGCTGTGTACCGGACACTTCACATACGTTATCCCACTGAACCATCAAAACCACCCATGGTAGATATTACCAACTCCATCTTGCAGATGAAAAAACAAGACCAAGAGAGGTGTTAGTCATGTATTCAGGGCTAATGGTTTGTCGTTCATGAAAGAGCGAGGCTGAAAATTCAGGTCTCTGGAGTCCCCACTCCCGGAGTTTTTCCATTGAATACCTACTGTCTCTGTGAACATGTACTCTTGTGTATGCTAAAGATCAAACTTGGATTAATGTCTATAAACAAAGTATGAATATCAGCAAATTAATTAGTGAAGGTCATATTTACATTTCACCAAGTGTCAACTTGAGTTATTTGAGTGGAGATTTTCTCAATTTATTATAGTCAGTCACCTCTACCCATCAGTAATAGACAATGGGCTTTAATTTCACCTGACGGTGTGAATTGCTATCTTGCATTTCTTAGCAAAGGCTGAGCCTCAGTCAATATTTTTACAGTAGGACAGTTCTTTGGAAGACTCTAGGTGTTACTTAAGCTAATAAATGACTATCCTTCAAACAGAATTACAAGCAATGCCCCAATTACTGAAGATGGTTAGTAGCCGTTCTTTGTTTACAATGGCCCTGTTACCCAAGTTGGTCACTGGCTGGATTGCCTGAGACCCCAGTGATTTACAAATCCAGAGGAAAGTGGAGAACACATAAAATTTATTTTTCCACCATTTGAGGCATGAGCTTCCCCAGCATTACAGAGCACCTCCAATGTTGTGATGGGCTTTGATTCAATCCAGCTTGAATGAAAGACATTTCATCACCCCAGAATGCATTTCTTTATTTGCCTTGGATCTATGATTCTGTCAGTATTGAGAGAAAAGAAAAATCAATGCTGCACTATAAACCTCGGGCCGCCTCTGGCCAACGTGGTCAGCATGGTGTGAGCAAAGGAAATGGCAGGGGAAAAAATTGACCGCTCAGCAAGAGTGTGGCCAGTAACGGACACAGCTCAGGGCTAATAACAGCTTGCAATTACACATGGAAAGCCAAAGCGTGTAGGGCATTCAGTGCAAGGGGGATGTAATACAATTTATTGAACCACCAGTTAGAGTTCTGCAGCTTCTCAATAAAAAAAGAATGTTGGGCCTATACTCCTTAAAACAGACTTATATGGTATCGATAGGTGAAGGAGATTTGGAAAGCTGGAAAACCTCTTCTTAGCTGCAGAGCAATCAGGAGAATATGGTCTATTTGCATTTAAAATTAGGCATCTATCTATCTATCTATCATCTATCTATTATTGGTACACACAGAGTTTTGGCACCAGTATACTCATTATAATATATATGTGTGTGTGTGTTTGTGTGTGTGTGTATATGTGTGTGTGTATACATATATATATATATATATATATATATATATATATATATCTCCATAACATTCCAGTTTAGGATTCTGTCTCTACATCTAAAACCAAACTAATGTTAATGATCTGAGCCAATACATGGATGCTGAAGGTCAGTGTTTTGTGGTAAAGTGTGCAGGGCTCTCTCTCCATGCTCAGTATCTAAGTAGCAGCGTTATGAATGTGTTCTGCCCCTGTCATCCATTTTCTCAACTCTCCAGTGAAGGGTCCCTTTCCTGCTGGCCTTTAACAAACAGTGATTTAGAGAAACAGAACTCAGAGTAATCAGCATGCTCTGATTAGCTGAAAGGGTCTCTGAGCAAGTAAGATGCACACGGCTGGTATTTCATGCTTGTGGGGTGTTGAGTTCTCCTGCTGGCCCAGAAGCTCCTCTCTGGGTGTGAAAATGATTTCCAGCGCCTGCTCATCTCACGGGCTTTCCTGTCTCACCCTTCTGCACAGAGCTCTGGGAGTAGTCCCAGGAACCTCGGAGCCCTTCCTTCTGGGGGCTCACTCTTCCTTAGGCCCCCTGCAGCCACTGGTTGCTTGTAGACACGGAGTTCTCCTGGTTCTCAGACTTTTCTCACTTCCTTCTCAATAAGTAGAAATTGTTGTGAACCAGGTGGAGCAAAACTAGACTATCGAATGGACGTTTTTATGCAAATGAGTTTTGTGCATACTACCTGGAGAAGCTAGGTAAAACCCTGAGCTGTTGTAGGACTGGGTAGATAACCTCCTCTAAAGGGGGCCCTTGTAGCCAGGGGAGTGGTTTACTGGGCAATGAAGGGAGCACCCTTGATATACTCTTCCTCTTAAAGGAAAATGTAAGTCGATGCCAGCCCCAGCAGGAATAGGCTAGTTCCCTCGTAATTATACAGGGATGGGGTGGGTCCTTTAAGCTTGGGAGTGTATCACTTAGTTTGGCACATTGACTCGAGGCACAAGACTGGCTTAGACCAATCAGTGTCAGCTTTGGGATGGGAAGAGGGGCAGGTTAGGCACCAGAGAGTGGGCAGAGAGCCATCTGTGAACTCCACATTTGCTCCGGGTGGTTCAAGGCAGTATGAAATTAATTGAACCAAACTAGTGACCTGGGAGCTCCCTGTTCCCCTCACAGCAAAGTGAAATGTGGATGTGGCAAGGGGAGGGACAAAGGAAATGGATCGCCCAGTCCAGGTCCCTGCAAGTGGCTGAACTGAATTCCTGTTGTCCACAGGCACACACAGCCACACCTAGATCTCTCAGAGAGCCAGACCTTTCCTTTCCTCCATTCTTCCCAGCGTCATCAGTCACCCCGACACACACACACACACACACACACACACAGGCACACATCCTCTCTTTTCTCTTCTTCATGGCACAAGACCAGTGGGGGTGTTCACACATGTGCACCCCCCCACACACAGCTGCTGACCTAGAGGTGTTAGCCACTCTGCAGCTGCTGTTCTTCTCACATTAATCTATAGGAATCAATGGACATTTCATTAGAGTAATCAAGTGCGGATGCATCCTGCATTTATATTCTGTGCCCCCTCCCTGCTGCTTTCACAGACTAATTGGTCCTACAGCCAAGAGTACATGGATATTTTTCCCTATAGATGAATGTCAAAAACGGTTTTTCACTGCTGGTAAAAAACCTATCAATACGGCGTGTGTATAAAAGCCTTTGCCCATCAAAGCCGCAGAGCTGTTGATAATACATTATGCACTCTTGATTCTAATGCATCTCACTTCCTCTTTTACACCTTAGTGCACATCCAGGCGCCATTTATGTTTGTCTCATTCGAAGAATTAACTAGCTCTGGGCTGCCTTTGTTTTCAAGTTTATCCCAGGAATAATTTTCCCCACTCTGTGTATGTTGTCAGTCATCACAGGACAGCGGTGGTAAGGAGCTGAGAAGGAAAGTGGCGTGGCGTTTATGCAGGGCCCGCCCCTTTCAGCTCTGTTTCTTCTTTCTCACCATGAAATGCACTTTTTCTTGCCAGGGCCGTGTTCCAGGGGAAGAGTATGGAGAACATCTTTTTTTTCTGAGTGGACTTTTTGTGACTGTGGTTTCATAGAGAAAACAGACAAAAGAGGGGTTCCTGCTCCTCTCCTGTGTACACGAGTGGCTAGGCATAGTAATGCTCAGAGGCTGATGGGAAAAGAAAGGTCAAATGGATCAAAAGGAGTCTTGGCATTAAAGTGTGTGCATGACTACAGGCAGTAGCCGAGCTGTGTAGTGTGGAATGGAATGATGACTGCCAGCTCCGCTCACCACCGACCCACCTCCCCAGCCATGTCTGCCCTGTGACATGACCAGGAAACACTAGAAAAAGGAAAGATGGGAATTTGCTCTTCGAGAGATTTGGCAGGTTTGCTGACTTTCAGAAAGTGGGGAGGGATTGGATTCGCCAACAGCCCCTTTTCTGAAGCTTTAGCTTGCTGGGAAATGGAAGGAAGGGGTACGGGCACTTAGATAATGAACTGGGTTGCCCCAGGGAACAGACAGGAGGCCAAGGAGGGGAGCGTTAGAGCCCGTTGTCTTTACCCCTATGCAGGGAATTGGGGTAGATGAAAAATAGAAGTCCGAGGGCCAGATTCTGGCAGATGTCTCTATTCCACTTCATCATTATTCTTACTTCTATTTTTTCTACAAGGCAAATATGTGGAACTTGGGAGGTTGGGGACTGCCCACCCCATCCTCACCGTGACCTGAGAGATTGTGTGTCACTCTTTCCAGACATTAAGAATAGTGAGCCAAGAAGTCTGGGACTGACTTGCCTATGGAGTCAGAGGTCCCTGGGCCCAAAGCCGCCTTCTACTGCCTTCTCTGTGTGTGACCATGGGCAAGCCATTGAATTGTCTTGAGCCTCTGTTTTCTCATTTGCAAAATGGGACCAATATTAATGGCCACCCTTAAGACCTTTGTAAGGATCAGAGTTCAGGTATTCAAAACTGCTTTATAAAATGAGAAATCATAGGGCCGGCCGAGTGGCACGGTGGTTAAGCGCTGGCTTGGGAAGCCAGCGGCCCTGGTTCGGTCCCACATGTGAGGGCCAGTGACACTGCCCTAAAAAAAAAAAAAAAATGAGAAATCATGTGTAAATCTTACGTATTATGATTATAATGATTATAATATAAAGTTGTTCTTTTACAGTGCAAAGATGCACTTAACAAACATGTGTTTGGTGTAGACCAAGCGCCATGAGACTTTTAGCTCTATTTTCTCTGCTTTCTCTCACAGCAGCCCACGGATGAGATGTTAGTGATCGTCCACATTTTGTGGGTGAGAGTTGAGGTCACCAAGCTCCCATCATGTGTTTCCCAATTGAGAACTCTTTCTATGGCCCCTCAGGTGCCTCCTCACCATGTGCCAGGGGCAATTGTTCCCCACACCCCACTCTGCTTCCAGCATTTGCTCTGTAGACGGTGCTGCCAACCTGCTGATGAACCCTCAGTCTGTGGTCAGTCCTAGGGAACCCTTACTCTTAACAGTTTTGTGTGCCCAGGAAACACAAGTTCTAAATCACTTCTTGGGGCAGTTGTGAATCCAGCCAGATTTCTAACTTGGGGTCTGCATGATATTATAAACCAGAAAATGGTTTGAATGACTAGGGTTGTGGGTTGGCGATGACTGCCATGGTGGAGGCCATGAAACTAGCAAGGAGCCAGGAGCTTTGTTTTTGAATTTTTGACCTAAGAATGCCCTTTGGATCACTCTTTCTTAAGCTGTTTGCTACCTTCATACCTTCTGGCATTTGTGGGCTCTCCCCATTAGTCAGGGCTTTCTCAGGGGTCAACACACAGTAGCCTTTGCCATCTGTCCCTCAGATAAGCATGTCTCTCCTAAGGTGGGTGTGTTGTTTCTAGGGCCTTCCTGGGCTGCCCTCATTTCCCAGTCTCTGCTGAGTCGGACCCAGTGTTGGGAGCCGGGCACAGGGCCACTCCTGGTTCTGCAGACAGGAGGTTGTGGTTTGCAAAGTGGAGGAAATTGTTTCCTCTCACTGATACTTGGCCCTAGTGGGATTGCAAAAGTGACAGTGAAAACCAGAGGTGACCCTCCTGTGTATACAGCCTCAAAGCCTTGGATAGTGATGGATGCTAGATCCATGGATTAGCATAGGAGCAAGGTCTCTGGGATATGGGTCCTAAACCTTTTGAAGTTGACATTCTTTAAGGTAACCATACGCGCCCTTTACCACATGACCTTGGAGCTACCATATCTGAAAGCTCCTGGGCGAAAGACCACTAGGCTGTCGCCATGGCAGTGGTAAAGCAGAAACAGAGTGGCTTATGCAGTCAGACAAGTGGTGTGTGGATTCCAGATCCAGTGGTTCCAAGGTCACTGTGTGATGTTGGGCAGCTTATGGAAAATTTCAAAGCCTCACTTTATGCATGAATAAAATGAGTGTGGTAATTGTACCTATCTCCTAACATGTGAAGATTGAGCAAGATAATATGCTAATGTTGTTAGCATAGTGTCTAGAATCTTGCCTCAATAAGTATTGCCACTTGTTATTATTCATACATTTTTATTAAGATTAAATGAGATCATGTATAAAGTACCTGGCATGGCTCCTTACATACACCAGGCACTTAACTATTAGGCAGCTACCTCAAAAGAAAGGGTAATTAAAAAAATTCTTGTAACAATTTCTGCATGACCTTTCCCCTCCAAAATATTTATAGTTTGCCCAGTAGGTAAATGGGAGATGATTTCTCATTTCCCTTGACATCTTCTGAGATGGATAGCCTTCCCTGTATCTTATTTCAATGTCTGTGCAACTGTGCACTTAAGCAATCTTGCTACACTGTGTACATTACTGAGATAGTTTCTTTGAGGGAAATTGGAGCCGGGGGAAGGTTCTGGGAATTGCACAGTGCTTGGGCATGAGAATTCCAGGGTTTATTTCTAGTTCTAAAGGCAAACATCATTGGAACTCAGCTGATTCCTGAGGGCCGTGGGGTCTGTCTAATTTTCTTCAGGAATTGAACTGAAAGTTGCTATGAAATTCTCAGTTTAGTGTCTGGCCTGTTCTCCCATGAGCACTTCTGGCAGCTTGACTTCGTAATGTGGTGATTCATTTATTCACAGAATCTCTTGAGCAGCTGCTATCTGTTGTTATTCAGAAATAAATTCTAATTTATTACTACGGTTGGTAGGCAAGAGATGGGGAAATAGAAAGGTATTTGGAGGATGAAATGCAAAGGAGAAACTCCAGTTCTGGAGGCTCTGAGCGTGACACAATGAGATGGAGGGAGCTGCTTTGATGGGGGCTGACAGAGGGGTGTGAAGGGCCAGGCAAAGGCTTCTGCAGGAAGAAATGCTGCAGAGGAGCCATGATGGAGCCTGCGGCCCAAGGAGGCAGCAGAGCAGAGAGGTGAAGAGATGGAACAGGTGGAGCCTGTTGAGTTGCTGGCTATGAGAGGTAAGCAGGGGACAGATAGCCCTGAGAGGCAGGTCTCATGCCACAGGGAGCAGCATCACCCCGGCCCTGTACGGAGCACACACAGCCATCATGTCTCATGCTGGGCTTCTTCTGTGAACCCACCATCTTTGTTCCGTATTATTGACTGTCTTTAAATGAGATATATTCTTAACAAGATCACAAAAACCCTTATAGCAGAAGCTGTCACGGCTCCACTCATACCCCCTCAACACCCACCATTTCTGGAAAGACTGATGGTTCCCTGCTGCCAGGGCCTATGACACTCTGCCTGAAGGTCATCTGTGGCTGCAGGAGTGCACTTGGTTGCCACACTGGCAGGACAGGGGTGCTGGGGAGTGAATGCCCTGCTTGTATGGCCCTCAACCAATGATGGATGGATTGGTGGGGAGATATCCCAGCTTCCTCATTCTCAGGACCCACTCTGAGGCTTGTTCTCGCCATCTTCCACGAGTCCCCGGTGGGACTGAGCTCCAGGTGCCCTCAGCAGCAGTCTGTCCACTAGTGCACTCTGTAGGCCATTCTTTCCCTTCCTTCTCTCACTTCCCCTCTCCCAAACACTGCTGCCTGGCATCACCTCCAAAAATAAACTTCTTTCACTCAAACCTTTGTCTCAGGATGTCTCTGGGAAAACCTAACAGGAAATAACCCTTATATGTAAACTTGCATTCACACATCCTTTCTTGTGTATTGACATCTCGCTATGCCAGTCTCCGCTGGAAGCTGTCCTTGGAGAATTTCTCTTTTCTCCTCCTGTCCCCACTCCCCCAAGCCCACCACCACCATGGGTCGTGTGCCTGACTTCCAGGAAGTGCTCAATAAATACCTGCTAGATGAAATGAAATGAAATGCCTCTGTGAAAGAGCACTGCAGTACAGGTCCCGGGCTTCCTCATCAATCTTAGTCGTGTTATTTTCTCACTGTGTGACCTTGAACAAGACACTTTGCCTATGTGGGTGTCAGTTTTCTCATTGGAAAGAAAAAAAAAAGGTGGTTGAATGACATGATCTCTAAAGTTTCATCCCGATAGGAATATATATAGTCATAGAGTATGGACTATACATAGCCATTCTTTCTGAAACATGGGTGTCTTTGTCGCCTTGAATAGAAATTCCAGTACTGTGCCTGTGGCTCTGGTTGGGTTCAGATCATTTATTCTGCAGCAAAATCTATTACACCAAAGCAAGTAGAAAACATAATCCAATAACATTTGATTTGTTAACTGAATATTCACATGGCTTTGCTTTGGTACTCCAATTCCTGTTTTTGTAATTAGGATGGTGAACTGGAAGTTTATATATATATATATATATATATATATATATATATATATATATATGCAGCATTTATCACAGGGAGCCTCTCATGCCAGGAAAAATGGAGATAAATCCTGGCTAAAACCCCAGCGATGCTTTTTATTCTTTGTCCCTAGCAAAGGTGATTGTGGAACAACGAGATGGATTGATGTCCCGGAAAGTGATGAGGGGCCTGGCTTCACACATCACAGACAGTGCCCTCCACTCTGACCTGGAGGGCGCCACTTGCCGTGCAAGGGGGGCTCAGGCTCCACATCCATTAACTCCTTGGCTCCTCGTTTGAAACTGACAACAAGGTGACATGGGCAACTGTCCACATGGAACAGGACAGACACCATCAACTCATTCCACATGGACCACCAGATAGCACCTAGAGGTAATAACATTCTGTCAATAGTGACCTGGGTTGGATTCAAATCAGTGATTTAGGGGTGAAAGGCGCTGGATTCTATTATGAAGTGCCCTTAGCTATCTAGGGGCTGAAAAACCATCCCTTTACCACAGTTAATGACAGAATCAAAAGAGTCAGTCTTATTCTTTTCTTTCCTTTTTCCTTTAAAAAATTGAATATTATTTTGGATGGAGCTAGGCACATGGTGGAGAAGATTAGTTAATATGCTTCAACTCAGTATGTTAAGTCGATGTACATAACACACTTCCATATTGTTTGTCCTTACTTCTTGCCTTCTCTCTTCCTTTCTTAGCATGGAGTTTTCTGAGCTGAATATAGCTATGACTTATTCTTTGAATCAAATTTTTTTTCCCCCTAAGGCCAAATTCGTGAATCTCCAAGATAAACCTCCATTTTTGGGGTTTAACTATGAACTCACCAAGAATAGGGCATTCTAAATGGTCAGTCTAACAGAGGTAGTGCTGGAAGAACAGAACCCAAAGTTGTTCAGCTTAAGCCAGGGTAGGAGGGTTGGACCCCTAAATCTCATGGTGCTACCGAACTGAAAGTGAAGAGACCAGTCCCCATTTGCTGGAATGAAATGCGTGCTTTGCAAATAACATACTTACTAAAGATCAAGGGGTCCATTTTTCTTCCCACCAGCTTGCTTCTTTTTCTTCGCCCCTGTCCATTTGAATCTTAACCTTGTAACTAATGGCATGATCTTGGAAATAAATGAACAATTCAGCTAGGACTGCTTGCAAATTAAGATAAAATAACTAGAAAAGCTGTGGCTCTCTCTTCAAGACCAGAAGCCAGGACAGTAATAATGTTTTAAACTGTACAATAGGGCTTTGTATCCCTTTGTTCTTAAAACTGAGCAATCCCTTTAATCCGAGGTTTTCAAAGGCTTTCTGAGACGGGCTGCCCCTGCCTTCTGCAAGACGCTGTGTGGTAAAGAGATGGGAACACCCATCCTTTTTTCCCAGGTGGATTTGGTGGGGTTGGCCCTGGAGATTGGCTCTCATTCCCAGCTCCTTTATCTGCCTGATTTCTCTAGGGCCATGTTTTCACAGGGCCCCTGGACCAAATATTATACTCAAGATAACTTCCAAGTCAGCCCTCTGCATGGCTTTGCAGAAAAAGTTTCCGCCATAAGGGCTGATTCTGGGAGCACAGCATAGTATAGAGAAAGAGGTGTCCTCCAGTGGGGTAGGACGCTTAGGGATCTTAGAATGGCTCACATGACCCCAAAATCTTCCCCGAATAAGGCCTGAAATTCCACCCAGAGTTTCATCTCTTTGATGTTGACCCCAGTTAAAACAGAACTAAACCCAAGAGAACTTCCATGTATTTTAGTGGGAAGGAATGGTCTAAGAGGACAACACTGGAGGAGTGAGGATAGTAAAGATGGATGGAGGTGGGGAAGAACTAGACAAAGAATGAGCGAACTCATTCTGGTCACCAGCTGAGAAAGAAGATAGTGGGAAAAGGCTCTGGAAGCCTCTTGGGCCAAAGAAAAGGTTACCTACTTTGCAATTTTGCCCCAATAGATGTGAGGTCAAAAGGCTGGCACACCAGTGCTGTGTGATTCCTAAGCTGCTGCCTGGGTACTTTCAGAACATCCCTGTCAGCTTCTCCGCCCACTGATTTCACCCTAAGTTAGCAAAGTAGCTTATATGTGCAATGCCTGGTTAACACTCAGCTTTTTGCAAATGAGTAAAGACATTGCAAAGAGCTGAGAAAGGTTGGATGGCAGTGCTCAGAGAGACTCTTGAATGATAGAGAATGACTGTGATTTTGGCAGGGTAGAGAGAAGGCATTCGTGGTTGGGAGTTCTTTGTAGACTGGGGTTCACTGTGGCTATTTCTGTAAGACTGTTTTACAGCGGGGTGCATACTCTTGCCCTCTCTCTTTCTATCCTTCTCTCATCCTCCCTTTCCATCATTTATATAGTGTGTACAATTCTCAAATCAAAACATTCATTATCTAATTTTAGTTATAGACAGCCTCCTTACCAAAATTTTGGAGAGACTTGATAAACAAATAAACAGAAATATCCCATTCCTTCTTGTTTTGTTCCTCCCACAAAGAGCCCTATCTATCTGTTCAGAGCCAAATGGATGTAATTAGGTGAAGAATCGCTTTCTCTCTGGATCTGAACAAATATGTTTTGCAGCACACCAATTTCTCAAGGGCAGTGGGCTGGGACGGCCAGTGACTGCTGGGGGATGGCTGCTGACCTTCAGGCCAGGCCGACTTTAATTTGCAGAACACTGCTGGTCCCAGGAGGCTCTTCAGGCCAGGCCACACAATCAAACTGAACTAGCAGCCTGCTTCTGTCCAGCTGCACCCACTTCGCTGCAGGACATGGAGACATAGCTATCTAGACATGGCTGTTGCATAGGCTTTGGAATTACGAATTGGTAAATAAAGCACCATAAGAATTCGGCCCTTTGTACAGGAGCCAAAAAGCCTCGTTGTCTCAGTGGCGCCTCTTTCCAACTGCATTATTTAGTAGGAGAGTCTCTGTAGATGTAGCATGTGCATTCCAAGTTCTGATCACACATCCCTGGTTACAAAAAGGGATGCTTTAAATGAACTTGGTAGTTAGATCGCAATTATGTAAGTGGCGTGAAAAGGTGGCTTATAAAAATAAAGCCTGTCTCAGGGTTGCAAAATCTTTTGATATGGGAAACTCCTGCCATCTTTAGATGAACAAAGTAACCGAATGTCTCCCAGCTGATCTGATTATCACAGCTGTCCTAATGACCAGGCTGGGTTGCTACACGATCAGTTCAGTTGACTGATGCACAATCGATTGAAATGATGAAAAGTAATAGCAGATCGACTGGGCAGAAGTGGATTCAGCTATGGCACCCGGATGCCTCCTTTGTGTGCACACATGTGATTGTGTGTGTGGGCGTGTTTGCATGTGAACGCATGTGTACTAGTGCTGAATTTTGTTCTCAACTCAGGAAAACTGAAGACAGACGGCAATTGAAGCCAGTTATAGCTTGTGGGCCAATTTAAGCCACATAGCATTCAGGCAACATAAATGTCAGGGACGAAATACTAAAATTGTTGTTATTACATATGGGCAGTTAGATGAAATGTCAATGAAATATTAACTTCCACATGTTTGTAGATTGGAATTCGAAGAATAAAATTCTCTTGGATGCACATAACACATAGAATAGGACAGGAATGTAAATAAATGGGGAGTGTAGGATTTTTGAATGTTGGTTGTCAAACACAGTAACAATGAGACTATCCTTTGCATCCTTGGCAATTTGTACTTGTCTTTGTGTAGCACTTATTACTCTTTAAAAAACCTGTTTATGAGTCCACCTTCCTACCAGACACTGAGATTCTCAGGCCAAATGTTGTGTCTTCTTTTTTGTTCTTGATAGTAGTAGCTAACAGAGTACCTGGTATCATGAGGCATTGTTTTGCAGTATCAGCTCACTTGACTCTTTTTTTTTTAAAGATTGTTTTCTTTTAAATTGGGGAATTGGGGGAGGGGAACAGCATTGGGAAACCGGGGAAGGGGAAGAGAGAAGTTGCTGTCCTTTTGTTCTTCAGTCTAGTTGTGGAGGATGTTGCTTCACTGGCCCATGTTGGTATCATCATTGCGCTCTTCTCGGGTAAGGCAGATCAGTTGCCGGCCTCTGGACAGCCACTCACAGCGGCTCTTGGCAGGTCATGCTGGCTGCCGGCCACTCACTGTAGCCTATGGCAACCCACTACAGCAGGGGCTGCAGCCATGTCATCCTGGGGACTCACAGCAGCCCAGCTCCAGGTGGAGCTGTTGTTCACCATCTTAGCTGGAGAGGGCAGTGTCATTGGCCCTCAGATATGGGATCCAAACTGGGGCCGCTGGCATCCCAAGCCAGCTCTTAACCAATGTGCCACTCGGCCGGCCCTCACTCGACTCTTATAACATCACTATGAGATGAATAATATTACTAAGCCCATTATATAGTTGAGGAAAGTGAGCATGGAGATGTTGAGTAAGTTGTTTAAAGTCACAGAGTTTGTTAGTGGTGGATCCAGGATCCCCGCCCTGGCAGCCTGGCTCCACAGTCTGTGTTCTGAAACTGTCTTCTGCCTCCTTATTCTTTGTGCTACTTGCATCTGCAAATAGTATATGCTCAGTAAATGTTGCTGGATGAAAGTATTTGCCAGTCTTTATAATAACAAAGATTAAGGCATAGGGGGAGTTGACCAGTCTGATTTTTAGTATCAGGGCGTTTCTCACTGTTAGGGTTATGTGGACAGGCTGTGCAGAACCAGAATGGCGGGTCTTCGGTTGGTATAAACTTGTAACAGTTGCCTTTCCACCAAGTTGGTTTGGTAAATATTGGTTAATTTTCCATTTCTTCCCAACCTTTTTACTTCACTATTCAGAGATTAGATGTGGCTTATGAAAATATATACACAATAAAATTTAATTAAAAATTAGAATCACCCATATATGAATACAATAGAAAATAAAGAGAAAGTGAAAGCTAGGGCACAAACATGCAGATCTTAGAATTCAATGTAAATATTGTGCTTGTTCACTGAAGTGATGCTAAGCTTTCTGGCAGCCAAGGTGAAGAGATACCTCATCAGTTATGTGCTCACATTGCCCATGGGAGGAAGTATTGAGATTCGAGAGGATGGAACATACTCGTTCCTCAGGGAAACGAAGCTTTCTTACTTTATGTCTGAAGGTAGTTCATCCTCATTTACCTATAGATGTCACAGAGCGATTATATAGATAATGTCCTCAATAACTTTCCAGAAAAATATAATAGATTTCATAAACTTACTTTTTATAGTGTGTCTTTTACAAAATGAGATATAATTGACACATAACATTGTATTAATTTTAGGTATATAACATAATGATTTGATATTTGTATATATTGCAAAATGATCACCACAATAAGTCTGGTTAACACCTATTACCATAAAGTACCAAAAAATTTTTCCTTGTGATGAATACTTTTAAGATCTATTCTCAGCAACTTTTAAATATACATTACAGTATTACTAACTGTAGTCATTATGCTGTGCATTACATCCCCAGGACTTAATCATTTTATAACTGGAAATTTGACTCCCTTCACCCAATTTGCCCACCCCACCCTTCACCTTTGGCAACCACCAGTTCTATCTAGGAGCTTTCTTTTTCTTTTTAAAGATTCCATGTATGAGATCATACAGTATTTGTCTTTCTTTGACTTATTTCACTTATCATAATGCTCTCAAGGTCTGTCCGTGTTGTTGCAAATGGCACAGTTTTATTCTTTTTTATGAATAATATTTCATTGTGTGTGTGTGTGTGTGTGTGTGTGTGTGTGTGTATGTATGACAGATTCTTTATTCATTCATTCAATGATCGACACTTAGGTTGTTTGAATATCTTGGCTATTCTTGAATAGGAGAGTGCATATATCTTTTTGGGTTAGTGTTTTCATTTTCTTTGGATAAATACCCAGAAGTGGAATTGCTGGGTCATAAGGTAGTTCTATTTTTAATTTTTTGAGGAAACTTCATACTGTTTTCCATAGTGGCTGAACCAATTTATCTTCCCACCAACAGTGCACAAGGGTTCCCTTTTCTCTACAGCCTCCCCTATAGAATATCTTTATTTAAGCCAAAGACAAAAACACAGTTCATTGAAAGCAATTTTGTGAGAGGCTAAGATGATAAAAAAGGTAACTTGTAGACCGTGTGGCTTAACCCAAGGAAGCAATCACGAATAGCTAGATTCATGGGGTGATGGCTTTCTAATTCAGTGGTGGTGACACATGCTAGAAGAGAGGTAAGTGCAATGTCTCATAACTGGGCTTGTGAAAGTTTACTGGTCAGAAGTTCACAGTTAGTTTGCTAAGATTGTTGAAAGCATAGTAGAAAGGGTTCAGGGCTAGGAGTCAACAAAGCTAAGATGGAATCCAAACACCACTGCTTATTAGCTGCATATTCTTGGATGCGTCACATAATCATTCTGATCTTGCCTTATCATCTCTAAATTTAGGATAATGTTGTGTGAGATTTGTGAGGACTAAATGAGGTAATTTATTTAATGTGTCCAGTATAATACGTGATGCATAGTAGGCACTTAAAAATTGATAGTACTGCGGTGAGTGACATCCATAGGCCAGCGACCATTCTGCCTTATCCGGGAAGAGCGCAATGAGGATACCAACATGGGCCAGTGAAGCAACGTCCTCCCCAACTAGACTGAAGAACAAAAAGACAGCAACTTGTTTGTTCCCCTTCCCTGATTCCCCAATAAAGTCTTTTAAAAAAAATTGATAGTAAATGTTATTTCCCATGGCATACTTAAAATGCATGATTATATCCATCACTTGATCTATTTTACATTAAAAATGCTGGCCAGTTCAAGGATAATATTCCCCTCCCCACCCCAAAACTACTTGATTGTTGCTCACTGAGCCAGCTCATCTACCCAGGTCTTTGTCCTGGAGCCCTGGCTCTGTGGCCTGTCCCAGACCCAGATGTCCCCAGACTCCTAGATTCACCCAGGCTTCCTGGAGACCTGGCAGATTACAAACATCCTACCTGCATGTTTCCTCAGAGTCATCACTGCCTCTGCCCCTTCATCTACTTGAAGTTCATCTCTCCCTATTTGAGTCTCTGGATGAGACATGAAGGAGATACTGTACCGTCTTTCAGGCATTAAATTACAGAAGGCCATCTTCACAAATGTGGAGGCAAGACGACTGTGTCCTAATACATCTGCCTTATGAATGCTTGCAAAATTGGTCGGACTCTGAAAAGCTAGCTTACTTGCAATTGATGTTCTCATGGGAAGGTGGTGGGCAGCCAGAGAGATCCCGAGAGGCTTGTGCTGGATGTTTTCTATTTGCCCATCCAGATCAGCTCTTCACCTCTCTTTACCCTGGGCTTGGCTCTTGAAGGCTGACCTCCATGGGCTGCTTCCATCAGGTTCTCTTGCCCTGTAGCTTCCGGTTGGATTTGGCCAATGAAGACACTAACAGGAGAGGAGAGAGTAAGAAGAGAAAGGCTGAGGTATTAATAGTACTCTGCGCCCTCTGTTGGGACCATGGTTGACAGTCCTTTGTTTCCACTCCACTGAAGTCCATGTCTCCAATCGGAGGCATTCCAAAGCTATTATAACCTGGCATTTCAGCCTGAAGGAGTATGAAGATGGCTTTTGGCAATATTGTATAATGTTACATAATATTACTGGGGGCATGAAAAAATGTATACAAGTGGGCACTTTGGTCAATGTTGCTCATTGCAGTAGTTTGCCATAATCAGAAGTGTCTAGATGCTGATGGTATCCACTTTGAGCACCTCTTGTAAGTGCAGAAGTCAAATGTGACTTGTATTCATCTTTTGTTATTGGTATATGTTGAATATTACAATTTTAATGGCTTTTTCCTTTCTTAAAATATGTTTATATTTGTTTTGGCACCCTCTGTAATTAATATGAATATGAATAATACATCTGTCAGGTACAATGCTCAGATCTTTTGCACATCATCCTAAGCCTAGAAATCCTGTAAAGTAGTTATTATTCCCAGTTTACAGAAAAAAAAGCAAACCTGGAACTGAAATGTTAAGCAACTTGCAGAGGCCTCGCAGTCATAAGTGACAGAGCTGTGATGGAGCCCAGGTTGGCCTGACTCAGAAGTGTCAATGGCTTAACCACCAAGCAGAACTTCCTGTGCGACCAGACACAGTCACATCTCTCAGAAAGAATCATTTTCCCAGACTCCATGTTTCTCATCAAGATGTTTTTGATGAGGAATCCTCTAATTCATACAGTAAGTATTTCAATCAGAATGACTGGAAGAATAGTTCAGATTAGCCTTCTCATACTCCTGTTTGATGCAGTTTTCATCATTGCTCCATTCTAAAAATAAAAATCAGGCCTTTGAGAACAAGGAAGAAAAAGAAAAATCAAGGGAAATTAAACACTTCTCGTGTAGTTTGCATCCAGGCATCAGAATTAATTGAAATGCGGTCTGATGTGAGAAACAAATCCAGCCACATTTAAGGCCCACGGCCAAGGTTATAGCAGTTCTGTGTTTTGATATGCCCTCATGCTTTGGCCACAGCATCATGTCAGCTCCATAATGTCTTAAACCCTCAAGGTATGGGGTAAGTTGGGGTGTTCCTTGAATTTTCATGGCTGCAACTGATGCATAACTGAACACATTGCATATGGCCTTCCTCTTTCTTGTGTCACCAATGTGCAGGGGGAAGCTAGATGCCATAGACGTTGTCATGGAAACCAGCAGTTGTGCCCACAAAGGTTTTGAAGTCAATACAAAGTTTCTGTTAAAATACATGCAATTCTGCTGGTCGAGATGGGATCATAAAGCCCTGGTTTCTCTCTCTCTGCCTCGAAACAAGAGCATCAAATTCTTCCCCTGTTCACACCTTTCAGTAGGTTGGTTGCCACAGAAACCCATAATCCCAGAGAAACAGGTATAGGTTTAAAACACATTTGGGAACAAATGATGGACATTTAAAGCCAGTCTCATGGCTAGCAGATAAAAACATTTTGAAGAAAGGATAGGATTCTATAAGGGCAAAACAGACTTTATTCTTGCCCCATTTTATAGACCCATCTTTGCCTTCAAAACGGTAATCATGAATGGAAAAGATGAACATATTTGTAACCCGGGACCCTCTAAGAGGCTCTTAAGGGGCCTGGTTAGCAGCAAATGGATCTGGTCCCTTTCATCTACCCTGACTTCTCTTGTTCTGTTGTGAGTGTGAGGGGTTGTGAATGTACTAATAGCGAGAGGGCAAGGTTCTGGGAGACGCAAGAAATAAGCTGCATCTTAATGCACTAAGGGCAGGAGCAACATCTAAATAGCTACCTCGGATAATAAAAACCTTTCATAGAGTGTTTCTAGGGAAAATACACAATAGAGGAGGGAACATACTACTTGTTTTCTTTTCAAAATCCTCTTAAGAATCTGTGATCCACATGCATTTTAGTCCTGAAATGGCTGAAGCCTTATGGAAGCAGAAAGGAAGGGCCATTCTTCTCCCACTTCCCACAGCCACCTGACACTGACCACTGTCTTCTCTTTGATGGTCAAGTGGACAGAACCCTGGACTGGGAGGACATGGAGGACTCAGTTTTCAGGCTCACTTCTGGTAGCTGGTGGCTGTGCTGGGACTGGTCTCTTTCCTTTAAAAAAACCAAGGGTCTCTCCAGTGGTTAATTTGATTGGACGTGGTGATATGCATGTTTAATAGCAGAGAGCCTCTTTCTAATCGATATTAGAAATGTGATAGATACGTTTTCAAAAATGCTTCATGGGTAAAGGGCAGGGCATCTTATCTTCCCTCTTACACATTCTTAGGATACGAGTGGATTGTGGGATGTAGGAGGAGGTTGGGAGATGAGTTGGGAGGTTGACACAATAAAAGGAGACAGCAGTATGATTGTGAGGAGTCCACTCTGTTTTGGAACTTTCTCAAATCTGTCCTGTCTTCTCCACCACTGTGCCACCCAGGCCGCCACAGCATCAGGCTCCTGTCATTCCCCTTATTCACCCTTTCCCTTTTCAAATAGTTCCTTTTATTGCAGCCCAAACAACCAAACTTAAAGCTCATAAAAGCCTTCTCATTGCATGTAGGACGAAGTTCAGAATCTTTACCTGGCATTCTAGGCTCTGAGGTAATTACCTTTCCAGTCTCTACCCTGATGTACCATTTGGCCACTGAGGACATTTCTCAGTTTCTCAAAGAGGCCATGCTTTCTTTTATCCCAAGACCCAGGTGCAACCTACTTTTTTTTGTCTGGAATGATATTCCTGCCTTTGAAACCCCACCTACCTTCTGGCACCAATTAACCTATGCCTTG
Organism: Aselliscus stoliczkanus; assembly: GCA_033961575.1. NCBI lineage: Eukaryota > Metazoa > Chordata > Mammalia > Chiroptera > Hipposideridae > Aselliscus > Aselliscus stoliczkanus. Next base: position 105,134,006 of record CM066732.1, read on the forward strand.
CTGTATAAATTATAAGTCCTTAAACATCACTCTCAGGGTAGGCTAGACTAGGCCTGGCTGGGTGTCCCCAAGACTTTTTACTTCTCCTAGGCTTCTGCCATGACAGCCATAGTGACTATTTAAAGTCCATCTTTCCCACTAGATTGCAGGCCTCTGGGGACAGTTACCACGTTTGTCTTTTTCTTACATCTGGCACATCATGCAGTACTGAATACAGATTTGAAGACTCTCTGACTGGCTCACCAGAGAGGCAACACCTGGGACGTTTTGTTGCTGATCTGTGAGCAACTCCGGATTGGTCTTTGTCCTCTTTAATTCTTCCCTTGGGATATGTCGCCTCTGATTCTGGGGCTTGCTTGGGGCACAATGACAGCTATGGTGAAGTGGGCAAAATTATGCTTTTGGCTCTATTTTTTTGTTTTTGTTTTGATGAGGCGTGAAAAATGGCTACCCTACCTCTGTTCTGCATTGTAGATTTCTGTGTCACAAGAGAAGCTGAGTAAAGAGCAAGACAGTCAAACTTGCTATTTGGCACAGTGTAAGGAAAAAAAAACCCACTCCATTTAATTTACTGAATTTATTCCTTAAAAAACAATCCCTGAATTCAGGCAATCCAGTTTGTGTGGACCCAGTGAGACGGGGATCAATATCTGGTTTCTGAGAGATGAGACTCTATGTATTGCAGATTCAAAACTAAAAATCCATACAGTCGGCTACGATTCAAGGCAGCCACTGCAGGCTGCAGGTGACAAAAAGAAGCAGCATTCTACCAGCACCAGTGTCCTGATTCTTTGTTGGGATGAAAAATGGAGGAGGAGTGGCTTCCTCCTGCATTCTCTAGCATCTGGGAAATGGAAGAAAAGAGAAGCTACCCATGGACCAGGTTTTATTAGTCCCAGCCTGAGCAGCATATTATCATACAAAGTCTTTTGAACGCCTGTTTTGTGGGTCACGCAGTTATAACACGACCGTGAAGACCATTCCTTGTAATCCAGTAGGGAGATGAAACCAGGCTGTAAGGAATAGCTGATTAGCAGGCAGGAACAGAGAGGGAGCCAGGGAGCCAGGGGAGGGTGAGGCCACAGCCCCTACAACAAGAGGGGAAGGAAGTGGGGCTTCAGTGAACTGGGTGAGCAGGAAGGATCTCCAGGAGAAGGTGGTTCTCGAGTTGGTCCGTAGAGGATGATGGTAACAGGTAGAGAGGAAGGACGTGAGAAGTGTGTGAATACGTACTCAGAGGTGGAAGGGGTGTGGGAAGGCATACGAAGGAGAACCAGTTTTCCCTTTGGAAAGTGAGAGTGTGGGCCCATGGCTGTTTCAGCCTCCGTCAATCTGGATCGCTGCCCAGGCCGACTATAGATGCTGTTTGTACCTTCTCCCTTGAAGGGTCAGGTCCATGTAGCCGTGTGAAGTGGTAGTGACACTCACAGTTCAGGCCAGTTTGCTCCCCCCTCTCAGTTCTCTACTACCCACTGCTCAAACCTCAGAAGCCTACCTCCTATCCGTATGGGAAGTACATCTGTGTTTTTCCCTCTGTAAAGGTAATATTGAAACTGTTCTCCTGCCCTTGATGAGAATTTTTCCAGGAAGAGGAAATGGTAGGAGTTTGCCAGGGGGACAACGGGACCAATCCTTGCAGGGAAGAGACTGTGCCTGTAGCCGGGGAATTGGGTAATTAATAGTAATCATAGCCTAATCTGAGGATTTATTATCCATAGCCAGGGTATGAATGATGTAATTTAACTATCTCAATAACTGTGTGGGTTAGTACTGTTCTCACTTTACAGAGAGGCAACTGAGATCCTGAGGGTGAAGTATTTTACTCCAAGTCACAGAACTAGAAAGAACAGGACTAGGACTTGAAACTGGATTTGCTTGATAACAAAAGCACGTAGCTAACACAAAGTTCTACTGTTTTAGGAGCTTCTCACTCCCTCCTTTTAATTTTTCTTCTGATTTCTTAAGTTTATGTTTTGAAAATACCACATGCTAATTTTAGACAAGTTGGAAAGTGTATAAAAGTATATAAAGGAACAGAAGAAATTCATTATCATAAATCTGTTATTCAGAGGGCATTCCTATTAAAATGTTTGCCATATGTGCCTCTGATATCTTGTAGTGTTTCACATAATTGAATTTATACTAGTTCTTATCTGTGTTTTACTTAACCGTACAAAATAAGCAATTCCCTGTAGATGTAGTCAACCTGAGTTTTAATAGTGGCAAACATTTTGTTACTTAGCTGTGCCATAAATTTTCTTAATTGTTCATCTTTTATTGAAATTTTAGGGTGTGTCCAGTTTTTTCACCTTCGTAAATAAAACTGAAATGAACATACACATGAACATATAAAATGTGCATGCATTTTGACCTGTACTTCTGTCAGATGGTAGCACTGAGTCAAAAAGATATGGTCAAGTTTTTAAGGTTCTTGATTGGCCTAAATAAAATGTACCCTGGGACGACTTCTCTAATTTATATTCCATTATTTTTGGGGACTATTTTGATAATCAATTTTCCCACCCAGAACATTTATATTTATTAAAAAATCATGTTATATTATGGTGCTGTCCCTATTTTCCTTCACATTCAGTATTTTTTTTGATTTGGTGAATGAGATTTTTCATTTTAATTTTCTGTTAATTGCTGCTTATTATTTTACTTCCCACTGTCAATTACTTATTAGAAAAGGTTGACAGTGAAGAAGGGAGATCTATGGAAATATGCGTTGATAAATGAAGCTTCCCTGCAAATTAAGGTGGATCTTTCCTTCCCCAAAATCAAAATGAGAGAAGCCAATGGGTGTTTGCAGCAGAAGGTAAGGAGCCAGTGGCGATGCTTGAAAAGGATTCCTGATTCCAGACCACCATCTCTTAGGAATGGGCAAAGGAAAAAGTAGAAGCTGGGTGATAGGAGGGTTTATCATGGGGGAAAGCGAGACTCATTCTATCATGAGACTGGAGGGAAGAATGGGTGCAAAGACAGGTGGACAGCAAGGGTTGGTGAGGAAGTGTATGTCCTGTGATTCTAATCTCAGCAAAGTAGATCAGTGACTGAGAGGGTGGAGGAGACTTGAGATTCGGAATCAGAGAAAGTATGCAGTAACTGCTATGGGCCCTGTGACTAAGGACATCACCAAGAATCCCTCCTTTCAGCTTCCTGAAACTTGAGTCAGATTGGAACCTGCCCAGCTACAACACAATTGATTTTAATGAAAGCAGAACATGGAGACCAAACCCAACCCTCATCCAATTGCTGCCAGTTATCTGGAGGGAAACTGAAAAATTCATGCACCCATGAGAATCCTTTAAATTATCAGATGTTAAGCAAGTTGAGCATAATGTAAAATCGTCATTTTCCTTTTCTTTCAGGGCTAATGGTGGGGAAAAGAGGCTTCTTTAATTTCTCTCTGAATATGGTTCTTTCTGACTTTCACAAATCTCTTAATAAGGAAATAACTTATCAGTGTAAAAGCTTTCATTATTTGTGGTGAGTGGCAACATTCAGCACCTCAATATTTAATCTGTATGATTCCTGTGAATGTTTTATTCATGCTCACTAGAGCGGTTATGAGGGCATTGTTAATTGCATAATTTTTCCTTTGTCTGAATATATACACTTCTGTTTGTTTCTGATTTGAAGAGCTTATTCTTTCTTTCCTTTCATTTTTCTTTTGCTTTTCTTTTTCAGCTTTTCAGTTTGGGCTCATGTGTCAGAATTAAAATCTAGGGTCCATTAGGTGTCATTCATCTGTGAGATGAATTCTGTATTCCATCTATGGATTCCCTCATGGGTGAACATGTACAGGGTTTAGGCAAGCACTAGCTAGAGTCCTAAATAGGACTGACACTATTCCCTCAACACAGGATGAAAATGGAGGGAAATATCTTCATTTGAACAGCTTAGGGGAAAATGTTTCATATAGTAAGACATGTTATATGTAATATATGTAATTTTCTGATAAGTGAAATGAAAATAAGCATTCTCTATGATATTGAGCCAATGGAATACATTTAATAATCCCAAGCCCATTTGCCTTTGAATGATGCCTTCTGGAATGTAGATAATTTTCAAACCAGGGACATTTTATGATTGTAAATGGTAAGTAGATGTATATTGTGTGATGGGTTTTCCAGAAATTGCAAAAAAGGTGTTAAGGGAAGATTGTGGCACCCTGAAAAAATCTTGACAGCCTCTGTCACTGGTAATACCTATACCTCAGGGTATCTTATTTATAGGGATACCTATTATTAGTAAGCTATCTACTAATCAACCATCTTTTCATTAAAAAAGCCACTGACCTTGGCTCAGTTCTTATCCTTAGTGTCTTTGTGTGTTTTGCTTGAAGCCCCAGCTATCTGACACTGCGCTATCCTAACCTTATTCCTCCTTTTCTAGTTGTTTCTTGTCTGTCTCCTTTGATGGTTTCCTCTGTTCACTAAATGTGAGTGTTCCTCAAGAATCAGAGGTGTCCTTCTGCTTTTTCCTGTCTTAATTGTCTTCCTCAGTGAACGCCTTCATTCTCTTGGCCTCTTTCAACATCTCCATCTAGATACTGATCTCAGGGCTCTCATCTTATACCCTTGGGGAACTTTTTAACTCAACTTATCTAAAAGCTGGTTATTTTTTTCCCTCCAAAATGGTTTTCCTTCCAGTGTTCCTCTTTCATTTAACCTTCTTTTGTTCACTTAACATTCAATCTTGCAGCCAATTTTGGTTTCTCTTTTTTCCGTGATTCTTCCATATCTAATCAGTCACTATTATTTTTAATTCTACCTCGATAAATTCTCTGCAACCTCCACCTTTCTTTCACTTTCCACTCTTACCACCTCTTAAAATCAGCTCTTAAGACCTCATATTTGGATTGTTGTAGTAACTATAACATAACATATTGAGATAATAGCCCCTTCCTCCCTGCTAAAGGAAATTTTCTCTCCCCCATTACAAGATGGCAACCTCACTTTTGTGTTCTTTGCCTGTGGACATTTTGTGAAGGGGAGTGGATGTGGCAAAAAGAGAAGTTTCCAGGCAACACCCAATCAGGATTTTGCTTGCAAAAATGTTAAGCTTATTGAGGTGAATTATTTTGGACCATTCTACAGGAGAGGGAAGACGGAGGTGAATGATTGAATTTGTGAGGTAGAGGTGGGTCAAGCTAAAGAGAAAGGAGACTTTTAAAGAGAATTCCTTTTGAAACAAGAAAGAGTGTGGGTTTTGGTGAGTTCCGTGGAGTCAGGAACACCAGTGTGCTCCCTTTCAGTGGAGTCCTGGGACCTCTGATGGGTAAGCCTGGGCCAGTGGATGGGCCAAACTTTAAGATCTGTCACCCTAGCGGGCCGGCCGAGTGGCATGGTGGTTAAGCGCTGACTTGGGAAGCCAGTGGCCCTTGTTCGGGTCCCACATATGAGGGCCAGTGACACTGCCTTCAAAAAAAAAAAAAAGAGCTGTCACCCTAGGACCAGCAGGCATTAAGAAGCCCCAGCACCCACAGTTGTTGTCTTCTAAGAGCCATGCAGGGCTTGGACAGTGAGCCTATCAGTTGTAACAGGGCAGTGTAAAGACTGGAGAAACCTTTCCTAAGTGTACAGCACAGGGAACCCCAGGATTCAGGCTTGACTTTGGAGAGGAGATGTTAACTAAGGTATAGGCTCAGCTGCTGTAACATAGAGACCTCAAAATATGAGGCTCAAACAAGTTAGAAGTCCCCCTACCCTCCTCTTTTGCAACAGTTTGGAAATAACATGAGCTGCTCAGGCCTGGTAAGCAGCTCTGTACCACAAGGACAGGTAGTGTTCCATGTTCTTTTCATCTTGATACGTCACCATCTCCTAGGACAGGGTTTTAAAATCTCATATCATGACCTGCTTTGGATAATCTGGTGATGTGTGTGGACTCTGTCTCAAAAAAATGGTTTTAAATGCGTAAAGAATACATATGAGGATTGTAAAGGAAGTCAATTATAATAAAATATAATTATCACAATATTAAAAGGACAAATTTGTGATATACTAATGCATATGCTTCTTTATTAATTATTAACAAGATCCTGTGGTGCATACAAGAAGTACTTTAGGTTCAAAATAGTGATGAGCACAAATTGCTGTTTCATGATATCTGAATAAATGTAGTATGACATGAAAATACCTATGGTTTCTGATGGTGACAAGGTCACAGATACTGTGACTATTACTGGGGTTTATTGCCTACATTCATAATTAAAGAAAATGCTGAACTTCAACTCGAGGTTATTGAAAATAACGATGTAACTTTCCATCCAAATTTCTGAATCCCCTGGATCCTCTCCATGGGCCCTTTGAAGATCTGTCAATGCCGGTGAAAAACCCTGTCCTAGAGTGTTGAAGCCGCTCGCTTCTGTGTCTGTGCTCCGGCCCTCACAAGAGAGATGCCCAGGGCAAGCGATGTTGTCTTTACAGAGACAAAGTCATGCTCATCACTGCTCATGCTCCATTGGCTTGAACCTATTTTATGGCCACACTTAGCTTCAAAAGATACTGGGTTAGGGGGCCTGTCATCAGGCGGCCTTGCACCCAGCTAAAACTGAGGAGCTCTATTACTACACAGAAAAGAAGGAGAGCATAGATGAATACTTAGCACCGCTATAGGAATAGAAGACTCCCAAAAGTATGGCTGAAATCCCATCAGCCAAGCTCAGAAGAGACTGTGTGATTTAGAAAGGATTATTGTGAGGATTAGCTATATTGTGTTCAAGTGGCTGGTAAAGAGTGAATGCTCAATCAATACTCGCTAGGCTGACTCGCATGTGATCAGAGTCCACTAGAGGAATAATAAACCATTGGAGGACTTCCTGGAGGTGTAGGAGGTTAATATAAAGCCATTGCTCTCAGGGGAAATAGAATAAAAACCAAACAAATCACAATATTAAAAAGACATTTTTGGGCTCAAAGGCTATGAAAAGAGATGGGAAGGTTATGGTGGGATGTTGTGATAGGCAGAATTATAAGATGTTTCCCAAGATTCCTAGCCCTGGTTACATTCTCTGTATAATGACCCTGCACCCACACCCCAAATTAAGTGGTACTGGGACCCATGAATATGATATAATACCACTCTTATAATTAGATTATGTTGTATGCAAAGCTGGAGAGATTTCTGAAGATGTAACTAAGGTCCCAAATCAGTTGATTCTAAATTAATCAGAAAGGAGATTTTCATGATGGACCTGACTTAAAAGCCCTTAAAAGAGCAACTGGGCTCTACCTGAGCTACAGAGAAATCCTCCTTTGGCCTTGAAGAAGAAAGCATTATGCTGTAAGCTGCCCATGGAAAGGACCACATGGCAAGGGGCAGCCTCTCGGAGTTCAGAGCACCCTCCAGCTTTCCAATAGTAAGAAAACAGGGATCTCAGTCATAGAGCCACAAGGAAGTGAGTTTGGAAAGTGTTCTTCCTTCAGTTAAGCCTTCTGTTGAGAATGTACCCCAACCAACCTCGGTTGTATCCTTGAGAGAGTAAGCTGTGCCTGCACTCCTGACCCATAGAAACTGTGAGAAAATAAATGCATGCTCTTTTAAGCTACTAAGATTCTGGTAATTTGTTACACAGCATAAAAAATTAATACAAATGCTATTTTTAGTGGGATGGTTAGGAAAGACCTCTCTGATAAGGTGAATTTGAATGGAGACATGAAGGAAGTGAGGAGTAAACTATCAGGGTATCTGGGGGAAGAGCAGAGGGGTGACCATTCTTGCTGGTGTGTGGAGAATAGCCCAGGAATGGGCACTCATGGGGGAGGAGGCACCAGATAGGCTGGAAAAGATGGACGCTTGGGCTAGGATATTGTGGTGAAGGGCATCCGATATGGACATATTTCAAAAGTGGAACCAACAAAATTTGCTAAAGGATTAGATTTGGGGTGTGAGGGGAAGAAGATTCAAAGGAAAGCTCCAGAATGTAGTTACATTTCCTGTGATGAGAATACTGGGGTAGGGTTGAGGCAGGGTAGGGAGAAGCAGACTTTTGGGAGAAGTCAAGAGTTGGGTTTTGTCTATGTAAAGCCTGAGATGCCATCCAAGTAGATTTATCAAGGGCAGTTGTATATATCAGTCTGGAGTTCAGAAGAGAGGTTGAAGATGGAGATAAAAATAGGAAGTGCCAGCATATTGATATTAAACTAGGAGAATGGAAGAGATAGCCCAGGATAGAAAAATCATAGAACATTGGGCCTGACAGTCACCTCAAGAGATTATCATTTTATAGGCAAAGAAACTCCAATCCAGAGAGGTTCAGTGAGTGACAGTAGGCCTATACCTAAGGGCACAGAACTAGTTCATAGCAGAGCTTAACTAAAACCCAGGCTTCTTGATTCCCAGCTCAGAGATTCTTTTTTCCTGAGGATCACAGGTTCCTTTTCTTTTGCTTCCCTAGCATATTTCCTACCCTTGGGGAGGAGACTTGAGAAGTCAACAAGAGTTGGCTCTTTTCCTTTCATGGGGTTGCAAGTCTCAGATGTAGACCCCTGAGACATCTTCTCCCACATTGGGTGTCACCCCACAAGATGCTAATTAGATCTGATGGCTGTGGGAGGCAAGGTCTCATGTAACAAATGAAAATGTATGCCGTGATGTCTATAAACCGCACCCCATCAAATTAATAATGAAAAGCCTCCCATCAAAACCCTCCTTGTGCTCAATTGCCTGTGGCACATTTGAACTCATCAATAGATGTTCAACAGTATTACAACTTGTTTAAATCTTGGTAAAGTAGTGTTATGTACTATTGTTATTGACTTCCCTTTTCTAATTACCACCCAAAGGTGACGGATGATATAGCTTTAAATGACCACATTCTTGGAGCATGAGTGGCTTTGGGCTCTACTCATTGTATCTTAGCTCTTGTGATCAAGGAGACCCCCTGGTGAAAGCAGGTCAATGTTAGCAAGGCTGCCACATTGAGGCCCAGGTGATGTTTGGAACCATTCACAGAGGGACCTCTGTGACTGGTTGGAAACCAGAGATTTTATGTCTCATACGAAGGTGAGGCATGGCCATTGCGGGAACCCAAAGGCTTGTGGAGGTAGCTGTACCCAGCTTCTACGACAGTCCACAACTCAGGTAGGCAGAAAACATAGGTTTATTCATTTTTTTCCCCCTGTAACTCAACTTAATTTCCATTTTGAGTCTCCTTTTTGCTGGGTTGACAACAACATTACATTTCATCCCTTTCTTTTCTTTTGGGGAAATCTTCTATGGTTTCTCTCAGAAGTCCCCATGCTCCTTAGATCCCACTTCTCTCCAACATTTTTGGTTTTCACGCAAAGGTCCTCTCCAGTGCCCTAAAAGTTTAGGTTTTTGGAGTTTAGAGCTAGGAAAGTTTACAAAATTTACCCTGACACAACAGGCACAGAATGGTCTAGTTGCCTGTTTTTATGGAGGGGGTGATGGGATGAGTGAGGAATAAATGGTAAAAGATCAGGAGATGAGGAAAGTGAGATGGCTAATCTAAAAGCAACCACACCACAACAGGATGCTGCTGGAAGCTTGACTTCCTTTCCCCCTTCTTGGTCCCTGGGCAACATGCTGATAATTGGGCACATCCTGGGCAGGATGGTGGGGGGCACGATTAGTCACTTAGAAGTACTCAAAGGCATTTCAAGAAGATAGTGCTTCTTTAGAAACTTCCCTGATTTTTTTCCTTGTGTATTTGTAAGTTAGAAATTTGGTAATTATTTAACAGATCAAGTAATGACTTCTTTTCCCAAATTTCCACCGTGCTTTGTTTTCTATTATCTTAACTTCTTTTATAAGAGACTTTAGTTCTCAAAAGATAGAGACTCTGTTTATCTGATTTATCTTTGTCTATCCAGAATAATGTATACTATGTAACAGGTACTTAATACATTTTTGAATGATCAATTACTTGAGTGAGTCCCAAGAAAAGAAAAGTTGGAAATTAAGTTCTTTGGTATGGAGGACTATGGTTTTAGAGGTGTCATCCATTCAATCATTTTATTTACTCATTCTCTTTTTTTAAAGATTTTGTTGGGAAATTGGGGGAAGGGAACAGCGTTGGGGAATCGGGGAAGGGGAACAGACAAGTTGCTGTCCTTTTGTTCTTCAGTCTAGTTGTGGGGGACATTGCTTCACTGGCCCATGTTGGTATCATAAGCTCTTTTTGGGTGAGGTGGATGGGTCGCCGGCCTCTGGATGGCCGCTCACAGCGTCTCTTGGCAGCTCACATCGACTGCCAGCCGCTCATGCTGGCTGCCGGCCACTCACTGTAGCCTATGGCAGCCCACTGCAGCAGGGGCTGCAGCCTATACCGTCACTGGGGCTCACAGCAGCCCAGCTCCAGGTGGAGCTGTTGTTCACCATCTTAGCTGTAGAGGGCAGTGTCACTGGCTCTCATATGTAGGATCCAAACTGGGGCTGCTGGCGTCCCAAGCCAGCTCTTAACCAATGTGCCACTCAGCTGGCCCTTATTTACTTTTATTCATCAGATACTTATGGAACACCTATAATGTTTCAGAGCGGGTGCTAGATCCTTGAGTTAAAAAAAAAAACTAGCAAGACATATTTGGCCTTTGAGGGGCTCACTTTTATGGAATTAATCTGTATCTTAGCTGACTTTATCAGCTCCATAGAATCCAGTATAAGTATATACTATAGTTTTACAAGTATCCTTTAAATATTCAGGTTGTTTTTAATATTTAGCTGTTTCAAATATTGAAATGAATAAACCATATGTAAACATCGTTTAATATAAGTGGATGTGCAGATAGATGTAGCATAACTTGCCAAATTACGCTTTATAAAATACACCCATCAGTAATATATGGCAATTTACACCTACTTTTAAGCATTTCAGCCTTGGTTTATATTACCATTATTTTAGGATTTTAAATATGTTTAACCTAAGATTCAGAAACATTTCCCCCTTCCATTCTCAAGTCTCACGCTTAACAGAAACCCTAAATTTTATGGATTAGGGTAACGTTTCCCAATATGTGTCTGTGGAACAATAGTCCCACAAGATATTATGGAGTCCAATAGTCACATAAATACTACATACTGTGTCTGCCTTTTGTAGAGTTACCTTGCACTTTAGAAAAATAAAGAAACTTATTTAACTGTGTTTAATTGTGTTTAAATGTTTCTCAAATGTTTTTGGGAAGAATCACTTTTTAACCCTGTTAATATCTCTTATAACACAAACATGAGTGTGTGCATACACATGCATATATGTGTACTCACACACACTTTGAGAAACCTTGGAAAGAATATTAACATTGAAAACCTAACCAAAAAACTCCTCAGATATTCTCAAAAGATCGCTTTCTTTTCTGAAAATTTCTGAGTTTCTGACAGGCTAAGAATGCTCATTTTCTTGATTTGAGCTGTTTAATTCATTTGTAGACATATTCATAATTTTCTAGGTTGTCAACAACTGTGGCCACCCAGTTGGCAGAGCTGAGAATATTGAGAGAAATTTCAATATAGATAAACTTGAAAGTATGCATTTCATTTTCCAGCTGTTGTTGCATTTCCGTCTTATCAGACTCTACTTAGAATAATGGAAACTTAGTAGTGGAATAAAATGAAACTAAACTAAAATAAACCTAGTTTCACAGTACAGTAATCTTGTGGGAGGCTTTAATCACAAAAAGTGTTGCATGGTCTAATAAATTGAAGAAATACTACAGAGTATATCCCATTTTTGGAGATTAAGTGTATTAAAAACTCTCAGAAATGTTGCAGTACATTAACTTAATTTAAACCAGCAATTTTTAACCTTATTGGACCATCAGACCCTTTTTTGTCATGTTAACATTTTATTGGACTGAGGTTCTATAGAATATATGAGAGGAAATATTGACTAAACTACAGTACCTCATATTTCAAGGATAAGATAAAAGCTCAGAGAAGTAAGGGTAGTTACCCAAATTTATCAAACTCAATTTTCTTGAATTTGAATTCAGTTCTACCTGTAAGTTTTTTCGTTTTGTTTGATTAAAAAAAAAAAGCATCCCTTCAAACCCCATACTGTGAAAGAACATGTCAAAGAGGTTAGGGAAAAATTAGATTTAAATGCCACCCAGGCTGTCGGATATTTACTACTGAATTGCCTGAACAATTAATTGTTTGTGTAATCAGGGTTGTAGTCCCAAATGTTACCATTTTAACTTTATTTGAGTCTAATTGTTTTTTTAACCAAAGTTTAGTTTTTAATAGTTTCACCTTATATGTTATGTTTGCTTTTATTGGTGTAAGCCCCAGTATTTCAGACAATGACGGTCCTGTTATTTGTCCTTTCCATATAGATGTTGACTTTCTATGTTGACTCACTTGAAACTTGATTTAAATTTATATTTATTTCACCTCTATTTAAAAAATTGTGTTGGTCTTTAAGTTCCACTGAACTTCTGCCCCAAGCTTTGTAGGAGAAAATAAAATTGCTGAGTTTCTTATATCATCTGTCTCTCTATTCACACATCTGTTCTTTACTTGGTCCATCAATAGACTTTATGAACACAGGTGCTGGGCATTGAGTTAAATGTCACAGCCATCAAGAGGTGAACATAGGTGGTTCCTGGCCTAGCACAGCTGGCATTCTAGCAGAGGGCTGGCTGAGGCTCAGCATGATACAGCAGCAGGGCTGCTATGCATGGTTGTATTCACTGCCTGCACAACTCCAGGGGGCAGCATCTCCACAGATGGCCATTGGTGGTTGCCCATGGAGCTGTGCCACAGAGAAGCCCTGGACTAGGGACCTGGAGTAGGACTCCCTTCTAGTACCTACCTGTTGGGGATTTTGGCCTCGCTCCAGGAAATCATTTGTGGGTAGAGTTAGAGTAGGAGAAATAGTTTCTGCTTTGAACAAGAGAATCCTGCACAAAGTGGGGGTCATCATTTATTAAGGTAACTCTAAGTTAGGGAGGTAGGCTGGTTTCAGAGACAGCTTTGAAATGTGACTCAAAAGTTGAATTTTACCTGTGACTTGGCTCCAGCCATGCACTGTTTATTTGGACAGTGAACCAGGAAGTACAACTTTTTCTGGGCTAGAACCAACTCATTCAGTGACATTAACAATTTCACAACTAGAGGGCTGGCCAAGTGGTGTGGTGGTTAAGCGCTGGCTTGGGAAGCCAGCGGCCCCGGTTCGGGTCCCACATATGAGGGCCAATGACACTGCCCTCAAAACAAATAAACAAACAAAATAAATAAAAATTTCACAACTAGAAATCAATAACAAAAAATGAAGCTAGAAAATTCCCAAATATTTAAAAGGTGAGACATATGCTTGTAAATAATAACCCATGGGTTAAAGAAGAAATCATGATGGAAATTTAAAATTATCTTGAACTGAAAGACTGAAAATTTTACATATCAAACCTTGTAGGCTACAGCCAAAGTTTTGCTTATTGGGAAATTGGTAGCCTTAATTGCATATTAGAAAAGATGGGAGGCTGAAATTAATGAGCTAAGCATCCATCTTAAAAAGTTAGGAAATAGCCAATTAAACCAAAGAAAGCAGAATGAATGCCATAATAAAGATCAGAGTAGAAAGTGATTGGGAGGGAAACAAAACACAAACATACAGAAGAGGGGATCAAGATAGCCAAATTTAGTTTTAGAAGAGGATAATAAAATGGAGAATTCCCTGGTGAGGCAGAGAGGGGGTAAGGTTGGGATAGATAGATAGATAGATAGATAGATAGATAGATAGATAGATAGGAGAATCAATGTCAAGAATAAAAAAATGATTATCTCAGATCCTATAGATATTAAAATGAATAACATTATAACAAAGCATTTGAAAATTTAGGTGAAATGAACACATTCTTAAAAAGAAATATAATTATTTATTTAAAAAGACACCAGAAGAAAAAGAAAATCTGGATAGTCTTAACTATTAAGGAAATTGAGTCCTTAATTAAAACTTTTTCCACATAGAAAATTCCAGATCAGGTGGCCAGTCAGTAAGTTATATCAAACGTTTAGGAACAAAATAACTCTAACATTACAAAAAAGAGAGAACAGTCTTCTGACACATTTTTTAAGTTGAGCGTAAGCATATTTCAATCATACATAGAATGTTTTTAAAAAACCTAATGAAAATAATAGCAAACCAAACCCAGAAATATATAAAAAGAAAAGAAAGTTGGGGTTAGCATTTGAAATCAATGCAGTGCACTTAGAATAAGTGATAAAAATGTGATCATCTCAATAGACTCAGAAATTATATCTGATAAAATTTAATATAGTTTCATAAAAACTTTTAGCAAATTGGAATAGAGGAAGACTTCCTTAATATTATCAAAGGTAGCTATAAAAATATCTATACTTTATGGTTAGAAGCTCTCCCTTTGATATTAGAAAATATAGAAAACCCCCCAGTATTGCTACTTCTCTTCAGTATTGTCCTAGAAGTGCTATCCAGTGCAAACAGTGGGGAAAAAAGGTATATAGATTGGACAGGAAGAAATAACGGTGTTAATTCAAAGATGATATGATTATTTGTAAAAAATCCAGATCTACATAATTATAATTAATAAATAGCATTATAATTAATAAATAACTCTAGCGAGGCTTCTGGACATCAGGTAAATATTGAAAAATCAATTGTATGTCTATTAATATATATCTGTAATAAACAGCTAGAAAATAAAAATATATATGACATAAAAATATCAATTGTCTAGAAACAAATCTCAGAAATGATGTTTAAGACATCAGTGCAGAAAACGACAAAACATATCTGATCAAAGTTAATAAGAAGATATAAATAAATGAAAGGGAAAACCATGTATATAGATTTGTACTAGGAAATTCTTTGCAACATTGTTTGTAATATCAAAAGATTAAGAGTCAGCTGAAATCTTTAATAGAAGTCAGAAAAATTCATAGAATACACAATATTTGTTCAAAAAAGAGAATGATACAGTGCAACATATACTTATCTAGAAAGCTCTTCCAAGTAAAGTAAATGAAAAACTGGGTATGCAAAAATAGAGTATGCAACATTTGTGTGTAGGAAAAATGCATAGTATATTTCTAAAACTAATAATAGTAATTTCCTTTGGAGAGATAACTATGTGGCTTGAAGACAGGAGGGGAAGAAAAATTTCTTTTCAATGGACACTCCTTTATATACTTTTTGAATTTTGTACTATATATGTTACTTAGTCTTAAGCTTTTAAAAATAAAATAAAAATGTTGGAAAAACAAACAACAATTACTCCACAGGCCAGAGAGTTTTACAGATATAAAAATAGCCTTAGGTTAAAAGACTTGTTTGATATCATTCAGTTAAAATGGAGGAAAGCTGGAATTCAATCCCAGGCCTATGTGAAAGAAGATTCAGCCTATTAAAAATAAAAAAAAATAAAAATAAAATAAAAAAGGACCTTCTAGCTTTGCTTAGCTGAGTGTGGGGCCATTTTGGAAATCTGTAATGAACCAATAATGCCAGATGCTTCATGCTAAAATTGCATTAAAAGTTACTATGTGTTCTTTTGATTCCATTAATGTTGCCTGTGATAACTGCGAAGTGAACCAAAATGAAAATAGAAGTGAAAATTTAGAAATTAAGTTTTCCTATAGAAAATTATCTATCTATCTATATCTATATCTATATACACACACATATACATATATATATATTTATATTTTACTATTAACCTCTCTTAGTTGTCTGACTACCTGATAAATTGGGCCCATTTGTTGGATGTGCTTTGAGTATATTGTATTATATGGACATATAATGTTCTTAATGTTATAATAATTCCATCTCTTTGATAAAGCTTAACCATGATCCCCTCTACAAACTTATACTTCATTTATTTATAGCATTTGTCACTCTGTCTTCTTCTCTGTATCTTCCACCAGTTGCTACCAAATTGTAGCATTCTGTTTTAAAAATGTTATTTGGATATTGCCTCTTTTATCACTCCCCATTGCCATCCTTCTAATCCAAGCCTTCTGGCTCTTTAGCTTGGATTACTGCATTAATGCCCTCACTGGGTTTCATTCATTCATTTATCATTCATTCATTTTTACGCTGCATGTTTTTAATTTTTTAAAATTTATTTTTAGTATTATTATTATTATTATTTTTTAGCTGAACCATCCTGCCACGTGTTGGCAGCTCAACGGCAACTCAGCTCGGGCTGGCATTGAACCGCTGTTGCTCAGAGCTCAGCTCGCACTCTTGAGCGAGCTCTTAACCAACTGAGCCATTCGGCCGGCCCTCCACTGCATATTTATTGAGCACTTACTATGAATCAGATCTTGGGTATAAAAATAATTAATAAAACGTGGTTCCTCTTCACAAGAATCTTATGGTTAACTGGAGAAAAACAAAAAACATGAAAGCAAAAAAGTATAGCATAATATGAAAAGTGCTTCAATAAAGGAATTTATAAGATGTTATAAATTTTCCCAGAGTGGGAAATGAAAAATTCTGGATGGGAGATAGGGAATGCTATCCAGAGGAGATGATGTTTGAGTGGGATCTGTGAGGAGGGAGAATTTTTCACTGCATGGGTAAAAAGAATTGCAATTCAGGTATAAGAAATAAATTGAGTAAACTTAGGGAGATGTGAAAGAATCTCCTCTCTATTCCCCATCTGTGATATATGGCATACAGCCACTCAAGCTATTCTTCACAAAGATAAATTGGATACACAATCTGCTGTTAAAACTTTTAATGAGTGCTCAGTTTCTTCAGAACGGATGACAAATTTCATGGTGTTAAAGCGCTCTCCCCAGTTTTCCTTATCACAACTGTATTTTGGGATTAGGCTACAGCAGTTTGGTTAAGTAGGAATTGTATTTTTCTAGAACTCTGTCTGTGTGGTTCCTGATTAGAGTTGTTCAAAAGAACTTGAATGAACTTTGGGATGTAGGAGAGAAGTAGCAGTCTTTCCTTTTGGAAATTTGTCATAGTCACATGCAGAGCCTCAAGGGCTCTGCTGGTCCTTGCTCTCCTCCATCCTGTGTCTAATTCATCTTCCCTATTGTGTCTTTTCACGATTCAAAATTTAGTGTCTTTTCTGATGAATGGTTTAGAGTTATTACTTCTCACCTCATGGCCTACTCATTCTTATTCAGAAATGCAGAGTAGTTTGGGGGGAGGGGAAGGAGAGAGAGAGAGAGAGAGAGAGAGAGAGAGAGAGAGAGAGAGAGAGATTGCAAAAACACCTATGTTCTGCTGTCTTTTTTTGCCCCTTTTCTTATTCATTACACCACTTTATTTTTTTTTTCTAAATATCCCCAGTCAGAAGAACTCATAAATCTCATATACTGTAACTGAAATTGAAATTCTCTTAGTTGCTGCAAAGCAGCACAGAAGCAAATCCACAGATACTGGGATGTTGTATAAAAGTGATGCTCGTGGCTGGAGAGGGATACTGTCTCATATTCGTGTGCTCATAGACTTTTTTCCATTTGCTGTCCTAAAAAAAGAAGATAATGGTTTCTCATAAAATCTTCTTGAATTACTGTTAGAAAGGTAGAGATTATTTATCTTAATTATTTTATTTCAGGAACTTTTGGCAGTTCTTGATAATGAACCTGATTGACTGAGGGAGAAAATTGCTGAGAAACCAATCAAATTGCTTCATATTTGGGAACTTGGCCATTCAAAGGTAGCTCAGTAGGATTTCATGAGAACCAGGTCCTGAAATGGTCGGCCAATAGATTTTGTGTTTCAGCAACTGAATGGGATGGCCCATTGATTGACCACTCATTGTGACAGCCCAAAACCCCATGGTTTACCAATGTCAGGTTAACTCAGTTGACCTGGATACCCAAAGACCCAGTGACTGCTCCCTGAACCTTCAGGGGAGCTTTAATGGCCAAGGACTTTTTCTTTTTTTTTTTTTTTTTTTTAAAGATTTTATTGGGGAATTGGCGGAGGGGAACAGCGTTGGGGAATCGGGGAAGGGGAACAGACAAGTTGCTGTCTTTTTGTTCTTCAGTTTTGTTGCGGAGGATGTTGCTTCACTGTTGGTATCGTCATTGCGCTCTTCCCGGATGAGGCAGATTGGTCGCTGGCCTCTGGATGTCGCTCACCGCGGCTATTGGCAGCTCACGCTGGCTGCCAGCCGCTCACGCTGGCTGCGGGCCACTCACTGTAGCCTATGGCAGCCCACTGCAGCAGGGGCTGCAGCCCACACCATCGCCGGGGCTCGCACAGCCCAGCTCCAGGTGGAGCTGTTGTTAGCTGTAGAGGGCAGTGTCACTGGCCCTCATGTGGGATCCGAACCTGGGCCGCTGGCATCCCAAAACCAGCGCTTAACCAATGCGCCACTCGGCCGGCCCCCAAGGACTTTTTCACATGCCTGTTTTGTGTGCAGCATTGTCATTGTCAGACAATAAAATTCCCAGTCCACCTTTGTTCTTTCATATTGCTGGGTGGAAAAAAAACAAAACAAAAAAGAAAAATGAAAAACAAACAACCCCCCCGCCCCCACACACAACATTTTGGGAAATTAGGTCTATTAAAGAGATGCTTTATCATATCTACCCTGATAAGCACAATGAAAAAAAAAATCTAGTGCTATTTACATAGCTAGGTTTATTTGGTTTGTAGGTAATTTAAAGGTACCCTAAACCGGTAGTCCTTAAAATGTGGTTCTAAGGGTAGTAGCATCAGCATCACACAGAAACTTGTTAGGAAGGCGAAGTCCGGGGCCCCACCTAGGCCTACTGAGTCAAACACTGGGGTGGGGTGGCGCAGCAACCTGTGTTTGAACAAGCCCATGTGATCCTGATGCATTCCCAAGTTGGGAGTCTCTTCTTTTAACTATTACCATGTTTCCCCCGAAATAAGACCTAACTGGAAAATAACCCCTAGCATGATTTTTCAGGATGCTTGTAACATAAGCCCTACCCCAAACATAAGCCCCAGTTAAGATCATCAGCCAGACATGACTCTTTGAATAAATGGAGATTTTTTTGTACGTGAATAAATGAATAAATGTAGATTGTTGAAGCAAAAGTTAGTATAAGACCTGGTCTTATTTTGGGGGAAACATGGTAATATGTGGGATTTTATTCAAATTGTGGCAGCTGGGATTCTAATTCATTCTGCTCTCTTCTCTCACCCTTTCCTCCTGTGTCCTTCAAAAGTCAGGAGAGTCACTTCTCTGGTTCCCCAGTCCCTCAAGGCTCTTTGAAACCTCTCCTCCTGAGGCCTGGGTAGACTGTCTAATGTTAGGATGCGCTGGCAACACTCTCTGTCACCATTAGAACTTACCAATAAAACCAAGTGTCTCCCATCTGGTTTGGTTAAGCAGCACTGCTGACTTCCTAGGCTGTCCTAGGCAGCTGTACACTTACTGCAAAGAAAGCACCTATTGCCTCTTTGTCCCCCTGCCAGCATCGTATGGGAAAGGTAAGGGTCAATCCCCTCCAAGTATACAGTATAGCAGCCTAGCAACTGCAAGCTTTCATTCTGGAAGAAAATTTCTGTTGGTTTTCTCTATGAGCTTGGTGTGCTGGAAGTCCATAACAAACCTAGAATTTTCTAAGACCCATTGCATTGAAAGAAGCGTGGCCTATGCTCTCTGTGTGATTTAGGGCTCAGGAAAATGTCAGCTTGCAATGTTGCCTAAATGTGTCTCTCTTTGTTCAAATGCTCTGCAATGGGAGTGGGAAGGCAGGAAATACAGAATTGTTGGTTCTAACCAACAAAGTTTACTGGAACCAAATTTATCAAAAGAAACCACATTGGTATGGTATTTTTCCCCCCACTGGAGCTGCCCTCGATACAATGTGGGTGTCATTTGAAAAGGGCATCATTTCCAATGCATTCTGAAAGTGTCACACAGGGTATTGATTGATCGGTCTTGCCGTCAGCATAACTAGGGCCAGCGTGGAGCTGTCCCTGTGATCCAATTTTCAGAGCTCACAGACACCTCCGCTCCCTAGCAAACAGCATCAGCAAGCAGCAGGACAGCGAGGGCAGAGGTATGGGTGTGTGTGTGTGCAGGGACAGGCTGGCAGAAAAGCGGCAAAAGTGCGTGACTTTGTATCACGGTTAGCCTGTCTAATCAGTACATACCAAAAGCTGCAAGTGTCACAACTTCGGGGTGTTGAATGGTTAGGAGTGTGTTTTATTTTCTTTTACAAGCAATACTGAGTCATGAATAAATCTAAACCAGGTCTAATCAATGAGAAATAACAACATTCGTGAAGTCATTTTAAGATAACGTTCATTGTTTACATTTGTGTTTGCTTTATCTGCAAATTCATATTCACAATACAGGATGGGAGAGAAGCATCCACCCAACTGTATTTCTTTTGAGGTACAAACAATAGGTATACCTGGTGCATGTGGTACGTAGAATGACAAATATACAGTAAAACAGGTGACTTCTTAGTGTGCCACTCATATGCTCTAGGATTGCATGTATGAGTGGATGCATGGATGTATATGAGCAGGTAGATATATACCTTGGCCCATGTCACAAAAAGTTTGGAGGTTGCCTGAGTAGCCTTAGGCAAGGTGTGATCTCTTAGGCAAGATGTGGGCTTCCACTTTTCTATTTATATTTTTCCATAGGTTTTACTCAGGGCAGAAAGACAGAGGCAGCAGGATTGGGGGTTGGTTTGAGCAGAGTGGAAGTGGCTGGGGTCTGTCTGCCTTCTGTGAAAATAGTTTCCTGGTGTGTCAACCGTGGACTACTGATGAGAAAAATAAGCACCAAATTTGCAACTGGATGGGTCAACTCCAGCTTCCCGGGAGCTTCCATTTGCCAACTCCAGGTTCTTTGGACCTCGGGATAGGGATGGATAGTGCTGGAACCCTGCAGCCAGAAGAACTGGGCAAGAAGTGCTCATAGGAATTACAGGCACCCTCCCTTCAGAACTGAGGGTCCCCAGGGATTCTGCATCCCCTTAGCATCTCTAACTGGGACTCTCAGGGCACATTGTAGAGTGGGGACCATGCAAATGTGCTTCTTTCACAAGAGAATACCATGCTCTGATTCATTTACTCGAATTCAGAACATACTCTTTCAACTTTGTGAGCCAGGTACATTGTGTGCCCATTTTCTCCTTGCTCTTGGGGTATTAGCCTATCCCAAACATGGACAGAGGAGGCGCTGTTAGTCCTTATTGTGTCCTTTGCCCAGTCTGGCAGCCTATGCCCAGTCATGGAATGGTGCGTTTTTACACAGCCAGATCTCACCAGGCTGTTGGGAGGGAAAGACAGCACTGAATTGGAAGTACCAGATTTTGTATAGGAGGCGAAGGGTGTAACCCTTGGTCATTATTTCCAGTGGACTGCAAGCCCCTCAGAGACCACAATGGTGCCTACCCTTTTTTGCATCCCCTTTGCTTAGCACATTGTAGAGCCTGATTGGTGCTCGTTCAATAAAACAATCAGCTCAAGACCTGCCTCTGTAGCTATCACAAGAGACTTGACCATGTAGACTCTTAGAGTAGCTCAGGGAAAAGCATTGGTGTTTGTCCTTGGCAAGGAGGATGGTCACTTTGACCTCTGACCACTTTATGTGGACAGCATGGTTCACGTGATGCTTGGATCTGATGGCAGTGATTCTCCATCACAGGAGAATCCAGGTAGAAAATTCTGTCCGACTGCTAACCTTGTTAAAGGCATACCTCACTTTAATCTTTGTTCTCTTTCTGGGACATCTGGGCTTACAATTCACCTTTGTTTGCTTTTGCAGACCAGTTCCCAGATATATCCAGGTCAATGGACTGGATCAACCTGGTCTCCTGCCACACCTCCTGGATGGCCTGTGCCATTGGTCAGTACCTCCCTCAGAAGAAGGCTGGCTCACCATCAGCCTGGCTGTGTACAGTGGAAATAGGGACAATTGTCCTGCCACAGGGGTGAGTGACATCTATCCTGACACTGTTCTAGATGACGAAACTGAAGGTCTACTTTATAAAAAGGTTAGTCCAACCCGAAGAAGGGTGAAAACAAAATCAAATAATTATGATTCTAGGGGGAGAAGTGAGAGCTAGAACTAAGTGATGTCAGGCATTTTGTCTGTTTATCCAAGAGTCTATCATTACTTTTTAGTTTTATGGATTAAAAGTGATTTTACATGTTTGAATGAAAAAATATGAAAGTATGAAGTTTAATGATCTTTAGTTGTCCAATTGGTTAATAGATATATTGGGTCTAGAACCCAGAGCATTTGATCTAAAGCCTTTTTTCCTACTGCACTGTACAATTTCAAGATATCTAGTCATCTTTGTCTTATTGTTGGTTTGCTGGCTGTCCACTGCTGAAAAGCTTTCTACCACTTATGGGGAAAAAGTCCAGCTACAATACTTTCAGAACTATTTTACCAAAGCAAATAGCCCAGTTACCTACCTCTGTTCCTCAGTTAGGAAAATCCAAAGGTGAACATTTCATTACACATTTGAAAGCCATCCCAAATGATTTCAAAGGTAAGCTTTTATTCCATTTTCCCAAGTTTTTATGTTTATTTTTTCCTGGAAGCATTATATATGCAAGTTGAAAGAACATTTGGATAAGGGAAAAAATGATTGTAATCTCATAATTTCTACCTGACATTATTACTGGCCTTTAGAAACTTTCTTTCCAGTATATTTTCTCTGTGCCCCTTTCTCTCCATCTAATCATAATAATATTGTTGATAATATTTGCTAGTCCCTTCCATTTAATATTATAGTGGAAGAATTTCTCCATGTTCCATATTCCTTATAGCCATCCATGCTTTATAATGGCTTATTACATTGAATGACTATATCACAACTTAATGATTTTACAATTTTGAAATTTAGATTGTTTCCCCTTTTTTGTTGCTATTTTCATGGAGCATTGCTATGAACCTCTTAAAGCATAAATACTTTTTTTCAGTATTCAAAATTATTTCTTTAGATTAGATCAAAAAGGTATATTCATTCTAAAGACTATTGATATATGCTGTTCAACTATTTTTCAAATGGTTTACCAACTTACACTGCTTACAAGGTATTTATTTCACCTGTCTTATGAATTATGATTAATTTTTGTGTTAATTGAGAGGTAAACAAGAGGTTAAATTTGTATTTTTGATTTTGTTTTTGTCTTTCCTTACTTTAACTGTTTATCACTGGAACCTTGAGTCCCATTAAATTTAAAAAAAGATTAAACGCAGGTAATTAAAAAAACACTAAAAAATCTGCAACACACTTATGTGATTAAATAAGTAGACAGCAGCATAGGAAACTTGCTTATATTGGTCAAGTTAAGTCTCTTGGTCAACTAATAGTTCCAAGTGGAATGAGAAGGTTTTTTTAGGGGGAAGGAAAATTAAAATGGGGCTCACTTCATACACTTTCAGAGATTTTTTTTTTAAACACTGAGACTGGATAACTGGCATTTGAAGCAACCTTACCCTCTTACCCTATCTGTGAAATTTTATTCTTATAAGAACAATTTATTTCAAGCAAAACAAATTGTTTTTTAAGAAAATATATTTGTGAATAAAATGTGACCTGGGTATCCAGGGTCCAGATCAATGCAGTATTTTACTCATCAGACACCATACTCATCTTTTCATCTAATTACAATCAGGAGATAAATGATTCCCTTCACTGAAGACTCCAAAGGCAGGAAAGATTGTGGGATCCGGAAGTGTGATTTGTAGATCCTGTCTGAGATGGCTTAGAAGTAATTACTGCTAAACATAGCCGTGTGGCCCGCTCGTAAGACTCACCTAGCTGTTGTTCCAATGATTTCTATTGTTGCACCTTATACCTGGTAGCTGTGTGGTGTTTATAAGGATTTTGCACTTTCTGTCTTTTCCTTGAAGCAAAGAATTTGCTTCACAGGCACTTGCTTATCCTTGCTCTGCTGATTAAAAAGCTTAAGGACCACACCGATTTCATAGCTTCTGAGTGCTTATTCATGAAATTCCAGGAAGGAGAAGTGGGTGTGCTGAAAGAAATTGTGTTTCTAGAAGAGAAACCAGTACACTCAGAATGATTCAGAATTGAATTATAAATGATTCAAGGCAATTGAATATTGTTTATTTACAAGCCACGGGTGAGGAGGAAGTCTTTTGTTTTTGGAAATAAAGTGTTACCTGTAATGGGAGGTGACAGCAACCAGACGACAGGGGAAAAGTGTGTGTGAGTTCTCTGTTCTCTTAACCCATTCTTCCTTCTTGTTCTGTGTTGGATTTAAGAACCATCTCAAAGATACAGAAAAGGAGGTGCTCACAGGACAAAACAAGAGTGAGGGAGGGACAAGTATCTCAGTGATTTGGGGACAAAATGAAGAAAGGACAGAAAAGGAAAGAAAAGACAAGCAAACGCGACCAATGACCAGGAACTGGGCATTTTCACGACAACTGGTGAATTTGGCTCCTGCATGCTCTAATTCCTGCTGCATCCCGTCCTGCTAATATGCCTTGATAAAAAGGGGAAAAGAAAAGGAGGGGTCAAAATCCATGCAGGAGCCTGTGAGTGCACACAGTCTGTTCTGAGCTCCCTCCACAGGCAGACGCGGATCAATAAATCAATAGGGAATGTTCACTGGCTGTAAAATGGGTAGAGAATCCGATGTCAAGATGCTCCAAGATGGATGGACAGCAGGCCAGCTGTCTGCCAAAAGGCCAGAGGTGACTATCACCTTGAGATGAGATCAGTGACCAATAGCCTTAACAGCCCTTTGAACTCTGAGTCTATGATTGAGCGCTTGGGCAAGGCTTCAAACAGTCCCAGTGTGACCCATGGTGACATCCCCTCTGCCTTATGCATCACCCCCCAACACTCATACCTCTTGGCAGGGCTGATGGTTTGCCATGCGGAGCCTGGCTGCTGTCTGCCCCTGGCCTGCTGTGCCCTGTCATTGAAGTAAAGGCTACAGGAGGCTGAAGCAGAAATTACTAGATGCCCTAGTGGTAGGAAGCATCGATCGAAAAGGGTAGGGATTTTCTACACAACAGTTGGATTCTTCCTTTTATATGAAGGGGGTTTAACATAATACAGGCAGTGCTTTCTCTGCACAGCACTATATGTTAACCCTTGCTTTCGTGGACTTAACCTAAGACTACCAGAGGGATAGCTGAAGTCAGTCTCTCTGAAATTCAGATGAGCGCTTTCTGTTTGAAGGGCATTTAGGTCATCCATCCTGGCTGTGTGGGGACGGCCACTGCTGCCCTTGTGGCTGTGTGGGGACTCTACTGGAGCGGCGGGTGGCTTTTCTTCAGCTGTGGCTGGGCTATCGGGCTGTAGCATGACTGGGTTTCCACGCAGAGTTGGGGACAGCCTTGCTCTAGAGTCCCTGTGACTGTGGCAGGCAGGGGATGGTGTATTTCTTGTCCTCTCTGTGACCCCAGCTTATTCTCACTTTTGAGGACACAAGGCTTCCTAACCTCTTGTAATGAAGACCAAGTACTCAGTTTGGGTTCAAATACTGTGCCATCAACCTCTGGCCCAGTTCTCAGGATGTGGCTCTGTCCAGAAGGCACAATAGCTCATCTTGGAGAAAACGTAAGAAGAAAAATTCTGGGTGATATTTCAGCTTATCATTTAGGTCATTTACCAACATCTGGCCATGTGGACAGTGTGTGTATCTCATTTATGTGTGCATTCTTTTATTCAGTAAATGCTTTTTTATTTCCTACTACTTGCCATTCTTACTATGTGCTAGACAGTGGGCAAAAAGATTAAGAAAGTGCACTTCTAACCCTTGAGGAGTGAAGGATCCCTGAAAATCATTTATAAGGTTTATATTTCTAGTATGTTTAGAAGCTCTAATTCATTTTTTTAAAAAAGACCTTTTTTTTAAAAAAAAAAATCCATGATGTTTTCTTATCAATGTTTCTGAATAGACAGTAAAGGCAATTTTTTGGAATAGTGAGAAAAAGTAAAAAGATATATTAGGCACATAATTAAATGAAGGCTTATGGTATAATGGGAAATGCATTGGAGAAGATTCACTCACTCGTTCGTTCATTCTCAGTTATTCTATAAATGTTTATTGACTATTCTGTGCCTGGCAAACTACTGATATTGGATAGTCTTCATAGATAGCAGGCATTCAACATGGAGCCCTACAAATAAATGTACAAAGGTATCAAGCACTGTGAGGGTAAGTAGGAAGAGGATCTAATTTAGATGGCGTGGAGGTCAGCAACAGATTTAAGTGGAGGGCTGAGGAGAAGGAATTAGAGTGGAACAAAGTGGGAATATGGGCTGGGCCTCTCATCCTGGTAGTGTCACCAACCAGATGTGTGACCCCAAGCAAGACCCCTGGGCCTATGCTACCCCATCTGTCAAATAAGGGGGTTGGGTTAGATAATTTATATGAATGCTTTTGGCTCTGAAGTAGTATGATTCCTTACAGAAGTCCATTTACCTGAAGGCTAAGTCTCAGGAGTGATTCAGATTTTTCCAAGAGAACACAGAGTTGCTGACCGTTTCTATACAACCTCAGTGGGGCCAATCATATGGAAAACAGTTAGATAGTGCTATTACCACGGCTCCTTACTGTGGCCTTAAGAATGATGGCTTGAGTCCTGGTCCAAACAAGGGGCTGTGGAGAAAGACTGGCAGATTAGATCATGTGTGATTCAAACATGAGGTTCGATTACCACACTTCAATGTCTGTTAGAAGGAAGGAAGGAAGGAAGGAAGGAAGGAAGGAAGGAAGGAAGGAAGGAAGGAAGGAAGGAAGGGAAAGAAAGAAAAAGTTGGCAATAGGCTATATTCAGAGACACTAACTGGTTTGTCATTTATCAATACCTGTGTGCCAGGCATTGAGCTTGGTGTGGGGGTGGGGGTGGGATGGGAGATGAATTAGACTAGGATTCTGTCTGTCCTCATGAAACTACTTAACTGAATTTAGAAAAAAGAATTGTATTTAAAAATTTAAATAATTGTAGGCATTTGATCCATGTACAGTAAATACAGAGGCAATTCATGTAAGGATTTACATAAAGATATCAGAGCCTGTTGCCTTGTTTCATTCCATTCCATTATGATTGCCTACCTCTACTTACATTCTCATCAATATAGGTGGAGACACACTGGCTCAAGTTCAGAAGTTGGCATGCAGTATTATTCATCTGTTCACTGACGCTAAATGTCAGCTTGCTTCTGCACCAAAAAACCTCATCCTCAAAAGAGATCTGTGGATTGGGACAGTCACTGTAGTTTGGTCAGGGGACCAAAGGTGGAAGCACGCAGATGGAGAGTACACTTATGTAAGGAGCTGCTGACAAAATGCCATTTGAGTCTGTATCTGTTCCTTCTGCTTTCCTCCAGTCCCAGCTGATACAAGGTGTCACACACTCCCAACAACTCCCAGTCACAACCACTATTAAAGGCCCTGACCTGGGGAACCTACAATCCCTAGGATATGATGATATTAGGAGGTCTCCACCAGGATCTTGTGAGAAGGGCTATAAATGGAGTCACCTTGAGACGTGTCCTGACTGGTTTGGTGGGGACTGCCAGTGTGTCTGGGAAGCCCTTTAAATATTGCCTCCGGTTAATCTGGGCTGTCTTTGATGCTAGGTATGTTGCTAGAGTTATTCTAACAAACACAGGCTTTTTGATTGATTTTTTTTTTTCAGTTGTAGTTGATTTAGAAACTGCTTTTAGGTCTATATCTGGGTAACCTGAGTGTTGCAGATGCTCCTAGGCAGGAGGCTCCTGAATGATCACAGAATTATCTGGAGAGCCCTTGCCTCTTGGCCTCACTGGTGCTTCCTTTTTGCAGTCACCCCAGAAAAGTCTACTGCTTCAGGGTTCAGGCTCTGGCTCTGCAGAGACTTGGGCTCAAGTCCTGACTTTCCAGTTATGATCTCTGTGATCTTGCAAAAGTTCATTTTACTTTTTGTAGTTCTTAATTTCCTTACCCAGAAAGTGTTTTTA
The DNA here is from genome assembly GCA_033961575.1 of Aselliscus stoliczkanus. NCBI lineage: Eukaryota > Metazoa > Chordata > Mammalia > Chiroptera > Hipposideridae > Aselliscus > Aselliscus stoliczkanus. The sequence goes on from CM066732.1 coordinate 105,161,855, forward strand.
TTTTTTGTGTGTGAGAATTTAATGTGATAATGTCTTTAAAGATCATGGCAAATAGAAAACCCTCAAGAGGTGGTAACTCTTGTTATTCATAGAGATATCAACATTAGCTGAGTTTCACGTAACATCTAGCATAACCTTAGCTATCATTAGATCTGAGACCTAATGCATCTGAGACCTGAGATTCGCACATGCCTCACCTGTCGCTCCCAAGACCACTCTTGAACAGTGGGTGAAATGCACAGATTCTCTCTTGTGCTAAGCCTTTCATTGGCTTGCATGCCTAGTTCTCTGGCTTGACCCCTCATTAGCTCTCTGCTAGGAAGTCATTCTAGTGCCTTCTTTTACTTCATCACTTTACATCAGCTTTGCCTAAGCATATACCTGGTCCCTACATTTTTCATCCTTCTGGGGTTCCATCGTCATATATGCATACTGGTTCTTCTTGAGGCTTCCCGAAGTTTCTCCTTTCTGTTGAGGCTCCTGCTCTCCTCACTATACCCAGACAGCTGTGCTGGGGGGCAGCTTTACCACTTTCCCAAAGACCTATTTCCCCCATAATCCTGCTCAAGGACTTGTGCACAAGACATGGCATCCCAAATCACCAAAGGTTATGGTTGGAGTTTGAAAACAGATCTGACTTCCTCTCTGGCAGCCTCTCCCACATCATCTGAGCCTTGTGTCTCCTTCCGTCTCTCCATCTCAGCTTCAACAGCCCATCCTGTGTCCTGAACCTACCATGACTTTCTACTGGCTTGTCAAGTATTTCCCAGGCCTGGTCCCTCCTTGCTAAGGTACCTGGGGCACATAGCATTAGCAGAAAGAGTTTCTGAGTTCTGTGAGCCTCACCCACAACCAAGTCTAGCTGCCTGACCCTTTATCGTATGTTTCTCTGAGACCCTTTTCATTTTTTTTATTTATTTTATTTCATTTAAAAAAATTTTTTTTTAGCTGAGCCATCCTGCCACCTGTTGGCAGCTCAGCGGCAGCTCAGCTTGGGCTGGGCATTGAACTGCTGTTTCTCAGAGCTCAGCTTGCACTCTTGAGCAAGCTCTTAACCAACTGAGCCACTCAGCCAGCCCTCTGAGACTCTTTTCATACTGGTGTTTCAGATGCATCCTTTTCAGCTCAATTCTTACTCCTTCCTTGCATGGTGGGCAGCCTCCATAACTCCTTTATAGCAAACCCAGAGATTATCTGAAGATGTGTAAGCACACAGTTCCCACTTCTTTCCATTTCACAATACCTCACCCTCTCATCTTTCTTTTAATCTCAGAGATGGGGGTGGGGGTGTCTTCCTTTCTTCTGACTTACTCTAGATCCCCTTCTCCCCTCCTTCCTGGGAGATTTGTCTCAGATATCCCACCTTTTCATCTTCAGTTTTCCTCTCCCATTGTCTGCTTCTTTTCTACCTTCAGCGCCCTGCAATACTCCCTCCAAAAGATGGGAAAACGAAAAATACCTACCCCTCAAAAAACAAAAGCAAAAACAAAACCCAAAGTCCTTGGCTGACCTTTCTGCCTTTCTTTGGAAATTGCCCCCTCCCCCTGCCCATCCCTACCCAAAGATGCTTTGGATGTTTATTTTTAACTTGGTTTTAACCTCAATAGAAAAAAACAAACAAACAAGGCTACACAGTGCTTTATGTTTTAAATTAGGAAGTGTAAGATTTCCAGCTTTATTTTCTTTCTCCACATTGAAATGTTTAAGAATCGAGTGTGTGTCTTAGTCTCTATCTCTTCCTGTCTGCCAATTGCATTTCAATGCCGTGTAGCTTGGAAGTCCATGTGAAAATGGCAGAGCCACTGGCAGCCCAGGTCCCCAAATGACTGCGTGGAGCACAGCATCCATCTACTCAACCGTCCTCTTATTTGGACCTGTACTGGATGGTTGGTTACATGATCAAGAAGTTAACTTCTGCAGTGGCAGTCCACTGGCACTTTGAGATTTGTATGTCCCAGATGTTGGCCAACCTTACATAATATAGCACATACAAAGAAGTAGTGGTGAGGGAAGGAGGTTGTCCCTTTGAGGGGTAAAAAGTATAACTATTTCACTGTGTTGTATGCCTGAAACTAATTAAAAAATATATATTTATTTCACAATAAAAGAGTTAAAAAAAAAGAAGTAATTGGAGGGGGAGCTCTGGGTGTTTTGCATCAAGTTGCATTCTTTGCTGTAAGAACTACGGAGATGAGGAAAAGGACCTTCCATCCTCTGCATGATAATGAGCATATACACTGGTAAACAGATACCTTGATGGCTCATCTGAATTGGTTTTATAGCCAGAGCTAGAAAATAAAATTGAAATTATTTTTGATTCCTTTCTCCCCTTCATGGGAAGAAAGTGTTAACGTTAGGACTTTTCATTTCATGTAGCATTTTCATACACATGACTTTCATCTTCTCCACAGCCCTGGGAGGTGATGGTATCATATTGATTTGGGTCTCAGAGAGATTTAGTGAGTTGCCCAAGGCCACGTAACTCCAGGATTCACACTCAGGTTTTCTGAATTCTAGGCTTGTGGTAGCCTGTGTGTATCTGTAAACTCCTCTTTTCCATAAGAAAAGAAGCAAGTAGATGAGCCTTCTTCCAGCCAGGTCCTCCCATGCAAAGATGACAGGCAAGCTGGAGGCATTCCTGGCTCAGGCCACACTCATCAGTGGAGGCCTATGCAGCAGATTGGAGTCTCAGTCCATACTTTCAAGTGGGAAAGAAGATATCCTCTTCTTCATTTTCTGGGACTCAGATGAAATCAGACTGAGAGCCTCCATCTTGCTAAGCTGCTGGGAAATGCAGACTTCATCATTACCTGGATTTCTGCCCGCTCTAAGGAACCCAGGAGGCTATGTGGTATGTGGAAAACAGGTCCAGGGGCTTTTATGTCCAGCCCAGTCTCGCTGTCACTGAGCTCTGCTTTGCTGCCATGTTTGGGGTATCTATGGAGCCCATGAGACCCCCACCATGGTGACCATGAGACCACAGCAGCAGTCACACAGGTACCAAGGCCCTCAGGCTATGGAATGAAATCTAGATTTCATTCCAGGCCTGTGAGAAGCACTGGAAGGTTTAAGAAAAACAGACTAAAAGCTAGACACCAACTTTCTGTGTCTCTCAAGAATTTAGGATTTACCTGGAGAGGCAAAACCTATGCAAAACTCTAGGTTTGCCTTAGAGTTTTTGATGAACTCTCTTTCAAAACAACCACATGAGCTGAGCAGGACAGATAAGGAAATTACCAATTATTTATACAAGCCAGTCCTTCATTCTGGGCTTATTCTTCCTTTTACATGACTGCCTTAGGCATCCTATTGATTTGTCAGGAAGTTGACCCTGTCTAGCCCCTGCCCCAGGTTCAGCTATTCACATCGCCACCCCAGGATGCCTCTCTATCTTGCACATACTTTTATCACTGCACACATTTTGCACACATTTGATGTGAGTTCTTATAACAATGCACTCCTTGTGGTCAGAGACCATGCTTTTGTACTCCCTTGTGTCCTAGATAAACAAAATGGGCATTCAAACCTGTGTGTGTTGAATGAGTGAATGTCAACTATATGGCACTGACTTGTGAAAGGGAGGCAAGATGGGCGTGGACTGGAGAGGTGGAGGAATGCCTCACAGACAAAGGGACTTGGGTTGAGATGAGGAAGGAGCACTCCGGACTGGAGGCCCAGGTGAGCAGAGGCACTTCTTGGCTTCTGTACCCACTGAGCATGGTATGTGTGAGCAGGGCAGGTGAGGGGCAGGGGGAAAGAGTGTGCCCAAGGAGACAGTTCATGCCCAGGAGCAGGGGTGACTTGGCTAGAGAGTGAGCTGGGCCCACATGGCAGAGTGTTATTAATGCCGAGCTCTGGAAGGAGAATTTATTGGGTAGGCAGTGAGGGAAGCCAATGGGGATTTCCGAGTTGGGGCAATCACGCAATGAACCTGGGTTTTGGGAAGTTTGAGCTGACTCTTGAAGACCTCAAGGACAAAAGAGAGAAGCCAGCATGTGTAAGAGAAGCCAGGAGGGAGTTTTTTTGTTCTGCAGGTAGTAACTTCCTAGAGGAAGGTGGTAGCAATGCATGGAAAGCACAGAAAGATGCCAGGGCAATAGGTGAGTTCCTATGACAAAAGGGAGCCTTAAAGGCCACTGATGAGGTTGGTGGATTTACCTGTGGAGTTAGATCCTGGTTCTGCCACTCACTGGGCTGTTTTGAGGGTTGGAGATATAACTTATGAAAAGTGTCTGTATGAAGTGTGTTTAGCAAATGGCATCTGTTACCTAACACCAGGAGTTGAAGTCTGAACATTTCTGCTCACTGCATGTTGGTATTGGCGTTGCCAAGGAAAACACAACACAGTCAAGCACTGGATGGAACAACACTTTACTCACATAGAGAAGAGACAGAGTAAGATCAGCCCCAGTAGTGGGTGTAGGTCCTTCATAGCCAGCAGGTCCCTCCCCGTAGCTGATGCTGGGCCATTGGCCTGCACGCACCCCCTCTCATATTGCAGCAGGACCCCATTCCCTCTCTGCAGGTGCCCCATGAGACACACCCTTAAGGAGAACAAAGGAGCACATATGGAGCCTGAGCAGCGAAAGATGATCCCACACAAGGTGATAAGTCCTGCACAGGCCATGAGAGCTCCTTATGGCTTGCTAAGGAAGTGCTCCAGGCCCATGAGACTGCCTTTCCCAACAAAGTGAACCATCAGCACACACCTGCCGAGGGGTTGGTGTGGTGGGTAAGAGCCTTTAGAAGGCAGACCTGGGACTGAGTCTAATTTGTAAGCTTTACAAGGCTAGAAGCTGTGTCTGCTGTGATCATCATGGCCCCAGGAGGAACTGCCCCGGGCCTGGTGTGTGGTTGGTGATGTGTAAGTCCATGAACTCGGGCTCTGGTCCTTCCAGCTCCATGCCTTTGGGGAAACTACTTAATCTCAGTCTTCAGCTTTGAAATGGGCTGAATAATAATAGCTAACTGATAGGTTTTTGGTGAGAATTAAATGAGTTAATAAATGTAAAGCCCTTAGCAAAGTGCCTTGTACACAGTGGGCTTAATCGATGTTAGCAGCTTTATTACTATTAATATTATTTTATTAATCTGGAGCAAGCTTTGTGGTTTATGGAAAAGAAAAAAAGAGTGAGCTAAATCAATTTTGCTGAGAAAAGCTTAGTCCCCTTTGAAATAGAATATTTTCAACATCGTGAAGACCATTGAATCACTGAGCCTTGCATATACCCACTTTCTGACAATATTTTGGAACTCACACGTGTACACATGGTTTTACTTGCAAATGATAATAGTCACAGATTATCTAGTCAGCGTTATAAAGGATCATTCTGGTTTTCACACTGTTGGTAACTTCCCAACTGCAAATAATGGATTTTTGTGACAGATACTTTGGCAGCTATTGGACATGTTTTTGTGAGCTAATTCAGGTAGTCATCATGCTTCCCTGGGCCTGCTAAAAACTCTCAACATCATAATGACCTACTCATTTCAGTCACTAGTGCTTCAACAATCTGCCATCATTGTAACTACTTCCAGGGAATTTTAAAAAAAGAGGGGCACATTGTCCTAAGTCCTCTGTGCATTTTGTGAAAAAACTTTGTAAACAAATGGGCAACCTGAAGCATGGCATTTTATTGATAGCCACTGGGGAAATGTATGAAACATGGCAATTTGATGTTGCAGAATTATCTTTGAAGTTTTGAAGGACATGAATCTTCATGGGTAACATGTATTTCACTCTTGGTTTTGACATACCATCTGCTTATGAAGTACGCACAGGATGTACTTATATTTATAATGGGCTTATCATGTATTGATCTTTCACTGTGCAGTGTTCCTTAACAAGGGGACCTATTGGGCATTTATTAATGGGCTGTATCTATATATAAATGTCCCAGAATTAAAGATGCTTAATGAATGTATTGTAACTCAGGACTTTATAAATTCAAAGTGCTTTTCATGCCCATTTGAATATGACAGAATGATTTGTGAACTAAAGACACGGACAAGTGTCATTTTCTGGTCATTCCAACTACTACTGATAGTGAATCCGATCAGCTCCATTGCATGCAGGTGGTGGTACCATCGACTGAATGAGCTAGTAGTATGGATATCAGAGTCAGATAGAATGGGTTTATACCCTGGCTCTGCCACTTAGCTGTTGTGACCTTCAGCAATTATCTCCCTAAGACTTTTTTCTCTTCTGTAATGTGGGGATAATACTACCTATGCTGTAGGTTTGTTGTGAGGTTAAATGAGATCAGGTTTGGAAAATCTGCTCATCTCAGAAAGTATGGCATATAGTAAATGCTCAGAAAAGAGAAGCAAATATTATATGCTTTTTATTACTAGAGGCAGAGAAGTACGTCATTCATACGAGAAGAGTGTGAGCAGATCCAAGTGTACTGTGGGGTCTGAGACATGAGGGTAGTAGCAATCTGATGTTTTTTACCACTTTCATAAACAGAACTAAGTGCTCAAGACTGGTCATGGGATCTTACGGAAAAGTGCCAGGGAATCGGGCGCTCCAAATATTTTCATCCTGCCAGAACGATCACCATTATAGAGTCTATGTTGATTCAACAATCAGGTAACTTACTAACAGTGTAAAAAGTTGCTTAGTCAAATAGCCATTGAATGGATGCTTTGACCGCCAAAATATATCAATGGTTTGGCAGCCTTTTTTTACTTAATTGATGGATTTTTTTTTGTGGGCTGAATTGCCTCTTATTATATAGATATAGCCATTAGCCTGGGTATATATTTATATAAGAAATATATATTTATACTTATGGTAGAGGGACAAATAAAGAATTGTAGCAAAAATGATGGTTATTACATTCATGCCAAAGGTGTATCAAATAACAGACAGGGCATTGATATTGGAGGAATAAAAGAGAAAGAAATGTATTCATAGGTAAAATAGGTTGCTACTATTCTAGCTCTCAGTCTATTGGATTTATATAGATTTTTTGAATCTTATAAATCTGTTATTCACCCATTGTTGTTACTGCTGTAAACAATTTAAAATGTTAATTGACTGGTAAGATAATTCCCTATGTTCAAGATTTTCTTGGATAAAAAACCAAACATGTGTTGGATTATTTCTGTTGATTTTATTCAGGGTCTCATGTTTCTCTATCACCTTTATTCAGTATAGAAAAAAATGTGAAATAATTTTTTTTGGAAATATAGCAGGCTCAAGTCTATGTATAAAAATAAATTACTGCTTAAGGGGCTAGAAGACAAGGTGATATTATGTGTTTAATTTGCTCCGTGATGGAAAGACCTCCAGGATATTGGTTTATGAAAAACACAATGGTGATTTTGACAGAAAATGGAGCCAAATTGGGGGGATTTTAAACACTCTCCGATGCGTTTAGTATTGGATGCACTCTCCAGGCTGGGGTGGGGGTGGGGGCCCCCGCTCCATTGTTCGCTCATCCACTTTGAGGAAGCCCTGCTTTTCCTCCAACGCTGCTCTGAACATGGGCATTTCTCTAGATTGCTTTCTTGGAAATGGCAACGGAAAATTGTAGCAATAATAGGTTTTAAGGTGCTTGGCGGTGAATCATGCCATTTTATAAATTCATCTCCTTACAGTGTATTTCCTTGCTGTGAGATAATTTAGACGAATGTCAGCCAGGGAAAAAGAAAGTGATTGGTGCTTCCACCTCCCCCAATAAAGCAAATTCCTAATTTTCTGTCTTTTATCTTTTGCCATTCTTTTGTGCTCCTCTTTGGCCTTGTCAAAACATATCGTTCAGTTAGAGACTAAAAATATTTTCCCATCGATTGGGGTTATTGATTTTTTTTAATCTGTACTTTGGCTTGAAGAGCGCGGGTGAAGGGTGAAAGTTCACCAGCTTAGTCTGCCGTTTTATCTGGACAGCAGAAGAATGTATTGGCAGCAGATTTGATTTACCTTGTTGGGCAGTTGTAGACACTTCAGCCACTGAAGACAACCCTCTAGTGTGTCCTGCTGCTGCTGCTGTCTTTTTTTTTTTTTTTTGTACCCAGGAACTCTCGAAAGATCCACCTTCCTATTGATTTTATCTCTCTGTTTCCAAGGCAGAATTGTTTTTGTTTTTATTTTAGGATTCCAAATTAGTCCTTTTGGAGATGTCATGATGCTTTCTGGACTCATGGTAAATAAAAGAGGATTGCATATACATCTTCTGGGGTTTGGCCATTCTGCCCATTTGGCTTACGTCTTAGAGGATGTCCATCCACAATGTCACAGAAGGATCTGATGTGACTGAGTCAAATTTGCTGAGATCTCCCTGTCTCCCCATTACAGCAGCTCAGACACACATGCTCAGGGCAGTGTTTAACTCCTAATCTGAGCCCCAGGGTTGTACCTAAAACATCCTAATGAGCACCAGGCACGTGGAACGTGGCACCATAACCACTGTCAGAAAGAAAGAACAGTGTCGTGATTGAGGGTATAGTTTCTTTCTTGATTACCATCCCAGCTTTAGCTCTTGTCAGCTGGGTGACCCTGGGCAAGTTGCCCAATCTCTTGGTGTTTCAGTTTTTTTTTATTTGTAAAAAAAATAAAATAAAATTGTATCTATTTCATCAACTGTTTGTAGGCTCACATGAATAAATACATATAAAAGTTCTAAAACAGGGCCTGGTATACTGGAAATTCTCGGTAAATGTAGCTACTACTATGATCATAGACAAGGAAGTTGCAACTGGTGTGAAGGGCGTGTTCAGAGACAGACAAGTTCACACAGAGAAGAAAGGAAAGAAAGAAAGAAAGAAAGAAAGAGAAAGAAAGAAAGAAAGAAAGAAAGAAAGGAAGAAAGGAAGAAAGGAAGAAAGGAAGAAAGGAAGGAAGAATTGACTCTCAGTGTCAGGTATTTTGGATCCACTGCTACTGCTGGCCTCTTGTTTGTTGCCACAATTCTGACCATGTGGCCTTGACTACTTAGTGGGTTCCTTCTTATGTCTGGCATGGAGGTTCTAGGGTGAAACTTGAGATGCTGATTGGTGGCGCTGCTGGACTCTCTGGGCTCTGTGGACAGTCAACCTGGATTTTCAGTCTCTGACTTTGTGTAGCTAAGGCACTACATTGTGGGCTCAGCCCTACAGAACCTAGGACCGTCAATGAACATACATCAATTGTACTTAAAGCCCAGAGGACAAGCATCCCTCAGGAGAAGCACTGTGGTGAGACAGTGGTCAGCGTATATAGAATCACTTAGAGGGAGCCTATTCAGGAGTGCTGGGCCTGTACTTTTAACAAGTATCTCAAGTGACTTGGATGCAGGTGGCCTCAGTCCACAGTTTGAGAAATGCTGAGACAATAGAAGGAGCTTGGGCTATCAACATGGACAGACTTGGGTTTGAATTTGTTTATTGGGTATATTTATGGGGGCAAGTCAATTAATTCCTCTGAGCTTCAACTATAAAATGGACCAGGGAACTAGTAATACACTGGAAGTGTTTAGTACAGTGCCTGTACTAGGGTGTGCTTCATAAATGCTAATGTTCCCATCACTTCCCTGATTCTCTGTGCTCTCTTGGACTCCAGAGAATTTTACCCTCTGTTGAAATTAATTTGTCTTAATTAATTTCATGTCCTGTCTGAACTGCACCTGCTCTTACTACTTTCCTATGTGGATAAGGTTGACCTGACTCCTGCAAGCCTTTCTTCTTTCTTTTAGTTACCTGCCCTCAGGGGCATGCTGGTGGCATTCTGACATCTGGACTGGGCCTGTGTGCAGCCTGGTGGACTAGGGCTCCCCTGACCTTTCCTTGGCCAACAGGACTTCAGACCTAGTGATGCTGAAGGCTTTGTCTTGCCTCTGTCTGCAGCGCAGCTAAGGCGTCTCAGCCCCTATTTGGTGTCCAACGTTGGTGTTTCTTGCCTGCCATGTGCTCCTGTGATCTGGCCGACAGAGGACAAATTAACCAACCACCCCGTTAGCAGCGGTATCAGTCTACTATATTGGGCCAATGACATTCCCCGCCCTCCCACCCCACCGTAATATCTAAACCTGGCCAGATAGTCAAGGCTGTGTTTTGTGTGGAACTGAAGTCATTGAATTGAACTGATGTCAAACACAGTTTGGTCCCTTCACTCAAACACATGATCAGCTGTGAGTGTAGGGAAATGCCATGTCATGTGTTTGGTCAATTCAGTCCAAATAGTAGTTTTCTGTAAATATGATCTTTAGCTTTAATAGACCTAAAGACCTATTGACCAAAGAAAAGTAAGAGAAATGCCAGTCTTATAAGCAGATACCCTTGTGGGAATGCCACTAACACATTGTCCAGGGGGAAATAAAAAAGGAAGAAAGACACAAAACTTTCAAAGGCTTGTAGTAATAAGGTCAGTACTACTACACAGGAATGAACTGTCAGCTTGCAAAAATCTAATGGAGAACTAGAAAAATATCCTGTAAATATGTTTACTATAAGGCAGAGTTAAAGGAATATGTTCTAATTTTATATTCACAAGGGAGATAATGATCTCAATAGATCATTTGATTTAAAGGTTACCCTAAATCTAAGATGATTTCATCTCAAGATTCTTTACTAATTACATCTTCAAAGGCCCTATTTAAACCCAATAAGGTCACATTCTGAAGTTCTGGGTGGACATGAATTTTGGGGGGGATATTATTCAACTCATTACAGCACACAGGGCCAATAGGCTTGATACAGCTCCGATATATAATAAAAACCCAGACCCTGGAAAGTATGAGGCTATCTCTTCCTGCTTCTGTTGCATTCTATGGTGAGAACCTTAGGAGCAGGGATTTGTGTGGCTTAGTGTGGCAAATGTTCAGTAAATAGTTTCTGGAAGAGCAAACTAGGGATAGTGGTTCGGGACAAAGAAAAGGACCCCGAGAATGAGGCCATTCTCAGAAGTATTCATTTCCACCTCTTCTACAAGCACTGTAATTTGCTATCTCTAGTCAAAATGTGAGTCCGCTTTTGTGGCTGGGTGAACCATTTGGATCACAAATATTTAATCCACTACAAAAACAGTTTCCCTATTGGAGGCAGAGAACTGCATGTAGTGTGGTGGCATTCTGGGAAGAAGGCACATGCAGATGTCCTTTAGTGAAAACGTGCGCTGAAACAGTATTAACATGTTAAAAAGGATGAGCTATGTCATTCAGCAGGGAGAGTACAAGTACGATTGGTTAAACTCATAACAGTTATAGTTGACTGGCAGTAGTTTGGAAGGATGCTCAAAATGAATAAATTCATTTACTGGTTTTTAACCCTTTAAAAATAAGATGGATTCTCACCCATCTTGAGTCGTTTAAGGCTATATTCACAGAGTGACAAACAAGTGCATAAAGACAGAGGCATTCAGTCCATTTGGGTATGGGCCCTCTTACTAGTCCCTGAAACTTGACCCATTTTATTGCATCCTTTTTACAACCAATTCCAGGTGGCTGAATTGAGTATATTTTTCATTCTGACTTGTTGACTTCTGGCCCATTAAGGCAGCCAATCCAATTAGGCAGGTTTTCTCTTGCTTTGCCTCCTGACAGAGCTTCTGATTGGCTCAAAGCTCTTGCTAAGTGACAGGCCTTCCATAACTGCCAATTATCTTTCTTAAAGGGATCTTATCTCTGGTTTTCTCTTTAAAATGCCTGTATTTTTTTCTGGTTGTGCTCAGGCTTGGGTTTAGGGTATTTCTCTTTTAAGTACTTGAGTTTGGATATTTGAGGTTAAACCCAGGCTGAGTGATGAGTCAGCTGGGTTGCCAGGGTGCACATTTTGACACAGTTCTCAGATTACCAACTGTGGCAGGCTGAATAATGGTCCCCCAGGAGATATCCATGTCCTCATTCCTGGACCCCGTGAATGTTACCTTATGTGGCAACAAAAGCACTTTGAAGATCGATTAACCTAAGGATCTTGAGATAGGGAGATTATCTTGGATTGTCCAGGTGGATCCTAAATGCCATCATATGTATCCTTATAAGAGGCAGTTTTGACACAGACACATGAAAGAAAGCCATGTAAAGGAAGCAAAAGGAAGAGTCAGAGAATGAAGATGCAAGACCCCTGGCTTTGAGGATGAAGGGAGGGATCATGAGCCAAGGAATGCCGATCTAGAAGCTGGAAAAGTCAAGGACACAGATGCTTCCTGAGAGCCTCTGGAGGGAGAGTGCCCCTGTGGACACCTTGGTTTGGGCCCAATAAAAATGATTTCGGACTTTAGGCTTCCAGAACTGTGAGAGAATAAATTCTGTTGTACCATATTTGAGGTAATTTGTTATACAGAAGCCACAGGAAACTTAAACCTCAAATAAGACCATCTCTGCTAGGACTAAATTCCTGGTTTTGAGAAATATACTTCATAGGTAGGTTGATACCAGCTATGCTGTTCTTCATGTCCATCTATACTTGTGTTTTCAAGGATAACTTTGACTGTGAATGTTGCTCTTCAACTTTCACCTGAGATACTGCCTGAAAATATTTGATGAGATTTGCTGGACTAAAATGAGACTTTATAAACCTTCCGTGTAGCAATCCAGTTTCCTTGGTCTATTAAAACTTTTTTATATAATGGTCACCCAACCCTGAAGTTACTTATTGACCCTCACTTTCTATTGAACATGTAGAACATCACTTATCTGCTCCTTAAAATTCTCTCCTTCCTTCGAGCTCATGCTTTGTTTTAGGGTTCTACAGACCAACAGAAGCAATAGTCCAATAGTCAGTCTCTCTCTCTCTCTCTCTCTCTCTCTCTCTCTCTCTCTCTCTCTCTCTCTCTTTTTAAACTTTGTGGCTATTCAAATTGAATGATACAGTTAACCATCACATTTTGTCTTATCTGCTTTTCTTCCTCCCCAACTTTATTTTTATTCTCATTCCTAAATGTGGATAACCTTCAGAGCTGAAGTCACCCACCTCTAATCCTAAAAGGAAAGTTCCTTGATATTCTCCTTCCCTCACATATCTTCAACTCTATCGCTACCTCTAACTTGACTCTGATCAAGGAAAACAGCACTATTAAAATTAAACATCTAAAAATTGTTCCAAATTTCCTGCCTTTTAGATGTCCATAATTCTTTCAATGGTGTCACCATTGTTCCAGACTCAAAATCATGAAGGCATCATTGAGTCTTTCATTGAATCTGCCCATTTTCTTTCCTTCTCATAGAAAAAACAAGTCCTCTTGATTCTTCTTTAAAAGTTTTTCTTACAGTGCTCTGCTCCTTTTTTCCTCCCCATTCCTCCTGTACACATGATAATCCCTGCCCACAGTAAGTAGTTATTGCTGCTGCTTCTGATCAGATTTCATTTAACAAGCACCTCCTCTGAGCTAGGTGCTGTACTAAGCGCTTTACATATGCTATGTCATTTATTTGTTCCCCAAAATACTTTAAAGCAGGTATTACAGCCTATCCCATATTTTACAGTTGAAGAAAGGAAGGCTTAGAGAGGTTAAGTGGTCTGTGCAAGGTTTCCTAGCTGGTAAGTAGCAGAATGAGAATTAAACCCAAGCCTACCTGAGTCCACATCATACATTCTTAAAAACCCTTCTAAAGTGCCTCTTCGGACTTTCTAAAATGTCTTCCAACTCATGTTTCTACATTTGTCTGTTTCTTTCACTGCTCAAAAACCTTCACTGTCTTCCACTGCACAGAGAAATTAATTCCAGCCCAAGTTTTCTTACTGACATACTCATACCTCCTTACCCCTTTCTGCTCCACTGCTTACCCCCATTGGACTTGGTCAGATTTTTGTACATGCTCCATTCCTTGGTTCATACTCCCCCTTCCATCTTGTGTTGTTCTTGCCTATCCCAGCTGATACATGTCAGTGTATCCTTTCATATCCAGTCCTCATATCTTCAACCTGGAAAAACAACCTAGAGCCTCCACTTTTTTATTTTCCCACTTGTAGAACTAAACCTTCATCCCATAACTTTGGTGAGCATGTGACTCATTGTATTATCATTTAGTTATCAGCCTGTCTTCCTGATGGAGTAAAATTTTAATCCCGAATTGTTGACAAATGAGAGTTTGACAAGGACAGGGGCAGCATCCTACTCATCCCTGAGTCGCACCTCCAGATCTCCTCCCTGCTATTGGGACCAATTCAGTCATTTGTCCCTTTGCTGAAGATTTGGTGATGGACAGCTGTCAGCTGAGTTGCTCTTCTTGAATTGCTCTAGCTGAAGACAGCAGTCTATATCCAGTGATTGGTTGTGTGGGGGTAGAAAGATCTGGCCCCTTGCTTCAATGTGGGACAATTCTGAAGGGACACCCCAGCTCCGGAGCTCCCCATGGGATTGACAGAGTCCTTTGTTGTCACTGCTTTGCTCTTCCTCTTCCTGCTCTGTTCGGCCATGCTGCCTGCCCTTCTCCACAGGTGTTGGTCTTGAAAGCATTTCCAATACATTTTCTGCATACACGTCTTCCCTTCGTTGTGTGTTTCCCAGGGAGCCTGACCTACGACAGGGAGGTCCACACCTGGCTGCGCACAGTATCTCCGCCGAGCGGCAGAAGGAGGCTGGGGGCTTACCTTTTAGGAAGAGGACTTTTTCTTATTCTCCTCTGTTTTCATGACAGTGCCCTCATCCTGCCTCTGTATCGCAAGTTTGCCTTTTCTTTGATTCCATTTCTCCAGTGAATAAACCTCTCGGTGGGGTAAAAGACGGCTGCTTGTTTGCTGGCTTGGGAGGGAGCCTGGGAATCTGAATGTCTCTTATACTGACACTTGTCCACTCGTCCTGTTTTCAATCCCATCTCCCCTCGATGCCATGACACTGGGAGTCTAATTCCTGGGCCTTCCCAGGATACTGTTGGGGGAACTGTTGTTTTTCTTATTCTTCTCTGTGGTATTTAGTTGTTAAACATTTCACCTCTGTTAATTTCTCCAACTACTTTCTGACTTCCACAAACTTTTTTCTATCTCTCACTTGCTGTTGTCTCCTTCTCATTTTCTTTACATTTGAAGGTTTGTAATTTATACATTCTTTCACTCACATTTCAGTGGAACTTTGGGAGGAACCAGCGTTGAGCACAGGTGTAAAAGATACCTTGTTTAACTAGGAGTATGGGAGGGTCGCAGTTTGTTGTCAACTTTGGAGCATCTTGATTCTATTTTTAAAGTAAGACAATTTTTTTTAACACATGTGTGGCATTTTACTTGGAAATACATTTTTATTTATCAAGGGAAACATTTGGATGCTATGTGGAATACTGGCTTAAAGGCAGTGTATTTCTGTTTCACCAGAAAGTGGGCAGGACATACCCAGCGCCTGTATTCCCAAAGCATACTCAGGATGAGGCCCATGGCTGAGCGACCTCTCCTTAGTATGAGCTCGCCTAGACGTCTGGAAAAAAGGGAAACCTCTCACCAGTCACCCAGATGTTTGGTCTGCAAGAAATCCATGCCAAGGTACCTAAGTATCTGGATATTTGGTGCCTTGTAGACAACAAATCTGCATGACTGCCTAAACTTCTCTAACCTAATTTTGATATTTGGTCTCATGGAGATGCAGCCGTAGGCTGACCAGCTGCATTACTGGATGTGTTAATTACAGCAGAATCTGAGTGTATTAAATTAAAGATCACGCTTTTCTTTTTTTCTTTTTCTACAGGCTGTGTTTGATGCCTGCAGTCACATTTTGGTTCATTATTTAGTGCATGTTTTGGAAACAGGAGAGTGTTTTTGAAAAGACAAAGGCTAATTTCTGGAGAGTGGGCATGTGTACTGGAGGTGGTCTGCTGTGGTGCAGCCTGCCAATCAAAATCTGCCAGCAATGTCATTCAAGGTCAGAGACCTAGTGAACCGCCAATCAAAGTCTGCAAGGCTGTTCATGTTCACTTGTCAGTGTTGGAAAGAGGTCAGTCTCTCTGTGGTGTGGCCAGTGTGTGAACAATGAACGTATTTCAGTGTTCAGAAGCACATTCTACTGCCTATCCCCTTGCGATCTCAGGATGCTCGCTAAGGTTTTTATCCTACAGGGAGACATGGCAGGATAGTGGAAAAAGCCATCATGTTCTAAAAAACTGAGTGATGGATTCTGAATTCTACAGTCAAACATGGCACCTAATTTAGCACATTGCTTTGTTTAACATTACTTGCTTAAAATCCTTATCTATAGGAAGGGATAATATGAAAAATTAGAAATATCCTTTTAGATATCTAAAAAGACATATTTCCTTTAACCATTTTGTACTTGATTTTCAGTTTGCTTCCTTGCCTTTATAGTCAGCTAGTCATTATCTTGTTTAGTTTTCACCATGCAAAGAAGCTTTGCATGTATGGAAAAAAATGGCAGTTTTGGGGATATGCTAACATCACAGAATAAAGCTTAGAAAATTTCAGTTTCAGGGTCTGGAAGACAAAGACAATAGAAATATTAAGTTTTGTATTTTAGTGGGGTCTTGATGGATTTTCAAATCTGAGCCCTCTCTGAGGGCAGAGGGATAATTAATCATAATCAAGAATATTTGTCATTCAAAGTTATTTCAGCAGCAGCAAATACTGTGGTGGGCAGCTGTCCAAAGTTCAATCAGGGTGTCTCCCTGACGGCAGAACCTCCAAATGAGCCATGCTCTAAATGTTTTGCTTCCCCATGGTAAAATATATAGATGTTTATGCATATCCACATGCCCAGCTTTATGGACAAGACTATTTGTCTAAACTGTTCAGAATTCATCTAGACATCATGTAGATACAAGTGCAAACAACTGCTTTAGTTATATTCTTATTTTATTAAAAAATACATTAACAATAGCAACTTAAAAGGCCACAGAAATAAAACACTAAATGAGGCAAAGGATATGCATAGTATGTATGAACTCTGGGTAGAGATTTTTCAAATTTGTGGAAGAGTCCATGGGAAAGACATATTTAGAGTGGGCCATAGGGCATGAGGCTTTAAGGTTGGCAAGGTCTGTGGGGTTCAAGCTTCTCATTTTATAGGTGGCGACATCGGAGGGACTTTTGGAGGAGGCCGATATTTAATGGCAGGGACAATTCCTGGACCTGCCTTTGAGTCCTGGCCTCCTCCTCTACCAGGCTTGTGGGAGGAGCCTGTCATTTTTCAAATCCACCTGGGAAGGCTTGTGGTAGAGGAGAGTTTTCTGAAGCTGCTTAAGAGGTGAAAAAAGGGAGACTTTGGAAACTAGAAAGATGTGAGACAATGAGCAGCAGAAGCATGGACCATTCATTCATTCAGGTGAAAGGAGCACTGGGAGTTTACTTGGGAGAAGCAGGGTCCTGGGGTTGCAGAAAGCAGGGGTAAGAAAAGAGGGGATGCTCAGAATTATCCAATGAAGCAAAGCATTCTTTTAAAAATAGGCTGTACCTGCTCTCAATTTTGGATTAGAAATATTCTTGGATACCAGAAACAGCATATTTTTACCTGTATGTCCATGTTTTCAGGATGACAGACTCTAGACATAGAAAATACCTGATTCCTGTTTTCAGCTTCAGCTGACTTGCTTGATAGTAGAACATAGGAGTGAGATGTGTGGGCAAGGGC
The DNA here is from genome assembly GCA_033961575.1 of Aselliscus stoliczkanus. NCBI lineage: Eukaryota > Metazoa > Chordata > Mammalia > Chiroptera > Hipposideridae > Aselliscus > Aselliscus stoliczkanus. Next base: position 105,179,340 of record CM066732.1, read on the forward strand.
ATACAGATCATATTTTCCTTCCCTTCCTCTGATATTCTGATAAACACCCCTAGGCTTGGAGGAATGATTAAAATCCACGAAGACAAAAGAGGAGTGATTCAAGCGTGACAGGTTTCTTTCACAGATGAGAAGCGGGCTGGCCAAGAGGCACAAGGCAGCCAATTTTCAGCTCTGACAGCTGCCGAGGTCATCAGCTTCCTAACCGGCACCCTGGAATTCCTCTGAGGCCAGGGTGTCCTTTGAACTCAGTGGTGGTTACACTTCCAAAGCTAAACTGAGAAGGGGAGAAACTTGCAAATTTTGCTGGCCCTTGAGTACACAATTACCAGGTCATTAAGACCTTAGGCTAAGGATTTAGTGTTCTCTTATCTTCCCTGACCTACAAATCAGTAGTTGCTCCCAGATGATTTATAGGGATACATTCTGTGTGTGTGTGTGTTTGTGTGTGTGTGTGTGTGTGTGTGTGTGTGTGTGTGTATTAGTGAGACAGAAAAAGAACATGGGATCTATATGCCAAGAGCTTCTAGGGTGGCAGCAGGGCTTTTCTGAGAAATTAATGTGCTAGTTCATAGGAGTTTCCAGTGGGAGTCAGGACTGAGGGCTTGGGGAGAGCAAGGAGCCTGGGAAATGAAGGTAGCCTCACAATCTGCTTTTGAAAGGGGTTTCAGTTACTGGGGATCTACTTCTCCATACCCAAGCCACTTGGCATGAGGTAATGATTTGGTTCTGGCCTGAGAAGTTTGTGAATGTGGGAACCCTGCAATAGAAGCAACATGGTGGATAAGAAAGGCATTTGCATGGAAGGAGGTAGGATACATTTTATAGGCCCCTCTTCATCCTGCTGGAAGAATTAGGACCGCAGCAGCTTCATTTGCCTATTCCCTCTTAGATTATAAAGTTAAAGAGAGTAGCAGAGTTACTTTGGTGTAGCAGTAAATTGATGGGTTATGTTACTTACAATCTCTTTTAGAAAATTTCTTTGCAGCTGAGAAGCTGAATAAGGCTAATGAATCACTTATTTTAAAGTGTAATTTTTGTTTCTAATACATGTTTAAACCTAAAACCTCTCTTTTAATAAACATCTACTAAAAAAAAGAAAAAAAAAGAAAGGCATTTAGAAAACTTCAGTATAGAAATATGGGACATGATCCATTATTTGAAAATTGTATATGGAAAATTATATCAGTAAGAAACATTGACTAGGGAGCAACATGTGAATGGTATTTAGGATGGGCATCAGATAAAGCCTGAAACATTTAAACTAACATGAATTTTCAAAATCCTTAATCTGAAGAGTAATTTATCGTAAGTTGTAGGCAGTTCCTTAAGAGATACGAAATCATATTCTTTAATCAAACTTTTAATTTTTTTTCTTTTTTTCCTTGTTAATTCATTGTTATCTATATTAGCTGTGATACCAGGTGCAATTTAATGCTTATTCCATACATGAGATATATCCTGGACTCACAGCAGTAAAAGACGGATAGTGAACCCAGTCCTTCAAATGAAACAGCAAGTATGAATAAAAGGGAACCATTACAAAGATGCAAAAAATGATGTAAATCTTCACAACTGGCTTTCATTTAAAAGCTCCCAAACTACCCTGGTGACTCCACAATTGTCATAATAGGGGATGGAATAGCACTCGAAAATCATTGCTTCAGGATAAGGAATATTTGCCAGTGTTTCCTTCTATGACCCCTTCCCCTCTCCTCCTCTTCCTTCCTTCCTTCCTTCCTTCCTTCCTTCCTTCCTTCCTTCCTTCCTTCCTTCCTTCCTTCCTTCCTTCCACTAACCTGGGCAACAGCCATTTGGATTTCTCAGCTATATTTTTAGTTGTTTTCTAAACTGAGATCCTGATATCAGTTCCTGATATTGAATCAGAGCCACGAATCCTAAAGCCAAGGCTGGCCTAGCTCTGAGAAGTGGGGCCTTAGCCTAGGTGGGAATGACTGCTCCCTACCCTGCTCCTGGAGCTCAAGTCTCCATCCCTCACTCAGCATTAACTGCATGGCCTGGTGGATCTTCTCAAGACATTCCTGTCTTCACAACTAGATTCCAAGATTGAAGAGCACAGGTCCTGCCTTTTTGACTCTACCAGCATTGCCTGGCCCAATGCCTTGCATATGCTGGGGTTCACCACCTGGTGGTTTGGTGAAGATTGGGGCACTCGGTCATCCTTGAAATAGAGACAGGACTAAGGGCGCCTTGAGGCAGAACCATGACAGTGGCACGATGCACCTCTAGTCACCAGCACATCTGGAGGAGCTCTTCCTCATTGGAACAGAAGTGTTTATCCCACCTGTGTAGGGGAACATTTCTGTCCAGTAAGGAATGGGGTCTTGCAACCTCCTTTCTATCTATCTCTGCTTATCCTAACAAACAAGCGGATATATTATATATTTCTAATAATGTGCAACCATATGAAATTCTTTATGTGCCCCTGTCTCCTTCAGGATGTTCACACTAAACAAATTTTCTTGGTCTAGTTTTATTGAGAAATAATTGATATATATCACTATATAAGTTGAAGGTATATGGCATGAAGGTTTGATTCACATACATTGTGAAATGATAACCACAATAAGTCTGGTTAATATCCATCCTCTCATATAGATATAATAAAAAGAAAAGAAAAAAAATTCTTGTAATGAGAACTCTTAGGATTTACTCTCTTAACAACTTTCCTAAAGTGTTAACTGTAGCCATCATGTCATCCTAGTACTTGCTTATCTTAGAACTGGAAGTTTCTACCTTTTGACTACCTTCCTTCAGTTTCTCCACTCCCAGGATGTTCACATTTTGATTGGTGAAAAACGCTGTTAAATTTAGGCAAACAGAATGAAATGCTAATTATATTGTAGGAACTTCAGGTATCAGGAATGTTTTTCTCTTGGAGATGGTGATGTGTGCATGTGATATGGGAGACACAGCCGCACAGAGTGACCAGGGAAAGGGACCTTTGTGCAGTTTCTGAATTTATATCTCTAAGTGACCACTTTCTCTGACAAGATAACATGAAGGGTTTCCCTTTTGGATCATGTTTTGGCCTTCCTACCACACTCTCATCCCTTGCAATTAAATGTTCTTAACCCCTGCTGTCTAAGTAAGGAGTTGACTTGGAAATGCGGTGGGCTTTTTTTCCCCCCTGGGGTTCTAAGGAAAGACTCTACTCTTTATTTCCCATTCTACCCTCTTCCTTAGGCAGCCATCTTTAGCTTTGGTCTGCCTTGTCCTTTATGGGATAGTGATGTTTCCTAGGGCAGGTCAAGGGGCACTTGATTAGGTCAGAGATAGCAGCAGGCATTGCACCCCGAGCATAGTCAGTTTATTTTAGAGTTTGAATTATTTTGTTACCTACTCTGAGCTCTGTCTTCTTCTGGAGGGAGTTCACAATCTCTCTTCACTGACTTGACATTTCCCTGCCCTTTCCTTCATCCCAAGTTCTTCTTTCTGTCATTCATAATTCTGATTTCAGAGTGACCAACTTGTGTTTCGATTTTTATTCTTGCACACTTTACAGTGACTTCTTTTATTTTGATGTATAGAATCACTGCTTTTTAAAGAATTTGTCTAGCGCTCCTGCGTCCTCCATGGAATTTAATTCCTCAGACAACCTCCTTCCCTCTCCATCCACACTTCTCATCAAGCCTCTCTAATGACCCTGTCAGGAGTGCTTGCATTTCCCTGACTGCTGACTACATTTTCACCTTGTTACCTGATCCTTCGCATCTCTCCTCTCTCAGTGAGAACCATGCTACTGCCATTCTGAATTATTTGAAATTCCCTGGAAACACCACAGGCTTTCATGACTCTGTCCAGGTTGTCTGCCTGCCTGGAATTCCTTCTAGATCCCCCTTCTTCGTATCTTTTGCAGGCATAACTCTCCATCTCACCTGATCCCACTGGGGCATTGCCCATATTTGTGAATTCCTATGCAATATGCAAGTCTTAGATGATTGTCTCTTCTGACTCCCCCCTTTTTGACCCTCTTCTTATGTCATATTGTTTCTTTCACCCTTAGTGTCTGGTAGAATGTATCTCTACTATCACTTATCCTACAGTATTTAGTGATTTAATGCCTGTCTGCTTATAGAGCAAGGACCTTGCCTTCTTCAACTCTGCACCTAGGAGACAGATCTGTTCAACTCCTTGAATGAATAAATGAATGAACAAAGGTAGTACACCAACTAAATCTAATGTATCTTGGTGGCTTCTTAGTAATGGAGTGAGAATTGTTAGGAAGAAGAAAGCCTTGAGTGCTAAATCAACTTCAATTAATTCCATGTGAATTTTTCTCTAGGGCTAAAAGCAAAAGACTGTGTCTTTTGGAGCAGAAAATTTAGTAAAAAACAAATTAGTTGAAAATACATTGGAAAAAGTAACAACTTGGTTGAAATTTACTATGTGGACAAAAAAGAAAAAGAAAATTTGAGTTCATTGGAATTTTACGTATTGACCAGTTTTTTGTGCACCACATAGATATATACTTTTACACATTATTACCCATATTTAGGAATTTTCAGAGGCTGTGGGGCCATTGTGTGAACTTTGAAGAACTCTTACAACTTTATTTTGCAGGTTTAAAATCTTTCTTGGGTGCAGTAAAATTATCAGTACATAATCTAGTAGTTGAAAACATTGAAACCATTCTTTTGTCCTATTTCTGTTGAGAAATTAAATTTAAGCCATAGATAAGAGTTATATAATTAAAACATTTCCAAACCAGTACAGAGATATTAGACTTTAAATGAGTTAGAAATTTTTAAATGCCCAAATTTGAAAAATTATCAAAGTGCTAAAAATGGATGGGTAAGGCTAAGGTCTTAACTGGACCTCCTTCCTCTCACTTCTGAGGTGGACCCTCTGGTGTTCCTATGGAACTCAAGGGATCCGGACAACCTAGTTTGAAGACCACTGACCAAGCCCAACCTTCTCATTTTACAGATGCAGAAGCCATAGTCCAAAAAAGGCCAGTGAGACACCACATCATATTTAGGTTTTCTTACTTGTAGGTCAGTGATAGAAGGAAACTTGCTTTGACTTCAGACTCACTTTTTCTGAGATGGAAGATGTGGTATCTTTACTTCCCTGGATGTGAATAGAGTGGAATTATGTCTGCCTGGAGACTGCTTTTCAGGTGCATTTAAAACTTATTAAGTAAGTGGTCCCTCTGTATTGGATACTTGCCATCTTGGAGGCAAAGAAAGGCCCTAGTTATTGGTAAAGTACATGCTTGGGAGTCCACACACAGGACTTTTATTTTCAAGCATGTTCTTATCACAGCCCTATAAGGTCATGTGAACCATGTCACCTGTTCTTCATTTTTAAAATAAAGGGTTGGATGGTGGCCAAGATATGGAAATAACCTAAGTGTCCTTTGATGGGTGATTAGATAAAGAAGATGTAGTTTATATATACTACAATAGAATGCTACACAGCTCTAAGAAAGGATGAAATACTGCCATTTGAGACAGCATGGATGGATCTTGAGAGTATCATGCTAAGTGAAATAGATGAAAAGGGGCAAGAACAGTATGATTTCACTCATATATGGAATGTAAAACAGAAAGCAACAAATGAACAAACAAAACAAACTCATAGATACAGACAACAGAAGAGTGGTTACCAGAGAGAAAGGGGGTGGAAAGGGGATGAAGAAGGTAAAGGAGGTGACATATATGGTGACAGAGGGAGATTACACTATGGCTGGTGAGCACACAATGCAATATACAGAGAATGTATTATAGAATTGTATACTTAAAACTTATATAATCTGAGCTGGCTGAGTGGCTCAGTTGGTTAAGTCCTCACTCAAAAGTGCGAGTTCTGAGCAACACGGTTGCCGGCTTGGTTCCCAGCCTGAGCTGAGCTGCTGCTGAGCTGCCAACAGGTGGCTCAGCTAAAAAAACAACAACAAAACAAACAAACAAACAAACCTTACATAATGTTATTAACCAGTGTCACCTAATAAATTTAATAAATAAAAGAAAAAAATTAAAATAAAAGGTCAAACTCTTAAAATATAAAATGAAAGGTTGGGAGATATAATTTCTGGGGTCACCTCTGGCTTTGGCATTCTGTGATGTAATGGACATGAGACACCCTGTCACTGAGTATTCTCTTCATAATAGGTCCCATTCCATTTCCTTAGCACAGAGGGATACACCACCAGTCTTCTTAGCTCTAAATTATTTTCAATGGAGAGGCGAACATTTATTTTGTTATAAAGAAGGTTAAGAAAAGTTGATTTGTAAAGGAAGCATGGGTTTTATCTTTTCATCTTAGGCTTGCTATAGAATTCTCTGGGACTTGAATTATGCTTTCATTCATTCAATAGATCTTGAGTGGATAATTGTGCCAGGCTCTGGGCTAGGCGCTAAAGTCTGAAGAGTTGAATAAGACTTGATCCTGGACCCAAAGGAGCCCACATTTTTGGGCTCCTTTGTCATCCTTAGAACCAGGATAAAATATTCATAGGATAATGGTAAAAATGACCAAGTATTTTATGTGCATTCTTTCTTCAAGTCCTCACAACTATCATGCCCATTTAATAGATGAGATAGAGAAACTAAGGCTCAGAGAGGTTAGGTACGTTTCTAAGGTCATTACCACTATTAAGAATGGATTAAATGTTGTAGGCTTTAGTCATTGAGATACTAGTAACAAAAATTATTGCAAAGGTCTAGGTAGGTGATGGTGTGGGCTGTGGGCATAATGGGTGGGACAAGCCTCAGCATGCTGCTTGCCTATATTTCCCTTTTAAAGTTTCCCTGCTATGACCCTCTTCAACATAAATCATCATGTTCATACAGACTGTTATTTATTGGATCAAGAATGGATGCTTAATGTTTGTAACAACACGGATGAAACTGGAGAATATTATGTTATGAAATAGGCCAGATGCAGAAGGACAAATACTGCTTCTTAGAGGAATCCAAAATAGTCAAATGGAGAGAAGCAGAGAATGGAATAAATGGTGGTTGCCAGGATTTGGAGGAGGGGGAAATGGGGTGAATATTAGTCAAGGATACAGTTTCAGTTATGCAAGATGAAAGAGTCCTAGGAGCTATTGTATAGTTTAGTGCCTATTGCTAATAATAAAGGATTGTATACTTAAAATTTTGCTAAGTGAGTACATCTTATGTTAAGTTTTCTTATCATACACATACCTAATAAAAATAAATAAAGAGGACAAGAGGATACTTTTAGAGGTGATGAGTATGTTTATCACATGGATTGTGGTGATAGTTTCACAGATATAAACTTATCTCTATCAATTGCATATATTAAATATGTACATTTTTTGTATGTCAATCATACCTCAATAAAGTGATGATAAAAAGAATGGGTGCTTGGGCCGGCCAAGTGGCTCAGTTGGTTAAGAGCTTGCTCAAGAGTGTGAGGTGAGCTCTGAGCAACAGCAGTTTGATGCCCAGCCCGAGCTGAGCTGCTGCTGAGCTGCCAACAGGTGGCAGGATGGCTCAGCTAAAGAAAAAAAACAAAAACGGGTGTTTAGTCAAAGACTGGACCATCTATAGACTTGACAGGCAAGTAGCATAGTCTGGCACAAAGGCCATGTCCAGTGGGGGTGGTTGAGCAGTTAGATCTTGTGACTTGAGGTATTTGAACTTGAGAAATAGAGAAGGAATTAAATAGTGCGAAGACACAGAGCCACTGTGTGGTGGAATAGTAGGGCTGTGATCAATAAGCTCTTGATGGCAAGATACCTGGGTCACTAGAGTCGTACTGAATCCTGAATGAACTTCAAGTTCCCCAAGCAAGTTCTATCACTTCAAGCCTTGCCTTGTGGCCAAATCTCCACGGTCAAGATTCTCATGTATGTTATTCCCCAAATCCTCTTTGTCTGCGGTAAACCAAATTATGTTCTGTTCCTTGAAACCAAAATGGCTCACCTAAAGTTGGGGTTGAGAGTAGGAACCAATTGTCAGAAATTTTCCTGAAAAAAAGAAAGTTTATGGGATTAGATGACTAATTTTTATCATTCTGGATTATTTTCCAAAGCTAGAACTACTAGAAGAGAGAAGGCCAACTACATTTTACAGCAAACTGCACAAAAACAAATCTGACACATGTAGTTTCAAACCATTCAGGGTTGGAATTCCCAGCAAAATTAAGGAGGCAATAGACTAAAGAAATATCAGAAGATATAACAACCAGAAGCAACATAAAATGGAATGCATCACCAGAAATTAAAAGAGCTGGTATGGCGTGAAGCAACCACAATTGAACTCTGCAGGAGCTACCTTCGTTTCTCTGTCTTAATGTGTGTTTGTTACTGCAGATTAATAGCCTCCACCTGGGGAAGAAATGGCCCTGGATCATTGTTCCATTTTAGGAACCACAGGTGTTGTTGTACACATTGTTTATAACATTAGGGGTGAGTGAAAAACAACACCTAACCAAGAAATCAGTGACCGAGGACCAGAATGAGCACTGCCAACATTTCCTTCCTAAGTACTCCCACACTATCAGACACATAATGACATGATAATGAGCACAGAGATCGCCCGTCTACGGGAATGCCAATTTTAAATAAGAGTGAGAACATGAGTGTGTGTGTGTGTATGTGAAACAGAATTAAAAAAAAATTAATATGTGACTAATCTACTCTGTCTTGCATATTAAGTAACCTTCAGGATTCACCTCGCTGAAGGGGCCACTCATTTTGAAGAATGTAGATTAATAAGCCTCCTTGCTTAAAAAATGAGCTTCAATATTTGTGTGAATCATAGAGTCAAAAGAAAAAAAATCGATGGGCTATTGACTACTGGGGATGATCACATTCATTTTGCCCTTTGTGGTTGGTGAAATCCATGCAGCAATTACAGAGACAGGCTGGCAGCAAAGAACCTCAGTCGGGCTTTCAGCTCCACATTAATCCAAAACTCCCCATTTTAATGCAGATATAGATTGCCGCGAGTCAATAGCTGACTACTTGAATTGTGAAGTCTGCAGCTCCAGCGGCTCTGGCAGACCTGAGCTTACAATATTTGGGAATTTCAAAGCTTCGCTGTGTGAACCAGCATAGCTGAGGCTGGAGGGGAGACACGGTTGTGCTGATGCTGTTGAAAAGATCTGTCTTTGGGATCTAAAACACAGATTATAGCAAATTCAAGGTAGGCGGGTCATAGAATCATAGGCTGGTAGAGCTGGAAAGAACCTCAGAGGTCGCCTGGTCCAGCTCCTTCCTTAAAGATGAGGAAATTGAGGTCCTTAGAGGTTAACTAACTTGCATTTGGTTACACAGCTAGTCAGCAGAGGACCTTGTGCAGAAAAAGAGATGTATCCTCTTGGGCTTTCCACTACTCTACATAGGTTATAAAAAAAAGCAAAATTTGCTTTATGTACTAGATCACACACGAGTGTGCATGCAATAGGTGAACCACTGAATAGGTTTCATTTAATCCATTTTTAGTATTCAATGATCCATGAAATGGAGTAATGAGGAAACCCTTCTCATCTCTAGGAGTTTGAATGCAGCTACTCCAACATAAAAAATAATCTATTACATGTTACAACGGAGGGAAAGGCAAGATCCTGTGTTTGACACATTAAATGGGACAAAATTAAAAGAAAAATGCTTTGGAAGTGATAAGGCACTATGCCCATGTCAAAATTCCCTCTAAATGAATGGCCCAGAAATCTCCCACACACCATGAGAGGACGGTGAAGAGGGGGGTGGGGAGAAGGGAAGGGGTGTGTGTGTGTGTGTGTGTGTGTGTGTGTGTGTGTGTGTGTGTGGTTATTGTCCCTTAGTTCACTGAATGGTGGGTTTGCATCTTCTATCTCATTCCTAATAGGAGTATGTTTTTAAGCAGAATGGTACCATTTAAATAACGATTTCTTCCTCTCCCTAACTCATATTATTTGAGTTAAATGCATTTACAATGAGACTCCACTGTCCATAGGAAATATTTCTTTTAAGTACAGGAATGTGCTTCTAGTATTATTACCCAAATACATTTCCCCAGTTAACCAAGTTCAGTTATAACAACTAGTCCATTGAAATTCAAGGTTTTCACCCAGTTTCACCCAGTTAGTCTTCAGTACACTGTGTTTTACTGAAGAATTATAGCTAGAAACATCTTTCAGTTGGAATTTTGCAACAGGGTAATGGGGCATGAATCGTCAGCCTTTCACTCACAACACCCTTAATCCCAATGAGCTTTGTGGGTAATTTATGGCCCTGGTAGCTCCTTGGATGCCACACATCTCTCAAAAGAGGCAGAAAGTGGCCTTGACCCGGTGAGCTCTGGCTCTGAATCCTGTGCTCATTTGGTAAGTATCTGTAGGCCCTGAGCTGATGCCTCAATGACCAGACCTGGGCTGCAGCAAAGAGCTTTATCATCAGGATTTTCTGTCTTCTTTCCTGAACCCACAACAGCAAATCCAATTAGAGTCAAGGCTGAGCTGAGGTCTACATGGGATGAGAGTATCCCTCTGCCCTGTTCCTGACGCCGGTCGTTTTCCATCCTGTTGGTGTTGGCTTCTTGACCTGGACTGAAATACTTGGAGAAGGCAGATGCATGTGTGATAGAGTGAGGCTTGCCTGTCTCAGCAATGGGTTGGTCAGAATTCAGCCACTTAAAAGGAACATCTTAGCAGCAATCAGCTTACTTTTACTAGCTTTAAAATGAACTTGAGGACTCTCTGGGCAACTATGGAGAGAGGTGGGTTTGCCCTGAAGAGAAGCACTAGAAGGATTGATTAGAAATAAAAGGAGTTCTGCAAGGGCATGTCTGATCTCTCCGGTGGCTCACCCGGTGTTTCATCCTCACCCTAGTCCTCCATCCCTACCCTGCTCTGTGCCGTGCCTTTTGCCTTTCAAGCTCAATCACTTGTAAAGCCTCCCTCTCGTCTTTCCTTCTCGTGCCTGCCCTTTTAATTTCCCAGTAAATGATTTATGCAGTCTGGGCTGAGCATGCTCAGTAGTTGTGGGCCGGTTGTGTTTGTAAGGGGGCAGCTTCAGCAGTATCTCTCTATGGTGTTTCTATTGTTTACATCAGAGTAATTCACCAGATCAGCAAACAGATGGGCTGGAAACCTCTTGCCTTATGACAGAACAGATCAGCTCAAACTGAACGGGTTACTGGAACGTATTGCTGAGCAGCCTAGCTTGGCTTTGAAGAAAGCTGCTTCTGTTCCCACTGGTGCTGGCCAGTTCATCTCAACAGTTTGCTTTCAATACCAGTATATAGCCTCAAAAAAGGATAAAAATTGGAGTTGGCTTACGCTGTGCTGGCTTTTAACCAACCACGGCTCTGTGAATGGCCAGCCTGCTTTAGGGAAATGATTTGCCCCAAGCAGAATTTGGACATTTTTATTTATTTATTTTTGATTGAAGTAAAGGCAATGCTACACAAATGACAGGCACAATCAGCTATTTTGGCTGCCATTCCTATAAAGAAGCCTAATATCAGTGCCATTATTTGTCTCTTTTTTTTCCGCATACTAGTCTTGTAAAATTATGGCTAAAAAGCAAACTGTTTAAAATGGAGATATGAATCTGCAAGTTAACCTCTCCAATCCCACATTTCCAAGGAAATGGCTGAAGAAATAGAAAAATGGCGATGCATGTGCACTCATATCAATACTGGCGTTAGAAGTCAGGGAAAGGCTGGAAACCTAAGGAGTTTCTTTCAGTCCTGCTGGTATTACTGGATTGAGGGGCAAGAGAATTAATCTGTGATTGGCCTGGGGAATGAAGGAACCCTCAAACAGATGCCACTGAAACATGCATCTCAGAGTGGCAGGGGCTGCGGGTGAAGGCAGGCCTTGAAGCAGTTGTGAGGGGTCTTGGGGAAGGGCATGATGTCCTGGGCACCAAACAGAGTGGAGAGAGTGTGGACCGGACTATGGGCACTCGGTTTTGTTTGGCCCTCCTGGGGTGGGAAGCAGTGCACTTCTTCAGGGCTCCAATGAGTGCGGACATGCCAGTGGAGAGTGGGGACCCTGTATTAACAAGCTTCAAGCTGCCTTGGCAAACACAAGAAGACTGTTTGGGGCCGGCCGAGTGGCGCATTGGTTAAGCGCTGGTTTGGGGATGCCAGCGGCCCCGGTTCGGATCCCACATGAGGGCCAGTGACACTGCCCTCTACAGCTAACATCAGCTCCACCTGGAGCTGGGCTGTGCGAGCCCTGGTGATGGTGTGGGCTGCAGCCCCTGCTGCAGTGGGCTGCCATAGGCTACAGTGAGCGGCCCGCAGCCAGCGTGAGCTGCCAATAGCCGCAGTGAGCGACATCCAGAGGCCAGCGACCGATCTGCCTCATCCGGGAAGAGCGCAATGACGATACCAACAGTGAAGCAACATCCTCCGCAACTAAACTGAAGAACAAAAAGACAGCAACTTGTCTGTTCCCCTTCCCCGATTCCCCAACGCTGTTCCCCTCTGCCAATTCCCCAATAAAAAATCTTTAAAAAAAAAAAAAAAAGAAGACTGTTTGACCTACTGGTGTTATAGCTCTGTGTCTCCTTTCTACTGGCAACTAGACTGCTGGTCTAGCAAAGTAAAATGATAGGATTTCTATAGTTTTTCCTCATTCCTTCACTTGGGCCAGAAACAGGCAAATAGAAGCCAGCAGCGTCTCTGCCAGACTTCATTTCAAATCCCAAGACAAGCATTTATTCTTATGTCTGAAGAATGAACAAATTAAGGAAATTATTGTCTATATGAAAAGACCCAGTAATAAATACCTAACACTTGTTGAGCACTGACTGTGTGCCAAGGCTTTGGCATAATTGTCCCTTTTAATTCTTGCAACAACCCTACAATCTGTGAATTATACGTACATCACATATAAGTAAACAGTTTCCTCTGAGGCAAAATGACTTATTCAAGTAAGAAGCAGAACAGAGATTTGAGCCCAGTTTTTACTCCAAAGCCAACAAATGGTTGGGAACAGAGCAATTATCACCTCAATAAATGGAGCTACAGAAAAAAAAAATTTTTTTACAAAGTATCTATTTTGTATTATCAGTGAAATTTAACAATGATATTTTCCAAGGGGACTAATCCCCAATCAGGGAGATTGCTTTAATATAATAAAAAACCCCACAAATAACCGATGAAAAATATAAAGGATGATGTCAACTGCAGATGGGTTGCAATAAACAACAAAACACATAATCAGTGAAGATGAAGACAAACCCTAGAAATTTTCCAGAATTCATTGAAAAGATATAATTAAATATGAACAGAGAATAAATGGACACATGAAGAATAAATCTCAGAGTTTTGTTTTTTTTTTGCGTACAACAGGAGTTATTGTTCCTATTCTAGAAAAATGGAATTTAAAGGAAATAAAATGTTTTTATAAGAACCTAGCAATTGAAAACACGCTATCTAATAAGGGGAGTTTGGCATCAGCTTTTCCCAATAAAGTGGAGCAATGTCTACTAAGTTTTGAGTGAAAAAAAACATTGATCTCAGACTTCTGTATCCATCCATGCTCTCGTTCACATGTGAATGCAATGGAAAAACATTTCAGATGCTGAAGTTCTCAGAAGTATGCAGACATTGCAATCTTTTTGATACAATCCCTTGAAGAAGCACTTGAGCTGAATGAGAGAAAAAACAACAACAAAAAATCAAGATCTGAGGAAATGTGATATACAAAAAAATTATCTTAATTGGTGAAACCTTTAAAGTTTGGCACAGTTCATATAACTTTTATTCATGTCAATAAAAATTTGTGAAAAGTTTAGAAATAAGTCTCCCAAAAAAAGCACCATCCAATAGAACTTTTTCTGCACTGTCCTACAGGATCATTACTATCCATAGGTGACTGCTGAGCACTTGTGGCTACTATGACTTAGGAACTGACTCTTTAATTGTATTTAATTTTAGTTAATTTAAATTCAAATACCACAGATGGCTAGTGGCTACCCTACTAGACAGTGCATCTCTAAAAGCAGATATAAACATTGAGGATGGCAAGGATGAGGAGAGTGGATAGATCTGACCGAAAGGAGCACTTAATAGCTACCATTTCTAGTCCTTTGCTCTGTGTATAGGCTTGTGCTATTCACTTTCTGTACATATATTCTACGGCAGTAGGTGCTGTATCAGAAATACATTTTTGTGTGTGAGAGGATGTGCATGTTAATTTTTGATTGAGATAAATTTCCTTATTGTTGGAATAGGCAGGAGCAAAACTCACTGTAAAGTAGCTCTTCTCTCTTCTGAGAAAACTACAGGGCAGGTAAGGCCACAATGTCATGGAAGAAGGGTGTAACAGGCTTTTGGTGGCCTTTGGCATAATTGAGGGACTTAAAAGCCATCTATTTTATCCTTATCCTTATTGTGAGCATTTTCCAAGATTTGTATGAAAATGCAAAACACCTAGAGCAACCAAAACAAATTTGAAAAAGGATAAATTTGTAGAGCTTTCACTTTTCAATTTCAAAACTTACTATAAAGCTTCAATTATCAAGATACTGTGGTACTGAGATAAGGATCTATATAGATCAATGGAAGAAATTGAGAGTCTAGAAATACATCTTTATATTTACAGTCAATTTTTTTACGAAGATGCCAAGGTAATTGTTTGGAGAAAGTATAGTCAATTCAACAAATGGAGCTGTGACAATGGGATATCTACATATGAAAAAATGTTAAGTTAAAACATTATAAAAAAAAAACTACAATGGCTACAGACCCTTAAAATTATAGAAGGTTCTTTAGAAGGTGATGATTTTTCCAAAGTCCGGCAATTTCTTTGATTTCAGTGCATGTTCCTTTTCTTCAATTAAACTCAAGTACAGTTTCAACACATTTGGAGAACAAACTGTCTATATATTAATGACTGTAATTATTTTCATGCAAGGTCAATGATTTATAGGTATTTTTTGGTGGTGAGATTTTAGATGATTTTAAAAATTCAAAATGTTTTCCAATGTGGCTTGATTTTTAAAAAATAATGAGCAGGTATCATTTTTAAAAAGGCCATTACAGTAATACCTTGGTTTGCAATCATAATTCCTTCCAGAAACAAACTACTCATATGGCAAGATGCCACTCATTTACCATGTTAAAATGTATTAGAAATATTTGCTTGTCTTGCGGAACACTCACAAACCATGTTACTCGCAATCCAAGGTTTTACTGTATATTAAAAACCACAAAGTGAAACAATATAAAAATTACTTTTAAGAATTAGGAGATGTAGGGGATGTTCTTAGAAGAGGATTGTGATCCTTTCTTATTCAATCCTCAGCGTTTAGTTGTACGCCTGTTAAGAGATTCTCCCCGTTGCTTTGTACCACGCTTTGTCTTTATGAACTTGCCTAATTTTCTGCTGCTACTGCTAGATCTCGAGCTCTTTAAGGAGGGTCTACATCTTATTCATAGGACATAGGGGGCCCTAATTCATACATATTGTAGGTGCACTTGTACTGCTTACTCCGGTGCTTTGACGGTTATGGACAACACATTAGACATGCTTAACTGACAGCCTTTTCTTGGAAATTAAGCTGACTTTTCCATAACCCTCAGGGTCAGCAATCTTGTCAGCATTGCTCAGCTATATAGACAACACATAATTTCGGGTTCACATCTTATTTTTAGAGTATACAAACAGTATTTATTTCAGCTCTGCCACTCTAGCTATGTATCTTTGGGTAGATTACTTAACTAAAGCCTCAGTTTCTCCACTTGTGAAATGGGGACAGTAACAGACCCTAACTGTTATTGTTGTTGGCAGGATTAAAAGAGTGAATCCCTGGAAAACTTTCAGAGTAGTTGTTGGTACATAGTATGTCCTCAGTAACTGCTAGTTTTAATTTGCTTTGCGGAACAGGACCTGGAGTGCAGTATAAAGTGCTTTAGTCCAGAGGTCATGGTCCTAGACCCAGCTCTGCCCATCAATAGCTGGGCAACCTTGGGGTAAACTGCTTGTTGCCTGGGTTGTAGGTTGTAAAATGAAAAGAATGGAGTAAATGACCCCAAAAGGCCCCCTGGAATCTGTCACTCTGCGAATTTGCGATCAGGACAGTTAGTCCAGTTAGCTGTGAAAAGAAACTCTGGTGGAAAATTAATTGATTTAAATGACCTTGATTGTGTTTATTACCCACGATAATGAATGTCCCAGAGTTATTGTTCTCCTTTATTTATTTCGACAGCATAAACGTGGCCTACAATCATGCATTTTTCTTTCTGTGTTTTTTACCTTTCCTTAACCCCCATCAGATTTTTCTGACCTGTTCATTTCATGTTCTGATCTTCTGAATTAGGATGAAATTTTGTTACTGTAAACCTCTTTCCAGTATGATTTACAATAGAATCCACCACCTTGAACAATCCCCGATTGGAATCAAAAGATCCTCATAAACTCTGCCTTCTTACAGTATGTACATGGGACCTCATTCTGTAGGTTTTCATTACTCCTTGTTGTGTGTTTGTGTGTGTGTGTGTGTGTGTGTGTGTTTTATTATTAGTTTTTAACAAAACAGAAGAAGGAAGAGAAAATTGTTATCATCCCCTCGGGCACATCTTAGTTACTGGAATGGAAGTTTAACTATTGGGGGAGATTCCATGGGAATTTGAAATAGTTTTACTATTTATCCAAACTACCTCCTATGAAAAAGGTAGCCTTTGCCACTGATTTAATAACAATTGTTCAACTCAATTATGTAAACACTTGGCACTTTTGATTCTTCTGGAGTTTTATTGAATTTTAAAAATGCCCTTTAACATACTAAAGATAAAATTTATCCTGTTCTGCCTATCTAGAAACATAATATAATATGAAGGTAAGAAATGTTGCACAAATATTTTTCTTTGAGATATGTAAACAATCTAATTTTCATTTTCAATGATCAATTGCATGTGATTGTGTAAAATAATGAATTTAGCCAAAGTCTACTAGGCTCTTACATACTTTGGCTGTTGTACAAATAATGGATGGGGATCTTACTCCATAGGAGTGAGTTAAAAGCACCCACTGTGGTTACCTGTCACCAGGGGAACAGTGCTGCCTGTTCTTGAGCTAAAACATACTGACATCCTTTAGTTCAGATAAGGAGAAGCAGGGCCAAAGCACATGGTCCATTCATCTGCATTTCTTCCTCCAAAAATATTAATTTTTAAATAGAAAGATATACACTTATATACTTAGAATTACTGCATAAACAAGAATTCCAAAAATGTAAACTCCTTTGTATGAATTTATCCCTGGTCATTTTTCACTATAAAGAATGAATATTGTCTTAGGTAGTTGTCTTCTATTTCTGAAGAAAGGCCATCCAGTTTGTCCTCAGTGGCCAGGAACGTCCTCCCTTCTTTATCCTGT
Source organism: Aselliscus stoliczkanus (assembly GCA_033961575.1). Lineage (NCBI taxonomy): Eukaryota > Metazoa > Chordata > Mammalia > Chiroptera > Hipposideridae > Aselliscus > Aselliscus stoliczkanus. Next base: position 105,196,653 of record CM066732.1, read on the forward strand.
TCTTGAGGATTCAGTGTCTTTTTTTTTAATTTTTAAAAATTTATTTTTCAATGACTTCCTTCATGAACCTTGACATTAGGGCAGCATTGGGGAAGAGAAATTAAGAGCAGCGTGGGTTGTCTCTTTTTTCAAAAAAGTTAAGTTTATTGGGGGTGATGTTGGTTAATAACATTATGTAAATTTCAGGTATACAATTTTTTTTTTTTGAGGGCAGCATCACTGGCCCTCATATGTGGGATCCGAACCGGGGCCGCTGGCGTCACTGGCGTCACAAGCCAGCACTTAAACACCACGCCACTCGGCCAGCCCCAGGTATACAATTTTATAATACATCATGTATATATTGCATTGAGTGCTTACGACTCAAAAGTCTTGTCTCCTTCCGTCACCATATATTTGACCCCCTTACCCTCTTCATGCTCTACCCATCCCCCTTCCCCTCTGGTAACCATCATACTATTGTCTGTGTCTATGAGTTTTGTTTTTTTTTTGATTGTTCATTTGTTGCTTTCTGTTTTATATCCCACATCTAAGTGAAATCATATAGTTCTTGTCCTTTTCCATCTGACTTATTTTGCTTAGCATGATACTCTCAAGGTCCATCCATGTTGTTGCAAATGGCAGTATTTCATTATTTTTTATGGCTGAGTTGTATTCCATTGTATACAAACACCACATCTTTATCCAATCATCCGTCAAAGAACAGTTAGGTTATTTCCATGTCTTGGCTATTGTGACTAATACTGCAATGAACACAGGGGTACATCTATCTTTATGAGTAAGTGTTTTTAAATTTTTCAGGTAGATACCCAGAAGTGGAATTGCTGGGTCATATGGTAGCTCTGTTCTTAATGTTTTGGGGAACCTCCATACTATTTTCCATATGGCTGTACCAGTTTACATTCCCACCAGGAGTTAATAAGGGTTCTCTTTTCTCCACAACCTCTCCAACACTTGTTATTTCTTGTTTTATTGATAATAGCCATTCTAACGGGTGTGATGTGCTACCTCATTGTGGGTTTGATTTGCATTTCTTGTATAGCTAATGAAGTTGACCATCTTTTCATATATCTGTTGGCTATTGGTATATCTTCTTGGAAAAAATGTTTAGGTCCTCAGCCCATTTTTTAATTGGATTTTGTTGTTGTTGAATTGTATGAGTTCTTTTTATATTTTAGACATTAGCCCCTTATCAGAGGTATTGTTTATAAATATTTTCTCTCAGTAAGTTGGTTGCCTTTTTGTTTTGTTGATTATTTCTTTTGCTGTACAGAAGCTTTTTAGTTTGATGTAGTCCCATTCATTTATTTTTGTGTGTCTCTCTTTTTCAATGACTTTGCATTTCCTTTCTCAAAACACACCTGTCTTATCTTGGCATGGCTTTTTCTTTTGCTGTTTGGGTCTAAATTTATCTACTCTTGTTTCCTAATGCCAGGTTTCTCTGTTTTTAAAATCTGGATCTGTAAAGGGACTTGGACATTATTATTATTATTTATTGAAATTTCAAAGTCACAATGTAGGTTTGCCACCTGGCTATGCAGGTTTATTTATTTATTTTTAACTTTGCAGATATTCTGAGGTGTGAGGACATATGTTAAATTGTGAAATCTTCTTTCATTTAACTTTTCATTGTCTTTCTTGTGACTTTTATTTTTTTAATTTTTTTTTTTTTTGAGGACAGTATCACTGGCCCTCATATGTGGGACTGAACCGGGGCCGCTGGCTTCCCAGGCCAGCGCTTAACCACCGCGCCACTCGGCCTGCCCTCTTGTGACTTTTAAATTAGTGGTTCCAGTAAGATTGCGTAACAGAATCATATCTGTGGATTTTCAAAAATACAAATAGTGAGATCTTCTCATAGAAGAACTGAATTCAGAAACTCTGGGCTGAAGCTGTGTCTTGAGGATACAGCCCCAGCATGACAAATGAGTTGGACTATTAAAATTTTTGCTGTTGGGAATATAATTCATAAAACGTGGACACAGACAGAGGTGTTGTAAATATTATTAAAATAAGGGATTTACCATAGGAATTGGACCTTCCACAAGTATGGAAGGAACTGGAAAAGTGCAGTGTGAAAGGGGAAGTTGGAGAGTCAGACACAGTCACTAAGCAGTCCACCTGAAGCACAGGTGAGGGAAGACAAGTCAAAGCTTGCAGGGAAATCAGAGAAATTAAGCGTGTCTGGCTGTGGAGTGGACTGTGCAGAGGAAGTTTGTGGAGAGTCCTTTGGAAAGGCTACTCTGGGGAAGCTGTGGGTGTTAAGCCGAGCCCCCAGTAATGGGACCTTCAGGGACCGCTGTGGGTCAGAAGGACCAGCACTGGGAGGATGAGTTAGATGGGCTGCAAAAGAAGGCCAGCACATGCTGGATGCCACCAAGCACCCTTGCATGATGTCTGACTATGATGGGCCTCCAAGAGTAAGGGCTTCTACTTCACTTCTTCCTTCCAAATGTTTTGCAAAGTTCTCCTCTGACCAACTCTAACTTATTCCCATCCAGGGAAAGGCATTTTGAGAAATGTAGCCCCTAGTCTTAGCCAAGCTGATATTGTACAATGCAGCACACATCAAAGTTGTGAGGGGTCAAGAATGATGAGTAAGGAGAGGAACCAGATCAACAGAGAGAGGGGAATGAATCATATTTATGAAGAAGCAGAGGACCATGTTTGCAATGAGGGATAGCAAGACTGGCTAGTCCTCAGAGCCACTTTGATTTTCAATGACTTGTCAGTTTCAGACCCTATATATCCTTGGAGATAATCTTCATTTTTCTGAAATATTTGAGTAGCATTATCTTGTAAACAAAAGAGTCTATTTCAAACTTGTCTCCAAAATAAAATTGGATAAGCAGTAAAGGGCTTTTAATTAGCTGCTCAAACATTTACCCTAATTGATGAGAAAATGTACAGTCAGGGTCTAGTATAGTGTATGTTGGCATATTGCTAATATTAAAAAAGTATTTGTAGAATGAATGAACAAATGAAAGAATGAATGAATGAATGAATATAAGCCAGGAGTGGTTCTGCCAATTTTTGTATTCAAACCAATAAAACTGTGTATGAGAACCTAATGCTTAGGCCCTCCATCAAACTAAGCAGGTACTGTGAGTCAATTTGTCAGGAACAGTAATTAACTTGATCAAGTCTTCTTTGATATTCCTTAGTGTCCAGTGTCATGCTTTAGATAAGAAAGTTTGTCAGAGTTAGGTAAGCTGTGTGAGGTCCCAGAACATTCTGAAGATTGTGGGCAGATATGGTAGTTAAATTTAAGGCATTAGTTTCATTATCGTATTACTTGGAATAGTTGAGTAAACCAATTCTAGAGACTTTGCCTAGAATATTAAGTTTGAAATACCTTATCAAAGCCTTTTGTTGAAATGGGTTTTTAACTCTAGTGTGATAGTTTTTTTTTTAAGTGAAATTTTATTTCTTAATTGGGGATATAAAATGTGAACCCATGTGACTAACACATTTACTTCTAAGTATGCATTTTACATATTCGTACAATTTTCTGAAAGGAACAGACTTTAGCTCTTTATATTTCACATTTCACCCTTTGTTATTCTGGTATATGGGAGCATGAGAGGAGAGAGAAATGTGATTCTGTCTGGAATGGGGTGGAGAAAGATCTGCCAGCTGCCCTTTCTTCATTGAAGACTTGGTGTAGGCTGGATGGACTTGTGATCCCAAATATAAGGCTGAAATAAAAATAGATTCAACTCTCCATTGTTAGACCAAAACCAAGCTATGAGGCCATGAGTGCTCAGAGCAAGAGGGCCTTCTCTCTTCTCCCTCATCCCTTGGACTGGGGGTACAAGTGTGCATGCATTGTAAAGGGCCATATTGGGCCATACAGGTCAGAGCTGGTGGAGCGGATTTGCTAAAAGCATTCAGATGTATGTGTATGGTGTATATTCTTTCCAGGGAAAGGTCTTAAAATGGCTTCTCTGAATTTATCTTTGCATTTTGATGCCTCTTTATACAATTTAAGTGCTTTAAAATTGATTTCATAAATATTGATTCATTTTGATCTTACTGACTTATAATATAAATGGCATTAATTACAATTATTTTCCCCCCAAATCAAGAGCTTACAAACATCCAATCCATCACAAAATTTCCTTGTGATTACAGTAAATTCATGTACTCATTCACTGTCCTTTTCATTTCTCTCCACTCCTATTCAGGGTTTGTATCTTGTGTCATAGTTGTGTATTCCAAGAATAATGGAGGATAGATGGAAGGACAAGGTTAAGACTTAAAGGTTATATTTCTGTAAAGGTTCTTCTCAGGTGGAGCAAGACTTGGGCTCCATGGTGTGGGGCTGGACTTAGAGGGATGGGTATCCTGGGTCTCTTCATTTTCTTTAGTTCTCCAGTTTCCTCTTTATTCTCGAAGTCCTTTCTCCTCCAGATTTACTATGGTTTCTCCTAGGGTGAGGTGTCCCATGTAGGACACAATATTCCAGATATGACTTGCTTACTCTTACCGAGGCTCTCAGAAAGGATAATTTTCAAGCAGGGGAAAGACTGGGCAAATGCTTGTGGGCAAGAATTCATGGTATGTTCAGGGAACATTATGGTCTCTGCACTGACTGAATTGGCAATTCCTTTCAGTCTCTTACAGATTTGTTGAGCATATCTAATATGCATATTTGTTGAATATGTCTAAAATGCCTTCATCATTGTTACTGACAAAAATGTTGATTACAGGGGGCAGCCGGCTAGCTCAGTTGATTAGAGCACTGTGCTCACAACACCAAAGTTGCCAGTTCAATCCCCACATGGGCCACTGAGCTGCGCCCTCCACAACTAGAATGAAACAAGTACTTGACTTGGATTCGGCGTGGCCAGTTGTTTAAAGCGCAGTGCTCCTGAAAAAAAATGTAGATTACAGCAGGACCAAGGACATGGCCCTAGGCCCCATGGCATATTATTGAAGTTCCCTTTCTTGGTTGATTTTAATTCTGATCAACACTTTGAGAAAAGATGTTTTGTTCAGATATAAGTTTTTCTAACTATAATATAATAATCTATAACTTCTTTGTCTTTATCTAAGGATATAAAAAAATCTGTCATGTGTTATACCAAAATCAAGATAATCATGCTCTCTACCTACCCTATGGCCCAGCAATTTCACTCCTACGCATTTACCCAACAGCAATTTTAAAAAAAGTACACTAAAAGACTTGTACAAGAACATTCATAGGATTATTCATAATAGCCTCAAACCAGAAATGACCCAGGTGTCCATTAATTAAGAACAGATACACAAAATGTGGTATATGCATACAATGAAATCCTTCTCAGCAACAAAAGGTGCAAACTACTGGTATAATACAACACAGATGAACCTCAAGAACATACTTCATGAAAGAAGCCTAAGAGAACCTGCTGTATATTTTCATTCATTGGTATTCTAAAACAGTTGAAACTAATCTATCGTGCAGAAAAATCAGAACAATGATTGCCTCTTGGAGTGGGTAGGATCAGGTATTGCCTGGGGAGGGTCACAAGGAACTTTCTGGAATGATGGCTGGCTATGTTCTCTATCTTGATAGTGGTTTGTGTATGTGTAAACACATTAGTGCAGCTAGCACCCTGATCAGGAAATGGAACATCACAGTGTACCTGACGTATCTCCTGTGCTTGCTTCCAGTTGCTACCTCCCCAGGTAAACACTGTCCTGGTTTTTAATACCATCAATAATAAGACTTGCCTGTTTTCAAATTTCATAGTGCCTAGCAAATAACGGATGTTGAAGTATTCGATCTCTTCTCCTAGCTCTTTCTTCGTTCCAGTGACAACAACTGAAGAAGATACTGCAATACTTAATGTATCAATGGCTTAATGAAGCAGGTTCTGTCTACAGGACTTCCAAGAAAAATGAACAGTCCAGCTCACTGACGAAGTGATCTTTCACACATCTGGGTCTTTGAGCTGTGGCTAAAATAGCAGTTTGGCCGATTGAAATGTTTACTCTCCATTCAGACATTTAGACCTTTGGTTAGACACCCACTAAATGAGACATGCATATATAAAAACATTCCAAATTGAGCAGATACAAAGAAATATTATCCTTTAGAACCTATTTGATCCCCTTTTTTAACCCAAGAAAACGTAAATGCAACAATAGATCAATTTGACTGTAAATATTATCTAAGTATGTCCTTTAAAAGCCAAAGGAATGTCAGATACAATTTATTTTCCACCAGTGCAAGCTGAGACATTAAGTGGCAATTCTACTTCCATTAGCTAAATCTGGCAAATATGCAACTGTTTAAAGGCATTGTCGATAGCCATTGCACAATTAAGTATTTGTACTGATGCCTTATTAAATTACCCTTTTCAAGTAGGCATAATAAACTAGGAGTTCACTGTACAGATTTTCATGGGGGAAGTCAGATCAGTATGGGATTTATTTAGGGAGAATTTAGTGCACTGAGTAATGAAGTAAATGTCATACGTTTTGACCAAATAAATCTTCATTTCCTTAAAAAAAAATTTTGGAGTCAAGAAACAACAAAATAAAAATCGCTGCAAATATAAATGTTATGATTTATAATGTTATTGAAAAAAGCTTTATAATTGTGATTGTCTTCTTAATAATAAAATCTATTTTGTTTTTAACTGGGAGCATTGCCTTACACAGGGATTTCTAATCTTCCCATAAAAAGCTGACATTTTTTCCAAACTTTAAGATTCCTGCAGGGGCTGAATGATAAGTGGGTGAATGAGGAGGGGGATGATGGAGGAAGAATTAGGACAGGGAGGCAATGGAGGAGATTGTTAAGAAACCAGTTAAAGAAAGCTTTGAGATCTACTGGGAGATCCTAATCTTTCGGATGTACCCTTCTCCATCTTGTCTGCAGAGCAATGCTAACTAGAAAGTTCTCTGTTTAGTAATGTATTGGTCTCTCTTTTTTTAAAGTCATTGGATACAGTTGTCATATAATTCTTTTTTTCTTTTTTGGGGTCCAATTTTATTAGAAAGTAATTGACATACATCACTGTATAAGTTTAAGGCATACAGCATGATAGTTTAATTTACATATATTGTGAAATGATAACCACAATAAGTTTGACTAACACCCGCCTTCTCCTATAGATGCAATAAATAAAAAAAAAGAGAAAGAATGGAAAAGAATTTCTCCTTTTATGAAAAAAACTCTTAGGATTTAATCTCTTATCAACTTTTCTATATATCATACAGCGGTGTTAGCTATAGTCATCACATTGGACATTGCATCACTAGTACTTATTTATCTTATAACTGGAAGTTTGTACTTTTGATCACCTTTCTCCATTCCCCCTCCTTCCACCCTCTGCCTCTGATAATCACATGTCTGATCACTTTTTCTATAAGTTTTTTTTTTCTTAGGAATTCCATCTACACATGAGATCATATAGTATTTGTCTTCCTCTGTCTGACTTATTTCACTTAGCATAATGCCTTTGAAGTCCATTCATGTTGTTGGTAGAATTTCCTTGTTTTTTTTTTTATGGCTGGAATATATATATATATATATATATATATATATATATAATATATATTTATGGATGGAATATATATAATATATATGATATATATCATATAACATATATATAATATATATGTTATATAACATATAACTTATATATCATATATATCATATATATCATATAACATATTTTATATATATATATATATATATATATATATATCTCACAACTTCTTTATCCATTCATCTGTTGATGAATACCTAGGTTTTCTCCATGTCTTGACTATTGTAAATAATGCTGCTGTGGACATGAGGGTACAGATATCTTTTCCAGTTAGTGTTTTTGTTTCATTTGGATCTATTCCCAGAAGTGGAATTGCTGGGTCATATGGTAGTTCTATTTTTAATATTTTGAGGATCCTCTGTACTGTCTTCCACTGTGGCTGCACCAATTTGCAATTCCAACAGTAGTGCACAAGTGTTCCCTTTTCTCTACATCCATGGCAATGTTTGCTATCTCTTGTTTTTTGATTATGACCTTTTGAACAGGAGTGAGGTGATATCTCATTGTGGTTTTAATTTGAATTTCTCTAATGACTAATGATGAGCACCTTTTCATGTATCTGTTGACCTTTTGCATATCTTCTTTGGAGAAATATCTATTGAGGTCCTTTGCCCATTTTAAAATTGGGTTACTTATTATTATTACTTTTTTTTGCCATTGAGTTGTATGAGTCTTTCAAAAATATATTTTGGATATATTAACCCCTTATCAGATTTACGGTTTGCAAATATTTTTTCCCATTCCATTAGGTTATCTTTTCACTTTGTTGATGGTTTCTTTTTTTGTGCGGAAGCCTTTTAGTTTGATGTAGCCCGACTTTTTTATTTTTTAGTTTGTAACTTGTGCTTTAGATATCATATTCAAAAAGCCATTGCCAAGACCCATGTCAAGGAGCTTTATTCTTATGTTTTCTTCTAGGAGTTTCATGAGTTTAGCTCTTACATTTAAGTCTTTCATTTGTTTTGAATTAAGTTTTGTGAGTGTTATTAAAATATGAGTCCAGTTTCATTCTTTTACATGTGACTATCCAATTATCTTAGCTCCATTTATTGAAGAGGCTGTCTTTTCCCCATTGAGTATTCTTGGATTCCTTGTCAAATATTACTTTGCCACATAATTCTTAAGCAATGATTATGTCTTTCTGGGTCTGGTACCACATAGTTTCTATGTAAAATTAATTCAATTCCCCTTTTACTCTTTGCTCATCTACTCACCAAACATAAAAATGTTTGGTTCCTGGTTGGCCTTTAATTGCTGAGTTTGCCAAATACCACATTTTCTTGCATTATGGTTTGTACATAGCAAACAGTGATTCTTTCTAATCCATTCTGGATGAAATAAATGAAATTTTGAATTCTCTTTAAATATTAGGTAATGATATAGTGTATAACAACTACTTGGATTCATGGCTGAATTTTTGTAGTTTTTATCTGGCTCTTTGATGTTACATAAGGATAGTCTCTGTGCCTTTTTTGTTGCTAAAATTGCCAAGAAAAATACTTTTGCTTTCTAATTTGTCATAAGGTGAAACAAAACCTTCAGAATAGTTGCTCTAAAGGAACATTTCTATGAGATAAATCATTTTTGGAATATTTTAAGGGGAGGTTCTTCAAGGAATCAGGGTAAATTTTTTTTGTAATAGAAAGAATCATTTCAATTTACCACTCTTGAATACCTTTTATTTTTATTTGTTGAAGGTGAGAGTATATTTGTATTTTGAATTTTTTGAGTCCTGCTTATAATCCTTAGTTGTTTTTACCATGCTTACCTGGGCTAATGACAGATAAGGAAACTGAGGCACGGATGGATTATTTTTTAGTGGCCTCCTCCGTACTTGTATAGTTTGGTCTCTCCTCTTCCCACTTTATGTGTATAGAATTGCTTCTAAGTATTGTTTCAGACCTTCCCAACTGATTCTTTTTGTGGCTTTTACAACATTTGGAGTGAGAGATATCTTTTTGGTACTATAAATCAATAATCTCTGGAATAGGTGGCCCTCAAAATAAAAACTAGGAACTGTAGTAGTGTCCAAATTGGGGGCACTTTCACAGTTTGCCTCCTGCTAGAAACAGCACATATCATCCCAGAACCCCTTATGCCGTGACAGTCTGTAAGAAGAGACTGTGGCACAGCGGTGGAGAGCCTGGGCTTGGGAGCTAGACAGCTTGGGATTCACAATCCTGCCCAAAGCTTCTGAGCTGTGGAAACTTAAGCAGTTTCCCCACTTGTAAAATGGAGATATAGCTAGGACCTAATTTGCAGAGTTGTTATGAAGATTAGAAGAGTAGTACGTGTGTGGTGCTTAGAACAGCATCCAGCACTGTGGGTAAATGTTGTTATGGGTAACTGTCCTCTGCCCATAGTAAAGCAGGCTGCTCTTTATGATGCTGTGATGTGGGACTTGAAGGAGCCCCAAGCCTTATTCCTATGGGGTAACAGTCGGGCCTGGAATTATTGTTATTGATGCTCTGGGTTAAGATCAAAGCAATTCTAAAATGGATGAATTTGATTCAGGAGAAGTGTACGTGACGTCATTGTGCTACGATCCTCTTTGACTTTGTCGGTTGAGATAGCCAGGCCTAGAGGGATTGCCCTTAGAGTAGCACAAGTGTAAGCAAATAAAGAAAGTTTCGGCAAGACATACTGAGGTGAGGACCACTGTGGGCAGCCCAAGGATGCATAAAGCAAGAGCTGAGCAGGGGAGCCTGTTTCTATTTTTGCCTCCTCCAGCAGCCTTGTCTAGGAGAGAAATCAATGACAGGTATTCTGACACTTAACCAGAGTCTAAGTGGGTCTAGGTCCCTGTTGAATACTCACGGGTTTTTCCCCTTGGTTAAGGAAGCATGCATCCCTCTGTCTTTATTAGGAGCTCTGTACAGCACTAGATTGAAGGCCTCTATTGATCTCCACATAGCACAGCCAAGCTCCCTGACAGTCGCCTCTGCTCAGAGTGCAGGAGTCTGCGAACATTGCTGCTTTGGTATTTACTGGGAAGACCTCTTGCTCACACAGACACTATCCAATCCTGTGCAATGTGGAGTGAAAAAAAAGAAATGGCTCCTGAACAAGAGCTTATAACTGTAGGAGGAGTGAGTGGAGGGAGGGACAGCAGCCATCTTATCCAAGTGTAAATGAATTTAGGATTTATTTGAACCACTTAGTCCACCTCTTGTCTACATGAGCTTCTGTCATGTTGAAAGAAACTGATGCTTATTAATTTCCAATAATGAGCAGGATCTTGACTTTAAATCAGAGTATCTACAGAACCTCTTTTCATTTATTTAGTGCCTTTATTATTTTGGATAACATATTCTTGCCTATTATAAGCTCCATATCTATCACTTGTATATTTGTATATTTAAAATTATAACTTGGTATATTTAGTTGGCTTATTTTACATGAAGAATTTAAGTGGAATGCATTTCATTGACATACTATAAAACCCCCCTAATATTCTTGTTATTGATTTTAGTATTTCAGAAATATTATTCATGGTGACACCTACTAGGAAGCAAATTTCAGTTATATCAATAGATATTATTATAATATAGAAAACATTAATATTTGATGGTGACATAAGTATGACACAAAGGCAATAAACTCATTAATAAACACATATGTCATTAATAAAACATTCTAAGGTGGCAACTATGAATTTTCAGCTCTTGTTCTTCAAGTTCACTGTTCAGTTACCAACTGTATATTGTTTGTTGCCCATTGTTCAAAACAGCTATTTTCAATTAATGAGGTTTTATAATAACATAGAGCTTGGAAATAATTATAATAATAATATCAGTTTGGAATTCACAAATTTTCAAAAAAAAAGCTGTATCAAAATACAACAAAGCTTTTCTTTTCCCTTTCTTTTTTTTTTGTGTGTGTTGCTTGGCAACCAACATTGATCTGTCCAAAAAAAAAAAAAAATCACGTGACTTAGGAATTGCTAGTGGCAATATTACTCTGTCATTTTTCTTTCTCATACCAAGCTGAAGAAGCTACTACTAACTGAAATACCTATTGTTTCTTCTTTCTTTGAGGTTTAATTCCCATGTCTTTACCATGCGTTGAGAATGGTTGTGCTAAAGACAGTGGCCTAGAAGAGATGGCCTGAGAGAGAGCTGAGTGAGAAAGACTCCTTTGAGATAAAAGACAGCAGTATCATGTTCAGTTTCTTATTCATGATTCATCAGGTTAATCTTCCTTTCTGAAAATACCAATTATGGCAAAATCTAAAGTCAGGCGCCTCCATTTCCCCTCACTTATATTTGGAACCTGCTCATAGCCTCCATGAGGCTGATGGGTGTGTGTGTTTCTGTGCATTTATTGGAACTATCTTCTGAGCCGCCCCAGTATCAATGCATACAAACATCAACAGACCTTCCCATGAGTCTGGTGTGTCCCACTCCTGCCTCTGCAGTTTAGATCCCTGCTTAATGCTACCCACCGTTCAGTGGGGCACTCTGTTCTCAGCTTTTATTTTATTTTATTTTTTTTTGAGGGCAGTGTCACTGGCCCTCATATGTAGGACCGAACCGGGGCCTCTGGCTTTCCAAACCAGCGCTTAACCACAGCGCCACTCGGCCGGCCCTGTTCTCAGCTTTTTGCCCAAAGCTGCTGCTGACAAAGAATCCAATATGTTGGGGCCACCCTTCCATGGTTGTTAAAGTCTCTTGACAGAATTTAACAAAACTCAGGACTGAACAACATAAATGATTATATTTTTCTATTGTATTTATATGTTCATTTATTTACATTTATTTTTTATTCGGTAACATTATATAAATTTCACATGTGCAACATTATAAATCAACATCTGTATGCACTACATCGTGCTCACCACCAAATGTCTAGTTTCGAACCATCACCATACAATTGACCCCCTTTAGACATATACCCTCCCTGTATCCCTGTCTCCTCTGGTTACCACCCATCTATTGTCTGTCTCTCTAAGTTTGTTTTTGTTTTGTTTGTTCATTTGTTTTGTTTTTGTTTTTATATTCCACATATTAGTGAAATCATATGGTATTTGTCTTTCTGTCTGACTTATTTCACTCAGCATCATACCTTCAAGGTCCACCCATGTTGTTGCACATAAATTATTTTTGTAAGGTGTTTTTTCTTAAAAGAGTCAGTCTGGAAGAAATTGTGCTTTGCCTACAGGTAGGGAGCAAGTAGCAACACCGACACACCAATCGAATGGTCTAAACTCTGTCCAAGTAAACAGAAAATTTGTTTTATTTCCAAATCCTCTGTCTTCTATCTACAGGTACTTGTTTATTTTGAAAGGCTTTGAAACATATTCCCCACCTGAAGTATATCCAGTTTCACATTCTCTCTGTATTCTTATGTTTGTGTACATGGATGCTGTTTCCTCATATTGCTTGTGTGGTTTTCCTCACCCCACCCCATGTAAGCATCTAACAAGGCAGAAGCATCAGAGACTCTTTATTGGCTAATACCTGACCCCTGTCTCTCGCATTACAGCTCCCAGTGACCATTTTCAAGGCAAAAGGTCATCCTCATCCCCATCCCTTTGGAACCAATGTACATCAACCTCCTAACCTCTGCCTCAGAGAGATGATGGCTGTTTGGGCTGCGATCCCTTCATTACAGATGGTCCATATTTTATATTTAGTGTGGGAGGTCAAATTTAGGAAAGCAATTTCTCTTAAAGCTAAGAGTTCCAATAATCCAATGTCTTCTATTGGCTTATGGGTGAGTGGGCAATAATGGGTTTATGGGAAGCGCCCACTGGTCTGACTTTTGCAGGGAGGGGATTATTCCTGTCAATCTAAATTTTTAGAATTGGTGAGCTCCCATTGTTTATTATTCAGTAAGCTTTTATTAGATTGTCTCCAAGCACAATGCAGCAAGTGGGGCATCCTTCTGAACAGGCTAGCAGGCTGGATCAATATCTCTAGGCATTTAAAATCTTGGATAAAATAATGCTACATTTTTCATCTCAGCTCCAGAAGAGAGTCCAATGTGGAGTTCTGTTGCAGAGAGAACATACAGAAATATGCATGATGACATTAGTGTGCACAGTAATTGTTTAACATTGATAGACTCTATGGGTAGGATGGTGAATTTCTCAGGTGAACATATGTTTAAGATAATCTTTTACTCTTCTGTGACAGTTTAACCTAACTCTACAAAAAAAAAACCCTATGGTATGACTGGACTATATAAATGCATTTATTATGCTAACTTAAAAAAATTCCAGAGAAAGATGGTATTACTTTAAAAATGAATAATGCAAATGAATTTTTATGTATTACCACATATCTGTATGGAGTGAGACAGAGACTAGCTTAACTCATTTGTGTGTAACAGATGAATCAGATCAAACACAGTGCCTTTGGACTGAAAAGAAGCCATGTGACCCCAGGGCCTCTGGTTGTACAAGCCCTAGAAGGCCGAACTATCCTAAGGAAATGTGGGCGGGGGAGATGGGTCACAACCCCATGTCTAGGTCGAGCATTGTCATCCTTAATGAACTCTAGAAGTAAAGCAAAGAAACCACTCTAGGCCTTTGCATTCAGACAGCAGACTTAAAAATTCCTTATCCTGATGTTCCAATTGACATGATTAGAAATTAGTCTGGGGGTAGAACAGACTCTAGGAAAGAAAGTCTCCTGAGACTTAAGTGATGTTGAGATAACTGTGGCCTCCTCACCTGCCTGCCCATTCCCTCCCCTGGCTATAAAGACATGTGGGGACACACGTGTATTGTGGACAAAGTTGAATCGGGTCATCAGGTTGTTGAGCCTTGAAGATGTATTAATAATAATAATAATGATAATAGTAATAATAATAGATAATGATGGTGATAGTAGCTGCTAGTATCATTGCTTTTATCATTGTTGAGTATTTACTATGTTTTAAATATTTCCATAACATTTTCTCAAAAGTTCCTTTGAAACAAAACATTATTATTATCTAGTTACTTTACAATCAAGGAGCTGAGGTGCAGGAAGGAAGTAAATGTTTATTGAATATCTCTTTTATGTGTCAGGCAATACGATTGGAATTTTCAAATATATTATTTAATTTTATTCTTTTTTTTTTCCTTTTTTTTATTAGTTTCGTGTGTATAACACAATGCAATAGTTATACTCTTTACCCCCAAAATGACAACCCCTCTCCCCCAGTTCACCACCCCACTGTCCCCCCCATATCATACATATCTATTACAATTCCTTTGACTCCCTTCCACAGTATACTCCACATCCCGTGACTATCTATATATTCAATTACAGTTGGTATACAATATTATACAACATCAGCTTCAGGTGTACAGTGCAGTGATCAAGCCTCTACTCCGTCCATGAAATGGTCTCCCTAACAAGACATGTGACTGTCTGACATGCCACAAAATTTTTACAGCATTATTATATTCCCCGAACTGTGTTTCATATCCCTGTGGCAATATTGTAGTTGTCTATTTATGCTGTTTAATCCCTTCCCTTTCCCCCTTATCCCCATCCCCCTCCCAACTAGAAACCCTCAGTTTTTCCTCTATTTAATTTTATTCTTAAAACTCTTTTAGGTACATAATAACTGTAATTACACAGGTAAGCAAACTGAGACTCAGAAAGGTTAAATAATTTGATCAAGGTCACAGAATTAGTATGTGATAGAGTTTGGTTAAAGGTAACTAGGCTTGCTTCATTTCTAAGTGTATGCTATTTTCACTCGCCTGTGTTGTGTATGAGAAAGAGCAAATACCATCCACGCTGAGGTCCTTTGTCTTATTCTTCAGAGGTGTTTGTCTCATCACTATCTTATGGGTACTCAGCTCTCAAGGTATTTGACTCTGAAAGTATCAGGCAGATGGAGATGTGAGAACTCATGCATTTAAGCCCCATGTTGTTACTCTATCTCATAGATGGTCACAAAGTCTGGAAGTCTACAAAGATTTCATGGAACCAAAATGCTGGTATCAGGAGAGGACCAAGCAGAGCTCAAGGAAGTGGTTTAATCCCAAAGACATATAAACCAACTCACTCTTTAAAGTGCGTGCTATTACCTCATGAACTTCGAGTTCTTATTTAACACTGAGTTAAGTTTACTTTTTTCTTTTTAACATTTAAAAGAGTTTGTGTCGAAGTGCTGAGTGTAATATTTTAATGGGGGTCAGGCAATTGCAAAAATCCACTGACGAGATGAATATGAGACTCTGCTGTGAGGACACAGAAGAAGCAGATACATCATCATTGTGGATATTTGATTCCCACGTCTCCTGCTTGAACAGCCTGAGAAATCATCACTACCATGACTCCTGTGGGTCACTCTGTGCCTCACTTCCTCACATGCAAAATAGGATGATGGCATGGCTGTCCCATGGCCATATTGATTAAAGACTAACCTGCAAACAAAGCAGTGGGGAAATGCCCAGTTGTCTGAATAGAAATATTATCCTCTTTGTTCAAATGCTCTTTAACATATTCAGGAAAAACACACAAACAGGATGCTAGTGAAAGCAGGTGGTAAAATGCTGAAGCCACAGCGCTTGGGCATCTATTGAACATGAACCTATACTGGGTACAAATACTTACCTGACAGGATGGA
This sequence comes from Aselliscus stoliczkanus, assembly GCA_033961575.1. Lineage (NCBI taxonomy): Eukaryota > Metazoa > Chordata > Mammalia > Chiroptera > Hipposideridae > Aselliscus > Aselliscus stoliczkanus. The sequence goes on from CM066732.1 coordinate 105,212,768, forward strand.
GAAGGAGAGAAGCCCAAACTGGGAGAGTACAGCAGAGAACCTGATCTTAGGAACATAGTACTGTGTGATTTTTTTCCTCTCTGCAGTCCAAAGGAGAGGATGCAGGAGATGCAGAAAGTTAAAACTTGTGACTAAATTCCAGATCGTCTTTCTTTGAAAGAGCATAAAGGAAGCCATGTGCTTGAGGGAGTCCATGAGAATAGCAAAAGGCAGTGACTCAGAGAGAAGCAGACAGTTAGCACCGTCCCCCATCATTAGCTCCAAGTAGGTAGTCGCAGAAGGAATCAGAATCTAGTTTGTTGAAGGGCTTTGGTGGGTAAAGTGTTTTCATGAACAGAGGCAGCCAGGTTGTGGAAGCCTCTGAGAGAAGCACGTCCATCTAGAGAGTTATAACAATGAGGACATGGCCCCCCAGTGGCTATGGCATGGACCCTAGGGCCTGGAAACTGGCCTGGAATCTTGGCTCTGCCACTTGCCTGGATGAGTGGTTATTTCAGTTCTCTAAGTCTAAGTTTCCTTAGGAATGATTCCCATCTTGTAAGGTTTGAGGATTCAATGAAGAACTGCATTTAACACAGTCCTGGAACATTTAAAACACTCCCTATAGAATGGCTATAATCGTTATTCATTCTAAGAGAAGATTTAGGGAGAAGGTTAGGTAAAGCATGATGATCAAAAGTTGATGGTGGTTAGAGAATTTTGAGTGTCTAGGAGTTTGTTTCTTTTTAAGGCATTGAAGAATTTGTTTTGTAAATGTTTTGCAAATGAGAAATTTATGACATTTTATATTATTTGTAGAAAAAGCATTAACATGACACTGGCTTCACTCACCCTTGTTGTCTTCATTGCAGATGATTGGTAGTTTAATATGAGAGCAGGCCAGAACAGTCATATTATAAGGTAGCATTTCCCAAAATGTGTGTTCAGAACACAAGTTTCTAAGAAAAAGCCTTGTGAGATTTACAGTGCATGCTATCACGTGTAAAGTCCCTGAGTAAATTAATTTAACTTTGTTAAACTGAGTATTTTGCAAACTTATTTGACCACAGGATCTGCATTCCACACATTACCTGTTAACATTCCCACAGCACTTTGGGAAAAGTTGATCTAAGTGAACACTTTCTTCCTGAGGGGAATCTGCTAGGAATATAGGCATGGAATCCAGGAGGAAATATTGAGCTTTTATAGGTCTGGACCTAAACACCCCAACCTTATATTGCTCTGAAAAATCTTCACTAATAACCCTGAAAAAAATTGCTAAGCCAGTTGTTTTTGTGTGTTGAACAGAAATGACCATGGTTTTCAGGGCGTCATTTAGTGAGTACCTATGTGTTTATTAAGTGTTCACACTTGATGGACATCTCTGGGTGCACAGAGTCAAAATTTGATAATGCCGTACAGCTACTTGCTAAATACAACAGAAGTCGTGGCTCACTTGACTGAGAGTTAATTATGATTCTGCAGGGAAGATGTTAAAGGGCAGTGAAGAGTGGGCTAGTATGAGAGGAAAAGAGAAACAGCTCCACCCAGCAGCCTGCTGTATTTTCCCTCTGCCTGGACATAAGAAGTGCTTGTAAAGAACAAGGAATCAAGCATTTTATCATTGAAAGCAGCACAAAAGGCTTTACCTTTCCTCTAGGGGTCCAGAATTTGATGCTACAGCAAGCTAGTTCTAACTCAGTGTGCTTTGTCAATCCTAATTCATGCACAAGTAAATCAGATTTTTTTTCCCTCCATGTAACAATGTTTTTAAAAACTGGTTCATTCTAAGCTAGACTACAAAAGTGGAGTATATTTCAGCTATATTTTCCCTATACTGTTAGGATCTCTCCATTTTAACTCTGGTAGTAGAACTGACAAATTTCACCACTGATCCAGTCGACAAATATTTCATGACTTGCAATGCACTGGGATGCAAAGATGAAAAATATCTAGTCCTTACCCTCCAGCTCCTTCTGTGTTAGGTGATATAAGACATAACAAAGAATTAGTAGACAGAGGAGTTTCTGATACATGAACTGGAAATAAAATACATTGGAATCATTTTTGGTTGGGGTAATCAAGGCTTTGTGGATGTGGCCCTTCAGCTTAGCCTCACAGAAGACATAGGAATCTAACAGGAAGAGAAAAAAGGGGTGGGCACTTCAGACGGAATGCTTTGAAATCACCTTTTGAAAACAGTCATGGGGAGCCTGGCAAATAAACTTATTTCTCATGCTCCATGGTTTTGTCATGCCAAGATCTACAGAGATGAGGTAATTTCTGAGAGCCTGACCCAGCACCTCGCTCCCCGACTAGCACGTGTGTAGCAGAGCTGCATTTAACAAGTCTTTGTGGTCCCAGAGAGAAATTGATATTTGCTGATTGCCCTGTGCTAAAGTAAAATTACAAGAGTGCATTAAAATCCTTTGTAAAGAAAGTTGAAGGCATTACAAAAACGCGTGGGCATGTTGGGCATTAATATTTGATTCAATGTCTTTTAGTTGCATTTGGCATATTTTGATGGAAGAGGCGTGTGTAGATAGATATAAATACAAATTGGAGAACCACCAGGGCCGGCTGGTGCTGTCAGTAAGACTCCTGGTTGGCAAGATCTTCTCGACCTCACCCCATGCACAGGCTCTTTGAGGCCATATCTGGAAGTGAAAAGATTCAAGGGAAGCTTTTCCTCTGTCTACTCCATTGTCTGTGAAAGGAGGAACTGGGAGCTTCTTGTAACCATCAACCATATAAGGGTTGCTAGAGCGCCCACTACGTTCAAAGTGCTGTGCTCAGACACGTCCTGGCTGGCAAACAGATAAATACAGCTTCTGTCCTTATGGAGCTCAGAGTCTAGTGGAGGCACAGACACATAAATAGCCAGTGGACATGAAAACGGCAAAATGAGTGCTTGGGGAGGAAAGGAGGGAAGGGTGAGATTCTGCAAGTGCCCATCGCTGGCAAACTATTGCATTGCATTAAAAATATTCTTCCTGGTTCCGCTTGTAAAGCACCCTCTGGGAACTTTCTGGATCATCGCCGACCCATACGGGCACCACAGAGATTTTCTTTTTTTCTTTATCTCTTGTCCAGCTCAGCCCGCTAGAGAAGCTGTCTTTGTGGGTTTGGAAGAGACTTTCCTCCCTGTCTTTCTATCACAGGGTTCAGTTGCAGTCTTCAGAGCTCACTCAAGTTCAATTAAGCAGAAAAGGATTCATTAAAGGGTATCAGGAAGCTTACAGATCTTTTGGGGCAGTCAGCAAGCCAGGCTTGGATGCCTCAGAGCAGAAGTGAGCAGCCAGAAGGAATGCTCAGTCAGGCCACGGGACTGTTCCAACGGAGAGCCCACGGTTGCTGCCACCTGTCACTCTGCACTCACGATACCCCCACCCAAGCAGCAGAACCTCCGCTCTAGCTGCTGCAGAAGAGCTCAACACCTCCATGACTGCTTTCCAGGAGCCCATAGTCTCATAGAATTCACCTTACTCTTCCAAGCCTTACAGGGCAAGCCTGCTTGGTTGAAGTAGTCACGTGCAAGGGATGCTTGAAATGGAAGCTTTTGGATCCTCTTTGGGAAGAGCATAAGCCATAATGCAGAGAATGACGGAAATGGGGAGATTGGTTAACAAAATCATCGGCAGCAAGCAATGAGAGAGGTCTATTACATCATTCCTCAGATGCTTTGTCCTTAGAAAGTTTGATCACAAGTTTAATGATATTCACAGATTGGCTTGGTGCAGAATAACATTTCAACACCTGACCAGGGACAACAGAGCAGCTTGGACTTTCTTGGACTGTGTCAAAGAGAAGCAAACATGGCCAGGAGCTGAGCTCCCTGTTAGCTTTCCGCCTGACTGTCATTTGTGCCCTGAATTCAGAGGCCGTATGCCAGACATCATGTTCCTGAGTGACATATAATTGTGTGCACTCCTTCACTGCAGGCGTGTGGTGGGATAGCCTCTACTGGGGTCAGAGAGGATATTATTTTCCTCTGAATGAACCAGGTAAGACTAATTAGAGGTCAAAATGAAACACTTTGGGGATTGTATTTCTCTACAGTTGTTTTAACCAGAATTTGGTGTCAAGGAGCACAGATCCTATCTAACTGGCCCAAATTTAGAGGAAGTTTGATTATAATAATACCGAGAGGATTCATTTAATGCCCAGGTCTCCAACAGGGTAAGATAAGTGCAGCAGACATTGGTGGATTTACCACCAATAATATGAATCCATTGCATATTTTTGATTCTGTTCTGCCACTACTTGTTTCCAGGACAGGAATCTAATTGGCCTAGCTGGCCTTTTTGTTTCAGCCACAGGTTGTTAACCAGCCTCAGGAAGCCCCTCTTCAGGTCAGTGTTCACCCTTGGTCTAATCAGCTGTGTCATGGGGTTGGGAAGGGGGCTGCATGATCTATTGCCCACTTAGCAAAGGCTATGGGTGGCATCAGATTCCCTAAGAAGGGACACAGTCAGGGCAGTCCATCTAAGTCTGTCTGATAGAGCAAAACTCTCCAAGGCTATCGAGTTGGTCCTTGCACATGGGTAAGGAAGGGGAGCTCAAGGTCTATTTGCATGAGGACTGAAGGGTCACCAGAGAGGGAACTTATCTTAAGGTATGAGAGAGCCAAGCACCTAAGGGGTGCCACCTAAGCTCTGGCTGTTGGAGGAAGGGGAAAACTGTGGGGTTCCTGTCACTCACAGCCTTTTAGCCTGGCTTATTGTCAGGTCAGGGACCCACTGGAGAAGAAGACAGAGGTAAAATTTAAAAGGCCTATTTGAAATTCAAGCAGCCCTGTTTTGAATTCTCTCTAAGAGAACATAATACATAGAGGGGAGACAGATAGCCTCAGAAAGCAGTGGCTCTGTGGTCCTCCAGGGCACCAGCTCTTGCCAGCAGAAGAGTCCTGATTAGGGTAATAGGTCGACTGATTGCACCTATTTATCTTTCTTAGAAGAACCTCTGGGATTTCAGTCAAACTTAGGAAGTATTTGCCAGGAGGCTGGGTCTTCATGACATGTTGGGAGCAAGGGCCAGTGACATACGGACATTATCATTAATGTGATCCCATTTGTATCTGTAGGCTAACAGGCTAGTGATATATGGGGAGATATCTAGTGCTAATTTAGTTAAATTAGGTTATAGTTATTTATGAACAATCTAAATCACTAGTTAATTTCAAAGGAGGTTACTTTATTGTATAGTTTCTACCTGTTTGCCATCAGATAATGCCTGAATTGAATGAGTTTGAATATTCTTGAATATTTTAGGAAGAGCTCAATATTATTAAAATATAGAAATGACATTCCGGTAAAAACTATATTCATGCTGCCAATTAAAGGACTTGCTAGAGCTGTGGATAGGCAGTCTGGATTTCTTTGCTGGTATTCATCTGTACTTGTCTACCCCCTGGAAGGGATTCACCAATAGCTGTCCATCCCCCTGAAGGGATTCATCAATAGCTGTCCACCCCCTTTAAGGGATTCACCAATAGCTGTTCACTCCCTGAAGGGATTCACCAATAGCTGTACACCCCCATGAAGGGATTCACCAATAGCTGTCCACCCCCCTCAAAGGATTCACCAATAGCTGTCCACCCCCCTGAAGGGATTCACCAATATCTGTCCACTGCCTTTAAGGGATTCACAAATAGCTGTTCACCCCCCAAAGGGATTCACCAATAGCTGTCCACCCCCATGAAGGGATTCACCAACAGCTGTCCATCCCCCCGAAGGGATTCACCAATAGCTGTCCACCCCCATGAAGGGATTCACCAACAGCTGTCCATCCCCCTGAAGGGATTTACCAATAGCTGTCCACCCCCCTGAAGGAATTCACCAATAGCTGTCCACCCCCATGAAGGGATTCACCAATAGCTGTCCACCCCCCTGAAAGGATTAACCAATAGCTGTCCACCCCCTTTAAGGGATTCACCAATAGCTGTCTGCCTCCCTGAAGGGATTCACCAATATCTGTCCATTCCCTTTAAGGGATTCACCAATAGCTGTTCAACCCCCGAAGGGATTCACCAATAGCTGCCCACCCCCATGAAGGGATTCACCAATAGTTATCCACCCCCTGAAGGGATTCACCAATAGCTGTCCACCCCCTTTAAGGGATTCACCAATAGCTGTCCACCCCCCTGAAGGGATTCACCAATAGCTGTCCGCCCGCATGAAGGGATTCACCAATAGTTGTTCACCCCCCTGAAAGGATTCCCCAATAGCTGTCCACCCCCTTTAAGGGATTCACCAATAGCTGTCCACCCCCTGAAGGAATTCACCAATAGCTGTCTGCCCCCATGAAGGGATTCACCTATAGCTGTCCACCCCACTGAAGGGATTCACCAATAGCTGTCCACCCCCCTGAGAGGATTCATCAATAGCTGTCTGCCCCGCTGAAGGGATTCACCAATAGCTGTCCTCCCCGTGAAGGGATTCAGCAATAGCTGTCCACAGGCATTGTCCGGTACTTCCCAATCCCATTCCTATCTGCTCCTCCTGATCATGGCCTCCCACTCTAGCCTCAGTTAAGAACAACAGACCAACTTCCAAATCTTATCCACATCACTGAATATTGAAATAATGGTCAGAAAAAAAAAGGTAAGCAAACATATAAATGACAAGGAGCTGATTTGGATGACCAAAGCCCTCTGTACTCCAGCCTTCTCCCTGCAACTCCCAGTCAGCTCCTCAGAGTGAACATTTTCAGTGGGATTGGTTGATTTCTGATTAATGAATCTAACAGAATCTGATTCATATTTTCCTTCTTAAAACCTTTACACATGTATATTCATGCACACCACTCTTTTTTTGAGGGAGGCAGGTAAGGATTTTGCCATAAAATTCTCATCTTTGAAATTAGGATTAGGCCTAGAGGAAGGCAGACAAATGCATTTCATATTTGGATTCAAGTTCTAAATGTCTTCCTAAGCATTTCCCCATTTGTTCTTTTTATTCTCTCTTCCCATATTTTATTTTCTTAATCTCTCTCCTTTCTCTCTCTCTTTGTTTTGGCCTCTCTCATCCCCCATTTCTTCCTCACTTGCTCCCTCTACTCCCCTCCATCTCTCCCTCCTTTTTTTTCTTTCCTTCTTTCTTTTTTCTTTCCTAGCAATTCTTCTGGAGAGTAGGAGCAGTAGTGGAGGGAGGCTGGTTTTTTAAATCAGTGGTTTTCCACCAGAGGTAATTTTGCATCTCAGAGGACATTTATGGTAGGTGCCAGCGATACTGCCAAGAATCCTACAATGAACAGGATAGTCCCCACCCCCACACAACAAAAAAATTGTCCAGTAAGAAATGTCAATAGCTCTGAGGTTGAGAAACCCTACTTTCCATGAAGATGACTATGTATGCATGAAGAACATGGATGTTAGACGTGTGGAAAGGGGGCCTTGTAGGATCCTGTATCTTTATTTCTAGTTGCAATTGCCAGCTGGCCCTTTAATTTAACTCTTCATCTACCACAGCAAGTATAAAGTTTATGTACATAGACCCACCTCTGCAGGCAGCAGTGACTATAGATTCAAAGAAGCAGACAGAAAAACCAGTTAATTCTGTGTATGTGGGAAATGTGAAAGATAAATTGTTCTCTTGATTTATTTTTTTCAAAATGTATATGTGGCAGAGGATCTGCTAGGAAAAACAGATGTGAATAAATATATTCATGGTGGAAATGTTCATCTAGGCATTTTATCAAGTGAGGAAGATTATATAGTCTCTGGTTTACTATGACAATCGTGATAGGTTTAAAGGATTAAAGATCAAATTAATAAAGAGAACACGGAAGTCTATAAATATCTGGGTCTTATTGTAATTGAGATGGTTAACCATAAAGCAATGAGAGAAAACCCATAGAAAACATTTGGTTTACAAGTGGCAAACATAGTTAAAATGGTATCAGTATAGACAAGGAAATTCAGATGATCAGTACTTGTAGTACCAGATCTAGTAACTTTACTTAATTGTGGCACAAATCCATAGATGTCATTGCATGTAAGATGTGAATATTAGTGGGCCAATTTATCTGGGTCACTTGACCATAAACAGACAGTGGAAGAAGGGAAATTGGCATCTAAAATTTATTTCCTTCCCAGATTACAAAGCAGAACTACTAGCCAGGTTGTAACCTAACTAAATTGGTCAGTAAAACCAATCACAGTTTTATAGCATCTACACTAAAGCTGGAAAAGATAAACTACAACTCAGCAGAAAATTTACCAACATGCCAGAGTTAAATAAGAAAAAAAAGGTACATGATACTTACTGGTAACAACTAACGTTAATAAAATTGGAGATAGCAATTGAGATGCCGAGGCTACTGGGTCAGATATTTCCAGGGGCCCTTTGACAGTTTTGCACAGGGCTGGATGGGGGAGCAGCTGTAGCACCAGCCCCCTACTCCCCTGGCTTTCTCTGGGTCCTAACAGCGTTACCCAGAAATGGGAAAACTCGAGTCTAGTTAATTCAATCCAAGTCCAAGGTCTTGGACACCAGAGATATGCTGACTCTATTACTATTTTTCCTCAGTCTTTTGCTTCCATATTTCTCTAGGACATCCTCCCCTGTGACTGCTATCTGTACCCCCAGATCATCCTCCCCATCTTTTCCACTGTGTCTCTGGTATCTCAGCCTCTTCTCACAACACCCCTACCTTCTGGCCCTAACTGGGACTTGATTCTCATTCAGGAGACATCCTTTATGTTGGGTCTCTAGATGAGTCCACGCTTCTCTCTGTCCATGGCATCTCTCACTCCCCACAGCCTCTTTGATGTCATTTCTCTTCATCCCCCAAACAGTCTCTCTGTTTTGAAATCCACACGGAGCTTGCTATGTTCCTCTTTCTGCCCTGTTACTGTAAACCCCTCCCCATCTGATCCCCGCCTTGTGAGTGGCTTGCACTTTGCTCCCCTCCAACTTCTGTTTATACCCGAGTGAATTCTTCCATCGCATATGTCATATACTTAGCCCCCCTCTTCCCAATTCCCTGATTTCCTCAATGCCAAGGACTTCATTTCTAGTCCACATCAACAGTTCTTATCTACAGCAATTCCTTGCCATCATGCAGACCATTCCATATCTGAAATTTCAGCTCGGTAACCCTTCTTTAGGACCCCAGCTTCCTATCCTTCCTGTTGTCTCTTTCACTCCAACAGTACCACTCCTTATGCTTCTCAGTTTGTCAGTCTTCTTTTGACTTCTTTTCTTTCTGACTAGCCTTAAATTCCTGCTGTTCATAATAATTGTTCTCTCACCAATACCTTTCTACCTCTCTCCTGCTTATGTTTTTGACACATTTCCTACACGCGTCTAGCTGCACAGCCAATCTATTGACTACTATTAGAGAAAGTCACAAATTGTGCATATTTCTGTCAGTACAAATTCATGGCTTCTAGTGTCCTTTGGGTGCAAGAGCCCCTCCCACCTCTCTTTCTTTTATTGTCAGCGTTTCCATTTCCCTCCACAATTCTGTCCCCTCTCCGATGCCTGTCTTAGTCCTTCTCGGAGGATGGACAACCTTATTTAGCTACCTTAAATCATGTATGGAACGTAATGGTGTTTAAATATAAATAAATAGCCTTGGTTTTCTATTTACGAGAAGTTTGAGATTCATCGGGCACTCTTTAGTTTCTTGTCTCCTCCTTGTCTGCAAACGTATTTGCTTCTGTATCCATTCTCTAGACCCAAAGGAGGCATTGTCCTCCCTGGTCTCTTCCTCCTGCCTCGTTTGGAACCTTGCTCTATCAACCATCTCTCTTTTCTATGGTGGCTTCAGCTTCTTTCTTCCTTCTGCTCCTTGTCTTAGACTGACCTGTCAAGCTCTCCCATTCTAGGCAAAACCAGAACAAAATCTTCCCTTTATTCTATGATGCTTTTGAGTTTTTAGGCAATCTCTCTTTCTCCCATCAAAGCTCATTCTGTTTATACCTCACAGTCCTGTCTACTGAACCCCTCACCGACACTGACCATTCAAACCAAGGTCTCTGGTGACTTTCACATCACCAGATAGATGCTCTGGAGAATATTCTGTCTTTGTCTTATGTCAGCTTCTCTGCAGCACTTGACATTTGGGACCCACTCCTATTTTTAAGGCTCCCACATCCCTTTCTTCTTTATATCAGTGGCATGAGATGGTGTGTTGACTTGAATGTGCCAAATGATTGCACACATCTCTGCCTTGCACACGCCATTCCCTCTTTTTGGGATGCCTTTCTCTCCATTCCCTTCTGCCTTGTCTGCTTGGAAAAGCCTCAATTATTGTGCAACTTCCAGCTTAGCTACCACCTCCTCTGAGCTGCCGTGGCAGTCTTAATTCTCTTCATGGATCTCTTGTTATTAGCTTGCCTTAGCTGAAGACCTCTTTCTACAATTTGGGCTTCAAACTAATTTTTTCAGTCACGAAGTCTTCTACCTTAAATCAGAAACAAAAATAAAAAAGAGAAAAACTTAGATCTTTATTGCTAATAAAACCTTATTATGCATATCTTTTTCTCTGCATATGGTGGCAGTGTTGACATAGTATAATTAGTCATTCCACTTTCTACCTTCTCTATCTTCTTTATCTTTTCTCTCCATTTTAATGCATTTTTAATTAGCATTGACTCTGGATAATTATCATTGACTTCTAGCATTGAAGTTGGCCCAGTAGAAGTATCTATAATGTTTGTTTCAAAACTCAAACTAAGTTCTTAATGTTTTTTCAACCTGACTTGTAAAAAGACCTTTGGTTCTTTCCTTAACAAATAGAATGGTTTTAAAAAGACATGGCTTTCCTTATAGTAAGGTACATGCTTGTGTTTTGTAGGAGAAGCATAGTGTGTGGGTTTGTACTCAAATATAAACATGTAATTATATTAGCCAAAGAAGAATGATATTGTTATATTGTCATTTTGAAGGCCAACAATTCACTCTCAAATATGAATTACTCTTCGACACAACTGAATGAAATCTCATCAAACACCTTGTTAGGTTTTAGTTTATAATGTTTCAGGTGAAAGTATTAAGTAAGAAAATTACCTATGATGACACTGAAGTCTTGACTATAACTGGGCTGGAAAGATCCCTCCAGCTGTGCTGTGGGCTGGCTCCTGCCTCTTCTGTTGCTTGTGTGTTAATGGCACTAGTGTCACTGATACTTCTGGGCCCCATCACCATGCAGATTGATGGCAAAAACAGTTCTGGCCAATATGGCTTTTAGATGTCGCCTGTCTAGACACAGTCAGGATTACTGGAAACCTGTCTCTTTTCTTTATTTCATGGATACTTTACCCTTTTGCACTTAAATCTCCGTCTCTAAGGGGACAGACATATCTTTTCAGCTTTGATATTTCACAGGGATGAGGGGCTTTGTTTTATGTTCTTATAGTTAGCTACATTTTGCTCTACTCTCTCCTCCTATGTCCTCCTGAGTGAGTGGACTAGGTTTACCCAGGTGGCTCTGCAGGACACCCTCCAGGTTTTGCACATTTTCATGTGTAGTAGGTATAATACTTTTGAAATGCCTCTTTTTTATGCTATTTTGTCAAGTTTCTTCCTCCCTATATCCCATCACCATTATGGCTGGGGCGGGTGTAATTTAAATGCTACCTATAAAGGAGGAGAGCGAGACGTGGAGGAGCTCTGTGCCAACAGGCAGAGTGAGGCGAAAGCCCATTGTTCCTGGCCCAGAGGGATTGTGGGGAGAATGAGTGGGTCGGAGGTAGAGTGGAGGAGTCAGCCTGTTGTTGAGGGGGTCTTCCAGTGAAGGACACCCAGAGGGGGTGGTGGGAGGATGCCACGTGAAACTAAGGCTGCCACCTCCTCTCTGCAATTCAGGCTTCCTATATACCCATGTGCCATTTTGAAGAAGAGTAGGAGGATATCTGAAATACTTAAACTTTAAACCAAATGAGATTACTGGGTTAACTAAATCACTGTTTCAACAATAGTTAGCCTTCTGAGTTTACTAGATTGAACCAGATTTGACGACTGCTACCGTGGATGCTGTGGTCCTGAGAGAACGATAAGTTAAAATATGAAAACAAAGAAAATTACAGTTTTCTTTGCACATATGAGTGTATTTTAAGTACATTTAGGACCCTGTTATATGTATTGGGTTGTTGGAAAAGTCATGATGCATTTTTGCAATGAAAAACATAGAAAAAAAAGTCATAACTTTTCTGACAACCCAATTGATGAAGAAGCTTGCCTTTCACTCCCCAAAGCATTGAGTCAATGGTCAGGAATGTAGGTTGGGGGTATGGGACAGGAAGGCCTTGACAATTGGTTAACACATCCTGAAAATGGAAAATAGCTCTATTCGCATTAGGGTTGAGGGGAGTACTTGGTGGAGGCAAGGCTCCTGAGCAGCTTCTGTTTGGGGATTGACTCTTGCTAAGGAAGGGTGTGAGAACTTCCTTAGCCATTATCCCTGTCTGGTTGTATGGTCGCTGTGGATGACTCACCCACTTCCATTTTATACCAGCTGATTATTAGAGCCAATTACACTATTTTTGGTCTCATTGCTAGTACTCTCTTGAGGAATGGATAAGCTTATACTTACTTGAGTCAATGAAAGGCAAGGACAATCTTTCTGGACCTTCTTGAAAGGAAGTTCTGCCTTTAAATGAGAGGAGTGACAGGCTAACCAAATGATCTAGATGGCAAAGCAGAGAGATGATGAAATGGGGTTTCGGATGGTAGGCTGAACCACGGGATCAATTGACCCTGAAGTCTGCCTCACCTCTGGACTGCTTCTAGGATGAGCTAATTTCTTTATAGTTGAAGTCACTCGAAGATGAAATTCAGTTATTTGCAGTGCCAAGAACTTGACTGAGACATAGGTCATTAGTATTTTTCTCCATGGCAGAGAATGGAATTATCCAGAGAGACAAACTAGTTTTATCACTGATTTAATGCCAAGTATATATTCCACAGGACGTTTTCTAAAAATCTATTTGTAATGCTTCCAAGCAGATGGGAAATTTATTAGCTTGGTGAAGTCTCATTCCATTCCTGATTCTTCTAGTAACTAGGTGGGCAAACATTAGTTTCATCAGGTTTCTGTTTCCTCAGTTGTGGGATGAAGGGGTTAGGAATCTCACTAGTCCTTAGGGGATAGTGTACATTTTTTCAAATATGGGGGAAGAATGCTTAAAATGCAGATTCTTAGGGTCCCCTTTAAAGATTCTAATTAACTTTTAGCAAGTGTAGCATTAGAGTTAATTCTAATACAAAGTGATTCAAGGACCACATTGAGGAAATCTGAGCTAAAAACACAGTAAAATCCTTTCAAGTTGGCTTGGAGTCCAATTTGTCTTACCCATCAACAATTCTTACCTGTACCATTCCTGCACTTTATTCTTTTCAGTTGTGAGGAAACCATGGGTTCTAACAAGGAAGGTTTATTGGGATGGATGAGCAAATGCAGGGGTTATAGAATCACCAAGTAAAAAGGAACCACAGAGGTCAATGCAGGTCACCTCCCTGCTCCGGGGCTAGATACCGTCAAAATGCAGAGAAAGATATGTCTGCTTGTGCTCACAAGGATCTCAGGAACGTGGTACATATCCACCCTGGGTTGTTGCTTCATGTAAACGCTTTCTAAGCACACTGGTCAGGGAATCATATGGTCAGTCTGACTAGTCACATATTCTCATTTGGGGATTTTCATATTAGCCTGGTATGGGTGCCTGATTGTCAAAGAATTGGGAACTAAAACAGAACTTTGAAACTAATAGTATCTTGAGTACCATTTAATCATGAGAGATTCTAAAAGGAACTCTTGACCTCATTAGGAATAATGCTTGAACTGGCAGTATGTGGAAAGCTGGTTAAGCTGAAGTTCACAATTGAGAGAGAATGCCAACTCATGGAAGTTCTTCCTTATAATTGGTTTAATTTTCTCCTGCTGGGATTTAAGCTGGTTTTATCTTACATTCGTCTCTGTGGAGTGGGAATAAACTCTGTTTACCATTTTCTCCTTAATAATCCTTCATTCTTTTGAAGAGTTGTTAACTTTTCCTTCAGACTTCTCTTCATATGACTAAAAAGTTCCACTTCTCTTAACCTTCCTCATACGTTCCATTTTTCAAATATTAATAATTTTCATTAGGTGTCCCTGGACTTGCTTCAAATTTTCCACATATTTAAGTAGTGGTATTGTAAATAGTATTAAAATAACAGCTCTGACAATTGTAGGGTGCAGTTTCCACACATTTCTTTGGTATAGAGTGCAGTGTAATGGGATGGAGCATGGACTTGTCAGGCTGCCTGGGTTCAAATCTCAGGTCTTACAGTTTGGTAGGTTATTTATCCCCTGATCTCAGTTTCCTTGTCTGTGAAATGGGTATAATAGTGACTAACTCATAGGTTATTCAGAGCATTAAATGAGTCTATATACATAAGGAACTCACAACGATGAATTCTGGCATGTGGCTATTATCACAGAAGGGTAAGTCATGGAAAAAGAGAATGCAGAAAGAATATTAGCCTTCTGAAATAAAGCTAGCTTTATTCATACAAAGGCTGAGTTACATGTAAATGGTTTAAGGATCAGCAGCTGTGGAACAAAAACGTTCAGTGTTTGGAGTGAGAAGCTTTTGTGTTGCATATGCTGCTGGCTCTCAGGAATAGGCTGCAAGGCACCTGGTTTGGGGCTCTTCACTCTTACTCATTAGCTATGTGATTCCCTTAATGTCTTGGGAGTCAGTGAATGCATCCATAAAATAGGAATAAAAATAACTCATCTTCCTGAACTATATAAAGTTTCCAGTTTCTTTTGGGAGATCTAATATGTGGATTTCTAATACCGAGTTTTGGTTAATGGGCTGTGGGGTTTGGAAAAATAAAGCCACAAATAATCAAGCAACAATCTACTAAAAAAAGCAAGGGAGAAAAAAAATGGAAATAAATGAGTGTCCTCTCCAAATGCCAAAATCCAATAGCAGAACCTGAATCACTTCGGTTTTAAAAGCATGTTTTTCCATCTTATTTGGAGATAATATGGTTCCATGGTTTAGTACGTAGGCACAGGCATGGACCGGAATTTAGATTCTGACTATGAGATACTAGTCAGCTTACTTATTCTCCTGGGCTTCCAATTGGGCCTCATCTGTAAAATGGGGATAGTTACTCATATGCCTACTTTACAGGGTTGTTTTAGGAATAAAAGTGAGAGAATATGTGTAAAGCACTTAGCAGAGCGATGGCACGTTATAAATCCTCAACAAATAGTACCTGGTCTTAGTTCTCTATTTTGGGGGTACCAGAATTCAAAAATAATGAACACTTCTTGGTCTTTCTGGACACATGTGTGTCAGAATGCTGTACCTGGAGTTTAGATATGGGAGCCTCAGGTTTTGATGAGTGAAGGCTCGAGTGATGAATTGGGAACAGGGAGCAGGATGGCAATGTCTCCCTTCCAAATCTGAGCACGTTTGTTCAAGTGCAGGGTTGGTGGGGGATGAAGCGCAGGTCCTGAGGAGAGCTGAGGTGGGGGAGGCAGAATGGGAAGCCACATATGATAATGCAAACCACATTTCCTGGCTCACCACTTAGTTCTTTCCCTTGGGAAATTTTTACTGGTATTTTGCCTTACTGTGAGGCTTTGCACTTCCTGTTATGAACTGGTTAAGAAGATAATTATAACATGGTTATGGGAAACGGTAATGAAATATACCTTACTCTACAGCAAGGGAACAAGACTTCTGCCATTTGGGAGAGACAGGCAAAGAAAGCTCCACCCCACCCCCACCCCCCTTTTAATATAACGTTTATTCCTTTTAAAATTATAAAGTACTATCTTATTTTAGAAATTATTTTAAAACACAGATATATAAGGATTATTCAAATGACAAATGTTCTCACCATTTAGTCATAATTACAATTTGTATTTTGTGAAATTTTCCTTTTCCTTTTTCTCAATTTCTGATTGTATATGTGTTTATATATATATACTATATATGCAGCATATGATATTTAGACATTTCATATAATATTTAAACAAAATCTGAATCAAAATATAAATATATAAAAATCTACATACATACATATACATACATAATTTTATATCTCTCTTTTAGTAGTATTGTGTGGTAAACATTTCTTCATATAATTACATATTTTTTATAAGTGCATAGTTTTGCATTTGTAATATAATTTATGTAGCCAGAACAGTATTTAGGTTATTTCCAAATTTTTATGTTGTAAGAAGTGAAGCTGCTATAATCATTTTTCCACAAAAATTCCTGTGTACATATGTGGTTATTTCTTTGGGATAAATTTCTTCCCCAGTATGTTAAGATTTCCTACATGTTGCCAAGTTAACTTCTAGGAAGAAGGTGGCATATTACAGTTTGCAATGTATGAAAGTTCTTACTTTACTACATCATCACGAATTAGCATAATTATTTTTTGAAACTTTGTTAGTTTGCTACATAGTTTCTCATTATTTTTGTAATGTGTGTATGTGTGTACATGTATTGGGCTTTGAAAAATAGGTGAATTTGAAAGGATTTTTGTCTATTTGTATTTCTTTAATTTGTTAATTTCTATTAATGTACTTTGACCATAAATGGAATATTTTTACTTATTTTCTTAGGAGTTCATATAGACACTAATATATGTGTGTTTGTGTTTATATGTCTATTAAGGTCACATTGCCTATCATAAACATTACATTTCCCCTAGTTTTTCATTTGTATTTGCATTTTGTTTATATTATTTGATATGACTTTTTCAGATTTAGTATATTCAGCTCCATCAATATTTTTCTTGGTATTTTTAATGCTTAGAAATTCCTGAGATCAATGTATTGCTTTTTCAAAAAATCAATTTTTATGGTTTATTTTTATTTGTAAAATAAAGCCATTTATTCCATCTTGAATTTATTTTGGTGTAGAGAATAAGACAGTGTGCAAATGAACCACCTTTTCTTTTTGTATAAACCTAAAGGTTTTTTTTGTTTGTTTGTTTGTCTTCTTTTTTTGGGTAAGAAACAAAGATTCCCCTAAGCCATGGGAAGACTGCCGAAGCAAAACAATCTGTCTCTGAGCTGCTGCAGGCCATGCGAGGTGGGACAGAAGGGTCAGTCACTGCCTCTGGCTCTGGGGGAGCCTTAAGCCACGGGCCAGTGTTGCTATAGCCGAGCTGGCCTGGATCTGTGTTCCGAGGGAGGCATTTAGACGCTTATGCTCTCAAGGCTCCTAGTAAAGTCATAGCAGCAACAATCTTCTGTTGATTGAATTTTAACTTAATTAATTTAATTTCCTTTGCAATCACAGATGGTGTCATCCAGCAGCTAGAGGCTAAAAAGGGGCACTCTACAAACTGAATGAAAACATATTGAGTTATAATCAGAAGCACAAGCAAATGGAAACAAAAGTGTGACTCTCAGCAGTGAGTTACAGGGTAGATTCTCAGTACAGCAAAGGGCAGGGAGCGGGGGACTGGTCTCCATCAAGTGCTTTGTGCAAGTTTAAACAGCAACAGTGATGTCACCTAGGAAAGACTCTTCTCAGGGTTAGAGTCCACAAGGCAGGGTTCAAAACCAAACAAAAACAGTGAAGGACAATTATTCAAGGGTACTTAAATGAATAGAATCAACACAGTTAAAATTATATTTGATTAGAAACAATAGAAACATTTTTAGCATAGAGAGAATTTTATCTCGGTGCAAAGCAGGGGCAGGGGACACACACCTTGGTTTCGCTGACTGTGTGTTGGCTTTGTCATATTCAAATATTCATTGCAAAAAATGACCATTTTTTTTGATGTTTGATATTTCATGTTGTCGGAAATTACAAGGCTCCCCATTTCTGATGCAAAGGTGATAAGTAGTCTCATGTGGGGAGAAGGCACTCACTCCCATGAGTTATGCAGGAGAGTCAGACAGGAGGGGGTTCTGAATCATTGTAGGACCTCTACCTCCAGATGTGTTATTTATTCACCCAGTTAACAGCCATTTCCTGTAATCTGTAAAAGCTGATCAATCGTCCCTGATTAAGATGGAGCCAAGAGGTTTCTGGCCAGGGAAATGTCTGTGTCGCTTCTAATCTACCCACATGGCCGATGGGAAGGGAAGCAGCTACAGGCTTCTGTGCTGGAAAATGCATTGAGCTCTCACTCCAGCTGCTGTGGTCTTTATTGCAGGGAGTCAAAGCATAGGTCTGGGCCATTTTCTGATGCAACCCTGATATGATGACACTCTCTTTCTGTCAGTCTTGGCTATATTTTGGATGTTTCAAGCCATATTCACTGGGATATGATCTCAGCATTGTTCATTTTTCTTTTTTTCCAATTTTGGTGAATAAATGGTATGCTTTCACAAAAATTTGTGAAAATACAATCCAGATAAGCAGTGGATCTAAAGGTGGCTGTCAAATATTTTCCCCACTCCACCCCCCAACTTTTAAATAGAAAACTGGCACTTTGAAATGCTCAAATTGTACTATTTTCTATACCCTTGTAACAGGTCAGGTGCCAAAACTTGATGAACGAGATAGACTCGCACAATGGGATCAAAGGGCCAGCCAGCCCAGTTCATTTCCAGAGGAAAAGCTTACCAGTGCACAAAGAAGAAGAAAGCACTCTGCTTGAAACCAATTCTCCCCTGAAGTACAAATGTAACAGAAAGGGCATCGCCAGGAGTGGTTATCCCTATGCTTAGGGCAGCTTTGTAAGCCAGGCCTGGGCACGTAGAAGTCAATTATTTGATGAACGGGGGGGTGGGTGGGTATAAAAACAATTCATTTGGATGAAAAGGAAACCCTCACCCAAACCATCTCTTAAAAATTATCTGGATAATTCAGGTGAAAGCAGCCTTTTCTGTCTCCTGAATTATTTAGGTAATTGATTATGTCCGTCTGCTCCTCTTGAGAGAACTTAAGGACCAAATGCTTTTTTGGCGTCTCCTTTTCTATCCTTTCCCTTTCAAGTGACTTGCTCCTGTCTGAATCAGGAGGTTCTATGAATAATCACCCACCAGCTGTCACTGGTTCTAGTTTCACCTGTTCTATTGGCAAATTTGAGCAAACCCAGCCTGCTGGGGTGGCATTCCCCAACTGGCTGAGCGTACCTAAGTGGTTCTTCAGCTACGAGATTGTCCTGTCACGGGCCACTTGAAAAGGTATGTGTGGGGAGTCTGCCTTTTGGGTGTGTGCAATCTAACTGGTGGTGCAGATAGAATTCTAGTCACAGGAGAGAGCATATTATAGGGCTGCTTGTCTTGACACATGGAAATTCAGGAACCTTTTGTGTTAATCTCCATGTGGGGGATTCTGACCAGAACAGTCCTTTGTTTTTTAGCAGTGACTCCAGTTTCCGCATAGCTGTTTTTTTGCCTGCTGGCTTTGGTCCTATTCCAAGTGGTGATGGAGCATTTCAAACTCAAGGGAGCAAATGGAAAAGAGTCAGAACCTGGCTCCTGGAAATGGCCTGTGCCCTGACAGGGTGCCTCCACTCAGTGCTAAAACCCCAGTGCAAATACACAAGCCCACTTGTGGGCTGAATTATACCCAGCTGAAATACGTAAGAGGGTGCAGGGTTAAAATGAAAGTGTACATTTCAATGTAATTTAATTTTGGAGCCAAAACCAGAAATAAGCTGCGTGATAGGTAAACAGAGGATCGCTAAACTTGAATCCCAAACCCTTGGGTTCAGGTGTCCCTTCCAATAGTTATTAAGTTCATGGCCTTGGATAAACTACGTAAGTTCTCTGAGCCATGGGTTCTCCACTTGAACCAACCTGGATTGTCATGAAATTTGATTGGGAGCCTGACAACACTTAGTGAGCTATCAGTAAGCTATATCATTATATGACAAAGGGGTTTCCGGTCTAGAATAATAACAGGCATTGAGCACCTACTATGTGTCAGGCATTGTTCTATTTTGTATGTAGTCACTCATTTAATTGTCATCACATCCCCTGTGGGATGAGTATTATTTTTATTTGTTCCACTTTTCAGATGGAGATAATAAAGCACAGAGAGGTTAAGTAACTTGTCTTAGGTAACCCAGCAGAGAGGATCCTGGCTCTGGAGTTTGAAACCTTAACTTCTCTACCTATACCACCTCTCTAGGAGCAGTGCGCTTTGGTAAGTGGGTGTGGGTCTTGAGAGGTACAAGTCTAATCCTTGTTTTGGCTAAAGTGGCTGACTGGCTGGTCTAACCACTAGAGACCTGCTCAGTCAGGGGATGTCTGAGGCCTCAATTGTGTGGAACCCCTGGGCATGGTATCTGCTGCTGAGATCAGTGGAGCTATTTGAGTGCCCCCCTCCACCTCCTTCCCAGCCTCTCACCCACTGTTTGGGCTGTTGGGAAGTTATTGTGCAACAATGGCAGGCTGGATGGGTGGTAGAGGAACAATCCTGGAACCCCATGGGGCCACTTTACACGTCCTCGTCCTCGTTGAATTAGTCCTTCTCCCTCATTTTCAGGACTCAGCTGTGATTACTGCCCCTGTGGGCACAGGAATCTGCATGCCTCCCTGTATACCACATGGGGCGCATATTACCTTCCTTTTGTCCTTAGTTCTGTGGTGATTCTTCCTGCTACTCGTAAATCCATGCCTACCTATTAGGGGCTTATCACTGCAAGTCCAGGACATCCAATGATTGACGCTCCCTTGTCTATCTTTCTCGAGGGAAAAGACAAATCATCGGGAATTTTGAACATATGTCTTTTGAACCCAGGCTACATTGCTACTTGCTGTGCATGAAATTTCACATTATAAATCATGAGATCTTGGCAAGATTCTGCTTGTTTGCCAATGAATTTTGATTTGGCTTTAGAGCAGTGGGAAGTGCAAATACAATTAGGTTTGAAAACTATTCAAGAATCGTTTTAATGTTCCCAGGGGATTGCTCTGCTAACCCATATGGATTTCTTCTCCCTATCAGAATCTAACCACTTCGGGGAGGCTTTTGATTAGAAAGAAGATGTAAAATCTTTTGGAATGAGACCATTTGTGAACATAAATTATTGGACAATTGCTCATATTTACTGAATGCTTTGGAGAGATAGAAAAGGGTATTTGAGATTTTAAATTTTGTACAATGTGACATCTGAAAACTTACCTTGATTTTTTTTTTTTTTTTAAGATTTTATTGGGGAATTGGGGAAGGGGAACAGCACTGGGGAACCGGGGAAGGGGAACAGACAAGTTGCTGTCCTTTTGTTCTTCAGTCTAGTTGTGGAGGACATTGCTTCACTGGCCCATGTTGGTATCATCATTGTGTTCCTCTTGGGTAAGGCAGATCGGTCGCTGGCCTTTGGACGGCTGCTCACAGTGGCTCTTGGCAGCTCACACCGGCTGCCAGCTACTCACACCGGCTACCGGCCACTCACTGTAGCCTATGGCAGCTCACTGCAGCAGGGGCTGCAGCTATGCCTCCCGGGACTCACAGCAGCCCAGCTCCAGGTGGAGCTGTTGTTCACCATCTTAGATGTAGAGGGCAGTGGCACTGGCCCTCATATGTGGGATCCAAACCAGGGCCCCTGGTGTCCCAAGCCAGCTCTTAACCAATGCGCCACTCGGGCTGCCCTACCTTGATTTTCTTAATGAAATATTTTAATGTCATTATGAAAATAATAATTAATAATAATAGCTACTATTTACGAGCCACCTCCTCTGTGTTAGGCACTTTATACAATTCCTGCTATTCTTCCCAGATATCTTTGCAAGTTAGAGATTATATATTTTTTTACTTTATGTATGATAAAAGTTTGTTGTAGTCTCAGGAAAGTTAAGTAACTTGCCCCGGGTCACAGAGTTGGTTATCAGTAGAGCTGGAATTTGAATCTTGGATGTTGTAACTCCAACCCTCCAGCCTCTCAGATCTGCTGGCTCCCCTGAATGAAGGGGAAGGCATAGAACTTCATTCTCGTCCTTTCTCTGACATCACTAGTTAGTGACTTGGAAATCACAGCCTCAGCCTGTGGTTGGCCAAGTGCAGCTAAGATCAGCCAGTAATCTGAGAGGGACTTGGGGGAAAATTCCAGAGTAGGCTTCTTTCACTGGATGAGTGGAATAGCAAAGCATGATGGCTAAGAGTTTGGGTTTGGCGTTACCCAGACTTCGTTCCAATCCCAGCTTTACCAATCTGGGCAAGTTTCTTACCCTTTCTGAATTTCAGTTCTTTAGATGTAAGTGGAGTATAATAATTGCTACAGTTTATGTGGATTAAACAAGTGATTGTAAAGTACGTAACATAATGTCTGGCATGTGGTGGGCTCAATATTGTCACTTATGATTTTTGTTATACCTTGCTTTGAAGGGAGAAATCTCACAGTTGACAGAGGTCATCTCCATTGCTCAAATCATAGCTTTATTCATATAATTTCCTTGTTTCTCCCATGCACCAAAACTCCTTAAATAGTTAACACTGCATATCTTTAAAGAAGAAGAAGGTGAATTTTAGCTTATATCTATGTATAATTTTACCAAATACTCTCAAATACATCATGCATTTACCATTTCATGTAATTTTCACAATGATATTGCATGACCTATAGGCAGGTATCCTGTTCCCGTTTTCATAGATGGGGAAGCCTGGTTTTAGTTCAAATCCTTCACTTAAGACCACTTTGCTAACTAATGGCAAAATCAAGACTTGATTCCCAGTCTTCAGCCTCTCCTTCCAGGATTCCCTTTAGCACAGAGAATTTAGGTGTCTGATAATACCACCGATATAATGCTGACAAACATTCACATTGCACTTGCTGTGCTAAGCACTTTATATCCATGATCTGCTTTAGTCCTCAGAACAGCCTGGGCAGTGGATATTGTTATACAGGTGAGGACACTGGGACTTGGGGAGGTTAAGTGGCCTCTGGTCACACGTCACATGAGTGTGAGGCTGTTCATCTGTCTTTAACACTGAGATCTTACAGTGCTCCACCCTTTCTCATGCAATTCCTTCTGGACTCCATAAACCTATAGATCTGAGTAAGGAACGAGGCCATGAGACCTTGAATTGGTCTTGTTCAGGTTGCTGGGGGTGTGACTCCTTCCTTGGGGTGGGGTCCAGCTCCCTCTCTGAAACACAAAAATATGAATCCAAATACAGCTCGGATCATGGGTCATGGTCTGTGGGTTGGGGGCTCAGAGAAATTACATGAAAATATGGGACACCTATTCTTTTGATATGAAGACCAATGCGGAAATAGTACAGAATAAGATGCTAAATTTACACGAATATTAAAGAATAAACAGGAGACTTCAAGTATAATACATTTTAAGCTTTTTGATTCTGTTTATAAAGCCTTTAGGTACACGAGATTACTGGCTGCTGCTATGAGGGGTGCTGTGGTGGAAAAGTTTTTGAAATCCTGACTCAGCCAGTGCACAAAGTCCTTTCCCTGCTCTGGCAAATGATGAACACCTAGATCACTGAGGTACAATTGCTTTTTGCAATTCGTTGCAGCAAGAAGCTGTTGGCCATTGATTAGCAATGGGCACATTTTTCACCAAAGCCTTTGCCCTCCCCTTGCTCTGCTAATCCTGTTTGCAAGCATTTCCCCACAGAGATCGCTGCTTCCTAATAATGAATAAGCTTGCACTTGTGAGTTCAAACTGGCAAATTGCCACCAGACATTTATTAGCTCTGGATTAATGGATCAAGACTCAAACTTTCTAGTTAAAAGAACAAGACAAGCCCTCAGGATTCGAGACTCTTAAAAAAAAATCCCCAATCACTTGACATTACCTTCTTTTTGCTTTTTTTTTTGCAGTCTTGGGAGTTAGTATTTTTTTCTTCCCCTTCCTTGTAGAGTTTGATTTGTAAACAAAGCTGCGAGAATTTATTTTTCAACCATTTGGAGCAGGGAAAACTGCCAATCCTGGAAAATGTTCACATTGTAATGTTGGGCATTTTGAACAGGGGTGGTGTCCTGTCAGAGGAAGTTACTGCTTGGTATAGAGGATACTGGAATATGTTAGGAGACTGACTAACATGGCAACTGTCCTTGGGTTTGGAATGGCAGGAGAAGTCAAGGTGGTCAGCCTAGAGAAGGAAAGACTCCATGGGCTGTGTTGATTGTCTGGCTGTGTGGATTGTGAGGTTGCTGGCCTGGGGGAAGAAAGTCACTCTTATTCTTAGCACTCCAGAAAGCTGAACAGGGACCACTGGGTGGAAGCCTTGGGAGACAGATTTTAATTCAAAAAGAGGATGGAGTTGCTAGAATAGTTAAAGAAGCCCAGTTATAATGCCTGCATCAGGAAGCGTTAGATCCTCAGTCCAAGAGGGAAAGGGGAGAGAAGGATATGCTTACTTCAGTGAGCTCATAGTATGAGCTGGGACTCTCCTCCATGAACTCTTTTCATCTTGTCAACATTGCTGCAAACTTCTTGCTCTCCCTCTCCTTGTACACAGAGGGAAAGAGCCTAAGAGCTGAGGTAGGAATTACCAATGAGAGAGAAAAGCAGGTTCGCTGGGAGAAAGGAGGCTGGATGGTGGGGTGGGGAAGAGACCACATGGCATTTTAGGTTTTCAGGATGAACAGGTTAGCTAGCAAGGCTAAGTGGTGATGTTGAGACTTTCCCATTAGCAGCTTCAGTGACACAGAATTGAAGGTTGTTCAGATTGGAGTGATAATATAGCTGCGAGCCTGGGTCATACATGTGGCTGCTGACGTCATCAAGGAAGATGCGAGAACTATGAGAGCAGAGCTGGAGTCCTAAGGGAGAAGGGACAATCACCACCCTTAAGCTTCCAGGATGGAGGGAAAGAAGTGGATAGTGTTGGCTTTAGAGAAAAGATTATTGACATTTTGCAGAGAAACAATGGTCTGGAAGCTGCCGCAAAAGTTCAATAATAAGCTATCTCCTTCCCACTAATATCCTAAACATTAATTGTTTGAACGTGCATAATGCTTAGAGTCAGTGGGGACAAAAAAGGAGTAAAAAATATAACTTCTGTCCTCAAGGGTTCTGCATTCTGGGTACGCAAGACATGTACTCGTGTGGCAAAGGATGGGGGTCTTAGGTGTAGAGGAGTCTTTCATACTTCTGAGTTGGGCCTTGAAGGAGGTAGCCAAAAGTGAGGCAGCTGAGCATGGAAAGTAAGGACCTCTTCAGGATTTCACTAGAGGGCAGTGGCTCCAGCAATACCACTGAGGGCTGATTGGCATGATGTGTTCAGAGGGTGGTCTGTGAGTGTCCTGGAGCAGAGGGGACCGAGTTGGTACCTAGCATGACCTGAAGGAGGGCCTTGATCTCTACTCACTGAAGCTGAACAGCTTCCATTGAACCCTGATTCTGTGGTAATGGTCCTCCATTGAGGAGAAAAGGACAGAAAGATCTCAGTCGAAGGATAATTGCTCATTGGGGTGCAATTGAAGGAAAATTCATCTTCTCTGAGTGTTTCAGCTACTACTTTCTGGCAGATGATTTTCAAATCTGTTTCGTTAGTGCCAATATTTCCCTCTCAGCCTTCACTGTTTCAATGACACCTGCCTTGCCAAGTCAAATGCCAGCATTGTTCCTATGCTTCCCTATAACCACGCCTTCCTCCGTGGCTCTGCTATGCTCTGATACTCTTTAGGAATGAATCATCTGAAGTTATCCCCAAGCTCCCTTTTTTCCTCCTTTTGACACTGAATGGTTGATTATTGTGTGTCACACACTGTGTTGGGGAAACCAAGTTGAATGAGCCTTGGTCCCTGGCCTAGAGGAGCTATCAGTTTCCTGGAGGACACAGTTACTGGAGTGTACACTTGATTATGGGGAGCAGCATCTGGCAGCCTAGGGTAGGGAGGGAGGAAAGGCTGCCTGAAGCTGATACCCAGAGCAGGGGTGAGGAGATGAGTAGGAGCTAGAAGTGGAGATAGGAGGGTCGTTTCAAGAAGAGGGATGCATACAAAGCACAGAGATGAGAACAGTGACTTTTTTTGGAGCATCAGGTGAGGCGGAGAGTGTTCAGGAATGAGGCTGGCCGCTTAGCCCTCATCTAGTGATTCATAGCCTGATAATTTTTCTCCATTTTCCCAGATAGTGTCTTGACAGAGCTGGATTATTTTATCACCGAAGCCACCCAGAAACACACATTTAACCAATTTCTATGCCTACAGCTTTCTTCTAATCTTTAGTTCTTGCAGCATCAAATAGTGTTACTGAAGAGTTCCCAAATTTGTTTGGAATTACATATAATTTCTCATTATTGTTTCAAGATCCTCTGCTGAAAATGCCTCCCCTCCTACTCTGTGTGTTATCTAGCTGTTAGCATGATTCCAGCGTGTGTGTGTGTGTGTGTGTGTAACCTTGATGAGGCCTTCTTCTTGTTCCTGGTACCACACCTGCAACATCCAGCACCCAGCTCTCACCCAGGACATCGATTGTCTCTCTTCTGGCGAACCATGTCCACCCCTGCCTTCCAACCACATGGAGGTCCTGTCTTTCATCAACTTCTTCTGCCTAGAATTGGCCATGGCTCTTAGATTTTATTTTGTTGAGGACTGATTTTTAAAAAAACATCCAAAAGAAAGGCCATTTCTATGGTTTTTTTTTTTACCTGCAGAAGAAAATATTCATGTTATTCAATGCTGCTTATGTAATAGTCACAGAGAACTCCTCCAGGAAAATGTTTGTTTCTCTTGATTACGTGGTATACTTTCTTCTATGAGTTAATGAGAACCGTTTATTCTTTTCCCTTTAGTTTCATTTCGGAAGCTCAGAGCTAACTTGCATGTTTAACTGTAGTAACTCTATCAGTTAAATTTTTAGCTCAATATCGCGTACAGACCTTTGTAACATATGATGCTGTTTGGCAGACTACCTCAAGTAATGAACTTCTGTCATTAGAACTGTACAAACCAGGTTGGAGGACCACATGCCAGAAAGTTTTTATACTGTACTTTATACATGAATGCCTTCCATGGAATGGACAGAGAGGTTTATAACAGCTAAAGTAGTAAGCAGTGGAGTGGAAATTTCAACCCACACAATATGGCTGCAGAGCCCTTTCTCTTAATTTTTATGCCAGTCTGCTTTTGCAGTTGATCAAAGAGAAGAATCCAAAAGTATTAATCTAAAAGTATTAATGAGATGGAATAAAAACAACAGAAAGCAATTATGTATCTGGGTGTATATATATATATATATATATATATATATATATATATATATGAGCAAAAGTTTAAAATTGTAGTATGATTCCCACCCTTTTTTCTGTATTACTTGATGCTGTGAATCTGTGAAGTACCAATCTGGTAAATTCTCCCCAGGGCCGTATTTGGAGTGTCTGTATCATAAGCGGAATGCTTTGCTTTTGCAGAAAAATGAGAAAATTGGCTAGCTATTCTCTACAATAATCATGGTTCACATTCTAAAACCCTTTCATAAGTCAGGGAGTTGAAAATGCATTTTCCACATTTATTCATTCAATTAGCTCAGGAAATATTTAGTGAGAATTTGTTACATGCCAGGCAATATTCTAGGCATCAGGGATGCAGCAGTGAACAAAACTGACAAATATCTTTGCCTTCATGGAGCTTAGACTGCAGGGATACGGGCAATAAATATTAAATACAACAAATACAATATTATATAGTATATTAGGAGATGAGATGGTAGGTGATATGGATACTGAGGTGGTCAGTCTACACTGACCACCTTATTGAGAATTTGGATGTTGAGTAAAGACTTGATGGAAGTGTGGGAATAGGTTGGCTATGTGGGTATGTGGATAAGGAACATGCCATGCAGAGGAAACAGCCGGTGCAAAGGCCCTGAGGTAGAAGCCTGCCTGGTGTGTTTGAGAGACAGCAAGGAGGCCAGTGTGGCTATAGCAGAGTGAATGAGGGGGGCAGTGGTAGGAGATGAGGTCAGAGAGGTAATTTGGCTCAGATTATTAAGGGTCTTGTAAGCCATTTTAAGGACAATTTTTACTGTGAGTGAAATTGGGAGTCATTAGAGGATTTTGAGCAGAAAAGTGACATGACTTCTTTCTGGTTGCTATGTTGAGAGGAGGCTGTTGGGGACAAGAATAGAAGCAGTTAAAGGGTTATTACAGTAATTCAGGAGAGATGACAGTGGTCCTCAAGGTGAGGTGTTAGAAGTAGCCATAGTCCAGATACACTGAATTCTCTGACAACCTGGATGTGGGATGGGAAAGAAAAAGAGGGGTCAAGAAGAATACCAAGGAGGGAATGCAGTCGGCATTGACTAGGGAGGAGGAGGACTGTGAAGTGTTTGTGTTTAGATATTTTGATTTTGAAATATCTATTCGATTAAGTAGGCAGTTGATCACTGAGTCTGGAATTCCGAAGAGGCCTGGCAGTTACTGGCAAATAGATAGTATGTAAAGACATGGGATTTGATATCAACAAGGAAGTGAGGGAGGATAAATAACAGAAAAGAACCCCATTACTTCAACATTAGAAGTCTGGGGAGAGCTGAGAAGGAGCGACCAGTGAACATGAGGAAAACCAAGAATGTAGTATTCTGGAAACTAGGGGAGTACAGTGTGTCAAGGAGTAGAAGATAATTAAGTCAAATACCAGTGATACATCAAGATGACCACTGGATTTATCGACATGGAAATTACGGGTGGCTTTGACAAAATACAAGAAGAAAAGATGAATAATGGTAACAGTGCCAGACAATACTATTTTAGTTAACCCTTAATACATTTGCAATATAGCAATGCTATGCTATTTACAGCCATATTGCTCATGAGAAACACACTTAGCAATAAAATGAACGATCTACTGTGTGTTCAGTGTCCTGTGAAGCACTGCTGAGGATGCTCAGGAGCTGTGTCTCATCCTGCACTGTACCGTGGAGACTGGGGCAGAGGCATGCCTTAGTTGAAAGTGGAAAGCTACAAGAACATGAACTGTAGCAGTGGAGAAGACGGGAACCCAGCCACGACTCTCCCAGGTGTGAAGAGTAATGCACCTGGGAAGATGAGGAAGGCTAATGATGTGTTTTCCCACATTGTTGCTGTGCTCGCAACCATCCGTGGAAATCTATTTGAGCAATGAGTAGGCAAGCTTAATAAAACATCTGACCTCATGGAGGTGTTCTTAGTTGAGTAAGTCACAGCTTGCCCAATTCTGTTTTCTTGGTGTGGTTAAGATGGCGGCTACGGGTGCAACAGTGGTGGGAAGTCCAGGAGAAGACAGACCAGGACAGGGAAGCAGGATAGACTCATGATAGAGACAGCTGCCCATGTGGTTTCTCAGCAGGAGAGACTCTAGGGAGAAGTCCAAGCAGGCATTTTAGGCCATGTCAGGAAGCTCCGGTGGTAGGCAAACGCAAACATTTCAGAAAAACTGAAGTGATAATAGTGGCAGGTTGAGCACTTATTACGTAGCAGGCATTATACTAAGTATAAATGACATGCATTTATACTCAGGTCATTAATCCTATGAGGTAGATATTAATATGCACATTTTTAGATGAGGAAACGAAGGGGTCAAATGATATATCCAAATTCACAGGACTATAAAGGGTAGAGTCAAAATTCAAACCCAGGCGATTTGACTCAGGTGATCTGCAGCCTTACCAAGACACCATACTGCCTCCAAAGAAGCTGTTGTGTTTTGGCCAAAGTGCCAAAAAATACTCTCATCACATCATTTAAATATACCTTACCTCTTTTTTGCAAAGAGGCAACAGAAGTCAAATGTCTCATCCCAGATGACACGGTAGATAAGAGTGGACATTTGAGCCAATATCAGTCTGGTTCCAAAGGCTGTGATGGACTTTCCATGATAGTGGGCTGCTTCCAGCAAGAGCAGAACTGATTTCAGAGTTTCAGGCAGGGACAGGCCTGGAGATGGCCCTGTCTACAGAGATTAATGGCCAAGTGGGAATGAGAGCCTTTATAATCAGCCTGAGCTGGGCATGAGTCCCTAGCTGCCCCCTCATAGACTTGTCCTTGGGCACTTTAACCTTATCGGGCCTCCAGGAACTCCTCTTGAAAATGAGAATAAAATGTCCGTATCATAAGGTTTCTGTAAGCTAAGTGAGCATAGTGAAAATGTACACAGGGAAAATTTCCACAATGGTGGTAGATATTGTTATTTTGGAGGCAAATCGTCTTTGTATTACTCTAGAAGTGACTACCTCATCCAAGTTCCAGATAGTCCCAACATTTCATAATAAAACCCACAGAGTTCTCTGGGACATCCTTCTTTATAACTGAACTTGACGTGGTAATTGCTGCACTTTCTTGTGTCTTGTGCGCAATAACTTCAAATTTCACATGCTAAGAATGGAAACAAATAACACACTCTGGTAATGGAAGAGTAAAAACAGTATATTAATTGCTTTGCTTTTCTGAAGGCCTGTTGTAAATTTCAAAATATAGCAAATCATTTGCCATGGAAGACTCCAAAGTGAAATTGAAATGATTACTGATTCAGTGAGTTAAATATCAATTGATTGTTTTTGTAACTAGCCTCTAATTGATCAAAAATTATGGGTTTCAATATCAGAAGGGAATATGATATCCCTAGTAATAAGCAGTGTTAATTTGGTCCATGTGGGAAACTGGGGAATTGATAATCCATGGAGAAAGTCTGCTCTGGAAGCCATGATGTAGTTAGTTGCACTAGAGTTAGTATGGACAAACACAGGATTTATGAAGGAGATATCATTATTACCGTCTTTTAAAGGGCAAATAGGAAGACAGTGTTCTCTTATTGTCACACTAATTACTGGGAAATTCCATTGTGCTGTTCTTGGTACAAAACGTTGCCATAGGATAAAGATTTAGTGGTGTGAAAGTTTGCATGCTATGATAGCTTCAGGGGTTTGGAAAAGTCAGTTTACTCCTGTGAACTTCAGTTTCCTCATATGTAAAAATCATTTCCTAATGCACTAACACCCAACATTTAACAATTGCTTACTTTGTACTGGGAACTGTGCTAAACACTTTATATGTACTTGCTTAAGCCTTATAACAACTTAATGAGATATATACATTTTCACCTCCATTTTAGTTATTGCAGTCCCAAGTTTGGTGTCCTTCCTTGCAGCATATTTAACTTCAAGGAGTTCTATGGCAAACAGAATTGTTTAATCTGGAAAGGATTCTAGGGACCCCCAAATGATAATATTTTCCCATTTTAGTTTTGACACATTCATCTTCGCTTTAGTGATTGTAGTGGAAGGCCTCCAGCAGGTTTCAGTTCTTTGCAGTTTAGTTTTGCTATTTATGCTGAGATAGTTTGTTTTTGATGCAGTGTGCATGTGAATCATGGCTGCAGTGCCATTTCAGTGTGTACCTTTTACATAATCAACAAATAAGCTGAATTCTAGAGATTGTAGCTTCTCAAATTCTGTCAGCTTCCCTCTGCTTACATTTTAACTTAAAAAATGAGAACTCTATTTCCCTTAATTAATCGATTTAGTGAAATATATTCCATTTTTCACATTTAAATCCTTTTTAACCAGAAATTAGGAAACAAAAAGGCCTTGGGTCTTATGTATCATCACATAAGTATTACGTGTCTATTGATAAGTGGGTAGGATCTGCAGTGTATAAGAATTATCAATAATAACAACAATAATAACAAAGATAATACTACACTTGGTTGAGTGACTGGCACTGTGCTAACTGTTCTACACAAATTACCTAGTTTAATCCCTATAATGATTCTCTGAAGTTCTGTTATTACCTGTGTTTTATAGGTGAGAAAGCTCAGGCTCAGAGAGGTAATGTAATGTGTTCAGGTTCACACAAAGGTGTATCCACATGGGCCTGGCTCAGAATACAAGCTCTTGTTTTCTGTTCACAGTGCCATCCTTCCCAGAGGGTTCCTGGTCCCTTTTTCTTTTTCTCTTTATTAAACTTCTTGGGGTGACTTTGGTTTCAAGTGTACATTTCTATAATCCATCATCTATATGTTGCTTTATGTGTTCATCACCCAGAGTCTGTTCTTCTTCCATCACCATATATTTGACCCCCTTTTCTCTCTTACCACCCCCTACTTCCTTACCCTCTGGTAACCACTAAGGTGTTGTCTGTGTCTATGAGTTTTTGTTTCTTTGTCTGTCTTTTTCATTTGTTGCTTTCAGTTTTGTGTCCCACATATGAGTGAAGTCATGTGGTTTTCTACTTTTTCTGTTTGACTTATTTTGCTTAGCATGGTAATCTCAAGATCCATCCATATTGTCCCAAATGGCACTATTTCATCTTTTCTTATGGCAGAGTAATATTCCATTGTGCATATATACCACATCTTATTTATCTAATCATCTATCAAAGGACACTTTGGTTATTTCTATGTCTTGGCTACTGTAAATAATGCTTCAGTAAACATAGGGGTACATATATCTTTATGGATAAATGTTTTTGGATTTTTCAGGTAGATACCCATAAGAGTAATTGCTGGGTCATATGGTAATTCTAAAGTTTTTGAGCAATCTCCACACTGCCTTCCATAGTGGCTGCACCAGTCTGCATTCCCACCAACAGGGTATGAGGTTCCTTTTTCTCCACAGCCTCTCCAACACCTGTTATTATTTGTCTTGTTGATAATAGCCATTTTAACAGATGTGAGGTGGTATCTTGTTGTGGGTTTGATTTGCATTTCCCTAATAGCTAATGAAGTTGAGCCTTCTTTTATATATCTGTTGGCTCTTGCATGTCTTCTTGGGAGAAGTGTCTGTTCAGGTCCTCTGCCCAGTTTTTAATCACCTCTAGCTTGCCCTTTTTTTCTCTCCTATGCATCTCTGTTCCCTTCTTCTCACCCCCTCACAGTGTTTGTCCCTGCTCCTCTCCTTATGTACTATAAATTCTCCTCCTTCCTCATTACTCTGTCTTACAGGAAATCTTGATTCCCAGATCCATTTCAGCCCTCGGTTGATGGTTCTGAAAAAAGAGTTTGAAAAAGTCCTGGGCCATCTTTGACCAGACAAGAGAGCATCTTCCACCCAGCTGGCTAGGTTTTGAGTGTTGTGGCTGCTTTTCTCCCCTGTCAAGCCCCTCACTCCCTCTCTCCCCCAATCATCATCTCCAGCAGCTCTGTGTTCAGGAAGAGCCCTGCCTTATGCTTCTCAGATGTCCTTACTCCTGCTAACCCATCATCTGGAAAGCCTTTCCTCTACTTCTCTATTAAAATTGTATCTGCTTCTCAGGCCCTTCCTGAAGCAGCAATGTCTTCCACAGCTGTCCTGGTTCTCCAATTGGGTGCAATTTCCTTGCCCCTTTGAATCCCATGGTACTTTGCCCACATCCTAAATCTTATAATGATAGTAGTGGTGATGATGGTGCTAATGATGAGAAGGAGGAGGAGGATGAAGAAGAGATGCAGGAGGTGAAGGAGGGGGAGAAGAAGAGATTGAAGATCAAGAAATGAAGGAAGAAAAAGAGGAGAAAGAGGAGGAAGAGACCTCTGATATGCCATTTGCTTCACATGTAACGTCTCACTTAATCCTCACAGTGATCCTAGAGGTTACATAATGTTATCACCTTTACAGAGGAGAAAATGGGCTTAGAGAGGTAATATGCATGTCCATGTTCTTCTTCATTTAGGACACGGTCCTCTCTGACCACAAGAACTGGGTCTCCTTCACTCAGGCTCCCTTCAGTGCCTTTCACAGAGCTTTGCATCCAGTAGGTTCTCAATGATTATTTTGGATTGAGTAGAAGAGCTAATTAACCCCGTAATTAACAAGTGCTATACCTACAATGCCCACACACAGGGGTTGCTTTTCCACGTTTCCTGTCCCTTCTCCTGATCTTTCTCTTTGGACCGCCACGTGTGGCAGCGACAGTGCCGCATGTTCATGTAGGAAAGCTACTTGCTGTCTTGCTCTGAGTGAGGCTGTGTGGCTGCGTTCCGCCTGATTGAATATGGGTGCATGTGACGTGCATTCTTTCCAGGCCTGGACTTTTAAACCCCACCAGATCTCTCCTGTTGTCCCTCTTCCTGAATGTCGAGCATCCATCAGAGGATCCTGAGGCCTAGACTGAAGGAGAGCCTGGATCCCGGTCTCACTGAGTGAAGCATCCACAGCCGCCCACCCGACCTGCATCGGGCTAGGCATGAAAGAGACCTGTTATTTTATTATGCTAAGCAATTGCGATTCGGGGATTATTACAGCAGCTGCCATCACTTATCCTGATGAACATGCGTGATGTGGAATCCAGGCATATAGGAAGGCAAGTCTGTCCTATGGTTTGAAATGAAGCCTCCTAGGTCCCAACTGTAGCCAGGGTGGCTGGGTGTCATTCCTGAGGCAGCAGTCAGCTTAAAATGGCCCTGCCAGGAGCATCTCTTTTATTATCTCAGATTCCTAACTTAAGGAAGAGGTCCAGTTGAGGATTTTCCAAATGCTTTATCTAGTGATAAAAACTTTTTTTCAGATAAAACAACAGTGACAACATCAACACCGCAACAGCAGCAAAACAACAACAAAAAAACTTATCTAGGGCTTTTTTCCCTTTTCACTGTTCTGTCCTGCCTTCTCAAATTAGATCTTTTTTCTTTCCAAACTGTTTATGATGCTAGAAAATTCTCTATAGCTTCCTTGGATGGCTCCAATATCTAAAGATGTCCCTCACCTCTGGATTTATTACTGAGCTTCTCTGAGTGGGGTCAGAGGGCATCCCAAGCCCTATATTCTGAACCTCCTCCTTCTCTTATGTGCCCCATAACTCTCCTTTGCCATTTATTGACATTTGAGACACTTGATCTATGACTGCCTTTCTCTCCCTTCCCCCTGTATCCATGCCTGGGTTTCCAGGGACAGCAGGAATATATTATTTCAAGAGCGAGAATAGGGCCAACCTCTCTAGGCTCTGTGAGCAAATTATGGGTAGAATTTTTCATAGGTTGACAATACATTTAAGACAAGATTCAACATAGCATTGAACACATTTTTTAGAGTCTAGATCCAGCAACCTAAGCTGGGAATCAGAAATGAGTTGAAGATCCCCACGCTACAGCCCTCTACCTCTTGGCTTGCCTGATCATTGTCTCAGTGGCTCTGTGAGTTTGGTGTGTCATCTCCATGTTAAGATGGACCAGGATTCAGAGACTGACCAGTCACAATGGGGGTAGAATTAGAAACAGGGCAGGCATTCTGGCTTTTACCCCTGGACCACGGCAAGCTTCCCCTTTTATAAAGGACTGTTTCTAAAGGAAATAGAATTTATAAAGAGCATAAATTAGGAAATGCTTGGAAAAGCAGACTGGATCTCAAACATCTCGGCCTCTTAGAAAATCAGCTTGGCCTTACTGCCAGGATGATCTGCAGCCTGTCCTGCTCAACACGGGGGTGGGAGGGGACTTCTGGTGAATGCTGGCCTTGCTCATCAAATGTCACAACCATGGTCAGCTGTGTGCTGGACCAGAAAGGGTTGCTGTGGACTCATGCACTAGGAAAGCTTTGCTTCCTTTATTCTTATTTCACATCAACCTTTAATTCTACAAAATGACTCAGAATGTTGACTTTAAAAATCATCTGCTCCCAAGCTTTAAGGAGCTGTGAGGATACTGGGAACAGTATAGCCTACCTCTGAGGTTGCTAACCTGATCTTTGGAGGGGTGTCTGTCTGAGATGGATCTTCTGTGGGTGCAGGGAAATGAGAAAAATAAGGACAGTAGGGAGTTTTCTTAATAAAGCTATTTTCATTCAATTTTAAGGACTGACCTTTCTTCTAAGATTATATATTTTTTCTGTTTTTTGATGATAAAATGATTATGAGAATAGATTTTTCTTTTTAAATTCTTGATTGGCAAAATAAAAAGTTAGAAACGTTATATTCTTTCCTAAACCCTATATTCTTTCCCAAATTCCCTAAATTCTTTACTAAATTTAATTCAGTAGTCCATCCATCAAAAGTTTGGAAACTACTTGTTTAGCAGATATTTTTCCAGACACGGTAATCACTGTCATTTGGGGGAGGGGTATCCTTCTGATATGTTATCAGCCTTGGGCAATCAGTCTTTATTTTATCTGAGTAAAGTAAAAATTTTATCTTCACCTTCATATCAATCAATTTGTCTGTGAAAGAGCTTTGGTCTCCTTTGGCAATAAGGACTAAGATTTCTCTCTTTTTCTTTCTTTTTGTGTATGTGTTTTAGGGGACCTGAGTTGATCTTTTAAGGCTAGGCCAAAGGAACTGACTTAGTGCAGTTCAGGATTTTTGACACACAGGAATAAAAGAATTTGCTTACTGTCAGCTCTAATGATATTGGACCAATTTTATTTTTGTGCTTAATGCAAGATTTTTAGCAAAGTAACTGAACAAATTATTATGAGATAAGAAAGGGTTGAGAGTCCCTATTAGTCCCTATCACATTTTGTAAAGCACCAAGAGTTGATGCTCCGTTAATAAATGCCCTTCATTAATAAATTGGATCAGATATATCGAGTTAAATGATATTTACTTTCACATTATATGTTGTCTATTTAAAACAAAATTCGGACTTATTGTTAAGAATTGGTAGGGCCCAGTGAGAAAATCACCAGTACGTTCTCTATTAATTGTTGCAAATCTGAATATATAATAGAACTGGGGAGCCGGGCTCCACACTCACTCACTGATGTTGAAATAAAACATCACTAACATGCACTTCTTTAAGGCTCACTGGTCCTTTGTGACGTGCAGGAACATTGGGAGCATTTTGGTCTTTATTTATTGGGGTTGCATAATCTAATTATCTCTCATTAGTCCAGAGCTGATTATTTCATTTATCTTTGTAAATGTGACAACAAAAGCCTCACTTTAATTAAGCAGATCAGCAATTAGCTCTTGTTTTATAGGAGTTTTAAACATCCCTGTACTAATAGCAGGCAGCACGATGATAATCAGAAGCCCAGGGAAGAATGGTGGCAGAGGACAGTTTGATTTAGAGCCCTATTTAAGTGAAAGCTATGTAGGCAAAATGGCTCTGCAATGACAAAGGTCCAGAAAGGGCTGGCCAAACCAGAGGACAGACTTGAGACGCCCAGGGCAAGACCTCATCTCCATTATGACAGAAGCAGGGACTTCATTCGTTTTTGCAAAAAAAATGATTCATTTGTAATAGTAACTACTATTATTTACCAATCACCTACTTTGCATCTATGACTTTATAGTTATTTTTTTTAAACGTCACAATAGTGCTGGAGGTGGATATTATTAACTTATCCCCATTTTACAGATGAGCCAACCGAGGCTTAGAGAGAGGTTAAGTCACTTGTCCATGTTTACAGTTAAAGATTAGAACGCTGATTTGATTTGGCAACTCGTAACATTGGTTTCTTTTTCTCCACCTCCTTGCTTCTTTTTCCTCCCCTGCTCCCGTCCTTTTCTCTCTCTTCTTTCATCCATTTCCATGATATGCCAGGCACTGTGTGCTGGGCTGGAGATAGTATAATAAGATGAGCAAGACTTGGTAATGACCTTTGAGACACTCACAGTGTAATGGAGACAAAAACATAAACTAACCCTTGCAATGCCTGCGACGACGCTAGGACAAAGCTGGATAGACCTTTCCATGCAGACACAATTTAGGATGATTGGCACATCTGGGTGCTAAATCAATATTTATTAGACTGAATTATCCTGGCCATTTTCATTATTACACTTTAAGGTTTCTCCTGTTTTCCTAAGGAGGAGCAGCTTCAAATTGTCCAGATCTCCTCTGATACCCATATTGGTTACACTCTACTGTTTAATATAAATGGGACTTACCTGTAAGCAGAAGCCTGGCATGGTCCATTATATGCCAACTGGAAGCCTCATTTAGTTTTTCAGGAATAGCTGGAGAGAGAAGGCGAATATGGATGTTTTCAAAATAAGAGAGAAGGAAATAGGAAAATGAAAGAATGCATGAAATAAGGGAAGGGAATTCTGCATGCTTGGAAAGAAGAGAAAGGGTGAGATTGGGTGACTGGGGAATGGGCTCCTGCCTTCTGTGGGGAGGGCTGGTGACCAGCAGTACAGAGGAACAAACCAGCTGGGGCCGGGCAGCTTCTCAGCTGGGTGTTTAGGCGATGGGCTCTGGTCCCTTGCAAGATCCTCAGCAAGACTGATCACATCACTTAGGAGACTGGACAATGTTGTGACCTCTAATCTATGCCTGTCAATGCTAACCACACAGTACTAAGATTACCAGAACTCCTGGAGATATTTTAAATTAGTTAGATTCTTAGTATTATTTTGTACCAAGCACTGTGCAAACATGCTTTACATAGGCGATGCAATTTTATTTTTACAGTTATATTGTGAAGTAGGTGTCATTTTCTTTATTGTGCAGATGAGGAAACTGAGACACATACAGGCAAATTAACTTACCTGGATTCACATAGTGGTGGAGCTTAGATTTGAACCTACTGCAACCCTTCTTTGGACTTTCTGACCCACCAAGGGTACCTGGCCTTGGAAATTGTGAAAACAAAATTAATTTAGTTATTATTTCAGAAAACCCTTTTTTATATATTTCATGAGCCACAGACTAAGGACTTTTACTATAGGCAATAGGGAGCCATTGAAAGATCTAGACTGAGGTATGACACAATTAAAGCAGCGTTTTAAGAATGTAGAGGATGGTTTGGAAAGAAACAACCCTGGAGTTGGGGATATTGACTAGGAGGGCATCCCAAACACAAGAGGATGCAAGCCTGGTGGCAATTAGAATGGGGGAAAAAGGCACAGATGTAAGAAAAAATTATAAAGAGTGATTGATAGATCTAAAATCATACATAGGAGGAAAAGATGAAGGGCAATTAAAGTTACTGTTTTTTAGCCTGCATCACTAATAAAAATACAGAGGTGATGTGCAGTTGAGTAGATGAGCTACAGAAAAACAAAATGTTGAACATGGTGATAGGTCTTTAATGACCTAAGAAGTATGGATTCAGTGGAGTGAGAGCCAATTTGGAGGGGATTAGGAGAGACTGGACTGTGAGGAAGGTGACAGAGAACAGGGATGGATTTCAGGCCAGGGAGACACCTGTCTATTTCAAGGTAGAGAGTGTCTGGGGCTGGCCGAGTGGCTCAGTTGGTTAAGAGCTTGCTCAAGAGTGTGAGCTGAGCTCTGAGCAATAGCAGTTCGATGTCCAGCCCAAGTTGAGCTGCCGTTGAGCTACCAACAGGTGGCAGGATGGCTCAGGTTAAAAAAAAAAAAAAAGAGAGAGCGTGTCTGATTCGCCACCCTGCTTCCAGCCCACAACTGCCCAAGGAAGGATCTATAATGTAGTAACCACCACCTCTCCCACCCTGCTCTTGAGACTGAGATGCAACATAAGGGGTAGGACCTGATTTGTGTTACTCATCTCTGCATTCCCCACACCTAGATCAGTGCCTGGTGCAGAGTAGGTGCTCAATAAATAATTGCTGACTGACTGAATAGTGAATAAGTGAGAAACTGAGGCCAGAACCGTTGGCTGTAGCAGACCTCAGATGGCAGCAGCCCGGAGCTGAGAGGTCAAGATGACCACGTGAGGAGCTGGGAAAGGGAAAAAAACAGGAAACCAAAGCTAAGGGTCAAAATGACAGGGACTGAATTTTATCCTTTAGTCTGAGGGGTGAGCATTGCAAAGGGGAAACAGCAGGGACTAAAGTTCTGTGACAGGAGCATTGCTAAGAAAAAGACTCCTGTACCTTTAGACCATGTTTATTGGTACTTGGGGTTTGGCATGTGGGTGGGGTGAAGCTAGAAGCGGATTCTTCTGTCTGTAATGGAGAGATCTTTACAGAGATATACAAACTTAAAAGGTATAAGTAAAGCATAAGGAAGTAGAATTGTTATCCTTCTTCTCCACTTAGAACCATGGAGAAATGTTAGCAGTGTGTTGAGGGGTGTAGTGTTGGGGTCATAGATCTCTGCCAGTCTTAAGGAGTATAGATTGAAGATATTTTTTACCACTCTAAGCAGGGTTTGGAGTAGGGTGGGGTGGAACCATTCTGATGTTCTCTGAGTGCCCAAGGCACCTGGGCCCTTACTTGTCTGCCTGAGGAAGTCAGGTGACCAAAGCAAGAAAGTCTCATTCAGGTGGATTTTCCTGAGGACCCTCAAGCCCTGGGTGCCCTTTACCAAGTTAGCAGTTTTATCAATTTAAAGGCACAAATTTGGGGACATCAGAGAGAAAAGAGTTAGTGAAATGGAAGGGAAATAAGATACTGACTGGAGAGGGGATAATTAAAAGCACAAGACCATGGGGTCACAGCATGCCATAGTTGGAAGGGACCTCCTATCTTGTACACCAATATCTGTAAAAAATCCAGGAAAATAGTCATATTGCAGCTGGGAGCAATTGGAGTCAGGGAAGAGGGAACATCAGTCTTTCTGATCTAGAGAAGGAAGAGCTGCTTCTCTGAGAAAGAGTGGTGAGTGAGAGGATAGGGATCCAAACAGAAGTTATAGTGAAGTGCAGGGGAGGAATATTAGGGCTTTTATTTAAGGAGTAGAAGTTTTACCTCTTCCCTCTTAAATAATATTTGTTTCTCTCCCCTCTTGCTCAAGGAGTTTGAATGGCATGGTGGAGGTATAGGTTTCCACTTGCTCCAATTCATCTCTAACATTATGCAACACGCGAGTAGGCCTGCTGGCAACAGCTAAGCTAAAGGTGCTTACATCCTGAAACTGCAATTTGTAAGGAAAGGAAATGCTAATTATAAACACTTTTCAGTTTCTTGAACAACAGTTTTCTCACCCTATCTTTCAAACAAGAGAAATTGATTAGCTTCCCTCACAACAATATGTCTCCCTAAGTGCAACCATAAACAAAGGTTAAATACATATGTTTATGTTATACGTGCACACTACACCTATAGAGTCCAGGTGACTTTGCCCCAAAAGTTAAACAATTAGACAAATGTGCAGGATAATCCTGAGGTTGATTCAAAGTCTTTGTTTATACCAAAGCATGAAGACATAGGTGGCGTAAAGGACTGATTGTGTGTCCCCACAAAAACCCAGAAAGCTAGACTTTAAAAGCTATAGAAAATGGGTAGAAGTAGATAAGCACACAGCACAGCAGGGTCTGCCTGCTGCCATGCTGAGGAGAGTAATGTGTGTAAAGGGGAAATGTGTCGATGGGTGGGTGTAGGATAGATCTTCAGGCTGGCAGTGTAAGTGCCTACTCTGTGCTAGGAGCTATGTAGATGTTTTAATTCAATCCCCACAAGAACCCCCTGAAACCACTCAGAGATTTTAGATGAAGTTCAAAGTGGTTAAGTAACTTGCATGACGTCATCTGGCTTCAAAATGGAGGAACAACATTTAGCACCTTGGGCTGCTGTTCTCAAGGGTTCCTGCACTTTCCTCCTCACTGTGCTGTCAGGGCCTCTGACTCTCCAGGGACCTGGGGACTGACACTTTAAAAATGCACGCCAGTGTTTCTCACTTGCTTTTGTTCATTTGGTTACTTCTTCTCTGCAGATTAGTTTTTCAGCTTAATTCATTTTGGCTCTGGGGGTTTTTATAGAACCACTCATTCTCCCTACCTTGACTAAGAAATTGTATTGCATTTGATATTTTCTGACCTTACACTTGGGTGAAGGAATAATAGAGTATTTTACACAGCAATGAATTGTGATGTCGAGGTGAATGTGTGGGAGCTCATAAATCAACAGTGACCCCTGGGGACCACGGAGGGCCTCCTGGCCCTGGCCAGTGCTCTTTAGACCTCTTTATGCTAATAAAACAGAGATTTCTCTCTGAAGGGCTCCACCTTTGCAAATGACACTCATAATAAGCTTGGAGCAGTATTGGCATGATAGGCTGTTTACCTGCTGGTAATTGGTAATTTAGCCAGTGTAAAAAGGCTAATGGTCCATCTTCTCCATTTGGAGAATTAAGAGGTAGAATTTTGTCCAAGTAAACTTCATTTGCCCATGGAAGGCCCTGGAGAGAGCCATGGACAAGGAATGTGTTTTCCAAGGGTATTCTTGCTGAAAATATAGTTGTGTGAAGACATGTAAGATTATTTGTTTCCCTATTTTCATATGAGTGTTCTGTGAAGGGACTTTGTTATTTATTCGACAATCTTGGTAAGTAGGAAACGGGGCAATTTATCAAAATGGCAAAGGCTGGATTATCCTGATTCCTTGTTCCAGTAATTGTTACATGGGACAATGAATGGTAATGGAAGACTAGCATGATCATTTAAAACTTGCTTATTTTAGTCTATACAGGGTTAATATGGATATATAGAGCTTGAGGGGAAAGAGAGAAAATGAATGCCACTTTTCCAAACTAAATGATCATAAATGAGGATTTTTTAAAAGCAATGATGTCAACACAATGAAGTATTACGAAGATATTAAAATGATAACTAAGAAAATACATAAAATAAAATTTTATATGGTATATGCATAGTGAAAAAAAGCAGTACACTAAATTGTGTGTGTTCTCTGATGAGATCTATGTATAGTAAATATGTATATGGACAAATGCTGAGGAGCAATATGCAAATATAAAATTACTTCGGATAATGTGCTCTTGTACATCTAAAGCAAAGTATAAGGGATACAAGATTCCCATCATTTTTGCCAATGGGCATCAGTGTATGCGTTAATTTGTTTTACTACTAGTAAGGACAACCATATTTTTCTAGTCAGACAATCTTGGTCTTAATTCATTCTAACAGTAGGATTCCTATAGGCCAATGTAATCACAAAATATAGATTAGTTTGGTGTTTTGGGAGCTCAGAAAAGGGAGCCTTTCTTCTGCCTGGGCTTCATATTATTGCTTTTATGGAAAGAAAAGAATTTACACATGGTCCTGATGTACATTGAATTTTGTCAGATGGAGATGGAGATGAAGATATTTCAAATGTAGGAAGAGTATGACTCAGGGTCAGGGATTAAAAAAGTGTTGCAAATAAAAATGCACAGAGATAATTAGATAATTAAATACTTGGTTTGGCAGAGTATGGGCATGAAAGGAAATGGGGAGAGGTTCTTAAAGGGTAAATCGGGGGCAGGTTATGGATGGACTGGAATGTCTCACTAAGTACTGTACACTCACTCTGCTTTGCAGGTTCCCTAGTGAGTAAAATCATGTCTCAGAATGCAAATTACTGAACATCCTCATTGCTTAGCCAGCCAGTTCTTCCAATTTATACACCCTGCCCTGGCATTAAGCAAAGTACTCTTAGCAATTGCATTATCTCATTCTGTTCACTTTTCCAGCACATTTATAATCTGAAATAGTACATGCTATATGGATGGTACATAATCTAGTGGTTAGAAAAGGCATTGGAACATTCACAGGTTTAGCTTGACTAACAGTAACATTTTGGCCATGACCTTCACCCTGATGTTGCTTTTGCTTTCTCAGGCGGAGGGCAGTCCTCATCCATTGTACTAAGGTGTCCCTTCCCTCAACATACAGACAAACCATTTACTGGGAATGCCTTTCTCCCCATCAGTCCAAGCACCTCTTATTTTTTAAAGTCTAGTTCAATTTCCACCACCTTCCCAAATATTGCTCTTACCCATCTCCCTGTTGTCTTCTTTGCACATTTGTACATTGCTTTTGTTTTTACTTGCCTATACCACATACTTGGTAATTAAATTCTGTTTCACATAGCCCTACACCTTTCATGAGGGTAGCCTTTTCTTTTCTTTTTTGACTCAGGTAGACTGGAAGCATCTTCAGTTTAGGAATCATCCCAGGGATGTCATGTATTCTGGGAACATGGCAGAGTATGTAACTTGCACATTGTAAGTATTGGTGAATTCAGTTGCTTTCAAACAATCCATCTGTCTACAAAGGCATTTAACCAGCTTGTGTAGTTTTTAATTTTCTTTTTACAACTTAAGTGCTTGAAATGGAGTTAATGATATTACACAGAGTTTATGGTATGCTACCAGCATTGGCCTATGCAAGGCTCTGTTGTTTTATATTTTATTTTATGATTTAGTTTTTCTGTATCAGTATACCCAACATTAAATCCCACACCATTCCATAGACAGCCACTCTTCAAGTTTAATGTTTGCCATTCTAACCCATCTTGCATACATTTATTTTCATACAGTAGTATATATAGTACTGCTTTTTGTATAAACTTTAAAAAAATTACATGACTGTATTGGCCTGTACATTTGTTCTATTTTCTGTTTGTTTTTAGTTTATTATTTATTTATTTATTTATTTATTTAATTTATTCATTTATTCTTTAACTCCAGCTCCTTCTGCAGGGGATTCCATCCTATGTGTATTTACCCTATTTCGTCTCCATTTCCTTAGTGATGGAAATTAGGGTGGCATAGTCCTGAGATGAACATCTTCTAGAGCAGCTCTGTCTATGCAAACCACAGATAATAGCCTTAATTTTTCTAGTAGCCTCATTAAGAAAGTAAAAATAAACAGGGTAAGTTGACTTTAATAATAGACTCTGTTTAACCCCAAATAACTAAAATATATTTCAAAAAATAATATAAAATATAATTGAGATATTTCACATTAATTTTTAAAAACTTCTTTTTAGAGCTGTTTTAGGTTTACACCAAAATTGAAAGGGCGGTAGAGAGATCTACCATGCATTTCATGTCCTCACACATATAGCCTCTCCCATTGTCAACATCACTCACCAGAGTTGTCCATTTGCTAACAATGAGGAGCCTACACTGAAACATCATAATCATTCGAAGTACTTGGCTTACCATAGGGTTACCTCTTGATGTTGTACATTCTATTGGTTTGAAAAAAATGTGTTATGACAAGTATCCATTATTTTAATATCGTACAGAGTATTTTCACGGCCCTAAAAATCCTCCATGGTCTACCTACTCATCTCTCTCTATCCTACTCTGTATCAGCAACCACTGATATTTTTGGTCTCTATAGTTTTGCCTTTTCCAGAATGTCATATATTTGAAATCATACTGTATGTAGCCCTTTCGGTTTCATTTTTTTTCACTTACTAATGTGCATTTATGTTTACTCCATGTCTTTTCATGGCTTGATACCTCATTTCTTTTTAGCACTAAGTAATATTTCCATTCTCTGCATGTAATAGTAACAGTTTATTTATCCATTTAC
This sequence comes from Aselliscus stoliczkanus, assembly GCA_033961575.1. NCBI lineage: Eukaryota > Metazoa > Chordata > Mammalia > Chiroptera > Hipposideridae > Aselliscus > Aselliscus stoliczkanus. The sequence continues at coordinate 105,257,660 of CM066732.1, forward strand.
CTTCTGAAGGTCATCTTGGTTGCTTCCAAGTTTTGGCTACTATGAATGAATCTACTATGAACATCCATGTGGAGGTTTTTGGGTGGACACAAGTTTTCATCTCATTTGGGTAAATATCAAGGAGTGTGATTGCTGGGTCACACTGCTAAGAGTATATTTAGTTTTGTAAGAAAGCACTAAACTGTCCCCTAAAGTGGCTATTCTGTTTTTGCATTCCACTAACAATAAATGAGAGTTTCTGTTGTTGTATATCCTCATTAGCATTAGGTATTGTCAGTATTCTAAATTTTGGCTATTCTAATAGGTATGTAGTGGTATCTCATTGTTGTTTTAATTTGCATTTCCTGATGACTTATAATGTGGAGCATCTTTTTATAGCTTTATTTGCTATATCTGCTTTAGTGAGGTGTCTGTTAAAGGCTTGTCCATTTTTTTTTTTAAGATTTTATTGGGGAATTGGGGGAGGGGAACAGCATTGGGGAATTGGGGAAGGGGAACAGACAAGTTGCTGTCTTTTTGTTTCTCAGTCTAGTTGTGGAGGACATCGCCCCACTGGCCCATGTTGATATCATCATTGCGCTCTTCCCGGATGAGGCAGATGGGTCGCCGGCCTCTGGATGGTCGCTCACCGTGGTTCTTGGCAGCTCACGCTGGCTGCCGGCCACTCACTATAGCCTATGGCAGCCCACTGCAGCAGGGGCTGCAGCCTACACTGTCGCTGGGGCTCGCACAGCCCAGCTCCGGTTGGAGCTGTTGTTAGCTGTACAGGGCAGTGTCACTAGCCCTCATATGTGGAATCCGAACCAGGGCTGCTGGAGTCCCAAACCAGCTCTTAACCAATGCGCTACTCTCTGGCCCAAGGCTTGTCCATTTTTTAATTGAGCTGTTTGTTTTCTTATCCTTCGGTTTTAAGAGTTCTTTTATGTTTTGGATAACAATCTTTTATTAGATGCATTTTTTTGGCAAATATTTTCTCAGTATGTGGTGTGTCTTCTCATTCTCCTGACATTGTCTTTCACAGAGCAGACATTTTTAAATTTTAATTTAGATGTTGCCAATGAACTCTAGCTTATTGATTATTTCTTTCATGGGTTGTACTGTTGGTGTTGTATCTAAAAAGGCATTACCATACTAAAGGTCATCTAGATTTTCACCTGTTATCTTCTGTGAGTTTTATAGTTTTGTATTTTCCATTTAAGTCTATAACCTACTTTGAGTTAATTTTGGTGAACAGTATAAGATCTGTTCCTAGATTCATTGTTTTACATGTGGATGTTCAGTTTTTCCAGTGCCATTTATTGAAGTGACTATCTTTGCTTCATTTTTTTCTTTTGCTCCTTTTGTAAAGATCAATTGACTATATTTATAGGGATCTATTTCAAGGCTTTTGATTCTATTCCATTGATCTATTTGTCTATTCTTTTGTCAATATATCACACTATCTCGATTACTATAGTTTTATAGTAAACCTTGGAGTTGGATATTGTCAATGCTCCAATTTTGTTCTCCTTCAATATTGTGTTGACTATCTTGGGACTTTAACATCTCCATATACATTCTAGAACCAGTTTGTCAATATCCATAAAATAACTTCAGAGATTTTGATTAGGTTACATCTAACCTATAGATCAGTTTGGGAAGAACTGACATCTTCATTTCACTTATTATATTTTTCACTTCTGACTGGCTCTTTTTTATGGTTTCTGTATCCTCTTTTATGCCTGCTATCTCTCTGTTGAAGTCCTCACTAAGTTCCTTGAACATTCTTATAACCATTGTTTTGAACTCTGTATCTGATAAGTTGCTTGCCTCCATTGCATTTAGTTCTTTTCCTGGAATTTTCTCTTGTTCTTACATTTGGGATGTATTTCTTTGTGTCCTCACTTTGGCTGCCTCCATTGTTTGTTTCTATGTATGAGGTAGATCTTCTATGTCTCCCAGTCTTGGCAGGTGGTCTTATGTAGTAGGTGCCCTGTGGGGCCCAGTGGCACAGTCTCCCTGGTCACCTGCACTGTGTGTGCCCTCCTGTTACAGTTGAACTTGATTGCTCTTGGCATGTCAGTGGATGGCATTGGCCCTCAGGCTGATTGGCCATGGGGTTTGGCCATGTTTACAGTTTATGGGCTGCTGTGGTGGGGACCTATCCAGCTGGGTGGGATTCACCCCAGTGGGCTTGGTTATCTGTTGAAACTGCCCTTAGTGTATGCTGCTTGCGGGGCTAATTGACTGGTGCCCTGCTGTGGTCTGGAGCCAACATCCAGGTATGTCGATTCTGGGGACTGATAGAAGGGGCTCTGATGCAGGCCCAAGTCACCCATTGCTTATGACTGTCCAGGGACTACCTGGTAGGAGCTACAAAGTGATCCTCAGTTGTTTGCTGACTGTGCTAAAGTTGGAGGCATGTGGGAGAGGACACACTTTGAACTGAGGATGGCTGCCACCTGCCGGCTCCCTTAAGCTTCATACACTGATAAAGCCTCTTGCTATACGTGAGCTGGATGAGACAGGGACTCAGGGAGTCACTAGAGTGGGAAGAATTGTGTATGTAGACACAATTAATGTAGACTCTGATTTAGTGCCAGTGCTGAGCCTGGAGTTACTCAGCAAAAGTCTCAGAGCAATACCTAGGCCAATAGCTGCTCACCTGAAGCTTGTGGACTCTAATAGCTTTCCAGGAAAGAGGGCAATGTGGGCAGGGCTGTCTGCTTAAGAAAATGCCTCTGGCATTATGGGAGTTGCACGGGGCAGGGTCCCAGTGAGTCAGCAGGACAGGGCAGCGAAGCTCATCAAGCCAATCAGATTCAGATTTGGCTGTAAGCCTAGGAGGTGGGCTCAACACAGGAAAGATGGTGCCTGCTTGCTAGCTGCTTGGGAGAAAGACTCCACACAGAGAAAATGGCGACTGCCCTCCAGCCCTCCTCTCATAGCCTCACACTTCAGTCTGTCCCACATATGTTTCTGATGTCCTGGAAGTCACCATCCCTCCGCTGGAGTCCAGGGTGAGTACCTGGGAGTGAGGGAGTCTGTGTGCGGGCCATTTAAGAGGATGTCTGGGTTTCCCGCCGCCTTCTGTCCTACCCAGATGGTCAGAATCCCCACTGTTTTTCACAACCAAGTGTTGTGGGGTCTCCTCTTCCTGGCACCAGTACTCTGGGCTGGGGAGGCCAGTGTGGGGCTGAGGTACCTCACTTTTCTGTAGGGAACCTCTGTGGTCAAGATATCCCTCCCAGTTCTCAACTGCCACACAGAAGTTTGGAGCCAACCTGTTTCATATCTCCACCCCTCCTACCAATCTTGATAGGAGATTCTTCTTTTTTTTTTTTTATCCTTAGTTATAAAATTTCTGTTCAGCTAGACTTCAGATGATTCTCCAGGTTGATTGTTCTATAGTTTAGTTGTAATTTTAATGTGTTCATGGAAGAAAGCACACAGTGTTTCCCTACTCTGCCATCTGGGATCTCCAGCAGCTCTGTCCTCCACTGATTTTTATTTTATTTATTTATTTATTTATTTATTTATTTATTTATTTATTTATTTATTTATTTATTTTTGAGGGCAGTGTCACTGGCCCTCATATGTGGGACCGAACCGGGGCCTCTGGCTTCCCAGGCCAGCGCTTAACCACTGTGCCACTCAGCTGGCCCTTGTCCTCCACTGATTTTTGATGCCTTTTCTAATATACAGCAAATTTCCATATAGAGCATATAGATATGGCTCTATTTCTGGGCTCTCCATTCTTTTAAGACTTTTTTTTTGTCTTTTTACAGCAATACTATTGTATTATAATATTAATATTGTGAAGTTGCTCTAATAACTGCTACTGTGATGTTTCACCTCTTGCTCTATTTTTTCAAAAAAATTTTAGTTATTTCTGGATCTTTATTTTTCTATGTAAATTATAGATCCTTTTAAAAAAATTTCTATACCTCCCCCCAGTATCCTTTTGGAATATTGATTAGGATTACATTAAATTTGTAAATGAATCTAGATACAATTGATACTTTTATAATGTGAAATTATCCCATCCATTAATATGGTTTGTATCTCCTTTTATTCAGATTTTGTTTTATCATAAAGGTTTGTGCATTCTTGGTTAGGTTAATTCCTAGATTAATTACTGTAATGGTTACTTTGGTATCTTATTGTTTTTTGTGTTTTTTTTTTGCATTTTCTGATTACTTATTGCTGATGTTGAGGGAAGTTTTTGATTTTTATATATTCATCTTGTATCAGCAACCTGGATGAAATTTCTGATTAGTTCTAATAGTTGATTCTTTTAGGTTTTCTATGTAAATAATTATTATATATCATCTGCAAATGAAAATTTTGTGTTTTTCCTTTTAAGTTTTGAATAATTTATTTCTTTCTCCTGTTATTGAATTGGCCAGGAACTAGCAGAATTTGGTTGATCTGTAACTGCAATAGCAGACATTGTTGTGATTTTTTTTTTTTTTTGGCTCACTAATGTTGTAAATTGATAGATATTTGATAGTGAATTCAGAAGGAATAAATTATATTTAATCATGATATGTTACAAATAATACACTATTGGTTTTAGTTAACTAATGTTTTATTTAAGGACTTGTGTAAGTGAAATTGGTCTATAATTTTTCCCTTTTTTATTGCTCTTTTAGTTATAGTATGAAGGTATTATTCATAAAATGAGTTAGAAAACTTCCTGTTTTCTACTTTCTGGAAAAACTTGTGTAAGATAAAGATTATTTGCCTTGCTCCAACACACTTGTCAAATTATTGCTCAGATCATTTTTACAGAGGCAAGATAGTGGTAGAGGGAAGTTTCTGATAGCTGATTTCTAGGTTCTTTATTGGCAATTCCAAGTGTTTTATGTCTTCCTGTATTAACGTTGATGATTTATAATTCTATAGAAATTTATTCATTCCATCTAGGTTATCAAATTTTTTAGCATGCCTTTGCTAATAACAGTCTTCTGTTTCCTTTCTAATTTCTGAATTTTGCTTATTTTCTGTCTTTCTCTTTCCTAGATCAATCTTGTCAACAGCTTGTCCATCTTATTAATCTTTTCAATGAACCATTTTTTGGCTTTTGCTAATGACTTTTATTGTTTTGTTGTTTTTATTCTTTTTCCCCACTGATTTTAGCCTTAATTTTACTGTTCTCATTTTTCTTTTTTCTTTTTTTCTGTATTTTTAAGTAAAAATGGTTTTTATTTATTTTCAGTTCTCCTACTAGCTTTCTATATAGATATCATTAAGACTCTAAATCTTCCTCTTAGTATGGCTTTAACTGTAAGAATACATTTTGGCATTTACTGCTATGATGCACTTCATAATTTCCCTGATCATTTACTCTTTATGCTATGGATTATTTAACAATATATTTTTAGAGTTATAGACATAAAAATTATTAAGATATAATTTTTTTATTTTTATTTTATTTTATTGCATTGTAGACAAAAAAACCACATTGTATATTATGCCTATCTTCAGAATTTCTTGAAGTTTTCTTTGTGTCTTAGTACATGATCAATTTTAGTACATGCTTTTTTTTTTTTTTTTGAGAAAGTTGGCTGACACTTTATGCTTTATTGCTTTGGTGGGGAGGTGCTCAGGAGCTTTTGGTGGGGTGAGCTCGCTTCCTCTTCAATGTCACGGGCTTCTGGCTGTGCAGGATGGCACTGGCTCTGTGGATGGCAGCCATGTGCAGGTCTAGGTGGTATTTGTTCTTGTGGATCACGTGCCGGATGCTGCTGAGGGAGGCCTCGGTGTTCTTGTTAATGGTGGTCTGCACTTAGGATGTGGCTGGCTTTAGCTGGCCAGATCTCTGCTTCTTCATGATGACCACCACACCTTTGCCTACGGCTGCTGGCTCCACACCCACCTTCTTGTGGTGAATCAGCCCTTTGTAGAGGAAGGTTGCGGACCTTCAGATTATTGGGCTCGGTGCTGTACGTCTGCTTGTTCCTTTTGATCAGGAAGCTGGAGCAGTTGCTCACGACCATCCATTGCAGATTAGCTAACATGGTAACAGTGTCTCTTGTTGGAGCAGCTGGAGAGGGAAAAAGTTTGTATATGAGTAAGAGGCATCGTGATTTTCTCACAGTCACAAAAGATAGGAAAAAATATAAACACTAATAATTGTAAGATTTGGGATTAAACTTATTTTCCTGCTTACAAGTATATACATCTAAAATAATATTTAATAACATTTATTAAACATCTGTTGTAATTAGACACTGCTCTATGTGCTTTGAATAGGATTTATTTGATCCTCATAACAATGCTATGATACAAGGATTATATTGTCTCTATTACACATATGAGAGAGCTGAGGCATAGAGTAGTTAAGTAGCTCATTTAACATTACACAATGAGGGTAGAATCAGGTTTTGAACTTAGTCTGATTCCAGTGCCTATACTCCTAACTTGCTTCAACAGTAACACACGTTTTGGTTTCCCTATTTACATTTCTAACAGAACTTCAGCTGTGCTCATTCAGGTAACCACCCTACTTTAGCTACATGAATGGATCTTAATCTAGGTTAGGGGTCGGCAAACTGCTGCTTTCGAGCCACTTGCGGCTCTTTGGGTATGTTCTGTCTCAAAAGTTTGCCAACCCCTGGAAGAGCCAATTCTGTCCCTCACAACAATTTAAAAATTATTTGAGAGCCATAAATATATTTTTAGATAATCACCATTATGTGAATAATATCCTTTAAAATTTTATAAATTAAACTATGATAGTTTTATTTTCAATTTCAGTTTTACTTCAGAGCCACATGTACCAACAGAGCTGCATGTGGCTCGTGAGCCACAGTTTGCTGACCCCTGATGGCTCTTCTGTCTCAAAAGTTTGCCGACCCCTGATCTAGCTCAAACATGATTCTCAAAAATCGATGCATGGTAACTCTTATGGCCTGCAGGTGGGCACATGATCGAGGATAGCCCAATGAAAGTAATAGAAGCCATTTATATTCCAGGGGTGGGGGAGAGGTTTTTCCTCTCTCCTTTGGATATACACAATGGAGAAGGCTGCTGCTGGCAGCCATCTTGAGGCTATGGGTGAACAAGCCTCCACAGGAAAATAGTCAGAGCCAATAAAATTGTGGAGAAGCAGAACTGGAGCCCACTCTCCCCCCTGCCCTTCCTGTTCTAGGGAATGATACATTTTCTCATTATTTACTCCAGTTTGAATAAGACTTTATGCTACTTGTCACTACAATGCCTCTATTACAACTCTACTACTTTAATCACATTATTTAAGGAGATGTCTATTGTATTAGTGAAATTAAATTCTATCCTGTAGCTAGGGTAATTTAATTGCTTTAATTGGCTCTGTCTGATAACAATATTCTCTTATTAAAAGAATCCATGAAAGAGAGAAAACTTCTGGAAAAGAATTATTCTTCCACTAAGATATGAGAAAAAAATGCAATATTTAAAGTTTTGAAATTCAATTGTGTATACTCAGAGTTGCTATTGTCCCTAAGACACCATTATAACAGCACTCAGTCTCCTGCTACATTGGTTATATAACCTTTTTAGGAGCGTGGCTACTGGATGGAGTTAGAGGAATGTGAAGACATGCTCCCTTTGCATGTGTCTCAGTGTCAGCAGTGGGAGCCTGTTGAAATTGCCTGCTAATACCCCTTTTTCTAGGAACTGTTCTTCCCACTTCATCCACATATTGTAGCAGGTGCTACCCGATTCTCGCAGTATAACTTCTCCACTTGGCCTCAGTTGTTGGTTCAGAATTAGCCTCTTCTTTAGGAATTATGGCACCCATACTGAGGTGTGGGGTGGCGTTGGGAAAGAGATGAGAGAGGAGAGAGAAAACACCAGGCTTTCAGGGAGGAGCACAAATAAGAAATATAATGTCCTGATGTTTCCTTTAATTTTTTTTTTTTCATTTTGAAGTAATTTTTAGATTTACACGAGAGTCGCAAAGACATCACGTAAACTCTTCACCCAGCTTCATTTAATATTGACATCTTAAGTAACCATGGAACATTTGTCCAAAAGTAAGAAATTAAGGTATTATCTAAATTACAGACTTCATTCAGATTTTGCCAGCTTATCCAACAATGTTGCTGTACCAGGATCTAATCTAGGTACCACGTAGCATTTTGTTATTATTCTCCTCAGTCTACTTTAACCTGTGACAGTTTTTTTGTTTTGTTTGTTTTTTCTTGTCTTTCATGATCTTGATAGCTTTGACAGGTACTGGCCAGGCGTTTTGTAAACTACTTTGTCATTTGGGTTTGTCTGATGTGTTTTCTCCTGATCTCACTGGGATTATCAATTTGGGGGAAGAATTCCACAGGAGTGAAGTGTCCATCTCATTGTATCATGTCAGAGGTTGGTACTATCAACATGGCTTTTCACTGGTAGTGATGACCTGGCTCACGTGGCTAAGGTGGTATCTGCCAGGTCTCTCCACTGCCAACTTACTAATCTTCCTTCCTTTCCCGTACTCTATTCATTAGAAGCAAGTCACTAAGTCCAATCCCCTCTCAAGGCAAGGGGAATTAAGCTTTATCTCCAAAGCAAAGAATATAAAAAACGTTGTAGATATGTGCTAAACCCACCATAGTAATTAATAAATATTTTAGGAGAGATACTTGAGACTAGGCACAATCCTCTCCTAATGGCTTTTGAGCCTTGAGTTTTCATTCATTCCTCAAACTCTCCTGCTTTCTTCTTTGTGCGGGGCATCTTTCATTTGCTCCTCCAGGCCCTCTCCTCAGCCTTCTCCATCCTCCTCTCTGCCTTCCTCAGAAGACTTGCTGCATCACATCTACAGGGCTGTGCCCCCGACTTCTGGTTGGGGAAGCCCCAGCAGGAGACCTGAGAGTTGGAGAAGGGTGGGATTAGGATAGTTCCCCCCTCACCCTCCATGAGGGGTCACCTCAGGCTCTTTGTGTCTCCCCAAAGAAGGAAACCAGATACACATGACATTCCCTCCTTCTGGCTCTGGTAGCATTTGCCCCTCTTGTCCTTTCTGGTGACAGCTCTGCTGCTGCGAGGTGAATGTCCTGCTCTGTGCTTTGTATCTCCCCATATCCCACATACACCTTTGCTATTAGTCCTTCATAATAAACCTTGGATTATCCTAAATTGAGTGTGCCATCAGTTTCCTGTTGGGACCCTGACCAATACATTGACCATGGCTCCTAGGAGACACACCTCCATTATCCTTTTTAAACAGTTCCTTAAAAAAAAAATTATTTTGCTTAAGTTACTTTAAATTGGTTTTTTATTTATTGCAACAATAAGCATGTTGTCTTAGAGATTATAATGCTAACTTCTATGTAACTATGACAATGATAAGAGTTAACTAGCTTTTTACAGTACTACATTTTATTAACTTTTTTTTTTTCATGAGTATAACCATCAGAGACTTACATTAATCTGTAAAGTATCAGTCAGGGATATTTGTGCCTACTTTGTAAAGGAGGAAACTGAGGCATAGATTCCAAATGCCTTATTTAAGTTTGCAGAATTAGTATCTGGTAGAGCAGAGACTGCCATCCAAGTCATCTGGTGATAATCCTGTGTTTTTCTCAGAACACAACTGTGCCTACTGATCATATTCCCTATAGCTATGCTTAAATCAGGCACTCTCTGTAGGCCATAAAGCTACTCACATTCCCATCACATCTGGAAGTGATGGAATCAAAACCCAAGGCCTGAGGAGGCACAGAGAAAAGGAGTTTTAGATTTTATTTCCCCAAGATGCATCATGAGGAAAAGTTGTTCCTTAAAATAGCCCCAGCATGAGAGTGGTCTTTGAAGGTCACGAGGCACATTGACACTTTAAAGGCTCTGAGAAAACCTGCAACTACTTAGCTCATTTCTTTACGTGTAACCCAGTTTTCCTAAACTTCTTCTCACTAGAACCCTATGGTTGTGTCCACACCCTAGGAAGTGCTGGTATAGAATAGAAATAGAAATTGTATATAAAACATTATCCAAGTTAAATTTCCCTTTCAACTAATAAAAAATATCTAGACTAGATCATTCAAACCATCCCTGGCCCCTTTGGCAAGAAACTCAAAGTGGTGAATTATCTATTTGGCTAAATCTACAGCCCAAATTCACTGAATAGGGGCCAACTCTAGACTTGACTTTGCTTCTGTGTGGACCTGTCTCCAACATAATAACTCCTAAGTTGCAGAGTGATTTAGAGGTAGATTAGGTTTCTTTTTATCCCATGACTTGTTGTTTCAACCTTGACCCAGTAAAATTGCCCTTTTTCAGGAAGAATTGGTAATGAAATCAGTGCTATCACTCAACTGCATATCCTTCAAGATGCCAAGGAAAAAATAAATAAGTGCGTTTTCATGAGAGAAATTCTAGTGTAATATTTTTAGCTATAGCCAGCCAAGGAATTGGACTATTTTGTCAAAATCACTGTAGAAAACATGGACTAAAAAGAGCCTATATAACTTTTCTTATTCCAAATTTCATGACAACACTATAAATTGCTTAGAAAATTCCATTTTGAGATGAAACAAGCCTTTTATAAAATTATATCATGGAATTAGGGCATGATATGTTGAGAAAGCCTAGCAGTTCCCGGACCTTGTTTGAGCCATCACAGCTGTTTTGCATAATATGCTCAGAGGTCAGCAAATACATTCAGAGGTCCTCTGCTTTTGTAACTTTCATTCAGAAAAGCATTCAAAAATTTTCCTCAGAAACTTAAAAAACAATCTGAGGCAGTGGTTCTCAACTGGAAATGATTTTTCTCACTAGTGGTCATTTAGTAATGTCTGGAGACATTTTTGGTTGTCACTACTTGGTGGGGAGGGGGTGTCACTGGCATCCAATGGGTAGAGGCCTCAGATGCTATTCAACATCCTACAATTCACAGGGCGGCCCCACAACAAAGAATTATTCGACCCAAAATGCCAATACTGATGAGGTGAGAAGCCCAGCTCCGAATAGTGCCTTGCTTAAATTAGTATCTTTTCAAACATGCAACCGATTAAGAATGAGCATGAATATTACTCAGCTACACCCTGTTAGTTCTTCAGACATGGAAAATATACTCTCTGAACATATAAAGGCCTAGTATTATCTGACTTAATTTGTGATGTACTCATTATGTTCATCGCCACTACTGACTAACTGAAAGCAAGTGATATTCTCAATGCATGGAAATGAATAATTTTAATCTTCACTGTCCCCATAAAATTAATGTCTAGTAATACTTCCAAGAGATCCACACACAAGCAGATGAACATGTGGTTGCACATGCACACACACAATCACCCATAACAACGGTGTCCTTCATGCTGAGCCTAAATTGTTTGCAAAGTATAGAAGCAATTACAGAACAAATTCCGGGTCTCAGCCTGCCTCTCTAGAAGAGGCCTGGCTCAGAGGTGCCGAGTTATTTATGGCTGGAGCAAACAGAACGCTTAACTATGCAGATAAACTTCTCATTCTTTTATGTGAGGCAGCAAAATAAACACCTTAACAGTTTATGGTTCCCAGAGTGCATTACTTAATCGGTCCAATATCATTCTAATTTTCCTCGTAGCTCACTGAAACGGAGCCTGCGAGCAGATAAAATGTGTCTTTAGCTACCATGTACTTATTCCAATGACTCTACGGTTGATGGATGACTTTCTGATTTTTTGAAACAATGCCAGCCCAGGGCCTCGTGGTGACTGCACAGCGCCTGAGATCGCTTGTTGTGCTTTGGGGCACGGGGAGGGAGGGAGGAGGCCCTGCAGTACGAGGTCGGGCTCAGTCATTTTCAAAATCAATACTTGCTCTCCAAGCCTTGGATAATTTAGAGAACATAATTCAGAATTCTCCCTTTCAGCATGTATCCTCCATCACAGGGGTGTTTTCACCCAGAGTCAGCACAATGCTTGTGTGACCCAGGAATGCACAGATAAGGTTAAAAGAAAAAGAAAAAAAAATGCATTTATTCTCTCTCTCTCTTTCTCTCTCTCTTTCTCTCTCTCTGCCCCTCCGCCCCTCTCCCCCTCTCTCCTTCTCCCCCTCCCCCCCAAGCATCTTTGGGATGCAGCATATGTGTGTTTGTATACCTCATTGTGAATATTTTTATTTGGAACAGAGAACCTAAATTATGGTGTCGCATGGTATGGCTTAATATTTAAGGCATTTTGGGGGATGTTTTCAATGATAAACCCCTAGCCTATGGAATATCAGCTCAGATCATTTATTCCCCACAGGTCTGATTAGGATATAAAAATTTCACCCCAAGGGCTCTTAAATCCTGCTTTTCACTTTATTTCAGAAAGTGCCATCAAAGTAGTGTTTTGTTAGTGTGATAAAATTTTGTGTTCCTGTGCACAGACACAACAAGACTTCATTTGCTTAAAAACCAGCATGACACCAATTATTTAATCCTTCAGACTATTCACTCAGTTGCTCTAAAAAAGGAGCCCCAGTGGAAAACAACTTGGTCATTTAAGTACAAAGAGCTTGAGATTTGATAGCAATTTTCCAATACTAATTACATTTCATACTATCTATCATATGCATGGCTTGCAAAACCCTATTGATTTTAATGGATACTAGTGCATTGGGAACAGGTTATTTTATGACATGTTATGTTCTAGGGCCTCTATGAAATACCTAGATCTTAAAATGTGGGCACAGATACACTCTCAATTATCCACAAGTGGATTATCCACTTGGCCTATTACCCACAACATATTTTAAATTAAAGCTGCTGTCATTAGGTGACTCAGTAGCCCTGGGCCAATTTCTATCATCAATTTTCTGGGCTGCTGGAAAGCAAGCTCATTTTGATAGCCTTTGCTAACATGATTAGTAGGGATATACTATTGGAGTTGTCGCCAAATGTAAACATAAAAGACTTGTGGATTATGTCTTATTCCAGATTATCCTTGTCATAAATGCCTTCCTTTAGCAAGAAAAATCAAGAGGCCAATTACAAACATAGGCTCATTGACATGCTGTAAATATAAAGCATCTTGAGATATAAGCATAGTCTTATGCTGTCCGCAAATGATTGGTAAAATAGTTCAGGCTGCAATGCCACCTGCTTTGTGGCGCCTTCCTGCAGTTTGCTCTTCAGAATTGTTCTCCTCTCCCTCTGGAGCACCCTTGAGTAGCAAAACAAGAGTGTGGGCTTTGGGATTAGAATGTGAATTTTGATTTCTACAACTTATTAGCGGAGTTTTCTGGACAGAGTACTTAACCTTGCTGAACCTCACTTTCCTTATATTTAAAAATGGCCATAAAAATATCTACGAAAATAGTATACTATATATAAAGTTTAGAGTTCATATTTGGCAAATAGCCATGCACTCAGTACAGCTTCTTTTCCTTCTTATATCTATTTTTCATTAGATTCTGATTTTGGAAGCAATAGTCATATTTAATTCATGTTTGAACTCCCCACTGTTTAGTAAATTATCATATATGTAGGTTTTAATAATATTTAATAATAATTAAAGAATGAATTAAAATTGTCTTTTGGTTTTATATCTGAAATAAACTATAAAATTTTTCAATGTCTACAAATCTGTAAAAATTATTTTGCTATTAGTTTCATAGAAACAATGAAAGCTAGGTCAATGTTTTTATATGTAAATATCAGCAATCAGGCATAAGGCTTTTCTTAAATAAAAAAATTATCCTTGATAATATTATTAACATATACATATGCTGTATTATGTGTGTATTACATATGTATGAAGATTAAATACCAACTAACATTAACAACAGGAAAGACAACTTAAGCAAGTTCATAAATCGTTTTTGTTGCTTTTAGATCTATTCTCAAGTCTATGTGTTGAAACAAGAGTTTTTGCCATGATTAAAATAACATAGATTTAAAATTTACTATGTTTTTCATTTTTTCAATTGAGGACATGGTATGACAAAGCTTCCATAATCTTATAATCTTAATGAAAGCAGATGTCCTTAGTGTGATAAACAATTAGTTAATCCTAGAAATCAGGGATTCTTACAGTTAGGTTTCTTAGCAATGAACTTCAGCTTTCTCTCTTCCTATGTGTCCAGTTGAAATAAGTGCCGTATTACTTCCTTAAATGTTTATTTTGTACCTTCTCTGTCCATGGTACTGAGCAGTGCCTGTGGCATCGATTAAATATGGAGTGACATCAAGCTGGGATAATGATGCTTAGATCCCTGAGTTGGGCTTGGGTGACTGGCAGTGTAACAGCAACATCACTCTTTTCAGTGTATTTGTTTGATTTTGGTCTACATACAAATTCATTTAAAGACTATAGTTATAGAAGTAATATATGCTTATAAAATCTTATAGAACTATATAATCTGGAAAGTTTGTCATTCATTTAAGCAAGCATACTTTTATTTAGTGTTCCTTGATTCTAAAAGCGAAATGGACTGACAGAACTCTTGGACAAGGGTTATATTTCAAATCTGTAATTGTATTGTGCAAACATTTGTAGATGCATCCTTGGAAAGAAGCACTCATGTTTGCATCTGTTTCCAACATCTGTGCATTTAAATCAGCAGCAAAAGCACCAGGCATTTGGGCTTTCCCTACTAAAATGTTTGTTATTTACCTTATTTTGTGTAATTGGATTTAAGACGACATTCCTCTTTGTTTCAGTAGCAAGGGACCCTCTACCTCTCTGAAATCTGCATTACGTTCATTCTCACCAACGTAGTACTAATGAAAATGACAAATAACTGGGTCCTCTTTTGGTTACCTCCACGCAACAGCTTAAATACATAAGTGCATAGCAACAATATGTGAATAACATATCAAAATAAATATGTTCAAGTGCAGGAGGTTGAGTGGGTTGTATGGGGTCAGCATTGTGAATGGAGGTTAATTTCTGTTCAGTCAGGTGAGGTACAAATGTATCAGCTTTGCTGGGAAATGGCTCCAATTGTGGCTGAATGGTCTAGTTTCCTGTGGGATACAAGCAGTCTGTTATTTCATGTTTTAAAAGCCTTGTTCAGGTGTGACCATTTGGATAGAAATCAATACAACAGAGGATGGGGACAAACATCAAAGATCACACCAAGTGTACCACTGAGGCCAGGTCGTGTGATTTCTCCGGTAATCCAGGAGACAAACCCCTTTCGGTCTGACTGCACTAGGAGTTATGTGGTCCAGTTCAGTATCACAGGCCTCACTTCATTACATACGAATAAGATGTATGTAATGTCTAACATGCCTAAGATGAAGTTAGGCAGTCCTTTGGCTCCCTAACTCTTCTTAAGCCATGATTGGCGTGAGTCAGGAGGAAAGTAAGTCATTCCTTAGTGAATTGGGCCAACCAGAATAGCTGTCAGGAAAAGGCAAGCTGCTATACATGTTTATGTAAATGACCTAGATTTCAAAAAAAAAAAAAAAGTACTTAAATTAGTCAGAAATGTGCAGGGTTTTTTGTGTGGTAGGTGAAGCAGAGTCAGAAAGGAATGAGGCAAATTTCCTACTGTGGTTTGTGAAAATAACTTCTGGTTCATATATTTGTAAATGTACTTATAATGAATTATTTTAGGGGTATTTATATAAAGTTATGGTACATACCATAAGAATCTTTTTTCAGACACCTAAGTTAAGAGTCCCAGAGTCACAGACATTAAATTACTGGGATTTTGCTTAGTAAGGCCTATATCCTTATCATTCAAGTCCAAACCTAGGCCTACCCTGGTCAAGTTTTCATTGAATAAAAATGAGGGAGACAGCCATGATAATTGTGGTAATAAGTTTAGGTTTTGCAAAGTAACAATGTAACTAGTATGATTTTTTTCATATCCTGATTTTGCCAGAAAATGGCCTCATTCTCCACTTTACTTGGCTTGGGAATCTCACTTAGATTTTCAGTGCAGTAAAATCCACCAAACTGCCAGACTCCAATCTGAGTTCATTCTAGTTCTAAGTCCCCTAGCGGGAATGGTCTTTTTGTCCCATGAATTTGTATGGGCTTGCACACCACAGTAGCCCCTCACAGATGAATCCTACAGTTCTTCCCCAGGCATATGCATTGGAAGGAGTTTTGATGCAATTGGTCTCTTTGTCCAAATCCACTAAGTGAGTGCTATCTTTGAGTTGCAGACTTCTACAGAGATAACCCAGGGAAAATAAGTTTGTGTTCCTGAACCAGCCTTCAGCCTCTATTACACATGCCCAGTGTCAACTGGCAACTGCAAAAGAGAAATTCAGGCCATTTGGCTAAAAATTTATCTGAACACAAATCCAGTGCATGGAGTACATCTGAGGGCAGTGACAGGCAGGAAGGGGGGTGAACCATGCATTCCTGACAGTTCTGCCCTGCAGAGTCCTAGAGGCATCTTTCTGGGAAAGTCGCTTACCTCTAAAATATTTTTTTATTAAAGACTGGGAAAAATAAAAACAGCAGCCCATTAAATGTTTGCTTGTGTTCTGAGATTCATGAGGTAGAGAATCACGACATGAAAAACATGATTTGTGTCTAGGTAAGAAGTAATCAGTACTGTGAGAAACTCTGAGAAAATGGGAAGTAAATAACTACTAAGTTAAACGAGGTAATAATTTATTAAATTTTGTTGCATTGTCTAAAATATCTTTTTAAAATTGGTGTTATCTAGGGCAAATTTAGTTAAACTGGCTTTTAAAAAAATCTAGAGGTATAAATTTTTCTTCTGTTGTAATTTGGAAGCATTTAAATTTCTATTTTTATTAAAATTCATCTACAATGGTTGAATAAGAGCATAACAAATTTATTTTAAAGAACTGGGCATTTTCATTTTCTTCTCTTGGAGACTACTTTGTATCTTAGACATCTCCATTATGTTTTGAATTATTATTACATTCAACTTTTTTTATATATTCAACTTTTCCTATATTCAAGTAGGAAACTGCTTCTAAACCTCTCTATTTTGCACTATAGGAAAACCTGAAATGCATTCTGGTGTCCACGCCACCCTCCCCCACAGTCAGAGTCTCTTCGTGGGCCTCCTATCTCTTAAACCACCTGCTAATCATAACAATTGCTAATTGGAGCCCTTTTTAGTCACTGCTGGTGACACTGACAATGCCATCTAGTTTGCAATGGCCATGTGGTCAGTCCCCCAGCCATCCTCGCAGGCTGCTGCTGCTGTGCCTTTAGCTGGGGTCTCCATTGTTCTCCTGGCCTCTGCTGACCATAAGCAATTCCTTCTTCTCTAATCTCCCGGGATCTGCTGCTTTCACAAGGGGGCAGGGCCATTTGCTTTGTGTGCAAGATAATCTTCCCTAGAATTGTTCACATATGCAAACAGACACGTAAAAAACCCTGACTCTCTGGGCATGGAAGGATGTATGTAGCTATATGTGGGTGTACACACACACACACACACACACACACACACACACACACAGAGTGTGTATATATATATATATATATATATATATATATATATATATATATGCATTTTAGTATTAGCAATTACAACCACTTATCAGTCCTGTCTAGATATTTGCAAGCCACTCAGTGATATCTATTAATTTCAATTATTATATTTGGGTTTCTTCTTTCCTTGTTTCTGGTCGTGATATTTTTTCTTCTCAGATATGGCAATGGAATTTTTAAACATTACTAAATTTTCCTTCACTTTAATTTTCTTGAAGCCGCAGCATACCCTGCCCACTCCTCAGGAAAGCATTTTGGGAATGACTTGGAGATGGAGGTAGATGTATGTCCCTGGCTGGGATGAATGATTAGGACTGAGGAATTGATCATCAATACAGGCAGCCTGAGCTCTACTTGGGAGCGTCCCTTGGCTGAATAGCTGATAAAATTTACTGGATTTCCATGTCTGAGCCTTTGCAATCGCACTCTCTACTCCACTTTGATGGATTTAAAGCTGGTCATTAAGTTACAGGGCAAGTTGTAGCAGGAATAAAAGCAGGTCGTTTCAACCAGCCATTTTAATCAGGAGACAACCCTACTCTGTTATCATTAAAGCTTGCCATATGCCATAGAAAAGGATAGAAACATACTCGACTTTTAGGGCAGATTAAAAAAAAAAAAAGGTTTCATTTTGTAGGAAGGCAGGAAAGAAGTAATCCATTTATATACATATTTTAAATATTTCTCTGCCTCGGTAAGCCAGCCAGTTTTTGTAAGCTCCCTTTAGGATTGTGTCTCTCCTTTTCCCTAAAATGTTGAAGTAAATTAAAAAGCGAAAAACCCCTGCTCTGTCATTTTCGGTTGCTCTGCTGGGAGCGGCTCCTCTCCCAGGTAGCCGAGCACGTCGAGAGCGCCCCCTAGGCGCTGGCGCGTAACATGGCAGGAGGAAACGGCGGCTTCATGTGTCTGTGTTCAGGTCCACGCACAGAGCACAAAGCCAAGGCCACAGCCCACAAAGTGACAGTTCTCTGTGTCCCCTGTCTGAGAGTGGACCCACAGTCATCTCCACTTATTTCAGAAGTTTCAGATGGAGGCAGCTCTAGGTGCCTGGCTTCCAGTGGCCCAGGTTGATGTCCCTACCTATTAAGGCTTGAACACACGACCAGTGGCTCATCCTGTGCATCCTTGTGCTCTGGGATTTCACAGGGTCCCATTTTGGACATCATGGGAGGGGGCAGAGGTTGTCTTGGGAGGCGGCAAAGGTTGTCTTTCCTGCAAAAAGCATGGCTGCCTCTTTAAACTAGT
Organism: Aselliscus stoliczkanus; assembly: GCA_033961575.1. Classification (NCBI taxonomy): domain Eukaryota; kingdom Metazoa; phylum Chordata; class Mammalia; order Chiroptera; family Hipposideridae; genus Aselliscus; species Aselliscus stoliczkanus. The sequence goes on from CM066732.1 coordinate 105,276,268, forward strand.
GGTCTAAGACTCAAGGAAGCCATCTAGGAGTACAGAAAAAGAGTACTGGACTTAGAGACTGAAGGTGTCAGTGTTAGTCTTGGCTCTGTTGCTTATGAGCTGTGTGACTTTGGGCAAATCACTCCACCTCTCTGAGCTTCAGGCTAGTTCCTTTATGAAAGAAAAGGATTTGATCAGATATTCTTCATGATTATGCCCATTGATAAAGTCTGCCTTTGACCTCAGAATTGAAGATTTTTGTTTTAAAGTTTGCCAGCCAAGTAAATATAACACTTTAGTGAATTCTTGAAAGATCCAAATTGGGCAAAAGAATCGAATGTATTTGTTTTGAGGGTCATGTCTATTGTCTGTGACCAGCAAAAAGTCAATTCGATTGACTCTGTGGCATCTTCATAACCAATCCAAATTCCCATTTGATGTTAGTCACCCTTCAAAGGCGGGCCCATTGTCCAAATTGAGCAACAGCCACACTTTCCCCTATTCTGGCCGTCACTTTCTGGCCATATTGATCAGCAGCCACATTGATCCAAATGGTGGTGCTCTCATCCCCTCTTTCATCCCTGCTGGCCTGATCACTGATGGATAATTGGTCCTCCATTCACGGGTCACTGGTAGGCAGCTTCCCTGGACCAGCAGTCCCCAGAGTAATTTTTCCCGAGGCCAGCTCATCCTCAGGTGTTTGTTGATAAAGCTGAACAGGAAAGGCTTACTTGTTTTTGTTTATGAAAGCTGCTCTGATGCAAGTGATTGTAGAAGAGGGTCCTGTGTTCCTGCCTGAGTGGGGATGACAGGGAACTCATCCAGGGGGTGTTTACCGGGGGGTTGAGGATACAGGCCAAGGTAAGAGCAGAGATGGAGATATCCAGCGCCAACAACAGGACCAGTTTGGACTTTTGGAAAACCTTACAAACACTGATCACTTACCTATTCAAGGGTGGTCATTTGTTTGTTTATCTATCAATAATACTAATAATACTAGCCACTTTCCTTTTCTCAGTTCAAACACTGCCCTGCTCTCTTAAATCTCTGTGGCTTTACCCAAGTTGTTTTCTTTCCCTGAAAAACCTCCCTTAACGTGTCTGGCTGGCTAGGTCTCAGGTCAAAAGCATCCATGCCAAACAGGTGTTCTGAGCTTGATTTAAAGCCTCAATTTCTTGGCTGTTTCTAGAGAGTCACATACTTGGGGATCATTTATTTAAACTCAATATGTTCTTTTTAGGACCCTGTGCCAATCAAATAGATGAACCTCTTGATTATATGGCTTTTGTTTAGCTCAATTTGACTCAAAATATGAGCATGAATATTATCATTTGGGGAAGTGTGTGTGGCTGTATCATGTTCTTGGAATGATTTTTTTTTAAATTAACAATAGCTGAGAATTAAAGCAATCACTTTTGGACAACCACAAAGTTGTTGAAGGCTGTCAATTTTCAAGTAATAATCATATCTTATGTAAGATTTCGTTAATATTACTAAAAAACTTCAAAAAAAATCCAGAGAAATAATCATAGCAAGTAATATTACACCTATTTCTCAGACAAAGTAACTCAGACTCAGGTAGGTTAAATGATTTTAGATAATGACACAGAGCTAAAGAGAGCAGTTAGGCTGCCACCAAGCTTGGCTTTTATGGAATCTTACCTTGGCAAGAAGGAGTGACACATTGGGGCCGAAACAAGGTCCATGCAAGCTCCTGAGCACCTGGCCCAGGCACAGGTTTAGGAAGGGGGCAATGCAGGGCCTGCAAGTCCTGCAACTCATGTGACACCTGGGCAGTGCCCAGGGCAGGGACTGGGCTAGCATGTCTGTGCTGATGTGAGCCATGTCTTTTCAAAACAGGCTCTGCTGCTTCCACTGAATATCTCATTTCTGCTGTGCCTGCCTTCCTCCATTTTCCCTTGGGCTTGAACCTGTCCATCAGTCTCTCCACAAAGGGAATTCTAGGAGGGGCAGGGACAACTCATGTGCAATCCTGTGCAGCATGGAAGACACAGGGAAGAAGCACAATGCAGTTAGCGTGTAGGGCTGAGGCCTGGGTCCTGCCAGCAATGGATGTAGAGGGGCTCCTGGCTTCTCTGTGTACTTCCTCTGCACAGGATCCTCATGTCCAAGAGGACATACGTGTCACCACCCAGGTACCAGCCCTGCTGGCCCTGAAGGGAAGACCTAGGACTTAGTGTGCAGAATTAAGGCAGCCAAATATGGCCATAGCTCTTCCTGGTGGGTTACCTGGATTTTTGTGTTGTGGTTTTATCAACATAGGAGTATAAGCTTGGCTACATGATGGTAGAATGAGAATCCTAGAAGCTGTGTGGCATGATGAATGAGAGCATGTATTTTTCAGTCGCTTTGGCCCAGATTCCAGTTTCTACTGTGATACAGAGTAGCTCTGTGGTTTTTCGCAAGTTTCTTAATCTCTCTTTGTCTCATTTCTGTCATCTGTGAAATGGGTATCATGGTGACTGCCTCACAGAGTTGTTGGGAGGGATGAATGAGAGAATGCACACAATGTACTTGGTATTACTCTTGCCACGTAAGTGCACCACTGTCCTCATCACATAAAGGTTTTGGGTTTACTGTGGGATTGGAATTAAGACTGGGAGACTAAGCAAGGTTTCAGACATCCCAGGTTACGGTGATGATGATTACAGGAAAAATAGGAAGTCCAAAATGACGAAGGAAGGAAGGAAGGAAGGAAATATCCACACGCTATTCTCCAATCTTGCATTCACCCTTTCAATACATATCCATGTCCATAATGGTGCAATGAGCCTGTCCTCTTGACACCAGCTGATGCTTTAAGTCTTTATGATCCCCATTAGAAAAGGTGATGGTGGGAATGATTCTGTGGTTCCATTTGACATAGGCACGAATTAGAATTTATTGGGAGCACACTGCTGCCTTCACCACATTAGTCAGGCCAGATATACATAAGTATCCCTTAAAGACTAAAATATATACATATATGATCTTTTCAGATTTACAAATCTTTAAACTTCAAAAAATTCTCTGAGAAATGAGCACAGGAAGCATCACTATCTGTTTGATGCACAGGAAAACGGATGGCAGATTCCCTAACAAGTTGCCTAACACATAGTAGATGCTGACTTCCTTTGTCATCCTTCTACTGGGAAATAGCAGAGACATTTCAAGACTAACGGGACCCTTGGCTCCTGGTCCATGCTCTGCTCCCCGCCCCGCCCCCCCCCCCCCCGCTGCCTTTTCAGGTGGCTTCCCTTTGGATTGGAGAACTCATTTTCGAATGGTAGATCCTTGAGACACAGGTTCCTTCTGGAGGTTCTGTGGGGGTTCATACCCTGCTCCCGCCTTGTGCTTCCCCTGGCCCAAGATGCCTGTGGAATGCAGGGTCCCTGGTCCCAGCTAGAGCACTATTGTCTTTATTGTGACCCTGTCTATTGCCCATACTTTGTTGAGTTTGAAATGGCATCAGACTTGTATGAAATTTCTCACCCAGTTGCCAGGTGGTTCAGGAGTGTACCACCCAGAACTCCCTGGAAGGATCTTCACTGTGAGTGCTGTAACGTGAGCAGTCGTATAATCTGATATGAGCTGGAGTGGAACCCAAGTGACGGAAGGAGCTGGCCGCTCTGACTTGGCTGTGTACAGGACAAGCAAGACACTGAGGTTTCCTCTAGCCAAGAAGGCTCTTATTTATTTTTATTTTTTAGTTGACACTGGGAACGTCAGTCCCAATTTCCTGGTCTGATATGACTGAAAGCAGCGGGCTACTTATTTTCATTACCTATACTCTATTCTCCTTAACGTCCTACGAATACACTGGATGCAGGATTCAGGGGTCTTCTGCCCACATGGAGAGTGTCATCTGCAAAAGAGAAAATACCATGAGACAGTATAAACCTTAGAAACCTATATTTATTTTGTTGTGAAGAATTTTAATACTTCCCTGCGCTTGGAGGTCTGTTACTAAAAGAAAGGGCTACCTAAAAATAGACGTGTTCTTGGAAACTGACTTACAGGTTCTGCCATGCTTCCTTCGTGCACAGATCAGATTTCCAGAGCCAGGCAATTTTCCAGACAAGGCTGACCTTGCCCTCCTCCTCACCCTGTGTTTTCTGTGGCCTTGTTATCCAGATAACTGCTGCTTTTCTTCATTTTCCTCTGTCCTCTGTCCTCTAGCTCATCTCAGGGAGAGAGGCTCTCATTTGACTCCCAAGCCTTTGAGGATGAGTGGCTGAGGAAAGCACATGGAGCTCTCTACTGGCCCCTCAGGGAATCTTAAACTGTGCTGGGGCTCATTCCATCTGACTTCCCAAACCCATTATTTCCTTCTTGGGCTTTTGAAAGAGTTATGGAACTTGCATTTATTTTTCTCTTTGTAACAAAGTATTCATTTATGTATTCATTAGTCCATGCATTGAATATATCTATATATATATATATATATATATATATATATATATATATATATATATATATTGAGCAGCAACTTTGTGCTAGGCTGTGATGACACCAAGTTTACTGGGGCAAAATTCCTGTGTTCAAGAACCTCATTATCCCTTGGGTTATAGGGCTCACTGCTCCCTTCATTGTAGGGGGCAACAGTATCCAGAAAGCTCTTTCCCTATTCTTAGGCCTTTATCCCCTCACTCTCAGCTCTGTATCTCACATGGCCAGGTCATATAACCGCTAAGACTGAGTAAGCTCTTACCTGCCCTTCTTCCAATAATCTTTTCATGCTCACCCCTACCCCACATCTTCCCCTGAACACATGTAATATTTTTCTTTGCAGAGCCTTTATTTCTATATGTAGCCCATAGTTATTTATGGATATGTCAATAGTCCTAAACTATAATCATGTTCATATGTAATAGGTGCTCAATAAATGTTTGTTGAATGTTGAACAAATGTTTCTACCATTTCTCTAAAAGCTGCTTTCAGCTGAAGTGAGGTTGAATGGCTGCCAGAAAAAGATACAATGAGTTATTCCAATGTTAGTGAAATAAAAATCTTAGAAAGGACAGTGTCATGCTCCCTTTGGGCTGTGCTGCCAGTTCTATACATAAAAATAACAGTGGTGCATTGTAACATGGTGCCTTGGAAGGGGGATGGAGTCGAGGGGACTTTTCTCCTTCAATATGTAAATTAGCTTACCCATCTCCTCTGGAGAAAAGAACTGGGTTCATAAATGCAATAAAATTTCAATTTACTAAGCAGAAGGATATAGTCTTCTGGTAAATAGCTAAGTAAAAAAAAATATTTTTATTTCATTTCCTGTTGGAAAGTTTGCCAAAACGTCCACTGCTGTGGCTCATGAAATATGTTAGAGGGGTAATGCTGATAACTGAGGTCTCATAGTATATTTGGCTCATCATTTTAAATGTTAATTATGATTGTGCTGTATCATGGGCATAGATAGAAACAGTATAGGAGATAGGGTTCCATGTATATTGACCCCAGACTAAGTCTTTTTAGATTTAAAAAAAAAAGGAAATCCTCACTATCATCTTACTGTGTGTGAATGTGACTTGCTACAGGAATGGGTCTGAGTCTCAGCTCTTCCCTTTCTATGTGAGCTTAGGAGTCTCTAAGAGTCAATTTCCTCATCTGTAAATGGGAGAAATAATAGCTGCATTTTTTCCCAGAGGCTGTTATGTGGATTAGATGAGATACTATACAAAAAGCACAGAGCACGCAGCCTGGCACAGGGGGCCCAATCCACATTAGCTATGATTATGATGGTAATAATGAGGATATAGCCTGTAACATTTTTGCTGTAGCCTGGGTAGCTCAAAACAAAAATTCAGCTTTTCATAGCTCAGGAGGCCAGCAGTCTGAAATCAAAGCTGGTTCCTTTTGGAGGCTCCAAGAAAGAAACCATCCAATGCCCTTATTCTAGCTTCTAGTGGTTGTCAACAATCCTTGGCATTTGTTGGTTAATCTGTGCATCTCTCCAATCTCTGCCTCTGCCTTCACATGGCACTCTCCAGTCCATGTGTCCCCCTGTGCCCTTTTTTCTTTAAGGTCACTGCTCATTGGATTTAGGACCAGCCCTAATCTAGTATGACCTTATCTTCATTACATCTTAAAAGTTTCTATTTCCCAATAAAGTTACATTCTAAGACCCCCAGTAGACAGGGATTTGGGGGGACACTATTCAACCTACTACATAATCATAAAAACAAAATGAGGATCTAGTTAGAAAAACAAAATCCTAAACACATTTGATTGATGAAGGGCTCTAATTTTATGGGTCATGGCCAATTTAGGTTAATTTGGAGTAGCTATTGGGACTTCCCATGGACTATATTTTATTGACAAGTTCCAGTCTGCAAATTTTCTGTCTTTGGGTAGGTGTACAGGGTCCTAGAAAAACTGGATAGTTCATGAGAAAACTGGTGTTTTTCCTAGTCACCCAGGTTATGATGTAGTCTTTTCCTTACTCATCTCAGTCACTTTGTGCCATATCATTTTTCACCATCATCAGAGAAATGGCAGCTTGTGGCTAATCAGAAGTATCCATGCATCTAACTTGTGACCAGTTCAGGAAGAATTTTAAATACAGTGCAATTCAGGATGCATGGACACATAACTGATGAATGTAGTATGGTCATACTCCAGTGATTCAGAAGGGTATCAGGGTTATGCTTTAGGGTCATAATTTTGAGTAAGGCATAATTATAGTAGAAATATGTTGATGATGGCTGATAGACAATTCCCATTAATCAAATGCCAGACTGGAAGGGCATAGCTGTTGTTCCCTTCACTGACAAGTTAATAAATAAGTGAACTGGGAAGGTAATTGGGCTCACCTTTTTTTGCTTTATGCTTCCATGGCTCTGCCCATTCCCTGGTTCCCGGGCAGGGGTTGAGGATGCTATATTAGAGACCAGGGGAAGATTCTCTAGGAATCCTCTCTCTCTCCATGACATCTCCAAAGATGATACATGCATTCTAGAGGAAAAAACACTTTCTTCTACAGAAATGTAAGATATAATGTGTAAGCAGTAGTTGGGATGCTGAGAAGAAATGTAACATAGAAATGTAAAATGATAATGATGAGAATTTAAAATTTTTATTTTTTTCCTACTTTATATTTATTGGCTCAGGCCTGCTGGGACCATTAGAGTTAAGGTTGTATTGTGTTTCCATTTTAAATCTCTATTTTCAAATACTTTTGACATATGGTGTATGTTTTCAAGCCAGAGAGGTTTTTATCTTAAACAAAACTTGAGGGAGAAAACAATCTGATTTGCATGTCTTTTACTGAAGGAAACCGATGAAAGTAGTGTTTTCAAATAGTTTTGTACTTCTATAATTTAAATATATGATTTCTTTTTAAAACAGGATTTTGTTGACTTTCACGTTTGTGACATAAAAGCAAGGAAGGGATTAATCAGAGAGAGAAAAAAGTCAATAAAAGTGACCAGTTGGGATAATTAATGTTGTCATAGAGATATAATATTGCAAATAGCTCAGTGTTGATGCCAAGTATCAGGCTCATGTAGTTACATAGGTTCTTGATCCATTGATTTCCTTATGGCTATTTCATGACTCTTCATTTTAGCTTCTTATTATGGAGGATATTGACCTAAACTAAATAACCCCAGCAGAAACCCATGATCTGGGAAATTTTAGTTTGAAGTTAATTCACCCTAAAGGAAAGTTAAAATATTCTCTCAAGATAGTCTTCATACATTTAGGTTCAAAATTTTCCTTCAGAGCTGCACAGAAAATGGAAAATAAGTCTTTTGATGAAAGACAGGATTTCATCTAAAAATGTCTGGACACTCCATACTTTGAGGGCCCTTAAATTCAAATAAATACAAGGCTTGTGAGATAAGGAGGGTTGCAAACCCCAGCTCGTTATAATTTGCCCATGTTTCTAACAACTTTGCCCTAAATAATCCCACAGAGCTGAACTCACACACCTTTCAAATATAGGAGAAACGATCTCATTAAATTTTAATCATCAGCGTGCTGCATCTAATTATACTGTGTCTTGTCTTAACTCGTGACTGCTGTATAATAAATTTAATTATTTTGGTTTTTCTTTCTATTTATATTAACTCATTTCTAGTGAGCACAGAGTTCTGCAACTCCCGTGAACAAGGGAAATGAGTAACCTTTAATTTTCAAATCATGACCTCATTACAGCATGTGTGTATGTGTGTGTGTGTGTGTGCATGTGTGTGCAAAATTTGTTATTCTAAGGAGGAAGGCAACACCTTTATAATTAGACCTCCCCCTTGGGTCAAGGGTGTCCTAATAAAGCAAATTTCATACATTGATGTGCTTCCCTTCGCTTCATTTCTTTGTTCTATTGCCCTGTTGTTAATAACACCCTGAAGCAAAAAAAATGTTTGTGAAGCTAAGAGCTGTCCAGATAAGAGAAAAGGTCATGATCCCTCTCCTGCATGTTCATCGGCAAATGCTCACCAATCTGAAGGTAAGAGGGTGCCTGTCAATATGGGGTGGGCAGGAGGCAGCATACCATCAAATTGAAGGGAGCAAGTGCTCACACAGTTGTACTGAGCTCCAACCTTAACCCCAAATCAATAATCACCCAAGTATTACAACATGAAGTGACTGAGTCATAGGGGCAGGGGTGGAAGGAGAGGACATCTGTGTGAAGCTTTAGAAAAGCTAAAAGTAAGGAATGTGGGATGTTTCTCACCATCCTCAGGTTTCTATGATGAGTGTGTGGTAGGTGATTAAGGGAATAAAGTGGATTTGGAGAGCCTAAGGTATACCCCATTTTACCAATGCACGGTGTGGCAGGTTTTTTAAACTTCTAATTCAATAAAATGGAGAATGTGAAGCCACTTGCTTGATTTCAGGCTTAAAATTTGAGAGCAATGAGTAATATTTTATTGCCGTAGGCAATTGCATAAACAGCATATGTGTCATAGGACAAATGTCACTGTTTTGATGGGGAGGGGAAGATCTTTATAGATTAGATTTTTTTAAACAATTGAGTGATGAGTCATCTTTTTTTTCAGATTAGTTTAAACCAAGGCCCTTTCCTTTCTTCCCTTGGAGCTCTTTGCTTTGAGGCCTTAACTGTGTGAGAAAACCCTCCTCTTCCAGGAAGAAGTCTGAGATCCAGTGGAGATGAAGAGATGCATTCCCTTATCTAGTGGCCTAGATACTAACTGCCTTCAGGCAACAGAGTTTCATCTGATAGAAAAATAGAATAATACACAGTAAAAAAATGTGAGTTCAATGAAAAATTATACAAAACTTTTATGTTCATAGGCTGCTTCCTGTAGGTATAATTGTAACTCCCCTATTTATTAATATCTAAATAATATTTCTTTTGGGGGAGTGGAAATCACAGACACAAGACTATAAAACATATTGTTAGAGTAAATACATTTGGTAATAATGAGAGTTTTCTTGCACTTTCCTTTTAAAAGTAGAAATGCTTTGCTCTTTCTAGTAGTTCATTTGATTTCATTATTTTCTGTTTTGTTTGTCTTTCTCTATATGTATATATTTATGATGTATAATGTATGTATCTACCTATCCATGTGTATATATACATGCATGTAACTATGTATCTGTCCATCTTATCTGCTCATCTATCTACCTACCTACCTACCTACCTACCTACCTACCTACCTACCTATCTAATCTCTGATTCCATTTACTTGTGCTGCTGGTGGCCTGATTAAGAAGTCCATCATAGGGACTTCCCTGCCAGCCGTCTTATAAGTAAAAACCTGAGCTCTTGTCCTTCTAACATCCAGCTGTAGATAAAAATCTAAGAACATTGGATGAAATTAAACATTCAAGTTCTATAAGTTTCTGTCAGATAACTTAGCTAGGCCTGAAAACCAGAACTGAGAGGAGGCTCTTTGCTCGTCTTGATGTTTTGATGCAACTAATTGACCATTCTGAAAACAAGTGGGTCGATGGAAAACCCCACCTTGAAATTCCCTCTTAATTATTACTTCTCTTGCAGCTCAAGGTATCTTGCACTTCCTTGGGTGACCCTTCCTCCCCATACAGGTACACACAAACACACATGCATGGACAACAAAAATACCTCCAAAACGCCTTCATCAAAAGCACACCATGGAGTCAATTTAAAAATCAAGAATAAGGAATTCACCTGCTGGAAATGCCTGTTCTGATTTCTCCCCTTAATTTTCAAAAGGAATTCAGAGAAAGAACTGATGATTAATTGTAAAGAATGTGATTTGCAATAAAGAGGACTGTTAAGTAGGAGATAGGTGGGAGTAGGGAGTGAGTACCAACCAAACTAGAAAACACCTACAGAGCAGCTGGCTAGGGAACGCTTGGGGACCTTTCCCGGTTGCTGGCTAGTATTCTTTGAAGTGGATATGCTGCATTGATGCGTGGGTGCCTGGAGCTCAGCTAGAATGCCAAATCCATTCTCTCTCTCTCATAACACAAGAGGCCTATTGCAGAGACACAGACACAGGCAAAAATCGTTGCAGCTCTCATACGCATATTGTGGACCAGGATGTTTATTAGAGATTTTGCTCTTTTCTGCAGGGAGAAATAAGCATAAGATCTAAGAACATTGGATACAATTAACTATTCAACTTTTAGGGTTAAGACATTTCTCATATTATGTAAGAAAATGATAGCTTTACTTGTACAGTAAACCGATTTACTTTATACTGTAGAGCATGGTTTCTTTTGCCTATATGTCAGGATCAAAAGCCTTTCACAAGTCTGGGGGCAGCCTACGTGGATGAACGCAGTCAAAGGTGTCTGCAACATCCTGGGGCACACCTGCGAGTGCCAGCGAAGTTGCAGGGGTGAAGGGTGCTGGAGATGGAATTCTGTCTTTTGATTAACAACTGCTTAAGCAACCGTCTGGAGAAAGCATTTACAGGAAAAATTCAGGTCAACCTATACCAGGTCAGCTTCTATGCCTTGAAGAATAAGAATACAGCATTCCCATTCAGGACATACTACAATACTCTTCACACAGAAGTAAATCAATAAACGCTGTTGACTGGCGACTGACTTTCCTAAATGTCTACCCTTTACGGGCCTCAAACTGCTTTGACAGTGTTCATTCACGAAATTTTTTTTTTTTTTGAGCAACCCCCTGGAAAGCGTAAAAGTTCTCCCCCTCCCCCATAATTAAGCAAATAGGCAGATTCAGCTGACTGGGTTCTTTCTAGGCTTCCCTTCCTCACTGACATTGGCCAAGTCACATCGCTTTTATGGACCAGTTTCTTTCCCTGGGAAGCAATGTATTTGAACAAGGAACTTTGAAAGTCAGGGTTTCTCCCAGTTCCAAAATAAAATGTTGGGAGGTGATGGCGGTGCTGTTGTTGCAAGAGAAGCAACAACATCCCTCTGCAACATTCCCATAGAACCATCAGCATCAGCATCATCAAGTTTAACAGTGGCCGTGCTTAGCACTTTACATGCATGGCTTCATTTAATCCTCACCCTAAGCATGTGAGCTAGGTGCTATTGTTATCCCCACTATATAGATGAGGAAACAGGCATCGGGAAGCGAAGGCACTTGGTTGTGGGTAGTTACTGCATGATTAGATTGAAAGACCCTTTAATAATTATTTTCTTTTTTATATCTTCCTACAGCCCCACCTTCCTCACACCAACACACACACATGCACACGCACACACTGCACTACACTGCCTAGCCCATGAGAAATCCTTGGTACATTTCAAACACTTTAACCCATAAACCTATAAAAATAAATTAAACCCAATGTACTAACTTAAAGTAATGGCAAATTTAATCAGCCTCAATATTATCTTGAGATGTAACCCACAACAAAAATTTTCTTTCCCCATTCCCCCCAAAATGTCCCAGTTTATATAAATGACAAGATCCTAAATTATGTAAGTGACTGGAATTATATAAGTGACAAGGTTGATTTTCATGTGTGACAAGTGGAATCAGTATTATTACTTTATAGTCACACCTCACATGTTCCTAAATTACTGAACCAGGAAAAAATGAGAACATCAAATTATTCTCTGAAGGGAATCTCGTCTGAGTCGATATTTTATTTTGTCAGAGTCTCTGATACCTATTGATTCATGGATTGATGGACTGATTTGAATCTGAGCCTATACCAGACTTGTTAGAACACACTGCTTAATTAAACTTTGGAGAGCAGTGGAGATTCCTTCTGAATTGATATTTTAATATTTGATTGTCAGCATAGAAGACTCTCAGAAACTGGGGTTTTGTGTGTGTGGGGGATTCAGATGTGAATTTGTTACTTTCCCCACACCACTGCTCTATTAAAAACATAAGTAAAAGGGTCTCAGTGTATTTGCTTTTTATTACTAACCCTCCTTCCCCCACTCCCCAACCGACCGGTTGCCTTTTTATTCATGTGTGAACCAAGGCTAAATCTCCTGGCCTCACCTATTGAGATCAGTGGTCAGTGTGGGATCAGTGGTGTCGATAGACTTGACCTTCCCTGACCTCTGTTCCCTAACATAAACCTTGGGAAATGAAAATCGGAAGAACACTGGGCAGACCATTCAGGCTTTCAGTAATCATTCAAAGCTAAAAGCCTCTGGCTTGCTCACTGCTTGAAGAAATGAGACTCCAACCTGCTGTCAGCCACATTGTCATAAACACTGATTTCTTAGGGATCAAACGAAAAAATTTGGATGATCTGCAACCTCCTGAGTGCCTGAGAGCCACAGCCTAAAGCAAAGAAGAGGCTGGAGAGAAAAAGCACAGAGGATTGCAAGACTGATGCTCCCTCAGAGATATGACACATGTCATTGTGGCCAATGAGGGCAGGTCTCTTTCTATTGTCTTCTCAAATGGGGGTGGGAGGTGGCAAGCCTCCAAGGAGGCCACGGGAATGGAACACGTACCTTTCTGGGCCCTGATCAGTTGCCAGAGCTCTATTTTCTTTTCCTAGCCTTCTAAGTATAATGCATTTTCTTATCCTGCTGGGAAGGCTTACCTGGCACAGATGACTTCTGAAAAACTGCCCCGTCAGCAAGTCAGCAAGCTTATTACCTTGTTAATTAGGGTCACTGCTCGCTAATAATTTAGCCAATAACATGGTTATTTTTTAACAAGGCATTTACCGCATTTATTATTTCTTTTGGCTAGAGCTATAATAAATAGAGTGACATTTATTAATTTATGAAGCTTTTATCTAATACAAATGCATTTGCCATGGTCTTAAATTTTCTTTAAGTCTTTATGTTCATATTCTATTGCTGTTATGTTTTCCTAATTCTGAGATACAAGTTTTCCCTGTCCCAGGCAGCTTCGTCTACAACAATACCTATTTTCTAAGACCATTTTAGATGAAAGGAGATAATCCTTAGGGAATTGATGCAAATACATACAAGAATTTAGCAGTGGAGAAAAATAAACTCCTTAACAGATGGTGTTGAAGTAATTGTATGGAATCCTGGAAAAAATTAAATAAAATTTTATCTTACATAAATTTCAGATGGTTTAAATATTTAATTATATATATGTAAAATAAAACCATGAAATACTAAAAGAAAACATGGATGTCATCTTGAGTGAGAATGTCTTTTGTATGCATAATCCAAACGCAATAACAAAAAGGAAAGATTGACAACTATTGACTACTGTAAATTTAAAAGAAAAACACCGTAAAGTAGTTAAGAAAAACAAAAACAAAATAAAACTGAGGAAAACAGTTTACATCACAAAGGGCTTACTTTCTTATATAAAATTCTATGAATCAGTAAGATAAAAACCAGCAACCCCAAATAAAAGTGGTCAAATAATATGAGCAGATAATTCACAGGAAAGAAAATACAAAAGGCTCATAACATGTCCAACCTTGCTCTTAAAGAGAAAATTGCAAATTAAAACTATAAAAGAGAATTGCAAATTAAAACTATGATGAGTTAGTGGTTTTGCAATGTTCCAATTGTTCACATGGTGCTCTGTGTGCTTGATAGATAGACTAGCAATGTAGATACATAAATATGGTCTGTATAGATATGCAGTGATATACAGAGGGTGCCAAAAAAATGTATACACATTTTAAGAAAGGAAAAAAAATATATTGAATTTGCAATACTCAATATATAGCAATAACAAAAGATGAATACAAGTCATGTGTATACATTTTTTGGCACCCCTGGTATCTGACACAGGAGCCTGAAAAAGATCATACATTGCATTTAGTTGTCATGTCTCTTTATTCTCCTTTAATCTAGAGAAAATTCCTGTCTTTGTTTTTTATTGACATTTTTGTAGAGTCAAGGCAATTTTCTTTTAGAATGTCCCACAAAAATCAAACCTGTATAAGAAGATGTACTCAGTGAGCTCTCCTTCCCATTCCCATCCCTTTGACGGTCTTCCCACATATCCCTGTAGGTACTATTTGCATGATTCTCTGATGTAGTCTTTCTGTGTTTCTTTTTGCATAACTAGGGATGTGATGATTGATATAGATATGTTTCCTCATTTTTTCATATACAGAAGTTAGTGTACTATACATACACTCTTTGGCACTTTGCTTGTGTTTTTTTTTTTTAAGATTTTACTGGGGGAATTGGGGAAGGGGAACAGCCAAGTTGTTGTCCTTCAGTCTTAGTTGTAGAGGGTGCAGCTAGCTCAGCTCCAAGTCCAGTATCCATCCGGCTGCCCAGCTGCAGCTCGTGGCTGCTGAGCTAAAGGTGCTGTGTTCAGTCTTAGTTGTGGGTGGGCATAGCTCACCATCCCATGAGGGTGTTGAACCGGCAGCCTTGTTGTTAGGAGCATGTGCACTCACCAACTGAGCCATCCTGCCACCTGCTGGAAGCTCAGCTTGGGTGCAGCTCACTGGCCCTCGTGGGAACTGAACCGGCGACCATGTTGCTCAGAGCTCATGGTCTTAACCAACTGAGCCACTCAGCTGGCCCTGCACTTTGCTTTTTAAAAATTTTATCCATATCAGTTCAAAGAGATCATCTTCATCCTTTTGGATGGTGGTATAGAAGCAACATAATTTATCCAACCAGAATCTAGTGATAGGCATATAGGTTATTTCCAAAATCTTACTGTTACAATAATGCTATAACAAGTAACATTATACTTATATTGTGGTAAAAGTAGATTTTCAGGTAAACTAGCAGTTTTTGAGACATGTTAGTGTGTTTTCATCAAAATGCCATTTGTGTATATCATGATTTTTTTTATAAGCTGCAGATACTATTGGCAACCAGTATACCTACATGACATAGAAGCTATGATCCCCACCCTGTGCCAAGCAATCTGCTAAGGTTGTCATATGATCTGTTAAAATATTCCAAGTGTGCCATTTTATTAGGCCATAAGTGCAAGTAAAGGGTATGCATTGCTCTCCTCTTCTTTCAGCTTTTCTGTTAGCTTGATATTTGTCAAAAAATGGGGGGACATGTTAATGCTCCTAATGTTTAAACACAAGTGACGGCCACTATTTAGAAATAACATACAACCTGGGCAAACTCAAACCTTAGGATCTTAGCAAAGAGACATCCAAAGACTTTAACTCAGTGCAGACTGTAATATCAAACCCTCCACTGAAAATTTCCCTAAAACTGCAGGAATGCTTTAAATTTTCTGCAGTTTTCAGGGAATCCTGGAAGCTAGAAACACTTTAAAGTCACTTTGCCCTCTTTCTCTTACTTTGTTTTTAAGTGGTTGGTTCAGGTTGGTTCAAAAACACCAGAAGGAACAAATTCAACATAAATTCCATTCATTTCTGTAAACAATGTGTTTGTATCAGCTGCCTGGTTTGGGACATGTTGCTAGTGCTCCACATCTGTCTACTTTCTAAGGACCCAGAGGGGACAAGACAGAGTGATGGAGAGAAGCAATGCCAGCCATTGGCCTGCCCTGCTTCCAACCCTGTTTCTCAGCTTGTCCTTCTCAGGCCCCAAGTCTTCTGCATTGTTGCCTCGTAAGGATAGTACCTTCTCTGGAGCAGAGGGGCTGCAGTTAGTGGAACACCTGGGAGTGGTGATGTCGGAGGCTATGGCAGCAAGTTGAAGCCAGTGCTGCCATCTACCTAGCAGTCTGGACGCTGACCCCATTCCTGTCTACAGGGTCACAAAAACGTCTCTAAGTGGTACTGTCCTCTGCCTTTTCCCCTCCTGCTAGTCTGTGGGATTCTGTCTAGGAACAAAAGCTTTGCTCTTATATTCTCCTAAATTTCTTGTTTATGCATTTAAATTCCTGTCTCCTAAACCTATGCTTTTGAATCTCAAACACCAAAAATCTGCCTTGCCATGTCATCCCTCCCTTGAGGCAGTGAAGGCAGACTGTCTACCTGATGGGCAAAGGATAGAGGATAGTATTGGGCATTTCTTCATGCCCCAATGCCCTGACTCTCTTATCCCACTCTCCTCACTTGCTTCCCCTCCAGATTATTGTAAGAAAAACATCATCTGCCAAAAGAGATTCATAAAGGATCTTATGTTCAACATCATTATTTACTAGAGTGCCATGGAACAGCAGGAGCTTTATTTAAGTGTTTTTCAAGCCTTTTGTGTCCATCATCCATCTGTCTCCCTTAGTTATTCTTCATCTCAAAGCCCAAGTTTTGATCTTTGGAGACAAATAGAGCTGGCACTAAATCCTGGTTCTGCAAGAGAACAGGACATCACGCTTACTTTCAACATCTGTACAATGGGAATAACAATATTTATTGGACAGATGAATGGTTCGGATGCAATAAATTATATCTATAGTGCCTGGCACAGATCAGCACCTTCTCCTCTCTGCTTTCTTGACTCTTTTTCTATCTTTCCAAATATGTATCTGTTGCTCAAATATAATTAACTATAATAAAGGAAATAAAAATAGAACCAAAGATATCACTCTGCAATCTCATAGCCATTTTATTATTTAAAATTTTCAAGTTTCATTTCTGTCTGGTTCTGAAGGTTTTCTATAGTCTTTAGTGAAAAAGGCAGTCTTTGAATGAACTTTCATATTAAAGCAATTTAGTGTGCTTTTAAAGTGGCTGATGGAAGATCCTCTGTTTTCATTTTTATGTCTTGAGATCCTAGGATTTGGGGTGGGTCTGTGAAGTTGAAGGTGAGCAGAGAAAGAAGAAGAAGGAAAAAGGTGAGATGGGGTGATGGGGCTGAAAGAAAGAATTGAAGGAGAAAGGCATGAGGGTTGTGAGTTGTCTTGCAAAATAGAACTGATGAAGCATCCTCTCCAAGATAACGTCCTCCTTTTCTCACCCTCTGTGCTAAGATAAATTTTCTTTTCAGATCATGATTATGGATTAATTTATGACTTTCCTTAATTGTCTGAGCAATGCAGGGTTAATGTCCTATTAAGGACAAGTTCTCTTTTACTTTATGAGAGCAATCACTTAACGAAAATTAGGCTATTACTTTTTATCTCCCTCTCCTTGGCAATGCCTGATACCACGGAACACTTCTGCAAATTTCCTTCTCCTTGTGCTGTGTTAGGGAATAGATCTCTATTTGGCTTTGACACTTTGAATATTTCTTGATAGTTGATAACAAGATTGAACTCCAGAAATGTCATCTGATAAATCATGTTGGAGTAGTATATCTTCCCAGGGCTATGAAGGTTCTTTGTATAGTGAATGTTAACTTTAGAGGAAGCTACACTAATATGGAATTTAGTGCCCGAAGAGACCTAAAGGGGTATGGCATTCCCTTCCCTTTCCCAAACTATTGAACTATGGCTGAGAGAAATGTAGTGTTGTCAAAAATTACAGTTTGGGGGCCATAGATGGACCTGGGGTTGACTCTTTTGGCTCTTCCAAGTACTAGATGTGTGAGTTAGAACAAATACTTAAATTACTCTTGGGCCAGCCAAGTGGTGCGGTGGTTAAGCACTGGCCCCGGTTCGGGTCCCACATGTGAGGCACAGTGACACTGCCCTCAAAAAAATAAAAAATAAAAAAATAATAATAATAAATACTTAATTACTCTTAACCTCAATTTCCTCATCTGTAGAATGGGGAGAAATATACCTACCTTGTTTGATTCTGTCACTATGATTAATTAGTTTTACATACACTCATTGGATTCTACTCCTTATCATTGTATTCCATATAACTTTACTAGTTGTTCAGGGGATATCTTAGCTGGGCTTTCTAGAGCAGACCTTGAGACAAGGATTTGTTTGGAAATGATTTATAAAGGCATGCTTCCAGAAGAAATCTAAAACCAAGGCATAAAAATGCTAAAGTGGAAGGGAACCAAGCAAGGTGCAAGTTCAGGCCAAGTCTCGCAGAAGGTAGTTTCAGCCTAATACCACAGGAGAACCCAGTGTGTAAGGTATACCCCACTATTTGTTCCAGCTTATGGCAAAGGGGGCTGGGCTTTCACACTCCAGTACCAATCAGTCAGTAAGGGCCGTCCTGTGGGGGAAGGGTGAATAGAAACTCCAGACCTTTCTAGCTCTTGGTCAATGCAGGCCAAGTGTCTCTCTTGACTTAAGGTTAGCTCTCCAAAGAAGGTTGTGGACAGAGGCTATTAGAAACAGAAACTTACAGAAGGCAGAGAAGGGAAACCCAGAGACTAAAGGGGATGCCAGTGTCCCCACAAGAGGATACAGCAATGAACAAAATAAATGTGGCCTCTGACCTCATAGGTTTTATACCCTTAACAGGAGATACAGATAAGTAAACAGGCAATGCAGTGCTATGGGTGCTATTATGCAGGAAGGTCAAGGTGCTATGGGAGAACAAAGGAGGGGTACTGGGAAGGGATCAAGGAAGTCTCCCCTAAGGAAGTGATGTGTACTTTATGAGTAGGACCTACCCAGACAGGGTGGGGCTGAGGGGGTCTTCCAGGATGCAGATGTGTAGTTCAGAACCAAAAGACTATGGCATGAATTCAGTCTCGGCTGGAATGTACAGTGGATGGTGGGAAAGTAGAGGCATTGAGAAATGATGCTATGGCAGCAAGCAAGTCTCTGAGAGTCCAGAGCTTATGGGGGCTGGGTCAGAATGAGAAGGGTTATTGCAAGCTATGTGTGGCATGTGGTAGATATTCTATAAATAGCAACTAATGTTAGAAGTTCGTGGTAGAGGTAATCATTTTTAGGAGTATTACTGCTACTACTATCTCTACTATTATTACTCCCTTACAACTATTACTGTTAACTTGGGACCAAAATAAAAGCCTGGTTATGTTAGATTGTTTATTTACTTGGTTATTATCTGTCCCTCTGATCAGTTTATAAATTCCACAAGGGAAGGGACTGTATGTTCTATTCAACAATTCAGCACTATATATTTATTAAGTGAATAAACTAATGTTTTTGAGCATCTGTTGCATGCCACGCCCTGTCTTAGGTTCTGTGAGAGGGTCCAAAGATAAATAAAACACAATCTTTATTTTCAGGGGCACCTTCATTTATTTACTCAGTGGTTACTCGTTGAACACATTTAGTAGCACATACTAAATCTTTGCTAAGTTCTGAGGATACAATTATGAGCAAGACACAGGACATAAGATCCCTGTCCCCATGGGACTTAACCATCTCGTGTTGTGGTTCTCAACGAGGTGGGCACAGTTCTGTTCTGTAGGCAGTGTTTGAAACTTTGTGGAAATATTTTGGGTTGCCAGAAGTTGGTTGCCTGCTTTCAGTTATTTTGGATGTATGTACAGAAGTGTTGGTGGATGCAGTAGGCATTGGGTAGGCAAGGGTGATATAAACTAGGTGAGCTACCATGTACAGGACAGGCCTACATAGTGAAGAATTGTTCTTTATCTCACATGACCTTCAAACATCTTGAAGGACATTTATGTAGATGAAAAAAGTTTGTTTCAATGAGCCTAAAAACCAGTACTTTTGTATATAAAACCAAGTGTTTTTTTGGTAAGATTTTATTATATACCTGTTTTTAAATTGTAGAAAAAACGCATAACAAAATTTAGCATCATCTTAATATTTTCTAAGTGTAAAGTTCAGTAGTGTAAAGTATATTCACATTGTTGTGCAACAGATCTCCAGAACTTTTTCATCTTGCAAAATTGAAACTCTGTACTCATTATACAGTTTCTGTCCCTTTTCCTCTCCTTCAGTCCCTGGCAACCACAATTGTACTTTCTGCTTCTATGAATTTGATTCTCTAGATAATTCATATAGTAGAATCATACAGCATTTATCTTTTTGTGATACCTTGTATCACTTAGCATAATGTCCTCCTGGTTCATCAATGTTATAGTATGTGTCAGAATTTCCTTCCTCTTTAAGGGTGAGTAATATTCCATTGTATTTATATACCACATTTAGTTTATCCATTCATTTGTCGATGGACATTTGGTTTGCTTCCACCTCTTGGCTATTGTGAATAGTCCTGTTATGAACACAAGTCTGCAAATATCTCTCTGAGATCCTGCTTTCAGTTATTTTGGATGTATGTGCAGAAGTGGAATTAATGGATCCTATGGTAATTCTGTTTTTAATTTTATACTGATTTCTTTTCTTCCAAAAATACAAACGTCATCAAGGAAAGATTGCATTTCATTTTGTTTGCAATTTTACCAAGAATTGTTTATTATTTAGGAAAGATCATGTAGCCCATGGTAATGTGACTCATCGTATCAACACACCTGGATTAGTTTGCATTTGTAGCTCTTTATATTCACAGCAAGTCTATATATGACACTAACTTCAGACTCCTTGATTGTGTCTTCTAGCACAGCTGTACCAAGCATTTGTGTAATAAAGTACATATACATTATTTAGTCACAAATTATTTTCCTTTTATTTCTTCTTTATATTATACTATGCTTACAGCATTATCTTGATTTTGGGAAATATATGTGTGGTAGGTAAGATAACTTATAAATTTTGTTTTCAGAATAGTGAAGTGAAGCTATTGTACAAAATATTATTTTATGTTTTGTTTTTTTTGAGGTCAGTGTCACTGGCCTTCCTATGTGGGACCCGAACCGGGGCCGCTAGCTTCCCAAGCCAGCGCTTAACCACCGCGCCACTTGGCTGGCCCCAAAATATTATTTTGAAAAGGTGATTGGTTCTGCTTGGCTTAAATTTCTGAACTTTTAAAATAAACTTGGTTTCAATGAGAAGTTGAAGATATGATGTTTATTATACAAATCAACAACAAAATTTTGGAAACTGCCCTAGTTTTGTAGGGGAGGCTGACTAGAGACTGACATGTACTTTCATATACATCTAAAACACTGGTCATAGTGGGAATAATTAAGAGCTAGTCTCTTAGTAAATATGATGTTTATTATATAACATTGTTGTCTGTACTCAGTGTACTCATTGTACTATGCATTAGTTTTCCAGGACTGACTTACCTACTAGTTTCAAGTTTGTACCCTTAAACAACATTTCTCCTATCCCCTCAACCCCCAGCCACAGTAACTACCGTTTTACTCTCTATTTTTATGGGTTGGGCAATAGAGGCTAGCTAAGGCTACAATAGCAACCATATTGCAATATATAAATGTATTGAATCCACATGTTGTACATCTTAAATTTGCACAATTATATGTCAAATTTATTTTAATTAAAAATAATTTAAAAAAATGCCTGTGTCAAGTAAACATATATCTATATCAAGTACACTCTTTTTCCAACTTTCTCCAGTTTCTGTAGCTCATCCAAGTGGGTGAAAATGATGGCTCTGCCTTGGTTGTATGCTTTCAAGCATCTGTCAGCATTAATTTTTCTTGGTTCTACTCTTGATGGGTAAATCACCATTGAAGTATTTAAGAAGTGTTCACCAAGTATTTTGGAGAGTCACATTATAATGGCTTCTTACAGTATTTGGATCTTAATACAACATGTTTGTATCAGTTTGCATTGGTAGCATCACATTTGTGGTGTGGGCACCTGACTACTTCATTAGATGTCCTAGTGCCATCATCCCAGAGCATTCATATATTGAAATACCGGGGCTGCCAAAAACATGTATACATATGGACACTTTGGTAAGCGTTGCTCAAGCAGTAGTTCGCCGTAATCAGAAGTGTCTGGATGCTGATGGTAACCACTTTGAGTACCTCTTGTAATTGCAGAAGTCAAATATGACTTGAATTCATTTTTTGTTATCGGTGTATATTGAGTATTACAATTTTAATACAGTTTTCCTTTCTTAAAATGTGTATACATTTTTTTGGCACCCTTTGCATATACTAATTTGTTATAAATTACTTTCCTTTTATGTCTTTTTATATTAACATTAGGGCATTTATTGATTTAAAAAAATGTGTGTAGGCATGCTATTTTCTTTTTTTTCTTTTTTTTTTTTTTTGAGGGCAATGTCACTGGCCCTCATATGTGGGACCGAACTGGGGCCACTGGCTTCCCAAGCCATAGGCATGTTATTTTCATTAATTTCATTTTAGGCTAGTCAAAGATGGTACTAGAAAATATTTGTCATAAAACAGAGATTTGGACCTAGAAATTTTGAGAACCACAGGTCTGATAAACAAATAATTATACCAATAACTAATCAGTTACATTGAGATAATTATTATACAGAAAAAGCACAGATTGAGCTGAGTTTACAGTCCAATTTGGGATTCATGGCATGCACCCTGAAATAGCAATTTTGGTAAGTGCTTTGGTCAGCTGCTGTGCCATGTGACCGACACTTATGAAAAGGAGGTCCTTCTCTCCTTGCAAATGTCTAGGTGAGGAGAGAGTGTGACATCCACTTGGAGAGTTAGATAGGGATCTGGCTGCAGCACCCGAGGTGACAGGGCCCAGATAGGTTTGGCACTGTGGTGTGTGCAGGACTGTGAAATAGGACTCTTGGGCTTGTGAGCCACATGGAGAAAGAAGACACCATGTTCTCAGGAAAACCTCACATATTTATTAATTTAACAAATATTTATTAAGTACCTTCTAATAAAGGTACTTTATTAGATACTTTTGTAGATACTGCAGGGAATGCAACAGACAAGAATCCCTGTCTGTTTGAAGCTTCACTTGTTGTCAGGGAATCCAGGCAGTAAACAAATAAGTATATAGTATGTCAAATGGTGATAAATGCTAGGGAGAAAGATAAGGCACCAGGGCGATAGAGACACAGGGTGGGATGGGAGGCCTAATTTATATCAGGTGGTCAGGGAAGGCATCTTAGATAAGATGACATTCCAGGAAAAATGTGGAGTGCTTCACATACAACTCAGGAGCAAGCCAGACCATGGGACACACTTAAGTTTCCTCCCAGCCTCCACCTGCACTGCCATTCTCCCTTCTCTCTCTGGTTCTGGCTCCAGCATCTCATTTCCAGACAAACACAACTGGCCTCATCCTTTGTTTCCTGCTCCTTCACCCACCACCTCCCAATTCCTCCTTACACATAATTGCTGCTCATCCTTCCAGATTGTTCTTTCTGATGTCTAGTTCCAAAGACCTGCCTCCTCACAAGCCATGTGAGACCTTAATTTTCACAGGATAAAGTCCAGACTACTGAGTGTGGCATTCAAAGCCTTCTAGGATCAATCCCCCACCAACCTGTTCAGCTTTCTCTCATGTTATTGCCTTTCTCAGACTCCACTCTCTAGTGAAAGTGAACTCCTGCTTACCAAGTCTGACTGTGCTTTCCCACCTCTCCCAGTGTACCTGTTCTTTCTGTAACTTTTGGAACAAGGGATATGGACTCAGATTGATAAGGACTTAAGTTCTGGCTCTTTTTCTTATTAGATGTGCAAATTTTAGTGTTATTTAACTCCTTTCATTCTGTTTCTTCATGGGTGTCTTGTGGGTATTAGTATCCTCAAAGCATTAATGAGAGCTATATAAAGTGCCTGACACATAGTAGGTGTTCAAATACTATCATTTTTCTGTGCCCTCCATGATGGCAAGCATAGCACTAGTCACACAGTTGCTCTCCACAACTGTTTGCTGAACTAGACTTCTATACAAGAGCTTAGAGGGTTAAGAGTCAGTTGAGAGGATGTCCCAGTAATAACTGATGAGAGTATTGAGAAGGAAAATTGAGTGGGGGGCAGAGGTGTCAGGGCGGTCTCATGGAGGAGGTCAGGGTTGTGGTGAGCTCTGACTGGGTAGGGTTTAAACGAGCAACTGAGAGGGAAATTGTCGGACATCATGAACATAGGCTGAGATAGTGAGTGAGGAAGATACCATCCTCATCCCTTTGGTAGGTGATTTCTTGAGAATACCATCACTGCTGGTGTGTAGGGTTGGGTTAAACCAATGAACACAGTCCCATTGTCTTTAACCAGAGGGCCAGGTACTCTCACCCTGGGAGTTCAATCATCAAATCCTTGTGTGGACCCAAGCATTGCATTTTCTCTCTCTCCCTCTGTCTCTGATATTTATCAGCATGTAGGCTATTTCCTTAAGTAGCATTTGATGAAGCTGGTATGTTCCAGCCTTGCTGGTATAAGCATGTAGTTGGTAGAATAATGAGTCATTATTATTGAATACCTATGTAATTAATCTAGGAAAATCATGTACTGATGTACTATATGACTGAGCAGAGTGAATAGTAAGCATCTCATCTCCTAAAGGAACACAGACTTTTTTCAAAGCATTTTTAAAATGCAGATTTCTTCTGCTCAGGTCTGGATTGCTCATTTTTCATCTGCCTCCTTCTCCTCCTCAGCTGAGGACAATGTTCTTTTTGTTCTTCCAACAAACAAACAGGCATTTAATGATGGTAGACAAAGAGGGTAATTGAAAAATTACATGCATAAATGTGTATATATGTTTATATGTATTTGTACAGTATATATATTTATATATGTACACACATGTGTGTATGTGTGAGTGTGTATGTATATAAAGCTTGGAACCTATATGATCTAATTTTGTGAAAGACACTTGGCTAAATGAGAACAGAATTTCACTTACTACCAATGAGGGGTGTGGACTGTGTTTCTTATGAAAAGTGAAGTGGAAAACACAATTTTTCAGATAATTTCAAGAAATGTAATGCATTCATCATATGTGTATATACATACATACATACATATCTATGTGTATTTATGTGTGGGAGGTGTGATAAAAAATATGGTGAATATTTAAATAAAAAAAATTATTACAGTAAAAGACACATTGCCATTAATCCTCAAAATACTGTCCCCCCTCCCCCACTTTGAACACACTTATCCCATTGTTTTTGGCACTTCCTGAAGCAGTTCTGGAAGTCCTCTTTCCTGAGTGTCTTTAGTTGTGCTGTCATGGCTGCCTTGATGTCATGAATCGGTTCAAAATGTTTACACTTCATGGTCATTTTGCCTTTGGGGAAGAGTCAGAGTTGAATGGTGACAGATCCGGTGAATAAGGTGGATGAAGACACACCATAATGCTTTTATTTGACAGAAATTTCTGTACCAGAAGCGATGTGTGACATGGAGTGTTGTCATGATGAAGGATGAAATAAAGACACTCACAAAGGGGGACTTCCAGAACTGCTTCAGAAAGTGGCAAGAACGATGGGATAAGTGTGTTTGAAGCAAGGGCAAGTATTTTGAGGGGGATTAATGGCAATGTGTCTTTTACTGTAATAATTTTATTTAAACATTCACTGTATCTTTGGATTGCATCGTATGTGTATGAATATATACATTGTGTATATACATAATATATGTAAGTCTACAAATGTCAAATGAATAAAATATATTAGCATGATTTCCCCAATAAATAATGATACTGCAAGTTTTAAGAGTGCCAGGCAGAATTGTAAACTTTTAAACATATATTATCTTATTTAATCTTCATAATAATAATATGAGGTTTGTCCTACTAACTCATTTTACTGGAGGAGAAACTAAAACACAGGAAAATTAGCCAAATTATCAAAGTTAGTAAATGACTACAGTTTGGCTCCAGACCATATGCTCTTAATTCTCTAGTTTTATAAAAACACACTTGGATAAATGAGACTAGAATTATACTGATTCTCAGTGAGGTATGTGCATTGGATTTGCCTAAAGAAAGTGAAGCCGAGATCTAAGGCAGCTTTGATGGATAATTCAAGTACTTGAATATATTCATCACAAATACAGAGGGTGCCAAAAAAATGTATACACATTTTAAGATAGGAAAAAACTGTATTAAAATTGTAATACTCAGTACTGTATTCCGATAACAAAAGATGAATACAAGTCATGTGTATACATTTTTTTTGACACCCCCAGTATATTCTAAAAACAATGTAGCTAGTCTATCTTTAAAAAGTTTTAAATGAAACTTGAAATACTTAATTACATAAATTAGATTTTTTGGTTACATGCAAAACTGAGTTAAAACCAGTTGGTCCTATTAGCTTGCCATTTGAAGTCTTTCTAATATGTTTACACCTTTATGCTCCAAATGACATAAGCTAGTTTCCATATTGTAGTGACATTACCATTTCTGTTGAAACCTCTTTGATAATAGTTTATCTAAAATAGCATTAGGCAGATATTGTTTTGACTGAATTTTCAAGGAGGATCTTTTAAAAGTCTTCATTGTTTCCTATAAAACAAAAGCTCCTTCAAACTGAATCAAATTGCAATTAGAAATAATGTGCCCCCTCCCCAATGGGTGACTTCAGTGGATATAATGTATTTGTCTAACTGCCAATGTTGAATATAAAAATCATCTTTCAGAATTAGCATAAGAACTTGACACATGATTTATGGTTCAAGCATTCCGCGTGCACGTTGGCTGCTGTGACACCATTCATAGTGTTTGTCATTCGCAGACATCAGTGGTTATGCACAGAAGAATTCTACTGTGAAAATCATATTAAAAAGCTCTTTAATATAAAACCAAACATATCGTTTGGTACTAAGTTGTATAATAGTATAACTTCAAGTAGGTTATAAAATACATGAAATACAAACCAAAAAGAAGGTGAACACGAATTTCTGGAAGTCTCTTTCTCTTGTAGTTGGAAGTCTATTTTGCCTATTACTAAAAAATATTTTGTCAGCCCATTGATGATTTATGCTTATATCCCTTAACTTGTGCAAATTCTGTTGACATCAGAAAGGTCTCATTGTTCTAGTTCTGTTTCTTGCTTGAGTTCCATGGCAGCCTGCCTCCCCCTGCATTAATAGTCTGAAGCCAGGATTGTTTTAGGGGGTTCTCTTCTGAAATCACGAAAAGCATTTTTTGAGCCTTGAGCTTGCTACACTGTGCTTTTAAAGACCAGATAAATATAGACAATGAAAATGTTCACTACCTCTAAGCAGAACATAAGCTGTAATTGCCAGAAAGTAGATTTCTCCCATCATGCCTCTTGGTCTATTGAGTTCATTCGAGATGTAATTGGAAAACAAATAGAGCAACGCCATCATCAGGCCAGACACGAATGCTTGTCTTGGGAATGGGATATTGGATAACGTTATAGACTTTATTTCCACCAACACCCCTCATTCTTAACTAATAAGTGCAATGCCACACCTTTTGCAAACCTATCACAATAATTAAAGTGAATACCCTGCCTTCCCAGAAGAATCTAAGGAACATTTTAACAGCAATTAAGTACAAAAATGGTACCAGGGCTGGGAAGCAGATCTTGCTCATTACCATAAATGTGGGCTCATCTGTTTCCCTCACCAACTAGCCAGAGGCTACAACAATAGCAGGGCACTTGAGATCTGAGTACGGAGCTCTCCCTTGTGTAGTAGAACTGACTTTTGGCAGGAGATTCTTTCCTTATTGTTCTCCTTAGTGTTCATTAAGCACAAACAAATATACAAACAGACAAAAACTCATTAATCTGGAGTGAGAAATTACTAAAAAGAAAATCCGTTTGGAGTTAGAGAAGCCTCGTTCGAGCAGGATTTTAGGTTGAGCCAGCTTTGTGTATAAGCAGCAGAATGGAATTGTTAGGTTTTGATATTGGAAAGTACTTGGGCTGAAGGTCAGCTTTGTCTTGGGCGAGTCACTGTATTGTGCCCTGGATACTGTGCACTTTTTTGCCCAAGTTTGTGAGGGGAAAAATAAGGATGCTCATTATATATTGGTAATAGTAATTCTGTGTCTATATAGGTGTTTTTAATTCTTTTATTTATGCTTATGAGTTAAAAGTGTAACTCTAGAAATCAATAATGATATCCGTATGCAAAATAATACCCTGGAATATGATAATCAGTTTTGTTGAACTTACAACAAACTTGCAATGTGAAGAGTTCTTGGCTTTGTATGATGCATAAATATCGTACATTTGTTACAGTACATAAAATTTCTTGTACCTTGTACATGTTCTTGTGTTTTGTAATTATTTGTTACATAAAATTTCTTGTATCATAATAGTTAAAAATAAATGCTTATAATACAAAAAGCAGGTACCTAAATGTAAACAAATAAAAATTTGAATTAAAAAAATTCAACCAAAAGGTTTTTTTCCCCTGAAATTTTGGGCCAAAAACGTGGGTGCGCATTATGCACAGGAGTGCATTATACGTGGCAAAATGTGATACTCTCCTCATGGCAGTTTCCTTCTCCGTGAAATGGGGCCTTCCTCACAGGCTTGCAGCAATGATCAGTGTAGATATTCCATGACAAGTGCCTGGCCATGTATTATCATCAACACAGTTGTTTGAGAACTACCTATATAGGATGCCAGGATCCTCACAATTGAAAGACATGGCTTTGTTCTTGCCACTGGGCAAGAGTGTGCTCCAGCGTTCTTTTATTGTGCATCACAGCTGCAGCAAAGCACCACCAGAGCCAGTAGAAAGGTAGCTGAATGGGAGACTTCATCTTAACACCTAAATCAATGGGTCACTGGGGAGCATCAGTGCTTTCCCATCGAATTCCTTCAACAAATGTGGACTAGGTGCCTACTATGTTCTGTGTAGTAGTGCACCAGACAGGACTTTGGTTAGAGTGGGGGCTTTAGAGGTGGCTAAGACATGCTCTGTCCTCTGCCCAGAAAGACTGGGGAGACAGTTACATGAACAAGTGAAGACAATCTGGTGTGGTAAAAGTGGTCAATAAGCTGCTCGTTGCATGTGACAGAGCTGACATTTAAACTGGGCCTGAAGAATGAGTGGAATTCAAGGAAAAGGACATGAACTAGAAGGTACAAAACAGCATTATGGGGGAACCTACTTAGAGTGGTTGAGGCAGACGATGTGGTAGGAAGTCTATGGAGCCTAATTGTGAGGGGCTCCCCTTCTCCTTTATCCAGTAGACAATGTGTGGGTGGTGGAGGAGGCAGGGCATTTACACGTGAGCCTTTAAGGATTAGTCAAGCCAGAGATAATGAGGGCTCAGACCAGGACAGAGGGCAGTAGTAGTTCCTGTAGGGGTGAAGGAGAGAAGGGATGTGTGGATGAGCCTGAGATGTCTAACTTGAGCTATGAGACAGCAGTGTTGTTGTCATCATTCACGTTGGTTGACCAGCGTTTGTACCCTCAGGTTTTGAGGGTTTGCTACCTCCCCTGTTTCCTAAACAACTGGAGCAGTCCCAGGTCTATTAGCGCCTAGACTCCTTCAGTGCCATCAAGGGGAAGAATTACAGTACAATGACTGATCATTCTCCCAGAGGGCTCCATCGTTACCTGGGCTAGCATTTCTCAGTGTCGTCTGTGGATCCCTGTGGGTTTCCAAAACATTTGTGGGGGTCCTGCCAGCTCAGAACTATTTTCATAATAGTACTAAGATGTTATTTGCTGTTTTCACTCATTCTCCCACAGGTATTCAGACATGTGATAATATTATTACTCATTGATGGAATATGTACTTGGGTACTTTTGTGTTCTCTAGAATTTTCTAAGAAGGTAGGTTTAGGGTAAAACTATGAACATTTATAAAGTCAGCATATTTTCATTCCATCTACTGTATTCTTAATACCAGGTTATACTTGCTATATATCTGTAACTTCATTAACATCCATGAAATCATTATTTTGAAGTTTTGCCTATGTGGAAACACAATAAGAACTATACTTTATTGTCTTCTGCAATATTTATTTTTTTTTGAGGGCAGAGTCACTAGCCCTCATATGTGGGACCCAAACCGGGGCCGCTGGCTTCCCAAGCCAGCACTTAACCACCCCGCCACTCGGCCGGCCATTCTTTTGCAATATTTTTAAAGCATATAAAAATATTTTAAATATACAAAAATATTTTTAAGCTTTTAAATTTTATCTAAAACTTTTTTTAGAATTTAATAATATTTAATTCTAACATTAAAAATGGTAATATATTGTATCTATATTTAAGGATGGACTGTTGGCCTAAAAAATGGGAAAATTAGAAGAACAGCTTTTTCAATCCACAACCAAATTGTCTACATCTAAAGATGATGTAAAAGGTGAAATTGACTATAGAGACTCACGGGGAGGAATCTAGGTGCAGCTGTAAATAAGAAACAAAAGTATGGTGAAAGTTATTTTTCTTTTGGCTTTGGTGATGTTAATAATAATCTTTATTGTGTCATGTGCAATAGAACATTTTTGAATACTATTACGGTGTCAAGTGTAATATTTTGGGACCAATCTTTCAGAGTTAAAAAAAATTAATTAAGTATCTTATTATAGCTCTGGTAAGATCTTTAAAAACTAAACTTCTTTTTTTTTTGTTACAGCTTTTCAAGCAGAAATGAAATCGTCACAGAAGCCTCTTACAGGTAAATTATTTTATTGTATTGGCTAGAGAAGCACACATAATAGCTGAGAGACTAATTAAGCTATGTGTATTTAAAAATTGAATGAATATCTCACCTGAAGATTTGTACTTTTGCCTTACAAACGGGTAAATCTATGTTTGCTTGTATCTATCTGGCATCAGCAACAATGAATTATCAAAGGTCTTCTTTTATGTGAAACCTTGGCAACAAACACAAGTGGTACTGAAATATTCAAAAGTATTGAGTAATTTCTTTTGAATCCCATGGTTTATCTTGGAACAACTGTGTTGACATTTACACTAATAGTGCAGAGCAATGGTGGGTCAAACTATAGGTGTCTTGGCGCACATGAAAGCAGTGCCGCCAAAGTGTCTTGGTAGTCATTGTAATCCCTGCCATGCATTTGCAATATTTATAAAGCCAGGGTCATTTAAAAATGTCCTGGGAAAAGTTGTCAAATTATTAATTTTATTAAGCCTTAATCCTTGAGAACGTATCTTTATAATGTTCTGTATGTTAATACTGAAGGTTTTATAAAGCCCTTCTGTTTCATTCTAAAGGACTATAATTGTCTCAAGAGAAACACTTGTCTGATTATTTGAGTTGGGTGCTCATCTAGGCACCTTTTTTATGGAACATCATTTTTACTTGAAAGAATCACTGGGCAGACAAATTGTGGGTATTCAGGCTTTGGTATTTGACAGACATTATCTCCCAGATGAATGAAGTGAGCCTGTTACATCAAGAAAAAGTATGAGAAAAGCTATCCTTTACTTGGTGTTAGCAATATTAATAATTTACTTTGTTGTGTAGTGTGCAACAGAATAGTTTTCAATAGTATTGTGGTGCCAGGTGTGGCATCATTTTGGCACCAGTATTTCAGAGTTAAAAAAAAGTATTTTAAATGTAAATGTGATAAGCTGACAGTATTTCTCACTGCTGGGATAAAATTCAAGTGTTGAAGCAAAGATTAAAATTTTTGAAAGTTTGACGCCCCCACCACGAACTTGAGAGCCTCCCAGTACTCATAGACTTTTCTGAAGAGCTAGATGGTGGTAGTAAGGAAAGTGATATATTTAAAAGTCTAGCTGATTGAGGCATAATTTACATTTAATAAAATTTATCCTTTCAGGGATGTAGTTCTATTATTTCTGGCAACTATGATTCACTACCACAATTAGGACATAGAATATTTTCATCAACCCAAAAAAGTATTCAGGTGTTCCTTTATAG
The DNA here is from genome assembly GCA_033961575.1 of Aselliscus stoliczkanus. NCBI lineage: Eukaryota > Metazoa > Chordata > Mammalia > Chiroptera > Hipposideridae > Aselliscus > Aselliscus stoliczkanus. The sequence continues at coordinate 105,307,997 of CM066732.1, forward strand.
TCCTCTTACCCCAGCCCCTGGCAAACACTGATCTGATGTCTGTCCCTATAATTTTGCCTTTTCCAGAATATCATGCAATATAGTTTTTTGTGTCTGACTTCTTTCGCTTAGCATAATGTTTTCTTGAGACAATGTGATTTTCTGATATTGTATAATACAATATGTCAACATTTGGTCTACAGAGCTCAGTGAACCAATATTTTCCAAATGACCAATCATGCATGGGTGAAAGATGCAGTCAGAGTGCAAGATAAGCCAATAGATTTTAATGTACTGAGTATGAAAAGTTTATTGAGAAGGTTTCAGATCACACAATGCACTGTTATTTATTGAATGTAAGTGTAATATCAGAATAATATTCATAATTATCTGAAAACGCTATCAAACATTCCTCTCTTCAACTACATACATATCTGTGTGAGGCCAGATATTCTTAATATACTTCAACCAGAATAATGTATTGGAGCAGATTGAATGCAGAAACAGATGAAAATTCAACTGTCTTCTAAGCCAGACATGAAGGAGGTTTGCACAATTGCAAAACAATACCACCTATCGTGATAATTTATTTTGTTTTGGAAAATAATATATATTTTATAGACATATGTTCCTTATGTTACTATGTAATGGGGTTCATTGTTGTTTTAAATAAGCCGATAAAGAAATATTTTTATATTTTCTTTAGTTTTCTAATACAGTGTAATGCACGTAAACAAATGCTCTTTGGGTCCTCAAAAACTTTTAAGAGAATATAAAAGGTCCAGAGACCAAAAAGTTTGAGAGCCTCAGACCCAGGCAGATTGGCAGGTGCCCTTGGAAAAGGAGCCGCTGGAAAGGAAGAGTGAGTAAGTTAGGCAGCAAAGGGTGTCTCTGGTTCCTTGGTTCATAATAACATCTCAATATATGGCTGTGAAGTAAATGAAAGTCAGGTTATAAGCCAATGCAGTCAAACTAATGAATTCAAGAGGCTGAAGTCTCTGAAATGAATGGATTGTTTTATCAAGGGCTCATTGTCCTGGCTCAGTGGGACATCTCTGTTGTTCCAGCTGCTGACACAGTTGATCTGGAAAAGACTGGGGGTAAGCTGGGGTTATTGTTGATAGTTAGGCTGAGCATCTAAACAAACTCTTCAAATATCATGAACTGTCAAATGTTGACTGAGACGTGCAATGCAGGGCCTGTGGCAGAAGTGGCCAGGTTTAGGGAGGCCGCTGGGAAGACTGGAAAGTTTGTGTGGTGGGAGGACGAGGGTGACTGGCCAGCTAGTACTTGGACCGGCAGACCTGGATTTGATATGGATCACATGGAGGCTTCTGAGGCTGACCTGGTCCCAAATCAGGTCTGCAATGGCAGAACCTGAGTGGGATCCCACTGGGAAGAGGAAGGTAGCAAATGGAGGTTGGTGGTGGTGGTATTGAGGGAGGGAATGGGCAGTATCTATCAGGATTTTTCGCCTTGCATTTCGCCTCTCACTGTATCTTTGGCCTGACTTTAGAGATTGAGTGTGTTTGTTTGTTTGTTTGTTTGTTTGTTTATTTATTTACTTATTTATTTAGAGATTGAGTTTTTGATCTTTACCAGAGGCCAGGAGTTAGGTTTCGTTGGGGCAGGAGGTGGGATGGGATTGGATAGAGTGTTTCTTTGTGTCCCAGCCTCCAGATTTACTCTCACATATATGAGTACGCATATTGTTTAGTTATTACCCGAGGAGACATCTGATTATTTTGAAGGAAAGAATTAAAAAATATATGCCCAGTGCTGCTGTCAAAATCAAAATCACATTGCCATCTCCTTGTCCTAAAAAATGCAATGGACTTTCTCCCAAATTTGGCAAAGTCAGAGCTTTGTAATGTGCTTCGTTGAAATACAAGGTTAGATTTAAAAAGATTAAGCACAGGTTAACCTAGATTCTTTAATAATACTGTATTTGTGGTGACAGTGCATTACATATAGTTCTATAGGAATTCTATTCTAATTTAGTAATAATTCATGTCCATGTATTCAGTATGACAGCATCATTAATTACGTCGCAATGTGTATGGAAAACGTATAAGCTGTTAATGCTAAGTATTACCAGAAGTTTCAAAGTGTGCATGGTTACTGAGAATAAATAGTAATGCCAACACCTTATCTTTAATAAACCAGGGAGTACCCTAACCTGACAATTTTTTTCTAATAATGTGTGTTGATAAATATAAAACTTAATATTTACTGTGGGAAATGCAAAGTATATAATTCGTCTGGAAGCATTTAGCCTTAGCAGGAGCATGATTATTTGGTTACCTCCTGCTGTCTGCTTCCTGTCTGCAAAGTGTGATCTTTCCCCCCTTCCTTCTTCCTAATATCCTGTGAAGGTGCCAATTACCCTGCTGCTTATCAGTTGAAAACTATGCCTGGTGCAAAGGGAACATCAATTATTTGTGAGCAGAGAGCTAAGGCTGCTGGAATCATAATAAAAGATGCTGGATGGAACTTCCAGCTAATGGAATATATCAAAAGGGAGCTCTGGCTTGGGACTCCGGTGGCCCGGATTCGGGTCCCACATGTGAGGGCCAGTGACACTGCCCTCAAAAAAGTAAAACAAAACAAAATAAAATAAAATAAAACATGTCTGCTCTCTGAAGTGGAGAAATCTCATTTAAAAAAGGCAATGTGGAGACCAAAAAACCACATTTCAGAAATCTATGCCTCAGAGATAAAATTAGGCCAGATTTGCAGACTTCAGTACTATGTAATTTACATGAGAATCTGCTAATGTGAATGAAGAGAACTGGCAGGGCATTTCCCCTTAATCCACGTTGCTTTTAACACACACTGTGGATTTATTAATACTATTGACTTTTCTGTCCAGAGTCTGGGGTGTGTGTGTTTGCTTTGCTTCCAAATGGTGGCCAAACACCAGGGAAGTTAGAGCCCTGTTTCCTCAGACCCTTTGTTTTCCGCAGTAAGCCTTTAGGGATGAGTTGGTCAACTTGCTGGGATTGTGATGGCCTTTCATTTTGAAAGTGGCCGTTCAAGAGGTTGGTGGGTATGGGAATGTCACCATCAACTTTGGGGTGTTCATTTTCGATTCTATGAATAGGGTTTCCAATTGCCCAGAAAAGCTCACACTCCCTCTCTCCTGATATTCATATAAAAGAGTTCGACCAGTCCACTTAAACTTTCTGGTTAATGTTATAAGGATGTCCACACAGCATTAGAAGAATTCGAATATGACTTTTAGAAATGAAGAAGATGCTTTGCAGGCAGAATGCTGGATCTGACCACTAACCGGGTTTAGGCCGGTGGGGAGAGAAAACAAGCTTCAGCTGGGTCTACGATTCTCGTTTAGGCAGATGAGCATTCCTATTGCTTTTTTAGAACCATTTTCGATGTACAGAATAGTAAAGGTACTACACGGAGTCCTAGGGATCCCCTGCACCCTGCTCCCCTATTGCTAACGTCTTACATTACCATGGGACATTTGTCACAACTAAGAAACCAATATTAACACATTATTACCTACTGATTTTTAATTTCCCCTGGTGATTACTTATTATTTGTAGGAGAATGCTCCAATATTAGGAATTTCTCCAGTGTTCACTTATCATTACATTAATTTTTCTAGATCACATTTCACACAGCTTATTGTCTTTTGAGTAGATTGACTATTGGCTCTTGATGGTGCATTACCTTTAAGAATTCCAAGTGTAGCCACGGTCCCTATATTTTTCTCAGCCCCCATGGTCCTCAGGGATCAAGGTCACATGCACTGAGTGGGGTTTCAGCTTCAGAACCAGAAAACTGCTGAGAAAAGACCCTTTAAAACTCAGCCGACCCAAGTCACATATTTTTCAGAAGGGGAGAAGGAGACCCGTGGAGGTGAAGTGACGCTCCCAAGGTCACACGCTGCTGGCGGCAGGGTCTGGACTGAAGCCCAGCCTCTTAACTCTTCCACACTTATGACCCCTGATACAGTTTTCACAGTGATGCTTTTATTTTATTTATTATTTATACCCTGCCTACTTTAAAAAAAGACTTGGAGCCAGCAGCCCGGTGATTTACTTAGCTTTGAACACAGTATAGATCCCTGGATCCTGTGTGGTTTAAGTGGATTTTTCAGAAGTGAATAATGCTATCATTTATAATTCTTTAATAAATAGTTTCTATCACCTACTTGCCACCCTATTGATGCCTTGCACATAGTAGGCACTCAGGAAATAGAGATAAACTGAACAAGTGCATAATGCTGATTTGAGATTTATAAACAAGAGAGTTCAGAGCACAAACAGGTGAGTGCTGCATGGCTGAGTGAGCGAGAAGAAATATGACCTGTTCCAGGCTCTGGGAAAGGCAGGGAGTGAGTGAGTGATGATGATTTTGCTTGTGATCCCCTTTGTATAGTCAGATGAGCTGCAAAGCTGGAACACATATTGATGGGGGTCTGATCTGGTGGAAACTGTTCCAGTTCCCAGGTATGACTCTGGATAAGTCACCTGCCTTCTCTGAGCCTTAGGTGGTCACCTGTCAGCCTCTCTCTTGGGGTTTTTGCTGCTGTAAATGAGATAATGATGAGAAAGTGCTTTGCAAACACTAAAATCTGTCAGAGGTGTTACTAATCTCAAGGATTGTTTAGAAGGAACACTGAGCATTTCAGGGCAAGTTTTTTTATGAAGAACCTTGAACCTCTGGTCCTGTTTAGCAAGTTACCTGAGCATAGTGAAAATGTTAGGAAAGGACTATGGGTAATTGAAAAAGGAAATTAAGAGACAGAAGGACAAAATGATTTTGTAACTCAACCATATGACAGAAAACAGAGTCAAAAATCCAGGCATTGGACCTCACCACCTGCCTGATAAGGAGAAGGGGAGTGAACCAGGCCAGAAAATACCCTGTTAGCAGTTTCTGCCCTGCTCTGGCTTAGGTTTTATCACTCTGTTAATGGAGGGGGGGGCGGGCAGCGATAGACGGGAGGAGAAACCTTGGCAAGCCTCGAGGTTCTCTTTAGGTAAGCTGCGGTGTGTATTAATAGAAACCTTTGCCAATCAAAATACTCAAAGTGACTCTGCACTTCTGAGCCACAACTTCCAGAGGTCAGACAAAGCCAGGGCCAAACGAAAACCAACAGCAGTTGCACAAAAAGGCTGACAATGTATGATATTGCAAATGGCCCTCTGTTAGAAATCTTCGTTCTTGCTAGCTGGGACTTGGTTCATTTAATGCTGCACTGCTACAGGCAAGACTGAGAAGTGGGTGATCTTAGTTTTGCTTTCCTGCCTGTAATTTCCCTCACCATAGCCATGTCGTATACACCTGGGGTCTCTGCTGCGCTGTCTGGGCTGGCTCAGCCTGCCACATAAAGGATTCTCTCATGTCCATCTCTTCTCCTCGATCCTTTCTTTGGTGGTTCCCATCCTGTTCAAATGTGGCTTGGCTGGTATCTCGTTCCCTTAGAGACTGCTCCATGATCCAAACCTTCAAAACTCAACCCATGTTTATATAGAGAAGAGTGCATGGGCCTCCATCCTGGGTAATAGCATGGTCAGAGAATTGATCTGGGGGAAAAAATCAGTTTGGTTTTAGAAAGGTTGGTATATGTAGGTTATCCATACAGATCTGTCTTTCAGTCAGACAATTGGGAAGGAGACGAGGACAGGGGATGTACATTTTGGAATAATTTAGTAGAAGAGAGATTAGACTGACTGGGTGGCCTGTGGGTGGAAGAGAGTAACCTGTGACGAGCCATGAGATCTTTGGCAAGACAGGTAATGCTCCTGCTTCTCTATTTGGCCCCATAGTTTGATTGATAAAATGCACTCAGATTTTTAAACTCGCTTTTTTTTTTAAAGACCTAAAAGGACTTCAAGTTTTGAGTTTGAAAATATCTCAACATTTCCTTCTAAAGTGGAAGAAATGAAAACTCCTTTATGGTTAATCACTTTTTCATATGTATTCACTCATCCATTCACCCAATAAATGTTTACTGTGTGTTCCTTTTTGCCAGACCTTGTTCTAGGAACAAGAGATAAAACCACAAACAAAACAGATAAAGTCACTGACTTTATGGAACTTACACTGATGGGAGGAGACAGACAATTAACAGGCAGTAGAAGAAAAGAGTAAATATGTGTCAAAGGTAATCAGTGCTCTGGAGTGCAAAACGTGGTGTGAGAGGAGTAGGTGGGCTGGGAGGAGAGCTACTCGTTTACACAGGTGGTCAGGAACGGACTCTTCTCAGAGGATACTTATCAGGGACCTGAAAGAAATTAGGGTTGGGACTCTCTACAGTCTCCTATGTTCCATTATTAGCCAGCCAGTTGATAGCATCCTCACCAGTGCTTATGCCCCTGAGATCTGAGACATGGGGGCTAAGAACTGGGATTTCCATCCCTTGATTGGTATCTAAACCATCCTGCTGCTCAGGGCTGCTCCTTTTCTCTGGATTAGAGAGAGGTGGAGGCTCCATTACTTTAAAGGCAATGGGAGTTGGGATGAATCTGCTGCTTCATTTAGGAAGAGAGTAATAGCATTTAGCAGTGCTTTATTGCTCTGGGACAGTTATGGAACACACTATTTCATAGAAGGAGCATTCTTCACTGCAAAAGATTTTTTCAATTAGCTTATCCCTTTAGTTCCTGAATTTAACTTAATAAAACATTTGGAATGAAATCTTCCAAAAGCATATTGCACATATATTAAAAAACTGGTTGTGTTTTTTGGCCCAGAAAAGGGGAAAAAAATATGTAACACATCTTTAAGGACGGTAAAACATCTCCCAGTGTTTACTCCGCAAGAAATTTCTCATGAGGGTATGTTGAGCATAATTTAAGTTGTATGCATTAAGTTTATTTTGAATGGCAACTATTTATCAATATAATATTTTGAGAAACTATTGAAATGTTGTTTTCCCTAAAATGAAAAGAACTCAGAATGATGTATATTTTAAAAATTCTTGTATCTTACTCTTAATGTCTGTCTTTTCTATCACTTGCAGCATAGTGGCCATGGTTCTGTCCTGCTGTCAGTCCTTAGGCTTTTAGTAGAATGTTCTCTGCTTGAATAATTTTCAGCTTCTGATCTGCCATGCATGGATAATCTGATAATCATGTTTACAGAATTGTATTTAGAGTAATAAATAACAACAATAAAAACAGCAGCCTAGTTTTTGAGCTCTTAAGGCAATGTTCTAAAAGCTTGGCATATATGATCTCATTTAATCTTGTCTACAGTCTGATGAGGAACAAAAAATTACTACCTCCATTTTACCAAGTCTCAGAAGGTTTACCCAGCTTGTGTTCTGGGAAACCGGTTGCGGTCTCCTGATAAGCCAGGCGTGTGACTGAACTCTTTAGTGTTGTCTGGATAAAGAATTTTCTTTGACAAGAGAAGTTGCTGTCTGGGAGGCACCCAACTTCTAAGGCCCAGCCCAGTCCCTTTGAATCACAGTATCTGAATTCTAATCTCCCTTTTAGTCACTTCTTCAAAGTGAGTATATTTACCTCTAGATCATGGCTCTTCTAGCTGTAAAGATGTCAGATTGTAGAGTTTTATGCAAAGTGGAAATGTAAAGAAATACAAAAATATTTAAAGGACTTTGAGCAGCCGTTTTTTCCATTCTGGATAAGGAATTACTGTATACTCTTTATAGAAGCTTCTGCAAGTAGAACCTTATACAGCTCCTATTTTCTAAATGAAGCTGTGTATTTTAAAAATCTTATTCTTGCCATTTCATATATTTTCTATCACCTAAAATATCTTTCGTGTATTAATATATCTTTTCTGTGTTGCACCATGTCTCCATACAGAGCTAAGCAGCAGTTCAAGTGCACAATAGAATCCTGCACCTATATTTAGAAATTGGTAAATAAAACAAAGATAGGTGCCTCCAAGTCTGCCATAGCACAGCTGATAATCTTTTTGGCTTTTAAACAAACTACTCTAAAACTTGCTCTTAGCAAGTAACTTCATAATTAGGTTAATGTAATAGCACTTTGTCTTCTTGTATCACATTTCAGTTGAAGACCTAGAAGGGATTTTAACAAATGCTTTTTACCTTGCTTCCTGTAGGAAAGGGTCCTTGGTTCATTATGCGCATGTGATGACAATCACATCAGGATCTTTAGGGCTGTTCCCAGGGTTGGACATGATTACCTACCACCACCAGCGAGTGTTGCTAGAATTTAGCAGGACGAATCATCTCATACTTTCTGGGTCAGTCCCAGGATTACTATAATAGGAAGAATAACTCGTGGAATGTACCAGTGTGTGGAGATTAATTTCTATACCTCTGAAATGCTTCTCATCAATATGGCTGGGGTTTTGTCTCGATCTTAATAAGTACCTGCTTTGAAGATGCCAGCATGTCCATGAATATAGGATGAACTAGTGGAAGAAGGAATTCAGGTATTCATTCAGAGTGAGCTGAAATGCAAGGGAGGAATGGGGCTATATGGTGAAGGAAGAAGAAAGCAATGAGGGGCAAGGCTGCATGGAGTCTGTCTTTAATATTGCCCTGCTGTCTGGTCTGAGGCCTCTGAGCTTCATGATGGTTGAAACTGCATGCATACGTAGAGAAGCTATTTTCACAGGGAACATGGGCAGATGTGGGGGCATCAGGAATGTTGCTTTGGTACCAGATGATAATATGGGACTCAAGAGTAGAAAGAGGGGCAACCTCTCCACTGCTACACAAAATAAATACACCTGGCACCTCAAGGGCTGTTGCCTTTGAGAACATAGGAAACATCCTCCTTAGCATGGAGCACCTTGGCACAAGTGGCAGTGACAGCAATGAGACCCGCTCCAGGGACTTGTCACCATGGATACTGTTGATGTATCAGAAAGAGATGCTGATAGATATTCTGATTAGTTCTTATACACCCATGAGGCACTTCTTGGGATTTTTAGACATACTGGGTAAGACTTAACATGTTGGTAAATTCTCACGTAAGTAAGTTCTAGAAGCGAGAGCTAGAAAAACGTGGGTTTCTGCCCTGATCCTCATTCTGTTATCTGGATTCATGGGCTGAGGAGGCCTAGAGAAAATCAGCCTTCCTATAGTAAAATTAAGAAATCAAAAAATGCTATCTGGTCACACTTGACTCAGACTTTTGGATTTGAACATAGCAAAGCAAAGCTGCTATTAAAAGATAAGTGACCGAATGTGTCAGATTTACTAGGACAAAGTAGTACCAGATGTCTCCTTCCGTACTGGTGGCAGTCTGCCCACTCCCTCGGGGGAAGCAGCACAACAGAGCCTGGGCAGAGCTCAGAGTGGATGGTGAATCCCACGCTTGCTCGTTCTACCTGCACTCACTTAATGAAGACCAGTTCTCACAGTTTTGTATTGGCATTAGTGAGCTGGGACATTTGCTCTCCAGGTAGTAAATTATAACACACCAGAGTACTTTATAAAAGCCTGGCCAAGTGTCATCATAGCTCCCTGTGCTTCTGGGTGTCCTGCTTGTCAGATTTCCCACTGACCCTTAGGAAAAGGAGGGTGAATGTGAACTCCAGCCATCTGACCAAAGCTTCCAGGAAATGTCTTTCAAGTTTCTACTTCTGTCTTAAAAATGGTTGTAAAATTTTCATTCTACTCCATGATATGTTTGTTTCACTTTTGAGAAAAATTGATGAACCCCCAAAATTGTTTATTCTGTGCCTAGCAGAGCCTGCAGCACATCCCCCATGTACCTGTAGTGATAAATACATATCTTTACATATGCTTTACATGCCTATGTAAAAAGTATGTACATGCATTTCAGCAACATCACATGGGGGGGTGGGCTTTGCTGAGAGCATAGGTGCTTCATTGGTGAGGAGGGGCAGATGCTTCTGGGGATCCCAGTACAGACCCCTGGTGGGTGAGGAAGGCTGATAGGAACAGTCCTGGGTGTCCAAACTGACTTGACTAAAAAGGAGTCTCTCATGTACCGATTTGCTTGACAAAATGTCTAAATTCTCTGACCACCTGAATTTGATCTTAACGTGTTTTTAAGGATGGGAGAGGCGCTGTAGGGAGGTTGTGAGAGGCCTGGTGAGATATTAGCAAGAATTTGATTTAACATTTAAAGTGTTTTATGTATTGCTCCAAGAACATTGAAATAGCAATAAAAGAGAAGGAGAATCCACACGCATGTGAGGCAAAGCATTGCTGTGTTCATTATTTTCCATTCCCTTTTCATTTGGATAGGATAGTCACTCTTTTTACTAGAAGCATAGTAACTATTTGGAATTTCTCAGCTAGCTGTGCATGATCAATGTTTATTTTTTTTTATTGCTAATCCTAAATTTTTAAAAGACAGGACCCTGTCTCCTGAGGTTAGAGCACTTAGGAATGAGTGCAGAGCCATGCAGGGTGTGGTGAGGAGAACATGGAAAGGAGGAAATGAGAAGAGAAGGTGGGCCCAGGGGAAGACTGGCTACCCAGCCTGTGCTCTGCAGGTGCTCTCTACAGTTTATATTGTAATTTAAAATTAATAGTGATGACAGTGATGCATTGCATGTGGCAACTTATAGTTTACCAGGTGCTCGCTTGTCTGTTTGAGCCTCACGAGTCCTTGAGGACACTCAAGGCAGCCATTCCTTTGCTGGTAAATTAAAAAAGATTTGTACTATCTGATGCCAATTAATGATTTCACCCATTCATGAGATTTAAAAAATAAATTTCTGGATCTATTTATAAAGTTTATCACTTTAGTGACTAAGTTGGCTAGGGTTAATATAGTCAAGAATGAGAATATAACTGAACTTGTTGATCTTTATTTATATTTATTGACTTCATAAGTAATCTGAGTGAACTTACGATTGACGTTCAATTCTTTTCCTTTTCTTCTTAATTTCCCTCAATGGAGTCCGACCTAAATGTCAGTGGAGGAGGAAGGAGTGCTATTCCTAAATACGTATTTAAAAGCACCACCAATTGCTGGGTGCTATGACTCACAAAATCAGTCCTGTTACCATGCACATTCAACCTGGATTGGGTTGAAAGGGAGAAATTTACCTTGTTTTTCTCTCTGCCATTTAGTTCACATAGGGAGGAAAAAATATCCTCGGAGTTGGATTCCAAAGCCAGGAAAAATGAGGAAGAATCTTTAGTGTCATCCCCCTACAACACTGACACCCACCAAACACAGCCCCCACCCCCAACACACACACATCCCACATTGTCCTGTGGCGTAGGCAGACCAGGCAGATTGGGGTCACAATCTCTGTTTTACCACTCACTGCTATTAACACTTAGTGATAGGCTGGAGCCTCTGAGCCTGTGTTCTCATGGTGACAACAGGGAATAAATCACCAGGCCATGTGTAAATTATGTAAAACGATGTGCTGGAAGTGCCTACAGAGGGCTCAACCTTGGCTCTGCAACCCCACACATTGGTACAATGTTAAAATAACAATAGCAACAGCAGCTGCCTGGCCCTCCCCAGTCGGGTTGACTCACATCTTTGCGGGTGCGCTGCCCACTCAGCATTTTGACAAAGCTCTTCAGGCGCTTCTGATGCTCCACCAGGGTTGAGAGTCCCTGGCCTGTAGGACAAGGGCTCAGCATCAGATTTCAGTCTTCCCCACTCTCCCTGCAGGGTTCCTCTGACAGGTGTGTCTTTAGGGGGAAAGTATGAAACAAACTTATTCACTTATAAACACTGGGACACCTAGTGTTGTGTTTTCCAGGAACGAAAGGAAGCAGCCCGTTCTGTTTCAGGGCTCCACTGTGCAGGTAGCTTAGACAAGGGTCTTGACTCCAGACTCCGGCTGAGGTTGGCAGAGCTCTCTAAAGAGCAGCCTGCTTTCCTCCCAGATACTAACAGAGAGTGCTGCTGCCCATCAAACCAAAGCAGTCTTACTTTCTTTATGGTTTTCCAAGAAAGAAGCCCCAAAGCTTCCCTTAGTAAACCACTCCAGAGTGTAAGACATTGCCTGAAATGCCTCTTCTATAACAATTTTTCAGTCCTGTAGAGTATTTCCATCTTGTTGCTTTTGCTCAAGAACTGATCTCAGGTAACAGCTTGAGAAGTTGATCGAATCCCTATCAGCCCTTTTTCTTCTAGCCCTGTGGTTCTCAAAGTGAGGTTCCTGGGCCATCATCATTGTCATTCTCACCAGGGAATCTGTTAGAAATGCAAAGCTTCTGGCACCACCTCACACCTACTGAGTCCACACCTCTGGGGCCGGTGCCAACAGTCTGTGTTTTTATTTGCCTTCCAGGTGATTTCTGATGCATGTTCATGTTTGAGAATCACTCTTCTAATCCAGACAAATAGGACAGGGATAAAAATGGTAGCATTTTAATGCTACTCCCAGGCTTCTCTTCTCAACCTCCCTCCCCCCCTTGCTGTTGACATTCAGGCAGATCTATGCCTGGTATTCACTGTGTTCATTAAGATAATGGGAAGAGTTGTGAAAGGATTAGAGAAAGAACTAGAGCGGGGTTTCTCAATCGCAGGACTAGGACATTTTGCACTGGGCAATTGTTTGTTTTGTGGGGGCTGTCCTGTGCATTATGGGATACTTATCATTATCACTGGCCTCACTACCACTAGATGCCAGTAGAAACCCTCTCTCAAGTTATGACAACCCAGAATGTCTCCAGATATTGCTAACTGTCTAGATTGCCCTTAGTTGAGAACCAGTGGCCTAAAACATTGGTTTTCAAATTTGAGTGCTATGGACTGAATTTTGTCCCACCAGAATTTGTATGTTAAAACTCTAACTCCCAATGTGACTGTATTTGGGGATAGTTCTTTGAGGAGGTAACTAATATTAAATGATGCCCTAAGGACAGGGCGCTAATCCAATATGATTGGTGACTCTATAAGGAGAGGAGAGGGAGATATTCATATTCTCTTTCTCTACACACACACACACACACACACACACACACACACACACACACAAGCAAGCACCAAGGACAGGCCATATGAGGACATAGAGAGAAGGTGGCCATGCACACCAAGAACCTCACCAGAAACCAAACCCCGCTTGATTTTAGACTTCCATGTCTCCAAACTGTGAGAAAATCCCTTTCAGTTGTCTAAGCCTCCCAGCCTGTGGTGTTTTATGGCAGCCCGAGCAAATTATGACATTGGGTGAGTGTCAGAATCACCTGAGGAGCTAATAAGACCACAGAGGTCTAGACTTGCTGAAATAGAATAGGGCCTGGGCTTTTGCATTTTTACCCACTTTGCTGGGCAACTTTAATACCAACCAAAGATTGAGAGCTATTGACCTAGAACAACCCATGGAAGAAATAGGATCCATACAAAACTGGGAGTGAGAGGGGCGTTGAGAGGAGGAGGAAAGCCAAGCAAAGTCTGGGGAGGACGCACTGAAGGAGAGGCTCTGCAGAGCAACTATCACATTGAGATCAGCAAAGAATCGGAGCATTCTGCTCTGCTTGCAGCAAGCATGCGTGCTTTTTGAGAGACTTGGCTAAAGGTTTAAATTCCTTTTTGCTGTTTTGGGTGATTGTTGGATTTGTGTTTCTTTTTAATAGGACAACAAACTGAGACTGGATATGAGGTATATTATGGACTGAATGTGCGTGTCCCTCCAAAATTCATATGTTGAAGCCTTAACCCTCAATGTGGCTGTATTTGAAGATGGGGTCTCTGAGGAACTAATTAAGGTTAAGTGAGGTCATAAGGGTGGGGATCCGATAGGATTAGTGTCCTTATCAAAAGAGACGCCCTCTCTTTTCTCAGAAGGGAACTTACGTTTGCTCTTCCCCAAGGAAAGGACGCATAAAACAATATAGAAAGGTGGCCGACTACAAACCAGGAAGAGAGCTCTTACCGAAACCCACATTTGCCAGCACCTTGACCATGTACTTCTAGCCTCCAGAACTGTGAGAAAATAAATGTCTGTTGTTTAAGCCACCCAATCTGTGGTGTTGTGTTATGGTAGCTCGGTGAGTGTAACACAAGATACTATTTTTGAGTTACGCTAAGTTATTTCAGTTTGGCCTGATTAATCTGCATTGTTTAGGTTTTTATCTAGCTGTCAATCATTTTTATCTCTAATGGCACAAAGTCTGGAAGATCATTTCAGATCCCTTTAGTTCTATCCGTATTCCGTGCTGCTTTCTCCCTCTACCTGCTGTCCCACTGCATACATGCAGAGCCTAGTCAAAAGTAAGAGGTACATTTATGTTTCATTTGTCTAATTACGAACTCTTGTTCCTCCAGCATTTTCTGTCTGGTCAGGCTGAGTAATCCTCACCCAAGTTCACCTGACTCTTCAAACAGCATGTTCTTCCAGTCCCCAGTAACTGATGCACATGAGGGATTCTCTCTTGTTCTAAATTCTTTTTGCTTTCTTGCCCTCTGTCCTTTCTTGTCAGTCATCTCAGATGCAGCCTTCATCAATCAGCTTGTAGGGCTGGCTCCGACACCTTTAGCAGCACTTAACAAAGATAGCGTGGAAAGCAACATCATGACCACAAAAAGAGATATCATATATAGACACACTCACTTCCTTTCTTTCCTTTTTTTTTTTTTCCTGTAATCATAGGGAATGAGGTCTTATTTCAGAACTTCAGCTAAAGCAATATTTCTGTGATTCTTGGCCTCAGTGCCATAAATGGGTAAAGACTGACTTTTCCAGCAGAGAACTGTGTTATCACGAAGGTGAGAGAAGATTAAAAGAAAAATCAACACTGCAGTCCTGCCACTCAAGTGTTTGTTGCTAGGGCCATCAAAGGTTGCTGCTGCCAATTCTACTTAAGCATTCTCCACAGCTTGGAGCTTGGCTCCTTTCCCTCCGGGAAGCAGACCTTCTCCTCTGCCGAAGCTGCTTTTGATATGGGCTTCATTCCTGCCATTTGATAACAGGATTGGGGGGAGCACCCTTCCTCACAGAGATTCCCAGCCCTCCTCCCCTGGAAGAGAGGAGGCTAGGCCTGAACATATTTCTGAACCCGTCTCAGAAATGGCACGTGTGGGACTTTAGATCACCATGCCTGGTTGAGGGTGTGGGCGGTGGGACTCATTACCATGGCCTGGACCATAACTCACACTGAAGGAACCTGGCCCCAGGTACAGTGAGGTGAGCGACAATGCCGAGGAACACAGGATGAACACCTAGTCTGTCCCCAGAGGCTCTACGAACTCCTGAGACACACTGGGGCTTTCAGGACTGTGAAAGACCTTTGTCTTCTTCTCAGACAAGAGTTGCCTCCTTTGTAAAGTCAGTTCCCTGTAAGATCAGACAGATTCCAACAACCCCAAGTGGTAAGCTATTGAAAAAACAGTTTTAGGCAGGTTTTATTACTTGCTCAAGTATCCAGAACTAGTAAATGGTAGGGCTAGAAATGACAGTCAATTCCATTAGACCCTAAAATCCACATACCTTTCCTTAAAAAAAAAATGGAACATGTATTTTCGATAAAAATGTAAAATATTATTGTGACACCCCCCCCCCCCCGTCTTTTCTCCAGACTACATTAGCCTTGGGATGGATAATACAGCTATAACTGTAACCCAAGTACAAACATTATTCTAAACCTTGAACCAGACTCTGTTCAGAGTCCCCTTCCCCTTCTCCACCTCTGAGTATTCCTAGGCATCCTAAGGAAAGATCGCAAACACAGTCTTCTGAGTCCCATTCGAATTCACCATTGTCTATCCTCATGCCTGAGTGGACACATGGCCATTGTGAGGGCGCCACAGATCCATCACTGTTCTGGTGCATCAGTACCACTGATACCTGTGGAAAGTGGTATCGTTTTCTTCGTCCAAACAGGGCCGATTCCACCTGATATTCAGGCTGTTGGATCTTCTCAGAACTCCAGAGAGCTTCAAAAGCCCCCAGGGAGAATGTGCCTGGTGTTCATCTACAGATACTACATGCTGCAGGAAAAGCTGGAAAGTGGCCTGTGCTGCTAGTATTTGAGGTGTAAACAAATACCTCTATTAGAATTTTTTATCACTTCCTTTTCCCTAGACATGGCCTCCTAGGACTCAGACATGAGACCATGGATTTAGGGCCAAAGGTCAAGCGTCTATAGTACCATTGGGCTGTGTAAAAAGGTAACATTGCTTAAGAAAGTATACTTCTGTTGGTTATAGGTATTGCCGTAATGAACTGATTTTGGAGGAATGAGACATTTTACTGACATATACCAGGAGATGGATGTAATACTTTATACAAATTTATGGTTTCTGTACAATTACCAGTGTCCTATGTTTAGCTTACATGCATGCATTAGCTTACATCTGGTACATTAAAAACAAAACACAAATTATAGGATCAGTGAGACATAGTTATATAGCCTAGAACTAGAAGTCAAAAAAATCTGTGTTCTAGGCCTAGCTTTGTTATCCATAAGCTAGGCAGCACTGGATATGTCATTTAACTTCTTGGGTCCTCAATTTGCTCATCTGTAAAATAGCAATAATAGCATCTGAGCTGCCTTTCAGAGTTTTATGTGGACCAAATACATAAGATGAAAGATGACTAAGAATGTTGGACAAGTGTAAGGAGCATCAAATGACAGCTAAAGCAATCAGGGATGCCGGGTTTGGGCGCAGTGTGTGATCACGAGTGAAAATTCTCCTTGTCATGAAAAGCCTCTGGTTTATAGTCTTAGGGCTGTGCTGGGAAGGGACCTCTCTGTAGCCTCCATCCGCAAGCCATTAGAACTTTCCCTCTGAATTTAAGAAGGGTCACAGTTTGAGTATGTGATGCTGGGGATGAGCAGGCAGCTAATGTGAGAGAGGTTAAACTGCACGGAACAGATCGCAGTTTGCTTTCCTTTAGGATAAAACTCAGGATATTTGATTCAATCTTCTCGGAATATGGATAACATCAGTCTCTCCCTTTGCCAGTAATGAGTGACATGTTCACCAGTGATTCCCTAGCTCTGTGTGTCTTTGTTTTGGCTTGATTTTTAGACTCACTTTCCTCCTTTTAACTTACACTCTGGATTACATTTTTCTGTTTTTGAATGAAGATGAACTCACCATTCTTTGGTTTTAGAAACCATTCCTTGAGATAATTGAAGCCGCCCCGGGGTGACACAACCCCAGGCCTGGAAATGACTGTAGTAAAGCAATGTCACTGACAATCAGCAAAGGCCAGGTCATACTTCACATGAAGGGAGACAAAGGGAGACGCTTGAGGAGCACAGCCGCGAAGGCTGCTTTTCAGTCCTGCCCAGATCAGCCTGACCACTGGCTTCCACAGGCACACAGGGCCTGTAGAGGAGCAAATGAAAGGGTCCAGCACATGACCAGGACACTGCCCTTTAGTGGGAATTTCTCTATGGCTTCAGTCTTGAGTGTTGAAGCAGGATGTGACTGAAGCCATATGGCTCTTCACTGGCAGGAAAGGCACTTCATACACAGGACTGAGGTTTAATGTGTTATTGTT
Organism: Aselliscus stoliczkanus; assembly: GCA_033961575.1. NCBI lineage: Eukaryota > Metazoa > Chordata > Mammalia > Chiroptera > Hipposideridae > Aselliscus > Aselliscus stoliczkanus. The sequence goes on from CM066732.1 coordinate 105,325,349, forward strand.
CAAATCAGTGCTGTTTTCATTTGTTTTTTAGTAGCGGCTGAAGCAGCACTAATACTTGGATACATTGCATCTGCTTTAAGCACCACACCAAGCTGTCTAGGATTCAAATCCTGGCTGAGATTCCTGAATGACTTGACACAGTTCTGAAATGGCTATGAGATTCATTTCCTTATCTGCAGAAAAGAGTTCATGCAAACTGTCTTGCTGTTGTGAATGTTCAAGGAAATAGTCTATGCAAAGTGTCCTATATAGTGCTTAGCTCAGAACAGCCATTTGAAGAATGCAAATGGATATTAGGGAAAGAATAAGAATCTTAGAAACAGCAAGTGTCTAGTTCAGCCTCTAATGAGTTCTGTGAGTTTAGGCAAGTCCTTTAGCTGCTCTGTACTTCAATTTACCCATCTATCAAAATGTCAGCTGGCATTTGATAGCTTACCTATAGTGGTTGAGAATGAAATTGCTTTGCAAATATTAGGAGCTTAACATATATTTGTCAAAGGGTCAAGCAGGCACAGAGAATACTTTGAAGAGTTAAAATGCCTATGGAAATACATGTTTAAGCACATCATTTAAAATAATTAATGTGCCTGCATCCTCAAAATCTTCCAAATTCTAAAGTAATCAAGAAAACACCTTCATTTTTTTCTTTACTTGGAAAATGGTGAGTTCATTTTGATTATGGTACCATATTAAAATGATGGATTTCTTCCGCAAAACCACACAAAACTTCCTAGTTTGTGGATGGCCCCTAGTGCATCCCATTAAGGACACTAAGATGAATGCCAAGGAGGATTTTTTTTTTCTTTTAATCTTTCCTTCTTCCCCTTCCTCCACTCTGAAACAATCATCAATTACCCTTATCCACTGGCACCATCTCATCTAAGTTCATTTTCAAGATGAAGTTTCCTCGTTGGATGGTGGCTGTCCAATCCTCCTTCTGTCCATCACTGACTGCCTCCAAGCTGTCCCCGGATTGACAGTTTGAGAGCGAATCAATAATAATTATCTGGCTGCAGCCATGGCGAGCTGTGTAATTCTGCCACGGGACAGCATTGTGCAAACAGAGCCGCATCTCTGCATCTCCAACTGCAGGTTTAAATATGCTGGTTGGGGCTGTCCATTTAGGTGTGCTGATCATGTGATTACCGGGAGGTAGTGCTTCTTCCCTGCTGCATTAAAACCCTTTCGAATGATACACTCACCTTCTGGGACGCCACTGCTGGCAAGCAATGCACTACGTAAAACACTGCCTCTAGGGCCTGGAACATAAATCAGTGATTTAAAGGCATAGCCCTAGGAGAGGAGACACAGTCTACTTCCGTTCGTTACTTAGATTTTAGGAAAAACCACTGATGGGGAATGTGTGAGCACAAATAAGAAAATGGGATCTCAGATTGGTTTGGGTCCATATTTGGGTTAATTTTACCTCATTGTTGCCAAAGAAGACAATTGCTTTCTGAAATTATTTGTATCTCAGTTTAAAGATCAGGGTTCATTCAGTATTAAAATTTTGTTTATTTGAGAGGTACAAGTTCATCGTTTCCTTTTTGAATGAGAAAATGTTGCTTTATGAAATTTATAGCTTATTTTCTTTGAAACAACTTTAGCATACCTACATAGGGGACAGTGCTGGCTGCTGGTATGGTTTTCTTATGAACGGGCAACCGCATTTCATTGGTCATATTTAGGGCATTCAAATACTGAAGGCAGTGGATTTTGTTGGTGTTGTTTTCTGGGAATCTGATTCTGTCAAGAAATTAGAAGAAGTATAATCAATTTTCCAGCAGAATTCAGTGAGAGCTGGGCATGAAACCAAAATGGGGCAATCATAAATTCCTGTGGGCAGGTATTTTACATTTGGAATACATAGGTCCAGAAAATAATCTATATATCATTAGCAAATGATGGGAAACAAAAATGGTGTGTCTCATAGTTATACAAGTATGATCTATGCTGTTTTAATTCTTTTTAATATATTTTATATGTATAATACATATTAACAATTTTTGATGTAAAACAAAATGTTACCATTTGTTTTATATACTTATATGTGATGGAATCCTTCATTATTCTCTATTTTTTTTCTCTAATGTAAAAAGTCATAAAAAAATTAATATGTAGAAAAAATGTAATGAGGTCCATTGGTAAGTAGTAAGTTCCTCATCATGGGATGTAATCAAACTAAAGCAAAATTACTACTCAGCAAAAATTTTATGTAGATATTTATTTATTTATTTATTTATTTATTTTAAAAAAGATTTTATCGGGGAATTAGAGGAGGGGAACAGTGTTGGGGAATTGGAGAAAGGGACCAGCCAAGTGCTGTTCTTCAATCTTCATTGTGGAGGGTGCCAGTTGCCATCTGGCTTCCTGTAGGCAGCTCGTGGCCTCTAAGCTCAAGGTGTTGTGTTCAATCTTAGTTGCGGGTGGGCATAGCCACCAATCCATGCAGGAGTCGAACCAGCAGCATTGTTGTTAAGAGCGCACGCTCTATCCACTGAGCCATCTGAGCCGCAGCTCAGCTCAAGGTGCCAAGTTCAGTCTTAGCTGCGGGGGGACATAGCCCACCATTGAAGAGGCAATCTTGTTGTTACACCAGCTGAGCCATCCTGCCACCATTTGGCAGCTCAGCGACAGCTCAGATAAGGCGTAGCCTTCCCTGGCCCATGTGGGAATTGAACCGGTGGCCCTGTTGCTCAGAGCTCGTGCTCTAAGCCAACTCTTAACCAACTGCGCCACTTGGCCGGCCCTATGTAGATTATTTAAAAAGTGACTAGTAAATAACTAGGAAACATGTAATATTTTTTTTGACTCTAAGACTGTAGTGTTATTCTCCAAGTCTATAGGTGGTTGGAGCATCTGGTGGAAGGGAAACAGTAGGAGGCATGGGTTAGTGGAGGAAAAATTACAGCAAAGTCTTAATATCTTAGTTGTGCTGATTTTTGTCTATAATTACTTAGGCACCATTAACACTTCTTTAATTCATTATTGCTTTATTACCTCCAGTTATTTTGCTAACTTCCTAGTTTCTTAGTAGCAAAATAATTTCTTGAAAAAGAAAAGACAAAGTTGATCACAGGTGGCTTAGCTATATTTTAGAACTGATATCAGGATCGAAGATGAGTAGTGTATGGAGACTCAGATAAAATAGAAAAAGTTACCTCCTTCTCTCCCCACTCTCCCACCTCCTTCCCCCTTCCCTCCCTCCCTCCTTCCCTCCCTCCCTCCCTCCCTCCCTCCTTCCTTCCTTCCTTCCTTCCTTCCTTCCTTCCTGCCTGCCTGCCTGCCTGCCTGCCTCCCTTCCATTTAATTGATTAACCAATCAAACAGATACTCAAACAAACCACCTATGTTTATTAGCTGCCCTTTACATGCAGGGCACATATATGAACCAGATTGGAATCTTGTCCTTTGAGAACATGCAGACCAGTAAGGGAGATAAGACATGCAGACACTAATTACAACCCTATAACACAAGGGGAAAGTACGAATTGCCAAACAAAAATACAGAGAAAGTGGGAAAGAGTTTCAAAGCCTGGACAGAAGAGTTCCAGCTAGGGGGTCATAGTTGTAGCTAACCCATCCTGTGATCAAAGCCTTACCTGCTATTTTGCAATAAATTAATTTACTGTTAAGAAACCAGGGAGCCAATTAAAAGGCAGGAAAAATAAAGCAGTGGTGAGTTAAAAAATTCATAAAAGCATACCTATTAGACACAGTGGGAACAATTTTAAATGACCTAAAAAAGCTTAGAGAAATAGAAATCACATAATAAGAGCTGCCTTTTGGAAGTTAATGAAGAAAATGATGTATTTCTATCCAGAAAAATGCTCTTTGAGATTTGTAGACTGCTACTGAGTTGAATGACAGAGCTGTTACTCTATTTTAATTTGTGAAACTAAGACTTTAAATCCACACGTGTACCATGAAGACTTTCAGATTCCTTAACCTTCCGTGCAGTGCAGGCAGGCTTCCTGTGAACCCCTGTAGCCTGTACTGCTTGCCACCTAGCACTTGCGTGGCAGAGGGTCCTTTCAGGTGAGCAAGCTGCGCTGCTGTCCATCTCCTGGAGCAGCATGAAAACAGACACATCCGCCAGAATTATATGCATCAAGAAGATAACATATTCCCTAAATTTCTTTTTTTTTTTTTTTTTTTTGAGGGCAGTGTCACTGGCCATCATATGTGGGACCGAACCGGAGCCGCTGGCTTCCCAAGCCAGCGCTTAACCACCACGCCACTCGGCCAGCACATATTCCCTGAATTTAACTTGGCAATAAACTTCCAAAGAAAACCAAGAAAGCTTCTCTTTGCCCCCCACTCCCACTTCTGGGTGAGAAGAGGGGGCATGTGGCCTGCAGGTGGGAGGTGAGAGGTGGGAGGGGGAACCACCACTGGGGACTAGGCTGGAGTTAGATTACTCTGAGCTCTGCAAAACAGCTAGCCAGGGCAGCCTATTCAATTCATTGTGAAGAGAAGAAAGGAAAACAGAAAAGAGTTAATTGGAGGAGTTGGGACAGGGGCTCCCTAGGAGGCCGGAGGAGCAGGTGCTGCCTGTAGGAACTGCTGGGCAGGCAGCTGGCCTAGAAAGTGGACTCGGCCTGGGGCTGGTCAAAGTATTTGACACAAGAACAGAACCAACATTGAAACAGAACACAAAAAGTGACCTGAGACTAGCGTTGGCCTCCTGTGCCATGCGATCACATGAGGCCCTGCACTTAGAAGGGCCCCTTGCGTGGTTTGATGAGCTGCTGATGATTTCTTATCCATTCAGCCACACTATGTCTTTGCTTAGAACAATTTAATCCATTTACATATAAAGCAATTATTGATAGATGTGTAGTTATTACCATTTTATTCATAGTTTTTTATCTTTTTTTCCCCTCTTTTTCTTAAAGAAGTCCCTTTAACATTTTTTATAATACTCATTTGGTGATAGACCTCTTTAGCTTTTCCTTGTCTGGGAAGCTCTTTATCTGTCCTTCGATTCTAAATGATAAGCTTTGCTGCATAATCTTGGTTATAGGTCCTAACTTTTCACCACTTTGAATGTTGCATGTCAGTCATTACTGGCCTGCAAAGTTTCTGTTGAGGAATCAGCTGACAGTCATATGGGAGCTCCCTTGTAGGTAACTAACTGCTTTTCTCTGGCTGCTTTTAGGAGTCTATGTCTTTAACCTTTAGCATTTTAATTGATGTGTCTTGGTGTGGGTCCCTTTGGATTCATGCTGTTTGGTACTCTCTGCTCTTCCTGGGCTTGTATATCTATTTATTCTCCAAGTTAGGGAATTTTTCCATCATTATTTCTTCAAATAGGCTTTCAATCCCTTGCTTTCCTCTCTACTCCTTCTGGTACCTCGATAATGAAAATGTTGGTAAGGTTGTCCCAGAGGCCCTTTACACTATTCTTGTTTTTTGGATTCTTTTTGTTGTTTTGATTGGGTGTTTTCTGCTACCTTATCTTCTAAATCAATGATTTGTCTCTCTGTTTCATCTAATCTACTATTGATTCCCACTAATGTTTCTTCATTTCAGTTATTGTAATCTTAATTTTTGACTGGCTCTTTTTTGTTTATTTTTATCTCCATTTTTGTTTCCTATCTCTTTGTTGATTCTCGCTGAGATCATTGATCATCCTTATAACCAGTGTTTTGAACTCTGCAATCTGGTAGATTGGTTGTCTCCATTTTTTTTTCTTTTTCTTTTTTTTCCCTGGAGCTTTGTTCTGCTCTTTCATTTGGGTCATGTTTCTTTGTCTCCTTATTTTCACTGCCTCCCTATGTTTTTTTCTTTCTTTCTGTGTTTTAGGTAGAGATGCTATGTCTTCAGGTCTTAGTAGAGTGGCCTATGTAGAAGATATTTGTAGGTCCAGTGGCACAGTCTCCTTGGTCACTTGAGCCAGGTGCCCCAGTTTGTCCCTTGTGTGAGTTGTATGTGCCCTCCTATTGTAGTTGAGCCTTGGTTGTTGTTTGCATGCCAGTGGCAGGGATTGACCCTTGGTCTGATTGGTTGTAAGGACTGGCTGTGACAACAGTGGAAGAGCTGTTCTGTGGGGACTGATCCTATGGAGTAGATTGCTTTAGCAGGACTCTGGTTCCTGCCCAGTCTGCCCTTTGGGTGTGTTGTCAGCATAGGTGCTAGGTGGTGCTATGGCTCTGAAGCTGGCCACTGGGTTTGCCATCACTGGGGCCTCCTGGTAGGGGCCCGGCTGAAGACCAAGTTCAGCAGCAGCCTGTTCCCTTTCCGGGGATACCTGGCATGAGCCACAAAGCAATCCACAGAAGGCTGCCACCCATGCTGGGCTTGAAGGTGCTTAAGAGAGGCTATGCTATAAACTGAGGCTGGCTACTACTAGTTCTGCAGTTGTGGCTACTTAGCAAGAGGTATGGGGCATGCTGAGGCCAGATACTTCTTATTTGAGGTTTGTGAACCTTTGAGAGATTTTAGGAAAGTCCAAAGCGTGAGTCAAGACAGACCATTTGTATGAAAATGACACCGGAAGTGTCTTGGTTTGGCTCACAAGCTGGGTGGGGCGGGGTTTCAGGGAATAACCAGGATGAGGTGAATGGTGTCAGCTAGATTAATGGAGACTCAGATATGGTGGTCATCTGTGTCTGTGCTGGAGGGGGAAGGGATCAATAAAAGAACAATGCCTTCTGCCAACACTTTTGTCTGGGAGAAAGCTGCCCCTCCAGCCCTCGCCTTTAAGCTAGACAATTCAGTTCCTTCCCTGGTGAATTTCAAGCTGCTGCCCCAGTGCTGGAGCTCAGAGTGAGTGAATCTGTCAGAGAGTAAGTATATGTATTGGCCCTTTAAGAGGAATGCCTGGGAATCTAGCTTCCTCTATTTTACTCAGCCATAATCCTGCTGGTTTTCACAGCCAGAAGTTGTGGAGACATCTCTTTTCACCACTGGAACCCTGGGCTGGGCAGACTTGTGTGGGGCTTGGACCCCTCATTCATAGGAGGACCTCTGCAGCAGATATATTTCTCCTGATTTTTAACTGCCACAGGTGGGTGTGGGACTAGACCTTCCGTGTCTCCACCCTTCCTACCAGTCTTGAGGTGGCTTCTTCTGTTTATCCTTAGTTATATATAGGACTTCTGTTCAGCTAGACTTCAGGCAATTCTCAATGATGGTTACTCTGTAGTTTAGTGGTAATTTTGATGTGCTCATGAGAGTAGGCTAGCACAGCATCTCCCTATACCATAATCTTGAGCAGAAATCTCTATCATGATGATATAAGGAGAGATGTAAAGCAAATTCTTTTTGTGTTTTAAGTAGCATAAACATTTTCTTTCTTTTTTTTAAAAAAAAGATTTTATTGGGGAATTGGGGGAGGGGAACAGCTTTGGGGAATCGGGGAAGGGGAACAGACAAGTTGCTGTCTTTTTGTTCTTCAGTCTAGGTGAGGAGGATGTTGCTTCACTGGCCCATGTTGGTATCGTCATTGCGCTCTTCCCGGATGAGGCAGATCGGTCGCTGGCCTCTGGATGTCGCTCACTGTGGCTATTGGCAGCTCACGCCGGTTGCCAGTTGCTCTCACTGGCTGCTGGCCACTCACTGTAGCCTATGGCAGCCCACTGCAGCATGGGCTGCAGCCACACCATCGCCGGGGCTCGCACAGCCCAGCTCCAGGTGGAGCTGTTGTTAGCTGTAGAGGGCAGTGTCACTGGCCCTCATATGTGGGATCCGAACCGGGGCCGTTGGCATCCCCAAACCAGCTCTTAACCACTGCGCCACTCGGCCGGCCCAACATTTTCTTATATTTCATGCTAATTACCATTTTGGAGACGTTTTGACAAGTATTATTTTTCTCATTTTATAAATGAGGAACTGAATCTGGAGATATTAAATAATTTTCTCAGAATCAATGACTAGTGAAAGACTTAGCTAGAATTTGTAATCCTTTTTTTTTTTTTTTGAAACAAAACCTCTATCCTCTTTTCATTTTTGAAGCTTTGGAACTTTTTCTCCATAGTAAATTGTCACCCAAATCTAACATATAAAATGTATCAAGAAGCTGTTTTCCTGCCTCTTTCCAATGCTGTCATTAGTGTCTAGGGCTTTAAGGAGCATAGTTAGCAACCTTTGCTTTCTGCAGAGATACTTCCTAGGAAGCTGAGTCCTTCACTCTGCCACTCTCAGTCATCCCTGCCCTTGAGGTTAGATATCAATCATATGTCAGGAGGTTGAACCAGGAGAGCCCAAGGGCCTCTGATTCTGGTCCCCATCACTTCAGAGTTCAAGACAACACACACAGGTCATGCTGGGGGTTTTGGAAACGTATGGTTGAGATCCAAGCCAATGTGGACAATGGTATCTATTGCTCTAGAAAGCCTCTGATGCTACTTTGCATTGGTACCACTTGTGCCTCTTGACTTTCTGGTGAGCTGTAATTCTCTCTGTTTCTAGGGCAAACAGAGAACTTGGAGAATTATTGCATTGTAAGCAATCAGAAAAGAAACCAGTGTTCAGAAATAGCTTCGTACTTCCAAGGATGGTGGAAAAAAAAAAATATCCCAGCTAGGCAAACAGCTCAAGGTCAGGATGTGGGCATCTAGCATTTCTCACTGCAGAGTTGGAGGTTGGTACAGTCAGGAAGGTTTTGTATGCTTCGTGATGGCATTAGTGACGACAATGCTGTGACAGCTTAGACCTTGACTGTAGGTTTATAAAAAGCAGATTTCTTGGCTTCTGAAACTACATCCACTTGTGAAACCCAATTAGGTATAGACAAAAGCATTCTCTTCCAGAAAACAATGGGGAGAGAGTTTTGGGGAGAGCCTGATATATGCCTCTTGAAGTTTGCTGGTTTTCACTTAGAGCCTCATGTAGAGCAGTGGTAAAGTGAGAGGTCTGCTTGGGGAGTCCACATCAGCAGGTCATAAAGGGACTGTGTTTTAGGGAGCTTGTTAAGAAGAGGGGCCAACCCTTGTCCTATCTTAGTTTGTTGGCCCTTGGTGGGGAAATAGGAGAACCCAGTGATTCCTGAGGCTCCACATACGGGAGGATGGAATGGGAGGCTGGAGTCATAGGGCTGCCTGGGTGGCTCCAGGCCAAGTGAGAAGAGACCCAACCAGGAAGTGCAATTGAAATGTGGGGACCCAGGAGAAGTGCTGCTCCTCAGTAAAGGGAGTGCTCCAGGGAAAGCCAGATCTTGCCTGTAGATAACCATGTACAACTCCTAAATGGAGACCAACGTAGAGCAGAGGTCCCCAGCCTCAGATGGAAACAATCTATGTAGGTTTGGGGCTGGTGTGAGGCCAGGGAGGTGCCTAGAGTACAAATGTAAGGATGCCCTCCCCCTTGGCCTTGGACGAGTGCAGGGTTGTTGCCACCCTTGCCTCAGGTTAGTCTGAACCTGTGAGCCAGAGTGGACCACAGACTTCTGTCTCCCTTACCACCCTTCCTGCTCCAACATAGGGCAGAGGCCTCAGGAGGGAGAATGGGCTGGAAAACAAATCCATTTCCCTCCTTTCTCCTCCTGGAGTCACAGTTCTAGTCTCATCTAGTCTCTATAGATGAGAGCTATAAAATGGATATGAGGGTGAAGATTTTAGATTGTCTTAGGCTATTTTTAAATAACTGAAAAGGTCTGAATAATTATGAAATTGGCCTGAGATGTCATCAAAGAAGCTACTATCAAATAAGAGTGGGGACATTGATAAGACAAAATTGAAATATTGACATTAAAAAAAACAAATTTTTATATAACAAGTTATTGAGACTCTTCAAGAAAGTGGTTGCATGAGCCAGTGCCTCTGAAGAGGGAGGAAGGGCAGACAGAGTGGAAAAGGATGAAGACTCAAGATCTCAAGATTATCCACTCTTGTTTTTTTTTTAAAATTAAGCATCAATTAACAAGTCTTAATTTTTTGTTTTTAAACTTTATTGGGGAACAGTGTGTTTTTCTGGGGAACAATGTGTTTTTTCCAGAAGCCATCAGCTCCAAGTCACGTTGTTGTTCTTCAGTCTTAGTTGTGGAGGGCACAGTTCAGCTCCAACTCCAGTTGCTGTTTTCAATCTAGTTGTGGGGGGCACAGCCCACCATCCCATGTGGGAGCCAAACTGGGAACCTTGTTGTTAAGAGCATGTGCCCTAACCACTTGAGCCATTTGGTTGCCCACCGGCAGCTCACCTCAAGTCATTGTCTTCAGTCTAGTTGCGGAGGGCACAGCTCACTGGCCCATGTGGAAATCGAACTGGCAACCCTGTTACTCAGAGCCTGCACTCTAACCAACTGAGCCACCCGACCACCACCCAAGATTACCCACGGTTTAAAATGAGTGCTCCTGTGGAGGAATTGGATGTCTAACAGGCCTTGGTTTGAATCCTGGCTCCATCACCCATAGCTGTGGAATTTGGACAAAGTACTCAAGTCTTCATTTCATGACTTATGAATAGAAATAAGAATACTGATTCTTAATTCACAGTCCAATTATGAGTATAAAAATGACAGGATCAATAAAGTACCTGGAACTATTTGTATCTAGAAGAGTCAGTAAATGTTAGCTGTTTCCATTGGCCTTACCTCTGTTTCACCGAAAAAATTTTACACTCTACACATATAAGTGTTTGTGTGTGTGGGGGTTGTGTGTGTGCTGGAAAGCACCTTGGCTGACATGTGATTTTGGAAAATACAGAACTGGCTAAGGAGGAACTCTAAAGATAGAAAAAACAGCATGCTGCCAGTCTGTATAGGAATATAATATAAATTTATAATGTCAAGAAGCATTTGAACTGAGTGCTTAAGTTTAGGTGTCACTGAGACTGTGGCAGCCTCGTAAAACCTTGCAGAGGTTCTGTTGGACACATAACAGGATGTGTTACTCTCTTCAGTTGTAGAAGATCTGTGGACCTAAAGATGGTATAATATATATGGATAAAATGAATAAGTAACTTCTAAGGTGATTGGACAGAACTAGAGGGTAGAAATGGAAGTAGCTGTTCTGGGCACTTCTGATACAAAGAGTAGAAATCATCATATCTTTGGAAGTTGTTATTATGAAAATGTCATGAAATATTATGAAAAGGAGAACCTTATTCTCCTACCAGGTTGTTCTCAGGGAGACTGTCAGGAACAAATTCCTGGGGCTAGTGTCCTAAGGGAATGGCTCCTTCTGGTATTTTTGAAAATGTTCATGTGTCTAACAAAATTCTAGGTTTCCTTTTGTGCTTTTCCAGATTTCAGGAGGAAAAGATCTGCTGCATTTAAACAATTGTGTTTGCTCTTTATAAGTAAAGGGGAAAAAAAATTAAAAGAAACTAGCCAGAGGCATTGTAATAATACTGAGAATATTAGAAGGAGGGATGACCACATATACAGAGGTGACTGATCTATAAAATGCATCACATTTTGACTTGATATCATGTTATGAAAAGATGAATCATTTTGTTTACATTAATAGAGAAATTAATTTCTTTATCTCGAAATTTAGATTTGGAATTATCCCCTCTTTTCCTCTCCCAATATTTTTTTGATAGTAAGGGTAGTTACTATATTGGTCTTTCTTGGAAATTGAATACTTTTCTCGTTATCATAATAATGGTCTTTATCCTGTAGTATCAGTAGATGTTTTTTCCAGTGGAGATTTCATTTTAAAGTTCTTTGTTCAGACATTTTAAATCCAGCCATAATATTTCTTTGAAACTGGGCCTGGGAAGTTTGAATTTTAGTCCTTTGGGAAAAACAGAAAAAGGTTTGAAATTTTGTATAGTCATATTGGAGTACTGGATTGAGAGTTCATTAAAAAGGTATTTAAAGAAAAATTTTAATATTTATAGCCAATAAGGTTTGGTAGTCATGTTTGAAAGTAAGAAACTATAAGATAGACATATCACTTTAAATTTTTTGAAAAGTGGAGCATACATGTTTTATCCAATGTACAATCCCCCATATTTCACTGGAATTAATAATTTTGTGATTTATCTATCTAGTACTTTCTAAATTACCAATAATCCAATAATTTACCTATATTATAAGAGAGAAACTGAGTATGTTTTATGTACAGTGAATGAACTCAAAATGGAATGAGAGAAATAGGAGATCTAATGAAAATGCATGGGTGATATTGAAAGCACTGTCTACACTATTTCTTTTCTAGAATATGATTGGCAGTGGGACCTCTTGGCTTAGTACACAAACGAGGAGATGAGGAAGAGAAGTGCTGGCATTTTACACAGTTTATTTTCCATTATTGTATTTAATTTTTAAAAGGACATTGAAGTCCTTTGGGAAGTCAATCACTGCCTAAAATTCTGCTACCAATTCCACATTTTATATCAAATTGATACAGCAATAAAATTTTATATGCTTTATCATAAAATAGTACTGAAAACTTACCAGGACAAACATCCTTCAATGAATGGCTGATGTACATTCCTGAAAGAGAATATCTATATGTTTAACTCTTTAAAAGTACCATTCTTATAGTAGCTGTATAGATGCTAACAGAGATGCCCAGGTATCAATGATCTTACAGATTTGTGCTTTGAAACCTCTACCAGAATCAGCACCTGCAGGAATGACCTTTTGAAAAGCTATTAATAATCTAAAGTATTGTAAAGCATAGTTGCATTTTAGCTGCTATTCCTTTAATTTATATTTAATGATGATTTACTTCTCACCTTCATAAATAGAATTTAAAATTCACATTAGCACATTAAAGGCCCTTAAAGTCTTGTAGTTAAGAAACCTATTAAACTGTTTATCCCAGTACTTCCAATATTATTGACTATGGAATATTTTCAGTTCATTTACCTCATATTTATATTCCTAGGAGATAGAAGCTCCACAAAACCCAATGTGGGAAATACCAACCTAATGTGATTATTAGTTTTTAAAAAATGGATGTGTCTGATGCCTTCCATTTCAAAGGCATGATGCCACTTTTAGCTGAAGCTGACAACATAATGAACAGTATAGGATAACTGCACTACCAATTCTCAACAGAATCTTCTAACTTTCTGAAATCTGGCTCCTATAAAAAAATACAAAAGAAATTATTTTTAGACAAGACATATCTCTAAGTATTCTGGTTTATATTCGATAGATTTTGCATTTACATCATTGTACTATATTTATTTTAAAAATGCATAGATATTTATGTACTAGACACATCTAATCACTATATGAATAGCAATTATTTAATCTACATAATGAGGTAGATATCCCATTTTACAGATGAGGAATTAAAACTCAGAGGGATCACCCAAGTAAATACAGTAGATAAAAAAACTCGGTTTTGGCCCCATTCAGCTGACGTAAGTGGTACAACTAAACTTGTGCTGTTGGTCTTTTCCCAACAGTCACAGCTACCACACAGCTTTTCCATTCCCTGAGAGGCAGGAGCAAGTCAGCAGTCTTGCATTAAGAGGAAGGAAGTCGGTGAATGAAACTCAGTACAGGCTTCACACCTCTCACCTTGACAGAAATGAATGCTAATATTATATTGGTAACTTTTACCAATTCCTCCTTCCTTGTCCCATTTTTTTCCCCATATGGAGCTTAAATATGGATCATGTCCAGCCAGTCTCTTTATAGTCAATTAACCAGAGAGGCAGGGAGGCTACATGTTTGGGAATAAGACTCATTAAGCAAAGTTCTAATCCTTGATCTGCCACTAAGAAGTGGATGGCCTAAGACAAGCCACTTTTCCTCTCTGAACCTCAGTTACGTCATCTGTGAAACAAGAGAAGTAAGGGACTTTTAAGACCCTGCCCAACTCTGTAACATTATACATGGCACTCATTTTTAAATTGCTTTTTTTCTTTTTTTTAATTAAAGTTTATTGGGGTGACAATTGTTGATAAAGCTACGTAGATTTCAGATGTACAATTCTGTAATACATCGTCTGTATATCACATTGTGAGTTCACCACCCAGTCAGTTCTCCTTCCATCACCATATATTTGATCCCATTTACCCTCATCTACCACCCACCTCCCCCTCCCCCTCTGGTAACCACTAAACGATTGTCTGTGTCTATGAGTTTTTGTTCCTTCATTTGTTTGTCTTGTTCCTTTGTTCAGTTTTATATACCACATCAGTGAAATCATATGGTTCTCGGCTTTTTCTGACTGACTTACTTATTTCGCTTAGTGTAATAATAATCTCAAGATTCATCCAGGTTGTCGCAAATGGCACTATTTCATCTTTTCTTATGGCAGAATAGTATTCCATTGTGTATATATATACCACATCTTCTTTATCCAGTCATCTATTGTAGGACACTTTGATAGTTTCCATGTCTTGGCCACCATAAATAAAGTTGCAATGAACATTGGAGCCTATAAGTTGCTTTTTTTATTAAAGATGATTAAGAAGATTGGAGTCACTCAGCAATGTGTTGTTTTCCTGTGTATTTATGTTTATATTCCTTGAAGTGAATTGAAGAATTCCATGATTAAAGAAGTGCCCTGAAAGGGGAAACTATGATGAAATGACTCTGAAGGTCCTTGCTCCCTGATTTCTTACAAATAAGCTTCTTCATCGATTTTTTTTTTTTTTTTTTTTTTTTTTGAGGGCAGTGTCACTGGCCCTCATACATGGGACCCGAACCGGGGCCGCTGGCTTCCCAAGCCAGCACTTAACCGCTGCGCCACTCGGCCGGCCCACAAATAAGCTTCTTCATAGCTTTGTATCTATTTGAGATCAATACCAATCTAGGATTGTTCAAGGTAAATACTAGTCTAAGATTCTTCCAAGTTGTGAGTTCATGAACAAAGAGCTATTTTATTCATCAATATATTGCCAATAGTACTTATCACAGTGTGTTGCATATAGTGGCGACACAACAATAATCGTCAAATTAAATTGGACTCAACTTAGGAGATTTGCTTGGTTAAGCATTTAGTCAGTTGGCAATATTTATTGGAAATCCAACATTATGGGCAGCAATATGCTACCTGTGAGGTGATATAAAAGAGGGGGTCCTGACTGATGACATCTTTAGAGTTTTGTGGTCCATTTAATGAAGAGAATATTTATGTCTGGTGCAATATTTCCTGAATATGTGGTTTGTTATCTTCTCATAAAAAGTCCACCAAAAAAGAAAAAAAAGTCTAGTAAGATTGTCAAAGTCTAAAGGAAATACTGTATATCCAAATATGACATTAGAGTGTCAAGGTATCTAAAGGTGGCCAAGTGGCAGAAGGCTCAAGACTCATGCTTCAGTATGTGATAAGAGTGACAGGATCAAGTCCCAGAAAGTTTCTTCTCTTCAAGGAAAACAACACAAATGATGTACTTTGTCTACCATCAGACATTAATGAGATTGAGAGGGGATATAATCTATTAGTAGCCTCTGATGGTAGCTAATGAAAAAATTCTGACACCATCTATAGAGGCATAAAATCTTATGCCTTGGGCAGATTCCAACAAAAAATTTAACTGAGTGAAAACCACTGAAAATGAAAAATGAGATTAGATAATTTTGAAAATGGTAGAAGTATCTCATTCAAATGAAAAGGAATTGACCATAAATCTACATTTTCTTGGTGAAAATTGGAGTTTATTAGTATAATTCATCAAATTAGGAAGCAAAGTTGATTAGAGTTATTTGATTGAGACTGCATTGATTAGGGACTTGGAAAAAGCTATAAATCTAATCAAGAAAAACATCCTTCCACATGGAAAAAGTACTGGGTTGGCATTTAGTAGACAGTTGCTTTTTATAGCAGCTCTTATTTAATATTCACAATTATGAAGATTTACCAATTTTGTCTTAGCATAACTCTTGGGAAATCTGTCTTAACAGAATCTGAATAAAAGGGCTTGTAGTTTCCTAGGGAAAGAAAAATAGCAAGAACTTCTTTTAGGTGAAGTGCAAGTATTGGGTTGTCAGAAAAGTCATGACATATTTTTTCTATGTTTTTCATTGCAAAAATGCGTCATGCCTTTTCCAACAACCCAATAGAACAATAATCTTGGGCACTTGCTCCAGTTAGATATTTAATCTGAATAATTTGGGCAAGAATCATCCCAATGTGATCTCAATAATGCCGTTTCTCCTTACTTTCAGCACCTCCCTGTGTGCACATGGCTTGGCTTAGTATCTGAACTATTTCCTTCATTTCTGGGTGTGCACATATAGCCTTTATGGATGAAGGACGATGAAGCATTTGTTTTTAGAAAATAAAATGCTGCCCTTTCACTGAAAACATTTTTTCCCTGGAGAGCCTCTACAGATCAAACATATTCTTTTTCACAATTGAACCAATCCTTGCAAAAGCTGTGACCACAGTTTTTGATTTATTTTGGCCTGTGATGAAAGGCAAGCACTTTCAAAACGATTCTACCATTGCCTCTCGCTAGGGAAAGCACCCTGAGTGGGAATGTGGAAAACATTCTAGAGGTTGGAAAGGTGCAAATATGTTTTTGTTAAAATGCACTACTTGTTGGGATTTGAAAATATGGGCCAGTTTCTTGCAGGATTTTTAAATCCTTGCAGCTATTATGTGCCTAGCCATCTATATGAGTGTAGTCTGTTATTTTCCAGAGCTTTGAAATCTACTTAGAGCTATAACTCAGACCTCATTTCTACTCTCCCAGCTCACTCTGCAGACACTCTGGTCTTCTTTCTTTTAGGTTGTCAGAAAAGTCATGATGTATTTTTTCTATGTTTTTGGTTGCAAAAATGTGTCATGACTTTTCCGACAACCCAATATTTCTCCAAACATGCCAAGCAAATTTCTGTCTCGAAAACATTGCTGCTCCCTTGGCCTGGAGCCCAATTCCATCAAGAAGTCACCTGGCTCTTGCCCTCACTTCATTAGGCCTCTACTCAATGACACCTTCTCAGACAAGCATTTCTCTAACATCCTCACGTTCTCTAGCTCCTTTGTCTTGCTTTAGTTTTCTTCAAAGCATGTACCACTACTGCACATATACTTTATATAGACAATAAAACAAAGTCTAACTTCTAAGCTAGGATAATAGCTCCTTAAGGGCAGGGACTTTGTTTTGCTTATCACTATGTTCATTTCACATAGTCTGAAAAATGTTTTCAATAAATGAATTAATGAATCTACCTCCATAACTTCCTTAATGCCTGTATTAGTTTGCTAGGGCTGCGATAACAAAGCATCACTGACTGGGTGGCTTAAACCAGATGAATGTATTGTCTCAGTGCTGAGGCCAGAGATCAAGGTATCAGCAAGGTGGGTTCCTTTTGTGGGCTGTGAGGAAGCATCTGTGACATGCCTCTCCCCAGCTTCTGGTGTTTTATTGGCAGACTTTGCATTCCTTGGCTTTGTAGAAGCAGCACCCTGATCTCCCCATCTTCACATTGCATCTCCCTGTGTGCATGTCTTGGTGTCCAAATTTTTTTTTTTAAATGACACAAACCATATTAGATTGGGGCCTACCCTACCCAATATGACCTCATCTTAACTAATTACATCTGCAGTGACCCTATTTCCAAATAAAGTTACATTCTGAGGTACTGGGGGTTAGGAATTCAACATATGAATTTGGGAAGGCCACAGTTCAACCCCTACCAATGCCCTTCCCTATGATTGTGGTCTAGCCTGAGAATATCTGATAATTAACCCTTGCTTTACAAATGAACATTGAAGACAAAACCTGTGAGTGACTTAGGGACTGTGCTGTACTTTCTTTAGCATTTCATTGTTGGAGAAAAGGGTTGGTTTCTTTTCTGACAACAGTTGTTTACTATCCAAGGGCTTCAGGTCTCTTTGCTAGTGGATTACGGCTATGCTTCATATGCAAAAAGATTCTGGATAGAAAGGCAGAGCTTCTGCAATCTTACAGTGTTGGTTTCCCCCTTCCCGCACACCTGCACCATTGAGGGTACTCTCTTTGGTTTCTCACATTGTCCCCAATCTTACGAGCACCCAGTGGAGAGCTGTGGAAAAGAGTCTGACTAAGCGTACACTTCCTTAAGTTCTGGGGCTCACAAGAGTTCTACATTGTCACACTAGCCCATACTTGGTCACTAGCATTTGCTAAAATTTTCTGATTTCTTCTTGCTTGCTGGTATATTGGCTAGCACATCTTCCCCCCCATGCTGAGTCAGTCTGTGTGGCCCATCTCTTTGCGGAGGCAGCTGTCTCTTCTTGGCAATTCAAGCTACTTGGTTGTCCTGTGATATCAGCTCTCCCAGGGGTTCAAAAAACCTTATGATTTTATAGTCTATCTGGCATTACTTTGTTGTTAGGGTTGTTAGCTGCACTTTTTACAGTTTTCTATGTCCTAAGTAGAAATAGAACTCTTTTATATCCTTTATTCTATGGAAGCACAGTGCAAGCATGGAATTCAATGTTACCCTTAGCAAGTGACGAAACTGAAACGGGAACCCATGTCTTTTGCTTCTTAAAGACTCATGCAATTAGTTCAACATGCCTAGAGCCATTTCCTTCCGCCCCTCTGAGTTCTTTTTTTTTTTTTTTTGATTCACATCCCATCTTTCAAAATCAAATTTCCTCTATGGTTGAGCTATGGCCTTCTGTTTCTCTGCCTTTTCTCTGTGGGTCAGTTCTGTCGTTCTCAAGACCTCACCTATCATCTCCATACTGATTGCTTAAAACATCCATTTCAATTTTTATTTCTAATCTAGATACCATCTTTTTATCTGCTAATTAAGTTGCTCTAGATGATATAACTTCATCCTCTCTAATTTAGCAAGTGATGAGCCAGATATTTAACCTCTGAGTTCCCTGCCTTTTCCCACTCCTCGCCATTTCCACATCAGTGCTCTCCCATGAGTCTCATTTTCCTGCCAGTACTAAACTCCTTCCCCTTGGTCTCTGCTTAGGGTACATATTTTATAATTGTCTGTTTGTCTTTACCTGCCAACCTTCACAGTAAAATAATCACATTTTTCCTCTGAGCTGTCTTTCTTATCCTCACTCTACTTATCGGTTTTGGTTATGTCTTTGTCCACTCATGCTATTGTAATCTAGTACCTCAGACTGGGTGGCTTATAAACAGCAGAAATTCATTTCTCACAGTTCTAGAGGTCGGGAAGACGAAGATCAAGGTGCCAGTAGACTTTGTATCTGGTGAGGGCCTGCTTCCTGGTTCACTGACAGCTACCTTCTTGCTGTGTCCTCACACAGTGGAAGGGGTGTAGAAGCTCTCTAGGTCTCTTTCATAGAGCACTAAACCCATTCATGAGGCCTCCACCCTCAGCACCTAATCACCTCACAAAGGCTCGTACCCTCACAACTGGGGATTAGGTTTCAGCATATGAATTTTGGGGGGACATAAACATTCAGTCTATCATGGCCCCTTTGGTCTTATTTTGGATTATTGCCATAATAAATATCCTAAATATGTGCTTGCCTTCCTACTCTGTGCCATTCAACTCCTATTCCTTTATCCTTACCTTCCTCTCCCAATTGCCAAACATTCACAATAGACAAATCTTCCTGAACATAGCTTTAACCTCATTAATTCTCAGTTTAAGAACCTACACTAACTTAGTATCATTTTGTGGATAAAATCCAAATACTACTTATTCTGGAATTCAGGGCCTTCTATCAACTCAGTATCATGTCTGTCAACCCAGTGTCACTTTTTACTGTGCTTATTAGAGATACTTTAAAGTCTAAGTTTATGAACTCTCCCCTACCCCAGTACCCCACCTCACACACACACATTATATGTGGGTGTGTAGGTGTTGACAGAATTATTGCCAATACACTCAGTTACTGAAAACAGACCGCTTCAGTTATCCAATTTCTATGTGTATGTAGGCATAGGCGTAATGAAGCTCTCTTTCACTGGATCGGCACACACTGATGACAATATGACTCTTTAATATAGAAATGCTATATAAGAGAATCGTTAGAATTGAAAGAAAATAGATGCCGTAAGGAAGAGCTTCTTGCCTCTTAGGTAAGGAATAATAAGCTTGGTGATTAGATTTAGATTCCTTTATGTATGTGATGGCTGATTTAGGAAGCCTTCTCTTAAACACAGCAATGTGATGTTTAAATAAAAAAGAGATGAAGGAAAGTATTTTCAAATGGAAGAGTCACTTTCAATTTAAATTTTGGTCATTTGAATGAAGATTGTGCACCAAGAAGCAGAATGTCAAGATTATTTGAAACTTGTCAAAAAAAAAGAATTCCTGGCTATTCTCAAATAGAGAATAGACTTAGAGAGAGGACATAAGACTGGGTTGTAAATCTTGGCTTATTTGATGACTTGATTCTGTATATACTATTCCAGATATTTACTTGTCTGAATTATTTTATGTAGGGAGGGGTGGAGAGAAAAAACAATGAAAACTAGGTGGAATTGTTTAGGTAGAAAGAATTCCATTTAAGTGTAATTTCCCTGATAGCAATGATTTGGTAAAAACCTGATACATGGCCTATTCCTAACCTTACACTGAGCAGTCAAAGGTAGCTTTTTAAAAAAGCATTGTCAATTCTAAGATGCAGTAGCTTTCATTTGTCACCAACAGTGGTAACTTACATCTTGTGTGCAAATAACTAATAAGGGACTGATTGAAGTTTTGACTTCTATTACCCCAGTCATGGTGAAGTCTCTTGAGGATGAGTAGGAAATGCCACTAGACCCTAGATGGTCTGTGCCTGATTTCTGAATTCTGAGCCATTCCACCCTTACAGCAGCTATTGCTGCTCAGACTCTAATAATGTTTGTGTATGTCCGAGCTTGTCTCCAATAACTCTTAGGCATTACACAGAAATGGCATGTGGGAGTTCACATTAATCATTGCAGGTCTGTGCTAGCAAATATTGGTAATTCATTTATTCCTTTCTCCCTCTTTCCTTTCTTCCCTCTTTCCTTCCCTTCCTTCCCCTTTCTGATCCTTTTCATCCATTTTAAGAGGAGGTATTCAAAAGATGGCACCTTTAGCCTTAAATGGTCTATTCCATCCATGATTGAAAGTAGGTTATTTTCCCTCTTTGTTGCTTTTATTCTTTCCTCTTTTAACTTTTCTTTAGAGAGTATAAGGATGGTCAGATGATGAAAAAATGGAAAAATAAATAGAGGAGGAAGAGGGAATGCAGATTGTAACAGAAAAGTTGATTGAGAGAAGTAATAACCAAATATGAGGAGGGAAAAGTACATTGAAGTTATAAAGAAAGAAACAGAAATTTAAATGAATGAAAGCATTCATCCAGTGATTTATGATGAGATCTCTTAATATCCTGAGACTTCAGTATGTTTTCATAAAAATGGGAATGCTATTCCTTTTCGGTAAAATACTCTGAAATCTTTGTATTACAGATAATCTTTACAGTGAATCATTAGACGCCCTTAAAAAAAACAATTCTCATTAATGCCAGTATCAGTTATTTTTCTCTGTTTCAAAGCGGTAACATATATTGGAAAATATTGATTATTCAAAAATCACCTTGGGCCTTTCTGGCCAATTCTAGATAATACATTTCCCTGTTTTGCCTCTTAGGATATAAATTTAATAAGTAGACCATTCTTAACAATGGTGCCCTTTGCCATTTAACTTTAGGATGCATGTGTATGCTCCAAAGGAATATATAAAGCATTTTAGAATCATTTAACTTTTAGAAAACCATTATGACATTATTAAAAATCACTCATTTTATTTCCCTTTCTAAGCCAACCTAAAAGGACAATGTTTGGACCATCTACCCATAGGTCAGCCTTCTGATCTTGTAAATGGATTTCTTTATTTTGTCTTTTCAGTTGTAGCCCAATCCTGTCAAACTAAATCTGCTAAGATAATTTTTAAAAGTTCTGTGAAGAACCCTTTTTGGGGCCTACCTCTAGAACTTCATTTCTCCTTATTGTCTTATATTGGGTGAAGGAAGCACCTAAAAAAGGGAGAGTTATTCTTGTAAAGCTGCTTTTCTGTTAACATATCCCACATTCAACCTCTTGGCCTATACATTACTGCATTTTACATTACTTCATTACTGTACATTCTGTTATTGATTTTGATTAAATCCATTTGGAAGTCAATATTCACAACAGTGAAAACAGAGGGTATGTCCCCCTATTACATACAGCACATTTATCCTCCTCCGCCATACCGTTGAATGTGTGTTAAAGATCTGAACGTGTCTTTTGCCTCTTCGGGAAATCTCACATGGGGTGCGTCCAGAGCAAAAAGTCATATCCAGCTCATGCCTTATTGGGGTCTTCCAAGTATGTAGATAGAGCTGGAAGATGTTCAGTGTTTAGAGGGCTTTTAAAATACTCCCAGCCGCTAAACTGTCTCTGTCACCAGTCAATCCTGTCACCAGCTGGCTGAGTTTCAGTTTCTTATTTACCATGTGTTAGAAGCCCTCTGCGTTTATGAAAAAAGCCTCTTTAACTGGCCTTGCTGCTCCTTAAACAAAGGGAGGCTTGAGAAGTCACAGGGTAAGTGACACCTTTGCTATTAGCATCAGCTTCCAAGGGAAGAGGTACCCAGCCAAAGAATGCCAGCCAGCTGAGATCAGTCAGCTGGGATAAAAACAGAGTAACTCACCAATAGTGAAAATAGCCAATCAGCTGGAAACAAGCTTCCAAAGCTTCAAAACACTGTCACCTGCCAGCTGAACAGCAGCCATTCACCATCTATTGTTGCTGAATAGAACAAAGACCAAGTGCTTACAAGTGCTCTTAAAAAGCTGCAAATGATTACCCTACCCCCATATTTCTGGCTCTACCTCTGGCCATTCTGTAATTGATGACTGCGTGAGCAATAATTTCTCAAAGGTGAAAAACTAAATTCCTCAAATGTGGAAAACAGATACCCCTCTTAAAAATAAAATCATATCTTTATTTAAAAATTTGATACCTGGCTTGTCATAGAATCTTACACTAATTTTGATTTTTAAAAATATTACATTAAAATATTATTTACCTTGATTACATCTTTTCACCAATATGTCTCCTTAAATTTTGTACTGGGGGTGAGTGCCTCACTTGCCTTACCCTCGTCCCAGCCCTGTTTATTACACAGCACCTTGTGCTCACAGCATCACAGTGAGACAGGCCTTGCAGCCATTTTACAGATGACAAATTGAGGCTGGTGTTGTGTCTGAGGATATTCAGAAAGGTTATGGGAGAAATGGGTCTAGGGCTCTGGTTTTCTGAATCCTGTTGTGGTATTTTTTTCATTTTGTAAATTCCAGGCCATCCTATTACACAAAATAAATGTTAACCATTATTATATTTAACATACATATTACGTTTTACATATAAAGTACATGCTCATACTTAATCCTCATGACAAGTCTATTATATAGGTATCATAATATTCCCTGTTTATAAAAAAAAAATAGAGAGGCACAGAAATTAAATAGCTTGACTAAGATCCCACAGGAAATGGCAGAATATGGACACACACTTGGGTTTTCCTAATCTGAATCTTATGCCCTTCTTAAATGAGTAGGGAAAGATTTTTTTTAAACAAAACACTAAAGGTGTTAAATGTAAAATAAAGTATTTATAAAATTGACCATATTAAAATTAACATCTTAGTAAGTGAAACTTAAACAAAGTAAATAGGCAGTTATAAATAGGGAGAGTTACAAATGGGGATAAATATTTCCAGTATATGCAGAGGGTGCCAAAAAAATGTATGCACATTTTAAGAAAGGAAAACACTGTATTAAAATTGTAATACTCAATATATACCTGTAACAAAAGAGGAATACAAGTCACGTTTGACTTCTGAAATTGCAAGAGGTGCTCAGAGTGGTTACCATCAGCATCCAGACACTTCTGATTACAGTGAACTACTGCTTGAGCAACGTTGACCAAAGTGCCCACTTAGTTACATTTATTTGGCATCCCCGTTATAATTGATAAGAGACTGGTATAAAGAATATGTAAAGAAACTTACAAATGAATAAGCACCCTTAGTAGTAGAAAAATGGACAAAGGAATAAATAAATATATGAAGAGAAATTCAACATTATAATTAGGGAAATGAAAATTAAATCCATAATGAGATATCATTTTATACTCATTTAGTTTGCAGAATATTAACATGCCTAAAATATCAAGTGTTGGAGAGGAAATGGAACTACATGGATGCTCATATAGTGCTGCTAGGAGTAAAATTATGGTACAGCCACTAGGAAAGCAGTTTGGCATTATCTTCTAAAGCTGATCTATATACCCTACAACCAAGAAATTCCACTTTTAGTCATATTCCCAAGATCCCAAGATAAACACTTATGCTTTCATAATGCAAGTCATATATACAAATTATACATATATGTGTGTGTGTGTGTATATATATATATATATATATATAATTATAGACACATGCAGATTCACACACACAGAGACACATACATACACAGAGCTTTGGGTAATCGTTTATTATTTTTTTCAACAATTGTTTATTGAGCATTTAGTATAAAATCAGATTTTGTTAGGCCTTTTTAAATAATAAAAATAGACACAATACAGATTCTGCTATGATGAATATCTAATACAGGCAGAGACACATAAAGAATACTTGCAGTGCAATATGGTGTTTTTACAGAATTATAAGCAAAGTGATTTGAAAGCCCAGAAGAGGGAGGAATTAATTCTTGAAGAGATAACTTATGAGCAGGGATTTGAATCAAGAAGAGAACTATATGGGACCAATGAAATGGCCCACAGCTCTATTGCAAAGGAAGGGTTTGAACTTGGCCAGAAAAGCTGGCTAGGACTGGGATGGTGAGCAGGACATGGAGTCCTCATTTGTGGGAATAGAAAGAGGTGCAGAGAAGAGTGGGATCATGGACACATACCTGAATGGAGCAGAAGCCAGAAATGAGCAAGTAGTGGCTGCATGGGTTATACTCAACAAAACCCCAGGCCTTGCGTGAGGACTCATGACTTGATGTGATAAAGGAAGGACTGTAGTTTTGGTTTCTGAGCAGGGTGTGACATAAAGGAGGTTTGTTTCCTGGGCTTTGCTAATGAGTGGCTTTCTTCAGGAGATCTTCCTGCTCCAGATGTTGGCAAAGCCGAGTAAGTGGGAGTCAGTCAACATGGGTTTTGCTTGGCTAGGTATGTGAGGAAGAATCGCGATGATCTCCAATCAGAGGCAAGGCCGGCTTTCTCTCTACAGTATACCCTGGATTTGGAGAAAGATTAGCCCAGTTTGCAGAGGGCAAAATTGGGTGAAAGACAGTTTCCCCTAGGATTTCAGGTTTCAGAAAGAGGAGAGGCTTTAAACCTTCAAAAATGACAGACCATAAAACAGAGCAGATGAAGGAAAGGTAGAGAACAAATGTCATCGCTGTGGAAAGTAGCTGCATAATAGTAACACTCAATTAATACCTTATCCTTGCAAAACACTTTTGGCATTTTATCGTTAAAAAATAATTTCACACTTGACAGTCAGTTTCACAGATCCTGAACCTGATTTTGATCTGATAGCTGGACTGAAAAGGAAAAGAAGATCAGACAGGCAATTGGTGAAGGCTTTCTTTGAGAAGACAAAGGAAGCTTGATGGTTGATTATGAAAGCATGGAGTTGAGGAGGTGCCCCAAATTATTAGGAATTAAACAGGAGCCATGTAGTTTAATGAGATGTTTCTTTATTTTATGAAGGAAAGACCTGGGCAGGTCAGGGAACACTGATCCTAGAACCAAGGAATTTTTGAGTCAGCAAAAAACTTCGATCATGTCTTTTGAACCTCTCTTCTGGTCCTATAGCACATTAAGTCTCCTTCTATAGTTACGCTTCAGTGCCTACATAGCAAATAGAAGCACCGCATTTGCCTTTTAATTCCTTAGAATAGTTTATGAACATGGGCAATGCATTCCTGCTTAAAATCAACAGTCATAGATGATTTCATCTTCAGCCTACATCTTCCATTGACCTCAATTACTGTATTAAAATATTGTTAGCAAATTAAGATTCAAATAGCGTTTATTACACAAGATCAAGTTCACTTTACAGGTAATTTACATATTGTCACAATGACTCTGTGCCAATTGCTTATGATTTTGACATTGTTTGTGGGAGAGTGGCCAGCACTAATGCATAGGATTGAGACATAATTTGTTAGGAGTCTCTCTGCTGTTGGATATTGAGGGAAATAGTGCAATAGAACAGAAGTCAGTGAACATGATCAGTGTGGCTTTTTGGATTATCTTAATTTAGGATATGGCAATGCAGTCATGATTCTACCCGTTCTACCTCTGAAGCCGAAAGAATCCTGTACATAGAGGGGCCCAGGGATACAAGAAGGAGGAAAAGTGGATTTCTAGTTGATAATTTGAACCACTCTCATAAATGGTCTTTTACCTCTATCCATTTTTCTTAATTTTGTCTCCTGTGCAATGCTTCAGGTAGTGTAATGGTTACGAGCAAAGGTGTTGAACAGGGTTGCCTGGGTTTAAATCTCGACTGCTATATTTAATCTGTGTGACCCTGGGCAACTCATTTAACTGTTTTGTGCCTTGATTTCCTCATGTATAAAATGGGATTAGTCATACTGCTTACCTCATAGATTGTGGTGAGGATTAAATAAATTAAGAGAACAGTGCCTCACTTACAGTAAGCACCACAAATACATTAGCTATTTATTATTAGTGATTCTGCTATGCATTTCCATACCTCCTTTTACCTTTTTCTTCCTATTATAGCACTAATGTTAGATCACTTTTTTTTTTTCTTGACATGCCTGCCATGCCCCCTAAATTGTAAGTTCCTCTGGGGCAGAAATTGCCTTCACTTCCCTTTGATTTAGCCCCAGCATATATGTTGGTTATATAATTGCACAATATTGGGGATGAGTGCACATCCAGTCCATGTAAATTCCAAAGTCCATGAATAGAGTTAGTAAAAGAGGGCTTTTGAAAATAGCAAAACTCAGGTGGTTGGGGGGCCTAGGGAATCCCCGTCTTTTGCCCCCTACCTTGTCATTGCCTCTCAACCCACCTACTAGGCACTCTGGGCTTCTGCACTGAGAACCACTGGTAAACCTAAACTGATTTTAGTCTCTCCATGTGTAGGAAAAGTGAGAGTATTCCATTCCTGTATAACTGAGCACCAGGAGGCCTCAGAGATATCCATACCAAGAACCCATAAATGTTTTTTGTTTTTTTTTCTGTCCTGCCCTAATTCTCATTATAGCAGAAGCAAAAAACCATGGTTCTCAAAAGCAGTGATTCTCTTTAAGTGTGGTCTGGAAATCAATATCATCATCAGCATCTGGGAACTTTTAGAAATGTAAATTTTTGGCTCCACCCTAATCTTATGAATCAGAAACTCTGCGGGTGGAACCCAGCAACCTGTGTTTTAACAAGTCCTCCAGGTTATCTGTTGCATGTTAAAGTGTTGGAATCACTGCCATGGTTCTCCAGCAGCGCATCATAAATATCCAGAAAGGGTGAAGAAAGGTTTTGGCAGCCAACAAGGCCAGTTAAGAGCAACCACAATAAGCTATCACAGAATGATAGGTCTGTGCCAGGCCCAGTGGTGCTTTCAGATATACTAGCTTATTTAATTTTGACCGCAGTCTGTTAAAAAGATGGTTTTAACCCAGTGTTGCCAGAGTATATTCCCCTTGGCTGCCCAAATCTTTAAAATGCACATCGTTATTCTTTGTGCTTAGTTTAAATTATTCCTATTTCAGGTAAATATTCTTTCTGTTTTTCAGAATGCCATATATTTGTATGTATGTGTGTGTGTGAGTACTGTTGCTAGATTCTGCACCTCGATAATGTAGGTTACCTGTTTTATTTTAGCCAACATTTGTTGAGGACTTACTGTGTGAGGTGTATTATAAAGGCATATGAGAGGTGTTCATGCTGCCATCCTTGACCTCAAAATCATTGCTCAGCTAACTTGCTTTTCAAAATTATGGGAGAAAAATAGATTAAAAATATCCCAGATATTTAACACAGATAGACCTTAAATACATAAGATCTATGATACTAAGATAATGGGAAGCTTCTCAATAGGTAATCATAGTAGCTAATGTTGAGACTAATCGACATTGCTGACTAATATTTATAGTAGCTAACTTAAGTAACAGTCTGAGGCAAGGGACAATGAGTACCAAGTTTAGAATGTACAGTTTCATACACATGTTTATAACTGTTCATTCTCTCCACAAGCATTTTTTGAGGATTTGCTCTGTGTCTCATACTTTACAAGGTGCTGCATGTGATAAGAAAGAATGAGAAAACAGTCCCTGCTCTCAAGGAGCTAGCAAGGGACTTCGTCCTTTGACTTGCCCTGCTGTTATAAAGATCAATCAACTGTTAAAGTAAAATGTTCAACTCTGCTTAAGGCTATTAGTGATCACCGTCATATAAAAATGATTTTATTTCTCACCAGCATTTGAATGTTATTCAGTATCCAGGGGTTCCAGCTCAGCCAACCCTTTTTAAAAATTAAATCTGTAGTCAAAGCATACAGACTTAATGTAACAAATGCTTTACTTTTCTTCATTCTGCACATTGAGAGCTATGGGATGCAAAGATGAAAAAGAGAGTCCGTACACTCAATGAAGTCACAGTCAGGCATGCAAACAAGTTATTGCAATGAAAAGAGATGCATACTTCCACAGGTATGCACAAATAATTAATAGTCATAAAACAGAACAATAGACCTGTGTGGTGAATTGCTTCATGGAGGCAGTGATAATTGAGAAGTGTCTTGAAGAATGATTAGACCATTCTATGAGTCGTTATGAGGGAAGGAAATTCTAAGCATGGGGAACAACATTTACAAAGATATGGGTACATGAACCAACATGACTTAAGAAAACCATGGTTAGAGTTTGGGTATATTTAAGGGGAAGGGAAAGGAATTTAGGGGGAAGAAAAGTTTTGAATACTGTGTTCAGGAATGTGGAGCTCATGTGATGGGCATGAGGACCCACTGACGGATGTTAAGCAAGGCCAGATGGCCCTTCAGCAAGAGACTCAGAAGTTCCCATCTGCATCAGAGGGTCTGTGTGGCTTCAGTATGAAGAATGACTAGAATTATTATGGTGTTAAAATGGATACTGAGGTGGAGACAAAGACAGACTTGGGGGTGCACTTGAGAGGACTTAGAAAACAGATGCCAATTTATACTTCTTACTCCCTTCCCCTTTTTCACCCACCTCCAAACCCCTCCCACCTGGCAACCATAAATATGTTCTCTGTATCTGTGAGTTTGTTTCTGTTTTGTTTATTTTGTTCTTTAGGTTCCACATATAAGCGAAATTGTATTGCATCTGTCTTTCTCTGTCTGACACTCTACTCTCAGCACAGTACCTTTCAGGTCCATCCATCTTGCAGATGGCAAGAACCCATTCCCTTCCATGGCCCAGTAATATTCCATCGTATATGTACCACCTCCTCTTTATCCGTTCATCCATTGACAGACACCCAGGCTGCCTCCACATCTTGGCCATTGTAAGCAAGGCTGCAGTGAACATGCACATGTCCCCTCAAAATAGCATTTGGGTTTCTTCAGATAAATACCCAGAAGTGAGATTACTGGTTCCTTCTTTGTCTCTTGTTATAGCCTTTGTTTTAAAGTCTATTTTGTCTGGTATAACTATTGCTACCCCAGCTTTTTTGTTTCCATTTTCATGAAATATCTTTTTCCATCCCTTTGCTTTCCATCTGTGTGTGTGTTTTTAATCCGAAGTGATTCTCTTATGGGTAGCATATGTAAGGGTTTTGTTTTCTTGTCCATTCAGCCCTCCTATGTCTTTTTATTGGAGGATTTAATCAATTTACATTGAAAGTAATTGTTGATAGATATGTATTGTAGCTGTTGCCATTTTATTGTTTATAATTTTGATCTTGTTTTGTCCCATCCTAAAGAAGTCCCTCTAACATTCCTTGTAATACTGTTTTGGTGGTGATGAATTCCTTTAGCTTTTCCTTGTCTGGGAAGCACTTATCTGTCCTTTGATTTTAAATGATAGCCTATTTGGGTAAAGTACTCTTGGTTGTAGGTCCTCACTTTTTATTATGTTGAATATTTTGTGCCAATCCCTTCTGGCCCGCAAACTTTCTGTTGAGAAATCAGCTGACAATCTTATGGGACCTCCCTTGTAATTTACTAGTTGCTTCTCTCTTGCAGCTTTCAGGATTCTCTGTGTCTTTAACCTTTGCCATTTTAATTATAATGTGTCTTAGTGTGGGCCTGTTTGGGTTCATCTTGTTTGGGACTCTGTGCTACCTGGACTTCTATGTCTATTTCCTTTACCAGGTTAGGAAAGTTTTCAGTCATCATTTCTTCAACTAGGTTCTCAATCCCTTGCTTTCTCTCATCTCCTTCTGGTATCCCTATGATGCGACTGTTGTTATACTTGATGTTGTCTCACATGTCTCTTAAACCATCCTCATTTTTTTTTAAATTCTTTTTTCTTTTTTGCTGTCCCGATTGGGTGTTTTCTGCTGGTTGTCTTCCAAACCCCTGATTTAACCCTCTGCTTCATCTAGTCTGCTAGTGATTCCTTCTAGTGCATTCTTCATTTCAGTTATTGTATCCTCCACTTCTGACTGGTTCTTTTTTTATGGTTTCTTTGTCATTTTCATGCTCGCTATCTCTTTGTTGAAGTCCTCACTAAGTTACTTGAGTATCTTTATAACCAGTTTGAACTCTGTTTTTGGTTGGTTGTTTGCCTCCATTTCACTTGTTTTTTTTCTGGTGTTTTCTCCTGTTCTTTCATTTGGGACACATTTCTTTGTTTCCTCATTTTGACTGCTTCCCTGTATTTGTTTCTATGTATTAGGTAGATCTGCGAGGTCTCCCAGTCTTGGCCGGGTGGCCTTATGTAGTAGGTGCCCTGTGGGGCCCTGGCACAGTCTCTATGGTCACCTGCACTGGGTTCTCCAGGAGTGTCCCTTGTGTGGATTGTGTATGCCCTCCTGTTATAGTTGAGTCTTGATTTCTGTTGGCACATCAGTAGATGGGATTGACCCTTAAGATGACTGGCTCTGGGGTTTGGCCACATCCACACTGTGTGGGCTGCTGTGTGGGGGGATTACCCCACTGAGTGGGATTCGCTCCAGCAGGCTCTGGTGCCTGTTGAGACCCCCCTTTTTGTGTGCCCCTTGTGGGGTTAATTGGGCGGTGTGCTCCTGTGTCTGAAGCAAACCTCTAGGTATGTTGGTTTTGGGGCCTTTTGGGAGTGTATCTGGTGCAGGCTCAGGTCACCCACTGCCTGTGACCAGCTGGGGACTACTATTAGGAGCTACAAAGCAACCCGCATTTTTTTGCTGCCTGTGTTAAACCTGGATGCTTGTGGGAGAGGACACACTAAAACCGAGGATGGCTGCCACCAGTACTGGGTCTGGGGTAGCTCTGCAAAAAGCCTGAGTCTTGCTGCCACTTGCTGGCTCCCTTAAAGTTCAGCTGCTGATAAAGCCTCATGGGGTAAGCAAGTTCGGTGAGAAAGGGTCTCAGGGAGTCACTACAGTGGGAAGAGTTGTGGTCACCAAGTCAATGCAGACTCTGGTTTGATGCCAGTGCTGAATCTGGAGCGACTCAGAAAAAGTCTCAGGCACACTGCGACCCGCTGGGACTGGCCTGGGGCCCATGGACTCCGATAGTTGTCTAAGAAAAAGTGCCGTGTGGGTGGGTTGGCTGCTCAGCTTTTTTTATTAATGATTAGTGATATGATTAGTTTTAAATCTATCACCTTGCCGTGTATTTTCTATTGCTCCAGTCTGTTATTTATCTTAGATTTCAAGTATTCTTGAGCTTTATACTGGGATGACGTTATGTTACATGAAACAGTTTCATTTTTTCTGGTCTTGCTTTTAAGAGCTTTTAGGAAAGACCAGAGTCACATTTAGTGTAAAGCTAATTATTCTATACAACTAAGGCAAGACCGTCTGAGTCCTTTGCCCAATATCTCATGAATCAAGTGTTTTTCTAGTCTAGGTAGTGGGAACTGGCACTATTGTAGGCCCTGTATGGACCAGACTCTGTTACCTGTAATCCATATAAGTGTTCTTTTCCTGCTTTTTGATGATTTCTTTGCAGATGTGGTCTAATCAGTACTCTGCTAAACACTTGAAGAGGCCTCTATGCAGATCTCTGGAATTTTGTGTGCTACTTTCTCCTTTCTGGTTTTCTGTCCTATTGACTGTTGCCCCTTTCAAAGACAGAATTTACAAAGACTGTCCCTTGCTTTGGAGACTCACTTTCCACAAGAGTTTTGAAGAGCCTGTTTACAACTTGAACTTTGAGGCTGTTTATAATATTGCCTGGAGCCAGCATTCCACACCATAGTGAAGCAAGCAATCAAACACCACATGATTAATTCTGCAGGCTTGCTGCTCATATGCACTAACTATTCAACCACTGACAGGGTGGAGGCAGAAATAACACCCAAATCAGTTCAGTTTTTGAAGGCATCTAGATGTGGCTTTGGACTCTAAAGCATCGTGAATTCCCACCATACACCACCCTCGTTATAAGCCTTTTCCTCTAATCTCTTGAAATTTTTTTACTGTTAACTCTCTTGTCATTTCTACCACGATTTGTTTGTTTGCCTAGATTATAAACTCCAAGAAGTCATGATCTTTCTCATAGTCATCTTTCTGTTAACCTCATTATTTTATATAGGAACATACTTATGGTGGTTCAAATTTCCATTACCACATTTCCACACTGTCGTAGTCTCATTTTTTAAATTACAAATAAGATACTCACTGCCTCTCCCACTACTTCATCCCCACCATAATGCCCAGAACTTGTAACATAAGAACTATGGCTATGCCAATAATCTGACTGAGTCAGTGACGAGTCAGCTGGGCCCAGGTCAATACAGTCAGTGGAGGTAAGAAAACATGGTTAGCTTATTCCTGAGATGGCAAAATCTACCGGAGTTAGTGAAATCTTGTGTTTCTTTTTCTTGGGGAATGCATTATCTTTTTTGAAATAAAATAATAGCCAAGTAAGATATTTTCAGCACAATAAAGGAATGGTTAATACCTTAAGGAAGAGTACTGATTGGCATATCATCAGCGAGAGTGTGAGGCAAAGCTATATATGCTATACAGGAGAACTCTGACCTAACATGGCTGAATTTTCAATTCCTTCTGAAACACATTAGGCTCTATATCAGGAATTTTCCATAAGCACTGCAATAAGAACTTCAGAAATATTCGTTAAATATTACTTGTATGTTATCAAAACACGAGAAATCTTGAAGCGGGTGTTCGGAAGCCTTTCCCACACCCCAGTTCCACACTGAGTAGGGTGGTATCTTTGTACAACTAATTTCCTTTGCTGGGCCTCAGTTTCTTTATTGATTAAGTTGCATCATATCATCCTAATGTTTCCCAGCTTTAACTCAGTGACTCTAAGTTGCTGTGGAAACCAGTCTACGGATCTCCTAATGGAACACTGTCCCTGGATGCAAAATGTATAAAATCTTGAACAAAATCATTCTACTGATTTCCACAAATCATATTTTATAACTTTGAATGAATGCTGTCTATGAATTTTATGAACTGTCATGAGTAAACAGAAAAGAGATGACTAAAGAAGATGCCTATTAACATTCCAAGACAATGTTTTTGTTCAACCCCGGTATACCACATTGGGTTGTTTCCCTGTAGGAATGTGGTAAGATAGATAGATACCCCAGGGCTGGTTTTACAAGTGGAAAAGAGGCAGTTTTCTCAGTCAAGTGAAGATTTGAATGTGAGGCAGAAAAGTCACTTATTTAGAGAGGGATGTAATTGGAAGAGGTGAGCCTCAGCTTCTGAGAGTTCTTCCCATTTTGGGGAGCAGACATAAATAAATGCTGGCTTGATATTTTGATGTTCTTGGTATCAAGGCTGTGTTTCTTATACATTTTCATTTTATTCTAAGTGAAAACCCTTTGTAAGTTGGATGTTGGTAAAAACATGGTTCGGGTCCTCTGATCATTCATATTTTAGACAAGATAAAATAAGACTAAGAAGCAACCAAGACAGTAAACACATTCAAATTACAAATATTTCAAAGTTTAAATATATTTAAAGTCAACATCATGAAATAATGACATACTGCAGAGCAAGAAAAAGAACAACCACTGACAATGATATGCTTTCCTTTTCTTACTCAAATGATTGGTTTGGGTTTGGGATTCCAAAGTTAAAACTTTCTAAATGGAAGATCAAAAAGTTTAAAAGAGATATTTGTGTGGTAGAATGAGAAAAGCCCAGGGCCATGAAATACACCTAGATGCTAATTCTGACTCTACTATTAACTGAGTAGCCTTAGAAAAGCTATGTTTCTTTTTGGGGCCTCAGTTTTCTCATCTATAATGTGAGAAAATTGTAGCTGGCCACTGTTTCTCCACCTTTAGAATTTATAGACCTCTGTATATTTCCATAAACCCCAGGCATCCATGGGCCCCAGTTTGAGGAATACTGCTGTAAGGTTAAATTTGATTTCTTGTCCCAGAATGATTATAAATACAAACTCAAATGCTGGTGCTGAAATTCTGGGACTGCCCTCCGTTATATGGTAGCCATCCAACTTAGTCAATATTTGCTTATCTTAATTACTCCATTGAGCAAATAAGTACTTATTTTGTGCTGGAACTATTCATGGCATTGGGGGATATATCCAAGAATATAATAGACAAGATCATTGCTGTCATGGAGCTTATATTCTAGGAGGAAGAAACAGATTATGAACAATAGACAATAATAAATGAGGGAATTAATTTGGAATAAAAAGATCAAGCTCTTTTCATAGGGAATTCAAGGACCCCTGCACATATATCCATGGGTAGTAGTTTGGGAAGCATCTGACTAGAGGAGCCCTTGAGGTGTGTGGCTCCGTGACTCTAAGTTACTCTTGAGTAGCAAGCAGAGAGCTTCCCCACCAAGCAGCCTAACTGAGCAGAAACGGTTTTAATGGGTGTCTCACCAGATTCCAGAAGCAGCAGGGTATTTCCCTTGCTATTGCTTTGGCTTGTACATCACCCAGCTCTGAGCAACATGGTGGCGTTTCTAGGCACAGGGCCAAAACTTCATTGCAGGGCTCAAAGGGAGCATAACTCTGGAGAAAAATCATTAAATTAGGCAAAGATCCAATAAACTTAAATTTTCTGTTTTTGATTGCTTGCTGTGAGGAACACTATGACATGATTTAAAACGATGATTTAATGTAGCAAGAGGAGAGGGACTCTAAAAACCAAATAGCGCCGTCATACAGTTCTAATAAAATTAGTCTATTATGTGCAAATTGATTGCTGGTGCCTAGATTTGCATGATGTTTATGATATCAGAATATCTGACGAAAATTGATGTCAATATTTATGCCTCTATAAATTACTCACACAGCACTATTATGATGGCTTCTAATTAAAGTGGAACCAAACTAATTGACCTTTAAATCTAAAGGACTCTGTAACCCAAAGTGCATCCACATTGGGATTGCAGGCTGCACTAGCTTGGGAAGGAAGAGGGTTTTTGGGGAGGTACAGTGTCTAACTATGAAAAAATAAT
This sequence comes from Aselliscus stoliczkanus, assembly GCA_033961575.1. Classification (NCBI taxonomy): domain Eukaryota; kingdom Metazoa; phylum Chordata; class Mammalia; order Chiroptera; family Hipposideridae; genus Aselliscus; species Aselliscus stoliczkanus. The sequence goes on from CM066732.1 coordinate 105,360,740, forward strand.
TATACATTCTGCAAGAACTCGTTCCACTAAAAGGTGGATTTTAGATTTAATTCAACCTGCATTAAACTGCTGCTATGTAGCGTTCATGACAAACCATGTCCTTAGCTTTATGCCTGGAGTGTTTGAAAGATATCTTTTTTTTTTTTTTCCAGCCAAGAAATACCTTCTGTCTGCTTTTGAGCAGGTCAAATGAGACAATTGATCAAATCAAAGACCCTCCTGTTTTGTTTGTTTTATTTTAAGCATTTTATTTTGGACTAATTTTATATTTACAGAAAAGTTATGGACTAGACTTTGTGCTCTTTGAGGTCAGGGATTATATTTTTATTATTATTTTTTTATAATGTCCTATAACATCTACCAAAGGGCCTGACAAAATGCAGGAGTGCAATAGCATTTGATTTGTTTGTTGTTGTTTTTTTTTAGAAAGAGGACAAAAATAACAAAAACCAGCAAAGCTCATGGTATTTTAAATAAAATGTTCCATTGCTATTTTGGACAAAGCTTGGTCCTGGCTTTACTTCTCCTCCTGCTAATAGATAGCCAATTATGTTTTGACCAGTTAATTTATTTTAAATAAATCCAAATATTATTCTTTGAGTACACATTATTAGAAACACAATAAAAAATAACAATAAAAATAATTTGGGGAAATTAAGTAATCATAGAGGAAGAAATCTGGTTGTTAGTCTGGACTCTTCATTTATTTCTGGCATAAACTTCCTCTGTGTCCTTGAGAAACTAACTCTTGTTGAGCCTCTTGCCTCCTTAACTGTAAAAGTGAGAAAGGTGAAGTCTGTTTTTTTCAGGTCCTTTACAGCTTGAAAATGCTCTTGCTTCCGATACAAGTCTGGGAGTGTGTGTATTTCCACTAGACTGCACATCCTTTCCCTCTCTCTGCTCTCGTTCAACAGTAAGTGCAAAGAGGCAAAATGATAAGATTCAGTTATTACACTACCGTGCATATTGATGAATGTATTTAACTAAAGATTGTTGCATATTCAGAGCTCCTTAGTCATGGGTCTCTCTGTGCACAGTGTCAGTGTTCGATTGGAAATTCTTTCTGTCTTTGTACTGAAAAGGTTTCTATCTGCATTTCAGAGAAGCCTTTTCAGTTTTGTTATAAAATCTCATTATTTTTTTTTATTACAGACTCAGTGGAGCCTTCTTTGTTGAACTGAATCATATGATTCACTGTTAGCTGGACATTGAATATTATATTGTCTTTATATTGTTCCGTATTCTTCTTGGTACTTTTATTTGCACTTCAGTAATGTCTCAGGAGAAGAAATTGAAAGATAACATTTCTTTGAAATAATTTACCCCTGTCCCAGGAAGGCAGTGCTTTAAAGATAATTATTTAAACAAAATATACTTAAGTTCCCTGCAATAGTGAATATGGAGAATGCATAATTAAATGATCCAGAAAATAATATACTTTTTCACAAAATAAAAATATTTTGTTTAAAAAAAGTCCTTCAAGATCATCAGTGTATGTCACATATTTTGTGAAAAAATTTTAAATTTCCCAAAGTGACCACCTCTGTTATTGTAGTTATTAAAGTCTAACTGCTCCTTAAGAACAGTCAGTTCTTATTTGTTGACTGAAATAAAAGTCCCCTAATAAATTTACACAATTATCTAACAAAACCTACTGACAAGTAGACATGACATGCTAAAGGATTGTTTTTAAGTTAAACTTGCTTTTAGAAATGTATGATTTACCTACTTCAAAGCTTTGTGGTCTTAGCAGCTACTTCACGGTTTAGGTGATCTGGTTCCTTGTTGCTGGGTAACATACTACCCCTAAATTTAGTAGCTGAAAACAACAATCATTTTGTTTTACTCATGATTTTCTGGGTGGGGAATTTGGGAAGGATTCAACTGGATGGTTCATTCCTGATCCAGTGATCAGCTGGGATAGTGGTTGGATGACCCATTTCCAAAATGGCTTTATCATTTAAATGATGCCTCAGTACTCGTTGGCCTTTCTATCTATGTGGTATCTCTACTTCCAGGGCCTTTACATGTGACTTGGGCTTCTTATAGCATAGAAATCTCAGTGCAATCAGTCTTCTTACATAGTAGCTTACTTTCCCCAAAGTGATCATTCCAGGAGGCTCAGAGAGACCCTGCAAGCCTTCTTATGACCTAGCATCAGTACTCCCAGAATATTGCTTCCATCCCACTCAATTGGCCAAGCAAATCACTGAGGCTGGCCTAGGTTCAAGAGGAAGGGAGGAATAGATTCTCTCTCTCAATGGGAGAATGACATGGGCAGACAGGGAGGGAAGGAATTGATGGTGACCATCTTGGAGACAAGCAACCACAGAAGGGGGAAATACATATGTGTGTGTGTGTGTGTGTGTGTGTGTGTGTGTGTATATATATATATATATATATATATATATATATATATATATATTTGAAAAGCCATAGCGATAATATAATCCAACTCCTTTTTTCTGTGTGTGTGGTCAGACAATAGTTATCAAACATTTATTGCTTATTTTGACTCTTCCATGTATTTTGAAAACATTTGCATGTGGCTTTCCTCATTAGAATGTAATTAACATGAAAAACACCCCATATCCAATGCATCCAGAAATGTATCTTTTTGCAATTCAGTCTTGACTCAAACTTCTGCTCCATTAAACTTCCAAGCAGTGATTTGATTCTCACATTACAAAAATTTAAGCACTCTGCCATCTTCTCCTCTTCATTCTATCCATTTATTTCAATCTCAAGGACTTGGTTCTTATTGAACTTAGTAAGGCTAGGACCTCTCGTTTTGTATGACCCTACTTAAATGCTAGCTCATCAGTGAAAGCTTTCCTGACCATCCCATCTAATGTTGTACCCCTACAGATCCTTTCTATAATAAACTTATTTCATTCTCAGCAATCTTTATCTGAAATTACCTTTTGTCTTCGTTTGGTTGTTTATTATCTCTAATTTCCACTGTTGTCTGTCCATTTGCTGAATAAATTAAATACCCACATTGATAACTAAAAACATTTGCCATTGATTGGCACTATAGTGACAAAGTCAATGTGTGTTTTATATGTCAAAATAACACAAATAACATTAAAGTAAAACCAATTTCTTCAGTGGGAAAAAAACCTTTCTATTGAAGAACTAAAATAATCAAACTGCATATTTATAATCTACAGTACAGAGTACAATTGCAGTAAGAACTGAGACATTTAATAGCACTTTGAAATGATAATAGTTCATGTTGAATGGTATTCTCAAACACTATAGGTGAGAGTATAAATTAGGGAAAAGTACTAATACTGAGCAAGAACATTGAAGAGCGTCCTTTTTTTTACTCAATACTATTTCTACAAGACTTCATCATAAAGAAAAAAATGAAACAGATAAAAATATTATATATGATAATATTCATTGAAATATTGGCTGTGCAGCTCCATATCTAACAATTGTGGATGACTCAGTGAGATATGACCCACCTACATACTGAGAAATTACCTTCTCTGTAAAAGTCACGTTTATCAAGAGTGAAAGAATGCCACAAACTACTTATGATACAATTTCCAAGTGTATAAAAGTAGACTACAAAATTATGTGCACAATTTCACTCCAACTATTCCCAAATGTAAGTGTAGAAAAAAAATTTGAAATGCAATATACCAGGAAGTTTACATTACCGATCACTGGATGATGAAAAAGAGGTTAAATTCATTTTTCTTCTCTATATATTTATGTATTTTTCAAATCTCTTACAATGAGCATTTATTAGTTTCATAAGTAGATAAATAACTGTCTAAAATTTAAAAGTCTTATAATAGATCAGTGCAATATTATTAAGCAGGCTTCTCAGTAATTGTGACTTGATATGTAGCTTCATTGTCAAAAGGACCTAAATTCTAGTTCAGACTGCAAGACATAACTGAATAAGAGACAGCAAACTGTTACTAGTGGTTGATGTTTCAGTCCATAACGATCTGAATAATAAATAATGAGTGTGGTATGAGATGACTAATTTAAATCTGAGGCCAAAAATTTATTTATTTTTGTTTATTGTTGTACATGTTTGCAGTCAAGGTAATTAATAACCTTTTATTTTATTTAAATGTGTCCTATAGAGCTGAAGTCTCTTTTCTTTCTTATTTTAATAGATAAGAGTTTGAACACATGAAATTGCCAATATTTTGACTTTTCTGATATACAAAAATGGCATTTTCATGCGTTTGACTTAATACTTTTTGTATCAGATATTGAGGTAATAACAGTGCCTGGTGATTTTTGTTATATTATGTACTGGCACTTGATTTTGGCAATAATGTTGACACATGTGTTCAAATAAATGACCGTTCACATCCAGGCTCATTTGGCAGAAACAATAAGCTTTCATGCCAATTCAGAGAGCAGAGAGGTTCAGGAAGACAAAAGGGTTGAGAGGGACATTTTACAACATATCAAATATGAGTAATGATATCTCAGTTTGTACTTTTAAAAGCACCGGTGATACTTAATCTTTCAATAACACTTTATAGCTTACAAAGCATGTTCTCATTCATTATCTGATTTAATCCTCAAAATCTAAGAGAAAGATAATTTTATCCCCATTTTACTGTTTCTGAGTGATTTTGATTTACAAGGCCAGGCTAGAAAGTGGAAGAGCTAAGATTTCAACTTGGATTAGCAATCCAGATGACAGGTAAAATTTGTGCATGAAAACAAATCTTAATTTTGTAGAAATGAGTTATGGCCAGTAATTCAGGTTTGGAAATCTAGTCATTTCTAAAGATAATTGTTGTCAAAAGGTTGCCTTATATTTCTCTTAAGTTATGCTCATATTCTTCACAATTAAAATTAATGTTTTAAAAATCTGTGATTGTAACTTTTACAAATATATGTATATATCTTTGAATTCAGAATAACACAAAAAAATAAGAATCAACTTTTAGGACCAGTGTTTCTGACAAATGTCAGAATTGACTTGAAATTGAAATGCAATTGAAAATCTATATAGCAGCCTGCGAAGTATGGATTTTCAAAATGACTATTTTTCAAATGCATATTAATATTTAAAGGAAGAGGCAGAGAATCTTTTATTCTTAGAAGTCCTTGCAAGAAATCCACTTTGAGGATTATTTCCTCCTTTTGAATCTAGCACATAATGTCATTTGAAATAAAACAACAAATCCGTAACAGAGAAGCTGTTTAGTAGCTTTTGTGGGCAGAGCAACTCTGGGAGTCATATTGAACAATGTGCTTCTTGCCTAGAGAAAGAGGCATTTGTAAACAGAGCATGAGGAGCAGGGCACAACTCCGATGGGGCTTTTCTGTTTGTCCTGTCAGTGGCTTCTCCCTTCACCTGCTAAAGCAAACACTGCATTTCTCCTGGCTGGGGATTTAAGAAAAATCCCACTAGTCCAGCCCACTTCACATTTATGAAATGACTGTTTGCCAGTTTCCTATTTGTTTGGGGCCATGTAAATAGAAAAATAAATAACAGCAACCCTTTCTTATAATGCAATGAGCTGCACCACAGATAAGGGGAATTAAAATTATACTTACATTGGATTTTTCTGTGTACAATTTCATTAAAGAGCACATGCCCTTAAGGAAATTAAAAAAAAAAATCTTTCACCTTCATCTCTTGGCCTCATAAATGTGTTTACTGGAGGAAAATTTTAGATCGAGAAATAATTTGCTGCTTTCTCCCCAATGTAGCCTGTTTTTCTTTTCTTTTCTTTTCTTTTTTTTTTTTTTTTTGTAGTAAACAGATATTCTATTTCAAAATAATCTACCTGAGTTACTCAGTGCTTCTAAAAACGATTGGGAAAAATGCCCTCTAAATCAGCATTTGAAAGGAAATGCATGAAAGTGTTCCTGGGTCAACAGTAAATGCATATACATCATCCACTTATGATTGTAATTTTGAGTGATCTGCTTAACCTTTGAAATTTTGAAAGCTCCCATTCATTGTTACATATGTTAGTTTTTATGATGAATATTCACTCCTATGTGGAAAACCTCTGTCATTTTGAGTGTTCTTTTTTAAAAACAGACAATTAACAGTGTCCTGGTCTCATGTGTGGCTAAAACAAACTCAGTCTGCATTGGACATGGTTTCCAGTAGGTCAATAAAATGACGGATGGATTTGAGCCAAGTTGTAGCAGAGGACACACATCCTCTGTTGAAATAGCTGAAAAGACAAATTAATATTGAAGGGTGGAATACTGAATTGGACTGTCTTTCAGTGCACAGAAATGGACTAACGTAGGTTACCAAAATGAGGCATGTGCACTTCAGGCAACTAAAACAGACATGCTCTGCAAACAGGATGGAGACTTGAATGTGATATTCTGAATGTGGTGACGGTTCTGCCACCATAATATTCAACAGGGGATCACAGAAACACCTTGGATTTCTATGTTTGCAACTCCAAGCTAAAATTACCTCTGTTGTTTTTATTGCAGTTTAAGAGTATGTATTTTTAAAGAGTATTTCTCAAAATATTTAGAGTGGGGGAAAAGTTTCAGTCTCACTCAACAGTTTTTTAATGTAGGAGGGAACAAACACAACAAGATAACACAAAACTTTAAATGTTGAGTCAAAAGCTGCCCACACAAAACAGTTCAATTTTGTTTCATAACCTAACACCTAAAGTAATTAATGATCAAGCTTGTATCTTATTTCCTATAACATCTTTTATAGACCAAATTCTGGGGGAAAAAATGGATCTTTATTTTTACTAACCTTTAAGTGAAGTTTAGCATTTCCTTTGACAATAAATGTAGGAAACCACTTACAATAGTATTAGCAGTACTGTGACTTTATTACCAATAGAAATTATATTTTCACATCACATTACTGTTGTTGCAGGTCTGTTGAAATACAATGTTTACAGCTCATTGTAACTTTGAAATTATGGTTATTAATAGACCCACGCATAGATAACTATAATACATCACAAATTATATTTTTGAATATTTTTAAACTGAATTTCACTCTATTTGGTTTCCTTTGTAATCTTATTTTATCATATGCATTGAAAATAAATTTGGAGAGGTGGTCCACAAGCATACCAGACTGTTGAAGAGGACTCTGTCAAAAGACAGATGAATAATCTTTAGAAAAACTGACCTTAATGATCCTCTCCAGATTGCTGGGCATTCAATTTTAATTTTGTGCCTTTGCCTGGAAGGCGGTTACCCCCATGCTCTACCTCATCCTTCAAGGGACAGTCCAGATGTTACCACATCCATTAGATTGCTCTTGTTCCCACTGGTCAGTATCAATTGATCTTCCTTTATGGTCCCTCAAAATTGCTTTTCACATTTCTATTAGAACTTATCTTTTATTGTAATCAGTTGCGTCCTTCTATGTCTCTGCTTCTAGAGTATAAACGTCTTGGGGGCAAGAGTAGCCTTATTTAATTACCATTTAATTATTGAATATAACCTCATTGTGGTTGGAGAATGGGTTCTCTATATTGATGCTTTGGAATTTACTGAGACTTGATTTATGGCTTGGTACATGATGAATTTTTGTAAATGTTCCATTTATGCTTGCAAAGATTGTGTCATCTGAAGCAGCTGAGTGTGGGTTTGTTAATTGTGTGATTCAAATCTATATCTCTGCTGGGATGTTTCTTTTCCCTGCTTGATTCATCAGTTATTTACAGAGGTGTGTTAAAGTCTCCTGCTATGATGGTAGATGTGTTAATTTCTTATTTTAGTTCTGTCATTGAACTTTATATATTTTGAATCAATATTATTAGGTACACACAAATTTAGAACTGTTATATCATCCTGATGAACTGGACCTTTAATCAATATGCAATGATTTCATTTCTAGTAATGCTTTTATTTTTGCATTACAATAACTTTTTTCTAATATTGATATAACTCAGCTGTTTGTTGAGTTAGAATTTTAGTATCTTTTTCCATTCCTTTACTTTCAACTTTTCTGTGCCATAGGCTTTAGATGTGTCTTTTGAAAATAATATAATGCAGGGTTTTTGTATATTTTTTAAAATTTTTTCTGAAAAATCCTTGTCTTTTACCTGAAGAGTTTAGCCAATTTACAATGTTTGTAATTACCTGTATTTTTTATTCATTTCTAACATCTTCTATACTTTACTTTGGCCCTGCCTTTTCCAGAATTTTATTCCTCTTTTTTTAAAAAATTGTTTTCCAGGTTGAGATATTTTCCCTCTAACTACATTTTTCTTGGTTAATGTAAAAGTTTTAATTCTATTTGTATTATTTTAGTCATTCCCTTGAAAGTTTAATGTTCATATTTAAAAGTCTAACATTTATCAATGTCTTTACCTTCCTTCCAAATAATATAAGCATTGTGAATAAGTTTAGCCCACTCCTGTCTTGCCTATTTATTTGCTAATTTTGCCCATTTTAGTCCCATAATTTTTGTATATTTACCAATTAATTTACTGAACATCCCTTTTCCTCAGATTTTTGTATCATTTTACTTTTGCCTTTAGAATTTCCTTTATTCATTTTTTGGGGGTATAAAAATTCTGTTTTTATTTATCTAACAATGTGTTTTATTTTTTTACATTTTACCCCTCACCTATTTTAAATAATTTTGCTGCATATAAAATTATAACTTACGAGAATTTTTTACAAGGTCTTTGAAAATATGATACTATTGGGCCGGCCGAGTGGCGCGGTGGTTAAGCGCTGGCTTGGGAAGCCAGCGGCTCCGGTTTGGGTCCCACATGTGAAGGCCAGTGACACTCTCCTCAAAAAAAAAAAAGAAAATATGATACTATTGAATTTGGACTTCTATTTTACTAAGTCAATTGTTCATCTGTTTTTCCTGTGCAGGTGATCTGCACCTACCCCTCTTGCCCTGAGCTAATTTTTTTTTTTAAGAAGGCCTCACATATTTATTACTGAACCAACTTACTAGTGCAGAAACATATTAAGACAAAACTCATTTTCTCAGTAAAACACACCTGACTGTTCAGACAGTAGTGATTGTTTCATTGCTATGGTAAGAACCAGGCAACCGGATACAGCATAGATATGGGTGCCACCTCATGTGTGATTCCTTACAAACCCAGCTTTGTTCCTCTCCAATGACTGCTCTTGGAGTTGTACCTGATTTTATTACCAGTTTTCATCTGAATCCACTGGGGAATGGCTGATTCTGCTTTTGTTTCTTGGCCAGGACTGCTTGATCCTGAAAACCTTGTGAGGAAGAGTCAATTTCATGCACTAAAATGGTGGTGCAAAAAGACCCTGAGCTAATTTTTATCTTTTTATTTATTCTGCTTTGGATATGATTAGATTCCTAAATTTGAGGATTTGATATCTTTCATCATATCTGGACAATTTTTAGTCATTATCTCATTGAATATATTATTGCCCCTCTCTCACTGTATTATCTTATTCTAGGTGTCCAATTAGACATGTATTGGACCATTTCTGATAAAAGAGCTATCTTCCATGTGTCAGCCTCTCTTTCATACATTTCATCTCTTTGTTGTACTGTGCTATATTCTATCTAAGCAATTTCTCATGTCTGTCTTCCAGTTTACTCCCTTTTTCTTGAGATATGTCTAATCTGTCTAGCACATATATTAAGTTTCTAATTTCAGTTACTGTACTTTTCACATTAGAAATTCTGTTTTTGGTGGGGTTTTTTTCCAAATCTGCCTGACATATTTTATGGTCTCATTCCTTTGTTGTACTTTTAATTGTCTCCCTTATTTCTTCAAATATATTAATCTTGTTTAATATTCTATATCTGTCAAGTTCAATATCTGCTGTACTTGTAGGTATGATTCTGTAGTATGTTGTTTCTGCAGATTCTTATGATACTTTATTTCCTTACATGGTTAGTGATTTTATAAAATTGTGAGCTCACATTCATTGGACTTTGTATCTCTTGGATTTTCTGTTATTGCTGACTTTCTGCTGTTGCCGTCATAAACTTGGTGGCTTAAAACAACACAAATATATTCTCTTACAGTTCTGGAGATCAGATGTCCAAAAAGGGTTTCAAGATGTTGGCAGGGCTGCACTTCCTCCAAAAGCTCTGGCAGATTATTTGTTTCCTTGTTTTTCCTGGCTTCTAGAGTTGCGTTGCTTGCATTTCTTCATTCATGGCCCCTTCTTCCATCTTCAAAGCTAGAAGTGTGGCATCTTCAAATCTCATTCTGCAATGCCTTCACATCATATTCTTCTCTGTGTCAAGTCTCTGTCTTATAAGGACACTGTGATTACATTTAGGGCTCACTTAGATAATTTAGGATAATCTTCCCATAGCAAGACCCTGAATTTAATCACATCTGCAGAATCTCTTTTGCTATACTAGGTAATAATCACATGTTCTGGGGATTAGAACATGGACATTTTGAAGGGCCATTGTTTAGCCTCCCACAAGCTTTATCTGTGAAAATCTTTTGAGACCAGGTTTCAAAGTGTGTTTCTCTATAAAAGACTTGTACTTCTCCTGAGTTTTGCTGGTACTGCCAACCCAGAAATAATTTAAACAAAAGTTTTATATTTTGGGAGGACAGATAGTATACCTTTCAGGCTAGGCGTGCATGAGCACAGCTTGCAGAGGAGACTCCTTTTTTTTTTTTTTTTTTTTAATCATCCAGATCCAAGACAAAGATGATCTGGTATCTCAACCACATTCTTTTGTGAAGTGATATTTTTCTATTTTCCTCACTGAGTGTATTGCCCATCAAAGATCCTGGGTTTAGGTGAGGCTTCAGTCCAACTTCTTACTTTACTCAAGCCTTAGACTTTGTCTCCTGTTTCTTGTAGGGGTCTATTAATTAGATTATAGACTGCCAGAATAGACATAATCCTCCAGGGAAAATTCTGGTTCTGACAATCACCCACATGAATTGGCATTTTCTGTATTTTCCTTCCTGATCTCCCAGAAATTCTCTTACTTTTCCATCACCACAGCCATGCTTTACTTAAATATATATATATATATATATATATATATATATATATATATATATATATATAAATAATTTGGTATTTTTAAGTGTGCTGTATTAGCAGGGTATTCTCTGAATTTAGGTTGCAAGTGTCAGAAACAGAAGTCAGATATTGAAAGAGCCTCTAATTTATCCCTCTTTCCAGTGCCTAAAACAATGACATTGAACTGTGACTAATGATTGTTAAATTAAATAAAAGCATAGCAGACTGAAGCTTGGAAGGACATTAAAATTGAGTAGTAACACAGGCCATATGGCCCAGGGAATCTAACGTATTTACTGTCTGGCCTGTGACGGAAAAAGTTTGCCTTGTTTGGAGAGTTGATTTTGAGCCCCCCACAAGGCCAGAATAGGAATGGTAAGTTAGTCTTCAGAAGTCTCCATTTCCCCTGGGGAGGGTGTCCTTCATCTTGGTGATAGAGAACCACCTGGCCTCAGAAATGCCTCTGAACTTCGTGAACCCCACGGCTCACCTATCATGTCTGTTTTCTCTATAACCACAGATGCAGCTACTGTACAAAGAGCCAGCACATGTAATATCTTTTACTGAGACTCCTCTACCTTACCGAATGTCAGTGTAGCTGACTCATAAATTGCTGAGCTGAGGAATCTGGGGTGGTTTTACTGCCAGTTAGTAAAATGAATGTGAAGAAGCCATCATATCTCTGGACCTCACTCCCCTCATCTATAGAAAGACAGGTACATTCAGTGACCTGTAAGCTCCCTTCTACTTCAGTGTTCTCTGATTCTCAAGTCAGAATAAAAAGTTTTATCTCTTTTTTCCAAAGTATAGTCTCTTCAGGAAGGCTAGATAAGTAACTACATGTAAAGTCCTGAGAACAGGGCTCGGCACAAAATATATCATCAGTGCATGTTAGCTATTATATTTTGGTCATTAATATTAGCAAAGCCTCTTAGACCTGGTGAAAGCCCGCAATCATTAATTCTGTTTTTAATGGATAGTCATCCTTCATGTTCTCTGGTGAGAATTTGGGCACCTGTAGCCCTGGAAAGAAATTCTGATCAGCATAAAACAGCACACCAATATTCTCTGGGCTTTCAGAGGGATTGATTAAGCTCCCCACTGCTGTTGACTGTATCACCAGCAGGTGAACCACAAGCCACAAAGCATTGACTAAAGTATGCATCTACAAAAGAAAGAGGGAGAATTAAAAAAACTCAACTTTGCCACCTCAGGCTGGGCCAGGTTTCCCTGGTGATGTCTACACCCTGAATTGGGGAAGGTAAAGGTTATTGTGATGGATACGTTAGGTCAGAAGATTGCAGAGTTGAGGATGACTCAGCCACACTTGCTCTAGGTAGAAACTTGATGTGCCACATGTATTCTGTATCATTCAGGATCCTATAAGGAAATAATTTAATGAATAAACGAGGAAGCATTAATACATGGAGGAGGCAAGGTTAAAAGAACCATCAAAAGATGTTGAGACAAGCAGAGAATAGAAATGGTGGAAACTTATCATCACAAGGATGAAATAGGCAAGGGGAGTAAATTGTGTGACTGGACCTCAGAGGTAGCTGGGGTCAAGGAGGAAGGATGTGGCAAAGAGCAGTTACAGAGGGATGCAGTTACCTTCAGAGAACCAGAAAAGGAACAGGGAAGACATCACTCATTCCCTGATCCTCCTGGTTTCTGATAGCTTGTGAAGCCTCCCATTGGCTAAATCCAGGTAAAAACTAGCCAGCAAGGGAGCTCAGAAAATGTCCCCATAACCAGGGCAGAGCAGAGAGGGGGCAGGGAATGGATGAGAGGCTGCAGGGAGAACAGAGAGCAACCAGAGTGTTTGCCTCTAGATGCCTCTCTGGCTTGGTGATTTTTATTGTGCTTTTGACACATGGTCTCTGACTGGTGGATGAGAATGTCTGAGTGAGGACAAGTGTGTGTTGCTTTAGCGTAGTCTGTGTGTTATAATGAAAAAGTACCCAATTTGAACCAGAATACCTGAATACTTCACTGTTAAAGAAAAATTTATTCATGACACTTGTTAAAATGGTAAGGCAGACTTTATTCAGGAGTATTACAATGGGTTTTGCAATAGGGACTCAAAACTCAAACAGAGAATGAGCTCAAATCTGAATATAACAAGGAGACGTGGGCATTTACAGCCAAAGAAGGGGGGTGGGTGGGGTCCATGTATGAAAAGTTGCTAAGAGGCAACCTCCGGAGTATGGGGAGACTGGCTAAACAGACCTAACAGGATTCTTGCTGAAGGCAGGCCAGGGTGATTGATGGTGGAGGGTGAGGAACTTGGTTGCATATCAAGGGTGGGGGATTCTAGCTACCTGACTGAGCAGGATTCTTTCTAAAACTGAACTCTTGATGACAAGCCCAAGAACAGAGTTTTGTCAGGCTCAGAGGAGCTTATCTAGAGTTTGGTCAAGGACAAAGTCCTTGTCAGGTCTCAGCTCTGCCATAAACTTGGGTAACTGTAGGCAAATAACTTAACCTCTAAAAGACTTGATTTTTATCTGTAAAATTGAGTTAGTAACATTTGTTCACTGTTTCTCATCAGGGTTCAAGAATCAAATGAAATAATGATTAAAAGTAAGCTTCAGAATCAGTATGGGAATATAATCCCTGAGACTAGAGTAGACTGCATGAAGGGACTGTTTTTACTAGGGACTTTGTGATTCTCAGTGTATAAGTGGTGTGGCTTGGGGATATGGGTGACAACACATAGAAGAATGTGGCAGAGATTGCTGGTTATCTACCAATTCCATTCTTCCCTACTTTCAAAGCATTTGAATTATAATTTGGCATATGGCTGCCCAGAAACACTCCATTTGCCAGGCTCCTTTGCTTGGTGTAGACACATGAGTTGAGTACAATCTCTCCAGTGAGATGTAAGCAGAAGTGATGTATATCACTTTCAGGCTTGTCCCACAAACACGCTCACATTCATTTCTTTTAATTATGGACAAATCCAGCCAGCCACCTTTTAATTATGGCCTAAGAGGTAAGGATGGTTTTTACCCTTTTAAATCGTTATGTAAGAATTTAAATAAAATCTTTGATTTTGCCTCTTGGCCTACAGTCTAAAATAGTTAGTACCTGGCCCTTTAAGAAAAAAATTGTCAGCTCCTTGTCTAGACACAGAATCTGTCACTAGAGATGGGAATGATAGGCTGGGAGAATTCCCAAAATGCAAGGGAAGCTCATTAGAAATAATGAGGATAGAGACATGTATGTGGCAATGTCAAATACTCATAAACTTTGGTGAACTGTCACAGTTCACTCCATTAGTGCATGTTAATAATAGTATTAGTCAGTATTTATTGTGTCTATTATTTTGTGCTGAACACTCTTCCTTGCACCAAGATAATAATCAAAACTTGTCTGAACAACTTCTCATCCTTCATCTTGGCCAAACACATAAGACTTTCCCCTGATCTTTTGTGTTGGTGTGGTGTGGGGGATGAGGGAAGGTGAGTAATACCTATGTAAAGTGGACCATCTAGTTCCTAGGGCACCACATCAAATGGTATAAGCACTATAAGCAATACGGTCTTCTCAGTGCAGACTGGAGTCACCTATAAATGGTGTTCATTTAAGCTCTCCAAAAAGCTTCAACAATCATATAAAACTTGGTCCTGTGTTTTGAATGTAGAGGAAGGTGCAATTTAGATTTTAAAAATCAATGTAAATTAGTCTTAATCTGAATTCATTTCAAGAGCAAAGCAATAGTCCAGCAGATGGTATAATGATTAGGAAACAATTTTTACTGGTTTTATTTTTTTGAAGTCTCATATATTTGATATATGACACCAGCTCCATAACAAGGTTAAAAAAGGTAAAACATCTGTAGATCACGGCAGGTGATTGGCTGCTATTCTTAAGAGGCTTTGAGATTGTGGTTTAGTTTAGAATTTACTGGGCAAGGCTGGTACTTGGAGTGGAAGTCCAGTGGTTCAAACAATAGTCGTTGCCCAACTAATTAGGAACACAAAGAAATTAACTAAGGGGCAAGGAGAGAACATTCACAGATTTGTTTATGATCTGCAGTGAGGGGTGTTGGCTTAGAACACAGTCTTTTTTGAGGTGTTGATTTAAATCACTGCTTAAAATATGACCTGAGACAATTTTGGTGAAATTTATGGTTTATAAACTATAAAGTACAATGCGATCATTAGGCATTATGGTTTTTCTTCTATTTTGCTCTTCCATGTCAGTTCTCTCATCTATCCCTTATTGCTCCTAAAATCAATATCTGAACCATTCCCACCAAGAGAAGTAGGCCACACCGAAAAGCATGGCTGTTCTAGGCCTGAGAGGGGAATATATGAGTGTGTGTGTGTGTGTGTGTGTGTGTGTGTACATGTACATCTGTGTCATGAAGCACAAGGATTAGCCATTCATCAGATAGAATAATAAGAATCAAAATACCAGCTACCATTTATTGGGAGCCTACCATGAGCCAGGCACCTTACCTGGGGTTGGGAATTCTCTTTGCCCCTGAAGTACATTCCCTCCCCTTCTCTGCTCTGCTCTAGAGGGCTGATCCTAGGACTGTACATGATAGGCATTTTAATAATTTTGATGCCATCTAGCTATAATGTTACAATGAGCTGTCCCCTCTTCTAAAATTCGGATGAAATTAACCTACCCTCCTGCTTCATGGATTGCCTTGCTATCCTGAATGGGCTGTGATTATTTCATATTTTTCCTCCCAGATTTAATCCATTTATCTGTGCCCACTGCTGAAACCCACAATCATAAGGCTTTCTGGTGGGAGCAGACTATTTGGAGAAGAAGGCGGTATTAGTAGTTTATATGACAGGCAAACAACTTAGAATTGAAGAGCAGACATTCTTATTTGGGTTATTGTCCCTTTGTTCCTTTCAGCAATTCAGGCTTTAGTCCTTCATAAACTCACTCATCCATTTCTTTCCTTTGCCCCTCCTTCCAAATCCAGCTCTGAGCCTCCCTTTATTTAACCAAAGATTGCTCATAGCTCTGTTAGATGGGGGACATAGTCTCTGGGCCTTCCCTCCGTGCTCCTCCTCTACCTGTGTCTGCAGTGGGAAGGGAGCTTAACAGAGGTACGTTCCACATCGACATGGAGTCTGCCACCTCACTCACCCCACATCCCCCTCTACAGCCCCAACCATCCCCAGGCACCTTCAGGCTACAAAACCAGGTACAGTCAATTGAAGTTTGAAATGCCTGCCCCTCTACACACACCCCTCATTCCAGTTTGTACTGCCTTTCATTGCTTCTTTTCACCACAGGTAGGGAAAGCCTGGAAGGTGCTGACCAGCAACAAAGGGGCCCAGGAGGCCTGGCCCTAGTAAGGACCACAGCAGACCAGGGCTACTATAGTCGCAGACCACAAAGGCCCCTTGGGGTGTGGGGACCTGAGCCGCCTTGCTACCAAACTTCGGTCAGCTACTGGTCTTATTCTCCTTAGCCTCTGGGGAGAGATACCTGAAGGGCTTAACTGGGGTGTTCAGAGCTTGGGGAAGTCTGGGTCCGGGCCAATCCTCCATTTCGTTCTACTACAAAACAAGCTCTCAGGACAAGTCTCTCATCAATACTGGCAATGAACGCAAAGCCTACGCCACAGATTTTCTAACCCAGAATGGCTCCTCTTTTCCACCCTTCCCACTGGCATCCTATTTCACATTCTCACATCTCTCACCAGGACCAGCTCTCGCTCCTACTGGTCCATATGCCCTCTGCCCCTTTGCTACCCTGTCTGTCCCCACACCACTTCCTCACACCAGATGCAAGAGAGAAAAAGGGAAAGTGCTTCTAATCCTGCTCACATCACTCCCTAGAGGTAGCCACCGTTAGTGGTTTATTTTGTGTCCTCCTGAAATTTCCCTATGTGTGTGCGAACACACACACAGACATAAAACACACACACGTACACGCACACTTGGGTGCATACTTTTCTGCCACTTGATCTTTTCACTTAAAATTATATGGAGAGATCTTTCCATGTCAACACATATCAGCCTAAAGGCTGTGAAATAGTCCATGTATTTCATGGACTTGCTGATGTTTATTAACCAGCCCTTAGTGATGAACATTTAAGTTGTTGCCAGTTTTCCCTGTTATAAACTATGTGTTCCATTGAAGTCTTTTATCTACATATCAACCTGCTTTTTAGAATTTTTTAAATGTCTGCTGACTCCTGCTTTCAGACCTGTAGCATTTAAAAAAATTAAAACTATTTCCTAAGTCATACTTCTACAACTTGAAAAATCAAATTACACTACTAGAAATATAATGAGAAAGTGGAGTCCCTTGCAACTCCCCAGTCCCTGTTCCCAATTTCAGCTTCCCATATGCAACGTCTTTCAGTTCCTTTTCCTATACTATAATCTCATTTCTTTTCCCATTGAATTTATTATCTTCTCTGGAAGACCTTTTCTTATTTTTTTATTTTCTTAATTTTCCATATAGGTATCATTTTTTTCACCCCAAATTTATCAATAGAAGTGAAAAAAATCTTCCTTCTATAGTTTTAAACTCTTTGGTAATCCCAACAGTTTGTTTGTATTTTTTTCTTGGAGATATCTTTTTCTACAGATTTCTGTCATTTTTTTCTTTTTTCCTAATCAGGGATCACCCCCCACCCTTTTCCCTCCCCCCCACCCCTTCCTCACCCTCCTACCCCCTCCCCACCCCCCAGCCCTGCACACACACACACACACACACATACACACATACACACATACACACATACACACATACACACATACACACATACACACATACACACATACACACATACACACATACACACATACACACATACACACATACACACATACACACATACACACATACACACATACACACACCCAGGACTAGCACACCACTGTCAGCTGTCATCTTGGGACTTACATTCATTTGTCGAAGATGCCAGATAAATGAGGCATTTTTTTTTTTTTTTTTTTTTTTAGCTGAGCCATCCTGCCACCTGTTGGCAGCTCAATGGCAACTCAATGGCAACTCAGCTCGGGCTGGCCTCGAACAGCTGCTGCTCAGAGCTCAGCTTGCACTCTTGAGCGAGCTCTTAACCAACTGAGCCACTCGGCCGGCTTGGGACTTACATTCACATCAGCCTAGGCTTCCCTTTGTCTCTCTCCTCTGCTGAATTTCCTGTTTCTCCAGTGGGAGGTCTTCCTTTTTCTTGTTTATCACTGTCTCTGTAGCACCTGGAACAAATACTTCCAAAAAGGAAGCATTCAAATATTTATTGACTAACAGAAAGAATGTGATTGAATTAATGTCTTAGTGCTAATCTAGACCATTAGTTGAAACTCAAAAACGAAGCATATCTCCCTATGTACTAAGAATTCAGTGAAATTCTTGCTCTGGGGGAGAGTAAACTTGCAGTGACAAGTAAATACACGTGTGTGAGGTGTATGACCTAGCTTAGTAGTGGGAACTCATAGCATTGGGAAAGTATAAAGCTAACTGGTCTTTGCAGGGATTCAGGCTCTTGCTCTTGGCCTCGTTAACTCCCTACCCCATTCAACTGAGCCAACCAGCCATAGGCAGCAGCTCATGAACGAGCCTGGTAAGCTGGGCCCCATAGCACAGTCACTGGCTTTCTGGTCCTAATGAGGATGCCTCTTGTCCTGGAATTTAACCTGATCCCTCCCAGCAGGTTGCCCTTGAAGGATGTGTCTGGGCAGCAGTAACTGCCCCAGTGCCATGGGCTTCCTCCTCTCAGAACAACACTGTATGTGTTTTGTCCAGACCAATTACTACTGCAACCCACCTTCACTCAGTAGAGCTTTGCTCTAAGCTCTAGCGGTTAAGGTCAAGTTTTTTTTTTCAAAAGCCTTTCTTCCAAAACCTTAAATCATTTATTTGTTTGCCTTCCACTGTACTTTTTCAAGCTCAGTCAGCATTACCCTTTTCTTGCCCACAGAATTGCAGGGACCCCACTGAACACTGGCTCTCAGGTTTTCATAAGAACAGACAGCCTGCAAGCAAAAGCCATTCTCTTCTGGCTGCCTCTGAGTATGTCCGAATTCTTGGTGGTCAGGCACTGTTGCTTTCATCCGATTGCACATACCTGGAAACTATCCAGTGAGCAGGTAAAGGTGAGAGGGAGGCTTCAAAAAGGGGATTAAAGGACAGGTGTATGAGGTAGAAGGCTAACCAGTGTGGGGGCTGTTTGAGGCAGTTTTCTCTCCCATTTTTCAAGGTGGGAGAATTTCCCTCAAAATAAGGTTGACTCATCCTTATCAAGGACCTACTCTGTGCTGATACTATGTATGTATCATCTCACTGAATCTTTACAATAGCCCCACAAGATAGGAAGCTGAGACGTCAGAGGTGGACTTACCCAAGGTCAGGTAACTGATGAGCAGCCCAGCTGGGATTTAAAGCCAGGTCTGAATATCTCCAAAGGCCATGCTTATTCTCAGACACAGC
Organism: Aselliscus stoliczkanus; assembly: GCA_033961575.1. NCBI lineage: Eukaryota > Metazoa > Chordata > Mammalia > Chiroptera > Hipposideridae > Aselliscus > Aselliscus stoliczkanus. The sequence goes on from CM066732.1 coordinate 105,380,123, forward strand.
AAGTAGGCCAGAAACAGAGGGAAAAAATACGAAAGCCAGGCTCTCCAGTACTGGGGCTGCAGCATCCCATCTCCCTGTCGGGGAACCAGGGAAGTACCACTCACACCTCATCTCAAGGACTTGCTACCCAGCTGCCACCATGGGCTCAGCAGACAGCCTCCACCTAAAGCCTCTTAAAGGTCTGTCTGCCTGAGATTTGGAGCCTGAGCCTCCATGATACATGATGCCCAACAGTGGGACCAGTGCTAGGGTGACCAGCTGTCCCAATTTGCTGAGGACTGGGAGGCTCCTGAAACATGAGAATTTCAATGCTGAAACAAGGAATGTCTTGGGCAAGCCAGAACAAATTGGTGACTCTATGACAACACTAATGGGCCATATCTACTCCATAGCTCTTCACTAGTTGGCCAAGGCTTTGTCTGACCTCTGATCTGCATCACAGTCCTATTCTTCCCTCTGTTCAATCCTCTTCTTCCCCCCACTTTCATAGGTGTTGATCCCTGATTAGCATCTTACACATCAGATTTTATCTCAGCCTCTGCTTCCAGAGATCCCCCTGCAAACTCCCTCTGCTATAGAGCATCAATGCCCTGGAAGGTGAAACCCTAACAACCAAAGCCCAGGGCAGAAAGGGGTATAGTATAGGGGAGAGAGTTGGGGCAGGGCACCTGACATTTCTACTCTCAGACAGAGACAACCCAACTGCGAAAGTCACAGTACACAGGACCAGGCTGATGATATTCTGGCTTGCTGACCTCTCATTCGTTAGGAGAGGGGAGGAAGCTGACTGTAGGTAGCCAGAGACATGTGGAAGGGAGCAAGCAGTGATGGGCAACACCAACTTGTTCAAATATTTACACAACTATTCCTCCTCCCCTTGGCAAACATGTCCTTGTCACCTTCTGGCCTAAGCTGCTTGGCTATGCTCTTCTTTTCTAATCCTACCTGGGTTTTTAGTTGTGGCTGCATTTGATGAGGATATTTTGTAATTCTCTGAATGGGTCTCTCAATGCAGGTTTCTTAATTTAAAAATGGATTTTGGTGAGGACGAACTTCTTCATTAAAAAAAAAATTTCTTCTAGAAAGTATCTTTGTCTTTAATTACAGGTCAGAGATGGTTCCTTTCCTCTAGGAAAATCCACCTCCAAGTCCCAGTGTGCTCATAGGTGTGCACCCTACTCAGGTGTGCATGAAGACGGCATATGCCTCTTCGTCACAGCTCCTAAGGCCCCCGAAGTTGCCAAGGCAGGATGGTTTGGGAGAAGTGTTTGGGCAGGAAGGTAGACAGTGGTTGAAGCAATATTTCTTCTGATAGTCAAAGTCCTCTCTGTGTGACAGCTCTGTGACACTTCATCACACCTGGTCACACTTAGGGGCACTGACGGATCAATTAACAGCATCCTCACACATCACTTTGCATCACACCAACCGTTCTTTTGACAGGGGCTGATGTTTACCATCCTTGTTGGAAACTTTCCAAGGAATGAATCAAAATACAACCAAACTTGACTGCAACTTCATTGAAAGGATTAGTAATGTCCACAAGCAATTCAAGTTGTAAGTGGGAGGGAAATCTCTGTTATTTTAATGTGACAGCCATTGCAGTGTGTGATGTGCCAACTGCCACTTGCTGTGCATTTGACCTTGGGAAAAAAGGATTCCTCTGAACTGAGTTTAGTCATTAGGAACATGCAGATAATAACACCTATCATGATTTTTGCCTCATAGTGTTGTTGAGGATCTAATGAAATGCTGAGTGTGAAAGCACTCCTGCCAAACAGCAAAGAACTATGTCACTGCAAAATCATAAATTAGAAAACGACAAAACAAACCATCAATCCAACACTAATAGAGTGATGAAGAAACTCATCATAAAGACTGGTAAATAGAGAAAACAAAACAAAAAATGGTGGTATTTTGGTCATTATGGGCTGCAGAGCCAGATAGAATTAAGTCTTATGAAGAGATTATTCAGTGGAGGATATTCCTTACTTGGTTTCCTTCAATTCAGACACCAACACTTTGATTAAAGTAGTCACTCAGGAAATGGTTCTTAAAGACTGGTCTGAAAAAAGCACAGGGAGGTTAAGTAACTTGTTTGAGGTCACACAGAGAGGAACTGTTGGAGATGTGATTTAGCTCAGGTAGTCTGTCCCCAAAACCATGCATGTAATATTCACTATACTGCGTCTCTGAGTGAGAAGGAAAGAAGGTGAAAATAGGGTGGGGGAGTGACAGGCTCTGAATGGGGCAAGGAGCCAAAAAGTATTTCGTGCAGAATGCACCGTGATGTGCAGCTCCATGCCCTGTCAGAAAGCTGGGGGCACGGGGAGACCAGGGCAGCTGCCAGCCCACTTTGGCAGGCAGCAGAGGGGCAAGGGGAGGCTTATTGGTAGCACGAGCAGCTCAGCAGCAGCATGGACAGCCTGAGAAATGCAGAAGCTGATGCTCAGACATGAGATTTACCTGGGGCTGTTTGAGTGACAGGCTGAGATCAGGGGGTGTATGGAAACAAGAAGGCCACTGGGTATGCTTCAGATTCCCAAGGCACAGCTTCACACACATGTCAAAACAGCAATGACCACAGTAGCATCGGCAAATAGAAGACACCAGCAAACTGGTGGTGGCACTGCTGTATGAATTCTTAATATTTTCCAGAGACCTCTGAACCAGGCCCTTAGTCAATTAAGGCAAGTGTGTGCTGCAAAGACCAGAGAGAAGGAAAGCCACTAGTGTGCAAATCCAAGTCACCCCTTGTCAGTGAAATGCCTCCCCCAGGTACCCACACCATGGGAGGAACCTCCTCCTATATTCAGTGTCCATGCTTTAAGAGAATCGAATCCTTTGCCTGAATTTGAGGGAAACATGCAAACGGACCCTTGGTTCTGCTGCCTGCTCTGGAGCTCCCTGCCCGCCTTTTTCCCCCCTCTACAGAATTGACATGGGAGTTGGGTTGTAGACTGACTATTGTTCTATCCCAAGATTGAATTTCTGTGATGGGGAGGACTTCCCATCCATCAGTGTAAGAACTTACTCTTCTCCTGAGTTAGGGATTCTGCTAGGCCCCAGGCCAGGCCTCAGGTCAGCTTTCACACATCTGCAGTCACACCATGTAGGAGCCCCTGCCCTCCCTGGGGCATGCGGTACCCGGGGTTCATTTCCTTTCTTTCACTACCAGCCTTCTCATTCCTAATCCCTGCACTTTGTCTCTATCCAGCCACAGACAGAGATCTATTTATGTTACTGGTGACCTCCAAGTCTGTCCACTTCCCCTTAGTTCACATGCTGCATAACAGCCAGGCTGCATTCAACACGGCTTTGTCCCAGCTCTTTCTGAAACCTGCCTTTTCCCTTGGCATCTTTGATTCTGTGTGGCCCCCGTTCTTCTCTTTCCTCTCCGGGCGTGGCTGCTTGCCCTCCTTTGTGTCCTTCTCTCATCACTGGGTCCCAAGCACAAGGCTCAGCTCTCAGGTGAGCTCTGGGCCCAGACATGAGGGGCTGAGCAACACAGGCTGGTTTCTCCGTATCTGGGGCAGCTTAGAGAATTGGGGTAAGGGCCTCCTATCTAGAAATATAGGGACATGGGAAATCATGTTGGCTTCTAGCACAGTTTTACCTTTAATTGGAGGGTTAGGCTCACTGACGAGCAATTTTATTGTTGCTTATTTATTTTCAAAGGAGAAATGGGGTGTTCTGACAGTTTGATACAATGTATGAAGTTGCTGGTTTATCTTCTCTTAACAGATCTGGCAGATAAAGGTCTATGATGCTTATTTTTATAAATATATCATAGTTGGGCCTCTTTAAAGCACTCGTGTCAAGGGGCTGAAAAACCCCCATCCTTCTTGGGTGGCCACTTTATGTGAAGTTGTGTTTTCAGAGGTGGTACTGCCCAGTGGTAAACCTGAATCAACATAAGAACTGGGCATGCTGTAACATTGTTCAGCTAGAGGATAAAATATGGTACATTTGGGTTAAGATACACCAGGGTGATTTTAAGTATCATTTTCTCCATGTACATTAATTATTATGTACCTCTCGGTCTCGCCAAAGAGGCTTTCCATAGTTGCGTCAAGAATGAACGTAAATGGAATTTGTGTTAAGACTCAGGAACCTTTTAATTCATTGAATTAAGGATTTCCCAATTAGAGGCAAAAGGCAGACATAGGAAAAGAAACGTGTGACTATTTACTCTCTGTTTAAAGACTTTTTGGATTAAAAGATATTGGAACAGATAACACCACAAAATTAGTTTTTGCTGTGATGGCAGGGTTAAGACTTCTGCTGTTGCTAGGATATACCGCCCTATCACAGCTGATCTTGACGGTGAAAATTGGTGCCTTAATTTCCCAGTGGTCCGTGCTCCTTCTGACTTAGGCCTCATTCTGGTTAATCACACTGTCATTCTCGCTGCAGATTGCCTTTTGACATCTTCATCTACACAAGGGTCCTGCAGCCAAGACTCAGCGCATAGAGTCAATTCAATGGCCCTCAGTGGTCAAGGCCTGGTCTCTGGGCCCTGGTACTGATGGGAGAGGAAAGGAGCTTAGGAGGGACAGGAAGAAGCAAAACAATATTTCCCTTTGTGTATTTTCATGGGGCTATGATGGGGAGCCATATGCAAATGAAATTATAGAGACAGTCTTAATACGCAGAGTTAAAGTCTGCAGTAACTAGAGCCAGTGATTTCTAGTGAAGGTAATACCAATGAAAAAATATCTATCATTTACATTTTTGAATTCACGGAAGATGGAAAAATCAGGTGTATTGTATTTGAAAATACATCTAGCTTTTATCAACCCCTATTTTACATCTTTAAGCAGTCAGTACATAAATAAAAGACTTTGAGCCAGTATCTCATCTCCTAAGTCTATGATTTCTCATCTAAGGTATTTCCATGTTGCTAGTTATTTGTTCTAGTATTTTAAAAAAATGTCAAGAACGGATATTTTTCATTAGGGTGTTATCTCAATGAAAGCTCTCACTTGAATTATCACTAGCATTTTTTCAGCACCCAGTTTTGTATCTAGTGTGTAACAGACGTTTCTCTAAAACTCACACGCCTCTGTACAGCAGGTATGAAGGAATTAGGTCTCGAGATATTAAGTTGTTTGCCCAGTGACACAAAGCAAGTAAGTGGCAGTATCAACTTGAATGTTTGCCTCTTCGGCCCAAAAGCTCATGGTCTTTTCTTTTTTTTTTTTGAAGGCAGTGTTACTGGCCCTCATATGTGGGACCCGAACTGGGGCCACTGGCTTCCCAAACCAGCGTTAAACCACCGTGCCACGCAGCTGACCCTCCATGATCTTTTCTTTATAATGTGCTAAACCACCTCCTTACCACATTGGAAGTTGTATCATATATTTTTGGAAGCATGCAACTTATATATTATAAGTTATAAGTAGTAATTATGGTAAAAATAGACTCAGGGTATGTTTGTGTTTGTTTTTCCATTGCAATATTTTTTTCCTATAGTTGCTTGAAAGACCATTTAATTCCTTCTTAATATTGATATAATTTTATAAAGAGTTCTGGGAAATTACATAGGTGAAACAAAAGAGAAATTTGACTCAATCTGCTTGCTCACCATGTGACCCTGGGCAAGTCACTGAACCGCTCTCAGGATTTCCACCAAACGAGGACGTGAGGCTGTGTGTGTGCTAGAGCTCAGTCTATTCCAGTCAGAAGTTATGTGATCCAAACATTGGCGATTCACAATGGTGATGTTCAGTAGTTCCCATATCGGCAGGCTATACTTCATCTCTTCATGACGAGGGAAGTCTCGCAGTTCAGGAAATGATTCCTCCTCAAAGAAATGGCAGGTCTGCCCACATGACAGGACAGCCTCAGGGGGCGTTGTGTGTTCTCACAGAGAGACCCTTTTGAGTGACCTGTTTTCTCTCCCCACGCTTTTAGCATCATACTTTCCCTACAGTAAAACTAACAAGAGCTCACATGTTGGAGCACTTGCTATATGTACCTGTGACATACTTTGCCACAACTGATCTTATATCATCCTCCTATTATGTCAGACTCTATGAGGCAGATGCAGTTGTTAACCCAATGTGCAGATGAGGAAACAGGCCAGAGAAGCAGGGTGACGTATAATTTGACCAGTGGCCAAGGCTGGATGGGCGCCCCAGCCTGTGACTTGCCCTCCACAGCCCTGCCTCCTGTCCTTTGGCCAGGGTATGCCTGGTCTGATTTCAGTAACTCCAGATGTTAAACCGATGTGTGTATTTACTCTCCAGATGCCGGCAGGAAAATAGCCTCTGTTCTGTTTAATAGAGAGCTAATTAAGACACACGCAAATCTGTGGTTTTCCTCTCTGGGTGCTAATAGTCACATCCCTGGGATAGAGTGTGCACAGAGTCCCGGCTATGAGGAGGCCTCACCAGCAGTGGGACCCTCCCAGTTCCTGTCCTCCTTCCTTATTGCCCTATTGATTGGCCTCTTTCATTTACAAAGCAGGCGGCTCTTGAGGAAGAAGATAAATGGCTGTGAATGTCTGACCCGATCCTCTTCCTTCCAGCTAATGACTGAAGAGACCTGCAATGCTGGGGTTTGGGGGCCAGTGGGTGGACACACCTTCTGACACACAAGGACTAGGAGTCAGAATTCACCGAGGAGAAGGCAAAAGCAAGCCTGAGGCAGCCATGGCCTCTTCCTTTGCCTGCAGTCAAGGAAACATGTCCTTCCGGTCTTATGATTTTTAAACACCAAATGGATTTCTCAGTTATACAGAAAGGTAAACAGCTAAGGTGCTTGTTCAGGTTTTTCATTAAAATTAGCAGATTGGCAAGTCGAAAAAGCTCTATATGGCATATTCCTGTTGAACAAAAGGAAATATTCCCCTAGAACAGACCACTTCTGTCTCCTTCATTAACCGCCTGTTTCTCAAGATGTCTCTTAGGCCCTCAGAACATGTAAAGGGAATTGACCTGTTTCCTATGCTGGGCCCAGGGCAGCCTTTAGTATGTGCAGCTCAGAGAGAAAGGTTAACTCACCTGTAATAGCCCCCACATGAGCATGCACACTGTGCTGATGAGGGTTTGTGTACAGCGAAGAAGAGACCATTGGAAAAGATCATGGGAGCTGGTGCCACCAGAAACAGCACATGGGGCCTAGACATCTGAGATCATTAAAGAAATTTCAGAGGAGGATGCAAGCGGCCCTCATCCCAGGAGCTCAATCCCTTTTCCTCTGTGTGTGGAGTTTGTCTCCGCTTTGGCACCATGACTAAATGCCCCATCCGAAATGAATCTGTTTTCTACTGACTCACATTTTATGAACTAGATTCAGTCCCTTTTGGCTCTGGCGAATTCACGGGCTGCTTCCAGCTGACCAATGCCAGCCAGGTGGATAGAATTCATTTTTCCAGGACATCCCACCTGCATGCTCTCCAGTTTTCAATCTGTGGATCCCCACTGGCCAAGTCCTTTTAACTGTTGACAAGCTGTGCTCTCTGAATAGATGTAAAAATCTACATTGATTTTTATTGTAGCTCAGAAAGGGTTTATTTGCTCTTCCTGTAGTGGATCCTGCCAATAACTACACCTGTGGCAGAGCCGTGCCAAGAGCTTAAGATCAGCCAAAGCATCTGAATTATCGGGAATGATCTAGAATGGAAAAGAGCCATTTATTTCTCCTTCTTTCTTCAATATAGGTATCAACATTTATCACCACCTTGCCACACTTTCACAGTAATGTATGTATGTAATGTAGAGATTTCCTTCTGTACCTCTCTTTCCTTTATGAAATAATTGATTATACTATCAATAATCATGAACTGTTTTATGGCACTTTTTTAGCAAGTTAAGTTTGTATATTCTTTAGTATACAAAGAGATTACATAGGATTTCTCAATAATCTTTTGGGGTAGAGTTATTCTCTCCTCCCTACTTGCAGAGGGGAAAACTGTTGCTCAGGGTGCTTGAGTGACTTATCTAAGGCCACACAGATGGTAAAGGGTAGGCCTGAAACACGAAGTTAGACCACTTTGTGTCAGAGTCAGTCCTCTTTCCATTATTCTGTGCTGCCTCTTGAGAATGCCTTCATGGAAGGCACTTTTGCCTCTAAAACCCTGCCTGTAATGGCCTTTTCAACATGCTGACGTCCATTCAGAGGATCCAGGGGCATATACCAGCCAAGCCATGTCCACAAGAGCAGGCAGTCACAGAGGGGTGCAGAGGCCCTCGAAAGCCCAGCCATCAATATGGATTACGGCACAGCCGATGGCGTCCAAGGAGAGCCGCATCAATTTAGCAACATGCAGTGATGGACAGTGGGAGCTCTGCCGCCGTCCATTCCGCATGCGCCTAGAGATGGGCCAACCTGCCACTTGAAAAATAGCGGGGTACACAAATCACGTAGCTCCCCAGCCACACACACAGCCCCCCCGTTCTGGTGTATTCTCCTGTGGCTCCGTGAGAGGGTCTCCCCAAGGCTTCCATCGTTACCGCAGCCCTTGAAAGGGGAAGTGGCAGACCGGTCGCAGCACAGGCCAGCCTCTATCTGCGAGTCCTGGACTGTCCTGCGTGCTCTGTCTTTTGCCTTCCCATCCCCCACAGCTGCCAAGGAGCTGACAATAAAAAAGGATGCCCTAGGCTGTCCTGTTTTTATTATTAGTTATATGGCATCATAAATGTACATAGAGATGTTCAGTAAATGAAATTGTGCCAAACACCAAACAGGGCCACTGCCCCAAAGATCTTTTGGCCTTAGGGCAATAGCAGAACAATATCAGAGGAACAAAGGCAGTTGAGAACCAGATGAGGTGAGGTTTTAGTATTGTTTGGCTCTGCCGAGGGCCTGGAGCAGGCTGACGGAAAGGTACAGCATGCCACAAAGGGACTCAGGCCAGCAGACAGCCTCCCCAGAACGGGCTGGGGATGATTTCAGAAAGTCAGGGGAATCAGGCCCCTCTATTATTTAATAAAATGAGTACAAGCAGTGGGGGATGGTGCGAGTATTTGCTTTTGAGCACGAGCAGTCCAACTTTGTTTGGAGACGCGTAAGCTGTAGGCTCACCCTCTTTCTAAGTGTCCCTTTGGATTCCACACAGTATTAAATTGCACAGGCTTCTTGGGCAGATGCAATGTGTAAATATAGGACAATAACTGGAAATTTATGAGGTTAAATACTGAGGAATTGCTGAGTAGTAAAATGAAGAGACATAAATTACAGGAAATGCTGCCCTTCAATGAATACATTATGCATCGTAATGAAACTTTTAAAAGGCAACAGAAACCAAATATCAGAAGAGGGTCTAAAAGGAGAAAAGCCAAGTAAAGAACTAGGACCAGGACAGTCCAAAGTCAGAGCTGCTTTGCGCTGTTTAACAGTCATATCAGTTCCCTTAGATTCTGTGCCTCTGTCCACTGGGAGGACAAAGTAGAATCATCCTGTAAAGGTGACCTGGTGAAAAGAGTATGGGGAGTGCAGTCTGAAGAGAAACTGTCTCACTATCCATATGACCTTGGCCCAGTTACTTAATCTATATGATCCTCAGTTTTCCCATCTGTAAAATGGTTTGAATAAACCCATTTTCTAGACTTGTGTGGGAATGTAAAAGGACAGGGCATGTAAACTACTTATCCCAGCATATAGGAATGTGCAAAAGGAAATGAGTTCCCTCTAAGACCTATATCAAATAATAGCTATGTGTTAGCAAAATACATAGGAGGAAGATGGGTTGGTGACGTTAGTAAGATTTATTTCCTGACTTCCTTCAAAAGGAATTGGAAAAAACTGAAAGGATTGGAGCACACTTCAAACAATGCAACTGAAATAAACATTTTAAGAAGACAATTAAAAAGCCAACCAGAAGGCAGCACTAGGTGGGAGGCAAGTCCTGCAACTGAGCACTAAATATCTAGTAGCACTGCATTGCTTGGCACAGAGAAGATTTTGAGGTTGTGGTGTGCTTTTGGTTCAAGTTCATCGGGGTAGGAGACACACAACTTAGACTCCAAAGGAATATGGGACAAGTTGGTGAGGAAGGAAGTGGAAGATCAAGCTCAGACAACTTCCAAGAGTGGTTTTGTGCCGCAGAAAAGGAGAAAGGAGAACAACCTTGGAGTCTAGGATAGGATGCAAGTTGTGATGACAAAGATCATAGAAGGATAAACAGATACCCTGGCCAAGCACGTGAGAGAGATAAAAGCAGCCTTTACTCTATCTACAGAAATATGCACATTAAGAGGTAAAAGAAATCAGGAAGACCCGTGTGAGAAAGCTTCACACAGACAGATGGCCTCTCCCTTAGACATAAGTAAAGATATGGGGAAAGACCATCCCACTGGCACTGGGAGAAAGGGGTGGGTGCGGGAAAGCAAAAGTTCCAAGGGGGAACAAAGCACAGTGCCTCTTGAGTGGTGAATAGTCCCTTTCTCTTATCACATCTCATGGTCTTCCTCTTGAGTTCCACTCAACACAAAGGATTTCTAACTTTGTGGGTAACAAGCAGTTGGAGACATTTCCTGGTGCGTCACAGGGAGAATTTTCCCAGAGGTTCTGAAGATAGAGGATCCCAGCAGCTATAACACAGAAGGAAGTGGAGTGGCTGGGAGGACCTAGGGAAAGGGCCATACGGGGCCATCCCCCTGGTCAGGGAGCGCAAACTCCCCCACAGGCCTCAAGCTTGCTTTCCTCCGGTCTCCCACACTCTGCTCTCTGGAGACAAAAGGGTCGGCGAGTGGGGTCTTTGGCTCCATTTCCCCATTCCTCAAAGCTTCGTGGGTAGTTCTGGTTTCCAACCTTTTACAAACTGCAGGACAATTGCAGCTTTTCTTTTGACTCCACACAACCCCTAGATGACAGACCTAAAAGTATTGCCGCCTTTATTGTTGTTTTTTAATTTGAAAATTAAATCATAAAAATCAAGCACAGTTATTCATATTTAATGAATCAGCAATGCCATTTGTTGGAATATTTAAAAAACTCTTTGATGTTGCTTTTGTTTAAATGTTTAATACCCTTGGGAAAAGTATCTTAGTATGGAAACTAGAACAATTATTTTTACTGCTTTCTTTCAACTGGAGCCCCTGGTTATTTTATAAAAGAAAAAAAGGGTTATAGGAAACTGAGGGATAGCATAATTGATAGTTTTCATAATATCTTCTACTGTTGAGTACTTTGCATCTATTAATATTTTTCAATCTTCAAACAACCCTTTAAGGTAAGTTAAATACGAGGCTCAAGAAAGTGAAGTGACTTGCTCCACATCTAGCAGTAGGGCCAGAAATTGAGTCAAGAACATAAGACTTGAAAAATTTATCTTCTTTCCATTGTACTACACTGACTGCACAGCAGAAGATGAGTCAGGAATGGAGCCATAAATTGGGCTCCTTCTCCTTTAAGTTCCTAAAATGGTCCTTAGTGTGGCTTCAAGTGCTTGTTGGTATTCCTACATCTCAAATGAATTGTACATGTGCATCTCTGATGGGTATTTTATCACCCAAAAAGTGTTGTGTGGAGGAGGGATTAGACTGGCTCTGAACTTTTCAACAAATAAGACATTGGACTAATGGATGATGTTTAAAAGGGACAGATTGTAGATAAATGCACAAAGAGCTGTCTGACAGAATAGGTCATTATATGCAAAGAGGTGAAAAAAAAATCACAAATAGGGACATAAATGTATCCAGAAATGAGGTAAATAATAATAGGTCATACATACCCCTATATACAGATGAGGAAACTGAGCTATGGTGTGATTAGGTAACTTGTTCAAGATGAGGCAGGAGTTTTCCCCACTTGGTCTAAAAGCTCCTTGCAGGCAAAGGAAATAGGGGCAGTGGATAAGGGGCAGGGATCTGCTGCATATCATTCTGTTTTCTTTGAGCCCATCCATACCTGAATACTAACATGCAAACAAAATGGTAGCCTGGGACCAAAGGACAAATGGGCAAGGGTAACTTTCCCTACTTTTTCACAGTAGTCCTTTCACCAAGAAATTGCATGAAGTACCTTTGAACCATGACCTAACTCATTTTACCTGGCTATCTCTTCATGACTCTTAATTATTTATCTAACAAACATTTATTGAGTGTCTAGCATTCTTAAAATGATGCTAAGCCCTGGATATACAGTGATAACTAAAACATAGTCCCTGCCCTCAAAGGGCTCCCAGTTTCCACAAGAGAAAGCTAGTAGACAAGCCAACAAGAAATTATCACAAATCAGACTGTAAAAAAATACCCTAAGCGAGGCAGGCATAAGCAAAGTGGTATGGATCTGGAGAAGGGAATAAGACTTCATGAAAACAAACCCACACAAAAAAACCTGCTTTAAAAATTGGATCAAATTTCAATAGAGACAGGAAGGGAAAAATCTGAGCCAAAGTCTTGATAATTAAAAAGCAAATGGGGCCGGCCAAGTGGCGCATTGGTTAAGAGCTGGTTTTGGGATGCCAGTGGTCCCGGTTCGGATCCCACATATGAGGGATAGTGACACTGCCCTCCACAGCTAACAACAGCTCCACCTGGAGCTGGGCTGTGCAAGCCCCGGCCATGGTGTGGGCTGCAGCCCCTGCTGCAGTGGGCTGCCATAGGCTACAATGAGTGGCTGGCAGCCAGCATGAGCGGCTGGCAGCCAGTGTGAGCTGCCAATAGCCGCGGTGAGCGACATCCAGAGGCCAGCGACCGATCTGCCTCATCCAGGAAGAGCGCAATGATGATACCAGCATGGGCCAGTGAAGCAACATCCTTCACAACTAGACTGAAGAACAAAAAGACAGCAACTTGACTGTTCCCCTTCCCCGATTCCCCAACACTGTTCCCCTCCCCCAATTCCCCAATAAAAAGATCTTTTAAAAAAAAAAAAAGCAAATGATGTGTTGGGAAGCTGAGAGTAAAGATATACAAATAGGGATCGATGGAGATAAGGATGGAAAGTCATGCTAGACTGAAATGTGAGCCACCTTGAATATCATGGACCTTGAACTTGACTTGGAGAACAGCTGGAGGTATTTACATGTGAGATCCCATAGGCTAGGAGATTTATAGACTGTTAAACAGCATACAGATGAAGGCATGCAAGGCAAGACAATCAGGGCTGCAGTATGAGGAGTTGAGTGAGCATTGGCTCAGGGCTTGGGTGTCAGCCAGACCTCCCACTCTGAAGCCTGACTCCCCTCCTGCTAGTTCTGCAGCTAGAAGTGACAGCAAGTTATTTCTTCTCTCTGGCCCTTAGTTTTCTCATCTGTAAAATGAAAAACTAACACACTGTAAGGTGACTGGGAAGTTTGAATGAGATACTGTGTGTAGACCCCTTAGCACAGAGCACGGATGAATGGTAGCAAAATGAAAATTATAGCAGCCCGCCGAATCCATGTGCCTCACTCACTCACCCGTTTCTCTGGAAAACCTGGTAACTGCGTTGTGCAGGGTTTTTACAGTCTCCCCCATATTCAGCGTACTCTGAGGAAAATTCCCATTGCATTAGATTTTGCTTCCATTTGGCCTAGCTGAGCATCAGAGCAGTAGCCCATTCCCTGCAATGGGCTCTCTCTGTGGGCTGTCTTTGACCTTTTTCCCCAGCAACAAGCACAGCTCACTGCTAGGATGATAACACAGGACTGATCCCGAGGCCTTGCCCATAGCCCCAAAAGAACTCTGGGGGACAGGAAAAAGCAAGTAACTGCCCTGTGTCTACAGGGCAAAAATAATGGGGGAAGGAGGGAGAAAGCCATCTCATGACTGTCCATGAGTTAGCCTAGGAAACACTAACCAAGGTGCCATGTCTTCAAGAAAGGCAGTGACACCTCTGTGAGGCCATGCCTTTTTCAGATCTGATATGGCTCGTAAATGCACAGCCCAGACTATTACCTGTGCTTCCTTCATATGCTGTGATTATGTGTTCAGTAAATGGCGTGGAGACTGTGAAGACTTTGTTGTGAAATCAAGCAACATTAACTCATTAAGTCAATAATTCATGGACTCTTTTATCTAAAGTGGCAACATCACACCATCAATTCACAAAACAGCCACTTCTCTGAAGTGTATGTGATGATAATAATGGATTTTCTAACAATACCCTCTCAAAGCAAGGTCACTGCGCCCAGATGCTGTGGACATGCCGATCTGACCTCGGTCAGCAAAACAAGCTTTATTATTGAACCTAATTATGAACTATCGAGATAATGGTCTAGACTAAACCATTTCCTAGGGGATTATTTAGAAACTGGTAAGCCATTTTATAGTTTTCAATCTACTGTACTTGGCAGTACCTGTGATCACATAGGAAATGTGTTTGCTATGTAGAATGGACTATAGTTGGTGCAAATACTGTGGAACCTGAGGCATAGCAGTGACATTATATATACAATGCTATACTGTACTTTTATGTAATTTTCAGGTTACTGTCTCTATAGCTATAGACTCATCTTACCTGGATATAGCTATATAGTTATTGCTTAGAGAATCAAAGCTTATCACGGAGTATGCAATTCTGAGTCTTTGCAGTCAGTTCTGTAATGTGGCACACAGGGACACATGGTTCGCTGCAGCAGCTTTTGTGTCTTAATGTGTCTTAACGTAGGAACTCTTCGTGATTGTCTAACATGGGCAATAACAGCCATACGGGCTTATCTTTGTAAGAGTAGCACTGGGGATGGAGTCCTGGGAGGAGGAGCCAAAGAAGGCAATATTTCTTGGATTGTAAACTGCACCAGCAGGTTTATAAGGGCTTTTGGGGGAAAATCTCAACTAAAGGTAGGCAGTGATTATAAGATAAGCTGCCAAAGCAGAAATGTTAAACTAAGGAAAAAAATGCATCTTAGAATTGAGGAAATAAGATATATCTCATTTTACTGGTGAGATCCTGGTAAAACTGTTTATCGCACATGAACAAAGACTGCATTTTCAGGTATAACAATAATACTGTGATCCATGAAACCAGTTTCATGATATCAGCCCAACATCATCATCTCATTACCAACTGAATAAAACACTTTGAGGTCATTCCAAGCCATCTTTGGTGATGCGCGATCAGGTATAGAGTATATATCTTTCTTGCCTTTTTGGCATTTAAATGCAAGTTTCAGAGGTTACCTGAGAAAAAGATTTCATGCATTAATACAATTAAGAGCATGGTCAACCTATAGAATTTCTGCTTCATAATTTTTGTATGGAATTTTGCAGTAATTTACAATAATCTTTGAATCTCTAAAACTTGAAAAGAGGAAATAGTGTGGTAATTGATAATACGGTCTCGGTAATCAGAGTGGTGGATTTGTACCCTGCCTTTCCCACTTTCTAGAAATGACCATGGGCAAGTTGCTTTAACCTCTATAAAGCCTCAGTACTCTCAACCTAAAATACTGAGAATAAAAGCCTCTACATTATAGGCTGCTTCGGGAGATAAAATAAAATAATATCCATAAAGTACCTGGCACTTAGTAAATATAATAAATACTTTAGCACTACTAAATAAAAAATTATCATTCTTCAACATAAATTGTCTGAAATGACTATTTATAGGATTTGTCTTTGGATTGTCTTAAAATTGTCCTTTCTTGACCTGGATCATGAAGCAGGACTCCTGCCATACTGACCTTCTCCCTTCAGCCTTAGCAGCTTGGGCCTTATGAAGCTGGGTGTGGATTTGTCTGCAGTGATTTGTTTTTCTTTGCTTTTTCTTGCCTCTGTATTTTATATATATGTGTGTATATATATATATATATATATTTTTTTTTTTTTTATTTTTTATTTTTTTTTTACAATAAACATTATTGAGTAATTGGGGCAGGGCTTAGAAAACAAAACCCTCTTCCCATGCATACACACACACACACACACACACACACACACACACACAAGCTCCAAATTTAGAACAATTTCGATGACAATGATTCTGCTGATTTGGTCAGTAGATTTGCCTGAAATAAATAAACAGACTAAAAACTGCTCAGTGGATACACGTAAGAATGGACTTAGTTAAAATATTTGCTTGCAGAGCATATTATCTTTTTCCCATCTCATGCCATAAGATTTCATGAGAAATCTTCCTCATTTCCCGTTTAAAAATTTGACAGCAGTACCTTTGGTACAGGAATCTGTGGAACTTTCACAAGAACTCAAATAATGACCCCAACTAAAAACCCCCTCTCCTGTTTAGGTTATAATGAAATGGTTTTACATAATTAGTACATTTACTATAGATGTTTCCAGCCATACAGGTAGTTAAATTATTACATTAAATTATGGGGGGAGAGGGGGAAAATCATATTTAAGTAAAATAATTTTATATTTTATTCTAATTTAAAAAGGATAAAATTAACTAATATCTAAGACTTTGTCAGTTGGAATATACCTCTTTCAATGATGTAACATAATTTTGCTGTATACTTCTTATTCCCTGTATTGAGTTTTTAATAATCATAAAAATAACAATTGCTATTGAAAAATGATAACTTTCTTAATGGTTAGGAATTCTTTAACTTCAAGTCATCTTCTTATGACTCAATTAATATAAAAAGACCCAGGGTCAAGAGAGACTTTTTAATATATGAGCTTCCTCAAAATGAAGAGATATTTCTATGTTAGGAACTAATCAACCCTGCCTGCACGAGTTAATCAACAAATTCCAAAATGGTGCCAGGCCATAATTAACCACTTAACGTCTCTGAGAGAACACCCGTTGTGGAGAGGGTGCAGGGTTTGATTAGCATCGCTTCACTCAGAAGGCAGCTTCCAGGCTGCACGTAAACAACTAATCTGCACCATCGCTCTTGGCTTTGGTGGCAGTTGGCCACATATAAGGGCTTCAGGACGAAGAAGATTAATTACTCTGACACGTAATTTACGAGAGCCCTGGCCCCGGAAGCCTTGATAACAAGGCTGTGTGAGATGGATGGGTAGTGGGTCTGGTAGTGAGGGTTGGGCTTCTGTAGTGCCATTGTCCAAGGGCCATGATGGGATGGGGCCAAAGAGAGTCTGAGAGTCACACAGGTGCAGAAGACCACCGGCCCACAGGCGCAGGTTTCCTCACTGGGACTTTTTCCGGTTTCCCCTCCCCTGCTTTTGTTTGAAGCTCTGGCCCTTTTTTCTTCTATGACATGTAGGTCACTTCAAGAAGTAGTTCACATTTCTCATCAGCCAAAGTAGGTGGAGACCAGTTCGAATTTTAATAATAGTTACCCCTTTTACATGATGCTTAAAACTACCAAGAAAGAAAGAAAGAGAGAACGAGGAAGGGAGGGAGGGAGGGAGGGAGGGAGGAAGGAAGCAAGGAAGGAAGGAAGGAAGGAAGGAAAAAAGGAAGGAAAAAGAGAAGGAAGACGTTATTGGATTAAATATATTACCTGCTTTTTAATATACATAATTTACATATATTAACTCAGTTGCGCCTTTAGCCTTTGAGATTGGTATCAGTGTCTTCATTTTTAAAGGGGAAGTCCTGTTTCTTTCACTCCCAGCATTTCTGACACCAAGTGTGTGGGTTTTCCACAGCAAGCAATTCTGACAGTAACTACCTGGGGTTAGTGCAGACCCTGCAGGGGAAGGGCTCAGTGCCATGAAGACTGCCCTACTTCAGATGCCAGTCACAAGTTCCAGGTTTTTGCCTATACTTCTGATTGACCTGCCATAAATCAGGGATTCCCATATCCCCTTCCTCACCTTCAGTAATTTGCTAAAATGATTCACAGAACCCAGTAAAGCTCTTCACTTGCTATTATTGGTATATTATAAAGAATACAGCTCAGGAATAGACAAATGGAAGAGGCACAGGGCCAGGAATGTGGGCAGGTGCTCCATGCCCTCTTCAGGCACACCGTCCCCCCAGCGCCTTGATGTGTTCACTCATCCAGAAGTCCTTTTCCACTTGAAATTGCCAACTATCAAGCCCACATCACAGAACAGGATTGAAAAGCAGACTTTGGAGCTGGGCCTGAACCATGACGCTCACAACCTGACTGGCTACGCAAAGTGTTCTGTGTCCATAGATACAGAGAACAAATGGTCAGTCGTCAGAAGGAAAGGGGTTTGGGGGCAGGTGAAAAAGGTAAAGGAATCAAAAAATGCCAATTGATAGTTACAAAATAGTCAGGGAATGGAAAGTACAGCATAGAGAATATAGTCAGAAATGTTGCAACAAGTATGCATGGTGCCAATGGGGACTTCACTGCATAAAGTATATAAATGTGTAACCACCATGCTATAGACTTACCACTGATATAAAATAATATTGAATATTAACTGTAATTGAAAAAAAAGTTGATAAAAGTGTTTTTCCTGCTATCAGCTTTGTCTACTGAGTGACATGAGGAGCTGCAGCACGCTATAAAGTATTGCCAATAATTATTCTTTTTTTTCCTACCTTTTTTTTTTTTAAAGATTTTATTTGGGAATTGGGGGAGGGGAACAGCGTTGGGGAATCGGGGAAGGGGAACAGACAAGTTGCTGTCCTTCTGTTCTTCAATCTAGTTGTGGAGGACGTTGCTTCACTGGCCCATGTTGGTATCATCATTGCGCTCTTCCCAGATGAGGCAGATCGGTTGCCGGCCTCTGGATGGTCGCTCACTGTGGCTATTGGCAGCTCACTCTGACTGCTGGTCGCTCACACTGGCTGCCGGCCACTCACTGTAGCTTATGGCAGCCCACTGCAGCAGGGGCTGCAGCCCACACCATGGCTGGGGCTTGCATAGCCTAGCTCCAGGTGGAGCTGTTGTTAGCTGTGGAGGGCAATGTCACTGGCCCACATATGTGGGATCCGAACTGGGGCTGCTGGCATCCCAAAACCAGCTCTTAACCAATGCACCACTTGGCCAGCCCTTTCCTACCTTTTTTTTTTTAATTATTTTATTGTGAAATAAACATTTTTTTAAAAAAATTGGCTTCAAGTGTACAATGCAATGCAATAGTTATACTTTTTACTCCTCAAAGTGACAACCCCCTTCCTCCAATTTGCCACCCCCCCACATATCTATTGCAATTCCCTTGCCTCCCTTCCACACGGTACTCCACATCCTGTGAATATAATATTGTAAATATTTTGTGGGGTGTCAGATGGTCACATGTCTTGTTAGGGAGACCACTTCATGGATGGAGTAGAGGCACTCCATCTATCACTGCCCTGTACACTTCAAGCTGATGTTGTATAATATTGTATGCCAACTGTAATTGATTATTCTTTAAAGTAGTTTTGAACATACAAATTTTCTAATTATTCTTCCATCTTAAAGGCATGATGTAATTATTTAAAACTTTTTTTATTTTTTTTGACTTGGAAGTGTTAAGAAAAACACAGACTACCTGACTTCAACTCAGCAGAATGTTTGCATTCTCCTATATACTGCCTATTTTCTTGACATAGAAGGACTGTGGGTTCCCTGAGAATATCACTGCCTTGGCATACACAGGGCAGCAGAAAGTGAAAGCAAATTTGTGGAGACTTTTACTATAATAATGCTCATTTACTGGACAAGGAAAATGAATGAGCCCTTCAAGGGGCAGTGAAAAATCTTGCAGTGATGTAGTATATTGAAGGGCTTCTGGGTCTTCAGTGACATTATCTCTTTAGTTCCTTTTCAAAGAGTTATAACAATATACTTCTAAAAAGTATAGCTTTTGTCAAATATTTTTTTCTCTTAACAGAACATTTGTGTTTTTATGTAATTCAGATCTCCAAGGAATTTTGTATAACTTTATACAACATGGATCAGGTCAGGTAATGGCGTGGTATCACTTACCTTGCTGAGATATATACGAGGATACATGAAGGCATTTAAGTTACATGACCTGTGCATATGTCAATTGATTTTCAGGGAGGAAGAAAACAAGTGGCACCATCAGGTTATTTAACTGTCACTTGGTATGAAAATACAGATGCATTTTAACCGATCACACTATGTGTATCTCTGACCTTGTCTACCCAGCATCTTGTCTTCTTTTCTAGAAATGCGGAAAGCCACAAGAAAATCTCAGTCTTCTTTATAGACAAGCCAATTATAATCATTTCCTGACAACAGAGGAAAATGAAAGTTTTTTTTTTTTCAGTTGTTATGAAAAACTATCCTTCAGCCTTTTTACTTCTTCACTTTCACTAGAGAGGGTGTTCACTCATGTGCCATGGCTTATAAGCCTCTAAGAGTCTGACTCTCTTCCAAATAGCATCTTTGCTTCTAAATTCACATTTAGAAACATCATTTCAGATAACATCTGACATAGGTGTGTAGTGTAGTTTTTATAAGTCCAGATTTAGGCATTAAAATGTCTGGGTTTAAATCTTGGCCCGATCACTTACTCTTTGTGTGATAGTGGGAAAACTACTAACCTTTCTGTGCTTCAATTTAATTATCTGAAGAATTATGATGACAGCACTACCAGCCTCATAACGTTGATGTTAGGATCAAATGACATGGTATATATAAAGTAACTCAGAACTATGAAGAATAATGATTAAACAGGTTTTCCTCCTAGATTATTATAGGAAGCATTTTGGCTAATTACAGATACTTAACGTAAGTTTCATTTTGTGGTTCATGCTTTTTGCAATTGTATTTCTTGTTCCCCAACCCCTTCTCATTTGGAAATTATATTAATAGTTTTCTAGTCACATATGTGGCTGTATTTTTGATCCTTTGAGATTATATTAATAGTTTTCTAGTCACATATGTGGCTGTATTTTTGATCCTTTGTGTATAAATTTGCTGTATACTTCACAGAGTAGGATTGAAAACCAGATTTTGGAGCTGGGCCTGTGCCATGATGCTCGCAACCTGACTGGTTACGCAAAGTGTTCTTCCTGAAAAACAGACTCATGGATACAGAGAGCAAACTGATTCTGTTTCCTTCTTCCTCTCAGATATATTTTTTGAGGGATTCAGATTCTGTCTGCATTTTCTTAACACCTCAAAATTATATTTAGGGTCTTTTCTACTGTAGCATGCATATGCCCTGAGACCTTTTCTACTCTAGCATGCAGATACCCTGAGACCTGTTCTACTGTAGCTGTCAGCCTCTTTTTCTTTTCTGTTCATTTCTGTTCTTCAAATTGAACTTCTCTCTGTGCCCTGAGAAGCTCTACTCCAGCCACTGGCCACTGGGTCTTGGTCTCTCTGCTCACACTGTTCACCATGGCCACACGGCCAGGAATCATGCTGGGCCCAGGAGCTAACTGTGTCTCTCTAGTCTTGTTACACCTGGGGCTTCCCAGAGTCTGTTCAGTCTAGTCTGTGTAAGGGAAACATACTTTCTGGGTTTGGGAAAGGGAAAAATAGTCACTAGGAGCTATTGGCTTCCCCACCCAAGCCAAGCCCAAGAAGCAAAGAGCAAATCCTTTTAAGAGTTATCTTGTTTCCCACTTGTAAAACTATCTTTCTGAGAAGAAAGAGGAAGGAACAAAAAGATAATGCTTCAATAGCTACCAAATCAAGTCCAAAGGACTGTCATCAGTCATGGGGAAATCCTTTGGAACTTGTCACCCTCAAACTCCTTCCTGCTGGTCATCTCAAGTCACTTTTGTCTTTCTTAGTCCTAAATGTTACTGAGTTTTACCTTTTGGTTTGATATTTGCTTCTTTTTTTTTTTCTTTTGAACTACTCCAACCAGTTTTAGGATGATACAATTTGATATATATGAATGATATTAAAATGTGATTTGCATGTTTATCTTTTTCATACATATATTCCACAAAATTTGTTTATGGGTCAAGGTTGATCTTGTAAAACTGATGAGTCAATACAATTTGTCTTGCACTTTTCTGTCCTTTAGAGATCTCTTCATCCCCTTTACCTCCAGAAGATTTCTGGTTTCATCAGGCTTCCTGATTTCTCTTGCTACTAAAAAGCACCTTCCTCAAAACTAAGGTCATTGAAAACAAGGAAAACCTGAGAAATTGTCACAAACCAGAGGAGACTAGAGACGTGATGACTAAATGATGTCCTGGGTGGGAAATAGAGAAAGGATACTATTAGAAACTAGTGAAGTCCCCCAAAATGTGTGGAGTTTAGTTAACAGTAATGAACCAGTGTTGGTTTTCTAGTTGTGACAAATGTATCAATAATGTATTATGTTAACATAGTGTGTGTGTGTTTGTGTGTGTGTGTGTTTGTCTGGGGGTGGGGGTGGGGGGTTGACGACTGGTTGTGGGCTATAGGAGAACTCTGATAACTTTGTGACTTTTTTGAAATACAAAGCTAATGAAGTTTGTTTAGAAAAATATACACTTTCAAAAACAAAAAAATATGAGGGTAAAGCACCTTGCAAACTCACAGTAAAGATTTGGGGATACCATGTAAAGTCATCCCTGGAATATTTCCCTAAGACAGCATTTCCTGAAATATGTTTCTCAGAATACAGCCCACTAGATACTTTATGACCAAATGTTCATTGTGTAATATTTGTTTCACATTATTCCTCCCTTAGAAATTCCTAATACATATGCATAATTCATACCACACAATACACATTAACCCAAAAAAAATCCTGAAATCAAGACACCTCTTTATCTAATACTGGATTTCCAAATTCCAATCACATTTATTTGGCCATGTGAACATTTTTTTCCTAAATACTATAGCATTTCCTATGGGGAAAAATATGTTGAAAATACACCCTGGGAAAACTGGTCCAGAGAAAGCAATCCATAGTTTGGAAGCTTGAATGGTGCAAGTTTAAGGATGACATTAAACCTGTAGGGGCGGGAATTTCATGGTACTGCTCACGTCACCCCACACTATTCCACTGAGCCACAAATGTGACTCCTCAGGGGATGATCAAGCTATAGGAAAATCACTAAGGTTTTATTATAGATACAAAGGATGCAAATTATACTTAGAAACACACAATGTCAGTCTCCTGACTCTGCTAATTGACTCCAACTGTAATGGTGCTAGGCTCATTATTCCCCTTTTAGCCATGTCCAACATCAGCATTTGGGAGCCTTTGAAACCATATGCATCTTGAATAGGTTGCAGTTTGATCATTGAAAGAAGCAAAGATCAATTGTCCAGGCTCTAGCTATATGGAGCTGGCAAACTAGACTGCAGGATGCCTGATCCTCTTACTTCAGCAGCCTTCCAGTGGATACTGATTGCTGCACCCACATCAATCAGTCAGTGATCCACATCAATTAGAGCCGCTCAAAGGCACAGAGAGAGGTTGCTTTATCCAGCTTCACTTCAGAAATATAGGAGCATCTAAAGGGGAAAAAGACGTTCGTGGGACTTTCAGCAGAATATGAGGTATGCTGACCCATCAGCTGTAGATTCGTTATAAAGAGGATTCTAATGAGTCACCCTCTGGCTTACCAGAAAAAGTAGATTGGTGTTGCTTGGTTCCCCATCCCGCACTCCTTCTCCATTGTGTCACATTAGTGTCAGATTTGGGGACATTTGAAAGGGTAAACCAGTGGCTACACCTAATCATACCTCTTTTGACACAAAGGAGTTAATTAAGCAATATTTGAATTAAATAAACATGGAGTACACTTACTGTATGTCAGGCCCTGTGCTACTATATATCAGCTACCAGGATATGCTCTCAGCCCTCAAGGAACCCCCAAGCTGGCAGGAACACATACAAGAAAACAGACAATTACAATACAAGATGATAGGAGCTTTGATAAGAGGAGGTTCCAGATGCTTTGGCAACATCGAGGAGGAGCCATGACCTTTCTGGAGCAGGGAAGGGGTGGAGAGCTCTCAGGGAAGACTTCCTGACAGAAGTGACATATGATCTAGGAAAAATAGTATGTGTTCTGTTCTGTTCTTTATTTTATTATTTTTAAATTTTTATTTATGTTTTAATTATGGTTGACATTCAATGTTATTTTATATTAGTTTCAGGTGTAGTGATTAGAGATTTATATAATTTATAAAGTGATCCCCTCAATTAGTCTGATACTCACCTGGCACTATACGTAGTTATTATTATATTATTGACTATCCCCTATTCTGTACTTGACATCCCCATGACTATTTTATAGCTACCAATTTGTGCGTTATAATCCCTTCACTTTTTTCACCCTGTCCCGCCACCCCCCTCCCCTCTGGCAACCACTAGTTTGTGCTCTGTATCTGTGAGTTTGTTTCTGTTTTCTTTGTTCCTTTATTTTGTTCTTTAGATTCCACATATGTGTGAGATCATATGGTATTCCTCTTTCTCAATATTACTTATTTCACTTAGATTAATACCTTCCAGGTCCATCCATGTTGTTGCAAATGGTAAGATTTCTTTTTTTTAATGGCAGAGTAATACTCCACTGTATATATGTACCAGTTCTTCTTTATCCATTCATCTATTGATGGGTACTTGGGTTGCTTCCATATCTTAGCTATTGTAAATAGTGCTGTAGTGAATATAGGGGTGCATATATCTTTTTGAATTAGTGTTTTGGATTTCTTCGGATAAATATCCAGGAGTGGAACTGCAGGGTCATATGGTAGTTCTACTTTTAATTTTTTGAGGACCCTCTATACTATTTTCCATATGGCTGCACCAATTTGCAATCCCACCAAGAGTGCATGCACAAGGATTCCCTTTTCTCCACATCCTTGCCAACACTTGTTGTTCCATGATCTTACATGAAGAGATTATATACAATAAGGACTCTAATGAGCCATGGACTCCCTAAATGAAACAAAGTTAGACACCATGGGTGAAAATCTTGCATTATTTTTTGTTTGGGTACCAAGTGGACTTTAACATGTTTGACAAATACTAATACACCATCTCAGGCTAGAATTAAACATACATGTGTGACAGGTATGTTGAAGAAGCACAATTTATGACATAATCAAAATACAACTTTATTGCTTCCTTTCCCTGCTGATCTACTTACACTTTACTCAATGCGAGTAGCCTGGCACTGCCACCAAAAGAAACCCAGGCAGCTTCCTGACTTTATAGCTCATTCTAAGGTAGTAGAGAGACCTAGAGTCCCTTTAGATCACAAACACAGTTCAAAAACTCAGTGTCCAGAACCATGTAATAATAAAATCTCCAAATGTAAGTTATGGCTGCAGCACTGGGGCCACGGCAGGCTGAACACCTGAAGTGGGTGAGGAGAGAGTGGATCCCCCACTCTGCTCACCTTGCTCCCAGCTTTCGCCAGTGCTCTCTTGCTCTCTGTCTACATGGACAGAAGTGGTGATGGGGGCACGGGGAGAAGTACAGGGTAGGAGCATTTGTACAAGGCTAGGTGGTATCTTCTGAGCAGGAGATGACTGAAGCTGACAAAAAAGAGTGACAGCAGGCTCTGCTCCCTGACCCTGGTGAACGCAGCTCTGTTCCAGGCCAGTGGCTCCTTCCTCAGCCCCTGGGAAATTGGTGCTGTTTTAGTCCTTTCCTGCTGAAGCCAACTTACCTCATAGGTGACTCCTTTGAATGAGACTTAGATCATCCCACAGCTGCACCTCAGGAAACATTCCCTCAGGAAACACCACATGCCTTGCTCTAGCAAACTCAGAGAGCAGGTCCAAATACCCCCATGGAATGTCCTTCACTGGGCAGGAGGTGAAAGGACAGGCAGCCCCCTCCCCACTCCCGCACACACACACATCCCTGGGATGGGAGTCATGGAGGGAGATGGGGCTGGCAGCCCAGTTTTCTCTAAAGATATCCATCTCTCTCACAAAATTCTTCTCTTTCCCGCCTCTCTTTTTCTCCTCTCCATGCTATGACCTTGCTTTTGTTTGTTTAATCATTGATTTCTTGAGGAGTCCTGGCGTCTCAAAACTGATTTTTGAAATTTTATTTGAAAGTATGCATTTGAGGTCAAGCTTCACACCTTAGCGCCTGAGGTCTGTTGTACTGGTGCCTCATGACGTTGAGGTAGGACATGTCCAATTTTGTCATCTTGTCACCCTGTTACATGTGTCGAAAAGCTACAAGACACTTTTATTTCTGCGATGCTCAGTGTATCTCAGAGAGGATTCCATATTGCCATCTCTAGACACATCCAGGGGGTGAAATTGTAACTAGTCTGAATAAAGCCTCGAGAACGAGATCACTAAATGAATGAAGGTTTGGTGGAGGGAGCGGGAAGCAGACACAGCATAATTCACCTTTTAAAAAGGACATAAACTGTTCTATTAGTCTGAAGTTATTTTGCAAAGGACTGTACCAGCTTTAAAGATATGAATTTCATTAACAAAAGACTTGAAAGCATTAAAACCATGTGTAGAGCATGAAATTTATTTCTGTTGGAGTGATCATCATTTTTTATCACTAAAGTATCCTTCAAAAACTTCCCATTTGCAAAGAAGTGAAAGATCTGTACTCAGAAAATTATAAGACACTGAAGAAAGAAATCATAGAAGATACAAATAAATGGAAACACCTACCATGCTCATGGATAGGAAGAATTAATATAGTTAAAATGTCCATACTGCCTAAAGCAATATATAGATTCAGTGCAATTCCTATCCAACTACCAAGGGCATTTTTCACAGAAATAGAAAATATAATCCTAAAATTTATATGGAATCATAAAAGACCCAAAATACCCTCGGCAATTCTGAGAAATAAGAACAAAGTCGGGGGGATCACGCTACCAGACATCAAAACCTACTACAAGGCTACAGTAATCAAGACAGTTTGGTATTGGCATAAAAACAGGCACATTGATCAGTGGAACAGAACAGAGAGCCCAGAAATAAATCCAGGCATTTACGGACAGTTAATCTATGACAAGGGAAGCAAGAATTTACACTGGAGTAAAGATAGTCTATTCAATAAATGGTGCTGGGAAAATTGGACTGACACATGCAAAACAATGAAACTGGACCACCTCCTTACGCCTTATACAAGAACAAATTCAAAATGGATTGAAGACTTAAATGTAAGACCTGAAACCATAAAAATCCTAAAAGAAAATATAGGGAGTACATTTGCAGACATTACCCTGAGCAATATTTTTACTGATACATCCCTACGGGCAAGGGAAGTAAAAGGAAAAATGAACATGGGATTATATCAGACTTAAAAGTTTTTTCACAACAAAGGAAACCATTAATAAAACAAAAAGGAAGCCTACTGAATGGGAGAATATATTTGCCAATGATATATCTGATAAGGGGTTAATATCCAAAATTTATAAAACACTCATGAAACTCAACAACAAAAAAACAAACAACCCAATTAAAAAATGGGCAGAAGATATGAAGAGACATTTCTCTAAAGAGGACATACAGATGGCCAACAGACATATGAAAAAAAGTTCAACCTCACTGGTCATTTGGGAAATGCAAATAAAAACCACCATGAGATACCACCTCACTCCAGTCAGAATGGGTATCATCAATTAATCAACAAACAACAAGTGCTGGCGGGACTGTGGGGAAAAGGGGACCTTGCTGCACTGTTGGTGGGATTGCAGATTGGTGCAGCCACTATGGAAGTCAGTATGGAGGTATCTCAAAGAACTGGAAATAGAGCTACCGTTTGACCCAGCAATTCCACTCCTAGGTATTTATCCTGAAAAAACCAAGACACTTATTCAAAAAAAGTTATGCACCCCTATGTTCATAGCAGCACAATTTACAATAGCTAAGACTTGGAAACAACCAAAATGCCCATCAGTAGATGACTGGATTAAGAAACTGTGGTATATTTATACATTGGAGTATTACTCCGCTATAAAGAAGAATGAAATCGTACCATTTGCAATGATATGGATGGACCTAGAGACTATTATGTTAAGTTAAATAAGTCAGTCAGAGAAAGACAAATACCATATGATCTCACTCATATGTGGAATCTGAAAAACTGTATGAATGAGCAAAGTAAACAGAAACTGTCTCATAGATATACAGGAAAAATCAGGGTTGCTAATTGGGAGGGGGATGGGGATGAGGGAGAAGGGGAAGGGATTAGACAGCAAAAATAAGCAACTACAATATTGCCACTGGGATATGAAAAACAATTTGGGGAATATAATAATGTTGTAAATATTCTGTGAAATGTCAGATGGTCATAGGTCTTGTTTGGGAGACCATTTCATGGATGGAGTAGAGGTTTGATCACTGCTCTGTATAACTAAAGCGGAGGTTGTATACCTACTGTAATTGAATATATATAGATAGTCATGGGATGTGGATTATACTGTGGAAGAGAGTCAGAGGAAGAGTAATAGATATATAAGATATGGAGGGGGGTGGGGGTGGCGAATTGGGGGTGGAGGGTTGTCACTTTGAGAGGTAAAATGTATAACTATTGCACTGTGTTGTACACCTGAAACTAATTAAAATAAATAAATAAATAAATAAATAAATAAATAAATAAACTTCCCATTTGTACAATCTTCATTTGGATTCATTCACTAAATACACATAGATTTGTCGAGTGCTTGTTATATGTGAGGTTCCCTGCTAGTTGCTGGAAATGTAATAAAAAGCAAAAGAAGGATATGCTTTGCTGGGGGCTACTGGCGAGAGGATTGATGAAGCAGAGAGCTAGTCATTGCTTCACTCTCCAATGGCCCTAGGAGCTAGCTGGAGCCCTGGAAGGGCCTTCCATTTTATGGTACTATAGCCTACAGCAGGGGTTGACAATTTTTTTCCATAAAGGACCAGATAGCAAATATTTTAGGTTTTGTGGGCCAGATGGTTTCTGTTTTGACTATTGAACTCTGCCATTGTAACACAAAAGCAGCCACAGATAAGAAATAAACAAATGAACATAACTCTATTTCAATAAGACTGTATTTACAAAAACAGGCAGGAGATAACCTAATTAAATGGGCAAAGGATTTGAATACACATTTCTTCAAAGACTACAAATGCCTCAAAAGTACATGAAATGATGGTGAACATCATTAGTCATTAGGAAAATGAAAACCAAAACCACAATGAGTCATCACTTCACCTTCACGAAAATGACTGCCATCAAAAAGACAGAAAATGACACGTGTTGTTGAGGATGTGGAAAAATTGGAACCTTTGTTCCTTGCTGGTGGGAATGTAAAACTCATTCAGCCACTTTGAAAACCAATCTGGCAGTTCCTCAATATGTTAAACATAGAGTTACCATACGAACCAGCAGTTCTACTCCAAGGTATCTACCCAAGAGAAATGTAAACATATGTCCATGAAATTGATGCAGCCTCTATGGAAAACAATATTGAGGTTCCTCAAAAAATAAAAAATTGAGCTACCTTATGACCCAGCGGTATCACTTCTGAGTATATATTCAGAGGAAATTAAAAGAGAATCTCGTAGAGATATCTGTACTCCCATGTTCATTGCAGCATTATTCATAATAGCCAAGATATGAAAATAACAGATGAAGTGTCTGTCAACAGATGAATGAATAAAGATGTGGTATATAAATACACCATGGAATATAGTTTGGTCATCAGAAAGAAAATTCTCCATTTGAGATAACATGGATGGATCTCAAGGGCATATGCTAAGCAAAATAAGCCAGAAAAAGACAAATACTGTGTGATTTAACTTACAAGTTCTGACAATTAAGTTCATGAACTTGTTGCAATGATGTTGCTAATAGTAATTTTTTGATATTGGAGGGATTATTCATTATGAATTTGTACCAACTGAACAAACAGTTAACCACCTTTACTATTTGGAAGTGCTGAAAAGGCTGTGTGAGAAAGTTAGATGACCTGAACTTTTTGCTAACAATTCATGGGTCTTACACCATGACAATACACCAGCTCACACGGCACTGTATGTGAGGGAGTTTTTAGCTAGTAAACATATAACTGTGTTGGAACACCCTCCCCAGTCACCTGATCTGGCCCCCAATGACCTCTTTCTTTACCCAAAGATAAAGGAAATATTGAAAGGAAGACATTTTAATGACTTGCAGGACATCAAGGGTAATACGACAACAGCTCTGATGGCCTTTCTAGAAAAAGAGTTCCAAAATTGCTTTGAAGGGTGGATTACGTGCTGGCATTGGTGCATAGCTTCCCAAGGGGAGTACTTCGAAGGGGACCATAGTGATATTCAGCAATGAGTTATGTAGCACTTTTTTTGTTATAGGATGAGTTTGAAAGCTTAATTGCCAGACCTCGTGTATTAAATGGTTAAGGAAAACACAAATGCTACAATAACAATGACATTTCACCTTGAAAAAAACCTGACACTTGCTATGGAAGTGAGGGGCGAAAGAACGGCAGCCTATGAGCTGGGGGAAGCAGGGTTATGTGAAGTTGGATGGAAAGTTCTAACACTACATGTGGTTAGGTGTGGCTCTTCATACTCGCCATGGACTGCGGAAGCTGTTGGACATTTGAGGTGTGTGCACGTGTTCATTTTGGTATTTTTATGTGGCTCATTTCAGCTGAGTACAGTTTTCTGTGTTTACCTCAGTGGTTCTTGTGCATAAATAAACACTAAATTGGTATCGTGCTCAAATTATTCCCTAATATATTGGTCATGCTGGAACAAATGCACATCTTCAAAACCAGCCTTAGAACTGACTATACTTATCTTTCAAAGGATAGAAGAGTGGCAGGAGATATACAAATTGAGTCTGGAACATCTTGGAGTTCCAGAAAATAACAAAAGTGCTTAAAAAAAGAAAACACACACACACACACACACACACACACACACACACACACAATTAGGAGCCAACTGAAAGAGTTCCCAACAACCAAAGCTGGAATCATTTGAACAACAAAGTAAAATAGAGCTGGATTAAAACTCAAAGTTTAAAATAAATACCCATGAGTTCAATCTGATATAGGCAAATTATTAAATGAATATATTAATGGGACAGAAGAGATAAATCTTTGCAGAAGAATTCCAAATAATTGATACAGATCCTCTATTGTCAAGGAGGGGGAGGCTGACTCCCCATTACTCAAGAGTGAGCTGTGCACAGCGGCTTCCTTCCAAGGGGGACAGTATGGGAAGAGGCTGGGAGTCAGGGAGCAACTTCGCAGTGGAGAAAGCTGACACACAGTAAGTCAGCCAGGTGATCAGGGCATCAAACTCCACAGATAGAGTGAGTTTTCTTGGTTGTATGCACTCTTGACATGATGTGATGAAAATGGCACTTTAACTCTGCGGTCCTTCTTTCAAAACCTCATAACCCCAGTCTCATCATAAGAAAAACATTAGACAAATTCCAATGGAGGGGCATTTTATAAATGACCGGTACACTTGAAAACTTTTCGAGGTCATCAAAAGCAAGGTACATCTGAGGAACTCAGAGGCACGAGGAGCTTAAGGGGACTTGACAACTAAATGTAAAGTGGTGTCCTAGGCAGGATCCTGGAAGAGCTAAAGGGCATTCAGAAACACTAAGAAAATCTGAATAAATGATCATCTTCATGTAATAAAATATCAATATTAGTTTATTAATTATAACAAATGTTCTATATTAATGTATTTAAGATATTCAAAATACAGGAAACTGGGTGCAGGAAGTATGGAAATTATACTATCTTTGCATTTTTCTGTTAACCTAAAATTGTTATAAAGAACAAAGTTTATTAAGATAAAAAAAAGATGGAGGAGGAAGCAACACATTTTCTACAAATCCCCTTTTCAGATCCCACTCAAGTCGCATCAGTTAGCTTATGGATTTGCAGACTATCTTGGTCCTAATCCCACTCTCTCATGGTGTAATCATCTGTTTCTTCCTCCACTAAACCATCATCTCCTTTAAGAAAGGAATCAAGATATATTTATTTTTGTATCTCCAATACTTAGCACTGCTCATGTTAATGAAAGTTGCCATATATATATATATATATATATAGATAGATAGATAGATAGATAGATAGATAGATATATATCATATTGAAATATGCTGTTAAATGCTAGTTTATATATTTACTTTGGGTAACTCATATTTTCTCTTGTCAGATATTTGTATGCCAAAGAGTTAGATATATGTTAGAGATGACTGAACCTTCTTTATGACTCTTCAAAGCACTCTCTTTTGTTGGAAATGAGAGAAAAGACAGCAAATGTGTGAGCAATATTTCCCCATCCTAAAACCCTGTCTTCTCTTCTCTTCACGGAGAAATAGCTTTCTGATTTTGACATTTTCAACTGCCATTTCATCTGCATTCACCTCTGTCTTCTGTAATAGCATATCAATCTAAGAAATCAAAGCGGTTCTACATAATCTATATGTCCAACATCTAAGTACTTCTCCTTTGAACTGATGAGCCCTGTTTCCAAGGTCTCTTAGGTGATCCTTAGGCAGAGAGCTCTAGGACTGTGCTGTTTGCAAATGATCACGTTAGCTCCTCACTGGCCACAAGACTCGTCTCCTGGCTCATCTGTGTTTTTTATCCTTAATCCAGACTTCACTCAGGACCTAATGAGTTGACCAGACTGCCTGACTGATGGGGGTCAGTGCTGGTTCAAACATCGGTGCTCACTTTCCCATCAAAAGTAGTTAATTTCAGGAAGAAAGTATTGGCAGCAGGACACTTTCATTTTAGAACAACTACTCCAAACAGGAAACCATATTAAGGCAGGTAGCTGGAAAAAAAAAAAAAAGTGGTTCCTCTCTCATTCAAATGAAGAAACAAAATCTTCAGAGTGAAGATATTTGAAAAAAATAGCATTATTTTTACAGTGAGTTTATGTCTGTGTTGGATTTCATGTTCAGCAGAAATATCAGGTCACAACGATGTTTTCCCATAAGAATGTATAAATAAATAATCTCCAAATGACCCCAAAGGCTGACATGACAGAGGATTTGAGTGTAAGATGAGAAGTTGGACCCAATGGTTCTTAAGATAGGGTGAGCACACAATGTAATATACAGATGATGTATTATAGAATTGTACACCTGAAACTTGTATAATGTTATTAACCAATGTTACCCCCAATGATTTTAATAAAAAATTTAAAAAAAATTTCTGAATCTAAAGATAAAATAGATCTCTTTCAACAAGAGAAGACCTGATTCTAAGATTCTGTATAGTCAGGATATCATATAGTATATCTGAATCAAAACTTGAGGCAAGGTCCCCAAAAGGTTATGTTTTGAAACTAAAACTAGTAAAAATAGAGCAAATAGATAAGAATATCAGCAAAGGTGACTTAGTTTGTAGATATGCTCCAAATGAAAGCAGAAATGCATATGTATCCAATCTGACACTTTCAAAGGAACTGTGCATAAGAGACTGAAATGTCTGTTCTGGTCAGTAAATAGGTCCTTTCCTAGGTAGAAAATATTTTGGATGAAATATAACAGCTTTAAATTAATAGACATTATTGGTTATTGGACAAGGATAAAAAGATGTAAAGTGCCTCAATACCATTCTTGCCCTGATTCCATAATACAAAAACAGCTTTCTGATGAATTGTTTTGTTAATAGGGCACCTTAATACAGGAAATAGGGGCACTGTGGGAAGCTGGCACAGGGGCTCCGGTCACTGGCAAGATGGTCCACATGGTAAGCAATTTGGCATTTGGTTTACAAACCGGACACTGATGAGTTTGGTTAAGACAAGTCAGATACTAAGCCATTCTCAATGGTCATTCCCAATTGAACAAATTCAAACAAGTTTTTGAACTTGAAAAGCTGAGGTGAGACTTTGGACACATGGTGCTGCCATGAAAGGGATAAGCACATTGGAAGCTGACCCTTGGTTGACAAACTAGCCTTACTTTTTAATATCACTGCAGTAAAGCATAACTAGCTTCATCTTCAGTGGTGTCATTATCCCCAAACACTGCCTCTCTTAAATATGTCTGTATTTGGAGCTTTAATGTTCTTGGGAGTACACTTTTCATCATGGTTTAAATTTATAGGGAAATTATTTTTCCATAATGACTATTATTTCATTATTAATCAAGAGAGAATGAGAAAACAAGACAGAAAATGGTAGGACCAGGGGGCATTGGATTGAAATAAAAATTCATCCCAGATAATCTGCAAACCTGTGACATTCATTAAGAGGGGCAGTGGGTCTATCTATTTATCTATCTATCTATCTATCTATCTATATCTCTATCCATCTGTCTATCTTTCATCTATTGTGCATGAACATGCCTTATTTAAGTACATTTTTTTAGACTTCGTAGATTTCAAATTATAGTTCAGAGAGTCAAGTAGATCAATAACTAGAGCAAAATATTCAAGAGTCAGGTATTATTTGGATAACAGGATGTATGCTTCCTGTCATTCAGATCAGAGCTCACGACTCTGAGTTTCTAACTTCATGACAGCATTCAACATTCTACAGAGGAAAAGAATAAATCCTAAACCTGTGTGACATCACTCCTTCCAGATGCTCTTTATCTTTCTGTGCCTACATTATTTATCAAGGAAGAGGCTCTCTGAGGACTCAAAGCAAGTTTTTTTGTGATGATCTGGATGCTGGTTCAGGAAAGAAAAATAATTTCCTTGTTGATTCAATCGCCGATGGATGAGTCACTTTGAAATATGTCTGTCTCTGACTACTAGTCATTTTCTTCAGAGATCCTCGCCATCAAGAAGAATTATAACCTCTGAAATGCTTTTCTCTAATGAAAAAGTATTTTCATTTTGATAATGTAGCATGTGATTAGGAAGACTCTTTAATTGACTTACTTTCTGAGGGTTTTGACATGGCTTGGAAATTTTTCTCTGAGAGGAGAGTTTCATTCATCAGAGTAAAAGCTGGGCTGACCCTTCCTGCGCAGGTTCAAGTGGGTAAGCCAGTCACCAAGGGCTTCCCTTTGTTGTTTTTTGGGGCAGAGCTCCCTTGGGCTGCCACCCCAAAAACAGCGGGCAAGTAAGGTTGCACTGCAAATTGCGGGCAATTATAATATTAGTTCCCAACCCAGGAGTATTTATTATGCTCTGGGTGTTCTCTAAGCATTTCATATGAATTGTCTACCTCCATCATCCCCACAACCTTAGGAACATGGTCCCCGTTTTACAGAAGAGGAAATTGAGTCTCAGAGAGGTTCCATGATCTGTCCAAAGCCTCCTGGCTAACTAATGATAGGACCAGGATTTGAACCGAGGTGAATTAGAATCCAAAACATGTGCTTTTGGCCAATATTTTATACCTACTTCTAGAAGTTTCTGCAATGTGACAGGAGCATTTAGAGACCTGGAAAACTTGTTTAGCTCCTCTAAGAATTTTCATTTCTTCTCTGACCCTGCCCATTTTCTGTATGAAACCAACAAATCAGGAGGCTACAGTTTTATACAATTTAGACCTTTCCTAAAAACAAAGTGTACTTGGCTATGATAAGTACCTAACAAGGAAGGCCTAATATTTATATGACTGACTTATTATGTTTCATCAAACTAAGATGCATAGACTGTGAGATGCAGCATTATTTTATATACACTGAGAAAGAGAAAAGGCTGACAATTAAGGTGACACTATGTTTCTGATCGCTTCGAATTCTTATTTTAAATGTCTTGAAAAGGCTTATTTAGATGCCACTAAACATTTTTTATAATTTATCATCCATATGTATACATGGAAAGGAAAATATATTAAAAAGTGGATGTGATGTTTGTAAAACTTCCTCACATTTAGAGTCTTACTCGTCTGAATTTCTTTTATACTCAGTCAACTATGACTAAGCTTTTCCACAGAATATTATTCTCCATGCCATCGCATGCATTGAAGAAGCAACATTTCTTAAAGAAATCCATAAATAAACTAAAAGACATTCCTTGTGGGCCCCTAGGCTGGCTTTGCGATTATGTAGCACTGGCCTCGCTTTGGGAATATTGCTAAACATGTCTGGGTTAGCTGCTTTCCCACCACCTAACCATTTGTTTTTTAGAGGTTAATAGAGTGCTTTATTATTGTCCCCTAGATTGTCTTCTAAGCCTTGATACCTGTCCTGTAGGTGTGGATGTTAGCACTTTGACGTTCTTTTAAGCATGTAAGACGGTAGTTCTACTGCTGAGTGTGAGTCAGAACCACCTGGAGGGCTTGTCAAGACACAGCTGCTGAATCAGATTTCTGCTTCAGTGAAGTCTGGCGGGGAGCCTGTGCCTGTACGCTTCTTACAGGTTCCCAGGTGCTGCTGCTGCTGGGGTGTGTATGTGTGTGGGGGAGGGGCGGGGCACACACACTTTTTGGGCCATCGGTATAAGCAATCTCAGCCAAACCACTGCCATGCTGACAGCCCTTGTGAAACTTTATTGATTTTAAGAAGCAGTCTGATTTCAGAGATATTGAAAAAAATACACATTTTTGTATTGATGAAATGTAGTAAATCCCATTTTCCCTTTAACTTGAGCTATATCTTTTCATTCCTATTGATTGTCAATTGACTTATATTTAATCCATTCATTCATTTATTCATAATATTTTATGCTTGTTCCAAAGATGCATTGAAATGGCTTCTATGATTGTAGCTAAAGTTTCTTCCTCTTAGTGTTTTAGGCAAAGAACGGCCTGTAAATATATGTATATGACTACATACACATGCACACGCACACACACACACACACATGCACATGCACACACACACGCGAGTTCACTCTATACACCAAGCCTCGAAGGTTGACATGAGCTGCTTCTCATAGGAAACTCACTGCTTCATGACGGAGTGCTCTTCACTTCTGATAACTAGAAAGCACTTCCTTATAGATATGACCCAGAAATCAGCCCACATTTTGATGTGATCTAATAAAGAGCCCCGTGAGATACATGGCTGTACCTGGACATCACATACTTATCTCCTTCTGAGAAAACACACAAGAAATATTCTAACTAGTTCTAGTATTAAGAACAGTTGTGTTTATTTTAAATAACATTTTTTTGTTGTTATTCTTATGGCTAAGTTTGTAACTGACCATGTTTCCCTTTTCTCTTTTGCTCCCTGGTAGCTTAGAGTCAAGTTTTTTGCCATCTTTTAGCAATTAGCTTGACTGTTTGCTTCCTCTGTTCATGGACCCCTGTGACCACCCAGATCTTTACTCTGCTCTCATCCAATCTCCTGGCTTCAACTACTATAGATCTACTCATCTCTCTTCAACTCCAACTTACATGGCTCTCCTGAGATTCACACCCATATATGTAGTCACCTACTGGAATTTCCATTTGGATGTACCATCAAACTCAAGTCAGAAACTGAACTCCCCTCAACCCCTCCACATTTTCTCTCCCTATCTCAGTGAAAGGCGTTCTATACCCCACTCCTTTCCTTTCACTCAGCCCTCCTAGCCAGTAGATCAGCAAGCTCTGTCAGTTCTACCTTCCACTCTCTCTTATGCCATCTCCTTTTTCCCCCATCCCACTGCTGCTCCCCTGCTCCACCATCACCTATCTCCGGGATCACCACAATAGCCTTCCAGCTGGTTTTTCCCTTTTTGCAGTCCAGTCTGGCTTCTGAAAAACTAAGCTTGGAGTGCTTGTCCTTGAGTATTGCTGATCAACTCCCCCACACCCGACTGATTGGAGCTTCATTGTTTCCACTTATGCCAGTGGAACCTTGAAGGTCATAGTCACTAGGAACATCAATCGTGCTAAGAATAATAACTAAAGGCAATAAAATAATATTAACCCTACCTTTCTATAGAACATTAGGCTTTAGAATGCATTGTCATATGCGTATTTAATCCTCAAAGATGTCCTTAGCCACATTTCATAGATGTGAAAACTGAGGCTCAGAGCACTTGTATCACATTCAGTGACAGATCAGATTTAAATTTTCCCACTTCCCAACCCAGTGCTCTTTCCTGTCTTCCCAGCTATACCATAACAGGGATGTTTTACATTAAATGCCACGACTCAGGTCTTAGATGGAGAAAACCACAGTAATAATCAGAACCTGTCCTGTGCAAAGCCGCACATACATCCATTGAAATGAATGGAGGAGAGGGGCCTTTCTCTGATGGATTGGCCCCTCAGATAAATGTGATGAAAGCGTTAATGCAGCATCAGGAATGCAGTTTCACACACGGGAAAGACAGAGAATCAGTTATGCCTATCACAGCCATGTTTAGAAAAAACAATAGTGACCATTTTTGTTTCTTACCTTTTTTTTTTCTCAAAAAAAAAAAAAGTCTACAGGGTTTATCTCATTTGTCCGTTTGTTTGAGAGGGAAGTTGCTTTA
Organism: Aselliscus stoliczkanus; assembly: GCA_033961575.1. Lineage (NCBI taxonomy): Eukaryota > Metazoa > Chordata > Mammalia > Chiroptera > Hipposideridae > Aselliscus > Aselliscus stoliczkanus. The sequence goes on from CM066732.1 coordinate 105,418,082, forward strand.
TTTTTAAAGCTACAATCAAGAATCTTGAAAATAGAAGTAATACTCAGCTGGTGACACATTTTTATAGAATTAAAGAAATCCAATGAAATAAAATACAGATTTTAGTTCAGAAGCAAAGAGTGGTATTTATTTGTTTCTTTATTTGAGAGCCCTAGGCTGTCCCATTACCCGAGGTGCATTATGAATCTGAAGTGGGGGGACTGTCTGTACTTAATTGAGGAAGAAATAGAAACCTACAGCCCGATCTGCTATATCGGTGACATTTGCCCCATTCACGAGGGAGCAGCTCTTTAAAGGGTTTCAACCAATAGCCATCAACAGCCTTAATTTATTAACTGTGTTGAACTACTGGGGAGCACCCAAAGGTGGAGCCATCCATGGGAAATAAAATCTAGCCAAAGGAGGAAGCTGATGATTACCTGTGGGCCCAGGATTGCTGGGCATTGAAGAACCCAGTGTACGCATCCTATCTTTGTTTAAGGGGGTTATCAGCCTAATGACTCATACATAGGCCAGCAGAGGTTTGCTCAGGTGAGTCATCTTATACTCTATTACCTCCTTCAAAGAATGTCTATCATATTATAGAAAATATTAAGATGCAGGAGTAAACGTACAACACCTCATGCAGCACTAGAGTTTGATAATGAGATGAACTGAACTTTATTTCAAGATCATGTCTTTCTTTCTCTTTGTTCTTCCTCACTTCAGCTATCACCTTCGCTTCACTGTGGTGTCAGGCTTTGGGTTCTAATTATGCAGACTTATATTATTTTGCTATAGCACCTAAGAACCATGTTAGCTGTTAAAATAACTCTATTTCCTAAGCCATATTTTCCTTCCCTGCAATGGCTTCAATACTAGGACCAGTAAACGATGACTGAACAAAAACTGGTGACAACTATCAACTATGTTATGCCTACAATCACAAAGAAGGGCTGAATTCCCTGACCAATTGAAATGATCCCCAGGTTTGAAGAGAAGCCATTTATTTCCTAGTGTATTTCAGACTTCACCTTTGGAACTGCCAGTTTTATTATTGTTCAATTCAGAATTCAAAAATAGTACTGTTTTGCTTAGAAATTTAAGGTACACTCAAGGAATAACTTGGAAAAATATCTATTGTATTTTATGCATAGAACGTGGATGTTTTAAAGTGCTTTCTTCTGTGGCCACATAGAGAAACTAAAACTCTCACTCTAGTTAGAAAGCAAATTTTCAGAGATACTTCGTGATTTGCCAGCTTGGGTTGGATTTACTTATACTTGCCTAATACACTCTACACCATAAAATAGTTACTTCAATCTGTATTACTTTCTGCAAACAAGTTGTTGGGGCAAAGATTGGGAGGAGTGGGAGAAATCTAAGAACAAAATCAAGGTAACCATGACATGAGAGGCAAATGGAGAGACCTGGGGGCCTGGAGATACGGGTACCAGTCCTAGCTCTGTCACTCACTTCTAGGCAGTTTGCTTCACCTCTCTAGGCCTCAGTTTCTCCATTTGCTAAATGAAGGGCTTGGACCAGATGAGCAATCAGGTCCTACTGGCTCCGCTAGTCTACATTTTTGTGGGAGATGAGGAATCCTATAAAATCAGGTAATGATTGCAACTGGGCATTCCCTTCAACACTAAAGTCTGTTTCACGAGTGAAACTGGGAAAGCAAGTAACTAAGCCCCGAGAGGTTGCAGAGCCCCCGGGAAGCGACCATCTCTGTAGACAGGCAGCTGGATGCTAGGGAATCATCACTGCCTTCAGACAAGGGCACTCTGGGGGAGGAGACCTAATTGGAAGACACAGCTTACTTAGGCAGCTTGTGAGCAAGTCAGGGCCAAGGAGGTGACAGGTCTGTACAAGAGACACACAAACACACACACACACAGCAAGATTTCAGCCAGGCTCCTTTTTATTTAGCTCATGTTTGGAAATCAAACCAATTGTTCTCCCCAAACAGATTCTTTTCTCTCCTTCAATAATTAGGGAAGCAGTTTGCTACTCTATACTGTTTCTTCTTCCTCCACCTGTTCAGATCCAGGATCATTTCTTTAATTTTTCTTTTCTTTTTGAATAAGCAACAACAGATATATCATTTTTTTCAGGAGCTTTGTGTACAAGTGGTCATGCATGTGCGTCTTTGCAAAAGTCAAGTTAAATTAAATAATCAAGTACTTGCTTCTGTTTGATTTGTGCAGTGAGGTGGGCGATCAGCGCTCCCAGCTGTCACCCATCATGAATTCCCTTTCCTTTCTCCCTGTCCTGAATCTAGCCCCCTACCCCTCAACATTAATCCTCTATTCCTTGAACAAGCACTTCACAAAAACAAGTATCCAGATAGCTAATTTACAAATGCAAATGGCTCAACTTTAGTATTTGTAAGGAAAATATAGATAAAAGTCACAATGAGATAGCTGTATTACCCATTAGAATGGCTAAAATTGAAAGAATTGACAATAACAAGTGATAGCAAGTTAATGAGTTGATGGAGAACAATGGGACTCTCATACACTGCTAGGAGTGAGTAAAAATTCCTTTGAAAAACTGGTAGTATATAATAATTACATATACATATGTAAGAATTAACTACAGCCACACAGAACAACATGAATGAATCTCACAGACATAATGTTGAATGAAAGGAGCCAGGCAAAGAAGAGTACATACTGTGAATTTATTCATGTGGATTAGAAAGGAGACTAATCTATGGTGACGAGAGTCAGAAGAGTGGTTACTTTTATGGGGAATAAGTGGTTATTGACCATGAAGGAACATAAGGGAGCCTTTTACAATGTTAGAAATATTCTCCATCTTGATGAGGATCATAGTTACATCAGCACATTCAGATGTAACTGTTCATCCAGCTACACACAAGGATGGTGCTTTCTACTGTTTATGGTGGCATAATACACCAATAGTGAGAAAAGGCAAAAAAATAGGTTGCCCCAGGCAGTGAGTGCAGTAGAGCCTGATCATTTTAGTTGTCATGTATCATTTACTCTCTAAACTGTGTGTTACATCACTGTGTTAACAGCAATGTTTAAATGCATTGGATGTTACCTTCTAATCACTCTACTTCTGATGTCATATGGATCCTATTTGGATCCTATTAAGACATTGCAAAGAAAATCTAGGAATCAGTCCTCTACACGTTAAGACCTACCGTCATTGTGAGCACTCAACTAGAACCCTGAGAGAATCTTTCCAGATGGTTCAGCAGCAGGCTGGCATCTCCATAGTTGTGAGCATACTTACAATGACAGAAAGCTTAAAAGGAAGAGCATCAGAGAGTGAACATCATTCAATGAAATAAAATACTGTTATAGTACACAGTGTTCTAGTAACTGAGATAACTCAAGATGAACCAACCATGCCTCCATTCTCAGGGTGCTCCCACTTGTTGGTCATGGGAAGCAGGTGTGCACAGGGCTACGTATCATTTTAGGGAGAGAGGCATAAACTATTACAAGGGGCATCCCTGAGACAATGGGAGACTTCCTGGATGGGTAGCATTCTGTCTGAGCTGGGGAGGATGGGGAGGGATTTCACAGACACAGTGGGATGGTGGAAGGGGAGAAGGACACGTTGTTGTAGAAGGAAAGCAAAGCCAAGTTTGATATGGCTGCCCTTCAACTATCAATTTGAAGGTCCCCATCTCATGCAATGGCCCGTTTATGCTGACAAGTGTTCCAGCCTAAATCTGGTAACTGCCTGACCTCACTGCTTCTGCTCCAGATGTTGATATACGAGTTTGTGACACAGGCAGTGATAGGTGCTCTGTAATGTCACTTTAAGACCTACAGCAGATTAGTGGAAAGGAGACCTTTGAATATGGACCCCAGGCACCTCTGCAGCACTTAAGAGCCCTCACTCTTCTGACTTGGAGATAACTTACCAAAAGGCCAAGCATGGGATTGATTTATTGCCAAACTAGTTTAAAAGTGAGAGCAAAAACAGACTTTAGCATTTGTTTTTTCTGATTTACCATGAGCTTGAAGTCCAGCTCTTGCAGAAAGAAATCACTTTTGTGGACAAGTGGGGTGAGAATCTCATCCTGTGTCACATTTTATGGGCTCAGAAACATGAGGATAAGAATAGGTCTTTAACCTTATCTTATTTGACTGAAAAGATATTTGATCTTTTGTCAATCTCATAGCAAAGACTCCCACATTTCTAATTTCCCCTTCTTCAAAAAAAAATGATCATGAAACTTCACATAGATAAAGGCTTCCCTGAGTTATATAAGGTGACTATTTCATTCATCCCTCAGACAGTGATAGTTTTGATCGAGTGCTGGGTGTTAACTTGGATGAGATGTCAGGACTTAGGCCTAATGTAGGACCATTATGGGAAAATCAGGATATATAGGCATCCTAATGATTATGGAGAGAACAATTTGAGGATACAGAGTACATTTTCAAATAATGCCTAAAAATAAGCATCAGATTAGTAAATCACCATTGAAAATTACTACTGTAAGGCATGGTAGTTCTGTATAGTTATTGAAGGGGAGGGGCAAGTTTCACATCTCACACTACATTTAATTTAAGAGTTAGAATCTCATTTCCTATCCTTGACATATTTTAGTATCTGGTGACAGTGAAATATGGGTGATGCTCTGCAACTGTGATTTCTAGTGCTTTCCCTTTGCTCCCTCAAACAGAGCTGCTGTCAGTCAGCATGCTTCCCATCAACATGAAGTTTACTGGGGAGGGGAGAGGAGCAGGTCTTCACACCCAAAGTCCTACAATAGTTTCTTTTTTTAAAATTAAATTTATTGGGGTGGCATTGGTTGGGAAAATGATGTATGGTTCAAGATTTTTATATACATCACCATATATTTGATCCCCTTTTCCCCTCTTCTATCACCCCCTACCCCTTACCCTCAGGTAACCACTATTGTTTATGAGTTTTTGTTTGTCTTTTCGTTTGTTGCTTTCAGTTTTATGTCCCACATATGAGTGAAATCATATAGTTCTTGACTTTTTCTATCTGACTTATTTCACTTAACATAATAATTTCAAGATCCATCCATGTTGTCACAAATGGTAGTATTTCATCTTTTTTATGGCTGAGTAGTATTCCATTGTGTGTGTGTGTGTGTGTGTGTGTGTGTGTGTGTGTGTGTGTGTATCTCATATCTTCTTTATCCAGTCATCTATCACAGGACACTTTGGATGTTTCCATGTCTGGGCTACCATAAATAATGCTGCAATGAATATCAGGGTACATACAGAGGATGCCAAAAAAAAAAAATGTCTACACATTTTAAGAAAGGAACAAAAAAGCTATATTAAAATTATGCTGTTGGTAACCACTTCTAGAAGCTGATGTCTAATTTTTCTGTTTTTATATCAATTTATGGATGTGTTGTCTTCTTAAATTTCTCTAAGGGTATTGATTAGAGTTTGTAGGTTTTTTTTTTTGTTTTTTTTTGAGGGCAGTGTCACTGGCCCTCATATGGGGGACCGAACCGGGGCCGCTGGCTTCCCAAGCCAGCGCTTAACCACCGCGCCACTTGGCTGGCCCGGGTTTTGGTTTTTTTTTTGTAAAGTTTCCTCTGTCCCTCAAATTATTTTTTCCAGCAGCCATGTTTCCTATGGTTTATTTTCCTTTTTCTTTAATATTCTAGGGAAGTTCTTCAAATATCTCGTGACTTTAGCTTGTTTGCTTATATTTAAAAGTGAGATAGCCAAAACCTGGCAATTTGTGTTATATTGGTGGAGCTATTTAACTGTTGGGCTTCTTTTTTTTTTTTTTTTAAATTAAAGTTTATTGGAGTGACAATGGTTAGTAAAGTTACATAGGATTCAAGTGTACGATTCTGCAATCCATCATCTATATATCACATTGTTTACCACCCAGAGTCAGTTCTCCTTCCATCACCATATGTTTGATCCCTTTACCCTTTTATGTTTTTGTTGTCACAAATTATCCCTATTTATGTTGTTAATTGATTTCTGAGTTGCAGTAGCAGGTTGTCTTTTTTTCTTTTTCTTTTAAATGTTTTTATCTTCTTTGCCCTTTATGTTATGTTTAAGTGTACAGTGCCCTATTCTGTGTAGGGGTTGTCATTTTCTGCTTCTGTCTATCTGTCAGTAACCTTGCTCATGGTTTTGCATCCTTTTGTCTTTTTGTTTCAGGTCAGTATTTCCTGTAATGCAGGCCATGTGGTGGAGAATTCCCTCAGTTTCTGTGCCTCTGGAAAGGTAGGATTTTCAAATACAAAATTCTTCATTAGATATTTGGAATAATGAATGTTTGACTAAACTTAATTTTGCCCATTATATCATGAACATGTATTCTGTGCTTTAGTTTATACTCTTCTTATTTTTACAAAATGCATTTGAAGTGTGAACGAATTCACCAGCTGACCACACGCTCGCGCGTGTGCACACACATACACACACTTGTTTATTGGTTGTGAGAAGCAGGTAGATCACTGTGGATCACTGTAGATCACTCTGTATCCACAGTGAATGGACCTGAGCCCAAGCTTCGTTGACCACCTGACCTCCACGAGCTGCTGCTCTGACTGGCGTCCCTCAGATGGCATTTGGAGCCTCTAGGAATTAGTATCAGTTCAGAGCCATTGTCCAGTAATCTTCCTCCTCAATGCGCAGTCACTCTGGTAAATGGCCCCAGCTTCTTTGGAGAAGGCTGAAGGGGAAGATACATAGTATAAATTGTTGGTGGTATAATAGGGCCTTTCTCAAGGGGATCCAGACTCTCTCTCATTCAAGTGGCTTTGAGTCTGTGAACTGTCCCAGTGTTGAGAATTCATGACTCTCTATTGTGGGACTTCAAGTCAGACTTCCTGTTTGCCAGACTTAGAGCCTTTCTACTTATCAGTCAAGTAAGGCTTTAGATGTCTGCCTATCTATTTCAACTCTAGGGACACCGTAATCAGTAAGCCAGCGCTGATCACTGTGGCTCAAACTATTTTGATTATTGCTTTGACTCTGTTGCCCTTTATAGTAACAATGCCCACATAGACTTTGGTGATTAAGTGCCACAACTTGGCCTCTGCCACCTAGTAACTCATCCCCATTGAAATCAAGGATCCTAATTTGATGGTAGCATTTGTTGCTATCATTCCTGACTTATAGAGAGCAGCACCATAGAGCTCTTCAGAGATGATGGGGGCTCCTTTCATAAATGTGGTTCTCACAGTTTTAATAAAGAAATTATACACTGGAACTTTCCAGAGGACATAGTGAAGGGGCGAATGAAGTTGTTCTGTGATGAATCCACTTTAGCATTCCAACTGCCTAAGACTTCAGTCACCCTTTTAAAAAAATCAATGTTCCAAAATTATACCTTAATTAACTAAATAAAGAGCAAAGTAAAAGGAAGGAAATAAATAAATAAATAATACTTAAATATTAATAATAAATATTTAAATAAATAGTAAATGAAATTAGAAACAGACAACCAATTGAGAAAATTAACAAAAGAGCACTATGCAGCTGTGAAAATGAATGCAGACTATCATTATGGATTAATCTTTAAGATATATTGGTAGATAAAATAGAGGTGAAAATGTGGGCATATTATGTTATCACTTATTTAAGAAAGAGAGGTTTATAAAATTGTAGATATATTTTATTACATTTTATAAAGCAATGGAAAGGCAAACTATTAAAAATCAGGAAAGGACAGAATAAGGGGAAACAGAGGAATAAAAGGTAAAATTTTTGGTATACATCTTGCTTTAGGGATTTGACATTAGAATCCTGTAAATAGTTTATGTAATTATAAAATACAATTAGATAAATACAAATCTCTTTTTGAGTAGCCTTGAACTGTTTTTAGTAATTATAATTTTATTGATAGCATTAGTGCTTTTATTATCCAACTGTTATCTCTTATATATGTATTGTAGAATAAACCAATTATCTTAGTGTCATTAAGAACCATGATTTTTTTTTTTCATGGGAGAAAGGAGACACAGATGTAATATTAATGAGGCTAAGTAAAAACACTGTGTTCCTGAATTTGAATGGGAAGTATCAGAATGAATTTATGATGTATTTCAGCTTTATTAAAAAATATATATTTTTAAATAATTCCCACTAATGGTGGAATTGGTTTTTTGTGAACAAGCTTTCTTATAAATAACAACTAGAAGAAAAGTTTGACAAAATACCCAGAGCATAAATTTGAAGACCTCAGAGAGAGTCCAAGGATGCTAGGATTTAAGGAGAAAATAAATTCCACAGTGTAGAAAAGCCCATGAAGTGAAATATTCTAGAGTATTGTTCCCTTTGAGGAATTTGCTGATTTGTAATGGATTTGGGACGGTGAGCAAAGCAGAAGAAAAAGTGGTAGCTCAGTGGTTGGGAAGCTGAGATGTAATTTTGTCAGTATCGTAGACCCTGGGGAATCACAAACTGGAGCTCAGGGTGGCCAAGGAGAGGCAGTGCCGTTAATAATTTCACACTTCCATTTAGGAATCCTTAGAAAGCTACACCCTCGGAGTAAAGGTGAACCATAAATAGACCAGCAAACAGACCAGAGTACAATCAAGCTTCAGAGAAGCTCAGTCCCAATCATGGAGTAAGGTTCTCTGCTCTGGTTTTACCACCTGCCTAAAAGCAAAAGTCTGCTCTGGAGAAAGATAACACCAACCAGAGCCTCCTATTACCTCTATCATTTTTTATATACAGTGTCTAGTGGTCAATAAATTAACAGACATAGCAGAATATAGGATCAACTGACCCAAAACTAAGATAAAATATCAGGTATTAGACCTACAGGTAACAGAGATATTAGAGAAATCAGACATGACTTTAAAATAGCTGTGATTAATAAGTCAAGAAATGACAACACAGAGAAATTCTCCAGAGAACTTGAATCTATTAAAAAAAAAAAAACAGATGAAAACCCTAGTACTAAAAAGGACCAAATTGATGGGTTTAACATGATAGACACAGAAGACAGATTTGCGAAATCAGAGGGTAGATCAGTAGAAAATATTCAGACTGAAATACAAAGAGAAAGAAATGGATAAGAAAACAGAAAAGAGTATATAAAGACATATAACACAGTGTCTATGTCTAACATAGAATTAAAATACATGTCAAACATAGAAAGTTCAGGAGTTAATGTGTTTAAGTTCCTTGTATTTTCATGGAAATGGTGAAAGTAGCAACTTATACAGTCGTGAAGTTCTTACCAATGGGGATACCTTCTGGAAAATGTGTTGGTAGTTGATTTCATCATTGTGTGAACATCAGAGAGTGCACATACGCAAACCTAGATGATACAGCCTATTACACTCCTAGGCTATTTGGTGTAGCCTATTGCTCCTCGGCTACAAACCTGTACAGAATATGCCTATTTGTTATCTGTATATCTTCTTTGGTGAGGTGTTTGTTCATATCTTTTGCACATTTTAAAAGCAGGTTGTTCATTTTCTTATTATTGAATTTTATGAATTCTTTGTATATTTTGGTTAATAGTCCTTTATTGGATATGTATTTTGCAAATAATTTCTCCCTGTCTATGGCTTTCTTCTCATTCTCTTGACTGTGTTTTGACAGGGGTCTTTGGGGGAAGACAGAACACAAGTTTTTAATTTTGATTAAGTCTAGCTTATCAATTATTTCTTTCATGGATCGTGTCTTTGGTGGTATATCAAAAGTCATTGCCAAACTCAAAGTCATTGAGATTTTCTTTTAACTTATCTTCTAGGAATTTTATATTATGTGTGTTTTATATTTAAGGCCATGATCCATTGTGAGTTAACTTTTATGGAGAGTATGATGTCTCTATCTAGATTCTTTTTTTTTTTTCTGTGTGGATATCCAATTGCTCTAACATCATGCTAATCTGGGTTTTAAGGTATTTGATGGGCTTTAAATCCTAAAGATTCTATTTTTAATTTTTAGAAGCTAATGTGGCTTATTTACCAGTCACTTGACTGTTTTTTATAATATCTTGCTCCTGTTCAAATCCTGTTCATTTTAAGTTCAGCAACTTAAAAAAAATATGCACAGTAATTTTAGAGTCTATCTGGTTATTCAAGATCTGAGATTCTTCAGAACCTAAGCTTTGAGGTTGGTTGATTCTGCTGACTCTCAGTCATAGTGGCTTACTTCCTTACACTTATGGCATTTTTTATTATAAGCTCATATTTGGCTGAACTTAATTGATGTCTCAAGGGGCCTGGGTTCATAATGCATTCTTCAAGGAAAAATTAGTGTTTGCTGGGCCAGTGGAGTGGCGCACTGGTTAAGAGCTGGTTTTGGGATGCCAGCGGCCCCGGTTCGGATCCCACATATTGGGGCCAGTGACACTGCCCTCTCCAGCTAACAACAGCTCCGTCTGGAGCTGGGCTTTGCGAGCCCCGGTGACGGTGTAGGCTGCAGCCCCTGCTGCAGTGGGCTGCCATAAGCCAGTGAGCTGCCGGCAGCCAGTGTGAGCTCTCAATAGCCGCGGTGAGCGACACTCCAGAGGCCGGCGACTGATCTGCCTCATCCGGGAAGAGCACAATGATAATACCAACATGGGCTAGTGAAGCAACGTCCTCCGCAACTAGACTGAAGAACAAAAGGACAGCAACTTGTCTGTTCCCCTTCCTCGATCCCGCAACGTTGTTCCCCTCCCTCAATTCCCCAATAAAATCTTTAAAAAAAAAAAATTAGTGTTTGCTTCTTACGAGTGTCAGGGGCACTTTTATACTGGGGCCATTTATTTAATTTCTTCTCATGCTATTTCCATAACTGAACACATAATAGAAATTTGAATCTTAAACTCATTTGAGAGCTGGCCTATATTTAAAAATTCTCAGGAGATACTATTATTATCATCATTACTATTATTTTATATTTGGAAGTATGGTAAAGACATGTTTCCTTGTTGGATCACTTTGCACCAGGCAAATTTTTATCTCCCTATTATCATTGAGTCTGCACCACCTTCAGTGTATCAGCTTTATGCGGAGTTTTCAGATTCAGTTCCAGCTTTGTACAGATTGTAAGATACAGCCTTCCATTCCACATATTACCATTAGCTCCAGGTTCTAGGTTTTGTTTCATGACGCTTACCATCTGGGGAGCTGCTCTTCACTTAACATTCTGGTTTGTGGATCTGTTCACTTATTCTGGTTTCAACTCCCATCCAGGGATTTCCCTCACTTTTTAGTGAGCTCAGCAATGCATCAGTGCATGTGCTGTAGTTTATACATCATCTAGAGTTTGCAAAAGGAAGGCTTTCCAATCATTCGGTCTAACATAATTCTAGAAGCTGATGCCTGTTGTTCTGTTTTTATATCAATTTATGGATACATTTCCTTTTTAAATTTTGAGTTTGTAATGTGTTTGTTTTGCTTTTTGTTGTTTTGTTGTTATTGTTGTTGTTGTTTTGATAAAGCTTCCTCTGTCCCTTAAATTATTTTTTTCCAGGGGCCTTGTTTTCTATGGTTTATTTTTCTTTGTCTTTAACATTCTAGGGGTGGTTCCTCAAATATCTGGTGACTTTAGCTTGTTTGCTTATATTTAAAAGTGAGATAACAAAAACCTAGGAATTCATGTTTTATTGGAGGAGCTATTTAACTGTTGGGCTTATTTTTAAAGGTGTTAAGGTGTAGAACTCACAGTAACATGGGAAGTCCTAAATAAAAAAAGAAAAACAAAACCAAAAATCCTGGCGGTCTTCTCTTGTGACCATCTAAAGAATTTCTTAAATGAGGCCACTTCTGATATGTTTGCATATGGGGCAAATACCTGACTGTCTTGCAAGTGCTGCATTCAAGAGCAGAGGAGGAATTGAAGGTGATGATTCACTCCCATTGACCTATTTTTCAATTAATCACAGTGTTTTCAGGTCCAGGTCTAACTCTGGCTATCACTTTTGCCCTGTGTTATTCTTGGTGTTTCTCACATGGAAACTTTCTGTGTTTTTTCCAGACTGTTTGCGTCTGAGCTGTACCGCTCTGTGCTCATTCTGGGCCATGGCTTTCTCCTGCACCATCAGACACTGCTCCTCCATCTACTTAACTTGTACAATCCTTCCCACTGATGAACTTTTCCATTGTCTTAGTTGTTAAGGCTTTGTTTTTCCCCTTTTATTATTTTTATAGTGAGATCCTTGGGAGGAAAAAGAGATACATTCACAGGTTCAATCTAGTTTTTGTTTCTTAATCAGAATTTCTACATAAGTGAGCTCTAACTGTAATAGTTGGATGGAATGTGTTAGTCTGTTCAGGCTGCTACAACAGGATACCACAGAGTGGGTATGAACAGCAGCAGAAATGTACTGCTCATGGTTCTAAAGGCTGGGAGGTCCAAGAACAAGGCACTGACAGATTCCATGTCTCGCGGGGGCTCACCTCCTAGTTCATACATGGTGGTCTTTTCACTGTATCCCCATAGGGCAGAAACAGTGAGGGGGCTCTTTGGGGCCTCTTTGATAAGGGCTCTAATCCCATTTATGAGGACTCCACCCTCATTACATAATCACTTCTCAAAGGCCCCACCTCCAAAAGCCATCATATTGGGGATTAGGTCTCAATATATGAATTTTGGAGGGATACACATATTTGATCCATAGCATAGTCTTCCCAGTTTAGGTGGCTATATATAGCTATACATGAAAGGATTCTTGAGCTTGACACATTACAATGTTGAGAAGAAAATATGTTGGGAATAGCTGACTTCATACTCTGCAGGTAGATTTTATAACAATTAAGAGCATTAGCTCTGGGCCAGCTGAGTGGCGCAGTGGTTAAGCGCTGGCTTGGGAAGCCAGCGGCCCCAGTTCGGTCCCACATATGAGGGCCAGTGACACTGCCCTCAAAAAAAAAAGAAAAGAAAAGAAAAAAAGAGCATTAGCTCTGAAGTAGGAAAGATACAGGATCAAACCCCAGCACTGCCACTTATTCATTTCATTTACTGTGTGACCTTAGGCAAGTCACTTCACCTCTCTGAAACTCTTTCCTTATTTTTAAAATGGATATACCCATACTTACCTCCTAGAATGGATAGAAGAATTCAAAAAACATTACATAGTGACTAATGAATAAAGGCTACACCTTACCTATAATAAGAACTACATAGTTTGGTCCACATGGTTGTATACAATCTTGTCCATGATGTTTTATTTCGTAGACTTACTTGTGCATTTGCTCAGACTTTAGATGAGAAATTCATATTGATTTCTACAGGAAGTTGTGTTTCCTTTCAGCACACCCTGCAAAATGCCAGGCTTTCTGTCTCTCTAACCTGACAGTCCCTGTCATTGTGCGTTGGTCACCAGGCCCTCTCACATATTTTTTTCATACAGAAAAAAACCTTAAAGGAATTTCTTCTTGGAGTCCACAGTGAAGATGTGTTATCCACCATTGTGCAGGGTGATGACAATTCTTACTTCACATTTTAACAAGCCTGTGAGGTACATGGGGAGGCATTAATATTCTGATTTAACAAATGAAAAAGTTGGGGTGCAGAGAAATTAAGTTGATTATCTTTAGATCTGAAAACTTGACCTCATTCCGGCCCTCTCATGGTGATTGAGGGAAAGTCTCCAGTGTAAGTCAGGCTCTCCCTTTCCCCAACACTTTCCAGATGTATTTCCTGTGCTTTGACTTTGCAACTGTGATAGATTTGCTGAAAATTGGGTGGTTGGAGAGACAGAGGCTTGGACAGTATACAAGGTGTGTGCAAATCTCCAAATGCACAAATGATGATTGATAGTAATTGTTTTAATATGTGACTTAGCTGTAAATGTATTTTTGTGATTTGATTTTAGGTTGGAAGATCTAATCTCAGAGGTTCTAAGTAATGAGGCATTAGCTTCACTGCTATTTTTTCAAACTACCACAAAATGTAAGCACATGTCAGAAAATGAGTCAGATGATGATAGATAGCTGTTTTATGGGTGGTATTTTTAATGTCATTATTGCCATTGAAAACCCAAGCGAAATGAATCTGGTCATTTTGGGAAAAATCCCAAGTAAGCAATAGTGTCCGTTCAGAGGTAAAGCTCACGCCTTGACAGGTTAGTCCACCTCTGCTCAAAATGGGGCTCAAGGCTGTATTGGTGCTTTCCCAGACTGAGGAGGGCTCTTCTGAGTTAAGATTTCTGACTTGCCAATTCTGGGTTGACTCATACAGGAAATGGAAACATTTGCCTTTAGGATCCACAATGTCCCTGTACCTTTTTCCTGAAGATAATTGTCAGCTCTGCTATTCCAAGGGTTAACTGAAATGTCTTTTATTATCTGCCTTGTTGGACTTCATTTCTGGGTTCTCTGTCTCTCTTTGTCTGTATAAACTTGTGACACTTTCTTCCTGGTTCTGACGTTGACATCCCATAAGATCCTGTTCCTAGTATCTATGCCCTGGAAACTCCCACCAAAACCTCAGGCTGCAGACCAGGCCCAGATCAGCAACCCTGCTTTGGTCAGGTCCAGGGAAGCCCCAGCCTCCATCTGTTAGGATAAGGGGAGCAGGCTGGAAGGGTTCTCTCCTTCCTCTCAGTTTAACATGTAAGCAGCATTTTCTTCTTCCCATACACACATGATGCACTCAAAACCACCATTTCTTCTTGGGGCCATAATGACTGATAATGTCAAGCAGGTTTATGATCTTTTTAACCACCGAGGACACTGTTTACCACTTTCTCCTCCATAGATGCCATGTTTTGAAAGATTTTTCTCTACCAAGCTTTATTATTAATTCATTTTGAGATTTCTTTATTCATCAAATACATGTACAAATGCCAATCAGATTTTTTGTATTGTGAAAAGAACATTTAATGTGACATCCACCCTCTGACAAAATGTTAAGTGTGCAGTATTGTTGAGTGTAGGTACAATGTCCAGCACATCTCTAGAGCTCATTTATCTTATGTGACTGCAACTTCATTCCTGTTGATTAATAACTCCTCATCCCAACCCCCCACCCTGTACATACACTGCCCCTGGCAACCACCATTCCACTCTTTGATTCTATGTATTTAACTATTTTAGATACCTCTGTAAGTGGAATAATGCAATATGTGTTTCACTTAGCATAGTGTCCTCAAAGTTCATCCATGTTGCCACATATTAAAGAACTTCTTTTTTTAAGCCTGAATAGCATTCCATTATATGTACATTTTCTGTATTCATTTATCAATGAACACTTAGGTTGTTTCTACATTTTGGCTATTCTGAGTAATGCTTCAATGAATGTAGGAGTGCTAATATTTCTTTGAGATCCTAATTTCAATTCTCTTGGATAAATACCCAGAAGTAGAATTACTGGATCATATGATAGTCCTATTTTTAATATTTTGAGGAACCTCCATACTGTTTTTCAGCCTTCATCATTTTTCTTGCCCATTAACAATGTGCGGTAGTTCTAATGTTTTCACAGCCTTGTCAACGCTTGTTGTCTTGTTTGTTTGGTTGGTAATAGCCATCTTGACAGGTGTGAGATGCTATCTCATTGTGGTTTTGATTTGCATTTCCCTGATGATTAGTGGCAGTGGTGGTATTGTGGTGAGCAGAATTTCTTTCCAATCAGATTTTATCAATTCAAGATAACCAAGCTTGGGCCAGCTGAGTGGCTCGGTTGTTAAGACCTGGCTTGGGATGCCAGCAGCCCTGGTTTGGGTCCCACATATGAGGACCAGTGACACTGCCCTCAAAAAAAAAAAAATAACCAGGCTTACCACACTGACTTGACCTCATCGTCATTCCAGCCAAAAGCTAAGACATTTAAAAATGTAGTTAGCCTTTGCAGCTTTATTAATATGTTCCAGTCAGCTCTTTTATATTGTAACCTTTAGTCATAAGTTGCAACTACTGATTATTGTTGTTTTTTCCCAGAGGGAGTTATGTGAACAGGAAAAAAAGCTTCAAGCTAGAGAGATAAAACTCAAAAGGGAAAATTAGGAAGTTGCAAAAGAAAGCTCCCTAGGGACATGTGAAACTTTTGGGGCATTTGAAATAATTCTTATAAAGTTAAACCTTCAATTAGACTGGAAGCTAAAAATAGAAAGTGGATCACAGAAAAATCTAGTGGAACAAATTTCAGAACGATCTTTGGACATGGTCAATGTCAGAGTGGCATCTCTGGCGTGGTTATAGTTAAGACAGCGGTATGATTAAAACCAGGTAAACAAAAAGTAATTAAAGAGGAAGGTACGAATGAATAGAGATTCTATTTAATTGACAGAGGGAGGTATGCATTAGGTGAACCTCACATGCAGCCAGTGTTGAAAGCCACTGCTTGTCATATCAAATTGTGGTTTGAAAACAGTGGTTCTCGCACTTTCATGTGCATCAGAATCTCCTGGAGGGCTTGCTAAACCACATATTGCCCAACCCCAAGGTTTCTGATTCAATAGAGAGGCTATCTTTGCATTTCCAATAGACTCCCAGCTAATGGTGATGTGACTGGCCTGGGAACCACATGTTGACAACCTAAGGTATTTCAGGCCTGTCTCCCACTAACCTGCAAGTCCTGTGAAAGATAGGGACCTTGTCTTGGTCAACTGGTAGCACAATGTCTAGCACATACTGAACACTTAAGATATGTTGGAGTATAGATCGGTCCATTAACGTTCTGGTACAAATCAGTGTTATGTGAGTTTGAGGATGGTAAACCACAGGTTCCAAAGTTCAATTATCCCCATGATGGCCCCAACCTGAAGTTTCTAGAGCTGCAAGGCCAGACCCTGAGTTACCATCACCCCAAAAATTTTCAGGCTGAATCTCATCACTCAAGGACTCAGCCCAGAAACTTGAAAGCTCCTCTGCTTTCATCAACTGCACTGTACTCTTCATTTTTAAGACATCAAAGATGCCTCCTCTCTCGGCACTAGGCATCTGTTTGTTTTTCCTAAACACATTTCAGGCAAATTATTCATATTTTAGATTTTTATTAAGTAGTAGGAAGCAATGTGTGTGTGTGTGTGTGTGTGTGTGTGTGTGTATATATATATATATATATCTGAAAAAAAATAATCCTGATCTAAAAAATAAAATTATGTAGCCTATTGGACATCATAAACATTTCTGCTTTCCTCTTTACCAGGTTCAGTAAACACATTTTTATGAGTTCACTGTAATTTTTCTTCACTTAGCAAAGCATTACTAACCATGTAGCATCTGTGTCCTCCATTTAGAGAACACATGGATGAGCAAGGCCCTGGCCCTCAAGAGGCCCACAGGTCCTGAGCCTTGGTGAGGGCCAGAGGTGGTTATCAGTTTATCAGTCCCCTGTGTGGTCCAGGGCAGCATGGAGTGGAGGCCCAGGGCAGGGAAGGGGTGGGGAAACCTATTCTTAGAGAGGAGTCATTTGTACACCTTCCTTGGTGAATCCTTCTGAGGATGCTTTTAATAAAAAGAAGAGGAAAGAAAAGGGTTCTTCTTAGGACTCACATAATGAGCAACTCCCACCTCAGAAATACAGGGAAGAGCAGGATTCTTTCATAAAATGTAACTATTGTTATAAGGGTAAAAAGTGAGAGTCTGGGATCCTCAGGATTTTTGTTGGTTGGTCAGTGCCTGCATTCTTTCCACTCCGACCATCACACAAAACAATGCCACCCACACCCATACACATACATATATGCAAACATACACCCATCAAACCTTCTCCTGTAAGTTTTCAAGTGGATCCTGTTTGCTCTGCTCTATGCCCCTGTGTCAGGCGCTCTCACTCCCCAGTAGACATTAAGGAGGAGGAAGCAATTACACTCTTGGAAAAAAACTTTTATGGACACTTTACATGTTCATTCACATAAAGTGAATGACCCTTTCCCCTAACAAGTCTTGCCTTTGGCTGCCTCTAGATATGGAGGCCATTTTAAAGCCCTTATGCATGTGTGTGTGTTCAACTGTAGCTTCAGAAAGCGTTTTGTACCTTTAGAATTTTTTTCTTATCTTTGCCTTTGTTAAAAGAAACAAGGATTATCATACTTGATCTTTAAGTAAGGGGCGTTACTTTTGAAAAAGAGATTTATCATATGCCCCAAACATAATTCCTTGGGTTTTCATTTATGGAGAATACATTCTCTTGTAAACCAAGTATTTTTGTTTTAAAGAAACCTCATTGATTTTTAGATGTGCTTGTGGTTAGGGTGTGCACATTGATTTCTTCTATTCAGAAATACCTCTGCAGTTCTCTTTAGATGGGCCAGTGTGCTTGTCTTCCTACAGAGCTATGGTGAGATAATTTTAATCTAAACACCATATATATTTTTTTCACTATTGAGCATGTTTTAGGTTTTATTTTTCTAAACCATTTTTAATCTTAAATGAAAGGAAGATGTATATTTCTACTCTTCTCTTGATTTCCAGCCTATTTCATTTTGCACATCTTTTCCTCATCAGAAACTATACTTGAGAAAAAGCACTTTTTTTTGTTTTCCTGCTTCACTGTGTCTTTAGAACTTTCCTATTTTTCCACACATCTGCAATACCTTTGTAGAGGCCTGATTTGGGTTTGGCTTTCATTCCCAAAAGCATTCCACTAAAAAACAAAACAAAACTTCATTTTCTCTCTGAATAAAAACACGGAATAGCAATATACAGAGCTTAAAATGTTAATTCACCTCAAGAATAACAAGATGTGAGAAGAGACAAAAACACAAGATGAACATTATCTCACACATTTCGTTTGGAGAAGCACAGCGTTGGAGGATAATTGTATGTCTGACCAAGGGTTGTGAGGATTAAATTAATTCATACACATAAAGCAATTATAAGCGTACCTGACCCTGTCAGTGCTCAATAATGGTTAGCTAGTATTATCTGAAAAAAATAAAACACAAAATTTAAAATAGCATTTACACCCAATGTTTTGTGGCAGAAGAATCTGGCCAAGGATAATAAATACCCAAGTTTAAGTATATTTTAGCACATTGTATGTGGGAAACGAGTAAACTCGTCAAATAGCTTTTTATGCCCGATTACAAAGTGTATGTGGGAAACGAGTAAACTCGTCATATAGCTTTTTATGCCCGCTTACAAAGTGTTAAATGCCCCACTCCTTTTCTTTTTAACTTTCCATCATTCTAAATAGAAGTCAGTATATTTTCCACATGGGAAAAAAAAACATCTTCCCCTTCTCCTGTCCGCCCACCCCATTAAGGATATGGTGGCCTCTAAGCTATACACAAAACTAATATTAATAATAATAATAATAGTAATAGTAATAAATCCTTTCTTGAGGCCACCCTTTCCTAAGTCTGGGTTTGTTGTTGACTGGTCACCCGTTCATCAGTCAGAGGCTTTGGGGTTTGGGGCTACATAAGCAGCTCTCTCCCAACAGTATGTCTCTTCACTAATTGGAATGAGAAGTTAATCTCTCTCAAACTGAACCCAGCTGAGTCTCTGAGAGCAATGATGTATTTAAAAGATCTCTGGCAGTCCAGGGCATGTGGCACTAACCGGATTTAGCTCATTAGCAAATCCACAAGGTCCTGCTGACACTGCACCCAGAATAAAATACATGAGGCCAGCCCGTGCCCTGTGGGCACCGACAGCCTGACTACATAATAAAAAGGCATTTATTAATAATCTCATTGGTCACACAATACAAAGGAAGACAACAAGAAGTCAAACGCTGCCATTTGTCGTGACTAGAGAAACATAATTAAAATAAGTGTCATGTGATTAACCTTTGAAAAATTAATCTGTGAGAAAAAGGCACAAAAACAAGAAAGAGAGGCTCTTAAAGTCAACTTAATAAAATAGGCAGCTGTTATATGCACTTGGATCAAATTCCATGTGCTTGTGAATGGTTAGTCATTGATAGCAAAGGGTGATTAGCAAATTTAGCTAGCGGATGTCTATTACTAAAGATAAGAGCAGACCGCAGAGAGAGGGTGCAGAGTGGTAAAGAGCATAGAATTTGGGTGTCATCCATTGGGGTTTGAGTTCAGGTTCCTCCATTTACCATCTAGGTACCTTTGGACAATTTTCTCAAATTTTTAGTAACTCAGTTTCCACATCTGTAAAATAGGAATACTAATGTTTCTCATGTTATTGTGTGATGATTAAATAAGTCATATATGTAAAGCTCTCAGCACAGAATTAGATACATTGTAAGTGCTGAAAAAAATCTTAGTGATGATGTAAAGTATTTAAGTCCTCAATATGTAAAGAGAAGTTTGTTCTGTATAGAAAATATGTGCCATGGACACTCAGCACTATGGTCTGTGATGCTTCTGTGCTGGTCAGTGGAGTTTTTTTCCAGGATCGTGCTAGCAGTGACCTTATGTTGTGATTTAACATAAGGGTGGCACATCAGTAATCCTGAAGGAGTGTTATGGGCTATGGCAGAACAGGTTTCCAGAAGGTTCGAGAATAACATTTGCTCATTTGGTTTACTCCCAGAATGCTCAACTCATATCCTCCAGGGGCCAGGCAGTAATGAACTGGCCAGAAAGTGGTGGCGGCTGCAGAGAACAGGACAGCACTTACCGCCCCCTACTGGAGGCAGCTCCTCCTAGATGAAGCCACTTCTTGCCATGTGGAAATACAAGTCCACTGTGGCCAGATAGTCCTACTTTTTCCAGGCCAGCTGGAGATACTGAGTTTTATGGGAAATGCCCCTTTCAAAAAAAAAAACACTCTGCTGGCCACACCCAGCCCTTCATCCAGGGCTGGGACTAGGGTAAGAAGAATAAGACATTCATCTCAGTTGCAAAATTTAAGGGAATGCCCCCAAATTCAAAAATAACCAAGATAAATAATATCTTAATGCAGTATTTTAAAATCAAAGTTAAAGCAAAAATATTCATGATGAAAAAACTATTAAAGCCTTAGATTAGGGCACACTCAGTGTTACTGACTTTTCCTTTACCTCAGGCCCAAGTATAGTTCCAGAAGGCCCCAATTTCAGCCTCCAGTTTGCAGGCTTTATCTGGGCTCTAATGTTTCACTGCCACCCTGCTGCCAGGCCAACTGCCAGCTTCGACTGGACGAATTCACAGAATAACCAGAATAGTGCCAAAAGTAACATCATTGCGTAAATGATCAATTAGTGTTAAGGATATACTCAGCTCCCTCTTTATTCAACACAATTTCGCTAATATCAACTAGGGAAGAATTAATGAAAAATCAGAATTAGTCTATTTGTAAATTAAAATGTGTTGCTTTCAAATACAGTTATCCAAACGAATATATTGCTAACAAAATGGCTACAAACAGATAACCTGCTTTTATGAGGAGCGAAGAAGAGATTTACAAATAGGCAGCAGGACAGGCATTCTTGAGTGGAAAATCCTCTTTGAAAGCACATGCAGCATTTTGAGTGTGTTCTGCTTCTTACTTTTTATAAGATCCTTATAATGCCCAGGACCCCCCCACACACACACACCAGGAGACCAGGAATTACTGCAACACAGCATGAGGGTGAGAACGCAGCCTCTGAAGCCAGCCGGACCTGGGTTTGAATCCTCATTCCTGCCTTGATACCTGGAACAAGTCAAATAATCTCTTTCTTAGTTTTCTTATCTTGTAAAACAGGGCCATCACACAGGCTTGTTGTAGAGACCAAAGTCAATATGTCATGTTACCTCTTGATTCTTGGTCTGGCAAGACACTCTACGTATGGCCATTGTTCCTATCATTTAGCGTATTCACTGCAAACCATCTCCTGCCCAAATCCTTAAAACTCCATGATTATTTTTAAGTAAGTTAAATATGTCCTTTATTTATGCCATTAATTTACTTAGTTCATCTTTCCTTCAAAAACAGCATAACATTCAGCTTCAGTTGAGGAAGAATTGTCACAAATCCTGAATGTAAGGGGGCCTAAATTAGAAAAATTTAACTGTGCTTGATATAGCAAGATTTTTCTTTAAATTAAAAAAAAAAAGGGCTGGCCGAGTGGCGTGGTGGTTAAGCGCTGGCCTGGGAAGCCAGCGGACCCGGTTCGGTCCCACATAAGAGGGCCAGTAACACTGCCCTCAAAAAAAAAAAAAGCAAAAAAAAAAAGCAACAGCATAGCATTAAAACAATAAACTGTAAAACTAAGTGGCTACAGCCTTGTTGCACAGTCTGAGACCAGGTAGCGGGAAAGCCCAGTGGACTCCTGGAGTGCTGTGGGATCACGGTGGAATTCAACCTTAGCAGCCAGGCTTTCGGATGTTAAATTTGGCAATACTGTGGTCACCCCAGAGATGAGAAACAGCACCATAACTCAGTGGCTCTGGGTTCAAATCCCATTCCTGCCACAAATTTGCAGTGACTCGGGGCAAGTTCAATTAACTTATCCGAGCCTTAGTTTCACCCATTGTAAATTATTTCCCAGAGGGCTTTCCACTGGGGTCCTGTCACGCACATTTAAGAAAAATGTGAAACTTGCGTAGCTTTGCTCTCTTCTGCAATACATCTTTATTTTATGTTTCTTTCCTCCCAATTCTCCTTCTAAGAAGCAGCTAGGATTTCTCATTTAATCAGGAAGCTATTTTTTATCATCAATGAAAGTGTAAAAACTCTATCAGTTAGAATTGGATATTTATGTCAGGTTCATCTATTGGAACTTTATTTCATTAATATGGAGCAATGTCACCCTTTTAACTAATGAAACTCATCCGTAAGGGAGCTATATTCCTAAAGGTATATTATAAGAAATAGCCATATGTAAAAGGCCTTTCAGAGTACAAGCCAGCTCCTCAACAGCCGTCTCTCTTCTCTCTGTGTGCATCCCCAACCTGAGTGAACATTTCTTTTTACAGAAGGGGGTAATGCTTCATTATAGAAAAAAACAATTTCCATTGCCTCCCCATGTGAGGAGAATATCCCTGTATTAGCCTGTCACTTAGGGATATTTTAAGGGCGTTATAAAACCTTTCATTTAAAACATTCAGTGTTATAGATGACAACGTTCAGTATGCCTTGGAGAAGAGCAGAGGATTTATAAAAGCATTTGAAGCCAGTAAATTTTGAGGCTCCTCTGCCCCCATTAACACTTTTCTCTGCTCTCTCCTTCACCACGCTACCAAGTCTATGATGAGAAAGCGCCCAAGCGGAAGAGTTTTAAAACATCCCCCAGGTTCTGGTTAGGGAGATCTATCCCTTCTTCCTCTTGGCAGCATCTTCAAGAAGACTTGGCAGAAACAACCAGTAACGTTTTCTAAAGAAATCACTGACTAGACCATGTCTCCAGGGCTGCCCTCTTAGCTTTACCCCACAGAGCTGGCTGCTTTAGCAATGCAACCTGAGCCATAAGCACAGGGCCACAGACTCCTGGAGAAATTCATTTTTCATTTTTTCTCTCTTTCTCTTCCTTACTCTTCCCTTCCCTCTCTCCCCCGCTCTCCTTTTTCTTCCTCCCTTGCTTCCGTCTCTTCTTTTTCTGTGAATCTATTAATTTTTTCAAAAGCCATTTACTTACAGTCTGGTATTGCCAAGTATAGTATTAGACTCTGGGATACAAACGAATGCCTTGTTCTTCATGTATTAAACAGGCCACCAATGGGATACCCTGTAATAGAGCTCAAAGGGGAGGTGATCACCTCTGCTCACCTGGATTAGGGGACAGGAACTGACTTTAAGCTGGCTTGTGAAAGAGCAATCATGAGCTTGCCAGGCTAATGAGGAGGGAGAAGGACAATCCATGCAGAGGAGGCAGTTGGTACAGAGGTGAGGTATATGGCAGTGCCTGGGTGGCACTGTGGACTCAGACCACTTGAAGTGGGTGGTATGGAGAAACATGGGCATGGGGGCAGGAGGGGATAAAGCAGGACAGGTAAGCCAGGGAGGACACTGCTGCCAGATCAGGGAAGATCACCCAAATATGTTTGACAAATAGGTTTAGAGCCATTACTGTGGGTCAGACATAGTCCACACTTTCACAAAGTTCATATATGAAAAGACAGAAAATAAAGACGTAAACACGCTCTAATCTGGCAAATCCTGGTACATGCTCTTAAGACAATAAAACAGGGTAATAGGATTGAATAGGGCAGAGAACATGGGGCATTCTCAGATAGGACATGCAGGGAAGCTCTCACTAAGGAGGAGACATGCAAACGAATAAGTACTTTCCAGATTTAGTACTTTGGAGTGATATCTGGACACCTGTGCTTTTGAAAAGCATGCTGAGATTATGGTGGGCAGCTGGGGTAGAGCAGCCATACCAGGGGCCCCAGAGCCTTGAACTCAGAAAGGGCAGCCTGGCTGGCTGTGTGTCCCAGAGTTAGCTCACAGTGAGGAGTGAACAGTGCATGGGATGTAGCTTGGAGGCTTTTGGCTGGAGGAAGGCGGCCAGCTGGAGACCACTAGGTAGTGATGGGTGCAGGTGGGTAGAGCAAAATCTATGGGCCTCTGTCTGCAAAGGTGGAAAGGATTTGGGCTGAACTGGCTGGCATCAAAGCAGCTCCAAAATTAGGACCAAAAGAAATAAGAGGTAAGACCCCAACTGGCTGTGGCCACATATCCTAGGCCAGCTGGCCACCACCTTGGATGGCTTCCCCAGAAAACCCTCACCCAGGAGGTTGAATTCACTTTACCTTTGCATAAAACTAAAATGCTCTAATCCAGAGTTCAGCAAACTTTTTTTGTAAAAGACCAGAAAGTAAATATTTTAGAATTTGTGAGTAATAGAGTCTGTGTCACAGCTATTCAACTCTGCCGTCGTAGCTCACGAGTGGCCAAAGACAATATGTAAACAAACAGGGGTGGCTGTGTTCCAATAAAACTTTATTTACAAAAACAGGCAGCTGGCTGTTTGGCCCGTAGGTAGCCAACTCTTCCCCTGCTCTGATGTGCCCAGGAGGTTCTTTTGGTTGGGTCTCTGGGCACTAATGGAGGGAGCTCAGTGAGCATCAACCTGGGCATGTCTACCTGTTACAAAAGATTTTCCTTTCTTATCTTTATGAAGCAACAGGTTTAGACTCTCTACTTCTAGCCCTGCTGGTCCAGGTTTTGTGCTTTGTTGGCTAATAGAATTCTCAAACACCAGAATCACACGTGACAATATAGCACAGTGTGAGAGCACCCACGAGAACCAGAAGACATGGGTTCACATTTATTTACCTTTCTGTGTGGCTTGGCCTCTCAGAGATTCAACTTTTCTCTTTAATAAATTGAGTGTTGGACTAGGTGACTTTTAAGGCCTTGGTTGGCACTAAGACTCTCATTCTGTATGGTTTATACATTCGCTGGAATGTTAGTGATATTTGATAAATAGACACCCAAAGAAAAGAGAGGAAATCAACCAGATGAGAAATGACCTGGATCAGAATGAGGGGTTTGGAAGCATGGGTGGAGATGACAGCCCGCAGATGACAGATGTTCTTAGTATGATGCCAAGCGCGCTATTAAAATTAAATGAAAGAGCGACATTGTCAGTGTGAATGACAATTGGATGGATGTGGATGCCATGAGTGTGGAAGGAGTAGAAGATGATCCTGAAACCTTGAGATGAAGGACAACGGCCTTTCATTTGAATGAAGGGTGGAGAGTAGATGGACACAGGCCCCAGAATGGTGGCTTGGAAGTAAATGGTAAAGTCAAGGCTGAAGGGATCTGAAGATCTTTTAAATGTGGGTTCACCCACTACCTGAAGTTGACCTCTGTTTCCCCACTCAATTCTGTCTGGTGTATGACTTCCACATAAATATTCCCCAACAGCTTTACCCTGTTATTTGACTGATAAGATAATGGTGGCTCCTTCTCACCTGTCTTCTTGTACCAGCATTCTAGACCACTGGTAATCTGGCCCACTGGACTTTTAGGTCCTATGGCTTCCTTAAAGCTCTTTGAAAATCCTACACCTCTGTACCCTGGCATCTCATGACCCCTGAGCCTACCTGGGCTTTTTCATCTCCATGTCTACCTTGAATCTCAACTTTTCTTACATGGAATACCTTCTCCCTTTTCTTTTTGAGTCTGAAACCCCTCTGTCATTCATGCCTCACTATTACTCTGAACTTATGATGCCACCAAGTTTGTGGTGTCTTTGTTCTTCTCCAATCTCCTCAACACCTCATTCTTGTGGCTACTTACTTGGCATTTATCACATGCCTCCTGATACAGGAACCCCACATCTGGATGTCTAAGAAGTTTACCAGGAAGTTGTGCTCACCAGCCAGGTTTTGAGATACCACATATCTAGATGATGATGACCAACGTTCACCCCAACACCCTACCACATGCACTGTGTGTTCAATTGATGAGGCATTCAGTGTCTGAGACTCACATTTCCTCGAGGCTGACCAACCATGGGTGGCAACTTCATGCTGATCCCATCTCCTGAAGATGGTGCCCATTGAAGAAAAGGCAGTTACTATTATTCAGGTCTGCTTGATGCTAGAAGAACAAAGGAAAAGGTGAAGGACCCTAGGCCCCATAGGATACCCTGCCAAAGAAGGCCTCTGGCATTGCTGAGTGCTGTCATGAGGATACCCTGAACCTACACTTTCTGGCCTAATACCGGAAATGCTCTTCTTGGACATAGGCAGAATGGCACAAGGCCACCAGTCACCCCTTGTATCACAGCTTCCCATCCCCCACCCTTTAGCCTTAACTTCCCAGCTACTGGAGATTCTCTTGGGCTTTGTAGCATCCCCCATGTGGATGTTGGACTTAAGGGCAGATCTCAGAGATGTCAGGATGCCAAACACCACTCTGTGAGACAAGTCAATGTGTAGCAAGGAACATGAATCAGGGACTCCATAGCTGTAGGCTGGAACCAGTGCCAGCCTCTCAGTCTGCAGTTCTGCCCTTGTTTTTCTGAGCCCAAGAACCTGGTCTTTTCTAGACAAGCCCTAGCAGACCCTCAGCAAGGCACCACCCCAAATTCATCTTTTGTTCCAGATTGAGGAAACTATCAACCTAGAAGGGTCACAAAGGAAATGTGATTAAAAAATGTGCTTTGAAAACATTAACTTGTTAAAAAACATAACAGTAGAAATAATTGTAAAAACCTTTTTGAGAGGCTATTAGGTTGTTGGGAATGCAAAGAAAATATGAAAGAGTCCTAGCAATACAAGTGAAGATTTTGGTAGATATTTATCATTACTTGACACAAAAATATTATAATTAAAAATTTTAACAGTATTAAATTAAACTTTAATTTTAAAAAGTAACACATTGTTTTACATAGTTTAGAAATTTCTACAGCATAGCAGTTTTTTGTTTCCATTTTATTTATTTACTTATTTGTTAGTTTTTGCCTTATGACATATATGGAGGATAATGGACAGATATTTTTATTGTGACAAAATATAGCTATATAACATAAAATTTACAATTTTTTATCATTTTTAAGTGTACAATTTAGAGGTATTGGACAGATTTTTTTCTCTTATTTTTTTGTACATTCACTTGTCTATATTGCCCTTGCTCATTTTTATTTACTTTAAATAGATATTCAAAGGTTTTAAAATGTTTGGATGTCATGTAGATACTCACCTTTGATCAAGCTCCAAAACATGTGCCAGTTAATGTGCTAAGTGTTTCATGTGTCTAGTCTCATTTATTCCTTACAGCAACCCTCTGAGGAAGGACTGTTTATATGTCTCATTTTACAGATGAGGAAACTGAGGATCAGAGAGGTTGCATTGTTTGTTCCAAGTCACATGGCTAGCAAAAGGGGTTGTTAGGAGTTTTGTCTGCTGCAGAGGCTGGATGTTAAAGCGATAATATCCACTGCCTTTGTGGGTCTGGATACCACATACTGGTCCGCTTTGCTGAAGGCCAAATTAATGTACCTTGTAAATCTGTGCTATGACTCTTGGACTCTGCTACTGTGTAAAAAAGAAGAAAAAGTCTAAATAGAACAAACAGAGCCTGGTTATATTTTACAATTTGTGTTCAGTCTCCCCAAAGTCTCTGAATAACTATCATAACCTAATATACCCAATGATAGAGTAAAATCATCATTACTTAATCCAAAAATGTTACCATAAATTTCTCAGTTGTGTACAAGGGGAGGGGTGAGCATCCATTCATTATTGTGTAGTGCTGTGGCTATAACTCAGGCTCTATAGTCAGATTGTCTGAGTACAAATCCAGATTCACACCTTGTTAGTTACTAGTTAATTTCTCTAGGCCTCAGTTTTCTAGTCTGTACAATGGGGATGAGGGTGGTACCTATCTCCTCTGCTTGTAATGATTAGCTAAACTGTGGTGCATTTCTAAATTCTAAAGAGAGACTAGCTATGATTAGTTATTCATTTTGCAAATATGTATTGAATTAATCCTGTGTGCTAGGCACAGGGCTGACATGGCATAGATGATTAAAACATGGCCTTAGCCCCTCATACCCTCAAAAAGATAGACACAGATGAACAACACATTCTATTATGGAGAATATTATAATGATCTGTACAAATGGGAAGACAGAGGAGAGGAAACGGAGTAGATGGGAGCAGGGGGCAGAGAAAGCTTCAGGGAGAAGATGGCTTATTCTCGGCTAACACCTAACTGCATTTCTAAGCTATGTAAAACAAACTGTGCTGGATATTTTCTGCAAAAACTATTTTTAATATAAAAATATTTAAAATGTGTATATTTTAAAAATTACCTTTATCCTTCTCAACTGAATCTTAAACAAATAGCACTAACCACCAGAAAAGGTGTGTACATGGAGCTTTTTGATGATCAAGAAAAGAGGTCAAGCAGAGCTGTGCCCCCTGACCCCTCCCCCGCCCCCCACTTCCCAACCCTTGCCATTGGTAGCATTTTGTGCTGTGCAGAACTCACAATTATCTTTGGGTCCTGGAGTGCAGTTCGTTATGAACTGAATCTGACATTCTGAGCTGGTTTTCTAAGTCAATATCACCATTGAAAGGAAGCCATTGATCAACCAAGTGAAGCTGCTAAAAATGGATTCCAGCCCAGGGAAAAATTCACTGGGGAAGCTGTAAATGGGGCTGGCCTGTCTTGGCAAGGCTAGGTTCTTTGTGATTCAACTGGGTGAGAGCTGAGGGCTGCTGGCCAAACCCCTAGCAATGGTAAGCCGGCTCACCAGGCTCCAGATCCCCAGAACTGACTTGAGGCAGAGTAGAAGGTGGGCGGAAGAAGCGGGCCTCCCCGGGGCCCACTGGGCTGAGCTGGGGCCTATGGAGGCTCAGGGGCCATCCGCACACCTGACTAACTCCAGCCTCCCCAAAAGCATGACACATGAGGGGCTGGTGGTGGCCTTGCGGCATCTCTGCCCTCCTGTCTTGCTTAGAGGCTCATCACACTTTGATGGAGATGAACAATGCGGGGAGGTGCTGGGAGGCCAGCGGGTTGGACAAAAATGAAACTGTGTCTTGGCCACATCCACGCCAATTATGTCTGAATAAACAAATCCACAGAACAAGCTAAGAGCCTTTCCTCCCCTCCCCACCCCATTTTTTAAATTTATTTTTATCTTGGTCTAAAAAGTTGGACCTATTCCCTGTACTGTCCTGGTACCCAGATGGCCTGTTTTAGTAAGCAGTGGGGAAGAAGGTCAATAATACATCAGCATGCGGAGTCCCCATGAAGGTCAGTCCTGCATAAAATATACCGTGACAACCTGAGGGCAAGTTTAAAATGGTGCTCCACAACGGGATGGGGTGGGGGTGGTACAGATGCCGCGTTTTCATAATTGCTGCAACATTGACTTCTGCCCTCCCCCCAAAGTATATTTTACTGGGTTCATGTAATGGTCCTTCAGGAAAAGTTTTTTTCACACACAGGCGTGCTCATGATCCAAGTGAGAAGGATTTTAAGAGGGTCCATCTTCATATACAAATGTCTGTCATGTTAGAAGATTAAAAAAAGAAAATCAGATGCAATTGCCCCAAACCGGAACACAATAACTACTGCAGTGTCTCAGATTCTAACCTATTAAATTGGTATACACACACACAGACACACACGTACAGTCTCCAGATAAGTTTGAATAAGATGCAAGTGCTGAACTAGGCAGTACTTATGAATGTGTTGCTGTAAGATTCATATTCTTGAGAGTCACCCCTCAATTATATTTGGATTCTGACAATTTAACTAATAAAGATAAAAGTGTATAAGTTTATCTAGAGTCACCAGGGATTTTATAAGGGTTCTGCCTCCCTCTTCCTTTTTTAAGATTGGGGGGAAACCCAACAGCACCTTTTTAATGCAAAAAATAGAAAAAAAGAAAGTCCACTTCATTTTGTGAATTTATTCTAATTGGAGCCAAATACTGGCACAAATATTCATTCTCAAAGATTGATCCAGGTTGAAGCATGTTGTGCATGGGTTTACTGTTCAACTTGCAAGTAATTTGTAAAGCCAGAGTCAGTCTTGACTATGAAACATTGTATCACTGTGATTGGAATCAATAGTTCTTGCACTGTCATTTGTCACATATTTACAAGCTTGAAAAATAGTTCATTTTGTCCTCATCCCATAACTCAAAAGATTGAATCAGAGCCCTGGAGGGATCTGCCAACAGGACACATTCATTACTGATCACCCATCTTGGTGAGGTTATAATCACAACCACACCAAAAATAGAATATAAATAAAAATTAAAGTACTATTCATTTGGTATACTCTTAAATATTTTCAGCTTCAAATATTTAAAAGTCTGCTGGGAGACTTCATTCACCTTGGTGACCTACCTCAGTGACCACAAAGAGAAAATTCATTGTAGCTGATTTTCCTGTCACACTCTCAAAACATTCAAAGGTATCATTTTTTTTTAATAAAGAAAAATCAAAATCTAGAGTTAATGGTCCAAAAATTTCATAAAGTATACTTCTTCCAGTCGTCTCGCATATAGTTCATAAATGACCTTCTATTCCCGTGAAAGATCTGTAGAACACATTTAAAGATAATGCTTTCAATTTTAAGATAAAAGATTTATGAATGATTGTGTCTATGAGCTTGTGTCTATGAAATCACTAATCCCAGCTCTCTAATATTTCAGATAGAGAGCTTCATAAAATGAAAAGCCTTCCCATAAAGCTGTAACACACCTACTGTCAGAGACAATCAGTAATAGAATTGCGGAGTGAATATTGAAAAGGATGTGAGGCATGTGTATTTGGGTTATAATCGTGTATTTTAAGCCCCCTTTACTACACTGCTATGTCAATAAAGTATTAATGGCTGAAGTATTGGGGGGGCAATTCAGATTCTTTAAAAAAATCCCCAGAGAGTAACGTATGAACACGTTGTTCATCAAATGTAGTTGCTAAAATAATCCCAAATCCTAGGATTTCTGCTAGTTTCTTCAGGCATTTTCCTGAGCAAATTCAACCGATGCGAGATAGACCCATTTCTCAAGTCCCAGCCTGGACCAACATCCAGGTTCCAGGCTGCCTTGCAGAAGATGCTCAGTTGAGTGATTCTGTATAGATATAACCTGCCATTTATTTTGTGAGAACACAAGGCTGAAAGCTGTGGTTATGTATCAGTTGTGTCCTTCCTAAATCTTTTTGATTCGTACATGTAATATTTGGGTTCTATGAATTTATTATTTATTTTGTGAAGTGACCCAATTTCCTCCATACACTGTCTCACTGAGAATGACTGAATTTCAATTAGAAGTCATGCTGAGGATCTTATCTATCTTCATCTCTTTGGAAAAGAGATGGGAAGGCAAGTCTTCTTATGAAGCAAGATGCCTGCACTTGAACATATGTGCATTAATTAGAGTTCATGATGTCTACCTATCTACATATCTTCTTTCAGAAAGAAAGAGAGTGAGTGGTGGAACAGGAGATATGCCCTCTCTCCACTTACAGCCAACTGGGCTAGGGGCAGACCTCTAATCCAGAGGGGCAGCATCCATAAACTAGTCAGTGACCTGGGATTATGTGTCCTGGCTTGAAAAGGTGAGCTGGGTCAATCGTTTGACCTGAGAGAGAGAATGAGAAGTTGCAGTGGGGGTATGTCCTAGAAGTAAAAGGTTTTATAGGGATATGGCTGGGGCAACCATTACTGGGCATGTGCAAAATGAGACCGGTTACCCTCAGAAGAAGAGAAAGCAGCAAATAGGCAGGAGGTGCTGAGAGAAAGAGAGAAGAAGCTGGCCCTGGGAACAACCCTGACTAGCACTCAACCTTGCTCAGACTCTCCTGAAACCTCTCTGAAAATGCCTGAGTCTCCTCCTTTGTTTGGAGCTGGTTTGAGTGAACTTCTGTCCCTTGAAACCTCAATAAACAAGAACGAGATGCATATAATGTTGCATCTAAGTCAGACCTAACATCACAAGATTGGGGGCATTGTGCCATTCATTCCAGGTTACTGGGATGCTTCTCTGATTCTGATTCTACCATTTACTGGCTGTGTGACCTTGAATAAGTTACTTCATGTTTCTGAGTCTCAATTGTATTTGTAAAATTGCAATAATAATAACTCTTCTTACAGAGTAGTGAGGATTAAATAAGATAATGTATGCAACAAAGGACATTGAAAAAAATAAATATTTTTATCTTTTTCTGAAACCAGAGGAAAGGATTATTGTCTTCATCATGGAAGCTTATTTCTCTGCCAAACATTTAAATAGCACATGTGATTGAGAAGCTTGTCACACGGGCTATTTAAGATTTTTTTTTATACAGGAAAACTCAGGAAATTTAGTACGAATCCTCTCTGGCTCACAAATCATTTCCAAGACCCAGTTTGGTGGCAAATGTTAATAACATCCATTTTACTGACAAGGAAGCAGTTTCTCAGAATAAATGAAACTCAAAACCAGATGCAATGACAGACTTGAAAATGAAGCTATAGGGAATTTGGGGGGAACTATGCCATACCCTCTTGAGTCTATCTGGGGGAATTTGATTGTTGCAAACCAGAATCACTGACAGACTATTTAATTGTGTGGCTGGAGGATTTGATAAGGTCTTTGTTATTTTTATTATGGAAGCAAGCTCAAATGTTCAAGCAATCCATTTCCTATGAGGATATCCTTAAATGGTCTTTATTATGCAATTTCAAAACTCCTTCATGCTTATCTACTTAAACAAGGCATTAGGCTCTGATCATTCCTAATACTTTAAGCTTATCATGACCATTTCTGATATTAATCTACAGATGTGTTAATTCTTCATCTGCCACCCTTAGCAACTGAATTCTCATTAAGACCTCACCCATTTAATTTGTGAAGACAGGTGAAAGAGGATTGCTGAATGTATGTTTCTCTGTCCTCTATATCCTAAATTTGTTTGTCATACAAAGGATCCAAATTGCCCTTGACATTTATCTCTGTGCACATGAGAACATTTTTATTAACAGCTGAAATTACATATATATGATGAGATGCCCATTATTTACTGTTTCTTTTGCCTTTCTAACTTGCCACAGCCTCTTTCTATAATCTACTTTTTCCTGGGACAAAAAGTCATAGAAAATTAACAAGAGCACAATTCAAAGAAATACAAACTAAAGAAGGAAATAAGGGCATCCAGCGAGAACACATTTATAAACGCCAGCTGTGTTTTTTGATTTGTGGCAATTATGTGGAGAAACTTAATATGTCCCCAAAGTAAGTACACAACATGACATTATGAAGCATAGGCATATCAGGAATGAGGTCGGCTGTGCACAAAGATGACCCACCCACATAAGTGGGAAATAACTAGATGAGAAAGAATCAAGTTTCCTCCAAGCAACATATGTCAATCTGAGAGAGGCCAGACTAGAATATGATCAAATAAGGAAAGGTGTGGCATCAGGCGAGCTGAATGTTACCGAGTCTGGAGAAAAGAATGTGTGTTTTTCAGGAAGTTAGATATCTGTGTACACCCAAGGGAGGAAAAGCCAGGGGTGAGGGTCTTTGGCGTGTTTTCAACATGGTGCCCTGGCCAGAGAGCCCTGCCTGGAGTCCTCCTCTTAGATTCATTCAGCAAGTATTATTGAGTCCTGCTCTGGACCACACTCTGCTAGGCTCAGGGACAGAGCAGAAGCAGATGGCTGAGCTTCCTACCTCATCCCTTTTCTTGTTGTGTGAGCAGAGCCTTTTTCTCCTCAGCACCTAACATTATCTAACATACCACTGGGTTTGTATTTACTTTCTGTATTCTCTGTCTTCCCTGCAATAAAATGCAAGTGTTATAAAGACAGGGATTTGTATCTGGAGACATCAGTTCACTGCTGTATCCCCATTTTCTAGTCTAGCATCTCTCACATGGGAGTGCTCAGTTAATTTAGTGGATAAATGAATCAGAAGTAAACAAACAAGCAGGGAAATAAGCCTATAGAATTAACAAAGCTATAGAGAAGAGAAAGAGAACACCCATAGGATCTTTCCCTCCACCCACATCAGACACTCAAGATTGTCCCAGTTTGGTGCATATCCTTCCATCCATCCACAAAGAAACGAATGTGTTATCTAGTGCCTTCTATGTCACACACCACTTTTTCTTTTTAACTTAACAGTACATTGCATATCTATTTCATAAGATAGCTTTATATTGGTTGCATGGTGTGCTATTGTTTGGCTTATGTCATATATTTAAGCAATCCCCATTGATAAACATTTAACTTGTTTTATGTTATTTTGTATTCTCAACAGTGCTAGTTGAGTCTCTGTAAACTTCGAACATCTCTGTAAAGTATCTGAACATACTTTCATTTCACCCTTAGAATTAATTCATAAAAGCAAATTGACTACGTTACAAAATATATATATAAATATTTGTTTTTTGTTTTTAAGATTTTATTGGGGTATTGGGGAAGGGGAACAGCGTTAGGGAACCGGGGAAGGGGAACAGACAAGTTGCTGTCCTTTTGTTCTTCAGTCTAGTTGTGGAGGATGTCACTTCACTGACCCATGTTGGTATTGTGATCATTGCACTCTTCTCGGGTGAGGCAGATAGGTCACTGGCCTCTGGATGGCCGCTCACAGTGGCTCTTGGCAGCTCACACCAGCTGTATATTTATATTTTGATACATATTTTCAAATCATCCTCCAGAAGCATACAATTTGTACTTTAACACCAGAGAAAGAAAATATCTACTTCCCCCACATTAACTCTTGGTATTATCATTCTTTTTTGTGTTTGACAGTGTGATGAGGAAAAATGTGTACCTCATCATTGTCTTGATTTACATTTCTTTGGTAGCTATGAAGGTGAGATAGATATCATCGTATATAAATATTAGCTGTGTATGAGTGCATTGCTGGATCTTGTCTTTTGCTCATTCTTCTACTATAGTAGAACAATATTTTTAAGCATTTATTATGAAATCTATAGCTTTCCCACATTGGCCCATATTTAAAAATTCCATACCTGGGAGCTAAAAACAAAGGGTCTTTATTTCTAGGAGAGATGAAAAGTACAAACACACATTTACACAGTAAAACATTTGATAGTAGCAGTATATTTCCTAAGGGTTATTGAATTCTAACTTCAAATATCTACTTCAATTTAGCCTTTCGTGTTTAGCACAATATCCACTATTCTGTGATGTGACAGCAAGGTCGTAGCAACTCTGAAATAGCAGGGACATGACACCAGTGCTATTGGAGTGAGATTAAAGAAGAGCCCATGTAAATGGGACCACCTGGGAGACTGTTTCTGCAAGGAGGCCATAATCGAGCCACAGAGGCACAGCACTCCTCAAACAGCCTGACCATACTTGAAAGCCTGTGTGTTGCCAGACACTCCTACCAATTTCCAGGCAGAAGAGACTCCATCTCTTTCACACTTCAGCTTTTTACCAGTTTAGGAGTAGCTGCAGTGAAACTTATTTAGGCTGGTCCCATGTGGCTCTCTGTCTGGTATAGATTGTTCAAATCTCTTGGTCCCGCCAGAAAACCTATAAGCCTGATGCTAAGTTGTCTCCTGTGTGTCATTTTGGCTCATATCGTTTTGCTCAACCTGTCATCCTTCCTTCTCGGTCCTTTGAGGATCATATAAAAAGGCCCTCTTGAAGGACATACACAATCCCTAAATATCCCAGCAACATCAAAATCTTGCCATAAAAAGCATTATCCTTTATCCATATACCTCCTCTCTAACTAGAGTGAAGAGATGAGCGATAAACCATGGCTGGCAGCTCATGTTTCTATTCAATCAAAACCATAAGAGAAGAAAACTTGGAAACTGAAATCACCCTCCTTGTCTTCTACTGTTGTGCTGCTGCTCTCCCATGTGTGTCTTGTCTATCAAGCCCTGTCTAGAGAAATGCTCATCTTCATCTGTACACCTAACATTCCCTGGAATATGGCAATGGAAGTCACTCTCGCTTTCTGGAAATGATACTCATGCTTTTCTCCAAAATGCGCATTTCCAAACTTCACTAGATTTGTGTGTGGATTTTCTAAATAGAAACTGAGTTAGATGCACTGAAAACTTTTAAATTCTGCTGGCAGATGACTAATAGGGCTTTCCAGATGCATTTGATCAACTGGATCTGAGATTTTTGTTTTGTTTTAAATGTGGGCCAAGGAGTCACACATCCACATTATTTCATCCCAAAATTTAGAAAATAAAATATTTTTTGGTTGTACCTATTTTTCATATATGTATTAAAAGTTCAAACATATTCAGGGTAATATTATAAATACAGCCAAATTTTTTTTTTCAAAATAATATACATTATACACAAAAATCTGTAAGGTATCTATACCTTGGAATAAAAAGTAGACATGTGGGGCCGGCCGAGTGGTGCGGTGGTTAAGCGCGGGCTTGGAAAGCCAGCGGCCCCGATTCGGTCCCACATGTGAGGGCCAGTGACGCTGCCCTCAAAAAAAAAAAAAAAAAGTAGACATGTGCTTATTTAATGTTTGATTTATTTAATGAATTAATAAAGCCTACACAAAAGTGGGCTGTTTAACTGCTTCTTCTATATATTTTCTGGCCATGCTCCCCAATTTTACTGTGCCTTCCCTGAGTCAATAAAGCTCTTTAGGGTCTTATGTGCCATCATTTCAAGGCCATAGAGACATCTATTCCAAAGCTATTATTAAAATTGCTGAAGATGTCCTCTAGCATCCTCTTGCAGATTCAAAGACTCATTTCCCTTTCCTGTAGACTCTGTTCCTTATTTGGAAGCACTCAATAATAAATAAAGCAGGAAGCGGCAAGCACAGGCCCCCTCTGAAATGGCTGAACAGTATTCACTCTGGTGGCCAAATAAATAAATAAATAAAATTATGCTGGTGATGAGACATCACTTACATGTGCGCTCAGGAAGTGGAGAAGGGCTCTCCACTCTGGGGCTGTGTAACAAGGCCCATATTAATGTGTCTTGCCATCTAGCAGGAAGGGTTAACCCCACTTAGCCAGCAGCCATCCCACAGGGAGGAGCCACCTGAACAATGCCAGGCATGTTTCTACCTAAAGGTCAGATAGCTTCATGGGGGTTGGAGCAGTGGGGTGGTGAGTCTTTCAGGCATCACGGGAGCGAGGCCCAGGAGATTTTTGTTTCTGAGACTCCTGGCCAGTGCCTGTGCCAGACCCCTCTTTTCATCGCTGCCATGGGGTCTGGACTTGCCTTCTCAGTCCTTGCGGAGATGTCCTCTTACTTCTTCGTGGACATTTCTGTCCTTCTTCTTCCACAAAGCCTTCCCTGGAGACCTCGTGATAGTGAAAGAGTGTGGGATTTAGAGCCAGAAAGAAACACCTTTGATTCTGCCACACACGCTCTGTGGGCTTAGGCGAGTAACCTGCAGTCCCCAAA
Organism: Aselliscus stoliczkanus; assembly: GCA_033961575.1. NCBI lineage: Eukaryota > Metazoa > Chordata > Mammalia > Chiroptera > Hipposideridae > Aselliscus > Aselliscus stoliczkanus. The sequence goes on from CM066732.1 coordinate 105,455,619, forward strand.
CCTATAACACAGGGCAAGAATAATACCCCTTTCTCAGGGTTGTACAGATTGGAAGATCATATTAAATCATCACTGTTTAAGATGAATAATGAGTAGATGGGGTTCACTGCAGGATTCTCTCTGCTTCTGTGTGTGTTTGAGCATTTCCGTACTAAAAGTCTTTTCATAAAAGGGAATGTATAGAAAGCACTTAGCACACAGTAGATAATTCTTATTTCTCGTTCCTTCCCATTCAAACTTCACTCGCTTCATCCTCCTCAGAGTGTTCATGGTATTCATTCAGTTAAGTTTGCCTCAGGTAGGGAATCACTGAGGCACAGCTGGGATCCCAGGACCCTCTCATCCACTCTCAGGTGCTTCTTAGGAAGGCGGACCCCACCAAGACAAAGGAGCCCTTTTTATAAGCAGAGGCTCTAAATCCAGCCCCCAGTATGGGGCGCCCTGTGTGCCTGGCCCAGCTGTGGAGTCTGTAAGTCTCCTTTCTTGTAAGCCAGAGGCAGACCTAAATCCTCAGCCAGCTGAGTAACTTCTCAATTTTTCCTGTGGGCCCATATCCTAATTCTGTACTCATAGATAATGAGGAAAAATAAATTGAAGGGAAGGAAGAGGAAAAGAGAGAGCCTTTCCCCAGGGTCTAATGCAGAACTCGTCCTGGCTGCCCCAACAGGGGCTGTGCTCGGCTCTCCTTGGGAATCCAGGCTCACAACGGACAAGTCAGAAAATGGCAGAGTGTGGGAGTCACGAGGGGCAAACAAGATATCTCTTTAAGAAATTCCAAGTTTTATTACTCCTTTCCTCATTCCTGCTCTTCACTGTGGCCCAGAAAATGGCCTCATTCTTGATGCCGTCTTCCTGGGAGGAGGCAGCCCACATGGGGATGGTAGTGGGAAGAGCCTTGAATTCTTCCCAGAAGAAATGGAAGCTTCAGGTAAAACCATTTATTTTTTGTCAGGAACCAGGGAGGGAATGTGATGGATAGATTCAAAGGAGCAGTGAGACAGGGAAGGTGGGCTTATAATACAGAGTCTGACTCCATCCTTTGATGTTGGACTGCAGACAGCTTTTAAGGCTTATCTTTCTCTCTTCTCTTGCTTTCACCTGGGCAAGCTAAGGAATACCCAATGTCCCCTCTTTTGGTACCAGTGGAAGTCTCAAACCATATAAGTTCTTGCCCTCCTTTGGGAATGCTTGTTTTGGCACCACTCTTACCCATCATAAAACCCTCAGCCAGTTTTCTTCCCTTTCAGATTGGTTTGAGAGATTTCTCCCACTGTCCCAGAAAGCCTGGCTTATATAAATAACCAACCTTTTGTACCCCCTTGGTGTGTGTGGCATCACCAGTCTTAACATCTGCACCAAACACTGTTTCTAAAGAGTGGTTTCCATAGGAATAAAAGGGAGGCATAGGTAATGTTACCTATATCTGGGTAATGGAATGATGAGAAATATTTTTCTTTTCACTTATTTTACTTTTCTGTAAAGGTCCAGGTAGCAAATATTTTAGGCTTTTCCAGGCCGTACAGGCACGGCTATTCAACTCTACTCAACACTCAATCAGTAGTGTGAAAGAGGTCACAGACAATCTGAAACAAATGAACATGGCTGTGTTCCAATAAAACTTTATTTACAAAACTAGGAGGAGGGCCAGATTTGACCTGCACATCATAGTCTGCCAACTCCTGCTCTAATGTTTCTATACTGAAAGTCTATTAATTGAATGATTAAGAAATATAGATGTAAAATGTTTTCAAAAATTGGGACAGATTGGTAATCTTAAGGCCTAATGGTTGGCTCTTTTGAGCGGCGATGAAAGGAGACAATAAGAGCTGACTCTTTCCTTATCTATGGTTTATTAAGGGGCTGGCTTACTTCCAAAGAGGGGAGTGTTAGAGTCTTAGATTGTCCCACCCCTCCCCCATGAGATGCCTCTACCCTGGCTCCCTGACCCTGCCAAATTAATAACTGCCACAGAAGAACACCTTATAATGTAAAATGAAAATGCACATCCTAAAAGGAATCAATCAACCTCAGCCCTCTAGTAGCAATAAAAGAACTCTAAAAATCTTGGAGAACGCCTCTGCTAAATTCAACTGGTATCATTGAATGACTATGACTTGGTTTTCCTTTTCTTTAGAGTTTAGACTTTCTTGATTTGTTTGTATTCACAGATCTGGCACCTTTTAGGAAAGTGCCAGGAAGCTGAGCAGCTCCAGAGAATCCTACTTTCTGCCCAGCAACTCTGGGGAGTTCCCACCACGGTTCATATTTTACCAGGGAAAAATACCAACCAGATTTCCAAAATGCTGCCTTGGTCCTGGCCACATTCCCAGGCCCCCAACTGTCTTTTCTAAAGTGTGTCTCTCTAATCAGCAGGTTTGCTATGAAGGAAACACCGAGTGTGGCAGAAATTGTCTTCCTGTTGGGAGAACAGTGGGAGAGCAGGTGCTTGAATGTGGGAATGTCAGAGCTCTGAGTGAAGGCAATTATTCTCCCCCATGTAGCTCAGCATGGAAGAGAAATTAGCAAGGAAAAGGCAGGCAGCTGCTCTCCCCTGGGTGTCACGGGCAGCTGTGATGAGAGGGCGCCCCATTCATCTGGGCACCTGTAGCCTATGCCAGCCCCGGCTGGCCTGGGAGGCCAGTGCCCGGGAATCTGAGAGGTACTGCAGAGGCCTGCGCCAGGAAGGAGTTGAAAGGAGACTGACCACTCCTGGACTCCTTGCAGGAGCTGGAGGTGAAGCCAGGAAAACATTGCTCAGACATGTTCCTGCAGCGACATTTTTCAAAATCAAAATTAACTCAGAGGAATAACATTATATCCCCTCCCCTTCTTGACACTCATCCATCCAGGCTTGACTTTTACCCAAATCAAATGGGAAAACTGATGGTGGTCTGTTCCACTTTTTATGAGCTCAGCCCAAAGGTTGGAGCCCAAAACAGCTTATCTAGTAAGAATGGGAAGGGCTTTAATAGGATGACCTTCACCTAGGTCTCCCGCAGGGCGGGACAGGCCATTAATTCAGGATGCCCAGGAGCACACACTGTCAAACCCAGCTGGACCCTGGTGATTAGAAAGGTTCAAGTTCCTTTGGAGCATTTCTATGTGAGGATCCCCGGTCCCCCTCTGCCCTTTGCACTATGCAGCATGGGAAGAAGGGCTGAAAGATTCTAACAGGGTCCTCAGACAAGGGGTCCCGGACTGGCCAGAGGAAACGGGATTTTTTCAGTGCAGGCATCTGACATTTCTGTGTGGTTGGGCAATGCTATGCTGGACTTTCGGTTTCCAGAACTCCTCTGTTCCAGAGGCAAAAATGAAACCTTCCCAGGGGCCTTCAGGGCTCAGTTCCTAAGTATGTTAGTGACTATATTAGCTCAGGGCTGCACCAGAAAAACTCGCAGATCTCACTGGTTTAACACAAATACATTTTGCAAACTTCCAATGAGATATTCCTGTCTGGAGGTGACTCTGCTTCACATGGTCATTCGGGGACCCAGGCTCCTTCTAGGGTCTCCGAGTCTTCTCCAGTCCCTGACAGGTGTGGAATATTCAGATCCAAAAGGCACACACATCACTGCTTACCACATTCCACTCATGAAAGTTAGTTGCACAGCCACACCTAGATGCCAGGCAACTATGACACACAGTCCCTGGCTGGGTAGCCCCTTCCCAGCGGTAGCTGACTCTCCAGGTCTGGGGTGGCTGGCTGGCTGTTGGCACATTCCCAGCCCTTCAGCCCCTTTCAGACTGCCCACAGCTGCAGCTGCTCCTCACATCCGGGGTGGCTGTCCCTGAGATATTGCTTCATTTTGCCCACTGCTCTCCCTCTATTGTTAAAGGTCCTTCCAGTAGCATTTCTGCCAATGCTTCATTCTAAGCTAAAGGAAGATATGGAGCTGGGGGTGGAAGTGGGGCTTCTTAGTAGGAAGGACAACCTGGCTGCTTTAACAGAATCTGATGGTGAGAGGGGTGAGTTAGTGGTCACTTGTATGAGAGGTGCGACCTGACAGCCTGAGGAATGTGACTATCGCCTGGGAGGTAGCCCAAGATGGCTTGGTGAAGAACTTCATTCAAAGTCATTGCTCTGAGCAAGACTACCAGAGTTCTGTTTCTTTACACCAGGGGTCAGCAAACTGCGGCTCGCGAGCCACACACGGCTCTTTGGGTACGTACATGTGGCTCTGAAGTGAAATTGAAAATGAAAATAAAACTATCATAGTTTCATTTATAAAATTGTTAAAGGATATTATTCACATAATGGTGATTTCATTTGTTTTATGGCTCTCGAGTAATTTTTAAATTGTTGTGAGGGACAGGATTGGCTCTTCCGTCTCAAAAGTTTGCTGACCCCTGCTTTACACTGAACTTGCATGGTAACACAAACATTTAAAGAAAGACAGTGTTGACAACTTGGATTTCAATGGTGCCAGCCCGATTCCCAATTCCTCGTGATCCATTATAGCACAATTCTCCTGATATGTTCATCTTTCATGCTTTTCCTTCTGCAAGGTCTCTTCCAGGGCCTTTACATTTCTAGGGCATTTACAAATGGTTTCTACATCTTTGAGGAGCTGTTCTCTCCTTGTTCCTCAGAAAACTCCTGTGGGCTAGGAAGTACACTGAGAGCTTGAATGACACAGGCTATCTGATGTCACATGGCCCACTCCAAACAGCACTGTCACCCAGATATCCCAAATGTCCCTAATGATCTAAATTGAACTGGGCAGGTCTACCTTTCTCATCTCTTTCACGACCCATCTTACTCAAAGAATTTCTGTTCAAAGGACCTTCTGGATTCCAAGCACTAGGCCTCTACCTGTCTCCTACCCCATTCCCTCCCTATAACTCCCCAATGTCAGTGAGTTGCAAAACTTTTCTTCAAACCAGTGTGACTAAATTACTCACAGATCACCCTGGAGCACCTTTGCCAGTGTACAAAGAAAGGATTTTCACAAATCACCATACGCACGGTCCCCAGTTCCAAATCCTTATCAATCACGACACCTGAGTGTGTCCTTATGGATGGGGGCACTGGGCACATGTCGCAGAGTACCAAGTGCATTCATGGCAAAATCTCTGCAGAGTGCCAAGTGCATTCGTGGCAAAGTCCCTGCAGAGTGCCAAGTGCATTCGTGGCAAAGTCTCTGCAGAGTACCAAGTGCTTTCGTGGCAAGGTCTCGCCGCTCTCTATTCAAAAGCTGCAGTTGCTCTGCAGGCTTTTCCTTGGGGGAGATGAAGAGTTCCTACTGCTAACAGGCTACCCACAGTGGCCTTTTTTGTCCTGCATCTTTAGACTCAAGTAGGTGAGAGACAGCATAAATGAGTGCACAGGGCACAGACTCTGAAAACTCCAGTCTCTGCCCTGCACTAGCTGTGTGACCTTGGACAAAGTCCCTAACTCTCTGTTCCTCAATTTCTGATCTGTTTCATGGGGGTGATAGCTCGCCTTAGAGGGCTGTTGTGAGGATTAATTGTGTTGATAATACGAAGCACTTCCCACCATATCTGGAACATAATTAGTACCACATAAGCATTTGCTATTTTGTAATGCATGTTACTTGCCAGGTCTGGTCTGCCAACTAGCAGTGGGAAATCGGCCAGACTGTCAGAAAATTCTTCCTTGGCCTTGCATACTTCCTGAAATCCATATCCTTGGCATGGCTTACTTCGGTTTTGCTCTTTCCGGGAGAAGAGCAGTAACGAGTAGAGACTGTGTTGACAGGTTACTTCTGTACCTGCTGCATGGGTGAGGCACTCCAACACAGATCCTTTGGTTTCCATATATCTTACTGTACAAACCAGGCTACTCTTGGGAACCCAAAATTGTTAAGCCAAATGGGACACTGTATCAATGCCCTGGAATGCCCTGGACAAATGAGGGCATACACTTATGCTCTCCTGAATTACTGCAGGGTTGAGGTTGGGCTATTTGGCCTGCTGCGGCACTATGGCAATAATTATGACATTTAGTACAGCACTTTGTAGTGTTTTAGGCACTTAGACATATGGTTGGCTCCTTTCAGCATCTTTGTGAAATAGATTTTAGTTTCCCCTGTTTTACAGGTGAGGAAACAGGATTATTGATGTGGAAAATTACACCAATAGTAAAAGCTGCATTCTTTCTAGTCTGCCATGTTACTGTTCCCCTCATTCCCAGAGACTTTCCAGTTTCTGAACACCTGAGACAATTTTGGGTAACCATTTGGCTGAGCTGTCTTGTGCACATACTTTCAAGTTTACCATTGCTCATCTGGTCTCTGATCGGTTTGTGCCCATGACAAGGACGCAGGCTAATTTTAAAAATTATCAAAAGAGATGTGTGAGTTATTTATCTTTCCTCTGGGCCATAACATAGTGGAAAATGGTTTTGGGAAGGAGAAAATTTAAACTCTGCCTCTGTGAGTCGTTAGCTGTGAGATCTTACATTCTGTATGCTACAGACCCTACACCTGTATGTGCTCCTGAATTGCGAACATGTACTCATCTGTAAAATGGGAATCATAAGTTATAAAGATTAAATGAGAAACTATAGGGAAATATCTTAGCAAATAGTAAATGCTAAAAATGACAATGGTGATGATTATTATTTTAATTACTATAGACCTAGAAGAATGACCATCAAGATAGATGAACAGATGTATAAGAAAATAATCAGCAACCAGGAAGCCCTGAAAAAAAGTGTTCTATGCCTTTCTTTCTAAAAATATATGCTGTACTTGCACAAGTATGCAAAGATGCATATACAAGGGTTTTCATCTTTACATTATTTTTAAATGCAGAACACAGGATATCTTTGACTTTGGCTAATTGATCATGGTAACTTGAGCATTGCATTAGATGAGCAGTCTGTTTACTTTGTTTAAGGGGAAATACCCTAATTCTGGTGAGCAGGAGTCAGGTTGAGTTACCCCAATGGAGAGCTGTAGCCCCACCAAGCCCCGTCCAACAGAGCCCCTGGAATGGATCCCCTAGAGCAAGGAGCTGACGACACTAACAAAAATACGTACTATAAATCCCCATCCTAGACTTCTCTGTGATAAAAGTCAATGGGAAATTATGATAACTCACTATAGGCAGGTCTGCTGCAGGCCCAGACTCCACAGGAATGAAGATTTAGGCCACCCGACCAGACAAGGAACACCTCTAGCCAAGGAGCTTGCCAAGGGCAAAGAGATACAGAATGAGCAGCAGGAGGCATTTCTAAATACCAAGTGTGACCATGTGACATGTTGCAGAAACAAAGACTGTCATAGTTATGAAAATTTCTTCCATATTTTGATCTAAATATATTTGCATACATATTGCCCAATTTTCTCTTCCCTTTTCCTTTTTTTTTTTTTTTTTTTTTTTTTTTAAGTTGAGCCATCCTCCCTCCTGTTGGCCGCTTAGCGGCAGCTCAGCTCGGGCTGGCATTGAACTACTGTTGCTCAGAGCTCAGCTCACACTCTCGAGTGAGCTCTTAACCAACTGAGCCACTCTGCCGGCCTCCTTTTCCCTTTTTTTTAACATAGATGTGTTACTATCATCACAAGAAAAGAAATTGTAACTATGTGAGGTGATAGATATTGACACCTAGAACTATTATGATGTTATATATCAATTGTATCTCAATAAAACTGGAAAAGTGTTAATAGTAGCTAATCTTATAGCTCAGTAGTAAATTCCAGGCTATCAAAAAGGGAATGTGTCTCAGAAGAAGAAAGGACATCAGTCATATAAGAATTAAATGACTTTCTATTCCCTTTTGTGGAGAGGATTAGTGTGTTTTGATTGGAGGAGGGATAGCTGCATCATGTTTGGTGTAAATGCTGTTGTCCTTATTTGGACGTTGTGTGTGGTTAAACAACTGTGTATGGAAGCCACGTTGAGTAGACTGTGGGGCTTTGTATTTTGTTAACTTTGCTAAGCTGAAATGTGTTCCTTAGAATTCTGTCCTGTGTGATTTTGGATTAGGGTTGGCCACGAGAGGTATTTACATAAGATTTTGGAGGTGACGTTAAGCAGCAGCCTTTTCTTGCTCTGAAGGTGGCTGCCAGGCACTGGGGACAGCTTGTGTGTGTTGCTGATGTGCTGGCTCACCTTCATAGTGTGGGGCAGCACCCAGGCCTGTGGCTCCCCCATCTCCTACCGGATCTACTCCTTCACCTTCCTGGGCCAGGTGTGAGTTCAGTCTCATGGATGAAGGTGTCAGCACAGGCAGGTCACCTCCTCATCGAGATTATAGTAACTGATAGACAGTCATGGCTTCCAGGCTGCCCTTGCTTTCTCTTGCTTCATGTCCAGCTTCTAAGATTCCCCGCTCCCTTAGATGTTATCATGACTGACCTATAGTAACTTCTGCCTGACACCACATGCAGCAGCCTTGCAGAGACTCAGTTGTACAGTTTTTCACCACCTCTCACAAATCTGTAAAGCCTGGTCCCTGTTAACCATCCTGTACTCATCCCACTTACAGCGGTCCTGTTTCTCTGGTCAAACTCTGACTATGATTTTGCTCTTGAGTTTGAATTTGATAATCTGGACATCTGGCTTTTCATGACAGGTTTTTTTGTTTTGTTTTGTTTTGTTTTTGTTTTTGTTTTTTTTTAAGCTGAGCCATCCTGCCACCTGTTGGCAGCTCAATGGCAACTCAGCTCGGGCTGGCCTCGAACCGCCGTTGCTCAGAGCTCAGCTCGCACTCTTGAGCGAGCTCTTAACCAACTGAGCCATTCGGCCGGCGCTTCATGACAGGTTTGATTATGCTGATACCAGATTTCCCACAGCCACAGTTAGCTGGATCTGAGTAGTGGCTGCTCCCGGGGCTGATGCAGGAACTGTCCGGTTTGTCAGCCTCCCTCTGGCCCTCTTTATTCAGCTACATTTCATGCCTGGTCCCCAAAGGCATTGAAGTTTGTGACTCATAGACTGGAGCCATCCTTGAAAGGTCTGGTCTGGTTTCTATTCACTGGGCATGAAAACTTTATTATTGTCTGACATAGACCAAACATCTTCAGGTGGGTGAATAACATGTAGCAAAAGTTCCTTGACCTCATTAAGGTAATTATTTATTCTTTATTAAAATGACTATTCCATCCTAAGTAAGCATAGCATAGTACCCACATTTCATTCATTTCAGTCAATAACAGGCTGGGAAGTATGCTTTTCACAAGCTTTGGAGTTGGAAGAGACTTGAGATGATCCCCAGTTGAGCAGGTTCCAGACGGCTCCACCATCATGCAGGTTCCTCTGAGACACTTCTGGGCTCAGAGAGGGGGCTGTGGGTCTGGCAGGCGAGGCTCCTCCACCCTGTTCAGCAAGAGGAGTTTCATGTTACTTGTTTCAGTTTGAGTTTCTGCTGTAAAAAAGAGACCTTAGGGGCGGCAGAGTGGTTCAGTTGATTAAGAGCTCACTCAAGAGTGCGAGCTGAGCTCTGAGCAACAGTAGTTCGATGCCCAGCCCAAGCTGAGTTGCTGCCGAGCTTCCAACAGGTGGCAGGATGGCTCAGCTTTACAAAAAAGAAAAAAAGAGACCTTGTCTAACCCTCTCACTTCACAGATGAGGAAATTCAAGGACAGAGAGCCCCACAGTTAACACCCAGCTACTGAATAAGATGCCCTAAGATCTCATGAGTCCAGACTTCCCATCCAACATATTAGCCCACACATGCACTGTTTCCAAAGACAGTTAGATTGGTTATTCCAGGATAGCTCAGATTGCACCCTACAACTGGGTGAATGTGGGTAGGTCAGCTTCATGATTCCCAGCAGGGTCTAAACCGAGGACACTGCTGGTTCCCTCCCACTAGTGCAGGGAGACTCTAAGCCCTTATTATTAGTCCTTTGTGGTTTTCATACCAGGGCCCAAGTGAATAAGAAATAGAGAAACATTCTGAAGTTATTTATTTCCCTATTTAACTGAAGCAGTTTATTTATTTTTTCTTAAAGAAGAGGCATCTTGTTCCCTTTAAATCCACTTAGACAAAAACTAGATGTTCTTGACAGAAGGCCGGCGATATGCATCTCAGGTTTTATATGGGGATTTTCATTTTGTCACATCTAGTTTAAGCCACCAGCCTAATTTAATTACAATTAATGAATCACCCTTTACCCTGAGGCAGAACCAGATTTTCTTGCTGAAGAGGTGTTCAGTGCATAGCATTCAAATTCATGACCTAGACCTCAAATTAACGGGCTGTCCATTAAGAATGGATGAGTGGCTTTGAAGACTGCATTTATCGGATGTCGACAGTCCTCTCTTGCAGTCTCCAGCAGTCCCTTTGGAAGAGAAAATCAAAATGAGAAGCTACTGCTAACGCATGTCCTGATAGCCTACCTAGTGCCAAATGAGGTTTCATCAGAGAGCAGCTTCGCCCTTGTGGGGGTGGAGTTTATGGAGGTGGTGGTTAGAAAGAAAGCAGCAGCCTGATGAAAAATGGGATCCTTCCCACTCCAGAGGGTGTGTCTAACCTTCAGGATCTTATTGTGGGGAAGAGGGCAATGGAACCCTACTCCCAATTTGTTCAGTGAGATTTGCTGAGTACCTACTATGTGCCTAAACCTTGAGATATTTAGATAACAATGGTATTAAGTGTAAATATAGGAGATGTAGACAATATTTTGTCTCCTGGCTGGCTTGGTGGCCCTTTCTTCCTTCCATTGCTTCATTGGCCAAAGAGGGCACCGTTCCATGAGAGAAAATTTCATTCTTAGGTAGAGGTTGAGGGAGCTGTGCTTCCCACTGGCACTCTGATGGTGCAGGGTTCAGAGACTGAGATGGGCAGGCTGGTGGAAGAGGCTGAGAAGCAGTGTCTAGGAGGTGTCAGGGTGCCCCTGAAAGGTGAGAACCCGGAGGGCGGGCATCCCTGGTACTGACCTCAGGATGTACACAGGTGGTCCGCAGCCAGGCCCAAGGATAAGCAGGCCGCCGCTCTGCCTAGATGGGTGGGGTTGTGTTGGTGGTGAGCAGGAGTGATTGCTGGGTCAGCCCCCCAGCATTTGTTCTCCCATCTGCGGCGCTCATTGAGTAGGTGCTTTGGCTGCGGTTGCTTTCAGTGGAGCCACTGTTCTCCCACAACCAGTCCTTCGCTTGGCTGCCACGCGGTTTGCCTTTTGTCTCTGTCCAGTGCCGTGATGACTCCCCACAGTGCCCTTAAAGTCTCAGCCATAGGCTGGCTACACAATGGCCTTCGTGAGGCCCCCTCATGTCTTATGAGTCCTCGATCCCTGGCCTACCTCCATGTCTCCCAAGAAGCTTAAAACAGGGTTACAACTATCCTCTTTTAATTTCTACTTCTGCCATTTTCCTATAGTCATTTTATGATGAAATAATCTCCCTTTCCAGGTTGGCAAATCACCCTGCTGCCTCCCTCTCAGGTTTCCTGTAGAAGTCCTTAGTGGTGCATGAGGCTGGAGTGTGGGAATGATGAGCTATATAGCTGGGGGGGAACACACTCACTGAGAAATAAAGTTCATGAACATTGAACCTGGCCTCCTCCTGGATAGCCTCCCTAATTCCTCTGAGCAGTGCTCCTGTTTTCTCTTTCTAGCAGCCCATGGCACACTATGAACTAAGTCCGAATATCCTATTTAACATCTGATAAATATTCATTCATCTAGCAGGACAGAGTAGGACCTGTGGGATCCCATGGAGGAAAATAATCTGGTTCTTACCCTCAAAGAGCTGATCACCTTGTTGAGGAGATGTCATCACCACCACCGCCACCAACACACACACACACACACACACACACACACACACACACACACACTCACACTCAAATTGTAAGACAACACAAGAATGATTACTGGACAATATACAAGCAATGTGAAATGAGTGCTCTTGACCTTAAGTGTTATATGAGTTGGGTGGAGGCAGAGAGTCTATGGGCTTGGGAAGTCCACACACACTTTGTAAGAGTGATAGATGCTTGTTCAAAAATAAAGGGTGAGCATTTGGTAAGCAGCATTCCAGTTCTCCGTGATACTATAACATCATATTCCCTACTTACTGAATGTGTGCAAGGTTGTCCCCTAACCAGACTGCAAGTTTCTGAGTGCAGGAACCCTGTCCCCTGTTCCTTCCGGATCTTCCTCCCCTACATCAGCCTCACGGTGATAATCGCAATGTCTCCTTGGATTGTGTGCCAGAGACATGCCACCCTGAGACATTCCTGCTGGGCTTGTCCATGTAGGAGAGAACTTGAGGTGGGAGGCCAGCTTGAGGAAAAAGGGACCGTCAGGCAGCAAAATCACTTAGACCCTCAGGAAATGCAGGCTTTCCTTTCTCTGAGAAACCAGAGCATGGCGGAAAATTCTCCCTTCTAGCTTATACCATTCTAGGAAGATCCAAGTAGTTTGTGCTACTAATTCTTACAGTGATCATCTGATTTTCATTTTCCCCAAGGTAAAATTGCCATGGAGCTTAAGATTCATGGACTCACCCTTGCATCAATGCCTTCTAAAACCTTGTACCTAGTAATTTTAAATTCCTTGTCATAAAGTCCCCCCACCCTCCCACATTGTATTTGCTTCCATCTCCAGAAAATTTGAATCTGCCCCTATAATTTATCATCCATTTACTAAATGTTTTTCTCATGGAAGCCTGAAACAGTCTCATGAGGTAAATACTGTATGATCTGGACTTTATCAATAGCCCCAGAGAGGTTAGCTGACTTGCTCAAGGTCACACAGCATGTCAAATAAAGATACAACTTCTATAAATGAGTTTCAGAGCAGAGATGAGATATTCCTATAAATTGTCCAGGATTGCACATTGGCGCCTTTTCATCTCCTCTCCTAGACAGTGAAAATGAGAACACAGCTCTGAGTAACCTTATGTTCTTTCGAAGCTACCCTCTGCCTGTAAGGTGAGAAGCCTGGGGCTGCGGCCCTAAGTTAGCAGGGCTGGCGGAAGCAGACACCACATGGAATTCTCTGGTTGTGTGTGCTGGTGCTTACAGTCTACCGTTTTCCCCACTTCAAACTATAGCAGCAAAGGGATAGAAAACAATGTTGGAAAAACTGACAATTTAAAGACATGACCGGGGCATCCAAATTGTTCCCAGTTTCTGAGTTTCATTTTGTTTTCTGACCTTTTTTGCTATAGGGAATTCAGTCATGTCCCATAGGATGGTTCTTTTGTACAGGAAGGAAGTGTGCTAATACCCAGTCATTTGTGAATAGTTATTCACTCATCAAACATTTAATGAGCGTCTGCTGTGAACTAGCACCATGCCAGGGGCAGGCCACAGCCTGGCCGTGACTGCTGCAGCGTCACAGGCTATTTAGGCAACTGCGTCTTGCTGCAAATGCTTGGGCCTCAGATCCCTTAGACTGAGGCGCCATCGGAGGGCCAGGATCAGGGGTAGAGGGACTGCAGGAGAGGGCCGTGCGGCCGAGGCCCTCAAGTATAGTTTTCTGTCCTTTTCCTAAAGTGAAGTTTTAGAGATACCATAATAATAAGATGGAGCAAAGACATTCATAATTCATCTTGAAACATGTGTCCCATTTCCAGACTACACAACCTCTAATGCATTATGAATGTTAATCAATTTTTAAAAATAAATCCTTTCATTATCTTGTAAACACACACTTATATATAATTGTAATTTTTGGCAACAAAAGTGTTCATTTGTTAAATGGAAATATTTGCAGTTTACCATATTTCTTATAACCCTATCCTCACGTTTTATCATTGTGAAATGTCCCAGAAGCCCAGTTCTCCAGAGGTCTCTGAGAAGCCCTGCCCTTAAGAGGTCATTTATCTGAACTCCTTGCCTTGGCCTCCGAATCTTTGCACGATCAGCCCCTGCACATCTCTCTGATCTGCTCCCATGTCACACTCCCCTTGGCTCAGCGCATCACTGCTCCCGTCTCTGAGCCCAGAGTCTTCGGCTTCTGTGGGGCTCACCAGTCTCACCCTTCAGATCTGATGTAAGCATCACCTCCTCTGAGGCTTTTCCTTGATTTCTCATCACATTAGGCCCTCCACCAAGTCCTGGCAGCCTTTGTAACACTGACCACAATTACACTGATCCCATTGTATTTACATAGTTACCTGGAGGAAACCCATTTCTTTGGTTTGGATCCATCTCACCTCCAGAAGACCTGATTAAACTTCGTCCAGCCCCTAATTCCACATCCACTCCTGTCATGTCCTCTTCCCACAGAAGGATGTACAGTCAAGGGTCTGCATCCTGCCCCGGCCCCTCATAACCTGGATGTAAAGATGTAAACTGACTCTTCACTGCTTTGCCCCAAAACAAAGTCCGCTGGCCCTCAAATAGTTCCCATGCTTAGAACCTGACTAAGGAGGCAGAGAGTGTCAGGCAAGGACCCTGGAGGGAGCAGCTGATGTCTGAGGTCTCCCTGGCACCATACTGTTTCACTCTTCCTGCCACTCGAATTTAGAGCAGTCTACATTTTCTTCCCTTTTGGAGGGCAGAAGGGATCATCTAGTTTATACACTCTATTTCTCTACCTCCAGCAGACATGTCAATACATTTCTTTCAAAAAAAACAACATAAAACAGCAAAAAGAAACCCCCCAAAACACAGCACCGTCTCTAATGGTTTTCAGATACATGCAGGCACCTCTGTTTCATGATTAGCTAGTGCCTCCCCCGTCCACTTGAAAGTAAGCTCCCAGAGAGCGGGCACGGTGACTGCTTTGTTTACTGCTAACCCGCTTGTGCTTGTCTGGCATAAAGCATAAGCATTTGTTAAAATACAAGTTGAATATTCATGAATGATTAAAATTTAACCCCTAAGAGAACACAGGATGGAACATGAATGACCATTTGCCAGGTATCATGTCAAATGCTTTCCATCTATCACTTTAATTCTTATCAATTCTCTGATTTGGATGGATAACTATTATCCCCGTTCTGTAAATGGAAACAGTGAAGGCCTAGTGATCTGTTTCAGTAGCACACTCTACGCCCTGGAGCCTGCCTTCAAAGCCATGACCGACTCCATAGCCTGGGCTTGAACCACTTGGCTCTTTGGGTTTCACTCTTTTATGACATAGAGAACAAAAATAGGAATGCTAATGATTATAATGGATATACTTATTGAATACTGTGTTCTTATGACTGTGCTAACCATTTAAAAAGTTATCTTGTTTATTCCTACCCCAAACTTGTAAAACAGGAACTATTATTGTCCCCATTTTCAGACAGGGAAACTGAGGCTTAGAGGGAATCAACTAACCACTCATGAGCTATTTAGATAATGTTGAATAGTAACCAATAGAATAGTCACACAAATCCATGTAACACAATTTTCCTTTGTCAGATTTAAATTACAAAGCACACAAAGCTTTCTAGTAATATTCAGAGATGCAATTTCACCCCAGAAACTTTCTCAGAAGCAGGTGTCTCACAAATGAGAGTGCTTCAGGTTCTGGGGGCTTTTGTGTGATTTCCAACAATTACTTTTCATTTCCCTCTGCTGGGCAAGCCGATAATTGGTGACTTCTCATCTAATCGCTTCCCTGGATGACAAATCACATCATTCTGAATTCCCCCATTGCCTTCTAACTCTCTCCAAGGCCAGTGGTCGAAAACAACAAATGAAACTTTGATCGCTTGTGTTCATGACTGGAAGACTTCCAAGGGCCCCAGTTGCTGGTGACAAGGCCCATGGCCACTGAGGCCCTGGCTCCTTGGGGCTGCTGTGGGGACTCCAATCAGGCAGAGCTGAACCTTGGAGGTACGGGGCTCTATTCCTGTGGCTGCTGTAGCAAATTACCACAATCTTAACGGCTTCAAACAACAGAAATTTATTCTCTCATAGTTCTGAAAAATGTATGCTCTCCTAGTAGTCCAAACTCAAGGTGTCCTCGGGAACTTCTGTCCTGGAGGCTTTACGAGGGAATGCTTCCTGCCTCTTCTGGCTTCTTGTGACTCTAGATATTTCTTGGTCATGACTACGGAACCCCAGTCTCTGCCTCTGTCTTTGCATGCCCTTCTCCTCTTGTGTGTTTTTTAGGGACACTTGTCATTGGATTTAGAGCCCACCAAGTTAAATGGAATGATCTTAGTTTGAGATTTTTAATAATATCTGGAAAGGCCTTTTTTCCAAATAAGAGCATATTGACAGGTACCAGGGTAAGGTACCGTTTTGGAGACCACACAGGGATGTATCATTTTGGAGACCACATTCAACCATTTCAGGGTCCATGCAAAGTTCTCTGCTAGCTGCAGTTATTAGCATGAAGATGGCAAAAGGCTGAGGGATATCATTAAAGTTGCACAGATGCCCAGATTTTGAATAACTTGTCCTTTGCTTCCCCAGTTTCTATTCACAAATAATTATTCAGCATCTGCAGTGCTACGCCCTTGGAGCTCAGAGCTAACCTTCACTGCAAACCTGTTCTCTTCTCAGAATGTAATCAGACTTTTTGATCCAGTACTCATGATCAAATACTCATGATCCAAAGTGGCATGTTTTTTAAAAGCGGTCATAACATGTGTTTTGTGAACATGGCAGAAGGTAGGGCCCGCATTTCTAACCCAGGAACCCGAGAACCAGTGGGACTGAATGGCCTAGCATCCCACAGCTCCCGGACATGACCAAACCAAGGCTTGAACTCAGAGCTCCTGAAAATTGCTTAGAGCTCACATGCTTCTGGAAGCATGATAACAGAGTTTGTCCTCTACGAAGGCAGATCATCAAGTTCCTAGTGACTTTTCCTTTAGGTTCTAGAAACTTTTATTAGATCTGGGGAGCTATGTGGGGAAAGGTCATGTAGCCTGGTAGTTTCTCATCAATCTTTTCTTTTTTCTTTACCTCTTCCTTTTCTTTTTGTGAGTCAAGAGATGCTGGATATGGAAACCCAAACTAATTTTTGATAAGATGTTTTCAAACAACAATGAAGCAGGGGAGCAAGGCTTGAGCCCAAGAAATAGTGTAAACTGTAATTTTACTGTAAACAAGTTGCAAACTAACTGGCATCTCAGCCTTTCCTTCTCGGAGGGGCTCTGTGAAGCATTTGAGGCGACCTGGCTTCAGTCTACCCCTCTTTTCCACTATCTCTTAATTATTCCCTTTCTCAGAGGCTCCATCTGGGGAGGGGGGGAGGTACAGATACATAGTGAATAACTGTGGGTAAATAGGGATCCTCAGAATTCAGCTCACCCATGATAGTCCTGTACAGTTCAGCAGATAGCTATCGCGCGTCTACCAGGAATCAGGACTTGTACTTGGCACTGGAATGCTAAGACCACTAAGACATAGGCTCTGCCTTCAAGGGATTTATTGTTTAAAGGACTCACAGGACAGAGACACTTGTTGCTGACCAGAAGCAACAAGTACATTGGAGAAAGTGTCATTGTCAAGGTTTCTACCTGCAGGCCCAACGTAATGAATGGATAAGCCAGAGTGGATAGGTGGCTGCAGATGGGTCCCACTTGCAGTGATACATGTAGATGAGGGAGAGCACATTTCTATATTGCTATAAAATAATGGATTAGTCTGAACCCTCAGGTGGCAGAGTTGGGGATGGAAGGATGACGGCAGGACAGTCCCTGATTTGTGACATCTTTACCAATCCAGATGGCATGGGACAGTTTTGCTGCTTCAAAGAATTTTGACATGGAAAACAACCACCCACACCTCCTTTAATAGAAGAGTATTACAAGAATAAAGAAAGTTAAGAAACTATTATCAATACTTTTTACATTGCCAATTAAGCTGTATGTGTCCTCTAGCCCAGCCTTACTGCTGGGCATTTTCTGCTCTGAGACACATTTCAAAGCAATCTTGTCAAGTAATTTCTCGGGGTGCCAGTTGCTCTTTTCTGGGAGCATAATCCAGACAAAGGTTTGTTGGTGAACTCTGCTTTGAAAAATGCACATATTTGTTTAGCAATTCCAAAAGGAGTTATTGCTAGGACCAGGTTGTGTAAGTTCTAAGCTGCAGCTTCTTCCTTGTCAAAGCTATTATAGCTTATTTTTTGGCCCCACAGTTAGTGTCACAGAGAGAAGAGCATTTGCTCTTTGTGGTTCCAATACCAAAGAGAGCATTAAAAATGGGAGAAGATATTATAGAAGGAAAAAGGATGGGGGGTACCATGCGAGGTGCTTTGGCTGGCTGGGCGTCATCAGAGGCCACTGAGGAGATGCCAGTCCAGGACAGTGGATGGCCACCCCCAGCTCTAGGACCCTGACTTCTTCCTTGTATCCTGGGCTTCTCTTCTCTGTTCCTCATGCCTGGTCCAAAATGGTTTCATGAAGACAGGATGTCTTCCTACTCAGCGAGATGCCTTCTTACCCAATACTGCCATTTCAGCAGGCTGCCAAGAGGCAGCATGCTGGTCCTAGGGTGAGTGGCTCTTCTGAAGCCCTCTTAAGCACTTCCGGTCCTCCCAGCTTCACCTGTCTCTTATGCTAGCCTCTGCTGCAGGGGCTCCCACCAGCTGTGCACAGGTGTGACCTGGGAGCATGACGCCTCAGGCTCAAGCTGCACACCCTGTCCCCTGCCCTGGGTGTGCTGCCACGGAGGTCACCATGGAACCCATCTATTTGACTTCCCATATGCAACCTAGAAATAAGGGAAACTTAACACCCCATCAGTGAACCTTTGATAAATGGGAGATGGGAGCTAATGAATAAATACCTTCTCCTTTCTACTCTAAGGAGGCCGTTCTAAGATGCATTTTTTATGGCTTCTCAGAGGGTCCTCTGAGATGAAACAATCTGTATGGGCTGGCCATGCAGTCATACAATCTTGACCTGGGGTCTCCCCTTCCTTGTGTCCTTCTCCATCTTTCCCTCCTCCTCCCTGGGTTCCCATGCCCAGCATTGTACATGCACAGAAACATTTCTAGGGAACACACGGTAAGAAGGTAGTCATAACAGAAACCTTTTTGGGCAGTCTTTAGATCTTCATTAAAACAAGCAATCTTCCACCATTGTCACCCCTTACCCCTTAGGATTTGTAGATTTAAAATCGCCACTTTCATCAATTCACGGGGAACTCACAAGGTCATTGACATGTGATCACTTATAGTAATGGGCTGAGACATCCTGGAAGTCTGTCTCATCCTGGCAGACTCACTTGCCTAATGAGACTGACCCATCAGTTAAGTATCTTCTTGGTTAATATTCTCAAATTTTTGAATACAAGAAGTTCTCAGCATATACCTCAAATAACAAGGATGTACTGTAAAGATGATGAAAAAACTGCACCCCACCTGGCAGTTTTTCTGCAGTGTTCCTTCGTTCTCGCCTCCATGGAGATCTGTTGACCACAGCTGAGAGCCAACAGTGCAGGAGATAGTGACTTGTTTTTCTTGTAGCTCATGATTTCTTAGGCAGAAATCATTGAGTGAATCCCTCAAGAGAGTTATCATCTACATGTCCAATGTAATTTGAAGAAAATCTGGTTGAAGTCAATCCAAAACATTAAAGCTGGGCAAATTCTATAAAAACAAACAAACAAACAAACAAACAAACAAACAAAAGACAAACCAAAAAAAAGCTTCTGCTAAAAAATAGCTGTTAGCTTCTGGAGTGCTTGTAAAGTTTCCATTTCTTGATCTGGGTGCTGGTTATAGGTGTTTTTGCTATGAAAATTAACGAAGCTATAGCCTTGTACTTTATGCATTGAACATTCTTGTATATGTGTTAAACTCCAATTTTAAAAAGCTTACTAAAAATTAAAAATGGCTCTTGTCTGCACCTGTCTTTTAGAAAAGGTTTCTGTTAACACCAGAAATCTGTCCCATTGGCACAGGCACTCACGTGTAAGATCCCAAGCCAGATTTACTCTTCGTCGATGTAAGTGCTCTCATGAGGGAATCGTTTTAATACTTGCTGTCTGGTGATCAGGTCGAGCTAAGCCTGTTCTTAGCATCATCATAGGCCTTTTCTGGCCTGGGTCTGGAGACGGGCTGCACTTTCCTTCAGCGGTGTGTTTTCCATGTTTGCTGCTCACCTAAGTTTGAATGTAACACCTGGAAAATCTCTTAACAGGTGTCCTCTGATTTGGGAATCGGTTTTACTGGGAGACCAGAGAATCTTGTCAGTTTAGTCTAGAAAGGCAGTGGGAATGTTTTACCATTCGTGTGGATTTTATGAAAGCTTGCTCTTGACAAAGCTGTGAAATATATGGACTTTTTCATTCATGCACACATCATTCATTTGTTCCTCTCTAATTTCACTCCACAAAACTTTGTTAAATGTGTCAAGCACTGTGTTAGGTTCTTAAACTGCTAGAGTGAATTATAGACAGCAGGTCCTTGAATGATGTCATTTTTTTCAGCTATCATTTCATTATAACACTGATGAGGTGCTGTAGGAACGTAACACTTGTTTATATCAATTAGCCTCCCGTAAAATTGGTTTTGTTATGCGTCGTTTCACTTAAGGTCCAACAACCTATCCACTACATTAAGTGAGGACCAACTCAGCCTCCCAGCGAGTCTCATCTAGAACACTGTTTCCTGAAGTCTTTTTCACAACCTAGTCTCATAAAGGTTTCTTAAAAATATATATTGGGAAGTGAAATGCTACCTAATCATTTCTCTTCTTAAAGAGTCCCATTGTACATTAGCCTTAAATTTTTCAAAATGTCTGAACTATACAAAACTTTATCTTTGTTTAATTCAGTTTTTCCCAAATGTATTCAATCAAGTAATCCTCCCTACCCCACATTTTTTTCTGGTAGCTTCTATTGAAATTCTTTAGACTCAAATTCTGGGGAATGTTAAGTGAATCCTTCCCTGATGGGGCCCCAGGGATTGTTAATCTCTGGTCACTGCCCCTGTGTCCCCCCACCACTGGCCCAGACCAAGCCACCATTCCCGGTCTCACTTAAATAAGGATGAATCATTACAAAGTGATCCAGCAGCCACCTGTTTAGGCCTTTCCGTGGGGCAGACAGGGTGACAAGTGCCTTACACTCATCATTTCCTCTGTCTTTCAAACAATCCTCTAGGTAGGTTTGAGTGTTCCCATTTTACAGATGAGAAAACCTAGGAATTATAGCAGCTAAAGAACTTTCCAAGAAAACTCAACTAATTAACTGCAGAGATGAATGATGAACTCCAGCCTGTCTGACTCCACAGATCAAGCCCACTATCAATAAGCCAGGGTTTTCCAAAGTGAGTTATCCAAGCTGACTTTACTAGAATAAGGAACACTTTTAAATGGAGATGTATTATAATGAATATTAAAAAACTGTAACTAGTATAATAAACCTGTGATATGTCATTTCCTTTCGAAGTAAATTGGTTTCAGTAAGAAAAAAATAAGTAGCATAAAAGAAAAATATTACTTTGGTGAAGATGATGATCATGGTGCTGGTGTTGGTGATGATACTGATACTGATAAGATGAAGGTATTCTGGTGTAGTGAGCACTGTGAGGTGATGCACAGATCACAGAAGTTTGGAAAGCACTGAAGTCCAGTTGCTTCCTGTTGTTTTTATTATCCCTGGTATACCCCTCGGAGTCTCCCGACCTGGGTCGTCTGCTAACCTCACTCCTGGATGGTTCTCCTTTCATTCCTGGGAGTCATGGACACAACCCCATGGATTCCAGGAAATGTTCTGAATTGTATATATTAATTTTACAATAAATATAATATTTAAAAGTATTTTGACCTATTGTAAGTGAAAGTGTCTTTTTCAGTGATAAGTAGTATTTGAAAGGTATTTTTTTAAAAAGGCTTTTATTTTTTTAAGTTAAAAATTTCTCTTTAAATCAACCCTCCCTTTATTAAATTTTAAAAAGTGGCGCTATTATATAATGCATTATGTAAATATAAGTTATTATGAATTAGTATTCATTAAATTATAAAGACTGGTAAGGTATACTTTTTTCCTTCAAGGAGAGAGATACATGAAAGAGTAACTGTAATACAAATTCCATTTAGGTCAGAAGTTCAGGAGGCACAAAATGGTATAATGGCATGCAAGTGTAGGAGGGAGGAAGAAAGGAAGGGAGAGAGAGAGAGAGAGAGAGAGAGAGAGAGAACTAAGAGCCCTGTGAGAAAGCGCTGTCAAGTAGGCACACTCTACACACTGACTTATTTTTGTTTCCTAAAGTGCAATGTGAGAAATTCCCTATTGTGACCAATTCTAATGTAGAGTAAAGCAGGATCCTGCGATGGAAGTCAACCTAGATCCCCAAGAAATAAAGTTGTCCCCTTGGACCCTGGACGCTCAGCCTGAGACTTCATGTCTTGTAGACTGTCAGAGATCACAGGGCTTAAGGGTGGTGGTGGAGATTTTGAGGAGCTGTACATCCAGGAATGAAGAGACAACTCATCCTTGATCTCTAGGCTTGCCTGTCTATCAAATTGACCTCTTTGAGTATCTAATAGGCATCTTTGCAGGAATGACAGCACAAAGGCAGAAACCACCTATATAATAAGGGAGGGACAGTGGGTATGATTGGCCTAACTCTAGCCACAATAAAAGAAGAAAGGGTTGGTCATTTGTGTGACCAGCTACAATGGAAGCCAGGACAAACCTGATCCAAATGAGCTCCCAAATTAATATACTTATAGCCTAAATACCCAGCAAAGGTCCAGGGAAGGCAGGAAAGCCATTATTTAGGAATTCTAGCCCTTTTCTCTTTGTCAAGGGTCTCTGAGGTCCACCTTCACCCTCAGGGCCGGTGGAGGAACAGCAGGAACAGCTAGAACATGGGCCAGCCCCTCCTTTTACATAATTTAGTAGGGAAATAGCAAAACAATAATTGAATTAAGACATTGGACTCTAGCTTCAGCCTTTACCCGATTTCATCTGGAGATTCAGATAGAAGCTGATAGTGAACCTCTGACATCTTCCCAACGTCCAATCATGCTATGAAAAATATTCTATTGCAAATGAAGTTTGGAAAACAAAACCATAATTACAAGACAAAACAAGATTTAAATATTTGCTTCTGTATTTGTCTTCTAAAGTAGGCTGCACTCCTCCAGGAGAGGATCTAGGTCACAGTCTTCTCTTTGTTAAATCCTACCTATTCCTAAGGGGATGTAAGAAAGTTTCCTTCAATAAAGCCATCTTTCTTCTATAAATCCCTCAGCCCTCTTCATTTCTCCGTCCACACTGTTTTTCATGGCTGTCTTTATCTCACTGCTTTAAATATCATCTACCTGCCAGTGATCCCCACCTTTATACCTCTAACCCAGACATTTCCACTAAGTTCTAGACTTGGATATCCAACAGCATATTGTTTTTTTTCACTTGGATATCCAGCAAACATTTTAAATTTTAAAATAGCCAAACAGAATTCTTAACTTTCTTTTCCAAGCCAGTTCTGTCCTGAATCATTTTATCTCCACAAATGGCACCACCATATATATATATATATATATATATATATATATATATATATATATATATCCACCTCCTCAAGTCAAAACCTTTAATTTATCTTTTGTCTTCACCCATTATACCTAATTTATCATCAAGTCCTGTGAATTCCACCTGCAAAATACATCTCAAGTCTGCTCCAATTTTTGCATTTTCACCAAAACTATCCTTGTTGAAGACATCACCATTCCTTACCTGGATAACGGCAGTGGCCTCTGGATACAGATCTCTCTGGTTCCCTCTCTTGCTCCCCTACAGTGCTTCCTCTGGTCAGCAGCCAGAGGGGTAGTTTAAAACTATACATCAGATCATGTCACATTTAAAATCTTCCAATTATACCCCATCTGGAAGACTGATGACATCAAATGCTGGTGAGGATGTGGAGCAACAGGAACTCACATTTATTACTGATGGGAATGCAAAAAGATACAGCCACTTTGGAAGACACTTTGGTGTTTTTTTATTTATTTATTTTTTTACAAAATGAAATATGCTGTAACCATATAATCCAGTACTCATGCTCCTTGGTATGTACCCAAAGGAGTTGAAAGCTTATATACACACAAAAACCTGCACACAGATGTTTATAGCAGTTTTATTCATAATTGCTGAAACTTGGAAGCAACCAAGCTGTCCTCTAGTGGGAGAATGGATAAATAATCTGTGTTACATCCAGAGAATGGAATATTATTTAGTGCTAAAAAGAAATGAACTATCAAGCCATGAAAAGGCATGAAGGAAACTTAAATGCAAATTACTAAGTAAAAGAAGCCAATTCGAAAAGTCTACATAATGTATGAGCCCAACTATATGACACTCTAGAAAAGACAAAAAATATGCAGGCAGTAAAAGATCAGTGGGTTCCAGGAATTCAGGGAACTGAGGGACGAATAGATGGAACATGGGATTTTTAGGGCAGTGAAACTATTCTGTATGATGCTGTCATAGTGGATAGATATCATTATACGTTTTTCCATACTCACACAATGTATAACACCAAGAGTAAGCCCTAATGTAAGCATAGACTCTCGGTATCTGGTCACACTGACCTTTATTGTCTCACAAGCTCGTTGCTAACCCGGGGCACCTACTGAACCTTCTGCCTGGAATGTTCTGTCTTTAGATATTGCCTGGCTGATTCCTGTTGTTGCTGCTCAGGTCTCTGCTTTAGGTCACCTCCTCAGAAAGGCCATCCTTGATGACTACCTAAACTAGAGTATCACCTTATTTCTGCTGTGCCAGTGCTATTGCTTTTGTTGTCATCTTAGCACCCATCACTGCTCAAAAATATCTTGTCTATTCATGTTGGTTTTATCTCTGCCACAAACCCTGCCACATCATGGATCCTCAATGCATATTTGTTGAACTAGTAGCATAGGAAATAAGGCTTACCCTAGAGAATCATTCAGAAAATTGCACAAGTACCTGTTTTATTTATGTCTATATCCCTGTCACATCAAATGACTCTCACCCATAGCATCTCTGTGAGGACAGAGACAAAATTAGTGTCATTCATTCACAGTGCAGCCATGTTCAGCATTGGGCTTCATGCACAGTAAGTACTCAGTAATTACCTGATAAAAAAGTAAATAAATGAATAAAAAAAATGAAGTAAGGAAAGACATAAAGCAATATCTATTTTTACCTGTGATTTCACTAAAGTCTTTTCTTAATGTCATGTTTCAAATAAATTGATGACAACATTTGTTTCAACAGAATCACACTCAGAAAATTTATAATTAATACCATAGACCCTCTCTTCTCCATTGCACCCTTAGTCCCATCAGCCACCATGTCTGGTAGATTCGACCTCTTTAATATCTCCGAATACTCACCTTGAATTATGTAACCTCCACCCTGGCTCAAGACTTAGGGCTTCTCACCTGCCTGGTGATTGGTCTCCCTGCTGCCAGCCTTGGTCATTCTCTGATCCCTCCTCTTACAGAGACACAGAGAGACACACACTTTTCCAAATCTTCAATCTGATGACATCACTCTCCTAATTATAATAAAAAGCTTCAATGACTCCCCTTAGTTTCCAACATGAGGCTCAAACTTCTTGATCTCCCTTTAGCCCCGTCTTCTGCCATACCACCAGTCACAGCAACCTGTATTCCCTCAGGCAACACATGAGTCCATGCCTCTGTGTGATGCTACTACAGTTTCCTCAGTGTAGATCCTTTCCTTTCCTGCTCATTCTTCCAAACTCTCAGTTCAAGGTTTTCTTTACAGAAAGCTTGGTGATCACAGATCCCTTCCATCTCTCTGAGATCCTTGCTTCTGTTATACACACCACCTTGCGTATAGCAACTTACTAGTTAAGTGACCATGGGCAATTTATTTAATCTCTCTCTCTCTGCTTCAGTTTCCTTATCTGTAAAATGGGGATAATAGAAGGGTCATTGTGAATGACATGTAAAGCATTTTTTTTAAAGACTGGAATACATACATGTAGCACTATCCATATTGTATAGAATCATAAGTTTACATTGCTCTCTTCTTCTCTGGAGTCACCATTTCTTATGTTCTGCCTCCTTCTGAACAGTCTGGTAGAATTCTGGGGATGGTGGCAGTAGTGCCGCACCTATTCCAGCTTAAATAGCTCAGTCCCAATAGCTGGACGTAACACTTGCTTCAGCTATAGGACAAAGCTTGGACCTGGGTATTTAGCAAGATTTCTTCTGCTAACTTGGGTTGCTAACTGCTTCATTGATGTACCTTATCCCTGCATCATTCTCTCTCTTGATTATCATCCCACTGGAAGAGTATTAAAATATCTGTGGATTTAATTAGTTCTGCCCTTGTAAGCCAATCATTGAATGCTTTCAAGTGCATATTTTCTTTGACTTGAATCTCTGTGCTAGGGCCTCTTGTCATGGTCATAATCCCTCTAGGCTTATACCAGTTGCTGCTTCAAAGGGCCAATCATCTTGGATGGTTCCACAGTAAAGACTTATAGTTTGTCTACAAGGCCAGTCTGAAAGAGCTCTTTTCCAGTTGACTTGGTTTTATCAGCCACAATAACAGCCAGTCAGTGAGCTATCTATGGACTCATGCATGGTTGATCCAATTCTGTTGGTGCCTGAAATAACATCAGTCCCATTGATTGCTTCACCATTAATGATAATCAGCCTTTACGGTGACCACAAAAACCTATTTGATTGGGAAATTTTCAATAGAGTTGTAATCATGGCATGTAGATATGCTCAGGTGGGTCCCTGGGGATGTTTCCTTTTCTTAATGCCAGAAGATGAGTCTTCCTGATTGTGATTATACTCAGGAAGTGGTGTTGTGTGTGAAGGGAAAGTGGGGATAGAGGGCGCTAGACACTACAGGACAAGCAGTCCTCTTCTCCGTGAGCATATATGAGGGTCTTCTTTTGATCAGTCGTCATAGCCAAAGAAACCATCTCTTTTTAATGCTCATAATTGCCATGAGCTTACGGTGGTCACTTCATTCCTCACAGAGACCCAATTGATTTCTCAAATCCAGATAATTTGGAGTTATCAGTGACATGCCCTTTAATGGGAGAGACTATAAACTAGCTCTACTTCCAAAAATAATCTAATGTATGTAAATGCCACATATATTCTTTGCATTCATCTTGTGTTCATTTGTTTCTTGTTTAAATAGACATGAACAAGTCTAATCCACTACCCACACAGAGGAAGAGAAAGTGTTTTATACTTAAATTTCCAAAATGCATTTTAGATTATTTTTGGAAATAGATAGGCCCTAAATTTTACATTTTTTTAAATAAAAAAAAGTTTGAAAGGCTGAAATTACATTGAAACATTAAATTTATAGAAAAATATAGACTGTATCCAAAAAAGCCATTTTGTATGAGAAAATAAAATTTTTATAGAATAAGAGTGCAGAATAAGTATAGAAAACGTGAAAATGGAAACATGCAAAGTGAAAAGATTTAAAAGCATTGAAGTGCAAATAGTTAATCTATTTCTCCACTTGAAAAAATAAAAAAAAATAGTGTATTACATCAATAATGTATGTATTTCCAGACAAAAAGATGCTTTTTTAAATGTAGGCTTTGTGGTGACAGAGAATTTTGATCTGATTAGATAGGGTGGAGAGAAACAGAAGCCAAGGAGTTAAACTAGTTTGTAGTTAGTCTCCCGCATTCAAGGACACGCCACTGATCAGTCCAGGTTGGGGACACACCTTCTCCCGTTGCCAATGGGCTCTGTGCATTTCTCTTGACTCTCAGCAAGGAAAATTCTTTTCTACAGGAGGGGTTTTGAATTCCGTTTGATCAGCAGAGGTGCGAAACTTCATTCCATTGATAACTGTTTGAATCTGCTTCACCTTTTGACTAAGATTGAGAATTTTCCTTTTTAAAATTTGCCTTGTTCTATTTTCTAGGGCTAGATTATGTAGCATAGTATCAAATAGACTCAATGAAATGAAACAGCAACTGTGGTTTCATGCACATGATCTGATAGAATTTTGTGAATCAAATTACATTACCAAACTACTTTCCACTTCTCAATGAAGCTACTGGGCTAAACTTGACTACATAAATCAGCTTCATATACTTATAGAAATGCTAACATCTTAATTCACCACGGAGGTCATTAGATCACATTTGTATGGGGCAGGGGAATACTGTTTTGTTTGACCAGACACCAAATTTTCTTTTGAAAATTCAAATTATACTTAAGTGGCAACTGATATTCATGGTGTTCAGGGTATAGAATGTTTGCCTTTTAACTAAAATAAATGTCCCATTGTGCTCTGTAATTGCAAAGAACAGGCTCTGGGAGGGTGTATACTGCTAAAGGAATGCTTGTCCAAGGTCAGTGGTCCTCTTATAGGTGATGTAAAGAGGCTGGATTCAAGATGGCTGTGCCCTTGCCCAGTAATCACCTTTGCTTCCCCTATCATCATCCCAACTCGTTTATTCTTTTACTTTCTTTCCATTTAGCTCTAACTTTCTATTCACTGGCTGTATGATCCTAGGGGGAGAAATTTATTTCCTCTGGAATTCTGAGGATTTGAGGCTTGCTCAGTGGCTCACAACCATTCATTCTGATAGCATACCCTTAAAAGATATGCAAGGACTCTCCCTGGTTTGCCCAGATTTAACAAAGCTCAGAGTATTATAACAATTTGTCAATTGCTCTATGATGGTGAATTAATGACAGCCATGCATTGTTAGCCATAGAGATGGTAAGGTGAAAGCTGCAACACCCACTTTTTTCCCCAGTTAATAAATCTCTTGCTGTGCAAATGAATGAAAATGAAGTTCCTTTAGGTATAAGTTTGAATGATCTCTAATTTAAATAAATTTTTAAAGTAGATAATATCCAACTTTGGTATTCAATTTTAATGAATTACTTCTTACATTCCTTCCAAATATTTAGAACGCGTAAGGATTTTGTGAGGCTATAATAAGGAAATATAATGCAGGATTTCAGCAATGAGTATTACCAAATTGCTGTTACAAGAAATAGATCTCACAAATAATACTGAGAAGAAGAAACCAAATGCAAAAGAATAAATATGGCATGATACCATTTATGTAAAATTTAAAACAGGCAAATTTATAGACAGAAAGAGAAATTTGACTAATAGTTACATTTGTTGGGAGAATTTATGACTGGAGGGGCTGGAGATGGACTTCTGGGGCTCTGGTAAAGTTTGTTCTGTTTCTTTATCTGGGTAGGAGTACATGTTCACTTACTGAAAATTCATCATACTCTATGAGGTAGGACAATTAATTTTGCGAACTTGTTGCAACGATGTTGCTAAACTTTTTTAATATCAGAGGGATTATTCATCATGAATTTGTACCAACTAAAACAAACAGTTAACCAAGTTTACTATTTGGAAGTGCTGAAAAGGCTTGCTTGAAAAAGTTAGACGACATGAACTTTTGTCAAAAATTCATGGCTGGTGCATTACAACAATGAACCAGTTTACATGGCATTGTCTGTGAGGGAGTTTTTAGCCAGTAAACAAGTAACTGTATTGGAACACCCTCTCTACTCACCTGATCTGAGCCCCCATCCCCCAATGACTTCTTTCTTTACCAGAAGATAAAGGAAATATTGAAAGGAAGACAGTTTGATGACATTCAGGACATCAAAGGTAATACAATGACAGCTTTGATGGCTATTCCAGAAAAGGAGTTCCATAATTGCTTTGAAGGGTGGACTAGGCACTGGCATTGGCACATAGCTTCCCAAGGGGAGTACTTTGAAGGTGACCATAGTGATATTAGCAATGAGATATATAGCACTTTTTCCAGGATGAATTCACGAACTTAATTGTCCAACCTCATATACTTATGATTTGAACATTCTCTTATGTGGATGTGTTTGATTGAAATGAATACATAAATAAAAGACGTGCAGGGCTAGAAGTCTTCAAAGGGAAAAACAGCACAGAATAACATTAACAGTATCCATTGAGAGATGGGCCAGACACTGTTTGTGGGTACATTATCTCATTTAATTCTCTCAATACTATTAGAATACCATCATTATCCCCAGTTTACTGATGAGAAAAGTCCAGTACAGAGAGACAAATTAATTTTTCTAAGGTCTATGAAGGCAAGTAAGTGATAGAAACAAGTGATAAAATGCAGACGTTTGATTGCAGAGCGCATGCCCTGAACCACCTCAGTGCAGGGACCGATGCTCTTTGCCACTGACCCCAATGTATCTGCGGACAAATTGTTTAGCCCCCTAGAGCCTCAGTTTCCTCCACTGCCTCTTTTAGCTCCCACATTCCAGTTCCCACTCCATTTGCTAATAGGTTCACCTGTCTCTCCACGTCTCCTTTTGTCCTTGTCCTCCTTCCCTCAGAAAAATCTCCTGATTCAGCCCAATGAGATATTAGCATACAAACAGCACTTTAGCCTAAAGTACAGTTGCAAAACCATTCTTTTTTCCTTTGCAGCGGAGTGGATGCTGCTTATGCAAGGATTACCTGCATATGTTCTATGAGACCATTGTGGTTATTATTTTTTACAACTCTGTCAAGCTTTATGTCATCCTGGCTGGATTCTTACCTCCACCCCAGCCAGGGCCAGTTTCCCCATGTAGGGCCCAGCTATGCTGCCCTCCTATTCATTAGAATGGGATTTTACCTGGCTAATGCCTTTTGAGGAATGCAGCCCAGCATTTGAGGCAGCTCCCAGCAGAACAACCTGCCATTTGTGATGCCTCCTTCAGGTTAAACATTTTAGATTAATCAATAAGTAAATGGCAAATAAATGGCATGAGCCCATGTCCAATATAAATGAGATCAACTGAAGAAGCAGAAAAGGGCAGTTGCAGCTTTGTCCAATATGCTGCGAGCTCCGCTGCCTTCAGCTCTGTCTGTTTGAGGCGAAATATCCAGATGAAAAGTGAACAATGAAGTGCATCTTCCAGGTGCTTTAGAATATCAAGGTGTCCGGCATCCTTTACTTTAACGCGCAGACTTCATTTTGTGGTGCCAGAGGTGCTATTGTTCTGTCACCCAGAAGTAAGGCCATGCCTCCGGCGTGACCTGATCCTTCCTGCCGTATAGACCTAACCAGCCAGCCCTGCATACAGTGAGGTGCCAATGCCCAGGCCAGCATAGACATGTCATTGGCTTTGAGAATGTGCCAGACACTGCCCCAAATATGCATCTCATAAGAAATGCCATTCATTTCTCCCAATTCTTTCTGCTAATTTACTTCAGTTGCACTTTTCAGATGTGTAATATCTCATTTTTGAGGAAAAATACGTTGCAGCCAAAAGAGCTGACCTCCGTGCATTTTCAGACTCTCGGCTGTATACCTGACAAATGAGGCGCCAAGGCCTTTCCATATTCTGTTTGGGGGTCTATTGGCTGAGGAATCCTTGGTCATCCCACCTGCCTGGCGTCTAGGATCATGATGAATTGTCTCCAACTCTAGCCTCAGATTGTTTTTTAACATTTAATTTAGTTTCTTCCTGTGCTTGGATGAACATGGCCATGTTATGGATTTCTGCTCTAATGTACACCAGCAGCCTGGAAGAACAAGCCTCAGCAAGCTGTGGAAATTAGAGAGGCTGGATCAATAGGCAAGGTCACGACCCCCCGGGCTCTGATTCTGTACACTGTCCTGAAATTCTCTCCCCTGAAAATCCTCCTGCTGCTTCTAATGTGAATCCATGTGTATTCCCAGAGAGGAATTCGTGTAAACCAACCTACCCCAGCCTCTCACATCTCGGGGAGGGTCCTCCATGATCACAAACACTGAAAAATTTGTGTAAATAACGGTGTATGAATGCAAACATCTAGGCATTTGCTTTATGTGCAGGTTGTAAACTGCATTGTCCAAAGATCCTTTCAGAGGGAGGACAAATAGATGAAGACAAAGAGAAAGCAGACCTGCCAATTCTGCAGCAAACCTCTGAGAAATGATCCGATATCATACACATACCTCAGACAAGGGGTAACACTCCTCTGTGCCTATGCCTTGACCTTTTTATGAAATACAGAATGCTAAAACGGAGCCTGATTTCAGCTCTAAGAAACATCTCTGGGCTCAGTGAAATAGGAGAAAATAGTTGAGGAGAAACATTTGAAAGTATTTTAAAAGAGCGCAAGGGCCAATCATGCTACCAGTTTTGATGTTGTCAATATAAAGGATCTACATTTTGGAGCACAAAGCAATTATTCTTAACAAACTAGTTTTTCCATCTGGAGATGTAGAGGTTGATGTTGTTCAGAGTTATAATTTTCCTGGGTGGAAATAACTAATACATCACAGCTTCAAACCTGCAAAAGCAAATCTGGGACTGGTAATTTATAATGTTCACTAATCACTGGTTCCAAGATGACCTGACATCAAAATGATCAATTTAGGAAAAAAAAAAAATCTTGAAGATATGTCTTTTGAGGAGAAGGTTAAGGGTGTGCAAAAAAATGGGAGAAGAAGGACTGTTCAGGTCGGGGGTTGGGGGGGAAGGGAAGCCTCACCAGCCCCTTGTTGTCTGGAATGTAGGCAGCACTTTCCCTTTGTAAAGCTACAACCACATAACCCTGAGAAGTGAGATCTCTTCTATGTGGAGAGTAAATTCAGAAAGTGATAAGGCACATCCTTATCTAAATGCCTCCTTGGGGAACACAGGCAGAAGCACTTTCTGTGCAGCCCGGTAATTCCACAGTGTTGGGTAGTTGTGCTTCATGCTTTAGATAACCAGGATATATTCAGAGCGGGTAACCTGCTTTTCATTTTTGACAAACCACTTAGTCAATCTCTTGTCTTTCTGTTATGGCAGAGATTTTAGGCGAGACAACATCACACCTTAAATCTCCAGTTGAAAAATTAGTTTAATGAGAATGCTGCTTTGTACTTGGCGATGTAGGTCTTTGCTGGCAAAGGATATTATTTATCAGAACTCTGGAAAATGAGGATGTTTTCTTTGCAGCACAAGGACTAACTGCTGATGAGAAGCATAATTGTGCACTTTGCCGGTACTTTATTTTGAAAGGAAAATATACACTATACACTATTTCTTTTGTAGGTGCTACAAGGAACACATTTACATAGAAACAGCCTCAGTTAGAGATCCGTATATGAACAGGGTATGGGTGAGGCTGGTGAGGGAGTGGCTTAGAAGACACAAAGCTGAGTGATAAGGATTTTTGTACTATGGCTGCTGCTATTTTTCTACCCCATGTTTCAGTGGAGATTTTAGTTTGGAAATAAATCCCAAGTTTAATCAGAATGGCAAATCACAATAAGCATTTAGATGAATAAATGACAATTTATAATCATGAAGTCTAGAGCAGGATCTAACCTACTCTCAAGGGTGTCTCCTTTTAGATGAAAAAAAGTCATACCCATTTTTCAGATGAGGTAGGTAAGATCCTAAGACATTTGTTCGTATGGCCCACGGTCTCCCAGCTATGGGTACAGGGCAGACTGGACTCTGTGTTTCTGTCTCTTGATATAGGGCTTTACCTTCATATAATGCTGTAGCCACATCTCAGAGCTCTACTCGAATATAGGATTCTGCTCCCTAAATCAGAGGTCTAGTCTCCAAATAGGACTCTACCACAATGCTGGGCGCTGTACCAATACAGGGCTATCCCCTAACACAAGGTCCTGCCCGCAAAGCAAGGGTATTCTGCCTTACCCTGGTAGTTGAAGTAATCACAAGTCCTTGCCCGAATTCAAGAGGAGAGAACATAGACCTTATCTCTCACTGGGAGGAGCCTCAACATAATGTGATATCATAAGGTGATCAAATAGAATGGGAGATATTGTTGCATGCAGAAAAATACAGTCTACATAATCTGCCCTCTGGCTACACAATTCAAATCCCCCCACATGCAAAATACATTAATGCCCTCCCTTCAACTCCTAAAGTCTCATCCCATTGAGGCATCAGCTCGAAACCCTGGATCTCATCATCTAAATCAGGTCTGATGAGAAGACAGCTTCTCCAGTGTGGTTCCTTGGTTCCTGGTCCTGGAGCATTGGTCCTCTTGATGCAAAGTCCTGTGAACTAGAGACATAGAGCAGAGTGAAGAGCTTTTATCTCTGCGCCACTCAGCATCCAATGGATGGCTCTAAGGCTGGGGGCTGGAATCATCTGAAGTGTCATTACTCACATGATTGGTGGATGATGCTGGATACTGGCTGGAGGCCTCAGTTTCTCTCCAGGCAGGCCCTTTCCATGTGGTCTCTTTGTATGGTAAGCTTGGGCTTCCTCACCACTTTCCCAGAATAAACATCCTATAGAGTGAGCTAGCTGGAGGCTATTGTCTGTCCATGAGCTGGTCACAGAGCATCACCCTGCTTACTCTATTGCTTGCAGCAGTCCCATGCTCTGTCCAGATTTAAGTGGTGGAGCTCTAGGTTCCCCTCTCAACGGGAGATGGCTCCAAGTCACCTTGTAAGAAGAGCAGGTGGGATAGAAGGTATTATTGCAGTCATTCAGGAAAATATTAATAAATGCAATCTGCTGGAATACACTGCCTTGCAAATCAGTGGTCGGCAGAGTCGGTGGAGCCATAGAAGGGATTCTACTATGGACAGAAGGTTTGACTACATGACCTCTGAGATCTCTTCAAATTTTCGGATTTTGACACTATGAAAAGTTAATTGAACCCAGGTAATCTGAAGATTTCAGGGAGCCAAATTGAACAGCCCTGTGACATATAAGAAAAGGGGCAAATGGGATGTATGAAAGGAAAAATGGGATGTATGGATAAACTGAAGGTGCCAAGAATGCACTCCTAGGATAGCCTGTGTCCCCATAATATGACCCACCTGCTAATAAGAGCGAAGAGCCGTGACCTCAGCCAGAGTCTGAAGGTTTGTCCAGGCTGGTGAGGAAAGTGGTAGCTCTTATAGGAGTTTATGCTAAGTACTAATACCAGAGAGGCCCTGAAAACACAAGTGGAGCATAGGCTGTTCCCTCTGCTGGCCCGGAATGCAGGCACATATGAAAAGCCATGAGTCTTTGGACTAATAAGGGTTAAATGTGATTGTGTGTGTGAAGGGCTTTATAAGCTGTAACGTGATGTATAGAGGTTATGTTGGGACTTCCATTCATACAGCAGTGACTTTTGTAAACAGAGCTGAACCCTGTCTTGCTATCTAACCCACACTTGGGTTGCTTACCTTCGGTCAGATCATCTTTCCATGGAGTGGTTTGTCTCTGTGCATTTCCTGTGAGACTCTTTCTTAACATTCTGAATTAATCAGTTTGGTAAAAATATTGGCTCCTAATCAATGGTGGGGGAACGTATCAGTGGATGCGGCCTCAGAGTATATTGCTGTGGGTCTGCTTGTCGTCTCTTATCATGTCCTCTTCTCATCCGTTTTTCAAAACCAGGCTCTTTCTCTGCTTCCTTCCACTGGGCTGGCTTCCAGCAGTACCTTGCTCTGGGGCAGAACTATACTGGTGAATGCATAATTCAGTGGTTTGTACTTTGCATCTATTAGCCATGGCACCAAACGCAGGAATGACACAATGGTGAGGCTTTTGCTTAGATAGTGTTTTTTCCTGAACATTCAAACCAATTTATAGTTCCTTTGCATAGTAGAAAGTATCATAATAGTCTTTTAATAGATGACTCGACGGAAACACGTACATTATAAGGTCAATGTCACTGCACATCATTACAACAGGTCCAATTCAAGGGTTCTAACTCTCCATATCTAACTTTTACTACTAGATTATGCAGAGTGCATAGTAGGTATTTAAAAATATCCATTGAACTTTATTATATTATCAATAGGCAATTAAATGAAATGCAACTTCAAGGCTTTTTTATTGTTTTTTTTTTTTAATCCAAAACTGACTGAAAATGGATTCATTCAACTGGTTTGAAAATCTCTAGCAGAAAAATAGCCATTATATTTCCATTGGATAAATGATGACAGCCAGATAAGGTGTCAACTAAATGTCATATTTTTCATCGCATTTTACTTGCCCTTATGTTATTGTTGAAAGAAGAAATAGAGCTATTGTGGTAAATCTTTATTTCTTTTCCAAAGCTTACACTTAAATATATTTTACAAAGTACAAATATTCATTATTGTATTCATTCACAGAACAAGCCTGGGGAACCTGTTGGTATAGATATTATTCTTGTTTAAAAGATAGGAGTCAAAAGGCTAGAAGAGATTCATTCGGAATTAGAACTTAGGCTCATTCTCTGTTTCAATTTTCTTTTTATTTTTTATTACCTAATACAAAAAAAACAATAATAACTACTTATTAAGCATTTGTTGTGTTCCAGGCCCTGTGTTAAACACTTTACCCATATTATCTCATGTAGCCTTCACAACAAATCTTGAAGGAGGAGACACTGTTATCTGTGTCATTTTACAGATGAACAAAGTCAGGCTCAGAGAGTTTGGGTAACTTGTGACAAAGAGATGGATTTTGAGACCATGCAAAAATGCTTAACCACAGTGCTGTACAATTTCTCATGCTCGAAAGCACAGAGAGAACTGGCAATTACGGGCAAATGTGGGTCAAAGAGGTGGGTGTGTATGAATATCTTTTTTAATGTAAGAAAGCATTTTAAATTCTAAAATTAAGATTCAGTCATTATAGGAATGATACCTTTACTCCGGTAAAGTTAAACCTTCTCCTCCACCCCCATTGCATTGTTACAGACCAGCTGACGTTCAAGGAGGAAGGAATGTGCTCTAGAGTGGATTTATATTTTATAACATGAAATAGGCCATTTTCATGCCCCATTCACTCAGGCCTGTTCTCCCTCTGTAACCTGGTAACACCTAAATGTCTGACTATTCAAAGATATCATCCAACTTGAACAGGCCAGCTTGTGTAAACCATAATTTCCAGTTGCCTGGTTCTCATTACTAATGTATCCAAATGCTTTCTGAGGACTTCCTGTGCATCTTTCAACCCAGGGAGCCACAATCTCTTGTTCAATGTCTTGTCTGTAGAAAGTAGGCTTCTTGTTTAATGTGGTCCTTCTCCTCTGCTTCAGGCTAGTCCTTCAGGTCCTCCATTACAGCCTGGGTATCAGCTACTGTCATTGATGCTAAAGGATGTGATGGGGAGTTTTGATTAAGAAAGTTTTTTTAAGAGCTCCTTAGTCCTGATCTTCTTCAGTAAACCGAAATTTTGGGAAACATCAAATGAGTCCAGGAACTTAACTCAGTCTGACCCTGAGATGTCAAGTTACATATAAGATACCTCTATCCAAATGTCAGGTTGATCAGAGGAGACCAGGTTCGTGAGTCCCACCATTATGATACTCTGCCCTTCCCATCACAGTGCTGAGGATTACATGACAATGAATTTGCTAAGGAAGAAACCCACTGATATGGTCTAGTCAACATTGCTGCTGGTTTGCATGCGCGCGCGCGCACACACACACACACACACACACACACACAACTAGGACCCAAGTACTTTCCACTTTTGCTTTCTGAACCTAAAACTATGACCTGGATCTAGACATTTCCATTTCTTTTCATCTTTTTCTATCATTGAGAAACATGCCCTCTTCAAGTATTCGTTTTTTGACTGATGAACAGATAGGTTGAAAATTCCTCTAAGATG
This sequence comes from Aselliscus stoliczkanus, assembly GCA_033961575.1. Lineage (NCBI taxonomy): Eukaryota > Metazoa > Chordata > Mammalia > Chiroptera > Hipposideridae > Aselliscus > Aselliscus stoliczkanus. The sequence goes on from CM066732.1 coordinate 105,492,960, forward strand.
CTTCTTACCTAAAAAAGAAGTACCCCTACTTCCAATCACTTGCCATTCCACGTCATGTAATCACATCTTACAAATGGCTTTAAGAATGAACTGGGGCTGCTATGGTCTGAATGTTTGTGTCCCCCCAAAAATCATGTAGAAATCTTAACCCCCAAAGATGTTGGTATTAGGAGGGAGGCAGGACCCTTGGGATGTACTTAGGTCATGAGGGTGGAACCTTCATAAATTAGATTGGTTTTCTTTTAAAAGAGAAACCACAGAGATTCCCTTATCCCTTCCATATGAGGACACCATAAGACGGCTCTCAGCTGACCATGGTAGCACCTTAACCTTGGACTTATAACCTTCAGAACTGTGAGAAATAAATTTCTGTTGTTTATAAGCTGTTCAGTCTGTGGCATTTTGTTTTAGTAGACTGAGCTGGCTAAAACAGGGTTTGTTTATATAATACCACCACCTTCAAAGAAACTAAAGTTTTCCATTATCTGTGATCCTCAATTATCTGACATAGTAATTTTTTTCAAGGTTATTTATAATCATCTCCTGGCTAAAGCCAAGGAATGTCATTTTGCCTTTAGTCTCTACTTCTTCTCTTTGTAACAAAATTTTCCTGTACATATGGTGCCCCCCTGTTTCTGTCTCCTGGTTCTCTCCCACCTCGCTTGGTTTTTTCTCCTCAGGTCTGGACCTCAGTTCTTGATCATCAGCTTCTATGTCTCTAAAATTTCACCCTGAGAGTATTTACCCAGTCTTGGATTTCAGTACTATCATTGCCCAACATAGTCCTATATCCTCCCTTATCGTGCCATTTTCTTAAGATCAGCACTTACCAAGTCTAATTCATCATGTCTTCCCCAAATATTTTTGTCATGATTTTTCCATTTTGGTGAAAAATTAAGATGCAAAGTTTAAGTGGATGTGGTTTGATGTGGTAGTAGACAAAATTAAAGGAAAGGAATATACTTTCAAGAACTTTCTAAGGAATAAATATAGGAATTAATGACTGGTGAGATGTAACGAATGATTTAAAAAAAAAAAAAAAGAAACTTATTAGCAAAAGCTCAGTAACCCTGCAGTAGGCTTTCGGTCACTTTGGATTTCATTTTTGTTGATGCCTTCCCTTGTTTTCCCAACTAGCCAAAGTACATTTTTAAACTATTTGTTATTCTTAGCCTCTACCTAGCCCATCATAGCTATAGGCTAAATAAATATCTGTTAAAAGAATGAATAAATGGATCTCATTTTTGACCTTTCCTAAAGCGATTGATGCAACCTTCCAGAGGCTGCCAGTAGCTTTGAATGCTCATTCTCTCAATTCAGGTCGCTGCTGCCAACTTTTGGAGGCCACAGTTATTTCTGATTTGTGACGGGAATCTAAAATCCACATGATTCTTTCATCAACCACCTGATCTGTGTTAGAACTCTCTCAGGAGCATAATCATTTCAGGTCGTTCTTGGTTAAGCCTTGGCTAATCTCTGCTAAGAGACCTGAGCCTCTTCAGCCATTTCCAGCTGTATTCCTGGCTTTACCAGGGCACTCTGTGGCCCAGTGGTAGGCAGAATAACACCCTCCCCTCCCCCAAAGATGTCCACATCCTTTTGTGGTAACCTGTGAATATGTTCATTTACTTGGCAAAAGGACTTTCCAGATGTGATTTGAGATGGAAAACATCCTGGATTAATTGGGTGAACCCAATGTAAGCACAACTATCTTTATCAGAGAAAGAGGAAGAAAAAAAGGGTCAGAGGAGGAGATGTGATAATGGAAGCAGAGGTCAGAGTGATATTGCTGGAAAGGGAACACAGCCCAAGGAAGAAGGGGAAGCCTCTAGAATCTGGAAAAGGCAAGAAGCAGATCCTCCCCTGGAGCTTCCAGAAGAAATAGAGCCCTGCTGACACATAGATTTTAACCCTGTAAGTCCCATTTTTGGACTTCTGACCTGTAGAACTGTAAGATAATAGATTTGTGTTGTTTTCAGCCTCGAAATGTGTGGTAATTTGTTACAGCAGCTATAAGAATCTACTAATCCCCTAAATCAAACATTCTCCATCCCTCTATTATGCTGGTCATTGCCTGAGACTCACTCTTCTGTCCATCCGTTTCCCCTGGACTTTCATCCGCAGGCTGCTCTGTGCTTTCCCTGCTGATTGAACCTCCCACAGATCCCCTCCTTCTCAAATCTTCCCGCTGAATTTTCTAGGCTTTCTGTTACACTGCACACAAACTCCCCTGTATGCCCGTGCTCTCCACCAAATGCATACTAACTGCTGGCTTTAACTGTAAAGCGCTCATTCCTACGGACACCCATACCCCTGAAAGGTCCTCAGGAAGATGCCTTTATGTTTTGTACATTCCTAGTATCTTACTCCTGAAAACATACAGCTTCCCAAACATCACTTCTACCCTTGGTAAAAATCTGTGATTTGTGGCCATATCACTCTTGACTTCTTCTCATTCTCATCTTCTAGCCTCATGGTAACGTGCCTTCATTTATTGAAGATTTTAAACCTGGATCACTTAATTGGATCTCTGCACCAAGCTCTGCTGTCATCTTGGGGGATTTGAGAATTCTTAAGAACAATCTGTCCCAGCCAATCCATTTCTTGATCTCTTATATTCCAGTAACCTTCACCTCCACTCCAGCCATTAATTGCTAAAGTCACACTCTGGTCTTTTTCATCACTTAGAATTTCTTCACTTCTGAAATCCTTCATTCAACTAGACTATAAACAACTGGGTTAAAAAATTAAGACAAAAATAATCAGAATGTGTTATCTAGACCCACCATACCCCGCCCCCTAAAGGAGACACTTGTTCTTCCTCTCATGATGCCAGACTCAGTAAATGGGAGCACCGTCCACGCATGTGCCCAAGACAGACACCTAAGTACTGCCTTGAATTCTATCTCTGCCTCCCAATTTCCACATCTAATCAATCACTATAAACTCCTGTCAAGTTTACCTCTATCTCTGAAACCTGTCCTTTTCTCTCTAGCCCCACCATCACTACACTAAATAATCTTTCCGCTGGATTACTGTTAATCTCTAATTGTTCTCTCTCCAACTGATCCTCTAATACCCACCAAACTCAATTCTTTTCAAGTTCAGGTTGATTTCTCCAAAAGGCGTTATGACACTGTTACTTCTCTGCTTAATATCCTTCAAAAGTTTCCTATTGCCTTAGTAATAAAGTTCATCTTGACATATCCTGAGAGACCCACTGCTACTTACCCAGATGCCTTCACCTACTCTATGTGCATGGCACCTCTTCTCCCCACCGCCCTAAACACACTAAAGCTGTCCTGACTACTTTTCAGTTTTCAAAACTAATTTTACTGTCAGTATCACCTCCAAGCTTTTCTACTTGCCAGTGTTTCCCATCTTTACTTATTGGATGACACCATGCAGCCTTCAGATCTTAGCTAGCCTATTGCTTTTCCGGAGAAGGCTTGCTTTATTTTCCATCCTGCCCCCTTTTCTCATCATTGAGGAGGCTGTCTTTCCAGGAAGCAACCCGCACTCCCATCTGTTCTAGCACTTGTCACGCTCTGCCACAAATGTCTCCTTAGTTATCTCTCCAACCCGTTCATGAACTTCAGGGAAGACCATGTCTCTTGTACTTTTGAAGCTTTAGTGACACAATCCATAATTTTTGCTGAAGCAACGAATTAACTACATATAAATTTGTGTTTCTAAATATACTCTTTTCCTTTTATTATCTTTATTAGTTTGAGGCTTCTTATAGCTATCCTAATTGGAGTTAAACTTGAACATCTAAATTAAATGTCTTGATGCATGTTTGCTAGGTGGTTCATTTTGTCTGTTCACATTATTAGCAAGTGTGATTCTTCTCATGATCTGTATTTGACCCACACTGGCTTATGGATATGGTGTTCTGATCCATCTACCATCATTGATCCTGTCTTATACCATCCCCAACCACCCAAGGGCTTCCTATGCATTCTGCTCTGGCTCAGGCAGCCCAAATGACACAGGTGTCTGTGTGGTTGCTGAAGTTCTCCAATTTCACTATTACCAACAATCCTATTTACTATCAGAGAAGCCTAGGACCAACTCACCATCTGTTCCTTGGTCAGATTGAAACTCCAGACTGCCTGCAGAGTGGTTGGAAACCAGTTCTGCAGACCACTATACACTCAGCTGTTCTAAAATACACTGATTCAAAGATTTCTCGTCCAACCACAAAGGGAATGGAGATTATCAAGGAACTCCAACGGAACCATTTTAATTATATACAGCCCCCTCCTACATAGAATGAGGAGGCTCTAAACCTTTCCAAATAAGAGAACTCCTTTTTCCCTGCAAAAATATTCCAAGAGTCCCACATAATAGGTGTTGTGCTGTTGATTGAGAGATGACAAAGAAGCTCTTATGAATTCATGAGAGCTATAAAGTAAATTAATTCATTATTACTCACAGAAGCAATTTACATGCTTTTGAAAAATTATAGTAGATACAAGTATCAGATATGTAAGCACATAAACTTGCAATAACTGCAATGTCTCCCAGGCTTGAGAACTGCCCATAGTTTGAGAGCTTTTTTAGCTAGAAAGCTATTAATCCTTAATCTGCTCTACTGCTAACATTCTCTGATACTATTAGTTTGGGCAGTTTCCACTGACAAGTTAGACAAAAGCTGCTCACCCTCCTTCACTCAGCATTTCCTGAGTTTTGTACCGTGGAAATTTTGTACCTTGGAAAAATTGTTGACTGAAAGAAGTATTTCAGGACAAATAAGTTTGGGAAATGCACATAATATTGTCCTCTTAGAGATGCTTCATGTGTATAACAATATTAAAGTCTCCAAGAAACAGTACAGTAAAAACATTATTTACATTATTTAACCTAGCATTTCCCAAACTTATTTGTCCATGGAGCAGCCTTCTCTCCCCTTGCCCTGCCATGGAACACCTATTAACATATCATGGAGCATTGATTTGAGAAATCAGAAAACATGATTTATAAACACTTTGCTGGTGGGTGGAGCACTGTCAGCCAAGGGAGCCGGAGATTCGAGAGGGCCACATCCCACTTGCTATTACAGGCATTATGTATTTATCCTCCTGTGGAGGCCAAGGCTGAGTAGATGGGCATGATAGCCTGAATTTGGAGATGTGGCCACCCATGCAATTCACTTAACCAAATTCGGGGCACTGTAAAGACCCTGAATAATCCATTTGGCCTCTCAGATTACAGTGTAGTTGCAAATCTTTCTGTCCCAAAGACATCACCATGCTCTTCAATGCCTCAGACACTTAAGAAGTGCTATTCACACAAGGAGGCTGATTCTACACTCGCAAAGAGAAGCACGGCTATGCTCTAAGGATGGGTGCCTCTCAGTGTGGTGTGATGGATTTTCTGCACAAACACTTGCATCTTCCTGGGCCTTCCGGCATGTACTAGTCCACTGCATTTGACAGAGTAAGTGCAAAAGGCCTCAGTTATGTTCCTGGTTCAGCACAGACACGCGTAGTATCCAAGGCAGGCTGGAGAGGAGGTGAGGAAACTCTTCTGGGTACAGCAGTAAGGTCAACAAATTGGAAAAAGCCACAACTAACCCTGGGGAAGGATTAAATGCACTGACATCCTCTGAATTGATTTACCTAGATCAGACCACATGTTAATGAGGCAGGCAAGTTACTCTAATTCATTGTTACTATTCTAAATGCAGAGACCTTTTCACATTAAAGAGGCGGGGCTATGGATTCAAATGAGCATTACTTACTAATGGCTTGTCACTCAATCTACCTGGGCCAGTGTCCTCAGAGCCATTTATAATCATTGTCATTCAAACTGCAACAAAAAGAACTGGACATTCAAAGAACACCGCTGCCATGAAATGAAGTGAATTTTCTTCCCCTATTACCTGCACCGGTGAAGAAGTGTATGAATGCTGTTAGCTGGCCAAGTGTCAGCACTTAGACTTACTTCTGTGTGCAGACATTTTTAAGTGCTCTAAAACTTTCTATTATTTGAAGGATCCCCTTGAAAATGTCTCACTCCCTTTTTAAGACTGACTCCTCAGGAGCACTGATTTACCATAGATGTGATTTATACCACAAATGGAAGATCTACAGATCTTAACTGTGTCTAAATTGTCAGTTGAGAAGGGAGGTTTCTAAATGGCTTCACACCTATCGATGAGCTTTGTCTGTATCCAAAAGTGAAGTTTATATTTATATGAAAGCAATATTCATCGGTGTGCTTGTATGATAACTCATACACACACAGTGCTTTGTAATAATCATCTAAGAAGCTTCCCTAATAGATAAACAAATACACAGTTTATGATACATTTTACATTTAATGCATAATACACCTTATGACAAAATGAAGGGCCAGGCCTTAAATACTGTAGGCTTTGTGGCCCCTCTGGTCTGTTGCAACTTGCAAACTCTGCCATTGGAGCATGCAAGCAATCATCGACTATGTGTAAATGAAGGTGTGTGATGACAGTATCCCAATAAATTCTTACTGATGGACAACACTGAAATTTGAATTTTATATGAATTTTATGTCACACAATGTTAGTCTTTCAAACACTTTTTTAAACAATTAAAAATGTAAAATAAAAACATTAAAAACTGTAAAATTAAAAAATGTAAAAGCCATTCTTCTCTGCCAGGGTCAGACTAAAACAGACAGTAGGCTGCATTTGGCCCATAGCCCACAGTTGATGGACCCCCTGCTTTAGCCTGTAGCTTTGAAAATAAGACATATAAACTTTTTGCTTGCATTTCATTTTCAAGTTTTTTATCAACATGAACTCATCCCACCTGATTTGATGAGAAAATCATAAAAATACAGAAAAAGTATTGCAATGTTGAAATAGTAGGAATTTCAGATTTTACTTTTATAGACTTAGAAGAATATCCAGAAGAAAAAAAATCAAGAGACATCAAGACTATGTTTCTTACGATAGGTACTTTGACTGCTATGATTTTCTTGTCCTTTTATTACTCTTACAGTTAAGATTTTCCCCAGAAGAATGTATTCCTAGATTTATAATGGATTATGAATTTTGCTTTCTAACAAATGAATATTCATTATTCATAGACCTAGAAAACCCCATAATAAAAATTATATTTTCTGATTATAAAAGCTCTATTTGTGTATTTTAACCTACATGGAAAATGCCTAAAAACACAGATTACTTGTAGTTCAAAAAAAGATTGCCATTTAAAACCAAGATATTTTTAAAATTTTCTCTTATATGTCTATAGCCATTGTTTCTGTTGGCAAATCAGATGTCAAATAAAACACTTGACTATTTGGCTAGGAAGCTTACAGTTTAACCCTGCATGGAGTTTTAAAGTGAAGCAAAGGTCTCTAATTCTAAATATTTGTTGGTCAATGTTGCTCCATCAGCTACTTGGAAATCAGTTGCCATCAGATTGGGTAAAGCCTGCTAACCAAACAAAGCAGCAATTAGGGCTCCAGTCACAAAACACCTCTGTTTTTCTTATTTCTATGCCTATCCATGTCAATCTGTCCTTGGCCTCAATCCTCCCACCCTTCATCATCTTTGGGATAAAATGTCATTGGCTTGCAGAACAACATTGGAGTGTTTATTAATACATTTTATGATGGGCTCACTGTTAATTGCAGGCTGCACAGGTGTTCATTCTTTGAGCAGACCCCATCTGTATGACTGTGGCTTCTCTGAGTCCCATTGCTTGCTGGCAGGTAGCTCAAAGCAGCACCCCTGTGGCTTCTCTTTAATGGAAATGTGGACACTGAGAGTGAAGCTGTGGACTTACAGGGATTTCTTAAAGCCAATTCAGCTCTTTAAAGAAAACTGCCAATAATTCTTTGCCTCCAAATCCCTCTCCCCTGCCCTGAGTCTACACCCCCAAATCAGACAGGCCAGATGTTTGTGCAAACTGCAGTTTCCGCAATCAAAAGTACAACATTTACCATAGCTTTTATCAAAGATTTCAATTCCCCTCATCTTAAGGAAAATAACCCTTTTATTTTGTTGTGGACATAAAATTATGGCCCTGGGAAAATTGGAAGCATTTCTGTTCAGGGAAATCAATTTTCTCACTGCCATATATGATCAACATGTCACAACCATCACCCAGATAATAATAGTAAAGTACAAGTAAAAAAGCTGGTAATACAGGCTTTAAAGGTAGAAAGAGATAGAAGCAAGATAACACTACCCCCCCATCCTTTCTTAAAGCATGTTTGCCAAAAGAAAAAGAAAAAAGAAGATGAAAAAAAAAGTCTAAGAGTTATTTTCGTTCTTTAGTTTTCTTCCTTCACGCCCCACTTTCTCCCCTTTGCTAGTGCTTTGTGGAGTATAAGTATTTTATTTTGTATACTAATCAGCCACAGCATTAATGAAACTGGAGAGATGTGTGTTCTTCCTGGAAAAGAGTAAGCACTTTATGTGTAAACCACTCTGGCTCCTTTTCAATCTTCCTGTTAATGGGTGGCTAATTGTCAAAAGATGTGACCAGAGTGAGATGACCCAAGAGTGTGTTTAGGTGGGAGGCAACAGGGAAAGTACAGACGCAGCTTCTTAATTTGGATCCTGCAAACAAAAGGAAACATCAAATCTGACCTCGCTGCTGGAGTGTTAATGGCTCTCTCCCCGTCGCCCCCTGCCACTTAGCATCTTTTTTGTGCCCCACCCCTGGAAGCTTCCCGGCAGAAGTGTGCATTAGCCCGACTCTACAGTTACAAAATGCTGCTTACTCTACCGTCGAGGGGGAAAAACCTTCAGTGATTAAATGTTCTTTGGACAAACACATTCACAGCCATAAAAGTGCCATTTTTATTTCAGGCAGACCTCTCACTGAGGTCCCTGCTGGCTACCAGCACAAAGGAGTGTTGTCCCTAGAATGTCACTGGGGCCCTTCAAAGAAGATCCAAATGCTACCCCTCTTGATAGGAAAGTTAGCTCCACATGGGAATATGGGAAGCTAAGACTGTGTGAATTCAGGCCAGGACCATAACTGAGAAGACTGCGGACAAGGTTTGGGCAGAGCTTCAAATATTTTATACAATTTAACTGTTTGCTAACAAACAAAAACCAACTTGTTGTTTTAGAATGAAAATGAGCAAAAAGAGAATGAAAGGCAAAAACGAACCCAGGAAAAAAAAAATCTAGGTTAAGGGAGTCTCACAGATAAGGTAAATATGTCTGTACAAAGATGTTCATAGAAGTATTATTTAGAATTGAAAATAACCTATACGTCTGGCAATAAAGAATTTAAAAGGATAAACTGCAGCGTACACATTTGATAATATATTTTGAGGCTATTAGAAATATTGGTTTCAGAACAAAAGAAATAATACTTAAAGAAATGTGAAAAAGTAAATGCTATGGGTTTAAGTAAAAATAATAAGAAATTATAACTATGGACAAATGCACAATCAGAAAAACATTGGGTGATGAACACACAATGCAGTATATAGATGATGTATTATAGAATTGTGCACTTGAAACCTATAAAATTTCACTAACCATCCTCACCCCAATAAATTTAATTCTTTTAAAAACAAATGTTATGATTGTGTTAGGACAGACATAGGTATTATGAGTGAAATTTGTTTTCCCTTCTATTCCAATTGGTAGTGATTTGGATATTGTACGTAAATAACAAAACGCTCAATGACAAGTACGTACATAACATCAAAGAGGGGGGGTGCTGTAGTTTTCCCCATTTGTTTTATAACTTTTCCCCCAAACATGCTTTTTATACACTGATTATATGAATAGTTCATCAGCAAGTTTATTTCTAGCTAAATCAATCTCTCTCTCTTTCTCTCTCTCTCTCTCTCTCTCTCTCTCTCTCTCTCTCTCTCTCTTTCTCTCTCTCTCTCTTTCTCTCTTTCTCTCTTTCTCTCTCTCAGGCCAGGAGTTGTCTGATATATCCATATCCCAGCCCATGTCCCATTCCCACAGAATGGGTGGGTTATCTTCAGGTCCGGATGCAACTCCTGTATTGGGAAACTGCCCCTCCTCATGGGTGACTCTTGGGTGCCTGTTGGCCCACTTAGCACCGTGGCTGCTGAGCTCTCAGCTCTCCAGACAGCAGAATAGACTGTGTGTTGGAAAAGATCAAACTCAGTGGCTTATTGGAGTGGAATGGCTGGGAAAGAGGTGTTCTAAGAACACTTCCTGTCAGTTAGTAAAAGCACATCGATAAAAATAAATCAATGCCCACTTGTTTTCTAGGAATCTGTTTCATATTCAGCAAAGGCTCCCATTATACTGCATTTCTGATTGTGTAGCCTAGAAAAGATGCATTTTAAGCTAGAGAAAAATATCCTGAAGAAAAAGAGCATTACTCTAGATGGTAAATCTTCCTGAATTCACCAAAATATAAAGTACTGATAAACTCAGCTATAAACAAATAAGAAATGTTCTGTGACTTATTTGAGAAGTGTACTGTGAAGAAATTGCATTGGATTGGAAAGCTTGAGTTTGATTCTGGACTTATTCATTGACCATCTGTATGACTTTGATAAAGTCTTCCTCTATTAGGATCTTAGCTTTATTACCTGTAAAATAAAATGATCAAGGGAATCTACCTGGCACGTACATCACCACTTATCTATGCAACAGCTGTAACAGACATGGCTAATCAATTGTGGCTCTTTCCTGCTGATCCTGGCTGAGCCTTCAGAATCTTTTATTTGACAGTTCTCCTAGCAGCCATTACTAATTGATAAGTTTAGATAAAATGGATAAAACTTTTCTATTACAGGGCAAAATGAGTTCCTAGGTCCTTGTCCCTCCATGGCCTGAATAATTGCTTTCTCAACCCTCAACAGAACAGATTAGACTTCTTCCATTAGATATCCAGACACTCAAATTCATTGATACTCTGTAGGCTCCAGATGAAGTTTGCTCCAAATTTACATCCAAGCAACTATATATTTGAAAAATTATTGTATTAGAAGTACTAGCTTATGCAAATGCTGTTTCCCTTTTGTTCCAGGGAGAAATAGCAAGTGTTTCTTTGTCTGACAGGAATTACCTGGCAATCTCCACCACTCAAATCCTATACACTATGGTAAAAGGGCATACATTCCTCTAAGTGCAGGATGATATTCATTAATTCATAATTTTAATAGTTGACATACAATGTTATACATAATTTTATTTTCTCCCCAAATCCATAATAAAACAGAGCAATATTGACCCTTTCTATATAGATCTATCATGTGTTTCAGAATTCACTTGAACTGCTGCATCATATGGTCAAGCTATGTCCTTTCTCCAAACCTAAGATCGCGCCACTATCTCACTGGGTCCAGACTCATTGCTTTGAGCTTTATAAGCCTATTCGTTGGATTTATCACTGTGTCCTCATGTCTCATATGTATCTTCACATTTTTACTCCATTTAGAGAGATCTGCTTGCTGTCTCTTCGCCCCAGAACCAGGAGGAAGATGAGGCAAGTGAGGAGACTGGACAATCTAAGAAGGCACACCTTCAGCATCATGCTGACTGTCCCCTTTGTGCCCTAGGCAGCTCACTTGCCTCATACGAGTTCTGACCTTACCTTGTACCATCAACTAAAAGTAAAAATTATTTCTTTACTGCTTTTCAGCTCTTCAAAGACAATTCACATGCATTATCTAACCTCCTCCTCTCGGCCATTAGAAATGCCAATGTTATTACTTTCCCCATTCCACATGGGTGAGAAAGTCTGAGCTCCAGAAAAGTTAAAGTTAGAGATTGTCAGAGTGAAAACTCGATATCAAGTCTTTTGAATCTGAGCATAATATTCTTTCCAGTAGAATGAGACTTACCCCCTTTTCTGTGCTCCGTGACAAGGCATGCCTCTCTCTTCCTTCAAGATCCACATTTTAACTTAACTTTTCAGTTCTAATCATTTAATCTATTCCAAGATTTTCCCCACATTCATATATTATTTCTCATTTTCTTTGCATATGTCTATTTATGTTATGATCTCTTACTCTTTTTTTGTCCCTGTTTCCTTAATGGATTGGATAGTCTTCGGGGTATAAACAATACACAATAAAGAAAATTGTATATTTTTATGGAGTCTGAACTTGTCAGTGGACTTTGTGAGATGTAGAGAGATTTGTTTCATAGCCAAGTTTCATTGATGAGGAAACAGTGTAAAGGAATGAGGATGATAGCTAGCATTTAGTGACGACCTCAGTGTCACAAGGACTGTGCTAAGCACTTAACAGGCAACACCTCCATGAATTTCAAAATAACCCAGTGAGGTAGTTATTGTCATTCACATTTTTAAGATGAAAAAACAAAGCTTTAAGAATAACTGCAAACTGCATCAGGTCATAGCACTTGTAAGCGCTGAGGACCAAGGCTCAAACCCAGGTCTGACTCCAAAACTGAAGCATTGGAGTGATTAGCCCAGGGATGCAGAGCCAGGAAGGGTCAAGTTGGAACCTGGGCCTGATAGTTTTGACTCTAATTTAGTTCCTTTTTCATTGTCCTAGTCTGTTTTTGATGTTCACAAAATAGTGTAGGCATTTAATGTCTTTTTATTGTAAGGAAACTGATAGTATATTAAGAATAATTTTAGTTTATGTTTCCTTTCATTTAAATCTCTCCTTCTGTGAAATTAAAGCCTAAGTGGAAACATTACCAGCCTCTATATCTGCTACTTGGTTATGTTGCATCTTTGGAGCATGCAAATATAAAGATTGCTCAGTGGTGTGTGGTCTTCGTGCCTGTGCCTTGTAGATTGAGAAGCATAACAGGGCTTGTGATAATTAAGTGCTAGTGGATCCCCAAGGATATAAGGGAAGTGGGTTGAGGGAACAGTGGAGCACAGGGCTGGAGAATAGGAAGCATGGCTAATCTAGCCCACCCTTCTTTCCCGTGGGGCTTTGCAATGACCCCACAATGCATTTCAGCACAGAATTCCGGTGGTTCCTACCCATCGACCAGAGCTGGCTCTACAGAGGAAACATGTGAGACGTCGTTGGAATATACTTAGTTCACAACCCAGGAAGCGCTGCTTATTGGCGGAGCCATCCTGGGCAAGATACTTAACCTCCAAGATCCTCTATGGCATCACTTTTAAAAAGAAATACTGATAGTACCTTCTTCACAGAGTTGCTGTGAGGGATAAAATGAGATACATATAGCATGGGACCTGGCTAGACATTAATTACCTTGAAAAGAAAACAGGGACAATGCCTCTTTAACTCCCCTTTCTAATTGCAAAATCATCCAGGAAATAAAAAAATAATGTACAAGATTCCAATATCCACCCCCACCTTTTAATTTTTTTTTTTTAATTTCTGAGCTTAGCCAGAATAATTCTGAGGTTTCATACTTTGTTTTTCTTTTTAAATGGATGACACCATTAGTTCATAGGAGTTGGACTTAGCTAGACCTAGGTTTGAATTATTATTCTCTCATTTATTTGGTGACTAAAAGTAAATTGCTAAATTTTCTGAGCTTAAGTCTTGTCACCTAGAAAATGAGAATAACATTATCTATACCACAAAGCTATTGTAAGATTACAAAGACAAAGCACATAAGCCATAAATCACTTGGTAAATATTCATTGTAATCATTCTTGCAAAGCAGGTCTCTAAGGGGCACCTGTGCCCATTCCAGTGAAAGGAGACATCTGGCCATGACACTGCACTTTGAGCTTGTCCTGTTTCGTGGGGCTATTGTGCGAGCTGCTGTTTACCTAACTCTGATGAAGTTGCTCAGTTCTTGTCCTTGGCTGTTTCCTGGTCCTTGTGCAATATCTCCTGATTGGAGGTTGGGTCCCCACAGATTGTGGAACTAGTCTCAACAGGAGTGGTGATGCTTTAACTCCCTTTTGTACTCAGTATTATGAACCATCAAGTGGAAAGAGACTGAAGGGACTGAGGTCAGAGTTTGGGAATATTGGGGCTCCTGCTCTACCTGATCTTTTGCATCTGATTCAATGATTATTGATTACCTACCAGACGCCAGGCTCTGAGTGTACACAGGACATGCCCTGTGCCTCAGGGAATTTGGAGCTTGGGGATGCAGTGAGAATAAAGTTTCACTTATGTGAAACGTTACACAAAAACTATGTTGAATATAATAAGAAATTCCTTCAAGAAATGTGTGTAAGTGTGCACATGCCAATTTCAAGGTGAATACAAGTATGTTTACTCAAAAGATCATTTTGAACTTGAAAGAAAATCTTTCTTTAGAGGAAAATAGAACTAATAGCTACCAAGACATGTGCAGCCTTTAATATGTGTGTATAATTTTTATTATATATATATATATCTGTATTTTATTATATATATATATATAAAATATATATATTGAAAATGAAAATTTTTTGTCATACACATGTGTACATACCATCACTGTAGAGCTCAGTGAACTTTACAAACTTGACACACTTATGTAAATAGCAAGCAAATAAGAAATAGAACCTTACCAGCACCCCAGAATCTCCACCATTCACGTCTCTTTTAATCGCTACCCAGGGTAATCAATATCTCATAACCAATATCTTGTATTCAATAGCATGAAATACATTTTTGTGTTTTTGTACTTTATATAAATGAAATCATGTAGTATAGTATGCAGATTTTTAAAATATTTTCCCATCAAATTTCAATCCATTATTTGATGCTTTCTTCATTAAACTAAGCCGGCATAGGCTGATCTACTGTGAAACACAGGCTTAAAAAATAGTATCCTCGGGCTTGCTTTAAAATCACCAATGCTTTCTGTACAGGATGACGCCTTTGTACCTGCAGTTCTGATCCTGCACTTCAGAATGTGGGCTCATTCATTAAGAAACGCTTGATTTGATTGAGGACCAGGTACTTGCTTCCCAGCAACACAGCTTAAGTAAATGCTCAACTCAGACAGTCAACATTACTGTCTCAAAAATCTTTCATTCTGACACATTATCACACATTTGTCATCAGGGAACTGCATACTCACATATGTCCATAAATATTTGGTCTTGGTAGACCCAGGTTGACCTGCTTGAGAATCAGAAGGGGAAAAAAAAATCTTATCTCTGTCCTTGGAAAACGTACAATGAAATGAAGGGAAAGTTTGATTGTGGCCCCTGAGAGACTTTGTTTCCCTGAAAACAAAATCATTTTGTTCTAGTCAATCAATAACTCTACATGGTAAATGTGAATCTCAGTCTCAGAAAGAGGTTATCGGCCATAACATTTCTTAACACTTTCATAATGTTATCAGGAATTAAAAGGTAACATTTATCAAATATTTACAAGTTGCGTGGGACACAGCACAGTGTAAACATATGAATCTGATAATATTCAAGCTGCAGTTTTAAAACAGATCCAAAAGAATCTCAAAAATGTTTGCTCTTCAATGATGCATTCTCTATCATGTAAAAATTTAACTACTGACATGCTCTAATGACACGTGGAATGAGTCACACAAGGAGGAAGGTATCTTAGGTGAAAGATCAATATCAACACAGATGAAAGACATTGCATTGGGCAGGCTATGCCAACCAGGAAGGAACCATATTTTCTAAATGAACATAGAAAAAGAAAATGTTATATAATGGAAAATGTGAGACCAATCTTATTTACTTCAGTTGATTCTACAGAAAGGTGTGTCCTAAAACACACAAAAAAGAAATAGTCCATCTTCCTGTGGTGACTTTTACTCTCCTTTTTGTTGTCAGTGGTGGTGTTTCTTCAGGTTCTATAGGGAAGAAACTTCACTAACTTTGTCCCTCCTCATTCCCCTGGTGCTTTGCCTTTGAATCAGCCTCATCCAGTCCAGAGCCACCATAGCCACTTCCCTTGTAGTGGATCCTCTGGACTCTTAATTGGAGCTGGTCTGAAGGAGGGAGAGAAGTGTAAGCTGGGAGGCATCAGCTGAAAGGAGAATCCTGTAGCCCCAACACCCCAATCTCCATGCCCCCCTTTCTCCTGGACACTGCTGTTCAGTCTACGGCCTGTGTGCAGCTGCTGTCTTTCCCTCTAGGCCACGTGTGAGGCCCAGAGCTGGGGCAGAACTGGACTGGGTTTGCTGCAGAGTAAGGCGTAGCTGCAGTGGTCTGAAAGATTTAAAACCATAAAATAGCACTTTCCAAAAAAAAAAAAAAAAAAAAAGAGGAAGAAAATTTTCTAAAGTAGATTTTGTTAGTAGAGCATTTGTTTCTATGCTTTCAGAGTTGAAAGTGTTTACATTGTGAATTTCTTAGCTTTTAAATCTGAAAACTGTATTTAATTCTACAGTGATGGTGGATGACAGCCAGAAATTCAAGGTTGTGTTGCTAGGGTAATTGGAAATAAGACCCAGATGACCTTACAGAAAGAAAACCAAAAAAAAAGAAAGTTTCTTTTTCGAATATAATCAGTGAAGATTTTTATGAAAAATGAGAAGAATTGAGAGGCAAAGAGAACCAGAACTTGAATATCATGAGACATTAGGCTTCTACAGAACAGGTGTATGTATATTTTTTATTTCAGCATTTTGCTGTGTGTTAAATACTGCAAGTTATAAAATGTAATTCTGTATTTTTATTTACATGCATGACAAATAATGAATAAAGAGCATCACAAGTTTTTAAAATTAGGCTATAGAATATAGATGAGGCTCCATTAAAGTGGAACTTTAATGGATATTCACCCTATATAAATATGAATGGAAAAAAGAAGAGCTTCTAACTAATTGACTCCCTGCCCTAGGCACCCAAATGTCTTTCTGAAACTCTGGATTTGTCCCTCCAGGATACTACTGCCAAAATGATCAACATGAGGTCCCCAAATAACAATTTATTCTGCCCAAAGGACATTGTGCCCGCAGTCTCCTGGCCAGATGAATTGGCACAATTACATCCTTCTCTCTGGCTTCCCCCTCAGGATATCCTAGGTGTCAGGCCTTTACATGTCGGGATGATTCAGAGCAAAAAATCCTCTAAGAGGGAAGACAGTGCTACAAGCATCTTCTTAGATTCTTAGGTTCAAACTGATGGAGCGAAACACAAATCCTCCATTGGTTTGTTTCCTTCAAAACTTTGCGGTCCCCTCAGGCACATCCACAGATCAAGTGGAGAGCTAAATCCTTTCCTGACTCCTGACACAAATAAATATATTGACATCAGCCAACAACCACCCCAAATTAGCCAATTTCAAGTCTTCTTTTCCATCTGCTCCTCTCCCCCACCCCTCAAGAGTTAGTGACTTGGAGACCAGTGTGCAAATGGTAGTTTAGCCTGCTGAGCTACATACAGTTCTCTCTCTCAAGCAGTCTGATAGAGAAGAAACCATACCTTTATTTCTGCTTTAGGAAATAAAACTGTTCAACATGGTGTCTGATGATTACCTCTTTTTTGCTTTGCCCCTTTTGCCTTAAAACTCTCTTCTCTCAGTACTTCCCTTTGGTCAGAACTGGTTTAAAAACACCAACAACAACAACAAAAAACGTTCCTTTTACTCATTTTTCTTTCTGAGTCAGTCTCACTGAGCTCTGCGTGAATAAACCCTTTTATCAGGAAGCCCCACAGCTCAGCCTCAGGATGTTCAGGAACAGGTGTGTGTCTGTGGTAAAAGCGTTTCTCAGTGTAAATAAGCCCAATGTGGGCTCGTGACAGAGAGCTAGGAAGTTGGGAGAGGGTGGTGGTCATTCTCTCAGATAGAGGCTTAACACCTTATCCCCCTAAAGTCCCCAACTGCTGTGTTAGGCTGAGTGACTCTAGCCCCACACAGGTAGGCACACTTGACCAGTGCTTCTGGCCCTCCAGAGCTTCCGGCTAGAGAATTATTCACCACTAGTGTTTAATTGCCATTTAAAAAGACAATACTCTGACTTGGTTAGGGAGGAGCAGGAAGAAAGAAAAGCGCTGGTGGGAAGATCATTCCCAATGAAAATGAAAAACAAGAGGCATTTGCATAAGAACTCCTCAGTAGTTCTTTGGAACTAAAATCTTGTTCCCAAAGTTCATGTCTTGTCAGGGAGACCACTTCATGGACGGTGTAGTGGCCTGACCACTACACTGTACATCTGAAGCTGCCGCTGAATAATATTATATGTCAACTATAATTTAACACATATATAGTCATGGGATGTGGAATATAGTGTAGGGATGGAGTCAATGGAATTGTAATAGATATGTATGATATTGGGGGTGAGAGGGACAGGGGAGGCGGAGGGGGTAGTCATTTTGTAAAGGGTGAAAAAGATAACTATTGCATTGTTTTTTACATCTGTACCTAATAATAATAATAAAAAAGTTAAAAAAACCAAAAAAACAACAACAAAAAAACACGGAACTCGCTGCCCGTTTCATCTCTGGGACATGGACCAACAGAGACATAGCTTTGTATTGAACTGTAAATTTTAATGAGAATTAATTAGCTTGAAGGAGTACTTCACTCTTCATTTGCTCATTCATTCATTCATTCATTCAGCATTAGTTATTGAGTGCCAGCTGTGTGCCAGGTGTGGTGGTAGGTGCCGGGGAAACAGCAATGAGCCAAACCAGGCACCTCTACCTCTCTACACAAATGATGAAAGAGACATCACTCAACTAATCACACACACACAAAAAGCATAAAATTCCAAAACTCTCCAAGGAGAGAGGCATGGGACTCTGCAAACCTATATAAGGTTGTTTGGCCTAGTCAGGAAGGCCAGGGGATGCTTACGTGAGGAAGTGTCGCTGAGCTTGGTTGCGAAGGAGTGGCACTGAAAGAGCTGAGGGGTGGCTGGTTTGGCGAGTGCGGGTGGACAGGAGCTAAGAGAAGGCCACAACAGGCCTTCAGGGACAGGACCATGCAGACATGCATTGAGGGTCCTGTGAAGGCTTGGCCTTTATCCTAAGAGCAATGTAAAACCACTGATGGGTTTACACAGGAGGATGATATGATATGATGATGTGATATAATATGATATGACATGATGTGACATAACATCATCAGGTTGGATTTCTCTGGCTGTAGTATGTCGGTGGCCACAAGGAAAGAAATATAGGGAAGCTATCAGTAAACAGAAAGACCCTGGAAAACTGATTGGTAGAGGTTATTTCATTCAGAAATCTTATCAATTAAGTCAGTCTGATACTTATGAGTTAAATCAGATCCTGGTTTTGGTCTGAGATGCCATATAATTCCTCTGGTGGGGCCTTTTCCCACTCCCCTCCTAATAGCCCCTTCAACAGAGGATTTGGGTCTGCTACTTATGAACCAAAATTGCTTAGTCAGCCTGTCTTAGACTCTTTCTTTATCTAAGGATTTCCTCCTGGGGTTGATTATTATGAGTATAATCTACAGTAATAGTTGTGAAAGTGCCTTGCACATTGGAATACATAAGATCAGCATAGGCTGGCATGATGTCCACCTTCTCTGGGAGTTAACAGAGGGTTGGCATGCATATTTTGCAGAAAAAAAACTTTCAGATGCTTTAATTAGGAAACTCATCAAGTTTAGCCAATGCAATATTTAATTCAGAAATTAAAGGACAAAAGAGAGGCAAGGCTGGAGAGGGGATTGGGGTGACTTTGTAGCCACAGCCTCAGGTCTCTTGATGCCGTGAGACTGTCCTCCTATCCATTTACTATGGTGAAAAGGTATGTGTGGCTGCAGTAGGTAGGACTCACACCCTCGGAATGCATCTGTTCAGAACTGTGAGGAGCTAGAAAGGCTCTAAGCTCACTGTACTCAGTGTTGACATCACTGGCAGGAGGGTGCCTCTAGTCCCCCCTAGAAGACAAGGAGAACTGTGCTTACCCTCCAACCTCTGTGTGTGCAAGCAGGTTCAGGACTGATTCAAACCAACCTACTGTATGGGACGGGGGTGGGGGTGGGGAAGGTGGGAGGAAGTCGCAGAGGAGTCAGGGAAGAAAGAAGCAAATGAAAGTATATCAAACCTATAACAGGGCTCTTCATCTAAATTCTGTGGGAGACCAAACTACTGCAGGACTCAGACCTCTCAGACATCTCTGTTCTTTGTCCTCTCGTCCCTTCCTCATTGATATTGACATAGTCCTCATATCTTTGGGAGGAGAAAGAGCCCTGCCCATTCCAGGGAGGGGTATGCAGTCATGAGCTTGTTTGTGCAGAGAAGAGAAGGAAGCTGTCAGGAGCAGCTCCTCCAGCTGTGAGCATTGCCTCCAACGCATTGCGAATCAGTCCTTACTCTACAACACTCTAGGTCTCTCCTATTTCAGATGGTACTGGAAAAGTCCACCCCACCCCATTGAAGCAATGAATTCTAATAAATGAGAACCTTGTCTAGATATTTCTCTTCTCTCCTGGTGAGATCGAACTCCCTGGGGAATCATGCTTTAGGGTGTTTCAATTTGAGAGCAGAGAGCTCTTAGAGCCTGAAAAGGTAAAACCCTGAGAGTCCCACTTCCTGTCTCTCAAAGAGCCTTTGGGGTGTGTGTGTTTGTGACTGTGTGTATATGGCAGGGGGTGTAGGTGATACACGTTCACCTTTGTAAGAGATGGGGTAGGGGAGGGGAGCTGAGGAAGCTTCTGGAAGTTAAGATGGCCTATCCAAATCCAATAAACATTTACTGACATGAGTGTAGTTTAAGATGGTCTTGAAGATGGGTAGGACTTAGGAGGCTGGGATAGCTTGAAAATTGGCAGGTAGAAGAAATATCCAGAGCAAGAAAAATGAAATATGAAAATTCCAGTCATTCAGTATGGCTGTGAATTTCTGAGCTGGTGATAGAGGAAAAATAGGACTGGAAATCTTGAATATGGTTAAATTATAGAGGATTTGGAAAGGTTGTCAAAGGAGATGGAGGACTATTTATTCAGTCATTCTTGAAATATTTACTGAGTGTGACTCTGTGCCAGGCAGAGTTCCAGGTGTTTGGGGTACATTAAGGAGCAAAAACAATGAACATTCCTGATCTCCTGGGACTTACATTCCAGGGATGACAATCTGCTATTATCTGCCATTGACCCTTAAGGTTCATGAACTAATTTAATGGTTACAACAACCCTGTGAGGTTGGTACTATTATTAACCTGCTTTTACAGATGGGAAATTTAAGGCAGAGGGAAGTGAAGCATGTTGCCCAAGGTCACACTGCTAGTAAATATCTAGGGTTGCTCTTAACTATTGCATTACATTAGTTGTAAGAGCCAAAAGAGAGGATTTCAAGGTGGTGTCTTGGCAAGTGAGAAGTCAGCCATTATTATAGAAGACTTCAGAGATCAGGTGACTTGATCAGCTTTGGCTACTACAACAAAATACTATAGACTGGGGGCCTTAAACAACAGACATTTAATTTCCACAGTCCTGGAGGCGGGAAGCCTGATACCAGGGTGCCAACACTGTCAGATTTGCTTCCTGGCTTGTACATAACGACCATTTTGCTGTGTCTCACATGGCCTTTCCTTGGTTCATGTGCATGAAGAGAGTTCTTTCCCTCCCTCTCCCTCTCTATCTCTTCTCCCTCTCCCTCCTCTCCCTCTCCCTGTCTTCTCCCTTCCCTCTCCCTCTCCCTCACCCTCTCCCTCCCCCTTCTCCTTTTTAGAGCCACCTTTGTAT
The DNA here is from genome assembly GCA_033961575.1 of Aselliscus stoliczkanus. Classification (NCBI taxonomy): domain Eukaryota; kingdom Metazoa; phylum Chordata; class Mammalia; order Chiroptera; family Hipposideridae; genus Aselliscus; species Aselliscus stoliczkanus. Next base: position 105,514,446 of record CM066732.1, read on the forward strand.
GATTGACATACAAAAGGCTGTGAATATCCGTACTTAATATGTACAACTCAGTGAATTCGGAGAAAAGTATGCACCCTTGAAACCATCACAACAACCTATGCCATAAATATATTCATCATCTCCAAAAGTTTCCTCCCACCCTATTATTTATTTGTTTGTTTTGTGCATGTGTGATAAGAACACTTAATTAAAATAATCAAACTCATAGAAGCAGCAAATATAAATGGTGGTTGCCTAGGGTTAGGGCAGGAGGAAACGGGAGGTATTAGTCAAAGTGTACAAAGTTTTAGTTACACAAGATGAATTGGTCCTAGAAATCTATTGTACAGTGTTGTGCTGTAGTTAATAACTGTATTGTATACTTACACATTTGCTAAGAGAATAGATCTTATGTTAAATGTTTTCTTTCTCTTCTAATAAGGCCACCAGTCTTATCAGATTAAGACCCACCCTTACAATTTGATTTAATCTTAACTATTCCTGAATGCCTTATCTCCAAATATAGTCACATCAGGGGTTAGAGCTTCAACGTATGAATTTGTGGGGAACAAAATTCAGTCCATAGGACCAGGCAGCATTGCGAATTTTCAAATTCTTATAGTAATCATTCGAGCTTGCTCCCTATATGTGCTTACCTTGACACTCCAGGTCCCCCTTCTCTGTCCTGCACCACATTGCCTCACAGCTCCCCATGTTAGTTAGCCTCAGTGTCTGGCCAAGTCCTGAAGTCTCCACAGCCCTGGAGGGGACGCTCAGCCTGCACAGGAGGCAATGGAGGTAGAGATGGGGGCTGGCTCATCCTTTACTCTGAGGTCCCTGGGGAGCAGAAGCCCGGGAAGAGCTTTCCTGGTGCTGGGAAACAACTTCCTGCCCTACCTAAGGAACCCACTCTGCAAGGAAGGTTTGGGTAAAAAAAGTATCTAAGTCAGATAACTTTTTTTTTTTTTTTTGAGAACTTTCAGGGGGAAACATGGTAGAGAATTTCCCAGAATGGAATTAATTATTTTGGAGAAATTAAAATGCATTGTCTACATAGGGAAATCTAAACCTCCTTATTTCATAGCTACCTTTCATGGACTTGCTTTTTTAAACTCCTTCATTCTCTCATCCATTCCTTCATAGTCTGCTGTGAGCATGGTTCTGTGTAAAGGCTGAGGAAAATGTGTTTGAAATTTCTGTGACAAGCTCCTGGAAAGTGCCATGAAAGAGGAATCTATGGCTCAAATTATGAGAATGCATTGGTTAATGGTTTACTAAGTACACTTTCATCTTTCCACCCCATCTATCTGGTCTTCTGGATAGAGCCATGAAGAGTTTGGATGCTTAGAAATGAGCCTCTGCCTCCGGTAACAAGAATAAGTGAGCATTAAGGCATTCCAGTACTTGGGTCTTGTATACCAACAGCTCTGTGGGAAAGGTAAATCAAAACAAGAGCTAAGCTCAGCAGCTTATATTTGTATGAGTTCATGAATTTTTCTCTTAAACTCATAATAAGTCACATAGAAACATGGGTTTGATATGAGATGTCTGTTATTAGTGAGCTAATATTTGTCTCCCAGAACTCTAATAGCTCATCTTGGCTTTTGAACACTTAAAACCCTGTATTTAATTAAGTAGTTTCTCTGCACTCAGAAAATTTATATATGTTAAATAATGTAACCTTCACAATAACCTACTAAAATGCATTCCTTTCCATGGCACAAATGAGGAAATTGAAGCTCAGAGAAGTGAACGATGCACCCTGGCCTATGTCCTTTAAGTTTACGAGGGTTGTGCATGCAAATGCCCATCATACCCCCAGGGCTCAGTGACATGTCTGATACATAATAGATGCTCAGTGTTTTTTTGTGAAATTACCCAAAAGTAACAGAGCCTGGTCTCAAACTCAGATTTCGGGCTCTCATGATGGCAAATATCAGAATGACTTCTAATTTGGTAATTATAGAGAATTATTTCCCTCCTTTTGGCACAAATATTGAAGGATGATAGATACGCTTTGCAATATCCATTTGGATTTCTCTACACTTTTTAATAACACAAGAAACACAGGTCCACTATATAAAAACTGGGGAGTACAAATGAACAATGAAAACAGCAAACAAATGTCAATCACTTGGAATCAGCCTGCTCAGAAACACCTGTCCCTATTCGGCACCACCCTTTGCTCTAATAAAATCTGTGTTCTGTTTTCTAAAAAAATGGTGAGGGGCTTCCTTTTTCATCTTGTTCCCTGGAAAGAACAAGTTTAGGTGATTCCCTGCTAACCAGCAGTGTACTCCTCTAATACTTCTTTGTAAAAGGGAAGGCAGTCACTCAGATGGCGACTAAGGCTACTTCCAGTCCAAGAATTCTAGGTCTCAGTCTAAGAAGTTAAAAAGACAATGTGCCTCCTCCATGGTAGGGAGCATGAGAGGGGTGTGGGCCGGAGGCAGCTAGGTAAGCACCCCACTCCCATGGCTAGCTGCCTTATGAATTCAATACCAGTTGCTTCCCAGCTGCTAATCACTGCTGAATAATAAGCAACTGTATTAGTCGGGATTCTGCAGAGAAACAGATATGCAAATAACAACATACATGCACATTTATACTTATGTTACAAAAATAAGTGTATATTTATATAGAATTCGGCTCACTTGATTATGGAGACAGAGAAGTCTCATGATCTGCTTTCTGCAAGCTGGAGAACTAGCAAAGCCAGTGAATATGGGTGTCCCAGCTCAGAGAGGGGGCAAATTTACCCCATCTTCACCATTTTGTTCTCCTCCTGCATTCAGTGGATCGGGTGACTCCCATTCACACTGGGGAAGCCATCTGCTTCACTCAGTTCATGAATTTACAGGCTAATCTCTTCTGGAAACACCCTCACAAACACACCCAGAAATAATGTTTTACCTGCTACCTGGGCATCCCTTAGTCCAGTCAAGTTGACACGTAAAATTACCCCTTAGAATAACATTACCTCTTTAGCTTTGGAGTCTGAGGGTCTGGACTCCAAAGGAGGATTGAGAGAGAGAGACCTATTTCTCCCCCAAAATACAAAATCCGAAAGGACTTCTCTCATTGAAATCATAATATCCTGCCTCTGACTGATGGATAACAGAACCTTCTATTTACCATTAAAGTAAGTATCTCCAAAGGACGAGAGGGTAGGTTTCAGGTCACTCCAGGTGAGATCCAGACCTTCGTAGCCACCTATGCCCCAGATCCTGGCCGTGACCCACCTATCAGAACAGGCCATTTTCCAAGTTCTCTTTTCCCCTGCAACCTAAAACTTAGACATGTTGCATTATAATTACTTGACCAAAATACGTTCTTATTTCTCTGACTCCATTTGTTATAAGTGATCACTAAAAGATTGATTTAACTGGTAAAAGATATTAAGGAAGAAGCCTCCCAGCCCAGTAAAATTCACTTAGCACTGTAAAACAGTGTTTTGTTTTTCTCTCAGCGATTCCCTCTCCTAGGTCCCCTAAAGTCATTGTAACAGTGTACTTAGCATGGCTGTGCCCCATGTCTCTCTTTCCTAATAGCAATGAGTAGAGCATTCTTGAGTGTGTGTGTGTGTGTGTGTGTGTGTGTGTATGTGTTGGGGTGAGGGAGTTCTTTTCTAAAGGTATTGCCATTACTCTTAATCCACAAGAGCTTTATTTCTTATTCTTTTATTATTATTTTTAAGATCTATGGCTTGATTTTTTGTGAGAGAGTTAGAGGAAGAATGGCAAATGCAGGCAGGATAGAAAAGAGTAACACGATATTATCTTCTATAGAAAAATGCATTTTGGATGTCAGGAGCTGACAGGGGAAAAACACACAGACATTCATGGCAAAAGACTTGATGGAAGCTTAGGAGACTAATCCTGATGCTTACTTTATTTTCTTCTTAATGGGATGTCAGTTCTGAAGAATAAACAGTCTTTCCCGAATCCAGAGTTATAAGCACTTATTTGTCTAGATAAAGTACAGAAAAGAAATATTGCATGCTGCAGCCCATAAGTCATCTTCAATGGCCTTTCAGGTAAACTACCAAGGGTTTTTACCATTCAACTCAGTGGAACACAAATTGGTAAACTGAGAACTAACTGATTGCAGCCATTGAAGCAGTCTAGAGCTGACTCCCCAAATTTCATCTTAATCTGAAATGGCAACATCAATTACTTGCAAAAGTACCATAGTAGAGGTTCCCATGAAAAGAGTAGCATGCCTCAGATGATTCAGGGAAGCAACATTAAATCATCCAGAGAGTTTCCTTTTTTACAGTGTACCTGCTGTTAAAATTCAAAGCAGTGATCCACGTGCCTTCAAGTACCAATCCAAACACAAAATCTGAAGAATGGTGGACAGAGCTAAATGCATATATGGCCTTCAATTTTTATATTTGAGCTATTTCATCAGTATCATGTGGAAAACAGAAACACATCTTCTCTGGACTCTTAGATGTTTCTGGACACTGTCTGATCTAATTTATATCATTATGAACTTTATATTTTTTGTGTGCCAGACATTGAGTCCAAGGGCTAAGCCCACAGAACAGTTTCTCCCTCCTGGAATGCACAGTGTAGTGGAAAGATTTCCCTCCATTTTCTTAACTCCTTTTTGAATTTTAGTTAATACAACCTGGTATGGTACTGGACTGCTCTCTGTGTATGTCATATGTGATTAGCCTCTAAACCCAAGTAAGTAATAAATTTTGGGGGTGAAGGATCTACTTCTTATGACATATTTTGGAATTCTTCATAGCTTTAACATAGTTGGGAGGGCAGCAGTTGTGAGCTGGTTAAGTAGGACACACCTAAGGTGCCTAATGTCAAAAGTTGGGGGGGGGGCGGTGACAGACGGGGGTCCTGTTAATGCTGCCCATGATCTCTGAACAGGAAGTGGCTCTTTCATAAGACCCATTCTAGTGTCCCCTACCAAAAGAAAAATTATGACCTCCCCAACCCAACCCCAACACTCCAAAAGGTAGCAAACAAACAGAAATGCCTATTACAAAATGCAAATTGAAAAATGGGATTGTAGCACTAGCAAAACCAAGAAATAAGGTTACTAAAATTGGTATTTTTATCAGCCTATTCTGTTCTAGTATCATGAATTATGAAGTAGAAACACCAGCAGAGAGAACATGGCATAGCTAAGAACCAATTTAAAACCTGAACCAGGCACACTTGCTGAAGAAAGACTGAGAATTCTCTATATTTGCTATGAAAAGCCAATGACAAGAGTAAGCTCTAAGTGAAATGCAGAATGGCATGTAACAAAATCAAAGGACACAGAATAAGCAGGTAAGGTAAAACCTTCGTGACAAAAGAAAGCATAGAATGGCTTCACCTGTTTTTGACCAAGGGAAGTGGAAAGTTAATACCAGAGCCACACTGTCCATTATAACGATATTACACATAATTCTAGTGGATATTCTTCTCCTGCAAACAGTTCACATATTTCTCAAATTTAAACAATGCTTGTGTAATGGAAAACTCTTGGAACCCCATCAGGGAAACTGGCCTCACGCCCTATCTATGCCTATTGCTAACTGCTCGTTTATTCAGTGGCATATTCATTAAATCGCTCCAAAAAAATCTTTTTGAAAACCTATTTATAGTCTAGTCTCTATGTGACCTTAAGTCATTGTCATACCTCTGGAACTCAGATCACTCATTTGTAAGATGAGGACAGTAATTCCTCTACTACAATCTTATAAAAGTGTACAGCAAGTCAGACGAGATAGTGTAAAAAGGAATTGAACTACAAATATAACTTTTTTTTTTCTAGAAAATGAACATAAGTTCACCTTACCTGTTTAAACCTGGTCTAAGTAATGTGGTATTGCTAAGCTACCTTGGCGCTACTCCTGCAGAAACATCTTTGACTTTCTGCATCACTACTGAAACTAGGAGCAACATTCAGTCACCATTCTGAATGTTTTCAGTGCCCCATAGGGAATTCAATTTTACTTGAAAACTGTCAAATATCAATTGGGATTAGCGTGACTCCATTGAGCTCTTTACCCAGTTAAATGGAAAATATCAGATTCAGAATCTAACACATGAAAAATAAAAAACTCTATTGTTCATAAATGGGTTCACATGACCGTGGAGAAAGTGACAGCGAACCGTTCCTTGGTACAGACCCTGCCTTTTGTCATCCAGAAAGCTGTGCTTTGTGGGCCTGTGTCCAGCTGGACTCAGGGAGTGCACCTTGCATGGGTGCAGCACTCCAGGCAGGTTATGGAGACGCCTCCCACTGCCTTCCTTTCACGCGAAGAGGACTGTCTTTAAAAATGCCCTGCTGGGTAGTTATAAACTCAATGGCTGGAGTAGCCAGAATGTTAGAGTAATGCATCTTTCTAGCCCAGGGATGGTTTGGAGTAGTTGATGCTGAGAGAATTGAGGCGTATAGCCACTTTTCCTTCTTTTCTGGCTTAGCTTCTCACCAGCGACCAAGCTCCTTCTTGCATGTAAATGGGCCATTTAGGAGGCAAGGAAAAAAAAATCCCATAATTATATGGAATAATTTGAACCCCATTACCAAATTTTTAGTGTTTTATACAAAGACAGAGAAAGACAAATGTGTCTCAGGACCTGGACTAGCTAATGGTTAGCAATATCACCAGATAATGACTGAACATCGTGCCTGATCCAACCCTTAAAAGCCCCACTGCAGCTGTCCCTGCTCTCGCCCTGGCACACTTGTCTGCACTGTGCTTTAGCCTTCACAGAGCACTGTCCCTTGCACTCTCTCATTCCATAGTCACAACTCAGAAAGGTGTATTATCCCCAATTTATGGAGGATAATTCCAAAGGATGACTTGGACCCTCAGGGGCTCAGTGAGCTGAATTGGACCAGGTCTTCAGACTCCCAGAACTTTGCTGGTGACTTTCTGAACCAGCTTACATGCCCGGAGAAGGGGGTCCAGCATTTGGACCTTGGATCACAGTGCCTTAGATGCTAAGTGTGAGTCCCTTTTACCACCAGTTTTGTTTATAGAGATTCACAAAGAAATCCCCAAACTTTATAGCTTATTTGTGACTACCTTTACCACCATTTTAGCCCTTTGCCTGCCTTGATAGGGTGCATTACATATCTCAGTATATTGTAATACTTCTTTCAAGTTTTGTTAACTCATCATATTAAGATGCATGCCTTCCCACCCCTGGCATTGAACCATGTTATGGGGCTGTTTTAAAAAGAATGTACTCCGAGGCCACTTTGCTAGAAATACAGCATTCGGAGTATAGAAGGGATAGTACCATCCTATGCTTGTCTGATCACTTCTCAAATACAACTTGCAATTCAGGGCATTGATAAAATAAATATCATGTATCCAAAGGATTGTGCCCCCATAACAAAGACCTAGGGATTTGGCCTGGGATGAAACAATGTAGAGAGAGCATGATTGATATTTCACATTGGGGGAAGGCAGATTGGACTCACTCTGTGCCACCCTTCAGGGTCAAGCTAGGGTCAGTGGTTGGGAGCCACAGGAAGGCAGGTTGAGACTCTGTGGAAGGAAGAGCTTTCTAAATTATAAGATCAGCTTACATTGGCATGAGTTACCTCAGGAGATAGGGGCTCCCAAGTACTAGAAATGCACTGAGCTATGCTTCAGCAGAGCTGTCACTGTGGGTATTCAAGCACTAGAAGGGATTTAAGGAAACAACACCTCAGATACCTTTTACTACAGGTATTCTTGGGTCTCAGGACTTCTGGCGAAGCAACCCACTCAGAACCTTCTCTCTTGTTTGCAGACCATCTAAACCAGCTGTTTGAACACTTCCACCAACAGACAAACAGGAATTTACTGTTTTGGAATATAGTTTGGGCTTATTCTCAGTTCCTTCTTATTTTCCCTCATTTAGGCAGAAAGAATTTATTCTGCAGTGGAAATATAGATGTCCTTGAATTTCTTATAAACTCTTCAAATTTAAGAAAAAATGTCAGTTTTTCTTAAAGATTTAATTTTTTTTTTTTAGAGAGAGCTTTTAGGTTCATAGCCAAATGAAGGGGGAGATACAGAGATTTCCAATATACCCCCTGCCCCCACACATGCACAGCCTCCCCATTACAGTACCCCCACCAGAGTCACCAGAGTGGAACATTTGCTACAACAGATGAACTACATTGACATAATCACCCAAAGACCATAGTCTACATTAGGGTTCATTCTAAGGACTTGGACAAATGTGTGATGACATATATCTGTCATTATAGTGGTTCTTTTTATAGAATGCCCAGTGCCACTCAGATGGAGGATAATGATAATGGGAGAGGCTGTGCAAGTGTGAGGGTGGAGCGTATACAGGAAACCTCTGTACCTTCCTCTGAATTTTGCTGTGAACCTAAGACTTCTACAAAAAAACTTTAAGTACATTAAAAAAAAACAAACACACAAAACCCCCACAAGTTTGTGCAAAGAGACCTTGACCGTGCCTCATTCCTGAGAAGGAAACTGTGTGCTGTTTCATGAGCTCCTTTGGTGTTTCTCTCAGCAAGAAAGAAATGGCACAAACTTCATCATTGAGTTGAGTGTAATACAGGAAATGTTTTCAAAGATATGGACAGGGTGTAGGAAAACAAATTATATAGAAAGGTCTATTCCATTGGGTGCAGTTACTACCCTGAAGAAGCAAGAGCCAGGCGCAGTTCCAAACATCCGCTGAGGGTCACTGTATGGAAAGAAGCACTGCTTGGAGCTGGGCTCTGGTGGAGAGACCACGCCAGTGCCCTGACCTGGCAGGGATGGAGCTGTGGGAAGTCCCTCACCCCATGGTCCTCCCATCTGCTGTCACCTCGTCGTGTCTCTCTCTGGCAGAGCCAACTGGCAGCCAGTGGGCAAGGGCAACCATTGATGCTGTGCCCATGGGTCAACCTCCCCAGGCACAGAGTGGGCATGGAGAGCCCAGTGGAAAGTGTCCAACACAGAGCTCTGTCCTGGCACGCACCTAAGTGGCCATTTACTACCTGCTGTCCTTGTAACCTGGAATGCACTTCCTGGCAGGGCCTATTTAATGGACTAACACTTTCAGTTGGCTCTAAAGTGGGATTAAAAGCAGTCATTATTTTAAGAGAAAATTCTATCTTCTGAATATGAGAGCTAAAATAAATTTATCAGCAATAAATATTTCAGTGGTAATCAAAAATTGGGGCCACTTAAGAAAGGGTTTTATAATAAGAGATATATAAAATTTCCTGCTTCCCAAAACAACTTTATCAGAATTGAATGGCTCCTTGTCTTCATGCAGCCATGGGCTTCCTGCCGTCTCTTTCTCCCATAGCCATCTGGTACTGTCTTTGATGTGAAATCTGTGATATACCTTCTAATTTCATTCTAAACATTCATATTTGATAAAACATTTCATTATCTTGTTTAGATAATGAAAATAATTCAATTTTACTAGCAAGGTTAAATGTATGGAAGATAGTTTCAATATTAATATTTGCTCTATGAATAATATGAATAGAAGTTGCCAATAGAAGATCCACACTGTGTTATGGGGTGTGAACTCCACGATGCTGGGAAAGTCAGTGAGGTTATGACAGGAGAAAGGGGGCAGGGAACATGGTCATCCCAGATTCTGTGCACATACTTCCCCCTCCTCGCCTATCAGGAATTATCAGAAAGCTAGTGAGTCTTGTATTTAAACATAAATTCACCTGTAATTTGGTGCTTTGCAATTGTGGTTTTCAGAGCTCAATTTCAGTTTCATCTCAAAGTGGAATTTCAGAATTACTTGACAATAACAGGTTTGCTCTTGAAAAATGAAAGTGCAAAGTGCAGCCTGGATCCCTCCCACGTACCCTGCTGTAGACTTTCAGGTCTTCCAGAGTGAAAAGCTTGCTCAGTGTTGGTGGAAAGACAGTGAGCTACCTGGCAGCAACCTTCAGTGAGGTCAGACATTTACTGTAGTTGCAAGGTCTGAATCTCGCTGGGAATTTCATAGCACTCAAAGCAAAAGCTTGGTGTAGCCTTGTAGAGTCATATACTTAATCTCCTGTAAAATCTAAGGCTCAAGTAAGCACTTAGGCTCAAATAAAATATATGTGAGTAGGCTCTGGTGGAGGCTGATATTTTGATCCTGAATTACTGTAATTTTGCATATAAGAGGGATTTCTTTGACACAACTGGAATTGCTGATAAGACAATTAAAGCAGAGGTGTGTTGTGCTGCCCCCAGGAACAGATATATATCCTGAAAAGAAAATGTCCCCACACAATTAGCATAAGTTCTCTGCTTTGGGGATGAGTTTGGAAGAAGGTGGTTGAATTGAGTACTGGTAGATACTTTCTGGGACTGTTTAGATTCTGATGGGCATGCAAGAGGTATTTGAAGTATCTCAGGTATAAAAACTCTAATAAAAACTAAAAATCAAAACTTATGTTTAATACTTGGGAATTCTGTTTAAATTTGATAGAAAATAAAACTATTAGGAGAATTCTTTAAAAACATTGGGGTAAAAGATTCAAAGGAAGAATATAATTTATTGTCAGGAATTAGATATAAATGTGGTAGAAAATTTATCTTGTCTTAGTTTAATCAAGCAGGTTTTTAGATAGTATTGCTCAATTACTCAATACCAGTTACATTTCAAGTATATAACAGGACTCAGTTCAGGTCATTCATATATGACTCTCTTGTATTTAACTTTTTGATACATATTGTATAGCAAAAGTACTTTTTATTCAGATTTAGCTTGTTGCTTTTCCTAGAAAATATTCAGATCAGATGGCTTCCCTAAGTAAAGCCAAAACAGGTACAAATTAGTTAAAAAGACATTTGAAATATAAATAATGAAAAGTTACCCATTGGTCAAATAATTGGGGATTGGGCAGGGAGAGAATCCGGAATATATTGCATTTTATCCCGATCTTTTGCAGTGAAGTCAGTCTGGAAAGTGACATAAAATCTTCACTATATCATGTGCATTTTGTACACTTTACAGTGTTTGGGTAATAAAAATATGGAAAGGGTTTGTCAGAGTGTGAAAATGACAAATGATTACATATAAATTCTTTCTTGTTTCTGGTGGGAATGGAGGCAGAGAAGGGTGTACAATGGTCATACTTTCTCTTAAATTATTGCATGATTTAAGAAATAAGATCAGAAATTGCCCTGTTTACTCTTTCCCCCCAAAGTTGTCCCTCATTGAAAGAAAGAAAAAAACAATAATATAGCAATTAGCAAGGAAGAAGATGCCATTGCTGTGTTTAGGCCAATGGTAGAGTGCAGCATTTTCTTTCAAGATCCTGCAGAAGTACACAGAGCAGAGACTGAACAATTGCTAAGCCCTCTTTGTTCCCAAGGTCATATTTTCTTACATGGGTGACCTTGGACAAAATGCCAATGTGTCAAGACACTGCTTTACCATTCTTCAGCAGCCCCCCATCATTTGGGGATGACGTTCCCATCACTCCAAATGGCACAGAAGCTACTTTACAACCTGACCCTTGCCTGCCTCTTCAGTCTCTGTCCTGACTCCCCACACATCCATGCATCACCACAGAAGTATCACAGTTCATTATTGTAGCTCCTAAGTGGACTGTGTCTACGAGTCCCCAAGCCTTTCTTTACTCATTCAGTAAACATTTGGGGGATTCTACTGTGTGCCACACACAGTGCCAAGGGCTGAGCATAGATGGTGAGCATGGCAGCATGATCCAGGGCCCCGTGCCATTTCTAGTTGAGGGGGCATAGCAAAGAACACACCCCCTCTCTACCAATAGTAAGTAAGTAAGCGTGCAGAAAATAATTAGGGATTGTGATAGGTGTTGGAAAGGCAAAAAAACAAAACAACTAAAGTGTTAATGCAGAGGTTAAAAGGGAATGAGGGGGATGAGGTGCCCAGTGTAGACCTGGTGCCAAGATTCCGAGTCACAGGAAACAACTTATGCCAGTTTTCCATCTGAAAGACTTTCTCAGGTTTGATGGATTGAATAAAGACTAGAGCAGGGCGTGGAGGGCACAGAGCACAGTGGCGATGTCAGATCGTGCAGGGCCCTGTAGCTCACCACAGGGCATTTTATTCCAAGTGTAATGAGAAGTTATCGGATGGATGTAAGCAAAGTTGTAACATGGCGCTCAATCTATGTTTGTAAAATAATGCTCTGGCATCTGTGTGCTACATGAACTAGAGAAAGACGAGAGAGGAAGTGAGTGGACCTGTTACTTAGGAGGCTGTTCTGGAAGACCAGAGAAGGGATGGTACTGGATGCATTCAAGAGAGGCATGGGGTAGAATTAACAATACAATTGAGGGTCTCTCTTTTCTGACTAATTCCTACTACCTTAAGTCCCAACCCAAGCATCACCTCCCCCACAAAGCTACTTTGAAAGCCCCTTCATCCCCACATCATTAAAGACCTCTGTCCTGTTCTCCAGGAATCTGTCACCTGACTCCACAATGTGACACACCATAATCTTAACTTCCTTGCCTGCCTTCTAGGAAACTGCAAACTCTTTTAGGACAATGGCTGTGTCTTTTCCACTTTTGTATCCTTGGCCTGAGCCCAGAACCTATAAAAGGTTCTCAATAGATGTCCAATGTGTGGGGAGAATCATGCCCTCTGGACCGTGGGAGAGCTCTTCATGTGACATGAAACCCTGAGTGGGAGCCATATCCAGACGCTTGTGATTGAGTCTGATGTTGGAAGGACTGTGGAAGAGCCACTGTATTCCAACAACACCTATATCTGTTAGAAGCCACCAAGATCTCAGACAGGACAAATGGATTTCCCCAAGACCATTTCAGGGGAAGGAGCTCTTGAGTAAGTTGGGCTCTCTCAAAAGTACCTCGAGTTCCATTTAAACCCTGCTACAACAATTACAGGTCAGAAACCCTATGCTTTCAACTCATAGCTTAGCAGACACTGTCATTTTTGACAAGGGGTTTGCATTTATCAGTTGTGTGTCTGGGAACTGTTGGACAGAAATCATAACCAAGCTGTCACCACGGCCTACCATTACCATCAAGCAGATTGATTTTAATTCCCGTCCATAAAGATTTAAGTGCCTCACATGAACCAGGTGTTGTGCCTGGCTGTTAGGAGAGAGATGGATGTCAGAATATATGTAAAGGGTCTCCGTTCCTGAGGATCTCACAGTCCTGTGGGGCAAACCACTAAAAAACATGACAATTGAAAATGCTAGGAGTTGTATATGTATGTGTAACGTTTTATGCATATAATTGGTGGGAGAAAATATGATAGGATACTTCATTCATTCTCCTAGGAGGAGGAAGAGAGTGTACATTTAGGCAGAAAGAAGCTTAGCTCGAGCTGGATCAGTAGGAGTTTATCTGTCTCTACCTGTCAACATCCCAGAGGCAGGAAAGCCCAAGATTTAAAGGCATTGTCTCCAGAGTTGATTTGAACACTGCCTTGTGTTCAAATCAATTATGTTATGACCTGTGTCACTATGGCCAAATTATTTAACAACTCCTCACCTCAGCTTATTCGACGGTTAAATGAGATGATGATGGTATGTACCCCATAGAGTTGCTGTGAGGGTTACATGAGTTTCTATATGAACATGGAGAGGCCATTCCAGGCGGAGGAAATGCTGTGAGCAAAGGGGATGGGTGTGCATGGATGTCAAGGAAGACAAACCTCTGGTGTGAACAGAGTGCAGGGTGTAGGGCATGGAGAAGGACACTGGAGGGGAGGCTGGAGCCATGGTTTGTCGCCCAGATCCCGAGCTTTGTAAACCATGCTAAGAAATGTGGATTCTATTGCTGTGGGTGATAAGGAACTGCCAATGACTTCAAAAGGGGGAGCCCTGCTGTCAAATCTTTGTCTCAGAAAGATTCTTCTGGCAAAAATAGAAAGATCGGACTGGAAAGGGAAAGAAAATGTGGGGCAGAGAGCCCAGGCAGGTGACTCCACGTGGGATGGTTCAAAACCTAGAAGGAGACGGCAGCAGTAGGAAGGTTAACCTGCTAAAAGTAAGGTTTCCCAAATGTTTTCACCACGGACTCTTCTCTCCTTGTATAATATTCCAAGAGTTTGTGAGGACTCCATTTGGGGAATGCTCAACATCTATTCATTTTTATGTCTTGATGTTCTTATTTTGTCTCTTTACATTTTCCTGCCTCTCAGATTTTCCATTCCTATAACCCAGCAGGGAATCGTAATTGCAGACCAAGGTGCTTATAAATGATCTGACAACGGACAATTTAGCAGGTCAACACATGAGCAACTGGCCCCTGGAAGCCGAGTTTATGCTGAGCCATCCGGATTTTCACAGGAGCCCGCCCAGTGCCCTCATGCTCTGTCCCCTCAGCAGCAGGAGGAGCTGTGTGGGAGAGCAGTGTGATGGCTGTGTTTGGGAAACACTGATCTATTGTGGGCATACTTTTTATATTCAAGGGGGAAAAAAATGATTCTCTGAAGGATTAAAAGTGTCTTTTCAATGTATTTGGTGCCATTCTCTCTGAAGATAAAAACAGCAAATCCTTAGGAAGTACCAGGTGCTACATCCATAAACAAATAAAATGTACACACAAACTGTTTGATCTTCACAATAACCCTATAAGGCAGCCACTGCTATTATCCCTATTTTGTGGATGAGCAAACTGAGTCATGGAGGCCAAAGTCACATAGTTAGTAAAGAGTAAACTAGGAGAGTCAGTGGCAACAGCTGGTGTTGAATAAATGATGAATGAATGTGTGAGTAAATAAAGTGAGGGGATGAACAGAATGAATGAACAAAAGATATGCATTAGAAGAGTAAGAAGAAACTCTGCATTCAGGTTAAAGACAACATGAAGAGCTAAAACAGGAGAGGAGGTCCCTTATTAACCTGGGCAGTATTCCAAAGAAATTACTCCCCAAATGCGAGAGCTTGAAATAGAGGTGGTAAAGTAAAGAAGAGTCAAATTTACTCAAGATTATAGTAAATACAGCACACTGGGAAAGCTAACAGATTTCTCTGCTAAGATCAAGCTCTCGTGTTATTATTGGTTTTATAAGTGGCATTTGAAACAGGTACCATTTCAACTGCAAGGAGTTTATGGAGGGTGGCCTAAGAAATGGTTTCAATTTGCTGGATTCTGTGACCTCAAGAGTAGAAAAGGCATCTGTGTATCTGGAAAGAGACCCAGACTGTGTCTTATGGAAGGCTTGCTGACACATTTCTAAACCAGACATCATTCCCTACCCATGCAGGGAACCAGCCTCTGCAGTCCAGGGTTTCCCTCAGGTGGAAACAGCGTTGGTTGGGGAGGAAAATAAAGAAGGGAGACAGTGGAGACACTGGGGGAGTTAAAGAGAAGTGTCACACTTTATTGCCAGAGCATGTTCATTTTATATGGATTTTTGACCATTGCCTCAATCACATGAGTTTGGTGGTTTCTAGTTCCCAGGATTTACTCAGTCTTTACTTCCCTGTAATTGCTCTCTCCAGGGTGTATTGTGATTTACTCTTCCGTTAAAGGATTACCTTGTCTTTATTATGATAATTACCATGAAACCCAGACTTAGTTTCTGTATATCACCTAAAAAATGTTTATCATGACTATCTTATGTTAAGGATTGACATATTTTTACATATTGCCTAAAGAATGTTTACTATAGCTATCTTGACTATCTAGAAATTATCCTAAATCCTAGCAGCTAAACACAATCATAAAACTCACAGGGCGTATACTTGCGCTATACTAAAAGACTAGGAGTGGCTGTGTTTAGGGTAAAAGCATCTAAAATCTATTCCTATGTAAATACAATACCTAGCAACCAAAGGAGATTTCACACCTCTCTTATCCTAGGGAGGTAGCATCTGTTTCTCAGTCAAAGCTTCAGTATCTGTCAAAGAATTTAAACTAAGTTGTTAATTAACACACCCTATGGTCAGCAAGTCACCTCCTACGGAACTCTCCTGGCCTGAAGACTTTTAATCTTCAAGGAGATGACTCACAGCAAGGCCCTTAGGCCACAGGCAAGCTTCTTGGACTATGTTGTCAGAGGTCTGTGCCTCAGTTTCCAAGAGGTTTGAGTCCCCAAAATGTCAGTTCGGGGGTCCCCTCAGGTTGTAGTCTGTTTTAGGGAGTTTCCTTCTCTTTAGGAAATCTTGCCCTGTTGTTGACTTACACAACCAGCTATCATCAGGGTACCACAGGAACTTGTCACAAATGCACTGAGTGTATTGTCTCCTATAGGAGGAAAGGCACATGGGTTCATAGAGGCAAAAGATATTACATGACCAACCATAAGGCAGCACTCCAAACATCCAGTGCTGAGCAGGGTAATGTGACCTTGTCAGACACTGAAAGACTGTGGGCTCCCGGCATACCCGAACCTGTCAGTAGCTTTTAATTAGCTTCTAGGTTCCTAGACCTGTGCTAGGTGTTATCAGAGGGCAAAAGCATAAATATCATTAGTCAATACACACTCCCAGAACATACACTAGTGCTAAGTCCAAGGGAACCCAAAATAAATAAAATAGAATCTCTAATCTCAAAGACTTCTTAATCAACAGGGGAGGGAGATGATACAGATACAACTGTACATGCAGATGGCAGGTTTATAAAACATGGGTGTTTCCATAAAACATACTCAGTAAGGCACAGTATGAAAATATCATTTATGAATTATATAATAAAGACCAGAAGTAGACAATAAATGTGAATAGGAAAGGATTTGGTACCGGAGAAGGAATTTTATAACTGGGTCTAGGTTATTGAACGATAGATGATGATGAGGACAGCATGTCAGGAAGGAAGGGAAGCAGCAGTATCTAATGTTGATCAAAGATGAGATACACTGTAAAATGGCTTTTTTTTAAAGCCTTTGGGCTTCCTCACTGGAGAAGGATTATACTGACCTTGAGTTATGAGATTACTCAGAGAGTATAATGCTAGCTACAAACTATTATTTCTTCTGAAAGGAGAGGCCCTCTTAGATCTTCATGATTTTGAACTCTCCCAATCTGTCTTCTCCTTTGGGGTTCTTCAGTTTTCAGAGTCCTAGAAACCTTCTCTTCCTTCTATTTCCCATTCTTTCATTTCCAAGGTTGGCAGCAATAGGTGCCCTGAGTCATTTGTTCTGATAGCATAGAAGCTCTGCCTTCCTACTAGTTTAGAATTCTGTCCTTCCTTGACCCATCCTTGACCCTCAATGAAGCACAGCTGAGCACCTACCCAATTAGGCTCATCCTTATGCTAAGAGGTAGGCCCATGCCAGCATCGTCGTCACGCTGCACTTTTATATGAGCGCACAGCTCATGTGTCACAGCAGGCAATCTGATGCTGACATACGGCAAACCCTGACTGCCATCAATCTGCTCCCAGAACCGTCTTCCCAACCATCACAAGATATCACTTTGGGGCTGACATCTTTGGGGCCCAGTCCCAGCCAGGAGATGTGAGTCACCCAGGGATGACAGTCTGATCAGAATGCACGATGGATAGAGCCTAACCATCATCCCATCACTCATGAGCAAGGAGACAAAAGTTGTCAAGGTAAGAATGTCAGGTGTGGGGAAGGTAATTTCTGACATGTGATTAATGCCAAGGAACCAGCAATCATCCAGGTACTGCCAAGAGAAATGGGCAGTTAGATATATTTTTTTCTATGACAGTACCTCCTTTCCCCTACTCTTGACCTCTGGTTTTACGGTGCTGCAGAAAAGCCTCACAGATAAATTTTGTCTCCCCCAAATTCTACATAGTTATGCCCCTCAAAATCTGGAGATTATATATACTCTCTATACACAATACAATAAATGTAATTCTAGGTAAAACCTCAGAGCCCCATTATCTTTTGAAAAACCAACTGAAATATTCCCCAGTTAATATTACTCTGAGGGTCATTAAGAAAGAAATAAGGTCAGTCTGCCTGGGGCCAAACTTCGGTTTCATCCATGAACCGAGCTAACGATTATGCCTGTGTCTCAGCTTTCTCATCTATGAAGTAAGATTGTTTTGAGGATTAATGGAGGATCTCTCTCCTTTATGGTTTATGGTAAATGCTTAATAAATGATAGATCATATTATTATTGTCCCTCTGCTATGCTTGTTACATAGGAGAGAAAATTTTCAAAAGCTGCAAAGATTTTTGTGGAACATAGGGTCCCTAGAGGAAGCAGGTAAAATGGGCGATAGCAGAGGATACTTTGGACACTTGAGTTACAACAAAATGGCTGTGGGTCCTTTGAGATAGAATAGAATGTGGAATAAAAAGGCAGAAAGCAGGGGAAAAGCCTTGTTAAGGAGAACAGAATACCCAGGGATATTTCAAAATGGCTTCTTTTCCCCTCCACCTGCCAGAAGTATGAGGGGATTCTGGTCAAGCTAAATTTCACAATAATGTAGAGGCCCTCCTATGACTGAGTTCCCCAGGAGTTTTTAACTCTCGGACTTGTCCACACTGAGCCTCCAATACTCCATCAATTAGTTTAGTTTTCCTACCCCTGGGGGTTTCCACCCCCAGTCCCTGCTCTGGTTAGCTGTGATTGGATTCCCTTCTGTCTTTCTAATCTCAGGGGCGGAGGTTTGCTCTGTTTCTTCCCCTCTCTCATGGATACAGGAAGAGTTGTTGATTTTTCAGTTTGTTCAGCTTTTGACTTGTTGGTAAGACAAAGTGGCAACTTCCAAGCTACTTATACGTGAAACTGGAAACCACTGCAGTCTCTTTTACCTATTTTACTAAAATATATTTTATATTACCCTAGCTATTAAGTAGAAATTACTGCCCAATATTTAAGCCTTTCTCAGAGACTCAGAGTCTTTACTACGAGTATCAATTCATTGACAATTTATGTAATAAAATAAGACCTTTAGGCCTACACGGCTTATTTGCATCGACATTAAGTGGTCCCAGGTCACAAGTGTTGCAGATGCTTTGTACAGCTTTCCTATCTCCGCCCTTGCTGCGGGTTCCTATTAGGAGGCCTGCCCGAAGCCTCTTTGCTCTCTTCTAACTGAGAGCTACGTGGATAGCTAGAGGATTATCTGAGAAGGAAGTTCATGAGTGCTCATTCATACTCATCTCCATAGTAACTCCTAGCCCTGGCATTCTCTTCTCTTAGGGTAGATTTCATCAGGATAATTGCTGGGTTTGTCTGATTTGGGTACCTTCATGCTATACTGATGGTGTTTCTCTTTTCTGAATTCTCTTCTCTCCAGGTTCCAGATTTTGCATTCAGGCTCCATTCATGTTGTACTTATTGACTTGTGAAAGTGCTTATACTAAGCTGTAATCAAAAATAGGTTTGCTTGAGAATATCTTCATCATATAGGAGGATACAGGTTTAGTTCAAATGTCATCTCTCTTCTGATATTTTCCACAGCTCCTTAAGTCGTATTTAACTTATCTTCTCTAGATTCAGAGCATCTTACTTGTACTTCAAATATTTATTTTATTGTAACTAGCAGTTTAGTAAATTACTTGTACCTGTCTCCCTATGCCCTACTCTATGTCACCATCAACACTGTACCCCATCCCACTGTACCCCCAACTCTAATATTAAATACTGGAAACTGTTTAAGCTCATAGCAGAGGCTCAATATTTGTTGTATTCGTATATTCTTATGGAATGTACTATGAAAACTAATTATGATCAAAACTGCTAAGTTTGACTATCAACCATTCCAAAAGCACAGTGAGTGGGTAAAAAGCCTCTGGGCTGGAATATTTCGAGGAGTGTCTCAGTCCTTCTCTCTCAGATGGTTGAAGTAATCTTTCTTCTTCTGTGTGTGTTCTAAGTGCACTTCGGAATTCTCTCTACATTTACTTAATGCCTATGTGTCATATTACTAGGGCCCTTGGCCCTGACTACAAATCCTTCTAAGATAGGTCACTTCCGCTTTGTCCGGCACTCCTCACCCAGATTCCCTTTCCTTTCTGCAGCTTTCTGTGCTGCCGTTAGGTAAAACACAATTTACTGATCCTGTCCCCTCCCTGTGCATTCACTCTTTCCAGGTTAGATAGATTCCACTGGGCTCCTTTTAACTCCTGGCTGCTTCCCTGGGGCTTCCTGCCCTCCCAAGACCAGACATTTGGCTATCAGTTGTCTCACAGTCTCTCTACCTACCATCTGCCCTGTGGGAGACTGATGTAACAACATCTTTCTCTTTGTCACCCTTTATATCACAAAAGAGTTATTTACTTGAACAGAAGACCCATTACACCAGGAGACAAACCAGGAATTCCTTCCATGGTACTTCAGGTTCTCTCATTTTCTCTTTAGTAAAGCAGCAGGATCCCAAGGCTGGGTTTTAAACACGTCACTCTCCATGTGCGTTTCACAGGCCTTAGTGGTCTCTGTTTTGACTGTTTCTGTTTTCCCTTCATTGAAAGTAACAAGTATCACTAATACTGATATACTTTACAATAGCAATACCCTGGTTTCTATGTTTAATGCCTTAATCATAACGGACTTCAATTTTTGATCACCAGGAGTACCAAGACTTTTTGCTGGATTCTGTGTTCCGCTCTCATTCTCTAGGATTCATATCTGCTGTGAACTTCAGTTTAGAGGCGTAGTTTGTTTTTTATTCTCAACCAACCTAACAGCATTTAAGTTAGTTTTGCTAATTCAAAACCAATTTTTATTGATAGATAGATGGATGACAGGATAAATAGCTAGCTAGATAGATGCTTTTCTCTAAATCAGGATTTCTTAGCCTTGGGACTTTGGCGTTTGGGGCTGGATAATTCTTTGTTGTGGGAGGCTGTTCTGTTCATTGCAGGCTGTTTGCCAGCCTGGCCTCTCTCTACCCTCTAGGTAGTCTCTTCCCACCCTACACCCCTGCAAGTGTTACAACCAGAAATATCTTCAGATATCACCAAATGCCCCTGAGGGGCAAAATCATCCCCAGTTAAAAATCACTGTTCTAAATCCATTTTACTCCCAATTATTTCTAAGTAATAATGACCAACATTTTTACAGTTAATATCCATTGAGTGAAGACTGTAGGCCAGGCCATTGTAAGCATTTTTACTGAATTTATTTTGTGCTTAAAGTATTTACAGATTAAGTATGAGGAAATAGAATTTCAAGGAAGTCAAATAGCTATTAAATGATAAAGCCGTTTTTCTTTCTTTAACAATTAGCCAATTCCAAAGCTCATATCTTTTACAATTATGTCATACATTTTGCATCTTGTTGTCTATGACACAGCTATATCTATCTATGTGCACCACTTTCTTGGAGAATGAAGTTTTTCATCTTTCTAGCTCATCAGTATGGCACTTAGCCCATAGTACAATAGATATCAAGGAATACTAGGTGAACTGAACAGCTTTTTGATCTGAGAATGAAATGTTATACTTTGCACATAGTAGGCCCTTAATAAATATTTGCTAAATTCATACATGACACACTCGAGAAAATCCTCTATAGGCACACCCTTTGTTGGTTTTCTACATTACTCTGAACTGTTACAATGAAAGGTAAGGGGGTGATGAGGGGTCATTTTAAGATAGCATTTGTACATCTTTTCACCTGCTGACTAATATATAACTTTTCTGAACCATTTTCTTCCATTCATGTTTTTTCTTTCTAATCTGGCTTTGGTCAACAACGTTGCATTATCATTTCCCAGCACCATTTCCAAGGAAATAGAGCTGTATCACAAACACTATTCAATTTCTCCTAAGTCTTTAGTGAAGAGAGTAGGGGATATTATTTTTTTCCTTTTAGTAGACAGGGTTAATTGGAGGCATCAAATAACCGACACACCCAAAGATTATTAAATCAATTTCCTGACCCCTAATTCATAGCATTACCATTAAAAGTTAACTTCTCTATTAAGAAATAATGGAACCTCACTCACTAACCCCTGCCTTAATTTAATCAACGAACATGGACTGTTTCCTATAGACCATACATTGTGGAGATAAAGAAAAACATTTATTTTGTGCCTGCACTATCCTGACTGCTCCGATGGTCACTTTAAATTTGTAAGCAATTTTGGAGTAGGTATTAGCATCTCCATTTTTAAAAATGAGGCTGAGAGCAATTAAGAATCCAGCCCCAAATCTATAGCTAGAAAGTAGCAGAATGAGGTATTAAGAAAGGTTCAGGTTTCAAAGGCATTTCAACTCTTGTGTTTTAATTATTTTCCACAAACTCTTCTATAAATAAGAAGCAGTCAGAACAAATCAGCACTTATATAAGTAAAATTTCTTCAAATCCCAACAGTTGCCCAATAATCAGCCTTCCCACTAAAGCAGAACGATAGAAATGGGAGAGTTTATGTTTTGGGTTGATGTGTTGTACATATGAAACTAGAGCAAAAGTCATGTCAGTTCTGGAGGTGCCAGAAGAGTAAAGCATATACTTACTCTTGCCTTTACCCAAAGAATACCAAGTCTGTGGACTATTACACGTATGGAAGGGTTGCCACTTTGTACTGCAGAGACTATTATATTTTTTTAGTAGATGAAGTGATCCCAGGATACTCCACATGGCACTTTGGGATTCTTACAGATGAAAAGGGCTATATTCGTGTCAGATATTACTATACAGCACTTATAAAAAATGTTTCCACTCATTGGTGTGGACTCTCTGTTGAACAGCTTAGAGATGATAGTTATTGCTGGTAATAGCAGTCAGAATAGCAGTGTAAGTGGCCCTTTTTGCTATACTTTGCTCCATATTTATCGTCTTTTTTGCTCTATAATCCAGAGTGGCCTAGAAGAAAAGAGGAAGAGGTTTGCGGAACAGGCTTAAAAATAGAGACAACTGATTTTTGCTTTTTGTTTTTTTAACTTCTTGTGGTCAAGGTCAACAGCAATGTCAAGGAATTTCCATGAGTGAGTCATAAACAAAGCCCACAAGAAATTTTTTTTAAATCAGTTTTGCTTTTAAAACTCATAATGTAAGTGCTATTATCTTCTGACAGTGCAACAATCATAACTGTAAATATGTACATTTTATTGGTAGAGAATGTAATATAATGCAATGTGTTTATGTTTTCAATCTAATTCGGAAATCTCCTTTTAGGACAATCGCCTGGCCCTGAGTTTTTGGCTAGGCCACTTGTGCTGCCCACCTGTGTTCATTGCCTTCCTATCTATTCATCAAGCATCTATAAGAAGCCACTAGAGAGATAGGCCTATCACCTTACCCTGATATCACTGAACTCTCATAATCAGCTGTTGGTCAGCTGAGCAAATAGTGTTACCTTGAGAAGCAAAACATCCCTGTTTGTTTTATTCCAGTTTGGCTACCATTTAGGTTTCCACACTAGTGTTAAGAAAACCTCAGTAGGGCAGAGAAATGAGATTTTCCCTTTTCTTGCTCTCTGAGACTTGACAAAACTACTCTTTCTATTCACATGCACTGGCTACAACTTTTCAGTTACAAGCAATTATCATATACATTAGCTTATATAACTCTCACACTTTTTAAAATCAGACATGATTTGTACTTTTCAGAGAAGGAAACTGTATCCAGAGAAGTTAAATGAAATGACCAAGAGTATATCACCATAAATCTAGTCAGAACTAGATTTCAAATTCAGGTCTCTTTGTTTCAAATTCTAAGAGCTTCCCTTTCTACAAGAAGCTAGGACACTACCTGTAAAGGGCTAGATTAGTGAATATTTTCAGCTTTATAGGCCATAGCATTTCAATGGCAGCTACTCAGCACTGCCACTGTAATGAGAAAGCAGACATAGACAATATGTAAACAAATGTGTGTTCCAATAAAACTTTATTTACAAACCAGGCAGTGGCTGGGCTGTAGTTTGCCTACTTCTATTTTATACTATGTTCCCCTGTAATTCTGCTCCATTTGGGATTTATTTATGGACTCTCTTCAGGTTACAGCTCCGCAAAATTTATTTATTAAGTGTAGAAAAGAAGAGAACACAATTTGTGTTGTCTCTTAATAACCTAAGTTACTCTGCTAACAAAATGTACAAGTGTAATAGTCAGGTAATAGAGTAGAAATAGCACTTGGACTTAGAGTCAAAAACTTGAATTTGGAATTGGGCTCTATATAACCTCAAAAATGGTGACTTTGAAGAGACTTTAACTTCTCTGAGACTCAGGTTAAGTGGATATGATTTCAGCAGTCATTCACAGGCTGATTGACCATAAGGATCAGATAGGATATACGTGGCAGAGACTAAACCAGTACCTGCTGCATAGTAAGCCCTTCAGAAAGACTTGCCAAATCTCTGTCTTAACATCATGAGAGTTTTCTGTCTTCTAATTCTGCAGTTTTGGTCAAGAAATATAAACATGGTATCAATTGGGTCATTTCATGCATATTTGAGTTATTAGTTTATAAAACCCAAGTAGAGTTCGGAGCTAATAAAAAGCAGCTTTTTATAGAATTCTGGGTTTATGAACATTATTGTATTTCTACTACAATTGGTTTTCAGTTATTACTCTCAAATGATTAATCTAGGAGAAAACTGGTAGTCCTATTTATCTTGTTGGTGATTGGCTTAGGAATAGCATGTCTCCCAGTCCTAGACATTGAGATAAGAGAGGGATTCTGCTGTTGGGAGGCTTCTGGAAAAGGTTCCGTCACTCTTAAGAAGAAGACATAATAAGAGACTGCTCCTTTCTTCCTCTGCATAGCCCTCCTGCTAGAGGTTTTGTCTGGAATTGACACAGTCCCTGAGGAGCCCAGGGAGGGAAAGCTGACACAGGATGGCGGAGCAGACGGATGGGAAGAGCAGGGACTTTTGATGAGCCTGTTGAGCCTCTGAAGCAATCAGCCTGGGAAGCTTGTTATGTCAAATAACAGGATTATCTGTGTTATTGTTTAAGGCCATTTGATTGGAGTGTTTGAGTTCTCGAAGTCCTGATAGTATTCTTTGTCTAATATATTGTTCTTTATAATTTTCATGTGACTTTATTTAAAGGCTAAGGATGAAAATGGAAAATGTTGGATTGCTCTCTTGATTCTGCCACTCTGATAAATAATGATTTCCTGAGAATCATTTGACTTGTCTGAATTTTAGTTTCTCTAGTCAGGTAATGAGGGAGCCGGATCAAAGGCTAAAAATATATTTCCGTGCTCCAATAATCTGTAAACACGCCGTAGTGCACAGAAATGCTGCCTTCTCTGCGTGACACAGTGTAGACTAGATCTGCGCTGTCCAATGGCAGTCATTAGCCACATGTAGCTAGTCTATATTGGGATATGCTGTAAGTATAAAATACATAGAGAATTAGGAAAACTTGGTATGAAAAAAGGAATATAAAATATCTCATTAATTATTTTTATATTGCTTACATGTTGAAATGATATTTTGAATATACAATTAAGTTCACTTATTTCTTTTTGCTCTCTTAGTATTGAAATCTACTTTTCTGTCTTTTTTTTTTTTTTTTTTTTACCTGAAATCTGTAGGAAGGGACAACAGGCTGCTAATTAAAGCAGGGTTCCTATGTTGTAGTCTTGAAGAGAATTCCTTCTATAATACTTCAGGAAACCTCAGTCTGTGCTTTTTAGGCCTTCACATGATTAGATGATGCTCATCCATATTATGAAGGGTAATCAGCTTTACTGAAAGCCTCCTGATTGAAATGGTAAACATGTCTAAAACATGTCTTCGCAGCAGTGATAGACTGCTGCTTGACCAAACAACTGGCCATCATCACCTAGCCATGTCGACATAGAAGTACAAAATTAACCATCACAACTTCTGTAGCCTTTCCTTCTACTTTAGAATTAATTTGCCTTCAATAGATTAAAACAAAATTAATATCTTGTTACACTTATCAAGGATTTGGGTTGTATGACTCTCTGAAGCAGAATTCACTGTCTTGGGGAAAGATGGCAAAAAACATCTTTGAGTTTCAGTAAGGCTTTTGCATTTTAAAAATTTTAGCCCTGTAATACCAGAGTATAATATTTATGTCACAAATAATAAACCTGAGCAAATAGATAAGAAGCCACGCTGTCTTATTGCAGAAGAGGAAAAGATTAGTTGGGCAAAGAGAAGAAGACAAATAACTTAGATGGAGGTAGATTTTTTTAAAAGTAATCCTGAGTCTCATCCACAGTCTGTTTTCTAGTTAGGGGTGGGGTACAGAATAGAAACCTGAGATAGAATTCAGAATTCAAAACAGTGGAGAGCTCTCTATCTGGATTTCTGCGTGGAGCTCAGGAGGATTGCAAGCCCCACAGAATGTTCCAGCATGGATCATGACTCAGTTGAGTAGAAATGACTGAGACAGCCATATTCTATGTCAGTGAAGTGCAGGAAATTCAATTTGTTTCTTGCCCACCTCAGCAGGGCTTGGAAGAACTTGAAGGTGAGCCAGACCAGAGATTCTTAGTGCTAGAAAAGACAGCTGAAGCAGCTGAGATCTGTATAGACAGATGACCAAAGACCAGATAGGAATGAGGCAGAATATTTCTCCCCCTCTAGACACTGTGTATCTCGATATAACATTATCTATCTATCTAGTATGGACAGATGATGACTGAATATCCCCCAGACACCCACACCCCTCTACTGCTAGACTGACATTATTTACCTCCATTGGCCTGGGATATTCCTGATTATACTGGTTGCCTCATGCATAATTGTTAATTAGCAATCCTTTTCACTTTGTAAAGTGTCCTACTTTGCACTAAAACTATGTGGTCATTTACCTAAGCCCTCAAAACTTAGAGGCACCATAGGAGAAAAAGTGGGAAGTTTGAACCAGTTGAGATTAATTTCATTCTACCTGGAAAAATAAGAAAAATCTAAAATAAAAATTGAATTCATTTATAGAGAAAATAAGATTGAGTTTTTGGCATACGTAAGACTGTATATGAAATTCACCTTTCTTAAGTTAAAAGGCACCTAAATATTAGTAGCTCACATCTTGAAACCCATCATACTGTGCACAAACCATTATTTGAATACAGTAAGGAATATGAAGTTTCAATAATTTATGTATTTCATTTCTGATTCAAGTTCTTATAGTGCATTTATTCTAGCAGCAAATGTAATCCTCACTAATTTATTATTATAAGATGGTAGAAACCAAGGAATACTTGACAAAGGGCTTCACAAGCCCAGCTAAGGGAGTTTGGTCTATATTCAAGGGAGTGAAAGAATGAGATGTGTTTTAGCAAGTTAGCATGGATGACAAGTAAGTTCTATTACATGGGAATGGATGGGAAAATGTATACTGCCAAAGACATCTAAAAATAGAGGGTTAAAATGACCATTAAATTTGGCTATTGCATTGTCAGATATGAAGACAAAAGGTGGGGAAGGTGGTTAGCAATATAATAAGATGCTAGTTAAAAGCAGTTTGTTGAGTCCGACTCGCAGCTTGCAAGACTCCTGGTCTTATGATTCGTTAGTTGGGTGATCTTAAGCAAATTATTTATCCTCCCATATACTGCACTTTTTTCCATGTGTAAAATGCAGATAAAAATAATACCTGCTTCAAAGAGTTGTGTTTGGGAGCAAATCAAATATCACACACAGAACTGGTGGAGTGATTGGCACATGGTCAACTAACTCTCAATAAATGCCATCAACCTGTGCTTTAGTTGCTGGTAGAGTGTTCCTTGAATGGAACAAAAGACCTAGACCCAGCCCATTGCTTCTAAAGTGATGTTCCACTAAGGGCTTCCACATCACTGACACAAAGGTATTTACAGTATTAATGCTAGGATTATGCCAATACCTATTGTTTCTTTTTTAATCAAATCAATAATTTGCTGATCAATATTTGTTAAAAGTGGTGACATTCTTGCTATTGATTCCACTAGTTTTTGACATAATGGATGGGAGTTGATAAATTAAATTCATACTTTTCAAATTGTAGTTCTCATGTACCTAATCAAAAACTGGGACCCACAGATAAGGCGGGCAATTATAAACGATTCAATGACTCAAAACAGTCTGACTGCAGAGCCTGACTGCATACAAGCTACACTGTTACATTGAAATCCTTTTCTCATTGCTCACCAGCTGCATGGTCTTTGGCAAATTACTTAGCCTTTCTGTGTTTGTTTCCTTATCTATAAAACGTGGATAGAAACTATCTCATAACATGGGTATGAAGAGTAAATAAGAAACTTGATATAAAGAATTAGGCACAGCACACCCAGGTAATGTTCAGTCAATTTTAGCTATTAAAATTGTATTTAGCAACCATAAATGTATATGCATGCAAAATTTACATAACATTTTAAAGATAAACTATGAGATCCCAGAGAAATTTCCCTTTTACAGTGTGCTATTTTAAGGTCACTTTTTAATACTATTTTGCTTTTCTCTAAGAACCCTTGGTAAATTTTTGAGAAGCATAGATGTAGTGGTTCCTAGTCTATTGGACAGCTGTGCAGACTTAGAATATTTTTGACCAATACTCTTAGATGCTATTCAAAAAAACCTTATGAATGAAAACATATGCAATATCACTTTCAGCTCTTTAGTTTCACTACGTCACCCTCATCAATCACACATTACACTCATTAATCACATTACAAAGGAGCATCATTAACAGCTGTGGCCAGAAGTGCAGGAAAATCCCTGCCTAGGTGCCACGCCTGATGGATTGCTCCACAGCCTGGATTATGCCCAACTGTGGTAGGACAGCATCAAATGGGTGGTATCACTGTGGAGTTCAGAGCAACCCCATGACCCAGGAAATTTCTTGAGTTATGATCCTAAACAACTAGAGATGCAAAGATATGACCACATACAGGGCAAGCAGATGTGAGATATTCAAAGATTCTAGTTATGCTTTCTGTAAATAAATTTAATATACCAACACTTGCTGTAACAACATGGGTAAAGTTGGATCTTACTTATTAATACTATTTCAGGTTAATTGAAGTTCTCAATTTTAGTGATTCCTTATGTGTTTTCTCTCTATTAATAAAATATATAATTATACTTTTTATAATTATGTAATTATAAGTATATATAATTATATATATAATATTTTACATTACATATATTCTATTGACTTTTAGGAGATGATTACTTAGCTCTCCTTTTTCCCATTCTTCACTCCCCTCACACAATTCCCTCATCCTCCTGATGCTTACATTATCTTTTTTTTTGTCAGAATAATAATTACTTTGTAATAATGATTATTTGGATTATTCACAGTAGCACCACATAATACACTTTGATTACATGTCTTCTTTCTCTCTTTCCATTTGCTTACTTTTCTGTTGTATGCAATAGCTGTCACGGATTCATTACCAAGCCCAGTGATAGAGCTCTGAAACCACTCTCGCTGCTTCTTAGGTAATCTACCAGTTTCATTGTTACCCGGGAGACCTCCCTCTGCTTTCTCCCTCTGCTTTCTGTACAATGGGCCTGGTTACTAGTGAGGCCTGCATACAGCAGTAGGCATGCAATCTACCTTCACCTTCCTCTAGGAAATCTTCCTACTTTCCTATGTTGTATGTGCTGCTCTTTCTTGATTGACTCCATTTTGAAGGGGGATCATATTCTCCAGTAGTTTTATGAGGAAGAGTGAAAGAGATAGATTGGCTAAGTATAGAATTCCAGAGTGGAAATGGTTTTTATCAGGTTAAGTCATCACCCCATTTTCTTCTGTAATCCTTAATCACAATTGAGAAGTCAAATGCCATTTTGATTTCCTATTACTCACATGGGGCAAAAGCTTTCTCCACTTTTCTATAGTTTTTAAGGTTATCTCTTTGTCTCTACTATTCTGAACTTTCGCTGGAATGTGGCTTGGTGCAGGTCTTTTTAGTACATTTTGCTGAGCCCACCCATGGGTCCTTTTAATCTGGAATTTGTTGTTATCACTTCTGGGAAGTTTGTTAGATTTTATTTTACATAATTTTCCCCTCTCTGATTTCCCTGTTTATTTTGTCTGGAACTCTTATTAATATTGGACCTTCTCTAATTGAATTAATCCTTACATGTTCTTATTGTCTTTCCTGTTTTCTACTTTCTGGGCGATTTCCTTAATTATATCTTCCAAACTGTTTCTTTTGGAAAAAAATTTCTAGCCTTTGAATGTGTGAATGTGTATTTTGTTTTTACTGCTGTATTCTCAAATGGCTAAGCAGTGCCTGGAACATAGAAACTTAAAAAAAAGAAAAAGATTTGTTGAATTAAATAAATGAATGCTGTCATATATTTTTAACTTTGTGAATGTTCTTTTTATAGCCTATTTTTGTTTCTTCACATGTCCATCTGATTATATTAATTATAGATGTTTAGAATTTTCTTATAACACTCTATGTTGCTTTTTGCTGTCTTCTGCTTGCTTATTTTGATCTCAGTCTTTCATATTGAAATCTTTCATCATATATCTGGTGATCGTTGGCTTTCCAACTAATGAAGCACAAAAATACTTTGTGTTTCTGGGCAGGCTAGAGTTTTGGCGTTCTCCATGGGATTATATGGCTTTGATGTTTCACTGGAGGAGCCTGAGTAGTCAGCATCTATAGATCTTTTTTTTCCTCTGGCTGGTTTTTTAAAACAATTGTAATTATGAGAAAATATACGTTACATAAAATTTACCATCTTACCCATTGTTAAGTGTAGGGTTCACAAGTGTTAAGTATATTCATATTGCTGTGCAACCAACCTCCAGAACTGTTTCATCTTGCAAAACTGAAACTTTATACCCATTAAACAACTCCTCGTTCCTCCTATTCCCCCCACTCCTCCACTTTCTGATAACCACCATTCTGCTTTTTGTCTTTTTGAATTTGATTACTTTAAGTTCCTCATATAAGCAGAATTATGTGGTATTTGCCATTTTGTGACTGGCTTATTAACCTTAGCATAATGTCTTCAAGTTTCATCCATGTTGTAGTATATGTTAGAATTTTCTTTCTTTTTAAGACTGAATACTTTTCCATTGTTGGTATATACCACATTTTATTTATCTATTCATCTGTTGTTAGGCACTGGTTTCTTTCATCTTTTGGCTGTTATGAATAATGCCATTATGAACACGGAAGTACAAATATGTCTTTGATATCCTACTTTCAGATATTCTTTTGGATATGTATCTAGAAGTGGATTCGCTGGATTATAATTCTATTTTGCATTTTCCGTACACCTGCACTATTTTACATTCCTACCAACAGTGCACAAGGGCTCTAATTTCTTGACATCCTCACCAACACTGGTGATTTTCTGATTATTTTGATAGGTGCCATCCTAATGGGTGGGAGGTGGTTCCTCACTGTGGTTTTGATTTGCATTTCCCTAGGGATCAGTGACATTGAACATCTTTGCATGTGCTTGTTGGCCTCAGGCTGGTTTTTTTAATCAGAAAAGAATTATCTGTCTCTTGTCCAGGGTGAATAAGAATGGTTATCAACATTTTGGGAGCAAAGCAGAAGCTGGGGTGGGGATGTGGCCATCAGTATGAAGATTTTTATCCATCTTTCATTTTCAGGGTGATGCCACCACCCTCAGCTGGTCCTACTGTCCTGAGTTCAGAATCCCTCCTATTCAACTTGTCTTGGGAGGGAACCTCCAGACATCAGCTAGGGAGGGAAATGGGATAGGAATTAAAGGTATTAGCTGTTTCTTTTAAGCAGCTTTCCTGTTTCAGTCACTTTCAGAGATCACAGTTGACTCCAATTTCTGAGCCTTAAGGAGCTCTGAAACACCAATTGGTTCACTTCCTGGCATTATCCCCTATGGCATTTATTTGCTTTCCAGTTTTTAATTGCTGTTCTTATTCATTTTCCCATTCTCTATTTTTCTTCTGGGTTTTTCTTTTATCCCATTATTTCAATGGAACGTCAGGAAAGAATGGAAGTAAATACGTCTTTAATTTGCTACTTCAGTTGAAAATCCTTAGTTGTGGTCATTGTCCTTTTTCTTTTTCTCCCCTCCCCCTCCCTTTCCACCTACCTTTCCCTCTCCCTCTCCTCCTCCCCCTCCTCTTTTTCCTCCTTCCCCTCCTTCCCCTCCCCCTCCTCTTTATTCTCCTCCTCCTCCTTTTTCCTAATGAATGTTCTTTCTGTCCACTTAGAGAGAGGGGAAAGAAAGGGACAGAATCAGAAGCAGATTTCCCCTGAGACATTTTACCAAGATTTATTAGAATATAAACAAGGATGAGCACCCCTCTCCAGGTGTTTGATGCCCCTGAAACCATCAGCCCCCACTTTAACTATTCTTTGATTCAGACTTTCTGCTTAGTTCATCCATTTTCAGATTTTTGCCTAATAGGAAAACATTTCTAATATATATCATCCTCAGTGGAAAGGTCAAATTTGATATATACACTATTTGCTTTACACACAACCTCTTTAGAAGGACTTAAGTGTTTTGGTTTGGTCTCTTTCACCACCTTCATATAAAACTATAGAAACATACTTGTTGGTGTCGTCTGATAACATGAAGACTGATGGAAGTCAAGAGGGAAGCTACCTATCATTTTGTACAACCTTAGATGGACCATAGCTTGGCCCAATCTGGCACATAAAACATTCCCAGAGGATTAGATTTCAGGATCCAGGAGAAAAACTAATTACTATTTATTATTACCCACTGAGATGGGAAAAGCCTTGACCTTTAAATAAACTGTTGAAAACTTTGAAACTAGCCCTTGATCCTGGGAGTACTCCGTTAACGTAAAACATTTTAAAGGAGAAACTTTTATTAAATCAACCCATTTAGCTTGTTCATGCCAAACTGCTCTCTCCAATCTGAGTAAAAGGCTTGCTCAAGCCCTGGAGTGTCATTATAGTTGTCCATAATTAAGATTCTAATCAGGTATTTTTGATAGGTGTAGTCATTTCAATTATTTGTAATATTATATTCAATAATGATAGTGCATGCCTATGGTATTTGATAAATTGGAATTATTATTCCCAATGTATAGATGAGAAAATTGAGGGTATTATACAAAACTACTTTTCTAATATCAAAACAGCTAGTAAGAAAGTGAAAGAGCTCAGACACAATGCCAGTACTTTCAATTCCATCTTCAATGCTTGCTACAGTGCCAAATACTTGCATCAAACTACATAGATATTAGGGGAAAGCCTTCAAGGACATGAAAGACAAAAGAAGTGAGGTACAGTAAAAACTAGATTATAAGGTAATAGATATAGAAACCCTTCCCCAAACCATCCAGTGGCCTCCTCATAGCCTGGAAAGTTTATTGCTATCTTCTTTACCTTCACTTGGAATTGTGATTCTGGTACTTTGGACATGAGGACCAACCCTATGTAAAAAGAACACACTGAAGATTCCTTCACAAAAGATGCTTGTTTAATATGTCCTTGTCCGAGCAAAATACCAGGAATTGAAGAAAAGTATACTGTTCCTCAGTTTCCAATACTAAGAAGAGCAAACTTATTTACATAAAGGTGGGCCTCCTGGTGTCATTTCTGCCTGGGTGTGGGAGCCACTAGCTTTCTAAGGCAGTGATCCGCATCCTCCAAATGACTCAATACCTTCACTCAGTGTGAGAGTGCATATCCCGTTTGTCTCTGGCATCACTGTCAGGTGCCCTGGGCCCCTCTGCTTGGACTTCATTTGACTGGCACACAGAGCCAACTAAAATGCAGTCACCTCTTGTTAGGACAGAGGAAGTGGCTTCCTTTGTAAGACTAAAGGGAAATCTCTAAACATTTTCTAAATACACTGGCTTCTTAGATGTTTATAAAGAGTAAAGGGACAGACTTTTACTATTTCCCAGAAAAGACTAGGTGGCAGTGGAATAAAGCAGTTTTCTTCCTTTTTCTTCAGAGAAAGGCTTTCGCCTAAAAGGTGATGGTAAAGAAGTAAGATCCTAGTAAATAAAGAAACAGAAACCTAATACTGCCAACATGTACGAGAGCAGAATATGACTTCTGTATTAAGGGAAATGATGAATGTTTTCACATTATGGGAACCGCTTTAGCACAACCTTAAAATAGTGCTTTAGAGATATGTGAGGACATGGTGAAATTTGTCTTTACACTGTAAACCTTTTCTCTTCCACAAAGACTTTTAGTAGGAATATGCTTTGGACTAGGGCTAAGGAAACAGCAAAGAAAATTTCTAGTCTTGAGTGTTGCTGCCACCTACATGGCAGGAAGACTACAAACAAAACCCAACACCTTTCTAGACAGGCATTAGCTAGCTGCAGGAGGCTGTCCATGAACACATACTTTTGACATGCCCAAATTTGTTTATTTGACTATCCCAATGACAATTGAAATGCTAGCAGTATTTGTTCATTTCACCCGCTTCCTATCTCAAATTCTTGCAGAAATTGGACCAAAAGGTTTTGCTTAGATTGGTGGGAATACACTGCTTATTTGACCTAGAGGATGATCCAAGGAAATTTTCCTTATCATAAAAACAATCCCAAGTGCCACTCAATCCCTGTGGCTAAGACTGTCTCAGGGAGAGGATGAAGGCTCTCAATGTCACAGTGCTACAGGGTTTTGTTGTTTTTTCCTTTCTTTCTTTCCCCTGGCAGGTTCTAAAATCCAAAAGGAACAATTAAAGCAAGTTTCCTTAGTTCACTATAACTATAAATTGATGCAAATAGAGATAATGTAAATGTAAGAATTTTTTGATATAGATCAGAGAGGTTAATTGTGATAGGAAATGTAGTTGCCACTGCAGAATTAACAGGAAATCTCTTTAAAAGTCTAAAGGAGCCTTGTGATATGTCACAAACACATCATAGACTGTTCTTTTATCTCAGGTGGCATGATCTGAGGCCACGGTGCTCAGCTACTGAACCTGTAGGAAAACACTTTCTCCCTAGAAAACACACATGCAAGATCGAAAAGCCAATTGATGACTTTATAGATAATAGCAATGAAAATAATTAACTGAATAAATGATAGGTTTTGTAAGCATGTATCAACCAATTACTGCAATTGCATAATATTATGAATATTGGCGTTTTGCAGGCATTCGGCACTTTGCAGAATTAGGCAGTGTTATACTGAACATGTACTAATTATTAAAAACCTTGTATCCTTGAATAAAAAAAAAAAATCACTGCTATCTTTCCAATGAAGTAGTGTGTTGAAGACAGAAAGGATCCCTAAAATTGGTGATGGAAAACATGTTCTGTGCAGGGCCGGCCAGGTGGCGCAATGGTTAAGTGCTGGCTTGGGAAGCCAGCAGCTCCGGTTCGGTCCCACATACGAGGGCCAGTGACACGGCCCTCAAAAAAAAAAAAAAGAGAAAACACGTTCTGTGCAATGAAAAACAGGCATTGGGGGAAACACTGTCAAAACAAAGAACTACATATGCTCAACATTTCCCCCTTTACCCAGCAATAAGCCATTTCAAACTTTTTCAATGGTCTAAGGCTTCAGTTTTCAAAGGGTATTAAAACAACTGTTTGGTACCATTTGTATCACTGTAATCATGCTCCTAATGATGCAATTGTCACAGTCTATTTACCTGCAGAATGCTTTCTGGGAAAAGGGGACTTTATCCCAGACCTAATAAATAGGGACTAAGACTAGCGGTGGCAAAAAATTCAGTAATCAAGACAGATATATTTGAATACAATATGTCTGAAAATCAGATTAATGCAACAAGTCCATGATATCAAAACTTTAAATAAAGATGGGGTCTGAGAAGTTTGGAATGTGGGTGAGAGGAATGAGGGATTTGAGCCAGGGCAGGCTTTTCCCCTCCCCAGTCCCTGCCCTTCCAAGGAGATAAAAGGACACATGCCATCTACCAGGAGTCACAGGTTGGATGGGAGTTTTCAGGAGCACCGTCTTACTGGGAAACTTGGTTCATTCCTGGTTTACATTTTTCTCCTCCTTGTTGATGGGATCATGGCAACGTGGTCTGGGAATCGCCCTGTACATGAAGCCACGTAACTTCATCAGAAAGATAGCTTTTCAGGAGGGCTTTAACTTTGCAACTTTTCTTGTCACAGTTAATTTCGAAAGTATTTTACCTTTGGGTACTTTACATATAAAAAACCATTTGTGGAGGATCAAAGGGCATATAGCACTATTTTAAAATAACTGCATAATCAAAATGTATGCAATACAAAAATTTTAAAATTCCATGAATGAGTTCATTCTGTGAAAATAAGACTTTAAAATCAATTAGATTAATGTATTCCGAGCCTTCATTTTAAACACATGGCATAAAACTTGATTTTCAAAAATTCAATTATTATAATGTGCCCTCTGAAGATTGAAAAGAAGAAACACTATCTTTTCAAAATGTTCACTTGAATAATTATAAAATGTTTTTAATACAGAATGTTGGAGGAAAATGTATAAGAATGGAAATAAAAATTACCCCCCAAATACTACCATCTCAAGATAGAATGTTAACATTTAGCAAAGTGTTTTCCTATCATTTTTTTAATTGTGACATGTTCAAAGTAACTTTAAGTTACATTCGAGAATAGTAACAGAATGTTTTAGGCCCGAGGCCACCTCTAGTTGTGTGTTTATAATACCATAAATCGTACCATATATTTGAAGTGCTTTACAGTGTTCACGTTACTTTCTGTAAGCTATCTTGTGGAGTGCCTTTACACAAAGCTTGTGCAGGGGCTGTCTACAGGAACAGGGGAGTGAGGCTCTGAGAAGCACAGCAAGGACACGCCTGGACCATGGCAGTGAGGCCTTGGCCCTTAAACCTATATTCTTTCCAGATTCTTTCCTTGGCACTAGAGCTCATGTGTAACTCCACAATGAATAACAGAATACTTGCTTGCAAATATGAAAGTATGATATTCCTTGGAGGGAAATATATAATCATAAATATCACTAAGATTATTGCCAAAAAAGAAACACGAGATACATTTTTAATGAATTATTTATTAGAATGACAAGGAAGGCTGGATACAGAAGCATTCATTCACCAGTACAATTCCTCCACTTGTTACTTAAGGCTAAGTGGTCAAAAGGACAAACACACAATCAAGAGGCAGTGAGTTTTGAGCTTCTAGCTGTGATACCAAGTGGGTAGGGTCACCACGTGGTCGATCCAATTAATTGTGAGGCAACTCATTATCTCAAGTTCTCCTTATAACGAAATTACTGAAACATGTTGAACATAAGTCAGTAAAATCATTTTTAAGCAAACTAGGAGGTGTGTGTCATAAACATACCTGCACATGTGTTTTAGGGAACATCCTTTCAATGTCTTATCTCTAAAACTCATTTTTAGGAATTAAAAGTTTGAATAGTTAATGGTGTTGGCCTCCAGAATTCACATTGATGAAATATTTTAATTTGTCATGCAATGTGAATTATTAAATTTTAGCAAAGAGAATCTTAAAAATCTCATTTAGTAATGCAGTGTTATGCCAGTTCTAATGTCCTATAGGTAGTGATATTATAAAATATTTATTAAAGATTCAGTATTGGTTTCCTTAGTCCTAAAAAAAAAAAATGCTAAATTTGGTAATGGCTTAAACATATTTTTATTATTCTTTGAAAAGGGAATAATAGGACAAAGCTATATAAACAAATTATTTTTAATAAACACTAAAACCTGAATGTTCAACTAAGTTTTAACTATTAAAATTGCCCATTTGAGAGGACATAGAGGACATATACTTGTCTGATATTTCCATCATTAAAGATGCTTTGGGGACTCCTTGTAATGGCTTTCAGGGTCAGTATACAGCATACAAGAAATTGTATTCCATTGCCTAGCTTGCTACCCTCTAATTGTGATGTGGTGTGATATGATTACATTATTTTGAAACTTGTTCCAAGTAGCTTTTGACTATTCCAAAACATATATGTCCATTTTAAAAGCATGACAATCTTCCATGATTATTCATATTATCTGTTTGTGAAGTACAACTCAAAAGTAATTTTAAGCAATGATATATCTGAGGGGAAAAGAAGAACAGATATTTTTATCTACTTTAAAGGAGTCACAATCATTTGATGTTTATTTTCAAGTATATTCATTTACATCATTAATTATAAACTCCTTAAGGGTAGAGACCATGCTATTTCAATTATATAGTTCTCTTCTCTAATCTCCCTTTCTCCCTTGCCCCCTGCATCCCAGCACAAGACCAAAAAAATGTTTGTTGAATTAAAGTGATGGGAACTTCCTATTAGTTAGATAGAGAGATAGATAGGTAGATAGATAGGCAGATAGACAGACAGACAGTTAGATGATAGATATTATATATTTAACACTTTAATTCCATTTTTCTATGGATTAAGCAATATTTGTATACATATGAACCCTAAT
Organism: Aselliscus stoliczkanus; assembly: GCA_033961575.1. Lineage (NCBI taxonomy): Eukaryota > Metazoa > Chordata > Mammalia > Chiroptera > Hipposideridae > Aselliscus > Aselliscus stoliczkanus. The sequence goes on from CM066732.1 coordinate 105,552,511, forward strand.
AATCTTGGATAATTTTCTGTAAATCCAGGAAGTATATAATATAGATCACAGCAAATAAATCAGATCACTAAGGGTCTTAATAGATGAGCACTTTATGTCTGTTCTTATTTATATTAGCTCGCATATTTTAGTGTAAGAATTCCTACTAATCAAGCTTCTTTCTGGGAAAAGAACTATGAGAGTTTATATTTCATAAGGATCAATTGTGATGTGCTGTAAGTAGAGTCCCCTTCCCTGGTTCACATTTATATGGCCAACAAGATCACCCTTTAGCTAAAGGCATTAGCTTCTGTGTCATTAGAAGTCTGAATTAACTTGACTGCACAAGATTGGTCCCAGTTATATTGTGTATCACTTATTTGGGCTAATTGATGACTAAATGGAACTGGCTATTTGTTGACAACATTTTATCCTTAGGGATGAGATTTACTGCAGGGTGATTGATCTGAACTAAAGCATCTACTAAAACAAAATGTCCTAACCTAACAAATCAAACAAATTTGGTCAAGTTTTAGATTAAATACATGGAAACAAAATTAAAAGCATTGTGTGTTACGTTGTTTAAAAGCAATGTGGTTTTCATATTGGGTATTATATAATTCAGGAACTGAAAAGATGGACAAAAGCTAAAATGGTGTTAAATTTGTGTCTATAGTCTGGCATTCCTTGTTGCAAATATTAAAAGAAAAGTAAGAAACAGGAATATAGGATGATTTAGACAATGATTTTCTAAAATTAGGAAAGTTAATATTTTCAATCAGTAATTACACTTTTATTTGCTCTGGCTAAAGTGTTAGGAAATTTTATTACAACCTAATTTCTTGATCAATAGCAATATGCCTTATATACAATGATAAACAAATGACATGTTTTGGGTTTCTTCATTTGTCCCAATCCAATTCCTAAAGATGAGATTTAGTTTAGCACAGCTTGCAGAAGCACATCTTTGCTATCCATGAATGATGTCCTGGCTCACCTAGAAAGAAAACAGGTTGTTTTGGGTTATATGGTAAAATAAAGAGAAGCAAGAAAGAAGGGAAGGAAGAAAGGAGGAAGAGACGGAAAGATGAAAGGAAAGAAGGGAGGAAGGAAGAGAAGGAGGGAGGGAGGAAAGAAGGAAGGAAGGAAGGAAGGAAGGAAGGAAGGAAAGAAGTAAGTAAGGAAGGAAGGAAGCAAGAAAGGAAGGAACGAAGGAAGGAACGAAGGAAATTATTACCTATTAATTTCTACATTTCTTTTCTATCCTGAAATAAAATGTTAATAAAAATATTGTCTTATAAACCAGGTCCAGGTAAATATATTTTAATTGCACACATTATTAATATGGGTTATTTTTCCTTGCCAAGAAAAAAATGAGAGTTTTTAACAAGATGAACTGGGTTAGAAATTAGTAAATTGTTATAAATTTCAAGGAGCTGAATTATTTTTAGAGAACCCACAACTGCAGTTTTAGAGTCAAATATTTAAATGTTAATTGAAATATGATTTGAATTAGAGAATCAAAAAAAGTATTTATTTCTCAGATATTTGGATGAGTATTACTGTACACCAAAATATATCACTTGCTTTAAATTAATTCCACTATCAAACTAGTTAGAGCATTGTGCCTTACTTAATTACTTCTACACACATTTATATTAATGATGTGACCATACATTGTAACTCCCATGCCTGCTGGCAAAGACTCAAAAAGCTGATTATTTGATTTAATTAAACCAATATTCAATATCGTATAATATATACAATATATATAATAATCTATTATTTTCCTAGAACTTTACATATTTTAAAAGTTATGAGGTCGATGCTTCGATGTTTACCCTTTTGAGTACATTTTTTAAAAACACTGATATAGTTACACAACTAGAAGTAAGAGCTTATATGTTTTTACCACTGAAATCGTCCTTACTTCTAGAGCATTTTTTAGCACTACCCATAAGAAGTCTGTTCCCGATGGCTGTGATTGATGGGAGGCTCACACAATCCACATTTTTTTCTGCTTCATGCATCATCATCAGCAGCCATCTCCAACACTCCTGTCCTGAATCTGTCCTACTTTCTGTTACCTGATTTTTACTGGTGATTCATGAGCCACAACAGTAAAAGAAAAAAAAAAAAAAAACAAAGAAAAAAAAAAACCACCATGGCTTTCCACAATGTAGTATCCCCTGGAAACTGTGAGATATCTAGTTTTGCTCATCAGACTCATGCAAATATAATATTGATTGACAATGATGTATATAGATCTACACACATAAGGTGCTATATAAAAACCACTAAAATGTTCTATTAAGGGCAGAATGAGTACTGATTATAAACCACTTCAGAATGATGTGAAAATGCTTATCTGAATGCTGGGGTTTTTTTTTGTACTTTCAAGCTCTCTCTTGTCAGTACTATTTTCAGCTGAAGCTATGTTTAAGTGCACTGGCCCTAGTGCATTAGGAAGTAAAATTCTTAATTTTCCAAGCTAATAAGGTGATAAAAGCTCAAGGTCTCTAATACGTGGGTAAAAATTGTGAATGTCACACTAAATTTTATTATCATGAGTGCAAAGATGAGGGGCAAGAAACACATTTTATTATGTCCTAGAGAGGGAAATGAGCTTTAATCACTGCATGAAATAGTTAATAAGAAGTTAGCCAGCAAAAGAACTAAGCTGAACTATTTTTGTGATGGCATCTTTCAGATTCAGAAGTGACCCAGGCCTTATAGAGATAAAGAAAGAAAGCCTAATGGCCCTAAAATCTCAAAAACAGGAGCTGCAAGTTCATGATGTTGTCTCCGTGCTTCTATTACTAGACATCAAAGTTATTCCCACAGGTTTCAGGAATGTATTAATGTCAGTGAAGAAGCAAGTAGACTTCAGAGAGTCTAAGTCAGAAACTTCATTCTGTAATTCACCTGTGAGGCAAAGCTCTTTGCTAATGAATTATTCCAAAGATGAGACACAGCTGAGGGAGACCTTAACCCATCAGACAAGACCTCCAGGTGCACCAGCAGGGTCAGAATAAGCGGGATGCTCGGGTTTGAAGTTGCTTCGCCAACCTTAATGGACTGCAGGCACTCACCTGGGTGGATACAACTTGAGCCAATAAAGAGATCACAATGGCATGATGAATAAGGTCAAGTGCTCTAGAGACCAGGGGAACAACCACTGCATCAGGCCTCTAAATCATGACCTATATGCACACTCCAGCCCATTTACAAATGGGTCAGCCCATCAGCTCTGGGCTGCAGAGCAGCGATGTCAACGGAAAACTAAACACTCAATAGACTGCATTCAAAACTCATTGTATTCAACTATAATCACTTTGTGAAGTCAATCTCACTGATTTATATCATTTCTAAAATTTGATTTTATTAATGACATTTCAAAATGTAATATCAATGTTAAAAAAACAACAACCTTCACCATTGAAAGAAGCGGTTTTAGGTTTTCTGTGCTTCAGTTCCCCCTTGCTCTCAGCATACGCAAATAAGGGTATCAGCCAGATAAAGCTCTAAGAGCTAAAGTAAAATGATCTTTAGAGGATTTACAAAGAAAAGACTATTTGAAAAGAACAATATATAAGACAATATTCTCGAGCTGTGCTCGAATGGAAAAATGATTTTTTGTTTTCATTTTCTATGTGCTGTTCGAACAATGGGTCTATTCATTAAAAATGATGTAATAAATATATTAGTCATTTAGAATTGCCTAGATAAAACCATGGTAAGGTCAATATCCATTAAAGCTAGAAGACTGACCACATTCAACTTTGTAAATGGGGGATTTTGCATGTACATGAAAATGTTAAAAGGAATTTTAAATGAATGATAATATTCCAGGTGAAAACGGTGAGAATGATGCATTCATGATTTAAACGCACTCTCCTCTATACAAGAAATAATGAATACATTAATGCAATTGTAAGCTTAGCTGCTGAGGTATCTTTACTGGTTTGAAGACATCTTCCCAAAGCTTATCACTTAAAAAACCTCAAATTTTGTTTTTTCTTCTAACAAAAGTAGCTAAACATACTTTCCAGAGAACCATCATTCTTACATGGTAACTGGAGGTAACTGAACCTCCAAAGTGATGTTTGTAGTTTTGGAGATCCTACATTTGAATGACTTGATATATTTAAGTTAATTTTTGGACATTGAGAAGTAGATAGTCATATTTTCACAGTTCAGGAAAGGCCCTCTGTGCTACCAATTTCACATAGCCTCCTTCTGGATCAGTTTTAAGAATTTTGCCTTTCAGATGCTCACACTTCAAAAAAAATGCACTCTCTCATCAAAAATCTTTCTTCCTAAACAAGCACCTCTGTCAGAAGTGTCTTAATTTCTTATCACAGAATTTTATCCACACAAGAAGCAATAAATAATTCATGTCATTGCCTCTTTGTTGTGTGTCCCTGAACTGCACAGAGCTGGAAGGCTGACAGCTGTGTCAGGACAAGCACCAAAGATCTGACATGACAAGTGACTAACAAGTTTCTTTCAGTTCATAGAGAAAGACGACAATGGCCCAAAGTGCAGAAAGAAATCCTGAAACAAAATAAAACTGCTTCTTTCTTTTTACCTAAGTGTTTGCTATGAGCTTATTTCCAACCCACAAGCCCTGGTCATTTTATAGGACTGCCCAACCCCCTTTATTCCTCACACTCACTTGGCCATTTACGCCTGGCCACGGATCAATATGAGCAATTCTTGGAGAAATACGATGTCTCCATGACAACCAAGCCACAAATTCTCAGTGGAAGGCAGTGAGACCAGTAGTGAACTCTCCAGAGGTTTCTAGGCCTATAAGGCAAGATGTCTTAAAATGCAGGAATGGACAGAGGAAAAAGCCAGAATAATTCATTCTTTATTACCAGTTTAATAATATCCGATGCATAGAATCGTACTCACCTTTTAAGTTAAGATTCTTTATCAGCACCTATATTTCCAAATTGATCTTCCTGTTTTGATACATCCTTTTGTTTATATCAATTAGGTCGACTATGTTATATTTGAATCTCTCTGCTATTCCACTTGAGGGACAACAGAAATTTATTCTAGTTTTGAAATAGTATAAAGCTGATGTATTCTCGCCAAAACAATGAACACTTAGACAAAAGCTTGACTCATGGATTTAACAGCCTGATGAAATGGTTGCTAGAAAACTGTTTATTACTACAGTTTTAAAAACTTAGTCAAAATTAGGTAATTTGAGTCAAAATGAAAAGTAATTTTAAAATATTTAAAAAAATGTTTTTTTTTAGAAATGTACCGTGACCCTGTCCCTTTTATAATGGGGCTGATCTACATTTATTTATCTTTTAGATAGTATGGCAGGGGGTGGAGTTAATATGCTGATTAAAAATTTCTGTCATTGCTAAAGATGCCATTTCTCAGTTCCATGGGAAAGCAGAAGTGTGGTTGAGAACAGACACACAGCAGCAGTCCATCTTTTGAGGAATCTTGGTGTAGTGGAGGGGACGGAAATGCAATGCCGTCGCCACTGGGCCTATTGGGGTTCTGAGATGGCTTAGGGGACCTGACATAGATTGCAGGCTGCACCTTTCACTGAAAATTAAATCTCAGTAGCTCTCCTCGGGGAAGGATCAGGGGACTGTTTGCAGCTGCCCCCTGTCAGCGAAGGCTACAAGATTTGGAAATCTCTTAACTAAGCTGACAGGCCACAGAGAGGATGAATCAAAAATCTGATACATGGATCAGCACACAAAGATGCAAGAGGGTAGAAGGTACACAGCAGCCAGAGAAAATAAGAAAGAAAAATGTTCAGTGGGGGGAGACAGTTAACTCTTTCATTCAGGATAATAAGGTAACTTTTAGCACCTTATGGCTTTATCGTGATCCTGGAATGTCATTCAACTTTCACAAGATTTTTTTCCTTGAAATTAATCAGTTGTTAAGACCAGGCATATTTCAAAACACAACAAAAGCAGAAACAAAAATTCATGCTTAAGTGTTCCTGGCTGTATTCTTCCAGTATATTCCTGTCTATTCTTTCTACAAAGAAAATACAAACATAAGTAACTTGGACAGCAGGTCAATTTTATTGCGTGAGGAAAGGTTATTATTTTCTTTTCTTTCATTTTGTTCTAAACAGTTGCCAACATCTATTAGCCCATTACTGTTACGCTAAAATCCTCTCATCCCAGTTAGAGTCCTATTTATATTTAGACAGGTATTTAGATTGTAATGATACAATTTGTATCTCTTTTCTCTCTAAGTCTCCACTTCCGCTTGCTCACATTATTTGAAATATTTAAAATATTGCCATTGCTCTAGTTTCCAATCTCTGCCTCTATTAACCAGTTTAGCCTAAAATTGATGATAATGAACTAATAGTGTCAGCTTCCCTTTTCAGTCATAAAGCCTTTGTACTTCCTCCAACTGAATTCTTGATGAAAGAGGAAAAGATAACAGCTCCACACTGTGACCCCTGAAGGTGACCATTAATTTGACAGTGCAGCTGCTAAGAGAAAAGAGCATTACAATGTCCTCCTCTCCCCCCACCCCCTTCCAAGGACCCCAAAGCTGTGTCAAATTTATCATTTTATACTTGACTATTTTTAAATGGCTTTCACCTGGACTCTCAGACTCTTCCACGACACATCTGTCAGGCATGTCCTCCTTGTCTTGGAAGTTTGCCGAGTTTGAGTTGCTGTCATGCTTGACCAAACTGGCTGAGGCTATTAAAAAGAAAGAGAAAGAGAGAGAGAGAGAGAGAGAGAGAGAGAGAGAGAGAAAGAGAGAGAGAGAGAAAGAATGATGAAAAAGTAGTAATAAACACCATTAAAACATTTCCTTTCAGTTCCACAGCTATTTCCAGGGACACACGATGTAAACACAAACAATAAATTGAAATAAAATGTATCCTCTAAGTATGTATTGGCAGACATGTAATTAGTTGAAAAATCTATAGATGAGACTTTATCTTAGAAGAAAAATAAGTTCATGGCATCAGCTTAAAAGCTACAAAGTAACAAAGTGATCACTTCGAAGCAGAAATCGTATTTTTAATGCATAAATCTAAAACAATATAGTCAATTAACGGCAATAGGACACAGAGAGAACATCAAACTAGTCAATTAGAAAGACCAGCACTACGCTGGTGCAGTCGCTCCTTTTGTCGGACAAATCATAGCTGATGAATACTTTTTATGCATTTTGGTTTTCTTTCATCAAATTAAAAACTATGGTACCAAATGCCAAAAAAACCAGCCCTATAAAAATAAATTCTAAAATATAGAATGAATACATGGCAAATGATAATAAGGAGGGCTGGTGTTTTCAATGGTCGGTCCCCAGACAACTTGTCATGAGATATTATTTTCTGAGTAAGAATTATGAACAGAAACAGAAGCTAGCAGGGGAATCTAAAATCTCCTATAAACACATTTACAACCACTAGTTCCATTAGAGAAACCTAGACTCAAGTTTCTACATTTTCCCTCAAGTTGTAATACTTGGTCTGCGTTATCATCATAAGAAACATATTTCCATATTACATTTGTTTAAGGAATCACTTGTCAGGAAAAGTGGACATAGTCTTCATGATACAACTCAGTGAATAACAAAACAAAGCAAGCCTGCAATCATATAAATTATGTGACACTTACTTGTCTAAAGCCAAACAATATAAATATATATATCATTGACTACACTGGAATTCTATCTATTACAGATTGCTGTGGTGAACACCACCAGTGTCTCCTCAGGTCTTGATAACACACATGTTATGCATAAGCCATAAATGCAATAAATAGAATATATATTTATAAGTTATACATGAAATGATATGTGTGTTGGCACAGGGAAGTGGACTGGGCCTTTGTTCCTAAGCCGCCATTTGGAGATGAGAGAGCAAACGCAGAGGCTGGAGACTGTGTTACTTCACACATTCAGTAAGTGACACATGGAGTGCTGCCCCAGGTCCAGTCAGGGTTAGGAGAGCTCACACCTCCTGGAATCCTTGTCTGGTTTCATGGAGTGCACGTAGTACTGATGATCATAACCCAAGGCCCACGTATACATGCTGGAAAGGAGACTAGGAACATATTTCTGGTCCAAATATTCTCTTTTTTTTTTGGAGGGCAGTGTCACTGGCCCTCATGTGGGGGACCCGAACTGGGGCCACTGGCCTTCCAAGCCAGCGCTCAACCACCGTGCCACTCGGCCGGCCCCCAGATATTCTCTTCAAACGGTTTCATGAACACTCTCAGGCTCTGCTCTGTGGAAGTGTGAGCATAGAGTTTGAATTCACTGCATCTTTAATACCTTTTGTTTGGGAACAAAATGTGAGAGAAAAAATATGAAATTCTGACTTTAAATGCACCCAATTTTTCATGTTGTGCATGTGAAATTTCTGATAAAAATATGAAAGTAGGTCCATGTCTTTTTTATTCACCTCTGTATGCCCTGAGCCATAGAAGGTATTCTTGAAGGATTTGTGGAATGAATGAATGAATGAATGAATGAAGCAAAGGTACCACGCAAGATGTCCTGATCCAAGAGGATATGTGCTTTGAACTGTCTTCAGCTAGATCCATTCAGTCTCTTATTTAGGCCCACTTGAAACAAAGGTCACTTATTTGCAAAATGGTATAGGATAGTCTGTGACTTGGAAGAAAAGACATGACACATATGACCTTAGTAGTTATTGGTGTAGCTGCCTTTAGTTTTCCTCAGTTTATTTTTTCTTTTTTTTTTTTTTTTAAAGATTTTATTGGGGAATTGGTGGAGGGGAACAGCGTTGGGGAATCGGGGAAGGGGAACAGACAAGTTGCCGTCTTCTTGTTCTTCAGTTTAGTTGCGGAGGATGCTGCTTCACTGTTGGTATCATCATTGCGCCCTTCCCGGATGAGGCAGATCGGTCGCTGGCCCCCGGATGTCGCTCATCGCGGCTATTGGCAGCTCATGCTTGGCTGCCAGCCGCTCACGCTGGCCGCGGGCCACTCACTGCAGCCCACGGCAGCCCACTGCAGCAGGGGCTACAGCCCACACCATCGCCGGGGCTCGCACAGCCCGGCTCCAGGTGGAGCTGTTGTTAGCTGTGGAGGGCAGTGTCACTGGCCCTCATGTGGGATCCGAACCGGGGCCGCTGGCATCCCAAAACCAGCGCTTAACCAATGTGCCACTCGGCCGGCCCTAGTTTTCCTCAGTTTAGATGATACTTACAGATTATGTTTGAATCTGTAGATTTTTGTGAAATGTTTCAGTGGAATAATTAAATGCATCAAAATTGCAAAATACTATTACATTGGTCAAGATTTCTTGGCTTGTCTTAATGACTTTTTTTTTATCCCTATGTTGTTAATTTTCTGAAATATTTACATTGGTATTTATAATAGGGAATTAACCATCCAGCTAAATCAATTACTAACAGACAAGGAGGTAGGTAGCTCCTGTGTTTATTTGGGCAAATGCATTGCACTTGTCATCCCATCTATTGTTCTTTCATAATTTAAAACATTCACCCATTCATTTCTCCAACAAGACTCTATTCTATATACAGGGACCTCAAAGAGGAAGAGAACATGGCATTAAGACAACAAAGTAAATGTCTGCAGCCATTTTTAGTGGCAGTCAAGTGGTTCCCAGTATGAACTGACATCCCAAACCATCTCAAGAAAGCCAGCAAGTTAGATCTAGTTTTAGCTGCATGATCTTCATTAAACTCATAGGAGTGGGTGTCTAGCAGCTAATTTTATCTCCATCTCTGATGTTGGAGGGTGCAGTTTGTATGAGGGTAGGAAAGTAGAGAGGGAGAGTTATTTTTCAGATATTTTGCTTAGTTAAAATTTAGCTTCCAAATATGAGGTGGTACAAGATTTGCCATTTTTGCTGGGTAGTTTATAGAGTATCCAGTTACCTATCCTGTAAAAGAAATACCATTCTGTCACGCGAGAACAACAGACACAGGAGAGGTGAATCACTGCCATTCCACTTTATTTTATTTTATTTTTTTGATAGGCTAATCTTTGCAATTGTTCTTTTGGGTGTTTCCTGTGATGTTTCATCATTAAACTCTGACATGATGTGTGACCAAGGCTCCTCTAATGAATCATTTCACAAACGATGAAATCAACAAATATTGATCTAGTGCCTATTATGGGGAGAGCCATGTGCTAGACCATGTGAAGGGTAAAAAAGCAAAGGCACTGTTAATGTGCCCTCATACAACTTGTGATCTAGTTGAAGTATAATGAAAAGTAACCAGTAGGAACATGAGAGAGAATATTTCAAGAGTTACATGATTTTTAGAAATGCAGAGATAATTCCCCCATGCAATAGGATAGTCGAGAAGTGCAATTTGAATTAGATCTTGAGGAGGCAAATGGGTAGCCCAAAGGGAGCTCATTCAAGGCAAAAGCAAAAGGTTTGAACCTGGGCATGGCCAAATACATTAACCTAGTGCCACAAATGTATTTTTTAACAGAATGTTGCTGCCTACTTTTGTATGTATTTTTAATGCATTCTCCTTGCATGTCTCTTTGAGCTTTTCCTGAATTGCTGTTCTGGCTAATTCTTCTCACCTGTAGAAGTTAGTTATAGACAGCTTTTTCCTAGCCCTAGATAGTCAATAATTTGATCTTTACTGATGGTGGGCCCATTTATCACAGTAAGTTGTCCTTTCACTATACATATTGACTTTTATTTATCAATACCAAAGTCCATTTGTAGCTCATCACTAAAGTTCTTGGATATTTTCAGTAGTTTTTGAAGATGCATTTTAGAGCTTGGCAGAGAGATACTTTTGATGTCAATATAGTGCAGAAGGTTTCTAGGCTCATCCTTATCTTAAAATCAACTGTTTATTTCCTCTGTAATGGATTCTGAAATAGTCTGCATTTTGGGGAAAGGTGGGAGGAACAAAAAAGACAAATTCTTCTTTACAGTTCTAACACTGAAAGATGTAAGGCTCTTCCATTTACTCATCACACAACTCAAAATATTGACAAATGAAAGGCCAGTGTTTTAAATATCTTTGTATCGGGTTGTTGGAAAAGTCATGACACATTTTTGCAATGACAAACATAGAAAAAAATATGTCATGACTTTTCCTACAACCCAATAACATCGTTGGTAGCTAGATAGAGAGAGAAGTCCATGTACTTTGATAGGATGTATTTGACTATGGTGTGCTTAATGAGTCTAATTCTTCTAGGTCCTAAAGAAATGAATGGTTCCACTGTAGAAAATATGAAATCAGTAGTTTTTAAACCACATTTAAGAACACCTAACAAGAAAACCCAGAATATTATTTGACAAAGACTCTACAGAAAGATTTTCTGTTAAAAAAAAAAAAGAAAAATGTGATGACATCATCACATTTAACCATCACATAACCATCATCAGTGGTTATGTTCCTCCACGTCTCTCTAGACTCTATTTTGGTTTTGGTTAACCTCTAACAACTCCCTTCTTCCTTTTCAAATCATTTTCAAAAAGGTGGTATTAACTCTTAAATGTGGCTAGGTCTAGGCAGCAAAAAACTCAAATATCACCTTACCACTAACAAGAGAATGACCAGTGACAAAAATCTCCACCTCCTTCCACAAACAACAGCTGGTCCTTCCAAGCTAGGCCAGTACCTAGTCTAGAGAAAGAGGGTCTTTGTTAAAAATCCATATCATTCACAGTGTGAATAAAATCTGCAGCCCAAATAATATTTTCAATACAAGGACTTGTAAATGATTTAAAAATAGATCCCACCCATTATATGTACACCATTTTTGGAAGTATTGGCATTATTCATAGGAAAATCATGAATAAAAAGATATAACAGTTTATAAATGTTGGTCATCTGAACAGAATAAACCACCTTAGCAGCAGATGAAACTCAGACCAAAATCTTATTCAATCTTTTCAAGGGCATAAAAATAATGTACAGTTGTCAGAGGTCAGGAAAGACTAAAAGAACACTCAGATTTGTGGAATGAGCAGTGGCCTGAGTTCAAATCTACTGGCTCAATATGGTGGCTGTAAGGATTACTTCCTTGGCTGATATTTAGGTCTCCCAATCTGAAGGAGTCAGTGTGAAATCAACTTAAAATGTCTTTCTAGAGGCGTACAAAAAAACAATACACAAAATTACATTAAATTCAAGTAGAAGTAAATACTAATGCAATACTCACAGATCACAAAAGACTACAGTATATTTTAAGTCAGTATATTTTAAATTAGAGGGAGGTGTAATCAGTGAAAAGAATTTAAATGATAAACACCACATTTGTAAACAAAGAGGATGTCCTTTGAACAGACCTCAAATTCAGTTTACAAAATGGTTCTCTCTCGACAGATGTCTTATCAGGAAAACACATCTAGCTAAAGAGCTATGTACATATTACCCCTAATTTAAGAATATCTATTCAGAGATAATCAAGTGATAGGACCTCTTGATTCTATTTGAATAGCAATAGCTACATCCTGCATCGGACTTCAGGCTTACTTTTTCTTCAGCATGGACTGGAAACTAGAAAAAAAAATCACATAGTGATGCCTAGAACTAAATAAAATACCTCATGTTTCTTTATAACTAAGTAATAATAGTTTTATAGACCGATTCAGCAAGACGGGCTAACATTAGACTTAAATGTTTTTGTTATCTTTCTTCAGTTGTAATTTGACATGGAATATTATTTTCTGGGTGGCATTTTCTAGTATGAATTGCTTTCAGGATGACGTATTTTTTAACTGGTAAAGAAATGAATTTTCCAAAATGCTGTGAAGAGTAACTATCATTTTGGTATCCTTACTAGATGTATAGAATTGAAGTTATTATTTTATTTAAATATTTTGGAATATATATATCTCACAGGGTCAAATGATTTATTATTTAGTCTAAGAAAAAAAGTCTGTTGATAGCTAACTTCCCAGGTGAGATGTATGGAGAAATCACCCAACTAATTTGGGGCAAGATAACTGTGAATGAGAAAGGTATTGTTTACTGAAGCTTTTAGAACACTGCTTTGTTCCTCTCAAAAATTCCTCTGTTATCCAGAATGTTTGAGCAATGGGCTGCTTTGGTAAGGCCGATAAACAAGCAAGTACATTTCTGGTCTAATGCGAGGTATAAGTACTCGAAGTACTTAGGAAGTGACTGAATCAAACTGCTAACAAGGATTCCTAAGAATTGAAAAAGCAATGATTAATTTCACTTGTAGTTTAAGGGAGAAATCTTCTGGTCAGGCCTAGGGTTTATAGCTCAGACATACCCCAAACCCCCCAAAATCTCTTATTAATGCCAATAGGCAGTCTACATAATGGGGAAGACCCTATCTGCATTATTCTCAATGGAAAATAATTTAAACAAAAATGAATATCAATAATTTCATTATAGAGATGAACTTCTGAGTTCCCTGGGGAGAAATAATGTACTGGAAAAAGCTCAAAAGTAAGACTCAGAAGATTTGTTCTTAAATTCCACCTCTGCTCCTAATAGTGTGACCTTGAACATGTCATTTCACCTGCTTGGACTCAGGTGCTTTTATGACTAAAGTAAGACAGTTGGAGTGCATAACCCCCTGGACATCTTCTAGCTCTGAGACTCCAATATTCTGCCAGTTCAGAATGAAACACCAACCATGTACACCATGTATCACTGAACAGGACACTAAGAGCTCAGAGGTGACTACATGAGCCTTATCAATAACGAGGCCTTTTGGGGCCCTTTGTGAATTTAGTAAGACTGTTACTGTCCGACCAGTGGTGATGTCCGACCTGACTGAGGGACAGAGGAGGAAATCAGGGCAGCTTTAGAGAGACTCGGGTAGCTGCCATGTCAGGGTGGACAGCCCTGTGGACAGATGACCAAGGAAGGACTAAGCCTACAGAATGATACTCCTGAGAGCAAACAAGGTGAATTCTCAGCATAGAAAACCATCCATTAGATGTTTACCAGTGCTGCAAAAAAATCTTTAAAATCAAATGTTTGACATTATACATTTCCCTTCTTAGAATCATATTTATGCTCTTAATTTCTTTGAACAAATGCTCTCTTCATCAGTCAGTTTGGTGAACATGAACGTCAGTACATGATAAATCATTTTAAACTACATTAGTTGGGTCCAGGCAATAATTGCAAGAAGTACAATTGCAGTGGGCAGGCCCTGGCCTGGAAGTTCGATGGCCTGGGTTAGCTTAGGCAGCGTGTACACTGGCCCCCTCTTGGCTTCAGGGTCCCAGGCTTCTCAATTATTGCTTATCGAAAGAATGGACAGGGTTATGGAGAGGTGTGATGTTCCTGTGGAACTGTATTTTCTTCAGGTCAAATCTCTTAAAAGGAGAATCAGTAGAATCCCAACTCTTTCTGTTTCTTTTATATGTAAGGATGGGGCCCGTGAAGTTATTTGTCTTAGTCAGCCTGGAATGAAAACCAACTCTAATCAAATTATCTAAACTCTCAGATTGAAACAGACATCTTGGATGTGGGATGGAGAGGAGTACGAGAAAGTGTAAGCTGGGAAGTAGGAAAGGAGAATAACAGAATGATGGAGCTCTTTCTCTCCCTTTTGCTGCATTTCCTTACCCCCCACCCCCACCCCATGAAAACAGAAATTCTCTGAGTCACCAATGAGAGGTTAGCTTGGGTTTCTTTATGAGCTCTTTTAGAGTGCCATTTCCTTGGCAAGCAGGGTTACAGGAAGACAGGTGGTGAGTAGATGAACAAGCACCTGCCTTTCTTTTTTTATCATCAAATCAAAATAATTTCCATGACTTTAGTCCCTGAGCATTACTGAGTAAATTCACAGTGGAAATAGCTCAGGAAAACATTATTTATTATCATTTTTATATTCATCTATAATTTGGTAGACATTTTCTAGATGTATGAAATAAAGTGGTCAACTCAGCAAGCTCAATCCCAGCTTTCTATGTTAAACCATAGAGATAATTATTCAAGACAAAGGGACTCTTCTCTGAAAGGACCCCTTTGTCACTAAAAGGAATATATAGATGACTGATGAATTTTAATAGAAATTAAGTTTCACATTCCTCATGCAGTTTAGGTTTTCTGCAAATGTCATTTGACTTTTCTGATAAGGACTAAATCCTCTGGCAAATACAGAAATGCATTCATTTCACTGGTTAGAAGTTCAAGAAGTTGAAAGCAAGAACAGATTCCAAATAAGAAAACAAATAGATCCCTACTTATTGATAAATTGAACAGTCAGTAAAGGGAGAATCCTAAGAGCAATTTATAGTAAACTTCCCAGGTTGCATTTGAGAATTTAGAAGGCCAGGAAAACTAAAGAGGCCCTTCAATCAAAAGAGCATCCAGCAAGTATTTGAGATTAGAGATAAACATGATTTATATATGAACTTTAAGATAAGGATTCACAGCATAGGGCAATGTAAACCATGGCAAAGTATACAGCTATCTGTAAGAACAAATACCAGAAATGTTTTCCTTTTGAATCAGTGTGAGAAGAAACTGTCCTATCATACTACCATTGGAATTCGTAAGAGCAGCAACCCTTCCATAGGCCAAGCCTAAAATGACACCATCAGCTTGGGAACAGCGGTTGGCAGGCAGGCTCAAATTCCCAGCTGATAGCCGTCTCTATCTCAGGGGAAAACCTTTGTCTCAGATGGTTAGTCAAATGTCAGCTCTTTTATCTCCTAGATAGGAAATGGAAAATAAGGAAATCACATTATCTATACTATGCCTTCGTTTTTCTAGTTCTTTGTCAACATTAAGAAGGATGTAAGGAAGAAAAGCACTACATTACCATATTTTGTATCACTAGGCTTGCTTACTCTGAATATCATTTGTTTTTATTTGAATGACATCAAAATGGTATGTTAGCATACTTGAGAACTTACTGAAATTGAATGGAAGACATGGTTGGATGCTGATAATGTGCTTTACCACTGTCTTATAATGTAATCAGCAGCAAGCATCACTCTCTCACACACCACGCTGCACACATGCACCCACATCAGATACAGAAAGCATAGGGGCCTGTTGGCATTGATTGCTTCTTATGGGCATGCATATAAAAGGTAGCCACTAATTTCAAAATATTAATTTTTCTGGGGGATAAATAATCGAAAGATGTCTTCTGAAATACTCAAGCTGTGTTGCTGCATAACACTCAGTCAGTACTCATATTTGTATTAATATCCCTAAGAGATGGTTGCCCAAAATGTAGAAATGCCCTTGACAAGTAATAGAGAATCTCATTTGGATACTTGACAAGCCAGTGGCATCTATAAATAATGAGTAAGAGAAACCACCTAAAGAAAGCAAAGTTTTAAAGAGCAAGCAAACATGTGGATAAAGGGAAACCAGCAACTATTACCTAATGAGACTTTCAGAAAACTAGGTTCAATACAAAAAAGATGTTATCATAATTAGAGAATTGAGAACTAGGAAACAAAAGGTAAGAGACAAACAAATATTTCTCCATAAGACACTATTAAACAATGTCCTAGATTAGCATAAAATACTTCTCAAATTTTTACAAGTTCTTTGGAAAAATACATGGTAAAATCTCCAAGACTCAAGAGGACACTAAGGGGTCCTGAGTTGTGAAACATCAGCTGATTAGATTAATTATTAGAAACAACTGTAAGTCCAAATCAGTAGGAATCCATGCCGTGTACCCATTGCAGGATAGCAAACCCTGGGAAATATTTAAAGGGAACATGATCAGAAGTATATGCAACAAGAACATGGCTCTGAGTTATCATTTGCTATGAATCAAGAACATGAGCCAATGTGAAAACATCAGCAAAATGTAACAGAAGGCTAGCTCTTTAGGAAGAGGATGATCAACACTGTAAACCCACCACAAGAAAACCAACTAGCGAGCCCAGGACGCCCTGCACCTGGGGCTTCGCATGTGTAGCCAGTGATTGTAGCCAACAGGACACAGTGGAATGTAAGGGGTCAACCAAAGGTCTGGGAGCAGGTAGAGAAGAGGAGCATTTATATAATGTCAGCATATCTCAGAAAGAAACTAGGAAGACCAAGACTACAGTATGGAAGCAAATCTAAAAAGAATGTGACTGATATATTTTTTTTTTTCAAATTGCCAAGAAGTTATATACACCTATGATTGCCATTTTGTAACTTTTAGTTCTTCCAAACCCTCAAGATGATTATAGTGTCATCTGGCTATTTATTCCCAGAGTCTCTCTTTTATTTGAATAG
Organism: Aselliscus stoliczkanus; assembly: GCA_033961575.1. Classification (NCBI taxonomy): domain Eukaryota; kingdom Metazoa; phylum Chordata; class Mammalia; order Chiroptera; family Hipposideridae; genus Aselliscus; species Aselliscus stoliczkanus. Next base: position 105,569,669 of record CM066732.1, read on the forward strand.
CCTGATAAGACATATCTCTGCCTGCAGTAATCCTTTAAACTGAGTCACATCTAATCCCTAAACCCATGTTCTGATCATGTAGCTTCTACTTAGAAAAACCTGCAATCACCTCTCTTCAGTCAGCAATGGAAGATTCTGGAGCCACAGATTGGAAGGTCTTTCACAATACAGTCAGCTCACATTTAGAAGTTTCTCACTGGATGCTGCCCCCTCCACCTCCTCCCCATCTTAGACTCTGATATCATAAACTATAGCTGGATGAGACCACTCATTGTCCCTTAAATATGCCATTTCTTTTCCACGTCACTTCTTTTGTGACGATCCCCAGCTCAGAAACCCTCTCTGACCCCCATCTCCAATTCTCGGCTTGCCAAAACACTCCCTCTTATTCAAGACTCAGCTCAAATGCCACCTTTTTCCATGGAATCTTCATCAGCCCACCACCAGTTAATATTAATTGTCCCACCCTCTTCTGTATTTCTTATCACTTTGTTTGGCCTGTTACTCTTTTCTCATTCTTGCATTCTCCTGTCTGACTACTTCACTGGGCTACACTAATAAGGAAGAAAGATATTTTAGGCACATGTTGAAGTTTTGGGGCTGACTTCATGAGGACATCTTTGCTTCTGTATAGTGAAACCTCTAGTGCTCCAATCAGAAGACTGGGCTAGAGGAATTATAGGCCTGACCCAAGGTGGCAGTATCTGTCATCCTTAGCTTGTCTCAAACAGCTGGAAATTCACAGATAGTATGCTTGTTCCACAAACATGAGTCCCATGCTCACGGGACAGTGATGGCTACGGAAGTCTGCCTTCTCCCTATTGACTGAGATTGACATTGGGTGAACCACGTTGAGAGAGATCTCTAGACCAAAGCATCATTTAGACAACACTCACTTTCCTTCCCTTCCAAGGACTTGATAAAATAAGAGTCATACATTGCAAAATATTATACTTACGCCCTGCAACAGAAGGGAAAATTCACTGGTTTTCACTCTCTTTCCCTTCCCCTCATAAATCATAAAGTTAACTTTACCCTAGGGATTCCATTTCTCTGAGCTCAATGTATAGGCATAAAACAAATTTTGTTCTCACAGGACATCCCATTTTTGTTTCATTAGTTCAAGGAAAGGGTCACTCAATTTTTAAAGCATTTGGTTTGATCTTTGCTATGATTCATGCTATCTAACATCCATAGACACACTATATACGGAAATATATCTTATATATAAAATGTGTCTCCACGGACCCCATAATGGTTGTACCTTCACATAAAGTACACAAAAGCTACCTTACAGACACATAAGTCTGGGAAAGGAAACCAGAAAAAGAAACTATACTTATTTGTTGAATATTTAAACAATTATTGTGTTGCCCAAGTTCTTATTCCAAAATGGATTTATTTATTTATTTATTTTTACTTCATATGAAAGGCAAAATGCTTCTATGGAGGTGGGGGTGGGAATGCTCTTAAAAATTTCCCCCAAATATGAGGCCTAAATTTATTCTCATTCTATTTTATATATTTTTATTTTATGCTTAATCATCTCACTGATATTTCATTCTACAGAGAGGGAGGTAATAAAAATTTTTATTAATGCAATAAAGGAAAAAAGAAATAAAGATGGTGTGTCATAATTTAACCAGATAAAATGAATTCTTGTGATCTTAATGTAAGAACAGACTATGATCTCTGAAGGAATACTGAATTATGGAAACATGATTTTTACATAATAGAACCATTTACACTTACTATTTAATCATATTATATAATAAGTCTTACAGGTCTATTTGTTCCTATGCTTTTTCCTCTCTACATTCTTTCCATGGAACAGCTAAGCTATATTAAAAGGTTTTCTCATTCTGTTGCTATTGAGGGGCTTTCCCCCAATCCTCTAATGGTCAAAATTTGATTTCCCACACTGGGTATCTACAGGGAACCGTGATCATCAGGCTTTGCATAGAATCTCCCTCTCATCATGAATTAAAGATCACACAGATTTATTCCTCAAAACAAGTAGGGAGAAGAGATTTAGACTGAACTTATTTTGTTAAATGATGGTAATTAATTTATCTTAAAACCTTAAAGATCTTAGAAGGCTCAGACCAAGCGTAGCACACTTGGAGTTTGCAAAATGGCAGCTCAAGCAAGAAGGAAGCAGTTCTTTCCAGGGCCTTTCTCTCTTATTTTCCCCAGGAAAGAAGTTGTTCAACTTAGTGGCATTCAGTACAACCAGAGTAAGGAGGTAAACAAAAAGCTTTAGATTGACAAATCTAAAACACAGATCACATTGGCCTTCTTCCAAGAATAAACAGCCCCCTACCCGCTCCCTGTTCTGTGGAATAAAATCTCCGAGATTCCAACCCACCGATGGCAGAGGACCCTGGCCTCCTGTCAGCCAGCTAGTTATCCATGGAAGTGGCTCAAGGCTGACACTCAGAGTGACTGGTTCACACTGATTTACTTCACACAGATTCCATTTATCTCCTAGAAGATCCCCTGGCAGCAGCTTATAATGGCATATCCTAGGATGCCTGCCTGCATGCATTTTTAGAGCAGCAGCACTTGATGAATCTGTGTCCAGAAAACAGTTCACAGATTGAGGAGTAGGTGCAATCAGAAAACATCAAGAGGCACAGCTGGGACTTGGGAGCTTGCTTGGCTGGTCTGAGCAGCTGAGCAGTAACTGTGTCTGCTTTTCTGCTGGCTGCTCACTGCTGTTGGGACAAATCAGGGAGCCACGCCCCTTTCCCTTTAGTACTCAACCTCCAAAGGAAAAGAGAAAAGAAAGTGCATCACTATCTAAGTAACTTGTGCAGCTATAGGGGAAGCTCATTGGACCATTTAAATACAATGCTATTGCTGATCTAGGTAAAACTATAGCTGATAGTTCAAAGGTTAAGACGCTGGATATTTGGACTGGGCAAATGTAGCTAGAAAAAACAAGTAAAAGAGAACTCCAAATTATATTATTTACTTTCAGCAATGAGGTCCAAAAAGCTGGCTAAGGTGTGATGACTGTGAGGCTAGGTGGTTCCCCTCTCAATGCTTGCTCTCCCAAGTCTATCGTAGAGCCTGGGAAACACATAAAGGGGCTTGATATTTGTCAGATGAATGAATGGGTGGGTGAATGGACAAGTGACTATTCTCTGTTTGACATTTTAGAACTGGGGCAAACCATTCACTGTTTTAAAATTAAGGCATAAAATACTGAGAATCCTAACGGTAACAGTCAGTATCCAAAGACAGAGGGAATTGAGAGGATCTTTTAATGACAGTGAAAGCTAACAGCATTAAACAATAACAATTCAGTGGCAAATCTACCCCAACAGTGACAGAGCACATTCAGTACTTAGAAGGTTAAACACTGGGCTGCAGAGGCTGGTTGACGGGAAAAGTAGGATTAAGGCCTCTGCATAAGGCTTGCTATGATCATGTTGTCTGCCTGCTGCCTTAAGCTTTGAAAAACAGCTGGGATCATCTTCTTATAAGCTGCAACTCAACCATGTTTAAGCAGCCCCCAATCCAATTAAACAGGGGTAAATAGCAGGAAGAATTTTACTGAGCAGCATCATCACACTTTTTCTTAATGAAAAACAGCATAATTGTGGGTTACACAGCTCCTTAATCTCACATTAAATCTAATAGATTGCTGACTTATACAGAGCATGGCAGTCCCAGAGTTTTATATCGGTGTGCTTAATTTTAGGTCATTATCCTTTATTATGTGACTTGTAATCCTTAAAGCCCATGATTGTGTCTGGATATTTGGCAAGGATTGTACTTGGTAATACAGGGATTCTACTTCTAAGAGTGATGATTTAATTGAAAGATATAGTATGATTAGATGTTGAAAGAATTGCTTTTATTTTATAATTGGCTGGTTTCTTATAAGTGGTTCCTTTAACAAATACTGTTTAAGGTCACTATTCAGTTTTAGGACACTGCTAAAAATGACAGCTTTCACAATGGAAAGACAAGTAGTTTATCATTATGGAAATGTACCCATATGCTATTAACATGGCCAATTCAAATAAAATCCTGGCTCATTCACAAACTGGGTAGTTGTAGTCAGGTTACTTGACATTTCTGGGTCTCAGTTTCCACATCTACCAAATAATAACAGCAATAATGATTAATAGTAATAATTCTACCAGATGTGTAGAATTGGTGTTACAATTAAATGAGTTAAAACCTGAAAAGTGCTTAGTCTTGTGGCTAGAAAGCTGAAGGCCTAATTAATCCAACATTATTACTATTATTATATATGTCTTTGCCTAGAAATGTATAAATGGCAATAAGATATCCAGCCTTCAGATCAAGACATTGCATACTAACAATATAGTAATATTTAAAAGTTCTCTGACCCAGTAAAAGAAATATTTTAAAGTTATATAATTTTGACCTTCACTTAAAATTGTAGAAATCTAGAAGATAATGGCAGTGTCCCATTAAAAAGTAATAGTTTAAGGAGGCATGTGGCTTTGTGTTCATTTGATGATACCTATAACCAAATAAAATCCTGCATAAAGTCATCCGTAATTATTTTTCCTATCAAGCGTGCTGAGTAAAGAAAGAGGTAAAACTGGTTTTTCATAATGCAAGCAAACTAAGGACAGATCTTATACCATCGCTATTCATGATCGTGGACTGTCAGTCTTTTTACTGTTTTGCATTCACATATTATGTGCTAATATTGAAATTGAAAGTCTAATCCAGCTCAGCCCCATTAAAGACAGAAACATTACTGGCGGGTGGTCATTTGATGAAGTACAAAACTAAAACAGAAACAGTGGTTTACTTGTTACTGATATTTCCCTTCTCTCTTGTTTCTAGGGTATACAACACCACAAAATACCTATCAAATAAAAGCGATTAAAACCTTTTCCTTGAACATCAGGTTAAACTATGAACAAAGGCATGCTTACATCCATCCTAATTAAACACAAAGTTGAAAAAGCTGTTTATTTCAGTTCAATTTTGTTTTATAAACATAAATCATAAATTTTTGTTTTTAGTGGCAAGGTAAGATTGTTTTAAATCCAATTCTAGCCATAGCTAAAAACAGATTTAGTTTGATCCAGATATTTTGACTGCTGCTTCCCCTACCCCTATACATATAGATCACAAAATTGATCAGATCACTATATGGTTGATGTCTTATGACAGCTGAAATAACTGGATCAGGGACTTGGTGATTAGCAAGATCTTAGCAAGTACACTTAGATATTAAATAGCTCTTTCCTCACTTTTGGCGGTTAAAACACATACTCCAGGAAATCTCATTAATATGAACTTACAATAGCAATGTTACAAACATGAACAAAGTTTCAAAATAGAAATAGAATAAGAAGTAGGTTAAGTTACTGATAAGGGAAAGAAAACCTGGTTGTAAGATTTTGAGGACAACAGTTCACCCCAGAAAATGAAGGAGTGACATGTTTTAAAAATTCAGAGAGAGAAAAATTTGAGTTAAGATTTTCTATCCAGCAAAATTGACCTTTAGGCTGCAAGCTGATATGAGCATGCAATAATTTATAGACTATGATTCCAATAAACCTTTTCTAAGGGTTCTACTAGAGACTACAGGAAGTGAAAAGAGAAACAAAAACTAATAGATAACTGTTAACATATCTGTCTCAATCTGAGAAAGTTGATGGAGACAAAATATTGAAAAGTATATAGAAAACTTCCACAACTAAACCAATAAAGTAGATCTAATCATTAAACCCTAAATGCCAATAATAAGCAGCATGCCCTGTTTTTAAATGCACATAGAACATTCATGAAAACTGACCACATCTGAGACTCTAGCATAAATCCCAATATTCTAAGAAATAGAATTAGCACAAACAATATTCTTTGATCACAATGCAATAAAACTAGAAATTAGTAAGAATAGCAAAAACAAAATCATCTTTCCACCTAGAAATTTCAAAACTTTCAAAACTTAACTCTGAATAAACCCTTGGCTCTCCATGGAAATTCAATACAAAATTGAAGAACTTTTATAAAATTACAATAATGAAAGTCTAGCATAACATAACAGAATCCATGAAATTCATGCACAATGAATCCATCTAGGAAAGGACATTTTATAGCATTAAAACCTAATTAATAAAAGTAAAAATGAATTAAACACCTGAGGCAAAAAGGTAGATAAAGAATAATAAAATAAACCCAAATAAACCAAGGCAAAAGAATTAATAAAGATAATGAGTTAGAAAACAGAAGAACCAAGACATAACTCCAAAATCTGTTTTTTAAAAAATAATCAATAAAACCAAGAAGCTACTAGCAAGTCTAATCAAAAAGTAAAGGAAAATTCACAAACACACAAAATCAAAAATGAAAGGGAGGACTAACTATCAAAAGAGAACTTTTTGAGCCGGCCGAGTGGCGTGGGGTTAAGTGCTGCTGGCTTGGGAAACCAGCGGCCCCGGTTCAATCCCACATATGAGGGCCAGTGACACTGCCCTCAAAAAAAAAAAAAAAAAATAGAGAAATTTTTTAAAAAGTTGTAAGAGATGACAATACTCCAGTCTCTATAATTTAATTTGAAAATCTAGGTCAAATAAATACTTTTATGGAAAACAATTTATAGTGATCTAAAGGGCAGATGGACAATTACCATAGCAGAAATAATGAAAGAAAACTCATCTGACAAAATTTAATCCATTTATGTAAAAACACTTAATAAAATAGGTTGTTGGATATTTCTTTGATATGATAAAATATATTTGTCTCAGTCCCAAAGCCAGCATCCTACTTAACATAGAAACACCAATGACTTTCCCACCAGAGTAAGAAAAACAACAGGATGCCTGCTATTTCCAACTACTACATAACATTGTGTTGGAAGTATTTATCAATGCAATTAGCCAAACAAAAACAATGAGAGACATGGTAACTGGAAAGGAAGAAGTAAATCAACTTCTTTACATTGGAAGATACAGTTATATATCTTGAAAACCCAAAGAATCTGTGGATAAACCATTTCAAGAAAAAAAAAAGAATTTAGTAAAGTAGCATGGTATATATTGGCTTGATGGAAAAGTCATAGCGCATTTTTGCAACAAACAACATTGAAAAATACGTCATGACTTTTCCGACAACCCAATACATCAATAATCTTAAAAATATACCAATAAAACCAGATAGAAGATATACTGAAAAATAAGGCTGTATTTACAAGAAAGATCAAAGATTTATCTGAGGAAACTCTGAAGTACTCTTAAAAAGCAAAAAAGTAGATTTGAACAAGTGCAAGATATACCTTATTCTTGTAAGAAAAAACTTTGAACAACTGATTGAATTATTTAACTCTCTGAATCTAGTTGTATGGCCTATGATTATTCAAAAAACAAAAACAAAATAAAACAAAGGAAAACAAAAAGCCAAAAAAACAACTTTAGAGATGTTAAGTCACAGAGATTTCACTATAGACAAAGGGCATGGCTGTAGATTTGAACTCATGATTTGGTGTTCAGTAGCCTACCCTCCCACATCTCCCAAGAACTGAATTATTACATGAGAAAATAGACAAAAAAAAAATTTCATGTAAAGTGTTTAAACATAAAATTTAGTGTGTATTTTCATCCAAAAGTGTAGAAATGATTGCTATTAGAAATGAGTTCAAATGTTTCATGCTCTAACATTGTAGAATAACTGAAGCATTATTATTACAGTATCACTAACTCCTGAGCGCTAACTGGGTGCCAGGCTGTTTGAGGTGCTGGGCACACAGAGGTGATCAGTCTCTGTGCTTCACTGGTCATCTCTGTATTTCAGTAGTAATCTCTGCTTCAGGTGTCAGTGGGTCTAAGGTCTACACACTGACCATTTACAAGAAGCACACTCACCATATGGAAAAAGGCAAACTGAAAAACCAGGCCCAGAGCAGACAGGAACAGGGAACACCCAAAATTCCTTCCTAGCAAGAACTGCATTAATCTCTATTAGATGCCATGCCTGGAATGAATGGATTTCATCCGCTTGTTCTGCCCTTGCCTTACTCAGCTTAAAGTTCTGAGCCTCAGAAAATTAGCTGATTGGCTGAGCTACAGGCACCTGCTACCTGTTGGCCAGACTGTCCTAATGAGAGAGGGGCTGATCTGGTGGTGGGTGCTGCAGGTGTGCCTGTGAAGTGGGAGGACACATGAATTTACTCTCTCTCTGTAGAAATGCAGAAGAAAATGGGGTGCGCTCATGGCAGCAACGAAAGTTGGCCACAAAAAAGACAAATGTCACTGATTTCTCAAGTTGATATGATAAGGTGCATAACTTCTTTGTAACTGACCACTTGGATTTGCCTGCCGGATAAGTCTACATGTATAGTGAATGTGAGGCAATCTTATCCAATGAAAACTGACAAGTATCAAATTGGCCATAGGACCTTCATCAACTCGGCTCACTTCCTATAGTAATATAGAGCTGTGTACTGAGTATCTCCTACCTTAGTCTTCCTTCCTTTAGATAGAGTGGTGTATGTTAGCTGTGCACCATGTTCCTGACCTTCTTTCTACCTGGACCTGCGGTATGGTAGCCTCCATAGGTAAGGCTTCCCAAAGAGAAGAGAAATGGCCAGGGCCACTGCCTCCTGTGGAGTAGGCAGAGTAGGCCTGCTGTGAAGACTTGAACTCTAAAATGCAACACAGCTAGTTTGCATCACACTAACCATGGGCTTGGAATTCCTGTTGTGCCTCCTATGTGCAAAATTTTGGCTGACTTCAAAGAAACTGATTTTGAGAACAGAGAGTTAGTCACATACAAAAAAGAAAGCAAGGTATTAATCTTTGATAAGTTCCATTTACTAATTTTTAAAGGCAATGAGAATGGGAGGAGGTGAAAAAGTGAGCTCCGAGGAGACTATGTAGTAAATACTAGTGATTTTCTGGCCATGTCATAACCTGATTATAAAACATTACATATTGTTTGGTAGCTTACAAGTGATTATGAGATTAAAAAAACCAAACAAACAGTTCTGGACACTGAAAATGGGAGAGCCATCTGCTAAAAGGACTTGTAAGTCCTAAGTGGTTACAGAAGGCATTTGTAGAATTCAGTCAATAGAAAGAGATGAGCATAAACAGCAATGCAAATAGTGCCCACTTTTTTGTGTTCATGTCCTTAATGCTGACACAAAGATGGCTGGGAATGACAGGCAAGAAGTTCTAGAAAGAATCTGGGGAAATGTAGGGAAGAACGAGAACCCATAGGTGTGCCCTGAACATAAAGCACAAACTCAAACAGGTAAGAACCGTTTGTGGCAGTTAAAGATGAACATCAAAATTATGCTGTCTATAATTCTTAGGAATTTTATTTAATTCAACATTTAGGTAGGCGGGTTGACGCTCTCAGATTTTACAGTTTAATAGGGAAGAGACATTGAACGAGGAATTACAGTAATATGAAGGTCATGTTGGGGATGACAGTGCTTTTGGAATGTGCAGCAAGGGAGGTCAGGTGATTTCATTTCTTGAGAGAGCTAGAATGTCGCAGACAGACCCTTAAAAATTGCTAGGTCAGTTTCCAGAAGGTTTGTTGTACACACACACACACACACACACACACACACACACACACACATTCTTTATATACATCATGTTCTTTAATCCTTAAAACAACCCTGCCAAGTTGGACCATGTTTCCCCATTTATCAAGGAGGAAATTAAAACTTAAGGCAGTAGAAGTCACATGCCCAACTCATACAGATAATCAATGCCAAGGCTATAACAAGAGGGCTGGTTTCAAAAACGAGCTGATCTGAAGAGTTGTTTTTGTTTGTTTGTTTAAAGATATGGAGGCTGTAGACTGACAAAGAAAGGAGAGGCCATTTTTGACAAGAGTACATTAATGGGTAATTAAGCCAATAAAAAGGTATGGATGGACTCCTCAAGTCACTGACACTTTTGGTTTTATAATTAGCCATGTCCATCTCTGAATGTGATGCCTCTCCTACCAAAAGAAATTAACTTGTCAGGATTCATATCAGCCTAGTGCTGCTGGTAATGTACGTCCCACAGGTAGCAAAGGTCATAGCCCGCCTGTCTTGGGGGACAGGAAGTGTGAGCTCCTATTCTAACCATGGCCTCTTTAAGGAAGCAACCTTCTAAGTAAGACCTGAAAGCTGGGTAGAAAGTAGACGAGGAGTGCATGATGGGAAAGATCACAGGTTGAATGCGTGCCTTGCAAAAGTCTGTGAAAGTCCTGGGGCAGGAAGGAGCTTGGCCCAATCTCGAGACTGGAGTAAGGTCAGTGCAACTGGAGCACAGAAAATGGGGAGACCCCTGGGAAGAATTGAAGCCGAGAGGTAGAGGGGTCAAACCAGAAGCCTGTGAAGGGTTTTGTAGCATATCCTAGTTGCAATGAGAAAAACACCAAAATAATTGATGCAGGGAGTGACATTATTATACTTTCATTTTTAAAAGATCATTTTGACTGCTGTGTAAACAATGGCTTAGAAGGAACATTTGATCAAACCCACTCTCCACCTTTCTCCTTCTAGTCCCTTCTCTGGTGCCTTTAAGCATCTATGTACAGAGTAAGGAGACAGATGAAGGTAGAAAGTCATATCTTCCTTCCCCAGAGCATAACTGGACACATTGATTACCATAAACTTGCTTCCCTGTGCAAACACACAATTATAACGCTATACATAAATCAAGTAAAAAAGTCAGAATCTCATTTAGGAGTTATAGAGTTACCATATAATACAAGTATTTTATAATTCAAACATTAGATAGTCTGGTCCGGACAAAGATAACAGGGAGCCAGAGGTGGAAACTGCCTTGAAAAGGATTCTGCTAATGAAAGGCATCAGTGAGGGGCCGTAAACACAGATACAGGGAGACAATTCTGATGTGGAAGAAAACCTAGAATAGTGTCTCTTTTTCTCTCTCTCTCTCTCTCTCTCTCTCTCTCTCTCTCTCTCTCTCCCTCCCCCTCTCTCCCTCTCTCCCTCTCTCCCTCTCTCCCTCTCTCCCTCTCTCCCTCTCCCTCTCCCTCTCCCTCCCTTCTTCCCTCCTTTCCTCTCTCTCCCTCCTTCCCTCACTCCCTCCCTCCCTTGATTTCTCATGCAAACACTGTCTGCAGGGCAGGAAGCTTCTGACTGTCTGGCAGTTGGTATCCATGGCCATGTGAGATCAGGGTGGGAAAGGAAGGGAAGTGACCACTGGTCCATCTGCTGCTGAATATGTTCAGAGAAAAGACAACACATGGTTGCTTGGAATACCCCATTAAGTGCTACCTAACATTTTTAGACTAGCCCTAAGTGAATTTTTCTACACCTATCTCTATGTTTGTGTGTGTGTACTATTATGTATAAGTACACAAAGACACAGAGTCAATATCAGGTCATTTCATATAGTTGACAAAGCTATATATCCAAGATTAGAGCTGTAACTTCAGATGTATAGTATATTAATACCTCACTGGGCTCATGAGTGCCACATATTCTCTACTATTTGTTTACTAGCTTGTCAGAGTTATTCATCATACACAGTGTCACAAAGCACATGGCCACATCTCATATATCTGCTTCAAGGGCAGGACCAATGTGACCTTTGACTTTTTGTTCTACAGAAGATAAAATCATTCCTTAGAAACATTGTCTATTTGCACAGCTGCCAAATCTGCCATTGAAGGAGTCTCAATTTTCTGCAGTATTGCTTGTTAAATGTTTATAGCTAATGTTATAGGATAGACTAGATGTCTGTGATATAAAAGAATGCTCCCAAACAGCTTATGCTTTAGAAGACATGTTAAGACATTTGTCTCTTACATATTTCTCTTCCTGAAGCCAGTATTAACTAGGAAATACCTAATGGCATTTGATTTCACCCTCTGTTGCTTTGGAAAACTGTGATTATCCAAACTCAGGTGGGGTCACCCTGGTGACTCCCAGATTCTGTGGAATCCAGAAGCTCTCACAGAAGTGATGGAATGCTAAATGTGGGCTGGAAGGTTCAAATCACAGCCCAGAACACGACTTCCTCCACTATTAATAGTCAATATCACTTAAATCTCTAGAAATCTTTTTTAAAAAAGAAAAAAATTAAAACTAATGGTTTTCTTTTGAGAACCTTCCCACAGCCAATGATTCAGACTAGTACATGTTTAGATAGGGGAGGAGAAAGTCATATTGCCCAGTAGAGGGAGAGGTAATTTTATTATCTGGCAAGATAGTGGCTTCATCATTAAAAAATTCAACCAACTAGAATACAACATCCTTTGACCTAGCAGATAAAAGGTCAGAAAGCAATTTTGAATAATAAATGAGACCCGTTGACCTCACGACCCTTAGCTGGCAGGGTCAGTGTTTCCCCTTTCACCAGATGCTGATGGCAGACACACTCATAGACAGCTCAGCTAATGAGCTGTCTCAACCCAGGTTGTAGGTGCTGCAGTCTTTTAGTGTTATGCAGCGCCAAAGAGAACAGGGTTTTAAAGCTGTTGTGTCAGGTAAGGAGATATGATCGGAGTATTTCTATTCTTTTAAGGCGGATCCTTTCCTGATTCCCCATTCTTCTATTTAGCTGTAAAATGTGGTAGAAACTTAAGCATTGGCCAAGGTTTGTCTTCTAATTCTAATTTCTTTTATTATATTAGTTATGCCAGAAAAATAAAAGCTCCTTTTGCTCTATTTATTTCATTTATGTTATCAGCAAAGTGATCTTATGAGCATTTTCGGAATGTAGGAATGAGCCTTTTTATCTCTAAAGTTGTAACTTTTACCCTTGGTTTTATGGCGCACACACCTCATATTAGGTAAGATGATGTGCAGTGTTAAGCTATCTGAATATTTCTGACTCAATGGAATAAATGCATATGGAATACTTCGATGTGCAGGGTCTTGATAAGCATCTTTGCATTATGTGTAAACCTTTTGTCTTGTGCACACTGAACTTCGCTACAAAGTCACAAATTTTCCAAAGTAAAAGCACTTGACCTAGATTTATAGTGAGGTCCCATTCTAATTAATAACATGGAATACTACTACATATATAGACATGCACCTACTCAACGTGATATAGGAGAAGAAAGGAAATGAATTTACAGGCTTGAGAATAAAATGACACTTATGAGTATTGTGCAGCTTCTTTATCCCGTTAGATCATATTTCTTTTCATTTTAGTCTCACTACAAACTCATGTGGAACATACGCACTTGTGTGCTGGTAAATGTTTAACAATCTGCTCTAAAAAACAAAAGCAAAAAACAACTCAGAAACTTCATTTTTGCCATTTGCTGTCTTTTGTGGTTCAAAGAGTCCCATCCTAGCCAACTTCAAGCTACCAAGTGATGTCGTTGAACACAGAGCTGGGATGACATGCTTACAATTGGCTCTCCCACGCTGGTGCAAGCTGGCTCCATGACACCGCTGAACATGGGGCAGACATTATGCGTTGTCGGAAAAGTCATGACGCATTTTTGCAACGAAAAACATAGAAAAATATGTCATGATTTTTCCGACAACCCAATACTATACTCGTTTTGGAGTTGAGAAAACTGGTGTGGAGCGATTAGGATTTGATCTGAGACGAAGGGGTAAAGAATAGTAAGATTGACCCGACACCTTTTACTACCATGTTCTGGGACTTTCTCCCCTTTCTACATTGTGAAGCCATTTAGGAAAAACAAACAAACAAACAAACAAACAAATAAAGGAAGAAGAGTAAGTGCACTGTATGCTGACCAAGGAATCACTCACAGCCTCCATAGAGGCAAGAGAGGCAGGGCAGACCCATGGATACCTCAGCACAGAGACAAAGGACAGAAACAGTCAGAGATAAAGATTCATATGCACAGAGGAAAGAGAAAGAGAGAGAGAACGAACCAGAGGTAACTAACAAGTCTTACAAGAACAAAGCCTGCAGCCTCAGATGCCATTTGTTCCAAACCGCTTTGCCTAGATTTGCCTTCTTTCCCTAAATAAGGATTGTTTGGCCCTTATCTAAGCAGGTAATCGTATGAATGTACATGTTGAGGATGCACCGGTCTCTCTGCATTTACGAAGCACCATCACATCCCCAGCCATCCAGTGGTAGATGATGGCCAGTAAGAGGTGCATTCTTCCATAGTCTTTTCTTTTCTGGAATCCTTCCTTCTCCTATAAAGCTTATCTGAGGTTGTACATTAAATGAACTATTTTGGGTCAGGATGCACGGGAGGGGGGAAGCAAATGATCCAACCCAATTACTCAAAAACAAAGCAAAATGAAACCACAGCTTAACAAGACAACAATTAAGTTTGTTTTCATTTGGCAGAACTGCAAGACAAATCTGGTCCAAATGGCTTCATTTAGTAGATTTTGAAAATCAGTGAAAAGCATTCCACAGTAAAAGTCAAGAGCAGGGCTGAGAAACCCCTGACCTTTGACTTAATTTCATCTAGGCACCAGGCAGATTAAAGATAATATCCTGATTTATATCTATAATTAGGAAAAGGCAAAGTGTAGTTGAAGGTCTTCAGCTATCATATATTAAAATGTCACAAGTTTAGGGCTATCATTCCATAACAGAATTCATATCATGAATGTTATGAATTCTCTCTTTTTGGATGTATATTAATTTTTCCCTTTTGGCTCATTTCCCTCTTTCTCACTTTTCTCCCTCCTCTCCTTCATGAGGTAATAAATATAGTTCTTATTTGTGGTATTCTTTGTAGTTTTCAAATCCCTGTTAATATAACAACAAACCACCTAATATTTCATTTCCCCTACTCTTCCACCCTATCACCAGAATGGAAGTGAATTAAAATGAGGTTTGATTTATTTGGTTTACATTCTGACCACTTATTTGATATTTTGCTGGATCCGTGCTTTGCAATTAAAAAAAAAAATGTCTCCCAGCCCTTCATAATGGACAGCAGTTTTTACATCCATTACCTAAATAGTCTTATATAAGAAAAAGGGGCTATTACATATTTTCATTTTACAAAATACAGGAAAACAAAGGGAATAAGGTAATTTTCTTTGAAAAATAGCAAAGTGAACTCAGGTTTGAATCCATATTTCCACATTATTATTGTATGGTATTTTCCACTATACTACACTATTTCAAAATTAAAATCTACACTAAGTTTTTAAACACCTATCTTTCTTTGAAGATAAATGTTTGGGTGAGAATATATTCCATAATTTCTCTATGGAGAAAACAAATAATAATGCTGTGCTTTACTTGCCAATGTAAATGTTTAACAGAGGCAAAATGAAGAGGCAAATGTATAAATGGGGCTAATATAAGATCCATCTCTTGGAGAAAACATTTTACCAGCATAAATAATAAGATTGAGTAACTTAACATTAGTATGAGGATATGAGTTATGATGGTGACATTTAAAGTTTCAGCATAAGAAATAAAAAGCTGTAGAGTATTATTTTTAGAACTAAGTATTCATTCCCTCCTTCATTTTAGTTTCCATTATGTTGCAAAGAAGTCCCTTTTTTCCTCCCTTATCTGTTAGTTCACAGAATTCACCTAAGTGTTTCGAGCAGCATGGATTCTCGTAGGGTCTGGAAATCAGCAGAGTGACATTCTTCAGTGTTCCTGTACATGGATGGATAGAACTGACTTATCAACTGTCACCTATATCACCCAAATCATCCATGTGAAGAAGGCTGACTTGGCACCGAGCTGGCAATTATCTGGTGAACCCAGCCCAGTAAACTGCCTAGACTGATAAAAGTTCAAAGAATAAATATAATTGCATTGGGAAATCATGGAGAATCCTTCCTGATGATTCAAAATGCAATATCTTGACTGGATTCAATTCACAACAGCAGGCCAATCAAGCCTTCTAAAATCAGACAAAAAATACAGAATGGTATTACAGATATGCTATAATTTCCTGGCTCAAACCATAGCATAAATTTGGTCTTTACAAAAATGTAGATTATCGGTATAAATCATGTTGAGTACATGTAGAGAAGTTATTCACGAATGTCATATAATACACATTATGAATACAACCCAGTACACACGTTACACACACCTACAATAACCTGAATGAAGAATTCAGGGTAACAGGGCAAGATGAAAGAGTGTCACTCTGAACAGGTACAGAAAGAGAAATAGAAGGTTTATTGACAGTAGGAATCTGACTTCAACAATTAAACACTGAATACTGCCAAGGTTGTCTCAGTCAGAGTAAGAAACTACACTTTGAAAGGCAATTCACTTTATTGCTCTTAGTATGGCAGGCTATATCCAGAGAGCTTAGATGCCAAGAGACAGTGCCACAGTAATCAGAACAAAATGAACAATAATAATGTCATTACACTTAATTTTCTAAGGCTAGGAAGTTCTTTCCTGTTTTCTAAGTGGAGGGAGCCATATTGTGCTCAGCATTTATTAAATTTTCCTGAAATGCCAGATAATCTTGGAGATACAAGTTGGCCATGCCTTTAATACAATAAAAGAGCACCAGAAGTAAGGAGCACTATGTGTAAACTTATTTTGGGTGATTCTTGGGGTTGCTTAGACAGTAAGATGACTAAGAGTTTCGTCTCACATGCCACGTCCAAAAAGAATATAGCAACTGCTTGGAAGGATATTTCCAGAAGATTTCTAGTGCTGTATCTGGACTCAAGAAGAAACAATGCCTTGATCCATGAGCAGTGTCTGCCAGCCCGGAATGGAGAAGAGGAAACTCATAGGACACCTTTTGTGATCTTGTGTAACGAGATCTAGGCTGAGTTCAAGTCCAGCCCCATGAACTTGGGAAAGTGGCCATCAACCATCATGAAGCTAGTGTCTTTACCTTTAAATGAAGGGGATGCTAGGTACTTTTCAATGTTCATGTTAGTCCTGAGATAATTTACTAGTACCTAATATCTGTACAGCAATATTACAATTCAAAAAACATTTTACATACATTAATTTCTTAAATGATTATTATTAACGTATAGATAAAGAAACTAAAGCTCAAGGAGGCTAACCAAGGTGAGACATATATAGTGGTTCAGGGATGCAAACTAGGTTTTCATCCAATTAACACACTGCCTCATGCATATACAAAAGAGCATTTCTATGGACGTGCCAAGTATATTTCCTACTTCAGTACCTACAAAATTGCCAGGTCTCTCTCCCAACTCCTCCTCCCTGGAGCTCCCATCCCTTGCCCATGGCACAGATCACTGATTTATCATGGCAGCCTTTCTGTCTTAGCTCAGACATGTAGTGAGACTCCTCAACATATTACTGCTAGAGCCACTACCCATTGATGGGCCTCTCACTCAAGGGGGTCCAGTCTTGTGGGCTTCCTCCACAATGAAAAAGGTCTCTAGCCAGAGCCAAACTTAGAAGCCCAGAAGAGAGTGAAGCAGCAGATACATTTCTCCTGGAAGTCCTGCTGTCTGCTTTGTGGGTCATGACAACCAATGAGCTGAACCATAATGTTGGCAATGGAAAGCATTGGAGGAGGCAGTTTATTACCTTTGCAGAGAGTGGCTTGAAGAAAATAGATAATCCTGGTATATGAATCGGAAGAAAGACAATGCTTCCAGTATCTTTACTGCTGTGTTTGGAATAAATGAAATAGTGGGTAGGAATAACTTCTTCCTGTTGATGACAAAATAGTAACAATAGTAGAACCATGGAATGGTGGGGTAGAGCTGAGGGCAACAGCCCAATCCATTGTCTTCCTGTGGACACTGATTGACGTGGCTCCACTTCTAGCATAAATGTGTCCTGGAATCTACTGTTCCTTCCTTAATAGGAATATGGACTCTAATATTATTTTAATGTTTTATCCTATACATAACAATTATCCTATAATAGTATATCCTTAATTGTTTACATTTTAAACATTATCCATGACATATTTTATTCCAAATTACCTCTTCCTATCACCTAGCTGTTTTGGGGCGATTGTTCCAGCAGGCATTAACTGTTCAAGCTAAAGCAAATTAGAAGTATAGCATAAGGCAGTCCTGATATTAAAAAAAAAAAAAACAGAACCAAAAACAAATTCTTAAAAAATTGTCTATAAATTCTACATATCAAATTTCATTAGACAACTGAAATTTCACTAAATATTATTCCATAGATACTACCCTGTATCTTTGTTTTTTAGAGAAATGGCCCAGGGTTGGAGTGAAGGAGGAACAAGGATTATTTGATTACCCCTCAAAATGATGATTTAGCAATTCAACATTCCATTAAAGTATGTTTAATGGAATGTTGAATTGATTTCCTAATTTATAAATTCAAAAAAGTTAAAGTCCACCCACTAGGTTGCTGTATAAGAGAGAACCCTGTAATGCATTCCAAAACCTTATGTAGATGATTTTTGATTTTATGTGCAACTTCTTCTGGTCCAGCTAATGAGTGAGGCTGGCTTATTCTGACTCACAGCAGTGAATGGCACTCGCCTTTTGATTTCATTTGTGTGATAGGGTTTTTTTCCAGTGAAGCAAGAAAATGGCTTCAAAATTAAAGTCTCTTAATGAAACTTTTTTTTTTATTTCAAAAAATGAGATTTCTACTTTTTAACTTACTCTATTTCCATACTTAAAATGTGTATGACTGTTTATTAAATCTATTTTCATGGGGAGGTAGAATCTCAGACATGCAGACAACTATGAAGAGATAACTATCTCTTCTGTTTTATCAATGTCTGAACCAAACCAAACATTTAATCAACAGAAATATAATCAAAAGCAACAGCAACCTTAAATGGGTATTCACTTATAACTTGTCAGTGTATTTTCCTGCTTGAATATTAGCACTTCTTTTTTAGGATTGAAAGACATAGACTCTGCCACTGTCACAGTGTTATTCCCCTTTTCCTTTTAACCATGGGCTAGAAAGCAGAAATACTTTTCATTCTCAATATGAACAATCTTTAATGATGATAATTGCATGGTTTGTTTTCTCAAAAGTACAAAGAAAACTCATGTAGATTTTCCTTTCTTTTTAAAAACTGTTTTTTACAAATTAGGGAAAGATCAGCCTCCCCCATAGACTCTTATTTTGCTATACAGTATCTGTTGGAAAAGCTCATTTGCAGACAGCTGCGATATGAGCTTCCTTCCCTTGCCCTGTCATTGACCTCCAACCTGATCTGAAAAAAACCACCTTCTTTCAAAGTGAGAAGTTATTCATTTACCATAATAGCTCTATTCTGAGCCTCTTTAGCAGAAACTGGCAATTGTGCCCAATGAAGAAGATTTTGTGGTCCGGACTACTGTCCTTACACAAGGGGACAAAACCATTAGGAAATTTCTGTTCCGACAGCAGCAGTAGGTGGCCGTAAAGTTGGTGTTTAAAACTATGGCTGATGTCGCAGCGATCACAAAAAGAGAAAGAAAAATCATTAGGCGTTTGCACTTGCTCCGATTCTATACTGGCATTTGCCAATTATGTTCTCTTAGCTTGACAGCTTATTCATTGAGCAAGAACTGCGACATGAGAAGTTCGTTGACAGTCGGCCATGTGCAACTTTAAAATAAAACCACTTCATGAAGAGAAGTGAGAAACATAAATGATAAGCCTATTGGATAATCATTACAAATAAATAAAAAGGCTTTGATACAAGCAATTAGTCACAAGCATTGCACGTTTGAAATGTAGTCCCGTGTTACAGAGACAGTTTAGAAGCACATGACACATTTATCACAGCTCCACAGACAAGTTATTGAGCTGTCTGTGAAAAAACAGAGCCAAACAGGAAAGCTTTCAGCAGCGAGCAGCGGTTGAGGTCCCTGATTGATAGAGCTAGATGATGCAAAGCTGTCCGATGGCTTTCTGAAAAATAAAATGGAAGAACTCAAGGTCTTTCCTGGCGCTCTCTGACCACAGATGAACAGCCACTTCATTACGGCCCAGATGGAGGTTGCACCTTTCTCCATATTCTGCTTTTCTGATGCACACAGTTGACTTGACCAACCAGCCATTGTGTTTAACATAAGGGAGTGTGCCATCTTCATATTTTTGTAAAGATTTCCTATGAAGGACAGAAGACTGTACTGCTTAAAAGCTGTGATTCTCTATTTGTCCTTACCAGCCACTCTTCTGATCTCAGTGGTGTAAAGGAAGAGTGTTATGGTAAGACCTCCTGAGCTGACCAACCCGCTTTTTAATTCATTCACATGTGATTCCAAAAAGCCACATGCAAGGATGCTCAGTCCATGACCCTGATATGCAAGATGATTTTTTTCTCAAGAATCAAGATGCTGCATTTATTTATTTATCCTTATTAAGGATGCTGTATGTATTCTTATTTTCATTATATGCTTTAAAATAGGGAATGAGTTTTAGATAGGGCAAGGACACCCTTGGGATTGTTAAAGAGAAGACCATCAATTTTTCAGTTGCTTTTAGGTTTCAATGACTGACGTTTGTTTTGCTTAGGCATTTAACTGGAAATAATAAAACACTCTGATCCTCGTTTTTAGCTTGATTTTGCCAACTAAATTTAATAATATCAAAATAATCACTCTGTATTCTTCAATAGTTATTCTTCAATATGTGTCCTCAAAAAGAGAGAGAGAGAACAAGAATGAGTGAAAAAAAATAAGAGAGACTTGCTCCGGAATCATTTAAAAAGAATATATTATGCCACACTATCTTTTTACACATCATTCCCAACAGAGTTCACTTGCTAAAGATACTATTACCATAGTCCTTTGTTTGAGATTAGAACATCATGAATCTTCAAGTTCTATTTATTGACATTTTAGAGTTGTTATTATTTGATTTTGAGTATCATAAACTGTACTGTTCAGAACACTTGAAATTCTATCTTTAATAAATCAATAAAATAATATGGTACATTTAACAAAAAGGACTTCATGTGAAATTAATTCTGATAGGGATATATTTATTTCTACAACCTAAGTGTGTGACCAAAACCTTATATTAGATCTCTTCCCTCTAAAGAAAATTAGGAATTATACTCTGTTGTAAAATGTAAGATTTCCTAAGAAAGAAAAGACAGTGAAGGCTATTAATCTGCCCAGAACCCAAATTTGTATCCCAAATATAAAAATATAAAGCCAAGTAATTACAAAACATATCACTGTACAACATAGTTTTGCTTTATTTGAAGCTGTCAGCAATGAGAGTATATCTCTACATAAAGCAAGGATGTGTTTTAGTGCATTCTGGCTCTGTTTTCTCTTACAACTAAAAAGATTAAAAAATAAATAATTTTTCCCTGGGACCTTGTATATTTCCCAATACCTGAATTCCTTGTTATTCAAAGTACCTGTTACCTGGGGAATTCTTAGACTAAGACCTCACCTGACAAAAGTAAGAACTCTGCATTTTAACAAGTTCCCTAGGTGATTCATATGTACTTCATGTTTGCAAAGCCCTGCTTTAATGCAGTAGTTTTCAATCCTCCCTGCATTTTAGGTTAACCTGAGGACCTCTTAAAAAACGGAGATGCCAGCACTCCACTACAGACCCATTAAATCAGGATTTCTGACAGTAGGACCCAAGCACTGGTATTTTTTAAAAGCTCCCCGGGGTGATTCAAGTGTGAATCCAGAGATAGGGACCACCGTTCCAATCAAAGCCATATAATCTGTTATGTTTCTTTGTACAGCAGCCATTAAGAAGCTTAAGTAGTCAACATGAATCATTTTAGGGTAATTTAGAATATATTTAAAGTTTCAGCTTTATTGAGGTATAATTGACAAATAAAAGTGAAAGGTATTTAGAGTATATAGCTTGGTGATTTGATATATGTATACATTGAGAAAGGATTCCCCCATCTAGTTAATTAACATATCCATCACCTCACCTATTTATCTATTTATTTATTTACTTACTTATTTATTTATTTTTGGTGAGAACATTTAAGTTCTGCTCTCTTAGCAAATTTCGATTATACAATACAGCATTATCAACTATAGTCATCATGTTTTACATTAGACCCTCAGACCTTATGCATCTTACAGTTGAAAGTTTGTAACCTTTTACAAACCTCTCCCAATTTCCTCCAATCCCCAGTCAGTCCCTAAAAATTACTTTTCTACTTTGTTTCTCAGTTTGACTTTTGGATTTTGTTTTTGTTTGTTGTTGTTTTTTCTTTTGAAGATTATACATATAAGTGACACCATGCAGCATCTGTCTTTCTCTGTCTGTTTTATTTCATTTAGCATAATGCCCTCAAGAGCCATGCATGTTGTTGCAAATGGGGTAAATTATAATATTAATTATCAGTTATATTAAGGGCAACAAATAATAAGTTAAAGTATGCACAGATCTCATGCTAGTCACTATAGTAAGCTTTTTCTTATACATTTTTTTTTTCCATTTAACTCTCAAAGCAATGTTATATTTCTCCCATTTTACATATAAGCAAACTGATATTGGTGGGGTTGAATACACTGATCAAGGTCAGATAGCTTATTAGTAATAGCACATCTAGGAATCAAAATCCCCTGTGTTTGACAGCAGAACTTACACTCTTAAATCTCTTGATGTGTTCAATTCTTGCAGCTTTTCTCAATCTGTGAAATGGTTCTCTCTTAATTGCTACCTTTCTTCCCAGAGCACGCACACGCGTGCGCGCACACACACACCCCCCACATACTTATTTCTTATTTTTTAGCGCACACACACACACACACACACACACACACACACACCCCTACATACTTATTTCTTATTTTCTAGCTACCTTTGGTTTAGACTCTAGAATGAAAAATTGGGCCCCACACTATAGTGTGAATTAGAATAAACTGGGGAGTTTGTGAAAACACAGGTTGCTGATTCGGCAGGTCTTAGGTGAGGCCAAGAATTTGGATTTCTAAGGTGGTCCCAAGGATGCTGGTACTGCTGGCCCACATTTTAAGAATCACTGGGCTGCATTAATTGTAATGGATCTTATTATCTTACCTGTCTTCATTCTGAGCATCCTCAAATCATTTATGTAAATAGAAAGGGTACATAGAAATAAAAATAGAAAAGAAGAGGCAGAGGGCTGGTGAGAATAAACTATGCTAGTTAGAATTGATAATAAAATAAACTTCAACTAGACGTGATTTCCTATCTCCTGCTACAACTCACTGCCAAGAGATAAATGGACTTCAACATTCTTTTCTCTACGAAGCTAAAATTAGACTTGGAGTGTGATGGCAGGCAATGCAAGTATTCCAAAAGTCAAAGAAACTCACATTATGACATTGTTTAGAAAATAAATGAGCAATTATGAACAATTTTAAGGTCTCCTCTGCTTTGTGTTCCCTAAGTTACTTAAATCATATCAAGATACTTTTAATTATTCCATAAGATGTTTTGCTTCAAGTTATAAATTATAGTGTCTGAAACAATAAAAGCAAGAAAATATTGTTGAGTTTATTTCAGTGATTTATGCTCTTAGTGCAAAATTGACAATTTAAGATATACACTTGGTTTTTCTTCATCATTTTTGGAAAGAAATTTCCTACACAACAGAACAGTAGCTGGGAAGATGACCCTAATTATTGTATTGGATATTGGTCAGATGAGAAGCAGAGAATGGTATTTACATAAATCAGTTTTAGCAAAGACAAATCTTTGCAACTTTATGATTTAAAGTTAACAAGCAGACTAATTTATTAATCTGGAAATCAGGCATAGAAAATATGAAATTATTTTAACAGCCTCTTTCTCTTTGTGGTCTGAATGAAGTTTAAAAGAAACAAATTTGCACCTTTCACTTATCACTTCAGTGACACATGTACTTTACGTGAGCTGTTAAAATAAAGAAAAGCAAGATCTGCTTGGTGTAAAACAGATATTTTTAAAGTGTTCATTATCACCCAGGTTTGAGATGAAGCTGTTTGATCTAGTAACAGGAATGTCAGCAGGAACACAATTCTTAAGACTTTTTTTTTTTTTTTAATGTGAAATACTGTTCCTGCAGAAAGTTGGTTGGGTGACATAAAGAGCATAGGCTTGCCTATCACACTGATTACTTGATGTAATAGTAAGCAAGCTTAAGTGAACTGTATGTCTTCAATCTTTCCAATCACTTAGGGATGGGCATCCGAGCTTGCCATCCATCATCCCTGGCCTGAAACATACGGTGCATCAGCAATCTTGGGCTGACCTAAATGATAGTAAAAGCCGCTATGCTGTTCACAATAAGAAATTGTTGTCCACTGAATTACAGGTTTGTGATTAGATTGCTAACATGGCCAACTTGATGTATAAGTGAAGTGTCTAGGGAAGATATTCTTTAGGATCTTCTGAAGATTAATTTATACCCTTGAAATGTAGACCAATCACAGAGTCAAAAAATATGTCAAGGTATTTTTCTTGCAACCAAGGAAGCCCAGCTGTTATAACAGTCATTAATTTATTTCTGGCACCTTTATCTGCCACAGAATTTAATAAACAAGGTGTCTAATGGCTATCATTTCAGCATGGCTTAGAATTACCCAATACGATAATTAAGTTTTTGGAGTCAAATTCATATGGGGAGCAATGTGATATATAAATGATGTGTTACAGAATTGTACACCTGAAATCTATGTAACTTTGTTAACAATTGTCACCCCAATAAATTTTCATTTAAAAAAAAAGAAAAAAGAAAGAAAATAAGCCTGAAATGTCAACTGTCCCTCATAATTAAAATTTTTTACATTTAAAAAAGTTTAAATCTCTCCAAATGCCTATCTAAAATTTCTAATTGGGTGCTGTGCTCTCATGTCTCAGAATTGTCTAAAGATAACATGCAAATCACCTAGCAGACACACTACATATGATTTCCTTTGCTTCTTTTCCCAAGATTAAAGGAGCTGAAATTGAAAATTCAACTTGATAAAGAAATGACCTCCAGGTCAGCTAAACAGCCCTAAAGAAGACTGGCACAGGGGACCAGAGGCCTGGCTTTGATTCCAGTCTCTGTGTAAGTTAAAATAGTAAATGCTATACTGTCTTAGTAAACCGCTTGGTTGCTCTTACTACCCATATCTACCTTTGGTAATATAAGAATATTTGCAGGCCAGCTGAGTGGCATGGTGGTTAAGAGCTGGCTTGGGACGCCAGTGGCCCCGGTTCGGATCCCACGTATGAGGACCAGTGACACTGCCCTCAAAAAAAAAAAAAAAAGAATATTTGCTGGTCTACCCAAAGGCTTATTCAGGAGGATAACTTTCATTCCTTCAACATTTACCAAACAACCATATTTTCAGTCATTTTGCTAAGTGTGCAAAACGATGAAAACACAAGTCTTGCTGCCAGCCTAGTGGAAGGAGACAGACAAGAAAACAGGCAATATAATAGAAAGCTCAGCATGCAGAAAAAGCAGCCAGAACCTTCTCAAGAGTGAAAATTCCAGGAGATCCAAAAGCCCAGCTTCTGAGTCAACAGATGTAGCCCTGGGCTCAGATACCTACCTTTTGAACATGCATTTTAGGTGATTCTAATTCACATGGTTGATTGTCTATGAGAGAACTTCTAAAGTGTAAGGAGTGAATGCCGGCTGCTTTGGGATATAGGAAAAACATTTAACTCCATCTTAAAATCCCAGAAACGGCTTTGGGAAAAGATAGTAAAGAAATGGAAACTTCACAGGCATAATCTGAGCACAATGGAGGGAAGAAAGCATGAAAGTGTCCCCAGCAAGGGAACTGGCATCAGGGAGCACTTGGGAAGCTTGGGCAGCTCAGGGAAGAAACCTCCAGAGGCCAAGACAGCAGGTGCATTTGTTGAGTTGGAGGCAGCCTATCACAAAGGACATCTGTTTCTCTTTTTAATGATTTACTTTTGAACATGTGCATAGAACAGAATGTGTAAAGAATAGACAGTGAAAAGTTCCCCTTCTATCCTCTCCCCAGCTACCCATTTCTTTCTGGAAGGAAAACAATTAAGTTTCTTGATTGGTTTTCAGTAGCTATTAACTACACACATAAGAATGTATGTATTCCTAACATCCTGTTCCCATAAATTAAAGAATAAGGTATACTCTGCACCTGGCTTTTTTGAAATAATATATTTTGGAGATTGGACCACATCTTCTTCTTTGTAAACACTGCACATAGTACCCATTATATACACATGCTATGATGTAGTTTATCATTCATTTGCTGATGGACAATTAGTTTTTCCCCCAATCTTTTGTTCTTATAAGCAATACTGTAAATAAACTCGTACCTCAGCCATTTCACACATATGCACATATGCTTCATTCCAAGAAATGGAATTTTGGAGTCAAGGGACATTAGCATTTAACATGTTGGTAGATTTTGCCAAATTGTTCTCCATGAGGCTGCACTACATTGCAATGCCCGTTTGCAAATAAGGAAACACTGTTTCCTTACTCTCCAAGGAGGAGTTGGACCTTTTCCTTGAGAGCATGGGGGAAGATATCAAAGGCCTGAAGTGGAGGAATGACCTGATTAGGCTTTTAGTATTGTAGACAGAAATGCTTTCATTGCAATGGAATGCATGGATTGGAGTAGGTAAGACAAGAAGCAAGAAGGGCAGGTAGAAAGCTATGCAGCAGTTAGCCAACAAGAGATAATAACCTGGTATGGATTACGTGGGAGGACAAGGATCGTGATGAAGCATAAGCTATATGCCAGGATCTATGCTGAGCATGTAAACTGCATTACCTCATTTATTATGGACAACAGCCTGGATGTATAGAGATGATTATTTCTGATTTCAGACAAAAAAAATAAAATAAATGAAACCAGAAATAAGACAAAGCTGAGGTGCATAAGTTAATTAGTTGTGCGTGCTTCTGCATGTTGTACATGGCAAAACTAGGATTCAAATCCGGGGAAGTACTAGTTCAGAGCAAGTGCTTTTATCCATTTCAATATCCTGTTTGGGATGGAGAAAAGTTGATGCATTGGGAATGTATCAAAGAGGTAGGATTGACAGACTTAGAATCGGGCAACCGAATGGATGTAGAGCATAGAGGAAAAGGACATTCAGTATTGTCTGCAAAACTGGGAACCCAAGAAGACTTACAATTGGAAAGCAAGGGTTGGGCGTGGGCGGGGTAAATTGATTTTCAGTTTGAGGAGCCAGTGGGCCCTGAAGTAGGGGGCGTGTCTATTGTGGGAGAAGCAGCAGAGCAGTCTGGTCTGGAGATGTCCAAGAGGGCATCAGCAGCATATAGCCAGTCTGCTGGGAAGTCACCAGAAGGGATGGGCTCACCCAGAGAGCCACGTTTCAGGAAGAGGCCACAGATGAGAAGAACACAAAAGAGACCAAGGATGAATCAAAAAATAAAGAGAGGAAAAAAACCCAGAAGAAAATGTTATCTCCAAAGCCAAATAAAACCAAACTAAAGGAAAAACACTTTGAATTACTTTGCAGATAAATTCTGAATTCTCTTTTCTTATTTCTGAGGTTTCTCATATATTATGAAAGTAGTGTTCATGAAATGTTCCCAAACACGAGGAAAGAACAGATTCCTAACACAGCCCCACCGGTACTGCCTTGTGGGGCTGAGAGTCCAGGGGAAAATCGCTTTCCCTAAGCTGGCTGAAAGGCCTGATACATTTCTTTAAAGCTCTCATAACCATGCAGAAAAGTGTCAAATTGACGATTTAAAGGCAATGGTTATTGTCTCGGGAGAGTGTCTGGGAGTGATTCCTCTGTACCTGACATAACTCAGAAACAGGGGAATCTCACTCAGTGGCTAGGAGAATTCTCCTGCACCACCTCGTATAAATCTATGGAGGGCTACCCGAAGGTTTATGTGAGCTGTGTGTCTAACACATGTTAGAAAATCAGTCTCGTTATATTTTCCCTGTAAATCCTTCCAGGAGTCTTCTAGGTTTAAGGGGGACCTTCACATTTGGAATCGAGAAATGAGTATAGATTTTCTGAGACTGCCTAGATTGGGTAATATGCAGTTCATACAATATATTTGGAGGGAAGAATATGTAGGCGCTGTCAGTCAACTGATGGATTCCGTCTCAAGAAGCTCCAACCTGCCTACTCTCCCTGACTCCCTCCTAAGGAAAAAAAAAAAGCATCTTTGGCGTCTTTTTAAAGAGCGAATTCTCTGAAAGGGGCTGGACAATCTCTGTGGCATAGCTAGGGTGTGGCACTGCCTGGAGAGATGGGGACTGATTTTCTTGTTTAATAGTTTATAGAATCCATCTTGTAAATTACAGATTATATCAGAAAATCACAATCCACTTCTGAGCTGACTATACCTAAGCTGAAAATTTATGGGACTGAAATATAAAATGCAAACATGTTTTATGGTTTTAAACTGGTCTTTATAGAAACAGAAGCCTTGAGAATTATATAAATTAAATTGTAATATTATTAAAATATTCTGAAAAAAATTAAATGCCTAATATACACTGTATAATTTATTTAATATTTAACTTAATAGTTACATTTTTAATAAATAATTTTAATAAACCAGATTTCATATTTTACAAATAGATAAAAACACTGAAATAATATTTCTGAGCTTTATTAGAAATATCTGTAATTCAATATCCCTTCATTCTATCCAGTTTTATCTTCAACATAATTGCTCGTTATCCTAAACACAACAAACACAGTCACCCTAAACAACAACAGCAAAATTAGGATGTTCCGAATCAAGCTTTGATTTTAGGCATTTTTTTTCTCCTAAGTTTATTTTAAGGAAGCTTTACTTCACATCTAAATATTAGTCAATAAATATCTGATTTTTAAAAATAGGTGGGCTTCTCTATATCAAATGCAAAGGAATTCTTTACCATTTACTATGTAAATCACATATGTGTATGTTTTCAAAAGCTGCAGCTGTATTGTTATTATGTGAGTATTAGTTTCATTTGGTGCTGAAACTCTGGAACAAACAATTGCAGCTTTAAAGAGCCATTGCTCTTAAGCACGTAAGCCTTTGTTTTTACAGATCCTTAGGGTGTTCAGAATGGGGAAACCAATTGCTCTGGAGTGAAAAAAAACAGAGATTTTTCTAACCAATCTCAAACCCCAATCAGTGACTGACTTCTTGATCACCACTTTTTGAACAATAATAACAGGAAGCTGCCTACCTAATGGGACAGCCCATTTGTTCCATCATTTAACAGACCTGAGCGTTTGAATATTTTCCTTTAAATACTGTACATAGATCTCTCTCTATATGTCTAACAATGGTCCTCACTCGGGCCTATGGAGCAACCCCAGCAGTCTTCCTGTTTTTTACTAGGGTGGCCACTAATCATGTCTCACATGCTAAGATTTTACTTTCTAAGGCAAAATATTCCTATTTCCTCTTGTCACTCTTCCACCTTACCGTTTTGAAAGTCCCTCACCAATTCTGCTCGAAAAGCACTCCCAATCATCTCTAGCAGAACTGTAGACCATCTCACTCAAATATCACACAACTCCATATGTAAGGTTATTATTTTTCAAGAGTTGGGCACTTAGCATCTAACAATGCAACAGATATTATAAGCACAGATAACTCAAACATACTGTTGGCACATACCAATTTCCATTGTCTTCTGGAGTTTAGCACCAAGAGTGGGGAGAATTTTTGATTATATTTAAATTGTAAAATAATATTCAATTACCAACCTGTATTAAGGGTAATTAAGAGAACTGGAAGAATTCAGAGCATTTAAGCATACTGGGGAGTTTATTGAAACATACATACAAGTCCAAGGTTCTCTTTCCTCTTTACAGGCCTTATGGTCTGTTCCTTTCTGCATATGTGATCATTCTCTCCTCTCTCTCTCTGTCTCTCTGTCTCTCTCTCTGTCTCTCTCTCTGTCTCTCTCTCTGTCTCTCTCTCTGTCTCTCTCTCTGTCTCTCTCTCTCTCTCTCTCTCTCTCTCTCTCTCTCTCTCTCTCTCCCCCTCCCTCCCTCCCTCCCTCTCTGCAGATGGGCCTTCTATGCTTTGAATAACTGTAGCCCACCCATCCTTGTCTTTATGTGGTCATTCTGATCTACATCAAATAGAAATTGCATTAGGCCTCTAGGTTCCCAGCTCCCAATTTCTGGGACAGAAAAATCTCATTTTGTCCCAGATGTCTACCCACCATTGGTCCAATTAGAGATGACTGGAGTCACAGGCTACATGGCCAGGAGCTCATACATCTGCAATGGAAGTCCATGTTTTCTGAAAGGTCCTGTACATGGCTGTGGGCAGACAGGCTGCCTAAGAGTTGTCTACTGTAATACTATTGTAGCATGTGCCTATTGGCTAAAACACAGTATTAAATATAGAGCCAATAATGATAACATCATAGAATAGTCCCAGTCTAAATCATCCATTTGAGTCATGAGACTTCCATATATCAGAAATTCCATCTAACATCTGTGCATTGGCTTATGAGGCATTTATTTGCATCCACAAGACCAAATATAGAATGTAGGTACCACAAGATATGAGCCACCTGGACATCTTTAAAGAGATGCAGCTGCTATATATATATTTTTTTTGAGGGCAGTGTCACTGGCCCTCATATGTGGGATCTGAACCGGGGCCGCTGGCGTCCCAAGCCAGCACTTAACCACTACGCCACTCGGCCGGCCCAGATGCTATATTTTTAATTAAGCTCCTCCTCTTGGAGCACTCAGGTTTGCTCTCACAAGAGTGATGATCTCATTCATCATGTCCCGTTCCCCGCCCCCTGCTCCCCAGGATGCATTATGTGAGTGAGTTAATGTAATTTGCTTTGTTTTATGTCTTTTTGTTTGTTTGTTTTGGATCATTTGTTTATCTTTGCATTAATGGTGAATTATGAAAACAATGAACAGTTAAAGTAGATAGTCTTGGTGGTCTTCAGTGAAAGACATGTAAAGGTGATTTATACTCATCAACTCAGTAGAAGTGAGTTGGTCTTCACCAAGGACAATATGCTTTTGTAAGGACATTCTCTCTCTCTTTCTCTTTCTTTATATATCCTTCTCTCACATTGAAAACGTCAATTAAAAAAAAAAGACACTAATATAAAAATAGGAGAAAAATTTCAGGATCTAGCACTAGGCAAAGAGTTGTTAGTTAGACTTTACTCCAACAGGATAACATAAATGTAAGAAATTGCTTTCCATGACTCTTACTTATAATTTTAACTTTATCAATTTTACCATCAAATTGCATTTTGTGTTTCTTAATGTCATAGTTTTGTATTTGTTTTTGTTTCTTTAATTGAATGATACATCCCAGAATACAGATCCTCTTGAAAGTCAGTTGGAAACTTCTTAGTACTTTATAATGCATGAGCTGGTTATAAGGATATCCCCAGGTTGAAAATTTGATCTCTTATGAAAGGTTTACCCATTTCTGTTTCTTTAATCATATCCTTTATGAGTACAGACAGTCTTTTGTGTACAAGGCAGCATTTTTTTCAGTTCTATATCCTAGTGTAACCCTTCTGAAGATATTTTAAATGACAATTAAAAATCCCAACAATTTAAAATGTAGCCACAAGCAGTGATATGAACACAAATAACTCAAACAAGGTGAAAACTGAATGAAGGACTGCGTTGTACACATGGCTAAGTTCACGCATAGGCAATGACACTCATTCTCTGGGCGAGTAGCAATTGTCCTTAACTTAGATTCATGCATTCATTCAACAAATATTTATGTGCAGCCTAGTATTGACAAGCATTGACCTACGTACTAAGGAAAGAGGGTGAATAATACTGATGCAGTCTTCACTCTGACTAAGCTTATAGTCTTCAATTATAAGAGACACCCAGGTTTCAGAAATGATAAAACATAGAGAAATATACGTCTCAGAATAGAGGGAAAAAATGATGTAGCTTTAGGGTCTTCCAGGTATTCCAATTCAATTGCTTCTAATGCATTTAATTTTATTAAAAACTTTTCCTAAAGAGACTGATTTAGTATTGACATGATTTCCTTGAAAAGATGTTTTTCCCATTATATAATGTCTAATGCAAAATATTGCAGTTTTATGTAACAAATGACTAAAAACTCAGACCTTCTCCTACTCCTCCTTTTCTCCCCCTTCTCTAAAACAAATTAACAGAGAATTTCCATAGGATATATTCCGCTCATTTTCTCTACTCAGATATAGAAAAGTGTATATGGGGAGGGGAGAAGGATTACATAGGTGTTCATGGTGGTGATGCTGGGTAAGATTAAAACAACATGCACAGTGGGCCGACCGAGTGGCGCGGTGGTTAAGCGCTGGCTTGGGAAGCCAGTGGCCCCGGTTCGGTCCCACATATGAGCGCCAGTGACACTG
The DNA here is from genome assembly GCA_033961575.1 of Aselliscus stoliczkanus. NCBI lineage: Eukaryota > Metazoa > Chordata > Mammalia > Chiroptera > Hipposideridae > Aselliscus > Aselliscus stoliczkanus. The sequence goes on from CM066732.1 coordinate 105,601,797, forward strand.
CCCTCAAAAAAAACAAAAAAAACATGCACAGCAAGCCTCACTTCAAAGCAAGGAAAGCTTCCAATGGACGCTGTCCTAGAATGCATTCAAACAGGCTGCTAACAAATAAGCACTATATATATATATTTAAATTTGTATACACATTTATGTGTATGTATATATAAACACGTTTATGTATTGATATACATTTCCAAAAGCAATACAGGGAAATTAGCAGATTTTTTTACATGTGAGTACTAATATATCATAGGTTTCAAACTTAACAGAAGAATCACTACTAATTGTATTTGAAAACTGCCAAGTGAGCATATACTTTCATATGTAAATGTGGACTTAATCTTTGATGTTCAAGGGAAGTGATTCATGGCCAGTTTCCACAATATGCCAAGGAGATGCTTTATATCTGGGTGCCGGCGCTTTATGTATTAGACGATAATCAATGCTATTGGCTACACACTCTGTCACGGAAATAAAACTGTGATTGTTCTGCAAATAAAGTTTTAATTACTAACACAAACATCCATTTTGAAATGTAGTCACCCTGTCTATCCCCTAACACAACTTTATTACCAGGCATAAAAATTAACTTAGGGTTTAAAAGTCTTAAAACATTACTATTTGAAAGGTACAACCTGAGTCTGTGTATTGTTTTTGATTTTTATGCAAACAGGCCATACATCTTAGGAGAAAGACTAAACTCACCTTGCTTATCTGTAAAGTGGAGATAGCAGTTCCCAGCTCACAAAGTTGTTAACCAAAATTAAATTAGATGTGTAGAAAGCACAGGGGATATTTGGGCTGCCACTAAAATTGGGGAATGATAAAAATTTGAATTTGAGTATTGGTGCCCATAATTGGATTAGTGTTCATCTGTGCATTTCAATAGCTACTGTCAAGGCCAATAACACAAAGATATTTAGCTGCTAATGTGAAGCTTATGCAATCATTTAGCTCATTCTGCTATCTCAGAGGGTAGAACTGACAGCCTTCTGCAGGGCTGAAAGAAGACATCTCTGGAGCCCACCGAGACAAACGGTTTCCCTTCTATAGCCCCTTTAGTTTTGACCCATCTACCATACTGAGAAATTTCTAAATTATTAACATGAAAACTGCCTAGTGCCTACAGTATGACACACAAAACCTTTCACATAGTGGCCCCACCCCAACTTTAAGCCTGCTCCACTCAGCCATGAGAACTGTACTATAATTAGACTCCTAAAATAACCCTAATGACATGGTGCTATTGGTAATTCATCAGGTACCCAATCCTCTCTAGATTGTGTACCAAGGGCTATACCTCAAAGCACAAGAGTTTGGCTAGCAACATCTCCCAAGATAATTACTCTTGAAAGGAATGTCCAGTGTTTAGCAGCCTTTCCAGATCCCTTGAGGTATCAGTAAGATTAACAGTTTGAAATTAAAATTTAAGGATATTCTCTAAAGAGAGGGAAGACATAGAGCTTTCCAATACTCTGAAGCTCTGGCTAAGCAGGTAGCTTCAGGGCAGCCATGCCCCTTGCCCCTAAGCAAAGGACACACCCTACAGTAATCCTTGTGTCTTATTCCTTTTTATATAGAGAAACTTGTGCAGTGCTCACTACTTATTAGGTAAAATTTAGATGCCCATTAAATGGTGATTCCTTTCCTCTTTCCTTCTTCCTCCAACCCTACAAATATGTGCACACAGAATTTTTCAAACTAAAGCTTCGTGGTGTTGAGCAAGTCAAAACCTCACATTCCTGTAGGAACCCAGTGAGCCACTGGCCAAAGCAGGTTTGGTTGATACTGAGATGACCTGGAGAGCACACACCCACTCTGAAAAAGTTGTCTCTCAAAACCATCTGCTACTCAGCTCCAGTCTACTGTTGTTGCACTAAAATGACAACTTGTTGAGGCCTCTCTTGCTATTTTTCATAAGCCAGAAATCCAAAACATCTGCTTTTTTTTAATTGTTGCCTTAAGGTTGTATTGTTTAGTTAGTTGTTTGTTTATTTTCCTGAAGCACTATGTAAACGGACAGAACATATACAGGAGACCAATTTGAACCTATGCTATAGGCCCTCAGACTTGGCAATCTTTAGAAATTACTACCATGCATCTGAGAGTGAAAAGATCCACTGTTCCTTCCAAAACACTAAGATGCTACTTGTAAGCATTCGGGCTACTCATGGCTGGGTTCCAGGGTGCTGTCTTCCCTCCTGTAAGAAGTTTGGTCAGTACCTGACTCATAAAATTATGGCTCTCATTTTAATCAGTAAGAATTTCTGTGCTGTAAAATCTTATTAAGGGAATTTGATTGCAAATTGAATGTGGTCCAGCACCTCTCCAAAGCTCATTTAAGATATTTGATATTTGAGAGAAAAAGCCTAAATGGGCATGTTAACTATCCATTTACCTAGCCGATTCCAAATTCTATCCCTGCTCTCTCAGACCATCAGAAAATAATGTCTCAGACCACATTATCTCAGTCCATCAAAGACACGGCTTCTGAGCTATGGCTCAATATCAAGTTCTTTGATTTTATAGATGGCAGATATAAAAAAAAACCAAAGGCATATTTAGGAGCATTTTTTTGTACCTTTTAGAAAGCTGGTTGGAAGTATATTCTACTGTGTGGCTTGTTACTACTTTATATTGAAACTCATGTGATAAATTCCAGGAGAAATAGTTCTAGGAAAGGATGTTTATGCTCACAGATGCATCTGTAGATGATACCTTAATGGAAAACAGTTTCTTTTCTTTAGCTGTCAGGCCAGACTTCAAAAATTACATTAAGTGAGAATAAGAATCTTAGGATTGTTTTTGAGATTTTGAAGCCATTCCTGACTCTCCCTCATTATTTGTCTGTTAACATTGGCTTTAGGTTTTAAATAACCGGTCATAACCCAGTTACAATAGTTTGCTTTTATTCCAGTGATTTCATTGTGAGTAATCAACATTTTAAAATGTATTTACTCCACTTTCTATAGTATTATTTTGCTTTTTTTATTTAAAAATACAATTTTTTAAATAAAGAGAATTCCATTTACATCTAGATTTTGGTGGGCATCTGCTCCCAAAATGTTGTCTTCATGACTTAGAACAGGGCTTTAAATTTTAACTTTAGAGATATATTATTTGTGGTTTAAAAAGTATAGGGCAATTCTAGAATTCCTATAATTGTCACCCATATATTTGTTTACCAAATATTTCTCAAGTGTCTGCTGGGTGTCGCCTGCAGTGTCACCTGGCACTGGCTTAGGCATTGGAGATAGGATGGGGAGCAAGTTAAACATATTCCTTTCCCAACATGGAGCTCACAGTCTCATGGGGAGTAGATAAGAAGCCAGGCAATGACAATCAAGGGCAGTTAGTATTGCAACAGAAGTTTAGGCTGGGCCACCTAACCTATTTTGGGGGAACAGAAAGGGCATCCCACAGAATGCAACATTCAATTTGAGACATGGAATTCTAAGGCAATGGTGGGAGAAGAGAAAGACTTTCGGGCAGGGTCTGTAGGCTCCCTAAGGCCGTCTTTTTCCTTGTTGTATCCTCAGGGCCTTGCTTACTGCTTGGCTCAGGAAAGCACTCAAAACTTTTTAAATAAATAAATGAAAGATGGAATAGAATGTGCGAAGGTTGAAGGCCATTCAGGAATATGTCCTTTGGAGGAACTGGAAGAGTTTGGTTTGGCTGAATTATATAGGATTGTCGGAAAAGTCATGATGCATTTTTGCAACAAAAAACATAGAAAAAATACGTCATGACTTTTCTGACAACCCAATAGAGTTCAAAGGGGATGCAAGTGGGCAAGATGAGACTAGAGAGGCATCCAGTGGCCAGTTGAAAATGACCCTTGTGAATTATTTAAATAATATCCACTTTTTTAAAAGAAAAAAGGAAAGCCACATGTGCTTAAATTAAAAAAAAATGACAACAACAAACTTTGTCCCTTTCTGCATAAGAACTTGACCTTTGGTTACCTCTAGTCTGATTTCCTTGGTTATTTGACAAAGGCAGAATGTCAGTTACATCTCAGGGTGACGTTGCTGATAGTGAAAATAATCCCTCATGAGTAAAATTGCATCTGGATTTGGAAGAACTATAAATGAACCATAAACACCTGGTATCATAGTTTTGGGCTTCCCTGTGAGTTGGCCTAGCAAGCCATGCCTATGGAATTGTTGCCAGGGACATAAGGCTATGTATGAAGCAGGGCAAATCCAACAGCTGACCTTGGACGATCACAAGGCCTCCTGATGAGGAAGGCCTGCTGCTGCCCTGCAAGCTGTGCTTCCTAATCTTTCTGTTCTGAGTAGACAGGTGCCAGGCATGGTACATGATCACCTTGTGAGTGTGAATGTTTAGTTGAACCTAAAGAAGAACCCGTGGTGAGCATTGCACCACTTAAGAATTTTAGGTTGGAGAGTTAATATGAACAGATTTTTTTTTTTTTTTTTTTTTAGGGCAGTGTCACTGGCCTCATATGTGGGACTGAACCGGGGCCGCTGTGAACAGATTTGTTTTTATAGGATCACTTTAACCATTGCAGACAACTTCATGTAGGACGGGTTACTCTAATAACCAGAATTAGCTGATATTCTTGCTGGAATAAGATGGAAACCTACAAGAAGTAGGGAAAGACAAAAAAGGCACCCTCCATTTAAGTTTTATCTAGATCTAGAGTTTCTAAGCCCATCAAGTGGGACTTAACAGGAATGCAACCTGGCTTTCATATCATTTTGTGTATGGCTCATCTGCCACTTACTGGAGAAAACATTAAGCTTGACTGGCCAATAATAGCAACCGGAGGAAAAGCAAATTACTAAATGGGGATCACCAGGTCATTTTTTTAAAAATCACGAACATTGGAAAGGATTAGGTTTGGATACTCTCTCACTCCTTAACTAGCTGTATGACTTTCAATAAGTCGCTGGGCCTCTCCGAGCTTCAGATTCCCAGGCAGAAAAACCAAGGGCTTAGACTCAATGACCTCCAAATGATCTCAAAGGTCATACGAGTTTTTTCTCTGAGTACTATTTATATGCCAAGTAGTATACTAATCTCTAACCCCATTCCCCTCCCCCATAAACCATAAAGACATTCAGAATCATGTGAACACCAAATGCCTGTAGCAGAAAGATCAAGGAGTGGGGGCCAAATAGCTGGAGTCAGTCCTTTGTCCACGATAGAACTGAGGAGTTGGCTCTGTGTTTCTACACTGAAATTTCGCCCTAACATGGTGATCGCATCTATCATGTAGAACTTGACATGCTTTAGATTCCTCAAGTGGCAGGTGCTATCGGAGGCTCTGACGGGCCAGTCTGAGATGGCCTAAGATGGCTGCCCACATTTAGAATACTTGTTGCAAACATTTGCCCACCGTAAACTCTCAGTGACTGCTGATGATTGACAGGATTAATAGAGATCATGAATAATTTAGTGCTCCTGTGCTCTTCATCCATCATGAAATAAGACATAAAAATCCAGTATAATTTAAGCCTAACATCTAAGACAAAATGATGCAAAGTGAAAACAATAATAATTTAATTTTACAAAGAACGTCACCAAGAGATCTAAGCACTTTCATATCTTCAGGGGACAGTCAAATGTACTGACAAATGGTTATGCGACATTAAGAATGCAGGGGGCAACCTCCGTTTTACAAAAAGTTTCAAATAAAAAATTTTAGTGAAAAGCATTGCATGTACTTCTAGGAAATCTCATCATGATCTCAGTGTAATAGCCATTTATAAGAGAGCCCTGAACTGAGTCCATGCCAGGGAGCGTTATTGGAAAACGGCCCACTCCGACAACTTCCTGGAATTCTCTCTGTGTAAGTCAGCAGCTTGCCTGGCACCAGCTGGGCACTAAACTGAGACACGGGGAAACTTAAGGGCACATTCTAAGGTGACATAGTGTGTGATTTATCACTTGAGTCTTAAAACAAGGCAGCCAGACAACAGCTCATACTATTCAAATCACAAAATCAGCCTTCTTTCTTTAAATAAAACATACAACTAAAAGTCACCATTGAAAAAAATACAACTGGGGTAATTAGGCAAGTATCTGTGGCACTGCCGCAGCTTTGTATGAGGTGCAGAGGTATACAGAGAAATGAGATAACTTCTCTCCTCGTGACCATCTAGTGGTTCCCAAGCTGCATTCCCATGGATCTCAGCTTTTGTCACAGGGAATTACATAATTGCCTAATCCACGTTTTCTCTTTAAAATATGTACTCGAGTTATTGTTAAAGAACTGTGATTTTAAAAGGTGAATTTTTATACTGATTTTTATGAACTTGGAAACCATAAACACATTGATTTATGCTACCAAATAACCGCTTCTGTGCAGATCCAAGACTTACCTCTGTGCCAATATTTAAATTTATAAATATATCATTGATTAAAGAACTGGTGTGTGTGGGTCGTAATGTTAAGTAGTAGATATTCCACTCGTGTACAGACAAGTGCTATTGAAGTGCTATTGTGCTTACCCGGCAGAGTCATTTTTTTCTCACCATAATTTATCCAAAGTAATCTACGAAAATGAATTGGGTGTCAAGATAAAAAGTTTATATGACTCTCATGCCTGTATCTAATTTCAAAGCTCATAGTTCATTGAAATATCATTGATCTTAGTTTTTAACTTTGTAATATGTAAATTATTCAAATTAAAATAAGGTACAACTTGATTATTTCATTTTTACATAAGATTTAGATGTTTACAAAAGTTTTAAAGCACCAATTCATTTTTTTTTTTTTTTTTTTTTTTTTTGAGGGCAGTGTCACTGGCCCTCATATGTGGGACCGAACCGGGGCCGCTGGCTTCCCAAGCCAGCGCTTAACCACCGTGCCACTCGGCCGGCCCTAAAGCACCAATTCAGATAATTTCTCCAATAACAAAAGGAAGCTAGTCATTGTAAAAAATATTTAGAAATGTTTATGCTTTACATATGAAACATAAATTATTGGTGAAATGGCTTTACTTTTTCTAATATTTTGCAAATTCTAAATTATGGCTGTGGAGAAGATCCCATACAAAGGGGAAAACAGCCCCATGCTCTTCATAACATAGAAATTAATTTATAGTAACTTTCTGATATTTAAGCAACTATGTATATGAGAATAGCACAAAGCTCTTTCCCCTAGGAATCAGAAATGAAAAATTTTAGAACTTGTGTTCTAAAATAGCACTTTATACTAGAAAAAGCCTGTGAAGGTTTACTTGGCATTTTCCATTTCTGATTTGATTTAAAAATTCACAATTTTGGATTACTGGTACACATTAAAAGAAGAGATTAAAAATATTAAAATTTATAATTGTATCTTGTGAATTTGGGAAAAAGAGGATTGGGCAAGGAGAGGACAGGGAAAGTATATTCAATACAACTATATTCAATACAACTAGGAAGGGAAACCTGCCAATTGTAATAAATACAATGACTTATGATGCCTTCATCCTCTTCATATAGTTGTTATAACTGGAGCATCTAAGTGCTTTATATCATTAGTCACTACTATATTGCAGTTTCATTCTTACATTTTTTTCCCCAGTACCTTTTATACTTATGATTTATGTTGCAGAATAACTAGAAAAACCATCTATGCTTTACATATAGATTCCAGAAAGAGATAGAACTCAGCTAAGTAAACTAATTTTTAAAATCCAGTTCCGTAATGGTGTTCTAAGACGTGGCTTTCCAGTAAAACAACTCCTATAGCTTCACTTTCCATGTATGGACTTCTTCCAGGGCAGTACTGCCTTCTTAAGCTATATCATGGTGGAATCTTATCCTTTATAATGTTTTGGAGAAAGCTGTGGGTGGCGCCTGCACAATTTGATTTGGTGTAAAAATACACACCAAATCTGATTTCTGTTACATTAAGGCATTCTCTGACAAAATATACAGAACAAGAAATGAAGTGAATTGTGTTTTAGAAATATCTTGCAAGCTTGTTTCCCTGAATACCTGACCACTAATTTAAAAAAATGGATCAAAACCCACTTTAATTGAATATTTAATAGATGATTTAATGGTCAAGTTAAGATACATTTTAAATGCTAAATATAAAAATGATTTGTGTTTGCTTACTGGAAATATTTGTAATATAAGCAAACACATATAATAAACTAATATTTAAAGCAAATTTACTATAAAATAAATGAAATGACTACCTTCAATTTATAAACGTAGTACATTCATCAAACTATATTTTTGACTAATAGTTGGCTTTTATAATATGAATATCATAATAGCGGATTGCCCTTACAGCAGCAATAGTTTAACTCATTTTTTTAATGCATAATATATTTCCTTTAAAATGAGCCATTGAAAACATAAAAATGGCAATATCCTCCTAGGAAAAAGCCTGCATTTAGCTAGAGGGCAACACATCAATTTTCATAAATAAATGGAATTACTCTTGTAAATTCTATCCTCTTCACGATGCCTCATGAAACAGTGCGATTTACATAAAAGAATCTGAGATTCACAAACAGGAGCATGCTGTAGCCTAAGGTCACCTTCCAACATGTCATATCACAGGAAAAGTATGAGTATTAAGGTTATCATGCCATAGTTTCCCTGTCATTGAAATAGGCAAAGGCTCACTTCATTTGATATCTGTAAAGAGAAATAAAAAGACATATGCCAAAAATCTTTTTGAAAAAAGTTAAGTGTTACAGAAGTTATAGAAAAGGATCACTTAAAAATAATCCACCTAATATCGTTTTAGTATCTGAAAATAATGTTCAAATACATAGATATTTTCAGGGCACTGAAATGGCCATTCCTTCATTGCACATTGTGAATAGATTTTAGCTACATTAGAGACCTTGGAATATAAGATCCCTAAGAAAATTCTAAAATCTCCTTTGCATCCCTCAACATTAAATACACACACATTATAGTATCTGAGTACTACCATTACCTAGAGAGTTCCTGACATGTTTCCTGCAGAAAAAGAGACTGATGAAAACCTTTCATTTCCTTTCAGGATAACGAGAACCCAGACAATGTTAATGGGTATGTGAATGATGCACACAGGTGAGCAGGCAATTCTACACTGTATTACATGTATTTTGCCATTACCTTCTTAAACACTGTTTCATAGTGCAGGGTATGTCATGTAAGAAATAAATGATACTGCCCAATCTCAGCAGTTTGAAAGAGACATAAATCAATGGCAGAAGGGAAGCAGGTGATGTAATGGCTCTAGATTTAAGTAGATGCTTGAAGAGATGGATCATGAAGTTTAACCTTTGAAATTATTCATTGGATATTAATGTAAACACACGGAAGAGCACATTTAGTTACCTTGCTTTGCTAAAATTCTATTCATTAAATCAAGAATTTTTTAAGTGGCAAAGAGAAATAATAGATCCTATTCCTGGAAAATATCTAATAGCAAATACTTAATAAGCCTGGTCTTACTTAATGTTTCAGTTAAGGATATTTGTAAAAAAGGAGGTCAATACTGTCTATATAAATAAAAATACACACACACTCACACACACACTCACACACACACTCACACACTCACTCACACACACACTCACACACACACACACAGAGAAAGAAAATGGATGGTGACACCCAAATTTGTCAATAAATAGTAAATGATACAAATACATCCAAAGGAGATGAGAAATCAGACCTAATATTAATGTATAAAAGTTGGGAATATTTTAATAACTGATTCAAAGAGGTTGGGAGATTGAGATAATGGCCACATATACTTGAAATTAGCACCAAGAACCACAGCAACTTAGGTGTTACTGACATGGTCTGACCTGATGATTCTGAAGGATTTGGGTGTCTTTGGGTCTAAAAGCAGGAGGGAAAATTTCTCTCCTCTATGTAATGGAAATGTACTTTTTCCATGTGGGACATGAAGTACTAAGGTTCCATCTAAATAATCGAGCAATACAAAAATGAAGACAAAAAAAAAGCACTGCTTTACAAGTAAAATACTAAACAGAGAGATAATCTGACAAAATTTGTACACAAAGATTTTTTTGGGTACAAAGGCTTTTGCATCTATCCTGCTTGACTCACTCTCCACTTGGCACTGGAAATGTCTCACTTCTCTTCAAATAACTTGTAAGGTCTCCCTTTATCTTTCAGGAATAAGCCCCACACTTTACCTTATAGATACCTCACTTTCTAGATCTCGACCGGAGAATCCTATATCCTGCCCTCACTAAATGTATCCCCCGTTTCCTGACCAGGCCATGCTTATGCCTCTGTGTCTGTCCTCCTGTTATTACTTTTGCCTGAAATACACTTCTCACACCAAGCTTTTTTCCTACTGGTGCCAGTTGGGTTTGCCCAGAAACCAATTTTAAGATGGAGTCTGACCTGCCAAAGGTGTATTAGGAGTAATGCCTGAGAAAGAAAAAGGGCAAAAGCAGAACTGGGTAAGGAGCTCTCTATTCACTATGCAGAACTGACTGAAGTCTCCATCAGCCCAATGAAACTCCAGAACAAAATTGGCTGTTAGAGGTCTGTATCCACCAGAAATAGCTACACCCTTGTACCACCACCTTGCTCAGTCATTGTCCCAAGAACAGACTGACCCCTGCTCCAATGTAGAGACGGGTCCAGATGCCAAAAGCTGGGAGCTGTTAGCCAGCTGGGCCAGTGGTCCTTTCTTGTAGCGGGACCTAAGCAGTGCATCTCTCCACGTCTGCCACACCATGGTTCTCCAAAACACATGTGAATGTCTACTCCTGTATGAAGCCTCTGAAAATCATCCCCAGGCGATTGGTGGCTCTCCATGTTTCCATAGCAATGTGAACTTCAGTGTCTCATACTGCATTGTGGCCTCATTATGTTTAAAGGACTTGACCTTTTGGAAAGTAGAAACTACATCATATTCTTCTCAGATTCCTAGCAGATAGCTTGGAAAACAGAGCACCTAACATATATTCAAAAGAGGTAGAACAAATTGATGGATGGGTGGTTGGATGGACCTACTAGCTGGATGATCAATCAGGCTAGTTATTCCCTACTCTGGTGCAGAGACACTAAGGGATATATACCTTGTATATGTCAGAGGGTATTATGAACTTCTCAAAGAATAATCTTAATATATTGGGTTGTCAGAAAAGCCATGACATATTTTTTTTCTATGTTTTTTATTGCAAAAATGTATCATGACTTTTCCGACAACCCAATACTTTATAAATACTAATAGGCTATTGTACTTTAAGGCTCAGATGTATCAAAAATTAGTGCATTCTAAGCCAAAGTTTTGGTTTTGTTCCCAAACATTTAATAAATCTACCTGAGTACCACTTTCCATCATTATTTTCATTTCCAGCTCGCTTAGTTCACAGATTAGGAAAGAAGTCACCTAATTTTTAAATTCGAAGCTCTATGTTTATCCTGTAAAATAATGATTTAACTTCAGTTGTCAGTTTTGGGGTTTACTTTAATGACTTCCTTGGGGAATGCTGAGTAGTTCAGTCCCCGGCACCATTCATTCCATCGGCCAGCAACACTGACTCTGTCAGGCCTGGAGCCAGACTTTGAGGACACAAAGGTGAAAGTGAAAGAATAGGAACAGGAGCTCGTTTTTCTTATGGAGGAGACACAACTGCAATCGGATGATTTACTACACAGCCTGGGAGCTACTATGACCGAAGTATAAACAGCATGTGTGGAACACAAAGGGAGGCGCAAACCCTGGGGGTAAGAGAGGAGCTTCATGAGGTACTTTGGGGTTACGACCTGGTGTCATCTCCCTGTGTACTTTTAAAAGGGGAGAGAGACAGAAACAAAAAAAGGCCTCAAAACATACAGAATTCCTACCCAACAGAGGTGGTTCTCTGCAGGGTCGGCGCTGCCCCATAGGGGAAGGCTTTGGAAACTGCTGCAGTGAGGGACATTTGGTGTCCCCAGGGACTTGGAGACACTTCTGGGCACTTAGTGGGCAGTGACCAGAATTGCCAGATGGCCTTCAATGCTCAGCACAGTCTTTCACAGTGAATAACTGTCCTGACATTTCACTGGTTCCAAATAGTCCACTGGACATTCGTGGAAGTGAAAGCTATGTTGATACTTTCCTGAGTCTAGAACCTAACTTTACTTTACACATAAGAATCTTTCAAGGTGTTTAATAAATTCTGAGTTTCCTAGGAAGGCCACTACCCTGTATATCAAGGAATGGCCATGTTTTGCTGCTGCTGTTGTCCAGGATTTTACCAAGAAAATCCATTTGGACACCCCTGGCCCTGGCAGCACCAGCACTCGGGTGCAGGGGCCTGCACTAGTAACTGCCGTCTTCCCAGGGATGGGGCGTGTTCCTGTTGGCATTTTATTAAATATTTTAGCATAGTCATGCCCAAGCTTTCACCTACTGAGACACATATAGTTATATTATAAATGACCCTTTTTTTTTTCTTTAAATTTTGTATCTAAATTATGTGTGTAGATAGGTGGCATTACTTAGGAATTTCATTTAGGATTATAATGGGGGCATTACATAATATTGACTTTTAAGTCAGTGCAAGGACTGAGAGTAGTTGAGAATCACTACACTTAAATTTTCTAAAATTTCAAGACTGGCCTCATCCTGATGAGAAGAAACCCAAGAAGCTGAGAGAGTGTTTGCAGCTCCCATGCTCTAATGTATAGTCGGCTATGAGCTGTGCTGTTACAGGGCCTCCCGGCTGGAGGACAGGCATTTCTGCATAGATATGAATAAAAGGCCTATGTTCATCTGTAGCAGGGTAAAAGAAAAAAGAAAAGTAACAACTCTTCTTTGAATGGTCTTCATTTATTGTAGCTTATTCTTATTTTACCTTATTTTTTGCCTTCAAACATCTGTCGGCATTAATTTTTTCTGGTGGTTCTCTAGACAGATAAATTGCTCCTACGCTAAATAGATAAATTTATTAAAAATGCCTCTGGATTAACACTTTAGAAGAAAACCATCATCCTTATGATGATCTTTTCCATTCTCTTCCTACCTACAGACTAACATATTATTTAGCATTTCTTCCATTCTGCCTTAGACCAGAGTTCTTTGATACATGTCTGTCATTGTCATTTTTCATTTATCTGCTTACTCAGGCAACAAGCATTTAATGAGCACTCCTCATGAGCCACGTGGTACATTAGCTGCTAGGAGCACAAAATTAATAAATTCCACCTTTTGCCCTCGAGGTGTTAAGAGAGGTGGGGAAAAAAAGGCAAATAAACAAACAATTAGTGTGCCAGATGATAATATACTATTTTTGAAGGATATACAAGAAGTACAGAAAATGATATAATCTAAAATTTTAGTACCTTATATTGAATCTTAGACATAGTACGCACTTAGAAACAGCTGTTTTGAAGTTATCCAAATTGGTTTAAGGCTGAAAATTGGGCAGATACAGTGATGAGTTAAAATGCAGAAATAAGCCTCCTGCTATCAAGGCAAATGACATTCTGATAGAATGGGATATGGCAACGGCACGGGGACCAATGGATATTTTTTCTTTTAGCTACCATTTCTCTAGCGATTGCCTTGCCATGTGCCAGATAATGTGCTGTCTGCTGAGAATACAAAGCTGATCATATTCCTGCCTTTTCTCTCAAGGAATTTAATCAGACCAAAATTATTTCCAGAACTGGGGATGAATATGCATATTAGCTAATGGAATTTCTTTTGATGGAGGAACTAATATCACACAAAATCCCAGGCTCAGAAGTAGGAAAGGAGTCAACAGGGAGAAGGCCGACCCCGGTGAGCCAGGTGGTAAAGAGGGCTCCAGGTTTGCAGCCTCAGGGCCACTGGCTAGTGACCAGGATCGAGCCAGAACCCAGGATGTGAGGCCAAATACTGAGGAAATAGTGTTTGACACAGCAGCTCCTTAAATACTCTCATGGAGAAGCTGGAGCTGAATGAGCAGCAAGAAGACAAGTTTCAGGCAAGGCTCGGGGCGCTCCAAAAATACCAGATTGAAATCAGATTGTGACAAAATGAGTAGCGAACAGCCAAATCATCAGCCATTAGGAAAGAGAAGCATTCGAAATGAGTACAGACTATATTATTCATGTGTCTATTTTTAATTGTTTTGTGAGCTTGCTGTGTGTATGCCACATGGTCCCAGGATGATGACACGTAGAAAATACAGTTTTAGTGTATATTCCGAGCTATACCTGGCTGCTAAAGAAAAACTACCAGCTGATTTTCCTTGTCTCCTCTTTCTCTTACTAATTAGGAGTTGGCTGAGTCTTTCGTACAAGCTGTCCCTCCCCGGTCCATCCATTTATCCATCCACTCAATAAACACTTATTACTGGCTACTAGGTGAAGGACCATCCTATACGATGGGAGGAAAAAAGATAAATAGACCCGACCCTTGTCCTTGAGGGGTCAGTGTTGGGAGGCCAGCCTCAGCTTGGGAGAACAATAGCACAAAACACATTGATTTCAGCGACAGAATCTAGATCACTTTTTCTTTGTCAATAAATTTAAATGGGTATGCAGACAATAATCAATAAAGTGGTGCCTGCACAACTGTTACCAAGGAAATATTTAACTCAATTCCTGGATGCTGCAGTCTCTGTGTAGTCGGGCCCGGTTAGCATTCTGATGGCTCACGAGGAAAAGAGACGATGAAATACTCTAGTTCTTCATATGCCAAGATGAAAATCATCAATCTCAATCTCTGTGAAAGATGAAACTACTTTTGGAAAAAGAGCAGTGAACTCTATCAGTCTTTCTAAGGCAATGTAATCTTTAAGCTGATACAGAGAGGGCAGGGCAGTAGGGAAGTTCAGAAGAATTTATATGGGGAAAAAGGAAAATGATGAAATTTCTCCATCAATTTTGCAAGGAGCTAAAAATAAGGCAGGACATATATTAAACCCAAATGACAACAGTGTTTTTTGAAAGGTATGTAATATATTCTAGGTACTGAATAATTTATTTGCTTATCATATATAAATCCGTCTTCATCTAACATGTGAACCTTGATATTTAAGTAAGATTGTCTATTACATGATTCACATTAATCTATAATGAAAATTTAAATTCCCTCCTCTCTTCCTCTCACACTGCCAGCCCTTAAGCCTTTCAACTAAAATGTATAGGCCAGATCTTTTTCATTTCGAGGGTTTACCAGTTGGCATTTCCAGTTCCCAGTCATAAAACCTTCTATTTTTTAACCACTAAAACTTATAATTATCTAAATTTATATTCCAAATAAAAGTCTTTAGTATTAAGTACATCTTTAATTGAATAGATTATAGCGCCACACCCAAGGTTAGTAGAAATTAGCTATTTGATAGATAATTGCTGATTAACTTCTCCAAGGTAATCTTTCCTCTGTTGTTATGCCAAATATCAGGGGTCTTTTTTTGCTGCCTTGTGATCCCCAACCTGAGTAATACCTATCTCTGTAACTGTCATATAGGAGGCAGTTGGTAAGTATTTGCTGAATTAAGAAATAGTGATGGAGAGCTGTGGTTAATTGGGAGGCAATGACAGATAGTGATGGATGAAAAACCCAGATTTTGAAGCCAGACTGCCTAGGTTTGACTCCTGGCTCTGTTGGTAATAAGATCTTGGGCAAATTACTTCTGATCTGTTTTCTCATCAATAAAATGGGTATAACAATGCTACTTATTCACGTGGAATTGTTTGCCTGATCAAATGACTTAAGGCATATGAGGCAATTAGAAAATACTAAGCCATATCAGTGTTAGCTGTTGTTATTATCATTGTCATTATCATTGTTATCCTGGAAGGCTGAGGACTAGAAAAGAAAGGTGGTGGCATAACGAGATTCAAAGAGGACCCGGATGTTTTTCAGAGAGGCAATTAAAGACATATGAATTTCTTTCTAATGTCCAGTTTCCTCATTCATTCATTAGATGATTCTTGGGAGGGAAAAAGGGACAGAGGTAGCTTTAGTGGTCTTAGCAAAGAGCTACGTGCTCCCTCTCCAACTTTTTGTTTGACTAAATCATATTAGGTCTTAGATTAAGCATCCTTTTTCTAAGAAGGCTTCTTGACTCCAAAGACTCAGTTAGGTGCCTCTTGCTATGCTCCTGAGTCTCTTCTGTGGCATCTAACCCACTTTTATGGTTACCTTGATGCTAGTTTGTGTCTTCAACTGGAGATTTCCAATTAGTTCTCTGTGGTATCCCTAAACTAACTCTTGGGTCAGTGCAGAGGCACAGAGGAGTGATACAGAAGCCTGATGCATAAATATTTGCTTTAAGTTTCAGAGACAGCTCAGTGTGTGATGTAGAATATCCAGTTACCACCCTGCATAACCAAAAGCTTATCACATCTGCTGACTTAGCTCAATCCACCCAAATGCTGTGGTTGGGATACTGTCTTGCAAAACATAACAACAACAAAAAAAGCTCTGAAATATGCATCACCAATACATACATGTTTGCTTATAAATAATATACATGCTACTAGTACATCAACATTATGTATATAAAGTATATACAAAAATAGAAATTTCAAAAGAAAAACATTAACACACACACATACAAATATACGCACACATATGTCTCCTGATGTAGCTTAATACTCTCTTGGCAAGGCCATTTACATCTCATTTAGTGAAGCTTGCATTATTAGTATTGTCTTCAATCTACAGTTTCTTGGCAGGAAACTCTTGCCCATTTACTGAGGGTTAGTTTAGTTAATACTATAAAATATAAAATCCGTAGGCCATCTAAGCAGAGACACTGGACACTGAATACAGCAGAGGCAGCCTGCTGTGGAGTGGGTCTTCCACACTTCCTTCAGAATATTTGGAATATCATATGCAACACTGCACTACCTGACATAGGAATTCAGTCAGAACACCAGGGTCATTCCACGTATCAAATATTTTTTTGTTTGAAGAATATAAGTATACATTTTCATGATCTTACTCATCCATATCTAATCCATCAGTGAATACTGTCATCATACCTTCAAAATACATTCAGAATCTGATCACTTTTCACCTTTTTCATCCTTGCCACCATACTGGTTCCAAGTTGTCATCATTTGGATTAGCATAATGGCCTCCCAACTGGTCTCCCTGCTTCTGTCCTTGGCCCCTGAACTGCAGGCAATGGGATCCCATTAAAATATGTGCCATTGATCTGTTCCAATGGTTTCCCATCTCAGAGAGAAAGCCAAAGACCTCACTCTGAGATACAGGGCTTTCTATGATGTGTCTCCCCTGACTTCTCTGCTCCTTGCTCACTTGTATCACACAGACCTTTCCTAAATGACTTCTGTGGTCTTCTCACTCAGCTTGGAGACCTCATAGGGGGTGGTGGAAGATGCATTTACTATAACTGCAGAGTCAAGAAAGAGTTTCCTTGTGAGGTAGTCAACTATGTATCAGCAGGCAGAGGAAGCCAGCCAGTCCCAAGCCAGTCCTTCTGCTGACAGCCGCCAGGACCACAAAACTTTTGTACTGAATTGCTGTTTATTTCCTTGATTTACTACAAATGCAGGGTTTTATTTAAACAAAGAGCACATTTTCATTATTTAATTTTGTAGATAAGTCTTTGAAAACGACGCATGTAATAAAGATTATTTGCAATACCCACATATGATGCATCATCTTCACAACCACAGTTTAACGTGAATTTAAATTCAGCCAATAATTCCAAGGTGACAGTTTTATCTACAAAGCCTCCATTTCTACTTAAACCAATTTATTTAATGGAACAAGTTAGCGCACTTGTTTAAACTGATCCAAATAACATTCAAAAAAATAAATAAAGGAAAATAACTGTCAAATGTATTTTAATAAAAGAAACCACTGCTGGTTTTATAGCAATGAATCTTAGTCTCAAATGTGAGTGTTAATTATACAATTTCTTAAAAAAGAGATTGAAGGAAGAGAGCAATGTAATCATTATAAAACTGTAAACTCAGATAAAATCTACCACTCTACCATAAAATACCAATACACAAATATTAAGAGTTCAAATAAATACATGCTGTGAAATGTAACAACTGAAAACTCTGAAAAGAAATAAGAACAAAATTATAAAGTTCAAACACACATTATGCTGCAACCCTCATTTCACTTGATTTCCATTGCTTTGTAGATGCATCTCATGTACAAATAGTTCAAGAAACCTGGTAATTTTCTTTATTATAAGGGCTGAATGGCAATGATTGAACACTCTGCATTTTCTTTGGTAATAGAAAGTATGATTTATGAGAGAGGAATAAAAATCTAAGAAAACCACTCAATAAATTATTCAATTTTCAGATCAAGCTGATTTAGAGCGAATTTCCTTCAAGCTGCCAGTATGGAAAATGCAGTTTACTGGATAAGAACACAGTGTTTAAGAGAATATCTGAGTTTGTTGCCCTGTTTTTAGTAAGGTTTTGACTACAGACAAGGCACATAATCTCTTTTAAGTCCTGGTTTATTCACTAAAAAAATGGGATACTAATAGGAAGTATGTCTCAAAGTGCAAGCAAGATACACATCACTGGTGGTATTCGAGATAGCTGGTATGGTTGTCAAATAGTATTTATTTTAATGTGTATGAGAAAGATACATAATTAGGAAGTCAAATTTAAAAATTACAGAGGCAATTTCTCAGGATAAGCCTAGGGAGCACTATGGGTATCTCTCTTTCTCAGAGAGTTGTTCTTTTCAGCTGTACTTGAAAGCTTGATTTCCATGAACATGGAAATGAACATACACAAATGACTCAAATGTTGAAAACAGAGACTTAGGGCTCATGGGAATTATGTAAAAATTAAAGGGAAAAGTGAGATAACATTCATAAAGTACTTAGCACAGTGTTGAAGTCCACTAAGAACACAACTATTATTATTATTATTTTTCCTTATCTATTATTGCCATATTACTGTAATGCTAATAAACCAAATATACTATGCCATGGCATAAAGAAGTTTATGAGTATCCATGCATAATGAAACTGTCATAAGTTACTTGCCAAAAGATTTACAAATAGTATGCATCAAGGAACCAAGAAGCCAAGAAAGAATAAAAGAAATTAAATTAAGAATAAAAATAGTTTTTTTAAAAAAGGGGGGAATGAAAGGGAGCTCACAGAGGATAAGTGAGCAAGGACCTGATAAAGTTAAACAACATAAACCATTTATCATAAGAATACTTGATAAATAATATACACTGGGGCTAGGCAAATTTGCTTATAAACTTTGAGGTATAGTCACACCCAGTGAATAGGACCTACAGTGTCTCCTTAACTTTTGAATCAGGACATTTAAAATGAATAAAACACCATTTTTTTCATTTATTTTTAAAAATTCCATTAAGTAATGCAGTGCATACCACTGAAATAAAGGTCTAAAACTTTCTCTGTCGTTTTTCTAAGTTCCTCTGAAGAGTTAAAAATAATAATAATAAATCTTTTTCCAAAGGGTTGGGAAAAGACAATGTCAACATCCAACATAATATTGCTTAAAACCTTTTCTCGTCTGTGCATGTTACGTGTTTCCCATTTTATTGAAGTTAATATTTTCCTACAGGTAGTATTCCCCCCAAAAAAATATGTTTAGCATTCTGTGAATATGTTTTATTTCTTTTAAACAAAATATACTAAATTTCATCTACAAACATATAAAGTAGCTTTAGTATTTTTGTGTTCTAATTCTTATCACAAACTAACCCTAAATTTTCTTTTAACATTGGCAAAGGGTCATTCAACAATAATCAAAAGATAGTTAATATCTAACCTTGAAATCTGGATGTCTTCAGTCATAGTAAGATTAAATTCCATATTATCAATAGTTCCTATTAATGACAGTGCCTCTCCAAGTAAATCAAGGACTCAAATGTTGTCATTGAAAATTAATTTAAAAAGGAATTTTTCTACTTCTTGCTTGATATGTGTAATACAACTACAATGATGTGATATGATCTAAAAGGAGCTCCTTCAAGTAAGTGGGCGAATTTACCAGAATATTAAAACTAATATCTGGACAACAAACACACAAATGACTTGAAATCACCATTGAGCTTTATCAAATTGCTTACTGAATGTGCCACCCTCAGTGACTATCTTGGCATCAGAAAATATTCTATTTTGATTTTTGGCCTTCACTAAAGCAGGCTTTTTCTGCTTCATATCCTCTCTCACCATATAGTACCCTCCAATCAGTGATCTTATAAAAATAAGAAGAAGAAATAAATAGAATACATTTTTAAGAATGACGTCTCTTCTAAGATTTAACGTTTTAACTCTAGCAACATTTCTCTGGGTCCCAAATCAATAAAATCTCCTCTTGAGTACATAACAATTTTTTAACAACCTGGAACATGTAAATTTGTAACATGTTTTCCTGATAATATACATTTAATCATATTAAACATCAATTTATTCATCAAAAGCTTATCAGTAAATTTGAAAATCAAATTTGTACTTAATTTTTTATTCGTTTTTTACTTGTTTATTTTTCAAGTCACAGTTAATGGCTGAAAAATTAGTTGACATTTTATAGCAGAAATTTAGATTCACTTGATAGCCATAAACCATAAATATTATCATTGTAAAGTTACAATGGTAAAATGTATTATAAAATCAAGTGGTCCAACTATAAACCAGTTTAATTTTAGTCTGTACTATTCTCTTATTCCCTGAAAAGAAAGAAAGAAAGAAACAAACAAACAGGCACATGGCTGTTATCAAGGTACCAAATGAAAACTAACTTAGGACCCATTGTTATTGGGATATTCTTATAATATTCCATTAAGCCACTACTATTAATCCTGTTTTCATTTTTAATCACTTAACTTCAAAACATTTTTTATAAATGATATAAGTTTTTGTTCTGAGAAATACTGAATATAATAGAATTTAGAAGTTCTTTAAAAACTTGACAATTGTAAGAGGAAATTGATAGCAGAATAGGTGAGAAGTAGGGCACTTGGCTTGGTTTTTGCAGAAATGATATATTGTGAACCCATTCTCAACACATTCTAAATAGTAAAAAGAATTCTGATGAAAGAGCATGCCAGTGAATTTTGCACTTACTTTGTGGAGGCAGATTGTCTGTAATACACTGTAACTCTATGTCCTCTGTCTTCTCCATCTTTGGCTGCATCTGTACCATCTCATAGTTACCATTCTCAGTCATGGACTCTGGTTGACTGTTGATTGATATCTTTCTCAAGGTCTTCATGTGCTGTTGAACTTCCGCCAAGAGAACAGCTTGTATTGCTTCAGTTACCTGTTAAGTTTGTGGTTTTGTATGAATTATTTTTAGAATTATTACAAATGTTTGGGGTCTTGCACAAAACCCAAAACCCAAACCCAATTTTCATGTGAATAGGTTTGACATAAATTGCAATGTTCCATTCTGCTAGAATTAGCATCTGAAATAATTGAAATGTAGATACTGAGAAATGGCACCCAAACCATCTCACTGTTCTTTTATAAACACAAGAGATTCTAAAAGGAAAGTTGAAAGGAATGCTGAATTCTTTCTTTTAAGATATTTTCATTTTTACCAGATGATAAAGAAAAAAAAAATTGAATATATCATATTGCTCTTAAAGACAAGTTTAGCTCCTCAAACATCTAGCTCTAAAGCACTATTTAGCTGAAAACACATTATTTAACCTAGATTTAATACCAAAGGTTAAAGATAAGACTTTAATAATAAATCTCACTAAACTGTGCGTATGTGTTTGTGGCCTTACATAGCTCAAAATACAACAAAATGTGCCTTCCAATTATGTTACCCACGTACCTAGTCAAGGACCTGTGATTGATGTAGGAGGGAGGGGATTCTTTTTTTTTTTTTTATAGGGCAGTGTCACTGGCCCTCATATGTGGGACCGAACTGGGGCCACTGGCTTCTCAAGTGAGCGCTTAACCACCCCACCACTCGGCCTGCCCAAGGGGATTCTTGTCAGAGGACATCTAATTCAATATCTTCATTTTTAAAATGAAGAACCTGAGACGTGACATCCCAAATTCCACAGTCTTGGTAGACAAGCCTTCTGAACCTTGCTTCTATGTCCTTTGTAGTGTACACCCTCCCAAAGTTCTATCTCCTTACCTGAGTGATGAGGTAAGAGATGAGACAAGGTCCAGGAGTTAAGTCAAGTTCAAGGAAAGCCAAGTGCTGAATCAGTGAGAGAAAAGGAAGGGCACCACTGATCTGGGTGAGCTTGGGGCATCTACCCATTATCCTTCTCTGACAGTTAGACCTTTCCTATAGCCACATTTGAATGCCTGCTCCTTTTCCCCTCTAAAGCCCACCCTTTGTCAAGATGACTCATTCCACAATGACTGTTGTCTCCTCTGCATTATCCCAGTTTATCCATAGGATGCCTAGAGCTTGGGCTTTGGGACAACATCGCCTGAGACTGGTGATGTAGAGAAGCTAATGCCAAAACCAGGACATGTACTCATCTAAATAGTAATATTCATTTATTTTATGTGTCCTGGTAGCATGTGAGAATTTTAGGCACCAAGGGCACTCAGAGAGATGATGCAGATGGCAGATGCTTACTAAACTACTGGGCCAGAAGGAGCCGGGCCCTTGACCTTCAACACAGGAAGCTTTCCAGAAGTGTCAGAGGAGTTCCTGACTACTGATCATGCCCCTGTTCTTGTCCACTCCCATTTTCATACTCAAATGCTTGGTTAGGTTGTGAAAAAAGGCTAATGAATGAAGGGACTTTACTACTGTATATCATACCTACTAATATTGTAGTATTGCCTGTCATAATACAGGCGTATAATGCTTACTTTTGTATATCATGTGATGTCAGCTATTTCATAGCCTGAATGTAACATATAGTCTACATAGCATGATACTGTTAAATCATGCCTAATAATAGCTACCATGATGACATGATACTAGATATAATTAGATATAATGTTTATCAACATACACTAGTCTGTATCACAATATAGGTCAATCAGGCTTATTTCTGTATAGCATATGATAGGACAGGCTATATTAATTATTTATGAACAATTTTATATTACTGAATTTACTTCATTTTAATTTTGTCACACATTTTATTTGAGAGCACTGTTTCCAAGATGTGGATGATGTGGTAAAAAGGGCTCTGACTCACAAATGGGAAGGCCTGAGTTTATGATCCAACTATGACAGTAGCTGCAAATGCAGCCTTTGATGAGTTCACATACAACTCTGGGACTTCATGTCCTCACTTATAAAACAAAGCCTGTGATACAAGAGACGCTAGGAAGAGAGCCTCCAAGCACAGAATCCTCTGTGAGACTTGCTTCTGTCCATCACCTATAAACCAGGAGGGTACAGGAGGTTATCTTCAGACCCATGGTCCGTCCAGATTCTGGTTGGCCCCTCAGAATGAGCAGTTTGACCATATGCCCACCTGGGATTATGGCTGCCCTCTCACCCTGGGCTCATTATCACCTCTGAGGAACGCCACAGTGTGATCCATAAGTCCTCTGTCCCACTGGATATATTGTAATAGCCTATAGTAACTTGAATCAATATTCTTTCTTAAAAATAGACAGGGATTTATGCAGTTTTTATCTAATGTTTCTAATTATTAGATTTATGTGTCACCACATTTTTAAACTGTTGAATTCGGAGGCTTTTTGACATATTTGTCACCACAAGTGCATATTATAAGAATAATTAATATAGCACTGAAAAACAAGAAGATGTAAAAATAACAGAATTAAACATATTAACCATAATGAGCAGGATACTCAGAGCCACAAAACTTAAAAGTGAGTACTGAATGGCACACACCCATTGAAAATGACTCAGAATACACACTTTATGTTCAGTGTGAAATCAATAAAACATGGCTCCAATTCACAGAGAAATGGTACATCTTATAAGCAGGCAATAACTTTATCACAGTATCTGGTATACAGTGGGTGCTAATAAATACTAATAGAATTGAAATACATCCTGTTCACTTTAAAAATATAAACTGTGGAAAGTAGAATTTATTGATAATTTCTAACTGTGAATACTTGAGTTTCTCTAGTATATAAATATAGTAGATAAATTTTGCAGATGGTAGGAATAAAATTTACCCCAACAAAAAATATAAAAATTTTAGACAATATGTTATATAATTTTGTGATTTTTTTTTTAAATAATGAGATAGAATTGAAAGCACTATGGCTATAAAGCTATCTTCCAAATGCGTATAAATAAGTTTCTCTGAAAATATAGATACGCACAGTATTACACTCTTATGAGGGAATATGCAGTGATTCAAATAAGGTTTACAAATCCATTGGTTAGAAAGAGACAGTCACAAATCTGGGCCATCTACTTATTATTAGAAGTATTACTGTGCCATAGGTAAGCTGAAAATTTTCATGATTTTCTACTAACACCTTGAAAGAGCAAAGCACTTTGCTGTAAAATAGCAAAGAACATTATGAAGACTCATAAGAGTCCCCAAAGCCTGCTTGTAGTTCCAATGTACAGATTTTTCTGGTATAAAAGCATTTTCCCAACACTCAGGCTCACACCGGCCTTTCATGTTTTTGCAACATCTCCTGGAACTCTTCTCCCTGGTGGCCTAGATGTCATATTTCATCCACTGGTGTTAGATTATAAAACCCCAAGAGCTTTAGTGCAGCTTCAGAAACATGAAAATTAGCAACTCCAAAACCTTGCTGTTGCTTTTCCAGTATTTATTTCTGGATGTTTCATGTATGGGTATGTTTCATGTATGAGAAGCAACTGAGACAATCTCCAGGCAAACTCATTCATCTGTAAAGTTAACTCATTTTTACCCGCTCCCTTTAAAGATAACACCCTTCAATTTCTAAAATTGGATTTTACTGTATTTTACAGTAGCATTCTATTACTACCTACTGCTCCTAGAACACTTTAAAAAGTAGATTTAAGGGCCTGCCGAGTGGCGCAGTGGTTAAGAACTGGCTTGGGATGCCAGCGGTCCCCGTTCGGATCCCACATGAGGACCAGTGACACTGTCCTCTTAAAAAAAAAAAAAAGTAGATTTAGGTAAACATGATTCAACTAACTGTTTTTTCAATGAATGTCATTATTAGGAATTTGAGGATTGGTTAAAGAAGCATTTAAATGGATACTTGCAAAAGTCTCTGCTGTTCTTGAAGGACCTAGACATTCTCATTTTCCCACTTTACACATGAAAAAAATACATAATCAATGTAAACCTGTCTTCCAGAGGCATTCCTCAGGTTAGTGACAGAGGTAAGAGAACACTGAAGCTTGGACTTCCTTTAGAGCCAGGAATAAATGCTCTGGTAACATTCGTCCTGCTGTCAACATAGTGGACAAGGTCACTGAAGCTTAAAGATCCATTAGTCCAAAATTGTCCCAACCACATTATAACTTCTTCAAAGCTCAAATGAACAACTACAACAGATTTTTGTTTAGGGTAATTCAGGATAAATTTTCTGTTGAATTCTTTTCCTTAAGGATTTTTTTCCCCCCATATGTTTGACTATTGGGTGGGTGGGTAAGGGGGCTGGAAATCTCACCTCTAATAGACTCTTTTAGCATGATTGCTAATATGCTGGTAAAGTCAGCATGTACTAACGATCATTTCTTTATCACAGAGGCTTTTTGCATAACTATTCATTCACTCATTAAATATTTATTGACTGGCTACTGTCACTACTCCTTTTCTGGGCATTGGTCAGAGGGGTGAGCGAGGCCAAGTTCTTGCTCTCAGCAAGCTTCTGTAACAGTGAGAAGACGTAAGATACACAAGCAAAAGAGGGAACGGTATCATTTCCATGAAAAGCAAACACAACAAGGAAAATAAAAAGGGGTAATGTGATGTGATTGGAGACATGGGGGGGAGGAGGGTACAATAGCAATTAGATGGCGTGATCAGGGAAGAGTTTTCTGAGGAGTTGGCTTTTGAGCAAAGACCCAAATGATGCATAGAAAAATGAGAATTCCTGTCCAAGAGAACAGTGAGGTCCTGACGTGGAAATGAGCATTGTGGAAATAAAAAGGTCAATGTAGTTAATATCACAAACAGGAAGGAGAATGATGAGTGAAGCGGTTAGGCTACAGGCAAAGCACGTAGAGAAACTTGTAGGCCAAGCTTAGGGACTTTTGTGTCATGGCACATTTTGAAATAAAATAACAGACAATTCTGACACAAACTAGAACCTTAATGGGCAATAAGTTACCAATAACAACTTGAAAATCCCTTCCTCAGGCCCCTCTATTTATACTCCCTAACTCGGTGCATCCTTCTATATGTTATTTTCTACTTACCCTCTTATTTTTAGTCTCTGCATCAGCCCTGTTAAACAAAATACCCTGGGAGGACATTTTGTGAGGATAAGAGTACCTACTTACTTGTTCTCTCAAGTAAAGGGGTGTATGAGTGAACCTCAGAATATGAACTGTGTCATACCTGCACAGATTGGTCTCTCCAACAGGAAATTAGCTTCAAAAGGGATATGTCAGCTTCAGGTATATGGGATTCATTCTTACCTAGAAATGTATAGAACATGTTTATGTCTTGAAAGTATTAAAAATGGATGTACCCCGATAGCTGCTAACTCCAGCTGCACATTGGAATTACCGGGGAGACTTTTTTTTCACAAACGTTAATGCCCAGGTTCTATCTTCATGAGATTCTGATTTAATAGGTCTCAGGGTGAGGTTAGGTCAGGCATTAATACTTCGTAAAAGTACCTCAGATGATTTTCATATATAGCCAGTGTCGAGAACGATTAACTAAGTTAGATGTATTTCTAACAATTATACTAATACATACTCAAATTAACTCAAATTCATCATTACACCTGAAACCTATCTTTGTACTTTTTGTTGCCAACAAAAAGCAATGACTAATATTCTCACCCAAAACAGATCACCAAATTTCACAGTTGCTTCTTCATACAAATAGTTCCTGAAATTGTACACTGCATCTATCACACGGAAATCATATAAAAGACTTCCTTTGATTTGTCCTTACCCAGCCATATTACCCTGATCAATAGGTATAGCACTTATGTTTTAATTTGCCTCATTTTGTTATGTATTGTTTCTTTTAAATTTGCCCTCTTGTATGTCCTTTCTATCTATTTGCCTTAATGTTCAGTGTGAAATTTTAAGAGTAAGCTGGGGCTTGTTTTATTTAAATTGATCCATAGAGTACCCAGCAGTCTCCTACACAAAAAAGCACTTCATAAGTGCCTTTTCATTAATTGAAAATGTACGTATTATCATCCAAGTGAAAAAAAATCAATGAATTAAGACTTTCTGATGAATAAAATATATTATCTAGGTGCCAGATCCCAGGAATGAGATAAGAAAGAATGATTAGGGCTTGTGCTGGAGGGAAAATGACTGTAATTATCTATTTAAATTAATGTATTAATATATGTTTTAAGTCTTGGTATCAACTATTTAAATTAGTATTAGTCCAATATGTATTTCATTGAATCACCATTTACTATATTACTAGATATTTGTGTGTGTGTGTGTGTGTGTGTGTGTGTGTGTAAATCACATTAGTGGTCAAGACAGATGTATTAGAAGGTGTTGAATATAATGTAATCTGAGAACATGAAAGAAATATATAAGAAACGTCTGGCTTGTTAATATCATTATCTTTTTTCCTAAAGGAACATATAATGTGAATTTGAAATGACCAAGATCAGTGCATAAAACATGTAAGTACGATAAAGCACTACGATTTTGAAATCGTATCTTCCATTTCTTCATGAGCACAGCAGATAAGAGAAAATTTTCTTTTGATCTCTCTCCTTTCTTCCTCTCTCATTTTGCCGACCTTGTGACTCTACATCAAAGGTAAGTCTTGGTCTCAACTGTAACTACTTACTGGCATTATGGGGCGCTTCACACCATACTTTAATGCGATGTTAAATTTTAATATGAGGTAGAAATGGGAGCCAACTTTTCTTGGCAATATCAGGGAGTTAAAGAATTAATTGCAACTTAAGGGGGAAAGATAAAAAGGAAATATCCCAGGTTTACCAACATTACTTAGTCGCCATTCTTGCTGACAAAGTAGGTATTGGATCGTGTCAATGCTTTAGAATGAGTACCTCAGAGTATTGTTTTATTCTTTAGGTTTTGACTTTATAGAATAGTATGAAATGAATCTCTTCTTTCCCTTTACCTCTCATCTCCTAATTATTCAAACACAAAACCACATTTCCTTAGTACCTAACTAGATTTTTAAATGCTATAAATGCCAACTCTTAACAGCAGGGAAACTAATTGGTAATAATAGTGGTTGCTCAGGCTGCTTTGGTCGGGGCAGCCATAAGAAAAGGCTCTGGTTAGCAATTCTCTCAGTCTTTGAAGAAGCCATCTATATTATGCCTTCAATTCTAGTCCTGTTTTCAGTGCTATAAAAAATAAAAAGGAGGGTAAATGCCCTAATAAGGACCACTAGCTAAAGAGGAGGCAGGTGACCCAGAGTGGAGCCATATAGGGAGACACTACTTGTAGTCATAAATGTGAGACATGGCCTCATATCATAGAAGGTGCAAAGGGTTTGGAGTTAGAATTGGATTGGAATCCTGTCCTCTCTGCCTTTTAACCTCCCTGAGCCCCAATTTTTCTAAGGGTAAAACAGATAGTTTCTCCTACTGTGCAGGGTCATTTATATAGTAATTCAGACAATATATGTAAAATCATTAGCACAATTCTTTGAACATGCTAGGCACTCAGGATTTGGAAGCTACTAATAAACTTCCACTTCTAACATCCCAAATATTATTTTCAGTAGCCCTGAGAGGGCCCCTATGTACTGCTGTTCAGTTTATCCCAATTTATGGATTATATACTACAAAACGTTGGAGGCAATATGCACATCGAGTCTGGAACCTTATTCCCATTTTACAAATGTAGTGAATACAACTTTTAAAAGAGTAAAAGACATGCACAAAGTTACATAAGTAGTAAGTGGCAGAACTGGCTTTGGAACCTAGCTGTCTCTTTCCAAAACCATTGTTCTATTCACCATTCATCCATTAATCCAAAAGTGTTTGCTTAATTCTTTGCAGGCATTGTTCTAGGAACTGAGGACACAGCAGTGCATACAACTGTCATTAAAAGAGAAGAAATTAAAAACAAAACATGGAGTTTACATTTTACTAGCAGGAGGTAGATGGCAAATAAAAAAATGATATATAATATATCAGATAGTGAAAAGGATTGTGGAAAGCAGTAAAACAGGGAAAGGGGTGGGTGATCTGGGGGAAGAGAGGACACCTTCATTGATGACATGGCATTTGAACAAGAACTGAAGAATGCAGGGTAGAGGTTGCGGGGTGAGGGAGCAGCAGGCTGACCTCTGTGGAATTGGGGAAAGAGAATACCAGGCAGAGGAAAGAGCCAGTGCAAAGGCGCTCAGACCTGTCTGTCATGTTTGCATAAGAGGAAAAAGGCCAACATAGCTAGACCGTTGGAAGCAGGGGATGAATACAAAGAGATGAGACAACACTGGGGGAGGGGCGTGGCGAAGGGGTACAATGACATAGGTCCAACAGTCAGGTGACATAGGGACTCCTGAGCTATCTTAAGCACTATGGCTTTTATCCAGAGTGACACTGAAAAGTTTTTATGCAGAAACATGATGTTTTGACTTGGTTTTGAATAGATCACTCTGGTTGCTTGCTTGGAAATAGCGTGTAGGAACCAAATATAAAAACAGTGAGGTGGTCTGGAAGTTCTGTAGTCCAGCCAAGGGGGGATTAAGGCTCAAGAAGGGTGGTTGTGTCGCGGCAAGAATCGGTCGGAATCTGGGATATATTCTGAAGGTGGAACAAACATGAGTACTGCAGGAGTAGATGTGGGGCATGAGAGAAAGGGGAAAGTCAAAATGAAACCAAAGCTCTTGGCCTTAACAACTGGGAAGGTTCAATTGCCATTTACTGAGATGTCAGAGATTTGAAGAAGCAGGTTTGGGGGATGAATTAGCCATTTGGCATCAAAAGAAAACCTAAACACCAAGATTGCCACTCAGAAGATTTCAAGGACCACTATATGACCTTCTGAAATAGCTCTAAAATTCTCTAATATAAAAATCGCTTATTTGGTAATAAGGATATCGATGCAATATACTTCCCCATAAATCATTTATGACCTTAATTTAATATCCAAATACTTCAGACTTTCAGGCATATCAATGATCATTTGATGAAATCCATCAACAGTACATACCTTATTTATTCAAATACAAAATTCATATATATTTCAATTTTGGCAGAATATAAAACTATAACCATGTGAAATGCAGACAAAGTCAAACAATAAATAGACACACTGCTCATTCTAAACTGTAGTGTGCTATCCAGTTATGGAAATACGAGTTAATTTATATCATAGAAGTAATAAAGTGTCAGAATATATCTGTAACTTCTTTACCATTTCGTAAGTAACTGTAAAAGCTTGAAATATGCAAAATGTCATTCCCAGGACTTTTCACCTTGTTATGCACAGATTCCATTTTGAAAGAACTGTTGACAAAAAAAAGATTTAATGGGTATTATTAAAGATGTATGAAAAATATTTTGAGAAATACAGATATGAGTGCATGACCATATCTTGGGAAGTGAACACAGATTATTTTAAGCAGTGTCTTCCACATTAATCTCTGTGATGAATCCTATTCCCCCACATTATTCCTACCTAAAATCTAATCCCAGTTGAATTGTGAATCTTATTTTACCAGAATTATCCAGTGACCCACTTGTGCAGAAAGGGCCTTGTTAGTTATGTCTTAGAATTTGTGTCTAGTGCAATAAATTTTTGAATCCTAATATGTTGACATCGGCCAAAGAATTCTCCCAAGTTACCGTCAGGACCTGATGAAGGCAAGTTTTACTCTAATCCAGTGACTCGGTGAGCCACTCCCAGATACTGTCCGAGCGTGTTCTCAAAGGCAGTTAGCTCTTTCCTTAAAATTCAGTTACATCATGCACCCAGTTGTTAAGCATACGAGGATTTCTCAACCTTTACAATCACAGTGAAATATTAGTGAAAGGGCCACATTTGTTGGAAGGATTCGGTATGACAAATCCACTATACGTTATTTTGGTTTCTTGCAAAAGGACATGTAGTCTTGAACAGTAGCCCAAATCTAAAGTGACTGATTTAGGGAAGCAGTTTGAATCTTGACACCTCCCTTCAGTAATTTGTTTAATGAGGAATTTTGTATAGAAATTCACTAATGTGTGGGAATAATTTTAAGGCCATTTAATGGAAGACAAGCTGAAAGTCCATACTCTCCCATAAAGGGCATATAACACATCCTCTGCATCCAGTATCCAGTACTTCATAATCGGAAACAAACTCAGAAGGAAGAGCTCTGGCAAACAAGAATTAAGTCCCTCATCTGCTCTGTGCGATCATCATTAGGCAAACAAATATAATTTGTTAGCAGCCCAAGTTTTTAAGAATTTGAAGAAAGTGATCACCTATCCCACCCACCTCATTTTGTCAAGGAGGACAGCAAAGCCCAGAGGGCTAAGTGACTAAGGTCAAGCCACATAGCTAAACAACAAAACCAGGAGTCATTCCTAGGTTTTCAGGCTCCAGGCTGATTGCATTTTTTAAACCACACTTTAGGTGCTATGCACCTTTGTTAGTAATAGAAAGAAAAGTAAAAGAAGCCTATCTAAAATTTAAAAAAATAATAAAATTTAAAACAAACAGAAGAAAATGGAGCAAAATTAAGTACAGAAATTTACGTCTCTGTTTTTTCATCATTAGGGCCACTGAACAGAAAATGGAAAACCCGGTAGGGTAGATGTCATAATGTCAGGGAACATAATACTACATCTTATGTGATCCACATGGACTCGTTACCAGACTGTAGGTTCACTGAGGCCAGGAAATCTGTCTACCATACCGTACCTGGCACAAATAATTGTTAAACTGAGCTCTTATCAAAGAACAGAAATGTCAAGGACCATTTACCACCATGAAGTGGGCAGTTCAAACAGTATTTCTTCTATAAAGGCTTTCTTATGGTTGATTTCATCTCACCTTAATTACTCTCTTTACACTGATCATTATACTTACCTGTACTACAAATGTTTGTCCTAGTTCCTTCACCTTACTACAGTATTTTCTACACATTTCATGTGCATTATCTTTATCATTTAAATGAGTTCACATCCAAATGAGAAATGTATTTATATTTCCTCTGTAGGCTAGTGCTAAGTACATCTTAAGTAAGCACTTGGTGAATTTAATTAAATCCTCTAATATCAACTATGAGAAGACTGCATTGAATGTTAGCAATGGGAGAGGATAAACACACAGAACAAGCTTACTAATTAATCAGGCTCTGGAATTAGACTGGTGCTCAGCCTTGAATCACCTCCAAGGAGCTGAATTAATCTTGGGGTTAATACTTTCTCTCCATAAGCCTCAATATCGTCATCTATACACTGAGCAAAATAATAGCCCTATAACCTGGCTTTGCTGTGCATATGAACTGAAATCATGTATGTATAAAGCTTACATGGTGACCAGTAAATATTAAACACTCAAAAACAAGAGCTATTATTACTAAACCATACTTTCTATAAATTAATTACTGATGGTCTCTTCTAATGCCAATGTATAAAATAAATGGTGGGAATTTAGGTATGAAATTTTCAAACTTTTACTTTCCTGATGATATATAAAATATATCATCATAGGCATTTACTTAAATGTTCTTTGTTCATACTTAATTCACAGCAAGTACAATGGATTTCAAGGTGTATATGAATCTATCTATCTATCTATCTATCTATCTATCTATCTATCTATCATCATCATCTATCAAATCATTCAGCTCTAACACTCTGATTTTCCTGGCATGTATTATGAGAGCAATGGACATTTCTCTGAATGAATAAATTTTAAAACACAGATTTGTTGCCCAATTATCCTCCAATCCCCAAAATTAAAAGGAATATTTCCTTAAATGTTTTAAGCTAAAAGAGTTGTTGCATATTTATTCTTCATCTGAAGGTAGAAAGGACAGAAGGAGAGGAGGGAAATTAGAGAGCTGAATATAGCAAATAATGATCATTTTTTAATTTCACAAACAGGAATAATCAAAATTTCTAGGCATGTCTTACCTGTCAATTCCGCATGACAATTCTACAGGCATGTTAACTAATTTGTTAACTAAAAATACTCGTCTCAATAAATAAACTATAGTGTTTGACTCTTGCAAAGAATCACAATTATTTTCCAGTCTTCTTGGCATCCCAGCCTGATTTGGAAGGGTGGATATGTATTTATTTGACAAATCCAAAACTTTTCTAGAAAATAAATTTACTTTTGAGGAGTCTTTTTTTATTTCATTGCATAAATCCCAACCTGGCAGCATCAATGAGAAGTGATCTTCATTTGAAGCAAGTCCTAAAGAAACAGGACCCTGAAGCTTCCAAATATTGAGATGCTTAATACAGAGATTATCTAATTCTTTATCCACTCCCCATGGCAAAAGGCAAGATAGGAGCAATTTAGCTGCATCTACTATGAGGTTGGCATCAAATTTTCTTGATGGCTTAGGGTGTGTCTTCTTGGAGCTCTTCATTTTCTTCTGCCTTTTAATGCTATCATTTTCTTCTAAAAATGTTGTGGAAATATCTCCTTGGGCTGAGCTTTCACTAATAATAGGCTTGGCTTGTGCCTCTGCTGAGAGAGGACCACAGGCAGTTTTATTTCTTTTCAGCGTCAGTGTTTTCTTCTCTACTGTGCTTCTGGCTCTTCTCAGGATCTCACTACCATAGAATGAATTGGAATGGTCACTATCACAGATTGGAGTTGGCAGCAGAAGCTCAACAAGGTTTTCCAGGTCAAACAGAAGGATATGAAAGCCAATGTTACTCCATTTTGTCTTCACAGGCAAGACATTAAAAGGACCTGAGAAAGACTTAGCATCAGCCACCTAAAGAAAATTAAAACAAAACAAAACAAAACAAAAAACTATTTGTCAAAGTTCTTATTTTCTAAATGGTTTTATTAATGGTCCATGATATTAAAATGACATAAACAGAAATTTTTAATAGAAGTACAACTAAAGGCAAGTCATTTTAATATTTTTTTGTCTTAGCTATAAAAATTACCCACTAAATTAAACATTCTATATTCTAATACTCTTTAAACACTTTTTTTCCTTTCTAAAATTTTATTTTTCCTCTAAAAAAAAAAAAATACAAGTTAGGCCTATGGCGTAACATGGCATCAGATTAACTTTCACATCTTCCTATCAATAGAGCCATGAAGACATATAACAGGGAAGAAGGAGGCTTGAAAATTAATAGAAACAGCTATTGGGTTGTTGGAAAAGTCAGGACGTATTTTTTTCTATGGTTTTCATTGCAAAAATCCATCATGATTTTTCTGACAACCCAACAGAATACCTGCAAGAATTTAGGAAGTCTTTAGCAGGAGTAGTCACTCTAATCCTGAATATTAACCAACATCAAATTGCTTTGATTTGTTTAAAGGCTCACCTTGTGGACTTGACATTTGTTCTTTCTCTTATCTAAAATGGTTTTACCCTAAATATTGGTAGCGTGGCCTCCCATACTTCAGGTATGTGCCTGATCATTTATGAAGCCTTCCTGAAGTAGCCTGTCTCTTCATGCCAACCTCTTACTCTCTATCTTCTTCCTTGCTTATGTTTTCCTTCCTAGTACTTATAATTATCTTACATGAAATTATCTTATATTTACCTGTTTAGTGTGTATTTTCACCAGTAACATTCAAACTCCACCTTTGCAAGAATTTTGCACATTGCTTTCTTCCTAATGCTTATAAAATGATGCTGCAATGCAGCATTATTAAGGGACTCAATAAATATTTATTGAATGAATAATTAGGATATGTATACAATGGAATACAATTTAAATATTTTTAAATGATGGAGTAAAAATATATTTAATGGGGAAAAATGTGTACTATAAAGCAAAGAAAAAATAATCTCCTTTAATAAAACTGTGTGTGTGTATATATATATATATATACTTGTACACATTATATATATATACACACACACATAAATGTGTGTGTATATATATATATATGTGTATATATGTATAGCATATATATGTATACACACACACACACACACACACACACACACGAGATCTGACAATTAAGTTTGCGAACTTGTTGCAATGATATTGCTAACCTTTTTTGATATCAGAGGGATTATTCATTATGAATTTGCACCAACTGGACAAACAGTTAACCAAGTTTTCTATTTGGAAGTGCTGAAAAGACTGCGTGAAAAAGTTAGATGACTTGAACTTTTCGCCAACAATTCATGGCCCTTGCATCACAACAATGCGCCTGCTCACATGGTACTGTCTGTGAGGGAGTTTTTAGCCAGTAAGCAAATAACTGTATTGGAACACCCTCCCTACCCACCTGATCTGGCCCCCAATGACTTCTTTCTTTACCCAAAGATAAAGAAAATATTGAAAGGAAGACATTTTCATGACATGCAGGACATCAAGGGTAATATGATGACAGCTCTGATGGCCATTCCAGAAAGAGTTCCAAAATTGCTTTGAAAGGTGGACTAGGCACTGGTGTTGGTGCATAACTTCTTAAAGGAGCACTTTGAAGGTGACTGTAGTTATTGATATTCAGTAATGAGGTATGTAGCACTTTTTCTAGGATGAGTTTGAGAACTTAATTGTCAGAGCTCTGTTTGTTTGTGTGTGTGTATGTGTATTTATTTATGAAGTACATGCACCAAAATGTTAACAGTTAATTGGGAAGAAAGGGTTAAAATAATCTTTATACTTTAGGCTTTTTTAAATTTAGTTTTTGGATTTTTTTGCAGTGATTACATTTATTTTATAATCATAAAAAAGAAAATTGAAAAACAAACCACTAAAAATTTTGAAGATGAAAAAACAAAATGAGGATAAACTTAAAAACACAATTTTCAACCAATAAAATCGTACATGGGTTAGCGTAACTATTAATAAATAATTTTTGCAAATCAAAAATAAAAAGAAAACTACATAGACTGAAAAATGGGCAAATAGAATCATCAATAGCAATTCCCCAAGAATAACATTCAGATTAAAATATGAAAAAATGTTTACAACCAGCAGTAATCAAGAAGTGAAATTAAGGTAATAACATCATTCAATTTCTATTAACTTAACAAAAAGGGTTTCTTACATTATTTTATTATGTAATGTTCAGTGCATACAAAATACTATATAAACCATGCATTTAACCCTCGTATGCATTTCTACTTCCCCAAAGCTATAATCCTCTCTGGCCATAGCAGCTAGACCTCTTCAATTTTCAATTGCTGGGCCAATCAAAATCTTAACAATGATTCTAGCAATATGACACATTACCTGGTAGGGTCTCATCTTGTTTTGTGACCTACACAGCCACAATACGCTCATTGCACTGTTGTAAACAAAAATCCTAAATGTCTGTCCCTAAATATCGTCACTTTAAGCCTCAAAAGCAACTGGATATTTTACAGCACTTTCAAATCATAAATGTTATTCCAAATTTATTTAATATACATGTACCACAAAATTGTTTTCCATTTGGAAAAAAGTATATTAGATTATAAGTATAAACCATTGTTATATTTTAATATACCAAAGTGATTAAATATAATTCTAGCTTGTTATCATTGAAATTTTCTCTTTTAAAAAATAGTGAGTATATTGTTAAAGTCATGTCACCAAAGGACTTTAAAAGAAGTATTTACCATTATTTTGGACATAAGTAACACAGAATGACAATGAATGCCTATAATAGCAATTCTGAGTTTTCACATCTTATACATTAGGTATACGCAATATTCAGTAATGTTTAGCAAAGGTTATAGTAAATCTTAACCTTATTTATATTTATGTTACGTATATACAATGTATTCCTCAGACAAGAATTCTATTCAAAGTAGCCTGCTACATCATGACTGAATGATGTTCTGTAAAAATATATTACTTTTACAATGATAAAGTATATTAAACCCATCATTATAACAGAAGTGTTTTAGAAACATCCATCAATCTGGTTACAGTAAAAAAAAAAAGAAAAGGTCTAGAACAAATAATTAGGTACAAAAAGTATTTCATTCAATGTATGTAACTGCAAACACTTGAGACCTATAATCTACCAATGTCATCCCAATAAATGTAATTACAAACACTTTTTTAAATGTGAGGGTTAAATATGAATTTTATTGGTTCATGTGCTGTTTACAGAAAGTTCTCTGTCTGATAGATAGTTCCCCAAAATGTGCTGTCCAGGCTGCATAAATAGAGAAGGTGCTGGTTTGTCAAGGGTATCACATCACTTTTACGCCTACTCTCTGAAGGTCTAAGTCCAGGTAAGAGAGGTGGAGTTGTTTATAATCTGGAGAGCTAGAGGGCAGCAGGAAAGGACAGTCTTCCATTTGAACCTCTGAACATTGGTGAGGCTGGGGAGTAGAATGGCATTGTTCCATCTGCATGTGAATGCTATAAGCAGCGGGGGTGGGGGGGCATAGAAGAGGCACTCAGCACTGAGCTCTTTGTCTGCTGTACACTACACAGACTTGGGGGAAAGCTACCAAGTCAGAAAGTCTGTAAGTAGAATTCCAGATGGCCAGCGGGCAGAAATTATTCCTCTATTCCCCGCATGAACAGAGAATAAATGACAAGTGAAACTAAAGTAAACAACACAAAATTTAACTTCTCAATCACCCCATCGATATATAACAAGGAAAAACAAAAAGACCCAACAGTTTGGAGGAAAAAAAATGTAATACGTCTGAAGGTATAAGTCTAACATCTTTATATATTTTAAAAGAAAGTCTTCCCCCTACCACTTCCTTCATCCACTGTGTTCAGCTTGTGCCTCTTTTCTGACTCACAAAGACAAAATGGTTAAGCAAGGCTGGTTTCACCCCCTGCCTTTGAAGGTAGAAATGCACTAACAAAACGATCTGATAAAACTTCTCTCTGAAAACTTAGTGGCTCCCCCATTGAGTTTGTTGTAAAGGATTTGACCTGCCCAATCTACCACAACCACAAAATACAGGTGGGAAAACCGGTGCGAAAACTATTAATACCTTCATCGTCTCACTTTTGTGACTTTGTGTAATAAGACCTAGGACAAATATTTAAACACTAAGTGATAAAACATATAGATAAGAGCTGCAAAAATACTTTAGATATTTAGTTATGTTAGGGCAAGAAGAGTTTAGAAATGATCTAAGCTGACTCCCTTCCCTTAAACTAAAGGACAACAAGGAACAGAAAAATAACTTGTTCAAAATCGCCCATTTGGTAAATAGCCATGTCAGGATTCTGAAGTCTATTTTTTTTCTGATTATTCTTCAGAAGACATTCTCCACTTAAATTTTTCAGAAACTGGAATAATGTTTGCTATTTGTCATTTCTAAGCTATACAAGGGGTCCTCATAAACTCAGTATTTGTTTTATAAAACGCCATATTCACTGAGCTGCATAAGGAAGAAAAAGTCATCATTGCATGAAAATATTCACTAAGGAACTGATGACATATAAAATTAGCACCCAGACCCTCCTCCCTTTCTTACATAAAGGGAGCCCCCTTTATTAGTCAGATTCTGACTGATTATTAGATGATGCAATCCAACTAAGTAATAGATAGCAAATATTGTTAAAAATGCAGGCTTACACAGAATCTGGATAGTGATGCCAACTATCTGAATCACACCCAATGCCTGACAAATAAAGATCCAGCTAAAAGACCAGTGAACAACTGAAGAAGAATAAATTAAGGTGCTTCAAATGAAAAATCTTTTAATAAAAAGTGTATAAGAGAGCCTGTGTGGAACTTCATTACCCTTTAAATACTCTTCTGACAAAACACTTTATTATTCATTGTGAAAATTCAAATATGAAGTAGTAAAAGGTAACATATCATATACTACAATTTAATTAGAAACAAAACACACTTGATTCATTCTACAGTAATTTAAAGAATTGGTGTATATTTGCAATCATAATCTAAATTTTGTTCAATAAAAAATGCTGCATTATCGGGCCGGCCGAGTGGCTCAGTTGGTTAAGAGCTCTGCTGAGTTCTGAGCAACAGCAGTTTGATACCCAACCCAAGCTGAGCTGCAGCTGAGCTGCCAACAGCTGGCAGTGTGGCTCAGCAAAAAAAAAAAAAAACAACAAACACGCATTATTTTAGTAATTTTAATATCATTTGTAAGTTAAAACTAATTTTTTTTAATCCTTTTAACATCCTAACTCATCAGGTTAACCGATACTCCCCAGCCTCCTGACCACCTGTGGACTACTTTCCACTTTCTGTATTTTAAACACAGGAACTAAGATATTTGCTTTTCAGTAAAAGCACCTCTTTTTGCTCTCAACCTCCTTTTCTAGGGTGTGCTTATAACTAATTACATATTTTAATAAGTTACAAGAAAATTGAGGAACTGACCGTAAAATATAGTCCCAAAGAAAACAAAGTTTACTAATCTAAAAGACCCGTGTTTAGGAGTCACTCTAAATATCCAAACTGACTACATTGAAACTTTTTTTTTCCCCACCTTGGGCCACTTCTCCTTCCACAGGCCCACTCATGAGTCATTTCTTCACTTCTCAAATACATAAACAGAATAGCTGGACTTTAGCCATCACTTCACCTATGCCCTCTAAGCCCTATTTTAATAGTAAGCCATGGTGATATTTTGGATCTCTGATGATCAAGGTCAACTCAGACCCTATGTCCTTTAGTCCTAAAGGTTTGCTTATTCTGCCTTTCCCCAGTGGACAGTCACCCAATAAATAAGGTCCTTTGTGGAGACACTAGGGATTTATCATGGTATAAGCATGTCATGGTGTTGCAGGGTCCTTCCTCCTAGGGACTTGAGTACCCTTTTAGTCTTGGTCCATATTTGGGTGTTGAACAAGTGATAGTGACATTTTTTTCCCCCCAGAGGTTGGGATAATCACCTTCTCTGCTTAAATGGCCATATATATTACACCTAGTCCCCTTAATTGAAGTTTCAGCCATCCTATCTTTGCACTATCTTATTCAAAACAGCCTTAGAAATGTTGACTGTATTTAGAGGGTAATGTACTAATAATACCAATCAAGATATGTTAACATGTTTATAACATTTTTAACACTGTAGTTTTTCTTGTGGAAATTTACCTTAAAATAATCCAAAAGTTGGAAAAGAACTATGTAGATAAAGATATCAATTATATTCTTACCTATGTTAGCCAACAAAACAGAAATAACCTAAATGTCCAATAGTGTGTACATGGGCTGAGAGAGGGCTTCATAAGTGAATTATGACTTACGCATTTGATGAAATTATGGAACCATCAAGCAGATGATATGAAGACTATATGAAAATATAGGAAATGCTAAAGATGTATAGATGCTTATACTAAGATTTCCCTTAGTCTAACAGTAATCATGCAAATCTTATTTAGTATATATAGGTAAATGTAGGATACACCCTAGGATGATAAAGATAAAAGATTGGATCAATATTTTTTAAAAATGATTAATAATATATTTGATATGTGACAGTATTTTCCAGGAAAAAGTCCAGTTAAAGTTGTCAGACCGATGAGCTTGTCTTTTGTGGTGAGCACTTGTCAGCTTTTGACGATATAAAACCAAACCCCTTGTATCCTTACCTCAATCTCCCCTTTGAAGGAACCTCTTATATGTTTAGTCTCTAGAAGCAGACTATTTATTCTACTCCCTGGTTCTGTACATTGAAACTCTTTAAAAATTAAATCTGGAGGAACACATTTTCCTAATTAGATCTATTACTACATTTGCTATAGCTTATAAATCATCAACATTACCATTACTATTACAAATTATATAGAAAATGCAGCTTTGAGATCAAATAATTTTAAGCCATCTGCCCAATCTCCTTCACACATTTAGAATCTACCACGTGAGAGTTTATCATGCTCAAAACTACACGTAAGACATATTTAGTGATTAATCATTAGGAAATGCGAGTGGAGGAAACTAGGAAATTCATCAGGGCTTTAGTAGTAGACTCTGATAGAGGAAGCTATTGAGATGTGGGTTTGTGCTGTTGTCCACAGTCACACAGGTGACAACTGGTAGAGCTAAGATTCAAACTCATGTCATTTTAATTCCACGTCCATGTTTTAACAATCCCTTCTATTTTTCTTTATTTTTTCTTAACACCTTTATTGAAGTGCCATTTGCATACCATGAAATTAATCTGTTGTACGAGTTCAGTTCAGTGATTTTTAGAAAATTTACAGAGTTATGCAAGTACCACTATGATCTAGTATTAGAACATTTCCATCACCCCCAAAAGAAACCTTGTGACCATTTCCTGCCACTTCCCATTCCGATCCCTGCTCTGAGGCGACTGTTCGCATACTGTCGGTCTTTATGAAATTTCTTCTTCTGGATATTTTATAGAAATGGAATCATCCAATATGTGGACTTTTGCATCTGGCTTCTCTCACTTAAGCATGTATTTGAGACTCCCTCATGTCATAGTACGCACGTGTATCAATATCACTTTCTCTTATATTGCTGTACCCCTTATTAACTTTTTACTGGACAAGTGATCTTACAATTGAAGAGAAATACAATTTTTTTTAACATGTCAATCTGAGAGCTTCTTTATGCTAGTTAAAACATTTCCTTTGCACAACACTGCTTTTCTTTCACATTTTCACCATCTGAGTCTAAGGGGAGTTATTTTAATATGGCCTTCCCCAGAACATATTTACTTGTTCATTGTCTATCTCAAACCCAGCCTGCACAGCACAGTCAGAGTAATCTAGTTTAAAACAAAACAAAATAAAACAAAACAAAACAAAAGGCTTTGAGTATATTACTTTTAGATTCTCATGGCTCCCAAATGGCCTGTAGAATGAAGTCTACATCCTTGGGGTTGGCATACCCAGGCTTCCAATCCAGTGCTTTACTCCCTTTCCTGTGTAAGTCTACCACCCTCCTCCCTCATTTGGTCAGATTTCTCTGACTGACCTGCCTCCATATTTGACTTATTCCCATGTGTGTGCCTTGGCTTCGCTTGTCACCTCAACAGCTCTCCTCCTCTTCTCAGGCGCTAGCCCAAATCCAAACTCCTGTTGTCCCATATCCTTGCCACTCCAGTTCCACATTCTCTCTCTCCTCTCTCAACTCCTCGGCAATTCACTTTTAGCCTTACGTAATGATGTGTGACATTTTCATGTGTGAAAGTTTAATCTTCACCAAAGACTAAAGCAACTTGAACCCAGGAACTACATCCTATATCTTCTGGAGAGCTATCTGAGAGCAGTATTCATGTCTGAGAATTTTGGCTACTTCTCCAATCAATATTTTACATATAGTAGTTATTTATGAAAAATCATGAAAGAGTTTTATGTCTGTCTCCTACACACCCAGAAAAACAACTGCATAAAATACTACTGAGTAATGAAAGCAGTTTGCTTCCCTTTAACTCTAAGACAAGAAGTGAATAAAAATAAACTTCAACTTGACTATCACCATTTCACCAACACAGAGCTAGGAATAATTCCTAAGATACGTTTGTCCAATCTCTACTCTAACATCAGACGGAGTCTTTTTTTCAGGGCTGAGATGAAAAATGTTTGTTGCGTAATATTCTCAGAGCCTTAACAAAGTAAGACAAGCCCAGGTCTAATTTTTAAACTAGAAGGGATTTCATTTCCTTCCAATCAGACAACAGAGGGTTATCCTAGAATAGAAAAATGATACAAGGAGGAACCATGACAGATCTCTACCCCATCACAATATGACTAAGGCTAATTTAAATCTAGCCCTGAAGTCAGGAAAGATCACATTTACTCATTGCTAGTTCAACAAATAAAATACCCTTCTAGGTTTATAATCAGGATTTTATATTGTCTCCTAACCACATTCATTCTTTTTTTACCATGTGCTTTTTGGCCAAGTTACACAGAAACATGCTGAAAAGTCAGAAACTAACTTTAAAATTCCAAGGTATTATGTATGTTCTAAAAATACGCTTATTAAACCACGGTTCCTACACCGCCAGCCCCCTCACCAAGAAAGTCTATTGCATCTCCTGACATCCCTGGCAGCAGCTGTCTCCCCGTGGCCCATCCTTTCTGGATATCATCTTTTCCTTCTCTTAAGTCCTCTCTTTCTTCAATGCTTCTCATACCATGTCCCCTCCTTCACGTTTTGTTAATCACTCATTCACTCATTTATCCATCAAGTGTTTACTACACATCTATGGCGTGCTGCTTGCTGTGCCATATGTGAAAGGCACATGGTAAGACAGACTCCCTGAAGCATGCAGCTTCCAGTCCAGTGTGTTTCACTCAGATTCTTTCTCAGCCTCTTCTTCTAATTGCAATCTGCACTTGGCACTCCTGCCCGATTCACCTCATGTTAACAGTTTGTCTCGGTCTTTCAGTCTTTTCTGATTTCTCTGCCTCTGTGTCTCTTCTCACACTGAGGATGCCCCAACACCCATCAGCAGCGGGAATTCTACCCTTAAAGAAAGCACATTTCCCCAAGGGACTTCCCTACATAAACCTTTTCTAGTCACCCTTCCAATTGTGATCTTGCTTTCCTTGGATGTTTCATGACATTTTTATTTTTTCCAGCATTTATCTTTTGTCATTATCATCATATGTATTAAGTTTTCTTACATTGCAGCTGAGCCTGCCTCAATCTCAGTGCATTACAGCAGCAAGAATTTGCTTCACTAAAATGTCACAAAACATGACGTCTTTTATAAAAGACTTAATCGAGTCTAAAAGTGCTAGATAAGCTGAGTCACAT
Organism: Aselliscus stoliczkanus; assembly: GCA_033961575.1. Lineage (NCBI taxonomy): Eukaryota > Metazoa > Chordata > Mammalia > Chiroptera > Hipposideridae > Aselliscus > Aselliscus stoliczkanus. The sequence continues at coordinate 105,645,539 of CM066732.1, forward strand.
TACCATTGAGGGCAAATGTACTGATGTTATGGCTTTCTCCCTCTAGTAACTATTCCCTATGGAAAAATAATGTTTGAAGATGCTATTCCAGGTCTTTTTGAAAAATAACGAATAAAATCCAGCATGTTATAAAAAATCATTGAGCATGCTTTTGTTTATGGTAACTTGGAATTTAGCCCTTGTGTGTTACTCCTGCACATTTCCGTAAGCCTGTCTCTAACCTCTGTGTGACCAGAGAAATTCACTTAAGAAACTGTGGCTTAAGTGAAAAATACGTGTCTCCTAACACTAGCCTATTCGAGTACTTAATCACAGGATCAGTCAAAAGTGAATCTGCTCCATACAGCTTTCCTCTGTCGGTGGGTTCCCATCCACCCAGCGCTTCAGTTAGGGTGCCCTCAACCCTTGGGTCCTGGTATATTTGGATGCCACTGCCTTGCCTTTGGACTATGTCTCCTCAAAATCTTATTGTTGCAGAATTTGGGGGTAATATGGAAAAGAACAAAAGTGTTCTATAAGTAGCCATTTCTTCATCGGTTACAAATGAAAACCACCTGTTTTCTATCTGTTCTTTGAATATACCTGTACTTAAAATCTTCAAACGCTTGTCTGGTTCTTTAAAAACTTCTTTGAAATAGAATTTTGTTAGACTGTGCTCCAGCAAGGTGGTTTCAAAACACAATTCAACCAAAAGTGAGTGTATGTAAGTTATTTTGTCATACCCCTGAAGAGTTCAGTATTTCTTTTAAAATTTAATAATCTGATAATAGAAAATTTGCATGGATGTTCTTTTAGTGAGAAAACCTTAATGACTCTTTGTACTTTTTGAGATATAAATATTAATCTTTATCCAGCTTCCTATTTGACTATTTACCTTTTCCTTATCACTTGTAAGACCTTTTGTATATAAAGATATTAAACCTCTGTTGAATATATTGCAAATATTTTTCAGGTCTCATTAGGATTTACATTTTATTTAGACTTGGGGGTTTTTACAGTATAATTTTAAAAAATTTAAATAGTAAAAACTGTATTTTTTTATTTTATTTTAGAAGTTTTGTCACTGTTAGGTCCTTCACAACCCAATTACTAAAAATATCACTATACTTTTTCTTCTAGTAATTATTTTTCTATGCTTAAATGTTTTATTCATCTGAAGTTTATTTTGTTAAAAGTAGTAGAGAGAAAGGATATTTATTTTTTTTCAAAAATTACACTCCATTATACAAAAGCCACTTCATAATTTTTCTGTAGAATTTTAAGTGCAATCTTTTCCTATAAGCAAATTTTGATTTATCTACATGCTCCTTCTTGGACTCTTTTTTTTCTTTTTTCTTTTTCTGCTCTTGAAACGCTACTGCAGTTACTTCAGATAGATAGGTAGATAGGGAGAGGGAGTGGGGGGGAGAGGGAGGGAGAAGGGAGGGAAGGAGGGAGGGAGGAAAGATAGGAGGGTGGAAGGGAAAGAGAGAAGAAGGGAAGGAAAGAAAGAAAGCTAGATAGGCAGACAGACTACAGAGAGATATGTTTAACATCTGAGAAGGAAACCCCATGCATGTGATCCTTCTTTTTCATAATTTTTCTTAGCTCATTTTATACATTTATTTTTCTAGAAAAATTTTCTAATTAACTTACCAAGTTCCCAAAAACCTACCAAAAAGATTTTGAAAGTTATTGTCATTAAATGTATAGAGTTTGTGACTATGTTAATCTTTAAAATACTGGGCTTTCCCTCTGGGATTGCAGTGTGTTATTAAATCAAGATAGTTTTCATATCTTTTAGTAATTTTAAAAACATGTTTTAATATGGATATTGCATATTTCTTATTAAATTTATCCCTATATATGTTCTTTTTTTATTGCTATTATCAATGGAGTTTTTATATTCATTATATTTTCAAAGTAGTGCTTTCTGTATTGGTACATGAGTTTTGTTTTCAGCACTGCTATGCTTTATTTTTTGTATTATTAGGTCTGTTCTATTCATATTTCTTTTTTATTATAGAGTATCCACTATTACTATATTTGAATAAAGGTAATTTCTTTCATCCTTTCCGTTCTTATTCTTTTTATTCTTTTTCTTAACCTTTGGCATTTGCTAAAATTGCCAGAAAAAAAATTCAATAATAGTAGGAATGGTATAGTATTATTAATTAAATCTGTATGATTATTTCTGTTTTTAATTGAAAAATCATTTGATTCATACATTTTTCTTAATACTGGATAAGTTGGAATGGCTTCCTAGGTCCATTTATGTGATAACCACCCCTCTTTAATCCCTGTCATTTAATTTGATTTATGCAGTGATATCAGGTAAATGGAAGAATACCGGGTCCATTTTAACAGCATAAGCTACTAATGATTGCATTTGATCATATCATCCCAAGCAACTTTCCCAATTAAAGATTTTCTGAAAGAGTAAAAACTAAAGTAGTATTTATTGGAGGCCTTGTTAAAAATCTAAGCAGGGTAATCTGCATGTGCTGATATATAAGGACATCCACCAAATATTTCTGACTTAACAAAGCAGCATGTATAATACAATCTCATTTCTACATGAAATAAACGTATACACATACACACATTTCATTTTTATGGTCTAGAAAGGAACACATCAACAGCATCCTAAAAATGCAGGCTAATACAAGGCTAAAGTCTGAAGAGTGAGAGAGGCTTGTTTACTGTCCATAAATGTCAGGGTCTTCCCTGTACTACTGTCAAGCACGCATTTCCTAAAATTCAGCCTTGATCCATTAGTGATATGTGAAAACCAATACTGCTACCTTGTATTTTGGAAAGTCTTAAATTACAACATAAACCATACCTGAAAAGTCAAATTACTGACATGATGTCCAGGAAAAGAAAATGCTTTCATATTTTCTCTTCTCAAATGCATCAAGACATGTCATCTACTTTAACTGATTTAATACACATAGCCACATAAAAATTTCATGGAAAGTACAACTTAAATGCTATTTTACCTGTCTACCTTCTTGTCTCTGAAGGCCGCTTACCATTGGGATTCACCTTATTCTGGGAACTCTGCTACCTTCCTTAAAATACACATTTCCATTAGCTGATGGACAGTTGTACGCTGGTTTACCCTAAGACAGTAGCTATTTTCCTAACAAGATGGACACTCCTGATGAACAAGCTCCATTTTTGTCTGCTGCCTTGCCTTCTGGCTGACCCGAGGGTAGAAAATACAATTTAGGAAGAAAAGTGAAAAGATTGTTAAATAATATAATGATACATTAACATGTAACCAGTGCAAAAGCTTTCACATAATTTCACTGTAAAATTATTTGGTCTAAAAATTTCATTTCAGAGCTAAGCCACATATTGACTTAAGGCGTCTTTGGTTTATGAATATTTATGACACGGGGCATATAATGAGTGCCTGGTCTCCATACCAGCAGCTAATTAATTAATGTAATAACACTTCAATGTTTATTGAGTAGAAAAGTTTAATTCAGCTAGTCAGACAATTCCTCGAACTGCAGAAACAGGAATTTTTTTTTTCTTTCTGAAATGCCTTCCTCTATATCTGTCCTTGAAAAGGTGATAAAGCTCCATTCTAGCCTTCAAAGCTGAATTCCCTACTTGTTCAAAGCGTTATGGTTTCTAAACTAGATGGCTTGGGAACTGCATCCCACCGAACTGCCTTTGGGTTAATCAAATATAGTCCAGAGAACCTGGCCAAATAATAGCAGCTGGTGAAGGAGAGGCTGGGTCTGGTCTAGAGCTTTCTAGCTCCTCACAGATATGGCTTTAGTACAGAATAACCATAGATAATTGCTTAAATTAAAAGCTGAAATTTGTGTGTAGAAAGAGAGAAAATAACACTTTTCAACAATTTACTAATTTCCATAATCTAACCTAAAATTTCTAAACTTTAATTAAAAAGCTTTTCCATGGAGAATTATAATAACACATCATTTATTTTTATATATGCAAATTAAATATATGAAAGACTATCTTATCCATTAAAGATTTATACAGTAACAAACTTTTAATATACTTTTTTGTGTGTTTTCAGTTATAAAAACAAAATCAAGTTTAAGCATTGTATTTAATTATAAATGCTAAGTTAATATTATTTTCTACATTATTATTTAAGGAATAAATTTCAATTATGATTTGGAAAATGGGGTATCAGTCATGAAATGAAGTGATCCTTGAAGTAAACGCTAGTATTTGAGGAATGTAGAAGTATCCATATGCTTACTGATTTTCATTCATTCTATAAGGGTGGGGCTATTTTAAAGCAGATACAAATACAAACCAAAAACATAAACCGCACCTCCAGTATACAACTGGAAATGTGAAAATTGATTTTACCATATCTGTGCTTGCTATTAGGAAATTCTTTCCTTTAATCTATCTTTTCTCAATGCTATGTAGTTTATCTTAAGGTATTTTTATGGAAAAAAGTCTAGATGTTCAAAAGAGCTCATTTATATTTTTCCATGGAAATTTTATCTTCATTGACAGAAACTAGTAACTATTTTAAAAAGGATTTTTTTTTCTTATTGATGGACTAAATGAAAAAGATCTACAAAGGGTTTTGCTCCTATTACACTGAATACATGTCATCATGTATAACAAGTGACATAATTTTATAGAAAATCATAAACAGGTAGAAATATACTGGTTACAAAAAGCATATATCTTACAAAGATATAAAAAAAATGGTGGAACAATAGGAACGAACAAATATCCCAACAATGTGTAAATCAAACAACAAAGTATAAATGAAAGAGCCAGCCATTCATTTTTAGACCCATTGAGCCCCAGGGTTTCTAAAGATAGTTGTTGGTAATAAAAAACTGTCGCCCTCCAAAGGGCCAGTGGAAAGCAGCATGATTGGCAGCACAAATAGAAGACAAAGGAGAAAGCCTTCAATCTGCAGCTGATACACAGGAAGAACATGAGGAGCTGAGCTTACAATAGAGACGACATTACCAAGCTAATGGCACGGGCAATCAGGGGGCCACCAGGCCTCCCTGGTACCAGCAGGGCATCAATTTTCAGCTAAGTGGTAGAGTACCTTTTTGCTTTCTCTCACCACGGCAGGGGTAAAACAACCTAGTGCAGGGGAAACCCACTGACTGGTAATAAATTATTATATTGGATACTTTTTGTTTTCTTTCAGCAATAACTTAACTGTGTATTCTTGCTATCTTTACCAATTAACGTGGAGACTGCTTTAGTGAACTGTATCTAACGGTGTATCAGTCCCAATGCTCCAATTGCTTTGGCAAGTATCACAGGGTCAAGAGGCCCTTTTGACCTTTAGCATCTAAGTCTTTCTGACCACTCACTATGTGAAGCAATCTCAGCTGAACAGATGGACACTTTCTGCAACATTATAAAGCTTAGAATAAAAAGATAAATGAAATTGTATTTCAGGCTCCACACTGGTTTATGGGTATAAAATATTGTCAGTGGATCCTACAAAATCTGCAGTTTTAAAGGACACACTCTGATTCTGGCTAATGGACAAAATGGCTTGCTTCTTTTTAAATTGTAGGCTTTGTTTTTTTAAGTCTGAGGAATAATACAATTTTGTAAAACACAACTACGGATTTTAAAATGCTGATTACTATTATAATAGCCCATTTAAAAATGCAGGATTTATTTTTCGTTACTTTGCAATGATACTGCTGCATGTTCTTCTTAAATTAATGATGCATAAAGAAAGTTATACTGTACACAGAAAAACTAAAAATAAGTGTTGGATGAAGCAAAAATAAAGATTTTAATTTCCCTTAAATATAATTTTTCTCATAAACTATGGCATTCGTTTGCTTGAACGAAATTCTGGTATTGTTACATTATCCAGATGTGAAAGTAAAATGTTTCAGCATCAGCTTTATACTTTATTCATCTATTTGTATTAGTATATTATCATGGTTATGTACTTTGAACTTTTTAGTTCACTGTAAAGTAGAAGGTGTATACAGTATTTGTCTTCACTTGAACTCCTTTAAAGTAACCATATAACTTATTGTCCAAACCAGGCCACTTTGAGGGTGGAATAGTGTACTATTAATAATTACATTGGAACAATAGGCATGTACTAGAAATGTCTCAGTAAACTGGATGTATGGTAACCCTATCTTAAAGGAAGATAGCAATGTGTGCTAATTTATATTAACAATCTATATTTCTGTATCAATCCTCAAATGTGACTATTTTTCTGTAAATCACAATTATAACTCTATAAGTCTATTTCTTAAATGACTGGAAAAAAGATACTTTTTTCTTAACTTTCAAGTTCAATATATTTAGTTCCAATTCTTAAAAACTTCTAATTGTAGTAAACAAACAAAATAACCAAAGCCCCAATCATAAGAATATTACTAAATCATTTAAAACTTTTTATTTCAATATTTTGTACTTAGGAAGTCCATGCAACTAGTGTCCTGTTATGGTATTTCCAAAATTATCTCTCAGCAATCAACTAAATTTGTGTAAGGCAAACAGATTTGGTGGCAGACAAGTAAGAAATAACATGTGTAATTGCTTTAGAGTTAAACCATTCACCAATTTGAAGCACTTACAAGTTCAGGGATAGAGGAAGAAACAGAGGAACAGAAATAAGAAGGTAAACAAAATTACCAAGGGGTCAGAAGGAATGTTTCGGGTCACCCTGGATTTGGAACTGGCTCACAAAAAAGAGACAAAGGTTAGGGGCCCTTGCAGGATATTCGATCCTTTCTAAAACATCCATAGAGACATTTGGTCCATGAGAAAAGGTCCTTCAAATTTGGTCGTATCAAAAATATCCATAAGCATAATTGGTCCATGCCAGATGGTTCTTGATATTAGGTGCTGTCCGTAATAGCCATGCTTACAAAACATCCCTGGGTTCAAATAACCCATAATGTTTATTTATACTTTTGGTTTATGGGATTAATACATACAAAAACACAGTTTTGTTGGTCTAATAATTATGTTGTGGCTGTATTGCCAATACTAACCATTGTTGCCTCAGTGGACTAGCTTAGGATCTTTTTGGCATGGGCCAAATCTCACTGTGGGCAGTTTGGACAGGACCAAATGTCCACTAACTGTCTAGGACAAGTACATTCTCCCCAACAAAAAAGAACCACAACCACAAGTGTGTCCCCAATTTCCAAAAAGTGATAAAAACAAAAACAAAAAAAAAACAACTTTAAAGTTTCAGCATTTTATAAGTAATTCTGAAAAGCAAATGCACAACACAATCTCCTTTCCAGGCAATGAAATACCGAAGTGATAGCAATCAACTTCAGGGAAAGGCTCTGAGAGAGTTTGTTAAAAAAAAAAAAAAATTAAGGTGAGGCATGGCCAAATAGGAATTATGAAAAATAATCCATATAGCCAAATGCTATGGATTGAATGTTTGTGTTGCCCCCAAATTCATGTTAAAACCCTACTCTCAATGTGATGGTATTTGGAGGTGGGAACGTTGAGAGATAGTTATGTTATAAGGGTGGAGTCCTCATGGATGGGAGTAGTGCCCTTATAAGAAGAGGCCAGAGACCCAGCTAGCCCTTTTTCTGCCCTGCAGGGATTCAATAAAAAGATAGCCCTGCAACCAGAAAGAGGGGCCTCACCAAACATCAGATCAGCTATCACCTCAATCTTGGACTTCCCAGTCTCCAGAACTGTGAAAAACACATTTCCTTTGTATAAACCACCCAGTCAATAGCATTTTGTTATAGCAGCCCAAGCCTAGATTAAAAAAAAAAAATCTAGGAATAGTTAAGGGTCTTTACTGATAAACCTATCTAATGTTCCATTAAAGCCAAAAAACTTCCTCCACAAAGGAGCGGGGGAATCACCAGCACTAGAGACAATATATTGGGTTGTCGGAAAACTCATGACGCATGTCTGCAACAGATGGCACTAGTTCATTTTTGGAAGTTGTAGAGTCATTCACATCTATGTTATTGCTATGTCATTTGACAGCTGACAGTTCTAGCTTTGTTTTTTAAAAAAATTGAGTGATTTGGTTGAGTTTTGGAGACTTTACAAGTTGAAGATGGAAGACCAAACTGCATTTTTGCCATATTTTACTGTTTTACTTCCATAAAGAGAAAAACGCGCATTAAGCTTGTGAAAAATTGCATGAAGTTTACGGTGACAATGTGCTACAAGAACATCCATGCCAATGATGGTTCAAGAAATTCGGTGCTGGAGATTTTTATCCCAATGATGCTCGTCGCAGGTTGATGACAACAAAATAAAGGCATTGATCAAGTCAAACCCATGTTACACAACACAAGAGATTGCGGAAACATTGAACATCCATCATTCAAGAGTTCCTGACCACCTGAAGAATCTGGGATATGTAAGCAAGCTCTATATTTGGGTTCTGCATGAACTCAAAGAAGTTCATTTGACGGCAAGTATAAACATCTGCAATATGCTCATTAAACGTGAGGAAAATGATCCTTTTTTGAAGCGACTGATATCTGGTGATGAGAAGTGGATTGTTTCAACAATCTGGTGTGCAAACAGTCTTGGTCCCGACGTGATAATTCACTTCAAATGACATCGAAAGCAGACATTCATCAGAGGAAGGTTATGCTCTCAGTGTGGTGGGATTTTAAAGGTGTTGTGTTTTCAAGTTCCTACCAAGGAACCAAACAATCAATTCGAATGTGTACTGTTGGCAATTGGACAGTTTGAATGAATCCATCATCCAGAAACGTCCAGAACTTGTTAATTGTAAAGGAGTTGTGTTCCGTCGCGACAACGTGAGACCACACACACGTTTGATCACCTGTCCAAAATTATTGGAGTTTGGCTAGGATGTGTTGCCACACCCACCATACTCGCCTGACCTTGCGCCGTCAGACTTCCACTTGTTTCTCTCTCTTCAAAACTCCTTGTGTGGTATAACATTCAATTCAGATGAGGCTGTAAATCAGCACCTTATTCAGTTTTTCGCTGATAAAGACAGGTCTTTCTATGAATGAGGAATTATGAAGCTCACTAAAAGATGGCAAAATGTTATCGAACAAAATGGGCAATATATCACTGATTGATCTTTGTTCTTTATATAAATAAATGACCTTTGAAAAACAGACAAAATATGTCATGACTTTTTCGATAACCCGATAGCAAGGATTATTCTACTATGGTGCAAACCTATGGTGAGGACTCTATTAGAATGCTGGATAAATCCGGCCAGATCTCCAAAACAAAACTTGAAAGGGTAAAATTACTTCTACACACAGGAAGACTAAAAATTATGACTCAGTCAGGATACGTGAAAAAATGTTTCATTATTATAAAATCATAATAATACAGAACATGAAATGTTAACTCAAACACCAAATTCTGAATTATTGAAGAGACTAAAGATATTTATATACATTCATGCATTTTCTTAAAAATTGTAAAATAAACAAGGGACATTTGAATGCGATACTTAGTTACAGAAAACAATAGCTTTTGCTCTATTGTTTTTGCCTTTAATAAATAATACCAATACTACTTAGTACTAAAAATACAGATAAGCAAAAAGAAAATTAAAATCATCCATAATCACAACATCTAGGACATTCTGAACTTTTTGAAATAGAAATCTGGAAAGAAACCAGGATTTTCCACAAAATTTCATAACATTTTGTACATAACAGTCTTAGAAATTAATATCTGTACTCCTTAGCATATTGACCAAATGTTTCCTGTTTTCTACCCTCCCTAGCATATGGCTTCTATTTCATTAGGTTGGTCCCTGTGACTATCAAGATCAGAGACCTTCTGACATCAGATTGGTTCATGGAGTGAGCAAAAAATTAACTTGGGTTATTTTTTTTGTGGTACTATTTGTTGCTAGCCTATCTTAATCTAGACATTATGCAACTTGCTATCAATAGATGGATGAATAGATGGAAAGACAGATAACTATAAATAAAAAACCACTCCTGTGTTTCTTCTCTATTCCTCTCTTTATCACCATTACACTCCAACTTCTGTACTCTTGCAACCAGCCCCCCACCCTGAGGCTACCCAAGGCTTTTCCAAAAACCACCTCATTAACATGAATTTCCAAGTGATTGAAAAGGCTTGTTAAATACTAACAAAAGACACCTTTATAGTTCTTATCACTTAGGGAATTCCAAGGGTTTTAGGAGCTGTGTCTCAGAAACCATGGATGAAGACCAAAATATGCATTTCTTGCAATATCACAATAGCCAAGAGATTCTTGGTAACTGACTTAAAGTCATGATTCTTGGTGACTCGAAGTTGTACAGCCATTGATTTAATCAACCAAACTACTGATGTGCCAAAGTTGAAATTAGAACACAAATAGACTATCCCATTCCAGTGCTCTTTTCACCATATAAAATACTATCTCTCTACAACCAAGGCTCAACTACAACAGGAGGAAACACACAACCCACACAAGGGACACACTTTGAGTGCATGGCTCAGATGACCAGGAAGACTATGTCACTGAGCCCAACAGCCCACCTACTACATAAGGCCACTCTACTAAGTTTGGGAGACATAGCAGTCCTACCTAACACATAGAAACAAACACAGGGAGGCAGCCAGAATGGGGAGACAAAGAAACATGTACCAAATGAAAGAACAGAACATAGCTCCAGGAACAAGTACTAAGTGAAACGGAAATAAGCAATCTACCAGATGGAGAATTCCAAGCACTGGTTATAAGGATGCTCAGTGATCTCAGGGAGAACTTCAACAAAGAGAAAGGAAACATAAAAATGGAAATAGAAAACATAACTAAGAACCAGTCAGAAATAAAGAATATAATAATAGAAATGAAGAATACAGTACAGGAAATCAACAGGAAATTAGATGAAGCAGATAATCAAATCACTGATTTAGAAGATAAGGCAGCAGAAAACACACAAGCAGAACAAAAAGAAAAAAAAAATGAGGACAATTTAAGGGGCCTCTGGGACAATATCAAACATACCAACATTCTCATTATAGGGGTACCAGAAGGAGAAGAGAGGAAGCGAGGAACTGAAAACTTATTTGAAGAAATAATGACTGAAAACTTTCCTAACCTGGTGAATGAAATACATATACAAGCCCAGGAAGTGCTGAAAGTCACAAACAAGATGAACCCAAAGAGAACAACACCAGACACATCATACTTAAAATGCCAAAGGTTAAAGACAAAGAGAAAATCTTAAAAGCAGCAAGAGAAAAGCAGTTAGTTACCTACAAGGGAGCTCGCATAAGACTATCAGCTGATTCCTGAACAAAAATTTTGCAGGAGGAAATGACATGAAACATTCAAAGTGATAAAAAGCAAGGACTGGGCCGGCTGAGTGGTGCGGTGGTTAAGAACTGACTTGGGACCCCAGCGGCCCTGGTTCAGATCCCACATACGAGGGTCAGTGACACTGCCCTTTACAGCTAAGATGGTGAACCACAGCTCCACCTGGAGCTGGGCTGCTCTGAGTCTCCAGGATGGCATGGCTGCAGCCCCTGCTGCAGTGGGCTGCCATAGGCTACAGTGAATGTCCAGCAGCCGCTGTGAGCAACCTTCCAGAAGCCGGTGACTGATCTGCCTCACCCGAGAAGAGCATAATGATGATACCAACATGGGCCAGTGAGGCAATGTCCTCCACAACTAGACTGAAGAACAAAAGGACAGCAACTTGTCTGTTCCCCTTCCCCGTTCCCCAATGCTGTTCCCTCCCCCAATTCCCCAATAAAATCGTTAAAAAAAAAGAAAAAAGAAAAAAGCAAGGACCTACCACCAAGATCACTCTACTTAGTAAAGCTATCATTTAGAATCAAAGGACAGAGAAACTGCTTCCCAGACAAGAAAAATCACACCAAACCAGTATTACAAGGCATCTTAGAGGGACTTCTTTAAGACAAAAAAAAGTGTGTGTGTGTGTGAATCTCCATCCATCCCTCTGTATATATGAGGGAGGGTGCCAAAAAAATGTGTACACATTTTAAGAAAGGAAAAACTGTATTAAAATTGCAATAATATATACTGATACCAAAGAATGAATACAAATCACGTTCGACTTCTGCAATTACAAGAGGTGCTCAAAGTGATTGCTTACCATCAGCGTCCAAACACTCCTGATATGGTGAACTACTGCTTGAGCAATGTTGACCAAAGTGTCCACTCATATATATTTTTTTTGGATATATATATATATATATATATACACACACACACACACACACACAATGGCAATAACTACATACTGATCAACACTTACTTTCAATGTAAATGGATTCAATGCTCCAGTCAAAAGATAGGGTGGCTGAATGGATAAGAAAATAAGGAAGACCCTTACATATGCTGCCTACAGGAGACTCACTTCATATTGAAAGACACATACAGGCTAAAAGTAAAGGGATGCAAAAAGATATTTCATGAAAATGGAAACAAACAAAAAAAGCTGGGGTAGCAATACTTATACCAGACAAAATAGATTCTAAAACAAAGACTATATAACAAGAGACAAAGAAGGACCCAGTAATCCCACTTCTGGGTATTTATCTGAAGAAACCCCAAAATGCTGCTTCAAGGGGATGTGCTGATCCAGGTTTTCATTGCACCATTATTTACAATAGCCAAGATATGAAAGCAACCTGGGTGTCCCTGAATGGATGAATGAATAAAGTGGTGGTACATATATACAATGGAATATTAGTCATAAAAAATAATGAAATCTTGCCATCCATGACAACGTGACTGGACCTGGAGGGTATTGTGTGTAGTGTAGTAAATCAGACAGCGAAAGACCAATGTCATATGATTTCACTTATAAGTGGAATCAAAAGAACAAAATAAACAAATGAAGCAGAAACAAACCCATAGATACAGAGAATATTTTGATGGTTGTCAGATGGGAGGGGGTGTGGGAGTAGGCAAAAAAGGGGAAGGTAATAAGAAGTGCAAATTGGTTGTTATACAGTAGTTCTGGGGATGTAGAGTATAGCATGTGGAATATAGTCAATAATATTGTAATAACTATGCATGGTGTCAGATGGGTAGTACATCTATCAGGGTGATAGATGGGAGGGGGTTTGGAGGCAGGGTGAAAAAGGTGAAGGGATTAAGAAGCACAAATTAGTAGTTACAAAATACTCATGCGGGTGTAAAGTAAAGTATAGGGAATATAGTCCATGATATGGCAATAACTGTGTATAGTGCCAGGTGGGTACTAGGCTAGTCAGGGGGATCACTTCTTAAATTATATAAATGTCTAATCACTATGCTGTACACCTGAAATTAATATAAAATAATATTGAATGCCAACTGTAATTGAAAAAATTTAAAAAAGGGAAGAGGAATAAGAGGTTCAAATTTCCAGGTATAAAACAAATAAGTGTTGGGGATATAATATACAGCATAGGAAATATAATCAATAATACTGATAGCATTTTATGGTGTCAAATGATTGCTGGACTTATGGTGATCACTTCTTTAGCATAGGGAATATAATCAATAATATAGTAATAACTATGTATATTACCAGGTCTATACTATTGAATAACTATGATGTACACCTGAAACTAATATAATATTGTATGTTAGCTATATTTTAATAAAAATCATAAGCAACAACAAAATATCTACAGAAAAAAAAATGCGATCTCCCATGCTTATGCGCTTATGTTTCTTTTAGATGTTACTAGAAGACATAGAAACCTCCCCCACCCCCATTTCTAAAAGGTTGTCACAAGTGTTTGAATAAACACTTCATAATTCACCTTTGGTTTATGACACTAATAGAGAAAAGTACTCAATATCAAATTCAAAAGCAATTTCATTAAAAGGCTAAATTACATATGGCAAGAAAGACACTTGTCCTATATGCTCCCTTTAAATAGCACCTCTTTTCATTACTTTTTGTACCTCTCTCTGTATATAATTGTCAATTAAGATAACAAGAATGTGTTGCTAAATTACTCTGAACTCACCCCCTAGAGATGAAAACTAATTAAAAGAGATGCGCTGTAGATATGCTAATTTGACTCACTCCTAACACTTTTGCTTCCCAACTATGACATGTAAGTCAGTGGTATCATGCTGATGCTTTCAAAACATCATACTAATAAGCTTATAATTGGCCCAAAGGTCAGAAAGGATATAGGTTGAAGGAAAAATGACTTAGTCAGAATTGGTTTACCACTAAGTAGACCAAAGGACCAAAGGAAAAATTAAATGAGTTTTTGTGTTTAGAATGATTCTTATGTGTATTTACATGAAGAATAACCACTGGTATATGTCTCTGTGTAGGCACTAGATATCTTATTTAACACCTATTTATTAAATTGAAATAAATATTTAGAGAACGCTATTACCTAAATAAAAAACAGTGTGTAATTTAACATAAACTAAAGTTAATGAAATGCCTAACTAAGGACATGAATTCTTTCAAAGGACCATATGACAATAAATTGCCACATATCTAGTAATTGATTGACAAGATCAAGTTTGTAGACTACCTTGAAGAAGTAAGCATGGGGGAAGTAAGACAAAAATAACCGAAAACCCAATAGATTTCACAAACCAGAGCTCAAGAATTGAGTGAAAACAGTTACAACTTTTAGCAAAGAGAGAGCATTACAAGAACATGTGCTAATGACAATAACCGAATATATCTTTTTTTCCAGTGAAAAGCTTCTACTATTTTTCTTGTGGCCTATGGCACTGAATTATATTGGAATCTAATCACAGTATTGCCTACTGCAGGGGTTAGAAAGCCATGGCCAACAGGCTAAATATTGCCTACCACTTGTTTTTTGTAAACAAAATATTACTGGAACACAGAAATATTCGTTTGTTTATGTATCATCTATGGCTGCTTTGGTAGTACAAAGGCAAAACTGAGACTGTAGTCCACAAAGCCAAAAATATTTCCAATCTGGCCCTTTACCAAAAAAAGTTTGCCAAACAGGAAATTTAAATGTATACAAAACTTTTTATTCTAGCCAAAACCACAATATAAATATGAAGCATGCAATTTAAAGTGTTAAATCCCCTTGATTCAGGTTAAGTTATATTTTAACAGAGGACTGTATCTTAAGGTTATATTGGTTGTTTGTGTATCACTTATGTGATTTTCCACTACAAACATAAGTTGTTCTCTGGTGTCCAAGGCCAAGTTCAAAGACTTTTTATTTTCCTGCAGGACCGTTAGAGTCGTCTTCCATCATTCCCACTGTAACTCCATCTCCAGTCATATCAACTTCTCATCAATCCCCTTCTCATCACCTGTCATTATATTCTGGTTTTTGGATCTGCTGTTCCCCAAAGAAAAATCTTATTCATCCATCAAGATTTAGACCTAACATTCCTTCCAGCATTCTGTGTACAGCATCAGCCTCACTATCTCCAGGGGTTCTAGTGGCACTTGAGATCTAGGTCTACCAGGGCACATACACTGTATCATAGATTTTACCATTTTGGTGTTCAAAAACTCAACACCAATTAATACTTTCCTTCTCTTGCTGCAATTAGGCAATAGCTTCCTCTTCCTGACACATCACTCTTCTCTAGTCCAATTTCCCACATAGCCACCAAAGTGATCTTTCCAAAACATAAGTCAGACCCCATCCCTCCTTTTGAGTAACTCCATGAAGAGATTCCCCTTAGTACTTGAACTACAACTCTAGCTCTGTACTTCGGGTTACCACACCCAGTATGTGTGCCCTCCCTCCCTTTCCAATATAGACTCCTAATCCTTTCCCCATGCGCTTCTCGCCAGTCATACAGGCCTTCTTGACTCCATTGCCTACACCAGGTTTATTCCTACTTTAGGCTTTTTGCTTTGCTGAGCACATTGCCCCATCTGCTAGTCACAGGCTGGCTGCTTCTTGCCATTCAGACAGTCTAAGTGCTGCCTGCTCTGACCTCTGACCTTTCAGCCTAGAGTAAAGCCCCAGACATGGCTCTCAGGCTACCTGGTGCTCATTTCCTGCAGAGCCTTTTGCACTATCTGGCTTTGTTTTCATTTTGTTTTGTTTAAATTATGGCCGTGTCTCCTCTCCCAAGAAATGTGAAGCACCAAGATTGCTAGGACTTGGTTGAAATTTCTAGTATCAAGAAAAGTGTTGGGCAGGCAGTAGGTATTCAATGACTATTTCCTGAATAAATATTCTGTTCTCCATCTCATGCTGCAACACTTGTATCACATACCGACAGAGCAGTTCTTTCTTTTCAAGGAGCCTAAGGCCAACTTGTGAAGATAAAAACAAACAAATACTTGTAACATAAACAGGTAATCCATAGTTAATGTACAAGTATTTTACTAGCAGATGCTGTAGCACAGGTGGGATTTGAATAGGTGAGGAGGAGAACACCTCTGGAACATGAGATTAGACAGAGATGCACAGACAGCAGAGTCAGCAGGGCAGCTATGTGGAGGGGCAGGCACCTTCTCCCTGGAGGCAAGCAGGCAAGAAAGAGCAAATCCTACGAGGCTCGAGGCTCAGCTCGAGGCTCAGCGTCTCCTGCCACTGCTAATCAAGCACATCAGCCTCCATTCCCACAATAAAGAGCTACTGAATGGCATATGCTGTCATAGACATCACAAAGTGGGGTCAGCCCTCTCCTCGCCAACATCTGATGAGAGAGAGAGTTCAGCAACTTTTAAATGATCTATGAAAGCAAGAAGGGATGTTTGCCACTCGAGGGATGCAGGATTGTGCCAAAGACTTTGCATCTGGGAAATGAAACATAAATCAGGCCTCTTCATGTTTATTACACTTACATCTCTAAAAGTTATTACAAACCTGTTGATTAGATTGTTGCTGGCTTCAGGGTGTTTGTATGGAGGGAAGGGCTTAGTAAAGTAATTATTTAAGGGGAGCAGAGGGCCCAAGATACACAATACAATCCTCAGGCTATTTTTGAGTGCTTATTTTAGATAATTTTGTTACTAGAAAAAGGAGCCTGAGATTTAAGAGCAAGTGAATGGGGGCAATAATGTAAACTTTGTTGGTTTAAGAAACTATATAATCACGCTGCCTTTTCATCTTTCTTTGTGAATTATATCAGCTCACTCTCCTAACCATCTTATGTGTAGGGAATCATCCCGCCCTACTGTGCTAAACATCCTACATTTCATCACTGGTGTTTAATACATTTTTTTCTTATAAACTTTTGAATTGGTTTGGAATAGTCTATATATTGATATACCTCATAAACTTTTGAATTGATTGGGACTGCTGTCTAAATACCAGTGGGGTAGCTTTTGCGTTTTAATAGCCTCTGCCATATTGACTATTTTTGCTAGGTCACGCCCCTCTGTAAGATCAAGTCACATGTAAATCCAATTTGGACTTAAAGCAATTGACTGACAAAAATGCATTATTTTTTTCTGAAAGTCATTTTCAGTTTTTTTCCCTTACAACTCAAAACAGGAAGCGTCTTTCCCTTTCTTACCATCTATTTTTCATGTTTAGACTTTAGAAGTATTCAGTTTATGCGTTTATTCAACAAATATTTCTGACTGCCTGCCTTGTGTCAAGCATGTGTTAGATGATATTGTGATAAACTGGTAAAAGCGATCACTGCCCCTTTGAGCTTATACTGTTGTGAAGCATGCAGAAGATGGAAAAGGAAATAAAAATGATACTGAGAAAGAGAATGAAAGGTGGGCAGCTACTTTATGGGGAGATGACATTGGAGCTTAGACTTCAAAGTTAAGAATAATCAGAGGGAAAAGAGCCTGGAGGAATACTAGCAGTAGAAGGACTATAGGTTTCTTTCATCAGACCAGGTAGCTAGGAATTAAAAATCTGGGTTTTAGTCCCAAATCTACAGTTGACATTTTTCAATATATTTTTCATATATACTTCATAATTTTAGATTTTATTCTGAGGAAAATACAAATCAGATTAATAATAATTGAATGTCCATATCTGAGCCTCTTTTCTTCCCATCTAGGCCATGCCAGTAGAAGTTGAAAACACTAATTCATAAACTGTGATGTAAGTTCAAAAGGTTAGAAAGGCATACAGCTGAGGAATATGTATAATCTTTACAGGACATTTGCCCCACCCTGAGTGTCAAAATAAAATCTAAAACTCAGAAAGTATTATTGCTAAGAAAAGAGCAGATATAGTTCCAGTTTAGGAGATACAATAAAAATTACCTAATAATACTACTACTTAGCATATGAAGTTTATGACTATTTTAAAATATTAAGAGGGATATTTTCTAGGTTTTGATTGTTCATCAAGGTGTCTAGAATTTTGGGGGGAAAAATCCCAAGGATAATAAAAATCAATTAAAATATTTCCCTAAGTATCACTCTTTCACTACTGGCTGCACCTGCTTTAATTCTCATTGGGGAAACTTTTAATTACAATATGAAGCTGCATGTTTACTATGAATGAAATTCAGCGTATCCTGAAAATGGTAATTAGAAGCATCCACATTACATGATTTATCAAGAAGATATTAGGCAAAAATTTTAAGAGATGATGTATCATTTATACGTAACGAAGTACTGAGTTTCTTGTAGATTATATTGTTTAGTCCTGTTATACTTCATGATTTGCCTATGAAGTAAGCACCACTTACACTTTTTTTTTTTTCAGATAGATAAAATCAGGGCCAAAATCCTTAGGTTTAATCCATTAGTGAAAGATAAACAGATTTTGACTTCCTGTTACAAAACTGATTTCTGATAAAGAATAATAATATACTGTTTTAGAATACAAGAGCTTAGTCCTAGAATCAATGGACATAGAACACTAGTTAAGTCAAAAGACTGTCAAGCTGTGGCCCCATAACTGGCCTCAAGAGCAGTGAAGCAAACCATCATCCAGGGTGCTGTGTGTTATCCGATCACTCTCTCCTGGTGTAACTCATTGAATCTGCTCTATCTGATCCCAGCTGTTCCCTTGAGTGAGATAGAAGGGCGGGTCATTTATGTCAGATGTATATTCCAGTGACATAACTTGCCATGATTAATGGACTTGTCATAAAAAGGCAAAAGCAATTTGTATGAAATATACTCAAAACTAGTAGTTTTCTGCTGCTATCATGCCAAATTCCACACATCCTTGTTAACACCAGAATGTCATGCCTAAGGTAAAAGTATGTTCTAATGATTGGTTAAGCTGAACATTGGCATAACTAAACATTAAAGGCATAAAGGCAAGATATGCTTAAGAGACCTTAAAGACAAACAAGTTTTTACATCTATAAACTTGACTTGAACTATAAATGACAGAGATAAATAAAAGTTAGGTCCTTGGTAATTAAAAATGTTGGACTGCCAATCATATGATAGCACATTTTGTGAAAGTTCTGGATTTAGGTAACTTCTTAGATTTGGCGAGCCATATCAAGTGTCAAATTATTTTCTCATTTAAGCATCATGATAAACATGTAGAAAGAGACAGGACCCATGTTATTCTTTCCATACTCTGCTATGTGATCACGTGATTGATGCCACACTAAGATCTTTGCAAAACAGGATTTGGCCTGAGAGACAAGACAGACAGATCTGCTAGAGCACGAGCGAACTCCTCACAGGAACAGATAGGGTGAAGCAGTCCCGAAGAGAAACAAGAGTCTTGATTCAAATTTTAGAAACAATTACTACCATAATAGCTACGCATAATCAGAGCATATAGGCAAAGGTTAAATGTTCCAAAATCAGAAGATGGCAGTAACAGTCCTGAAATAGAAGTCACCCTGAGTTAGAACAACTTCCCATCTGGAGGCAGGATTCTAAGATTGCCCCCAAGATTGGTGAAATATACCTTCTTCCAGTTCTTCAACCAAACACTAAGCTAGGTACTGTCCTGAAGGGATTGTACTGATATAACTAAGGTTCCAAATCAGTTGACTTTAAAATAGGGAGATTATGATGTATGATCTTCTTAATATATTGCTGAATTCTGTTTGCTAATATTTTATTGAGAATTTTTGCATCTATATTCATCAGGGATATTGGACTGTAGTTTTCCTTTTTTGTGTTGTCTTTATCTGGTTTGGGAATCAGAGTGATAGTGGCTTCATAAAAAGAATTTGGGAGCCTTCCCTCCTTCTGGATTTTTTGGAATAGTTTGAGAAGCATAGGTGATAGTTCTTTTTTGAATGTTTGATAAAATTCACTTGTGAAGCCGTCTGGTCCAGGGCTTTTGTTTGTTGGGAGCTTGTCGATTACTGATTCAATTTCCTTGGTAGTAATTGGACTGAAACATGCAAAAAAATGAAAATGGACCACCTCCTTACACCATATACAAGAACAAATTCAAAATGTCAAAATTTTAACAAATTAAAAGTAAGACCTGAAACCATAAAACTCCTAAAAGAAAATACAGGGAGTAAATTTGCAGACATTATCCTGAGCAATATTTTTACTGATACATCCCCAAGGGCAAGGGAAGTAAAAGAAAAAATGAACATATGGGATTATATCAAACTTAAAAGTTTTTTCACAACAAAGGAAACCATCAATAAAACAAAAAGGAAGCCTACTGAATGGGAGAATATATTTGTCAACGATATATCTGATAAGGGGTTAATATCCAAAATTTATAAAACACTCATGCAACTCAACACCAAAAAAACAAACAACCCAATTAAAAAATGGGCAGAGGAAATGAAGAGGCATTTCTTTAAAGAGGACATACAGATGACCAACAGGCATATGAAAAATGTTCAACCTCACCGATCATTAGGGAAATGCAAATAAAAACCACAATGAGATACCACCTCACTCCAGTCAGAATGGTTATCATCAATAAATCAACAAACAACAAGTGTTGGTGGGGCTGTGGGGAAAAGGGGACCCTGCTGCACTGTTGGTGGGACTGCAGATTGGTGCAACCACTGTGGAAGGCAGTATAGAGGTATCTCAAAAAACTGGAAATGGAACTACCTTTTGACCCGCAATTCCACTCCTAGGTATTTATCCTGAAAAACCCAAGACACTAATTCAAAAAAATATATTCACCCCTATGTTCACTGCAGCGCTATTTACAATAGCTAAGACTTGGAAACAATCGAAATGCCCATTGGTAGATGACTGGATTAAGAAACTGTGGTACATTTACACAATGGAGTATTACGCAGCTATAAAGAAGAAAGAAATCATACCATTTGCAACGATATGGATGGACCTAGAGAACGTTATGTTAGGTGAAATAAGTCAATCAGAGAAAGACAAATACCATATGATCTCACTTATATGTGGAATCTAAAGAACTGAATAAATGAGCAAAATAAACAGAAATAGTCTTAGAGACACAAAGGAAAAACTGATGAGGGCTAGATGAGACGGGTGCAGGCATGAGGGAGAAGGGTAAGGGACGAGGCAACATAAACTGATAACTACAATACTACCTCAGGGACAGAAGAGACAGTTTAGGGAATATAATCAATAATGTAAGTATTTTTAGGGGACCAGATGGACTCATGTCTTGTTAGGGTGACCACTTCATGGACGGTGTAGTGGCCTGACTACTGCACTGTACATCTGAAGCTGCCGCTGATTAATATTAGATGTTGACTATAATTTAACACATATATAGTCATGGGATGTAGAATATAGTGTGACGATGAAGTCAATGGAATTGTAATAGATATGTATGATATTGGGGGTGGGGGGACAGGGGAGGAGGGATGGGATAGTCATTTTGTAAGGGGTGAAAAAGATAACTATTGCATAGTTTTGTACATCTGTAACTATTAATAATAATAATAAAAATAATAATTTAAATAATAATAAAATAAAATAGGGAGATTATTTGAGTTGTTCTGACCTAATCACATTGAGTTTTTAAAAGCAGAGTGTTTTTTATGGCTGGTGGCAGAGGGAGAAGTCAGAAATTCAAGATACTAGGGGACTTCATACACAAGAAGCTCCCCACTGCTGAAGACAGGGACTATGTGTCAAGGAGTGTGTGGCCCCTGCTCAACATCTAACAAAAATCAGGGACTTCAGTCCTACAACCATGAGAAACTGAATTATGCCAATAATTCAATCTGAATAAGCTTGGAAGAGAACTCTCAGCTTTGAATGATACAGCAACCCCAGCACATACCTGGATTTTGGCCATGTGAGATCCTGAACAGAGAACCCAGCCAGGCCATGCTGGACTCCTGCAATATGGGAAATGGTGATATAATAAATGTATATTGTTCTAAGCTTCTACATTTGTGGTAATTTGTTACATAGCAAAAGAAACTAAAACACCATCATCTCGAAGTGTTCAGAAGAACCCAGAGTGGTCATCAGTGAGAGTGGAGATTGAGGCTTCTGTTCCTAGAGAGGTAACCTGGAAGAAAGAGGTAGCCTAAGCCAAGTAATCAGACAGAGAAAAGAAAATTCAGAGATCCAAGCAAAAGTTAAATCCTATCAACTAATCACAGCAAAAGCAGGGAATTCTG
Organism: Aselliscus stoliczkanus; assembly: GCA_033961575.1. Taxonomy (NCBI): domain Eukaryota; kingdom Metazoa; phylum Chordata; class Mammalia; order Chiroptera; family Hipposideridae; genus Aselliscus; species Aselliscus stoliczkanus. The sequence goes on from CM066732.1 coordinate 105,667,911, forward strand.
AATTTCCAGGACTATAGAAACATCCATCTTTTAGTACACTAGCTCCCAAGCTTAGCTGGAAAAAAAAATGGGGTGGGGAGATGAAGACAGGACAACATGGGAACCCAACAGTGAGAGAAATTTGGCAGTTTGGAGCCTGCCTACAGGGTCCATCCATCCATCCATCAGTGGATTCAGCTACACTGGGACTAAGAGAGTAGAGACAGGAACCAATTCATGTATGATTCAGTCAAGACTAGGCTCCAAAATATTCCTAAAGAAAGAAAGGAAAAGGAGAGAGCTGGTAACTTGACCACTTCCATTCTAACATGCTACAATGTTAACTAGAAACAGGTTCTGGAGAACCTGGACCCCCTCCATTACTACTCTTACACATCCAAATTCCTATTTCAGTTCAAGGAGCAAAAAGGGAAACAAAATGTTTGCTACCCGAGAGTAAATGGACCAGGCCAAGTTTTGTATAATGACCACAGACCTCCAATGGGATCTGGGAAGAAAGTCATCAAGGAGTATTTTGTAAGCTTTCGTAATCACTCTCAAAAAAACCATCATGCTTTGGATAATATGTGAAGACAAAAACAAAAACAACAAAAACTAAAATTATCAGTCCTATTGGATGTGCACAGAATTAAACATGTGCATAAGAAGTTCATGCTGCTCACATTTTTTTATACCTGGTAGGAATAATCATAATTAGACCAAAAGCTTAAGTAAGGTATTTTAATTTAGGATTACAACAGCCATTTCCAAGATATTTTCATTTAGGATTAAAATATCTGTTTCCATGAGATTTATAATACATAGAAAATTACAAATAATGTCATTTAAGTCATTATTTGTATTAGTACCATTTGTGCATGCAAAGAACTTGTTGTGCCTCCAGGATGTCACTATTAAAATGCAATTCAGGAAAATGCATGGGAATATTAGCTGGATATATTTTTCAATGAGTTCACACTCATAGTTCCAATAAATAAAGCTAACATCTTCATACATTTTGTTTTTACCAACAAAGGGAAAATATTTCATGAGAGTAAATGCTCTTTTTTCATGAGAATTGCTTCCCGTTACATTTTTGCATTTGCTGCTCTCCTAAGGCCTGTTTTCACATAAGTCATTGGGACAGAAGTAAGTGTTCCTGTTGGGTTCCTTTTAATGGGTCCAGATGGTATTCTCAGTCAATAAGTGAGATGATCAGCTTTCAAGAAGAAAGACTTTATTTTCCTTCTTTTCTTTCCTGCTATAATCCACTAGCCTTTTAGTTAACTCAACATTTGAATTTCTACAAACTTCATTTTTTACACCTGACAATATCATCCATTGGGGTAGTCATCAAAAATAAGGTATAAACACAAAATATTCCTCCCAGGCCAGTGCTTAACCACTGCGCCACTCGGCTGGCCCAAAATATTCCTGATGTAGGACAACAACTTGGTTAACAAGAAAACCAAGTTTCTGTAAAGGGGTAGCATTTACCATCACCTTTTAATCAGAACCAGCAAGTTGCTCAATAACGGAACATCCAAGTCCACTGGAGTGAATTTCTATCCCAGCAGACAAAGACCTTTTTCAGTACATTGAATAGGTCCATCATTGGGTCCTACAAGAAGCTGGGTCTTAATATACTTAGAAATGTCACAGATTTTTAAAAAGCGAAAACAATTTATAACTGAGAAGAAAACAGGTAGAAAAGGAAAGAAGAAATGACAGAGAAAAAGTCCTTAAATATTTATGGATGGGTAATATGGGATAGACATAATTACAGAATTCATAATTTCTAAAATATCTATATAAAATTGTTAATGCAAATGAAAGCAAATTTTAAAAATATGCTTAATAAGTTATCCTACACTGTCCCTAGATTAAGCTAAACACAAAATTATAATGTCTTTTATGTTTAACTTGTATTCATGTTTCTATGCTATAATCCCCACCCCATAAATCAATTGATGAGTATAATCTGAATGTTTAATTCAAGAAGAAAGTTATAATCTTATATTCCCATGTTTCTTACACGGTTAATAAATATTGTGGGGATAGAGAATGAAACTGAGATAAATCTAGGCTAAATTTAGCTCTAAAAAAAATAACATAAATATTTATTTAGTGAAAACGTTTACTTTAGAACTAACAGAAGAGATAACACTTTGAAGCCAGCTAGAACCAAAGTAGAATAAACCCTTTCTCTGGTGGAAATCACAACTGCCTATCAGCAATTATAAAAACAATAACACTGACCTTGAAACAGCCTTTAAGGTCTTTGTATGCAATTATATTTTCAGCTTTATGAATTTTCAGTTGCCATCTTAGCCACAAATTCAATAAATGCAGAGTTGGTCAGTAATAGGGAGATGGCTCTTTTAAAGCCTTCACTGAAAAAGGCATCTGAGAAAGTCCACATAATCTCAGCCTTTTTCATGTTAAAAATGACAGCTCCTTCAAATCCTGCTCAGCACATCTTACATGAAAACTTATAACATCTCAAGTAAACATAAAAAAATCAAAATTACTTTCAGTCAAAACTAGAAATGATTTAAATACATTTTATTTGCCATCTTGGGAAATCAACAATCAGCTAATAGATTTTTATACCTGGAAATTTTTAAATTTAATGTTAGGATTCAAGATCACTCCTGAAACATTTTTTTTTCTCGTCTTGAGTATATAATTTCACTTCTTCCATTGTACCTTACACATAACAGCCAGCACTTGGAGAAAAACCCAATGAAAAAAGGCCCCTTGCATGTAGTTATCATAATTAATAGATTCAATATCTATTACTGCCAGTCAGTTATCATAGCAACCTTGTATTGCTGAAAACTGCTAGAAAACTCTTCAAAACCAGCCAGGTCTGCTTTAGGAAAATCTGGTACCATCCCGAGGACATTGCTGGTTGTCAACATCTGTGGGTGTTGCTATGAGCGCAGTCACAAAGAACCCTGCAATCTATACAAAAAGGTACACACACAGAGAAGATGGGAGGGACACAGAAGATAAATTGATAAGGAAATCAAAAAGAAGAATAATCATACTGGCAATATACAACAGGCACATGATGCTGAGTTCATGTTTAACACTAATTCTTTTCCATTGAGGCTGGAGAATCCAAATTCAACTGAACTGTAATGGTGACTAAACATGAAGCAGGGGGCAGAAATCATATCCTAAAACTCTGCACTGGTACCATTTATCACAACTTTCCTTGGAAACTCAAAGTGAACTCCATTTAAAATAATATTTAAACTTCCACTTATAAACCCTTGATAGTCGTTTATAAATCTGCAGAAGAGAAAAGAACAGGTTGCTATGAACAAGAACCCGATATTGATTTTTCCACGGTGCAGTAAGGCATCTCCATTCTACTTGGCTGCTGTCAAAGCCACTCTTTAACAGCTGGAGTCAAATTGCACTATTTACAGCAAGAGCCCTTGTCAAGTGGACCATAAGTATCCTAACAATACACTATTCAAATGGCACTTTGCCACACAAATTGCTGACTTGATGAATACCCTATGTCAATGACTAAGGCCAATGTAAAAGTTTCATTTTTATGAGAGGTTTTACATTCACACATTAAGTAAGCTTTCTTTGAAGAACTATGAGGCTATATATTTTGGGCCTTTGGACGCTGAAAATAATTAAAATCTTTTTAAGTACATCAAGGGAACTTGACAGCATTAATATGGATCTGGTGTTAACGACATTTGTCACACGAATTAGAACAGTGCCCTTCTGTTCCTGGCACTCCCCGCCGGCACGTGCAGCACAATGCGGTACCTATGCCAGCCACGCACCATGAAATATGGGCAGTCTCCCTTTGTGCTCCTGATTTACATGGCCAACGGATGTTTAGACACAAGCCAGGCTTTGAAGTCCTGTGAGGAAATCCAAGGTTGCTTCTGTGTGTGAGGGACAGCTGGAGTCATTTAATGGTGCATTTCCTACTTTTCAGAGTGACTCTGAGACCTCCTAAATTAGTTTTGAAACAAAGCTGTGACATGCTTTTCATAATTTTTTTCAACACTGAGGGAACGTTGTACCACAAAAGGTTTAAACTCATACCACAAAGTAAGAAAAAAGCGGCTTCATAAAGCGGCTATTAAAAAAAAAGTCTTAAGTATTATGGAAATTTTTAATTAACTTTACAATAGATAAAATATATATATTATACATACATATATATATATATAATACTTATGAGAAGTGGTTATATTGTCAAAAATTTGCATCACTTCACATGTGTTCAAGAGACAGATTGCTTTGTATATATCTCCACAATTGTATATTTCTCTATTCTATCTTACTAGGAAGGGTGTTTTATCATTTAGGCACTATAGTTTTAAGTTGGGATTCACAAAATCAAAATACTTAAAACAAAACGTTATTCCAATGTTTATAGAGAGAAATTCCTATATTTTCATGAAGAACTTGCATGTCTAATAATAAAAATCTATTTTCTTTTAAAATTATAAAACATCAATGCAAAATATTTTCTGCATTAGAAAAAACAGTTACATGCTGTTTATTTCATTAAAAAAGAGTATACCAAAAATTTACTATTGATCAAGAGAGTGAAAATTATCATTCTGTCTTAAGGATTTATCCCTACATAATGCAGTTAATTGTTTTCAAATAAATATTGTGTGTTCTTTCCTATAGTGGTTCAATTTTGATAATAAAAAATATAGATAGTTCAATAAAAATGGAGTCAATTTGCAACATGTAATATTGTGACACTGAATTATTATTTCATATTTTTACATGTAAATTTGCAGGTGACATTTTGAAATATTACCATTTAGAAACTACTTTGGTTTTATTTTAATTGAGGTTTTGTGTTATAAAATATGAAAAGACTAACATTTCTTTCCAATAAAATAATAAGTAGTAGTGAGGTCCAGTTTTTTACTGGTGGCCTACAGTGCTTCAACTGTGTTTTATGGGAAGTAGCAGGATAAAGCTCTAATAAGATTTTTTTGGCAAATGGCACCAAACAGACATCACACTAAGATCAGCTAAAGGTTAAAAAAATACAAACATATTTCTAGAAAGCTCTAATGGAATGTAAGTAAATGTAAATGCATTCTTTATTTATAATCAGTTTTATATGTTTAGATAAAGATGCACATGTAAGTGAATTAATTAAAGAAAATTCCATTTAAAAAAAATCTTGCTTGGATTAGGAGCTATAGTGTGCACATTTGTTTTCTACAGATTTACAAACATAAGATTTTCATGAATCCTGCTAGACTTGATACAAGGCCTTTTGTATTACATTCCACATAATGCTGAAGAACTTGGGATAAGTTGTTTTATTAAAAATTCAGATATCTAGGGAGAGGGGAAGTGTTGGCTATTTTGCCATTTCCTCCTGGTACCTTATGACCTCCAAGCCCAGAGAGGACTATCTCGATCAGAAATTGGCAAACTATGGTCAGTGAGCATCAAATCTGGTCCAAGGCCTGTTTTTGTAAATAACGTTTCACTGGAACACAACCACACTCGTTTAAGAACTGCCTGCGGTGGCTTCCATGCTCCAACAGTACAGTTGAATAATTACAGCAGAAATCTGGCCTGCAATGCCTACAATATTTACATAAACATTTCCTTTACAAAGAAATTTACTTATCCCTGGTCTAGTTCAATATTGTACAATATAAATAAAATGCAAACCACATATGTAATATTAAGCTGTGTAGCAGCCATATTTACGAAAATACATAAAAAGATACAGGTAAAACTGATTTTTTATTTTTATTTTTATTTTTTATTTTTTGAGGGCAGTGTCACTGGCCCTCATAAGTGGGACCCGAACTGGGGCCGCTGGCTTCCCAAGCCAGCACTTAACCACCGCGCCACTCGGCCAGCCATAACTGATTTTAATAATATGCCAGGGGTGCTAAAAATGTACACATTTTAATAGTTGTTACCTATGTATTACTTTTTGAAGTTGAATTACGTAGCAATGTATACTATGACGTTCTCTCAAAAGATGGTGTTAATCAAATGAATGCTAGCGTCATTCATTGTATTACAATTTCCCTTTCTTAAAATGTGTATAATTTTTTTGGTACCCTCTATATTTTACTTAACCCTATATCCAAAATATCATTTTAACATGCGGTGCTAGCCAAATTTCAAGTGCTCAACAGCCAATGGCTACCATATTAAATAGTGCAGCTATAAAAAGCATACAGGGGGAGCTGTTCTATAGAAAATCAGTTTTAAAAAGACATTCCCATGACACTACAGTGGGTCTAAATTGTGGCAGTTAAAATAATCCAGTTTATCCTTTTAATCATTTTACAGACAAGAAATGCAGAAAAATAATTTAAAACCAACGAGCCAACAGACAAAATGGGCTTTCTGTTCTTAAAATAAAATGAAGCTATAAAGACCTCAGCCACATAGAAATGATTTTAGTAAGGTTGTTTATTTCCAACTTTGAAGCTAATTTCCTCCCACTGCAATTTAAACAGTTTCTATCTTATTTTATCCTCAGTAGAACCTCAGAAAAGCAGTTTCCCATCACTAATATAATATTGTATTCCTTTAAATCCTTTAAGATCCTGGACCTCTCCTACCCCAAAGATTTTTCTTTGTCTAGCTGCACAAATTCAATTCCTCTAGCATTTCAAATTGGACTCATTTTTAAAGAAGTTTTATTGTACTTGTTGTTCTCTTCAAAACCTTTTCCCAAATCCATATGCACTCTTCAAATGCAAGAAGAAAATGTGAATAGGGTATTCTAATAAACTGTAAATACTGACAAACACAAAGAACTCACCACACAGATCATATATGCTATTCTTGTATTTAAACTGTTCACACTACGTTTGAAACTATTTCACTGTGTCTCAGAAAATTCACATCAAAAAATCCTGAAACACAGAGTAACTGCAGATAGCTCTGAATTATACAGCCAATTTTTCCTATCTACAAAATGACTGTGATCTAGGTTCTCTTTCTTAAAACAGTTTTTTGTCCTGGTGAAAACTCAGAAAGCATGTTACAATATTAATGATAAGAAGAATGGAGAATTGATATGCACTCTTGAAATCTCATGCTTATCAAATGTATAAACAAAAGAAGATTAAGATAAAACAATCTCAATGGCTTAACTCTAAGAGGATGAAATGAAGATATGTGGGGCATAATTGGAAAAGATATAACTTAAGAGAAACACAAATAAGAGAGCTTACTGTTAACTAGCAACAGTAATATTAGAAGTACAGCATATAGAACAATGGAGGTGATAGCCCTGTCTAATTCTCTGGCTCTGTAGAGGCTGAAGAACTAGCAATCAGTTTACCTTCTGGAAACTAAACTAGGAAAATAGGCACTTACATGAGATTTGCTCCTGCAGACTCAGATATCTGATATGCATGAGTCCAGAGACATCTCCAAGTGCTCATGGACTACACTGGCATGTAATTCTCTCTAGAAGATGCACACTCTATTATGAACAGAGAGCAACGAAGTCACATTAAGATGGGAATGCTTGGCAGGCAGCTGGGCTCACTCACTGGGCTTTACTTATCCCAACCTTATAATATGTAAGTGTGGTTCAATTTCCCGCCCTGGAGACTAAGACCTTATGACTTTCATCTTCAGTTGTGAATGTTAAAAGTTTTATCATATTGACATAACTGTCCTTAGTAAAGATGACACCTTTCAAATTAACAACATGAAAAACAGTTTTGGAAAGCCTAAAAACAACTGGGTGAAATGAGAAAGAAAGAAAGAAAGAAAGAAAGAAAGAAAGAAAGAAAGAAAGAAAGAAAGAAAGAAAGAAAGAAAGAAAGAAAGAAACAAACAAACAAACAAACAAACAAACAAACATAGCTGTAGTCTAATCACTAGTTTCAACATCCAAAAGAAGAATGTATAAACAAAAGTAGGTGGCCTAAATGGAGTATTAAAAAGAGAAATCCAAAATTTAGGAATTTTTAAAATGTGTATCAGCCTTGAACAAGGGAGACAGTGCCCTATGGGCTGAAAGGGATGACTGCATTAGACTCCTAGAGCTCAATGAATGAATGGCCCCTGTGACTCCATGCCTATCAAGGACCCCGTTATATCATTCCACCTCCCCCCTCCCACACTGCCTGTAGCTTTGCTATCATGAGAATGTGCTGAGTTATGAATAGAACTGCAATTATATTCATCATTGTAAATTAAATGATTACCATTCTAGTTTATGTAATTATTTCTTGGGTGTTTGGTTAGTGTGACTCAGTTCTCAAAAGGTTGACAAACCCTGGCCTGGCTGATAAAATTTAAATCAAATCTCTAAACCTAAAACGCTGAAGCTAATATGTTGGTGCCCCCACCCAACACTGCAGCTTTGAGGCACAGCTCCAGTATGTTTTTTGAAGATAACACATCTTTTTGCCTCTAACTATGTATGTACATGAGATGAAATGAAGCTTTATTTAAAGTTCTTATTAATGGTATTTTAACAGTCTTTATAGCATTACAATAATGGAAAATGTTAATAATATGTAACTTAAAATCAGCTAAAATTTGACTTAGAAATACTACTTCTGGAAATATGTCCTATTAAATAATACTGAATATGAAAAACACTTTAGGTTCATAGATGTGTTATTCATAAAAGTGAAACAAAACACAATCCAAATATTAAGCCATAAAAATAATTCATATCAGTAAATGGTATATCTACAGTATGTGCAGCATGATGCAACCATTAAAAAGAAATAGGTAATATTATGAAAATGTTTATATGAAAAAATACTACAGTGAATATATGCATATTAATGACATAATTATAACAAAGTGGGAAGATAACCTGGAGGTGTGGATGACAAAAAGATGAAAGAGTCCCTGAAAGAACTCAGATTAAATTACTATATCATATTTAGAACTGAAAAATAACAAAGCTCACGGTGTAGTGACCTTACCGATACACTGTACATCTGAAGCTGCCGCTGAATAATATTATATGTCAACTATAATTTAACACATATATAGTCATGGGATGTGGAATGTAGTGTGGGGAAGTGAGTTAATGGAATTGTAATAGATATGTATGATATCGGGTGTGGGAGGGCAGGGGAGGAGGGAGGGGGGAGTCGCTTTGTAAGGGGTGAGAAAAATAACTATTGCATTGTTTTGTACATCTGTAACTAATAATAATAATAAAAAAGTTTAAAAAAGAAAAAGAAAAAAAAGAAAAATAACAAAGTTCATCCAAATCTATGTGAAGCTGGTTGACTTGGTTTGTGATAATAAATGCAAACTCCTTCATCATGTATTAACTAAGGCTTGGAAGCCTAAAAAGCTGGTGATCCTAGAGGTACTTGCTGAATGTATCTAAAGAATTGTCCATATGATGATCCAGTTTTTCTGACACATTTTGGGTTTAGTATTTGTAATTTGCATTATTAAAAGTGGTCAAATACTCTCAACTAAAACAAAACAAAACAAAACAAAAAACATGGATCCAGGATACACAATACAGGTTTTTATTTTTTCTCTTCTCCATGGAAAAGCATTGAGAGTTCAAGAGTTAATATAAAATTGGGTCAATTTTGATAAGCTAGAACCTATTTTGTCCAAAAGAATGCTATACCAGGAATAATAATCACTCAAGAAATTATCCTGATTCACCCAAGATAACTTGGTAGATACGTCTGGTAGATGCAATCATACCTGAGTTCTCGTTTTTGTGCTGATATTTGATTGCCACATTTATGAAGGCATATAACTTCTTAGTCAGGGCTGATAATGTTATTTATAAGCAGCGGCTGGATTTGAACTTACCTTACATGAAGACTCCACCTGCAGACCAGGGCAAGGTATTGGCCCAAACTGGTAGGGGATGGAGGATCTCTGTTCTACACTTTTGTGCTTATGTGCCTCTGAGGCAACTGAAAATACAGATTCGGGCTTTAGAAACTGTGAATCATCACAACAATTAAGAATGATTCTTGCTCTTTCTCCCGTTTCGTGTCTTTCCAAAGTGCCTGGAAAACAAGATTAGAAATAAAAATTGATGCAAACTATTTACCCCAAGAGAATGAAAAGAACAAAACACTTTTAACAGAAAATCACAATTCTTTAAGTTATCATGCCTTACTATTTTCTTGCAAACAAACAACCGCCTGTGAGCTTTCTCTAAATTATTCAAATTATGATCTTACACAGGCTGAAATTATGGACTCGAAAAGCTTATCTCTGTCTTTGTGCTTTTTCATCCACTGAAATCAACAGGGCATTCAATAGTCTTTAACAGTGGAATCTCTTACTTATTATACAGTATGCAAGTGATCAATAACAAAAAAGCTATGGAATATTTTAGTGCTGTCCCCTAGTGTTTCAACTCACAAACAACAGAGAAACCACTGTGTTTTGCTTGGGTTCCCATGCTTAAAAGATTTCTATTGGCAATATATAATTTAAGTGAATAGGGCAAGAAGGAACACAGGTGCTTTGTATGACTGTCTCCTTCATCCAAGGGCTCACACATACTCATGAATGCAGGGCACTTTAGGGTGGCGTTGCTGTTATTGTTGGAATTGTAACTGTTAAAACCTTTGGCTTTTATTTCTTATGTTATTAGAAGGGGAAAAGACTTCCTTTGCCCTTGTCTCCGCCATTCTTGCAGTTTCAGAATTTCAAGGTATCGACAAGTTCAATTCAAAGTTAAAAGGAACAAGGGTAAGACAGAGCAAAAGTATCAAAACAATTAACAAAGAATTAGTGTTTTTATGAAAACAGTACCATGCCATATGCCCAGTGCAATCTCAATAAATATGAATTAATCATGACCATTTTCTCATATCAGTTATGAGTTCATGCGCATTATTCATACCATATTAAATGAATAACCTACATCCTACTAAGTAAAGAAGCTAAGGAAAATTAATTTGACATGCTATCTAAATACAGATTTTATTTTATATTATTCTTTTCTTACCAATGAGAAAGAAGTAGTTTCAGTACTTGCTAAGAAGGAAAAAAGATTATTCTTACTGATATTATTCAGGAAATACCAATTTAAAGTAATTTTAGTAAGAATACAGAAATAATGATTCTAAACCACTATGTCTTTAGACAGGTAGATAGATAGATTTGAAGATTATGACTGTCCAATCCTCATTTCTTCTCCTCTCTTCTATCTCGTTCCTTTACAGCAACTAAACTACCATTAGTTGGTGTGTTGCATTTGGAGAATCAGTAACAAATACTATGCTAAAATATTGGGCAAAAATGTAGTCTCCGGTCTCTTAATAATGATATTTTGTCATTATAACATTCCTACATTTATAAATTAACTTCTTTAATATATAAAACATAATAAACATTATTTGTCTAAGCTTTCCTTTTCGATCAAGATTGACATGTCTTCAACAAATGAAGTTGGCAGCAACATCAAGAAAATCCTCTCTCTCAAGGATGACAAAAAGAAGAGTTTCTCAAACCAAAGATAATAGTTATTATTACTTCTTGAAAATGACCACATTCCAGAATGTGTAACCGAGACTTCTGGTATAATTCACCGTCTTTATGAGGAATCATTCTTTGAATATGGTATCACCATACATATTTTCTAATCATAGGTTTTCTGTGGCTTTTCAAGCTATGATATTTTTAAAAGATTTTGTAATCCTTAGAAAATAATATGTAATACTTTAATACATATGATATATGCCTTACATATTTTATATATTCATCTATATTATTTAATACCCAATGTCTTATACAAACATGACTATTCCTGGAATTTTGTGTATTTTTCCAGTGATGAAATAGTTTACCTACAGTCTTGGGCAGTTGTGATCCATTTTCATTTATGTACAGATAGCTAATCAGCTTAGCATCTATTATGTGCCATTCACTATGCAGGATGCTGGCAACATACAGTAAACAAGAATGAGTCAACCCTGGTCCCCCTGGAGCTTGCTTAAAATGTAATGCGAGTGCAGAGGCAAGAAACATCAGAAAACTAATTTGCTATAATACTTAAAGTAACACATAAGCTGTTTCCACTGCAAACTAAAACTCTCCCATTCTAACAAAATATTGGACACATGGTTTTGTGAACAATAGTTTCCATCATGATTAATTATAAGATACTTGAAAAATAGATTATTTTGTTTCAAAGAACTGGTTGAAGCAAAAATGTAACATAAGGAGTGGTTAAGTAAGTCAATTTCTTTAAAAATTACCGTAGACAAGTAAATTACATATTGAAAATAGTAAGTTGATTTTTCTAGTGAGTTCAAGACAACAGCTTTTGAAAGCCCTTCATCAAAAACCCAAGAGTGGATAGATAGGGGTTCCCATGTATGCCAGTTATTAGTTTATTATCTCTTAGTTTCCAATCCACCCTTCATTGCCTGCTATGGAAAAATGGATATGGGCTTTTAAGATATTTTTCTTTAAATAGCTGATACAATGGTAACCTTTCGGGATAAAAGTCGCTGGAAAGACCTAGCAGAAAGGGTTTTTTTCCTCCTCAGTTCTAGTATGTTCTACTGCGGCAGTGTGGGTGGCTTCCCCAGCCCCAGGCTCCTGCAATGGTGACAGCCAACAGCACTTAGCACTCAACAGCTTCCCTGGGAGACTCTTTGGATGGTTTTGTAATAGAGTATCCCCAGGGACATCTTGCTGTGCACAGCCTTCCCCAGTACCTGAAGGGCATATTTCTGGCAAGTTCCACACCACCACACCATACCACACCACACCACACCACACCACATGCCATGTCACGCCACGCCATGTCACGCCACGCCACACCACACACCACACCACATCACACCACACACCACCCCACCCCATCCACACCACACCACACACCACACCACATCACACCACACACCACCCCACCCCACACCACACACCACCCCACCCCATCCACACCACACCACACACCACACCACACCACACACCACACCACACCACACACCACACCACACACCACACACCACACACTATACCACACACCACACCACACCACCACACACCACACCCCACACCACCACACCACACCACACCACACACCACACCACACACCACACACCACACACTATACCACACACCACACCACACCACCACACACCACACCACACCACACCACACACCACACCACACCACACCACACATCACACCCCACCACACCACACCCCACCCCACACCACACCACACACCATACCACACACCACACCACACACCACACCACACCATACACCACATCACACACCACACCACACCACACCACACCACACCACATCACACACCACACCACACCACACCACACATCACACCCCACCACACCACACCACACACCACACCACACCACACACCATACCACACACCACACCACACACCACACCACACCACAGCAGCTCATCTGCTGTCCGGGGACTGTAGCTGTGACGTCTCCTGCAAGGTGAGGACTTGGCTCTGGGGAGACGCTCTTCCTCAAGCAGCCTGTCTCAGCTCCAGGGGAAGTGGTTGCTCCTGCATCTTCTATTCCTGTATTCTTGAGTTCTTATTCACCAATCTCTGATATTCAAATTCTTTGTGATAGTAATTCTTTATGTTAAATTTTCTCCATTCATATGACTGGCCATTTCGCTTTCCTCGTTAGACCCTGATCAACACACCATACTATATCACTTGCAATGCAGAACGTTCCTTTAAATATGGCCCTAAAATTATGGAATTTCCATAACTTCAGGGATAGAGTTAAATAGTTGCAAGAGTCAATAGCAAAAACAGTAAACCAGGATGGAGAACATGACCCTGAGGAGGCCCAAGGGGGGGCCTTTCCAACTCTAATAAAACTGTCTTTGAATGGTTTGTCCAAAGAGACAGAATAGTCACTGCTTTCTGATGTTAAAGGAATGTCAGAAACTGAAGGCTTGCAAGATTGTTTAATCGAACTTCAAATTTCAGGAGACTTTCTGCTTTCCAATGTGAATGCAATGGTGATTAGATTTTTTTTTTTCCTTTTGCACTGTGCTACATCAAGTTAACTCACACTTACTCTGTATTTGGAGCAATCTGAACATGGTAAGTCAAAATGTAGAGACATGCTTGAGTTAAATATTATTGAATGTGACAATTCCATTTCCTTCCTCTAAGTAAATGTTGTGCAAAAAATACCACAAAATCTATCGTAAGGAAACTCTTTGTTGGATAAAATGCTTTCCAGTGAACATCATGCATTTTTCTATTATTTTATTATATGAGCTTTGATATAATTTGTTTCATCCTAAACTATATGATAGTACATTAGAGAATGGAGCCAATCCTAAGAAAAGAGAGCTTAGAACGATGAACATCCTAACAGGAAGTGAAGGAAAGATGGCACCGGCAAGCATTCAAAGCTGTTTTCACTGGTCCACAAATGTCTATTCTTCAAAACCTGGTGCACAGAAACATAAGCAGCAGCCAAGATCCTGGTTACAGGCCCATATCAACAATATTTCCACTTGTATACCCTGCTTTCATTGCCAAGTCAACATACCCCACAGCACACCTAATCACATTTTTTAAAACCAGGACTTTCTCTGTGCCCGCTTTGCAATCCTGTGCTTAGCCATTGTCCTCCAGACCCGTCAATGCTGACAGCTGGGAGACTCCATTGCACGCTGGGTAAGCACAGACTTGGTACCAGCCTGCCCTGCACTCAAATCCTGGTTTTACCTTACCTATTGTTGGCGTGGGCACACCATTTTATATTTCTGTACCTCACTTTACTCATCTGTGCAATGGGAATAATAGTAATTCTTACTTACCTCATAGGGTTACTGTGAGGATTCAATTGAGCAGGTGTTTTTAAGAGGCTTAGAAAGTTCTGGTACACGGTGAGTGCTGTGCCATATGACAGCCTTCTCCCTCTGACACATGACAGGACCCTTTCTTGGCCCCTAGTGAGCAGTGTAACAAACCTCCTTGGCTCTGTGGCCCTGGGATCACTGGGCATAAGGCCACTGTGGGCGGCCCCCTGATTCCTACCTGAGACGTGAACTCCTCAAACAGCCTAGCCTCTGAGTCTAGGTTATAACCAATATTCGAGTAGGATTATATATTTCACTTAATTTTTTAATTCTCCTCAGTAAACCAGATTGAAATCTGGCATAAATTAGAGGCTAGATAAATACTTCTTCATGGATTATATGACATCAGTAGCCAGCTAATGATTTTGTACTGTGGTTACACTTGGGATTAAATGCAAAATCCTTGACCTAGAAGTCATATTCTAACCCCTGCTCACAAATTAAATTTTTTTTTTTTTAAGATCCCTGAAAAGAAATCTTTACAGCTAGTTTCATCTCACTCTTTAAATATAGTATTAACTTAAAATCACCTCCTCAGAGAGGCTCTTCTCAGGTAAAGCCTTGTATCTTGCGTGGTTTTCTATCTCAGCTTCTTTCCTTTACAAAACTTAACACATTTGTTATTGGTATATTTTTATTTGCTTGCTTAAATTCAGGCAAGTATGATTTCTATGAGCTTGATACGAGCAGGGCTGAATACATGATCACTGAATTAAAGTTTGGAACTAAATTAAAATTTTCCTTTTCCCTGTAGTACTGGAAAGAGGCAGCTATGTAAGCGTCAGAGCATACCAAAGTCTCACTGTGACAGGTGTCAATGCCAAGCCATAACCATTAGAAACTCCCACCCTAGATCCCAGAGAGAACAAAGTCTAGGAAAAGTAGTGTTCACATGCCCTCACCTGTCCCAGCTCTCAGGTATGCTGCCAGCTCATTCCTGAGACCCCAAGAATTTGGAATTGGAAACAGCAGGTTCATCACTGAATGTGACATGTCAAGTAGACTTGTGGAGTATCCAGTTCTTGTCCCATAGACTGAGGGGCAGAATGTGCTGGTCTATAGAGAGAAAAGAGTAAGAAAATGCAGAGAGAGAGACAGAAATGGGGAAGGAGGGAGAGACAGAGGGCTTCAATTTTTTAGTTGTTTTTACTCCCTTCCTAAGCCCTACGGCCCCAGAGGTCTGTACAGTACACCCCTGAATCCTTTACAATAGATGCCTCTTTCTGATGAAACCAAATTCACTTGGTTTTTCAATACCTGCTAGCTACCTAAAGAGCCCTGCTAAAGAAGGGACAGAGGTGACGTTTCTACTGCCATGAAGGCCAAGTTTGAAGCCATCCAAACAGGCATGCAAAGTTGACAGGTAGAGTTCCAGGTAGAGATCAGAGCAGAGAGACAAGACTTAAGCATTATCACCACACAGGTGAGGATAAATCCTAATGAGAGAGTGTCATCTCCAAGAGAGATTGGAATGAGACGTGTGAAGAGACCAGCACAAAACCTTTAGCAGTTTCTGTACATAAAGAGGGAAGGAAAGCAGGAAGATGCAGAAACTGTTGCAAATCAGGGTGTTGCTAAAATACAGCTGTATTTTTACATACATTGGGATTGTCAGTGTTTATAGGGTGTCTACAGTTTTTTGTTCTGTTTTTAAATAGGAAAAATAATTACTTTGTAATGTGCCTGTTAGGAAATCTGACTTTGAAGTATCAAGTTATCTTAAAGCAGGACATGTACCATGACGGACGCTGCCTTCAATTGTAATAAAGAGCAAGGCAGGTGGTAAAGAGAACACTTTTAGGTGATAAAACGTGCCTTATGGTGCAATAGACTTGAATATCTACATGAAGAAAGGGAAGAAAAAGTAGCAATAATCTGTACTTTAATTCTCTTCCAAACAGCCAGAAGTTGCTTCCTTAATTTTATTTCCCTTGTAATTTGACCATCTATTTAATATTTGCTGTCTTCTATCTAAACATCTTTTCAAAATCAATAAAATTATCAGAGCATACTGTCAATTAATGAATAGCTTTAAATTACATATTTAAAAGCCCTAGCCAGACAAATCCCTCCCACAACTTAACAACTAGGTCTGCTAAGTCTGTAGAAAAAGTAATTGCTACTATCTCAAAAGGGACAGAAATGGTTACAAAAGAAATCAGTCACTTGATGAATCCATCTCCAAATGATCGGAAGTAAATGAAAATTCAAAAACAACACCCAAATGGATTAACATTTTATCACATTGTACAGAAACACTTCATTAACTTAAAAATTATACACAAATATATTTGAGACAATAATTAACTTACTATAACTCATGGTATTTTTCCTAAGAATGCTGTAGAAATTGCATTACCACAGAAACATAAAATCCTCCTGCTCTCCTAAAAGCACATATATTGTAAACCAACAAATCATAAACAATTTGTTTCACAAAAATAAAACATTTTCAATTAAATATTCTGCTCCTTATGGGATTGTGAAAAAATCAGTTTGGTAAATAATTTCTAATATGTGATTAGCAATGCCTATGAATTGTAATTGCGTGAACAAACTTAACAGCAAGAACATTATAGAATTAGGTCTTTTTTCTACATCAGGTAGGCATTTTTTAACAAAATTCACTGTGATATTGGGCAATGATGAAGAAGACAGTTATATTTCAAAATGACTTTAAAACAAAATAGTCTAAAGAAATGGACTTACTAACAAATTTAGTAGTCAAATTTCTAAAATCAGGTTTCAACAAAACAGGTGACTGGCAGCTGTAATCAAATTCCATGTGTCAGGGAGCCTGACCACTGTCTGCAGATTTATCATGTAACTCCAGCTACACATGAAGTGCATTGCCTTGCTCACAGAAGTGTATGGAGATCGACCTGTGGCCCCATTTCTAACAAAACCATTCCACAGTTACTGCATCTTACTCCCAAAAATGTATAACTGAGGGGGTTTCTGACCAGGGACAGGAGAACCTGGAGGTATCCAACTTAGCTAACTATGAAATAATGGAAGGGTAGGGAAAGGAGACGAATCTGAAAATATTAAATTAGGCATAAAGGCACGTACCTTCGTTCCTGAATATAACTGAATAAAATAAATTCCGCTGTAAAATAGACAGTTGAGGATGTGGCTCACTGTGCTCTATACAAAGGTCCTAATATGACAGCAAACTCGGGATTTGCTTCACATCAACCTTCTATAGCTTAAGGGTATTTAGAACACATTTTTACAAAGCCCCTGACCACGGCAACCTTAAGCCCAGCTCTGACACTGCCTCCAGCACATTCAGAGCAACACTGGGATTTATCAGCTGGCCCACACTCAACCCTCAGGTCTCATTCTGACCAGTGACCTCCAGGGGAAAAATAGAATAAAGGGGTGGGGGTGGGGTGAAAGGAAAATAAAAGGATCAAAACGCATAGAGGTTTAAAGTTGCTGAGGAATATTTGTATAAGGAATACAAATAATGCACTGATTTTAAACTAGGATTTTCCTTATAAGGCATTTACTTATTACATACACTTTCTTCTTAAACATGCTAACATGATAGAAGCTACTATGACAAAATTTTAATTTTTTTTTTTTTCTTTGAGGGCAGTGTCACTGGCCCTCATATGTGGGACCCGAACCAGGGCCCACTGGCTTCCCAAGCCAGCGCTTAACCACTGCGCCACTAGGCCGGCCCAAAATTTTAATTTTTAACATCACTGAAACTTAATACAATTTACAACCACTCTAAGAGGTGAATGTTTACAGAAAAGTGTTTTTTCTATTATGATGTAAAGAATATATTTAATTAAGTTTATAATTATTATATGCAGAACATTAAAATTGTACGGATTCTAAGTATTGAAAATGTCATTCACTCTGTATTGTTTGAATTTTTTATATGAGGTATGCTTATTTTTGAAGTTTAAATATTTCAAAAATAGATTTTTTTTTTCCCCTTATGCTCTTGCTTAAAGGTTAGATTTCTTAGGGGACACAATATACTTGAAGAGATTTGACTCTCACTTATTCACTCTGGTGTCAATTAATTTAATAGGTAAATATCTTGCTGAGTTGACTGGACAGAGGAAGAGGATTGAAGGAAAATTTGGGGTACAGTCTCCTTATTTAAGGTGTTGGATGAGAGGTGAAGTCATATGTAAGGTGACCTTTTTTGCAGGGACTCTAGGGGATATGGTGGAGATGGAAGGACAAAAACATTTTAACTGCAATCGGGTTCCCTTTGGGACATCACAGTGGTTTCCATTGGGAAAATAATGGGTGACCAAAACTCCAGCAGGTATGTCAGAGTTTTGTTTTGAAAGCACCAATTTTCCGTGTACCCTCACTATATATAGTCCTGGCTTTCCAGTGCCACTTGGACAATTTCACATCATGTTTCTGCACCCAATGACCCAAAAGGCTTCTCCCACCACTTCACTCCATTCCATGGACTCACTTACCCATGGTAGCCTCCAGAAACTATCCTACCTGAGCACCAATATAACAGGCAGGATTCTAAAAATAATCCCCAATGGCCCTCATCCTTAGGTGACTCCTTCCCCTGTGAATATGATAGGATAGCACTCCAGTGATTATATTATTTTATGGCAAAAAGGGACATTGTAGATATGATTAAGGTTTCTAATCCTTAAAATGGGGAGATCCTTCAGGTGGGCCAGGCCTAATTAGGTGAGCCCTTTTAAAAGGAGAGTTTCTCCAACTGGTGGAAGAATGGAAAGTCAGAGAGATTCAAAGCATAAGAAGGATTCCAAATTCCTGGCTGAAAAGACAAAGGAGGCCACTTAGAAGGATCCAAGTGCCCTCCAAGAGCTGAGAGTAACAGCTGGTGGACAGTCAGCAAAGACCGCAGACCTACAACCATAAAGATTCAATTCTGCCAGGGGCCTTCACAAGCTCAGAAGTGAATTCTTCTCCAGAGCTTCCAGTTAAGAGCCAGGTGGGCTTACCCTTGATTCTGGCCTTGTGAGATGCTAATTGAAGTCACCTAGACTTCTGAGTTACAGAACTGTGAGGTAGTAAGTGGGCAATGTTTTAAGCTGCTACGCTTGTGTTAATTTTTCACACAGCAATAGGAAACTGATACAACTAGGATTTGTGGCAGCACTTTACTCCAAACCACAAATTTAGACCTCAAGCCTTTTATTGTTTTCTCACTATTTTATATGTGAAAATCCTGCCTCTCAAAAACAAAAACAAACTAAACACATAAATGCATAAAATCATAAAAAGAAATAAATATGAAACTGGGTTAGACATTTCATACTTTTTTATAACCCCTTCTCCTACTCTCATTTTGAGTTGTAGGAACCATGAAGATATTCACCAAATAGCCGGTGATGGAACAATCATATATTGTATTGAAAAATGCCTTTATAAGCATGCAATTACTTCAGAAGGAATCAGAGCTAAGGTATACATCTTTTTGTTAATCCTTCTATCATCATCATCAAAATTGCCATTAGCTACCACTGAGTACATTTAAGTGCAAAGTACTTTGCTTAGTATTTCACATAGCTTATTTAATTCTTGAAATAATGCAGCAAGGTACAAAGAAACTGAGGTTCAGAAAGAATAAGATTCATGGTATTTGTGTATGCTGTGGTTGGGAGGGTAGTTAGGGAAGATGTTTTAACTGCAAAGCTTGGAAAGGGTGGTGGGTGGTAGTGCCCTGAGGGGGAGTTACATTTCCACCTTACACCATGGGGAGTGGCATATTCAGGGCTGAGTTTAAAGTAGATGCTGTTTAGCAATATGGAGAGGAGAACTGAAGAAAGGCTTTGACTAGCAAGGTAGTCAGAAAATTTTTCAATAGTTCATGTAAAAGATGATGAAGATCCCAATCTATTTGGCCCTATAGCATTTTAAGTGTTTTTGGTATCTCTGAACTACATTATATAATTCTGTGTTTTACTGGAGTCTTACAAAAAAATGTAGCACATAGTTTATCTTCCAATTGATCCAAGTTCATTGCTAAATATTGTTGATAGTATTGGGGCTATGAAACAGTAATGGCCTCTGGAATTACAGATCAGGGCTTTCATGGAATGGCTATACAAGTCCCAATGGTCTTTGGTGGGTTCTTAACACTACAGAACCATTTCCTTTGTCTTCTTCTGTAGCCAGAACATTTATCCAATTCTTCTTACCACCATCGCTGTTCCCATAGTTCAGCATTGACTGCAGCTTCCTCTAGATGGTTTGGATGTAGTGGCATACACCTTATGTCATGGAAGGAGCCTTACAGAATAGACAGATTTTCTGGCACCAGCCTTTGACCTACCTGACTCTAAATTAGAAAATGACATGCTTGTGGCCAGCCAAGTAGTTCAGTTGGTTAAGGGCTCACTCAAGAGTGTGAGCTCTGAGCAACAGGGTCACCAGTTCAATTCCTAGCCCGAGCTGAGCTGCTGCTGAGCTGCCAACAGGTGGCAGCATGGCTCAGCTAAAAAAAAAAAAAAGAAAAGAAAGAAAATGACCTGCTTTTCCTCCATACTGTGGCCCTTTGGCAAATAAAAACCCCAATGCAGGTGGCTGCTCATCCTATGTCACCGTGTGCCACACCTCACCTCTCAGGATGTGTAGAGAGAGGCTAAGAAACTTGTGTTGACTTCTGGGTTTGTACCCTAAATAACTGAAAACAAGGTCATAAAGAGAGATTTGTATCTCTATGGTCATAGCAGTGTCATTCACAGTAGTCAAGACAACCCAAGAATCCATCAATGGATGAGAGGGTGAAGTAAATAATATACAAGTGTGCATACAGTAGAATATTGTTCAGCCTTAAGAAGGAATTTCTGACACATGCTACAACACAGATGAACCTTGAGGACATTATGCTAAGTGAAATAAGCCAATTACAAAAGGGTAAATGTTATATGACTTATATGAGTAGTCAAGTGGAATGGTGGTTTTCAAGGGCTGAGAGGAGGAAGGAATGGGGGCTTGTTTAATGGGTACAGAGTTTCATTTTGGGAAGCTGAAAACATTTCAGAGATGGACCATGCTGATGGTTGCACAACAATGTGAATATATATATATATATATATATATCTCACACACAATCTCACACACCATCATCTGTGTTGCTAAGATAACCCAAGGAAAACATGAATAAAAAGTACACTGAGAATAAACCCAGGGAATAATATAGAGGGAGCACGCATAAGTGAAACAACCTGAGAAAGAAGGGCTATTGGCCATCTGGAGAAGGCGGCATCATGTAAGACTGAGGGTGGAGAGAGAAAACATTGACAACAGAGTGATTTCAGACAAGCCAAGTAAGTACTTGCAACTCAGAGAATGACAACTGAACTTGGCAGTAAGGTAACCTTAAGAAGTACAGTTCCCGTTGACTTGGGAAACCAGCGGCCCCAGTTCGGCCCCACATGTAAGGGTCAGTGACACTGCCCTCAAAACAAACAAACAAACAAACAAACAAACAAACAGTACAGTTCCATTGGACTAGTGTAGGCAGAACAGCCAGGTTACAACGTGTTCCATAAAAGGGAGGCAAGAAAATGAAGATACAGAGCATAGATGGTTTTTGTAGAAAACTATTAATTACTTTGGGGAGAATGACAGAGAAAGATAATAGAAGCCCACAATTCCGTATCGAAAATGTTTAGGACCATTAGGGTTTTAGAATTCAGAACTCTTCAGATTTTGGAGATATAAGATAATGCACAGCTATAGCAGGGCCTGGGAAAGCAGACAGTAGTCACACATGTCATATATGTGCAGCAAAAAAAAAAAAAAGGAATATTGACACCTAGTGGAATAAATAACCTCATGTGAGTTAAGGTTTGGCTTTGTTGGTTTATCACAAACTATTTTTTTAACCCCTTGTTTTCAGAGCTTTTTAGATTTTAAATTGTGCCAAAAAAAAAACAAAAAAAACAAACATGAACCTGTATTCAAAATAATTGATAGCTAGTAGGGCAAAGCTAATTAAAGAGATATTCTCTGATGAGGTGGTAGGATGTTCAGTTTTGTAGAATACAGGATATCTGCTCATGAATTTGACTTCCCCTCATACATATACAGGTAAGCTTAGTCATCTAATTCTCAGCCCCCATTCTTGCTGATCTTTTTATCTATGTCACCTATGATTAGATTGTAATGTAGTAAAGATTCTTTTAAATCCAGGGTTCTAACAAACGGACATCTTCCTTTATAAAATCATTGATGTGGAAACAGTCTTGCTAACAGACCAGTCTTGGGAAAACAATCATGGTTGTAAGAAATGAAGACAAGAATATATATTTTAACTGATAGACATAAAGAAGTTGTAACAATATGATTTTCAAATTAGACTTCCAGTTGATGCTCCTGGAAGTAAGAAAAAAACATGATAGGGCCGGCCGAGTGGCGTGGTGGTTAAGCGCTGGCTTAGGAAGCCAGCGGCCCCGGTCCCACATATGAGGGCCAGTGACACTGCCCTCAAAAAAAAAAAAAAAAAAACCACGTGATTACTAATGAAGATTAACCTTCAGTGTAAACCATGGACTCAAAGTAAATTGTCAAATCTTCTTATTCTAGTTTTTTTCCTATAATCTTAACCCATAAATGTTCTTAATTTTGATCTCTCAGGATAAAGTACAATTCACCTGACGAAATTTACAAAAACAATTTAGGATTTGCTCAAATAATGAACTAACTATAAAATGGCATCTTGTGTCCCTCAGTGGAGCTTCTGTTACTCTAATGCTTCCACTGACTGAAACAAGCCCATTGTCTTCTCAGCACGTGGGCCTAGAGTGGAATGAAATCTGCCTGCCCTTGAACGTGAAAGGGACCAGGAAAAACACTGGGCCAATCCATGCCCGGGACTTTTTGACAAGGCTGAGATTAGCAACTGACACTTTCTGCAGCACACAAGATAAAAGCAGACAACATTCCCAAAGTCAAATTCTCTGCTCACCATGCCCAAGGCAAAGACTTGACCTTTGAGTTTGTTTTCACCTAGGAACACAAAAGATCTTTCCCATCAAATCCTAACAAGTAAGTTAATGGTACAAGTTGGATATTATTGATACACTAGGATGAATCAAGGGCATCCAATATCCTTTATCGCTCAGCCAAATCAGAGAATCTACTTTCCCAGAGAATAACAATCATTACAGTCCACTGAGTCTTGCTTTTCCAATCGTTTCTGTGGCAGCTGGCTACTGGGAAGTTGCTAGGGAATTGAAAGGAGGCAGCGTGGGGAGGGGCAGATGGCTCCTTTGGGTTCATTTCACCAAACATGGCAGCTGTGAAACCCACTAACCTTCCAAGTGTCCATATAAAATGCTCGCAGAAGGGGCCAAGCTAAGGAGCCACAGAGCAGCCATCCTAACACGTTTCTCTTTCTGCTGCTGCAGAATAAGCCCCTAAGAACACTAAATGCAGAAATGTGACAAACATATCCAGCCAGCACTCGACTCCAAAGCGGAATCAGACTATAGGAATCAGCTAAAACTCATTATAGCCAAGTATTTTCTTTACTACAGGAAAACCCAAGAAGGTAACAACTAACAAAGGGAACAATAAGGGCAGTGAAGGGTGCCACTTAATTGGGGGAAGTAGTTGTAAGAGCAGAAAATATTTATTTGGATCATTAGAATGAGATTATACTGAATTTCATATTTGTTTCTGAGCATACAAAATGCTCCAAAGATATCCTAGAGCTACCACAATAACATGCATAACATAAAATGCTGAATTTAAAAAACGGTGGAGTTGAATATACCTTACACACAAATACACACACACACACACACACACACACAGCTGCACATGTTTTTTACCAGATAAAACTAATCATATAATGTATTATTTTAAAAATAAGTCAGAGGTATCTAAAAACAATATAGAACCATGTTCATGTATAGTTCTGTAGTAAAATGTAGATAATTGTTCGAATGTTTAAATGAATAAGGATTGAGAAAGAAGCAAATCCAAATTTGGGAAGAGAAAATTTCTTGTGCTTCTTTTGTTAATAGACTTTCAATGTGACATCTGGATTTTAAAGAGCACAGCAGAAACTACTCCATGCAGACCTTTTTTGTTGTTGAATTTTTCTATATCCTTGTGATTTCCAAACTTTAAAAACATTTGTAAAATTATGAGGTCAAATGAACATTTATACAGTTTCACCAAAGTGGAAGTCCATGTTCACTACACTGAATACAGAAGACACTGTGCTAGGGGGGGAGGGGGGGAGAGGCAGGAGAGAGAGAGAGAGAGAGAGAGAGAGAGAGAGAGAGAGAGTCTGTGTTCACACATGCATATAAAGGTGTCTGCATATAAAGGTGTCTACCAAGACTTTATATTGAATTTTAAAAAATTATACAGTAAGGCTTATATGCCTCCTTTCAGTGATGCAGTGTTAATTGTTGGATTTAGTTTGGTTGAAAATAAGGTTAAACTCTTTATTACTGTATTTTTGCTCTGGTATTAAAAAAAAGGCAGATATTGACTTATACTTCCCTACTGTACTACCATTAATAATTTTAATGCATACCACATTAAAAAATCTTTTAGACTAACAGGAGTTCTTAACCTTTTCCATGTCATGAACCCCTTCAGCAGTTTGGGGAAACCAATGAACCCTTTTTCACAATGTTGGTTATAAATGTTGCTAATAAAATGCATAGTTTCATAAAGGGTATCGATTATATTGAAATGCAGTCATCAAAGTGTTTAAAAAACCAAAGCTATATGCTTCTTTATTAATGTATTAAATAACAAGAGCTAGCGGTGTACCTAAAAGTTTATGCCAGTGATAAATATGATACTTGGAAATATTGGTGACAACTGTGATATGAAAATACCTGTGATGTTTCTTGATGACATAGTCACAGGTATTGCCGGCACCACTATAAAATGTTCCCTAATTCAAAATGGACAGAAACAATATCATTTAGGATTCACAAACTCTTAAAAGAAACTTGTAGATTATGGAGCTAGTGAACAAAAATGACTTACTAACCCTCTCATTACACCTACACAGGGTGTTACATTAATAATGAACTAATCATTGGAAAACCTTACAAAAGCCTTCTGCAATAAAATAAATATAAGCACGTTTGTATAGATTCATATGTAAAAGGAAAAAACGCTGAAAGTATAATATACTAACTGTTAATAAGGATTATCAACAAATGTTGGGATTCTATGGCTTTTTAAAAATTTTTGCTTTATACTATCTGTATTTTCTTTTTGAGGTGAAATTGAAATAACATACAATGAACCATTTCAAAGTGTATAATTCAGTGGCATTAAGTGAATTCACAATGTTGTGCAATCAGCGTTTCAAAAGTATTTCATCACCCCTAAAAAAACAGCCTGAACCCATTAAGTAATCACTCCCCACTCTCCCTTCCCCTCATCTCCCGACAACCACTAATCTGTTTTCTATTTCTATGGATTTGTTTATTCTGGATATTTCATATAAACAGAATCCTATAACATGTGATCTTTTGCGCCTGGCTTCTTTCACTTAACATACTGTTTTTGAGTTTCATCCAAATTGTAGCATGTATCAGTACTTCATTTCTTTTTAGAGTGAAATAATACTGCATTTTATGTATGCACCACAGTTTGTTTACCCATTCATCTGCTGATGGACATTTGGATTGTTTCCACTTTTGGGCAATTATGAATAATATTACTATGAACATTCATAACATGTTTCTGTGTGGACATGTATGCATTTCTCTGGATCTATACCTAGGAATGGAATTGCTGGTTCATACAGTAATTCTATGTTTAACTTTTGAGAAACTGCCAAACTGTTTTCTACAGTGGCTGCATCATTTTATAAAATTCTCACTGGCAGTACAATAGGGTTCCTATTTCTCTGCATCGTTGGCAAAACTTATTTTCCTTTTTTTTATTTTTTTTTATTTTAAGCATCCTAGTGAATGTGAAGTGGTATCGCATTGTGATTTTAATTTGTATTTCCCTCATGGCTAATGATGTGGATAACCTTTTCCTGTGCTTGTGGCCATTTGCTTATCTTCTATGAAGAAATATCTTTTTAAGTTCTTTGTCCTTTGTCATATTGGGTTGTTTGTCTTTTTGTTGTGTTGTAAGAATTCTTTATATATTCTGAGTATTAAACCCTTGTCAGATATACAATTTGCAAATAACTTTCCCCATTCTGTACACTGTCTTTTCATATTCCTGGTAATGTCCTTTGATGTACAAAAGTGTTCAATTTTTATGAAGACTCAGTTATCTATTTTTGTTGTTGTTGCTCTGGTTTCTTTATTAGAACAACCATGTGATTGATTGATATATATATATATATCATATATATTTCACATATATATGATATATATTTTTTTTAATTTAAAATAAAGAATACTGTATGTATTCTCACATACAGTAACTTCTTACATCTTTCCTGGAACATTGCATTAAGTATCTCATTATCACCATGAAGAAACTAAGGCTCTGACCAGTTTAGTGATTTCCCAAAGACTGCACATATTAACTGTGGCAGAATCTTCTATCTCTAAATACTAGGACATA
Source organism: Aselliscus stoliczkanus (assembly GCA_033961575.1). NCBI lineage: Eukaryota > Metazoa > Chordata > Mammalia > Chiroptera > Hipposideridae > Aselliscus > Aselliscus stoliczkanus. Next base: position 105,695,261 of record CM066732.1, read on the forward strand.
ACATTAGTTTGATACATTAGAAGTAAATAATAAGTCATATGGAAGGATTTATACTTATAGAAGCTAAATATTTCATTTTCAATTAAAGTCAACAAACATTTGTTGATTTCTTCCCACATGTCAAGTGCTGTGCTACCCTCTGGGGATAGAGCAGTGAACAAGACAGATACAGTTCTTGTCCTTACAAGTTATTTTAGGCTAACAAGGAGGACAGGTATTAACTTGGAAATTATAAGTATAAGAAGGAATGCACATTGCACAATGGGAACAAGTAACAGAAATTTCCTCTACCTTAATTTACCCATCCTCCCAACTCCCCCACCCCAGCCACCTGCCAAGAGCTCAGGATACTCATTACTATATTTGGTCACTTTGTCATATTCCATGTGACACTTTCTTATATGATGTCACATCTTTTTTCAAATTGTTTCAAAGGTACAGTTTTTCCCTGATTATGCTGAACATTCCTTAGGGAGGACAAGAAATAATTGTTGAGCTCCACTAGAATGGAGACAGGGAGATAAGAAGTCAGGGCCAGTGAAACTTTAAGTACAAACTGTTGTAATATATGAAGATTTTATAATAAATAAGTCAGTGTGTATTGCCTTTAGGAGATGGCGAGTCTTTGAGGAGTTCAAAGCTGACTGGGGTAATACAGATTGGAAAGGGTAGACAAAGAACTCACACCCAGCAGTCTGAATGCCAGGGCTGATGGAGTAACCCCTCTGGATACTGATTCCTACTCAAGGCATTAAACTTTGACAAGTGTGCAAACATATAGTAGCTAAACTGCAGACAAAGTTCATACACACAAGTGTGTACATACAAGCATGTACTTGCACATGTATGTACAATACTACATGAATCAACATCTCAAATCATAGTGTAGCTGTGATAACTCGGGCCAAGGAAGAAGGAATAAAGACTCAAAAAATAGGTAGTAAACCACAAATACATGTTGAGTAATAACAATCACCCCAAGAGGGTTCCATCTGTAACCTACCGCAACAAACTGATGTGGCTTTGAGAAAATGACATACTGGAGAGACTACAAATGGATTACGTGCCAGATGCTGCCCACCCAAAACCTACCTTTCACATGCATATAATGAAAGTCACAGCCTGGTTGTGCTGATGAGGCAGTTGACACAATGTAACTTTACCTCTTATCTGCAAAGTAGTAACCTTGATGAGAAAACCAAGCAAAACTGTCCCTCAGAAAGGTATAGATGGTAGCTAGTGGAATTTTTAAAATTTTATTTTATATACTATATACTATAAAAAAAAGGCTACCAAGTAAAACTTGTGGACTAAAAAGTTATTTGCCCATGCAGTGACCTTGTGTGATTATTTTGGTGTGGCAAAGTAAGAATTTAACCACATGCTTCTATTCTACTGGGGGAAATGTGACTGCATATTTCTGAGAAGCTGTCCCCTGCATATATCTATATCCCTCACCTTAAGCAATTAAAGCAAACTCAGATCTACAGTAGAAGACTAAATATTGGACACTTTAGAAAATACAGCCTACTATCTAGTAGTTGACAAGTCTCATCTTCAATGGTTTTATTTTTTTAACTTTCTTTTTAAGACTGTGTACTTTGAAACCGTGGAAGAACAAATGTTTCATTTCTATAACATCAGAGTAGACTGAATAATTTTCTAGCTCACTGCTACTAATTTCACTATGAAAAACAAATTCAGAGAGAAAATTGAACACCCGAGGTGAAAATAACTCTAAATGTATTATCTTCTTCCTTACTTCTTCAATGTCATATGCACAAGCTTTGTTCCAGTGGCCTGTTCCCACAGAAACCGTATCATAAGCAGAGGCTGGGTCCTCAGGCCATGCTATAGGAGTAGTAAAGGCTTCCTGCCCATTCACACAGCTCACATTACCTAAGCAGGAACAGGAAGAAAATGAATGAAAAGCGCCTCACATGCACCCTACGTTCTAAATAATCATTGGCTAAAGATTGCAGTCCCTTTAAACTCCAGTCCCCAAGCTGCTTCTGAGATTTCCTTAGGGCTGGAATCCACCGTAGATATAATCAATACACTTAAATATACCTCCTGAAGTCAGAAATGCCCGAGAAGGAGAAAGCCCAGCTCCCCAGCAGGAATGATGGGAAGTGGCCTGCAAGCTGCCCATACCCTGTGCAAGCACACCTAAGAGCTTCCTGAACAGGGGAAACAGTGTCAGCACTTTTCATGGCGACCGTCTTCCCATGAGCACAGGCAAGACAGCCTTGAGCAGTGATACATAGTTTTGCCTCTCCTCCTTTCCCATCAGCTGTCGTTTCTGCTATCAGAGTGTCTGCCACTAACAGTCTCCCCGCTTGCAATTTGCTGTTTCCAATCTGTCATCTGAGAAATCAGATGACCAGAGCTGTTAGACCTATGTGTAAATTGAGAGCCAAGCTCTGAGAGATAGCCAGAGATCCTCTCCTTCAGGAGAGCCTGGAGCAGGTTTCCTGGCAGCCATTTCTTTTCTTCTCAGAGCTTTTCTTATCTAATTCCCTGCTTGACAGTCTCAAAAGGCTGACCTCCATCTGCAAGAGGTGTCCCTGTTGTATGGTTCAGGGAACACACCAGAACCAGACAAAGAGATGCCTATTCTAGGGTAGGTGCCCAGCACCTAACCTGGGGACCTTCAGACTCAAACGACCTCTGGGTTCCATTTCCTCACTCGTGAAATGGACATAACCATACAGAGTCAATGAAGTGTTATTAAAAATTGCAAACTGCTTTAGAATTAGGTATTATGAAAATAATGATCTTTAAAAAGAACTATCATCATTCTTAGGGGGTCTATAAACTAAGGCTGCTTTTGTAAATAAAGTTGTGTAGACACACAGCCTCACCTACTTCTTTAAGCATTGTCTGTGACTTCTTTTGTGCTCCAAGGGCAGACTTCAGTAGTTGCAAGAGAGATCATATGGCCCACAGAGCTGAAAATATTTACTATCCAGACCTTAACAGAAACACTTTTGCTAAACTATCTTATCAAGAAGGGTTTTATTTTCAAGCAAGTAAGGTTTCATTTTCCCAGAAAAAAATCCAGTTGCTTAATATGGCATAGTTCACAGCACAGGCTTTAAGCTTAATGGAATACTTTCAATAATAATACTGTTATATTAATAACACAACAAGAAATTCATTACACAAGGTTTTGTTTTGTTTTGGTTTTTGGTTTTTTGTTTTTTTGTTTTGCTATGTAAATCCATTACCGTGAACAGAAAAGTCCTCAGAATTATTTAAATTCAATTCTTAAAAAGAACAATATGCTCAGAGTTGGGATTTATTCCTGGTGTGTATTTTAGGGGGGAAAAAAATCAGTATTGCATTATTCCTATTGTGTCTCACAGCAATGAGGGTGATAAAGCTGCCCACAGTTGTCAGTGCCAAACACACTGGCAATTCAAAGATTAATCAAAATGACATCTTCAATTTTTTTCCCTTCCTAATCAGGCCTAAACATCATGGGATATCCGGCAAATCAATAAACAAAACTATGTGCCCTCATCACTCGCAACATGGCAGTTCTGTATTTTTAGCCAGAAGAGGTCCCTCACTGTGACACAAATACTCCTTTCCTTCAGTTTTTTACCTCTTCCATGAAATGACACACCCATCTATGATTCTAAACCTCGCCCGAGTATGCATCTGACCATGCCACCTGGTCACAGAAAGAAACATCCCTTACGTTTTCAAGATAAAATGGGCAAGGGAGTACATGGCTCTAGAATATACTTGCACATTCTACCAAAGAGGCTTAGGAATAAAGTAGGAATAGGCTGTTATAAAATGTTTGTGAAAAACTGAAGAAGTCTTATATTCCATCCTCCATACCTAGGGGAAGGAGATACAGGGACTGACCTATACCGACCCCTTCCTCCAAACTTCCACTAAGGCAGACTGTTCGCAAAGCTGAGAATTAATTACTTTTGGCTTCAAGCCCCTACCTCTGCCTTTTCTTTCCAGGCCACTTTCTCCCAAATCCTTATCCCACGGACACCTCCTATTTTCTCTTTATGAACTCTGGAGTTGCTCTAGTGCTGAAAGGTCTGATAAATGCCTTGGTGTCAATTTACTCCTCCTCCAAGTATTTAGAGGAGGCAGAGTGCTAGAGAAATGGAGCAGAGAATAGGTCTGTTCACACACGGAACTAAGTTTGAACCTTTCAACAAAGCTGAAAGGCAAAAACCAAGGAAAAACTGACTGGAGTAGGAAATACACAGACTTACTTATCCCTGAGGAGGGGAGTGAGATACTGTGAGAGCTCCAGAAACTCTAGGGGAGACAGGAGGAGAAAGCTAACAACATACGTACAACTGAGTAACCATGATCTAAGAGCCCCCACAATTGGCCAATGTTAAAATGAACTCATTGTACTCAGTCTATTGAGACCCAGGAACATTTGAGTTTGTTCATTCGTTCATTCATTCATTCATTCATTCACATGTTAGGCACAGCAGTGAACAAACACATTCTATGCCCTCATAGTATTTTCAGACTTATGGTTTTGGTCTTATTTTTTCCCCCCTAACTTTATACATATATAAATGGAAAAGCTTCCTTATCCTGGATTTTTCCACTTTCACAGGAAAAGGATGAAATATAAATCAAGCATTTATATACAATAAACATGATAGAAGTATCTTAGCTAGCTGAAATCCAGCTCGAGAAAGGAAAAGTAGATCATTAAATTTTAAGCAAAACTGGAATTACAGAGTTTAAAGGGAACCCAACACAAAGCTAATACCAGACACAAGACTAAAAGGAATAACATTAACTTGTTGAAAAGGAATGAGTGTGATGAGGAAAGTTAGGCTTCTAGCCAGTCACCTCCACAGAGCGCATAGGGATCAAAATGAGATTGTCAATGAGAGGATGCTTTGAAAAAGTGAAGGAGCACATCACAAATGGGAAGGCATTGATATCATTATTAGTATTTTCACCACTTAGAAGCTCCATCTTAGGTTGAGTTAAGGCTGTTTGCAAACTATCAATGTAGATAACCAAGAGATACACAGCCTCATGGTCTCATTGGGAATAATATTCTATATACATATATAAATTAATTTGGCACTAAACAGGTCCATGTTATTGGATGTAGCAATTCTAAAACAAAGGTTTTTATAGAAAACAATATAAATTACCGACAGGAGGAGGCTCCCGAGTTAAAGTGTGGTGTGCCCCTAGTGGCTGCTATGCTGACTACTGCCTCTTTTCCCCACCCTTCTGTGTCTTGCTCTGTGCCCCTGGCTGATGCCTAGAACTGACCATCCTTCTCTTCAGACTTCCAGCTGATTTCAGCTAATGGAGGCCAGTGCAGAAGGAGGGAGAGAGAATTTCCTCCAACTCTCTTTTTGTCCCAGTCCTGCCCCTCTGGTGGGAGCCGTTTCTCTTCTATGAGTTTAGGGAGTGACCACTCCTCCTTGGCTCCAGCTCATACTGAGTTCCAGTAACACTATTTTCTCCTCTTGTCACTTTAGCCCTAGATACTGCCAATGTTTGGGTAATGGAAGCCTCGCTATCCATTCCTTGTCTGTTCCCTAATCCCTCTCCACACCCCCTACAGATAGTCCTTTCATTAAAGTCTCTTCATTTGACTCACCTCGGTGGAATTCAGTTTCCTGCCAGGACAGTGACTGAAACACAATATACACATCTTTTTATTGACATAAAAAGATATCAAGCACTATAGGTATTAGTTCATTTAAATCTTAACAGGAAGGCAGTACTATCACTCCCATTTTCACAGAGGAGAAAATTGACATGTGAAGAAGTCAAGTAATTTGCCCAATGCCATACAGGTCTTCCTTAGCAGGCCTGGAGGCAAGCCCAGGCTTTAGAGTCTATTTTATCCATTATACTTAACTGTCAGTCAGGTTGATAGACTACCTAAGAATTCTAAAACTCTCCTAATTTTGTGTATATCTTGCAAAGGACAATGGAGGCTCTCACACTGGTTCACCACTTATTAGCTGTGCGAGTTTGTACATTACAAATCAGACCTACAAATTCCTTATCAATAAAATGGAGAATAAGACCTTTTCTTCCTATCCTAGAAGTTGTGACAATCTAGTGGAAAGATGAACACGAAGGCCTGTCAAAGCTATAAGGCCAGGGACACGTGTAAAGCAGGTGATGTACACCAGTACATCAGTCACCATCATTAACACTCAGAAGTCAGAGGTAAAGAAAATAGCACTTATTTTTGAGAAGTATTGTCTAAACGATAATATTATAAACTATCCAGTCTGTTAATAACACCCAACATAAAACCCCCACTGATTAATCAATAAAAATCATGCAATGGTTTCAGTGAAATGTACTCTCTCCAGTGCACTCCCCTGACTCACATTCATTAATTACCTCTTACTATTTGGTATGTTCCCAGCATTTGCCTGAGATGTGCTACTCTCACGTCACATAGTGAAACTTGCTTAAAAATGTTCAGGTCCAAACCATGTATTCACTATGATACCAAAAATTCACTTGAGCCATTCAGTATTCAGTTTCCCTGACTCAACTTTTTTGGAGTTTTGTAATTAATTATATTCCATTATTACTGATCATCAATTAACTCAAAATGTTGCTGAGATGAGTATGCTGAAGACGGCAGAATTTAATGATAATTTTAGACTGCTAGGACACTAAAATTTCTCTCTTGTTAATAATTAACGCAGATAACTTTGTTTTTATTTATAGCTTCCAGAAATATCTGGCTCATTCCTGTGCACTGCCTTGTCAGCTGCTTATCAGTGAGTTAGGATCTGACTCGGGCTGTTGTGTTTTATTTTCCACACACACCTTTGACACACAGCCCAACGGAAGGTTAAAGCAAGTGAGGGTATCACCACACATTATCTGGAATTCTCCACCCAGCCCAATGCTTTGATGTAGAAATATATAAAGGATGAAAAGGGATAACATTTCAATTTACCGGTTTCGATCTCCCAGATGTAAACAGAGTCATCTGCACATCCAACAATTAAAAAATTCTCAACCGGGTGCCATTTTATCATCCTCACAGGGAAAAGGTGCTTCCGGGCACAAAAGAGGGATCTCTTCTCCTCAAGGTGAAGGAGAGCCACGGAATGGTCACTGCACACACAGCAAAGTACCTGATTACTTCTTAGCTGTGGAAAAAAAAACCAACAGCATTCTTTGTAAGCAAATAGTAAATAATCAAATATTTTCTTCAACATTAAATCATATTTTCCCCCTAGTAACATACAATTTTTGTTAAAGCCCCATTTACAAAATGACATTTCTGCTTTGTACAGCAGCTCTCCACATAACACTCTACATGGGAGCTCTAAACACTGAGTAGATTTTAAGCTCAACGATCTATCAGGAAGGTCAAGAGATGCAAGTAAAAGGAGAATTCCAGTCTAGATCTCCTTATAAGATAAATGAAGTACGTGACCATCACTCAGCAAAGTGGTGAGGCTGTGGGACAGACACCAGAAATAACAGAATAAAGTAAACCCCAGAACTAATTTGTTGCCACAAAAAGAAGCTATTTGTAGACACAAGCTTAGGCCCAAGAGTATCATGAGCTGGTATTTTCCACTTAAAGCCTCAAAATGTGATTAGGTGCAGTTCCCAGAACTATACAGATTCTAATCCAAACAGGACACTCAGTGTAGACACAATCTAAAAGAGGTAGGCATTAAATGGTTCCCAATGAATGAATGAATGTACAGTTTTAAAGACACAAGCACCAAAAATTGGCTCATGGGACAAAGACTCTTAGGATCGTTTTTAAAAAAGTCAGCATCTGGTTACCTTGAACACAGTTTAGGACAAACACCATCGATGATGGATGCTGCTGAGACTAATGTGGGAGGAGTTTACAGGGCAGCTCTGTGCCTCACCATGAGAGCCATGCAATAGTCAGCTGCTAATGCGGGTGGGTGGGGTGGAGCGGGGGAAAGAGGGAAGCAGAGAGTGGCTCTTCCCTCCTCTCTGGTTCTTTTCTAATCACCTTGCTGTTTGGATGCTCCTACTTTCACTAAGTCAACTAGCCAGAGTTTCAGCTGCTAAGTTTAGAGCATCAGCTGTGCCCATCATTGACACTTTATGGGGGTATTGGGGAGCATGTTATTTTTCCTAATTCTTTCTAAAGGGACTACAGAAACCCTGAGGGGCGGGAAATCACAAAATGGCAGGTGAAAGAGATAGGGAGAAGGGGGGGAAATCACAAAATGGCAGGTGAGAGAGATGGGGAGAGCCTAGACTTATAGAATGGGGAAGATGGCTGTGCCTCTTCAATATTACCTCTTGGAGAATCTGACCAGTGTACTTCAGGGAACTTAACACACATATGTGAACACAGATTCTTGAACCACAAGTAGACATACATTAGAGACCCACACTAGGCCAATCAGAATCTTTTTCTAGGCATTTGAATTGTAAAACTAAAGAAAGTCATAGGGAGAAGAGAAAGGAGCAGTTGCAGAAAAGCAGACTATTTTTGAGGTAGGGAGACCCGAGGAGTGATCTTGGTTTCTGTATTTAAGTTCAAATTCCACTCCTTGCTGTAATGTTTCATAATGGATGTCTAACGATTGCCTCTTATGCCCTTTCACTAACCTCTCTTTTTTATCTGACTTGGTTTGAATGGGTCCTGATGCTTAGAGTTAAATTATCTATGACTGAGGCAGAAGTAAAAGGGGTCAGGAGTGCAACTGACTTGGACTTATGTCCTGGAGTGGAGAGGGAAAAAAAAAAGAAAAAGAAAAAGGAGGGGACCTCAGGAATGAAAGACATATGTAAGGTTGTTTCTTTTTTAAGTCACTTTATTTCACTGGTTTTTAAATTATTTGTTGCTGAAATATGGCTTTTATTATGTCTTTCTACAAAAATATAGTATACGTTTTCTCTGAGTTTACTATGGAGCTGATTTTTTTTTATATTACTATGGTGAAATAATTTTTACAAGCCAATCAACTAACAAATTTAGGAAACTCAAAAGTTGGTTATTCATATTTTAACAAATATGTCAGCTCAATGGAACTTAAGTTCACATTACATGAGAAAATTATACCTGAAAGTGTTTCGTTTTGCCCAGCACAAGGTAGATACTTCTAAATTTGCTAAAGGTTGTTACTTGCTAAATAAATGACAGGACAAGCAAAAATCTATTTAAGAAAAAGAAAATATAATTACTGGTATTATTATAAAAGTAAATTGTTGAAGGCAAAAGTTGATTTCTAATTTGTAGATTCCTATCTATTTGAATCGTTTTTACAGCAAGTGTCTATTAGTTTTATATTTTATTAAAATAGAAAAGAAAACAGAAGAAAAGATAATTCCATTAAAAATTAAGATACAGAACTGGGGGAAAAAAAGAAAAGAATGTAAGTTCTTAAAGAGAATTAACTAACTTTTGTAAAGCAAAGAATTGACAAAACCATTGCTTTAGAACCAAATTATTTGTATAAGCTATAACAATAAAATTCATATAAAACATTAGAAAGGGACGCATAAAAATCATCTAGTTTTAATGTTATATAACTTTCAAATTGATGTGATATGTTTTACTCTGTCTTCACTCACTCTGAAGTTCTCTGGTGACATCAAAAGACTTGCTACTGGACCAGCTTCCAAAAAGAATTTATGCAAAATTTCTTCCGTAAAGATATCCCACAAGATGACACATGAGTCCTGATCCCCAGACACCAGCCAACTTTGGTCTAGTTTTGAAGAGAGACCATGTGGATAAAGTAATGAAATAACACTTTGATGATGGCCTTTGAGAACTTTGTGAGGAAGGGAATCTGGAAAACAACCAAACACCAAATAATACAAAAGTTATTTTTGTTCAAGAAATCATCCTGAGATTGTCTTGTATAAGTTTTTAAGATGAGAAAACTACATATAATTAAAACTAGGCATTTGGCTGAAAAAAAAAATCAATAAACAACCCTTGGACCATCTCAGAAGGCAAGTGCTTCTTCATAAGCTAGATAGAGCATGCTTTTGGTAAAACACTAATTCTGGTTTTTCAGTCTACTAATTTTTTTTTTAAACTTTATTGGGGAACAGTGTGTTTTCCCAGGACCCATCAGCTCCAAGTCCAGTCGCCATTTTCAATCTAGTTGCATCTGGAGGAGGGTGGGGGGAGGCTGCAGCCCACCATCCCATGTGGGAATTGAACTGGCAACCTTGTTGTCAAGAGCACATGCTCTAACGAATGGAGCCACCCAGCCACCCCCAGTCTACTAATACCTGAAGGACTCTAGCAAGTTACCAATACCAGTGGCATGAAATAGCAAACACTGTTCTAAAAGAGTGAACGAATTTGAACATTTTGCCTCTACAAAAATAATCTCAGGACATTACTGCTGTCCTTTAAATTAGCATGACTAAGTCTAGTATAAAAGAAAAGCCAAGTTTCATAGAGAATTTTTTGCTTTCAAAGACATTAGAGATTACCTAGCTCTACCTCTATTTTACAGATAAACTATCTGAGGCTCAGAGAGGTTAAGCTGACTTGAAGGCAAGTATGAAAAAGCACAGCGTGATATTGTAAAAGCATAACTTTGCTGTTAAAAAAAATCTCGCTTTGTTTTTCTGGGTCTGTCACTCACTCACTAGATGTGTCACCATAGATAGACAAGTTGCTTTTTCCTTCTAAGTCACAAGTACTGCATCTAAAAAATTGGGATAATAATAGCACTTGCATCACACAAGACTGTTGGGTAGAATAAATAAGATTAATGCCCATAATTTTCTTAGTACTAACACTTGTAGGAAACTGGGTACAGTAATACCTTGGTTTGCGAACATAATTCGTTCCGGAAACAAACTACTTGAATTGCAAGACATTGCTCGTTTGCCACATTAAAATGTATTAGAAATGTTTACTCATCTTGCGGAACACTCACAAATCAAGTTACTCGCAATCCAAGGTTTTACTGTATTTCATGCCATAGCTGTACTAGAATACAGGGCTACTGACACCCAGTTTCCACACTGCTTTTTCATTAGATAAACCTAAAAAAAATTGGAAAGGACCACAGACCACAAACTCTCTTTATTCAAATTAAAGATGAGTCCCGAAGAGTCATTATCACTTCTATTAAAGAATCATTAAAGAATCTATTAAAGAATCATCCATCAGGCATATCCTCACTTTATATCCCCTAAGCAAACCAAGATGAATATTAATTCAGATTGTACAAGTCAAAAGTAGGTTTCTGCTTGTTTTCTGGATAAGACAAATCAGCCGTGGTAAAAAATGATAAGGTCTTAGCACTAACTTTTAACAGTAGCCATTGTTATTCACTCCTCTATTTCAATCACTGAATCCTAAATTAGTAACTTTTATTAAGTACCCAAAGTAATCTGAGAACAATAGTAGACAATGTAACAAGATTTTTTTTTTTAAGTGAGATTTAGTCTTTATCCTTAAGGACCTTTTAGTCAAGCAGGATCTGTACAATAATAAAATGGCATACAAATTTATCTACATATCTCCAAATCTCAACCACCTCCTACATTTCCTTCCTTTACATAAGACAACTTACTGCCCAACAGCCTCTATTTAATAAGTATTCAGGCTTACAATGCACAAAGATATATAAGAACATATTTATATTTCATTAACAAAGAAAGAAAAAATAAATAAAATAGGAAGATGCCTTTTTCTCCAGGTTGACAAATATTAAAAGTTTAATAGCACACAAAGTTGGCTAAGGTTTGAGGGAAAAAATGTATTTGCATAGGTTGTTAGTGGATACACATGTATAGTGATGCATGTTCTTTGGAAAACATTTTTAGATATATTTTCAAAATTAAAAATATACACAAATGTTGATCTAATAATTCTGGGATTTAATACTATAGATATACCCACATATATGTGCAAAGATAGCTAATTCTGAATTGTCTTAGCTAAAGACTAGAAAAACTTAAACACACATTACTACTTTTAAAAATTAAAATTATTATTAACCATTTTAAATGGGCTCATAAAGAATGTGCTCTAAAATATTTTATTAAGATGTGTTTAAGGGCATTTCAATAAATATATGTAGAATATGCTTCTATTTGTACAAGCTAAGGGAATGTATATTGCTATGTTGGTATATGCTTATGTATACACAGAAAAATATGAGGATGGGTACAAAGAAACTTACTAGCAGTTGTTTTTGGTGAAGGAAACAGGAAGATCAAGGAAAAAGAGAAATATATTTCTCATTGTATAACCTTTGGTATGATTTTTTAAAAACCACATATATTTATATATATATACATATCTTAGTATTTCATGTATCTATATCTGCATATCTATCTATCTATCTATCTATCTATCTATCTATCTATCTATCTATACAGAGGGTGCCAAAAAAATCAGTACATATTTTAAGAAAGGAAAAACTGTATCAAAATTGTAATACTTAATATATACTGATAACAAAAGATGAATATAAATCATGTGTATACATTTTTTGGCACCCCATAGATAGATAGATAGATAGATAGATAGATAGATAGATAGATATCATAAAACATGTACGAATTTTTTATTAACAAATGCTAGCAAATATTTTAAGCTTTGGCAATCTTCTTAGTATAGATTTTTTGAAGTTTAAATTTAGATAAATAAATAAGGTTGAATAAAAGTCAATGACCTTTTAGTAAAGAATCGTCTTCTAGAAGACCTGCTTTGGCAGCATTCAGAGCCTGCGTAATGAAAATTGTCCCATCTTCACAGCCACATACTAGCTTATCAAGACTTGGAACATACTCTGATGAAGTGACCACCACAGTTCCAGCTCCATCTTTAAACCCATAGAAGTAGTCAATAATACTTTGTGACATGATATGATGCTTATCAAAATTATCTTGAAGAGTCCAGGTGGTAGTTATTGGTATCTCTAAAATGAAAACACACAGAAAGGGAAAATTTGGTTTATAGTCATCACAGATATAAAAAATATTGTCAAGACACTATCCATTGGGGTACATAGATACTCCTTTCATATCCTAATAGTGGGCTGTAGGTAGAGAAAAGTTCCTCTGCCATCCAGTGTCTTCACTCAAAATGCAACTTTATTGGTTTTCTGTCCTCCAAGGATCCTCAGAAGAAGTATTAGTGTGTTCATTTTAGCCATAGGTTAACTGAAAAGAACTGAGAAACTCTTACTGTGATGTAGAATGGTGGACCAATCTCATGAGTTCCCTACTTGTCTTGGCAATGTTAAAAAGGAAAATTGAGGGTCTTTTAGCTGTGTGAGGTGAATGAAAGAAATTTATTCTTTAAATGTTAAGAGTAGGAATATCTCAAAATCATACCATAACCCCGGGCAACTATCTATGGCTACCAAGAGCACTGGTTCCATTTTATATAGCTGACCGCCCAAGCATTTGAACTGGGCCTCCAGCAGGTTCAGGAAGTGAGAGACGCATGGCATCCAGAACAGAGAAGGCAAGTTGAAGCCAACTCCCGCTCTATGAAACGGCCTCTTCCACCTTGCAGTACACATGCCACGGTGTCTGTGTAAACCTCAATCCCAACCTTTAGACTAGCACCAAGAGTTGTCACAAATGTCTATGGTTCTAATGAGAAAGAATGAAACACGTTTCATTCTGCTGCTGGAAGTAGAACAGACATGAGAAATCCTAGAGCCACCATGACGCAGGCTCAGTAGTGTGCATGATGTAATTTTTAACTGTGAAAGTTGACTCGTAAGAAACTTTTCCACCCACCATACCAAGTCTATTTTTTGACCTATTTCTTATTAATCAAGGTCTCAGTGAATCACTTTGAAAACATTTGGGACAGAAACACTAAAAGTAAACAATACCAGTGAAAATGTTAACTAATGGAAACATGTGCTTAGAAATGCAAGTATTAAGAACCCTGTGTCTGCCGTGCCCAGACAGCCAGACACTGATTCACAGAGATGACACACTCATTTTGGAATAAGGTGAAAAATGTAAGACAGGGGTTCCTTGATGTGGAATATATAGTCTCTGGAGTTTGAAAACTTCTCCACAATAATGTTTACTTTGACAATTTCAGTTTTTTCATTCTAAGAAAAATTAAAATAAGCAAATGTTAAATCATTCAAATTGCCAAACTTCGTGCCCAAGTTTTATCTGTGTTTGCTGCCCCAGGAAGCTGTACTAACCTCAACAGAGAAATTGATTGAGAAAGGGTGCAGCACACAGACATGACAAATTGAAAAACATAAGTATGGTGTATCAGCCTACCCTATATTATTGTTGCCAGCATTCAGTGTAATTGAGTGAAACATCACTGATATTAAAAGTCATTTTATATTATTGTTTAAGATCTATATGCAATTTTTGTTGGCATCTACTGCGCAGTAGTACACGAGAAAAATTTTCTTGTTTGTAGCCTTGTTACTCAACTTAGAAAAACACTGAGTTAATTATAAACTAGTTCTCAGAAGACATGTAACTAGAAATGGAAATTGTCTTACCTCTCGGGGAACCATCAAACTTGGATACAGGGACATCGGGGATGTGCCACAAAGTAATTCTTCCTGAGACTTCACCAGAGAAAAGTACTTTATAAAAAGGCTCTTTCCTTTCATTCATGTAGCCCATGACAAAGGGAAGGCTCTGGTCCAAACAAAAAGTTATTGTTCATATAGGAAAGTATCTAGGTATAAAATCAGTTTCTCAATGGATGAACAAGACTACATAGATGAACTAAATTGAAAGTTTCCATTTATTTCCGCTGTTTAAAAAATTTCAAGCAATTACAATCTCTTATTCAAGAAAAAAAAGTTTTATAAGATAAGAAGTGATGTCATCAGCTAGACTTCAGAGAATTAATAAGAATATCTAACATTTATTGAACATGTTCTGTGGATGCATTACATATACTGTCAGGAGCTTTACATGAATTCAGTTAAATAATTCTCACAATAATCCCATGATGATGGTACTATCATTGTCTTCACTTCACAGATGAATAAACTGAGAGTGACAAGCTTGATTTATCTAAGGTGATTTTGATGGCAATGGGCTTTAGAATCCAGTAATTCTGACTCAAAACCCCATACCTTGATGACAATACTTTACTGTCCACTAAGAAGACCTGATTTCTTTACGGTCCCTTCAGTTCCAATTGTCAGTTAAAATAGCAACAATAAATATTTGTGTGGTGATTTCATGTTATTAAAATGCTTTCCACTTTCTGTTGACCATTTTTCAGATTTAATATACTTGACTCCAAATTTTCCAAGTGCTTGCAAAGAAAAACAAAAATGAATCCATAACTTATTAAAATATATGTTTACATTATCATATTAATATCAATATGTACCACATATTTATAATTTACATAAATGTTATATATTTATAGAGAGAGTTATAATTGTGCTGGGGCAGAATATGACTATTGGGCATCAGTACTTTGACAGAAATGCTTTCTTTCACTAGTGAATGAGTCTAGAATCTCCCTACTATCTCAGTGCAATATAGGTGCTCTTGGACATACTTGTATATAGAGGTTATGTTCAAAGGAATAAAATGATTAAGTGGTTAGAAAAACAAAAACTACCTTTGATGTACAAATAAAAGGCATTCTGAAAAGAAAGCCAACTGCTGGCATTAGAATTCTTTAAAAAGAAGTCTAAGAAAATGACAGTTCCTGGTCAAAACACTTGTTTGAAGGTCTGGACTTAGGTGTATTAGTGGAAAAATTCTATTCTGTATCTTCAGAGAATATTAAGGGCAAAAATATTGCTACATTTAATCCTCACAACAAAGCTACAAAGTAAGTAAATATTATTACTATTCCTGTTTCGGAAATAAAGAAACTAAGACAGAAAGAGTGTAAGAAACTAATCCAAGACCATCCAACGATGATATGTAATCCTCTGGGGTCCCAAGAAATGAGAGCATTGCAGAAGGGAAAACAGTTCCAATGAAGAAAGTTCTCTGAATAAATCTTGTTTTGTTTTTGTTTTTGTTTTAAGATTCAGAAGGCAATTTGGGGTCTTAAGAGTTCTCATGGCCATCATTTTTGGATATGTTGGAATGGTATTGATAAAATTTGGTTAAGTTGGCTTTTCAAACTCTCTCAAACTTTAGGAACCTTAAAATTGACCGGTCCACCTCCCTCATGATTTTGATATGGGAAGGAAGCTCCAGAGAGGCTGGAGGGTAACTCACGTTGGTGGGCACACAGCTCCTCCCTCGCAGCTCCCAGTGCTGCCTCTACAGCTGCGCCCCTCCCCCCTTCCCCACCCCCGCCCCTCGCCCCCCCTCACCCCCTGTGCTGCCATTATCCCCACTGCCTTCAGCTTCTCACTGCCATTCCTCATTTGCTCACACCCACTCCTTCACAGCTCAATCCTCCTTCCCGCTCTACTTCTGCAATTCACCTGAAAACCTGCTCACAGCCCCTTACATGATTCTGATTTTTCATCACAAGGTGTACCCATCACAAGGAGTACCCATCCTCCAAAACTATTATAATAGTCATTACGAGTGAATTCTTGTGGGCTAACTGCCTGGATTCAAATCCTGGTTTTAGCACATATGAACTCTATTAAAAGAGCTAATAGCTTGATTTAGATAATTTACTTCACATTTTTATGTCTCATGTTCTCTAACTGTGCAAGAAAGCTAATAAAAGCACCTACTGTGTGGGATTATGGTCAGGATTAATGAGTTGATAAAGGGAAGGCACTTAGAATGGTTCCAGGCACTTGGAACATACTCAAAAGATATTAACCATTCTTATTGACCACTTTCAGAATAATTGAGAAATTCACTCCAAAGACCCATTACCAGACTCTGGGGCCAAACTGCCTGGGTTCAAGTTCGGTGAATTAACCTCTCTGAACCTCAGTTTTAAAATGAGATCATGGAGTGATGTAATTGGGACAGTATGTATATTTGACAATACAATAGTTTGAGTCAAATAAGGATTCAAAAATATTGAGTTGTCAGAAAAGTCATGACGTATTTTTTCTATGTTTTTCATTGCAAAATGCATCATGACTTTTCCGACAACCCAATAGTTATCTATCATTATCACCATTGTCATTACTCTTAGTTCATGTACCCAGATTTCTTACTGCTTGCAATCCTCAGGTTGTTTCTATCTCAGCTACTCTCCCCTCAGCACTGCAGTCGTACTCCTTGGCTAAGACCCTGGAAAGCCCAGCTCCTCATCTTAATAGCCAGGTGCCCTGGCATGGGGCTCAGTGGCCATCAGCTGTGGTTTGAAGCTAGGGAGACTCTCAGAAAGCTTCTGGAAGGAAGGGGCATCCCTGTTCTTGCTACTACAACTCCCAATCAGCAGCTATGTTCCCTACATCAAAATGGTAACTCTGCGAACATGTGACTCTCAAACCTTGATTTAATTCTATGGTAGTGCTCCAAAAAACAAAATAAAATAAACAAAAAAGTCCAGTCAATACTACATGTTGACACAGCACCCTTTTCTAAGCTCTATCAAATTCATCTCCCTACCTTCTAAATGCAAGCACAACTAAGAAGTCTTATATTTAGTGAATATGGGTGATGTTTTGAATACAAAGAATAATGTCCGACTTTAATTTCTCAGCTGGATAAAGGGCACACAAGGGTCTATTGCTGGATACACCATCTTCTTTCAGTTTCAGACTGTTCTAGTCATATTTCACTGGCTTCCAAGCACTGCCCTCTTTTAAGATACAAAAACAACGGTGGTTGTTTGAATAACAATTATTGATAGAAAACCCATAAATCTTTATCTTCACATTTTGAGAAACAATGTAAGGTAGCCATTTCATAAGATTAGTATTTTTTATGTTAATTTTTAACTATTATACTTTTTCCTCATACTTATGTGTAGTATTGATATTTGCAGTATACTAGAAGTTCCTATTTAGCTTTTATGGAAATTTGTGCTTTCTAAAAATGTGCTCTGGCGCTAAAAAGGAAGAAAGGTCAGGTTTTTTTAAAGTAACTAAAAATGCCTTTCTGAGTAAGCCACAATACTGCTTATGTGATCAGCAGCGACACAAAGCTCTATCGCCGCCCACAAATGACTTTGGAAATGCTACTGGATGCCATAATTTTAAAGTTTGTCTATGCCCCAGTGGTACCTGGAGTTCTAATTTTTGGCTGACAGTTTCTTAATCAAGTTTTTGCCACAAAACCTCACAGATATATTAAAGGAAGTTACTGAACTATAGGATTTCCAACAGCCATGATGTCTAATTAAGCAAACCATCACTCTGTAAAATGTAACATGCTTCCTTGGTTGACACATCAATAACTCAAAACTTCTCCATTCTCCAGGAAATATATTTTTGGATAATTAACTGTTGACTAAGTCCAGTAGGTTAAAAGAAAACACTTTGGTTAATACTATGATAATAAAACAACTGCTTAAATTTCCAGGCTTCATAGAGTGTCGAAGATATAATTCAGTCAAGTAAAAGCTCACAATTACATCCTCAATTCTCTACCAGGAATCATAATTATGCTTGTTTTAACAAGAAAATTCATTCAGAAAAAGAGCTAAGTACATGTGAAAATGATCTCAATATATAGTTAACTAAAAAATAAAATAGGATGTAAACCCTTTGATAAAGTTGAAAAACTAGATACATCAAAATGTTAATAATGTATCAAACCATCTATCAAAAGAGTCAGTGAAAAATGTGTGTGTGTGTGTTTGTATACAGAGGGTGCCAAAAAATGTATACACATTTTAAGAAAGGAAAAAGCTGTGTTAAAATTATGCTGATGGTAACCACTTTGAGCATATCTTGTAATTACAGAAGTCAAATGTGACTTGTATTCATCTTTTGTTATCAGTAATATATTATTACAGTTTTTTCCTTTCTTAAAATGTGTATACATTTTATTGACACCCTCTGTATATATGTGTGTGTGTACACACACACACACACACACACACACACAGAAAAAATATGGCAAAATGTTCACAATTGATGAATCTAGGTCAGGGGTATATGAATGGTGATTGTCCTAATTTGAAACTTTTCAAATATTTCCAATTAAGTAAATACATAAAATAAGAAATATTTACAATGGATATTTATGGTGGTAAAATTGGAATTTTAATTCCTTTTTTTAAACATTTATAATTTTCTATAATAAATAATATTATAATTTTCTATAATATGTACCATTTAATCAGACTTGAAAAAAAGAAAGATTTTTTTAAAGGCAAAGTTTTCTCTTCAGTAGCCATTAACGCTTAGCTTTGATTCTCTTGTTAACAACTTGATGTGATTCTTCAGTTTTTTCAACGCTGACTCTGTTACAGACAAAGCAACACTTATCTAAGATACGAGTGAAACAGCTTTGAGATAGTCCCTCTTTTCTTGCATTACCTTATTTTCCTGCACAGAAGTAGAGCACAGTAAATGAGGATAAATGGTCTCTTTAAGCA
Organism: Aselliscus stoliczkanus; assembly: GCA_033961575.1. Classification (NCBI taxonomy): domain Eukaryota; kingdom Metazoa; phylum Chordata; class Mammalia; order Chiroptera; family Hipposideridae; genus Aselliscus; species Aselliscus stoliczkanus. The sequence goes on from CM066732.1 coordinate 105,714,678, forward strand.
CTCTTCCATCAGCAGGGTATATGCTTTTTGAAAGCCCACTGCATGGCAAAAAATAAAAAGCAAAGTTTACAACTTTGGGCTCCTTTATTCGTTTTGGTTTTTTTTTTTCCCCTCCCACTTTCAAAAGCCGGATGGTACCATTCAACTTTCTAAATTCTAGTTAGAAATCGTTGGGTTAATAATTACAAGTGACTTTTTGAAAACCCAGCACCAGCTGTACAAGTTATACATGGTTAATCTCATTCCTTCATCCCCTGCTGTTTTATACAAAGGCTGAAGCCTACCAAGCCCCAAGTAAATCTTCTAGTGCCAAAGTTGTTTTGTTCTGGTTTTTGATCATGGGCAGCATGCAGGGATTTTTCCATAATAAACCTCCCAAAGTTCATTTCCAACCTGAGTGTTTTGTATGCTGCTCCCATCTGAGCCCACCTGTTCAGCAGCTGATAGATGTAACTGTGACCATCTTCTGTCCAGATGATGATTCTGTGAGCAGCAAGCACCTCTCCACCAGCCAAGAACTGCCCGCTTCTAGTGACTTCAGAGCACAGAAGGGAAAAATCGCAGTAATCATAAACCTACAACACAAAATGAATGATGCACATTAACCAAAGCTTCCAAATGATCTGCCAATGAGATGAAAGATACATTGTGCTTATCAAGGCTATTGAGATGACAGTGTTAGAGAAACAGCATATTAAGTATCAATGATAGGTCACACTATACTCATGTATCAAGGTATCTTACTAGTATTTTTTTTTTTTCATATTTATCCTATGGTAGTTTTCAGTGGATAAACTTTATTTGGCTATCTCATTTCAAAATGTGTCCATTAAGCACAGAGACCAAAAAAATCCCCAAATCTCTATATAATTTTACTATTTCCATATATTGGGTTGCCAGAAAAGTCATGATGTATTTTTCCTCTGTGTTTTGTTGCAAAAATGTGTCATGACTTTTCTGACAACCCAACAGATCGCCCAATTTTAGCATTTGCAAAATGTATTACACAATTAAAGTTTATACAGCAGAAATCCTTTGTTAGACCATACACTTTGCATTTTCATTTAAAATATATCAGCATATAAGTAAGGCAATATTGTGTTGTTAACTGAGCCAGGTATATCAAACACTAAAGGAAAAAAGATGCTGTTAAGTAATGGTAACTTTTTTTTTTTCTTGGAGACATCAATGAATAGATTTACAAGAAAGGTATGGATATTCCCTAAAAACAAATGTAGTGACAGAGTAGAAAAAGAAAAAAAAGTCTATAAATAAGATCAATTTGGGTAGGTGAAAGTATTAGTTTTCTTTTTAATTCTAAAGGGGAAGCACTAACTTTTGAAAATAATCTAGAGATAAATGCTCATTATTAATATGGATCGTTACTTATAAAATGAGCATATACTACTATTTTCATAATATCCTGAGAAGCAAAACAGCTGAGGAGTGGATAACTAATAAAAGTCATTCATAAAAGATAGGTCATCCATGCTCTGGTAATAATATTATAAAGACTTTGTATCATGTTTAAACCATATTCTTATAATTGTTACACTGAACAAGAAAAAATATCACTGGTATTTATTATATGTTATTTTATAATACCTTCCAACATTTAGAAAATACCACCAATAGAAGTCTCTCTGTATATGTGCAAAATCGTATTGTCCGGCAGTTCAGTGAGTTGAGAAATTTTGATTCCTTTTCATAGATATCTTGCTTTTCCTTCAAAAGGAATGAAAACATTTTAGTACTAGTTCTAGATAATTTATATGTGACCATATCAGAAGATCTGCTCCCCTGAAATAGAACACATCATTATTATAACACAAAAAGTATCCCAGTTTCCTTTTAAGCTTTCTGAACTAAAAAGTCACTTTGCAAAAGAAAGCATGAACAGACAACCCACATGGATTCAAGGATTCATTACATACAATCATTCAACAAACATCCTGTGGGAGACGAAGGTGGATGCTGAGAATGTAAAGATAAAAATAAGTTACTGACTTTCAGACATGGCAGAAATAACCTCCTCTGCCCCCCAAAAAAGAAAGAAAATATATATTTTTTTAAACCCTGCAGTTTCTTAATCACTACAATAGAAAAACACACAAAGTGTTTTGAAAAGATAGAAGAGTGGACAGCATAGAATATATAGAATACTATATTCTCAATCAGTTTCGGAAAATGCTGGGTGTGTGTTTCTTGGGCTCAGTATGCCAATAAATTCCTAGGCTTCTTCAACCAAGACATTCCTAAAGACAGCCCAGGGCTCTATGGGGCAATCAAAATAATTTTGTCACCAAAACAAATACTATGACTGTTCTCTTGTCCGTCACCTCCACTTGTAGCCTGAAGCGGGTGGACAGGTGAATGAATATACTGGACTCCCAGTGTATGTGACCCCTAGCCACTCATATCATCTCCCTTCCACCACTCACATCCAGAAGAAAGAGGGTTAGAGGGTTTTCTACTGTAAGGGACAGAAAGATATTCTTCTATGACTTTCATTTTCAGTTAAAAATGTACTCAGTGTGTGTGTGTGTGTGTGTGTGTGTGTGTGTGTGTGTGTGTGCATGAATAGATAAAAACATTTGTATATACTTGGAGAAAGGATGCAAGCACACAATCTGTTATCAATGCTCACCCCTGGCATTGGAAGCAGGAAGAGGGATAGGGGAAGTATACAGAGGTAAAATTTATACCCTTCTATATTATTTTAACTTCCAACAATTAGCATGTAATATCCTTGTAATTAAAACAAATCAATAAATATGCTTGAAACTAGAGAAAAAAGAGTTTCATAAACCAACCTGAATGCTGCTGATAGATGAAGAGAGATCCCATACTTTGAGTTCCCCAGTTACTGATACGACCAAGAGGGAATCTTCTGTAAAAACAACAAAGGTTGTGTATCAGCGGCCACTGCTGTAACTGGTTGCTGTCAAGATTATTTCATAATCATTTAAGGATTAGGCAGGACTAGGTAGATGGAAAATAATCTGCTTTGTTGTGTTTTTTTTTTAAATGAAGATTTTAGATGACGTTCTACATTTGTTTGAAAACTTCAAAGTGATCCCCAAGGAAAAGGAGAGCACCACTAAAGGCAGAGGAACCACATTCAAACCATCATGTTGGCAATATGACATCTTCCTAGTTCAGAAATCAGCAAGGAGCCAGACTTCCTTTTCCCGAGTAGTCACTCATTACAGAAACTATTATATAATTCATTACTCCATTTAGAAGTTACAGCAGGACAAAAGTTCCAGGGGTCCTGCTAATCCACAACAAACTCCTGCTTGTCACTTTTAAAATGTACCAAGCAAAACTGGGTGGTGGAAAGACAGATTCTCCTCTTTCCTCTCCATCTTAACTTCTCGCAAAATTTCCAATAATTTTAACCACTGGCCTGGGAGTTCTCAGTTTTTCTTGATCTAGCTTAGGGAACTATCCTCACTAACGGGTAAACATAAAGAATTGTTCTAAACTCTTGCCCAAAAATTTAACAAATGGTTCAAAGATGACATATTTTTCATATGCGATCTTAGTCTTATATCCAGTTATTACCTTGAATTCTCATGGAGTGAACAATGCACATGCAGTTGATCCAATCAGGAGACTGAGACGATGTAAAAGTGTGAACAAGCAACAAAGTTTTGGCATCAATTATAAGAATGTCTTGATATTCTCCACAGCATAAAAGCCAGCCTTCTCCTGTCATCCGGAATGAGCAGTGGTAATACTATGCAAATGGAAGTCAAGCAAAGTTTAATTATCACTCTCAACTAACATGACTTTGGCTGTGCTGGACATATCTCTTGATTTTTGTGTTATCATTTATTCAATTAAGGTATTGTGATGAAGAGCAACTACAATGTCTTTGAGTTCACTTATTCTATATGTCTAAAGTGCTGATTTTGCACTTCAGTCTCATTTATATTTCATCATTTTTCTAGAGAAAGGGAGATCTTTGGTGAAGAAGGACTCTATATTCCAAATCATGGGATGCTTACAAGTGTACTATTCCTGGAGTGCTGTGTAGAACTAAACAGCAACAAAAACCAGGTTCCTTATCTTAGCATCACTGCTACACGTCAAGAAGAAATAAAAGTGTTTGAAGCAATTCTTGTGCCAAATAAGTTGTGAGAATGGCTTTTATTAAAGGTCTAATAATATATTCTACCCTTGATGAATCTCACTGAACAGGGTTTTGGTCCCAGAAAGGAGTCTGTGCATGTTGCAATGCAGGTCATCAATGCTAAAAGCAATGAGTGAAATGTGAAAAACTGTCAGCACCATTGGAATCATGCAACTAACCTTACACACACATATATATGCTTGGCATCTAGCTATCAAAAGCCAAAATCAGGGCCGGCCGAGTGACGCGGTGGTTAAGTGCTGGCTTGGGAAGCCAGTGGCCCTGGTTCGGTCCCACATATGAGGGTCAGTAACACTGTCCTCAAATAAAAATTTAAAAAAAGCGAAAATCAGATATAAATATTGGAAAGTAATTATAAAGGTTACGACTATGCCTCTAGTTCTCTTTTCATAAATAAGAAATAAAGAACCTATCCTCCCAAAAAGGATAAAATTGGAAACAAGGTAAAAAAAACCAAAACCCTTTTTTTTTTGCTTTATAAACAACATATTAAAACAGAATCTATCGGTGTGTGTCTGTGTGTGTTTTGTGAGCATACCTAAGAAAAAAATGAGGAAACTGTCTTCAAATTTATGTTGAAAGACACAGAAATAAAAGAATAGGGAAAAAATTGGCTGACTAATAACTTTTGGGAAGAAAAAAGTCAAAATAACAGATGAAAACAGATGTTATTCTTCTTTAATGACAAAATTAAAAATTCAAGAAAAGAATCTCCTCCGAAGACATTTCTTCACATGGGTTTACAGCGTGCGCAGAAGGAGCAGCAGAATCAGGGCTGTGCGGAAGGAAGGAAGCATACTTACACAGATTGCAGTGTGCCTGTAAGGAAGTGTGGCCTTCTCCACGCATTGTCCGTTGGTGACATTCCAAACATACATCTCCCTAGCAGAGATAACTTTGTATTATTTGCTGTTGTTTCCACTCAATTGGCTGGAATAATTTTTGTGCCACCAAGTTTTTCTGTAGTGCTGCACTTAAATGCAGCCTAATCATTTATGTGGCTTTTTGTTACAGATTACTGGACAAGAAAATGTTGTGGTCATTAGCAGGGATGACATACTGTACCTGTGTCTTTTTGTTTGGGTAATGACACCCTGTTGCCAGCCTACAAAGCTTACCTTAGTGCCAACCTGAAATACAACAAATTGTGGGGATACAGCCATCATGGCTTGTTAGAGTGACAGTACAACAATCTTTCCATGGAAACTGCATCCTCTTGAAAATGGTTTATTTCACTGAACTTAAACTACGTATTCTGAAAAGCATAATGCATCTACTGCTGTGTCTTGTGGAGCTCAGGTATCTTTTTAAAAAAGAAATAAACAGTGCCACCAAGAGGCCACATGTACTCTACCATTGACAGGGTTTATTTCTTTGCTTCTGAAATGCTGAAATCATCCTTGCCACTTAATGTGTCTAGAAAATTCTCATTGTTTAGAAAGCTCTGACTTAGTTACATATATGTTACAAAGAGATAGACACCATTATGCAATACAGCTACAAAAACACATCCAGTGTAAGAGAGTTTAAATCTCTATGATTTCTGTTCACAAAAACCAGGATGGCTGTTTCAGAATTGTTGGGTAATATTCTTCTATTTTGACATCTTCAACACACAAGCAAAATTTTCCATGGAAGAAAAATGAAAGCTTTATTGGTTTTAAGGGAGAAGCTGCTATTAAGAAACAAAAGATATGGACTGATAATGTTAAACACATTTGGTCATTTGCAGGCTTTTTTTGTTTTTCTAGCCAAACACTAGGACTCAATCTTGAAATCAGTGATTCTCAACCTGGGGTGATTTTGCCCCCACCAAGGACATTTGAAAATGTTTAAAGATATTTGGGGTTGTTATTATTTAGGAACACACTACTGGCATCTAGTGGAGAAAGGCTAATGTGCAGCTAAACATCCTAGAATGCATATGATGACCCCCACAACAAAGAATTCTCCCGTGGTCCAAATGATATTAGCGCTGGGGTCGAGAAACCATGTTCTAGAAATGAAACATTCATGTGTTTTTTTTTCTCTGTTTATATCCAGGCTACTCCAAAAATAACTGAGGCATGTAACTCAATAATGGGGAAAGGTGAGAGAGAGAGAGAGAGAGAGAGAGAGAGAGAGAGAGAGAGAGAGAGAGAGAGAGAGGGAGGGAGGGAGGGAGGGAGGGAGGGAGGGAGGGAGGGAGGGAGGGAGGAAGAGAGAGAGAGGACTGGGAGAATTGTAGAAATTCAAATAATGTACGTATCTCAAAGGTCAAGTAATATACGTCAACAGTAAAATAAAATGAAACATAAGTAGTCATCAATATAAAGTTTTATCTCTATAAAGGATTTGAGTTTATCAGCATGGTTCTCAGCTCTAGCTGTGCATCAAGAATCACTTGGGAATATTTCATAAATTACCCCCAGAGATTCTAATTCCATGGATCTGTGTTGGGACTCCCGAGTGTGGGGTTTTGAAAAGCTCCTGGTGAGTTAACCAGTTTCTATGTAAGTCTATCTCCAAACTAGTGGTTCTAAACGCTGGCTTTACGTTAGAATTGTCAGAGAGCTTTTAAAAAACACTGATACTGGGACCCAACCCAGACATCAAGCCAGGCTAATTAAGTCACATTTCTAGGGTTGGAGCCTGGGACTCAGTAAAAGCTCCCCCAGTAATACTAATGTTTTTAGACTCTCTTGGATTCTAATGCTTTCCTTGTTTTTTTGCTTATCTTATTTTCTATTTTAAATATGAAAAAATACAAATATATCACAAAACAAAAAGATTATTTTTGCCTATCAATTCTATTTAAGAAAAAAAAGCCAATTTGTTTTGTATCAAAAGTAGTATTGACATTTTAGATGTGACTGAACAAGTTACATAAAAAAATGAAATTTAACTATTAAAATGAATATGATTCAAGTACTGTTCCTCATTTGTACATAGATTAAATCACTTTTAACTATAAAAAATAGATTTGACAATGTCCAAAATTTTAAAAATTCTTTTTTTATTTCAATGAAAAGAAACATAGAGGGAAATAGCTACAACATATAAAATTAGAAAATTGTTAAATGCCCACCAAAAGTTCCTTTGAGAAAGGGCCTTCTTTTCTTATTCAACTCTACATCCCCACCTCAACACCTCAATAAAAATTCATTCAGTGGATAAATCGATCAGTCATCACTCTTTCAGAAATACAGTATTTTCTCTTAGCACCATTCCTACTCTCATATTTGTGTGCTTATAACATTGCTATTGCTTTGCTCAAATTTTAATGAAGTGTCTACAGGCAGAGGAGATAAACATGAATGTTTCATTTGCCATCTTGAATTGGAAATCCATTATTTTCTTCAAACTCTGATTTCTCCTGTCTAGCACTATGCTTTTGGATTTTCTCTGTCATTCTCAAGTTCACTTCTTCTGCCATTTCTTAAATGTTGGCTGGCTTTCCTCACATTTTGATTTTAGACATTTTTTCATTCTCACATTCCACCTTCTCTAGCTGAGTTATTTACTCCCATGACTTCAGGTACCATCCATATGATGTTGGAAGCTCACACCTATTCACTGAGCTCTCGATTTCCATATGAACTATCAGATGTCTCCACCTGGATGACTTGCAAGACTTCACACTCATGTTCAAAATGAAACACAACATCCTCCCTCCTTTGTACCCTATTCTCAATGAATGTTACCATCACCAATGAGTTGCCCAAGTCACTCTTGACCTCTTTGCCCTAAATGCAGGGGACTTGCTATTCCAAATATTCTCTGAACCAGTAGCATCAGCATTGTCCAGGAATGTGTTAGAAACGCTATCCTTGAACCTCAGCCCAGACCTACTGAAGCTATATCTCCAGGAGTGGGGCCCAGACATTTGCATTTAAACAAGCTCTGCAGGTGATCTGCCATAAGCTCAGGTTTGAGGAGCACTGTCCAACAAGCCTGGGTGATTGGTTCTCTCTCTAGTATTCCCTCTTGCTGGTGACTGAAAGCTTTATTCATAAGTAAGAAACCCTCTTTGTCAATCCCAAAACTTTTTGCCTTAAAGTTTTATTAACTAGATGGATTTGTTAACATCAAATATTAATACACCTATATCAATCTTATTTTGGTTAGTATTCATCTAATAAATCTTTCTCCACCCACTTACTTTTAATTTTTCCATATCTTTATGTTGTTGTTTTGTTTGTCTTTTTGTCTGATATTCTCTGTAATTTAACCAGAGGGCTTAGCCCCTTCATATAATTTAGATTGCCGGTATATTCAGTTATTTCAGTGATCTTATTCTGTGCTTTCTAATTATCCCATTTATTTTTATCTTCGAATTAAACTTTTTGCGTTTTTTTTGTTAGAAGTTATATATTATATTTATTTTATTATTTTATTTTTTTCTTTTATCTGTTCTTTTAGTAGCTACCCTAGAAATGTCACCATGCACATCTGCCTTAAAGTCTAAAGTTAATCAACATCTTTACCCACGTCAAAAAAAACAGAACATGGAATCTTATCATTACGGTATTACATGCACTGTCGATTAGGATTGTGTAGGAGTAGGGTGGGGACAGAGGTGTTTATAAACATTATAGTGTGTTGTAGTCTGTGTTTATTTAAATGTTTTAAGCATTTGCTGGGTTTTGTTCAATATTCCTTCTTCCATCTCAGATTTTCCTTCTGAAATCATTGTTATTACTGAAGAACATAATTTAAAATTTTGTTATTTATAGGGGGTCTGTTGGCAGAGATTACAAGTTTTATTAGTATTTGTCTTAAATGTTACTATTTTGTCTTCATATTTTGAAGATTTTTTTGCTTGAGATATAATTCTAAGTCGACAGATATTTACTCTCAACCTTTTGAAGATGTTTCACTGCTGTATAACTAACTATACATTCTACTGTTGAGAAGTCAGCTTTCTCAGTTTATTTAACTTTTTTTCTTTTGTAAATAATGCTTTTCCCCACTGACTACTTTCAGGGTCTTTTCTCTCTCTCTCTCTCTCTCACTCTCTCTCTCTCTCTCTCTCTCTCTAGCATTGGGTCATTTCATCATCAGTTCTCCAAGTGTTTATTTCCTCCTTTCATTTATCCTAAAGTTCACTGGGATTTCTGACTCTTAGGATTTATGCACACATATTTATGCCTACACAATACTTTGGGGAAGAAGTGAAAAACAGTCATGAGGCAATTTTGGGTCCCCGCTGATCTTGGAGGCAGACATGCAAAGCCTACAGTCACTTCCTGGGACTTCTGAAAACTAAAAAAATATTATTGTTGTTTGGGGGATAACAGGCCAAGCCTAGTACATTTAATAATTTCCAGCAGATTAAATTAGATATGCTAAGTACACAGTAGCTAAAAGAAGTATATTATAGGTACAGACCAAGTTTTGGACACCAAAGGGAACACAGTTCGAGAAAATTCAAATCAAAGGGGATCAATATATGGTGATGGAAGGAGAACTGCCTCTGGGTAGTGAGCACACAATGTGATATATAGAGGATGTATTACAGAATTGTACACCTGAAATCTATGATGTAACTTTGCTAACAACTGTCACCCAATAAACTTTAATTAAAAAAAAAGAATATAACTCAATCTCTAAATTTTAGAAAGAAAGAGAGAGAGAGAGAGAGAGAGAGAGAGAGAAAAGAAAGACAGAAAGAAAGAAAGAAAGAAAGAAAGAAAGAAAGAAAGAAAGAAAGAAAGAAAGAAAGAAAGAAAGAAAGAAAGAAAGAAAGAAAGAAAAAGAAAGAGAGAAAGAAAATTCAAATCATATTGGAAAAGGAAGACCATGCCAGGCTTCTCGGCTGTTTAACAATCATACTATATTATAGGGCTCATACAGCTGAATTAATCTATCATCAAGAATATGTCCATTTATCCTGCATTTTTTTTCTGGAGCTAAACCACTATGGACCAAAATTTCAAGCTGGAATTCAGTTACTTTTCAGATGTATTTCTCACTTAGCTATTACTTTTCTCAATTCTCCAAGTAGTTTCAGAAAAAAAATTCACCATCCCCCTAATTCTTTAGAGTTGGAATAAATATTTCAGCATGGGTCTCAGGCTTTGGGGCATCACTATTGTATGGAAGCTATTGGCTGTTGTCAAAAAAAAGAATATACTAGGCCATTTCACTTTAGCTTTATTCAAAATTCAATCTAACAATTATGGCTTTGGTATAAGCTACGAGAACAGGTACTTCTTTGATATCAGTTCTGCTAGCCATTTTATTATAAACTATTTAGTTTATACAAGTTGGACACTTGATCACTCATTCTTTTGGTTCTCAGAATACAGAGCCATATAATTCCTCCTCAGATTAAAAACAAAAGAAGGGTTCTCTTGTTTCAAACAGTAATCCAATCCTTCATTTACAAATACATGCTAACTTGATTCTACATTCCTGAGTATACTTTGGCACATAACTCATCCTGGAGTATAGTTCCTAGTAGCTCTTCTATGAGTAAGGCTTTTTCCTATAGCTAAGATCGCTTTCATCGGAACAAACCTCACTTCCAAGAAACAGCCCCCAATCACTGTCTATGTTCCTTTCCCTTCTCTCTTCCACCATTCCACTTACAATTGAATTCTCTCCCTCTCCTCTGTTTGTTTTATAATTTCGGACAAGTGCACAACATGGGGATTGTAACTATTGAATTGTTTCACAAAACTATGAAGGCTTGGATGGGTTTGCTTAAAAGCTCACTGTGACTTACTACATGAAAAAAGACAAGCACCCAGATTTTTCCATTTTTAATTCTATAATAGGTGGCATTTGCCAGTATCCTTTACACAATGAGGCTGCCACAAAGCCCAATATACATATTGGGATGTTTAAACATTAGGAGTCAGTATTAATTACATTCCTTGGGACCATCACACACACAGATTACTGAACTATGGAAGATCTAAATTGTCCTGTATGTCAAAGGAACATGTTAATCACTAAGGTTTCCTTTGGCTCTAGAATTCTGTATCCCATCAGTTTTTTAAAATGAAGAGGAAATGGAGACAGGTACAAAGTTCCACACACGACACCTACCCATTTTCAGCAGCACTAATGACATAGGGCTGTTTAGAGAAGTCTCTCGCTCTTGCCAAACACGTTACTGAAGCCGAATGACCAAACAGAAGTTCTTTTGCTGAAATCTGAAAAAGATGAGGGTAAGCTTCTAAACAGCTGTAAACTTTTTAGGTGAAAATATAAACATGACATTACATATACAGAGGTGCCAAAAAAATGTATACACACTTAAGAAAGGAAAACTGGATTAAAATGGTAATACTCAATATGTGTTGATAACAAAGATGAATACAAGTCATGTTTGACTTCTGCAATTACAACAGGTGCTCAAAGTGGTTACCATCAGCATCCAGACACTTCTGATTATGGCAAACTAATGCTTGAGCAACATTGACCAAAGTGTCCACTTGTATACTCGTACATTTTTTGGCACCCTCGGTATATTCATAATTATGATAAGGAAATACTGTTATATTATGTTTTTGCTAGACTTCAGTTTCAGGAAAACTGATATATGGCATATGAAAACCCACAGGATAATAACTTCTACATAAAGGATTTGTGTTTTACCAATTTTAAGTGTTTGCTTTTGGTTTTGTATCCATCATGAAACCTAGAAGGCTGCCAGACCTGTTTTAAAACAACTAGGTTTTAAATAGAAAAGTCAGTGTTGACATTTATTATGCACAAATGTGCCTAAATGATGGTAGATTATTAATATGCAAATTTCAGAATTCAGAAATGAGTTTATAAAGCACAAAGAAAAGATCTTTTTGTAACCATTATAATACCTTATTTGGCTTCTTGCCTCTGAAATAGTTATATTAACTTTTCTATATTAAAAATAAAATTGCAAGTGATCTTTTAAAATGCCACTGTTTTTCTCCAATCAGTGATTAAAAATATGGAGCTAAGGGCTAATCATTCCATTATCTCATTTGTGAAAGAAGCCTATTTCTCATTATTTTGTAAAATAAGATGATAAAAATCAAACTACAAAACAGAAATGCAAGATTCCCTAAAATGAAGAAGGGGTTGTCATTAAGGGACTAAAAATGTAATTTGAATAACTAGAAAACTTATTATTAATAAAATGTGTATCATGAGTCATAAAAATATAATTTTCAAATAAATTAGTAGTTTTTTTTGAACTATGCAAACACAGATGTATATAGATGATAACTCAACCATATCAATGCCTTCATCTTATTTCTATCTAAACCAGAAATATTTCTTTAAAAAGCCTGTTAGACTAAATTTCTAGTGCTACAAAGCAGATTTTGTAGTTGGTTAGAATCACTTACAACTCAAGTTCTGACTCTCTACCTTTCTCCTGAGAAATCGAGAAGATTCCATCTCAGAACAACATCATATGTTTCCCCATCATCACTCTTGGGAATGCACACACCTATGAAGTTAACGCCATTTCCAATATATTACAGGCCAAATTAAGCAATGAAATGCTTAATTTCTCCTCCAGAGAAAATCTACTATGGACAAAATATCTGAATGGAACAGCATTGCCTTTCATATGAAGTCCTGATTCTGCTACTAAATCCCCACATGTAGTTGAGTAAGTTGTGACAATTCACTATAGTCTCCTCATTTTATCATATTTTAGAACTGCTGTGAAGAATAACAAAAATATTCTACAATCACGCCTAGTCATTGTTATGATGAAATCCAGGAGAGGTTTACTTCTTTTCATTGGCTCTACCTCTATGAAGCATGGGTCCCCGCCTCCCACCCCAGGTACTTCCAATAGCACAAATGGGAAAGGGAAAAGAACATGCAAGTTGACAAGCATCTACCATATTCCTGGTACTTGTGCAACTATGAACAGTGTTTAATTACTATTTCACAGGTGAGGAAACTGAGGTTGAAAGAATATAAATTATTTGTCCAATAACACAGAGTTGGTAAACATCAGAGCTGGAACTTGACCCAGATATCTCCACTCTTTCTTTCTACACAGCATCAATATTCTTCACTTTGTCATTGTTATGCTTCCTTCTGGGTATTAAGCAGGAAGAAAACAGAACATTCCAATACTAAGGGAACATATCTGAGAGGATGTTCAGCTCATCTTTTTCTGTGCTTAAAGGTGCAATAAATACCAGCAATCAATACCAGGAGACCCAAGTGAGGAAGTGCCTAGCATGGGACTTGGAGAAGCAACTCATTGGTAGACCTCACAAAGTTCTGGGGGCTCTGGGAATCAGACCCTGAGCCTGGAAACAGCATGCATCACCTAGACATATGATGAAAAGGCCAGCACAGAGAGACTTATTCTCCAGCCCCCCCTGCACCCTGCCATCCCACCACCCATGGACAGGTAAAGACTGAGATGCATACCCAGTCCTCTGATGAATATATGGATATCCCAAAATGTCCAGAACTTAAATCACCTTCTTTCTCTAATCCCCTCTATTCCATATACAAATACCTAATCCCATTATCCAACCAGTCCCATCCATCATCCTACCCCCAAATCTGAAAGGTATCCTTGACTGTTCCTTCTCCTTTACCCCAAGTCCACCTGTTGCTCAGTTCTGTTTATTCTCTCTTCTTAACAGCTCTCCAGGTTTCATCTCCTCTTTGGTCCCATTGCCACTGATATGGTTCATGCTCCAAAACTTACTTGACTAAAGTACTGTAGGAGCTCGCTACCCATAATCCCTGTTCCTTATCTCATTTCCTGCTCCTTTCGCTATGCCCTTCACATTAATACCCAATGATAGTCTGAATCATAAATATAATAAAATAGTGTCATGTCCTCTCCTTGCATAAGACATCCTCAAATCCCTTAATAACACCACTTTTAATTAGCATGTATTGTTAGGTCTTGCTAATTAAAAAAATAATAATCTAAACTCCTCAGCATGTCAGATTCTCTATTGTGTCTGCTCCATCTTTTCCAGATGTGCCTCTCACCTTTATGTTACCCTCTATTCTCCTGCTCAACTACTTTTACCAGTTCCTTGAAGGCAAAATATTCATGTTTTTCACACACACACTTATTCTCTGTGTGCAGTCTCCTCCCACCTTCTTTTCCTGTTCAAATCCTGTGAGTCCTTTAGAACAGCTTGGACATCACCCTCAGAAAGTCTTTCCCTTCAAAACTACAATGAAATACCACTTCACACTGATTAGGATGGTTATTACAAATCAAACAAAACAGAAAATAGTACGGGTTGGTGAAGGTGTTGAAACTGTAACCCTTGCACACTGCTGGCGGGAATATAAAACGGTGCTACTGCTATGTAAACCAGTTTGGTAGTGCCTCAAAAAATTTAAAATAGAACTACGATATCATATAGAAATATGGATATATACCCCAAAGAAGTGAAGGCAGGGCCTCAAACATATATTTGTACATCCAGATTCATAACAGCATCATTTGCATTAGACAAAAGGTGGAAGCTACCCAAGTGCCTGTTGACACATGAATGAACAAAATGTGGTATGTACATACGATAGAATATTTTTCAGCCTTAAAAGGGAAAGACATGCTGACACATACTACAATACAGTTGAACTGTAAGGACATCATTCTAAGTGAAATAAGCCAGTCACAAAAGGATACATGCTGTATGATTCCACTTATATGCTATACATAGATTAGCCATATTCATAGAGACAGAAAGTATTCTATCACTTTGCAACTTCCTATTAACAAGTCTGTCTCCTACATTAGACTCTGAGAAACTTGAGGGATTTATGCCTAGAAAACAAACAAACAAACAAATCTGTGTAGCTTGTCTAATGGTTGCATCAGTCAGTATTCTTAGGTTTATTTTTCCACTTTATCTGGTAGCAAGTGACCGTTTAAAACCATAGAACCTGATGTATTCTCTTACCTAAACCCTTTTGGAGAGGGGAAAGTGCTTTCCAAATGTAGGATGAAGAGGAAACAAATGGCTCTCAGGTCACTTTATACCCCAACCCCTGAAACTTCCTTTTTCCCTTCCTGCTGCCCTCCCCCTGATATGCCCTTTGGCTTCAAGTTGTCCAACAGCTACTTGGTTACCCACATAATTTTGTTCTCTCTTACAATCTGCTATGCTTTCAAGGCTTCCCTTCTTCTTTCCCTGTCCAAATTATTCCTTTATACATTTTTCAAGTTAAACTACTAAGAATTAAAATATCAACAAGGGACCACTCACTTGATTGTCTTACACATAGCAAGAAGATTTGTTAGGAACTCAAAAATGCCCATGATTTTTGAAAAGCCTAGAGTTTTCCCTGCCAATATTTGATCTAGTATCATGGAGAGGTAAGATTCACGGGAATAATAAGAGAGGATGTTCATTCTTTCTAGCCCTATGGTTAGCCATAGAAAATGTTAAGAAGAACTCTCGTGTGGAAAATCTCACATTCCTACTAATCGATATCTCATTCATGTTATTAACTTTTTCACAATGTCCTCATAGTAAGTTTCCAAAACACAAAGCTGATCCAGGCCCCTACTTAAATCTCAATGGCTCCCCTTGTTTCTTCCACCTCTGCTGATTGCATTCCATTCCTATGCTGCATCTCCCACCGTGGATTTCTCACTATCAGCACTATTGGCATTTTGGATGGGAAAACTTTGCTGTGAGGGGCTGTCATGTGCATGATAGGATGGTCACAGCATCCCTGGCCTCTACCCTCTTGATCCCAGTAGCATCCTCCTTCCTCTAGATGTAACAACCAAAAATGTCTACAGATATTACCAAGTGTTTCTTGGAAGACAAAATCACTCTCTGTTAAGAACCACTGCTCTAACCCCAAGCGAAGGACTTGCTCCTAAGAAAAGCGTGGCATAACTTCTCCCACTAAAGATGCAGTACAGACCACTTCCTCCTTCCAATACCTTGTATAACAACAAAACCACAGGACATTAGCCTCAGTCCTTCCTCTACTGCAGTCTCTTGGGCGGTCAGTACCAGGCCTTCTCATTCATGTTTGAACTCAGGTACCTAGCATACTACCTAACTTATAATACCCACTCAATAAATGTATGTTCAATAAACATCAGTACATATAAAAAAAGATACAGAGGCTGGGATTCAAATGTTCTTAAGCTTAGAGCAAGCTACATATTAAAAGACAACTATTCCAGCCAGAAAGCACTACACTTCAGCATTAAAAAGAGCATTTTAAGCCATTTAGGGGTCTGAGTTTAAACTATAAGAGATAATAAATGGGAAGACCACCATTTTCAAAGCTCAACTGTTGCAATAATACCAGTTCCCTCTATCAGGAATGTTCATGCACATTGAGCTGAGCTGCCCTGCTATGCAGTTTTTGGCAGTCCTGTAGTGTAACTGCTCCGTGCTGGGAGATGTTAACTAATTACACTATAAAATAGAATTACAATTAATTGTTAATTTAGGTTTTAAAGTGACAAACTTTAAAGGCTAAAAACAGTCTTTGATTTTTAAAAGGCTTCTTAATGAGGGCAGTAGACTTAAAGTACATCATTAGTTTAAATGTTCAAATTGGGTCTAGAGGCTGGTAGAGCTAAGCAAATATCTATTCCAATATGTTAAATGTTTATGACTTTGGACAGGGACAATTAATTGCTAATCAATGGGCCAAATCCTAGGTGAGGTCAGGTTCTGAAATAGGAGGGCGACAATAGTAAATTGGATTTAGAGCTTTCTGATGTGATCTGTAAAAATCACAAGCAAGCGGAGACTAAAAGAATAGCGAAAAGGCCAACCTGACAGAAACACCAAGGCAATTAAGATATTACTCATTGAGTTAATAGTAGTTTTCAAGGGTGCCCTTTGTTTAGATTAATGAGCCATAATTTTTAGAATTATACTTACATGTCTGTAGTTCAGTTACTTAAACATATAATTCAGGATACAAAATAGTAAAACTCAGCATAGCTTCAAGGGTGATAATACTTAGCTAGTAGCTAAGATTAGCAATATCCATAATATAATTTTCCGATACGGTCTTGATCTACCATATAATGCCTCATTTTCTCCAAATCCAGAAGTAAAACCAATTTATGACTTTAGTAAGTATCTCCCTGGCAATCATCGCAGATAGAAGAAGCAAGCTATGCTCATTTTGTGAGCATCATGTTTCAATATGAATAGTTTTCACTAACCTTTAGTTCAGGTGATAGATTCCAGAGACAGAGCTGACCCTCCTGACTTCCAGTCACAATGGTTTGCTGGTCATCGGTGATCATGATGGCAGTGATGCTGTGGGCTGGGGCCTTCTTTCCCCAGAGTGCCACCACCTGCAGGGAGGACCTCATGTTGAGAGAACCCTGGAAATGCAGAGAAGGGAAGAAGTGTACACAGTCATCATAGATTTGAGGGAACTGTTCATATTGCAATGTGGATTTATAATGATACAGATTTGAGTGACATGTTCTCCCAGGACTATGGGGAAGTACATCCCCATCAGTTAGAGATGGTAGTCATTAGACATTGACATTACCATGTATCCAGTGTTAATCTGTCAAAGAGGAATGACTTTTATTTCCATTGTTGACACCTAATGCTGATGAAGAGAAGGACAGGAACAGACCACCCACTCACACCCCGCTCTGACTGAGTGATCCTGATCTCCAGGGGCCAGCTAGGCCCCTCTAGAAGAAAAAGGCTGTCTATCTACATGCTATCATTTGAAGACAGCATTGCAGACTCTCTCCTCAGACATGTCACCTCAGCTAAGTAATGGGTATCTGACCTGTGCTATTAAGAGCCAGCCAAGTGGCTCAGTTGGTTAAGAGTGTGAGCTCTGAGCAGCAGGGTCACCAGTTTGTTTCCCACGTGGGCCAGTGAGCTGCGCCCGAGCTGAGCTGCCGCTGAGCTGCCAACAGGAGGCAGGATGGCTCAGCTGATGAGAGCACGTGCTTCTAACAACAAGCTTTCTGGTGTGACTCCTGCATGGGATGGTGGGCTATGCCCACCTGCAACTAAGACTGAACACAGCACCTTGAGCTGAGTGGTCATGAGCTGTCAATAGCAGCCAGATGGTGACTGGACTTGGGAGCTGAGCTAGCTGCACCCTCCACAACTAAGATTGAAGGACAACAACTTGGCTCTTCCCCTTCCCCAATTCCCAACACTGTTCCCCTCCCCCAATTTCCCAATAAAATCTTCTTTAAAAAAAAAAGTAAATATTTTCCATAAAATCAGTGTTTCCTAGTTTTCAAAGATTGATACATGACTGTAATAATTTCTGTCATATTCATGTTCCATCTATCCCACTTTTAATAATCATTTTTATTTGACCCATTTATTGTATTTAGTATCTTCCTAAGCAATGGTTTTCGTGAAATTACTACCTTCATGTGTTAGTTACAAGGGCCTGTGCACCACCCAAAATGATCTGAAATATCACATGGCGATATGCACATTATATTTTGTGAAACATTGAGTTAAATGTTTTCCCAAATAGGCATTCTTTTCAGATGTACAAATAATTTGGGAATGAACAATGCTTTAAGTCTTTAAAATAAATTAGTAAGTTTTGTCCTGTAACTTAGTAATATATATTTAACCACTTTAAAAATGTCAAAGACAAAAGGTAGGAGGAAGATACCAAGTTTACTACCCACATTTGGCTTGAGAAAGGTAGGAAAATGAAAACCTTCTTTCCTGCAAGACTCCTGGTACTAAAGCATAAAAAAGGGAAGTACAAATATAAATCTTTAAAACTTACATTCAAAACTTTTTACGTTTGGGCCGGCCAAGTGGCACATTGGTTAAGAGCTGGCTTGGGATGCCAGCGGCCCCAGTTCAGATCCCACATATGAGGGCCAGTGACACTGCCCTCTACAACTAACAACAGCTCCACCTGGAGCTGGGCTGTGCGAGCCCCGGCGATGGTGTAGGCTGCAGCCCCTGCTGCAGTGGGCTGCCATAGGCTACAGTGAGTGGCCGGCAGTGAGCGTGAGCGGCTGGCAGTCAGCGTGAGCTGCCAAGAGCTGTGGTGAACAGCCGTCCAGAGGCCAGAGACCAATCTACCTCATCCAGGAAGAGCGCAATGATAACACCAACATGGACCAGTGAAGCAACATCCTCCGCAACTAGACTGAAGAACAAAAAGACAGCAACTTGTCTGTTCCCCTTCCCCGATTTCCCAACGCTGTTCCCCTCCCCCAATTCCCTAATAAAATCTTTAAAAAAAAAACAAAAAAAAACTTTTTACGTTCAATCACACACACATACATGAGCATTGACACCATCAACACAAATTCAGCATAGGCAGTGCTTAACCCACAAACTGGTTACTTTCAAAATTTTACTTGTATTTCAGTTGTTTGGAATTCAGTAACTAGTTCCTCATGGCTCTCTTCTTAGGCCAGTTATACAAGTGTATGTAATCTATAATATAGTTTTACTATTCTTACTGCAGTCTCTAAGTGCCATGAAAACAAGATTTCTATAGGAAATGCTCTCAGCTTTGCAATTCAAAATATTGGGACCACACGCATTAATCACATATTGAGCTAACGAAAGAGTTCTGGTTTCAATAACACTGTAATCTGAACTTGGACCTCTTCTGCTTCAAACACAGAGAAATAATGCATTTTATATATGTTTTAAAAATGTATTTTAATTGTTGCTTTGTGACGATGCTTGCAAATAAGCTTTGAAAAATAGAAGCAGTAAAAACCTAAGAGGAATCTGAAACTGGAGCTCAGTCAGTATGTAGCTCTGTTGGCTGAGTTTTAGTGTTAATCCCATATAAAGTAAGGAAGCCCTTCCTCGCTCAGTGAAATGAAACTAGAGAAACTCGAACACTATTCAAGAAGATCAGAAAGCTTATTTGCAAATCTTCCAAGAAAAGTATGCCAAACGTAAACCACAGAACAGGTTTGGAGTAAAAAATAGCAATGTATATAATGCCAGAAACCCCATATGAAGAAATCCATGTAAATAGTTGTTCCCAGATCAGTGATACCACTGGAAGACCTTTCAAAGACACTATACACTATTCAAATATCTCAAATTTAAAAAAAAAAAAGAAAGAAATAAAGAAAGAAAGAAAAAGAAAAGATCATTCCAAGTGTTAAGAAGAATGTAGAACAACTGGAACTCATATACTGCTGTTGGAGATGTACAAGGGAAAATAATTTGGCAGTGTCTTAAAGAGTCAAACATATGCTCACAACATGACCCAGTTAATTCATTCCTAGGGCTTACCCAAGAGAAATGAGAGCATTTGTTTATACAAAGAATTCTATATGTGCCATTTTATTTGTAATAACCCAAAAGTGGAAACAACTCTTCTAGATATTATTGTCTATTAAAAGGAATCAGGGTTTCTTGGGAAATTGGTTCATTCCAGGCTCCAAGCAGGGAAAATACACAATAATACTGGAGCATATTGTTGCAGAAAGCAAGGAAGTGCTCAGACTGAGGGAGGCATACCAAAAGGGCACAGAAGCCAACTTGAAGGAGCTCCCACTAGCCAATTATGGACAATGTGAACATCAAAATAAATAATGCCAGCAATGGATTGTAACTCCTTGAATAAAATGGGAAATCATGAATTCATACTGATAATTACTTGTTACAAAGGGGAAAAAAAGAGTAACTTTACAGAGGAAAACTCTGGCAGACACCACCTTAATCAAGTGATGAAAGTAAACATCATCAGTGGTGGCACACAGAAAAAAAACTAACGTGCTGCCTGATAGAACGCAATGAGAAGAACACTTCTGTGATATTCCCACCAAAGATGCATGACTTGACTCTCATCATGACAAACACAAATTGAAGGACTCTCTACAAAATAACCCGTCTGGAATTTTCCAATGTGAAAAGATCATGAAAGTCAAAGAAAGACTAAGAAACTAATCCAACTAAAGGAGACTCAAGAGATATGACAACTAAATACAATATATAGTTCTAAACTGGATTCTTTTGCTATAACAGATTAACAACTGGGAAAACTTGAATGAGGTCTAAGGATTGAATGGTAGTAATATATCAATGTTAATTTCCTAATTTTGAAAGGTTTATCGTAATTGTATAGGAGAATATCCTTATTCTATATACACTAAAGTATTTTTAAAAGATGGGGCAACAGATTGGCAACTTACTATCAAATAGTTTTTATGAACATTCCTGTGTTCTGTACTTACTATTCATCTGTAAGTCTGGGATTGTGTTAAAATATATTAAAAAATTGGGCCGGCTGAGTGGCGTGATGGTTAAGTGCTGGCTTGGAAAGCCAGCAGCCCCGGTTCAAGCCCCACATATGAGGGCCAGTGACACTGCCCTCAAAAAAATAAAAATAAAAAAAAATTAATGGGTCTACCACTTTCCAGAATGTTCAAAGATATGAAAACTGTAAATGTTAGGCTTAAAAAATAATGGACAGCAAAACACACCTTAGAGAAACTATAGTATACTAAAGGCAAAGCATAAAAGCATTGAAATGAAATGACCTAAAAAAAAGAACAGCAAGTATGCTCAAAGCAGATTTCTTCACAGCAAAATGATGACCAGAAGCTACTGGAATATTACCTGCAAAATGCTGAAGGGAGGTAAATACCAACCTATGTTTTTACTTAGCTATCCCTCAAAGTGAGGGCAATATAAAGACATTTTCCAACAAATAAGGCCTGAGGGAATACAATATTTACAGACTTTGTTGAAAGAATTATGAAAGGATGCACTTTGTGAAAAAATGTATTAAATCAAAAAGAGAGGAATAAAGTGAAATACAAGATGCAATGATGAGCAAAGAAATCAGTAAACACACAAGTAAATCTAAATATGCGTTATCTGTAAAATAATAATAATGATGAGGATAATTAGGAGGCTGAAACGGTAAACTAAAATTCTATATAAAGTGGAAACTGTTAAATCATTCTAATGTTCTTATATGCATGAGAAGAGAGAAGAGATACTGGTTAACTTTAAATATTCTTAAGGTAAGAATTCATGACAAGACACTATTAAAAAAAAAATAGGGCCGGCTGAGTGGCGTGGTGGTTAAGCGCTGGCTTGGGAAGCCAGTGGCCCCGGTTCGGTCCCACATATGAGGGCCAGTGACACTGCCCTCAAAAAAAAAAAAAAAAATAGTGTGTAACTTCCAAACAGTAGTGTGGTAAAAGAAAAAAGAAAAAAGAAAGAAAAGTTATATCAATCCAATAGAAGGGAAAAAATTAAAGCAAAAAGTATGAAAAATAGAAAATGAAAAACCAAATGTAAATTGAAACATATCAGAATTTACAATAGATGCATTCAACTTACTAGTTTAAAGATAAGGATTTTCAATTAGATTATATCTTAGTATAACTATTTACAAAATATTCCAACAGTATTAACACAGAAAGGTTGAAAATGAAAGGATGGACAGAACATGCCAGGCAAATAGTAATAAAAGAAATGTGATGTAACATTAGATAACTAGGTTGTAAGGTAAAAGCATTAATGGGGGAAAGGGTCACTATATATATAATGATTATATGAGTATAATGATTAAATACATCATTCACCAGTAAGGGATAATAGTCCCCCATCTCTAGGTACCCAATAATAGAGCCTCAAAATACATAAAAAACAATGTTGCATAATTACAATGAAAAGTTGATAATCTTACTATTAAAGAGGATGTTTTTACATATCTCAATTTGTAATAAATAGATCAAACAGATGAGGATATAAGGATATAAAATACTTGTATGCATAATTTGCATTTATGACTATTAAATAAAAACATCCTATTAAGTCATGCATATGACATTTATAAAGCTGATCATGTTAGACCATGAAAACTCTCAACAAATCCCAAAGGATTAGTGTCATATAGACAACACTATCTGACCAAAACAAATAAAAATCTGAACCCACCTCCCCCAACATATATACACACAAACACACATCTGAAATATTCCCGCTTTAAATATTTAGAAACTCAAATATACAGAGGGTGCCAAAAAAGAAAAAAATGTATACATATTTTAAGATAGCATCTCTTACATTTTTTTGGCACCCCCGGTATGTGTGTGTGTGTGTGTGTGTGTGTGTGTGTGTGTGTGTGGTGTGTGTACACTCATATATATTTTTTTCATTCTAAATGTTCCTTGAACTACCAAGAAAACATCATGAAAATTAGATTATTATTAACCAAAAGACAATGAAATGAAAACGTTGTATAATAAAACTTTCCAGATGTAGGTATTGCATTAAAAAGGAAATTATAGCCTTAAATTGCATATATTAAGATGGAAAATTAATGAGCTAAACATCCAAATTAAAATCTTATATAAAAGAACAGAGTAAACCCAAACAATGCAGGAAAAAAACAAAACAAAACAAACAAGAGCATACATTAATATATTTTTTAAATCTACAGAACCAAAACCCAGTTCTTTGAAAAAAGAAATAATATAAGTAAATCTATTAAAAAAATAAATACAGTGAAAATGAGTATAACTAAATATAACATTTTAAATGGAAATATTATAAATAACTGTATGCAGAAAATTTAGAATGGTTAAGTGAAATAGTTTTTATAGAAATATAAATTACTAGATTGAATGAACATGACATATGAAACACAAATGGAAAATGACCTGTGACCATGGAAAATGAGAGGAGTAAATCTTTACACACACAACCACACACACACACTTACATTTTAGCAAAAACTTTATATTGAGTGTTACCTTGGGGAATTAGCAGGTACAATCTTAACATATGAAAACACATAGGGCAGACCACATAGATTCTGCTAAGTGAAATGACAGCTCATGTAACAGCCCACTTGTATTCAAATTAGCAGATGAGAGAGGGAGGGAGCAAGAAGCAAAGAGAAAAGGAACAACCCAACCAAAGCAAGCACAGGGAAATGTGAGTCACAGCAAAGAAAAAGAAAACAAAGAACCCACAAAACCTGTCATTAGAGCTACAAAAATCTGGCAGTCTTGGGGCTCTTAACGTAAGGGCAAATCTGCCCAAATCTCTTCTGAGGGTTCCATGGTAGTTCAGCCCATGACAACCACTGCCCATCATGGCACTGACTGGCTGAATGAAAGAATGATGAGATGCCCAAAATACTCTGTTTAAGAAGGCAGAAAATAAGAAAATAGTAGTTTTAACAATTTCTAAGGCAAAGACTTAAATAGATAATAAGTTTTATTGATCAAGAAAATGTGCTTTGGGGGAATAGATCATTCCACAAATATCAGACAAATGGAATATAAGTGAAGATCACAAAAGCTGCTAGTGAGAAGCACCCACATAGGTGTGCTTTAGCAGTCTGCTACTAAGAAACTCCACTCCTAATTTCATCAGTCTTTTCACCATAGCTTCTGGTATTACAACGAAAATCACCATTCAAAAATAATTTGCATTTTGGCCTCCACTCCTGGCTTGGCTCACGTGTACTTCCAGAAGTAAGAAGTGGTAGAAAAGACAGGCTCTCAGTCACACCATTCCAAAGGAAACGGGGTGTGTTCTGTCCACAGGCAATGTGCACTTGGCTCATGTCCAAAGGGCTCGCCTGCCACGTTTTAACTTTCCCTAGGAAACTACAGTCAAGGCAATTTGTCCAGGCGGCTAAGGAGAACTGTGGCAGAAACAAATTTGGGGAACATTTGCCAGGAGTTAATATATCTGTAATGATTAACTAACATTACACTAAAGATAAATACTTCCTGAGGGGAGTTCTCTATATCCCTATTACTCTGGAAAATTAGCTTCTCTTACTGGATTCATTGGAACATTTGGTCTACCAAATAAGTGGCCACTTTGTATCATTCTGGTTTTGTTATCGTCCTTTAAATTATCTGCTGTGCACTGATGTCTCCCTAATGAGACGATACAATTCCTCAAGAACAGAGACTGGACCTTGCTTGACGTAGTGTCTGGCCCATAGTGGGTGCTTAAGAAATATTCTTTTAACCAAACTGATCTTGTGAAAGATGGGAATCATTTCGTAATTGTTCCTTACAGAGCCTGAAATGCAGTGCTTGGAACAGGAAAATAATAAGCATGAGTCGAATAAACTCTTTCCGTTATTATTTTTAAGCTCTGTGTTCTCAAAGGGAGGGAGTTGATTACGAGTATGGACTTTAAGTCGGATTAGAATTAAATGTGACTCACTTAATCCCTCTGAGTTTCAGTTATCTCATAACACGGGAATGATAACAACACCTAGCTCGGGGTATTTCGAGGGTGAAAGGAGAACATGCATAGAATGAAGAAGGCAGAGTGGTATTCAGTAAATTATGATTATTTTAATTTTAGTTCCTAGACCCCAGGAGAACAGCAACAGTTACCCTTAGAAATTTCTTTACCATTATACGTTTGGTTTATTCTTACTCATATTAAATTCATTTCAAATTCATTAGATTTTCATTTCTCCTCCAAAATCAGGGGCTTCCATCTGATTTGTCCATTGCTGCATTCTCAGGGCCCAGAAAAAGACAGGCAGGCACTCAATTGCTATTTGCTGAATAAATAAATGAATGGAAATATATGTTATTGTCTAAAGACTCACATCTAGTAAAGCAACCACCCACGCAAATATTTGCAAATGTTTAAGAACCTAACAAAATACAAGGCACTTGGAGTTTAGAAAATCAAATAAGGCAAAGCATTTCATAGATTAAAACCTTAAATTGCCATAGGATTCCTAATGCATCCAAATTAAAAAACAAAAAGCACCAAGACCAAAACCACAAGAAATCAGATCTTAAGTAGAGTTCACCCTGAACAATCAGATTGCTAAATTTAGTGAAAACAGACCTGGAATTCAGAGACCTGGTTCCAGGGCTGCTATTCCCACTCATTACCTTTATTTCCAGATTACAAAGGTAATATGTAGTAAATGAGGATACCATCACCTGTGTTGCCTACATCTCCGTATTCTTAGGAGGAATAACTTCAATAATGTAAATAAAAGCATATAATATATCTATTATACTATCATCATACCTTGCATACATTACTCATATTACAACCCCATAATCTAGAATGTATGGCAAGAAGTGGCTTTGGGGGTCATTAATCTAATCCCCTGCAGTTACAAGAAAGCTGACAATGAGAATTGTCATTATAAAAGTCAAATAAATTTTGACTTTTGTTGTTTATCTGAAATTCAAATTTAACCTGTCAGTTTGTATTTTTAAATATAAGTTTGTAAATATAAGTCAAACATTCATTTTTTTATAATGCCCACATTTTGTTTCTAAATAAGAGAGACTTCACACTGTTACTTACAAATTGTTATTTGAATGGTTTTTAGTCATTCAAAATACAAGAAGTGTGTGAATATTTTTCCTTTCTGGAAAAAGCCATATTCAATGAAATCATTATGATGTTCCCCATTTTAATATTGATTTTTCAAGTACTAGTGACGGGTTGAAATTCTATATAAGAATCTTTAGCAGATGAATGCACTTTACAGAATGAAGCAACACATTCTTGGAGTGATTCTGCAGAATACTTACTGTTTTCATTTTCATTGACACAGGATTTCAACAATAGCATCTTCTGTGATTCCTTTCTATAACCAGTGGTTTACTATGATATAAATTTAAAAAATCTGAGCTTTACAGACGTATGTCATGGCACATACTGCATTGTGAATGGTTGATATCAGCGGTAAGAGAACTTGAAACCCTCAACCCAGTGTGTGTACAAATATAGTCATTTTCTATATTTCTGTTTTAATAATAAAGAATGGGAAACACTGCATGAAGTAAAACTTGTCTAGGGACACAAATCATTTAAAGCTGTAGAGAGTCCAAAACATTAGAGTTGAGAAAACCATGCTTGCAATTAAGAAATATGCCTCCTGGGGATGCAGTCATGCTGATAGCTGTTAATTGTTGCCAGATTTAGCAAATAAAAATACAAACTGACAGGTTAAATTTGAATTTCAGATAAACAACAAATTGTTTTTAGTATAAGTATGTCCGGAGAAATATTTGGGACATGCATACACAAACACACAAAAATTATCGTCTGTTGCACAGCACAGCTTATAAAAACTTACTTATTGTATATCTAACATCCAAATTTAACCGGGTATCCTATAGACATTCTAGGGCCACTGGCAACCCTAGGCTACAGCCAAAAGGAACGCTTAGACATCACTCTGAGCCCCCTGCCTCCTTCTACAGATGAGGGGATGAAGGCCCAGGAAAGTGGATTATGTGGCCAAAGTGACCCCGGAAGAGACTGGCCGAGTGAGAACCAGAACGCCCAGAACTCTCCCCCTATACATCAGGACAAGGTTGACCTAGACTTCCCCCACCAGGAAGCTTTAGTGCTCTGCTAAGCAACTGTTTTTGTTATTTTGGTAGTTCTTAAAAAATAAAAAGTCGAACAAAACAACAACAATAAAACTTCTTATTCATTCAGGCTCCAACGTGGCCTCCATTGCCTTTGAAAACTAGGCGAACACTTCCTAGTCCTCTCTCCATAAATACAATACTTGGCAAGTGCAAGAGAAAAACAACACACCTGTATAGACCCCATCCTCCTTCTCACCTTCATCTTCTTCCCTGTAACAATTTGTTTTTATCTCCCTGACTTAAGTGAGGCTAACAAATTAACGGGTGTGATGCAAATGTGGTTTTGTGGCCGGTGTCTACTGGACACTGGAATTGTTTACCTTGTCATAAGGATACACACCCAGATACTGAGTCGACCTCACCAGCCTAAAAGATACAGACAAATCTTATACCCCTTGACTCTGGACAGACAATCAAAAAGTACAATGAAGACCTCAGTTACCATGCATGACGATAACCTCCTGAACAGAGTAACTAACATCTGTGAAGCAAGTAAAAAATAGTATAGCAGTTGCTAATACAAGCTTTGAAATGAAAGCAGACATGGGTTTGATCTCAGATCTGCAACTTAGAATAGCGTGACCTCTCTGAATCCTATCTCATAGGTGGAGAGAAATCCCACTGACTTGCTTGGAAGCTCAGACCTGAATGCTGTTAACACAAATGAATTACTTCATGATTCTTTATTTCACAAAAGATACCTAGTCATCTACAGCCTAGGGGGAGTTTTGTTTCTAAATTTAGAGTTTAGGCTACAAGAGCCTGGAGGGTTAAAATCCATTGAATTGTATACTTTAAATAGGTGCAGCTTATTGTATGTAAATTATACCTTAATGAAGTTGAAAAAACAGATAGAGAGGTTAGAGATCAGAGTTTGACAGATGTCACAGATCTAGCTAGTCTTAAGTGGCAATAAATCAAGAGAGGGCAAAGAGGGAGAATAAGTAAGCTACAATACCTGATTATCAGGATAGGCCACAGTGAGAGCTACTTTAATCACAGAGGGATGTGAAGCAAGCAGCCTCAGGGGTCCACACACAGCGGGGTGTGGTCTCAGCAGAAGGAAGCCTAGTCCCCCAAACCTGTCTGTTTGCAAATGCTCCTGAAGCAAAAGATCTTATTTTATCAACAGGTTGTAATCAGATCACTTCTTAGAAAAGATAAAAAAAGAAATGTTTCTACAAAGTCTAAGACTGCCCAAGGCGTATTGAATTACACATAAAATTCCACCAGGCCTACCCAGTGGAGCAAGCCTATTTTAGAATTAACCCTTAGCCAATATTGAAGCTACACACCCCAAAAATGTTATTATCGAGTGATTAACTAGTCCTTAAGCATCTCTAGAAACTGAAGTGTTTTAGGTAGGGGATACCTTGGTAGGTAAAATAACCCAGAGATCAAGGGATGAATTAAACAGATATGGAAATTAATCTCTGAACTCTAAACACCCAGGATTTGGAACATGTATAAAACAAAGCCATGAAATCACATCCTTATCACTGTGCAGGTGAGTTTTCCATCACAGTTCTCAGCTCTTCCAACCTTATGAGTCAAAGATTTTCACAAGTACTGTATTATTAAGTTGGTGCAATAGTAATTGCAGTTTGTGCCATTACAAATAATGGTTAAAAACCGCAATTACATTTGCACCAAACTAATACCTTCATATTTCACCTCCTTGCTCATTAACTGCAGTGCAACAGAGCTCACACAGACAAATTAATGCCAAGTGTGTTTCATTTACAGACACTCTTAAAGAGATAGCATTAAGGTGGTAAAAGAAATATGAGGACAATTCATTTTTTTCTGGGTGGCTCCTTCACTTTATTTATATTCAGTCAGTGAACAACTTCATGGATCTCCAATTCATTTGTCTAAAACTTTAGTTTTAGGCTTTAAGAAGTGGATTTTTTTTTCTTTTAGTTTATTCTGCATTAAACTCTGTATTTTACAGAATCTTTTTGTATACTTAGAGGTATTTAACATGTTCAAAATACCACTATTCTAGTCCATTCTTATATAAATCCAACAAATATTTATTGAAAGCCAAATGTATTGAATGAGGTAGGTTGGGCTGCAAAGAACACACACACACACACACACACACACACACACACAAAACAAAACAAAACAAAAAAACAAAAACACAGTTCTAGACCTCAAAATATTTAAAACTCACTCATTTTATGATTAGTTTTAACTAAGTATTCCTACTATTAGATAAAACAATTTTGCCTCAATTCAGTAAACCTATTTCCAAACTTGAGTCATTTATTTGAGTCTTTTTTTTTTGCCGTACTAAGTACAATCTGTAAAACTATTTGCCTAATATATTACTTTAAATTAATTCACTTTATTTTTACGTGTTAACTTATTTAAAAATAAATTAAGCTATATAAGAATTTCCTTTAGAATTATTTTAATCATTAATATCCGTAAAATCAAGAAGTATGATGTGCTGGTTAGATTTTTTTCAAGATGCAAATTAAAACAAATACTTATATAAGTACTCATGTTACTTGTGATAAATGTTTGTTGTGTACTCCGTAAAATAATATTGAGAAACATTTCTCTAATCTATTCCCATAGTGAATTCCTTGGCTCTACCTTTTCAAAACCTCACTCCAACCCAGGCAATTCCTTTCATCCAAACACTTAGTTGATGATTCTACCTTCCAATTAACCAAGAAAATCAGGTACTTAGACATGAGTGAGCTTCTTTTATCACTTCAACATTTTTAACTTGTCCTTATTTTAGCTTATTTTTCTAACATATCCTTACTAATGTCCTATATAATAACATTTTTATCTTCACCCCAGATTTCATCTTCTGTCACCACAGTTACTCCTCTCTTTATTAACACTTATTTCTTATATGTTCAACTAGTCTTCCTTTTCCTTCGCCCCTTTGCCTTTACTTCTATACATCCAATTAACAAATGTTTACTGAGTATCTACTAAGTGCCAGAGACTATGCATGATTCTGGGACTGTAGATAAGAAAGACAAAGACAGTCACAAACCTCAGGAGATCACTGGTGTATAAGGCGACAGGCACATCCTAAGTCACCAAAGGTGTGATCTGTACCATGTTAGGTAAATGCAAGAATGTTTGGGAAGGAAACACAAGTGGAGTTTCAAATCAAATATGGGAAGGACTTCCTCAAGGAGGTAACATTAAATCTTACTACACTTGCTGGCTTTGTGACCCAGCAAGTTCCGTGTTACTTAAACTTTACTTTACTCATCCATGAAATGGGAATAATGTCTACCTTACCTGGCTGTAATAAGACTAAGGAGAAAGTATGTATCTAGTGATAAAGCTCTAAAGTTAGCCAGCCTGGATTAGAATGCCAATTCTACTATTCTATGCATATTGGATTCCTCATCAATAAAATGCAAATAAATAATAATGTCAATGTAATAGGGTTGATATGAGAGTTAAGTAGGGTAATTCATAGAAATCTTTAGATACTAAGTATTCAATAAATGTTAGCTGCTATTATTGGCAGGCTTTTTAAATCTCAAAATCTGTGTATAAATCCTGCTAGGTAAACAGTATAACAATGAGTGGAATCCTTGTCATTTATAATCCTTCATTTTATTATTCATAATTTACAGTAGATTCCATCTATTAAGTGAATTAAGCAGTGGAGCTGAACATAGCACTTTGTCGGTAACAAATTGACAAAGTAGAACAAAGACTACCATCTTTCCATCTGTTATAGGTTGAATTGATCCCACTCCAAAATTTATTTGTAGAAGTCCTAATCCCTGGTACCTCAGAATGTGACCTTATTTGGAAATAGGGTCATTGTAAATATAATTATTTAAAGATGAGGTCATACTGGATTAGGGTGCCCCTAATCCTATATGACTGGAACAGGGAGATAGGGAGATATGGAGAAAGACACACACAGGAAGAGAACCATTTGAAGACAAAGGCAGAGATGGGGTGATACTTCTACAAGCCAAGGAACATAAAAAATTGCCAGCAAACCACCAGAAGGTAAGGGGCAGGCATGGGACAGAGTCCTCTTCACAGCCCTCAGAAGGAGCCCACCCTGCTGACACCTTGATCTCAGGCACCTCACCTCTAAAACTGTGAAACAATCAATTTCAATCACTTAAGTTACTCAGTTTGTGATACTTTGTTATCGCAGCCCCAGTAAACTAATACTCCATTCAACAGATTTTCTAGTCAGAACATGCAACTTAATAATGCATCTATCACTTCTTGAAGCATATACTTCAATTTTAGTCTGAATCACACAATTGGTCATATAATAAATTCTGTTCTCTGCTTCTTTTGTGTAATGAATCTCCTTTCTATCCATATTATAGGCTCCCTGTGAGAATATTCTCATTTATTCATTTAACAGGTTATTATTAAAAGTCTTAGTAAATGAAAAGTGAAAAAACACAAGTTTCTGACCTCTAGGAATTCATAACGTATAAGTCAAGTCATAAATAAGTAAATAACTGATGCAAAGTAGGATGGGATGGGTATTTCTGAGATAAGGGCAAAGCTTGCTTCATTCCCAGGTTGTGGATAGCGTACCCTTTACACCTGGGCCTCTCTCTTAGAAATATTCTGTTTTTCCATGGGCCATTTCTCTTTCCTTGGCCCTGACATCTACTTCCCTTCCCCCAACTTCAGCACAGCTGACACTGGAAGTCAGTCCACTACCCTTATAACAATCCTTCTTCCCTCCCAGAATAAATATGGAAGGCACTCCCAAGGGCAGGGATATGGACCTATGTAGACAGTTCTATTTGGATACGCCACCCTAATGCCCATGATCCTACTGTTTTCTGACTGTCCACAAAACAGGGCCTCTTCTATCAGGGAAGCCCTCTCTCACACTCCATGATCCTGGCAGAAGCTTGGTCAAAGCAGATTTACATCAAGAAGGCTTATGAATGCAGAATTCCATTGTATTGAAGTTTGGAAAGAGTGGTAGCAGAGGGCAGAACTGGAAGGTCATAATTCACAGGAACCTTAGCCTTACTGGAATATTCAATTTTTCAAAAAGATATTTTCTGGGACTTCCATCCCATTCTAACATTAATTCAAATCACAGGAGGTAAGCTGTTTGCAACCATTCTTCTCATCTTTGTGGGTTTTCTGTCATGAGCAAAGGCAAGTCCTATCTCCTTTTGATAGTTGTCCAGCTCATTTCTTTTCAGTATTTTCTCTAGTCCTGGCTCCTCCCACTTTCCTATTCAGAATGCATACCCACTTTCTGACTTAGGTGTCCTTTCCTCCTGTTCCCAGTCTTAAGACAGTGTTATAAATTCAATTCAACAAGTGTTTTACTGAATGGTAGCTAGAATCATGGGCAGTCCAGACGTTGTGCTGGGGGCTTTCTCATGCATTACCTTATTTAATTTGTACACCCACCATTAGTACTATTAGGAACGGAGGCTTGGTGAAATCTAAATCCCTTGGCAAGGATTACACCTGAGAGCTGTCTGACTTCAAAGACTATCCCAGTTCTCAAAGAGCTTGAGAGTGAGAATACACAGTAATGATACAACTACCTATTTACAGTGTGCAGTTCCTGTTTACAGACAAGTCAGTCCACATTTTTCTTTAAAAGCCAAACAAAAGAAAACCAACTGAGGTTCAACCACAGTGGTGGTGAAGGTGCCAAATCATTCTTTAATCTGAGAGTAAATGTGTAAGTAGAGTCTCTCTACTTAATCTACAAAACCTATTCATTATGTGTGTGGAAGTGCATGCATGGGCAAGAGTGTTTTCAAAGTGTCAGGACTCAATACAAAACAAACAAACAAACAAAAACACATTGAAACACTGGTGTCATGGAACAAGATTCACAGTAGAAAGTGAGATTTCCATACTGTGATGATTTGAATACAGTGAATGTCACAGAGGTAGCCAAGGGTGACAAGGAAAGGCTAGATTGGACCTACAGGCCAACAGAAATCAAGCAAATGTAGCACTTTTCTAATAAGTGCTGGCCTCTGCTGATTCTTAAAAAAAAAAAAAAAAAAGTCCCTGGTCAGGGGGATCCGTCTTGTCTCAGGTTTCTACTGGCCAAAGAAGTCACTGGTCTAGTGATATCAAGAAATTCTGTCTCCAGGGCATAAATAAATGCCCAACTCCTATAGTTCACGGGTGTATGTGAGCCCCAAAGGCCTGGAATCGATCCAAGCCATTTAACTAGCAAGAAGCTAGCTCCTAAGGTCTTGTTTGTATTTCTTGGAGGAGGGACACCAGAAACGCTTATTTCATTCCACACAATAATTCACCACAATCAGAGGGAGCATGGCGAGGGCAGCACCATCTCCCAGCTGCTGATTACATCAAAGGCTTGCAGCACAAATTCAATTTTATGATGTTAATCTCAGCCTGCCACTCAGAAATTTTCTCTGAGGGATATGATTTTTCTCTGGATTTCATTTTAAGAATGATTTTCTTCATCCACAATCAATAAAGATATGTTTTCATCAAAAGGCTCTATCTTGGTAGAATTCAATTGGCTATTTCAATCCCTTTTGGTGGCACAATATTAATTAAAATAGTTTATGTTGCACTTCAACTGAGTAAAGGGGCAGTGAAAATAGCAACTACTCAGAACACATGTTCTATACACATCAACATGAAGGGCAGAAAATAATTTTCTCTCCCTTCAGGAGACAGGCATTAGGTATTCAAGAGAGTTGCTCTGAGTTGGTTTATCTCTGTCATCTCCCAGAAAACAAAACAAACAAACAAACAAAAACTAAGCTCTTTATGTTTGTATTTATTGTTCAGTAGGAAATCAAAATGTACATAAAAAAGGTGCTTTCAAATGCTCACCTCTCAGGGTCTCAAGAAGAGGGGAAACTTGTGTGCCCATATGACATGATGGGGTATTATAATCACAGTCACTGTTTCTCTTAAGAAAATTATAATACTTTTAGACTTTATTTTTATTTTCAATCTCTAAATAGTGATTTCAGCTGAATTACATTATATTTCTCAAAGGCAAGCATATAGAATCAGCACAGAGTTTTTCACATTTAAGACAGAGGAGAAAATTATAAAATGTGTTACAGAAAATAAATGAACTTTTTTTTTTTTAACAGTGGTTTTGAAAGTAGTGGTTAATTAGCTTACCAAGTACTTACAAAGCACCTACTGTGTGCCTTACCCTGGTCACCGCTGGAGACTGAGGAAGGTCCTAGTTCCTGGCCCACAATGCTGACAGACCATAGAACCTCCATCAACACAGAATGAGAAAGGCTGCCTGATTCCCACAAAGCATATGGAAGGCTGTACTTAATCCTGTCTGGGGAAGGGATAAAAGAGAGCTTCTCAAAGCGAACTTTAACTTCTGCAATATTCAGCTGGTAATTTATACCTACAGTTAAAAAAGAAAAATTAAGGTAGCTTAGTCTCTAACCAGATATTTATAGATCAAATTTTTTCAAGTTCATACTCTTGAAATCATCCATCCATTAAACTTCTTAATGTAAGAAGGTGGTAATGAACTGTTAAAATATAAATTGAGATATATTACAAATTTTAAGAATTTATTTGAGCAATAGTCAGGAGGCATCAAACTGGAAATGACGAGGAGCACTCCACTTATAGGATGAGATCAGGGAGAGACTTTATAGAGAAAAGGCAGAAACAAATTAAGGAAATTACCAACTGGCAATAGCTGCAAGCCTAGTTGACTGCTTCAGATTGGCTGCACTTCTATTGACAAGGTCAATGACATAACCTTGAGGCATTTAAAAGCTTAGATTTTGGTTTGCTTATGTAGGCCACCAAGGCATCAGAGCCACCTCAGTCTAATGGCCTTGGTGTTTAAATAATTTAGCAAAAGACAAAGGGTATATTGATACTGAAAGGGGTCCAAGGATTTCATAGAACTTTGCATAGATCTCACTCAACAGTCCATTTATTCAAAGAAGGACCTTAATCTGTAAGAATATTCTTTTAGACTAATCTGGATGTTGTATTCAAAGGAGAGCAAAGGATCAAGTTAAGGAACACCATGGAAATTCATAGAAATCCAACCCAAGTCCCTATTTTCTGGAGTAAAAACAACAGAAAGGTACATTGACTTGGTTAAAGGCAGAGTCTGGGTTTGTTTAGACACTTGAACAGCAATGATAAGACTTAGATGGAGAGATTACTCTAGTCTCCAAAGAGTCTATGTAAATGTGTACAGGAATGCTGGGAAAACATTGGTTAAAAAAAGAAGCAAGTGTCCATCAGCATCAGATTTAACCACAAGGTTTATTAAAATGCAGATTCCTGGGCTTCCAGCTGAATGTAATAAATCAGAACCTCTAAACTACAGGGTCCAGGAATTTGAATCTTCACTAGCTCTTCAAAGACATTCTTAGTCACCTTTGAGGCTAAGGGATTTGAATCAATCTTAGCATTTCCCATGCACAGCACAGTTAATGAAATATGCAAATTAATGGATGAAATAAAGCAGTATTTACTGAATGAATGGCCATAGAAAACTAGTCCCTCGAAAACTTCTTACCCTGGGCCTAGTCTGAATGGCCTAGCGAGAATGCCAATCCCGGGCCTGCTCTGGACCTGCTGCTCTGGGCCTTCCACAGCAAACAGGCCTGACCTGGCTCCCAAACCACTACTTCTCCCCACAAAGACTGACACCTACAGTAGTTAAATTCTTTTGCTGTCTAACATCTTAAGGTGTGTAGTAGTCTTCCATGATCTGTAGGACTTTGAACTGCATGAGGTCTTCCTTTGATATCCAGGTGGCAGAAGGGCCTAGGGATAGTCTACATATTCATTTTTTTCTGCACATTTGTACAAAGTTCATAAGGGGAGTAGAGTTTGCCACCTCTTACCCTTTGCAGGAGGAATCTCCATGTGTAAGACTGTTTTCCACACTGTACTAGAAAGATACTCTCTAGAAGCTGTTATCAATGGAGAAGAAGAGGACTTAAGTCAGCAAAACAATCTTACTCATGTTTGCTGTGCTCTTCCTGATAATCTCCCATAACTGATGCCCCACCCACAATGTCATCTTTTGTCTTTACCTGAGGGTGGTATTTAAGGTGATGGCTTCCACCATTTTCATGAGTTACTCTGTGTTTCTGGGTTTCCCTGATGTACAATATACAGGAAGTATACATGTTAATTAAACTTGAGATTTTCTCCTGCTAATATGTCTCATGTCAATTTGATTATTAGACTAGCCAGAAAAATCCTAGAAAGGTAGAAATCATTTTTTCCTCACAAATATTTACAAGAGGGATAACTTCTCATGAGTAATCAAGCTGGAATTTTGAAGCAAAGTCTTCCAAAGTTAAAAGGATTTTAAGAGCTAACAATACCAAGGAAAAATCATAAGAGGATAAAATCCTATAACTAATTCAAGTTTTTCAGTTTGCCTTTCGGCACTCCAAAATAATGAGCCAAGTGTCAACATCCCTTCTCCACAAAATCATTTTCTAAGATGCACTTGAATAATTCAGGCTGAAACAACGACTGGAGCATGAAGCGGGCCCTATAATGGTCTGAGATCCTATCATTCAAAGGCAGGAATGCTAACATTTACCAGCAAAGAACTGGAGGTGTGGGCAAACTCCTTTTACAGAGCCTGGCCCTAAAACATAGGCTAACATCACAGCTCTAGTGTGTTGAAGGAAAGCATGTAGTGTTTGGGGAATTGGGGTAATAGGACTAAAAGTGTATATAACTTCATACTTCATTCTAAACTATGAGAACAGTAGCAGCATTTCTTGGTCTATTATTTATAATATGCATAAAAATCACAAATCCCATCTTTACTCAAGGCTGGATTAGAGTAGTGTTGTGTTTTCTCTAATCAAGAGAATGAGATGGGTGGAGGGAACCACATTGGTTGATTGTCAACTGTTTGTCAACTGTTTGTCAGACACTCTTGTGTTTTATATGCAGCTAAATCTTCCAACAAAGTTGAGGTAGACAACCTTGTAGGAGAGACTTGAAGATTAAATCAGCACCTAATAATGTAAAATAATATACAATCCTTACTTTACATTTGAGGAAACTGAAGCTCAGAGAGGCAAAATAATTTGCTAATGTTCAGTAGCCAGTGAAGGATGGGATAGCATTGGGACAGTGTGCCATAATTTGCATTTGTCACGCTCTCTCACTCGATCATATCTTCACATAAATTTCCCCCTTAGCCTGAAAATCTTTCTCATCATTTCCATCTGGCAAATTCTTACAGAACTGTATATATATCCCTACATACACACACACACACACACACACACACACACACACACGAGAGAGAGAGAGAGAGAGAGAGAGAGAGAGAGAGAGAGAGAGAGAGAGAGTTTTGCAGGTAGCCTAGCATAAAGTTTTACTTAGAATTCATAACTTTTCTTAGATTAACCAGTAAACCCACCTAATTGGATCAGATTGGATGTTACAAGGTTTGTGTAACCATATCCTGTAATTTGCTAAGAGTTTAACAGAAGGACTGAAACTTAATTAGTTAAAGTTTCTTCCATACCTTTGCCATTTCAGAACATTGACTAATGCCTCACCTGTCTTTTCAGGCATAAACCCAAGATGATTTGCAAAACCAGGGGGCTAATCCAGCTCAAACTGCTTGAGGCTGGCTAAAGAGGTTGAGGAGTCTTTACTTACCGCTTCAGGAACTATTCTCCTTCTACCCTCATTAGAATACTAACGTCTCCTCCCAGGGGTGCAGATTTTCCACCATTTTTGAACATTCGATGTATGCATAGGCATGTTTTCTAACTGCACATGTGAAGGAATGTCCAACCTCTACATGTGATGACAAAGTTCACCTCAATGTTTATGCATGATTTTCCTGAATAAAGACAAATCCGATCCTTTGTTCCGGGACACACTGCTTTAGAAAATGACATCACCACCCATTAGTCCTTTCCTGTTGGCTGGCAATAAATTGTGTTCCTTCTCATAAAATCTTCTCGGAGTTGTCTTTTGGCTGACGACTACTGAGTAATTGCACCCTTTTTGGTCTGGTAACAGAACCTCCAAAACTGGAACTAAATTTTAACTCCTTTGAACCTCCTCCCCTGGTTGATATTTAGAATTTCTCAACTCCCTTTTCTACCTTTATCAGATCTTATCACTCTGCTATAATTATTATTGTGTTATTACGTGAACTATATTATAAATGATTGGAGGGCAGAAACATGTCCTTTTTCTTTCTTTTGCATTCTGCTCTCAGGAAGTTTAACATATACCAAGAGGTCAAAAATATTGAAGGGGAAGTCAAAGAATGCTTTCATTCTGAATAAATATAATATGGCTCCAAGAGTTGCCTCTCTTCTCCTTTCTTCCACTAAACATATCAGTTTGTAAACCATCATCTCCAGTACAAGTCTGAGGTCTTCAGAAAAAGCAAAAGACAGATGTATAAAAAAATATCCTTGACCATAGACATGCATTCTAATTTCTACTAAAGCAGCCTAAAATCCTATTCGCTCTCTGGGCCCTCACAACTCACTGCTGACTCAGGGGAAACATAGTCAATTAACCATCAGGTTGGCTGATTAATTACAACTTCCTCATCCTGTACTTGCTTATTTTTTAAACACCCACACATAGGACTCTACATTTTTCCAGGTTAAATTGTATCTTGTTAAAGAAAAATAGGAATTGTTGAAAACAATTTGCTAAAGAGAAAACTACAGGCCCATAATGGTGCTACTTTTGCTGAAATGCCCATGATATCAAACTTAGATTTAATATCTGATCTAACTGCAGTTTCAACACTCCCAGAAACATAATATTAACCAGTCTGGAATTTTCTGGTCAACATCAATGAGGTAATCTGTCATGCAGGCTTTCTCCATTCCCCTCTACCCCATAGAATGAAGCAATTTTCATGATAAAACCACTTTCCCCCAAAACAAGATATCACAGCTCCAAAATCATCCTTTCTTTCCTATTAATAAGTCCCTTGCCCTATTCTACTTCCTATAAAGACCTTATATTTTGTACAACCCTTTCAAGCACTTCTAGTTGCAAGATAGGATGCTGCCCCATTCATGAATCTCTTAATAAAGCCAATAAGATCTTCAAATTTACTCGGTTGAATTTTGTTTTTAACACTACCATTTATCAAGTTGTAGACACTGTGCTACTTAAATTATGTGCATCCCTTCATTTGATCTTCATAATGACCTGGGCATTATTACCTTTATTCTAAACTTGAGGAAAATGAGGAGTGAAGAATATATGTAGCTTGCCCAAGATCAGAGCTAGAAAACGGAGAGAGATTCATCAGTCTCCAAAACTCATGCTCTTAACCACTCATGCTCATGCTTACCTAGGTGGGGCAGGGGCAGTGCCCAGAATGTTAGGACACCCTCTGGAAATGACAGCAAAACTCTAGAAGAGATAGTCCTCTAGAGCCATGATACCTACCTCTAGAAATAAGAATTTGCCATTTATAGAAGAGTTCAGTGGGACCTGAATGTCCTTTAAGACCAATGACTATCTCTTTGTTTTAAAGACAAAAATGGCACACATATATTAAGGGACTTGCCAGCACCCCATAACTAATCTGGGGACTTGCGAGTACTTCAAAGCTAATTTGGTACTGGAACTCAATGCACAGAATCTTTTAGTCCTGATCCAGACCCCCTCTCCCTGCCTCCAGTTCAGTGAAGAGTAGAATTAAATCTAAAAATATTAATGACTGGGAAAAGTATACACTCAAAACAGGGTTCCAGAGAGACGTCCTTTACCATGCACTGTCAAAATTATTGAGATGCCACATATTTTAATATTAAATAACGGAAAGAACAAGTGACTTTTCAAGCCACACACTCATATGAATACAGCAATCTTGAAACTTTGACATATTCCTGATACTGTTATTTTCAAGGTTCCATAAAGCTATTTCCTAACTTAAACACACTTCTGTGACAGTTGGCCTCTATTAACCATCAATAGAACCTCAGATTTCTTAAGGCATACACTCCCTCAGGTAAATTTCACACAGGGAGAGGCTTAACAGTTGATAGTTTGTTGATAGAATAATTATAATTTTAAAATATGTTCCCCAAAAGAGGTGAAACTATTGGAATTCAACAGAGGCCCAATGTTTGCAGTTTTAAAAAAGGAAAAGTAA
Source organism: Aselliscus stoliczkanus (assembly GCA_033961575.1). Taxonomy (NCBI): domain Eukaryota; kingdom Metazoa; phylum Chordata; class Mammalia; order Chiroptera; family Hipposideridae; genus Aselliscus; species Aselliscus stoliczkanus. The sequence continues at coordinate 105,755,250 of CM066732.1, forward strand.
CCATCCCTTTGCTGGACCACTTCGTGCAGTCTCCCTTTCTCCTCCAGCTCTGTGCTTTCTTTACAGAAAACACGATTGGTGCATTTTGATATTGAAGGAACTGAAGGAAGGCTAAGGAACAAAAGTCACAAGACCAAATTAACCACAAGTATTTTTATGACAAAAATGGTTGCATTCTTCTCTCCAGGTGGAGAATAAACAGCAGTGTGCAATGAATGCGGAAGCGGGCAGGAAAGGGGATGAAAGGAATAAACCTTTTCTAAACACTTTCTTCAGGTAAAAACAGTTCCAACAGGTGACCTAATCTTCAATAGGTGACCTTGAACTCCTTCAGCATAAAACCGGGAGGGGAAGAAAAAGTTAACTGTCACTGTACTGCAACCTTCTCTTAGCATCTTAATTAATTCCTTAGAAATGTACAAAATGCTCTAATGAATGAGAGTGTTAAAAGGAAGCACCCTTGCAAAGGGAGTGTTCCTAGTAGTACACCTTTTCCCGATTTTTCGTCAGTGTAGACATACCCCCCACACCCCCGCTTTTTATTTTCCTGCCCTTCGTCCAACTTTACAGGCGACCAGACTTGTGTCCGCCTTCCTTGTTGCTGGCTCAGCCTCAGGTGCGCAGCATGAAAGCTTTTGCCGGTTCCTCCTCCCCCGACGGCCCTCGAGCTGCTACATCTGCTCCGGCTCACACCCACCAGATGGGTTTCCTTGCTCAGAAGCTCAAAGTGGAATTAATTCAATGGATTCTGGTTCCATAGAAGTTCGATTTCCGAGTCTCAAGAAACGTTCCTAAATAGTGAACGGTGGGTCCCTAAAAGTCTCCGAGAGCGGACACATCCCACAGGTAGGAATACTGGGGCCCTTCCCAATCCCTCCCCTCTACCCCCGGGGACCACACGCGCGCGCGAAAGGGCCGATTTGGTAGATGCTTGGCTTCGGTCCCTACTGCTGTGACATCTGGGCAACAGTTTGAAAAAAGGGAATTTCCCACGTGCAAAAATTCAGAGCAAAAGAAGAGGACGCAGCAACTGCTACACGCGCTCACCTTCCGTCCCTGTCCCTCGGGATCCAAACACCTCGCCCGCGCGGGCTCTGAGAGCGAGGGTCCGAGCGGCGGCACAAGCCCGGGGCGGCCGGAGACCCACCGCCGGGGACCGAGAGCCTGAACCGAGCCCAAGGGGCGCCCGCCTGATTCCACCCGCAAAGCGGCGGAGCAGCCGGGGCAGGCAGGCTGTCAATGGGACCGCGGGACGGGCTGCTGGCTCCTCGGGACCTCCAGGTCACACGCCCAGACCACGCCCGAATCACGCCCCAAACCCTCCACTGACCACCGCTCCCTCTAAGGACCTCCGCCCTCGCTCCCCAGCTCCGGCTCCACCTGGCCGCGCTCACCGGCTCCCTCCAGCCTCTGCCGCCCTAAGGCCCGGCTCACCGCCCTGAAGCCCCACTGCTCACCCCCCTCCCTCCCTTACTGGCGGTGGCGCCTGGAACTGGTCTGCCCACAGCCCTCGAGGTGCCCTGTCCTTCCAAGGTGGAAGAATGTTCGAGTTAAGGCCAGGAGGCGGTGATTCAGCCCCCAGCACTGGCAGGGATTGGGAGCCAAGGCAGGAGAGGAAGTTCCCCGCAGTGAGATTCCTGGTGTCCAGACTGGGTGGAAAATTCAACATAGAAACCAGAATCCCTGGGCCCGCCGAGTAGCGTGGTGGTTAAGTGCTGGCTTGGGAAGCCAGCGGCCCCGGTTCGGGTCCCACATATGAGGGCAAAAAAAAGAAAAGAAACCAGAATCCCAACCTACTATGAGTGGGCCCGGTACTACAACAGGGTGGGCCATTTAGAAAAATGGGAAGGACGCTTTGTTTTTCCTCGGGTTTCTCAGTTCTTTTCCTTTCCCTTCCAAACTCTCTGGACAACTTAGTCCTGGATTCCCAGAAACAGGTGGCGACAGATTTTAATCACCCCTTTTCACTGATACCTGACTTCCCAGATACTGAGGATATTTGGCCAGGCACCAGTTTTCGGTCTCCTCTGAGGTCAAAGTTCACATATATTGGATCTTCCTGGGTTGGTTCCTATCCTTGGTTCACCTGGAACCTCATTTCCCCCAGGGAGGCTAAGTGCTCCTGCGGTTCATCCTCAAGATACCTCACTTCCCCTGGCATCACACTTGTCACAATTTATTAAAATTGCTTGTTGCATTGGCTTCCCTGTTTAACTTGTCAGCTCAAAAACATAGTAAATGCATAACAAGTGCTGTTGAATGATGACATGAACGTATGTACCAGAATGTTAAGGTACCTCCAGGCCCCAGTTCTTTCTTTTTTTTCTTTTCTTTTTTTTTTTTTTTGAGGGCAATGTCACTGGCCCTCATATGTGGGACCCGAACCGGGGCCGCTGGCTTCCCAAGCCAGCGCTTAACCACCGCGCCACTCGGCTGGTCCTGGGCCCCAGTTCTTTAAGGACCTTCTCACACCTGCCCTTACCTTCTAAGTCTGCAGGGCCTTATTTCTAAATTAATCTTACCATCCCTGCCCCATCCAGAAGTCTTCACCCTGCCTTTGGAACGCGGTCTTCTTCGATTTTCACAGAGCTGCAGGTGGAAAGAGGCCTAGATTTGGCCCCTTGTGTCTGAACTCGGCCGTAACTAGTTCTGTGGTCTTGAAGGCCCTCAGTCTCTCTGGTCTGAGGTCAGGCAGGGCCTTCAATGCTGGTAGGGCCCACGAAGTGTAAAGAAAGAAGGGAAAATAACTTTTAGGTTGAGAAAGTGTTACATAATACTAATGTTTTGGTCTGTAGAGCCGCACAGACCTTGACAGTGTTGAACTTTACCCAAACCCTATAATCCTGGAAAACAGTAAGAGTTAAAGAAGTCTTCCCACCCCTTTGTGTTCTGGAAATGGTTTACTGCAGGAAATCACCCTTTTCCAGATGACTTACATAAGACACTGAGAAGAGTTACCTTGGTGATCTGTGTGACTAAAGCAGGACAGACCCTCGCACTCCCATTTTTTTGCATCATTCCTGCCTATAAAATGGAGAAGGTGGAATAGATAGACCAATATCTTTTTTTTCTTTTTTTTCTGGATCCAAAACTAATGGATTCACAATCAGAATGTAAAAAAATAAAAAATAAAAAATAATGCGGGACGGCCGAGTGGCGCATTGGTTAAGAGCTGGTTCTGGGATGCCAGCGGCCCCGGTTCGGATCCCACGTATGAGGGCCAGTGACACTGCCCTCGACAGCTAACAACAGCTCCACCTGGAGCTGGGCTGCGAGCCCCGGCGATGGTGTGGGCTGCAGTCCCTGCTGCAGTGGGCTGCCATAGGCTACAGTGAGTGGCCGGCAGCCAGCGTGAGCTGCCAATAGCCGCGGTGAGCGACCATCCAGAGGCTGGCGACTGATCTGCCTCATCCGGGAAGAGAGCAATGACGATACCAACATGGGCCAGTGAAGCAACATCCTCCGCATCTAGACTAAAGAACAAAAAGACAGCAACTTATCTGTTCCCCCTCCCTGATTCCCCAATGATGTTCCCCTCCCCCAATTCCCCAATAAAAATCTTAAAAAAAAAAAAAAATGCAAGTCAGCCCTTAGAGTTCTCAGCTGGAAGAGCAAGATGGCAGCTGAGAGCCAAACTGGGCACTCGCAGGCATTTTGTTTGGCTAGCCTGATATTGTCATTGTTATTTTTTAAATTAAATTTGAATATCACAGGCCTTGCAACACCCCATAGTCTCCATTTATATTATTTGTTGGACCTCTGAAGATATTTATGTTTGTGCCACTAGAATAATTTTGTGCTCAGAAAACTGCCTTGAATTACAGATATACCTCCTTGCTTCACTCTCACCACAGCAAGGAGATAGCAAGTCAATGATTTCTATTAATCTCTATATAGTAAGATTCAGGTATTTGAACGAAAGGACAAATATTGTATTTATAGTTGAAATGTATTTCTTTGGTGATAAGATGCTATCCAGTGCAACCCTCTCTCCTGTTTAAGCACTGAAAGACTTTTACCAAATAAAATATCCCTGGAGGATGTGCGACAATTTAACTTCAAATCAGAATAGATTCTCTTGACATATTATAACACAAAAATGAATAGCAATAACGCATAAAAAATTAACTTGGTCAATCTGTGAAATAATAAGAAAAAACTTGTGATGGTTTTAATACATGTGCAAAACAGTGCCATTGCTTACTACTAGGTTGTCGGAAAAATCACGATGCATTTTTGCAATGAAACATAGAAAATATGTCATGACTTTTCCGACAACCCAATATTTTCTTCTCCATTACACATATAACACATGTTCTAGGTTGTGCCAATCAGATTCACAGACTCAGAAAAATACAGAGAGTGCCAAAAAAAGTATACACATTTTAAGAAAGAAAAACTGTATTAAAATTGTAATAATATATACGGATAACAAAAGATGAATAGAAGTCACCTTTGACTTCTCCAATTACAAGAGGTGCTCAAAGTGGTTACCATCAGCTTAATTTTAATGCAGTTATTTTTTTGTTTCTTAAAATGTGTATACATGTTTTTGGCACCCTCTCTATATTCTTGTGAGGAAGGCGAAAGCACCACAGCCACATCTGGTTTCCAGAGGCAGCAGTGTGATGCTTCTAGCAGCTGCATCCAACCATTTAGTGGCAGAGGTGTAAGTGTCTGTGACCAGTACTGGTGGAAGTGATGCATCAATGAAACCAAATGCTGCAATATGATTTTGGACTTTGTCATTGACATCCAAACTTAGTTTTCCATGTCCTTAGAGAGATCCAATATCGTTTTGTAAATTTTTTTGTGCTTAGATCAGCAAGTATTGCTTTCTTTTGCACACAACTGAAAACTCTGACTGCTACAAGCAGATACTGCCTCCATTTTACAGATGAGAATATTGAGGACCAAAGTTGTTAAATGATGTATATCATTAGATACAGGTAGCAAACGATAGAAATGCAATACATCTATTAGTACAGATTGAGCTAAGCAAACACTCTTAAATTGAGCATTTAAAAGATGAAGGGCTTAAGAAAATTAAAATAAATGGAAAAAAAAGATGAAGGGCTTACATCCTTTAAAAAAACTAATTATGTTTTTCTTTAAATGAGATAAAAAGCTGGTTCTCTGCCCTGACCCAAACATTAAATGCCAACATTAAGGCATTGAACCCCTTACTACTTCAGAATGGACCATGCTCTTCCATGCTTCCTTGATATCTCACAGATACTTTTTCCTGCAAATTCTTTTCTCTGTCTATAACAGCCTCCCACCCATTTTAATCAATTTGCTCTTCTTACTTCAAAAACCAGATTTAGTGATAATTCACCTTTCTTTGTAGCCTTTTCTGAGCTGTCAGCGATTATTCCCACCTACCCCTCATACTCTCCCAGGATTCTGTTTCTATTTATGACAAAATACTTACTAAACTGATTTACCTGTCTGAACAACCCCGCCCCACTTCAACAAAAGAAACAGAAAGACTCCAGACTCTGCCCAACCAGTGGAGGGTGCCCTGAGAACTAAGGGGCTAGGACAAAGTTTACTTATTGAACAGGGATCCCCATGCAGTAAGAATGCTGACAACTTGGCATGTAACTCTACACAGTATACTGGAGACACTGTCTCAAAAAAAAAAGTTGAATGATTCTAGAAACAAGCTTCAAGAAAATGACACTTGCAAGTTTTTTTTTAAGTAAATGGGTGCATACTCATCTGACTGCAAAGGTCACTGCTTGACAAGTTCAGCCCTTATGCCAAGAGTGTCCACTCGGACTTTATTACCTCACTTTCACACTTTAATAAAAAACAAAGGATCACCAGAATTATGTGAAACCTCCAACATGAAAGATTAAAACATATCAATTAAGAAAGAGGAAAGGAAGAAACATGATTCAGGGAGCAGAATAAAATTTGGAATGAGAAAGTAATATTCTCAGGGATAGGAGAAGCTGAGTCCATGAAACAACATTAAGGCACTATATGTTTAATAAAGACATAAATAGAGAATAATAAAGTTCTTTTGAGTTAAAACAATGCTAAAAAATATATACACATTTCAATAGAAAGGTTAAAAAAATAAAGTTAAGGCAATCTGTCTGAAAGTGAAAAAAGATAAAGGGGTTGACAATGGGAAAGAAAAGCAAGCTAATAGATCAATCCAGGAGTTCCAACCCCTTGCCAATCATTCCCCTACGAGAGAGCAGAGAAAAGGTAGAGTGGAATGACTAATCGAAGAAGAAAATCTAATAGAAAAAAAGGACATACATTTTAGATAGAAAGAGCCTACTGAGTGTTTAGAGAATTAAAAATAAAACTGTGTATTGACATGTTTATTTTAACTTTATTCATAACCAGAAATAACTCAAATGTCCTTTAACTGGTGAATATACAAACTCTAACATATCCATTTATGCACCAAGGGAAGGACTCAGTATTGTAACAATTTCCCCAAAACTAATCTATAAAATTGATGCAATCCCATAAGAATTCCACAAGAAATTTTTTATACAAATTGACAAACTCATTGTCTAAAATTATATGAAAAGCAAAGAAACTATTGGTTGTTGGAAAAGTCATGATGCATTTTTGCAACGAAAAACAAAAAATACGTCATGACTTTTCCAACAACCCAATCGAAGAATCAACAATTTTGAAAAAGAAAAACAAATCTGGAGGATTCACATTTTCTGATTTCAAACTATAGTAACACACTACACTACAGTGATAGTGGTGGAAGAACAAACATATAGATTAGTGAAATAAAATAAAGTCCAGAAACAGATTCACACACAATTGATTTTTTTTTAAAGATGTAAAGGCAATTGAATGGAGAAAAAATAATGTTTTCAACAAATCGTTCTGGAACTATTGTCATCCATATGTTATATGAATAAAAATGAATAAACGTTAACCCATATCTTACAACTTATACAAAAATGAACTCAAAATGAATCCTAGATCAAAATGTAAAACACAAAATTATAAATTTTCTTGAAGAAAATATAGGGGGAAAAAAATCTTTGTGATCTTGGGTTAGGCAAAGATTTATAGATATGACATCAAAAAGCATGATCCATAAAAAAAAAATTCAATTAGATGTCATCAAAATGAAGAACTTCTGAATCTATGGAAAACATTAAGAGAGAGTTTTTTTAAAAGCCACAGACTAAGAGAAAACTGACGTTTACAACTGCTGGTAATGATAGAGAATTGAATTCTCATACATTGCTAATGGGATTGGAAAATGATTCAGACACTTTGCAAAATGCTCTTTCAGTTTCTTCCAAAGTTCAACATATGCTTGATTTATGATCTAACAAACCTACTCACTGGTATATATATCCAAGATATGTGAAAATTTATGTTCATGCAAAATACTGCATGGAAGTACTTATGGAAACAATCCAAGTGTCCTTCAGCTGAGAAATTAACAAGCTATGTTATATCCATATACTGAAATACTACTCAGCAATAGAAAGGAAGAATGGAGGTGGCTCTGATGATAATTTCCAGTCCCTGCAGCAGCGATGAGAGTTCTGCTGGCGGTGCCCAGCAGCAATGGCATTCACTACTCTGCAGGACAGTTCTAAACCATTGGTTGTCCTTGGCAGTGCTCATGATATACTTTAGTACATCAATTTTCTGCTGAAATTTCTAGAGTAGATTTCTGTCATTTACAACTTAAACCAGTAGTTTAATTTAAACTTAATTTAGCATTTACTGTTGACATTTCACTTTCATTTTTTCACTAGATTATAATCCCCTAAATGAATACTGTATAATAGGGAAACTATGAAAATATCTGACAAGAACAAAGACGTGTAGAGACTGAAAAATTGTCTTTCTGATCAATGATTGGAGAAGGAAGTAGGGACCTTTCAATTTTTATGCTACTCAGCTAAAGCCTGAACTATTAAAATTATAGAATTTTAAGCATGACCAAGTCAGCGTGACATTTTAACTAGGAAAACGGAAGCCTTAAGAAGTTAAGGAAATGAGGACCTTTTGCATAATTCCTTATGGTCACTCTTACCAGAGTTTCTTTGCTTCTGTTGTTTTATGCACGCTACTGTATGAAATTGCTTATATTGACATAATAGAACTTTCAGTTGGCCTAAAATGTATGTGCAGCTTGAGTGAAAACTAAACCTTTGTGGTCTTATGCTTCTGGGGTAAAAAAGAAATTAAGGGGTTTGCTAAAGGTTGTACATTTTGTTATGACAGAGCTGGGCTCAAATATCAACCCTTCAGCCAGTGGTCTTCCCACCACCCCACAGTGTCTTTGTGAAGATTTCCATCATGCTAGTAGCTGCTTGCTGATTACTCAAATCAAGGACTTAATGTTTTTGTTTTTATAAAACACATCAGGATTTTATTGCTGGAAGAATACAGCATATGAAATCACAAGAATGTCAAAATGCAAAGTCACTAGGCTTCACACGTATAATACATTATCAGATGCAGTAAAATATTAATTAACCTGAACTCTGCATCAGAAAAAAAGGTGTGGAAAAATATCTAAGTTGTTTACTTAAGAAACATATATACTTAAAATAGCAAGTATAAGGATGTTACAGTACAAATTAGAAAAGCCAACACTTATTAACTTATTGTTTCTTAAAGTAGATTACCTTTGGTACTTAAACTTTAAAAAATGTTTTTGTATAAACATATTTTGAAAAATATTTGGACTAAAAAAATGAAAATCTAATAGATAACCAATTGTGTGTGTGTGTGTGTGTGTGTGTGTGTGTGTGTGTGTGTGTGTTCTTTCCTGAACTGGCAGCGAGATTGAAGATCCTTGGGTGACTTTTAAAGAAGTTATAAGTCTGTGAAACTAGGAGCTTAAAAAATGTTGACAGATTCTTGATTATAGCAGTGCCATCGAGCAGCCCTATAATACAATATTTTAGGTGAAAGTAGCAGTTAGACAGGTTATTTTTTTCTAGCACTTGATTTCAAGGTCAAATATGTTTCTTCATGTTTTGGAAGTGCCTACATTGAAAGCAAAATTAGAAAAGACAAGTAAAAAAATATTTTTTCTGAATATTAGAAAAGGTAGATATTGAAGTACTTTGAAGTTGTATGACAACAGTGACCAAACCTAGTTATTGTTCATGCTCTAAATGCTTCATGCAAGAGCACGGTAATTACTTGAGATAATGGTATAGAATGAATGACCCAGATGCACTTTGGATTTTGCAGTCTCCTTGTGAATCCTGCTCAGCTGTCTATATAAATGATTGCAACATTGTGTCCTTAATCATCAGCAAATGGAAGTTTCCTGAAGAAAAACTGTCCCATAGATTTTAGCACACTCTGACATGAAGGCAAGGTTAATTCCCAGAACTTAATTATATTAACATCCTAGAAAGGGTCAAGGAACAGAACAGTCTATAGTCGTATCCTAATACTATATGTGTGATCCTGAGAAAAATCAATTCACAAACTAGGACTGAACTCCAATTTATAACAGCAGCAATGCCTGACGTCTGGATAGTGCTTCTTCAACAAATTTTCATACATATAAGTTTAACTGATACAATAAAAGGAGAAGATGCCAAATAATAGAGAAAGGACATTGCATAGAAATCATTTGCTCTTGACTTTGCATTGCTTTTGACAATTCTCCATATTATTATTATTTTTTTATTTGGGGAATTGGGGGAGAGGAACAGTGTTGGGGAATCAGGGAAGGGGAACAGACAAGTTGCAGTCTTTTTGTTCTTCAGTCTAGTTGTGGAGGACGTTTCTTCACTGGCCCATGTTGGTATCATCATTGCGCTCTTCCCAGATGAGGCAGATCGGTCGCTGGCCTCTGGATGGTCACTCACCGTGGCTACTGGCAGCTTACGCTGGCTGCCAGACTCTCATGCTGGCTGCCGGCCACTCACTGTAGCCTATGGCAGGCCACTGCAGCAGGGGCTGCAGCCGACACCGTCGCTGGGGCTCGCACAGCCCAGCTCCAAGTGGAGCTGTTGTTAGCTGTGGAGGGCAGTGTTACTGGCCCTCATATGTGGGATCCAAACCGGGACAGCTGGCATCCCAAAACCAGCTCTTAACCACTGTGCCACTCGGCCGGCCCCTCCATATTATTTTGAGGTGAACCCTAACTGTCATCCTAAGCAGTTGTTTTCTTTGGATTATCTTCTATGTCTTGGTTCCTTTAACTGAATCCAGCTCATTCCATGGATAGTATAAACTCCCTTCAGTTCTCAACTTTGCATTTTGAGAAATAATACAGATCACTTCCCATTTGTCACTCTCATCTGCCAATCATCCTTTCATGTTCTCTGGTTCTTCACTCTTTCCTCCCACCCCATATCCTGTTTGGTTCTAAGTTTCTATTCCCATTATTTACCTCTCTATTTTATCATCACAGCTTCTATTTTTTCCCCCTTTATGTCACATATTAAAATTGTGATTCTTTCCTTCCTTCCTTCCTAATTTTTTTTCGAGATGACCAAATCTTACATATTTTTCATCAAGATAAAAACTAAGCACAAAGACAAAGTATTCTGTATCCTGGAGGGTTTTAACTCATCTATCTGATTAGCTCCTTTCAATGCAATGTCTCTGCTCCTAAAGCGGGAGGAGGATGAATAGATTTCAGATGGGTGGATGGAACACAGCAAAGTACACTCCTCTGGGATTTAAACCTACAGCTGCCTAACTAATGCTTCTGTTTCGTCCATTGATGTATAGGCTTTCACTTCTATTAAAATAGATCACTGTGGTCAATTCAGGACTCTTGAGATACCATCAATGAGAAGCTCAAATCTCCCTGGTCACCACAGAGTGACACTGCCAGGAATGGTTTATTAACAGGCCTGGCTGTTGACAAACTTGTCAAGTGGGTGAAGTTGGTGTAATCCTACCCTTAAGATCTTTCAGCCAGTTTAGTTGTTCAGGCTCTCACTTCAACTTATTAGCTCCTTGAGAGCACATGGTTCCTGACTTTACCCCTCTTAAATCCCATTTCATCCAAGAGGGAATTGTGACCCAATTTATTTTATTAATGTGCTAATAGGCCAAGGGTGCTGATGAACATTCAAATAGAACAATCACGAAATGTTTAGGCTCATATTATTCACTCAACAAATATTTGGTAAACGTATTTTAGGTGCTGGAGAAAAAGCAATAGACAGTCTATCAGACTTTTACTTCTGTCTTATAAACTAAGATACATCCTTTCAAATTGATAGTGTGAAAGTCTAGGAAGAGTTTCCCTCCAATCAACCTCTTGGCTCTAGTGCTCCTTTTGTACTCCCCTAGTATTGTTCTCTCTCTCTTTATTTTTATTTTTATTATTTATTCCCCATTTTGTGACATAGGAAAAGCAGGAGAAATCAAAGAGTTCTGTATCCCTTAGCAGTGGGTTAGGTATTGTTAGCTGGTGCACTCGTCAATCACTGCACTTTCTCTTTATGTCTCTTTCTTAAATATCCAAATTTGGAAATATCCAAATTCCCCAAACCTTATCATGATCTTCCTAATTTTAGGCAGTTTTTTTCTTGTTGAGTAGTCCTTTCTCCTCTTCTCATTTCTAGGTAACAGATAAAGACATTAATTTGAGTCCCTGAGGGATCTAGTGCATACACAAGCATCCTAAAATATCAGTGTTTTAACCCAGATTAAGAATCTATTGATGAAATTTCAGATATCCTAGCAGGGCCTAAATCATGAGAAAGATTTGCATTCAGAAAGGGAATGGACCATCTGAGACCTCTCCTGGAAACAAAGGTGATGGTTGTAAAAAACTAGTCAAGTTAAGAAGCCTCTGCATTTTTGTAGAACAACAGAATAGTAAAGACTGGAAAGATCATCAGTAGTTCTCCACTAAGGGCATTTTTGGTTGGTGACAATGCCTGGGGTTGCATTTAATTTCAGGGACTCAGCACGGCCACAGTGTAGCAGTGTCCCACTAAGCAGCACTGTTAGTCCATCCCTGTGCCAAGGGGAAGGAAACAAGATATTGTAGAATCTTTTCCCCGAGGTCATTTCCCTGGCCAGTGCCAGAGCTGGAGCCAGAATTCGGAACTCCATTCCAGGATTTTTCCACTGGAACCAATTCTCTACATAACTTCTTATACAAAGGAAAATTGTCCTATTCAAATGAGTTTCTTTAAGGTGCGATGTTCTCATTTTCCTCAGATGTTGCTTCTCACACTCTGAATCCTTCTTTGGGTGTGATTTTTAGTGACATTTCAAAAACTACATAAAAAAATTAGTCTCATTACTCTGCAGCTGTAACTTTTTTGTGGGGGGAGGAATAGTTATTTATTTCTCAAAAAATGCTTTTATTAAACTCAATTATTTGCTTTATTTTCCTATTTAATTTAAATAACTTAATGACTTTAGTAAACCAAAACCTACCTTCAAATGTATAAAATGTGCTGTTTTTAAGCACTGAAAGGAATGAATGTGCAACTCTCATTCAACATACAGCATTCACTGCAAGTGTGTCATGTGCCAGACGTTGTGTTAGGTTCTGTGGGTGCAGGAGATACAATGTTAAAAGAAAAAAAACAAACAAAACATGATCCCTCCCTCAGAGACATTCAATACAGTGGTCATAGGGATATGATAGGAAGCTGTCTGATTGTAGAGAAAAGGCATGTGAGTAGTCAGGTAGATCTAATGGAGAGTTGATATCCTAGATGAGAATTGAAGGGTAGCAGGTAGTAAGAAAGGGGTTGGGTAAGAAGAATAAAGATGAAAATCTAGATAGAAAGAACAACATCTGCAAAGCTTGGGTTACACAGGAAATGTTTTGCAATTGTGAAAAAGGAAATAGTTTAGTTTGGCAGAAACATAGATAAGCTTGTCTGTCCTTTGAGAAATGAAGATGGAAGAAATGAAGAGGCAAAGTTGAGACTGGATAAGACAGATCTTATAAGCCAGGCCATGGAGTTGATCTTGAGGAATATAAGCAACCATTGAATGGTTTTAAGAAGAGTATTGGTAATTCCAAAGATAGAATTTTGAATAAGTAATAATCTTCTAAAAATTAGGCCTTCATAAAACAACCTTTGTTAGATGCCGGGCATATGGTCTGATATTCTTCTGTAATTCATCACATCCTCTCCCATCAATGTTGTAAACATATTTCTGATCCTGGAGCAAGTTTGGAACAGATCCTAACTTCCCTTCTACATTGAGTGACAGGCCCCTGTCCCCGACAAATACTTCTAATTAGTGCTTGTCACTGCTGGGAGAGATATTGTCATAGTGAAGACTGAGGAGACATCAGTTCAGAGTATATGAAGACAGCATCAAAGAGGGAGGATTTATTGCATTGTACACACAGCACCAATATTAATGAAAATGTCACCTTTTCTGTCATCACTAGGCTTTGTTTTGCAAAGATAATGTACTGAACCCAATGATGAACCATATATAGATAGTGTTAACTTCTCTCTGAGTGAATGTCAGAAATATAATTAACGATATTTTGAAGACAGTTGTGCTTTCACAAATGCTAAAGGACAGGTGGGCAAGAAGTGCTCACTAGAATATGCAATTATTAAAGAGGGGTTTTTGAGCGATGACTAAGGAATATTTTTGTGTGTAACAATAGTAAAATCTACTGATGGTCTTCCACATTAAATTAAAGCATGAGCTATACTCACATGTTTACTTTGGAGGAGCTATCCTGTTTCTCTTATGCTATACAAGTGAGAAACTCAGTTTGCGCCTCATTAAATAGAAGTGAAGCATTTTTCAGAAGATTGACAATGAAAAAAGTGATAAACACAGTAGTAGTAAAACAGCAAAGGTTTTTTCAAGATAGAACTTTGTACTTATTTAAAATCAAATGGCAAGGAGTCAGGTGGTAAGAGAATAAAGCTACTGGAGAAGGGAAAGGAAATAGGATATTATTTTTTTCTGAGACAATGCAAAAGTATTAAAAAATAAAGTGAGGCATGAGAATGCAGAGGAAAATGGTTGAGAAACAGAAAATCAATGTTCATTTATACCTCTCCTATTTTCTAATAGAATTTGAGGCAGCTTACAAAAAAAGGACACAGGAATAATAAAGTTAATAAACAAAAAATGTGCATGGTTCAAAGAGAGGATAGCAGAAACTGTAATCCCTTTATGACCCAGACTTGGAACTAACATCACTTCCTCTGCAGTTTTTTAGAAGCAAGCCTCTAAAGCTGGTCTGTTTTCAACAGAAGGGGAATTAGACTTGCCTTTTTGAAGAGAGGAAATGCCAAATAGTCTGTACCATGTTTTAAAATGATCACATTATGGAGTAGATTTCTCACTTTCAAAATGGTAGCAATGTTATCAATTGTCTAAGCTCACACATGGTGTTGTCAATATTTTGTTTTAGATGAAGTAAGGGAGGAAAATAGTCAAGCATAAGAGTAGAGATGAACAGAGAAAGGTGTGTGTTTGGAATATCTCCTTATGGGAGCATAAAACCCCAGCATAGTAGAGCCTTGCTTATCAAAGTGTGGTCTAGGACCAGTAGTATCTACGCACTGAGAGATTGTTAGAAATTCAGAATCTTGGCCCCTCCCTCTCACCTACTGAATCTGAATTGCATCTTAACAAGACCACAGGGGATTCCTATGCAGAATAAAGTTTGAAAAACTTTATTCAAAGAGGTTGAATAAAATTGTCAGGAAGTCCGGGGAAGGACAAATTTTTGCTGTGTACACACGTAGAGCAGTCCATGTGTCCTCCTCTATGGAAAAATAATACAATATGAGTGGGATAAGGAAATTACTGAATAGTAGAAGTCATCTGAGATTGAGAATTCCATGCCCAGTTTGTCTAGAATGGGTGTTGGGTGCTTGGGTGGAATTGAATTAAGAATAAGATCTAAATGTGTTGGTGGGGAGAAGGGGTGCATTTATGGCAGATGAAAGTTGGGATTAGGCTGGAGAGCTAATATTGCAGAAGTATGAATAATAGTGCCCAAATAAATGGTAGCCAGAAATGGCAAATGCAGAGTTAGTTTTCAGAGATAGATAAATATTATCGTGGTGCACTCGAATTGTGTTGTATAGAATGTTACTTGAAACAAGTAAATAATTGACTGTGGAGCCGGCTGAGTGGCGTGGTGGTTAAGCGCTGGCTTGGAAAGACAGCGGCCCCGGTTCAGTTCCCACATATGAGGGCCAGTGACACTGCCCTGGAAAAATAAAATAAAATAAAAAATAATTGACTGAGGCATTAACTTTGTTTCACAGAAATATCTGAAGTAATGACATTTGTTATTCTGATAAACATCCTATATATGCATATAATTAAGGGCATATACAATTAAGGGTGTATAATTAAGGACAGCCAACAGAATGGTATCAAATATTAGCAAGTTGCAGTCTGCCATCACTGATATTTCAAACTGCCTTGTATTTGTTATTCATATTAAGAGTGTAGAGCTTGGAGAGTGTAGGGATCCTTGGGAAAATGGCTGATATGAATTCTGGGCCAGGAAATGCAAAAAAAGTGTCTAAAATATCTTGTCATACTGAAAGACAAGAAAGCTATTAGAGACAACTGGGTTCATGTCAAATGGACAGCAGAGCCAGTTTGAAGGGAGATGCACTGCCAAAGATGAGATAATAATAGCAACAAAAACAGAATAATAATGATAATGGATTGAGACAAATCAAATATATTAAAATCCATTAGATCTTAATGATACACACAAAAGCTCTCATTAGTCACCTTTGAAAGATACTATGGAATCAATGCTTTATTCTGAAAACTAGTAAATGAAGTGATGTAATCAAGCTTTTTTTTAATCACATTTCTTGTACGAATAGTATTTAAGGGTGCCAAATGGTTAATTTGGGAAAGACTTTTAAAAGAACGTCAGTGAATGAATATTGAAGCAGTAGTAGAATTAGAACATCACCATTGAACTCCTAATGAAATAATGGGATTTAGGCCATGATCATCAATGGCTATTAAAACCATTAGGTGAATCGCTGATGGGGAGATTTATAATGGTGGATCAGGCTGACAACAGCAAACCTACTGCCCAGTCTTAATGCCACAAAAAGAAAGAATTAGACATTCTATGCCTCCTAATGGAACTACACAACACCCCTATAAAATAGTCATACCATAAATCTGGGCTGAACCTGATGAAGCCTTTAGCTTTCCAGAAAATATAGGAGCCAGAAGAATGTGTGACGTCTCGTAAGTAGGCAATCAGCAAAGTTTAAAATGTGGGAATCCACTTTCCTCAACACATTGTGAGGGAAGAAAAACTGTGAGGGAAAATTTATAGATTAAAAGACAACTAAGAGACTTTGGGTTTCAGTTCTGACATATAAAGAGCTAGGAAATCATCACTCTCATTCTTATTACAAGGGAAAAAATGCTGAAAAAACTGAAAATCAGTTTGTTTGTTTTTTTCTTACATGCATAGGAGAACTGAGGCCACAGGGCAACTGTCACCTCAAAATCTTGAGAGAGGCAAATATAGAGCTTCTCAGCTGACATGGAACAGAAGCCACTGGAACCATAAACAGGTAAGAGCACTTAAATGGTAATTTTGATGAATTTTTGTAGTCTAAGTGTTGACCCTCTTGAGAATGATAAATTACACGAGTCCAAGGCTTAGGGTCCCATAGTTTTGGAGGTTTTAATTCCAGAAACCTACCAGATTTTCAAGGTTTATACCTGAGGTAAATCCCATTTGGGGAACAGAGTGACAAGTAACCATTTGAAATACTCCCAGAGTAGACTACCTTGGTCTATCTTTCCTGATTTAAACAAGGGAAAATGCTTTAGCAGAGCCTTATATGAATTGGAGGCAGGACAGTAAGCCAAATCTTGCTCCTCTAGCTTTCCTATCTGATCTAAAGGGAGCAAATGAAAGACTAATAAACATTTGTGAAGATCACAGCCCAGGGACATAGGACCACTGAAAGGTACCTGCACTACCTGTGAAGTGGCATAGTGTTGTTTGAAAAGTAAAATTAGATTACATTTTTCAAACTCTAGGGCGACCACTAAAATGGGGAAAAGAAATATAATTGGTTTTCTAAAAGAGGAGAGAAAATGAAATTATGTGAAATGATCAATTATAACCAGAAAAGGGAGAAAAAGATTTAAAAGAAATTAAACAAAGAACAGATATGATGAATAGAAAACAATTAAAAACATAGTGTATATTCAACTATATCAATAATCACTTTAAATGTGAGTGTTCTAAATATACTCATTAAATAACACAGATTGTCATGGTAGAATATAACATAAGACCTAACTGTATGCTATCTGCAATAAACTCACTCTAATATAAAGACACAGGTAGGTTAAAAATAAAGGAGGTGAAAGGACATTCTGTGAACACTAATCAAAAGAAAGATGGAGTAGTTGTGTTAATATCAAACAAAGCAGACTTCAAAACATGGAGAATTACTAGGGATAAAGAGGGCATTACATAAAGATAAATCAGTCAGTTCACTAAGAACACAGAACAATTCTTTAACATGTTAGCATCTCACAACAAAGCATGAAAATATATACAACAAAGCAAGGCAAAAACTGATAGAACTGCAAAGAAATATAGACAAAGCCATAACTATGACTAGAAACTTCAACTGTCCTTTTTCAGTGATTGATAAACCCAGCAGGTGAAAATCAGTAAGGATACAGTTGAATAAAACAGCACCGTCAGTCAGCTGCACCTAATTGATTGATATTTATAGAATACTTTCTCCAACAACAGCATTATACATATTCTCAAGCTCACATGGAACATTCACAAAAATAGGTCATGCTCTAGACCATAAAACACATCTTAAAGTTTTAAATAATATCAATCATTGACATTATGTTTTTTGACCACAGTGGAATCAAACTGAAATCAAAGAAATACAGATGTAGATTAAATAACACCCTTCTAAATAAATAAGACATGAATCAAAGAAGTTTTTTAGAGATCTTAAAATATTTTAAACTAAATAAAAATACAACTTATCAAAATTTATGGATGCAGTGAAAGCAGTGCTTAGAGGGAAATTTATAGCACTGAATACACATACATGTATATTTGAAAATAAGATAAATCAAAAATCACATTAAACTTGCACATTTAAAAAGAAGAGTAATATAAGCCTAATCCAAATAGTGGAAAAGAAACAACAAAAATTAAAGCAGCAATCAAAGAAATTGAAAACAGTAACTTAATAAAGAAAATTAACAAAACCACAAGCCAGTACTTTGAAAAGAACAATAAAATTGATAAACCTCTAACCAGACAGAACAACCAAGAAAAAAGAGATAAGATTTAAGTACTAATATCAGAAATGAAAGAGGAGATCAATACTGATATCATGGACATCAAATGAATAATAAATGAATGTATGAACAACTCTATGACCGTTATTCTAATAATTTAAATGAAATAGACTTGAAAGATAGCAGAGAAAAAAATTTTCCTCTGCTCATCTTAGGTTATCTACTTGGGGCCCTGTACCAAAAGACAAGTTAACAAGGGCAAAGCAAACAAGTTTATTGACATATGCCTCATATTTACATGGGAGAAACTCAGAGATGAATAACTCAAAGAGGTGGTTTGGAACTCTGGCTTGTGTAGCATCTTAGCCAAAGAACAGTAATTTTTAGCAGGATAACAAGACAGAGAAAAAGATTTTTAGGTTTCCAAGGGTAGCAAACAGTGGGAAAGTAAATATATGGGGTGAATGAAACTAATGGAGTAAATGTTATCTACTGACCCTTCTGGTACCATTTCTGTGCTGATGAGAGTAGATTTATCTTCAATAAAGGAAAATTTATATCTTGTGTTTAGGTAGAAAAGGGGAGCATAGAGAGACCTTTTCCTGTGTTTACTGCTTCTTAATTGTCTCAGCTCAAAATAATTCTTATGTCAAAAAGGCATATTTTGGGGTGACATATATTTGATTTCCTTCAATACAAACTACCAAAACTCACACAAGGCAATACATAGTATGAGAAATAGATAATCTGAATAGACCTACATAAAAAAAATTGAATCAAGAATTTATAATCTCAAAAAAAATAAAGTGCCAGGCCTAGTTAGTTTCACTGATGAATTCTACCAGCTTTTTAAGGAAGAAATGATACCACGTCTCTACATTCCCTTTCAGAAATAAGTACATGATATCATTATAAAAAGAAAATTACAGGCCAGCATCTCTCATAAACATAGATGTAAAAATCCTCAACAAAATATTAACAAGTCAAATCTAACAATGTATAAAAAGAATTGTACACCATGACCCCAAGCAGGATTTATTTCAGCTATGGAAAGCTAGTTCAACAATCAAATATAAATTAATGCAATCTACCACATCAACAGGCAAAGGGAGAAAAATGTTACAATCATATCAATGGTGTGGAAGAAGCATTTGACAAAATTCGATTCTTAGTCATGATAAAATTCCTTAAACTAGGATTGAGGGAGCTTTCTCAACTTGATAAAGAACATCTAACAAACCTACAGCTAACATCATACTTACTGGTGAGAAACTGAATACTTTCCCCCTAAAATTAGTAACAAGCCAAGCATATCTTCTCCCACCACTCCTATTCAACATTGTACTAGAAGTCATAGCTGGTACAATAACACAAGAAAAGGAAATAAAAGTTATACAGATTGAAAGGAAGAAATGAAACAGTTTTGGTTTGCAGATGATATGATTGTCTACGTAAAAAGTCACAATGAATCAACAACAACAACAGCAACAACAAAAACTCCTGGAACTAATACATAATTATAGCAAGGTTATAGGACACAAGGCTAATATACAAAAATCAATTGCTTTTCTATATTCCACTTATAAGTGGAATTTGAAATTAAAAACACAATACTGTTTTCATTAGCACCAAGTAAATAAATGAAATATGCACAAGATCTATATGAGGAAAACTACAAAATTCTGATGAAGGATACCAAAGATCTAAATAAATAGAGAGATATTCCATATTTATAAATAACACAAAAGTTAATATTGCAGATATGTCTGTTTTTCTCAACTTGATCTATAGATTTAATTCAATCAAAACAAAAATATTAGCAAGTTATTTTATGAACATTGACAAAGTGATCCTAAAATATATATTGAAAGGCAAAAGACCCAGAATAGCCAACACAATACTGAAGAAGAACAACATTGGAGGATTGACACTATCCAACTTCAAAACTACGATATAAACTTACAATAATCAAGACTGTGTACAGTGTTAGTGTAGATAAATAGATCAATGGGTTGGAATAGAAAGCCAAGAAATGCACTCATACAAATATGGTCCATTGATTTTTGACAAAGGAACAAAGACAATTTAAGGGATGAAGAATAATCTTTTCAACAAATAGTGCTGGGACAAATGGACATCTACATGCAAAATAATGAATCTAGACACAGACCTTGCATGTTTCACATCTAGCCAAGTTATGAAAGCAAGCTAGGTGTCCATCAATAGATGAATGAATAAAGAAGAAGTGGTACATATATACAATGGTTTAGTACTCAGCCAAAAAAAATAAAGCCAAAATCTTGCATTTGAAACAACGTGGATGCACCTAGAGGGTATCATGATAAGGGAAATAGACAGAGAACAACAAGTACCATATGATTTCACTTATATGTGGAAATTAAAAACAAAACAAAACAAATGAACAAAAACAAATCAGACTCAGAGAAACAGAGAACAAACTTATGGCTGCCAGAGGGAGGTGGGGATGAATAAAAAAGATGAAGAGGGATACAGTCAATAACATTGTGGAAACTTTCAATGGTAATGGGTGGTCACACTAGACATCATGTGATCACATGGTAAGGTATAAAAATGAAAATCACTACGTTGTACTCCTGAAACTAATATATTGTATGCCAACTATACTTAAATTAAAAGAACAACATAACTCCTGTCTAATCATGATAAAAACAGACAACTTCTAACAGAGGGGCATCCCACAATATATTAATACCTGACCAGTAACCAGTAACTCCTCAAAATGGGCAAGGTTATCAAAAACAAGGAAAGTCTGAAATACTGTTACAGCCAAGAGGAACAGTTTGTTTAGTGTTTCCTTTTATTATTTATTTATTTATTTTTTGAGGGCAGTGTCACTGGCCCTCATATGTGGGACCGAACCGGGGCCGCTGGCTTCCCAGGCCAGCGCTTAACCTCCGCACCACTCGGCCGGTCCAGTGTTTCCTTTTATTTATGTGTGTTACCTTAAACAAAAATAAACTTATTTGCCAATTGTATCATTTGGGTCATCTTGATTTGGACTTATTTTGACTCCTTTTGTTCTTGAGTATAGGTCACATGTTTGTTTCTTTGCATGTCTACTGAGTTTTGAGTGGATACCTGATATTATGAATAATACATAGCATACGTATGGCAGAGTGACTTATTCTAGTCAACATTTAACCTGGCCAGGCTCAAAACCCCATACTCTGTCCCTTCTTCAGTCAGTAGCTGACGTTTCCCTCAGAGCTGTAGTTTTCAGCTCTGTTTTTTTTTTTTTCCTTCCTTCCTTCCTTCCTTCCTTCCTTCCTTCCTTCCTTCCTTCCTTCCTTTCAACTAGTTCCTCTGTGGTTTCTCTTGTGAATATTAGTTTAATGGTTGGCCAGCATTTCAGGCCATCATCCCCTATGGAACTCTTCTTTTTCCAAACTGCTGTAGCTTTCAGTTTGCTCTCCAAACCCTGACCTCTGGCCTCCTATGCTTCAGAGCAGGAAGGCTTTGGCATGCTGTGGCCCTGAACTGCTGCTGTGCAGATTAGGGATTGGCCTCAGGGAAGAGGCCAATTTTCCCACTCTCACCAGGTGCAATTCCTGTTTTTCCAGATCAGGTTTCCTTCCAGTTTCGACTTGCTTTTGATTGTCCTCTAGTGTCTGCAATGGGTTTTCTTCTTAAATAATTTTGTTCAAATTTTAAAACTTTAATATGTGGGTAGTTTGGTCTATCCAGGCTACTCCACCATTATCAGAGGAGTCAGTCAATGAACTCTTTTTGGAGGTTCAGCAAAGGGTAGCCCAGTTTAAAATGAGGCCTCTGCCCTATTTCTTGCTCACTTTATTCCATAAACATTGATTTAGTGCTTCCTAGGCACCAGGAACTGCTCTAAGTTCTTTGCAAATACTAATTAATTTTTACAAACAACCCCTATGGAAACTGCTATTATTGCCATTTGCCAACAGAAAAACTGAAGTAAAGAGAGGTTAAGTTCCTTACCAAAGTTCGCAGAGCCAGTGAATGGGCTAATGGCTGAACCATTTAGCCACAGCTCGTTATACATCTCTATTCAGAAACCAAGGGGTTGATGCAGGAACTCTGAATGCCCCTCAAACCTGGTCATAAGGTTTGACAGCCTATGGAATAGATAAAATGGAAGTCTTTGTCAAGATATCCTGATTGTAGGGCTGGCTCTCCCATTGTTTTATATACGACTTTAGTATATCATGTGTCTTATCTCTCAACCCCAGTTTACTCATGTGTGAAGTAAAATGGCAGCATATTTAACTCTTAAGAGCATTCTTTAGAAAGATCAGAAGACAAACAAGCAATTTATCCACCCCTATATTTCCTCCTTATATCCGCTAGAGAGGGAAATGATACCCGACAGAACTGGTTCAAAGAACTGAAAAAGAAACCCTAGTGTAAAGAGTTTATTTAACTTTGTTTCTGATTATGTAACACTATTTATTACTAAAAAATATAGGACATATGGAAACACATAAAGAAAAATAAAAAATTATCTAAAAATCACTGTTGTAAACATTTTTCTTTTTATTGTCTGCCTAACCCCTGGACCTCCTTCACTGTAGAGGGAGAAATGCCGGCTTCTAACCTCCCCTTTTGGCTGAGGTGTGGAAATAGGGATGAGGCCCTGCCCCAGACTGAGATGTGAAGACACAGGGAAACGGGGACAGGAAAAAATTTACACGGGGAGGAGATGCAGCCCCAGGTAGTGGCAGCCTCTCTGACTTCAGAGGCAGCCATGTCAGTGACACAGGGGGCACTGGTGAAGCCAGCCGCCCTTCCCACTGCCCAGTTCAATGGGTTGCTGGAATTATTGAGTTTATTGCATCTGCACATTGCTGTATTTCATCACTTTGAGGGAGTTTTCAGACAATGGCTGGGGGAGTGGGGACTTAACCTAACGGGTTTGGGGTGATTTTGAATGTTGTTCCTGGCTTCCTATGCTGGTCTTTTCACCTCTTTATGTCCCCCCCCCCGCCATAAGATTCTGTGAACTATCTCAGGTATTTAAAAATAAATCTATTTTATATTTAAAACAATCAGAATTTTTTTTTTCTAGTGCTTGCAGCTACTAATCTTGCCTGCAGCACCCTCACCCAGAAACAACCACTATTGTATTGCTATTATGGTGAATTTTAAGGTGGCTCTAAAGATGAAAAGTCTTTAATTAATAGAATGTTTTTTATATTGAAATCTAATTAATGGGGAGATAGATATTTGCAAGTAAAGACCTCTTCTGGTAACCCCCAGTTCTGTCACCAAGTCACCAGCAACTTTGCCTAAACAGTCAGCCTTACAAGTTATACATTGAATGACTTTTCACTAAGGTCTCATCACCCACCGGGTGTTTTTCCAGGCTTCTGAAGCATCGCAGGGAATTTGTTAAAAAGAGAGATATCCAGGCCCCAATACATTTCCAGATACATTTTCAAAACTTTTACCAGGTGATTTTGATATACATTCTGGTTGGAGGACCTCTGGGCTTAGGACACCTCCACTTAAATGTTCTGTTATCCCATGAAATGTTCCCAAACTGACTCCATCATCTTTACATGAATATCTTCTTTTCCTCCTATACGGTTTGTACTGTGTGTGTGCGCGCGTGTGCGCGCATGCATATGTATGGAAACGTATAGATATGTAAGTTAGATAGATACCTTGGAGTCATTCTTGCCTATTCTCTTTCCCTGACATTCTACATTTAATTGGTTACTGTATCTAGAGTGCAACGGGAATTTCAGCTGGTCTAAAACTGGATTCTCGTGTGGCTGGTGGATAGAGCTAGTTGTTCCATCTTTCCTTATCTCCTTGACTGCTGGCTATTCTGATTGCCTAATTTTCATGAGTGTTGAGGACCCTGATGGATGTGAGGCATGAACTCTCCCCATGTTGAGTTCAGAAAGGACAACCAGATGGAGAGTTAGACCATAGCCAGGGGGAAGTTACATGCAAAAAGAAGCAGAGAAGGTCCCTTGCATTTTGTCCCAGCAACAGAGACTGAGGGTTTGAGTGGTACAGGGTTTTCAAGGTAGTGACTGGTATGTGAACTCCTGCCACTTCAGCTATCCTGGTAGCATGTGTGTTCCCTGGAGAAAAACAAAATGCAGTGAGGTGTCCCAAAGACCTCACTGAGCTCTATTGCACATAATTGCGCACCCTACGCTGCGTTGGACACCCTGAACTTAAATACAGTAGGGGTGGGGGCTGTAGGGTGGACATGCTGTCCTACTTCCTAAGAGTGCTGAGCTTCTGCTGCACTTTGAGACCGAGAGTAGAGGCAAACAGGGAAAATGAGTGCATTTCTGGATTTCAGAGTGGAGGATGCTGGTGACAAATGGCATCCTGATGTTTTTGTGTTAGTTATTGTTCTGTGAGCACATGTGAGACATTCATTGAAAACTCTCATAACTATCTTGGAGAGAAAAGGAGGTCCTGCTTAAGCAGGTAAGGCTCGGAGCTAGCAAGGTTAAAGAAGAGTTGTTGTGACTCAGGCTTGTGAGGTCTGGAGACAGCCACCTTCCATAAATGTCTGTCAGAGTTGTCTCGTCCTCTCTCCTCGCCATGCCACCACCTACTTTTGTCTCACCTGGACTACTGTGCTAGCTTTTTAACCTGGGTTTTGCCTTCTATTTTTCTCCAAGTTCCAATCCATTCTCCACATGGGTGCCAGGTTGATTTTGTGTAGAACAATTAAATCATGTCACTCTTCTACTTAAAAATCCCAATGGCTCCCCATTTTCTTTGGAAGAGCATGCAGTCTTGTGTGTTGATTTGGAAGATGTTTTTCATGATGTGACTTCAGTCACCCTGCAGAGACCTTTTACTAAGCCTTCCCATCTTGCACCTTATGTTCTAGTCACATTTCACTGTTGGCAGTTTCATGAACTGATCATGCATTTTATTTTTATGCATTTCAATATCTTCTTGATCTTTAGATCCACAGTGCTTAGTACCATGGCTGTGCATATAATAGGTACCTAATAAATATTCATTGAATAAATGAATAAACAGTACATGTTCTCTGAGTTTGAACAAAGAGAGAAATTACAAGACTCAAGCATTTCCAAAAAGTGATGAAATTCAAGGTTATAAGTAATAGTAATATTGTAATATTATTACTAATTGATTAGTAACAATAGTTAGCTAGCATTTATTGAACACTGTGTATCAGACACTCTTGTGATAAGATACATTGAAATATCCCTTTAATACTCACTGCAATTTTATGAGATGGATACTATTATAACCATTTAGCAGAAAAGAAAGCTGAGGCACTTTGGTTAAGTAATTTGCTTAAATTAATCTGACCAGCAAAAGGTGGCTAAGATTTGAATACCATCAAATGCCACTAGAACCTGCATTTTATACTATTTTGGAGTATACTGTAGGTAGAGAACCCTTGTAGCATGAAAGTAAAGGTTGTGAGTTTTGGAAAAATCGATAAATTGTAATGTAAAAGTGTTAAAAGGAATATTGACTTCATTCCCTCACTAGTAGGAAAACACCATAAGAAAAGGAAAGTTGTCTTTCTTTCGCATTGAATACCAAGTGCCCAGGAAATGCTTTGTTTATATTAATAGTAGGTGCTCCATAAATATTTATTGAAGTAGATAAGGAAGAAAGGGATTGTATGGCTGGTCGAATAGCTCAGTTGGTTAAGAACTTGCTCAAGAGTGCGAGCTGAGCTCTGAGCAACAGCAGTTCGATGCCCAGCCCGAGCTGAGCTGTCGCTGAGCTGCCAACAGGTGGCAGGATGGCTCAGCTAAAAAAGACCAAAAAACACAACAACCAAAAAGGACGGGATTGTACAGGATATGTTGAAATTACAAAAGATCTATTTTAGGTATTACCCTCGTTTTATCAAAGTTCCTTAAGTGTATGTAACTTTCTTTTCCCTTCAGTTAGTGTGGCACTATGTAAAATAGGGGTTTAATAAGTAAATATTGATTGGTTGAAGAGTGTCAGGAAAATTA
Organism: Aselliscus stoliczkanus; assembly: GCA_033961575.1. Classification (NCBI taxonomy): domain Eukaryota; kingdom Metazoa; phylum Chordata; class Mammalia; order Chiroptera; family Hipposideridae; genus Aselliscus; species Aselliscus stoliczkanus. The sequence goes on from CM066732.1 coordinate 105,781,469, forward strand.
ATGAGTGAAATGGCACCCTTTGAGGTTATCTCTGCTTTCAATATTTTTAACTATTTTACAGTTCAATAAGTTGTAGAAAATTAAAAATAATACAAATTATTTTGTCCATTAAAATGCAAATTATTTGTATCTGGTGGAATGCAATTGATTATTGACCCATTTTATTTCAGTATTCTTTACCTGTCCATATTCATGCGTTCTTTCAATTATTTTTTGAACAAGTTGTAAAAACTTACTGGTTCTCTCATTAATTAGTGAGTTAAGTAAAATCTTTGACACAGGATCATTTCGTATCTGCAAGGTGGTCATGATCATATCCTCCTTTAAAAACTGTTGTTTAACGAATACTTTTCATTCACAGCCACGTTTCTTCCTAGAAGTTAGCAGTGTTTGTAGCATCTTTAAACCCAGTCATTCAATAATGAGTATCTACTCTGAAAAGTTTGTGTATGGGGTTAAGCATGTGTTTTTATGCCCAGTTGAGGCACCGCTTCCTTTTGAAATTTTAATTTTTTCACAATTTTTAAAGAATTGGGAGTCAGAAAGTTTTAGTCTTGCGAGAGATATAGCACTATCTGTCCACTAGATGTCACCCTGACATCGTAGATCCATAGAAAACAAAATGGCTAACCTTCGTTTTCTAATTAGGTTGTATTTGCTAGCGCACATATAAACTGATATTGTATGTCTTAACGTAGGGGCTGAGACAGGCAGGATTGAATATGAAATTCAGGTCTTCATATTTCTCCACATGAGGCACTTTTCTATATAACATTGTGAATTTTTCTCTTAGTGCTTAGTTACGATATAGTTTTTTTTTGTTTTTTTTTGAGGGCAGTGTCACTGGCCCTCATATGTGGGACCCGAACCAGGGCCGCTGGTTTCCCAAGCCAGCGCTTAACCACCGCGCCACTGGGCCGGCCCTACGATATAGTTTTTAAAGTACTCTGTTAATTAAAGCATGGTTATTCACAAATACGCTTAAAATACATCATCATTTTCTGGATCAAGTAAGGGTCCTTTTAATTCTAGAGTAGCATCCATTCAGATATCATCCATGGTGACAGTTTTTGATAGAGGATTATGACAAATGCTCTCTTTAATAAAACTTTAATCAGACTCCTGTGGGCCATCTTTTCAACTAGGCCTCATCCTTGTGCCTTAGACTTGGCCTATCTAGTCCGGCTTTAGAAAGAATCATGTTGACCCAGTTTAGCAAGAACCCCCTACCCCTGGTATCTGATCACTCTGACCTGTCTTCAGCAAGAATCCCCCTATCCTTGATGTTTCTTTGTAGTAATAATCCATCCACTGACCCTCTCACTTTGCTTTTTGGCTGTAAATGTCCAGTTGTTCTTGCTGTATTTGGAGCTGAACCCAGTCTTTCTCCTGTATGGTGATACTCTTGACAACTATGTAATAGTCCTGAATAAAGTCTTCCTTACCATTTTGATTATACCAGAAGGAGCTACTGGGTGGCAGAATAATTTTTGCTTTAACAATTATAGACATAATTTCACAATGAAATCAGAATACTAGGCCATCACAACAAACAATATGTGTTTTACATCAGTCTCTGTTAGTTTTGACAATGTTTTCTACTGTCAAAAATTAGCATCCTTTCACTCTGCTCCAATTTATCCTTCTTATAAGGATTCATCTATTGTAAACTTTAATTGGTGTGTGTGTGTGTGTGTGTGTGTGTGTGTGTGTGTGTGTTCGTGCGCGCACGCGCATGCACTCTATAATCATAAACTAGGATTAGCATTCTTCACCAGAGGTTTTCTGCCACCTTCCAAAATTGGTACTTTGATATTTTAATCTTTTACATCAATTTTCTTGCTTTTCTAAGTCAAATGATGCCAAAAATAAGAAAACAATTAATTTGTTACATTTTGTTCATCAGGAAAAAGGAAGTAAATATTAATAAAGAACCAAAATTTCTGTAATGTCTACTATATGTCAAGTACTTGAGATGTGTGATTTCGATATTGGTTAAATGTCCTTTGATTTCTGAGATTTGCTTCAGATTGATAGAAAACCCCACCCCATGCACAGTAAAGAATACCATCTCAGGATTCTTGATAAGAGAGAGAGTCCTGGGTGGCTCACATTTCTTTTTATTACCTCCAATTCCATTCTCCTGAATTCTTGAGCTCACTCTTATCTTCCTTTATATAATTGCTCTTCTTTGGGCTCTTCAAAGACCTGAAATGGAACAAAAAAATGTTCCCTCTATTTCCCTCCAAACACTAGTGATACAGATTCAGAAAGCTTAAGTAATTTGTGTAAGAAAACAGATGGAGCAGGAACATAACTTCAAGTTTGTCAGCCTCAAAAACCAGAACTGTTTCAACCTACTTTTCTTTCTGAAATATTTCCCAATTATATACAGTTGGTAGGGAGCTAATAAAGTAAATGGATTTATTGCACAATAGAAGAACATCTACAATGGTGAACATTTATAAAATTTTTATTTCAAAAGAAAGTTTTTATTGTTTAGAGTAGTGTTTCTTATATCAATATCCATTTAGATTTGTTGTTCTTACAATAGATTATATGAGTTAATTATATGTAAAATTATCTAACATTCAAATATGTGCAAAGTTAACTATGCGGTCTCTAATTCTCTAAGTGAATCCATCACGCTTCTCTACCAATGATTATATCAGAGTGGGCCACTAGGTGGCGATCTAACACAGAGATGACCTACAAAGGTCCTTAGAACAGTGAGTTTCACATACAAGGTAGAAAGATGGTATATTTTACCTTCTGCAGAATGGTAAAAGAATTTTGTATCCACTCAGCTCTGGGTATTCATCTTCCCTAGGGGAAGATTAAAATTATTTTATTGAAGTTGTAACCAAGAGAAATGTAATAGATGCGTTTTATATTCAAAGTAGGATTATTCCTAACAGGTTAAAAAATAAAAACAATTGAAAAATCTTTTTAAGAATAACAACAAAGATGACAGTATACTTAGGAATAAACCTAAAAATAATACACAAAACCCACATTAGGAAACCTGTGCAGCAGACTTGAGCTAATTAAAAGACATCCCTTCTTCATAGATAGGATGTGTCAATGACATGTATATGTCAATCCTCTCCCAAGTTAACACATACATCTACTGGTATCCCACTTGAAATACTGCCACTATTTTTGGAGCAGGACAAATTGATTCTAAGGTTCATATAAAAAACAAAACTTGCAAGAATAGCTATAAAAGTCCTATTTTTTGGTTTTCGTTTTTTTTTAAAGGGTGTCCACTTTTCGAATTTGGCCTCATATGTTTGGTGTTCAGTAGATAAATTAACCTAGTTTTTAAAAGGCCATTGACTTCATGTGGACCCCCAAAAAAAGAGACATTGGAATTTTTGTTTAAATTGATAACAGAAGAGGTGTCTGGGTTGTAAGAGACAATATATTAGTTCAACAATAGTACTTGTAAAAAGTTCTGACTTTCCTCAAGTGAAAAAAATATATTTGTGTGTAGTTTAAAATTAAAATCCATTACTGGGAAAAAATCAAGCATATATTAAGAGAGTTTGTTTGATAAGCTACAGATAGTATTACCAGATTTTTTCTTTTTTTTCAATTTCTGAGCACTGACATAAGGAAAGGATGAAGTTTGCTAGATGATATTTGTGAGAAAAAATTTTTACTTTAGAAGACTATGAAAAGTCAATGTGTTAAGTACTCCTGTACAATCTATAGTAATAATCATAAGATAGGTCTTCTTTTTAGTTGTCTAATTCATTAAATTAAATTTAAGAATGGTTTGGTTCTTAATTAGTCATATTAGGACTCAAAAAGAAAAAAAAAACATACATTTATTATGGTAAATTTCGAACATGTACACAATTAAAGGGAATAATATTAGCTTTCATGTAACCATGACCCAACGATAATAATTTTCAACTCATGCCTAATCTTGTTTTATCTATAGTGACCTCCACATCCCCTCCTCTGCATGATTTTGAAGCAAATCATAGCATCATATCATTTCAAGATTAGATTATACATTATTAGGGTTTTTAAAAAATTTATTCCTATTATAAAATGGACACATCTAGGATTAGCATTGGTAGACCTCAGCACAAAAAAAGAATACATTACATTTCTATAGTTCTTTAGTTTATCAAACTTTACTAGTATGTTGTGGTATTTGTCACATGAACTTCACAGCTTTCCCAAACCTAAATATTTTTCTGATGAGATCCTTGGCTATAAAAACAGATATGATTTTTTTATGTAATAAAATGTGTCAGTTTTGGATCAACTTCATACCTTCATGAACTAATATTTTACAAATGACCAATGTGTGATATTATAAAGTCATGCATGAGTAAAAGATCTGTTCAAAGTATAAGATAGGTCAATGGATATTAACACAATAGAGTATGAAAAGTTCAACGATATGGCTTAATATTTCACACTGCAACTAGTCAATAAAACTGCTATCTGTTGGGTTTTGGTATAGTATCGAAGAAGAATATCCATAATTATATGAATGGCTATTACGATATTACTCCCTTTTCCAACTGCATATCTGCATAAGGCCAAATTTTCTTTATATACTTCAACCAAAACAATATATTAAAATAGATTGGATGCAGATGCAGGTATCAGAATGTAGTTGTCTTTTCTGTTAAGCCTGAAATTAAGGGGTTTTCAAAATTGTGAAACCATGTCACACATTTTTCACTATGTTTTGAAAATGTAGGTATTTTTCAAAAATTAAGTTTTTTAATGTTAAAATGTCTTGATTTATTGTATTTTAAAGTAAGTAATAAATACTTTTTAAGTTCTCAGTTTATTTCCTAATATGGTAAATATTGATAGATATAAACCATATAAACAAAAGGTCTTTTTATGGTTCTCAATTATTTTTAGGAATATAGAGGATTCATGAGACCAGAAAGTTTGAGAACTGTTTACCCAGCCTATCCTGTATCCTATTCATTTTTGAAATGAATGGAAGGAAATTAATACTTAATAGTTTTCTCCTTCATATCAGAGATTGCACATATTTCATTATGCTCTATGCATTTTATTTTTTTGAATAGCACTGTAAGTTTTATCCTCATTTCATGGTTAAGGAACACAAGATTTGGAAATGTTAGTTAAAATCCCCATGGTTGTACAAGTGTTAGAGGAAAGCTTCAGACCAGGTCCGAAGACTGTTTCAATCTTGCACTTAAATGTGTGGAGCTGCACAACTGTGACATGAAACGAGGTGGGTTCAGACACTGCTTTCCTCATCTCCAGAGAATGAACCAATCCAAGTGATCCATACATAGCAATCATGGCTCTAGCTCAGCACACACATATTTCAAATATGGTTCCAGCCTTGATTAAAAATAAATCCCTGCTTGGAACAGGAATTCAACTTGACTCGATACATTTTGGGACCAGGGGGACAAATAGAAGGGGGACATAATACATTTGTTGTGTTTCCTCCAATTTTTCACCATAATTTATGGGCAAAGGGTTGAATTTGACCTGCTTTGGAATTCGATTTTCTTTTTATGCTTCCCCTTAAGAAAACCTTGCTAACTCTTGTCAAGATTGTCAGTTTATTAAAATGTATTCTCCTTCATAACTTAAACACATAGAAATTTTTACATTTTAAATTCCTACTCACAATTTAGTGTTTTGGCCCCCTTTCACATCATAATTGGATAAACACTTAAAATATGAAGTGAAAGCAAAATGATGGGGGGGGGAAATCTGTAGATAGAATTGCAAATTATTCATCTAGGAATTAAGACATTCCTGGTTATTACCATTACTATTTATTTAGACAAAATTAAAGGTGCAATAATAGTCTCTTCCCAGCTTGACTCTGAGCATCTTTGAAACTACATCTGTCTTATTCTCTTTGGTTAGCCCATTGCCTACTCAGCAACTGGAACATAGAAAGTACTCAATACATACTTAATTGTCAAATAAAATTGACTTTATTTAAAATTTAATTTTCCTTTAGTTTAAAACCCTTTATTCTGCTATATAATTCTTCTCATTATATACAAAGGGTTACAAAAAATGTGTACACATTTTAAGAAAGGAAAAAACTGTATTTAAATTGTAATGCTCAATATAACTGATAACAAAAGATGAATACATGTCATGTTTGACTTCTGCAATTACAAGAGGTGCTCAAAGTGGTTACCATCAGCGTCCAGACACTTCTGATTACGGTGAACTGCTGCTTGAGCAACGTTGACCAAAGTGTCCACTTGTATACAATTTTTTTGGCACCACCGGTATTTTCCATGTAGTATTTTGGAAAGAGAATAAGGAGAGCTATATGGTCAGAATCAATGCATTGAAAACCCACAGTTTCCTTGTATATAATCCAGCTTCTGTAACAGTGTTCTTTTTGTTGTTGTTTTGTTTTGTTTTCCCTTTATCACTTGGTAGGAAACACTTTTCACAAAAAGCAAACTTTTAGTTTTTTAATTTTAATTAAGGCAGATGGTTAATTTAAATGGTAAATGAGTATTGTTGGGGAAATATATTTAAAAACAAAATTTTCTCCCAACCCAGAAATCCTCTCTATAAAGTTAGTTGAAAAAGGAAACACTATATTATTGAATAAGCATTAAAACAGAATGCGATGATCATCACAGGCAATCAACTAAGATAGTAAAGACAGAAAGAACTCTCTCCCTTTTATATAGCCAAACAGTTACTACCCATTACATACATGCTCTCAAAATAAGCAATAAGTAATCCTGAAGTAAGAGGCCCTTGCAACACCTTTTTGTCACACATAGTTTATCCTAACCTTACTCGGTAATCCGGGTGACCACCTGTGCTATCCAGTTAGCTTTCTCCAGAGAGAAACCAAACTTGTCATTTGTCTTGATGACAGGAGGTAGTTTTGCAGCTTGGGGCAAGGGGTGGGCACAGGGAGGTTAGGCTCCTACCCTCTCACAGAGACTGAGATATAAGTGCTATCTCCTTTGATGTTTATATTTCAAACAGATGGCTCCAGGGCCTTGAGAAAGACATTTCCTAGATCATGAAGCTGACAAAATGCCAATCTAGTCTTCAAAGGAATTTATATACATTTCAAAGAGAGTAGATAGTACTTACAGTTTTCTAAAGTTACTGCTCAAAGAAAATCAAAAAAAGAGGATGAGAATCTCTGTATTTTCACCGGTGAAAATTAAGCCTCTTCTTTTGAATTTGTAATCGTCCTTACCATATCTACTGTCTTACTTCATGCAAATGTCTATGGTAATTGAGTGGGAGAGGTAAAGAGAGAGAGGGGCCCCTATCCTCATCTCACTCTACCCTGGTTTTGTTGTTTTTTTCAGTTAGTCTTTTTCTCATCTTTCTGAATGTTAAACTTGGCATTTGTTGACCAAGCCATGATCCGAAGTGACTGTGGCTTTGCAAATGAAGAAGATTCCTTTAAGTTTGTTCTTCAAAGAACCTGACATGCTGAGAGATCTGGAAGTAGCACTCCTTGGTCTCAGGTTCACAAGCCCCCAAATTAACCTCTGGTGAATAAATACCAGAGTAATAAATAAAGAGATTAAATATCCCTTTAATAACGGTCTGAATTATTTCCTTTTTTTTTTCCTTTACAAAATTATCATTCTGGTTTTTTATTTAAAACGTTTTTGTTGCCTATAGCAAACTTTAGGTATGGGCCAATAGAAGGCACTGTTCAGATGTTTGGGAAAGCTTTTCTCTCTTGCATCCATAATGCTGCACTCTCCTGTTTTTTCTCCCATTTCACTGGCTACTGTTCTTTTTTTTTTTGGTTCCTCCTAGGCTCCTCCTCCTCTACTTGACCTCCAAATAATTATTTTTATTTCTATTAGTTCGATTTCTATTGTGCACTTTAGGATTTTTTTGCATAGCCAAATTTCAATTGTATAGGTTGTTCAGATATGCCTTAGTAAGTGTGATATGATAGAAGGATGAACCCTTAAGGCTTATTATACGTAGTCACATTTGTAATTTCATTTCATGATTGAAACTATTTATAATTAATTTGATGGAACCTTTGATGGAACAAACACATCCTATCAACACCTGAGATGGAAGAATCCATCCTAATTGAACAAAGCTGGTGTTCTATAGTTCAGAACAGGTAATTTGGGAACATTTTGTTCTATACCCATATTTAAAGTGATAGTAAGAGAGTAATTTCATCAACTTTGTAGAAATTAAAAGCAACAGAGAAAATATTAGTCATTATCAATATATGCTTTTAAAAGGCATACTATTTACATGAGAATCTATAACATATTACTGTTAATGTAAACCTAATAAATGAATGACGAGGATATATAAAATAAGGGATAATTGGCTGGGTGACAACAAGCAGGAAGCTGTCATTTAACTAAAATAATAAGTAACCTTTTAGCAACCATTAATGAGATGTATCTTTTCCTACCCTGAATACATATTTAAGAAAATAATTTTTAAAACCTGTGTCTTATTTCCAACATATGTGTATTTTTTTATGATGTAATGTTGATTGAAAGCCAACTTAGAAGTCTTTGATGTCCTTAAGATCATGCAAAACATATACCTGAGACACAGGCTACCTCATGGATATTGGCAGTGTATAATATTGCTTTGGCTATATTACCAGAACTCACTCAAAATTATGGCGTTCCTTAGATCCATATCTAGCTGGGTCTTGTGTAAAGTGGAACTTATAGTCACTGATTCTTAGGGTATATATCATATGTAGATTTTGATATACTCCTTTCTTTTTAGACTTTTTTCTCAAAAGACTTGTGGTTATTCAGTTTCAATGGATACCATGATATCTTGTTTATTTTTTCCTACTTAAAAGGTTAATGTCACTTTCAGAAAAGTATAACATTTAAAAATCTGCACTTTTTAAATGATGTACTTTTCCCAGGAAAAAAATAAATCAGGAATTAAATAAAATTCAGTAAAGATTTTAAAAAGATAAAATGTTTTTACCATTAATTTCTTTTTCAAACCACATTCTTCATGCCACCGTATTTTCTTTTCTTAGTTTAATGCGTTTGAAAATTATGATTCAGATTGCAGATACAGTCCCAGTAGATTATCTTTCTAAGGTATGGGTCATTCCATCAGGAACTATGCAGTTGCCTGTCCTATAAAATCAGCCTCAGCAAGAGATGGGCAATGGAAGTTTATTCATGCAAGGCAGAATTCTATAAAACCGGTTGTAATTTTAGGATATAGTTTGTACATCATCTTGAATTTAGTATATTGATTCTTTAATACCATTTTATTTTTCTGCATGACAAACAAGACATATGGAGTATCTAAGTTTCTTTTTTTTTCATTGTAAAAGTAAAGCATGCTTATTACATTAAAAGCAGGGGAAGTAGAGGTGAGCGACCATCCAAAGGCCGGCAACTGATCTGCCTCATCCGGGAAGAGCACAATGATGATACCAACATGGGCCAGTGAAGCAACGTCCTCCACAACTAGACTGAAGAACAAAAGGACAGCAACTTGTCTGTTCCTCTTCCTGGTTCCCCAACACTGTTCCCCTCCCCCAATTCCCCAATAAAATCTTTAAAAAAACAAAAAAAAAAAAAAGGGGGGGGGGAGTAGAGGAATAAATACCGTATCTTTGTCAGTATATAGATTTTAGAGTCTAATTGATTAGGGTCAATTAGGGTCCCAGCTGTGCCACCAAGTAACACTATGACCTTGGAAGTATTACTTTTCTTGCCTGTGCCTCAGTTTCTTTATTTGTAAAATGAAGATGATGTTGATAGTAACTGCAGCACAGAGTTGCTGTGAGATGAAATGAATCATCCAGATAAACCATCTGGCTCCAGAAAGTATTCAGTAAGCATTAGGTAACATCGTTCAAGATGATGGCTGCAGATCATTTGCTAGTATGCTTTTTTCTCTTTTTTTTTTTTTTTTAGCTGAGCCATCTTGTCACCTGTTGGCAGTTCACTGGCAGCTCAGCTCAGGCCGGGGTTTGAACTGGTGATCCTGTTGCTCAGAGCTCAGCTCGCACTCTTGAGTGAGCTCTTAACCAACTGAGCCACTCAGCCGGCCCTTCTCATGTATTTAAAAAATTTGTTGTAATAATAATATAGCATGCATGTGTTTATCTATATCCTGCTTTTCTTTTAAAATTAATTTTTAATAGTTTTTTTATGACTACAAAATTGTTGCTTACTCTTTGTAGTAAAAAATGCTGATAACACGTTAGCATAGAAATATTGTTTTGATTGCAGAAGCTATTTAAAATGCTTTACCTAGAGTGTCTTAGAACATTGGTATAAGCAGCTGAGGACAACCCTCCTTATCTGTGAGAAAACACAATCTAGCTCTGAAAATTGGATGCTTATCCTAAGGGAAATTAGACACCATTCCCCATAATACATCTTCAGAAGTCACTTATAATGGGCTCCTTATGCTGGATGCCTCAGTGGTAGATAAGTGACTTAGAATCAGTGTCTCAGAGGGAAACAGTCCCATTTACCACCCATCACCAGAACAGAGTTTGTTTTGCTCAGGATCGAGTTCGCAGAAGAGTCCTTCAGTAGGAAAGAAACTCTGACATTTTGTGGACCGGTGCTCTCAGAAGGCTCCTATCTTAGTCAGTTTAGGTCACTGTAGCAAAATCCCACAGGCTTGGTAACTTAAACAACAGAAATTTATTCCTCACAGTCTGGAGACTGGGAGTTCCAAGATCAAGGCACCGGATGATTTGGTTTTTGGTGGCAGCTGTCTTTCTGTCTGGCAGGTGTCCACCTTCTTGCTGTGACTTCACATGGTAAAGAGAGAGTGATAGAGAGTCAAAGAGAGATCTCTTTCTCTTCTTACAAGGGCACATTCCTATCAGATTAGCACTCTACCCTCATGACTTCAGTTAACCTTAATTACTTCCTAAAGAACTTATCTCTGGGTACAGGTATTGTATAGTTAGGGCTTCAACATAGGAATTTTTGTAGGATAACAATTCAGTTCACAGCTGCTTCCATGTTCTATACAAGTGAAGAGGAGGATTTGAGGGACTGTTAGTCCTATGATTTGGGTGACTGCATATTCCTTGCCCTATTATGTAACGGTGTTAGTCCATGTGGATCCAGGGAAAGGTCATGGGACTGAAAACCTACCTCTGTAAGCAGAGGCAGGGAAAGACCAAAGAAAGAGGCTGGTCTCTCTAGTCTGGTAACTAATACAGTTTATTAAGAGAAACTTATATACGAGGTACTGCAAGATGAAATGGATCCCTGCTTGGCAGGCACCAAAGAATTATATAGGGTAAAGGAGAGGACTAGTCATAAGAACTAGTATGTAAATGATACCAGGTACAGGGAATTACTTTATATGCTTGACCAGGTCAGAACAATGGCCTGTTCCAGGAGCCAGCACATAAAGGGAGGCAGGGGATGGGTACTGGTTTATGTTAGAACAGCTGTCAATTATGTTAAGAGACTCTCCAAAGGGGGTTTTGGGAAGCAATCTCCCTCTTCCAGTCCGGGGCCACCATGTGGGTCAGGCAGCACTCGTGTCTTCAAACAGTCTCTCCTCCACAGACAGAAAAGGAATTTCTCTCTTTTGTTTAAAAAACAACATAAGGGCCGGCCGAGTGGCGCGGTGGTTAAGCGCTGGCTTGGGAAGCCAGCGGCCCCGGTTTGGTCCCACATATGAGGGCCAGTGACACTGCCCTCAAAAAAAAAAAAAAATGAAAAAAACAACAACATAAGATCATCATTAAATTTTTTCATGAACGGCTTACTGTATGCTAGGAATATGCTGGGTCCTGGAGCTTGAACTCTATTTTACAGAAAATCCGTTGCCTCCATGTCTAAATGCATCTTATGTTTCAACTCTTTTGATAATTTCATCTCATCTGTTTGGCCACACTTACCTCTATATCACAATATTCCAGTATGAACTACTCAATCTACTTCATTTCTCCATTCTACAACTGCTTCTGAGTGCTTACCTCATGCAGAGTATGTTGTAGGTATTGAGAATACAGAGGCCATCTAAACAAGGTCCCTGTCTCATGGATTTTAAAGCCAGTATGAGGTTCAGACAATAAACAAACATGTCATCAGTTACTAACTCTTATTGTGAAGAAAAAAGAAGGATAGGAGGAAAGAGCAATTTAGGGGTATATATGTGCTCTTTTGGATAGGGTGGTTAAGGAAGTTTGAATAGGGGTTTGAATAATTGAGGGAGGAAGTTGTTTGACTCTTTAGGGAAAGAGCATTCCAGACGGAGGAGAGAGTAAGCACAAAGTTGTTGAAGTGGGAACATGCTTGAGATATTTGCTGAATAGAAAGCTGACCAAAGTGGGTGAGTAGAATAAACTCAGGGAAAGAATGGTAGGAAATGTAATTGAAGAGATAGCCAGGGGCTAGGTCATGAGAGGCTTGCGGGAAGGGGGGCATGGTAAGTCTTTCCGTTTTACGTAGATAGGAAGCCATTGGTGGTTTTTGTGGCAATATTGAGAATAGAAGGTAGCAGGTAAGTGTGTAGACAGGACGCACTCTTGGCTAGAACAGTCATCTAACCTAGAAAACCCACTGTTGCCTCACTGCTATGTATCACCCATATTCCTGCTTCCTCATCTTTGCTCTGGTCCCCTTATTCAGTGCTACCCCACTTCTTTCTCTACTTATTTAGTCCTTTGTGGTCCAGCTCATGTCATCGAGTGATTTCATTCACTTCTGGCATACTTTCTACTGGTAAAAATATTGCAAGTGACTTCACTTCACACTTTTTAAGTAGCTAAACATTCATGGATTCTGCAGATTAAATTAATTATTTTGAGAATGATTTCCTAAATCTGTACAACCTTGTCTTCTAAAGTAACACTTTCCTTAATCTGGAGATTTCTGACTCCAAAGCCTTGTCTAAATGAAATGTATTGGGTTGTCAGAAAAGTCATGATGTATTTTTTCTGTTTTTTGTTGCAAAAATGCGTCATGACTTTTCCAACAACCCAATAGTAGAGTCCAGAAAAATACACCTTGGGGTTGCCAGAAAAGAGTCCCAAATCCATACCCTGAAGTTCACATGTTTTTTTCTTAGAGTCTCCTCTCTGCAAATGGCTGTAAAAGAGATATGTGATAAATGTTCATGCTGCACTGTGGCAAAAAGTTTCCCTCCTTTCTTGTTTCTGGGGATCCCACTCATTAGCGCACTGAGTGTGGAGAAGAATTTTTTTCCCCAGCTGATGGGATGGATCGTTCAGCTTATTCAGTATGATGTAGGGTGAAGTCAGTCCCGCAGGTCTAAACCAGTCCATCAGCAGGAAACGTTGGGGACACCTGAAGGAACAGACGAGGATATTCTAACTGGAAGGAAGAAAGATATATCTGAATGTTGTTGTTGTTTTTAAAACTTTTATTATTATTGTTATTATTATTATTATTATTATGTTACAGATGTACAAACCTATGCAATAGTTATTTTTTTCACCCCTTACAAAGTGACTACCCCTTCCACCTTCTCTGTCCCCCCACCCCCGATATCATACATATCTATTACAATTCCATCAACTACATCCCCACACTATACTCCATATCCCATGACTATATATGTGTTAAATTATAGTCAACATCTAATATTAATCAGCAGCAGCTTCAGATGTGCAGTGCAGTAGTCAGGCCACTACACCATCCATGAAGTGGTCTCCCTGACAAGACATGAGTACTTCTGATCCCCTAAGAAAAATATTTACAACCTTATTGATTATATTCCCTAAACTGTCTCTTCTGTCTCTGCAGTAGTATTGTAGTTATCATTTCTGTTGTCTCGTCCCTTCCCCTTCTCCCTCATGCCCATCGCCATCCCCCATCTAGCCCTCATCAGTTTTTTTCTTTGTGTCTCTAAGACTATTTCTGTTTACATTGCTCGTTTATTCAGGTTTTTAGATTCCACATATAAGTGAGATCATGTGGTATTTGTCTTTCTCTGACTGACTTATTTCATTTAACATAATGTTCTCTAGGTCCATCCATATCGTTGCAAATGGTACGATTTCTTTCTTCTTTCTAGCTGCGTAATACCCCATTGTGTAAATGTACTACAGTTTCTTAATCCAGTCATCTACCAATGGGCATTTCGGTTATTTCCACGTCTTCGCTATTGTAAATAGCACTGCAATGAACATAGGAGTGCATATATTTTTTTCGAATTAGTGTCTTGGGTTTTTCTGGATAAATACCTAGGAGTGGAATTGCTGGGTCAAAAGGTAGTTCCATTTCCAGTTTTTTGAGATACCTCCATACTGCCTTCCTTAGTGGCTGCACCAATCTGCAATCCCACCAACAGTGTAGCAGGTTTCCCTTTTCCCCACAGCCCCGCCAACACTTGTTGTTTGTTGATTTATTGATGATAGCCATTCTGACTGGAGTGAGGTGGTATCTCATTGTGGTTTTTATTTGCATTTCCCCAATGATCGGTGAGCTTGAACATTTTTTCATATGCCTGTTGGTCATCTGTATGTCCTCTTTAGAGAAATGTCTCTTCATTTCCTCTGCCCATTGTTTAATTGGGTTGTTTGTTTTTTTTGGTATTGAGTTGCATGAGCGTTTTATAAATTTTAGATATTAACCCCTTATTAGATATATCATTGACAAATATATTCTTTCATTTCAGTAGGCTTCCTTTTTGTTTTATTGATGGTTTGCTTTGTTGTGAAAAAACTTTTAAGTTTGGTATAATCCCATATGTTCATTTTTTCTTTTACTTCCCTTGCCTGTGGGAATGTATCAGTAAAAATATTACTCAGGGTAATGTCTGCAAATTTACTCCCTATATTTTCTTCTAGGAGTTTTATGGTTTCAAGTCTTACATTTAAGTCTTTAATTCATTTTGAATTTGTTCTTGTATATATGGCATAAGGAGGTGGTCCAGTTTCATTTTTTTGCATGTGTCAGTCCAATTTTCCCAGCACCATTTATTAAATAGACTAATTTTACCCCAGTGTAAATTTTTGCTTCCATTGTCATAGATTAACTGTCTATATATATAGACAGGTCTATATAGGTCTCTGCTCTGTTCCGCTGGTATTTGTACCTGTTTTTTATGCCAGCGCCATACTGTTTTGATTACTGTAGGCTTGTAGTATGTTTTGATATCTGGTAGCATGATACCCCTGACTTTGTTTTTATTTCTCAGGATTGCTGAGGCTATTTGGGGTCTTTTATGGTTCCATATAAATTTTAGGATTATATTTTCTATTTCTGTGAAAAATGCCCTTGGTAGTTTGATAGGAATTGCACTGAATCTATATATTGCTTTAGGCAGTATGGACATTTTAACTATATTGATTCTTCCTATCCATGAACATGGTAGGTGTTTCCATTTATTTGTATCTTCTTTGATTTCTTTCTTCAGTGTCTTATAATTTTCTGAGTACAGATCTTTTACTTCTTTAGTTAAATTTATTCCTAGGTATTTCATAGTTCTTGAAGCAATTGTAAATGGGACAGTTTTCTTAATTTTTCCTTCTGTTAGTTTATTATTGGTATATGCAAATACAACTGATTTCTGAACATTGATTTTGTATCCTGCTACTTTACTGAATTTGTCTATCAGTTCCAATAGTGTTTTGAGGGAGTCTTTGGGGTTCTCTTTATATAGTATCATGTCATTTGCATATAATGACAATTTTACTTCTTCCTTGCCAATTTGGATGCCTTTTATTTCTTTTTCTTGTCTGATTGCTGCAGCTAGAACTTCCAGCACTATGTTGAATAAAAGAGGAGAAAGTGGACAGCCTTGTCTTGTTCCTGATCTTAATGGGAATGGTTTTAGCTTTTCCCCGTTGAGTATGATGTTAGCTGTAGGTTTATCATATATGACCTTTATTATATTGAGGTTTTTAACATAAGTGGCTGTTGGATTTTGTCAAATGCTTTTTCTGAATCTATTGATATGACCATATGATTTTTATTCTTCATTTTGTTGATGTGTTGTATCACATTAATTGATTTACAGATGTTGAACCAGCCTTGCATACTAGAGATGAAACCCACTTGATCATGATGTATGATCTTCTTAATATATTGTTGAATTCTGTTTGCTAATATTTTATTAAGAATTTTTGCATCATGTTCATCAGTGATATTGGCCTATAGTTTTCCTTTTTTGTGCTGTCTTTATCTGGTTTTGGAATCAGGGTGATAGTGGCTTCATAAAAAGAATTTGGGAGCCTTCCCTCCTTCTGGATTTTTTGGAATAGTTTGAGAAGAATAGGTGATAGTTCTTTTTGAATGTTTGATAAAATTCACTTGTGAAGCCATCTGGTCCAGGGCTTTTGTTTGTTGGGAGCTTGTCGATTACTGATTCAATTTCCTTGGTAGTAATCAGACTATTTAGATTTTCTGTGTCTTGTTGAGTTAGCTTTGGAAGGTTGTATGCTTCTAGAAAATTATCCATTTCTTCCAAATTGTCAAATTTGTTGGCATATAGTTGCTCATAGTAATTTCTTAAAAATTTTTGTATTTCTGTGATATCTGTAGTCATTTCACCTCTTTCATTCCTGATTTTACTAATTTGAGTCCTCTCTCTTTTGTTTTTTTTTTTTTTTTGATTAGCCTGGCTAGAGGTTTGTCAATTTTGTTTATCTTCTCAAAAAAACAACTCTTGGTTTCATTGATCTTTTGTATTGTTTTTCTGTTCTCTATATTGTTTATTTCCATTCTAGTTTTTATTATCTCCTTCCTTGTACTCCCCTTTGGCTTCTTTTGCTGTTCTTTTTCCAATTCCCTGAGATGTAAGGATAACCTGTTGATTTGAGATTTTTCTTCCTTCTTTAGGTAGTCCTGAAGTGCTATGAAATTCCCTCTTAGGACTGCTTTTGCTGCATCCCAGAGATTTTGGGTTGTGGTGTTTTCATTTTTGTTTGTCTCAAGGTATCTTTTGATTTCCTCCTTGATCTCCTTTGTGACCCACTCGCTATTCAGTAGCATATTATTTAGCCTCCATTTATTTGTCAGCTTCCCGGATTTCTTTTTATAATTGATTGCTAGTTTCATAGCATTGTGGTCAGAGAACACTTGAAATTATTTCAATCTTCTTAAATTTATTGAGACTTGTTTTGTGGCCTAACATGTGGTCTATCTTGGAAAATGTTCCATGTGCACTTGAAAAGAATGTATATTCTGTAGCTTTGGGGTGAAATGCTCTGAATATATCAGTGAAATCCAGCTGGTCTAATGTGTCATTTAAGGTCGCTGTTTCCACATTGATTTTCTGTCTGGAGGATCTGTCCGTTGGTGACAGCGGGGTGTTGAAGTCCCCTACTATGATAGTGTTACTGTTGATCTCTGTCTTTATGTCTGACAATATCTGTTTCATATATTTAGGAGCTCCTATGTTAGGTGTGTAGATGTTTACAAGGGTTATGTCCTCTTGTTGGATTGATCCCTTTATTATTAAGAAGCGTCCTTCTTTGTCCTTTGTTATATTCTTTAATTTAAAGTCCATTTTATCTGATATGAGTATCGCTACTCCAGCTTTTTTCTCAGTTCCATTTGCATGAAATATTTTACTCCATCCCTTTATTTTCAGCCTGAATGTGATTTTTGATATGAGGTGAGTCTCTTGTATACAGCATATGCTGGGGTCTTGCTTTCTTATCCATTCAGCCACCCTATGTCTTTTTATTGAAGCATTTAATCCATTTACATTTAATGTGATTATTGATAGGTGCGTATTTTTTGCCATTTTGTTATTTGTGTTCCTAATCTTTCTTAGTTAGGTTATTTTTCTCTTCTCCTTAAAGAAGCCCTTTTAACATTTCCTGCAAAGCTGGCTTGGTGGTAATGAATTCCTTTAACTTATTCTTCTCTGGAAAGCTCTTTATCTCTCCTTCAATTTTAAATAATAACCTTGCTGGATATAGCAATCTCAGTTGTAGGCCTTGAATGGTTTTTTTTGAAGAGGTCCTATAGTTGACAAATTAGAAAAGCATTTCTAACTCTTAAGCTTTCTATTATTCTCTTCCACTTTCCTTTCTTTCCACTTTCTACCTTCCACTTTGTCTATATCTTTTCTCTCTCCCTACCTGGTGGGGAAGGAGGGAGTTTTGTATATCATTCTATCTAATCAATTTATTTTTTAAGAACTAGAGAGAAATTTCTGGAAATAGTGAAAAAATAGAGCAAAATGCATGAATATGTCTCAAGAATGCCTGCTTAAAGCATTACTCTTTATAATGGTGACTGCATAATGCATTTATTTAAGTTGAGCATCTATTTTTTTTTTATGTTGTCGTGTTGGTACCTCAATTAATCAAGATTAATGAGCTGGTTTTGCAGATAATGAGCAGTGTCTAAATGACTGTGGCATAGGTTCTCAGTGAATGCCTGTTGAATTGAATTCAGTTTCAATGCTAATCTGTCCTATTAAATTAATGATACAAATCCTGAGAAAGGCAACTTGTATATCTGGCTCGTAATTACGACAGCTGTGAGGAGAAAGGAAGGCCCTTGGTAGGCAGGCTCTTTAAAGACAATAATTGGGCATTTTACTCAGCTTTCCAGCAGGCCCCTGGACTTTGACAGATCTGGCTTGAAACTTGCTACTACCAGTTGTTGGTTTTGTGTGGCATCATTTCTCTGAGTCTTAATTTTGTTATCTATAAAGTGGCAATAATGATTGACACCCCTTTTAGACTTTGACAGGAAAGGCTCCATCCCACTCTTTTTTGACTCTGTCCCTTTTGCAAGGTATGAAGAATTGAGTTAGCAGGCCAAGGAAAGGTGCCCACCCAGAGGTGCAGTGCCCTGCCTCTCCTCACTCCCCCCACCCCCAACACACAGACAAGCCCTGAGCATCTAGGGCTGCAGATTTCAGGTTTGCAGGGCTCTGAGCCTGCCCGAGATGGCCAAGGAGCGGCTCCTTGAGAAGTTGGAGTGGTGTAGATGGAGCTCATATGTTCCACTGGGGACCCACGGTGTGCATTTGAGGTGTCTCATGCAGGTCATGTTGAGCCTGAGGTCAGGAAAGAGGGGTGCATCTGGGATGGGTGCCCTAAAGTACCCATGGATATATCCCCGGGTAGCCACACTCCTGTGCAAAACTCCAAGCTGTGAGAGGATATGAAATTTCAACCTGAAACTCTAGACAGTTATGAAGCACATTTTTTAAAAAATAGGGGACAAAATATGTTTTATTTAGCAGGCTGTTAGCTTTATTCACTATTATTTTTAAAGATGATTTGTAATTTGAGATAATTACAGGTTCACGTACAGTTGTACACTTTGCCTAGTTTCCCCCAAAGGTAACATTTTTCTTTTGTTTTTGCAAAACTATTGTATAATATCATAACCAAAATATTGACATTTATACAGTCCAAAGATCATATTCTGCTTTTCCCAGTTTTCCTTGTACTCATTGGTATGCACGTGTGTGTTAATTTCTATACATTTTATCATCTCTGTTGTTTCATGTGTTTGTTACCATAGTCAAAACACTAAACAGTTCTAATGCCACAAGGATTCCTTGTCAATTTATCACTTTAAAATGCATAGACATATAGAATATCCCAGCAAATGAGGGGGAGTAGTATTAAAATTAAATGTTTAGCCTAGGCTAAATTAAGAGTAAAGTAAGACATGAGAATGGAGGACATTTCTGAAAGGGAAAACCTTTCCTGAAACAAAATGCTGGTATTAACCCAGTGATTGCATTGGGAGAGGTGTTCCTTCCACTTGCCTTTAGAGATAGGGATTGTGGGAGGGTTGTACTTGAAGCTGCTACCTCAGATTCCTGGGACAGGCTGTTTCCGTCTTTTATTGCTTAGTACTCCACATAGACATACTGTTTACTTAACACTCTTTTGTTCTTTGTTATGCAATACTTTTTGTCAATGTACATAGAAAAGCTGATGTGAGATAAACCTCGGATTTCAGCAAAGCTCTGATTTCCATAGAGTTTGTAGGAGGGCTGAGGACCATCCTGCTAATCTTATTGGGACCTAGAAACTTCTCAGACTGACACCCTACCCTGGGTATAGACTTTCAGAGAAACTAGGCTAACATGTTCTACTGGGAAAGTAAACAAAGCAGAAAGGAATTCCATTACCTGCTAATAGTGAGAGTAAGTATAGAAGGGTGTGGAAAGGAGAATGTGCTATAAGAGGTGGAGATGAAATGTAAGAACCTCATGGAACATCATCAAAAGAGAAAAAATGTAGGTAGGTGATCATCGAGATTTAGGTTAGAACAGCTCCAACTTTGCCGCCCTGCAGCTTGTTGGAGACCTTCTGTGGTTCACCCTGGGATCCCTCTGATGGTTGGCAGGAACCTCTGCTCTGCCTCTCTCCACCAGAGCCAGCTCATTCTAAGCAACCAGCTCATTCTTCAAACTCTTTTCTAGTCTTTTGGCTTCTAAGTTTCAGTATTTTCAGCAGTTGGTTGACTCCTATAAGGGCCAGACCTAATCTAGGAAGGAAGCCAGGGCCTAAGGCAGCCAAAAAGCAAAAATTAGGTGTGAAAATAAACGGAGTAGGGACTCTGGGATGTTAGCAATGTTATAGAGGCAAACCTTTTGTTTATTGTAGGGTCCATATTTTTGGTCCGTATGTTCGACAAATGACTGGAACTCTAAAATTAATGCAACTGTGAACATATGCTGTGAGTAGTTGCTAAGAACATCCATTTGGGTAGCGGGGAGGAGTGGGAGGGAACAGAGGGTAATCCTATTTGCAACTTGAGTGTTGTGAAAGCATGTTGATGGGGAAATTTAACTTATTTCTGTCTTACAAATCTTTTTTGGTGCTTTATTTTTTTTTAATACAGAGAGTATTAATAGATAAAACCATTACAATACAGAGAAAAATCACTATTAATGCTATTAATATTTTGGTTTATTATATTTCACTTTTGCAACAAAAGTAGCATATGATAATTATAGAGAATACAGAAAAATAAAAAAATAGGAAAATTAAACTTATCCATAATTCTACTACCTATAACACCATTATTAACATTACATAATGTATATCCTTCTCAAGTGTGCGTGTTCTTTCACTGTGAGAAAACTGGCTCCTCAAAACATCACTTATTTTTTCAGTTCTATAATACATCTAAAGTAATTTTAGAATTGCTTCACTATACTCTGTAGCATATATGCTTATTCTTAAAGATGATTTTATCTCATAAAATATAGCTAAACCAACTTTCATCCTTTTTCTCTCACCATTTCAATGCCTTTGTGTTTTAGCATTGACTCCTATGACAGCATATAAATTTTAGTATCTACTATGACAATCTCTGTTTTGTAAACTGCTATTTTAGTTCACTTACATTTATTATGATTTCTGTGGGTATATGGGCTTATTTCTAGCATCATAAATGATGCTTTCTATTTGTTCCTTTTTTATTCTCTGCTTTCCCCCTCCCACCCCATGTTGCCTCGTTGGATGTATTTATTTATTTTACTCTGTTTGGCAATTTTATATATTATTTTTATTTTTAAAATGTTGCCAACTTTTGATATACATACATATTTTAATTATGTCTATTAATAAATGATTCTATATGAGAACTTTAAAACACTTAGAACTTTAGAATCACTGGGCTCTCAGTCTACAGGTTAGTGCTAGCAAGTATATTATTTGTGTCCTATATTTTATTGTCCTCTTCCATCCATTAAGACTCCTATCTCTAGGTTTGCGGAAACTGCAAATACTTTCAGTGATTTGTTACTTGGGACCAAACGAACCTTAACAGGATGAAAGAGCAGCTTCTCCAACTTTACAATTGGGTAGCCCTTATAAGATCCCGTGCTCTGAACACTATATGAAAATTAGCGATCAATATTACTGCCTTTGTTATTAAGCATAGATAATTGTTTCTATGTGAAATTATACTCAGAGGAAGAAGAATGCATGATCTGTAATTTAGGTATGAGGACATAGCTTAAGGATAGCAACTCTCTACCTTAGAGCTTTTCTTCCTGATCTAAATTTCAGAGAAGCACGTCATTAGAATTTCAAATCCATCACAGAGAGATAATGTGCTAACCGAAGTAATTTATAGAGAGCTTGCTGTGAAGGTGTTTATTAAAACATTCTCTGGAAAGCCATAAGCTGAGATCTAGTTCTAGCCAGGTGAAACTAGAGAGCCATATAGAGAGCATAGAAGAAAGAGTAGACCTAGAATGGAGGCCTTCAAGATTTGAGCAGCCATAAGCCAAGGTACTAGGCATAGGAGGTAGACCCTGAGGACAGGGTTCAAAATGGTGATGAGCAGCTAATGGTTAACACAAACTCCTTTTTCCTTGATATCCAGGTCTTACAGTGCTTGTATAATTCTTCAGTTAGCCTTATGGATCCCATTTTAGCTATGAATCAAGGCATTGAGGAAGTGTCAATGTGAGCCCTCAAGGCTGGGATGGAAGGACAAAGAGAACCAGATGTGAGTGGGCAGGGTTTATAATTACTAATCAATGAGCAGAGCAGAAGAGGGGTATAGCCTGGCTCAGAGAAACATCATTCTTGGTGCCAGGATTTCAGTGTAGCAAGCAGAAGTGCCAGGGAGGGAGGGTCAGTCCAGGCTCAAAGCTGTAAGAAGTGAGCATGAAGTCAAGATTCAGGAGCTCAGGTGTTTGCAAAATAGGCACAGACGGTATCATAAACAGCAATGATTTGCTTTTATTTGTCTTTTTCTGACCATGTGCTGTGTGCCAAGCAGTTAACATACATTTTTATTATTATTATTATTATTATTATTATTATTATTTTAAGATTTTATTGGGGAATTGGGGGAGGGGAACAGCGTTGGGGAATCAGGGAAGGGGAACAGACAAGTTGCTGTCTTTTTGTTCTTCAGTCTAGTTGTGGAGGATGTTGCTTCACGGGCCCATGTTAGTATCATCATTGTGCTCTTCCCGGGCGAGGCAGTAGCTTAGTGGCCATTGGATGGCAGTTCACGGCAGCTCAAGAAAGCGCACGCCGGCTGCTGGCCAGCCCCATTGCAGCCTATGCCATTGTTGGCAACTCATGGCAGCTCCAGGTCGAGCTGTTGTTCACCATCTTAGCTGTAGAGGGCGCAGTGTCACTGGCCCTAATGTGGAATCCGAACTGGGGCCCTGCTGGCTCAGAGCTGGCGTCCCAAGCCAACTCTTAACCAACACACCACTCGGCCAGCACAACATACATTATTTTTAATGTGCTCAAGAATCTTGGAAAATTCAGGTATTTTTAATCCCTATTTTACATGAAGAAAATGGGATTAAAAGCTGTTAAGAGACTTGACCATTTTACATCTATCAATCAGTGGAGCTAGGTTTTAAACATCAGTTTATTTCACTCCAGAGTCTGTGCCTTTTCCACTATACCCTGCCATCTCTTAATAAAACGAATTTCTGTTCCCTTCAATTGGGTCTTGACAGCTATAACCATAGGTAGGCTGATAAGTACACATTTTTTCCTTCTTTAAAATATACCTTGAATGGATTTTCTTATTCTGTACTCATTTCACACCTTTCTCAAGACATTTTTATTAAGCATAAATCAGCAGGCAGCTAATAGACATGAAAGACATCAGGTCAAAAAATAAGATATATCTTAGCTGAAAACCAATATGTGGGAAGATTATGTATTTTATGCAATTAAAATAAAGTTTATAGTACATGCAATAAATGGGTACTTCCCACAAAATGCCCTAGGAATAGAAAGTTTGTGATTTTGGTTTGGGAAAAATGTGTTTCTTAACAAGATCTCTAGTCTTTGTTAATGGAAATAAGCATGTCAGGGATGTTAGGTGGATTTGCACTACTTGCCAGAGAAAGTAAATAACTGTCACTGAACCTGATTAATTTTCCAGACAAAATTTGCATCTCTTCTCTTCAGGGATATTGTCGCCATGGTGATGTGATGATATCAAGCTTTGCACAGATGATTGCTGCTTCTTACCTTTAGACTTTGGCATCAGCTGGGTAGGAAGAATTTCTGGACCATTTGGGGAAGATTTTTATATATGTTAAAGCCAGGGTAAAGGTAGAGTTGTCCGTTAAGAGGTTGACCCTGCAACTGTCTTAATACCTCTCCCAATTTTGTTGGCCATTGTTATATTCTGAATATGTGAGAACACCAAACTATATATTTGTATTTGCATAAATTTAAGCTTTCAGTAGAGTGTTTTTTTTCACACTCTGAAAAAATGTAGTCTCTTATTCCTCTTGAGCAGGAAAATTAAAATCATTGCATAGTGGAAAGAATATTGACCTTAAAGTGGGAAATGTAAATTCAAGTCTAATATTAGTTTTTACTATGTGACTTTGAATTTATTTCCCTTCATTTTGTTTTGCTCATTCACAAAGTCTAAATAATTTTTATTGTAGAGAAAATTTTAAAAATCACTCTTCAGATGTCAAGTATGATCATAGATGAATTTTCTGGGAACACAGCACCCTAATTTATTAGACCTTGGGGAAACTATTCTCTGCTCTTCTCAATCCATAATTTTCAGATAAGCCTGACAATCTCCTTAGACCATTGACTGAGGTTGTGACTCAAAGCTGTTCTGCATCCCTCTGATCATAGCAAATACTTTAGGGTGGACTTGTGACTCTATTGCGAACCCCTCTTGGAACCTTCATGAATATATTGATGAAACTATACTCTCTTTTAGGCATAGTTGCTTAGCTGGTAGGATATATAAGTATGAGTTGATAGACATCTTTGTTACCAATTGATTTCAGCCTAAAATTCAAGTTGACACATAGAGAAACTGAGCTGAGAGAGGGAGATGTCACACTTTGACCACCTGAACCCAGTAATACCTATGCCTTAACTTCTCAAAAACCAATTTGAGTTGGATTTCTGTCACTTGAAACTGAAGAAATTCTGAATACAAGCATCATTAATATACTCATATACATACACAGGTTACTTTTAATCAAAATTTGCTAAATAATTAGAATTTTGCTCATAACTAGAATGGTCAAAGGTCAGCCATCTCTGATTTTGACGTCACATGCCCGTTAGATGTTTCTCAGTTGATTTTTTTTTTTGCCATTTTAATATTCCTATTTCCAAAAAATGAATTGGGTTATTTGGTAGATATAATTGACTTTTTAGTCACCTAATCACCCCCAAAATCTCCATCTTCTAACACTATAACCTTGGAGTTAGGATTTCAACATATGAAATTTTCGGGAACACAAATATATAGCCCATAGCATTTGGTAAGTTCTTCATTTGGTAAATAGAATCCAAATTTTATGGTAGTCTCTTTTCTGGTTTGTTTGCTTATATTTTATTTAATAGTTTTTATAATAATACATTATTATAAGTAATGAATCTATGAGATGAATGATGCTAAAAACTTATTTTGAATGTTATCAGTCTATGAATTTCTGAGTTACTTAATTTCCACATTAATAAAAAGAGAGTTTTAGTATTTACCTTGTGGAGTTGTTTGAAGATTAAATGAAATAGTGTTTTAGGTTTCTCCCATAGCCAAAGCCAGGCATATTTATGTATTAATATGATGATATTATTTGCTTTAAGACAAGTTAGGTAGTTTTAAAAAATAACAAATTAAAAAGCATTGTGAGGATTTTACATGCAGAAAACATACTTCATATTCCTTATACCTTAACCCAACTTATTTTCAGAAATAAAGTTTCTAGGAAGATAGATCATTTAATAATTCTAAGCTCTTTTAGTAAGAACCTTTAGTTATATCTTGTTGACATATAATATCCATACTGACAAAGAGGATGGAAAAGTGAGGTAAAGTGAGGAACACCCCAGAATGTCTCAGCAGAACAGCTAGACTCAGTCACTGTGAGTACATGAGTTGCCTCAGAGGAGTCAAGCCTCCTAGGGTTGGGCCCCACCATAGAGCGGAGGGCTGAGAGTGGTGGTACTGGGAATACCAGGTGGAGCTATTAGCCTAGCCCACGGGGACATGAGTGCTGCATTGGGCCATGATGCCTGGGACAAAGAAAATGTCCAAGGAAGATGCACTTGGACCAAAGGCCACAAAACAACAATCAGTGATAGAGATTGCATGCTAAAAATGGTAAAATTTCTTAACTTTCCATAAATCACATTTAAGATTGACCCTACAATTTGGATGGAGCTGAACTTGCGGGTCTTTAACTTTCACCAGTTAATGAATTTGTGTCAAGAATTGTGGAAAATGTTAAAGGACACTAGAAAGATCATGAAGCTTGAACTAGGCAAGGTATTTCATTGGCTAATTTTCTACATTGTTTCTTGGTTGGAAGGATACAGCCTTGAGATATAGAGAAATTGACTTAAACACAGGGGCTACCCAATGCCAAATGTACTAATGCCAAATATGAAACAGAAAGGTTAAACATGGATCATTGTGGTACAGTAGGCATGTGTTTTCTTTGCCTACTCAGTTCCTCACTTGCATTCATAACCCATGTTGTTTGAGTAAATCTGAACCTCCAATGACAGAGGCAGACAGGTAAGCAAACTTGGGCCAATCAAAACACTCAATAACCTTCAAGTAATTGGTGAAGGATGGGTGCATGACATTTATCTAAGTTCTTATATTAATGGTCATAAAGTTGTTTATAATATTCACTTAAGACCTTTTTAATGTTTGTAGGATTTCAAGTTATGTCCTCTCATTTCATCCCTTGCATTAGCAATTTCTGTTCTCTCTCTCTCTCTCTCTCTCTCTCTCTCTCTCTCTCTCTCTCTCTCTCTCTCTCCTTTTTCTTGATCATTCTAGCTAGAAGTTTATAACCCTCTTTTGGATGGATATTCTCTATTATTTTTCTGTTTTCTATTGCACTGGTTTCTGCTCTTATGTATATTATTTTTTCTCCTAATGACCTTGAGTTTAATTGGCTCTTCTTTGACTAGCTTTTTCAGGTAAAACTTAGATTATTGCTTTTAGTTAATAGCTGTAACCCCAAATTATATTGCTTTGGGTTTTTATTTTCATTCATTTAAAATATGTTCTAGGGCCGGCCGAGTGGCGCGGTGGTTAAGCGCTGGCCTGGGAAGCCAGCAGCCCCAGTTTGGTTCCACATTTGAGGGCCAGTGTCACTGCCCTCAAAACAAAAAAAAACAACAACAAAAAAATAAAATATGTTCTAATTTTACTTGTGATTTCATATTTACAAATGTATTATTTAATTCCAAATATTGGGGGAATTTCTAAATAATGTTTTGTTTTATTGCTCAATATAATTGCATGTGGTCAGAGAATGTATTTGGTATGGTTTTGTTTCTTTTTATTCATATATGTATTTTTGGATCAGTATGTGGTGCATATTGGTGAATATTTCATGTAAATTTGAAAAAAAGAAGTATATTCTTCAGCTATTAGACAGAATGTTCTTTGTCAATCAGGCCAAGTTGGTTCTTGGTGTTTTTCAGGTCTCATATATCTCTATTAATTTCTCTGCTTCTTTGTTCTACCAATTGGTACAGAACACGGTATATTAACATCTTCAAATATAGGTATGGCTTTAAAATAATTACTGTATTATCTATTTCTTCTGTCACTCTTTCACTTTTTACTTCATGTGCTTTGAAAGTATGTTCTAGGTCACGTGCATATTTAATAATTTTAACACTTCTTGGCAAATTGACCCCTCTAACATTATGGAATTTCTCTCCCTAGTCTTGTAGAATTTCTTGTTAGGAAGTCTATCTTATATTAAGAGCAACTCCAGCTTTCCTATAATTAGTATTTGCACTATATAGCTATTCCCATTACTTTCAACCAGCGATTTTATATTTAAGGTGAATTTGTTTATAGATCACATATAGATGAGTCTTGCTTTTGCATCCAGTCTGATATTCTCTGCCTTTTAGTTGGTATATTCTGAACATTTAAACTTATGTAATTACATTTAAGGTAGAGTTAAATCTTGTTACTGTTCATTTTCTATGTGTCCTATTTGTTTTATACTCCTTTCCTTTATTTTCTGCCATCTTTTGAAATGGGTACTTTTAATGATTACATTTATCTCTACTACTAGTGTTGAGAGGTATATTACCTACATTTCCTTATTTTATTTTTTAGTGATTATTCTAGGATTTACAATATGAAACTTAATTTTCATGCACTACCTTCAAGTAATATTATACAACTTTGTATGTAAACAATGAATCTTATAATACTGTACTTTAATATCTACCTTATTTTTAACAATGTTGCCATATATTTTCATTTTACATAGGTTATACACTCCACAGTACATTGTTTCTACTTTGAATCATCACATATATGTTTCTCATTTATGTTTTCACTTTTAATTAATGCAGATGGGTCATTGGCTGATGGGTTACAAGATTCATATATTCTGTTCAACAAAGGGTGCCCTGATTAGAAGTAAACACCAACTCTTACTAAACAGCATCCCTTGAGCTTCCAAAAGATGCCATGGCAGGGACTTATGAGACACTGGCATCAAGGAACACTGGGAGCAATGCAGACCACAGCAAGGGACCAAACAGGATAAGCAATGTGCTACACATACACACATGTGTCAACATATTGCATTACATACATAGTGTGTCCATGTGGGAGTAATGAAGGTGTGCTGCATGTTTTAAGGAGATTAAATAATGAATCAAATCTCTATATTAATATTTTTATAGCTGCCAAATATGTATCACCTTTAGCATCCCTTTTACGGATATGTTTCTCCTTAATGTCATTTTCCTTTTGCATGAACAGAACTTCCTTCAACATTTTTTGTAGTGTGGACCTGTGTTTCGTTTTCTGTTTGCCTTAATTTCTGAAAGATATTTTGCTGGATGTAGAATTATAGATTGAATAATTTCCCCCCTTTAATCTCTTTAAAGATTGCCATTTGATTGTCTTTTATATTGCATGGTGTCTGACACAAATCTGCAGTCACTCTTCACTGAAATAATTTATTTCTTTTTCTGGCTCCTTTAAAAGTTTTTTTCTCTTTACCACAAGTTTTTAGCAATTTGATTGTAATGAGGCCTTTAGGTGATTTTCTTTATATTCATCCAACTTGGGATTTATTGAGAACATTTGATCTGTGCATTTATTATTTTCATCAAATTTGGAAAAATTTTGGCCATTATTTCTCTTCCTTCCTTGTCTTCCTCCTCATTATTAATTATTATTATTATCATTATTATCATTATTATTATTATTTTCTTCTCTTTTGTGGGATTCAATTGCTCATTTATTGAATCTTTTGATAATTTCCTAAGTCACTGAGACTCTCTTTTACTTTTTTTCTCTTTCTGTACTTCATTTTGGAAAGTTCTATTCCTATGTCTTCACCATCAGCGATCTTAATTTCTGCATTGCCTAATGTGTTGTTCTTATCCTATGAAGTTTTTATTTTAGAAATTTTATTTTGGTATCTCTTGAAGCACTATTTTGTTCTTTTTTATATCTTACTTTCCCTTCGTTGATTTCATTTTATTCTTACATTCTTGAGTGTATATAGCGTATTTAAGTCAACTGTTTAAACACCCTTCTCTGTTAGTTCCAGAATCATTGTGAAGCCTAAGTGTGTTTTTATTGATTGATTTTTCTTATAGTTTATTGGTCACATTTTTCCTGCTTCTTCATATGTCTACTTAGTTTTGGTTGGATGCCAGAAATTTCATTTATTTATTTATTTATTTATTTATTTATTTATTTATTTATTTAATATATAGTAGACATATAATATTATATTAGTTTCAGGTATATAACATAATGATTTGATATTTGTATATATTGTGAAATGATCACCACCATAAGTCTAGGTAATATCCATCATTATACATAGTTACAAAATATTTTTTCTTATGGTGTAAACTTTTAAGACCTATAGACATTTTAAATTTTATGTTATTGAATGCCTGAATTTTGCTGTTTTCCTGTAAAGAGTGCTGGACTTTTCTGGAGACGGTAAGATTAATTCATATGTCAATTTGATCATTCTGGGGCTTGTTTTAAAGTTTCTTCAGGGAAAGTACAGGACTGTCCGTATTTCAGCTCCAATTCTAATGTCTGGCCTTTCTGTATAATGGTTTCTAATAAATACACTTTATATTCACTGGGGCCTTTTGCTTTGGCTGTTGGGAACTTGAACGATTCTGGGCTGTATGTGAGCTCTGGGAATTTTCCACCTTACAGCTTTCTGCAATTGTTCTTACCCTAGAAGTTGTTTCTAGTTTGGCCTCATGCGATTTCTCTCTACATATGTGCAGATGGCTATTCAGCCACAGACCTAAGGTGACCCCAAGATGAATTTCTAGCACTTTTCCTGTGCATAGCTTTTATCTCTCATGTGCTCTTCCCTGGAAATTTTAGCCACCTCTCCTTCCCTGAGGTTGTCTTCAGGTCACTTCCATGTCGCTGCATGGAAATTGCCTTATGATAGGAAGTATGGGCAATTTTAAGGTTTATCTCATTTGTTTTATTTCTCTCAGGCATAGCAGTCCTACACTAACTGCAGTCCAATATCTGAAAATATATATTTTTTCTATATTTATTTCTTTTAGTTTTCTAGTTGTTTATGGTAGTTGGTTAATTCTAGCTTCTGGTGCTCCTTCATGATTTAAAGTGAAAACCCATCTATCTACGTTTTGGGTTGCTAATGGTGAAATAGAGAAAAATGTGTTATATATCTCAGTAAATTGCTGGAAAATTCATTCTATCTTTAAAGTACAATTTTAATAATTGATTTGTCCCACAATGCAGTAGTTGACCATCTAAGGGAAAGATAAGACTGACTCAGGTGAACACACAAACGAAACACATCCCGTGCTCATAAACTTTGCTTTCTGACTCTGTGCTGTGACTTGGCTTATGCCTCCAACTCCTTGAGATATATGTATTCTTAGGAAGGAGCTACTTGCCTGAAGTCATCTCCAGAAAATTTATTCATGATCATTCAGGAGGAGATATTCGAATCATAGCAACTTAAGGTTTTAGTATTCCAAGTAATTTAGAATTTTCGATGGGAGACTTTAAACTGAGAAACACCTTTGAATCCTAAATAATTTACTTTGATGTTGCTTTTATAGACACTGTCATAGTGTTGTTAGGAGGCATTTGAAGCTAATCTGCATTAAAAAAAAATTGAGCTATTTCTATTTTAATCCCTTAACAGGCAAAGAAGCAGGGAATTAGCATAGAAGAGGAAAAGAGGATAGAATAGAGGATAAAATAGCATGGTTGAAGGCTAGAGCCAGGTTATAGATTTTTAAACTTTGGTAATTAGTAAGAAGGAGGAAAAGGAAGGGAAAGGGAGAATAAGGAAGTTGGTGGTATTTGAGAAAGAGGACTGCCTCCTATGAAATGTTAAGCTCTTTGTGTTTCTGTGATGTAAATACTTCTAATATCTCCAATAATTAGTAGAATTTGCTAGATATAAAAATAAATAAGTGAATGAGTTTTGTAGAAATTGAGGAGGACTGTTTGTCCTCTCTACATACGTCCTCTCCACATCTGGTTTGGCACCACACAGAACAGAAATAGCATGCATGAGATGGAAAGGCTACCCTGACCTGAGCTAGTATTGGGAACAGAAGCTTGGAGTCAGATTTGGGAATGTAAACTCCCGGGAATTTTAGGAAATCTGAGAGAAGACATTAAAGTTTCCAAACTCCACGGAAGAGATTTCTATCAAAATATTATTATAAGTCTACTCAGCAGAATGGCCCTAAGTGACTTCTGTGTTAACCCCAGGCTCTGTGCTGCCTAACGCCAGTAAAGCGCTAGAAGTCACTGAACATCAATTTTTTTTTGTTTTGTTTTTTAGGGCAGTCTCACTGGCCCTCATATGTGGGACATGAACCGGGGACATTGGCTTCCCAAGCCAGCGCTTAACCACCGCGCCACTCAGCCGGCCCTCAAACATCTATTATTAACCTACTTTTGCTCACAATGGCAGTCTGCTAGGGGAAAATTATGCAGAGAAAATTTCCATTTCTTCCTCAAATTCTGGCAGTGTAATAGGAGAAAAATGGTGTGAAAAGTGAAATGATTTAATATAATTGTTACATGATAAACTAGCTCTTTCTAGGTGTCACTTGCTTTATTAGGCTGAAGGTACAGCGGTGAGTAAATGTGAAGGTTTTCTTCAATATTACTTAAAATAATGAATGTAAAGTTATTTTTAAAACAGTTTTAGTCACCCAGAATTTATTTCATCCCCAAAGGCAGTTCATAAATTAAGGTTTATAGTTAACATGCTGCTTTCTTAATTTGGAACATGTTAATATAAGAAAATGACACATTATTTTGGGGCTTCTCATTGGGCTCTTGAAGAAATGGTATTTTTATATTCTCTATGAATGTTATATGTAACATTTAATTTCTTCATTTTTGATATATACATCTATAATATTGGGATTAGATAGAAATGGGAGTAAGCAAGATATTAACGAGTATTTTGTCAATTGGCACTCTGTTTTATAGCACATTTACACACAGTGAAAACTGAAGATAATATAAAACGCTGTAAGATTTTGATATGCATTTTGAGTCATTTGTTTAGAAATATGATTAAATTAAATTATGCTTGATTTCATTTTAGTATTGTCACATGACTGATATAATTTTCAATGATAAAATAACTCACAGTTGAATATCACCCATTGTCTCATTTTTCCCTCATAATGAGATTTGGAAACAGGCTCAGAAAAATAATGCTTGCCTGTGGCCTACTGGCTAACACGTTGTCTCTTAAATTTTACCAAGTGTAAATATGCACAGAGCTCATATTTCATGATTTATTTTACTCCTCAAAAGGATTGATACAATGGTTGCAATAAGTACCCAGCAGGGCTCAGTCACAGTTGCATGATTCATCAATAACTTTATGCCATAGATATATTTTATTTGTGATTGAAATATTAAGAAGTTCTTATATGCATTAAGAAATTCTCTTGGGCAATGATGTTTAATTTTTGAAATCTGCTAAATTTAAATATTGAAAAGTATTAACTTTTTTCCTTTTCCCTTATTTGCATTTTGTAAATGAGCATGTACTACTCACAGAACAACAGAGCTAGTTACCATGCCTTCATCAAAGCAGTTAATAAACACTGTAAAACAATATAAAACAAAACAAAACAAACCCTATGTAGTTTTTATAATATTTTGATGTTGTCTTAAAAATTTGAATATTTAAACATTAATAAAGTTGTGGTATGAAGGAAATAATTTGTAGTTATCAATTGTTTGTACCAGATGAATTGACTCTTTTCAAACACTTTTTTTGCAGTCCAAACGTAACATATTACCTTGATCACCTCACAAAATCAAATTTCACACATGAATGGATGTCCTGAACCAGTTGTTTCCAGATTTTAAAATTTCACAGACTGGTGAAATTGAAAGGAAAACAAGTGAAAAGCTTGGTCCAGGTTTGTTAGTATTTCCTATTGCCAGTGAAAGCATTAAACAACAACAAAATAAATACAATTATTTGCAATTATCATTTTTCATAAAAGAGAGGATATATAAACACCCCCACCCATAAAAGAAAGATTATACTCATACAGAACAAGTCTTTGAGAAGAACAGTTTTATAAAACACATCCCCTCTCTTTCTTTCTCTCATGTTTATTTTTCATTGTTCATGCTTTGAACTTCCAACCTAATTTGGTGTCAAGGGTACACAATTCCCGGCTGTTATCCAGACCCTGTGTTTATCTCCCTGGCCAGATTCTTGGCTCCACACCCCATTTCTGACACCTGCTTGTGATATCTTTCCATTACATAATCTTTTAATTCCACTCTTAGCTTTGGTAACTTAGGTTTTCTATAAAGGTTTGGCTTTGTCATTCTCTGCTGCTTTAGAGTGAGAAGTCCCTGCCTTAACTGTGATAGCTCCAGCTTTGATATAAAGAAGACAAAACAAAACTCAGACACATTTTTTCCCATCTAAATCACATTTCAGTTCTGCTGGCTATATCAGCAGAGTGCATCTTCTCTTCCTGGATATTAATGCTTCTTTGTTGCCCATGACATTTAAAATTAGAATACATTTTGTTCATTGTACAATACAGTTGTCTGGTTTTCTTAGGCTTTGAAGATGTGTGGTGTTTTTTTTTTATCATTTAAATACTATTGGGTTGTCGGAAACGTCATGATGCGTTTTTGCAATGGAAAACAGAAAAATACGTCATGACATTTCCGACAACCCAATAATTTACTAAAGTGAGAGTCACATGATAATGTGTTTTTATATACTATTTTACAGGTTATTCCTATAACCTGAAATTTTCAAAATTAGGAAAGGATGTTGAGGACCTTCCAGCAATTTACTTAGAGTTGAAGAGAACCATAGAGATCATTGTTCCACCATTCCACCCACAGTACACAGCAAGAACATCTGAATCAAATGGTTATCCAGCCTCTATTTGGAAAATTCTAGTCATGGTGAGGCCATCGCCTCATAAGTTTAGGCATCATCATTGGAAATTGCTCTCTTAGGATTATCTGAAATCTGTAAGTCTATATCTTTTTCTAATAGTAGCCCTTCAACTATTTCAAGATAGCTGTCAAATACCTCAGGAGTCTTTCCTTCTTTAGGTTAAATATTCCTTTCGACCATTTACTTTTACTTTTGACCATTTACTTTTCTTATGACTTGTTTCTTGTATCCTTAATCTTTTAGACTTAATTTTTCTAAATATGTTGACTACTTTAATGGTATTCTAATTCACATTGACTCCTAAAGCCGGACACAATATTCCTGAAAAAAAGTCTTCCAAAACAGAGAATAATAGAGTATTTCTTTTGAGTTATGTGGAGAAAATGTTCTTATTAATACAATGTCAGGCTTGGTTAGATTCTTAAAGGTGTTCACATTAATTTTGTGATGAACTAAAATCCCTAGGTTTAATCTTTGCTGCCAAAACAAGTTCTTTGTATGCAGTTCTTGTACACTTATATTTCTGAACCAAAATTTGGGGCTTCAGATTTATCGTTGTTAAAATTAACTTTTGGCTATACATCTCAGCATTGACTGTAAGGTAAAGATACTTTACATTATAGAATGAGGACATTTTAAATTTTAATTTTATTATTTATAAAGTATCTATTTCTCTCCTTTGCCTAATATTTGCATATTCAATTTAGTTTTTTAAAAATAAGTCTAGGTCAGTAATAAATTTTAAAATGAATCTGTTCAAGGATTCTATATTTGAGACTTTGTGTCAAGTTTACACTTTGTCAATTCATATTATTTAGGAATAGTTGTCTAAAAGCCATGAATCCAATTATGCATATTTTATTATTCAGACCATGTTTTTATACAAGCTTATAATTGGGAACTTTATTACTTGCAATCTAAAAGATAATGGTATCTGAATAGTCATCTCAAACATAAAATGACCCAATTCAGTGATTTTTGCATATATTTTTATTTTCTATAAGTTCATTAGATTTTATTTCTATCATAATAAATATATAGCATCTTTATAAAAAAGGTGTTTCTTACTTCAGTCCTCAAGCAGAACCTGAAGCAATAATTAAAGTGGAGCTGCCTAAAGAGGTGTGAACATGTGTGTGGTGAGATGGAGGAAAAAGAAAAGCGAGGCAAAGAAAGCCGTGAAACACAGTGAGGTAGAAATAGACCCAGCAGGCTGCTCAGTGAACATGTTTGCATTGACCACTTCTCAGAGGATTATAAGGGGGAATCGCAGCTTAGAGTGGTCTATGGAAGAGTTAAAAGGAAGAACTATATCTGCCTAGTTCTGTGCTGTCTCCTGCTTTGCATTAGTTAAGGGTCATGTACTCTTAACGTCTCATATGCCTACCAGTTCAGCCATCTTGTCCCTCCAACTTAGTTCTCATCTGGTATATCTGCACCAGCCAGTGTATGGTTAGGAGGCATCAAATCTCAAACCTAGGATCAAACCAGTTGTATTAGTCTGCTCAGGCTGCCATAACAGAATATGGACTGGGGGGCTTACACAACAGAAATTTATGTCTCACAGTTCTGGAGGCTGGGAAGCCCAAGATCAGGGTGCCAACATGGTCAGGTGGCCATAGAGCTCTCTTCCTGGATTGCAGACGACTGCCTTCTTGATGTGTCCTTACATGACAGATGGGAGAGAGAGAGGGAGACAGAGGAGAGAGAGGGAAATGGATGAGGGGGGGTAGTGGGGCGGTGAGGGGAGGGAGAGAGAGAAAGAGAGATAGAGAGATCTGGTGTCTCTTCTGATAAGGTAAAGACACTAATTCCATCATGAAGACCCCACCCTCATGACTTCATCTAAACCTAATTACCTCTCAAGGGTGAGGGGCATCTCCAATTGTCATCACATTGGAGGTTAGGGGTTCAATGGATGGATTTGTGGAGGGGGGGGCAATTCAGTCCATAGCATCCAACACTGGCCACCCTGCTGCCTAAGTTCATGATCTCACATGCAAAATACACTTAGTCTATCCCAACAGCCCCAAACCTTTAACTCATTCTAGCATCAATTCTAAGGTCTGAACTCCAAAGTTTCATCTAAATATCATCTAAATCAAATGTAGGTGGGATTCAAGAAAAGATTAATCTTTAGACAAAATTCTTCTCCATCTGTGAACCTGTGAAACCACACAAGATATATGCTTTCAAAATACAGTGGTGGAGAGGCACAAGATAAATACTCCCATTTCAAAAGGGAGAAATTGGGAAGAACAAGGTGACAAGTCTCAAGCAAGTTCAAAACCTAGGAAGACAAATTCTATTAGATCTTAAGGCTTTCGATCTAATCATCACTCTAATGAACTACTTTCACTTAAATCTGTGTATCAAAGTTTTCTTCTTTGGAAATCCAACCTAAAACAGTAATTCAAACAGGATTTCAATTAAAAATAATATTTATGTCTATACAAACTAATTAGAAATATGTACATTGAATTAGCAATATTGGTTATTACTGGAGATGGTGAAATTATAGGTAGGTTTTTTTTTTCTTTTTACTTATTTGCAGTATCTGTAATGAACCTGGAAGAAGAAAAAAAGAACAAAACAAAGTTATTTTAAACAGGAAAAATCAACAAATGCTTTTCCCCTTTTGATTCTGAATCCCAGAGTTCCATTGATGTATAGTGCAAAGACTTATTGCATAATTATACGAATATGATGACTCTCAGTCATAGAAATATTAAACATAATACAGGCTTCAAGAAGTTTCTGTAGAAAATGAATTTCAGTTTTAAATTTTCAGTATTCCCTTTGCCTTAGCTATATCTTTAAATATTTCAAAGCTAAAAAATTCTCTTTTTCACCAGAAACCAATAGTGTTTGGAGAACTGAAGAATATTCTCTCCCTATATTGTATTATTTATTATATGGTAACACTGAGTCCTCCTTCTATTGGGTTGTTGGAAAAGTCATGACGTATTTTTTCTCTGTTTTTCATTGCAAAAATGCGTCACGACTTTTCCGACAACCCAATAGATGAAAAGATATCAAACCTTATGATGGGCTTCAGAAATGTTCATTTTCACTAAAGCTTGAAGGGCAGTCATTTGAGTGTCATTCAATTCTATTGGTAGAGATGGGTCACCATGCTAAAATCCATTGAACTAATTTACTGTATCAGTAATTAAGGAAAGTACATGTCAGATACTAGAAAAGGCATTTGATGAAGTTCAATACCCATGTCTGAGGAACATCTTTTTTAATCAGGAATTAACAGCAGAAATCATACTCACGGAGAAACACTAGAGGGATTTCCAATAAATTTAGGAAAAAAGACACGGATACCTGCGCTCATTACTATTATTTAACATCAGACTTGAGGACAAAGGATGCAAAGGGGCACTTACAGAAGGAGAAATGCAAGCGAACAATAAACAATAAGCATGAGAAAACATGGTCATCTGTAGTAATAATGGGAACAAAAATGAAAGTGACAATAAAGTACAATTTTTAGCTATCAGATAAAACATTAACAGTGCTCGATTTTGATGCAATTGCTCCCACTACCTAAGCTCTTTTTATGTTCCTCTATTAGTGCCCCCACCTTTTTATGAATCAATGAGAATAACTTTACAACGAGTGTTTTTATTTTTAATTATTATTATTAATTCCAAAGCCTCAAGACATCCACGGAAGGTCAATGGCTTTCTCTCCTGGAAAACAAAACAAAACAAAAACACCAAACCCCCAAACTGCAAATGGAAAAGATCTGAGTAGTTGAGAGAGGGGTAGGGTAGGGTGTGGAGAGAGTTCTGGTCTTGTGGACCGTGATGTTGTTTTCCTAAAGTGTCTAAGAATAAACACACCTTGCCACCATGAGGATTGATCTCCTTCCTGTCCATTAATGTGGTTTGGATCCTATTTCCTATAAAGTAATAACCCTTACATTATTTTGCTAAGGTGCTCTTTTCCCCTCCTTGTTCAAAGTCATATTACAAACCTTTATTACATTAATCTAGCTCTGCATAGAAAATGGCCAAGTTACTGCTCTCTCATCTCCAGAAATCTCCACTGACCACCTGGCTGAATCCGCAGCAGGCAGGGAGGGGTGGCGGACATTTCAATGCACTCCCCGCTGACTAGCAATTGGAGAAGCGATTGTATTACATGCTTGGACTGATAAAACTTGTGCGCGCCCACACACACACACACACACACACAGACATGCACACGCACACACACACACACAGCCAGGAGCCATTCGGACTGGTAGGCTATAGTTCCTTATAGCAACAGGACTAATTTAAAGGCAGAAAGTAGGTACGATGGTCCATCTGAGGATCATCCCCTGATTTTCTTTCTGGATCTGGAGGCTGAATGCTGAGCTTGTGTTTACTGTGCTGCAGGGGCCAGGAGAGGGCTGCTTGGAAGCCTCATAGCCTGCTTAGCCTGCCTTGGGAGGGTCCTTATCTCTGCTGATATACAGGGTATTCTTGCTTGGGAAAGTGCCGTGTCCACAAAAGCCATGTATCTTCTCTTGTGAAACCACAAGCAGTTAAGATTGAGTTAAGATTGTTGATTTTTACTTTTGGCCAAACCATACAGAGCTAAAAACAGCCCCTCTACTCTGGAGAGATGAAAATAAATTAAAACTTGAAGCTAAAAACTCGATTGCATTACTCAGGGATGTGGAAAAATTGATGTTTTTCTATAGAGACTTTACTGAGAGCCAGACTTAAAAACAAGAATAATCAAAAGTACAGAAAGCTAACTGATAGTCCACTATATTGAATGAGTTAGGGTTTTGAGGCATCAAGTTCTAGAGCAAGTGGATGGCCAATGGTCCCCGCAGTTACAGAGGACCACCACATGGGGGCGCAAGACCTTTGCAGTCATGAAGTGGCCAGCACCACTTGCTTGGAGGCTGTGTGACTCAGATGAGACATCATGTATCTCAGAAACTACCTCAAAGAAAGTGTTCATAAACTTGTGTAAACATTCGTGAATTTGTTTTCATTTGAATACATTCCACGAGAAGAAGAAAATCATTAACATTTCCCTCCATTATGTTAATGCATTGTTTCATAAAAGGAGAATCCATAGAAACTCCTTTGAGGGTTTACTCATTTTTTTTTCAATATTATTAGGATATAGTATTTTACCCTCTCCTTGTAAACAGCTTATTAATAATATTGGGGGAGGAGTCCTGTAGCCTTGTACTAAATACTTTAATTCTTGTAATATATTACATAGAGTGAAATCCTTTGGGCTCCTCATTATCCTTATATAATATAGTTTTGTCTGAATCCTCTTTCAATTAAACATTGGAAGTATTTTATGTCTCAAGTTCACCAAATCGCACCCACCGTAAATGCTTTCTTTCTACTTTTCTTCTCTCTTTCAAGAAGTTAATTTATATCTTTATATAACATTAAGATATTACATTGAATATTGGCAGCTGCTTACTGTCCCCCTAGTACGTATTCTCTCCTTTTCTATGACAGAACTCCTGCATTCTAGCTGCATATACCATTCCTTTTTCGCCCTTTCCTCTTCTTTTTCCCACTAGCTGGAATGGAGATATCTTGGGCCATGTAGATGAGTATATCATCTCACTGAGAGCAGCAGGTCCTTGGCGGTGCAGCTTGCCTTTTTTGGACTGCTTATACCAGAAAAATACGTCCTGTCTTATTTAAGTCACCTTAGTTGGGAGCTTCTGTTATAGCAGCTGAGATTATGTCCTAACTATCACAAGCATCTAATATGTGCCGGGTAAGTCTTGAGCACTTTCTGTGCATCATCACATTTAATCTTCATAAGCACTCTATAAAATGGGTTTTGTCATTACTTACATTTTACAAATGAGTAAAGCAAGGGACAGAGGTTTAAGAAGTTTGGCCAGGCCACACAGCTAATAAGTGGGAGAACTAGAGCCTCTGCTCTGAACCATCACACGTTACCTTTACTCAAGGATGACTCCATCCTTCCCTCATTCCTCACATATGATTACGACCAAGGCCTGTGGGTCGCTCTTGACAACAGTATTGGAATCTATTATATTCCTTTCTCCCCAGTCATCTCCCAGTCATTCATTACCCGAAGTCATCTTCATTCTCCCCAATTGGTTTCCCAGCTATCAGTAATATTCTCCTGTGATTCTAATTTATTCTCATTTAACCTCCAAAGTTACCTGCCTCCCAAATACAAATTTGCCTGCTGTATGTGGCCCTTGAATTCCCTGTCAAATTATTTTACAAAGGACCTTCAATTACAAAGACCTTCATTTATAATCTGACTCCTAGAATGTCTTTTTTAAAGATTTTATTGGGGAATCAGGGAAGGGGAACAGACAAGTTGCTGTCCTTTTGTTCTTCAGCCTAGTTGTGGAGGATGTTGCTTCACTGGCCCATGTTGGTATTGTGATCATTGCACTCCTCCCAGGTGAGGCAAGTCAGTCACTGGCCATTGGACTGCCACTCAGGGCAGCTCACGGCAGCTCTCTGGCCACTCACGGTAGCTTATGGCAGCCCACTGTAGCCCCACTGCAGACTACACCGTCGCTGGTGACTCACGGCAGCCCAGCTCCAGGTCGAGCTGTTGTTCACCATCTTAGCTGTAGAGGGAGCAGAGTCACTGGACCATGTGGGATCCGAACTGGCAGCCCTGCTGTTCAGAGTTCGTGCTCCCAAGCCAACTCTTAACCAACAAGCCACTCAGCTGGCCCCTACAATGTCTTAATGACCTCCTTATTTTTGCTCCACTTCCCCTGCAAACCCCACCTCCCCCCATTCTCTAGGATCCAGTGATACTCATTGACTTTGCGTGCTCTGCTATGCTCAGCCTTATTTGTTCTTGCCTTGGAACTTGTGCACATGCCTGGCACTTTAATTCTTGCTCCCTCTGGCTGACTCCTCCTTTTCCTTCAGGTTCAGCCTATGTCTGTATTGTGGAAAGCATTCTCTGACTCTCCTTCCCTGACTCTCCAAGTCCACACCAGCTGATCACTTCTGTAGCAACCTCTGCTAATTCATATCAGGTATAACCGTCTGCTTTTGTGTTCTTGATGTATTCCTGACAAGGCCATGAGCTCCTTGAGGGCTGATCTGATTTGTTTATTGCTCTGTGTATTCACAGTGTATTCACCAGCTGAGAGCACAGTGCCTGGCACAAAGTAGGCCTGTAATAAGTTATGTCTTGGATGACTGAATAAATGGGTGAAATTAGGAGCGGGGAGCAGATGTCCATGAGGCTTTCCAGGCCTGAGCCCATCGCCATGGTTCAGGGCTGATGCTGTGAATTCAGACATCAGAAATATTGATTTGGTGTGGCTTCGTCATGCTCACCTAGCATCTTGATTCAAACAAGCACATAAAGTGGCGCATCCTAACATTAAGCCTAATACCAATTAAGTTAGAAGTGATTATTATGAAGGTGAGTGCTATGTTCTAACTCTTCAACTTGTGATTATGCACGTCCTACTTCCCAAAAATATCTATGCTGGAGAAAATTTCCTGGTTCTGGGTTCTGCAGCTGGTGGTGTTGGGAATGTTCATACAGTGGATGTGTGGTGTGAATGAAGCCAAAAATGCTCAGGGAACCCACAGAGAGCACCTGTTGTGATGTGTTACAATGGCCTCCGATGTAAGAGTCAGGAAATCTGACTCGGTATTTGTGTTTCTGGACTCATTGCCACATCTCTCAAGGACTCATGTGTCTTCTTTACCTCTCTGCCTCAGCATTCCGTAAGTTCTACCATAATGCACCAGCTGCATTCCCAGGAAAAGGGAGAATGAGCAGTGATAGTAAAGCACCTTTGGGAGAAAGTTGTGGAATAGGAAATGAAGGAGTTTTTTGATGAGCTGAAAAGGCGAAATGATTCCAGGCCATATTGATCTCTTCATATATTTTCTCTTAAAATACCACCTCTTGTAGCTTTTTTTCTTTCCAATAAAAGGGATGTGTGTGTGTGTGTGTGTGTGTGTGTGTGTGTGTGTGTGTGTAGTAATAGTAATAGTAGAAGGAGGAGGAGGAGAAGCAGCCCATGGTGATCATTAACTAGATTCAAGAACTTCTAACCAAGTTAACTGTCCTTTATTCTTACTCCCTAAATTGAGATGGTTGTCAAGGTTTTTAAATTCTGCATGTAAAACACCATTGCTGTCTGTCCCTCATATTCCATTTCAATGATTATCACCCTGGTGTAAGCCCCATGACTGAGTCATCAGAATTATTGTAA
The DNA here is from genome assembly GCA_033961575.1 of Aselliscus stoliczkanus. Classification (NCBI taxonomy): domain Eukaryota; kingdom Metazoa; phylum Chordata; class Mammalia; order Chiroptera; family Hipposideridae; genus Aselliscus; species Aselliscus stoliczkanus. The sequence goes on from CM066732.1 coordinate 105,824,028, forward strand.
CAACTTCCTCTCCAAGATCCATGTCCTCAGCTCTGCATCTTTAATCTGCCTGACACACTACAGCCCCATTAATCCTCCTAAAGATCTGTACTGACCTGCTCCCGAACCTTGAATGTTCTCCTTTACTTTCCAGATACATCTCAAGTGCTAATAATTCAAGATTCTCACAATTTAATTTCAGGTTACCTTTCCAATATCATCTCTTATTGTTCCTGCCAGCTAACAATAACTATAATGCTTTACAAAGCGTTTTCATGCACAGAATTTTCTTTTACCTTGATCAACACTGAGAAGTTCTAGGTAGCAGATTTTGAAATGGAGAGGCAGGTATATGGATTTCCTGTTCCCTTCCGCCCAAATGCTAATTTTGTGATGTGAGGCTCAGCCAGATTTCTTTGGGCCTGTACCAGGAGTTGCTAATTCTCTGTATGGCTTACAGGTCCCGGCTCGGGTTTTGTGCAGCCAACTCCACTGCCGTGCTGAAGAGGCTGTTTATAGCCTTGTGGTTCTTGTTTGTGCTGCTAGTTGTGTTTTTACGCACTGCTTTATAAAAGTAAGGTGTATTTGGAAGGTTTTCTTTAAAAAAAAATGGCAGAGGTGGCTACCAGAAATCACGATATTTTCAATGTAATTTAGTTCTGAAACCACTTAAGGAAAAAAATGACTTTTGTAGATGTGTCCTGTTGCATTGCTGAAAGATTAGTGCTGTTTTGTTCATGGGAATAGCCAATAAATGAACCTCTGGAGCAATGGATGTGCTTATTTAAACTGTTTGCAATCCGGAGGAGTGATGGTGTTTAGAAAAGTTACTATGTTATTTCATGAGCTCTTAGGCTTTCATTTGAAATCAATTTTAACATTTGAACAATTAAGTCAAATCTGGTCGTGGTTCCCTGGAAAAGAGTGTTGCCTCCAAACCCTCTTTATAAGGAAGAGATGCCTTGCACATTTTGATTATCTTGTAAAAGTAGCATATTGAAAACTAAAAACTTATTTTTATAGTGCAGAAAATATTCCTCCGTGATTTTAAATAGATTCAGTTTTTATGAATTGTATGTGTGGAAAAAGCATTTATATTAATGGTCATTTATAGACTATCAGTAAATAAATGAGCTTTGTGTTTGTAGCTCTATTAAGTATACCTGTGATTTTTTTTTTTTTGGAAAATAAATCCTGATTCTTCTTTAAAATAAAAAATGATATACAATCCATATAATCTAATGTATAAGGTATGATAAAAACTTTTAAATAAATTTCTTATGCTGCGTGTGTGTGTGTGTGTGTGTGTGTGTGTGTGTGTGTGTAATTTTTCTTCCTTTATTTTTAGGAAACACATTTTATTGAGGATGACTGGCATTTTTGTTTAAACCATGGCACTACTCCACAAAACCCTGTGAAATGAACAAGGAAAGTACTGTGCCCATTTTACAGATAAAGGAACATGACCCTGCAATATTAAATAGTTCGAAAGAAGTGAGGCTATAATTCTAATTCAATACCTCTGAGAGATTTTCCAGTGTTCTCCCTGCTACACTTTTTGTTCTTTTTTTGTTTGTTTGTTTCACCTGTCCTTTTCAGTTTTTGGTGTAGCCACTCAAGATGATCAGGAGCAAAGCCAAGAACAGAAATACTCCACAAATGGCATAATGAGAGCTCTGGATTAACAGTAATTTTACTCAGATCTGAGGACTAGAAAGCTGATTGAAAAACTACATTATAAACATTGAAGAAACTGCATGGCAAATCAATATTCATCAAGAATAAACTTTACTGACCAATTACTTAAATTTCAAAGAAGTTAATTTGTGCTGCAGCAGCTTTGCAGTTATTTTCTGCAAGGCTGAAGAAATAGCCCAATAATGTTTGTTTTTCAGAGAGGACTGTGTGCCATGCTTTAGAGTATACGTGTGGGTCAGTGTTTTGGTGACAGCCTGAAAGAGTTTGAACTTCAAGAAGCTTCTGCGTGGTCAATTGGGGGATCTCCCGGGACTCCTGATCTATCATTAGGATAACCCAGTCTGCTCTTGAAATGAGATTTCTAAGAGGAATAAGCACGACCTCTTTTTCTTCTCTTTCAAAGCAAGCTGCTTTGTCATTCTTTTTTTTTTTTTTTTTTAAAGATTTTATTGGGGCAATTAGGGGAGGGGAACAGACAAGTTGCTGTCTTTTTTGTTCTTCAGTTTAGTTGTGGAGGACATTGCTTCACTGGCCCATGTCGGTATCATCATTGCGCTCTTCCCGGTGAGGCAGATCGGTTGCCGGCCTCTGGACGGCCGCTCGCGGCGGCTATTGGCAGCTCACGCTGGCTGCCGGCCACTCACTGTAGCCTGTGGCAGCCCACTGCAGCAGGGGCTGCAGCTATGCCATCTCGGGGACTCACAGCAGCCCAGCTCCAGGTGGAGCTGTTGTTCACCATCTTAGCTGTAGAGGGCAGTGTCACTGACCCTCATATGTGAGATCCGAAGCGGGGCTCTGCTGCTCAGAGTTGGCGTCCCAAGCCAGCTCCTAACCAACGCACCACTCTGCTGGCCCTGCTTTGTCATTCTTCCTTCACTGAAATCACTGGAAAAGAAGGGTTGGAGAGAGTTCTTTTGCTTAAGATATTGCAGCAGATAATAGACAAAGTAAGATGCAGGCAATTGTTCACTCCCCCCTCCCAACACCATTGCTTCTTACTAGCCTTAGAGAATACCCAAATGGGTTTTAGAATAACAATGCCTTGTTTTTTATGTGCATGACTAAAAGAAGGAGACTGTAAGAGCTGAGTTTCGAAGGCAATAAAGAAATATGTCAAGAGAGAAAAGGAACTTGAGGCTGAATCGGAAGTGGAGTAGGAAAGAAGCAATCTTTTTTCTGTATAGCCCCAAGTAACTTTGGCCTTGTCTAATGCATCACAGTTTGAATCAAGTTCCAGCCGTGTCTCAGCCACAGGAGGGAATAAGCCCATCTTTGAAGGGCTGCTCTGACACCTCTAAGGCAGTTGGAGAGTGCGTGCATGCACGTGTGTGTGTGTAAATTTGAATCTAAATGGTTTTGTTTGTTTTGCTCTGTGAAGGAGGAGAAATGGGACTTATTAAGTATCTTTCTTCTGAGTCTCAAACTAGCCATACCAGTTGGAGGGATCGCTGCTTACTCAAGTTTCCATAGTTAGGAAATGTTAGAGGTGAAACTGTGCCCAAGGCTGTGAACTGTACCCTATTCCTATGTCCAAGTTGTCATTTTAAATATCTTAAAGTTAAAAGGCTTCATCTTCTAGTGGGATTATGACTTGTGACTTGCAGAGATTTGAAATCAAATTCATGTAAATTTTTGCTCATCTAAAATACATACATACATTTTAGTCACTTTAAACCAAATTAATATGAATGAGAAATAATGGAAAGAGAATCCTTTAGAGAAAGAATAGGGGCTGTCCACTTCTTGATCCTCTTCCCTGGTCACAGTTCTGCTATCCAGTGGTGGGCATCTGACTTAAGCTGCCAATCAGAGCTTTTAACCATCTGTTTAAAAAGTTCTTTAGTCAGTTCTTTCTTGTCATGAAAATTGTGAGATTTGAAAGTTGATTTTGTCACTTGATGTCAGAGTCCTGAGCAATACATTTAGTTATTTGGGGATATTTAGAGGGTTTATGTTCTCAGAAGCCTCTCAATGGCTTCCAATAAGTGGGATATTTCTAAATTAGTTACGTAAAACCATAAAGGACCCTGTTAAAAATACAAATATTACTAAGACTGTACATCAAACCTCTAATCTCAATGATCACATTGACACTAATTATCTTTCTGTTATCAATGATGTCTTTGAGTCTTGATAGAAAAGTCAGTACAGGTCAGTTTTGAAGGAAAAGAAAGGCCAGGAACAAGCAACATAGGAGACAAGGAGAAGGATTATTTGGTTTGAAGGTGCCCAGAATGTGCATGATCATGGGAAGTTTACCTCTATATAGTGGGTATAAATAATACTTAGCTATGTGGGTCGTATGAAGATTAATTCGGCTAATACATTTTAAGGTATCAAATATGGTGACATTTATGTTCAGTCAATGTCAGCTATTGCTATTATAATAATATATTAAAACATTTAATATTATTAAATATGTTTTTGATTTATGAACTACTCAAAATCTTCTATAATCTCATGACTGATTTTTATTGACCAGTTCTATTTAAAAATATGGTATTATCTTTGGGATTTGCAAGTCTGGAATTTTTTTTTTTTTTTGCAGTATTTTATTTTGCCTCTAATGAGCTCTTTTTTCTTTTTTAATTTAATTTAATTAATTTATTTTTTTCCTTGTTTTATATTAGTTTCAGGTGTAATAATTTATATATTAGTTTCAGGTGTAAATATATATATGTATATATATATATATATATATATATATCATACTGTAATTCATTACTCATGATACTTCATGTGACCCAGAGGTTGCTGTATATCTATTTATATTTGTGCATCTGTGTACAATTTATTTTATAATATGTCTGATATATGTCTCATGACAGGCAATCAGAATTATGCATATTGGCAAGCCTTTATGGCTTGTACGCCCCTTTGGGAAAAGATGTTTTAACACTTTCTTCACATTTCAACATATTTTCAACATTTGATAGGATAACAGAGCTAATTGAGGCATAATTTACATTCATTGAATATAGATTTGTTGATTTCAGCCCACTTCCAAAATCTTTGTTCAATCAATGTATCCAAGAAACAGTTTATGGATTGGCATAATCTCTGCAGAGGTTTAAAAAGCATTAAATAGTTGGATAGCCTTTAGAAAAATTCTATTCTCCACTGATAGTATTACTATTCTTCTGAGTAGGCAACTTCTGATCATCTTTTTTTAAATATCCACAGAATTTGGGAAGAATTATATAGCAACAGCATCTAAGCAAACCAGACTTGTAGGAAAAAATGTAACGGCGTACCTGCAATTGACTTTTTAAAACTAAAATGACACAAATTTATTATTTTATCATAGGTGAATACCGGCCTTAGAAAAGTGAAGGCAACTGGTAGTAGATATGGGTCACAGGCTATAGCTTTGGGAGAATCAAGACTGGGGAACTCGTTTCTTTTCACTTCTGATATCAAATATTATTACTTTTTGCTTTGAAATATTTTCTGTTGGCATCAGTCATAGTCCTGTATAGGGCTGACAAATAGAGCACATCTCTTTGATTTTTGGGTGGTCATGAGCAAAAGATAACTCTTAGTAGATAACTGTATTTTTCTTTTTTTTTTTTTGCATTATATTCAAGACTTACTTTAATTTTCTCAACTCAAGAGGAGAGAGCCAAATGCCATTTTGGGTTTATCACATGTCTTTCATAGAGCTGTTGGTAAAGCAGTTAAATGCCTAAATGGCAGAAATGATGGATATTGGTTCTATTATTGCTGTTTTATGCAGAGTATGTGTTTTCCCAAGATTAAATTTTTATGACAAGATTTTTTTTTTTTAAGTCATAATACAGAACTGTTATTTGTCAAAGAAGTTATATTTGTTTTCGGCTATTGCAGAAATCTCAGAGGAAAAAATCCCAGGCTACACTTTACCCTTTAAGAATTACATAAACCTGAAGAGTAAGGTGTTTCTTTCAAAATAGGTTTTGTTTTGACTTTGAAAGCTTAGACTTCCTTAAAGCATTATTATACTTGTTTAAGTATATAAAATATTTCAGGGTATTGGTATCTATCTTTTTTCGTAATTCTGGGCAAAAATGCGTAAGGAAAGTCTGAGGACAGATTTCTTCCATTTTCTCTCTCCTTTTTTCAATATTCTGAGTTGCCTCGATGTGGATGAGTGAAATGCTTCAGGTCTTGTGAACAGCTGAGTGGGGCTGTCCATGAGGCCCGTCAAGACCATTGTTTTTAGACCAGTGTTTAATAAAAGAGATTCTCAGAGTTCTTAAGGCTGGAAGGGATTGCCCAAGTCAACTACATAATCCTGTCATTTTTCAAATAAGAAACTGAGGTACAGGGAGACGAAGGAACCTGTCAAGGTCATGTGGTCAGCGAGGGTCAGAGTTGTGATCCAGACTGACTAATTCGTCATTTAGCGATTTTCTGACCAGTTTCCTAGTAGCCTTTTTATTTCACGCTTGACTTGCTTCCACTCCATTGCATTCCAGCTGGTCCCTGAAATTGACCAGGCTACTGTTTTGGCCTCAATCCTGCCATTTGGATATGTTGACTTAGTGGGATTTCCCTACCTCAAGTCTTGGCATTCTCTGAGTGGTTTTGACTTGGACTTAATCTTCTGGAGGTTTTAGGTCCTGATGACATTGAGAAAGACTTCTTTTCCATTGGTTGGCTTTTATTACTACTGCTGCTTCTGCTTCTGCTCTCAATACCACAATTCAACAGCTCTTTAAGGTGGGCATTTTACCAGCTTGCAGTTGAGGAAATCAAAGTTCAGAGGTTGCATCATGTTCCCATGATCACACAGTGGTAAATCTTAGCTGCGATTAAACCCCAGGAATGTTCAAATCCCATTCTCTTTCCGTGGCACCCTCTCTGTCCAAATCTGAAGTGTTTAAAGCTCAGATTTTGAATAACAAATGATGCAAGTTGTACTGCTTAAGGGACTCTGCTCTGTAAAATATCTTTCATTATGTATTAACACATGAGGCTTCCCTCTTTGGGCTTGTCTGTTGCTAGGACTTCCTGGCTTTCTGCTGTTAGGGCTTTGTGTTTGCTGTTCTTCCCCCTTATGTGTATGTGGGAATGGGAACAGTTACATGTCACTCTAGTTGCTGAACAAAAACTGTAACTCCTTTTTGCTGAAATGCTGTAGTAACTTCCTGATTGAAACTCCAGCTGAAAACAGTCCCTCCAAATGTCCAGATCTTAGAATGCCTTGATATATTGGGTTGCCCGGAAAGTCATGCCGCATGTTTGAAATAGATGGTGCCAGTTCATTTTTGGCAATACTAGAGTCATTCACATCTATGTTATTGCTATGTCATTTGACAGCTGACAGTTCTAGCTTCATTCTAAAAAAGAATTGAACAATTTGGTTGAGTTTTGGAGATTTTACAACAAGTTGAAGATGGAAGACCAAACTGTGTATTTTTGCCATATCTTACTGTTTTACTTCCTTAAAGGGAAGAACGAGCTTCAAGCTTGTGAAAAGTTGCATAAAGTTTATGGTGACAATGCTCTACAAGAATGTCAGTGCCAATGATGGTTCATGAAATTCGGTGTTGGTGATTTTGATCTCAACGACTCTCCTCAGTCAGGGAGGCCCACCGAGGTTGATGATGACAAAATAAAGGCATGGATCGAGTCAAAGCCATGTTACATGACATGAGAGATTGCAGGAACATTGAACATCCATCATTCAAGCCTTCACGACCACCTGAAGAAGCTGGGATACGTAAGCAAGCTCGATATTTGGGTTCTGCATGAACTCAAAGAAGTTCATTTAACAGCGTGTATAAACATCTGCAATATGCTCATTAAACATGAGGAAAACGATCCTTTTTTGAAGCAACTGATAACTGGTGATGAGAAGTGGACTGTTTACAACAATGTGGTGTGCAAACGGTCTTGGTCCCGACATGATGATTCGCCTCAAACGACATCGAAAGCAGACGTTCATCAGAGGAAGGTTATGCTGTCAGTGTGTTGGGATTTTAAAGGTGTCGTGTTTTTTGAGCTCCTACCAAGGAACCAAACAATCAATTCAAATGTGTACTGTTGGCAGTTGGACAGTTTGAATGAATCCATCATCCAGAAATGTCCAGAGCTTGTTAATCATAAAGGAGTTGTGCTTCATTATGACAACATGAGACCACACACAAGTTTGATCACATGTTAAAAATTATTAGAGCTGGACCAGCTGAATGGCGCATTGGTTAAGAGCTGGTTTTGGGATGCCAGCGGCCCCGGTTTGGATCCCACATATGAGGGCCAGTGACACTGCCCTCTACAGCTAACAACAGCTCCACCTGGAGCTGGGCTGTGCAAAGCCCCAGTGACGGTGTAGGCTGCAGCCCCTGCTGCAGTGGTCTGCCACAGGCTACAGTGAGTGGCCGGCAGCCAGAGTGAGTGGCTGGCAGCCAGTGTGAGCTGCCAATAGCCACGGTGAGCGACCATCCAGAGGCTGGCGACCGATGTGCCTCATCCGGGAAGAGTGCAATGATGATACCAACATGGGCCAGTGAAGCAACGTCCTCTGCAACTAGACTGAAGAACAAAAAGACAGCAACTTATCTGTTCCCCTGCCCCAATTCCCCAATAAAATCTTTAAAAAAAAAATTATTAGAGCTTGGTTGGGATGTGTTGCCACACCCACCATACTTGCCTGACCTTGTGCCGTCAGACTTCCACTTGTTTCGCTCTCTTCAAAACTCCTTGTGTGGTATAATGTTCAATTCAGATGAGGCTGTAAATCAGCACCTTGTTCAGTTTTTCACAAATAAAAAAGACAGATCCTTCTATGAACGAGGAATTATGAAGCTCACTGAAAGATGGCAAAAGGTTATCGAACAAAACAGGCAACATATCATTGATTGATCTTTGTTCTTTATATAAATAAATGACCTTTGAAAAACATAGACAAAATACATCATGACTTTTCAGACAACCATATATTTGCTGTTACACAATTGAACATTTCCACATTCTTCCCTGCCTCCCACTTCAGCAGCTCAAGAAACAAATTCCTTTTAAAACATTTCACATTCACGGTCATGAAGCCATCGTAGTCAGAAGGGGTCTGGGGCAGGCTTTGTTCCAAGCTGCCAAAGGACCCCTGCTGCAAGTTGCATCTGCCTATTTTGCCCCACATTGTTTGTTGGCAGCTCTGTAGAGTTAAAGGTACTTAGAAGGCTCTCATGAGACAGCCTTATATTAAGATATCTCTGGTAGGATACTTCACTGCATAGATTATTCAAAATCTATGCCTATGACCAGGCTACCCACTGAATACTCCAGGGGCCTTGGGTCCAGGTCTCTGCCATCCTTTCCATCATTGCTTTAACCCTGCGAAGGTCAGATAGGAACCTTGGCTTCAGAAATCCTATTAAGGATCTTCACCAATCTTTGAAATTTTTCTTTTTCTTTTCCTTTTTTTTTTTTTTAGCTCAGCCATCCCGCCACTTGTTGGCAGCTTAATGGCAGCTCAGCTCGGGCTGGGCATCGAACTGCTGTTGCTCAGAGCTCAGCTCGCACTCTTGAGCGAGCTCTTAACCAACTGAGCCACTCAGCCGGCCCCAATCTTTGAAATTTTTATCTCTTTATCAAAGAATTTACATTGTTACACAGAGAACAAATTAGAAATCTAGAGCTTCCTATAGTTTCCATTTCCCACACCCTACTCAGTGACCTGGCAGGTTTTTGGTGAACAACGAACATATTCCTTGTTGCAGTGTGCCCCTGGTGGGCATGGGAGGATGACACTTTTTCTCCTTTGGCACAGACCCAGTGGATTCTTCCACCTCGTGGTCTGATGAACATCCAAGGTATTATAATGTTTGTTTTGTCTATGTGTTGACTGCCAAGGGAAAAAAATTCAGCTGATTAGAGTAACTGACTGACTCTCCATTGTCTGGATTGATAGCCCCACACTTGAACTTGAAAAAAAAGAGGATTCTATGTCTCTCACCATTGTGTTCTCGCTCTGTCTCTATCTCCCACCCCTTCCTGCTTTCATCACCTGTGGCAGGCTGTACCCAGCCCAGCAACACCTGAGCCCCAAACACAGCCAGTATGCTCCTAGTCTTCATTCAAAAAGACATATTCCTGTCTATGAAATTGAACATCGATGATTTATTTTATTGTTTGTAATTCATGTCACCTTTCTAAACTTGAATTTCTTTTTCTGTAAAACAAGAAGGTTAAGCTGAAAATATATCAGTAATCAATGTTTCTCAAACTGGTTAAAATAACTGAACCTTAATGAGCAATTTTTATTCTTTATCATGTATAACATTTATCAGTGGTCCCACCAGCCACAAGGTGACTACCTTACTCCACTGTGGGCAGGGATTTGTTGCCATTTCTCTCAGGTCTGTCAGTGCAGAACTTCCTCTCCACTTCTCCTTCCTGGACATCCAGTCTCTCTATGTTCCCTTATTTGTTTCGTAGTCACCCATTAGTTCTCTCTGCCTCTGCCCTCAGGGGCTGATCAGGCAGGGAGGGGCTTTGACCCCAAAACTCTTCCCAAACTTCCCTCCCAAGGCTGGTCCTGTCCAAACTGGCTACAGATTTCATCAGATCAAATGTTTGTTTAGTACCAACCATGCTCAAGCCTGTAATGGTTGCTATGTTTCCATTCTAGTGATACAACCTCCTCAAGGAGAAAGTTTTGTAGAAAGAAAAACCTGGGGTATTTGTATTAATTCTCCTCTTTTAAAGGACTTTTATGTGTTTTTCAGCATCCAAATAAAAATGTTTTAAAAATAATCTCTTCAATATTAATAACAACATTGATTTTATATATATATATATATATATATATATATATATATATATATATATATATACACACACATCATGTTACTTATATAGTTTAAAGCTTCTAAAAGGGAGAAATAATCTACTTATCTACTGGTTTTTATATTTTATATGTTGTTTGCAGAAGTATCCATGTCCTAGTCATGAGGTTTTGTCTTCTAAAAACCTCCATTTTGTGTTTAAGAATTTGATAAGTTGTAGGAAAAATAGGGTTAAATAATTGAGGCTACTTATGAATTATGAAAGTATTTATCAATATATTTAATACTCATTAAAAATAACTTATTAAATAAAGAGAAAGTCAATAATAGTTTAATATCTTAAATTATTATAGTAGTAATGGAAAATAAACCCTTCTTTGCTCAAAGAAATCCATTTCAGTCTTTTCCTCGTCCAGGTTTTAATGAAGTACTTATTAATTCACTTAGCTTGTTGTGTATTATGTGGGACTATGCTCCTGAATTGGTACCCGTTCCAGAAGGAATGGAGTGGATTTGTTGCCTCTTGCTTTTAGGTCCCACAGTGATTCCAGAAACACAGAGTAATTAATGACTAAGGTGAAATAAATAAATAAATAAATAAATAAGTAAATAAATAAATAAAGCATTGGGAATGTTTTAGAATAGCTAAAGAAGCATATCTAGCCCCAATAGGTTATTCATTCTTAGTTTTGTTCATGACCACTGTAGGTCAAAGCACATCCTGGAAGCTTCTCTTTCATTAGACCCCTTTTCCTTCTCTCCAAAAAAATCCTTACATACATTTTTAAAGCTCTGTGTTACTGTCCCTCAGATTTATTTAATGTGTCATTGGCAGCGTTGTATTACAGCACCCTCCCCACTCCAGTTGAATATCACTTTTTGTATGAAAACATTCTTGAACCTCCATTTGAATTGGAAAATAATTCCATTTTTGGAATCTCACTCATCTTATTCTAACTTCTGGCACAGTTACTTTGGTAGATATCTTATTCATCTTTATTATATTGTAGGCTTTTCAAGCACTGTATTCCCTCATCTTTGTTTGCCCAGCAGCATCTATCAGAGATCTGGCAGACAGTGACTATTCAACAAACATTGGCTGCAATGAATTATTGAGTTACTGTTTGATACCACTGTGTTAGCAATGGAAATTCAATATTTATTGTTCAGAAGAGAATTACCAAAGCATGTCCTTTGTCTAATCACACAATAATTTATTTTCCGTTTTATAATATATTAGATTGAACCATATTAAATTGCTATTTTTGTAATTCAAAAATTAACAAAAGTTGAAAATATTGACAATTTCATATGGTTCAAATTATGTCATTATTAAAGATTTTTTTTAATGTTTTACAGGCATTTGTATAACTTTTAGACACTGAGATAGCAACTATTAATTTTTCAGTCCCCAAAGAGGTTTTTATAGTATAGAATCTAATTTGTGAGATTTCAAACCATTATATCTAAGTACTCTACATTTTGTTTCTTTAGTTTTTTCCAAACAAGCTCTATCTCTTTATAGTGATGAAGTTAACAAGTCCTCAAAATTTCAAAAGCATCTGGAATTTTATGCATTTTTCTCTTATGAGTTTCAAAGTCAGCAATCTTTATTTTATTTTTATTCATTTTTAATTGAGTAGAATATATGGAAAGAATAAATTCATTGTCATTAAGTATATTTTTTTCCCATTTGATTCCAAAGTGTTTTATTTGAGAAAAATTATATGGACATTGGGTTTTTGTGCCTACCCAGTATGACATTCAGTCTCTTTTAACAATCTTAAGCTTCACATATCAAAAAGTAAGCCACTGACCTGCTCTTCCCCAAAACCTTCCTTATCGCAACTAATGGCAACTTCATCTTTCCAACTGACCAGGGCAAAAAGTTTGCAGTCATTATTAGGTCCCCCTTTTTTTTTCACACACCACATCCAATCAATAACAAATTCACTTATGACCCTACCTTCAGTTCTGCTTCTCCCACCCTGGCTCAGATCCCCATTATTCCTGTTTTTTGTTTGTTTGTTTGTTTGTTTTCAGCTGAGCCATCCTGCCACCTGTTGGCAGCTTAGCGGTAGCTCAGCTTGGGCTGGGCATTGAGCTGCTGTTGCCCAGAGCTCAGCTCGCACTCTTGAGTGAGCTCTTAACCAACTGAGCCTCTTGGCCGGCCCTCCATTACTTCTCATCTGATTATTCTTATCTGTATTACTGCAATTGCCTCAAAAAGAAAAAAAAAATCTCCTTACTTCTATTCTTGTTTATGTATTTTCTATCTCCAAAATGTAGTCAAAATAGCACTTTTAAAACATGAGCCAGAGAATGTTATGCTTCTGCTGAAACTTTACAGTGGCTCTTTATTTCACTCAGAGTGAAAGGCACAGAGTGCAAGTTACAATGATTTACAAGGCTCTAAATAAACTGCCTCCTTCCCTTACAACAGCCTTCAACTCTGCCCTGTCATCTCTCTGACTTCTTCCCCTCTCTCATTCTGTTTCAGCCACCCAACCTTCTTGCTACCACTTCAACATGCCAGGCACTCTCCCATTGAGGTCAAAAATCTACACATGTGCCCCACCATAAGCAGGTGCTCAATAAATATTTGTTGAATTAAATTGAATTGAAGTTTGCTTCTACTGGTAGCTATTTAAGATTTAAGATTGCCATTGTTCTTTTGCTTGAGTTGCCTCTCTTAGTATCCATGCAATACACAAGTTCCTTTTCTCTTTCAAATATCTTCCCCCTCTCCATGCCAGTTGGTAATGTGTGCTTGCTTGGGAGAACTTGCATGGTATATTTTGAAAGATAAGTAAGATTTGGAACTATGTATTTTAATTATTAGAATTACAAATAAGCATGTTGTTTGGAGAATTGACTAAAGTAGTACTGCTTTCTATTCCTATGAAATGATAAACTGTCCATGATAAAATTAGAGATTTATGAGGATGGCTTTATTTACAGTTGTCTCCAGGATACCACCTACTTAATTTAAATTTAGTGGAGAATGAAAAAGATATTGTTAGATAAATGCATAGCTACAAGTTTTGATTTTTGTAATTCATTCACAAGCATAATAATATTGGCAAGTAGCCTGAATGTTAAGACCTTTTATTTGAGCACTGATAAATAAATAAATTATAACAGCATCTACAAAAATTTATGAAAGATTCACTAAGTTTTTAGATGACATTTCATGACAATGACAAGTAATTTTGATTTTTCAAAAGGAATCATAGAACACAATATCATCTTGGCTTTGTGATGGCCAGTGTAATAATCTATGTTTATTTTTGCCTATGCTTAAAGTACTTAGTAAAGAGCATTCAGTTTCTTAATTTATGAAGTTAGTGTTACCTGGGGCAATGTGAGTAACATACTGAAATGCTTCCCATTTAAAGTTTAGATATTATTGACCAGTGGTTTGTTCACAAACACTATGTTTAAGTCGTTAGTACATATTCTAATTATAGAGAAGAAATTCATTTTTGGTTAAAAATTTTTATTTACAGCCTAATTTTTTTAAAAATAAAATTTCTAGTAGGCTTGAACAATATTTGTACACATAAGTTAGAACTATTACTAGAGACTGAAATATTTAGTAAACAAGACTTGAATTTATAAATAAAATTTGACACTAAACATATCGCATTCTACATCTTGTTATTTTTAGAATGGTTGGTATTTTATAGGCTTCAGGAAACTCTGAGGATCTAATAATTTTTTTAAAAAATTAAAATATAGGCGTTAATCTTATTTAAGTGTATATGTCAAGATTTTAAAATTAGAAAAAAATGATGTATTGATTTAAATGCACCCCAAATAAGTTTTAAGTTTTAATAATTGCATTGAGAAAAATATGAATTTTTTGATAAAGCTCAGATACTACAATGCCCTTTATCTAAAGTGAATGAACAGCTTCTGGTTTCAGTTCTGACATATAAAAAGCTTGGAAGTCATCATTCCCATGCTCACAAGAAAAGCACTGAACAAACTGAAAATTAATGATTATTCTTGGAACAATCAGATCGTTTAGTTCACAGGGCAAACCACACCTTACAGATGAGTATAGAAAATCACAGATGCAATCAGCTTATTTGAAGCACAAGCCACTAGTGCCATATACTTGAATCCTACCAGGTTCTCATGGTGAAGATTCAAGAAAAATCCTTTCATGCTCCTGGCAGAGTGAGGGAAAAAAGTAACCATTTTGAAATATTCCCAGAGCTAAGAACACTTGGAAGGTCACAGCCTAAGGACATAGGCCCATAAAAAGACAGATTTAACCATAGGACTATAGAAAACTTTCCCTCCCCCACACTTCACCACTACATCAATAGGGCTCCAGTATAATAGCAGCACATTACAGCTAAGAGCTGCAAGCGGCAGACAATTTAAGAAAGAGTCCTTAGGAAAACTGAAAATCAATAGAAGAGACAAAAATAAAATCACCAGAGGGAACAGAAGCCTCTGGTCCCTAAAGAAACATTAAACATAGACCAACTCCTATTCTGGTTAACATGGAACACCGTTGTTTTAGTCTGCTTGGGCTGCCATAACAAAATACCTTAGACTGAGTGGCTTAAACAACAACAACAAAATATTTCCTCACAGTTCTCCGGGCTGGGAAGTCCAAGATCAGAAAGATAGCATGGTTCATAGTAAACTTCTGGTGAGAGCGCTCTTCCTGGCCTGCAGACGGCTACCCTCTAGCTGTGCCTTTACATGTCCTTTCTTCTGTGTGTGCACAACAGGTAGAGTGGAGGGCATTCACACACACACACACACACACACACACACACACACACACACGGGGCAAGGGGGAGATCTTATCCTCTTCTTATAAGGAGACTAATCCTTATTCCTATTGGATTAGGACCCCACCCTTATGACTTAATTAAACCTTAATTACTCCTCCAAAGTCCATCCCCAAATACAATTACATTGGAGGGTAGAGTTTCAACATACGAATTTGCAGAGGAGGCACAGTACATAACAATCACAATAAAGGCACATTTGTATTAGTTCTATTACCCAATGCATTATGTCTGATACTCAACAAAAAATTACAAGACATGTTAATAGGCAAGAAACCCCACAGACTGAAGAGACAAAGCAAGTATCAAAACCAGTCTCAGATATGACACAGATTTTGAAATGATCAAATAGAGAATTTAAAATAATGACAATTACTATGTTAAAGGCTCTAACGGAAAAAATAAACAACTCTGCAAGAATAGATGGGTAATGTAATCAGAGAAATGGGAACTCTAAGAACCAAAAAGAAATGCTAGAAATGAAAAATTGTAATAGAAATAAAGAATGCCTTCGGGGCTGGCTGAGTGGCTCAGTTGCTTAAGAGTTGGCTTAGAGCACGTGCTCTGAGCAACGGGGCCACCAGTTCGATTCCCACATGGGCCAGTGAATGCTGCGCCCTAGCTGAGCTGTTGCTAAGCTGCCAACAGGTGGCAGGATCGCTCAGTTGGTGTAACAACAAGATTGTCTGTTCAATGGTGGGCTATGCCACCTGCAATTAAAGATTGAACTCGGCACCTTGAGCTGAGCTGCCACCTAGATGAGTCAGAGGATAGAACATGCACTCTTAATAACAAGGCTGCTGGTTCTACTCCTGCATGGAATGGTGGCTATGCCCACCCACAACTAAGATTGAGTGCAGCACCTTGAGCTTAGAGGCCACGAGCTGCCGTCCGGAAGCCAGATGGCGACTGGCGCCCTCCACAATGAAGTTTGATTCTCACAACAACTTGGCTGGTCCCTGGTCCCCTCCCCCAATTCCCCAACACTATTCCCCTCCCCCAATTCCATTAATAAAATCTTTAAAAAAGAATGCCTTTGATGGGCTCATCAATAGAATGGACAAGGCAGAGAAAGAATCAGTGAGCTTGACAATATGTCAACAGAATCTTACACAACTAAAACATAAAGAAAAAAGAAAAACGCAGAACGGAATATCCAAAAACTGAGGACAGAAGACCAAATATTATAACAAAAGATGCTGTCATTGCTTTTATGGTTGAGGAGATTTCTAGGGTTTTGGAAGCTGTGAGACAGGAAATGTGGACAAAGACCAGAATATAAATCACAACACTATAAAAATATGTACAGATTGTGGAAGAAGAAATAAAACTGTCTGTTTGCAGATGACAAGATTGTGAAGAAAACCTCCTATAACTGACAAAAACAAAATAAAAGCTCCTTGAACTAAATAATAAGTATTGCAATACTTATTATTGCATATGAAAAGTTAATTGCTTTTCTATATGCCAGCAATGCATAATTGCAATTTTAAGTTAAAAACATACCACTTATATTGGCACCAAAAATGACGTACTTAGCTACAAATCTAATGGAACATGTTCCAAAAGTGCCCATTACCATCTGCATCCTTATAATCTTTTATGATTTAATATGTTTATTTTTTAACTCTGTACTGTGTAGTATTATATTGATAATGATAATAGTTCCAAAATTAAATCATTATCCAGTGGAAATTTTCACAAATAAAGCTTTTTCTGTGAGGATTATTTCTTAAAGGTATTTCCTTAGAAATGGAATTTATGGGTCAATAAGTAATGGTTTCTGTCTTTTGATATATATTGACGATTTAAGCATGATCTAATACTCTTTAAATCTTAGATGAGATAATTAAGTGTTCATAAATTGACAAAATCAAAGCATTTTCTGTAAAATATTTTTCAGAATGCTTCTATAAGCATAATTAAAATATATTGCAGCATAAGTAAGCTGTATATCTAACTAATAATACATATAATCCCTTTAGATGATTTTTGTGTTCTCTAGCTGTCTGTGAGATTAGAATGTATGCAGATAGCTGAAGAAGGAATACTACTTTTTGTGTTTCTTAGTTTGATGAGAAGGACATACCCATCTCTGAATTCATTCTATCATTGATATTTCCACCAGTTTTATAATGCTTACTCCAAATTCGTCAGAGGTTTGAGAAGTCATTGCTCTTTGATGAGCATTGAAAGCATGAACTAGATGAATGTTAATCCATTATTTTCTGAATGTCTTTAACAAAGATAGGGTTCTTGTAAGATGTAAAGAATGTCTGAGTCTGAAGGTGAGGTTGAGCCCATTTAGTCCAGTGTCTTTCAACTTTTAGCATTTCTTTGAGGTTCTTCAGAGTTCTGCAAACTTTTTATTTGCTTTTTACTTAAAAATACATCTAAAACAAATTAAAATTATAGTAAGTGAATAAAAGCAACACATGGACCTAAATTTGCTAATGTCAAATATGACACATCACCGACCATCATCAAGTTAATTTGGGTTGCCAGTGGAGTATACTTTTGTGGCATCCCAAGAACAATACTCCTCTAGTCCTATACGGGAATGTGTTTGAATATCTTATAAACATGTTGTTAATTGGAGAGCATGTAATTATCATTGTTCCATTTCGTGTTTGGTTTTTAATTGACTTTCGACAAATATGAGAAATATACTACTAGAGGCCATATGTGCCAAACCCAATTAAGTGACAGTAAGTCTAGATCTAATAATACATTGTATCTTACTCTTTCATTGCAATTTTAGCACTTAATCTTAAACTGTGCTACTTAGCACATCTGGTTCAGTTTAGTAGATTTCTCTGAGCTTTTTGTCATTAAAAACTTGGCTGTAAATCAGCATTTTCCTCTTCATGTTGGATACCAGTGTAATAATATTATAATATTCAGTATTATTACAATAATAATTTGGATGCTGAAGTAGACTACATTTGTACCCCTAAGAATTATGACAGACCAATTGCTTACTCAGTTGCCACTTTATCCCTCTTCCTTAAGTGAACCAGGATTAGGGCAACTGATATTTTTCAACAGAGACAGTCAGCAGAAAAATATTCATGTTTACCAGCTTCCCTAAAGATGCCAAGGGTGTCTGCTGCGGATTTCCACAGAGGTCTGGCTTTCCTGAGGCATCCACTATTCTGTATTCCTTGGCATATCTTCCTTTGTCATGCCAGGAACATGAATGTAAGATAGTTATCTTGCATCATGGCCATGAGCATCAGAAACATACCCTAAGGACAGTGAGTAGAAACCTGGAAGGCAGCCAGGACACTAATGACGTTATGAAACTACCCCACCCATCCTAGATTGCCTACCTCCTACCAACTTGTTAAATGAGACAAAAATAAACCTTGATTTGGGAAAGCCAAATAGTTCATTTGTTTGGGGCTTTGTTACATGTAATTACTTAAAAATTGTGAAAATTACTGATGGAGTCCAGTCTTCTCATTTTGTAGAGAAAATAACTGAGCCTTACTCCTCTTTCGCTTTATAGCACCTTATCCAATTGTATTCTTTCAAGGTGCCTAAACTCAGCAGAAATTATATATTTTTTAATTGATTGTCTTCCACACCAGCGTGTAAGTTCCATGATGTTAGGACTAGATCTTTCTTGCCCATTGCTATATCACTAGCGCCAAAACAGTGTCTCACACAGCAGACACTCCATGGTCATTGAATGAATGAATGAATCACTGAGCCTACAGAGGGGCCCAGTTACTAGATCAAGAAAATGGTAAAATAGAGATTAAAGTCCAATCCCCTGATGACCAGCTCAGTAATCCTTCATTTTACTACTTGACGCTCTAGGGAACTCTTTCAAGTCCTTCTATAGCAATGATAATTCTGTATACACATTTAAGCAACAACACATTATGATTTAATTGAATCTACTGACAATGTCATCAAACTATTGTGGTATCATTTCTTCAGACTTGTCCCTCATATAATGCCATTTTTACCACTTTTCTTGAATTGCCATGACTGGAAGCTATCCCTGAAAGGGCTCTACATAAATCCCTTTATTGGAAAATTCATAGAGCACATTAGTGTATTAAAGAATCTGATATGTACAATAATAATAATAATAATAATAATAATAATAAATTCATGTAACTTGAGCATAAAACATTCCAAATTCATTTTCTTTAAGAATGCCCAGCCTATCCTCATTTTGTGGCTAAACCCTTCTAAAAATCCCAAGAAATAATGTTGTACTTTGGAAAACAGTGGGTCTTGACCACTGTAGTTCTAGTTGGATATTTAGTGTCCTTCAATTTCTTATGATAAAAGCCTTGATGAGCATTGGTGCCTGATGATAAAACCCTGCTCTTTACAAGTGTTTTGTTATTGGGCTGACTCTTCCAGCTGTGAGATTCCTGTTGGTCAATTCAATGTAAGAACTTCTAGATCACTTTGTCCTGCTATGCTTACAGTCAAGCCTATTCTCCTCTACAAATCATCTTACTCTTCTGACATTAAATTTCAAACTATACTATTATATTTTTAAACCAGTCATGTTTATCTTTTGCATATATCTAATACATTTTTTAATGATCAATGGTGAGATTGTATTGCTATTCAGTGCAATTTTTCTTGACCTGACTGATTCTAAAAGTCTATTGAAATTCTTGTGCACACGTGTGCACACACACACAGCCCAATGACTATATGCAGTCTTCAAGAAAATCAGACTTTTTCCTAACAGGCTTGCTCCATGGCAGCCTAAAGAACAAGGTCATTATGGCCTCTCTGATTACCTAATAAATGTGAGCATCAAAAGGCATCAGCTTACTGAGAGGAACAGACTGTTGACTGGGCAATAAAACCAAGTTAAAAAGTTTTATGAAGTAGGTAGCCAGTGTGTTTTAAGAGAACATAGAAGCATTCAGTTTGTAGTGTAATAATGACTTGTTAGAGAATATTGTTGATCTTTAGATTAACAATTAGGTGAGGATCTCCAAATATTCATTTTCCAGAATATTGTTAAAAGGCTGTGATTTGATCAAACACATCTGAATTTTATCCCACCACTCTTCCAAATTCAAAATGTTGAGTTACCTCAAGCCTCTATTTTTTTTTCCTCTTTTTTTTGTCCCATGATCTTTCCTAGAGCCATAGTTTTAAATATCACCGCATTACTCCTAAGTGTACGAGGTCGGACAATTAAGTTCCCCAAATCCTAGAAAAAGTACTACACACCTCATTGCTGAATATCACTACAGTCACCTTTGAAGTACTCTCCTTGGGAAACTGCACTGATGCTAGCACCTACTCCACCCTTCAAAGCAATTTTGGAGTTCTTTCTGGAATGGCCATCAGAGCTGTCATCATCTTACCCTTGATGTATGTCATCAAAATATCTTCCTTTCAATATTTCCTTTCTCTTCAGGTAAATACAGAAGTCATTGGGGGCCAGATCAGGTGAGTAGGGAGGGTGTTCCAATACAGTTATTTGTTTACTGGCTAAAAACTCCCTCACAGACAGTGCCATGTGAACTGGTGCATTGTTATGATACAAGAGCCATGAATTGTTGGTGAAAAGTTCAGGTGTTTAACTTTTTCAACACAGCCTTTTCAGCACTTCCAAATAGTAAACTTAGTTAACTGTTTGTCCAGTTGGTACAAATTCATAATGAGTAATTTCTCTGATTTCAAAGAAGTTTAGCAACATCATGGTTAACAAATTTGCGAACTTAATTGCCCAACTTCATACATCTTCAGTCTTGACCTCTGCTGGGCTCCAGACTTATACATCCAAGTGCCTCCTTACACATGCACCTCTTGTTGGAACTCTAATACATATCTTAAGCTTAAGATTTTCTAGATGGGACTCTTAATGTCTACGTGTTGTCCCCCTCTGCACTGTTTTTCCTAGTTTTGATCTTTTCAGGAAGGGCCAGATCCAGTTGCTCAGGACTCCAACCAATCAAATTTTTGAACTCCTTTTTCTCCTTATATTCCACATCCATCCCATTAATAAGTCTTACCAGTACTTTCTCAAACATATATTTAAATCTGAAATTCTGAAACCATCTGTACCTGATTTGGGTCACTTTTACTTCCCTTCTAGGCTACTGAAACAGCCTTTTTATGGGTCTTCTGGGTCTATTCTTGTCCTCTCATGCGTCATTCTCCATAGAGCCAAAGTATTCTCTCCACAGAGTAAATCTCATTATACCACTCTCCTGCCTAAAACTCTTCAGTTGCTTCATAGGTTATTAAGAAGAATGCCCAAGTCCTCACCATGGCTGCAAGTCCCTACTTGTCCTGGTTCTTGCTTATCTCTCTGACCACAAGTCCTACCACTCTACATTTCTGCTACCATAGCTTTTTCTCTTTTTTGGTCCCTTAAACATACCATGCTTATTTTCTCTGGGGGCATTTGTGCGTGTTATTTCCTCTCCCTGGAATTGCTTCTGATGTAGCAATCTAAGTTTTATCATTGAAGACTCACTCAGGTTAATGTTACTTCTCAGAAAGATTACATCTGATTACACTAACTCCAGTAGGACTCTCTTTAGAACTCTAATACACATGTCAGGTTTAAGACTTTCTAGATAGAAATCTTAATTTCTATGTGTTGCACACAAGTCACTCTATTCTGTTACACTGCTTTACTTTTTTATATACATGTTTGCTATCTGTCTATATCCACTGGAGTATATCTTCAAGGTCAAGGAATTAGATGATTTAATATCCCAGTGCCTAATAAAGAGTTTCTCATAGCAAGCAATCTATAGAACTTGTTCACTGTCTGAATAGATGTGGTCTGAACACTTCATTGTTGTCTTGTCTTAATCTCTTCCTTCAAACCATTTTCCTTCTAATTAGACTTCTTGAAACATTAACTTCTTATGTTCAAGAGGACACAATAGCTTCCTCAAAGAACAAAGCTCCAAGATACTTTCTTAACCAGCTCTTCTTTTATAAACATTTTAGCCACTGTTCCCCAAAATGAACACTGGGCTGAAAGACTGATTTCCGTGTTCCTTGGAAAGTCCCTTTCCAGCCTCTTTTTGCTATTTCTCCCCCACTAGGAATTATAACCGAGGTGTACATGGTTACATTTCCCCTTCCCCACCAAGCACTACTCCAGCCTGTACAAAGCTCTTCCTTTTCTGCTCCATGTGTCTTATTTTTTTATATTGTCATAAAGTCAGAGTATTATATTCTTGGCCTATTTTAATTATGTGTAAGTAAGCCCCCTGAAAGTGAAAACTGAATACAGTTATTAAGATGCCACCTCAATCTCTTAGCACAATGTTTCCAGATAGTACATTTATTTAATTCCAGTTTTACTAGACAGGGTGACAGAAAAACATTTATTTATTGTAAACACTTCTTTACTTAAAATATAAGAAAGCAAGGGTGATGACCAAAGGCAACTAGCACTTGATCTCATGGTCAGGAAAATAATAGGGTATGGTGGTGAACATCTTAGGTAACTGTAGTCATATAACTATCTAAGGAGGGCAGCCACAAGTATGTCCAGGGGATTATTACGGTCTAAAAATGTAGGCCCAGTGTTCACTGAGCTTCTGGTTTTTTCCAAGGAGGATCAGAAATTCATATTTTTGTGTTAAATCAGCCAATTTTTGAATGTTCAACCTGTCTGAGGCCCAAATCATCAACCTTTATTTTGTGCTTTCGCAATGCTAGCTTAGAACATGTCCTATGTCATTAATTAACTGAGTTTCACAAATCAGTACTTCATTGCCCCACTTTATCTTTATTTTTATTTGCACTTAGCAAATAATCCTTTTTATCTCTTCTCCAACACTAGTCTTAATAATTTACCAATTTAAAAAAAAAATTCGTATGTATTTTCTGATGACAAAAGTGATATACGCTTCTGTAGAAAACTTGTAAAATACTGAAAAGTATTTATAAGAATGTAAGAATAATTCTTCTAGACATATAGAAATTTTCTTTCTATATTTAGCCAATGGCACATTTAATTAATATAATAAAGTCATCGGGTTTACTTTTCAAAACAGAAATTCTCTGTAAAATTAAAAGTTCTTGGTAAGCATTATTTTAATGTCTGCATTGATTTTTATTGCTTGGATTTACCATAATTTTTTGAGCCACTTTTCTATCATTGTACAATTAAGCTGTTTCCAGTTTTGTTTCCCAACAATAAATAATGTTGCAGTGAGCACTTTTCTACATAAACTTCTGCCTATATTTTGAATTATTTTCTTAGAAATGAGACCATTAGATTCAAATATATTAATATTTTTGAGGCCAAATTGATTTTCACAAACATTTTGCCAACTTACTGTGCTACCAGCAATTTTAGTGCATATTGTTCTGCATCCAAAACATTTGGATATTCTCATCTACAAAAAAAAAAAAATTTGAGGTAATTGATTCCACATCTCTATTGTCTCCTCAAATTTTCTCTCCTGTCACTGACTTAGCAGATGACCTTTCTTCCTATTTAAAGTGAAAATTGAGGATTTCTATCCCTTTCTCTACAAAGTTACCTATAGCCACTCTCATTCTTATTCCGTTCCACTTGCCTCAATAAAAGAAATTACCTTTTTGTTCTAGGCTAATACCTCCACTTGTGTTTTAGCATGCATCTCCTTCTATACCCTACAAGATCATGCTCTCTCAGCCATACCTCTGTCTTCAGTATTTTCAGTATCCTCCTATTTTATGGTTCTTTCCGTATAGCTTATAACCACATGAGAACTTGTTTTATTTAAAAGTCCTTCCTTCATCCTAATTTCCCCTTCTACTTGCATTCTTATTTCTCTTTTTTTTTCCTTTTATGGTTAAGTTTCTCTGAAAGAATGGTCTTAACTCCTGACCTTCACTTTCTCCACTTCCAACATTCTCCTTGGCCCTGATGTCATTACTCTTCTGGACAAAGTTTTGCTCATATCACCAGTGATGTACTATGTGTAAATCCAATGGATTCATCTTACCTGTACCCTATGTCCCTTTAATACCTCATGACCCTGATCCTGTCCAGATGTTCTTTTCTAGAGACAGCAGACAAACAGATTGAAGGACATTGCAGCCCGATTTCTACCTCATCAGGGCTGCCATTTGTGCCCAAGGAGTGGAAATAATGGAAGAGAAAAAAAAAAGACTGAAATGGGTAGAAAATGCACAAGAAAGGAATAGGGTTATTAGCAGGTTGTGAATGTGGAATGTGAGGACCTAACATGAGTCGTTTGGGGCAGTGAAAACCTAACATAGCATGACGAGTAATTAGAAAGAGAAGATGCCAACTGTAATGACAGATGGGGCACCAGAAAACAGTTGAGACTAACAAGTCTGATTTATTTATTCGTTTATTTAACTAACTCATATTAGACACTTATTTGCTTAGTACAGAGAATACTGTGTTTCAAGGGGTAGACAATTCCTTGGCAATATTAGCAGAAGCAAGACGTTTATAGTGATAGAAGACAACGCAGGAAGAGATTGCACAGGGGCCTTTCAGGGATTTAGAAGGAGAAGGACGCATAGTGACTGTAGGATAGTGACAGGTACCGATCCAGCAGAGAAGGCAATTGAAACTCATTTTGGAATAGTAATAATATAAGGCATGAAGAAAGGAAATAATGGTGTCAGAATGGATTATAGGAGAGAGAGAGGGAAATAAAAAATCAGAAGCAGTAGATGCTTCAAAGGCAGCAACGATAAGGCTGGAATGCTGGGACATCAGTCTGATAAAAGCACCTTTGGAAGATGCTTTGTCTTTGGAAATCACATCATTGATCTGAAATTTTATTCTGTTTGAAATAAAGAGAGGATAACAGTGATACCATCATTTGTTTGCTGAAAAAGTATTCTCTAACACAGGGGGTAAAGTCTTCATAAAAAAATAAAATAAGTTATGACGATATATAGATATTAATCTCCATTTCAGAACTGTAAAGCTAATGCAGACTGAATGACAGCATATCAACTCAGATTTCAAGATTGCTTTCACCCCAACAGATGTAACACATGAACATTTCATAGTGTAAGTAAAAGGGCCCAGACATATTGTTCTACATCACAAGATTTCTGGATGGAGCCTATCAAAATAAATCAGAAGCACATCCATCAAATGTCATTTGAAATATTTCAGAGTATAATTTCTCAAGAGAAAACAAATTCCATTCTAATTAAGTTTCCTGAATTAGAAATCCAGCCAGAGCAAGATAAACCTGATTGGAGTCCTCTTCATTAATTTAAGATCATGATGGTATCTCCGTGTGGAGCTGAATGGCCAACAGGCTGACCAGATAATTTTGCCCTTCTTCAATCTTATTGCCCTCAGTCAAATCGACAGAGAGGCAATTCCAATCAATTTCCAGGTTCTTCACAATGATCAGACCAGCTACACTGCTGTCCAGTGACTTTCTCTAGTGATGTTCTCTAGCCTGAGAGCAGACATAAGAAAGCAGGCATGATCTGCTATTGGGGAATCAGAAGTGGAAGGGCTGTGTTCAAATCTAAGCCAGTGCTGCCTAGTTGGCTGTGAATAAGAAAGTATTTCGTGACCAGAGACCTCTCTGAGAGCTGCTTTGGTGTCTGTGGGATAGTGAAACAAAAGGGAGAGAATGCACTTTCCATCTGAGATAGTGAGTTAGTATTTATACCTTGGAATCACATAAGAAAGGAAAGATAATGTGAAGTAGAGATGACATTGTGCAGGGCCATAAACAAATGAAAAAAATACTGATGGAATGATTCCTCTTTATCTCAGTTTCCTTATCTGTAAAATGGAGTCAAGGGAATGTATTACTTTTATTTTATTTTATTTTATTTAAATTAATTTATTTATATATATTTTTAATTAGCTTCAGGTGTACAACAAAGTGCAATAGCTACACTTTTTACCCCTCAAAGTGACAAACCCCCTCCCCCCAATTCTACCCTCCCGCTCCTCCCCCCCATATCATACCATCCATTACAATTCCTTTGACTCCTTCCACCACACAATCCACATACCATGACTGTCAATATATTCAATTACAGTTGGCATACAATATTATACAACATCAATTTCAGGTATACGGGATTGTATTACTTTTAATATTCTTTCTTTTTATTTATTTTCCCAAATTTCCCTTTATCCCCAAATTTCTGTTATAGTATTATATGGTTTTATATTTCTTATACTCTTGAAATAAAATAAAAAAGGGCTTCAAAAAACAACAACAAAAACCTTGTAAATTGGGCATGGATTATCGGAAGAGGGGAGCAATTTAGCAGGCTAGTCTGCCATCCAGACTTGTCACAGTTCAGGGAAGGGCAGTAGAAGAGTTGACAGCTCAGGACAGGGCCCTCAAGCACTCCCTAAGTCATTAGCTGTACCTGAGCTTGGAGGGTGGACTGGGGCTCCTAGATTTAAGAATATAACCCAAATTAGGGCCTGGTAGCAAGTCAGTTGAGGGTGGTACAGAATGCTCTGTCTGAAAGACATCCTGAACAATGAGAATCCTCTTGGTGATTTGTCTCTACTATAGCTGCATAGTTCTTAAAATATCCTCATTCTGTAATGTAGTTTTCTTCTGTACTTGAATCTAAAGAGTAGGCTGCCTTGGAACAGAAGGGATGGTGGGAGTGAAAGTAGCACTGGGGAAGGAACAGGGAAAGAATGGGAAAGGCCAGAACTCACCAGACAAAAGAAAACTGAGACCTGATGGTGGTCAGAGTTGGGAGGCAGAACTGAATACTTAGAAACTCTATGCAGTGTTGTGAAAAATGGGCTCCTATTTCAGGATGAGCAGTTTTTCTAAAACTTCCACTTGTTGAGCCTGACTTAGAGTCCTGAGTCCTAGTCTTGAGGATATGCATTTCCTAAATCTTCTCAAAGTGACTCTGATGCACACTTCAAGCTATGAGAACCATTAAAAGTCTGCATGCTCAAGAACTGTGAGGAAGCTTATAAAAAAATTACTCATTGCATTGCTAAGGATTCTGATGCATTGCAGCTGGGGTGCTGTCAAGCAATGCACATTTTTTGGCAGGCACTGAGGGCCTTTGAGGCAGGTGGTTCACAAATTACACTTAGGGAAACAATGGTATAGGTTTTTATAATAAAGTTACAATTTGGCCAAAAAACCCCAAAGAATCAGATGATCTGACTATGATTAGATACTAAGCACAGCATCAGAATGGCATCCTAATTCGGGAACCCTCCCCCTCCATAGCCTAGACTTGGTGAATTTAACATTTAAATAAATATAATGTGAGAACTTTGTGAGAGAATAGTATCCTTTCCCATCCCCACATCATCATTTCTGGCTATCATGTAGGTTGTAAATACACAAAGCAGTGACTTTTGTGAACTCACTTCTTGAATATGAGGCGTGATTTCACCTAATCGAGCCTCCCAGAATTCTTACACAGGTGTCTGTATGTCTAGTCCTGTGGTATCAGACGCCTTCCTCCCAGCTGCCTATGCCTTTAAGATTGGAAACCAGAACAAAGTGGGAAGGCACGAGGCTCTCAGAGATTTTAATAAAGAAAATACAAAAAAAAAAAAAAAGAGAGAGAGAAAAGGAAAAAGAAAGTTCAGTGCTCTCACTGACCCCAGGAGGGAACTTATTCATATGAGTGAGTATACCGTTCTTAGATAACAAGTGGTTGTCATGTGTCTGAAAACAGCTCTGACATTGGTGAAGATTTAAGCCACTGAGCATCTCAAAACTCATGAGGAAAATTTTACATTTAAAGAAATGTGACTCAGTGGTAGTTTAGACCGTGGACAGAAATGGGACACTTAGAAAGGGCCTCTTCATCTCCTTCCCTCTTCCCCTACTCCACTCTTCACCCCCTATTCATACTCACTCAGACACATTTTAGTCACTGTTATTCTCTCTCTAGAAGATAGAAAACTAGAACAGGCAAAATATGTACAAAGTGGAACCAGCTTTTTAGACTTAGGACAACAGGATTTGAGGTTACGTACAGTTCTTGGCTACTTTCATTGATTTTTTTTTTTTAGAAATATTTTTTGGTTACTATTTCCTTTTATACCCTTCCTAAATTTTTTGTAACTTAAAACACAATCATTTGTCTTAGCTGAGAGAAGAGAGAAAATGAAAGGCTTTTTGTTCAATATTGTTCAGCTTCGCATATTTTAAGGAGAATAAGACATACCTGAGGGTGGGCGTGGAGGAACCAGTGGGATCAAAAGAGAACCCAGAAGGGGAAATGAGACTCTGGGGGAAAAAAACTGAATACTGTACTTATACAATTCATTTGCCCTCTGTCCCCAACAAGTCTGCCAGAATCTTATTTGCTCAAAACTTGAATGGTTTTTAAATTCTATTTTAATATTAATGAGTCATTATTTTCATTTAAATTCTGTTTTAATAATAATGAGTAATTATTCCTTCAACTCTGACTTATTGTTTTCTGTTTTGTTTTGTCTTGTTTTGTTTTTGCATATGAAAGCCACTCAGTTGCCAAAACTAGAGGGACTCAAATCAGTGGTGTATTGAGCCCTGTTTGAGCTCCTCTCACAGGCTAAGCTCCAGGGACAGGAGCAGGCATGTGGCATCAGACCCAGCTGCCTTCCTCCCATTGTCAACAACTGTTTATTTTTTACTAAAATTTTTTTTTCTCATCCTCTTGTCACACGTCACACTTATTAACAGCTTGTTAACAGTATTTTTGGTTAAGGCAGAAATGAAAATAATATTTCAACCTTCAAACTTTCATAGCTTATAAATTATTCTTCCTCTCCCTCTCCTTCAGTGAACATCCGTCCGTGACTTTGATATTTTTGTCCCTGGCTAGTGGGTCTTGTTTCTGTCTGTTCCCTGCCATGACAGCCAAGCCAGTCATGGCAGGGGGCTGCCCCAGCCCTTGGAGCTGATATTACACACAGTCTGGGGCTACTGGAGACTGCACCCTCCGCTTGCCTGGTGACTGCTGGGACCCACAGGGACTCAGCACTTGGCTGTTTTCCAAGACAAAAGCTAATGGTAAAGTAAGGATCTTGAATCCAGATGCTTCTTGGTGCAAGTGCCTGTCATCAGAGAGCCTCTGTCACACGCCACGGACTTCTCTGGTAGTATAAATCATGGGTTTGCACATTTGTGTGGGCATTGCATAGTGCCTTAGAGTGCTTTTTAGGAAGATGGGGACACAAGGGACTCTTTACAGTCACAGCCTGTGTGCTTTTCTGACTCTGCAGGAGGGAGAAGTGAACAATGGGATTGCTTTTCCTCTGCAATCTTAGTTTCTTATCATCTGCGGTGCTGTAAGAAGCTCTATCATCCATATGAATTTAATAAGATAGAATTGAAGCAGGTATTTACCAACTTGCCATTTCTTTTTTCTAAAGTACTGCAAATCTCACATTTTCATGGCAGTGCAGCGGGGTGGTTACGTGTGTGGCCTCTGGGTTCAGTTCTTGACTTGGACACTGACGGGTGCTTTGCCCTTGGGCAGGTTGTGTAGCCATTATCGTGTCTCGATTCCTTTTGTTGAAAAGTGGGAGTTAACAGTAATGACTCATCTGGGGAGTTGCTTTGAGGATGAAATGTAGTACCATGGCTGGCGTGCTCAGGGATGTGCCTAGCGCAGCATAAACAAATATATCGACATTTGGTATGAATATCAGAAGGGCCTCCTTGTTTTCCTAGGAGACTGTGCATGCCTCAGTGAGTCAGCGCTCTTAGGGTGGAACCTCTCCGTTGGATAACAACTTAGCTCCCTGCTTGAAATCAGAAAGGGGTTCTCTGTGTGTGTATGGCTCCTTGTGGCTGTTTGGGTGCTGATTTCTAAACAGAAAGCAGTTAAGCTCATCTACATTCCAGGCAACACATGTTCATCTCCATTACCATCATGGGATTGGAGGCATGCTGTAATATCTCAAGAAGCTGACACAATCTTTTGTTGGAACAATGTTAGTTTTAGGTTCTAGCTAACTATGATCAGTAGTTGTAAATCAGAGTTTCCAAGAGTAGGACTAGGAGTCTATTGCTACTCAGCCTTCATTCAAACTCACAACCCAGTTGTTCTTTACATTGGAAAGTTTGCCCCATATATGATGATGTAGTATTCTAAAGATAAGTTTCTAAAGTTTTTTTGAAAAATATTTGTCAGCCAGCCTCTCAGTATTAATTTCTGTAGACTTTTAAATGATTATCTTGATACAATAATAGTACAACAAAATAAAATGACTCATCATTATCTTGCCACACTTATGATCTTATTATAGGGTTGTATGATTATATAACATTCCCATGTTCAGTTGCTTCTCTTTTCTGTGTTTCTTTTCCAATCAATCTTTATATATAAACATATGCTTTGTATACTAGAAGATAAGATACGATTTTGAATTTTGTTCATATTCATAGATTTATTTACTTGAGCATTTTTCCTTTTATAATATAATCTTCATAATTATTCTTTTTAATGTATAGGTAGCATTCTACTGAATAGATGTATTAGGGTTTACTATTTTCACCTTGTTGGATACTAAGGTTATTTTCTTCTTATTGTATTATTAAAATAACACTACAGCATGCTACTTTGTGCATAACCTTTCCCCTTTTCTTGGCACCAACTTAAAAAGTAACATTATATTCATAATTATTAACTTCATTGTCTTATTCTTATAAAGCATTAGCTCCTTGGTATATAAGACCCTTTAGGAATAGACCCCAGACATAGAGTTTGGAAGAAGATATGAAACTTGGCAATTGCGAGTGGATGGAGTCATCTCCAGGAGAGAACCATTTATTTATTCTCTCTCTCTCAAAAAAAAAAAAAATTAACTGTGTATTTTGCATGTTCCAGGCACTCTTCAAGGCCTTGAGGATTTGATGGGGACCAAAAATGGTCCCTGTCCTCTTAGAGTTTGAATCTAGTGAGGAAGTCATTTTTAATCAAACAATTACACAAATAAATAACAAATCACTCTTCTCACAGTAGCTGTAACAATAAAATATGTATATTCCATGAGATTTAACTATGGGAAGTGATTAAGGCATGAGGCTCAGGGTAATTTCCTGAGGGTATCATTTGAGCTTAGTTGTGAAGGGTGAATAGAAATTAAATCAGAGGGCCAGGGTGTTTTCTAAGCAGTGGGGAGAACATTTGAACTGGTCCTGTGGAGATAACAAAGACATACCAGGGTACTTGCAGCACAGATACTGAGGTGTCCTCTGTTTTCTATGACAGAAAAGCATTTGCTCTAGAATATTTACTCTAGATGTGAATGGGAGAATAGAGTCAATGTTTTATTACCTTTTATTCAGCCACTTTCTCATTGCTACTGTAAAAGTGGATTCTAATATTGGTAAAAACCTTCAAAGTTGCTTGGTCTCTATATGCTTATTAGAAATAACATTCTATTTATATTCAATAAAAAGGGAGTTACCATATTATTTATATAGCTCTTTTTAAGATTGGAAATTCACATCTATGACTTTATGTCAATAAAATGCATTTCATTTTCAAGATGACTTCAGAGCCAAGCCAAGCAAATATAAATATTCTGATTGACATTATAGTTGGCCAAATCACTAAAGAGATTATAAATTGCCTATGAAAGGAAGTCAAGTTGCTTAAACATTTATTATTCTCAGAGTTCTCCAATCTAATAACTTATTTAGTGGGATATCAACTTTCTAACTGTCAAAACAAATTATGGCTATTCATAATTTAATCTTCTCTGGGCTATAAAGGACTCAAAATGCCTGCCCTCTCACTTTGGTATACGGACAGTGATGGGTAAAATTGGGAAAGCTTTGGGTCCATATGGATGGATAGATATGATTAATGGGGGTGTTATGGCCACCTCATGTTTTCATGGCTCTTTAAACTTTCTAAATCATTTCCATTTTTCTTATTGTATTAAAAGTCCAGTTTTAGAATAAGAACTGCTTTTAAGTGTTATTTAATCTAAAGAAGTTTTTAACAGAAAAAACAGTGGATTAAAGAATTGGGTTCAGATTAAAGCTCTATAACCTACTAGATAAATGGCTTTGGGTGAGTCACGTACACTGTAACATAATCTGCTCATTTCTACACTGGAACGAAGTTACGAAATGTGTGAGATTGGCTTGAGGCCTTATATAAAATTGTGGCATATATAAAAAAAATTCCCAGGAGATGTTTAATCAATATAAACATCTTTTAGAAATGCAACACACATTCACACACAAAAGCTGAAACACATACAAGTAAATGGTTCCCAGCCAGGTATTGGCTCAATTTTATAGATGATACAAAGGAAACAAATGGGGGCAAGACACTGTTTATGACCATTTAACAAGAATCAATCACAATAAAATCCAGCTGTCCTAACCCTTGTTCTTTCATATTTACCTCCATTCTTGTCCTTCACCTTTGGAATGTATTCCCTTGCCCCATGTTCTCTTCTTCAGGGATTTATTCCTTCTGATATTAAGCAGAAAATAAAAATATAACATCTATGAGTTTTAATTACATGACCCCCGACCTCAAACTACCACTCTTGTATCTTACAAAAGCCGTCTCTAACAATAACTATTGACTTACAACGATAGAGCATATGTCATGATGCAGAAACTAAACTGGATATCAGGAAGTCTAAGCTATATTCTTTTTGATTTCAGTGGTTAACTGTGTGATTTTAAATAAGATGCTTAACCTTTCTGTAACATATCAAAACAGATGATATTGGACTAGGCTATAGCTAAGAACTTTTCTACCTTTGACATTTTGAGAATCCATGCATAGATGTAATAATTAAAATGCCCATCCATCACTTACCAGAAGCAATTATCAACAGTGAAATGCATGAGGCACATTTCCATAGTTATCATTTACTAAGATGTCCAATACATAGTTACAGAGGTTTTTCTTTCTCTTAAAATATTTCAGCATTGGGTTGGTAGAAACTTCCCATGGGAATTGATATATCCATTTGTATTTATATGTGAACTACAGCAGGGATAAAATACTACCCTTTCTTCCCCTTCTTTACTGAGCTACTACTTAACCTATAAGAGCTAGATTAAATGACACAATTTCTGTGAAGCCTTCCCACTCACCAAGTGGAAACAGTTACACCCAAAACATTTAGTTATACCATCCACAAGGAAGGGTGTGGCAGAATGATTGTTTACATATTGGTCTCCTAAACAAGGCTAATGTATCCTCAGGATCTAGTCTACAGCATGGCATGTAATAGATGTTCAATAATTATTCACTGGATGAATGAAGACTCTGAAAGAAATTTAGTAAGTCTCCCTATGTCTGTCACTGAATGTACTAAACAGAACAGAATGTACTAAACAGAACAGAATAATCGCAGATTATTCTAGGATTGTCTCCATTGCATATTTGGTACCATGTGATGTTTATGATAGAAACAAAAATGAAGAGGTTGTGACAATCCGAATCCACAACAGCCTTGGTGACTTGTAGGAAACTGCCCTGTAACCCTTACTTGATATGCAAAATGCAACTCTGCAGCACAGTGCAATGCATCTTCCTCCAGTGTTAGCTGTCACTATAGATGTCACATTGTTTATTTGTTTTCTGGAAACTATTAACCTGTAGAGCTATGGAGAGTAGAATTTGGTTCAAAAGAGAGGAGCACACAGAGAGTCTGGGGCATATGGAGGGAGAGTGTGGTTCTTCCTTGGAATGGAACTATCACTCCGAGAATCTTCTCTTGGATTCTAATTGCTCCACAGCTGCTCCTCAGGAACTCTCTTTCCTTTCAGGCTTACCAAAGTTGCAGAACTATTGCTAGAGTTAATTTACAGCAGATTGGCAACCGATAGAGTTTGGGTGCTAAATGGATTATTGTAGGTAATAGTAAAGTTTATTCAAGAGGTAGCATGATACTGCAGTGCCAACAGACGAGATTTATTTCCAGTTTTTCCTTTACCAGCTGGACTAACTTGCAAAAGCCATGGCATCTTTCTGACTCATAGCTCCTCAAAAGAGAATAATGATCCCTTCTCTTCTCTCTCACAGAATTGTTGTGAGGCTTCATGTAGAAAATAAATAGGTAAGTGTTTGGAAAATGTAATATGTTATTATTTACCTCTTTTGTCTATATTTTACTTCATGAATTCTGAAAATAATGACAGACTGCACTATATTTTTTTTGCTTGTGGTTAAGGGTAATTTTAGCTTGGTACAATTTAGACAATAGCACTGGTTTATAATCTTGTGTGATTAGTTTACCCTAAAGAACTATTTACTTTTCACTGCAAGTTCAGAAGACTTGATGTGCCGTGCATACTGGTTTTTAGTCAGAAAATTCAAAAGCAAGAAACATCTTTTTCCTAATCCCAAAGCAAGTCTATGTTTTACTTGACTAAATCATAGCCTTTTGAACACTGAATCACCTGAGTACTATCACAATCAAAACTGGACTTCTTTAAGCACAAGTAAATAAACTGTTGATTTAAAAAAAAAATTAATGTTCCCTCTTTAAGATGGACTGGTATTTACAAACTGTGTTTTGAGGACACATGGCTATATGTGTTTATGAACCTGCGTATAACTCAGAATCCCAGGGTGAGATGGGTATTATCAATGGAAAACTGCTTCTCTCCTGTTCTGAGCCAAATATTGAATCAGAGTATTTTTGTTTGTTTGTTCGCTTTTTGTGGGGCACCTTGTATCACATTTTTTTTTTTGTCTCAGGTGTGCAAAAGAATGTAATAGTTAGACCTTTACAGCCCTCACAAAGTGATAACCCCCCTCCTCCAACCTGTTAATTCAGCGTCAGCTTCAGGTGTACAGCACAGAATATTGTTTCAATCAGTGTTTTTTATAAAGAGAAAGTAGCACTTAGTTTCATGGGGACTGTCCCAGAACAGCCTCCTCTTAAATTTATTTTCCTAAAATAAAAATAAACTAAAGCACATCATATCATATCTTTTCATGTTGCAAAAAGTTAAACACTGAAATCTATAAAGAGGAGACAAAAAACAAGGCGTTTTTGTTTGGGACCTGTCAAGATGTCGAACCCTGAAGCGTCTGTGTTGGGCAACATAGCCTCTCCTTCCCAAGGGAAACCTTGTTTTCTCTGTGGCAATTAGCATTTGCCACAGACCTGAATTTGGAAGGACCTCTGAGGTGAGGAAATAAGTCATTTTTAACAGTTAAGTGGTTACCAGAGGGTAAGGGGGAGGGCAGATGGTAGAAGAGGGTAAAGGAGGTCAAATATATGGTGATGGAAGGAGAGCTGACTCTGGGCGGTGAACATATAGTGCAATATATAGATGATGTATTATAGAATTGTACACTTGAAACCTATATAATTTTGCTAACCAATGTCAACCCAATACATTTAATAAAGATTAAAATATAATAAGAAATACATAAAATAAAATGTGAAGTTTTAGATGCAACCAGACAATAAAGAATAAGATGCACTTTTAAAAAAAATCATTTTAGAGCTTTGGTATAAAGCCTCTTAGGCAAGCAGGATAGAAGTGTTTTGCATTTTAAACTGTGCCTTTTCTGAAACTCCCTGGAAAGACAGCCTAGCTCTTTTGTTTTGATTTTAAACATACAGCTAGCTCTCCTGGTACAATTGCAGTCTCTGAAAGTCTGGCAACCTCATTTAATTTGTGGTGTCAGGAGAAACAATCCCCAGTGAAAACGGAAACACTGGACTATTATTTACCAATGACATCGGCTCTCAGCTTAATCTTCAGTTGTCTCCAAAAACTAATTTTTAAAGAAAGAGGTTCCTTGTTTAGATGTTATGAAATATCTCCATGCCTGATCAGATGCTTTGTTTTTGTGACCATTCCTGCCTCGGTATATAAAATATGAAACGGCATCACCAACCAGTCTTCGTTATCTGTCTCCAAGGTCTTAGTGTCCTTGGATAAGACCCATGTATTTTAAGATCACCCCCATGGGGACACAACATATTTTAAAGTGACACCCATCTGGGAATTTACAAGACATACTTAAAAAAAATGCAGTTGACAAGGAAAAATAATATTCTTGTTGATTAAAACAAAATAGCTTAGTTGTCTTTTTTTTGATGAAGAAATATGAATCTTGTAGACATTAAAACAGAGATATTCTTTGAAAGAGGTGGAAGAAGCAGTATCATTGATTTCCCAGAATGTCCCAGAATGTAAAAATGGTCATCTTGAAGGGAGGGTCTGTGAGTGTGAAATGAACACACACACAAACACAAAAATGTAAGAAGTGGAATTGCAAGCTCTGGATTTGAATAATGGCTGCCTGATCTTGGGAAACCATATACTTCCTGAGACCTCAGTCTCCTCATTAGTAAAGAGGGGAGATATATGTATATAGTATTTTATTCTGTGGATCAAAATAAAATTATATGGTTTCAAAGTGTTTGATGAATATTAAAGCAGTAAGATATTATTATTACTAATAATACTATTCACAGAGGAAGGAGAGAACATAGAGAATAAATAAATACAAACATTTGTTGCGTTCCATGTTCCATACAAGATACTATGCTATCCATTAAAGATATAAGGACACAGCACAGTCCCTGACCTCAAAGAGTATGCTGGTAGGGGAAGTAGTCTTGTCAAAAATGTAATTGCAAGGCAATGTGATCAATGGAATAATGGAGATATCTGCCAGATGCCAGGAAAGAACAAAAAGAAAGTGAGTACAAAGTGAGAACAAAAAGGAAGTTTGGTTTGAATGAGCCTAGAAGGACATTCAGAGGAAGACACCTAATCCTTTGAAGTTTGAAGGATTGGTTGGCATTCACTCAGCCCCCTTGGGAGTCAGGGCATTCCAAGGAGAGCATGAAGGAAGGATTGAGATAGCAGGGCAGGACTAGGGATATGCCAGTAGTTTGCTATGCCTAAGAGCTCTGCTGTTATTTACGATAAGCAGAGTAAACTGAGGCTAGACAGGTAAGTAGGTGGCAGATTAGATTATAGAGGGTCGCTTCCCTTAAGTAAGCACTTTCTTCTAGAGAAAACTTTTAAGCAGATATGACATCCATTTACTTAACAAATGCTTATATTGTGCTTTCTACATGCCACACAGTGTTCTAAGAACTTTATAAATGTTAATTAATTTTATCTTCATAATGATCAGGTGAATTAGGCATTATTTTTACTCCCAGTTAACTTTGGAAGAGAGTGAAGCCTAAAGAGGTTGAGCAACACTCCCAAAGTGACACAACTCGTACGTGATGGAACGAGGATTCAGCCCAGGCTCTGGAGTCTACATTCTGAACCACTCCACTATGTTGGCACTCAGGATTAGCTCCATGTTTTAGGAAGTTCACCCTGGCTACTGTGCAGGGAATGGATTGTCAAGGCTATTGTCAGGGAGACCAATTGGGGTAGAGGTGCAAGAGTCCAGACAAGAAATGGTGCATTGATTAGGTAAGAGGGAGGGAATGGATGGGTTCAACGGATGTGTTTGGAGGTAGAATTGACAGTATTTATTGTGAGCTGACTGGTGTATAAGGGAAAGGAGTTAAGGATCTCAGGTGTCATGGTAGGTAGTGATTCCGTGAACAAGACAGAAAGTGCTGGACCAAGAATGGGAGGAGAAAGATAATTAGCCATGTGGATTTTGCGGCAGCTGTGGAATATGCAGGTGGCTATGAACAGAAGGCAGATGGTTATACAGAGCTGGAAGTCAAAGGAAAGGTCTAAGTCTGAAGTTTAAATTTGTGAGTCACCGCTGGAAGCTCTGGGAAATGATTGCCCAGGGAAATGAAAAAGGATCTTTACTGAGTTGATCTGGCTCAGAGATATAGATACTTGAGTTTGCCTCTGTTGGCATAAAGTAAGAAGAGCAAGGGGCTTGGAATAGAATTCTAGGAAGACCCAGGTATTGAAGTGTGTTCAAGGCTGATAGAATGAGCAACATTGTATTGGTGTATTCTGCCAGCAGTTAGTTGAAATCGGCATATGTAACTGCTCAGTTAGGATTTGACAACAGTGAAAATGATGGTTTATGAAAAGGAAAGGATAAAACATTTCTATATGCTGAGCATTCCCTCTCATAGAATATCTGACTAGTCACATGGAAGGTTCTGTTTAGACCCCCCTGGGAGGACACTTGATCATATCTGCTTTTAGCATTGTTGTGAGAAAGTGTCACTGTGGGCTCTTGCGGTTGGGATTCATAATATAGTGTGGTTTATAGTGAATAGCTTTCTAGGGGCAGGAAAAGATGCTTTCCCGGAGGCTCTGCTACTTTCACACAGTACTGGGAGGTATACTTAGTATTTCACTTATTGTATGAGTAATCTTAATGTACAAAATATTCTTTGTAAGTGGAAGAACAATGTCAGGAGTGAGTCATGTCCTTTCTGTTCTGTTTGGGAAGACTCCACATTGAACTTCAGCCTGGAAGAAAGGAATGAGGATTATAATATCATGATAGAGTCACTGAAGGAAAGGATCCCACGTAGTGTTCACCAGGAGGTTTTATAGAGAGCTTACCTCATTGTGCCACATTATTTTGAAATTCCATTACATAAAAATGATGCTGAAAGAGACTATTTTGATGAGTGTAACTACCTAAGTAATTTTAGAGCATCTCCTACTGAAATTTAGAATGACAGTGGAAGGAAAAAACAAAAAACATTTCTCATTAGAAAAAATGTAATATTTAGATATGTAGTTAACTATGTAATGGATTAGCTTAGACCTGAACCATTTTTTTTTTAGGTGCATGTAGTAGTTACAGAGTACATTAAATTTGGAGTACAGAGTACAGCAGAATTTTGAGAATAAACCTTCCATGTGTTTGAATATTTCAAATACAGTGACTTTGATTATAAACACGTTAGAGATAGACTGTCTCCATTATAATAAGTCATGTTATCTGGCATTGGAAAGTTTTACAAATCAGTATTTTCTACATATAGCTCTTCATTCTAGAAACTGGTTTCAACACTGTAGCTAAAGGAAACAGAGGAACTTCTGAGAGAAGTATCACAAAGAAAACCATGAGGAGCTAACGGTGACATAAGAGGGGAGGACTGTAATGTCATTTGTTTTAGTCATCTATTACTATATAAGAAGTCACCTATACCATAGGGGTTGAGAAAAACAACAGTAGTTTATTGTTTCTCATCATTCTGTGTGTTGACTAGTGGTCCTTCTGCTCCCATAAGTCACTTATTTGTCTGTGTTTATTTGACAACTGGGCTGGACTGAAACATCCAAGATGGCTGCTCTCCCATGTCTAGGACTTAAAGCTGACTGTCAGTCAGTTGGGCCACCTTGGTCCTCCTTCAGGATTTCATATGGTCTGTTTCTCGGCCTGGTGTCTTATCTTCCAGGGTTTCTCCATATGACCATTCTCTCCAAGAGGAAAGCATGGACTTCCTTATAGCATGGCAGTTGAGTTCAAGAGAACAAAAGTGAGCGCTACCAGTCATCTTAATGACTAGGCCCTGAACTTACACATGTCCCTGCCATTGCATTCTGTTTGTCAAAGTGAATCACAAGGTAGCTCAAATTCAAAGGGAGGGAAAAAAGTCTCTACAGCTCTTGATGGTAAGAGTAGCCTGTGACAAGAAGGATGGGTGGAATTGTTGGTGGCGAATTTTGAAGATAAGCAACCACTTCATTAAACATAGATTTTTCTGGAAAAGCGCTGCTGAGGCTTTTTCTACACAGTAGTGCACTGAATATATAGAATACTGGTATTACAAAGAATTATATTGGTCCATCTGTAGTGGGGAGAATTGCTTCTCAGTAACCTTTGCTGAATTTCATTTGCATCTTTGCCCTCCGTACTCACATTTTATACTCATTACCTGACAGAATCAATATAATGTACAGATTTAAGATTGCTCTCTAATCTTTTCATTCAGCAATTACTAAGGGCATACTAAATGTTAGGTCAATGTTGGAGAAACATCCATAAACAATGCAGACATAGTTGCTGCCCTCATGCAGTTTAGTTCTGAGATCTTAAGATACTTTTCCAGTGTTAAAATTTTTCCAGCAAGGAAATGAAAGTAAGATTTAAACCCAAATAAAGTTATTGTCAACCTCTGTCATGAGGGAACACTTTGTCATGTCAAATGAAAAACCCTATCTAGTCATTGCCTAATTGGTTTTTCCTAAATCAAATGTGCCTAATTGGACAAGGCACTTAATCAAGAAGTTTCCCAGGGAAAGAACCAGCAGATGACAACTGTATAATGCCATTTAATGACAGTGACTTCTGCTGAAGTGAGATGAGCTTGCCACCTCAGGCAGGGAAGTCTGTTTTGTTTGTTTGTTTTTGCTTCTTTTGATTGTTAATCATATCCTTTGTGTTACAAAGTGTGTGTGTGTTTGTGTTTATGTGTGTGTGTGTGTGTGTGTGTGTGAATTGTCTTTGACTTTTTTGTTTGTAATCATACATGTTTTCCTGTGTGACCTAGGGTGAGGGGTTGGCTTATAGGGCACGCAATTTCTGGCTTATGTCTCTAGTCTAAGCTTTTAAAACACACTGTTAAGACAAATAAATCAAAATGTACACCTGGATAAGTTTTGTATAAGAATTGTGTATATGAGTTTTGTATTTTGGGACTTTTCTTTCAGGAAGTATGGAATCAATTGAGTTGTATTTTGGTTAAAATAATTTCCTATTTTGCTAGTAGGATGTATGCCTAATGCCACATACAGCATATATGCTCCAAGTAGGTCCCCAGGGTTACAGTATTGTCAGTGATTCATGTAGTGGGAATGAAGTCATTTACCAAAAGGGAAATGATTAACTCCATCCTTTGTTAACATCTGGACCACCATCAGTGTCAATGTTTTTTAGCTATCCATAACACGCACCTTGTCTTGCTCTTAATTTATCATATACTAGCAGCTGAGTTAACAATGCTAACCTCAGACAGTTCCATAACAGACACAAACATTTACAGTTGAAAATACTATTCATAAATATTCTATTCTAAATTATAGCCTGTATCCATAATCCTCTGGTGTTAAAATTAATGCAGTTTTTTTTTTCTAATTGCAGGCATTCAATGGATACTTGATAATATTAATAGGAGAATGAACAAGGGTATTTTGCTTACCCAAGGCAATTAGACCAATCACTTTCCTTCATGAATCTCTCCCTTACTGGACCTCCATGGCACCCATCTTTGCTGTTACTATTCCTAGCAATCAAAGCTTTTCTTCTGAGTTTCTTTTTCTGTCTTTTCTTCTCCTATCTTTCCTTGAACAATTAGAGTCCTCTTTGCTTCTGTCCTTGACCTTCCCTTTTTATTCATTTCACTCTCTGGGCATTCTCCATCATTTTTGTGGGTTTCTGACTGTAAGCTGGTAACCCCTATGTATATATATTCATTGCCAGGCTAGATTTCCCTTCAGAACTTTAAAACCCACATATCCAACTTTATCCTAAATGTGTCCATCTGATTGTTGCAGAAGAATCTCACAATTAAATTTCTCAAAGTGGAGTTCATCATGTTTTCCATAGAGCCTTCTCCATCCCCATGGCCCTGTCACTATGTCTGGGCTGCCATCCATTTAGTCACCCAATGCAGAAACACAGGGGTCATTCAGATGCCTCCTTCTCTTTATCTTGTCTATCTCATAAGTGACTAAGTCCTGTTAATATTTTGTCTTAAAATCCTCCCATGGGAGTCCCGTCCTTCCTCACCAATTTAAAGCTACTGCTTTAAATTTAGTTGAGATCCTCATCATCTCAGCCTGGACAATTACAATGACATTCTAACTGGCAACCCTGCCTCTCATCTATACTTTCCACGACCCCATCCCCCACCCCCACCATGAAGACTTTTTAATACAAAAATCTTATTACTTTTCTAGCCCTGCATAGTACTTTCATAGCAGTTGTTTCTAAACTTTGTTGATAATGTACTTCCTCAGTAGAGGAAAAACTGAACCTTCTAATATATGTATATTTATTCACTTATAAAATATCAACAAGTATTACTATACAAATATATTATAAAACATACATAAAAATAGAAATTCAGCATGAGACAAAAATAAATATAATTAGACATTCTGATATTCTTACTTCCTGTAATCTGGCACTGGATACCATCGCACAGGTGGTGGATACATCCTGCTGTGTGGCCTTCTGAACTACTGGATAATTCCCAAGTTTTTCATCTGTCTTATGTGATCTGACCTCAATGTTTCTCCAGCTACCTTCACACTCCCCATCAGCACAATGCAGCTCCCTGCCTGAGCTATGCTGTTACTTCTCCCTGTGTCTTTGCTCCCTCTGCCTCCCAGCTTGAAGCACCCACCCCAGCCTACTTGGTGACCATTTATTGAATGCCCAAGGCACAGTTCATAAATCTTCTCACCATGGAAATTTTTCCTGCGATGTTACCCAACAGCACTCTAGACAGAGCTCCTGCAAGAACTTGCACACAACCTCACTGCACTTGCTTGTATCTATAATTGTCTACTGATGCTTGATTTGACACTCTCCTGAAATAGAGCTCTTTCCTCCCCACCTATTCCTTTCACCCACCTTTAAATCTCGGTATTCCTGGCACCTAAAAAAAATTCAGAAAACAGTAGCTTTCGTGATAAATGTTGATGGAATAAGTGAATATATTTAGGACATGTTTATTCTTAAATCAGAAGATAAATTCAAGTCCTATAATAACAAGCTAAACTACCAA
Organism: Aselliscus stoliczkanus; assembly: GCA_033961575.1. Taxonomy (NCBI): domain Eukaryota; kingdom Metazoa; phylum Chordata; class Mammalia; order Chiroptera; family Hipposideridae; genus Aselliscus; species Aselliscus stoliczkanus. The sequence continues at coordinate 105,866,879 of CM066732.1, forward strand.
TCAATGAGGGTCAACTATGTCTAGACAGTTACACAGTTTAAGTTGACATTATCTCCAATCCTGAAAGTAGTCTTAGGAGGTATATATTGTCATTTCCTTGAGATTTTCTACATAGTCAATTATATCATTTGTAAACAGGGACAGTTGTATTTCTTCCTGAATAATATGTATGTTTTTGAATTCCTTTCTTTTTACCTTATTAATTGGCTAAAACTTCCAGTACTACATTGAATAAGAGTAGTAAGAGCAAATACCCTTGCCTCGTTCCCAATTATAGGGACTAAGCATCCATTAAGTATAATGTTTGCTCCAAGATTTTCAAGATGGCCTTTATTAGGTTGAGGAAGTTCCCCTCTATTTCTTTTTTCTGAGTGTTTTTTTTTTTTTTTTTAGTTGAGTCATCCTGCCACCTGTTGGAAGCTCAGCAGCAGCTCAGCTCGGGCTGCACATCGAACCGCTGTTGCTCAGAGCTCAGCTCGCACTCTTGAGCGAGCTCTTAACCAATTGAGCCACTCGGCTGGCCCCCTTTTCTGAGTTTTTATTACGAATAAATGTTAGTTGTTTTTTTTTTTTCAAGTGCCTTTTCTGCATCTATTGATATGGTAATGTAATTTTTTTTCCCCTTCTTAAGCTGTTAACTAATGGATTAGATTGGTTAGTTTTCAAATATTGAACCAGCCTTAAGGTCTGAAAGAAATACCAGTTATTCATTGTGTATAATTCTTTTTATATGTTGCTGAATTCTACATGCTTATATTTTGTTAACAATTTTTGTTTCTAAATTCCTGAGGGATATTGGTTTGTACTTTTCTTTCCTTTTTTTTTTTTTTCTAGCTTTGTCTGATTTTGGTGTCAAGCTAACACTAACTTTGCAAAATGAATTAAGAAGTCTCCCTTATTCTATTTCTTGCAGAGATTATATAGAATTGGTGTTAACTCATCTTTAAATGTATGGCAGAATTCTCCATTGAGACCACTTGGGCCTGGAGATTAACTTCGTTATTTTTTTTATTAATGAATTCAATTTCCTTAAGAGTATAGGGTCTGTTAAAATTATTTATTCCATGTAGAATGAATTTTGGTAGTTTATATTTTTTTAGAAATTGGTATATTTCATCAAAGTTGTCAAATTTATGGTGAAAAGTTGTTCAAAGTATACTCTAATTATTCTTTTGAAGTATGTAGTGATATCCTGTTTCATTCCTGATATTGGTAACTTTTGTCTTCTCTCTTTTTTCTTTGTCAATCTTGCTTGAGATTTGTCAATTTTATTGATATTTCCAAAGAACAAACATTTTGTTTCATTGATTTTCTCTTTATTTTTCTGTTTTCCATTTCATTGATTTCTGGTCTTATCTCTATTATTTAAACCTTTCTCTTAGCTTAGGGCTTATTTTGCTCTTCTTTTACTAGATTCGTGATGTGGGAACTTAGATTATTGATTTGTGACTACTTTTGTATTTAGTGATATAAATTTCATGCATTTAGTGATGTAAATTTCTCAATGTTGCTTTAGCTGTTTCCCACAGATTTTGATATGCTGTATTTTATTTTCATTGACTTCAATGTACTTTGAAAATTTCTTATGAGACTTCTGCTTTGATCCATTGGCTATTTAAAAGTATTAGTCTCCAAATGTTTGGATATTTTTCTGTTATCTTTCTGTTATTGATTTCTAGTTTGATAGCATTGTGGGTAGAAAATAAGCTATGACTTAAATTGTTTTAAATTTGTTGAGGTTTACTCAATAGTGCATAATCTGGCCAATTTTGGTATAAATTCTTGAAAAAATGTGTATTTTATTGTTATTGGAGGGATTGTTCTACAAATATCAACTAGGTTCTGATGTTTGATGCTCCTGTTGAATTACTGTATGTCCTTGCTAATTTTTTTGTCTGATTTCTCTGTGTATTGTTTATAGCAGGTAGATTAAAGTCTACAACTGTAATTGAGGATTTGTCTACTTCTCCTTTTAGTTCTGTCAGTTTTTGCTTGACATAATTGGTAGATCTGTATTTGGTATGTGTGTATTTAGTATTGCTTTGTCTGCTTGGTGGATTGACCCTTTTTTAATCTTTATATAATGTCACTCATATCTGATAACTTTCTTTGTATTAAAGTCCATAGTCTTATCTGATATTAATATAGTCACTCTGCCTTCTTTTGATTGATGTTTACACATTATCCTTGTCTATTCTTTTACTTTCAATGTGTCTATATTGTTATATTTGAAGTGAGTTTCTTATAGGTAGCATATAATAGGGTCATGTTTTTTAACCCACTCTGTCAATATCTGTCTTTTAATTCGTATATTTAAATGACTTGAATTTAATAGATTTATATTTAATATACTAGCTTATGTCTGTCATCCTAAGATAGCTCCAGTCTTCCTAATTGTTGTTTTCTCTTAATCCTCCAAGAAGAAAAAAAGCGAATTAGTTATTTTATTATCTTGATAATTTAATTTGTTCGGCTCAATGTTTAAAGTCATTAGCACAGAGCCTAGTAGGGTGTAATGAAGGCTCTAGCTTGTTACACTTTGTATGTGAGCAAACATGTGAAATAGTCAATCTTTTCTCTTTTATCGCCTATCTTTACAAATGTAAGTATAACAACCTTGATCTCAAACCTACAATGATGACTATGTGCTGTCAATCAACAACAATCTATTGGGCTGTCGGAAAAGTCATGATGCATTTTTGCTATGCAAAACATTTAAAAAGATACTTCATGACTTTTCTAACAACCCAATATATAGCCTGCTCTATATCCATGTTCTGATGAGTTCCAGGGTTGGACAATGTCCCCGACTTTCAGTTAAAATGAGGAGAGGAGATGGATAGAGAATTTTAGAACCTAAGCTCCATTAAGGTAGGGGCTGTGTCACTTTTACTCATGACTGTGCACTTACAGTATAGTATATTGTGGCCCATAGAAGACATTTGATTAATATTTGATAAATGAGTGAATGAACAAATGAAGCAGAAAACTGCTTTATTAGCCCTCAGCTCAAGAACAGTCCTCAGTTGTTAAAATACCTTTTTTTTTGTATCTTCTTTCCATACCTAATCTCCATCATTCAAGGGTCAGTGCAAAGTTCAGTTCCTTCACAATGTTTTCTGAATCTTCTCCCAACTAGAAATAGCCTCTCCTTTTCCTGAACTCTTAGTCCTTTATATGGCCACTGATTACTTTCCACCTCTTGTTGGAGATATTTATTCACATGTCTTATTGTGACCCTGCAGCTCTCTTTAGTTCCTGAAAGAAGCATCTATCTCTTTTTGACCTTATCACCACAGCCCTTTTTACAGTGTTTTGTACCCATCAGAGGCTCTTGCTGAATGTCTACTGCAAAAATCGTGACTGCATGAGGTGGGTATTGCTGTGGCCTGGGGGTTGTTCTATGACGAAGGTGAAGGATTGGCAAGGTTAGAAGATGACCCTTCAGGTTTCACTGCAAAGGAACAGATGGGCAGAAAAACATCTAAAACCGAAACTTGCATATGGTATTACAGTGACTTTGTCTTCAGAACTATATTAGATGTAAATTTTGGAAAGTGACAGTATCTCTTGAATAAACAGTATGCTATAGTTTTAACTTTGTCAGCAGAATTGATTTGCTATGTAATTCAGTAGTGAAACTAGGTAAAGATATTTTAAAGATAAGTAAGCAAGAACTGAAAGTAACAAAAAGACTAGGTTATAGGTCAAATCCGAATTGATCTAAAAACATTTTACATCTGAAAAACTACCCAAGTAGGAACTATATAGACTTTCTAACATTGTAGTTCTTGTTTGTTTACTCTTTTTATTTTTAATTGTTTAATGTGCCAGTTTGCTGGCACATGTTTTTGAAGGTGGTTCTCATGGAGATTTTAAAGACAGAAAACAATTATAATGCTGTCAAAGGATGTACTCTTTTGAGAAATTTTTACCAAAGAAAGAGCTATCATAAGTACTAAAGACCAACATAAATATATTTATTATAACCTAGAAATCTATTTTCTGAGCTCTTACGTTTACATAAGGCAGGGTGCGGGGTGGGGAATGGGACTTAAATAACTCTAGAAGGATGTGTAGGAACTGGCCTGGTGAGGAAATAACTTTTCAAGCAGAGGAAATGGGGAGAGTGAAGCCGTATAGGTCAGACAGTGTATGATGTATAGAGAGACCTTAGGGCGAAGTAAAAGGCGGAGAAATGATATGAAATGAAACTAGAGAGATGAATTCAGAGCCTGAGATGTTGTGTTCTGGAAGAGTTTGTAAATTACATTTTGTTAAACCAGTGAAGTTATTTCCCATTTACCCATTCGTATCTGTGCTAGGTATTGTTCCAGGTATTGGGGATATAGCAGAGGGCACAACACAATGCCTTTCCTCAAGGGACTTGTACTCAAGTGAGGAGTATGTAGAAATGAATAGGCTATTAAAATATAATAACTGCTTTATTGCTGTCTGCAGTCAAGGGCCTGGCACCATTTAAGGAGTTATGGATATTTTAGATTGCTCACTCTTGGTACAGTTTGGAAATGGCTACAAGATGGCAAAACATGAGATGTTAATCTTATTTGAATAAAGTGTCTGTGGCTGTATAGCAGATACTTAGTTAATGTCCTAAATCCTAGACCACTTCCTACTTATTGGAAAGGAGATTGGCAGATGTTTAAAAAATTAATGTGACTAGGAAATTATTCGTTGAGGTAACCCAGGAAATTCACACAGGTTTCTTTTGTTTGTAGGTTATGCGTATATATATATATATATATATATATATATATATATATATATATATCTTGTTTTAAGAGAGAAATAAGAAAGAAAACTGAAAGTTAACTAAAGTAACTTGTGTAAGGTAATTTCTCAAGGATTTGTGTAATTAAAATGTGGAGTACTTAGCCATTTTTTATCCTATTTCCCCATAGCACCCTGGGTAGCCCTACATTAGTATTTAATGTAGTACTGTAACCTGATTACATATCCCAGGATTGGAAGACAGTGAGCATTCCAGGGCTCTAAACTGAATCCTAAACAGAAGATCTGGGATGTCAAAGAGATATTGTTCTCAAAGCATCATACCAGGACTACCTGAGGGGCTTGCAAAAAATGCAGATTCCTGGAGCCCTGCTCCAGAGTAGTAAATCAGATTTCATTAGGAGGGCTTGGGAATTTGCATTTTAAATATAGTTCTCAAAAGATCATTATATATATACTGAAGTCTGAGAAGCCTTGAATGAAGACTCAATAAAATGTTGATTGTTGAACTGATATACAAGAACTTATTCTTTTTGAGAGGAGATGATATCTTATAATAAATTCAGGTTTAGCTGAAATTATATTTGACCTTAAAAATCTCCACTACCTATTTTTGTTCTTTTTGTATTTTTTTTTTTTTTGGCACCACTATCCTCAATGTCAGCAACACAAGCAGGAAGAAGATATAAATGTCAATATAGAAATGTATCTAGAAACACATCTGTGACCCTCTTACTTCAGGATATTGTATCAGTACACTTTGGAGAAAAACAATCCACATTAGCCCCAGCCCTGCAACTGAAAGTCATCACTATGTCAACTTCTAAGCTTAAAATGCAAAGAAGAGGCAAAGATGATCAGGCATTGAGAGATGACCATGTGGCACACACCTTATATTTATGAATTTATTTTTTACAATTTCCATGTAAACTAGACAACTTTATTCCTAATTTTTAGACAGAAAATTAAGACTTTGAGATATTAAGTAATTTGCCTAAAGAAGGTCTCTTTGTCTTTTTTTCCTTTTTAAAAAATACATTGTCATTTTCTCTCTTTTCCATTTTACCTTTGCCTATTTAAAAAAGTATCAGCAACAACAAAAACAAAATTAAATCTGTTTATTATTTATGACCCGTTTTCATTGTCCAAAGTATTCTGGTTTGAGTGGTAAATTATATGATCACCCTATTTCTTACAACACCTCTGTAAAGTATGTTTTGGTCTCCTAATCCCCTAGATCAGGAGATGGGAGCTGGCTTTGAGAGGTGAAGCAACTTGCTTAATTAAACTAGCAAGTAGTGAAGCCAGGATGAAACTTCAGTTCTACCTTATGACAAAACCAATGTTTTTCACCACGGTCTTTCAAGGATTCCTTTTCCTACCAAATGCTGGGGAAAGGTTACTCATAAGGCAATACTGAAAAGGATATCACATCCTTTGTATTTTTTGTAAGTGCACATAATCTCCACTATTAGGACCTTTTCCTTAAGTGAAATCAAAGCCATCTTGTGGCAAGTTCAAGTGATTCCATTGGCTCTGTCCCAGCAGAGTTAGAGACCAGCTGGTCACGAGGATTTTGTCTTTGTCCAAGGTGTATTTATCCTCTAAGTCTCACCATGGAAAACTTTCTCTGCAAAGAACAAAGGATAGAGGTTACAGAGGGTGATATGCCTCTTTGGTTCACACATCTGCTGCAGGATCGACCGTGTCAGACCTTATGCAATGCTGAGTCATGTAGTGGTGGGCTAATGTGACATTCTGAAGGCAAATGATGCAGACAACCATTCCTTGAACAGTCACTGTTCTGAGAAGAAAAGAGGAATCTTTTCTAAACAGTAGGGATTCTGAAGATCTTGGACACATGGCCTGGAGAAGCATGGTCATTTGCCTAAAGTTGTGCATGTCTGAACCAAAGTGGGAGCTTTATAAGATGGTTAAGAAATTAAAAAAAAAAATAAAAAAAAAAATATATATATATATATATATATATATGAAGTAAAAATTATCATAGAGAATGAAGATGACAGTTTAAATATAAATAAAACATGCTTGATTTCTAATAGACTAGGGATGGAATAATATAAAAGTGACATTAGTAATTGGTATAATACTGAACATTTATATATTTTACCCTATATATACTTTATGTAAGTTATATTTTTCAAAACTTACTTAGAACAGAATTTAAACCTAATAAACTATTTTTATGTTTTATATCACTGTTGAAAATACTTTTAGAAGATTTTTGGTGTCCTTACATAAAGAAACAAAAATGAAAAAGAAAAAAAAAAGAAGTAAATGTGGTAACGGTGGTTAATATGATGATGGCGTTACTTTTAGGACAATATTATTATTTCAATTTTTTGGAATAGGAAACAGATTTATACAACTTATGACTGTGTACCCAATGTTATGCAGAAATAAATAATCTAGATCTTGAACGCAGGACTTCTATTTCTAAATCTTTCTGCCATTCATTTTCTCTTTACTCATCAACCTACCTCCCCACTTACCAATTAATTTATATCATCTCTTATTATCAAATATTTATTAAGTACCAACTTTATATTAGGCCAGTGGTTCCAAATGTTGTGCCTATTTGAAACACTGTGGGATCTTTTATAAATACTGATTCTTGCTTGGCTGCCAACCTAGATATTCTGATTTAATTGGTGGGCTGTGATCTGGGCATCAGGGTTGTTAAAAGCTTCCCAAATTATTCTACTGTATAACCAAATTAAGACTCCACTGTGCTAGAACTTGCTTAGGAGCTAGGAATTAAAGATGACCCAGGCAAACTGATACCCTTAAAAAACTGCAATGAAATAAGAGACTCCAAGCCTATCCTTCCTACTCCAAGTTTACAGAGAGACCATTATAGCACAGGGACCAACATTTATAACATTCAGGGTATATCTAATAAAAATTGCAAAACTGTACAATCTCTTAGAATGATTTTTTTTTTTTCCTTTGAGAGAGGTTTGGTGAAGAACAAGCAAAATGGAAATAAGATGACTGGAGTGCCTTGTATTTATGTGAAGTGCAAAATGTGAAATACATGTCACTTCTATGTTCAAAACATGCAGTAAAACAGTGGAGTGAATAGAGCAAATTGTCACTGAAGGAGCACCTCACAACAGCTGCCTTCAGGGGGGTAATTTAGGCCTTTTTCTATATTGTGCCTCAGGCTTTGATGCGATGAGAGAATTCTGAAATGCACTTTGAGAATTCTTGTCCTCAGATTCACATGGTTAAATGATCAGAAATCACATTTTATTCCTATGTGGAAAACCTCCATTAATTTGATGGAAAGCAGGCACTCTTGAATCCCAGGGGAAATGAGAAATGGATGGCTTTCCTTCTAAGAACACGACAGTAGGCAGGGAACCAGGCTGCGCTGACAGGCGGCTGCTGTGCTCCTGGGGCTCCCCTTAGGATGGCCCTAAACATCATGGAACATTAGCAAGGAATTTCCAGCTTCTGTCCAACTCAACCCCGAGGAATCCTTAGACCCAGGGGTATTTCTGGAATAGCAACATTATGGCAATACCCAAGAGTATTATAAGACAAGCCAAATAAAGAGTCTTCTTTTTGGACTTGGCTAAAGCTTGAAAAAGTTTGCTCTAAAAAATGGATGCATTACAAATTGGGGGCAGTGACTGAGAGGCAGAACAGACATTTAGATATAATCTACATGGCCCCTAGCATCTGTGATTATACTTGCCAATGCTTCCTACATTAATTTCGCTTCTGGAATCATAGGATTGAAAGGGATATGAAAAGATCTTAGGGCTTTCTGGTTTTTCTCTAAATTGCCTCTAAGCCATCTAGGAATGATAGGTTTCCTCATCACAAATCTCTCTTTGCTCTTACATCCCCTGGAAGCAATGTCAGGGCAGAATCCAGTGCTTGTGTTAACTAGCTGACAGATGCCAAACGCAATTGGCTGTGAACAGATATGTGCTGTGACTGTGGAGGGACACACAACAACCAGGGCTGTCTGCAGGGCTCTGAGCTTCAGGTGGGGGGAGCATCAGGGCAGCATAGCTCTCCTGGTCGTCCACCATTATCTCCTTTCTTTCCCGTTCGTTCATCATTTCCTACTCATTGTTTAAAGAGCCCAAGTTTCTTGTGGAGGATGATTGCTATATGCCTGTCAGTTTTACATACGTCATCTCATTTAACTCAACCTGTCAGAAGCTATTATCATCAGGTCTTCTGCCATGGGCCAGGTGTTTCTCTGATGCATTCTCATAGCATACATCTACAGAGGGTGCCAAAAAAAAGTGTGTACATATTTTAAGAAAGGAAAACTGTATTAAAATTGTAATACTCAATATATACCAATAACAAAAGATGAATACAAGTCACGTTTGACTTCTGCAATTATAAGAGGTGCTCAAACTGGTTACCATCAGTGTCCAGACACTTCTGATTATAGCGAACTACTGCTTGAGCGATGGTTGACCAAAGTTTCCACTAGACTGTGTGCTTCCTGAGGGTAGAGACAGTTTCTCTTTGAACTGTTATTGCTTACCATTGAAATTTCACATAATAGATTTTTGGTATAATTTAAGTTTATTTTTAAAATTTGGTGACTGATATTTGCAAAGGGAGTAAGTATTAATTGAATGAATATAGAAAACTAAAGTCCAGGAAGTTCCAAAGTAATTTGAGCAAGGTTACATGTAGTTATAAGTTGATCAACATGGATTCAGACCCCCGAAGCTCCAACTTCAAGTCGTAGGACTTTTCTAGCTAAATCACAGTCTGTTTTGATGAAGATGAAATCCAAAATTAGATGTTACTGTTCATTTTCACAACTTGCTATTGAGTGAGCTTTCCAGGCTTTGTCTTCTAACTATAGGCTTCAAATGGAAATTATGAGTTATATTAGTCTGTTATAGAACTATAAATTTAGATAGCTCCCAGGACAAGCTTATAAAGAATAGTAAGATGTTTCCCAAATGGTTTCATGTGTGTTTAAGAGATAGGATATTTCACTCTCACAAACTTAAGGGGGAAACTTTATATGAGTTACAAATGCTACAGATACATTTATATCTCAAACAATTATAATAAGTGATATGTTTCTAGCCTTACACGGAGTGCCAGTGTACTGTTATTTTGTTACTTTAAGACTCTCATGATTTATTGTGATAACAAAGTCAAGGTGAAAGGTTAATGCTAAAGATCAGAAAGATCAAGAAATCAGTATATTTTCACAGTCCAGTTATAATACTAAGATGAACTGGTTAGGACATCTGTAATTCAACTTCTTGGTTCTAATTCTGATATTTTGACAAATATAAGAAGAGAATTGGCATATGTATATTAAATCGCAGAAGCACCAAAATATCAGTGCCATTAAACACAAGGGAATTTCAGGTAAATATATAATTTGAATGTGAATTATCTAGATAATATCTTCAATTGTCTATGGTATATCTTTTGTATAGACAGAGATACTGGGCTGCTCTGTGAAGATTTCTACCTCTTTGTATACATTGGAATCAGAGTTATGACTGTTTTTCAAAGAGTTATATATATCAAATCTATCTGATAAAAAAAGTCATACTGGGAAAAGAGCAACCTAGAAATAAATAATCTTTAACATTGAATGTGCTGAGTTAAGGAATACAAAATTATAACAGACAGGGTTAGTAAGAGACATGATTTTTCAGTTGCTGTATTCCTGTTATTTCATTAGAATGAAAGGAACTAGGAAATGAGAAAAATTGAAACTGCTCCAGCCAAAATGGTGTGGGTAATTAGAGCAATCTACATTTGGCAGAAACACAATCAAAGTGACAAGGCTATTGAAGTTCCATCTCCAAAACATTTATAAACAGAGTATTCTCTACAGGAATCTGGGGTAGCCATGATGTAGTGGACTGTAAAGGGATGGTGGCAAGCAGCTCAGGAATACAGGGAGGGCGGAGGGCACAGAGAAAAAGAAACTGATCCTAAAACTCCCAATGCTACATACGTGCACCATCAGTTGGGTGGTCTGGCATCCCCACAGGCCACCTATCTGCCCCATCCTGATGCCTTCTCATGCTAGGCATTTCAAAAATATTTCACCCATTTAAGGCTATGAAGGGATGGGGTATTCACATAGCAAATATGTATTCACTGCCTATAAAATGTGGGGATTATGCTAGATGTTCAGAATGCTCATTGATCAAAAACAGGCATATGCCGTCTTGCTCCAGACTCCTGTTCTTAATTATTATATGTCTTAGATGATATTTGTACACAAAACAAAACACAGGTGAAGAGGTTTATGGTATTGGCAAGGTATGATGGGTCTTGGAATATAAACTGCATATGTTGGCAAGGGGGAAAAAAGGAGAAACTTATGTATTGGGATAAAATTACAGGCTCAAAGAGAGGCATGCCTCATTGAGTTTGCAGATCGGTTACATGGGGAACAGCTGAACAAGAAAACCAGAGGAAGCTAAGCAGACAATGATTATGTGGTTGGAGGAGTTATGGATGATGACTGTTATGATATAGTTCGGGGAACGGATGGTGGAAGTAGAATGGAGAGAAATATCATCAGATTTGAGGAGGGCATGGAACTGCAAGGTGGCATTTTCAGCAAGGTTGCTCACGGGACTGGTAAAGTCACGCCGTAGTGTGTGCTTGTGTGCATGCCCGTGTGTGTAAGACATGGACACCCTGTGCCTCCAGGGTCATAAAGTAGTTAGGAGCTCTGAGTACTACCCACGAGGCTCAAAATACCCTGATATTGCCTTCATAGGAGTATTTTATCACTAAAATAAATGTTGAAGAATATATGCTATTACTACATGTATATTATAATAATTATGTGAATCTTTGCTCTGAAATTCTAACATGCAAAGTGAGAATTTACAGAAATGAAAAGGTTCTCAAAGCCGTGTTTTTAAAGGTGGTGGTGGTGTTTCTTTATAAATACTTTATTTTGTTGAAAATAGTTTTAATAAAATTTTAAAAATACAACACTGTGAATGTGCTAAGTGAAATTAATGGTAAATTTTATGTTATGTATGTTGTACTACACAAAAAAATAAAAATCCTCCCCACTGCATAATTTTGTTTTATATCCCAGAGATTCTAACTAGCTTGATAGAAACACCATTTTCTTTCTGTGGTTATTGTTCAACATTCAGTGATAGCCTATTAAATGAATAAGGGAAAGGGAGGAATGTGGCCTTATTTTAAATCTGGTTCAAGTCTGCACACATGCATTGAACTTCCCAGGAGAGTCCAGGAATGGTGCTAGCGACAGCAAACACCAGCGTCTCTGCCCCCTAGGAGCTCACAGTCTAGAAAGAGGTGTCAATAAACAGGTCTCTCAGGAAGCAAACAAGGGTTAAAGATCCCAGCATGGGCTTAAACAGTTTGTTTTGGTGCCTGGAGAAGGTGAAGACTGAGGACAACCTTGTTGCTTATGTTCAGAGCACTTATTAAATAGATAGTTATATTTCCCAAATAAATCAGTAGGGGCATGAAAATGTATAGAGCCACCACTTAAAGAGAGCTGATGGGGGGCGGGAAATCCTAGACAGGCTTTGTCATTCAGTGCCCTTTCTTCACCCTAGCTATAGCAATGCTTAAAGGATTGGGGTTAGGTTTTCTAGAATCAGAACCACCTCAGACTAGGACAGCTCTGGAGACACATCCCAATGTGCTTTCTCTCCAAAAGTTCACTCTAAATTTCAGATGGATTCAGCCTCAGGGTTCCACATGACCACTGAACATAGAGACTTTTTGTGTGTGTCCCTTGTTTTCTCCACTGCCAAAATCAGAATGAAATGAATGCCTGTGGTCACAGTTATTGCCTTTTTACCTGGTCTTTGAAGCCTTTGTGCTGCCTTACTTTCAGAGACAGAGCTCATTTGGGGAGGGAAAGTAGAGTGCATCCTCAGCATAGGAATGAAGAAGCCTCCTTTCTTACCCTTGCTCATGTCCCTGCTGGTGGCCATCTTTGTTTAACCCTCACTGCTGGTTTTCATTCACATCCAGTGGCTTCCCTACAGTTCTGCAAGGCTGAGGATGCTGTTTCAGGGCTCACTTTTAAAAGGCTTTCCCAGCTCAGTTTGGAAATGATGGTACGCAGTGTTACTTGAGAGGCATTTCATGGCAATGTTTTCTGTATTAAGTTTCACAACAGAAAACAAACCTAAGCCACAATATTAAAATGGAAACTCAATATATAGAGATAATACATGTTGATCAGAATAAATCTTACAGTCAATTTTTTTTTTCATAAAGTGAATTTCCATTTATATTTTTCCATGGAATTCATTACAAAGTCTGAGTTGGGTATCTGTAATAAAATTAAATTGAAGAAACAAATCTTTACAGATCACATTTTAGAAGAAAAAAACTATGACATTTTAATACATGTAGTGAAGTGGCTAGAAGGCAGCATTTAGAACTCCCTGGATAAACATTGTTTTTCTTATTTTTAAAATAGTTTATACCTTAGAAGAACATTGAGATCACCCTCCTCCCCTGGCTAGCTTCAGTCACCGAGATGATGTACTGTTTCTCAGTAGTGTGTCATTTTCACCCATTTCATGCAGTTACCGAAAAACGATTTGCATCTGAGTAGAATCATACCCTGGGCTGAGATCTCTCTGTGCCATTGTCACCTCAATCAAATAATAATTTAAGTCCTTGTTTCTTTATCAGTGTAATGGGGTGACAACTAGCTTAGAGGGTTTTGTAAGAACCATATAGGATACTATAGTCACTTACAAGTATGCAGCCACCATACTGTATATCTTTCCTCTGAATCGTAGCTTGGGTTTTATAGGATCATGGGAATAAAATCGGAGTGTCCTTATTCTTTGAGAGTTTTTTTGTGTTTTGTTTTGTTCGAAGTTTGATTAAACATTTTTGGCCATTAGTGGAAAACCTTTCTTTTTCTTTCTTTTTTTTTTTTTTTTTTTTTTTTTTTGAGGGCAGTGTCACCGGCTCTCATATGTGGGACCCGAACCCCGGCCGCTGGCTTCCCAAGCCAGCCCTTAACCACTGCGCCACTCGGCCGCCCAAAGCAGTTTTTGTTTTGTTTTGTTTTGTTTTAGCTGAGCCATCCTGCCACCTGTTGGCAGCTTAGAAGGAAAGCCTTTCTAAATAAGAGGCCTAAGAGCTATCCACTGGAATGTGCCAAGAAACTGTGACAGAAATACAGCTTCTTACTTGAGGTTCCTTATTTGAACATGTATCAGTACGATGGGAAATAAGGATGTGTCTGGAGATGATTCAGATGACTAGGTCAGTAGTAACTAACCACCCATACAATTTAGATCCTGAGGGTAGATTTGTTTTGGAAGGTGGGGCATAATTGTCTCAGTTTTGTCATTTTAATAGTTAGCACTTTCATATCCATTTTAATTAACCCTAATGTCAATTTGTTTGTCCATCGAGTTACATGTCACAGATACCTTTTCAGTAGTCAGCTTCTCACCCTGACATCTCCCTAGATAATTTGTTTTAAAAATTTTTAGTAAGATATGGCTAACATACAATATTATATTAGTTTCAGGTATACACCATAGTTATTCAACATTTATATACCTAAAGAAGTGATCACCATAATCAGTCCACTAACCATGTGACACTCTACTATGCTATCATAATATCACTGCCTATATTCCCAATGCTGAACATTATATCCTCATGACTTGCTTGTTTTATACCTGGAAATTTGAAATTCTTATTCTCCTTTACCTTTTCCCCCACCTTTAAAAAAATTTCACTTACAGTTGACATTTAATATTATTTTATATTAATTTTTGGTATACAAAATAATGGTTAGAGATTTATATAATTTAAGAAGTGACCCCCTAACTAGTCTAGTACTTACCGGGCACTATACATAGTTATTACCATATTATTGACTATATTACCTGTGCTGTATTTTACATCCCCATGACTATTTTGTAACTACCAATTTGTACTTCATAATCTCTTCACTTTTTTCACCCTGCCTCCCAAACCCTCTCCTATCTATCACTCCAATATCTGATACCACAAATAGTTACTACAATATTATTGACTATATCCTTAAGCTATATCCTACATCCCCATGACTACTTTGTGACAACCAATTTGTACTTCTTAATCCCTTCCCTTTTTTCACTTACCCCCACCCCACTCCCATCTGATTCCACATAGGATTGAGACTCCCTAGTTTGTATATTACATAACAGACAAAGACTATGATGCAGGTATTTAAAATTATCCTTAGTGAACAGGTAAATTACAAAATTACTTTTAAAAGTTCAGAAATTTCCCTCTGTGTGTGTATATGTTATTTTTTAAATTTTATTATTATTTTTTTACTTAAAATGTACAGATGGGCAAATTTCACCTTTTGAGGGCCTGCCTTCTTTCTGGTCTCCCCAGGTCTCCTTTCTTTCATCCCTAAGGTTGTGCTGCAGCCCACGGTCAGTGAACAATTCTGTGGCATCTCAGAGCATCCCAGATGATAGATCATGCTTTAGTGCCTAGCACAAAAAATCGTTTTTATGCTTGGGTAATGTTACCGCTATAACAAAATAGGCATTCCTGAAAACCTTGCAACTAGTGTCCCATTTACCACAAACATATGGGATAATGCCCCTTATACAAATCTGTACTGTAGCAAGGTAAGCTATATTTTGGATGATGCATCAACGTGAGGACTCTATACACCAACTTCACAGTGCAAGAATTTGGGGGAACTAAAAAAGTCATAGGAATTACAAACCCATCTCCTACTCTTTATTTATTCATCTTTCTTATTTTTAATGCCTTTCTTTATTTCTTTACTTCGGTTTATATTATCAGACTTTAAGAGTAATCTTAGATCCTTGTCTCTTTTTGTATAACTCTAGTATTGACTAATATCTCATAATGCTAAGCATTTTGCAGGATTAAGAAATATCATTTTCCACAGTAACAAATTTAATGAGGCAATCAAATGAATAAATACATAGGTCATAATATGAAAAATAGAACAGGAAGCACAGATTGACAGCTACTAGTTTGCTAATTATTTTTAGATATTGACCTTTTAAAATACTGATGATAATTGAGTAAGTTAATATTTTGACATATTCACTGTCTGTTTACAAATTCATGATTTCTTTTAAGTATATGATTTGATATTTTCTATTTTGTGTGTTTGTGTATATGTGTGTGTAAGTGTGAGTTTCTTATACTTGGAGCCCACCCCTATTTCTTGCAGAGCATCTGTCTAATGGATTTCCTTAGCTCCAATGGAGAGTTTAGCAAACTTAGTGACAGTACCTGTCTCAAGAAGCAGTTAAAGCTGTACAATGCTGACTGCTTCAAATTAGTGTTGCATCAGGTAACTGACTGAAGGAAAAGAATGCTGCATTATTAAAGAGAAGAGAGGAATAGATTGGAACAAGTGACGAGGTTTTTAGTGTTTTTATTTTTTCTTCTTCATACATAAAATGGAATCAGAGGTGAGCTCCTGCCCTAATTAGTTCTTCCCTTAGTTAAAATATCAGCCTTTTCTCCTCTGCTGCCCTCATCAGAATCACCTGAATGGAATAACTAATAAGAGTTCATCTGCCACTGTTTGTACATGACAAAAAGATGGTCTAGGAATCAAAGGCAGCAAGTTAGCCACACCTGCCAAGAAATCACAATAGAGCATATTTGTGTAGTTCTTTGCATTTCATAATTTTCTCACATTGGCTTAAGGAGGTCATAAAGCTGATTTTGCTCTCCGAATTCTAAACTGACAGAAGGTAGACTGTGTCTTTTTTTGTTTTGTTGTGGTTTTTTTTGTTTTTGTTTTTGTTTTTGAGGGCAGTGTCACTGGCCCTCATATGTGGGACCGAACCGGGGCCGCTGGCTTCCTAAGCCAGCGCTTAACCACCACGCGACTCGGCTGGCCCTAGACTGTGTTTTAATGACCCTATGGAAAGTGTGGTTCTCGTTTTCAGGGAAGTCTTTGGAAACACAAATTAGATCCTCCAGCAGGGGGCGAGCATTAGCCATGAGAGGCTCAGAGAGACATTGGCTTTTACAGAGGCAAATAAACTCTGCCCTACGTGAACTCACTCACTTATACTTAATTATTTTGTGTACCTTATTTTAAAAGGTTTCAGATTTTAAATGAGACCTCCTCTGATATATGAACACCCTTACCTGGTATCTTTCTAGTTCACCAAAATTATACCCAAACATTTGTTGTAAAAATTCTTTAAGTTTGAGGGAAATCAGCCTGGCACAACAGAATGCACAAAGCTTTGAATTAAATCAAGCCTGCCTGGGTTTGAACCCATGGGTCCTGCGTAACTTGAAGCAAATTATGTGACTTCTCTGAGCTTCAGTTTCCTCACTGGTGAAATGGGGGTGACAAAGGTATTTACTTCCTTGTGTTGTTGAGATACTACATGTAAAGGATTTAGGTCCACCAGCCACAAGGTAAAATCTTGGTATTATATATCACTATCAATGAATACAGATTCAGGGAAAAGTAGACACACAAAAATAGTAACAATATCCTTTAGAGAAACCCTGCTAAGACTGGATTTGGGAAGGCTTATTATAGGATGAGTCTGCAGAACTGAAGGACGAATGAGATGCTCAAGGAAGTCCAATGTGTATTTCAGTTAGCAGTGGTGAATGAACAGGAGTATGGAGCCAATGACTGAAGTTCATGGTTCACAAACCTAAAATGACTAAAACATTGTCAGGGGAATTGACTGCTTCACGTGGAAATGGAAATAAAACAAGCTGGGTGGTTTTATCTCCAGAACATAATTTATAGTCAAGCAATTGTGTCCGGATAGAGGGTTTTTCTGCATTTTGTTTAGCACTCCAGCTCTTTCTGGCCGGATTCAGGGAAGAACATATCTTTTGGAGTCTGGCAAATCACAAACTGGCCCATCTGTTCTGGAAGGAAATAGTCTTTCTCTGTTGCTCTTTTACAGACTGGAGGCTTGACAGATGAAAGATGTGAGCTTTGGGAAGCAAAAATGGGTTACAATGGCAGGAAATAAAATCAGAAAGGACCAACATGTTTACGGAGTAGAATGAGCGCTGAGACCTCTCACAGGAAAGACTGTACCTACCTCTTCTTCCTGAACCATGTATTCAGGGGACCATTAAATCACCCAACTTGATAAAAAGGGTTTGGGAGCAAATTAACAATTTTGCGGCGAAGTTTGTCTGCTTACTGAAAAGAGTCAATATGCCAATCCCTAAATCCTGAACACTCTGTGGGAGTAGTACTTTAAGCCTAAGAATTACTTAAATCTAAGAATTTAGCACCAACACTATTTTTTACAGCTATTTGTACAGAGCGATCCCTATGGATATCTATGAGAAGTAGATCAAAATGGTCTTTCTTCAAATAATAACTGAGTATTCTCTATTTCTATGCACTCTGGAGACATGTAGTGCATCTCAATCAGGCAGCATAAACTCTGAAGTGATGCTCAGGTATTCTTCTGAGGTATTTAAATACACATGAAAACAAAAGAGGCAAGCATATTTATGTGAGCCAGAAATCTATAAACCAAGACTTCACTGTTATTATTAAAGATGCTATATGAAATGCCATGCTTCTCTAAAACTCCAAGTAGTGTTTCAGAAATAGCATCTCATCTACAGTCAGCACCGGGTTAAGATTTGACAAGCAACCAGCAAACTTATAACCCTGTGGCACCTCAGAGGCTGTGACAGCAGCCAGTGTCACTGGAGGGAGATGGAAGCACAGCTTAAAGCCGTGTTGTCAGCCACAGTCAGACCCATGTATGACATGCTAACATGATTTCTGAATTCCCATGCTTTCTGGGTGGCAGCACCTTGGAAAAGACTCTCCCCACCCCCAACCCAGTGGTAGAGGTGCATTTGTCATTTATAGTACTGTTGTCTTACTGTAGTTGGCATCAAGAGTTTTCTATGGGAAGCTGGTTAAACACTGCATCAGGGCCCTCCAAACTCATGTCTCATAGTGATTAGAATTGTTTTCTGATCTTCTTAAGGACGAGATAGTTTCAGCTATGTTCTCACCCCAGATGCACCTCTTTTAAGCAACAAAATGCAATTGTACAGGAAAGTAATGCTGATCATCTTATATGTTTTCTCTCTGATTATGCTAATAAACCCCAAATAATTTTTATTTATAAAGATATAGAAATATTTGGTACATTATACTCCAGGGGCAATACAACCCAAAATAAACTGGTTCTTTTACAGTGAAATCGTTAGGCATAAGATGACTTGTATTGTGTTTTATTATGTAAAATATTAAACATATAAAAAGTAGTCAGATTATTATAATGAACTCCCATGTGGCTATCAACTGGCTTCAACGATTATGAATCCATGACCAATTTTTATCTATAGCCCTATCCGTACTTCTTCCGCCTAATTTGAGGCAAATTTCAGACATTACATTATTTTACCTTTAAAGATTTCAGCATACATTTTAAAAATATTTGAATTCTTTTTAACACAACCTTTCATACCATTGCTTCATAAATTAACAAATGACTCTAATATCATTGAATATGCATTTGGATGTTACAATTTCCAATTATCTCAAAGGATTTCTCTCTTCCTCCTCTTCCTTTTCCTCATTTCTCCTTCTCTCTTTTAATCAGAATCTAAATAATATCTAAGTATTAAATTTGTTATATCTTTTAAGTGCATTTTAATCTATAGATTCTCTGTCTCCTTTTCTTCTTCTTTTTTAAATTCTGAAACGTATTTGTTTAAGAAGCTGTTGAAGGGTTACTTGTTTTATAGAGTTCCCATATTCTAGATTTTATTGATAGTGTCCCTGTCACATAGTTAACACATTCTCTGATTTATATTTCCCAGAAATCAGTAGTTGAATCGAGTGGCCTGATTAAGTTCAGGTTCAATCTTCGTTGGTAGAACTATTTCATAGGTGGTTGTATGTATTTTTTCCACAAGAAGGCACATGCTATCTGATGGTCTCTCTTTTGTGATGGTAATAATTATTGATGCTCAGTACAAACAGTTTTTAATGCAACATGCCCCCATTCATTTTGGTTATCTGAAGCTCTTTTTGTATAATAGTGTATTCCTCAGGATGGGACACAAGAGTAATATCCCTTGAGTTTTTGCATGTGTAAAGCATTTTGTATTCTTTATCCCTACAAGTCATTTTTGTCTGACTATCAAATTTATACCTTATACTGCTTTCTTAAGTATTTTAATTTTATCCCTCCATTGCTTCTGGCATAAAATTTCAAGAAGTCCGAAAACAATCTGATCATATTTTTCTCCTGGATGTCCAAATCATTTGCTAGAATATGTGCAGGTATTGACCTTATGGATTAATTTTCCCAGACATGCAGTATGCCCTCTCAAAATAATACATTTCAGATATTTTTGTTGTTTAAATTTCAGGAAGCTGTCATTGAATTGAAGTTTTTACTATTTTTTTTTCTTCTTCAGGTTCTCCTTTTACATAAATATTAGATTTCCTTTGCCTAATTTTTATAGTCATTAAATCTTGAATTTTAAAACTATATTATACTTTTACTTAATAATTTTACTCATTTTACTTATATTTCTCTTAAGGTAATATCAGTTTTGTTTATAAACTTTGTGTTCTTTCATTTCTGAAACAATTTTGCTTTTATTTCTAATTTTTTTGAGCTCTATAACCTTATTTATAATTCTAACATTTGTTTGTCTTTCATATCTTATATCATTCTCTTAAAATTGTGAAGCTTATTTTGAAGTATTAGGTTACTTCTTTTCAAAACCTGTTTTGTGGGCTTGTCTGTTTTTTTTTTTTGTTTTTTTGTTTTTTTTATGAGGGCAGTGTCACTGGCCCCCATATGTGGGACCGAACCGGGGCCGCTGGCTTCCCAAGTCAGCTCTTAATCACCGTGCCACTTGGCTGGCCCAGTGGGCTTGTCTTTATATCATGTTTTTAACTTCTGGAGAGATGTTATTCTGCGTCCTATGTGTATATATTTTTTCTTGTAACAACTTTGTATGGGCTTTGATGTGTTTCTTTTCTATTGGTCTCTTTTCCACAAAATAGGTTTTTTAAGAACGTAGCTGGGCCGGCCGAGTGGCGCGGTGGTTAAGAGCTGGCCTAGCATGCCAGCGGCCCCGGTTCGGATCCCACATATGAGGGCCAGTGACACTGCCCTCTTAAAAAAAAAAACCAAAAAAAAAAAAAAAAAAAAAAAGAACGTAGCTTTGCAGTCATTCTGGATTGAAGTATGCAGCTGCTGTTCTCAAATGACCCACAGTACTTACACAAGAGTGCTTTTGTCCGTCTTTGGGCTCTCCTCTTCTCAGGTCTTTTACATTCCTTATTGCTGCCTTCTGTTTCCTCTCACACAAAAGCTGATACCAGGAGGCATCTTATAGACATTTATATGTTAGGATGAGGACATCTCATTAACTGTTTTTGTTTGTTCGTTTTCTGTGGCTTTTGGTTTTACTATCATATCTGTCTAGTTTTAAGTGGTGTTCCCTTTGAACTCATCTTAAAAGACAACCTTTATCATGCAGATTAAGTTAGAGGCAAGAAGGAGAGGAGAAGCATAAATTATAGGAGTATTAACTTCTTTTGCTTTAATGACATATTTGTCTTTTTTGAATGTAAATAACTATATTTGGTACAAGCCAGTTTGTTGAAATTAGTTTGGGACTTTTGTGTAGATAGTAATAATATGGAATAGTATCAATGGTGATGGGTTGTTTAGAAAAAAAAATAATAATCTGTGAATCCTTTAACATTTTTGTTCTTAAACAGGTAGCTTCATTTTGTTTTCCTGTGACCTCTATATCTCAAAATATTTTGCATATTTAACTTTGAGAAACTACTAAGAACCAATAACCTTACCTGGATTTGGATTTGTACATGCACCCTTCTCATGATGGGGGTGTCTCTGATTGTAAAGTGGGATTGTTCTTACATCTTCGGAGACTTCGGTTTATATACAAAGAGGAAAAAACATACTTGTCTTCTGAGCCAAAGGGGAAGGTGGCCCAACTCATTGCCTATCAGAGGGTAACTTAAAGAGGAGAAAAGAGACTGCATTGTACCATATTATAGAAGCTAATTTCTCTAGGTAATCCCAGCAGATTCTGATTGTTTCTGTGAGAACTGGTTTCTAAATGAATTTTAAAATTCAACTCACAGCTGTCTTTAGTGAATTGGTCTGGGGCCCTTGCTATTAGAAGGCTTTTCTTAATTTAAGACACCAATAAGAAGATATCAAGTAGTTAACAGGATGAGGAAGACTCTAGGGAATAAAGTGAGGGAAGAAGACACAACCAGGACATTGAATGACAAAAGAAAGATGGCCTCAGTATAACTGAAAGTCTATATGGGAGGAGCTTTTGAAATAAAAGCCTATCAACTAATAATGGCCCATGGACACCACTGATACTGAGGAGAGGCATCCTCCGAGAAGATGTTGGGCTGAGGAAAAATCCTAAGTCCCAGGATCCCAGAAGGTCCTATTTTTGGGACTCCCCATGAGAAAAGCGGAGTCAGTTCTCTTTTTGTATATAATTTGGAATTAGGAGAGGATCTAATTTCTTATCTCTTTGAGCTTTATAGCAAGAATCAAAAGCTGGTGGCCAGTAAATTGAAAACAACCTACTGATTTATGTATTTATTTTTACACTAAGTTCCAGATTTCTGGCTGATTTTGAAAAACAAACAGATTTTATTATCTGACACTCCTCTCATTAAGCAGCTGTCCCTTTCACACAGGTCTGTATTCTGCAGTGTCCTACAGTTTTATCTCTCTGAATTTTATCACGGTCAACTTACTTAAACTGTTCACATGACCATTAGAAGTAATTGTGTTTGCAAATTATGAGAAATATGGCGCACCACAGGATGGCCCCTCCTCTTAAGGATCTCAGGATGGAGGCAGTTTCAGTGTTCTGTCTTCTGAGTAGAAACTTTTTAAAGGAAACTTCATACTGTTTTCCATAGTGGCTGTACCATTTTACATTTCCAAAAACAGTGCACAAGAGTTACAATTTCCCCATATTCTTATCAACACTTGTTTTCTGTGTGTTTTGGGTTTGATAATAGCCATCCTAATGGATGCGAGGTGATACCTCGTTGTAGTTTTGCTTTGCATTTCTCTAATGATTAGTGATATGGAGCATATTTTTACATATTTCACATTTTTATATGTTTCATATTTTTTATATTTTTGTATGTTAGCTATTTGTATATCTTCTTTAGTGAAATATCTGTTCAAGTCCTTTGCCCATTTTTAAATTGGGTTGTTTGTTTTTTAGTTGCTGAGTTATAGGTGTTCCTTATATATTCTGGATAGTAATTCCTTAACAGATAAAGACATGTAGACCAAAGCAATAGAGCAGAGGGCTCAGAAATAAACTCTCGCACATATGATCAAATGATCTTTGACAAGAGTGCCAAGGCCACATAATGGAGAAACAAGAGTATTTTCAACAAATGACATTAAGGAAACTAGATATCTACGTACAAAAGAGTGAAGCTGGACCTTTACCTTATACCAAAATGGATTAAGTTAACTCAAAATGGAATAAATGTGAGACCTAAAACTATATAACTTTTAAAAGAAAACATAGGGGAAAGATTCAAGATGTTGGATTTGGCAATGATTTCTTGGACATGACACTAAAAGCACAGGCAGCATAAGCAAAAAATAGACTAGTGAGATTATACTGAACTTAAAACTTTTGAGCATCAAAAGAAACAATCAGTGAACTGAAAAGACAATGTTCAGAATGGGGAAAGTATTTGCAGGTAGGAGTATTTTAAATTTAACATAGGATGATTTATTAATCTACCAAATAAGTCTCCACTAGCTGTTGGAATTTCAGGTATTGTAAAAGGGTAATACTTGTAAGCAGAAGTCCTTTCTGGAATTCTTTTAAAAATACCCTCTTTCAAGGTATATATTTGGAAACTGGTTAAAAATTTATCTACATGAGGAAGACTTTTATTATCTCCCTTTTAATTCTTATGTGATGCTATCAGATACCAACTATTTCTTCCCACCATTTCCAGAGGTATAGCATCTCTTCCTCCAGCACCCATTAAAAAAATGGTAATAATGATGAAAACAATAATGGCTGACACTCTGTCAAGCTCTTTATATTTTTTCACACATTTTATCCTCACAACAAACACATGAATGGGTCGCTACTCCTTATTGCCCCTCATTTTATAAATGCCCCATAAATAAAGATTACCAACTGAACTTAAGTGCTGTCAGAATTATTGTAAAAAGACCACGGGTTCATTGCCTTAATTTACTCTTTCTCCCATGTGACATACTTTATTAACTTACAACATAGGTTTAGTCTCTTACAGAGCCTGTCCTCAATAGAATAGCCAAAGTAACCAAAGAGTTGATGGAGGGGAAATGAAAAAGGGCAAAGACCTAGAAAATGAAGGGCTCTGCAGACCAACTTTATTTAGTTCACAGAATACCTAGAGTCAACCCTTCTGATAGTTGTCTGAAGGCCTTTCTCCGGACTTCAAACCAGGAGGCAGGATTTTGTTTTTGCCTTTACCCCTTCAGGCTCTACAGTGTGTGGATGTGCTCTCTGGAGACAACAGCCAGGAAACTGAGCAGCACGTGAAATGCCATGAAGAGAAAGGATATGATGCCCAATCATTTTAAATAAAATGCTCTAAGTGGATCTATGTTTGATGCAAGTATTTTAGGCCAATTTAAAAAATATGTTCTTGACTTGCTTCATGGTTTGTATATGTCATAGGCAGTTGTTAAGTTAGGTGGAAAAGACTTAGTCTGAGGCATGAACCATTGCTTATAACCAGAAGCTATACAATTAAACTCTGTAATGCCAAATATAGTTTTTAAAAACCTGTTAGACAAAGAATATATCCTCACAAAGTTTGAATCTATGCAGTATATGGTCAATAATGATTCTCACGCAGTCAGCATGGAGCTGCTATTAAGGTCATTTACACTGCTCTTGGAGCCATCAGCACATATTGAGTAACTCCTGAAATACTGGCAAGTAATATGACTCAAAATTAGACCCTTAATCTTCTCAAGAGAGGAAAAAGATATCATTGCTGTTTTTTTTTTTTTTGGAAGAAAGAAAAAGCCAAGAATCATTTATTTATCACTGTGTGCATAAATATTTTATTTGAAACATTTATTCCTTCTGATATTGAACAAGATATCTCAAGATATATATGAACTTTATTGTCAAGCATGTAAAAATGTCTGGTGAACAAAACATTTAGCAAGCAAATATGAATCATTAAAAGGGTAATTTTTACTTTTGTCGAACCATGTTGAAATTTGCATTTGGAAACCCATGAAGTGTGAAAAAGGAAAAAAAAATGAATACATATATTGAGCACATAGTACATACAAACATAGGAAACCGAGGCTCAGCAAGATTACAAAACTGGTATAAGACCACAGAGAGAGAAGCCGCAGAGCTATGAATCAAATATAGGCCTTTTGGCATTCTAAAACTTTGATTAAAAAATTATTATTAATATTAAAAAATTACTCCTGGGCTGGCCGAGTGGCGCAGTGGTTAAGAGCTGGCTTGGGAAGCCAGCGGCCCCGGTTCGGGTCCCACATATGAGGGCCAGTGACACTGCCCTCAAAAAACAAAAACAAAAACAAAATGACTCCTGAAAACTTCATCACAATGAATAGGGAGCATGTTAGTAATAGTGGAACATAATAACAATGACATCTGGTAAGAAGTTTGATATATTTAATTATTATTAGCTAAGTTTGAGGTGGAACCAGTTTTGAAGTAAAGGTGGAATACCTGATTTGTAATCGAGTCTCCACCACACAAGCTCTGTGCAATCAGGTAAGTCATGCAGCCTTTCTGAATCTCTGTTTCAACATTTTAGGATGGGGACAAAAACAAGACTACTATAATGCCTTGCAGGGTTTTAAAGATAAGTATCAAATGAGAAAATGTATGTAAAAACACTTTGTAAGGGTGTTAAACAAACTTTAGACATTATTATTGAGTTACTGACTCATCACTGTTGGAATAGGAATATGTAGTTAGAAGGTTTGTTCTGGCATACATTTATGAGACAGCTGGTGAGAACTAAGGGTGCCATTTGGACCAAGAAATAGAACAGAGCTAATTGGCTACATAGGGACCCAACCCATGTCCTTAGCCTCATTAGCTCTGTGCTCTACTAAGCACACTGTTACTCACTCACTCATTCACTCACTCATTCAACCAGCTTTCATGAGCCTGGGGTCTGGCTGGGCATTGGTGACTTGAAGATGAATGAACCATGGTCTTTGTCCTCAAGAGATCACAGTCTACCAGGGAAAGGCAAACAGATGAGTAAATTAATAGTTAGTGTACTTTATAATAAACTAATACAGTTTATAACAGTGCTTAGAGGGCACAGACAAGAAAACTACCAACACTGAGGAGGGGACTATAATATTCTCATCATGTTACTGAATTTGTTGAATCTAAAACTTTTTTTTCAAGTTTTTTAATTAAAATTTAGCTAACATGCAATGTTATATTAGTTTCAGGTGTGTAGCATTGTTATTCAACATTTATATACTTAAAGAAATGGTCACCAAAAACCATCTGAAACCGTACCATGCAATCACAATATTATTGACTATATTCCCCAAGCTGTACATGAGATCCCTAAGACTTATTTGTTTTATACCTAGAAATTTGAACCTCTTATTTCCCCTTCACTTTTCCCCCCTCTTTAAATTTTTCAATTACTGTTTAAATTCAATTCAGTATTATTTTATATAATTTTCAAGTGTATAGCATAGTGATTAGATATGTATATAATTTAAGAAGTGATCCCCCTGACTAGTCTAGTAGCCGCCTGGCACTATATCTAGGTATCATTGACTATATCCCCTATGCTTTACATACCTATGACTATTTTGTAACTAGCAATTTGTATTTTTTGATCCCTTCATCTTTTTAACCCTGCCTCCCAGCCACCCTCCCATCTATTACCCTGATAAATCTAGTGTCCATCTGATACTATACATAGTTATTACAATTGTATTCCTATAATATATTCCCTATGCTATACCCTGCATCCCCAAGATTACTTTTTAACAATCATTTTGTAGTCTTAATTCCTTCCCCTTCTTCACCTACTTCCAAACCCCTCCTGTATGGCAACTATCAAAATGTTCTCTGTATCTATGAGTTTGTTTCATTTGTTATTTTGTTCTTTATATTACATTTATAAGTGAAATCATATGACATTTGTCTTTCTCTGTCTGACTTACTACACTCAGCACAATACCCTGTAGGTCCATCCATGTTTTCACATGGCAAGATTTCATTCTTCATTTATGGCTGAGTAATATTCTAATGTATATATGTATGACCTCTTCTTTGTCCATTAATCCATTCAGGGACACCCAGGCTGCCTCCATATCTTGGCCATTGTAAATAATGCTGCAATAAAAATATGGATGCACATGTCCCCTCAAAGTAGAGTTTTTAGTTTCTTCTGATAAATACCCAGAAGTGGGATTACTGGGTCCTTCTTTGTCTCTTGTTATGGCCTTTGTTTTAAAGTCTATTTTGTCTGGTATAAGTATTGCTACCCTAGATTTTTTTTCTTCCATTTTCATGAAATATATTTTTCCATCTCTTTACTTTCAATGTGTGTGTGTCTTTTGATCAGAAGTGAGTGTCTTATAAGCAGCATATGTAAGAGTCTTGTTTTCTTATCCATTCAGCACCCTATGTCTTTTCATTGCAGCATTTAATTTATTTACATTTAACTAATTGTTAATAGATATATGTTATTGCCATTTTATTATTCATGGTTTTGATCTCGATCTCTTTCTTTCTTCCCATTTTTGTCTTAAAGAAGTCTCTCTGCTATTCCTTGTAATATTGGTTTGGTGTTGATGAACTCTTTTAGTTTCTTCTTGACAGGAAGCTCTTTATCTGTCCTTTGATTCTAAATAATAGCTTTGCTGGATAGAGTAATCTTGGTTGTGGTTCCTTGCTTTTAATATCTTTGAATGTTTTGTGTCAATCCCTTCTGGCCTGCAAAGTTTCTGTTATCAGCTGACAGTTTTATTGGAGCTCTCTTTTAGGTAACTAACTGCTTTTCTCTTGCTGTTTTTAAGATTTGTTTTTTGTCTTTAAATTTTGGCATTTCAATTATGATGTGTCTGGTGTTGGCCTCTTTGGGTTTATCTTGTTTGGGACTCTCTGTGCTTCCTGGGATTGAATGTCTGTTTCCTTTACCAGGTTAGGGAAGTTTTCAGTCATTATTTCTTCAAATAGGTACTCAATTCCTTGGTCTTTCTCTTCTCCTTCTAGGGCCCCTATAATGTGAATATTGGTGTGCTTGATGTTGTTGCAGAGGTCCCTTAAACTGGGCTCACCTTTTGGATTTTTTTTTTCCTTTTTTAGCTGTTCTCATTGGGAATTTTCTGCTACCTTATTGTCGAAATTGCTGATTCTACCCCCCTGCTTCATCTAATCAACTATTGACTCCCGCTAATGTAGCCTTCATTTCAGTTACTGTATTCTTTACTTATTTTTTGTTTTCTATCTCCATTTCTATGTTTCCTATCTCTTTTTTGACGTTCCTCCTGAAATCACTGAGCATCCTTGTAACCAGTGTTTGAAACTCTGTGTCTGGTAAATTGCTCACATCCCTTTTGTTTAGTTCCTTTTTCTGGAGCTTTGTTCTGTTTTTTCATTTGGAACATGTTTGTTTGTCTCCCCATTCTGGCTGCCTCCCTGTGTTTGTTTCTATGTACCAGGTAGGGCTGCTATGCCTCCCAGTCTTAGTAGATTAGCCTTATGCAGTAGGTATCCTGTAGGACCCAGTGGTGCAGTTTTCCTGGTCACCACAGTTGGGTTGGATGCTTCAGCTGTGTCCCTTGTGTGGGTTATATGTACCCCCCTGTTGTAGTTGAGTCTTAGTTGCTGTTTGCACATCCATGAGAGGGATTGAATCTCAGGCTGATCGGTTGTGAGGACTGCCCATGACTACAGTGGAGGAGTTGTAGTGCAGGGGTTGCTCTTATAGAGCAGGATTCGCTTTAGCAGGGCTCTGGTGCCTGCCCAAGTGCCTTTTGGGTGTGTCGTCCCTGGAGGCAGTCAGGAGATGCTCCAGCTGTGTCCAAAGCTGGCCACCAGGAGTGCCAGCCCTGGGGGCCTCCTGGGAGGGCACCCATTATAGGTCAAGTTCAGTTGCAGCTTGTGTCTTGCCCAGGGACACCTGTATGAGCCACAAAGCTATCCACAGATGTCCACTGCTTGCACTGGGCTTGGAGGTGCCTCAGGAGGCCAAGCTGTGAACCAAGGTTGGCTGTGACTAGTGTTGGGCTTAGGACTGCTCAGCCAGATGTACAAGACATGCCAAAGTCAGGTGCTTCTTGTTTGAGTTTTGTGACTCTTTGAGAGATTGTAGGAAACTCCTCGGCATAAGCCAAGACAGACCATTTATGTGGAAAAGCCACTGGAAGCATCTTGGGTATGCTTGAAAGTTGGGTGGGGCAGTCTCAGAATTACCAGAGTAGGGCAGATGAACGGCTTTAGCCAAGTTGATGAAAACTCAGATATGGCAGCTGTCTGCATCTGCATGCTGGGAGGAGGGGAGGGCTCAAGAAAGAAACAATGGCTTCTGCCAACTCCTGTGTCCGGGAGAAAGCTGCCTCTCTAGCTCTTCTCCGGAAGCCAGAAAACTCAGTTCCTCTCTGAAGGTCCCTGGTGCCTTCTGAGCTGCTGCGCCAGTGGTGGAGCTCAGAGCAGGTGAATGCATCAGCGAGTAAATCCGTGGACAGGCCCTTTAAGAGGAGCGCCTGGGATTGTAGCCACCCTAGTCTCACTCAGCCACAATCTCCACTGGTTTTATAGCCAGAAGTTGGGAGACTTCTCTCCCTGGCACTGGATCCCAAGCTGGGTAGCCTGGTGTGCATCTGCATCCCCTCACAGAGATGGGGACCTCTGCGTCAGAGATATCCTTCCCGATTATTCGTGGTCACACATGGGTGTGAGGCCAGCCCATTCCACGTGTTTGCCCCTCTTACTAGTCTTGAGATAGCTTCTTCTGTATGTCCTTAGTTGTAGGGCTTTGGTTAAGCTATACTTCAGGCAATTCTTAATGATGGTTGTTCTATAGTTTAGTTGTAAGTTTAATGTGGCCGTGAGAGGAGGTGAGAACAGAATTTATACCTATTCTACCATCTTGACCAGAAATCTCTGAACCTAAAATGCTTACATCTAAAACACTTAGGTGCACTTAAATACATGTATTAAATGGTCAATGTATTTCCTCATTTGGAATTTCCAAAAATACATTTCTCTGTTTTGCCTTTCATTTTTTTCCTTTCCTTTTCATTTTTATTTATTTATTCATTTATTTTTACTTAATGAACATTTATTATCTCACTGGGTCTGTGGGTCAGAAATTCAGGAATAGCTCAGGTGGTTTCAATGAGCATGTCGGCAGGGGCTGCAATCATCTCCCAGCTTGAATGTGCCTAGAAGATCAGCTTCCAAAATGGCTCATGAGCATGACTGTTGGCACAGGATTTCATTTCCTATCTGACTGTTGGCAGGTGACGTTAGCTCCTTGCCCTGTGGGCTTCCTCCTTGGCTGCTTGAGAGTCCTCATGACATGGCAGCTAACTTTCCCCAGAGTATGCAAATGGACAGAATGGGCAAAGAGAAAGCTTCTGTACCTTGTATAACCTAGTCTGCAAAGTTATTATACACTGTTACTTCTGCTTGAAGATACAAGTTTTAAGTAACCCATAATTCAATGAAAAGCTTTAATTTAAGAACAGAAGTTAGAGAGTCCTTTACTATCATGAAATCAACATTTAGCAAATTTTTCCAAATAGAATTGGATGGTTTATTTCCAAATATTTGTTCTCCTATTCATTATTCAGTTATACAGAGCTAGAAACACCAGCTTGCTATTTTAGATGTAATCATGTTTTTCTCCTCAATTTTCTTGACAGTTAATTCATCACTAATTCAGTGGAATGAATACAGAGTGCCAGTTCTAGTCACAGATTTTTTTTTTTAAATAGTGAGGTCCAGTGATTGGTTACCAGTTCCCTGAAATAAAGGGTGAGGTCTTCTTGAAAGCTGTAAATACAATAGATGTACACAAGGCCAATTCATGCTTTTTCAAGAATTCCTCTATGCTTAAAACCAAGTATACAGGCAGTAACAGGATATACAAGGAAGACCCTTTTACTTGACCCTTTTGGTTTAGTCAAGCTTTATTACCAATAAAAAAAGACCAATGACCCAGACAGTTTGCTATTCTCCCACCTAAACCATAAATAAACCAAATGGTCTGGCCCAATTTATATTGTGAGATAATGGAAGGTGAATGGTACCCTAGAGGTTTTATTCCTCCTAAAATTGATGCTGAAAGATTTAGAGGAGAAATGATCTTATTGTCTTAATCAATCAATCTGTAAGTTTTGGGGCATGTTCCTGTGTGTTGTCTATATAACTGTATCCATTTCGTATGCTGTATTGTTTAATGTTACTAATCCAAGAATTTGAAAAGCTCTTTGCAGAAACAGAATGTGTTTTATTGATAAGAATGTGTAGGACTCTGGTTGCTGTATTCATATTATTGTGATTATACATTGTCCAAATCAGGTACTCAGCAGGTGAAAACTGTCCATCAAGAGCCAGGAAAGTCCTGTTGGGGATTTTGGTGCCCCTGCACATCAATAAAGTAATAAACCTCTGTCACTCTCTCCAGTAGTGACATATTTTGTTTGCAGCCATGTCCCTCAGATACATGATCCCTGCCACTTTCAGAGATGTAAACAATTTCCGTTTTGAAATATGTAACCAGAATCCTAATGAGCTGAGCAGTGCATTTATCAGAACCCCCCCCCCCCATGCCCCCACTGTAGAGCAATCATGAAACATTACTTCTTTTTAAAGCAGAGACTGGTAATACCACCCCTATGCCTTCCTCTGTGAGCGTATTTGAACTAGAGCAATATTTTCACACCTCTTTCCATTACACTATGTGCACACTCTGGAGACCACTCAGGGTTAGGATCATTTTACTTGTATTTTCTCCTATATGTTTAGACATTTAGGCCACTGACATTCTATTCCAATTTACCAAGAACTTATATCTGTTGCACTATTCTGGGTGCTGGGAGCTCTTAGCTGAGCATAGCTTCAGCACTTTGTTCAGAGTATTGCTCTTCAAAAAAAGAACAGACTGAATAGGTGCTTCTTCCTCTGTGCATTCAAGGGCATTCTTCAAATCAGTGTGTCAACTAGCCTGAATTTTCATGTGTAAGGGAGTCACGTTTTGCCCTATCATCTACTAGGTAGAATCAGTTTTCCCTTGCTCCTGTGGAGTCCTTACAGCTGAAGGCAGCAGAGCTTTATCCTACCCACCACTCTGGTGTCAGGAAAAGCTGGGGATCACACTGCTTCAATATTTGCTGGCTGTTGAAGCTCATTAGACCTTGAGCCTCTGCTCAAGTCCATTAACAGTCACTTAAGCAGCAGATTGAGGCAGCTGTGCTATTATGAGCTCAAGGTGGGGCTGAGAGCTGGGAACACGAGGGCTCAGCTACCAGCACTTGGCACCTATATTGTGTTAAATGTGGAGACAATTTTTTTTTTTAATCCCAGAGATATTATTTATGGGTTGTCACATATAGTAGGTAGGATGTGTTTTTCCTCAAATTTTGCCAAAAACATTCCATCAGGCCTAACTGTTCATTTTGCTGGCAACTATTATATATTAAATATTTAGGTAGAGTCAGTTTTAAAGTTTGTCAAGGCATATTTATCCTTAAATGTACCAGAAAATGCCACACATATTGATGTATATCCTTCTTAGACTGTTTGATATCAGCTGCTATTTTATGTTCTTCAGCTCTGGAAACATCTTTCTATTTTCTAAAAAACAAAGAAGAGTGAATAGAAGTAAGCCAGCAGACCGGATGCAGCTTAAAACTTACAAACTACTCCAGGATTTTAGTATCTCTAAAGCTCTATTTTAAGATCCAGTGCATTTTTTGCATTTGTTTCAACAGATTTAGAGGATAGAAAAGGCTTTATTGGTAAAAAAAAGTGATAGCTGTTACTCCCCTCATTTCCTGTACTCAGAAAAACTAAAAAAAAAAGTAAGCTCATTCAATTCCTAGCAAGCTCTTTAAAGTGCTAACATCAAATGGGAAGGCATTTCTAAGTGAAAAGCGAAACCTTCGTATCACTGTATTTTCCACCCTTTTCCACTGGGATTGTGGTGTGTCTTTAATTCAGAATTTTGAGGAATCACCTTCACATGGCTTTCCACACATTAAAAAGAAGAAAACCACCTGGGATGAGATATCAGCACCTCCTCTCTTTAAACATAGGGTCCTAATTAGCTGCCTCTCTGTCACTAATTGGGAATTATATTGTGCGTAGCGTGCTTTTCATGATTCCAAGCAAGAGCCAACTACATCTAAACTAGTAATTATTACACTATCCACGGTATCACAGGGAATGCACACGCGGCTACTGGAATTGGCTATAGGATTCGTGCCCTAGGTCATCCCAAAGCGATAAGGGGAAAATTGGGCTGAGGAAGCTTCCGGCATCCAGGCGCCTTCCCTTCCCGGCGGAGAGGCTGCGCCCCACACAGTTACTTGTCAGTGCGGTGATGAGGGCCACACCTGGCAGCGACCACCGTGCATCTTCTGTGTGAGCAAGGGCTGTCTGTAGCTCAGCCCGAGGGAGCTGCTCTGTGCAGCGGTCGCGGTCGCAGCAGAGGGAGCCGCGGGACTCTGGGCAGAGGAGGCTGACGATCGCAGCGTCAGTGCTGCATTCTCCAAAGCCGGCGGCCGCGCTATGAGAAGTTCCCCGCACGCACTCAGCGGCGCTGCTCTTCACCCTCAATTGAGGACGAGCCTTGGCTCTGGTCAAACGCGCGGAAGACAGCCCATTTTGCTTTCTGAGAGATCGGGATGAGAAACGAGCTGCCGAAGGCATTTGGCAGGGAGCAGAGGGGAAGGCAATTTCGTGCCAGCAGCTAAGTTGGGGAATTGCTTTGCAGGCTGCCCAGGGAGCACGGTAGAATTGACAAGAAATAGACACCGCTGTAGACCAAAGGCATACCTGATTGCACTTGAGTCTGATCGCTGGGACGCAGCCTCCGCTCCTGCTCTAACTCTTGCTGGCTGCATAAAGGAAACCAGACTAGAAACACGATCGCGAGTGGTGTTCCTGAAAGGAAAACACATACACCCCGAAAGGAGGGGAGGAACAGCCCAGCTGGTGTGTACATTTTTTTTTTAAAGGAGAATCCTTCAGGTATGTTCTCTCTTCCCGTTATGAGCTGCCTCATCTGCATGTAATTTTTGTGTCTGTCTTTTCTTGTTGATTCTTTTTGCTTGCACTTTGAATCACAGCCATGGGGTTCCCCTAGGGTACTTGATGCATTCGTAAACGCTCAGGTCTCCTGTGTTTAGAATATGCATGGTTCTGTTAAGAATCACGGACTTCTCAGTCCGTGCAGAATGCAGAATGATAAAGGATTGCTTCGTTTCCGCTCAACTTTTCGGGGAATATCTGTTTATGGACCAACAGGGCTGGGATATAAGGATAGGAAAATGCCCAATCCCTTGGGATTTGGGGAGAGGGGTGGGATGAGGTGGGAATTAGAGCCAAACAGAAAAAGTTGAGAGCTACTAGGAAGGGGTTAAAGCCAAGATGTCATACACTATCACTGTGTCGCCCAAGTGTTTTTCCAGCGCAGCCTCCAGTCAGGAGCAAATTGAGCTTCCCCAGTGGCTCTGCATTTCGTCTTCTGGATCAGTCCTTTAAGATGAAGATCATGCAGATTTGCTTTCAAGGGATAAATTACTTAAATCGTGTACTTGGTTCTTTTAAAATTGTTCTATGATACATAAGGAGGCTGTCAGGAAAAAAAATCCCGTTGCTCCAACAGCTTGAGTGAACCCTAATTTCTGCAATTACATCATCGATATACTTGTATAATATAGAGAAAGACAGATATAGGAAAGATAGTAATGTTGGCTGTCTTTAGGACCTAGACTAAATGACAAAGCTTCAAGTCAGTTTTCCTTATTAAGCTTTTACAGAGAAAAAGGAAAGAGGTGGGTGGGTAACACATAAAAATGAATTTTTAGAAATACTCTGCATTTCTTTAAAAATCCAAGAAGATAAGTTTGTCTCATTTTTGAATTGATAATAAATGTAGTGCTTTAAAATTATCTTGCTATCTTTTACACATCAATATATTATTTTCATAAAAGTGGATAAAATTGGCAGTTAATTAAACATACATGTACTGAAATTAAATGAGCTTTACAGGAAGGGAGAAACACGATAATGAGAAAGTTTGCTACATTTTGTATATATCAAAATATTTCATAGATTCTTTTTTTAAGTGTTTCACTAATACAAAGAGTTAATACCAAAGCTCTTGGATCCTGACTTTTCATTATTGTTGGTCCTTCTATCTTAGGATTTAAAAGTCCAAAAAGTAGTGGAACACAGGTGAATAGGATTTAAATTATAATTTGTGAATACTGAGAAGTAAATCACCACCCTGCTCTTTTCAAAGCAAAACCTCTATTCTACCAGATGATGGTGATCCTAAGGACTGAGCCCTACAACAAAACCAGGACATCAGTGGTTTCAAAATCTCACACATTACTATAATAACAACAGTGTCAAAATATGATAAGTAACTACAGGCCATCCCTGGGCCAGAAGGGTGATTTGGAAGATGGGCAAAGAGTTTATATTCATTAGCAGGGTGTGGAAAACATTGTGTATTTCTTCTTTGCTGACATCCTGAATGTGGAGTGTTATACTATCTGTATATGAAGCACTATAGCAATGATACAACAGTAATTTTACTGAATCCATTACATGGTTGTTTTTCAAACTAATGAATGAACGGACCTAAGATTATTTTAAAGAATATTGGAAACTTTCATATACAAAGTTATCTTTACAAACCACAGGGGGATTTTATTGAGAAAGTAATTTCAAAAGAATTGTAGACTTGGATTTGAAGGTGGTTAAGCAGGTGTGAGTTTATTCCTAGCATTTGATTATTTGCTGTTAGACTTCCATCACACAGATCTGGAATCTTCTTCCTGAAATTGTCATCACCTTGTGCTTGGATAAATCCATGCCTAGGTGGGATATGAGGTAAACATGTTAGATAAGCCTAGAGGATTCACTTTCCATGTGCTTACTATTAACAAAGTAAACAATTTCCCTTCATAGGCCATCTAACACCTTTCTATGTTTGCCAGCATTTACACATGAAGCAATGAAGTGTGTGGTACACAGAACCACTTGCTTAAGAACCCATGGTTCATTGAAAACAGGTGACAACTGTGGTGATTCCCCTTTCAAAGACAAATTATCGTGTGTGTGTGTGTGTGTGTGTGTGTGTGTGTGTGTGTGTGTGTGTGTGTGTTGTAAGGGTCACAGAGAAGGGAATGTTTTTCATGCCTCTGCTGATTTAGGGCAAATCTGTGATTCTGAATATCAGCATACTTCCGGCATGATAGTACCTTTTCCCAGCTCCCCAGTCACTTTCATTTCTATTGATCATCTCAGCTAATGCAAAACACATGCCCTTTTGTGAGTTCTCTGAGATACTGCGCCACCTGTACTGTATCTTCCAGTTTTAATACTATCAGCTTCTGTTATTCATTTTTTCACCCCATAGTCTTTGCTACAGAAAGACTTTTTCCAGAACTTTTGAAACATGGGAACCACTTTCCCACCTGAGAAAAAGTATTTCTACTTTCAGCTGGAAATTTTAGAAATGTTAAATACATGCCAAATTTGTTTCTATAATGCACTTTTAAAAATAGAAATCCACTTTCTAACCATGGTTTGAACCTAATGTTGACTTATTTGATAACATACATTTAAATTAATATCATTCAAGTAATAATTGCAGACTTAAGGAATTAAATGTACATCTTTTGTTGTTGTTGCTGTTATAGACCCTTTCTGGATCTTGGGTTGTTGGTGCTTGAATGGTTAGATTCCAGTTCCCTTCCAGCTTAAAAAAGGAGAAGGGGGCTGTTATTAACAGTCCTCTCAGTCTGTAGCTTAGGAGCATGTATAAGACGGAGCGCCCAGTTCTGTAATCCCTACAGAGATCATGGATGTCACAGCAGTGTTGGCTCCAGTTGTAATCTTTTAAGGCACACAGAAGTCAGGGTGTATTCTAACCTCTAGATCAAAAGTCCTCCAGAGAAGTAGAAATGAAGACACGCTGAATCATTTCTCCTACTCTTGTGAAAATGGCTGTGATCCAGGAGACATAAATGTTTCCTGTCTCTTGCATGTCCTAATTATATTGTACAGTTCAGCTTCAGCACATAGAAATTATTATAATCTTGATATGGGAGTTTTATATTATTTTTCCTACATAGGAAGTTAAGAAAATATTATGCAGAAATACATGCTGGTTAGCAAGGTAGAAACTCCACATTATAAATTGTACTCAGAGTTTTTCAAGTATTAAAAACAGTAATCAGAAAATATAGGTTTCCCTCTCAATTATTTTCTTGGCTCCGTGAGACCATTAGAACTCTACCTTCAGCCTGTCTGTATTCCCAACAGCCAGTCTCCATTGGCCCAAGTTTTATGTTCAGGGTAAAGACATGCTGTGTTTCCTGGCATTCTGGATCTTGGGAATGTAGGTGCAATATGTTTTCTTGATAGACATAAATGTTTTGCATGAAAATATTTTGCTTTGTGTGTTTTATAAGTTGAAATAGCATACTCTACAAGTAGCTTTTCCAGGCATATTAAACCCAAGGGAAAGAAAAGAAAAGAAAAAAGAAAAAAAGTAGCTATCTGACAGGGATGACTCTATTTTACAAGAAGAGATGATTCAGGCATGTTCATAGAGGCATGTTCCTGAGAGAGGGGACACTGTTGACCTGATCGTGGAAAATCTGGAGGAAGAACAATGTGTTTTGAATCAAGGCATTGTTAAGTGGCATGTAGTGGAGAAAACAAACAATTCCTTATCTTTTTTTTTTTTATCAATGAGAACTATTTAGTAAAATTGCCAATGAGATAAAAAATAGACAGCTAATGCACATGGTCCAATAAAAGTCCAATGCTTTTGCTATCTGGAAGAAAATAATAGAATTAGTCAAGTCTTGGCTCAGTCTCCAATTGGCTGGGTAAACGTGGGCTGTCATTTTCTAAGCATTGGTTTTCCTACTTTTAAAAGAAGACTATTTGTTTGATGCTCATGAAAACCCCTTCTAGTTCTGATATTCTATAAATGTAGGCTTTATAGGGTTGACTCCATTTGAAATGTCACTATAGAATTACTTGACTCTGAGTTGCTTCTCCTGAGGCTAGTGGTTTATAAGTATCACTTATCTGCCTGATAAGCTGAAGAAGCAGTATTAGTCCTTTTAGAACTTTTCAAAAATGTGTCAACTTGTTTTCCTTCGCACAACTAGGCAATGATAAATATTGGCTTACTCATATTCCATGTTAACTGCATATTTTGTAGAAGATCCTGTATTTGTGAGTCATAATACATTTGCTGCATCTTTGATAGATATTGAAATGTTGTCATTTTGTTACAAGAAACAAATGGTGTTCGGGTAATTAGCTACTCTTTTTATAAGAATCGTTCCATAGAACAGTTTTATTAAAAGCCTTTAAAAAACAACGTGTAAGTGTGTATGCTACTTAGTAATTTAAATAGATTTACTCTCTTTCCTTCCAGCTGTCTTTCCTTCTGGATGGGCATACTCATTTGAACATGCTAGAAAGAAAGGGATTATAGGCTCTCTCATGGCTAACGGGGCAAACTTCAGTAGGGAACCTTCTCAAACCTAAGGAAATTCATATTTCCCTCCTAATTTCAAAGAAAGTTGTCAAGAAGCAAAATACATAGATTAATTTCATATATATAAAATTAAATTTAATTCTAGTTACTTCTTAGAAATTAATCCATAGGATTTGAAGTTGGTGCTAAATACAAAATAAAATGTCACAATATTGCTAGAGAGTAAGTGAAGAACATATTTTTAAAACAGTAAATGATACGATATATAAAGCTTGATAAATACAACAAATTACAACAGATACATACATCAATTGTTTTCCTCCATTAAGCCTCGAGTGGAAGCAATTCTCTTGACATTCTGTCGACACTCATTGAGGGGGACTGACATTACATATCTCAGTGAAGTCGAGATTAAATTCCTTTAGTTTTTCCCAAACCTTTTTTTTTTTCTGACTTTCTCAGTCTCTCAGGCTCAAATCTCAAGTCATCCTCACTGCCTTATCCTTCCTTATGACCGCTATTCATGACTTACCAAATCTTGTTTTCTCTTTTATACATCTCTTCCAGCCACACCTTCTTTCCTTCTCCTATGGGCACCACCTTAATTCAAGTTCTTTTCACTATGACTAGCCTTCTTTTTTGCTTTTCTTTTTTTTTTTTTTGAGGGCAGCGTCACTGGCCCTCATATGTGGGACCCAAACCGGGGCCACTATCTTCCCAAGCCAGCGCTCAACCACCGTGCCCCTCGGCTGGCCCACAGCCTTCTGTTTTAATTTTCTGATTGGTTAATCTGTTATGAGCCTGTCTTCTGAGCATCAGTTCTGCATACTACTGCCAGATCCATTGTCCTAAAAGTGTGTTGATCCTGGCACATGTCACTCCCTGCTCAAAAACTTTCAAGGACACCACAATGTATATGAAATAAATCCCAAACTGCTTGGTGTGGCAAAGAAAACACTTGTAAACCAGATCCCAGTCTGCCTTTCTAGCTTTACCTTATTCTAGTTCCTTACCCAATCTCTGCCCCAATTAAACAGATTGCTCATAGTTTCCAAATCCTGAAATTTTATACAATTCTACAATATCAAATTATTTGCACAATTGATTTACTAATATGTTATGTACTTTCTTATGATATTTTTCCTCT
Source organism: Aselliscus stoliczkanus (assembly GCA_033961575.1). Taxonomy (NCBI): domain Eukaryota; kingdom Metazoa; phylum Chordata; class Mammalia; order Chiroptera; family Hipposideridae; genus Aselliscus; species Aselliscus stoliczkanus. The sequence goes on from CM066732.1 coordinate 105,906,595, forward strand.
GGTGTTGACCTATAGTTTAAACCTTTATTGTTTCAGTAACTTAAAAAATTCCTAGCAAGACTATAAACCCATTAAGTACCTGTTTAAATTTTGGCAAGTTGCTTAAAATTTCTGCATTTTAACTCTTCAACTCAAAAATAATGGCACCATAAAAAGCATTGCTTCACAGAGGATTAAATAAAATAATGTAGATTAAGTGCCCAAAGAGTTCTGGCTGTTGTTAATAGGAGTTATGTTTATATTCCTTACTATCTTGTGTATAGAAGGTGAATGCTCAGTATATTTGTTTGCGTTTATATTTAATTTGAATTCTATAATAGGATGTTATTAGGGAAAAGATGAATAAGGAAAGGAGAGAGACTGATATACAAAATAGGAAATAACAAAAAGAAAAAAGAAGGAAAAACAAACCTCTACTGTGACTTAAGGTGTTATAGTAATCACCGCAGCAACTACATTTTACAACAGACTAGAATAGCTTTGGACACCTTATTTGAGATGAAATCGAGGGCCCTGATATTCCAATATTCTTAAGTGTGTTTTCAGAGTATTCTGAGGTAACACTGTTTAATGATTTTCTATATTAGCTTTGATATAGGTTTCATGAAGAATATGCCACTGTGAAATGCTCCTGGGAGAAAGAAGAGAGATTAAGTATGACCTGTGACCCTGTGTTATTCTCATTGTTCAGAGCTCTGCCTTTAGGGAGCACTCAGTGTTTGTGGGAAACGTCAGGACCTAGTGCCCATGCAGCCAATGAACGCAACCACTGAAAGGCAGAAGAAGTGGCGCTTCAGAAGGGTGGAAGGTGAACAATTAATAATAGGAACTGCCCAACTACTACCTAGGTCAGAATCAGCTCACAATATAGGTCTCTGTCAATTTAGTATGGAGTTTGTCTTCCCGTTTTTGATCAGGGATTTTGAGACTAAACACAATTTTTTCAGTTTAGTGTTTCTAGAAACAATACTTTTCTCACTAGCTCTGTACCCTATATCCTCCCTCACTTCCTTTGATCTAAATCTTCCCCTTTTAACTTTAGCTGATAATGTAGATTGTGGCTTAACTCTCTTCTATTTAGTCCTGTAGCACATCCAAGTTGTATCCACGTTATTGGGTTTTACCACCCTGGCTTCTGCTTTATAGCATCTAGCTCCCAGTAGATCAGCAATCATCACAATAGTGGAAAGAAATCCAGGGAATCTCTAGTGGTCTTTTGTAGTTTCTGAGAAGGAATTCTTACAGCATCTGTTTATTTCAAGATAGGAGGCAGTGTAGCTGATTACAGACAAATGCTTTCACCTGCTACAGTTCATATTGGAGGACAGTTTCCAAAAAAAGGGTGAAGGCAAAATCTTCCTTAAATTCCCTGGTTAAGCTTGAAATTTCTAAATTCCTGAATAATGATGTGGCCAGTAACACTGCTCTCAAAAACAAACAAACAAACAAACAAACAAACAAAAACCCCAAAAAAGAAACAACAACAAAAAAAGAGGAGGGAATATTAATTAGTTGGGGCAATAGACTGTCAATGCTAGAATCTATTGAGAGAGAACTTGAGCTTGGCTTTGTAGATTTTCCTTGTGAGTTTCTAGATTTTATATTACCTTCCTTTTAAGATACTTGATTAATTTATCTCATAGTTGGTTCCAGTTTACCCTTTAGGACCCACCCACAAAATATTATTTGCTGGTTATTGTGTTTGGATATATATAAAAGCTTCCTTCCATGAAAATAGAGATGATGTTTGTTATAATCCTGAAATTTTAAAAAGTCCACTAGAGATGACACAAATTTCAAATGTCAAATTTAATTAGAATTATAAAAAATTATAGGAGCACTGAGAAAGTACTTGTTCAAAGTAGTTACCGTTTCTGGATGCCTGTTTTTCAATTGTTTCTCAGTGAATCCACATATTGTCTCACTTTTTGTTGTAATCATAATCTCTAAGTTCAGTTATCTAAAACTCCTGCAGGACAAATGATTTACTGTTCTGCTTAATACCGGATAAAAATATACCAAAAAGTAAAGCCTGTTCATATTTTAATACAAAACTGTGTGTTATCATATATCTGTGAATATTAATGAGTGATAAAACCAAGCAATGTAAATCAAATGTAGAGATACTGTGAATTCTTACTTATCAAGAATTCAAATATTAGTGATAAATCAATCTGTGGTGGTAGCTTTAGAACAAGAATAATATAATAGATATTTATAGGTGGTGATACTACTTATAGATTAAGTTAAAATGTTATGCCTGCACGGTTGTACAATAACACTATATTTATTATGATGGCATAGAAGATTGTCAAGGATTCCTTTTTGCGCTTTCTTCATTTTCAAGCATTAAAATACGTTTAGCATAACTGGTCATTATTTAATACTGTCTCATTATTTGAAATTGATAAGTAGACATCTTGGAGAAATAGGCATTTTTTATTTAGTTTAATAACACAGTATTAGCAATGAGGGACAGCTGACTGAGTAATTAGAATTCTATTGATTTGGTGTAAGAGGTAGTAGAAATGGCCTTTTGAAAGTAAGTTAACTCCTATATGGATTGATTATTAGTACGGAGGGAAATATTCTGACCCAAGATCACAGACCTGGATCCCAGCACATCATTTTGCAAGAGCAAAACAATTGGTCACAGAGAAGAATCGAAAAGCAATTACTGTTTTTGCAAAATCCATCTCTTTTCCCAGAAAAGTGATTCGAAGATAGCACCCTACTGAAGAGAAACTAGAGCATCAACTCTATATATGAAAGACAGTACATTTCCCATGGTTCTAAATACCAGCAGGTTTATCTTAATTTCATTTTGCTTAGATTACTACAGACAGGTGGCTGTGGAAGAAGGTGGGGGCTGTGGAAGAAGGTGGGGCAGGAGTGTCACAGACAACAGAAGAAACCGAACTTGGTTTTGAAGCATGTCAACAAAATTCACATTTCAGAAATCCCAGCACACCAAGGTGACTACATTTACACTTTCTGTTTTGCTCTATGCCTTCCACTGCCTGAGGGACTTCTCCTGTACCTTTCTGATTGAGAGATATATATCCTGCATTTTGAGCTGCTGCCTTGTCCTAATTAGACTGGCTGTAAAACACGTGGCATCTCGGGGATTCCTTCTGGGTTAATTACAGGACTGTGAACAGCTTTGCAGAAGTAAAGCAAGTTGAATTCCATGCAAGATGTGTCTGTGTGGTTGTAATGTGTGGTTACCTGTGCAGAGGCCAAAAGGCTGGGCTTTCCAGGTGCCCCTCACTCTCACCATCTAGCCTGGTCTGAATTTCCAGGGGCTGTATCTGCATTTTCTTCTATTCTTCACTAGATTGTGAACTCCTTGGGGAAAAGATGCATTGTTCTCTGTACTACAAAATTGGTACAATGCTTACATATCTTAGTTGCAGAGAAAAAAAAAATCCTGGAGAATTAAAATGGTTCTGATGGGATAGGATGTAAATCAGCAGTTTCCTATGTTTGACATTATTAATAACAAAAGACAGTGCTTAAAAGGGCTTTTCTTGATATATTAAAAGAAAGGGGATGACGTAGATCATGATGATTGATCAGAAATAATATTCCAGGCAAAGAAAATTCTTGTGGAACAAAAGGAAATAATAATGTCGATATGAGTGGGAAGCAACAAACTGTTTTGCTGATGTTTAAGAGGATTTTGGATACATTGCTAGGCTCTACATAAGGAATGTGAAAATGGATAAAAAGGACTTGCCATCAAAAGCTCTTCCATCTATTGGCGGAGGGAAACATGAACACAAATTATTATACAAGGAGTGAATTAAGGTGTGTGTGTGGAGGTGTGTGTGTGTGTGTGGAGGAGTGATTGCCAAAGTAGTGATATGGGCTAAATATGAACTACAAGTGGAATGAATGAGTTATAAGAGTAACAATGATAGTAGTCTGGTGAGGAGGCAATAAAAGTATATTCTATTCTAAGCAAAGAGGTAAAAAGATGTCTTGGGTTAGAACAGGGAATATATGGTGAGGATAGGACTGTTGATAGAATTTCGTGGAATAGGCATCAAGGAGTCACTTTTTGGTAGAAATGGTTGGAAAGAAAATACTACCATTTATTGAAATCACCCGTTTAAGTACATCTCCCAGTTTGTTCTGATCTTACAGAGGGCAGGGACTATTGCTGTTTCGCTCACCATTGTATCCCCCAAACCTAGTGCACATCACAATATATAGCTGGTGCTCAGTAAATATTTGTTGGGTGAATGAGTAAAACGTTGTTATCTCCATACTGTAGGTATCTAAAATATATTTTTTTAATTCAAATCCAATTTCTGTCTATTGGGTTGTCTGAAAAGTCATGACGTATTTTTTCTATGTTTTTCATTGCAAAAATGCATCATGACTTTTCCAACAACCCAATAGTTCGATTCTCCCCCAAATACATCTTTCACTTCTTCCTCTTCTCTAGTAACCTGGGATTACAAACAATTGTCTTTCAAAGGAGGGATGCATAGCCTTATTAGGGAGAGAAGCCAGAGAGATGCCATGCATGGTGTGAGCAGAACATCACAGAGTAAACTGAGCCAAATGACAGCATATTGTTCAGTATTTTAGAATTTGTTGAATAAATAGCTAACCTTCAAATTGTGACCAGATATTTCTCACCTGAACACCATGGCTCAATTTGCATTTACCAATGAAGGCAAGGTTATGCAACCTCAATTATAATCTTGAAAAACTGTCAGCAAATTCTGATTAATAACTACTGCCTAACTGTTAAGAAAAATAGGCAAGCTTTCTTAATTTCTGCTTGAAATAATAACCAGGTAAGAAATTCAGGGATAAAAATTGAAAGAAAAAAAATCATTAGTCAAAACAATTCCTAAAGACAGCAAGGTAGGGCAATGGCTTTAAATTAAAACTATAATTCCTCATGCCTCATCTATTTTTCTATTAAATGTATAGATTCCTTCTTTGGCAAATACAGGATTCTATATTTTGTTTATTATGCCATGTAAAACCTGTTTCTCTTTTCTTCCTCCCTCCCTCCCCTCCTCCCTGCCTTCCTTCCTTCCATCTTTCCTTCTTTCTTCTCTTCCTTTCTTCTTTTTTCCTTTCTTTTTTTACTGTTGAATACAAACACAGCCAAATACAAACCAAAGGGAGGATTATTTCTGATTGTGTGTTCAGGTGTTTATAAATTTATACACAATATGGGTTTCCAAAATATCTACAAGCTAGTATTATTGTTAAATTCTCTAGGGAACTGACTTTGTTTTCTAGAAAATTGTGCTAAATGCCTTTGTAAAGTAAGCATCAACCCATTGCTAATCTCTTTTTAAGTATGAACTTGCCTACACTGATGCATAACTAGACTCTTGTAAAAACTACGAACAGCGTGGTCATTCTGGGTAATGAGGTAGGGTTCACTTAATTGGGGAAGAACTCATAAAGGAAGAACAGGGCAGCTTGTCCAAAAGGTAAACAAGCCATGACAACTTATGAATATCTGTCTCCTCACCTTAACCCAATTCTCTATTCTATTTTTTTGATCCCTCTTTCTATGAAAACGTGCCTGTTTTGTGTCTCATTCTCTTACTTATATTTGTGTATAAAGGACATGTTGGAGTCACACCTAAATGTTATATAGTAAATTTTTCAAATTATTAACATTTTTTTCAGTAGAAATACATATACATGTTTTCTACCTCACAGCCCCTTACAGAAATTATAAATTCTCTTTGTTGTTTCTTTTTTTCATTGTGCAGGTGGATTTAAGTTTTACTACTAATGAAGTTTGAACCTGCGGAGAACGAAAAAAAAAAAAGTTTAAAGGAAAGTAAACTAGGTGTGTTAGGAGTAGCAAAATAGTTTTTATTTATTTGGTAAGATGTCAGGGCCATGAAGTTCTCATGTTGAGAAAACAAAAATGACCTTAATAATTTCCCCTCACCCCCAGAATTCTAATGCTTTAATTGCTGCTCTAAAATTCTTCTAAATATTCCAGAAAAATAAATAAGTGAGGCTGCATCTTTTATTAACATCTTTAGTCATCAGATTCTTTCCTGAAAGCTGTGGTAGGCCAGGTAAGACCTGAAAGATTGGATATTTGAGGTAGAGAAAAGAATCATTAAGTGGGGCAGAAAACATGACCAAAGAGAAGGCCAGGTTGTTGGGAACAAAATTTATTTCATAAACTGTCTTTTCAGGGCTCGGTATTTCTGCGCCCCTCAGCTCTGAGGCTCAGACCAACTGGCTGAGATGTCCATCAGATAATAGAAAACCTTCAATTTAGAATTATGTTCTACATTTGAACACAGCTGGGAGATGGACAATCTGCCTTGGAGATGCAATTTCTAATAAAGATCCACCAAGAATGATTTCTTAAGTTGTGTACAATATACCACTATAGGACTTTTATCAGTAGAACATTGAAAACATGTACATTTGGCATATTCCATAGTATATTTAAATGGATAACCAGGCAGTTTAAATTCAATTATGTTCTTCCTGACATGAGTGTGTATTTTTTTCCTACTTTGAAAGTTATTTGCATAATATAGTGATATAAGGTGATGGCTTTGGAGTTTCATATCCTGTATTCAGATATAGACTTTACCACTTCCTATTGTGGTCTTAGGCAAGATGCTTCATTGTGCCAGGCTACAGTTTGTTTTCTCTATGACAGGAATAATATAGTTCTTGCCATGATTAAATGAGATAATTTTTACCATACTCAGCAGGTAGTACCTGGAACAGAGCAAGCAAATATTAAATGGCAGCTATTGTTATTATTCTTTATTACCCAATAGCTGTCTCTGCTACTTGTGACATGAAAATAAAGATAATATGTTTTGCAGATATGGAGTTACATAATCTGAAGGTCAAACCTAGACAGAACAGAAAGGCTGAGAGCACTGATGTCTGTGCCAGTGTAGGAACCATGGCTACCTTCAGTTGAGGGCTCTTCCTAGCGGTTGACTCAGGGGGATGAGTACCTTGGTCCTGAAGGCATCATACCCTGGCATCCATTACAGTCTGCCTTGTGTGCCACTCAAACCCACTTGTTTTATGTTTTATCTGAAATAGATGTCAGTCTCTTACAGGAAGATGTAAGGGCCATGACATTTGGTAAGATGTCAGGGCCATGAAGTTCTCATGTTGAGAAAACAAAAATGACCTTAATAATTTCCCCTCACCCCCAGAATTCTAATGCTTTAATTGAATTCTGGAAATGTACAGGAAGAAGGTTGTTGGCATGAACTAGAACCCTCAAGACCACTCTGCTCTCAAGAACACAACACACCATCTCCCTGCTATTCCTCCCATTTTAGATATGCCCTACCTATGGCTAGAATCTCTGCTGGTTTAGGTGACTTATCTCATGGGGATGACCTGGAATATCATCCCTAAGAGGTCTGAGCCCTTGGCCATTTTGCCATTCTTATCCATTTACAATTAAAGCAGGAAGGGGATTATGAAGAGTTTCCTCAATGGCTTATCTAGATGCCAAACATTTTCCTCCTTGTCCCTATTGTGTAATTTCAGCCCTACCTTCTAATAACCAGAGCCAGTTCCTCCAGCCATAAGTCTAAAGTGACCAGACAGCAGCCATGCCTTAAGATTGCAAGGTCCTTTCACTATGTTTCATCATAAAAGCAGCCCCCCTTGGGCGACCAGAGGCCATGAGTCCACTGCTGCACACCCACTACTATGAAGAAGTCCACTTGGTGTAAGATGAAATCACGTGCAGAGCGAAGTCAAATTTATACCTGGAATTGTGTTGATTCCCGTTAAAATGAAATACTGCTCTGTGTGCCCTTTGCAGAGTAGATGTCAATGTAATCCATTGCTATTAAGTAGCTACTTGATCTTGAAAGATATTGTGTCAAGTGCTCAGCATTGGTCACTGTTGCTGGCAGGTTGGATCTTCATCAGCAGTACCTCATAGATCAGCCTTGGTGAAGAGGATCCCAGGCTGTTGAGTCCATGCATAATCTCCATTTCAACCAAAATGTGTCAAATCATTCTGTTTACTTGGTTATTTATTGCAACTTCCAGGTGGATGCTGTCTGGTGAGCCACAATATGCAACACAAAAATTTCACACTTTAAGCCATTTCCCTTAAAGTCATCCACATGCCTTTTCGCTAGTTCTCTTTGACCCTTAACTTCCAATTTTTCCTTTTACAGGCTCCTGAGAAGTTAGCCAAGCAATATATTCTTACTGTGGGCTAGTTCTCTTTCCACACAAAGTGGATGATCAGGTAATCTATCTCAAACGCTGCCCACAGGGAGGATTTGCTGGGTTTCCACGCCATGTTGAGTGGGACTATGTAGCAGTAGTCCATTTTCATGAACTCTCACATATTAAGACACCTGCATACTAATAACCCATCCATAAGTTCAGATTTTTTTTCCTTCTTCTCTTAGCTGTGTATAAGGGATATCTTCCAATGAGGATATAGATATAAATATAGACATATAAAACAGTTGACCCAGGGGTTAGGGGCACTAACTCCTCATATAGTCACAAATTTGACTCCCCCAAAACCTAGTTATCCTTGGGTATTTGTGGAGGACTCGTTCCAGGACCCCCAAAGATACCAAAGTCTGCAGATGCTCAAGTCCCCTGTATAAAATGGCATGGAACAATGCATACAGTTGGCCCTCCACAGCTATAGCTTCCCAACCATTGAAAACAGTACAGATCACTTATTGAAAAATAAATACATATAAGTGGACCTGGGAAGTTCAAACCATGTTGTTCAAGGGTCAACTCTTCATATTCTCTCTCTCTCTCTCTCTCTCTCTCTCTCTCTCTCTCTCTCTCTCTCCCCCCCCTCCCCTCTCTTCCTCTCTCCCTCTCTCCCTCTCTCCCTCTCTCCCTCCTTCTCCTTCTCCCTCCCTCCCTTCCAACCCCGCTCCCCGCCAACTCCCTCTCCCTCTCCCAAGGAGAGACACTAGTGCAGAGTTCTAGGCCACATATTAATGCAGGTTATTTGTGCCCTGTGCCCCTGTTCATGCCTGGTAATTCCAGATATACAATTTTCATTGTACAGATTGCTATTGGGTTTACCCAGTCTCATGATTTGGTGAGTTGGACAGAATTCAGCTCATGATACGTACTTCTGGCAACATGGTCAACTGATGCCACGTAGCCAAGTGCTTTGTATATATTTGAACCCAATTGCAGATTGGGAAATATTTTTGTAAATAATATATAGGTCTCTACTGCAGATGGCATACACTTTCTCCAGAATCCATGGATCAACATTTGATTCTATTGTTGGGGCTTACCATAAATTCCACAAGGTGACTTTATCACCACAGATATACCTGTCTACAGGATCAGAACCATGTCAGCCTTTCGTTTCACCAGCATATGGGTCAGAGTAGTGTTTCCAAGTATGGATTTTATTACTTATAAAACCTGAAGGAGTTACCACACTTTGGATGTGAAAGTCAATGATTTTTTTTTTTTTTTTTTACTTTGGAAGGGATATTGAGGTATCTTATAGAATACTTACCCCTAAAAACTGCACTGACATGGGCCTCTGAATCATCATAGGGTTAATCTTCTGGAGCTCCTGTGCCTTAGCCTTTTGTTCACTTTCTTGCCATTTTTTTGGCTCACTGGATTCAGTTAACAGGATATCTTCAATATAGTGGACCAATGTGATGTTCCTCAGAATACTCACATGGTCTAGATCCCAGTGCATGGTGGGAGAATTAACACATCTCTGGGGCCAGACTGTATATTCTCATCTGCCCCAACTAAATGTGAACTGCTTCTGAACCGTCTTCCTGATAAGGTTATAAAAAAATTAATTTGCCAGTTCAATGGTCCCATACTATGTATCTGAGGCTATGTTAAACTGCTTTAGCAAAAATACCAAATCTGTGCCACTGGGATGACTACTTTGTTGAGTTTGTGGTAGCTCACTGTCATCCACAAAGATCCATCAGGCTTTTGAAGGAGCAAATCTGGTGAACTAAGTGTGATGGATTAAACATGGACTACTGCTCTTGTATCACTTCCATTTTTAAGAGTAGTACTAATCTCTGCACTCCCAGGATGAGCTGATGTTTGTATTTACTATCTTGGTCTTCCCCACTATGATAGCTCTTAAGCCAAGGAATCAATGTGGAGGTTTTGCCAACTACCACGTACGTTCATTCATTCCAATTGTACATTTGAGACTAAAAAAAGTAGCTCTGGGTGAGTCCATGGTCCCAGGTAGGTCCCTTTGGTGAAGGTCTAAACCTCATAGAGACATGTTCTTTCCTTCAGTCAATGGGCTTTGGATTTGAGTATTTGCTCAGGTCCGGAAACTAGGTAAGAGATTTATCTTCTTATTAGGGAGGCTATCCTCAATCTCCTGATTATCTATCCATGATTTCTTTTGCTCATATAAATTACACATTATCTGTGGAGTAGTGTACATCTATCTAACCTCTAGGAACTGCATTCCATCCATCATCTCCATAGTTCTCTCTTAAGTTGCCGCATGGCTGCCACTCCAACATTATAGTTTACTATGATCACTGTACCCACCTTGTTTCTGATAATTAAATGCTACTACCTCACCTCAGTTGTTGTGGGGATCCTATCATTGCCATTGTTATCAAGGCATAGTTCTGTAGCATCCCTGGCCTGTAGAGAATGGCCACCACTGAGATGCTCAGTGATATCATTGAGGATCTCAGCATTACTTATCACATTGGTAAAAGGTATGTCCTACCGTGGAACATTTCTGGCTGGTGAGTTTTCTGGCTTTACGTAGTATATCTATAGCACATCGACTTCTCTGAGACTTATGATCTCTTTCTCTACTGTTTGCTCTACTATTTCTACTTAGTGCAGACAAAAATTTTTTCCAAGTTTCAAAGAACTGCCATAGCTTTGTGTTGCTACTGTCTCGCATGGTCCTTGCCAGGTGTTAAATTCAATGTCATAGGAGAGTGCTTCCATGGCAATCAATTCTTCCCTATTTATCTTTTATAAAATGTATCAGTTTCAGGTGTTAAAACAAAGTAGTGATTAGACATCTCTATACCTCACAAAGTGATAACCCCAAGAAGACTATTACCCATCTAACACTGTATGTAGTATTATTGACTATATTCCCCATGCTATATTTTATACCTCCATCGCTATTTTTAAATTACAGTTGACATTTACTTTATGTACCTCCCCACTGATCTAGCACCCACAGAATCCAGTTTCTCAGTTCCTATTGGTGCACATATGTTGATGAGGTCCTCTTACTTCAACATATAGTTGTTGTTGTTTTTTTTTTTGATGTCAGTGTTACTGGCCCTTATATATGGGACCCAAACCGGGGCTGCTGGCTTCCAAAGCCAGCGCTTAACCACCGCGCCACTTGGCGGGCCCTAACATATAATTTCTTTAGCATATAGTCTCTTTCCTCCCTTAACAGACCTGACATTTGCTAAGCCGGATTGTGTTGTCTGTATCCTAGTGACTGTTCTGGAGGTCCATGGAGATGTTTGTGGTAGATCTCAGTGGACGGTGCACAGATTTTCTTGCAAGTCAGAGACTTTTATTTTATCTTCACTTGAGAGGGTAGTGCTAGCCTCTCACTGGGAGGGGCAGGTCCCTTTTACAGACTCTGGAGGATTCGGGGAATCTGAGGATTCAAGAGTTTTAAGTGAATTAACCCAGATTCCCCATCTCATGACTTACAGTCCCATTTTTTTTTTATTTTTTATTAAGGCCCTGACCTTAGCATATCCAGCCTATCTAAATTGAGAATTAAACTTTTTCTGGAGCTCTGCCTCTCTCATAATTAATTCCTGGGTCTGCTGCAAGAGGTGAGAATTTATTTATCTGATGACATGGACCACCTTTGTCTTTACACTTAGCTGTAAATTGGTGATTAATACTCCTAGCCTTCCATTGTTTTTGTCCACTGCATCCAGAGGCCCCAGCAACAGATATTCTGTTCCATAGTGCTAATCACTTCCTCTCCTCAGTCTGTCAAATAACATGAGACATTGTATGCATGAATTAATTCCCTTCTACTGGTATCTCACTCCAGTCTACTACTAGGGAACATTTCAACAGCGACATTGCTACAGTGCATCACAGGCTCTCAGTTTTCCACATAGAATGAGTGATTAGGTTCTCATTGCCAGTCCAACAGAGAGGATCCAGATAAAATATCTGTTTAGCGTCATTTCCTTAGTGCTCCCTTGTTACCACTTTCTTAAGTCAGGTTCCCTGGAAAACAGACTATGAAACAGCCATACATATATTTGGGGGGAGAGAGAGAGAGAGAGAGAGAGAGAGAGAGAGAGAGAGAGAGAGAGAGAGAGAGAGAGAGAGAGAGCGCCAGAGAAAGCGAAAGCTGCTTTTGGGTTGGGTAAAGGGAGAAGCTGAAATGCAATGCATTTGCAGCAGAGTCCTCAGCCAATCCTACAGGAAGCTCTGATGCTGGGTTGGTCCCTGTGTTAAATCAGGGAGCTAGGTATTTGAATGCCTACGTCAATTTGTCATTGAATTTGGGCTGCTCCCTGGGAGGGGCATAACCCTTTGGCCATGGGCCACTCTCAGACATCAAGTCAGCTCTGTGTCTTTGGCAATTAACAAAACACTCTCAGAAGTTGGAGGAATGAATGACTTAGTCCCGAAGCCAATATTTGTGTGGCGCACCACAGCTGTGCCACACCATGAATTTCCATCGACTCAGGGTAGCCTTGGATGGGAGGCTGAAATGCAAATATTATAATTGAGATTACACTGATTTTAACATTAAGGGTGTACAGAGTGTGTATGCTCTTTGGGATACCCCTTCTATGCCCGTCCTCTTCCTAAGGCCCAGGAATATACACAGAGAGCTTTCTCACTGATTACTTTTTAAAATTTATTTTTTAAATTATATTTTTAAAATGTTTTTAAAAGTTAACAGATTGTGGTTCCTGGGTGTCAAAAATAGTCTCCTGATTTCCCACAGCATCCTTCTGGATCTTTGTTTTCTAGCCATCCTCAAGGCCTAAGTACAGTCTGGGCTGAGTTGGGAGTGGAGGGCAGACAAACACAGATACAACCAGAGTCTGATCTTTGGTGGATTTATGGGAGGTAAAAAGAGCTTACCTTCCTTTGTGAGAAGGGGCTTTTGAAAACTTAAATTTGGATACATAGACATTGTGTATTTTTATCTCTGTGATTATTAGAGAAGTAAAAAAAAAATTGTATTGCCTTCTTAATTTCTTTCTATTTTCTTATTTCAATTGCACCAGCACCTGGACTTGCCATAGATCAGGTTACCAACTGCATCTGTTATGATTATTTATTCCAAAATGCTCTTTGAGGTAAGAGCTGGCTGATGTTAACCATGTTTTAAGTCAAGAGACTTTTCCATGTATAATTTAGTATTCCATAATAAAAATATAAGAAAGTTTTAAAACACTAACTTGATACTTGAATTTTTTACTAGGGCATGTATTACCTATCATTATATAGAATATGCTCTATCTTTGCTGAAAAAGTTAGAATATGTCTTGCTATTAGACATTTTGAAGTAGCTTCTTTATGGAATTTCTTTAAAAGCACCTTGTGGTACAGGAAAAGGATGAAATTGCTGCTCTGTTCAGTGAGACACTAATTTTAATTTTAGTTATAAGTGTTGCACCCATTTTTCTTGCATGCTTTGAAGCATAAGTAATTGACTTTCACCCAAGAGTTAGAATCAGAGGAAGTTCCATTGTGTGAGGAGAACTGCACTAACTCTAACATGCAAAAAGGAAAGGGAGGAAGGATACTAATTATGTAAGCATCTAAGTTTTGGTTTGTCGCCATGCTGTGCAACATTCATTAAACTTTTAAATTCTTGCTTTTACTACAGAACAAACACAAATCTAGAGTTATACACAATCAGTGAGGTGAGAAGAACAGCCAGGAAGTCATATCAGTAATCAAGTGTAAAAGTCTGAAATGAAGATTTAGTAAAATTATGGTTTTTAAAAAATGTGCATAATACAACAATTGGAATATGCATAGGACTTATATAGGAATATATAGGACATACATAAAAATGTTTAATTTTTTTCATGAATTTTCTTTTCTAAAAGAAGATAATGATCTCAAGTGAACATCGATAAGGGCCTGAGCCAAAATAATAGATCTGGGACTGGACAGAAGGTATAGGGAAATAACAGAAATTGTAAAGTTAAAGACTATAAGATTTAGAACTGGTTAGAAATTTGGAAAAAAATAAATAGAGGAATCAGTGGTGAACTTGGAGTTCCAGTCCGTATAAATAAAAGAACGTTGGTTTTGTTAATAAGTACTGTAGGAGAAACTTAGAGAACATTACAGTTTAAGAATGAAGAGGAAATAGTTGAATTTGAGATGATGGTGGTCATTCAGATCAAACTGGTCGACACTCAAATAGGAATTAAGACAAAGAAGAGAAGCTGGATGCGGATATACTGATTTGGTAGTTAGAAGAAAGGGGAATAAAAGACGTTTGGAAAAACAAAGCGAGACCAGTGAAGGATCCTGTTAGAGCTTGTTTCTAAAGTAGAACACTTACTTCAACTGATATTGCACCTTACCCTAGACAAAATTAGTGATGGCCCTAGATTACAATGGCCTCAGAGAGCAATCAGAAACAGGCGTCCACTCCCTCTGTGCTCATGTTCTCTCATTTCTGCATTTGATCTCTGTCTGCACTCTTTCTTAAAATATGTTTTCACTGCCAAATTTTCACAAAATTTAAAAGTTGACTGTTCAGGTTGGAACTTTATGTTGCCTTCTTGTTGAAAGGCCTAAAAATCTGACGGTTTCCATGTTGCAACTCCTAGTTCCCAAGATACAAAACTAGATTGGCTCAGTTTCCATCACTTGACCACTCCGGTCAACATGGTTATGTCCAGAGAGGCTACTCAATCTTGGGGAAGATTAAAATTTTATACAAATATTATTCATGCCCCCCAAAGAGAAATTTTAGTAGACTTATGGGATTGGAACCAAACAGCAAGAAGTTGAAGGTGGACTCATGAAAAAGTACAGACAGCAGATCTCCTCTGTGCTTTGGAAGAGTTAGATGGAAGGTGCAATAGCCTGAGAAGATGACAATATGGAAGGAAGGCTGAAGGCTGTCTTTTGTCTGTTTGTTTGTTTGTCTGTTTTATTTACAATAGGATGAGATGTGAACATGCTTGCTGCTTAGCTTGGATGGACTCTGTAGAGAGAAAGAGACTTACGATGTGAGCAAAAGAAGAGATAATTGCTGGAGCATTACCTTAGAGGTGCTGAGTCCACCAAGAGCACAGGAGATATGACCGTTGGAAAGAGGAGATTCTTGTATCTTAGAGATTCACAGCATTGAAATAAATATCTTTTTGAAGACTTGCTGAAATTGTTCCAGTTGGGTAACTGGATAACTTCAATCTGTCCTTAGTCAAGGAGACTTTTCTGTGTCAGCTAGAGGATTTTCAAATAGGTATGAGAATTGAGACCTGGCCTTTTGATGAGGCTGAATGCCAAAAGAAACTTTGCCTAACCAAATTGTGTTTCTGTTTAGAACTTTATGTCTTTGACTGCTTTGTTCAACTACTTTTTCTGTGTGCTTCATGCTCTGAAATGATACTAAATGGGGCAACTAAAAGAAGGCCTAATTTTTATACAACAATCCATTAAACCAGTTTCCATCCACCATTTCATGAAATTGCTTCTTATGTCCTACTTCCATTATCAATGTATATGTTACATTTTTATTTACCTATTTTTGTTAGAACAAGACATTTAATTTGAAGAATTTTAAAAGCTGAACATACCTTTTGCCCAAATTAAGATATAGAGCACTTCCATCACCCCCAAAATTTTCTCATGTCTCCTTCAAGTCCCCACCCTTCATAGGTGACAACTTTTCAAATTTCTATTATCAAAGATTAGTCTTGCTTTGAACTTAATATAAACGGAATCATAGAATACTTACTCTTTTTTATCTGCCTTCTTTTGCTCAACATAATGGTTTTGAGGTTTACATGTAATAGTGCTCCATTCTTTTTTATTGCTAATTAGTATTCCATTATTTTAGTATACTGTAATTTCTTTTTTGATTATTTTCCTAATGGATAGTTCCCCAAATTTGGACTACTATTTATTTATTTATTTTCATTATTAGTTTCAGGTGTACAAAACAATGCAATAATTATGGGTGAACTATGATTAATAAAGCTGCCATAGAAATTATTATACAATTTTGTTTGAGAAAATACATCTTAATTTCTCTTGGTTAAATACTTAGAAATGTAATTGCTGACTCATAGTGTAAGCATAGGTTTAATTTCATAAGAAACTGTCAAAAAGTTTCTAAATGATTTTATTCTTTAACATTGCTCTCTGTAATTGTATAAAAGTTTCAGTTTCTCCACACCCCCTTCAGCATTCAGTATAGTTAGTCTTTTTACATTTTAGCCATTTTCATCTGTATGAAATGGTATCTCATATTGTTTTTTTGTTTGTTTTTTTAATTATTATTTTTATTATTATTAATAGTTACAGATGTACAAAACTATGCAATAGTTATCTTTTTCACCCCTTACAAAGTGACTACCCCCTCCCTTGTCCCTCCACCCAATCTTTGGGGTTTTAATTTGCATTTTCCCAGTAATTAAATTAATGCTGTGGAACACATTTCCATGTGCTTATTGGTCTTTTAGAAATTAGTCTGAAATTTTCACCAATTGTTCACCCATTGTGCTGCTTTTGAGGATCTGCTCTTGATATCAGAGTTATTTTTGGACAGATAGAAATAATAAAACTGAACCAAACGAGCTAGAAGCACCTAATCATCTATAAAGGATACTTTCTGAACACATTTTTATTGAGACTCTGAAAGTGCAGAGCTCTTTAAATTTCATTAATTAGACATGTGGACATCTAATCGATGTACCAATTTGTCAGCAATATTCATAATTTCTTGTTATAGATTTACTTAGTGTAATGGACTCTGAAGCCAGTTAGTTCGGGTTGCAATTTTAGCTGCATCATTCCCCAGCTGTGTGGCTTTGGGCTAGCTACTCAGGTTTTCAGTTTCTTCATCTGTATAACGGGGATTAATAACAACAGCACTTACTGCAGAGATTGCTACCAAACATTAACGTACTTATCTACACCAAGCATTCAGGATGGTGCCTGGTATATAATATATATTAAAAGTGGAAAATTGTGTACAAGACTATTTGGTAAATAGTTTAGAAGAGTACTTAAGGACTAAATATCATGGTTCAGACTATAAGGACTTTAGGTAAAAGAGAAGATGATTGAGTGGTTGAAGAAACTTGTGGAAAAGATTAGTCTTGATCTGTCCTTTGAAGATTGAGACTGGATTAGCTGGGGACATTCCAGGGACTGAAGAACAAGCATAAAAGAAACTACAAAAGAATAAGCTTAGTGAATCCATGGAACTATGAGTGGCCAAGAGTAGAGGGTGTGAAATAGTGTTTAGTAGGAGGTTAAGAAGAGGAAAAGGGCATTTAAGGAAGGAAGATTAGATGGAGATCAGTTCAGGGGGTGGTTTGGAATGGTGGAGAACATTACTTTAGGAAACCAGTAAACTAATGCAATACTAAAGGTCTAAAGTAAGGAGAATGTAAGTTATTACAGTGAAGGAACCAAGCTTTGGAACAGGAGTCTCTCGCAACTACTGTAACATCTATGAGACTCACCATCCCTAACTATAATGGAGATAATACGGTTACAAGGTTACCATAAAGAGCATATGACTTGATACACACAAAATACTTGATAGATTCCGAAGTGCTGATAGAAATACTATTGTAGTACTAGATGTCATTGTTTACTCCTAACCCAAAGAGCCGTGATAGAAGTGGGTAAAAAATACCGATGGGCTGTCATCATTGAATGAAGAAAATCACAAAATATATGATTAACTACACTAAAGAGGACTTACATAGTCTGACCTTTATTCTTGGGGAAGTAGGTCTCTGTTTCTTTATTTTTTAATAATGCACCAGCCTAGGATACACTTCTTTTTTTAAAAAAATTAATTAATTAATTTTTAATTAGCTACAGGTGTACAACAAAGTGCAATAGTTATACTTTTTACCCCTCAAAGTGACAACCCCCTCCCCCAATTCTCCCCCTCACTCCTCCCCCCCATATCATACTATCCACTACAATTCCCTTGACTCCCTTCCATCGTATAATCCACATCCCATGGCTATCTATATATTCAATTACAGTTGGCTAGGATATACTTCTTAATCACTTTCTGGTTTGATCATTTTTATTGGAAAAATTAAAATGTATTGGTTTATTGTTTTTGCCTTAACATAAGGCAAAAAAAATGAATCATTCATAAGAACATCATTTCACATGTTACTGTGTTCCAGCAGTTTTCATGGTCACAGTCATCTCTGTGACTGTCAGTTACATTATGTATACATCCTCTGATGCCTTCATATGAAACAATAGATATCAAGCAGGTGTCAATCTTCATTTACCCAATCCAGAAATTCTAGAAGATGCTTTTGAAAACTTGATTTTTAATGTCAGCTTGTCTTCTCATCACCTGCCTGCCTTTACATCTCCTGCCGCTTCCTTTTGTCTGCCCTTACGGCTCCCCACTAGATCTTGGTGTGGCTAGCTCTCCCTTCCATCCCCAGCTCCCCTGCTCTCCTCCACTGTGCTTTCAGGCTCCTGCTTATGAAGTTGTGTGTTCAGTGTGCTGGCCAGTGCTGGTCACTGGAGCCTTCTTGCTCCCAGGAGCTGCCCTGCACTTGTTTAGGTTCATTCCCTCTCTGCCCAACAGCTGTTCCCCCACCTGACGGGAACTTTCTGTCAGCTGCTTTCCAAATCACCAGGAATTTACTGTTGAACAGTTATTTGGGGAACCATGTTTATGTATGTCTTTTATTTATTTTTGGAAACAAATTTAAAACAGCCATCATAGAGTATAGGGTATTTACTGCTGAGGTGGGGCTGTAGTGAGAAACAGGCTTTCTTACTGTGTTCTGGTGAGGGATTAATTATCAACCGAACACAGTCCAGGTTGTTTAACAGGAACTTGATGCAAATGAAGGAGCAGTTAAGAGTGAGATTACCCTATAGGGCTAGGAGCAGGGATTAAGCAGCTACACAATAGTAAATAGACTCTCAGAAACTCAGGTGATACACATGGGGCTCCTAGGCCAACGGTGGGAATCTAGATCAGAGTCACAGACTGTAAGACAAGCATGAGGTTTAAGTGGAGAGGGCAAGCCTGGGGAGGTGACCTAGTGGGACATGTGTCACATCATATCTCCGTGCCTCCTGTCTCTCTCTTACAGATTAACACCTAAATACCAAATTACCTACTTTCCTGCATTTGATAAGAAACATAAAATTGTTTAGAGATTTGAAAATATTTTAATTTAATTATGGTAATTATTTAACAATAACTTACTGTTTAAACTTTCATTAGCTCTTTAAGCCCATGAAGGTATCTAGGCATATAGTCATATTAAGTGGTTCTCTTACAACATGGATTTGTTGATATACCTGTAAAAATATATCTTATTCCCCTGTCAAGCCTAATATCAGTTTGGGGGTTTATACACTTGCAGTCCAAATCTGGGGTTTGGAATCAAAGCTGTGTTCCTCGGTAACTGCATGATCTAAAAACTCTAAACCTCAGCTTCCTTATCTGGAAAATAATAATACTTATTTCACACAATTATTATGGGGGTGAAATGAAATGAGTTAATTTTAGAAAATTACATACACAGTGCTTGGTACATAGTAAATAATAAATATCATTACTAATATTTCACATAACAACATAGCCTAGTATTTTAATCTCTCTTAAAGACTTTCTTCCGAAAGCCTTAAACCTTACCTAAGACACATATATAGATATCTATGTAGATATCTATATCTATAACTATAACCCTAGAGATATTCATGAGAAAGACATGTGGGGATAGAAGGAAGGGGAAAGAATAGAGACAGAAGGAAAAACATGAAAAAAGGCACATTTGTGAGGAAGCAATATGATAATCCGGGAACTGTTACTAGCTCAACATGGCAGGGGCAGATGTGCCTGTGGAAGTGATAGGAAATGAACCTGCTAAGACAGACCATGTTTTAAGTAGCAGGATTTATACCTTTTAAGAATATATTAATCTTAGGAGGATTTGAGGGAAGGCCAAATTAGAGTTAGGAAAACCATATAAAATCCAGTTGTAATAGTCCAGTGAGAAATTATGGAGTTCAGAACTAAGGCATTACTAGCAGGATGAGATACTCACATTGAGTGTTGATAGGGTTGAGTCCTGTGACTCTAGAATGAAATCAATCTAGATATACTCAGAAGCCATTCATCTAGTATGATTCCTGGGTATATGTCTTGGGTAAGCAGATAATTATGATGATATTAATAGAGATTAATAATTCATGAAAATGACTAGGTTTGGGATGTAGTTTAATTTGGGGCAACTAGGTGAAGATATTTAGTAAATTGCTGAAATGTGGGCCAATTCTTCTAATTTTATTTTATGAATTTGGAGGTAAGTATACATCTTTACTTAAGAGACCATCATTACATTCTATGCCATGAACATATCCATCATCTCCAAAAGTTTCCTCCTGCCTTTCCTTCTTTCTTTTTTTTAAAGATTTTATTGGGGAATTGGGGGAGAGGAACAGTGTTGAGGAATTGGGGGAGGGAACTGACCAAGTTGTTATTCTTCCATTTTCTTTGTGGAGCGTGCCAGTCGCCATCTGGCTTCCCGTCAGCAGCTCATGGCCTCTAAGCTCAAGGTGCTATGTTCAATCTTAGTTGCGGGTGAGCGTAGCCACCATCCCATGCGGGAGTTGAACCAGCAGCCTTGTTGTTAAGAGCACACACTCTATCCTCTGAGCCATCTGGGCGGCAGCTCAGCTCAAGGTGCCGAGTTCAATCTTTAATTTGCGGGTGGGCATAGCTCACCATTGAATAGGCAATCTTGTTGTTACACCAGCTGAGCCATCCTGCAACCTGTGGGCATCTCAGTGACAGCTCAGCTAGGGTGCAGTGTTCACTGGCCCATGTGGGAATTGAACCAGCAGTCCTGTTGCTTGGCGCACATGCTCTAAAACAACTCTTTACCAACCGAGCCACTCAGCTGGCCCCCTTCTGTCTCTATTATTATTTTTTTGTGATTATGAGCACTTAACATAAGATCTACCCTCTTAGTAAAAACATTAAGTGTGCAATGCTGTGTTATTAATTGTAAACAATATGCTGTAGATCCCTAGGATTTATTCATCTTGCATAACTGCAACTTTGTACCCATTGGACCAATTCTTCAATAAACATTTCTTGAGTTTTTATTATGTGTGCTGGGTTCAGGATATTTAAAATTGGACAAGCCATAGATTTTTGTTTGTTTGTTTGTTTTAATTAAAATTTATTGGGGTTACAATGGTTAGCAAAGTTACACAGATTTCAAGTGTACAATTTTGTAATACATCATCTATATATCACATTGTATGTTCACCACCCAGAGTCAGTTCTCTTTCCATCACCATATATTTGATCCCCTTTATCCTCATCTACCACCCCCCTCCTCCCTTACTCTCTGGTAACCACTAAGCTATTTGTCTGTGTCTGAGTTTTGTTTCTTCATTTGCTTGTCTTGTTCCTTTGTTGCTTTCAGTTTTATATCCCACATATCAGTGAAATTATACTGTTCTCTACTTTTTCTGTCTGACTTATTTCGCTTAGCATGATAATCTCAGGATCCATCCATGTTGTTGCAAATGGCACCATTTCATCTTTTCTTATAGCAGAATATTATTCCATTGTGTATATATACCACAGCTTATTTATCTAATCATCTATCGAAAGATACTTTGGTTGTTTCCATGTCTTGGCCATTGTAAATAAAGCTGCACTATATATATATATATATATATATATATATATATATATATATATATACACACTCTGATGTTCATTGCAGCTTTATTTTTATGGTGGACAAGTCATCAATTTTATCCTTAAAGGGGACATGGTCCAGCAGATGGAGACAGAAATGAAAATTGCCTATAAACTGGGTTGTGGGAGAGTGTGGCAAAGAGAGCGAAAAGCTCAGTTTGGGTGGTTGGTGAAGTTTTCATAGGACAAATGATTTTAATTTAAACACAGTTTTTATAGACAGGGAGGGCTGGACATGATTGATATTCTAGGTAGAGAGAACAGAAAAGCCACTGAGGTGTAAAAGAGCATGGAGCCTTAGTGAATAACAAGTTGTTCTATGTGGCAGAGCAAATGAATCAGGATGTGCGACGGTGGGCACATGACCTTGGGTTTGTGTTTTTTGAGGCAGGACTTCGATTCAGGTAAAATTTTCCTGCTCAAATATTGTTCAACAGTCATTGCCTGGAACAATAGTTCTGAAGTAGTAATGCAAGTCAGGAAGTCTAGATATAATTTCATGAAAATATCAGAAACACTGACAAGATTGCTGCTTTCATTTAAACAAAAAGTGGGTATGTGTTTCTAGGTTTGGGAGACCCAGGATCTTGGATTGAATGATTAATCCATGGAACAGTTTATTCTACCAAAGTTGGTTTTCAAATAATTTATCTACCCTACTGCTACTTAACTTTCCAAAGTTTTCTCTCCACAAGGAAAGGTCACATGGGGGTACAAGAAAGATATTTTAAATTTAATTCAGGAGTCAATTCCTTGGCATTTTTATTAGCAGGAAATAGGTCCAGGCTTGTAATTATGAATGAACACCTAATTGTTTCAGACAAGAGGAACTGAACTCTGACAGCTTATGAAACCCAGAAGACCTGGACTTCTTCAGTCAGTCTCTCTCTCTTGCATCTTTTTTCTCATTTATATGTCCCTGTCTCTCATGAAGCTTGGCTTCTGGCCAGAGCATGATGTTCCCCAAGTCCTTGCAGAACCCGAGTGAAGTGAAAATGGCAGATTTCCAAGTGGAGGGAGCTGATAGTCACCCAGCTCCTAAAACAACCTGTAGTTTATGATGTATTCTTTAAAGAATTAAATAGGTTATTTCTCTACTGAAATACGTAGTCCAATGTCAGCAAAGACTTTTGGCTGTTACCATTATTCTGTGATATATTTCAACAATAAAATAGTACTTTCAATTTAACAAGATTATATTTGCATGCCTATCACATACAAGGCACAGTGTTAGTGAACCAGCAGAATGAATGAAATCTTTCTCCCCCTCCCTTTCTCCTCTTCTTCCTCCCCTCTTCCTTTCCTGCTTCCTGTAATTCAAGAAACTAGCCATCATAAAGATTATTTACTTGTCTGGCCATTTGCAGTATAAAACACCAAGTCATCAGATGAATTATAGCTGACCAATTCTTCATTCTTTGTAGGCACATTGTATTTGTGGCACAGTTTCTTTTTGTGATTTGGTACCTGTGTCTAATCACAGTCTTAACCCTGGGGATGGGTTTCCTGCCTTCTGCCACAAGGCTGCACTACTTGGTTAGGATGGATCTGCTCTCTCCAGTCATATCTTCTCAAAACTTGGATTTCTTGTGGCTACAATGCCTAATTTGATATAAACTTTTATTTCTTTTTCATCCCATGATAATTCTATTGACAAATTTGATGTCTATGCAAGATATATGACCTCTTGGTATTTGCTTTGTCATATGAATTATTTCTTACTTGGATTACTTCAATCATACTTAAGAAATTCCCAGTCATTGAATACCTGGAAAAATAAAAGATTATTTAAATAAGAAAAAGCCTCACATACATGGATAATATTAATTTGATGACTTTTAAATGCCTGGGGTTGGAGGAATACATTTTAATTTTAAAGCTTATGCTTGTCTAAGTAAATGCAATTTCAGAAAACAAATAATGTGGGAATTATAATATCATGAAGTTAATATGGCTTTTTAAAATGTGCCTGTCATCTCATACAACCTTTACTAAATAATCATTATCTTTTATTACCATTTCAATTGTGTCCAACTATAATTATTTGAGAAATAAAGTTAAAATTTAAATGTAGTTATAGGTGCTGACTTGCTTTATAGTTGTTTTAAAAGTAACTGTGTATTGAAATCCATATATTCTGCTGTCCCCCTGTAATTTTGCACACATTGTGTATCTTGAATACTTTTGGAAAATGTTAGAAATTGGGTAAGTCTAGAATTGAATTCTGATACTCATTTTAACATTGTTTTCTTTCAGACACTACATGAAGTCATGTGGGAGAGATAATGAAACAACTCCTTCCAAGAGAGAATGTCTTTCATAAATGGAGGTTTGCTTCTGGTTTTCACAGAACATTGGCATTGTGGCAGAGCCATGGCTGCCCTTCCCGCCATTTTCAGTGATTCAAAGAACATCTGAACAGTGATGCTTGCCTTGGATTTACGGACTCTCACCCTGACACCTTGTTTATGTCTTTGGGGTAGAAAAGCTTGCACTAATTGCTCTCCATGGTGGCTAATCTGTTCAAGATCCTGATTTTACCTTACATACAAAAGCTTTGCAAAGGAATGTTTACAAAGAAATTGGGAAATACAATTAAAAAAAAAGAGAATTGTCAGCAGAAAAAGGATCAAGACCTTCCGACTGCTGGCCAGACCAAAACCCCCAAACTTTCTAATACCTTGAAAAGCACTGTAAAGAAGCTTGCAAAGTGTTCATCCACTCGCAACTTACCCATTGAAGAAGACGAAGCTAACAAAGAATTTTCCCTCTCCCCAACATTCAGTTACCGAGTAGCCATTGCCAATGGCCTACAAAAAACTATTAATGTAACCAACAATGATAATGAGGATCTGCTTCAAGAGTTATCTTCAATTGAGAGTTCCTACTCAGGATCACTCAATGAACTAAGGAGTAGTACAGAAAACCAGGCACAACCAACACACATGATGCCAGTTAGACGTAATAGGAAGAGTTCCAGCAGCCTGGCACCCTCTGAGGGCAGCTCTGATGGGGAACGCACGCTACATAGCTTAAAACTAGGAGCTTTGCGCAAACTGAGGAAATGGAAAAAGAGTCAAGACTGTGTTTCCTCAGATTCTGAGTTGAGCACAATGAAGAAAACCTGGGGAATAAGAAGTAAATCTTTGGACAGAACGGCCCGAAACCCAAAGACAAATGCCCTGGAGCCGGGATTCAGTTCCTCTGGCTGTATTAGCCAAACACATGATGTCATGGAGATGATCTTTAAGGAGCTTCAGGGAATAAGTCAGATCGAAACAGAGCTTTCTGAGCTACGTGGGCATGTCAATGCTCTCAAGCATTCCATCGATGAGATCTCCAGCAGCGTGGAGGTCGTACAAAGTGAAATTGAACAGCTACGTACAGGGTTTGTCCAGTCTCGGAGGGAGACCAGAGACATCCATGATTATATTAAACACTTAGGTCACATGGGTAGCAAGGCAAGCCTGAGATTTTTAAATGTTCCAGAAGAAAGATTTGAATACGTTGAAAGTGTGGTGTACCAAATTCTAATAGATAAAATGGGGTTTTCAGATGCACCAAATGCTATTAAAATTGAACTTGCTCAGAGGATAGGACACCAAAGGGACTGCCCAAATGCAAAGCCTCGACCCATACTTGTGTACTTTGAAACCCCTCAGCAAAGGGATTCCGTCTTAAAAAAATCATATAAACTCAAAGGATCAGGTATTGGAATCTCAACGGATATTCTTACTCATGATGTCAGAGAAAGAAAAGAGAGAGGGATACCATCCTCCCAGACATATGAAAGCATGGATATAAAGCTGTCTACTCCAGAGCCCAAAGTCAAGAAGAACAATTGGCAGTTACCTGACGACAGTGATAGAGAGCTGGACTCTGACCTCAACAGAAACAGTTATGCTGTGCTTTCCAAGTCAGAGTTTTCAACAAAGGCAACTATTTCCAAGTCAAGTCCAAAATCATACAATGCAAGAGCCAAGAATAAAATTGCTGGTAGCAGCAAAATTTCAAATAAATCAGATTATGGTAAAATTTCTTCACAATTGCCAGACTTGGATAACTTGGAAAAACAAACCACGACCCATTATGCAGATGCAACACCCCTCTGGCATTCACAGAGTGATTTTTTTACTCCTAAACTTAGTCGTTCTGAATCGGATTTTTCCAAACTGTGTCAGTCTTACTCGGAAGACTTTTCAGAAAATCAGTTTTTCACTAGAGCTAATGGAAGCTCCCTCCTGTCATCTTCAGACCGGGAACTTTGGCAGAGGAAACAGGAGGGCACACCTACCTTGTATGACAGTCCTCAGGGTTTACTTTTGAATGGGTCTCTTCAGGGTGTCCAGGGACAGAGTGAAATTGGGAACACAGAAACTGTGGATAGTGGGATGAGTAATGGCATGGCGTGTGCGTCTGGAGACCGAAGTCATTACAGTGATTCGCAGCTCTCTTTCCATGAGGATCTTTCTCCATGGAAGGAATGGAATCAAGTAGAGCAAGGAGCTGATTTAGGTTTAGATTCATCCACCCAGGAAGCTTTTGATGATGACACAAATAGTCTGTCTGATCAACAACTAGATGCTTACCATAAAGACCTAGAGGAAGGCTTAGGAAAGTGCCACAGTGACCTTCAGGATGACTCGGAGAGCTATGATTTAACCCAAGATGACAACTCATCGCCATGCCCAGGGTTGGATAATGAATCACAAGGCCAGTGGGTTGGCCAGTATGATTCTTATCAGGAAGCTAATTCGAATGACTTGTACCAAAATCAAAACCAGTTGTCCACAATGTATCGAAGTCAAAGTGAATTGCAAAGTGATGATTCGGAGGATGCCCCACCCAAATCCTGGCATAGTCGATTAAGCATTGACCTTTCTGATAAGGCTTTCAGCTTCCCAAAATTTGGATCTACACTCCAGCGAGCTAGATCAGCATTGGAAGTGGTATGGAACAAAAGCACACAGAGTCTCAGTGGGTATGAGGACAGTGGCTCTTCCCTAATGGGGAGATTTCGGACATTATCCCAATCAACTGCAAATGAATCAAGTACCACCCTGGACTCTGATGTTTACACAGAACCTTTTTATTACAAAGCAGAAGATGAAGAGGACTACAGTGTACCAGTTGCAGGCAATGGAGCAGATTATGTTGAAGTGATGGAACAAGTTCTTGCTAAGCTAGAAAACAGGACTAGTATCACTGAAACAGATGAGCCAATGCAACAATATGATCACCCTTCTTATGAAACACCTTATGAAACCCCACAAGGTGAGGGTTATGATGGGCAGGTAGATGATGTGGTTATTGAAGGGGAGTTGGAACCCTTCAGTAAAACATTAACTGAAATGGAAATAAAAGAAGATGAAAATCAAAACATCCCTGAACAGCCGGTGGAAGTCACAAAGCCAAAGAGAATCCGTCCCTCTTTCAAAGAAGCAGCTTTGAAAGCCTATAAGAAGCAAATGGCAGAACTGGAAGAGAGGATCCTGGCTGGAGGTACTCATGTTTAAATGATACATTATGAGCTAATTGTGTTTTAATATTAATGCTTCTTTAGAGGATGTTCTGTGTTTATTTGTGGTAGAAAGAATTTATTTGCACAGAATTTGCATGTTTACTCTGAGAAGGATTTCATTTTACCCAGACAGCCCTCCTTAAAAAGTGGGCTTGATGATTTAAAATCAAAGTGTTTTCAAATAGGTCATAGTGAAATGAGCCTTACATTCTCTGGATCAAGATTTCTCTTTTGGGATTAGACATAAACTCCATTTTATATTAATCAACTTTGTGGCATCAGTTATCAAAGAAAGGATGAGTGAAATCAAAGAGCAGCTAGGGTCTGCTCCTTGGTAGTAGTAGGTATATAGGAATGGGGAGAAAGGTATATTTAATCTTAAAGAATTAGGAAAGATGGACTCCCAGATTTATCACTCCTGTTTCATCAAATTTACACTTAGGGGCCTGCCAGTAGGAAGAGTGGGGTCTGCACAGCCAACCTTAACTAGTCCCATGAAGGAACACACTCTCCCTTACCACCTATCGACGCAGCTGAGGGAGTTCAGTAAGAGCCCTAGGCCAGCCTGAGTGATTGCAAGTCACTCTTTGAGGGGGAGTCAATAAGGTGGTAGAGAAATTCCAACTGAAGAATGATGGAGGAGTGTCTTGCCAATGATGGAAATGAAGAGTACCCTACCTAACAATTTGACCTGATTTCCCAGGGGTCAATTTCAGATCATACTCTTTTGAAAAGTAGCTGCATATAAATAAAAAATATGTTTACTTTTAATTCTTCAACCGAACTTCTGCACTTTCCTCAGTCCTTTGCCACTTATTTTATTTGCATGCTTATGATTTTCTATCTTTGGGATAGTTTGATAGAATCTCAATTTTAATGAATTATATATTATTGATGCTTTCCTTGATTATGGCATTATCATCTTTAATTAAAATATTTACTCTATATGTTACATAAAGATATATATTTAAGTGATCAATTGTTACTTGCTATTATGAAATAATACAATAATTTCTGCAGCCAGTAACTGGTTATGTCTTCTTTGTCTTGACACAATTGTGATCAGGCACTTCTCGAAACTGGCCATTTTCTGGTTGATATGGGTGGATCTTTGAGTAACTAGATACTTTTATTGTTAAATTGTTTTAGGACCTAAGACAACTGAAATAACAGTTAGGGTTCTCTAAAATTCTGTCTACTTAAAACAGCACATTCTATGTAATTTATTTAAAGAATGATATAAATCAAGGGGATCTTGGGTGCATTGATTGTGATTTTTTTTTCAGGGTAGAGTTCTCAACTAGATTTAAAACTGATTTGAAACTGCAAAGTAGTCAAAATTTTATGTAGTTATAATTCATATTGGACTAACATCTACCTTATTTCAGAATGACTGTATAGTTAGATATCCTTATTACTGAAATCAGTTGATCATTTCTTGGGATATAGGCCAGCAGTTTGACATTGTATTTTATTTACTGTGGATTCATAGAAGTTTGATCAAAGGCATGTTAAGAATAAGCATGTGTGTGTACATCTGTTGCAATATAATAAATGCATGTTTTAATGCCAATGGATTAAGGTATCTGCAAAGTAAGGCAGTATTGTAAATGTGACAAGACTATAAGCCTCAGAAAAAAATGGATCTTGACCAACTTTTTAAAAAATTCAAATTAGTAAACTTCTGTAAAGTAGTGTTACTGGTAATGACCCTTCAACTAGCTAACAAGCCAGTTCCACTGGCACTTTTCCTTAGAAAACACCAATGAACTGCTAAAATAGGTCAAACAATCTTGTGCCATTTACCTGACATACCAAAGCTGCAAAGGACTCACACCCCTCCACCATCTTGGAGCTTGGCTTGTTATCCCGAGAGCCAGCTTTGAATGAAATCTGTTAAGTATCAACTATCCTAGAGGAAATCAGACACACATCTTTAAGATGCCTCTCTGGTTGCTTGAAAGGCACCAGATTGACTCCCCAGGAGGCTGCAGTAGCCTAGATTTCAAAGACCATCTCTTCTCCCTTTGGCAGCAGTCAGACAATCGTCCCCCTCCTGTGCCACCAATATGCCTCAGGAAGAAGGGCAGCCAAAAAAGGGCATTTTGTGTCAGTCCCCTTCCTTGCTCAGAGCATCCCAATGAGGTGCGAATTGTCAGGATAGATTTTGTGTCCATGGCCATCTGCTTACCGGGTTTTGGGAAAATGCCAACATAGTTTTCTCTCCATGACTATCCAGGCACCATTAGATAGCAGTGCTATCTTTCTCCATTACTAACCCAGCAAGATTGGACTGTAGAGCTCTTGCTGTAAACGATGTGGGATGCTGTTCCCCTGACATAGCTGTATGGAGTTATAAGCTCATAGATTTGAATTATTTATTTCAACTTTTGTCTTCTGGATCCTGGTAAAGAAGAATTTCAAAGACCCCAATGTTTATGTACATGGGTATTTGGTGCGTGTGTTTCTGAGAACTTTCACCTTGAACAGCATGCCCGTGGAGAGAGACCTTAGAGTGTGTGTAGCCAGAGGCTCCATCAGGTCACATTCTTCCCTTGTTGCTGGACACTGCTGAGTGGCACCTTTTGTGTAGCTGGCCTGAACCACCCCCACCATGTGGTGACTATATGAGCCCCACCTCCAGCCCTGTACCACCTACTAACTGGGATTAGCTATTATCTCCTCTGAATTCCTATATACCTGCCTCTTATGGCACAGGCTTCTACCTTATGTAATGACTATGCACACTTTTCATGTTCTCTGCTCAACTCTAATCTAGAGGTGAGAGGTCTAGTTTTCTTTATCCTTTCATTTGCACTGTGCCTCGACCAATGCTTCATCCAGAGATGGCACCGAGTTAACATGTGCTGATGGATGCCTGAATCAAGGGAAGCATGATACTAAATAAAAGGCACAAGCTTTGAAGACACACACACACACACACACACACACTTCCTTAAGAACCCTGTAAGATACATAGCTGAATAATGGATGACATTTATTTAGTCCTTTATTATGTGCCAGAAACTAAAATATTCTGAATATTTTATGCCATATTAAGTCATATAATCCTCACAATAACCCCATGAGATGGCTATTATTATTAGCTACATTTTATAGATGAGAAACAGAGACATTGTAACTTACTTATGGGAGGGAAAAAAAAAGAAGCCAAAATGGTGAAACCAAGACTTAGAATTAGGCACTTTATTCCCAGATTCTATGTGCTTACTCACTGCAACCTAGTTTAGGATTTCAGAAATTAAGTATTGATATTCAACTTTACAAGACAGAGACCTGAGGTGGCCAAGCATTGCTTTACTCAGCAGCACTGGTTTGTCAGCAGAGCTACAATTACATACTCTCCCAAATCATAAACCAGCACTCAAGCTATCAGAGCCTTCTCCAATTTTATATGATATTTTTACAGGAAATGTGATTATCCAGGTGTTTTTTCTGTGTAACTTGTGATAAAAGAAATTGTTGACTGTATATAATAGTGGCAACGAGAAATGGCAGATTGAATATGATCTTATTTTCCAGAGATGTAGCTTGAGCTTGCCCTTTTCTTAATGCCTTTCCTGATGCTTAGTGATGTCTTATGGAAAGCCCTTGGTTTTAGTTTTCTGTTTCTGCTTTTCAGTGATTACAGTTAAACACATAACACACTCTCGCTGGCATGCACACACACACAGAAAATGTGAATTTACTTAATGATTAATAGTGGTATTTTACTCTCTGAGGAAAACCAACAGGAAACTCCCAAGTTGATCAACATTCCCTTTGCATTTTCTAAACACATAAAGACATTTTAATATTTTTAAAAATTAACTACTACATATACTTAATTCTCATAAAACATCAGTGATATAGACAATTGTCAACCTCACCAAGTCTCAGTTCCCTCAGGGCAATTACCAGTAGTTATGTAGGTTGTAAAACTAGCAAGTGATGGGACCAGGTATCAGTGCAAGAACTTCAAAATCCTTCTGGTGCCCTCAGCACAACGACATGCTCATAGCTACTTGGTACATCGGCGCTTCTCTCTTCTCTGTGTTTGGACACCTGCTCTGTAATACAAACTTCTGTAGCTGGGGCAAGAGTGTTTCTCTGCTGGTTTCCCAAGTTGGTGGTTCTCAGACTTTAGAGTGTGTGAGAATCATCTGGGAGGAAAAATATGAAAACCTTGATCTAATCTCTAGTTGATTCAATGCAGGCTGATCCACGTATCGTATTAAGAAATGCTTGATAGTTAATAACAGATCCTTTTTCTTCTCCCTGTTCCTTGAGTGATTTCATTTGCTCCCCTGGCTTAAGTTAGCATCTGTGTATTGATGGTCCCAAGTCAATCTTTGTGCTAAATCTATCCTCCCCAAACTTAGTGTATTATATACATTTATTCTTTTAGTCATTAGCTCTCTTACCAGTTCACTCATTCTTCAGTGAATATCTAATTTCCTGGTCAGGCATGTGGGATATAGTTGTGACATATCTTATTTGGTCTTTGTCTTTGTTAAGTGGGTGAGATGGATTTAAATATATTATTTTAAACTTTGATAACAGCTGTAGAAGTAAATGTAAAGTGTTGAGATTGCATATTACAGTTTGGAGGCTAAAGAAGACTTTAGCCTTTCAGCCAAACTAGTATGTAGGGAGCCAACCTACTGAAAAATCACAAAGGCTTTTTCCTTTGATCTTAAACTAATTTTGAGAAATATGAGCCAGAAGGCAAATGCTACAATTCCTTTCCTATATATTTCTTAAGTGAACTAAAATAACCATTCAGAATGCATTTTGGGAATTGACCACTTATGTGATTATTTTTGTGGTTTGAATCCTTGAAAGACTCTGGCCACAGGCAGCTTGGCACAAGCTGTTCCACACAGTATTAATAGCTACAGTTATTGATGTTTTCATGAAGTGCAAAAAACATGCAAGTGTCTGAACTCTCTGGCTTGTTAAGTGTTTTGCCTTGGGGCAACTTCAACTTAGAGACCCAAGTATGTCCATCAACATTTACTGATTGCTAAAAGTGTGATGAGTTCAAGATTAGGGTCATGGGAAGGGAGAAAACCCAGGATGCAAAGACATGGATTCTTTCCTTGATAGGGTTACAGTCTGGCTCAGCTCAAAATTATTTCTTGAGCTAACTATTGTGAGAGGCATTGTGGCTTATCACCAAATTATTATTCAATTGTTCATTAAAAAAAAAGTTTATTAGCACTTACCTAAATGTATATTACTGTGAAGCACAGCATAGTTATAATTAGAAGAAAAGACACAGAAAAGATAATTTATAACCGAATGACTAATGACAATTACTGTTTAATTATTAATTAATTATTATTTCATTCATAGCTATTAATTATTATTACTAATAAGCTTAGAAGATAAAAAGAGGTCATAACATTAAAAGTAAAAACCAACATTTATTCAACCCAAACTACATGACAGAGGTGAGTACTTTGCATACATTTTTGAATTTAAGTCTCTATGCACCCTCAAGATGTGCAGCACATGTCCCTGGAACTCCATGTCAGCCTCCTGAGACTTCTTCCCCTGATTGCAGCTGCAGCTGGGGTTGGGCTGCCGCATGTGAGCTCAGGCCCTCTTCCACTGACAGCCTCCCACCTCAGTCGGGCACCTTCATTCTTTCAGATTTCTGCCTTGGAGTCCATCTTATATTCAGGGATCCCCCCAGCAACCCTCAACTACTGTTTTTCAGCAGTTGTTGCATCAGTGCTGCAATCCTCGGGAGAATATACTAGGTATGATCAAAGCGTACAGTGAATGTTTAAATGAAAAAAAAATTACAACAGTAAAAGACACATTGCCATTAATCCCCCTCAAAATACTGCCCTTGCTTTTGAACACACTTAGCCCATCGTTCTTGCCACTTCCTGAAGCAGTTCTGGAAGTCCTCTTTCATGAGTGTCTTTTGTTGTGCTGTCATGGCTGTATCGATGTCCTGAATCAATTCAAAACATTTACCTTTCATGGTCATTTTGACTTTGGGGAAGAGCCATAAGTCACAAGGTGTGAGATCTGGTGAATAAGGTGAATGAGAACACAACTGTAATGTTTTCTTTGTTTGTTTGCTTTTTATATTCACATTTTTAAAATTATTATTAGTTTCAGGTGCACAAAACAATGCAACAGTTACCCTTTTCATCCCTTACAAAGTGACAATGTTTTTATTTGAGAGAAATTGTCATACCACAAGAGATGTGTGACACGGAGCCTTTCTGTTGTGATCCCAAAATATGGTGAATGCTGCTGCTGAGTGCCATCCAACAGAAAGGGATCTTCAATACGGGAAGCAGCATGTGGAACTCAGTAAGTGTGTGTGACAAGTTTCAACTTGTTCAGTGCAATCATTCGGGTGTGAGCTACAGTAGAGAGAAAATGTGTTTTAAAATGTGTCGTAAATCATCCTCCATCATGACAACGCTCCATGTCACACATCGCTTCTGGTATATGGCAATTTCTGTCAAATAAAAACATTATGGTGTGCCCTCATCCACCTTATTCAGTTCAGTGTGTTCAAAGTGAGGGGGAGTATTTGAAGCAGAATTAATGGCAACGTGTCTTTTACTGTAATATATATATATATATATACACATATATATATATATATATATATATTTTAATTTAAACATACACTGTATGTTTGATCACACCTCATACCCTGGAGGTCCTAGTGGAGTAAAGCTCCTAATGTCCACCGCAGCAGCCTCAGAAATGAACCCTTCCGTTAGCTTTTTCTCTTTCTCTGCCTTATTCTTCCTGCTCCTCACTTCTGCTTCTGGCGACCACCTCCCGAAGAAGCTACTTACCCTCCTGTCCTTGTCCCAGCCTCTACTTTTGGAGGAACCCAAAATAAGACCAGAAGTCATGACTATTAATAGTTATTTCACAGATGAGATAACAGGGCCTGAAGCCGTAAAGCTGAGTGTCACCTAACTGACTCACCTTAAGCAGGGTTCCAATACCCGCCCTGCTCCTAAGTACTATACAACCTCTCATGAACAATATGAGTGTAGTAGAGAAAAAGGCCTAACTAACTACAGTCGGAATGCCTAGGTTTAAGGGGCCTTAGAAATGATCTCAGACAGTGAGGTGAATTGGGTTAGAAATAATTTAGTGACAGTAGTAAGTGAGCCAAAACACTTCTGTATGTGTTGAAAAGCATGAGGTCAAAATTGTGTAGAAGTGAATGAGGCTTGCATCATCCTGTTCTTACCCCCAGCCCTTCATCCTTACTCTCAGCCTTCTGGGCTGGCAGTGCTGTGTCTTCTGATTAAGTGTCCTATAGCCACCTGTTCTCTGCTTTATCCTCCCTTGCCCTTCCCGACATTGCTTTGTAGAATGACTCTGATATTTACTATAATTGATTTTCAGTTAATAAGCTGCATCTCCTGGGGACGTTTGCATTTTTATGCTTTTTCTCTTCCATTATACAATGACAGGTTTTCCTGCTGATGAAGGCATTTTAGGCATTGGCAAGCAGGTGGGGTATAGTTTCTGAATAGCAGATCTTGTCCAGATACCCGGAAATCACACCACTTTAGCAGCTGAGCACACATAAGGCTGAGCTTAGATAAAATTATTTTTGAACAATTTGAAATTTCCACATTTTGAGGTGGAGTTAGAAAACCCAATGGAGATAGAAGAACCAGAGAATTATTTATGCCCAGATATTTGGGGAGAAGCACAAGTGTGTGTGCTTGCCTGTGTGAATGTGCAATGCATACATAATTACCTGACATTACAGGTCGCTGGGCAAGTGGATTCCATTGATTCCTTTTATAGACACTACAGAAATAAGGATTAAATACAGTGAACCTTTGATCTGGGTGCATAAAATTAACTGTAATCACAGTTAAATACGTTAGCAAGTATGCTAACATGGTCACATTATTATCAAAACCAAGTATTAAGCAAAACGAATTTTACAGATTACTGATGAACTTTATCATAAATTTTGTTTGCTATAACACTGAATTATTCGATGGGTCCTTGATCCATATTGTCTGCTGCTCAGGTACCTCATGGTTCTGTCTACAACTTCAGCAGTTAGTGGCATATTAATTACTCTTAGAAGGATTTCCTTTTCTTTTGAAAAAGACGTGGCTCTAGATGTTGTAAAAGCTGAGGAAGATCATAGAAGGGCGAAATAGATCTAATTTACAGTCCAGGGTCAAACAATTGCTTTGTGCTGAGCAGTATTATTAAGTTATGAGTATATTCATTTATTACTGTAATTTGATTCTGTTGGTGGCTTTGATTTCTCTGGCATTGTTCAGTGTGAATATCAGTGATTTAGAAAGAAAAGTAGTTTGTGGGGAAGGAAGTCATTTCTATGTCAAGGTAAATAAAATCAGATGGATAAGAAAATGCTCCTTTCATTACAAGACTGAGTAAATATGAGAGATGCTTGAACAGGACTAGAAGCCTACTCTTCAAAGAAACTCTGCCCGCCCTCTTGGGCTTCCCCATTTCATTGGGGAGTGATTCCTCAGGTTTGCAGTGCAAATCACTCTTAAAGAACTGTTTACTTGTCCTACCCTTTAGGACAAGCTATCTGATTTTTTGAAAACCCAGACTCTCTCCATTTAAAGTGCAATCGCAGAAAACAAAGGAAGACATGCATATTTAATGTGGCATTTCTTAGACATGAGTTTTTTTAGGCTATAAGGACCTTTATAAATCATTTAAGCCAATTCTGTCATTTAACAGTTGAGGGAAATAGGGCAATTAGGGAGGTTAAATGTTTTGTCCAACACATCACAAGATAATTGTGCTGAAGACCTTACTAGAAGGTTCTCCTCATGTAGTAGGTTATAAACCTACCTATGAGATAACAATAAAAGGATGCTGCTATTAAAATAGTTGTTCCTTTAATGATGGTATAGATGCAATTAATAATAAAACTAATTGCCTTAGAGCACCTCACCTAACTTATAGGAAGAAGCACAAATGTAAAATACTCAATGCACTTCTATTTACCAATATTAGAATGAGAATCTGAAAATGCCAAAACTGAAAAAAAAAGAAGGAAATGTTAAAACATTTTTCAATAAAGCTAGAGAAACATCGTTACTTTAGCTGTATCTTAATTCCTAATGTTCTCTATGGAGTGATAAGAAGAATCATTCTTTAGCTCACCTTTCTAATTTTATCTTATTGCCATGGGATTTTGGAGCTAAAACGGGCCTGGCAGATCTTTGAGTACAGTTTGCTCCCAAGCCTGGATACATGCCATCACCACCTGGGTGAATTTTATATACAAAAGTTCTGGGGTCTCACTCCTGAGGGTTCTCAGCCGGGTTGGTCCTAACTCCTAATGCATTCCCCTTGTTTTGCAGAGGAGAGAAGCTGAAATCCAGGTATTCCATCCATGCCTGGGGATATATATATATCTATCTCCAGGGAGAGGGAAAGGGAGAGAGAGAGAGATATTGAGAGAGAGCGAGAGCGAGAGCGAGAGCGAGAGCGAGAGCGAGAGCGAGAGCGAGAGAGAGAGAGAGAGAGAGAGAGAGAGAGAGAGATTTAGATAGTGCCAGTGATTCCTTTTACCAGTTCATTGTGAGCTTTCGCTCTGTGGTTTGCTGTCTGACCCAGGGGGCTGACCTCTGCCTACTCCATCCAGTGTCCTTTGCTTCCTTTGGCTTCTGCTCAAGTTTGCAGTAGTTTACCTGGCAGAAGGGAAAGGAGGTCAGGACATCTCTTTTCAGTCCCTGCTTCAGTGCCTGAAGCTGCAGCTGCCTCCTGGTTCACAGCTCCTGTTGGCTGCCATAGTAGCTCTCACTGGACTCTGAGCACTCTATTTTCTCCGCTTTGTGCTTAAACCCCAGGCACATGTCCCACTATATCTACTCTCTGGGGATCCGACAATCCCTATTTTGCTTGCTTAGTCCAGCTCACACCTCTATAATGTGTTCCTTTCCTAAAGACATTCATTTGAACCACTGGCTTTAATTCTGTTTTCATCAGGCAGCTAGATTAATACAAGGTGTGATATAGAATTATTTATTTACCTCAGTAATTCTACCTTCTCTAATTTTATGATAGTGCCAGTATATCCTTGAAATGAAAATTAGTTCTTTAAGAATATAATGACGTGAAATTCTACTTTGCATATTAATATACTTCATTTGCATTGCACATTACTGTACATTTATCACTTTTGAATACATAATTAGTATACCAATTGGTTGACATGAAACTATACACTATATATTTTGTGAGCTACTGAAGATGTTTTCAAAGGTAATTTTGACTACATAGGCTTTCCTCCTTAGAAACTGACTTCAGAGCATCCTTCTATAGTTAATTGCAACTTTGTTGTGTTTATCATAAAAGATATTAAAACTGGGAGGGAGACCATAGAATGAAAGAACCAGGGTAGAAGGAATTCAATTTCTATTGTTCCCCTAACCTGCAATTTACTTTGTCCCAGAAGTCTGAAACAAAACCCTTCAAAATACTCCCCATAAGAGTACAAATTGGTGCAACCACTTTCAAGGATGATTTGGCAATCTCTACCAAAGTTTTAAATAAACATACCCTTTCTTCTATTATTTCTTTTCTGGCTGATGCTTCAGATATACATGTAAGGCTGTTCATCTCAGCACTGTCATATAAAACACAGTATACAACTTCAACATCCATCCAAGAAGACTTGTTAAAAATATGTAATGTTTACAGTGGATTATCCTGTTGTCATTATAAAGAGTTAGAGACATGTAGATGCTTGAGATATAAATTGAAAAAAAAATCCAGAATAGTAGAGTAAAACCTTGGATTATGAGTTATGTGGTTTGTGAGTGTTCCGAAAGACGAGCAAACATTTCTAATACAATTTAACTTGGTAAACGAGTGGTGTCTTGCAATACGAGTAGTTTGTTTTCGGAGCAAATTACGCTTGCAAATCAAGGTATTACTATTATACATGATATGTGACCCTATTTGTGAAATATCTTCCTATGTTTTTCCTTTCTTTTGTTAAGTCATAAGCATGCATTATTTACATAACAACTGCAAACAAACCATAATGCCCCAGTGATGGTAGTGAGATCTTAGAAGCACCCAGAAAACACTGCAGATTGGCTGACTAGGAACTTATCATTTCCATTTGAGAGACACATCTGCATGGGAAGCTCCCTTCCAGTTCCACTTCCCCTCTTCCAACCACTTTAAAGCTAACGCTCGTGTGACTAGAGCTCTGACTTTATTTACTGGGAGATGCCTGTGTGCACCATCACTCAGAGGGGAGTGTGGAAGCTGATTTCTGCAGGTGATGAAAAGGTTTTCATCATCCAAGATGTCAATGACACAAATGAGAATGGATGCGAGCATGATGCCAGGAAGCAGAGAGTCTAGAACAAGGCTTCAAACGTCCAAGCAGCTCACAGAGAGTTTCACACAGAGGGAACATGGTAAATCAAAGTGAGGAAGGTTTCCATTTTTAGATGAAGTCACTGGCTGCTGGAAAGAGATAGAAAAGATGAAGATCTGATCATAAATTCTTCTGTTGTGAAAGGCAGCTCTGGTAGTAATACTTCAGCGATTTTGTAGGCTGGCCATCTGGGACAAAGAATCATCATCATGCTAGGGGCTTGTAAGCCAAGTTGAGAGTTTGCCACCAGGGTACAACCCCTTTCCTTTCCAGGGACACTGTACAGACCTTCAGCCTTGTACTCATTCCCAAAGAAACTTAGAATTCTAGGATGTGATTAATCAAAGGTTGTCACTAATAAAAGAATCCTAGTATGTTAAAACTGAAGAGGACTCTGTGATGATGTGGGGCTGCTGCTGGGTGCTAATGGGCAGAGGCTGGGGTGCTGCTAATCCTGCCACAGTGCACAGGAGACACCCACAACACAGAGCTATCCAGCTCAGGTGGGGGAATCCTGGTCTAGTCCAAATCCTTCAATCTACCGAGACAGAAACGGAGGCCCAGGGAGGTTAGGAATTCCCTAAAGGCATTAAGAGCTGGATCTCTTATTTAGCACTTTCCAAAATCCTTTTTCAGTGTTCTACATGCTTCTTTTGAGGTCACAGTTAAATATGCCAGTAATAACCTGTTTAGCTATAATAAATTATTATAATAAACCCACTCTTCCCTTCAGTTTCCACACACTCATATATATATATATATATATATATATATATATATATATACACACTCATATATGTAAAGAGGGCCAGGCTGGAGCCTAAGTGACGCTCTGCCTTGGCCTGAACCTGTCTGGGCAATGGCAGCCAGACTTTTGCGTCCCTGTGCTACATCCCTCCTTAGCACAGATGCAGTGAAATTCTCTCCCCTTTCCTCTTCCATCTGGCACACTCTCCCATTCCTTTTAGGGAGTTGGAGCAGTTTGCTAAATTGTAACCTAATTGGAGGCGCTAGAAGACCAGAACAGAATGGAGAACTTCCAAACTATTTTTACCTTTAAATTTCTATGACTGTTTGAAAGTAGAAAACCGCCAGTGACTCAGTGGAGAGGCCCCTGGCTACAGCAAGGAGAAGCACTAAGCTAATCTATCTTCTGCTCTTACTGTACTTACTGCCCAGGAGCAGGCCACTCTGCCCACGTGAAGGGCAGAACGGCCAAGAAACTGAGCCTGGTGTGAAGACTAAATGTGATTTATTTTAGATTGTTTGGGCCACTGAAGGACCTAACATTGAGAGGAGACCAGCCTGTGTACGCGCTGTGCTTTGCAGTTGAAACAGTGTTCCTAAGCCTTGAAAGCTTCTTGAAAGAGAAATAGCTGCCTCAAGTTCAACATCCCTGAGCCCAGCTATTTTGAGTCCTAGCTACCCTTTTTTAGACTTCACATAATTTTGCAGGTTTCCCTTTCAATAGTAGTTGTATTTTCAGGCACCACAGTGAAGTGGTTAAAAGTTAGTGCTTTATAGTCAGAAGACCTAGATATTTCACTCTGAGTTTTTTTATAATGTATGCTGGAGAAATTGTTTAATCTCTGTATTCCTTGCCTTCCTCACCTATATAATGGGGGTAACAGTAATACTTTCCTCATTGGGTCGTTCTGTAGAAATAAAAATAGATCTAAAATTCTGAGCATAATGTTTGTCATTGGGTAAGCAATCAGAAAATGTCAATTATTTTGCTATTTTAGCACCTATTGTTTATAGTAAAAAGCAACTTGAATTTATTTATACATTGAAATGAATTTACAATTTATTAATTACACTAGCATCTATATTCATTTCAAATATAGTAGCTGATATCTATTTGATAGAGTAAACACCA
This sequence comes from Aselliscus stoliczkanus, assembly GCA_033961575.1. Taxonomy (NCBI): domain Eukaryota; kingdom Metazoa; phylum Chordata; class Mammalia; order Chiroptera; family Hipposideridae; genus Aselliscus; species Aselliscus stoliczkanus. Next base: position 105,947,336 of record CM066732.1, read on the forward strand.
GTCTGACTTCTAACACTGGAGATTAGAATGGCCTGTTTTGGGCTGTAATACTTACTTTAAAAAAAAATAATTGTCAAGTTTATGTTACTTACACATGAATTCTTCTTATAAGTGTTCCAATACTACTCACATAGCAGTTAGAGACAAAACCGTTAGGTTTACCACAGTATTTGGGGGACGTACATTCAGCATTTTGGCTAACTCATTTTTTTCATGTGTATGTCCTATTTTATATCTTTTCTTAATAGAACTTGAATATGCTTATTGCATGAAATTTGACAAATAACAAAAAGTGGGAAGTATAAAAGTAAATCATTTTTTTTTTTTGGTGCTTCTGAGGACAGCTTTTGAGCAAAAAAAATTCTATTTACATATACTGTTTTAGAATAAATATTCAATTTATTACAGTGATAAATTTTTAAAAGAGTTTTCCTTATATTTTTAAGTTCAACCAGTTTATTTTATTCTATTTATAGGTGTAGTAAATTTTAACAATCAAAGTCAAAGAGGCTTTAATTAATGTTACCTTTAATTTACAAGTGAAGTTGCTAAACAATTTTGAACTTTGAAAACTGTATTTATGTATTATTTGATTTTCTTTTTGAGCACTATAACTGACTGATAAACAGAACTTTCCCAAGTGAATAAATAATTCTTTGAAATATAATATATTGAACTTATAAATAAGGTAAATATTAAATACTCATAAACATCCCACACTTTTTAGAAACTTAACTAAATTCTCTTTGAATAACTAAGATCATCATTCCAAAATTAATTATGTTTAAATTTAGAATTCTGAGGCTTAAGTTAGCTTAATAAAATAAATTGTATTAAACATTTCAAATACTTCAACTACAAAATATTGTTGTTACTTTTTATAGAAGCTGATTTCCTGAATTTAACCCAATTTTCTAATTATGGGTTTGATTTTTCATCTCTGTACTAAAATGTACAAAATGTAAATGTTAACTCCAGTTGAGGTTATAAATCAATGGGCAATTTTGGGCCTCGATACAGCATTTGAATCCCCCTGTCACCTATCTACAAATTGACCTGTTTTTTGTAGTTGCTATAACAACAGAGACTCCATGTCCTGTAAAAGACATTGTCCTCTCCTGGGTTTAGACTACTGTTATGTGACATTTCTATCCACTCCCATTGAGATTGTTTGTAATTCTTTTCATGACTTGCTTAGGTTTTACACTTATTTGATTCTCTTAATATATTTTAATGTTTTCCCATCTGGCTCAAAACACATTTCCTTTCTATGCCATCAGATATTTCACACACATATGGGGTACTTTTGCAACCCCATTTAACTTTATTGCCTGATTTGTGTTGTTGAAATTCTATGTTCTTTTCATACTGTTTTCAACTGGCAGAGCTACAATGAGATAAATGGCATGGCATCAGCTATTGTATGTCCCTCGGGTCTTTGACTCTGCAGACATGACACTGAAGTCAAAGTAATGACAGGGAGGAAAAAATAACCATCACCTAAAGTCCCTCCACACAGACAGGCTGCTGTCGACCCTGAGCATATTGACTTCCAAGATTCCTAAGGTGAAGTGTTCCGGGCTTCAGCGCTTGTACTCTTTCTTTTTCTCTATTTACACTTGCTTTCTACGTGATTACATTCAGTCCAATGATTTTTAAATGCCACGTGTGACAGCCACTTTCATTATCTCCTACTGTAGAATGCTTTCCCAAACCCTAGATTGCTGTGATCCAACTGTTTACTTCACTGCTTTACTTGGACGCCCAAAATCTAATTTCTTCTCACATGTCCACTATCTCCTATTCCTGGCAACCATCATAAGCCTCGATCATGACTGCCCTCGGCTACTGCAGTGGTCTCAGCCCTGATTTCTCTGCCTCCACCCTTGACCTTTACCAGTAACCAGGGTGAGGCTGTTAATGTTAGAGTATGTCATCATGTCATCCTCTATAAAAACTTGATAATGGCCCCTCATTTTACTTTAATATCCAAAACGCTTACAGTATTCCTATATCATCTTTTTCCATTACTTTTACAAACACTTTTCCTTTTCCTGCTACTCAGCCCCTTACTCACTCTGTCCCAGCCACAATGGGTTCTTTGTGTCCCTATAGTTCACCAGGAACATGCCAACATCGGGGCATGGTATAGGCTTGTCGTAGAGGACCTTAAGACAGGTGAATGCAACTATGGTAGTTTATTCCAAAGGTGCTGCCAGGTGAACACTGTGAGAACAAAGAAATGTCAGGGATAGGCAGCAAGCCGATAAAGAGTATGTTATTGCCGTGGCTCAAACCCACTGAACAACTCCAGGACCTTGCTCCTTAAGGTATTGGCATCCCCTAGGAGTTTGTGAAACAGAACCTCAGGCCCCACCCAAGACTACTGAATCAGAATCTGCATTTTACTAAGGATTCCAAGTGATTCTCATGCCCTGACTGATGTTTGAGAAACACTGCCCTAGAAGATGATGTAGAACATTCCTCTGAGTTATCTTACCCAATGGCATGGAATCTGGAGGTATTTCTCCAATCAACTCCTTGCCTGTCATTCATCCAGTCCTCATTTCAGGGCCATTACTTTCCAGGTTGCCTCATGTATTGACTGAGCCTCATGTATGGCCTGAAAATGGGGGCCTGCAGGAAGTGGGTAACAGGGGTTTTCAGTAAACTGTCTCCAGATGTGTAGAGGTGCACTCCTGGAATATGGGTAGGGTACCAACAGCATCTGCTACTAAACCTCTGCTCTAGCTATTCTCTCCGCCTGAAATGCTCTTTCCTCAGGTGTTCACATGGCTAAATCCTCCACCTCCTCTAAGGCTTTGTTCAATGAGGCTTTCCTTTATTTCATATTGCAACCTGGATGGACCAACCCAGAATTCCTAGTTCTCATCATCCTGCTCTTCCTTTTCTTTTTCCAGGCATCGTTATCCTTCTAATTCACTGTATAATCCATTTACTTACTGTGTTAATTGTTTACCTGCTCCTCTCAAAAGATAGCCCCATCAGAGCAGGAAACTGCTTTGCTTAGTTATTTAAATAAATAAATTTCTGTATTTTTCAGTAGCATAAATAATAGTATACATACACTTTTGCATTCTGCATTTTGCTTAAAATTATATCATTAATATTACTCATATTATGAAAACTCTTAATAAGTGTCATTTTATTGGCTGTCAAATATTCCATTATCTCTATAAATTGTAATTACTTTAAACATTCTTAAAAGGTTTGGCATTTAGATTATTTCCTATTTTCTTTTGTTGACTGTAAATAATGCTGTTATGAGCTTCTTCTCTGTGTATAAATCTGTTTCCTTTTAAATATTATTTCCTTAGAATGGATTTCTGGAAGTCAAAATATTGAGACAAAGGCTAAAAATTACTGTCAAGACTCTTGACTGATACATATGAAATTGTCTTCCAGAGATTTTATCTCCAAACACCTCTAACAAGTAATGAGCAAACATGCCTGACTCTCCATACAATTTCCATTGACCAGGAGGCATAGCACAGTGGTCAAGAGCATGTATCTGACTATAAACTGGCTTGGATTAAAAAGCAGTCCTCTGAATTATGAGTTGTGTGACTAGACAAGTTACTTCGCTTATCTATGCCTCACTTTCTTCATCTGTCTGTCAAACGGAAATAATGAAAATATTACTGCTTACCTAATAGGGTTGTTGAGTGGATTAAATAATTTAATATAGTTAAAACACTTATTTTTTATTTATTTTTAATTTTCTTTACTTTTAATTAAATTTGTTGGAGTGACAGTGGTTAGTAAAATAACATAGGTTTCAAGTGTACAATTCTGTGATATGTCATCTATATATCACATCAAGTGTTCACTACCCAGATTCAGTTCTCCTTCCATCACCATATAAATATATATATAAATATATAAATATATAAATATATAAATATATAAATATATATATATATATATATATATATATATATATATATAACCCCCTTAAAACACTTAGATGAGCAACTGGTACATGATAAACACTGAGTAACTATTAGTTATTAGTATACTGAGATCTTTTTGAATTGATAAGTGAATAAATGGTACTTTGCTTTAGCCTAATTTGCGTTTTGAAGTTTCATCTTGAAGAATTTGAGCATTTCTCTTAATATTTGGCATTCATATTTTCTCTTTAGAGAATTTTATGTTCTTCTAGTGTTTCCTTATTGATTTACATAGAAAGAATATTAATCGGTTATATTTGGGAAAAATATTTTCCTAACTAAATATTTGCTGTTTTGTTGATATCCAAACATTGAATATGTTATATGGTAATATATTAGTATTTTCCTTTATTGTGTCTTTATTTTTTAAGTTTAGAAGATTTTTCTCCTTCAGAAATCAGAGAGGTGTTTACCTATATTTAGATTCTGTTTTTATTGTGATTGGCTTACTTTTTCCTTCTTTTATCCCCCTAAAATGCATTGTAGTACATTTTAGAAGCTAAGTTCTAACTTGTCTTTTATTTTCAAGTTAGCCTGCTATTTCTGAGGAAATTTAAATAACAGCATAGAAGAATTTTTACCAATTTTCTAATACCTGGAGCTGTGGTGACCTCAACTTTCATAGGAGAGCTCTTTTCCAGCATTTTCACAAGCACACCATCTCCTCAGAGCTGTGGTGTAAAATCCCCCATGATATTTCTAATTGGTACACTGATTAACTTTCTCATAGTTGAAACAGTGGTGTTTAGGGTAGGTTCTGAGAGAGACTAGAGAATAAAAATTGTTATAGGCACACAAAACATCTGGCTTCATGTGAATAATTTGATGTCATCTGTTGAAAGAGGCTGTTGCTCTGCATGATTGTGGGTAATGGAACATTCTGTTACTTCATCCTTTTTGAAGCTTGTCTGTCCTGGAGTAAATAACTATACTCCATCATTATTTGGTGAGATTTATTGAGATGATAAATTGTATCTCAGTTTAGCATGATAGAGTTGGAGTTTGGCATTATAAGAAATTGCACTACTACAGAATCGGGTGTTGGAGCCCTAGATACAAATAATTGTGAGAATTCTTTTCTTAGTTTCTAAAAATTTCATTTTTAACATAGTCAAATAAAAACACACTGGAGCTTATCATTGATAAATTGTGAAATGATCATTGAAAATTCAAGTATGAAGGTATAACCTTAACAGTGATTTTTCATATAGATATACCTATTTTGTGAGAGCCTCGCCAGCAATGTCTGTTGTCAAATTTATATATTTTTGGCAATCAATAGGTATGACATATTTCAGTGTAAGGTTAATTTGCATTTCTATTATGAATAAAATTAAGCATCTTTTCACATATTTTAGAGTTATTTGTAAATTTGTTTTTGTAAACTGACTATTTACATGTTTTTGTCCATTTTTATAATGGCTTTTTCCTTTAATGTGTAAGAGTATATTTTATACTGATTATTTGTCCTTTACCTGTGATATATGTTCCAAATAGTTTCTCCAAGTTTTTCCTTTTTCTTTATTTTGCTTATTGTGATTTTTCTTGTCTTTTTTTTTTTTTTTTTGCCATGTCAGAATTTCACACTATATAGTCACATTTATCAGTGTTATTATTGCATCTGGATTTTAGTCATAGTTACAAAGGTTTTTTTATTTATATATACCAAAGTTCTAAAGGAATGGACCCCTGTTTTCTTCTAATAGTTTTATGATTTCATTTGTATCCTTGATCCATTTGGAGTGAATTCTGGTGTATGGTATAAGGAATAGATCCAATTCATCATTTTCCAAATCACTATTGAGTGTCCCAACAGCATTTAAAATGTGTTTATATATTTTTTTACCTAGTGAATGAAGCTGACACCTATATTATGTAATATACTGAATATGTGTACTTGGGCTTTCTATTTTGGACTTTCTATTTTTTTTTTCCTACTGCTTAGTGTTTCTGTTCATGTGCTATATCACAATCTTTCATTTATAGAGGTTTGGGTATATATTTCAGAATCTGGAAAGGCCTGCAGCTGACCAGATAGCTATGTGTGCCATGATGTTTCTTTTTCTGACTTTCTGTTCTATTTCTAAGTTGTTTGTTTTATATGAATTTTAAATCCAGATCACTAACCTCAAAAACTTGTGTTGGTGTTTTAATGGAGATTGCAATATACATAGAATGATAAATGATAAATGACATGTTTATGGTGTTGAGAAGTACTATCCAAGGAGAAGGGATGCCTTTCTATTTGATAGACTCTATCTTAAATTTTAATATTTAACTCTTTACATGCTAGCGTTCATTTTATGGGTTATTTCCCTTGTTGAATTACAAAGGTTTACTTTGTCATCTCCCATCCCCCCATATTTTTTCCTTTTTGGTTTGCTTTTGTTATCTGTAAGTATTTATTTCATTTTAGAGTTATCCAGTGATAGAAATAGGATGCTCAGTGAAGTGTTACTACCAAATAAAAGGGTATAGAAAAAGAAATTTAGAAATCCAATTGAATTGAAAACTCCCTCATTCTTTTTTTTATTAGTTACAGATGTACAAAACATTGCAATAGTTATCCTTTTCACTCCTTATAAAATGACTTCCCCCTCCTCCTCCACTGCCCCCCACCCCCGATATCATACATATGTATTACAATTCCATTGACTCCCTGCCCACATTATACTCCACATCTCATGACTATATATGTGTTAAATTATAGTTAACATCAATATTATTCATTGGCAACTTCAGATGTACAGTACAGTGGTCAGGCCTCTGTACCATCCATGAAGTGATCTCCCTAACAAGACATGAGTCCATCCACATAAAATATATTTACAACATTATTGATTATATTCCCTAAACTGTGTCTTCTATCCCCACAGTAATATTGTAGTTACAAGTTTATGTTGCCTCATCCCTTTCCCTTCCCCTCATGCCCGCTCCTGTTCCATCTAGCAATCATCAGTTTTTCCTCTGTATCTCTAAGACTATTTCTGTTTGCATTGCTCGTTTATTCAGTTCTTTAGATTCCACATATAAGTGAGATCTATGGTATTTGTCTTTCTCTGACTGACTTATTTCACTTAGCATAATTTTCTCTAGGTCCGTCCATATTGTTGCAAATGGTACGATTTTTCTTCTTTATAGCTGTGTAATACTCCATTGTGTAAATGTACCATGGTTTCTTAATCCAGTTGTTTACCAATGGGCATTTTGATTGTTTCCAAGTCTGTCCCCGCAAGACACAGAGGAATGTTTGTACAGCAGAGGACAACCTGGAGAGAGCTTGGTGGACTTTAGCCAAGAAAACTCCCTCATTCTTAACCTGAACTGTGTTCTAGGAATTTTGGACTGATTGGCACATAAATGCAAGTATATACCCAAGTGAACATTTAGCTCCACTGGCATAATTTTTATAAAACTTTCTGGGACACGTGCTTCCCTGCTCACCTATGATTTTATGGCTCCCTCCTGCGTCCTCTTATCCTATATATACTTCATTGAGTACCCAAACACTCTGTTGCTCTTGTCAATCTCTCCTTCCTAGACTGTAAGCTCCTGGAAGGCAATGACCATGACTGATGGATATTTGCATTTTCCTATCACAATGACTGTCTTAGGGCTGGACCCTTTTAAATATTCATTGCATGATTTGGTGTAAACAGATGTCATGTTACAAATCAAGGACTTTGTACTTCAAAAGTTATGATACTTTTGCAGAATCTGGAAGCTAGGCTCATTAAACTGGATGTTCAGCATCCACTTATACTTTATAATTTAAGTAGGGACATGTGGTCCAAATTCAATAGAGTTTCTTCAGCCCTTAGTAACTTTCCAGTTTCTCTGTCACTTCTACAATGGACGCAGTCAAATAGTTTCAATCATAAAGGCATATCACAGTATCAATTACTTTTCTCAAATATGAATTTTTCTTCTATACCCTGCCATATACATGAGAGTCCTAATAAGATTTTCACCAAGATATTTATTTTTTGTTTTTTATTTTATCTTGTTGGCTCTTGATGAAGACAAGGCATATCCTCAATTGACTTTTGCGTAGTTGATTTTTATTTTTCTTTAACGCTCATGATGTGTGCTGCCCAATGAGTTGCATCAACTATTGTAACATCTGAACCAACTCTGGCCTGCCCTGTATTGCTTCATCAAGGTTGCTAGATTGTTTTATTTATTTTCTTGTTTTATGATTACAGTCTACAGATAAACAGGTATTATTTTAGGGGTTGAAACTGATGATTCTGCGTGTTACATTACAAGAATCACTATTTGTCTATAAAGGCAAATTGATTTCATTAAATTCATTAAAATGTGATGCCATATAATTAATTTATTACTAGATACTTGCACCTTACTTCTCAATGTGTTTTAAAAACTCATTGGTAGTATGTGAACAAAATAAAAATGGAAAAAATTATATTTGTATACATTTGGATTTCTTTTAAGACCAAATTAGCTGCTTAGGACTTGGTCCTTGCCAACTTTGTCCTGTGTTGTTTTCTGTAATTTTGCTAGTGAAGTTGTACCAAACTAACTATTTAATCATACCTTGGTGAGTGTTTACCTTGGGGAAATATATTTCTTGAGATTCAATTTTTTTAATGTTCTGCTATTGATATGTACTGCTATAAAACATATAAGTAAATATTCTTATATTGACAGAGATTTTATTTTGTACTTCAAGCTGATCAACTGAGGGATTTTAGTCTGTAACCATGTCTAGACAAAATGCAAATGTGGGCATTTGATTTTTTTTTCTTACTCTCAGTATGCATTTGGAAAATGTTGACCATACTTCTTGGAGTTGATTGTTGTATACAAGTAATTTTCAAAGCTTTTAGGACATTTTGGCATAGGTGGTATTTGACTTTTCAGGAAAAATTTATTCCTACATACATTTTCTAGGAAAATGTTGATAAAGTCAATCAAATAACAGGATAAAGAATTCAGGTGATACTAATGTAAGCTAAAAGGTCATGAAACTGAAATATCTGTTTTACCCCCAATGGGTACAATTTATAACTGACAAAAAGAAATGTTAAGACAGCAGAATTATGGAAGAGGAGAAATCCCACACTGGCGGTAGGAGAGCTGTGGTTGCTCTCTCAACCCCCGCTGGACCCCCTCCATTAGCTTTGGTGAATCTCTGTGTGATTTCTCTGGCTGAAGGAGCACGTGTGGCCCATCTGAGGACAAGCCAGAAATGTCAGGGAGTTCACACCTTGGGCACAGCCTTTCATGAATGGCTAGAGGAATTTGGTAGATACATCCCCCAGTTTCCTTGCACGTATGTCGGGCAACTCTGAGGTATGGTCTTACCATTTTCTAGAGTTTCCCAACAGGAGTGAGCCCCAGCTCTCCATGGGGCAACTTTGCTGTGTTGGCTTCCTCTCTTTTTCGTTTTCATTTTTCCACTCCTCTAACAACGTTTTCTAGAATTGCCTCCTAGCTAAACTACTTCAGGGTCTGATTATTAGAGAACCCAACATGAGAAGGTGTTCCCTCAGAATCCAGGTTGCTGGACAAAAAAATCAGTCCTCTACTAAGTATGCTTTGGTTGTACAAACAGAAGAAACACTTCTGCTCTGGGAAGCTTGCCTACCTTTTGCCCTAGACCAGAGATTGTTTTCACTAATTGGACCACTGTCTAATTGCCTTAATACCAGGTCTCTCTCTGGGAAAGCTGGGGTTGAGCCACACAGACCAGCCTACAGGAGTCTGAGGGAGCATACAACCCCTTATGTGCAAATCCATATCTTAGAGTCTTTTCTCCCTTCTTACCAAATGGTACAGAAAGCTCCTTGCACACATGTAAGTGGGAGAGAACAAAGGGAGCAAGACAGTGAAGAAAAGAGGATATGGGTGCCCCATCATTGGGACAAAAGAATGTAGAAGAGAAGAATCTCATTCCACAAAAACTTTTCATGCATAATGGCCTTGCTTGGTATAAATACAGGCTGATTAAGAATCTAGAATGCCTTAGGAAGAATCAAGAAGGAAGGGAGTGGGAAGTTCATGAATAGAGACCTTCTCATCCTTCCCTCCCACCATAGGTATATCAGTTATATCAGGGCCATGGATGTTTATAAATTTAAAAATACATCTTAAAATTTAGGTTACCTCGGGCCGGCCCAGTAGAGTGTTGGTTAAAAGCTAGCTTGGGATGCCAGCTCTGAGCAGCAGGGCCCCGGTTCAGATCCTACATATGAGGGCCAGTGACACTGCCCTCTACAGCTAAGATGGTGAACAACAGCTCGACCTGGAGCTGAGCTGCCCTGAGTTGCCAGCAATGGTGAAGGCTGCAGTTGGACTGGCTGGCAGCTGGCGTGCGCTTTCATGAGTTGCCATGAGCCACTGTGAGCTGCTGTCCAATGGCCGGCAGGTGACTGCCTCACCCGTGAAGAGTGCAATGATAATACCAACATGGGCCAGTGAGATGATGTTCTCCACAACTAGGCTGAAGAACAAAAGGACAGCAACTTGTCTGTCCCCCTTCCACAAATCCCCAATAAAATCTTTAAAGAAAAAAAGAATTCAGGCCACCTGTATTATACAGCAGTGACTTGATTCTTTGTTTATGCCAAGACAGGAATTGACTCAAGTTGACTGCACAAGCCTTTTAACAGTTCCCATTTTCTGTGTTACTCTCCTAACAACTTACAGGTCACAAGTTCCTAAGAGGGCAATCACAGCACCACATTCTAAACTGATATGATTATTCACTCCTAGTACCACATTCCCTCAACTCGATTTTCCTTCCCCTCTTTCCCACAAAGTTTAATCTCCAGGGAAAACAAACTGTCACTGTTACTAAACACATCATGCTCTTTTACATTTGTTTGTTGTTGAGTATACCCTCCCTCTTTTT